>CM054379.1:22500-2962500 GCA_028858755.1 Ara ararauna | reverse complement strand
ATCTGCCAGCTTCCGCTTGTGCTGCTGTGGTGCAAGTGTGACCCAGATCAAGGGAATCCAGCCAGCACTTTCTGGGACAGAGCAGCTTGCAGTCTAAAACCTCAGCTCAGGATACAATTCCCTTTAAGCATTTGCGGAGTCCCATTCATTTTTAAGTGCTTTAGAGGGTCACAGTCTCAATCTTATTCTGGCCCTGATTTCCAGGTGTTCAATGAGAATAGCATTTTACTTCCTTTTAATCCTGCTTGAGTAAGCCTTTTCTGTGTGTTTGTTTCCATCTCAGTGGATCTGACTTGAGCATGTGTGCATCTGAGCTACTTCATAAAGAAAAGCTCGATCTAGAAGATGTGTTGGCATCTAGTTTTTAAAGTCGTTACTCTCTTGTTCACTCTTCTGCTTGTCAGTCCCGTAGCTGAGGACCTGCTGCCGTGCTGTTTTCTTCTCATCATTCATACTCACTTTTCTCCAGAGAAGTAAGTAATCTTAGAGGGAAATAGTCTTCTCTTGCATCCTAACTATATACTGGGTGAGACCCTGTTTCCTCCACACTCCAGTGCTCACAGGAAGGAGGCACAGCCATGTGGAAGCAAAGAGACCTGCAGTGTGCTGCTGCCAGTTTCCCATCCAGGCAGGTTTAGGAGGAGGCCTAGAGCACCACAGTGTGGCCCCTCTCCTTCCAGGCTGTGTATTGTCTCTGCTGGTAAAGGCCAGCCTCATGCACTATGGTTGGCTTCCTCCCAGGATAAAGATGTCCATAGATTGCTAAGTTTAGCGGGGAGGGGGGGAAGCAGTAGAGAAAGAAGAGCGCTCAGTGCTTGCTCCTCGGGGTGTTAACATCTGTGATATATATGCTTGCCCTCATCCAGTGAGTGCGGCTTCATTCCTAATTAAGAATTGCAGTAATCAGCCAAGAGGCTTTTTGTGTGAAGTTGAGGAGCCAAAATTATTTGTGAATTCAGCTCAGATTCAATGGATTCTTCTTTTTTTTTTTCTTCACCCACCCTTGAAATGTTTCATTTCTACATTTTGCAACAAAGTGCTTTCATTTTGTAACAAATCTAATTTCCTTCGAAGAGTGTGAAATGGTAATTTTGTTTTGCTGTAAAAGCCTATTCTTGGGTTGATCCGAGCCACTAGTATTGTTGTGAGGGGTTTTTGAAGTTTGGTTGTCAGCTTGAAAAAATTAACTATTTGCATAGTTGGTTCCATGAGACAGCTCAACAGCTCTGGAGCTGGATCCGAGATCAAGGTCTGTGCCAAGAAACAGGATCTACTGACGGGACTGGACAGCCTCCCTGCATTTAGTTTGCCACGGGCAAAATGATGTATCCAAGATGTTCCTTACAAAGAGCTTTGTCTTTGCTGGCTATGGGCTAAGAAAGGGTACATTTAAGGTAACGGTTTGCTGCTTTGGTTAGAACCAGTTTGTAATTTTATAACTTTTCTAAGTGCTTCTATAACTTTTTACAAGTACTTTGGTTCCACTTTGTTTTTATGGGCCAACAAATTTACCAAATTCCAGGAAATGCGGTTTGTGTTTTTTGTCTGGGGCCTCAGAATGTCTGAGCCCCTAAATAACACATTGCTGGAGGCTTAGTCATGTGCAACCTAGAAATGAGAGCAACCGTGGTCTGTTTATGAGTTATTATCCCATCAGGAATCCCATTCCAAACAAATCTGATTTACAGAGGGTTGGGACATTGCTGCTACAACATCATCCAGCAGCTCAATTAGAAATGCAAAAGAATGCTGTTTGAAAAGCCATTTTGGTCAATGAAAAGACACCATAGATGTCCATGGTGTGTTAGACCCAACTCTATGGAAAGGAGTCTGTAATCAAAGGGTAACCTTTGTCATTGAAAGATAAAATGTCACTGAAATAAAGATGCATCAGTCTGAGATCCAAACCCAGAGGGGTGCGATGGGATTCCAGTGTGGGGCTCTTTGTGCTGTTGTGTTTATGCCAGTGCATTTCAGAGCTGAAGAGAAATCTTCACTGCAGTTCAGCCATTTACTCTACACTGGAGTTCAGTTTAACCCTTCACCTTCTGTGGCATCACTCAGTCTGACTGAAATAACATACCTGAAGCTGTTTTCTTGCCTTTCTCAATGCCCATATGGGCACTGTGGATTGTGTGTAAGGGTTCTGCCCTCTTGCTCTGCACTATTATGGCATGGTTGTGTTTGTGCAGGAATCCTTTATACATGGCATTTTCATCTTCACCCTCTCAATACTCACATGTCTGTATGTGTGTGTATATATATATGTACTTTTGGAGGTGCTTCAGCTTCTTTTTTCTTTTTGCCCAGTCATCTGGAATTACTCTCTCAAGCTTTCTGTAAGGTTCAGTCACTTTATGCTTCTCATCTGGGCTTGTCAAATTTTGTTATAGAAATAGATAGCACTTGGCTGATTTTATCCTCCTTTTAGCTTTGTTTCTACTTCTTGCAAGTGCTCTCAAATGGATGCCTACTAAAAGAAGGTCCCTCCTAGTTTAGATCTCTTTTGACTAGTACCTTGCAATGTCATGATAATTCCTGAAGTCTGGGTGATGCTGTGCACAGCAGTGGCCTTTCTTGAGTTTTCTATGTGGATTCTGCAGTCTGTTGACAAGTGCTGGCCCAGAGCTCCAGTTGCAATATGGTTTGCAAGTATAACAATTAGAACAAGTATTTTCTTTTCATTCTTAACATTCTCTGTGCTCTGTGAGCCCAGACAGGGATGGTTTCAGCTACGTGAGGGCTCCACAAACATGAAATAGTGGATGTTAGCATAGAAGGGTATTCTCAGCTCACTCATATGTTTTGCATTTTAAGCCCTTTATGCTTTGGGGGGTTAAACAATGATACCTACTTATGTAGCAATGTTATCTTTCCCATGGGCTGCTTTTATGCTGGCAATCTGGGGGGAGCAGAGACTCCAAAGGTCATCAGGCAAGCTAATATCCCATTTTAAATGAGATGACGTTGAACTTCTCTCTCTCCAAATTCACTTTTATCCATATATTTGTGGGTCTTGAACCAAGTCATTGTACAATATTTCCAAACAGCTATGTCCTGGCCTCTTCACATTTTTATCTCAATATGTGTCCAGATGCATTTATTTGTACCATTTTTGCCAAAACTAGCATCTTAATTGGATGAAAGCTTATCTTACCTGCCTGACACCTTGCCTTTCATGCTGGTTATCTGTATATTATTCCACACTCACCTCTTCATATACTGCACACAAATGTGGTCTCTGCCATTTGCTTATCCTTGTATGCTCTCTGCATGTCTTGGTATGCTTTTAATTAGGCTCACTTCTGTTCTTTCATTGCCTGTTAACCCTTTCTTTTGAGAAGCACTTTGCCTCAGCCCTGCAAATACCTTCTGCTTTTAACAAAGTCAAGTCCATTTCCCTCAGTAACCTTGATTTCACCAGCTATCAGTTATATCACAACTAATTCAGACTCTAATTAGTCCATCTGTTAACTATGCAAGTCCACATGACTTATCTTTATTATGTAACATAATGGTCAGTCTTCCTACCTGCTACTGATATTTTGGTGTGAAAAATACACTTTTCTGCTTATGGCATTCCCATGTTGTTAATGTGCCCCCTGTGGAATATGTTGCAGATTACATGGTTCTATAGCCTGTGCTGAGGAGAGTCATAAAGAGTTCCACCTCTCTGATTGACTCTTGCTGCGGTTGTTGTTGCTTACAAGAAAGCACAGAGGCTTTGTAGATACTCCCTCCTCTTCTTTGCCAGATTTTCTTCAGCTTAAAGGGGTTGATGCCAATAGATTTTTATGGGGAAAAAAATAGATTAACCTCTAATAACAAAGGCAGAATAATCACTGAATACTTTAATATTGACCTTAATTTCCTATTGCCAGCTATATGGGCTAAAGTTTGATTTCTGTTGCATGACGAGAGTCAATATCAACCGACCACTTGAAATACCTAACCTGTGTTTTCTGATCTCATATAGACTTGGGAACTTTCATCCATTCAACCTTGTCTCAATCTAGAGGACTAAACCCTATTGGTCACCAGCAGTGCTCTGACAAAAGGTTCTACATTCACTGTCAGGAAGGTTTTCTTTCTGTTTTTCTACAATATTTCTATTATTTGGAAAAATACCTCTGTGTTCTGGAAGGTTGTGGTTACGGTTTGGCTTTCTTGGAACACAAGAGTGAGCATTGATAAATGCAAACTCGAGCAGCTTTAAGCATGTCTATTGTGCATGTGCTCACAAGGGTTCAGCTTCTTTTGACCAAGGAGAACTATCCCATGCTTTAGATTAATTTTCCCTACAAGATGGGAAAACTAATCTAGAGCCAGAAGAAAGTTCTCCTTTGGCATTTTGATGAAGATTGTAATAATGAAAAGACGGCTTCTACTCTTTTAATTTCAAGGGCTCAGAACTGAGCTGAAACCAGACGTCATTGAAGGTGTCATGGTTTCTCAGCTTATAGAGGGATTTCAAGCACCTCAGCTAAGCAGCAATCGGTTTCTTAGAGACTGGACATGAATCATTTGGGTTTTACTTATGTCAAAGCGCCATTGTAATTTGTTACAAGTCTGTTGCCTGCCTTGAAATCTGCAGGATCACACCCTCCGTGTAGAATTTCACATGGCTCTTTTGAATGTTGTCCTCAGAGTTCCGTGCAGCCTTCTCGCAAGCTATCCAACCATTCCGGCAACACATTGCTCAGTGCTGTCTCTAAATCTCCTTTATTCCTTCTGCCACTTCCAGTGAGTCCCAAAAGTTCCTTGATGGGACGGAGAAGAATTAATGCCAAAGTTGAATGAGTTACAGCCGCTACCACCTAATTAAAATGATTTTGTGCCAGTTGCTTTTGTTGGGTCGGATCCACACATAATATAATTTTAATCCTGTTTGTAGGCACTCCTGGGACAGATTTGAGATCAGCGTTGCCATTTAAGTGAGGTTAATCAAGCATACTGTATGCAGCTTTCGTTTCTCTATTGTGTGTGAAAGGTGACTAGAGCTGATGGGCTCCTGGCTGGCTGTTTGCTGGGAAAACCACTACTTTCTTGTTAATAGAGTGTCTGATCATTAACCTAACCCCAGCCCCAGTGACTCTTTCTGCCTGGTCCTTGGAACTCTACAGCTGGTGTTATTCACAGAGGAGCTCATAGTTATGAACTGGGTTGTACTGGCAGCAGGTACGTGACTGTACAGAGGATACAACCAAGTCCAAAATAATTACATCTCCCCTCAAAACAAACACTATATTTTGTGTTCTTGGTGCGGTTTATGTATATGTAAAGGACATTATGGCAAAATGAAAAAGACCCTCATAAAAATCCTTCTTGAAAAGTATTGTTGCTGACAGCCGTGACCTCTGTGAGTCTGCATGTTTACCCATAATTCATAATTAACAAAGACATTAGAACTGCCACTAGAGGATTCTGGGCTTTATTTCTTTCTAACTGGGCAGTACTAATGCTGGAAGTGCTCCCAATTCAGTGATTTAACATTTCAGGAAATCTTGGAGAGGCAGCAGAAGCCTCCTTATATAGTTCATACTCTGGGACTGTGGTTGTACAGATATGGCTGAGATAATTATTCAGCTCTTGTTATTGCTATAGTTCTGCACCTGATCCCTGAGCCATTAGAGCACTCTGCAGGTTATTACAACTATCAAACATCAAGGTCTCTTTTCTAGTCTCTCGACTATGTGGTTATCATTTTACTTCTTTTAAATCCTCCATCTGCAGAGAAAGCTTCGATGCTCTAACTTGGAGATCTGCTAATGCTTTTTTTTCTTTATGACTTCCCAAATGAGGCCCTTTTCTTACCAACACATTAACATAAAAATATAAACTTAGACTTTCTCCACTTGGCTTGGGTTTATTTTCTCCCTCTTGTTGATTTCTTCTTTGAGATGCTGTGCACCGACACTTTAATCTTCAGGGAGGGGGGGGGGGGGGTTGTGCTTCAGAACCATGAAACCCCACAAAATCTCCACAGTATGATGCTATTTCTGATGGTGGCTGAAGTTAGTGTCATTTTTAGCCGATACACTTTGCTTTAGATATATTTTCACCTCATTGCTGCTTTTCAAGCTGGACAAAAAAGAATCAAAATGGAATGGTACTTTTAAATGAGGTTTTAACTCACTGTGCTTAAAGATTCATTACTTTGTGTGCCATGGGTCAGTACTCTCCAGTCAGCATTTAAAGTGGGGAAGCCTGGTGGAACAAAACCATGGTAGTACTGGTCTATCATCACCTGGCTTTCACTGACTGCCTAAAAACAAATCTCAAAACATGATCAGAATCATGTAAATCTGAATCTCCTAACCCTCCATTTAGGTGTTCAGGGTGCAGGCATTCACTGGATGATGATATTTAAGGTAATTTTGTAAAGGAAAAGCCAAGAGCAGACCTCTGTGGGCTGCATTGGAAGGGAAAACAAGGAGCTAATGGTGCTTTGTGCACTAGGGAGCTCAGCTTTTTGAGATCTGTGTTGTGCATTATACCAACAAAACACCTGCAAAAGGCATTCCATCAGCACCAGGCAAACTGATGAGGAATCTAATCCACCAAGCGTCAGGGGCAGTCACAGACAGTATGGCAAAAGGAGGAAACATATGGTTGCCTCACTTAATATTGCTGTACTGTCGTCCCACAACATATTCCCCTAAATGGGCATTAGCTTTATTTGGAGATCAGAAGGATGTGGAATGCTGGAGAAAATAAACCCAGCATATATGTGAGGGTTTTTTAATCTTTTTAAACACAATGTGTAATTAACAGCTATATAATTTCTGTGAGACAGGAATAAATGTATAATGCATATTCTACTATTTTTAAGATCATAGATATTAATGAGTGTCTCAGGAAAGCTGTGGTTCTATGTAATGAAAGCAAAGGGTAATTATGCTTTGACTTGTGCTTTACTTGTTCTCTGGTTATGTATTTTTACTGTCTCCTCTGCATGGCCTTGCATGAGAATAGCACTTCTACACCAAGTCTTTGTGAAGGCTTTGGCTTAAACCCCTCCATACCTTCTGTATGTTGTGTTTTATATTCCATTTGTGTGGCATTAAAATAAACAGGCAGAGGGACTCAAATATTCCTTTATGTTGGGTTAGTGCTCTGAAATGTATAGCGATACATGAAGTAAGGATGCATCTGACCAGTGGAACTGCTTAAAAATGGTAAAAAAACGTGGGGTTTAAGATTTGAATGATCTATTAATATTTCTTCTACACTTTTGGGAGCTACAAGAAAAGGCAAATTTTATACCTTTGGGCTTTTTCAATGAGTCCATTGGTTAAGCTTTAAAATCACTGTGGCTGGTTCACTGTAAAAGCATGTTATTTGTGTACACAACTCCAACCAACTGCATTGCAGGCCTAGATGGCCTTGAACGGCTTTTAATATAACTTGAGTAGCTGTATTAAAAACTAAGGAATAGTAAAAGTTCTTATCTTTCAGGAGCCTAAAGCTCTCTCTTGTGCTGATTCTAGGACGTACATATGCACATACAAAACACTTCTTTAATTCTCCTGTTGTAAATATACAACGCTGTTTGCAGGATTCCTCACCGGCGTTGCAGGTGAAAGCACACAGCTAGGGAAATAAAGACCATTTCCTTAGCTGAATATTAGTGGCTTTCTTAAAGATAGATGCACTAAGAAGTAGGATCAAAACAGTTTAGAGCAGGAAGACAAGGCACTGTGAACAGTACTGAGAAGGTAAGTGGTGTCACCCTTGATATAGAGCTCTGTTGTTTTACACAGCTTTCTCTTTGAAACCAAGGTGGGTTTGCCACATTGAAGCCACAGTCTTACAACTTCATGCTTATGGGCAAAAACTTGCACCCTGTTGGATTTAGGACAGATACAAGAATTGGCTTTGGCCTTAAGATGAAATAACCAGCACCTAGTTTTCATTAATCCCTGTCTTTAAATAATAATAACTAGATTTATGATATTTATTAACTTATAACTTGGTTTGGAATGGGGAACCACATAAATCAGAAAATGGGTCATGAACTGGTGTATTTAATATTAATTTAAACAAGTATTTAATATTATACTATAAGTAGAGCCTTGTTATCATGTTTCTCATAAAAGGTGAATAATGGGAATTTGATAGAAATGGTAAATTATGCATTTTGACTTTATTTTAGGACCACTGCAGTACAACTTATTGGGATGTCAGATTTATGCATGTGTTGATCTAAAGGAAGGCTTCTTGCTTCCCTTTGCCATCATCACTTCACCATGCCGGGAGTCATGCGCTGCTGTGATCGACACCCTGTGTTACCGGTGGAACAAAGGTAACTTCACTTTAATGGCTTTTGTTTTGAAGAAAGAAGTGCACATTGTGTTATTCTGTGCCAGGGAGCAGCAATGGTGGGGCCAGGAGCTGAGGGTGACAGCAGGGCTGATAGGGCTGGTGGTTTCACTGGTAAAGGGCATAGTCCCACAGCAGCAGAACAAGCCAAGCTCAGCTCTGGGTTGGTGATGGGAAGAGGACACCTCCAGTGATGGTAAGCAGGGTTAGAAACAGATCACCAGGAAAATCCACAGTCTGAAGTCAAGCCAGGAAGGCAAGTTCAGGATCACCGAGGTACATGGCCAGGCGCAGCTGTAGCACAGCTGAGAATAGGACCAAGGACAAGACACAGACCTCCTGACCTCAAATGCGGCTCTTATGAATATAGCAAAGGGGAGGTGGCCCTGGCAAGGCTTCTCACAGCTCTTCCTCACATACGTTTTTCCTGGTGATGGGTACAGGACGCCTCCAGTGACGGTAAGCTGGATCCAAGGTTACATGGCTGTAGCATATCAGAGATGGCCTTCAACCCAGGCAGCCAAATCCTGGGTTTGAGGGCCATGTGTGCATGGAAGTGGGGCACTACATGACTGGTCTTTAGGATAAATGGGACAATTAAAGAATGAATTCTTGTCTTCCTGGTTTGTAGTCCCTCATCCTGACACTGAACCACTGAACTTCAAATTAAAGGTAAATTGCATTCCTGAAGTTCCAAAGTGGTTTTGTGGATTTAGCCACACTGGTCCCTCTACAGCCAGTGGGAAAGGAGCAGCTAAATCCTCCTCTGCGTTATCGACTGCTGCGCAAGAGATGGCAGCAGGAGGTTCTTCCAAGCTGGAAAGGATACAGTGGCAAAGGATGGGGCTGGAGGCTGGGAAAGAGATCAGGAGTGGATGGGTGTTTCCTGAGGAGCTCAAACTGCAAACTGTCTCCATATTCTGCCAAAATAACATTGCCTTGGGACTAAGCACCCTGCTGTGGTGCATTTCTCCTCAGTGACAAAAGAGAGCCGGACTTTGTTGATAAAGAGGTGAAATAAGCACTCAACAAATTATTAACATATGAATCTAATACTGGAAAAAAGGTCTAATTTTTAGGTAGTGCAAAGCCACCACTGCTGCAGGGGGGAGAAATCTCAGCTGAAACACACTGGCATGTGCACCACAAATCCAAAAGGAAACACTTGGCTCCATCCTTAGCTTGATCCACTGCAACTGTCACTGCAGCAAGTACTTCATGTAAACTCACCCTCTGCTTGGGTCTTGGGTAATTAGGAAATAGGTGGTGCTTCAGTTCTTTTTGATTCCTATTGCCTTTGTGGCTTAAAGTCTATTGCTTTTCCCAACTTTATGATGGAAAAGGAGCAATACCTTTTTTCTCCCTCCCCCAAATATGTTTTAAAGAAGTGTCTCAAAATGAGGCTAGATTTTATTTGTATTCTTGCACAGTACATTGTTTTGTAATGTTAAAAGTCTCTATTCCATCCTCTCTTCTAATGCATGCACATCACTAGTGGTTAGGTATGAAGTGATATATATCCTCTTCCATTTCAACAGCATTGATCTAAGTCTCCTTCACCGAGAAGGATTTCTTCTCTTTATTTTCCCCCCTTTTCCTTAAATGAATCCTAGTGAACCAACATAACATTTCAGGTCAGTCCTGCAGGACCACTCTGGCCTCAGTGTAACCGCTGCTGCAGAGCCTGGAAACTTGCTGGCACAGGACTGCAAAGTGACTCTGCAGGGGCTGGATGACTTCCAGCCAGCAATGAACCACAGCCAAGAAATGCCAATATGGATAATGCAAACAAGAGAGATTTGGGGCACATTTCGATTTAACCATCTGATTTAATTGACAGAATAAATGCACCTGTCATCGGGTAATATTCTTGTGATTAGTTTTGGCTGTGCTGATGAAACGATGTTAAAAGAATGTCAGAACAACCTGTCCTGGGACTCCTACAGGCAGTTTCCAGCTAAGGAAGGTCAGTTTTCAACCAGATAAAGGAGTCAGAATTACCTCTTCTTTCTTTCCTCTTTTGTGATTGCATCTGTCTTTTGCTGAGACACAGAACAATTTATTTTACATATTTTCCCTCTGCAGCCCTTGTTATGGGTGCTCAGGTCTAAACAAGCACACTTCAGGGAAAAGATAGCCTTTTCTTGGACAGGCTTTGTTAAGGCCATTGGAAGGAGATGCATTCACAAGGTCACCATTTGTGCATTGTCATTCAGAATTGGAGGCTTTTATGCAAATTGCAGCTCGTTTAAGAGCCAAGGTGTGGTGTGTTCCAAAGCCTTTTGCCTCAAGAGGTTGCTGGTTAGTAAGAAAAAAGAGGTTGACATCTGCAGCTCTGGGGTCATACCCACCTTCTTGTGATCTCCTGTACCAGGAAGCAGGAGTGGGTTTTGACTGACAAGAGTGCCAGGGCCTCCTTTTGGCAAGGACATTGAGCATTTCAGTGGATGTAAAGGCAAGAGATGGGTTGTGTTAGTTGTTCCTGCATGTGATGGGGTGCCTGTACGTTCAAAATATGAATAAATCCCATTTTGCTGGCACATGGTGAGGAAAAACTCTTGGTCTGAAATGGAAAATTGACAATCTGGGTAAATGTTTGGAGAAAAAGGAGATTAAGATCTTCGTTTCATGGAGGATCTGTTCTGTGGGAGGGGAAAAGGTCCTAAGAAGGAATTATGCCTCCTTCATGAGTATAGTGTATTAGGAATTACACCTCCTCCGTAGTACCTGCTGCTGTGACTTACGGTTACATGTTGCATGAAGTGGTTGTGGCCACATGGCTGCACATCCCTTAGTACAGATGGAGCTGCATCTGTCCCTGTTTCAAAGGGGGAAATTGAGGACAAGGCAAATTAATGACTTGCCAGAGGTCACAGCTAAGGTCTGTGACAGCACAGGGAATGAATCTAAATTCCTTCAGGCCCAGGGCCTTATCCACAAGACAACAGTTCTCTTAATAAAAAAGAAACAATACTTTTTTTCAGCACCATGCTTCTAGTGGTGTTTAATTTCCATTTTGGCATACTGAAAAGCTGTGCTTTGATATTTATTTGTTTTAAGCAGGGGTGTTAATATGCTGAGAAAGGAACCTGAATGACAAACCTTGTGAGAACCTGGATGTACATTTAGGTCAGCCTTCCCCATAAGCAGTTAGCACAGGCCACCTGGAGTTAGATGCCCTTGGACACCAGCTTATGGGGAGAGGTTAGTTCAAACTCCTGCATCTGTTTCCCACTGAGATGGCTGAAGTAGCAGTGCCAGGCAGGGATTTTGACTAGATGAAGAAATGCAACATTTGAATATGTTTATGTGCTGAAATGTAATTTGTGAAGAAGCAAATTGCCTCTGATTGACAAGTTACAAGTGTGGGGGGGATGTAAGCTAAGTTTCTCAGAGCCAAAGGGGAACCAAATGTAAAATATCTTTGTTTTGACTAAAGGAAAATAATTTTTCCATTTAATTAAGTCCACAAGATTGAGATTGAAGAGCAATTGATGAAACTCATCCCATGTAGAGATACTGCAGAGATTTAGATACCATCGAATTCCATTTAATTCCATGTTGTGTGGGGTTTGAGGCTGCGCTGGTTTGTTGCACAAGGGTGAATTTAATCTTGAGAGCAGAATTGCTGTACAAGAGCTCTTGAAGGTTTTATTTTTTTCTTTGTCAATTTTCTAAGCATAAACATACATTAGCTTCTAGATAGGACCGAGGTGCTGCTTAAGACACACACGGTTAACCATGAAATCTGGGCTTGCGCGGAGTTTCACCCTCACAGCTTAAATAAGGTTTTGATTTCACCCCATTTACGCACCATATAATGAAATAAGTCAGTGGATGAGCAGAAACTGCAGAGTGCTCTCCACCTGCTGGCACCAGGGGATGCTGTGTGGGGTGGGATTAGTTGTGGTACATGGGGCTGGGTTAGTGATGTTACAGGTAATTTCTAAATTCCATTTGTAAGCCTCTGGTGAAGGTGTCTTGAGCACTGCCAGGGATGGGGCAGCCACAGCTTCTCTGGGCACCCTGTGCCAGCGCCTCAGCACCCTCCCAGGGAAGAGCTTCTGCCTAAGAGCTCATCTCAGTCTCCCCTCTGGCAGGTTAAAGCCATTCCCCTTGGCCTGTCTCTACAGGCCCTTGTCCAAAGCCCCTCTCCAGCTTTCCTGCAGCCCCTTTAGGCACTGGAGCTGCTCTAAGGTCTCCCCTTCAGGAGCCTTCTCTTCTCCATCTGCCCCAGCCCAGCTCTCTCAGCCTGGCTCCAGGGCAGAGCTGCTCCAGCCCTTGCAGCATCTCCATGGCTTCCTCTAGACTCGTTCCAACAGCTCTGCATCCCTCTTGTGCTGCTGCCCCAGAGCTGGATGCAGGACTCTATGTACTCCGTATTCCTTGCATGTTATCCAGCAGCAGGTCTGGGCTGCAGGGAAGGTCCTAGCTTAGGTCAGATGTGAGCATTTCTGCTCTCCTGAATGGTTTTGTTCCCATTGGCACCAATATGAAAACCCCTTTTCTTATGTGTCACCAACGTGAAGATGCTGTTTTTCAAGAATCATTTCTATTTTTGGTCAGTGCCAGTGCTCTGTCACACACATAAAAAGTTCTCCATGTAGGGAGCTCATTTTAACTCTTAATTTCCCATGATACTGCCTCTCATTGTATGTCCACTTACAAAGGACTGGAAATATTCATCTTGAGAGATACTTTGATTTACACAAGGAGGATATTTATCAGGTATAGTGGTATGGATTTCAGGGAGGGTATGTAAGGCAGGGGCTCTGAGGCTTCAAAACAGCTCAGAAAAAATGGGTCTGTGCATATTTTAGATATAAGTTTGTCAGATTAAACACATTAAAATTCTATGAGAGAAGGAACACTAAAATATCACTGCGAAATGAATTCAGCAGATTGTGCCATGGACAAGGCTCACAGGAGGAGAGGGGAGAAACCAAAAACAAGTCTGAAGCTTCCATGTGGCCGCTTAACTCCTTCACCTTCAACTTTGGAACTAAAATTCTGGCTTGCCATGAAAATTGAGGAGACTGAGCAATGTATGGGATTATTCAGAGAGATGTTGTAGCTTGTAAATGTAAGGGGTTTTATCAGTAGTCTGGGAGGGACTTGGCATTAAAGCGAGGAGACTACCTTAATGCGGCTCTGAAAGTAAAACTGCTCAGCAAATTCAATGCAAACGATATGTTCAGTTCCTTTCTGTCTAGTTTTTGACATTCTACAAATAATAAACTGAAGCTTTCATGAGAACGTTCTGTTCCTGTTATCATCCCCAGCTTTAAGTTTCAGCTAACTCTTGAGTAGATGTGTCCTAGGTAACAGCAGCGGCTTCCCTCAAGCTTTTAAGCACTCGTGAAGCAAGTGTTACAAGCCTCATTAGAGCAGAGTGATTCTGGGTGATGCATGTGGGCAGGATCACTTCCTTAGATTGGTTTCCTTTGCTTCCCCTAATTCTGCTTCAACTTCCCTATTGGTGTGAACAACTCCCTTGGTTTTGCTACCAGAAGTGCAGTGCAGCTCATGAGTCCATGGAGAGAAGGTAATTAGGCCTCTGTGTGTGCGGATCTGGTGTTGAGATGGGCTGAAAAAGACAGTGAGGATGGAGCAGTTGTACTGCTGCTGGCTCGCATGTGGAAGAGCATCACCTCTCCATGGCTGGTGGTACATGAGGGTTCTGAGGCAACCTGGGAAGCCGGAAGAACCTTTTGCTCCTAGGGAAAAAAATGGAGCAGTTGGAGAAAGAAAAGAGCACTTGACGCTTTGCTTATTTTATTCAATTCACTTTCTATGTAAGGTATTGGAAAAACAAAGCGACTTCTGATCCCAAGAATCCCAAAGTACAGCCCAGGGCAGATGGGTTCAAACTCTGTTAAGTTAATGAGCAATGTGCCTGCTGTCCTGGGGGTGGCTTTGGCACTGTCTTAATATTAATATTCCCAGTTTCCATCCAGCTATCCCACCACATCATTAAATCTCACAGGAAATGCAAATACATGTTGCTTGTCATTTATCAATGAAAATGTTGTTTAACATTTGCAGTGTATACACAACCCATTATAAAACTCAGTGGTGCATGCTCAGAAGCAAAACGTATTACTGTAGATATCAGTAGATAACTATTTATAATTAATCCTGTAGGAATAGCACTTCTAACAGTAAGAAGCATCTAAACTAAATGGAGGGTGAAAATGCCTTAAGTTATTTCCATGCCTGTTTAGGCTACTGGTTTGGTCATTTCAGGGTCAGCCTTCATTCAGACAGCGAGAGAAGTGAGCTGGAATTCATTGCCCAGCAAACAGTAAATACACAGAGAGGGGCTGAGTCTTATGCCACGATGGTGTTCTGAATAGAACATGGTTTGTTTAGGCTTGTGTGGCTTCATAGCTGAAGCAGTTTTTGTTGCAGTATACCTTGTGTTGGAAAGAGCCTGTGTGAGGACCAGTTTAAAGCAGCCCTATAGAGGTGCCTGTCAGAGGGGTTTCAATCAGTTCTTTCAAAGAAAGAATTTTTAATTCTCCTTAATATTCACATCCTCACTTGGGGAGAACCCTCATTTCCGTCTATTAGCGCGGCTTCCACCTGTAGGACATGAAAAATGAGCTGAATTGAGTTCCTAAGTGATTTTCCTGAGAAATGACTCCATAATCGATTTTTAGCTGGAGAGTATCTTACATTAATGACATTACTGGTCATTCTGCCTCTCATGCTTACGCTGTCACCTCTGCTTCGGTCTCTTCCGATGGTCTCTAAGCCCATTTTCTCCCCTTCTCAGTGCACATATGTAAAGACATAGGCTTTTACCCCTGCTTCCTGATGACTGAGAATTTCCCAGACACAGCTAAATGACCTTTCTTAAAAGTATAGGGTGTTTCTTAGACATAAAATGCATCAAATGGAAATGATTAAGCCCAAAACACAGTCATATATTACTGCATGTAAGACTGGGGGGGTCTGAGGGGCTGCTGCAGTCGAACTGGCTCTAAGATGGTTTGAGCCCTGGCAGCCAACCCCAACACGCTCAGGGGTAGATTACATTGTGTATATATATAACATACATTTATTATATATGGGGTTGGGTGTTTGGTTTTGGCTTTTGAAAAGGGCTCTTGCTTCTATGTTAATCTGCTCCCTGGCCATTTGGTGTTGATTCTTCAGACTTCATATTTCATCTCTACAGATGCATTGGAAAACATTAGAATAGGAGTAAACTTACATAGATGGCAAAATAACTTGCGTTTCCAGCACTGTAAAGACCTGTCTCGTTGCTGACCCAGAGGGGACAGCTTCTGAAAGGCTGTTTTTCCACGTAGCATTTCAGCATCTTGCAGATGTGGTTGCAGCACCGATTGCGTATGGCCTCTGCCACCCTGTTCTTCGCTGGCAGAGAGCACTTGTGAGCCAAGCTGAAGTTCACACAGTCCTAGGGCACTGCTAGAACCCCCTCAGTCTCTCAGTGCTTCAAGGTGGACAGTCTGAATTGCTATTCAAAATCTGCTGCCACTTCTGTGTGCATTGGAGTGTGAGAAACCCTTAAGCTCAAGCTGTATAATTCTTCCACCTTCTTCAAGTGCTGTGCATGTCAACTGTAAGCCGCTGTGCTGCTGGATCTGTCTTATCTTTCATCCTTTGCTGGTGAGAATGATTCAGGTGCCCAAATATACCAGCTTAAAGTGTTTGAAACCTCTGCAAGGAATGGCACCCTGTCCAACACATGGTCTATGGGTGACCTACGAGTGGCAACCTGTGACAGACCAGACCTCCTTGGTAGTCCGAAATGATCCTACATGGTGGGGGACCATCCTAAGGTTCAGGTGTTGGGGACCTGAATCCTAAGTGGTGTGTTGATTATATGGAAGTTTTTCCTAAATAAATCCCCAAAACTGGAATCTGTGCTAAAAATTCAGTACTATATTAATGTAGACTTCTGTGAGTTTACTGACAAAGTTACTGTTACATGATTTTAGGATTTAAAACTACAAAATCCTAATAATTATGAATATGCTACTATAATAACTCATATTTCAGGCTGAATACTCCAAATCACAGTGGAAAATATGGGCAGAAAAGTAATTTTGCACACATTTGTTAGGATGGCATTGGAGAAAGATGATATTCTGCATTCAGTAGACATTTGTCCATGATGGAAGCTTACAGTTTGAAACAAGATGTGAAGAAATTATTTAAACAAAAGGAAAATAATCTGGGGAGAGGAGGGATCCAGTGAAAGAATTTGTCTAAGTCTTGTTTCAGACACCTTTTTGGTTAGATGGTAACAGTTGTAACAGCCATGTTATTAATATTTCAGCCAGTTTATTTCCTTCAAACGTTAATCTAAGAGGGCACTACTGCAACATGTTTTATGACTTAGTCTGGGACTCAGAATATCTATTAGCTCAATGAGCATACATTTAAATCAGGTGTGCTATGTATGAAATAGAGCATTGCAACGGTTTTAATTGTACATTCCTTTATAACGAGATTTTGTTGGATTATTCCTGCATAAATTGATGTCCAAGACAATCTCGTGTTGCAGTTACCTGTTGCACTAACTCAGATTTTCCTTATGAAATCCTTTGCACATCATAACAGCCTCCCATTGTCTGAAGAGGCCAAGAAGAAATCTGGAGATAGGCTCTTGACAAAGGCTTCAAGCTGAGGCGCTGGCACAGGGTGCCCAGAGAAGCTGTGGCTGCCCCATCCCTGGCAGTGTTCAAGGCCAGGTTGGATGGGGCTTGGAGCAAGCTGCTCTATTGGAAGGTGTCCCTGCCGGTGGCAGGGGATTGGAACTGGAGGAGCTTTAAGGTCCCTTCCAACCCAAACCAGTCTATGATCTGTGATACACTTTTGCATGACCAGTGTTTCTCTCCTTTGCACAGACTCTGTTGTACAGAGGTTTGAGTGAACATCTTCATCAGTGGAAGTTGTAATAACAACCATCCTTTTGATGGCACCAAGTCCCTGCTCGCCATCATCACTGAATTTAAATCTTGCTCTGATGCTGCAAGAGAACAACTGTAACCAATAATAATAACTACTATATTTCCCCCCACACACACGCATCTGTCTGCCTGCAAGTTGAGCAAACAGGACCTTGAAAACCCAATATATTCACTTCTACATGTTTGAAATACTTGGAGGTTTGAAGTAAAAAAAATGACTTTGATTATTCAAAGCAGGAAATTGCAAGGAAAGAAACTATGCTGGAAACCCCTAAAGCCTTTCCAGCTCACTTAATGGTGTGCACCAGCCACTCCGACTCTCCTAAAGAACTGTGCCAAAACCTTAACATCGTTCCGAATCACAGACAGCATCCTGAGAAAAGTTCCCCCTTTTTCCTTTGGAACTGGCAACCTTTTCTAGAGAATGCTGAAATCTGAATCCACAAACATAGCCTGTATGTGCTCAGTAATTGTGCAACACCTTCCTTTAAAGCAGATTGTCCTACTTGAGAGGCTCCAATAACTAAAATCAGGAATTCAGACTGAGAGATTAGAGGAAATAGATTCTTAGAAGCATAGAATAGTTTGGGTTGGACTTAAAGCTTACCCAGTTCCAACCTAGACCAGGTTGCTCAACCTAAAATATTGGTACAATGCTTTTATTTTAGTAAAAACAATTATCAAATTGAAAGTATTTCTAGTTCTTTAAACTGCATTGAAATAAAAGTATTTCCTAATAATAGAACCAGTTTTACATGAGCTACACCTGATGGAATTTTGGAAAACAACAAGCAGAAGTCGTGATTTCCCCCCCCTCAACAGCTATCAACCAACTGATCCCCCTCAACCATCTAACCCACACGTTAAACACATTCCACAGGTCAGAAACAGCAACAGGAACAATTTATACGACTGAGCTAATATATTTGATTCCATTACAGGTTTGGTGCCCTGAAAGATGGCACGCAGGGGCTTTGTATGACCTTTCCTTTAATGTTCAAGTAGTTTTGAAGTGCCATTAAGAGGTGATCAGTGGTAATTTTCTTAAGGATGCCACCCACCCTTCTAATAAGGAAGCTCAGGGAGATCTGACCTACAGGGCTGATTTGAATGTTAAAAAGGTGGTGCCAGATAAGCAAAGGATGTGAGTTGTCTGCTTTACACAAAGCCAAAACAAAACCCACAAACCCCAATTCCCCCCCAAAGAAAGAAGAGCAGTTAATTCTGTCATAATTCAGATTTCATAATATCAAACAGAATACTAGAAAACAGAATCTCTCATTTAGGAAGCAGCCTCCATGGTTACAAATGCTGTAAACTGATATTGAGGATGGACCAAATATGTAGTTAATATTACACCATCATCACAAGATTAACATTTTCCTGATGCTGTTAATATAACTCTTAGATATTTTTTCCTGTTTCTGTCATTCAGATGAAATTATGTTCTCACTTCCCTGCCTTTCATAGCTAACTCTGCACGCTGAAAACCATTTATTATGCCAGCAGAGCAGAGCTGATGGATCTGTGTGCGGGACAGACTCTGCAGCATTCATGTCAATTATATTATATTAAGGCTTTCCATTAATTTTGTCTTCCAACTTCATGAAGCACTAGAAAGCAGATTCATCTTCCCCCGATGTAATTGTATTGATTTCAGTGGTGCTATTACCAAGGGAAACAGCAATAAATGACAGGAGCTTCTGGCCCAGAGTTTTGCCAGCCTGAACTTTGTTCCAGAAGAGTTGCTGGATGTGACTGTTATTGTTTGTGTATTTATAGACCTTTCCCTCCTGTGATCATGGTATTCCGTGGCTTTCATACCTGCCACATTAGGCACATCATTGTGTAATCTTGTTTGATGTTAGTTTCCAGTAATTCAGCATTTGGTTCTAGAATGACAATCTCATTTTGTCAGAAAACCATTGTTATATTGCACAAGCCACTTATATTCCAAGGTTTTCTCTGATTAGACACTCTCAGATATGACATGACTCCCTCTTTCAGATAATCCTGTTAGGAACACTCTACATTTAACCTGCTTTCTTACCCAAGTTATTTGGATCCCAAGAAGATGAGCTGTAGTGGCACCTCATTGTTCAGTTTCATCTACGATTTACACTATATGCAATATAAATAGCACAATTCTCTATTATCAATAACTAGTTTATGTGTCTTGGAATTACTGCATAATTATGAATGAGGAGTTCCAATAATATCTATTTTTTCAGTTTGCTAGTGTGTTACTTGGGTTGAAGTATGATTTCTGCTCAGGCTTCCCTGGTATAGAATCAATGTCTCTCACTGCAATTACTAATCTGCAGATACATTTACTAGTACTCTAAACAGCATGTAAGGTTGACTTGTAGTATCCATTTAGTCAAGAAATACAATAAGAGATATTGTTCTATGGGTAAATGTGATCGGCAAGTTTGCAGGCAGACTGAGTGGTGTTTAGAATAAGAAGGAATAATGATTACTTTTATGGGCTTCTAGCTCTAGGCACTTTATAAACACAGAAACTAGACAGCTCCTCTAAAGGTTGTAGGCTGCTGCCCTCTTGTTTTGACTTTGTGGTCATTCTAGGTAGGTAGGATGCATCCAGGATTACTGTGCGCCCTCCATCTGCAGATGTTTTGTGGGTGGGATCAGTCATAACCTAAATATTTAGTGAAGAAATAGCAAATCCTCTTTTTGGGGTATTTTTTGGACCCGTTTGTTTGTTCCCCTACTGCCATGCAGTGAAATAAGGGACTTTTGTAGCACTGAGAAATTTCCTTGTATTAAAGTGTATAGAAAATGCAGCTCTGGAAAATACACATGTACAGAATTGCAAGTGAAATTACACTCATAGGTTTGCCCCCTCTACAAACAGATTTAAAACACAAATGATTCCTTGAATACTGAGAACTGCTGAGGAAACTGTGAGAGGTGTCAGTAACCGGGAAGTGTGGGTAGGTTCCTGTTTTCTCTTTGTGCAGACCACTCTAAATTGAGCTGTTAAGGCAGAAACCAAACCCACAAACATGGTCCAGTCGATTTCAGGGAATGCTGGCGTGGGAAAATGGAGCCAGTTTTGAGCATTTAATTCCAAAATGTAGCCTTTGGAGTGCAAAGGGAAAAATATAAAACTAAGAAACCCACCTACAACCATCTAATAATAGTGAAGATGGAAAAAATTGCTTGAAAGTAGAGTCAAAGCACCAGGTAATACGAATTCCAACCTGAGATGCGATTACAGTGTCAAGACAACGGAATCACACATTGAAAACGGCATTTAAACTGCATTCGAGAAACATTATTACTACCCTGTAATGGTATTTAACAGGAAAGTTTCTATTCTCTCCTAGCATCTGTCCGAAGAGAGATAAATGTGTGTATCAAAAAACAAAGACTGTATCAAAAAATTTTCCTGAAGAAAAGATTACAATGGCATATATATTTTAAAAAAAAATAAATCACTGGTTCCTATAGTTTGAAAAATTGAATATTTAATGTGTGATAAATGCTAATACTACTTTTCATTTCTGCTAGCCCAGCTATATACTAACTGCAGTATCCATCTAAATAGTTGAGGTGGATGGCCTGTGGATATTGTACACAAATAAGCTGTCTTAAAATACCTCTTTGCTGCCATCAGTGTCGCCTACTTAGAATAAACTCACCTTCAGGCTCTGAGCACCGCAACTGAAATGGATTTTGTTGTTTTAATTTACTTTTAAGGGGAAAAAACCCAACGAATTTCAGTCTTCAGATCATTGTTTTTACATGAGAAATGTTTGCTGCATGAAATATATTCACAGATGGTCCCTAAACATAAGCAGCACGTACTGTGTATACAAGATAAGTCATTATTTAGTTTCTCTGGGTTTTCACATTTAACCTTTTAGGGAAAAAAAAGATGCCAGAAAAGAAATCTCAACATTCAGGTGCTACAGCCCCAGTGATCCTTTGTGCAGCTGCGACTCCAGCACTGCTGTCTGATTCCTCAGCTCCCGAGGCTGGAGCTGGCTTAATAACAGCTTTGTGGCTACTTTACAGTTATGCATGATTTTAGAGTTTCTTTTATTAGGAAGTTCACTATATCTTGTCCAGGCCAGTGACAGGGGTCAGAGACCTTGTACAGCTCGTGGCTCTCAAGATTGACGGCCAGGAAGGCATGATGCTGTGAATCATCTTCCCAACCGCTCCTGTGGTCTTATGCCAATCAGTTACACTGATTTCTCAGAGATGCTTATGAAGTGCTCTTCAGAACCTGCCCCAGTCAGGGATAGGTGCTTGCAGGGAAATGCAGAGCAAGTTAGTGACAGGACAAGGGGTGATGGGTCTAATCTTAAACAGAGCAAGTTCAGGTTAGATATAAAGAAGAAGTTCTTTACTGTGAGGGTGGTGAGGTGCTGGCACAGGGTGCCCAGAGAAGTGGTGAAAGACCTATCCCTAGCAGTGCTCAGCGCCAGGTTGGACAGGGCTTGGAGCAACCTGCTGTAGTGGAAGGTGTCCCTGGCCATGGCAGGAATACTAGAACTGGATGATTTTAAAGTCCTTTCCAGTCCAAACCATTCTGTGATTCTATGATTCTATGACTAAGTTACTCTTTCATACGCAGTAGAAAATGGCCATGGTTACTCTGGGGTCTCTGTGTTCTAGGGGTACCTTTCACAGCTCCACACAACTTTGTGAAGCTTACAGGATTTCGCAAGGCAATCAGAAAAGGTGTGAGACCTGTTAAGCACAGATATCACCTTTTCCTCAGGAAATTCCTGGGCAGTAAATTCCTGGAGTCTGAGCAAAGATGCTGGGGGAAATAACTCTCATACATCTACTCTGGTTTCATGCTCTTCCCAGAGTTAACTCTAGTTAGCAATTGGCTATTGCTGAGACTTGTGTGGGTATCAAACACCATGTCTGGGAGCACTCAAAAAAGGACAGCAGATGCAGACACGTTATTCTTTACTTGAACTATAGCCGTAACCATAGCTGGTCCCTTTTTCCCCATAGGCATTAGTCTTCTATTCAGTCTGCATCACGGGAGGTAATGGATGCAGCGATGGTGAACAGAGCTTTTACACAAAAGACACTGACTCATAGTCTTATCACTGGGCTCTCTTTTCAGATTTCTTTTGGATTCTTTGAAGTTTATTAGCTATTAATTTCTATTTTACATCATTTTATTTCTTCTTATTGCTGCTCAAAGGTATAAAGGTGAGAATATTTTTCATTTAGTGCATTAAACTCAAGTTCTGCATAACCACGTGAAAGGAGAAATTGAGCAAGGTTGTTATTACTAAGCAAGAAATGAAATTTAGGTAGACATAAGTCTAGAGGGGGGAAGACTAACCAGCAAACCTAAATGGCTTTGTTCTTTATGTGAGTTTACTAGGAACCAAACGTATAATCCTTTATACAGGTTTGGTGGGAAAAGGAGAGGATCAGCTCCCAGAACTTTATACTGGCACATCTGGGTGAGACTCTGCACCAGATCAGTAGTGATGAATGAACCAGTTGTGCAGTGGGAGTTCACCCAGACCTACAGCTAAAACTGGAGTTAATCCTTAATTAGAGCTTTTTAAATGTAGGAAAAAAAAAACAAACCAATAAATCCTTGTTTGTTTTTAAAACATGTTTTTCTTAGTTCTGCGCCTTCTGATTTCAAAGAGGAATGGTGGCAGGAATGCTGAAAATACCTTTACACTTAGGAAATACCTTTTGGATTGCATTAACAGTCCTGGTCTTTGTGGGCTTTCAGCCCAATTTTGCAGGAACCCAAAAGTTTCCAGCTCTGTAGATGAATAACCATGTCTGTGAGAAGTGGTTGGTGTTTTCCTGGTTAGAATTAAGTGCTGAACTTTCGGCATTGCCATTCACCTTGTTGTGATATGGGTCTCCAAATCTTTGTTACAGCTTCATTAAATATTCTATTTTGAACAAGATTTCTGTTTGGCGACTCACAGAGTTCACTCTTCCTCAGCTGCAGGAAAGCACTAAAGCCCATGCTACATTGAATACATTCAGCCAGGTTAATTTCCTGTTTCAACATGAAGAATACCTGTTGCCAGGACAGAGCCTTGAAGAGTCTATGAGACAACTGGGTGAGAGAGGGCTACACAGAGTGAAAGGGTGGAATGCAAGATCAAGTTTGGATTTGAAAGTTGAAGGTGTTGAAATTTGTAGTAATTCAAGTGTATTCATGCACATCGGTATCATATAACATTGGTGGGATATAGGGGTGGAGATGGGTGGTTTGGTTTTCTTTAATTAGAGAGCATAATATTAACTTCTGGCTTCTGGGTGCATTTCAAATGGGAGTGAAAACAAAGTGTGATCTTGCTGAACACTCACGAAACAGCACAGCCTAGCAAGATTTACATGGGCGCTAGGGGAAGCTGTGAGCACAAAGGCTGTTCCTCCTCTGATGTGTCATGTTAATATTGTTTTCCTTCGTAGTTCTTGATGAATTGAGTATGAGGCTCTTGGAATAATCATATTTTGCCTAAAAAGAATGAAAATAACATTAAAAAATCACTGTTGCAAAATGGGAAGCACCAGATCTCTAAAAGAGGCAGGCACTTGTGTTTCCCAAGCCAACATGAGAACGAAAGGTTTGCTGGCTTTGTTGTGGTGTAGAAAATACAGCTTAATGTTGAATCCTGATCAATCTGTGCAATGCTTAGAATGTTCTAAATTTCATTAAGTCAAATAAAATCTCTCTTTGCTCACATTTTTTCTTCTTTCCTTGCACACCAGTTTGCTCTATTGTGTATTCAGGCTGAGGGAAGGTAACCTCCTTTGTACGGACTAAGTGAGCTCTGCTCTTCCAAGTTTGCATGATGTAAATCAATGTACGTGTTCAAAACCTTTCCAGCTAAGGGGGTGGCTTTCTTTCCATGTATCTTTTGTGACATGGAATTAGAAAATCCCTTTTCCCTTCACATTGATTGCATGAGCTCTGCAGAGGAGCCATTCTGTTCCACTTTTCCAAAGGAATTTGGGTCATTGTTTACTTGTGGCTTCATTAAAGAGCATCCAGTAGGTAACAATTTCTATCGTCAACCTTTGAATATCAAGCACACTCTAATAATACTCTTTGAAAGCCCTGCATGTAGTACAGAAAGCCGAGAGAAGCAAGAGCAGCTCTAGTCAAGTTATACAAAGAGCACAACCATCGCCGCCTGAACAGAAAGAACGTGTGGGGAGATCGAGGGCATTGCCATGACAATTCCGACTGGCGGTTCTTTGTTCTTGTTGTGTTCTGACATAGACTTTCTTGTTCCAACATCAGGTGCAAATGATGATTAGGAGAAGCCGTGTTTGTTGTGGCGAATACACGGCCAAACACCTCTTCTTCTGTTTGTTGGAGCTACAAAATATGTGGTCAATGGAGTCTAATTTGAATGAAATTTCACGGGCACACAGAGGTTGGTGTGAAGTAAGGAACGCTCTACTTTGACCTCTGTAGCCTCTCTACAGAGAGCTTAATAGAGAAATGTTTTAAATTACAGTATGTTCCAATTATTGTACATTTATGGGACGGTGTGAGCTCCCTCTACGGGCTAATTTAACGTCTGCAAATCCCAATAATTCTTTTTTGTAACAAAGCCTCTGTGTAGCCTCGTGGATAAGGTGCCTGCCTAAGGTTTCTAAGGTTGTGCTCTTTTGAGCGTGTGCAAGATGGCTGCCCCAAAAGTGTTTGAAGCTGCCGCGTTTGAAGCTGCCGCGTGTGTTTGAAGCTGCCGCATTTGAAGCTGCCAGGTTTGAAGCTGCCGCGTGTGTTTGAAGCCGGCGCGTTTGATGTTGCTGAGGACGTTTGTAAATTTGAGGCAGACTTTAATATTGTTAGACGGTAGGGGAGTCCTTTTCAACCTTTTTTCATTTTTTTCACTTGAACTTTGAAAAAGTTTTATTTTAACTTTTTTTTTCCTTTTTCCCCCAACTATTTTAACTACTTATGTCAGCTGAGGAATGCTGTGATTCACAGCCATTAGTGGAAGGAGGCTGTTATGTATTTTTAGTGCTGCTGGGACCATAGGAATTTTTGAGTGACTTTGACTGCAGACAACAATGTGGAGAATAAGCCTGACTGGGAAAAGCACAGAATAATTTTGACCAAGGGCAATGATGGCTGCTCCTAGAAGGAATACAAGGATGCCAGGGTGTGGAGTTTGTGAGTTGCTGGGACTGGGAGGAAATTGCTAGAAGGAGGAGTTGGAGTTCTGTAGAGAATTGACAGTGCATTCAGTTAACCAGGAGTGAGAGTTTTAAACAAAGAACCTGATGGGTCTCTAGAATAGCCTTCAGTGATGCTGGGAGTAAAAAACCTCAGCTGTCTGGGTAGTAGGGGGAAACTGGAAATGGTGACATTTATTGAAAGTTATGAACTACCAAAAGTGTTAGGAAGTAAGTGCTCAATGCACTTGTTAAGAGATGCAAGGTGTGGTTTGTTCCTCCTGGAGGAGGGATGTTCTGTAATGTTATCTTATTTAGGAATGCAATTTTTGAAGCCTAAAAGCTGACCAAGACTTGATGTGGGACTGGAAAGTCATTAACTGTTGGGTAGGGGACAGAGAGGGGTTTTAAATTGTCTGAACACTGGGTTTTGCAGGAACAAGCAATGTCTTACAGGACACATGAAAGTGAATATTGATTCAAAGATAGAGGTTCTTACAATCTAACTGACTCAATGTTCTTCAAATGTAACCCATCAGCTATCAGGGGACCGCAAATGGACAACTTCTACAATTGTTCATCATTCAGCTGAGATCTGGAAGCATTCTGCTCCATTGAAATCTTTTGTAGTTCTGGGTCTCTGGAGGTCTCCTCCCTGTCACTCTCATCCAGACCTGGAGCATCCCTTACTCTTGAGGTTTGTTCACTGTCTTGTACCCTCTGGAAATCCCTTTGGCTCTGGTAATCTTTAGAGTGATTGGAGGTAGATCTGGTAGCTGTAATACGAATGCTGCATCCATCCATCACTTATCAGATTGAATTCCTGGCACAAGATTGGGATCTGTGAGTCTGAACCTCAGATAATCTGTAACAGGATGTTCTGATCACAGATTATTTTTGGTGTTGAATCTCCCACAGATTAAATCATCACCTTTTAATTTTTCTAGGCTTGACTCCTCTGTTCTGGTGATTCTTTGTTCAGATGTGCTTCGGTTTGTCTTTATTAAGTTGCTAACATTGAACATTGGCTTGGATGGAATCACGCAAGTGATGAAATGATAAAAAACTGTGTGGTACATTATGAAGAGTTGGGTAACTGTTCCCAACTTGGCTTCCCTGTGAGGGTTTTCACCTAGGGATTTTTAATTCCTGTATGATAACATGATCTGATTGATACTGTTAGTGATAAATCACTAGTAGAGCACTTCTTTTTCCTACAGGCAATTCTCCTTCTTATTTTAGAATATTTGTTATCTTTGGTTGAGTTATAATGTTCTTATTCTCTTTAGTTTATCAACCACCTCTTGAAATGCACTTCAGTGATTTCTTTGTCGGTTACACAGACTTTTCATTACCTTGAATCATGTTTTGGCAAAAACAAAAGTAGTTTCTGTGCCCTGTGTGGTGAAATTCCAGAAGAGCTCAGCTCTGATGCCAGCCCTAGAGCCTGGCCATGCTTGTTGGCTCTTACATGGGTTTGGAGCAATGTTATGTCCCTACTCAATGCATACACTTCCCCTTGTAATGTCAGTCATAGATATGGTGAGTTGTGATTTTAACATCTGTATCAGATGTGATGTTTTTCTTGCTCTTCAGTGACCTCCTTTCTTTCATTTTACTGTTTAAGTTTTTATTTGGTATCATCGACCTTGACACCGATTTGATGATTTTAACATCTTTTTGTATTACACTTTGGTTGCTGCTCTATTTCTGGTGGTTTCCAGGTTTGGTCAATCAGATGGTTATATAGTCTTGTTAATAGAAAGTTTATTTTTATTCATTTTAAACTTTTCTTGTTAGCATTTTGGTTTTTTTCCATGGGTTTCTTCCCCATCCTTCCCAATCTGTAGCATTCCCTTTGTTTTACTGCAGTCCTATTTAATTTGAAGTGGAATGAACCTTTAATTTGTGTTATCAGTGGATCCTGCATCAAGTTCAGATTAATATTCTTGCCCTTAACACAGCAAAATTGCTATTCATGATGATAGTGCTGGAACATCTGAGTAACTTCTTTACCTAAAGGCTTGCTACTGGTGTAAATTGAGCAGAAAGTCATCCAAAGCAAGACCAGTGCAAAAGCTCTGGATAAGATGTTTTGTGTAAAACAAAGATGTGAAAATTTCAGTCAAGTCCTCAACTATTTAATGAAATTAACAACATAAGACCTGATAATTTAGATCTCCTGTTCTGAAAGTTGATGTATTTATTTTATCCATCTGCCAATTTATAACTGATTAGCTTTTGAGGCACCTAAAGCTATTTGAAACAAGAATCTTTCAGTTTCCATTTCATCTGTGGTCGTGAAACATTATTCTGTTAGATGAAGTAGGTGATACTATGCTGGCTTATAAAACAGCAATGACAGTCAGTCTTACAAATCTCATTTTATATTCAAATTCCACAATATTTAGCCTTTTTGTTGAACATATTTGTTGAAATCTTTCTAACAGCTAACACTTCACTGTGCACAGGGAATTCTTTTCAAACTAATAGAAATAGTCTGTCTAGTGACTGTATTTTTTCCATTTCCCTCATAGACTTTCAGCAATTTGTGATGTTACTAGTATATAGTTGTACTTAATAACTAATATACTAGTTATATTTGACTATATATGATTATATTTCGCTCTCAGTCACGTGTAAGTCTACCAACAATAGGAATGCATGAAGGGTCAAGCTTATTGTTTCTTCTATTCTGTCGTATGGATAATGCACAAATAAGAATATAAGGAATGGTGATGTGGCGTTTGCTTCTCACATATTCTGCCTTCCTTTTAGCTGCATTAGTGTTTTGCATCTCTTGAACTAATAGTTATTCTCAGTAAAATCATCACTGGGCAGTAGTTGCATGGCTGTAGTTGAGAATTATTTACATTGCTGTTTCTCAAATCCTTGGCTTGCTCTTGTTTTGGAACCTCTGCGGCTGAACAAACATCCTTCTCCCAGTTAAACGGGCTTCCAGGTAGTTGCTTACAGTCCAGCTCCTTTTCAAACTGTGTTGCCTAAAATTTAGGTGGAAAAATCATACTTGGATGGAGTGATCTGACTTTAAAATGCTGAACTTTGAGATGCCCAAGAATTGGAGACAGTTAGTACTTCTAAGTGACACCACACATAGAAATTCATACCAGGCTGATGTCCACCCATACTTTATCTCTTAATTCTGTGACTGTACAATTTGGATCTCTGAAAAGGGAAACTGAAAGGTTTTCATTTAGCTGCGGAGCAAATACAAGGAGTTGCTGAAGAAGATTTCTCCCACTGCGTGGTTAATCTGTTACTACACATGACCTACTGAGCAAGGCAATCTTTTGGCTTACTCAGCCTTAGTAACACACCTAGAAAGTTGCAAAGCAGTGGAGTTTGGACTATTGCTATCATAAAGGCACTCAGTTACAACAGTAGCCACTTTTTTTGCACAATCAGCCTGCTTGGGTTTGGACCGTTGACAGAGTGATGAAGTATTTACTATCCCATGCTTAATCCATCCATTTTCACTCACTTGATCCAAACTAGAGGATCATTTATTTCATACCCTTGCCTGAGAACACAGAAGTGCCATTTCTGTTGCTATGGTAAGAGATATTAATGAGCAGAGTTGATCTCCTAATGTGAAAACTGGTTTAGTTTCTTCGTATTCTTTGTTTAGCTAGTTCTGCTTCAGGAAGGTACATTTATGCACACCTGTATGTGCTTCTTAACAAGTTACTTCCATTCAAACAAAACATCTTCCGCTGCTTAGTAATTATTTGCTCTGCTGAGTAATTTCATCCAAGAGGGAAAACAGCCACGTGATTTTTGAGTGGTCAAATACACTTGAAGACTGGCCTGCAGAGTTAGGTTCATGTCACACAAATAATGGGAAAGGTTTGGTTTGTGAGAAGTGCAGGGAAAACAAGAAAGTGTTAATCAATTGGATAATTTATTTGTGGTGAATAATTCTGCCTGCTCTTTTGTTATACAGTGAGGGCAGAACTGCGATGATGGATAAAGAGGAGTCTTGTCAGCTGAAATCCTTAACTCGGGATCTCTGGGATTCCCTTCACTCTCTATAAAGTTTGGTAAATGTTTTTTGGCATCGGATGCCTTTTGGCATGGGTGTGTTTGGCATAGGTGGGGTTTGCCTCTGCCACCTGAAAATCCAGCCAAGGGAAAGCAGCCAAGCAGCAATGTGCTGAAGGTGTGTGGGTTTGGAGATTTACCTTTCCACGCTTCTGTTAATCCTAAAGTCTACTTCAGTATACAGAACTGAAGAAGCTGCCATGTGTGGAATGGCAGACACACTAGGGGTGAAGCTGATCCATAGAGGAAGGACAGGGGTTTGTTTTCCATGGGCTGCAGTGTTTTCCTGCCGCAGCAAGTTAAAGCACACATCCAGCAAGCAGGATTGTCAGTCTGAATTTCCAGAACTAAGATGCCTGCATTTTGCTTGTGAGCTTTTCTGCACTTGCCAGATATTTATCTCTGAGAAGCAGTACTATCTCTAGCATCTGTATTTTGCAGTTGCAAAAGGATGTGATTGTGAAGTGTCAGTGTCTTAGACCAAGAAATAACCTGATTCACATGTGAATGCAATGGAATGAGACCACACATAAAATTCCTCCTACTTAAAATAAGGAGCTTTCATCCCTTAACTGTGCATGGGAAAGCAAGAAGAGGTGTTGTTGTTTATGGTCTGCAAACAGACACGGGAGTGAGGTTGGTGCTGGCAACGCTTTCCCCCATGAATAATAAACTTCTGCACATGAAGGGAAATTGGAGCATTAATATAGAACCTTTTCTTTAAGTTTCAGGACTACATTATGCATCCATAACTTGGGCCCAATAAAATGAATGAATACTCTTAGTTTTCCTACTGTTAACGGCTCTAAAACAGGCAAAGTCTTTAATTTTTTCCACTGCAATTTAATATAATTTTAATATTCCCCAGATAATAGTGAAATAACCAATTCTGTCCAGTTCTGCCTTAGATAAAAGCATCAGCATGTTTGGAACATAAACCTTATTTTACCTTTTGTTGAGCTGCCCAATTTAGTGAGAGCAATTCAGTGCTATATCTTAAATGTAGTATGACTTAGAACACTGGAATCTGCCTGGAACGTGAAAAAAGGGAATAATTTATATTTAATTGGTCTAAACCTACCTTTCCTAGGTCAATAAGAAGAGGAAAATCAGCAGCATTAATCAAGATAAAATTATCAGCTGATTAATCAGTGTTCTAATTACTGCATAGTCCTTTCCCTTTTCAGTTTTAATTACTAAACTTCATTGTCTTTTCCATATGGCCATCATGCATTCACCGTACACTTTTTCTCCTGGTGAGATCATTAATATAAAAAATGTACATTCAAGACATTACTGAAGATATAAGAAATTGCTGCTGCCTACTAAGAAATTACCAAGGAAGCTGCAAATCAGCCATAGGTTATACAGGAAAAGTCTAATAAATCTACTAACACTTAAGAAAATAGATATAGTAGAAATGCAATTATGATTATCAAATCAACCTTTGTCCTAAAGTGAGTTTTACCAGTCTTATTTCATCAAATAGATCTCTTGGTTGGGTCAGAAACCAATCACAACCTGATTTAAATTGCCAAAATACATGGGAGAGCTCTTAAATTCATAAAGCTAATGTAGACCACACAAATACTCTCTTGGCGTATTCTCTTTAGCTGCATATGCCTTCTTACTAAGGCCCAGATACTCAAGTGTTTAGGCACTTCACTACCAGTGGAGTAACTGATTTCATCAGACATTAGATATTTAGATATCTTCCAAGAATTTAAGCCTGAATGAATAAATCTGCCATGTATTATATTAACAGAAGTATCTTGACTTACTTGGTCTCTGTGGAAGTCATAAGGAGAATGAAGGCTTGGACATTGGCCTTTAATGTTGTTTCTGCGTAAGGAACAAGGTTAGAAAAGTCCACAGTAGAATCAAGTTTCTAATGAAATCTTAATATCTCCTAACTGTGACAGTCTGTAATCCATCTCATCCATGCCTTTTTGTAAAAGTCAGGAGTTTAAAAGACAACAAACAGGATGTCTTCATGCACACAGGCTGGGATTTATGGAAGAATAAAGTGTCTCTAGGATACACTAAGTCAGTCAGCACCTAGTTGGAGCGAAGTGAAGAACACGTCACCTCCCTTTGTCAGTGAGAGCATCCACTTCTGTACATTGGGGAAATAACAACATGGTCTTGCATCATGGTAACTTTTGGATAAATGCTTTAAAGCATTTCCAGTGCCTGTGGTTTCTTTACCCTTTAGGAGGGGTAGGGAGTGAGGGAGGGCTTGCAAAATTGCCTGTATGCAGTGAGCCTCATGCGTGAGTTGGTATTGAGCTTTTGAGTTGTTGTGTCAGTGGGCTAGAGGCTGCCTGGACACCCCCTGCCTCTGCATTTATCTCCTGATAGCAGCATCTCGGAGATCTGCTTTCCCGAAAACATGGAATCATAGAATCAATCAGGTTGAAAAAGACCTTTAAAATCGTCAGGTCCAACCAGTCCCCAGCACTGTCAGGGCCAGCACTAACCCATGGCACTGAGGACCTCGTCTACACGGCATGTGAACACTTCCAGGGACGGTGACGCCTGCACTGCCCTGGGCAGCCTGTTCCAATGCCCGAAGGGCACTCCTGCTTTTGGGGAAGAAAACACTGGAGCAGATCCAACCCAGGAAGGGACTTTGGATCAGGGTATCCATGTCCTTGTGCCACCCTCCAGCTGCAGAGAAACGTTGTGAAAGCCACACACACACCAAAAAAAACCCCAACCCAAAGCGAAGCGCTCAAAAACCCCTCCCCAAAGCAGGATTATTGTCACCAGCAGCAGTTAGTCAATCACCACTTAGGAAAGAGGCCCCAGCAACTAGACCTTGGTGTATAATTAACTCATCTATCAAAAAAAAAAGGCAGGAATTGAAGTGAACTGTTGTTGGGTTCTAAATCAGAAGCCAAGTTAATTATTTTTATGAATATTCATAGGAAACTTGTACACTTTCCAAACTAGGCCTTCAATTACTAATCAGTTAACTAAAGAACCGGTACGACTGCTTCTTCACAGGGAAAACTGAGCTGCAAATGGAACAGGCAAGCACATAGAAACACTTTAAAAATGAGAAGGCAGTGGTGGAAGCTGATGGTGGCAAGCTACCATTTAGATCACAGATGCAAAGAAAGGGAGAATGGAGCATTTGAAGGGCGCAATGCTCTCAAGGCCAGACACCTTCCAGAGCAGATATAGAACCTGCTGTATGCATCGAAGCAAAGGCTATCGTGCTGGACCAGGCTCGGTGTCCATGCTATCCAGCAGCCTGGCTAAAGGTGCACAGCCGAAGTTGTATTTCTCAGGGTAAATTCATGCTGTTGCGTCTCAGGAGCTGTCTGTGGATTAAAATACAACTGAGAAACTCAATAGTTGCATTGTCCATGTGCTCACTGAACACATTCTGATCAGGAATACGATGAATATTTAGGAAATAGGGGTGCGATTAAAACACAAGTCACCATGGAGAGAGAAGGTGGCTGGTATCTTCTCCCAAGTAACGAGTGAGAGGACAAGAGGAAATGGCCTCAAGCTGCACCCGGGGAGATTTAGACTGGGGATTAGGAACAATTTCTTCCTAGAAAGGGTGATCTGCCAACCCAGTTGATTCAATGATTCTATGGAATGTGGAAATGAGGATTGCCCCAATCCAGCAAGAGGCAGATCCTCTCAGGACTTGAATTAAAATTGGCTCTGTGGTGAAATCTCTGCTGCCCCAAAAGAACTCGTTGGGATTTACAAGAGCACCGTGGAGGCTGCTCAAGGTGCCCAAGCCTGGATAGGGCAACTAGCCCTGCTTTGCCTGTTGGAGGAGAAACGATTTGCAGGAAGGCAAAGCCAATTTTAGACTTTCAAGCCACTTCCCTAACAAAAAGGGCTGCGAGACCGCTGGTCCTACCAGATGCCCCAGGGGAGGTCCATGGAGACGGCGAGCGAAGGAATCGCTGCTGCCGGGACCAGGGCAGCAGGGACCCGGGATTGGGGGGACCTGGGGCTGCAGGGACCGGAGTCACCGGCGCCCGGGATGGAGTGACCCGGGCTACAGGGACCGGGGGCCGCAGAGACCTGGGATTCAGGACCTGGGCAGCAGGGACCGGCGCCGCTCTCCCTCAGCCAGCCGGCGGAGCAAGGCTGCCATCTAGTGCCACCACCCCGACCGCTTTGTATCCCTTGAATCCCTCCTGCTTCCTTCCCTTCTCTTTATTTTTTTTTTTTTTTCCCCCTTTTTTTTTTTTTCCCCCCGTCGTTTTTTTTTTTTTTTTCTAAAAGGTTTTTATCCCGTCAAGGCAAAACCGGCTCTTGGAAAACAACCAACTCAGTTGGAACTCGGAGATAATAATCAGTTTCTGTGGGCTTGTGAAATTGGCTCATTAAGCGTGCTTTTTAACAGAAAATATTGGAAGCGATTAAGTCTGCTTTAGTGAGTGGGCATGAAATGGCCAACCTCCGGCCACCCACCGCTCCTAGGTGCCTGGCGTCGCTTTATGCATGCAGCGTAATGTCTTTACTTGAAGTGCTGTTTATTCATCACCTGCTTATTTATCTCTTTGCATTTGGCAGGCACATCGATCAATGTTAAACTGTCACACAAGGTTATTTTTCTTTTACATAACAGTAGAGGCCTAAGGTAGTGGCATATTAAAAGTAATAACTTTCTAACTTGTAGCTCGAGATGACAGCGCCATTTGGAGCTTGAATATGTTAGAGACAGAAATTCCAACCCCCAAAAAAGGGGGGAAAAAAGAAATTAAAGAAGTCGAAAAAAAGCAAACAGATGATGTCTGCTAAGAATTAATGTTCTTCCAAGGTCAAAGGCTGGAAGACATTCCAGGTGTTGCTATAATTGTGTGTTGTGGATGTGTCTAGTGAATGGCTCCCCACCGCAAAACAAACCTACCTCTGACCCGTTGGAGCTAAGTTTAGGCACTTACCTCCCTGATAAACCCACAGGGAGGCTATTCCACATTTGCTGTTTGATTTATCCCCTGGTGATCAGGTAGTTTTGCTTAGAAATTAGAGAATGGTTTGGGTTGGAAAGGACCTTAAGACCATCCAGTTCCAACCCCCCAGCCACGGGCAGGGGCACCTTCCACTAGAGCAGGTTGCTCTAAGCACCGTCCAGCCTGGCCTTGAATACTGCCAGGGAAAATGGATTGATTCATCATAATGTTCGGATGTAAATACAGTAGCTCGTGTCCATGTCCTCCTCACAAGCAGTGCTGCCGTGCTTGTGGAACACCTGGAGTAAGGCCGCGTACATGGAGGACGAGCTGAGTAAACAGGGAGCGGTGCAGCCACCAACAACGTGTGCAGCCAGCTGAAAAGCAGCATTGAAGTCCATGTAGGAGTAAATCTTTTCCTTCTTGTTTCTCTCCACCCTCACCCCCCTTTTCTCTTTTTCTGGTTGTAGTATTCTGTTGCTTTCAAACACTGCCCAGCTTTGATAGACTTCCTGTCCTGGCGCAGGGCCAGGCAAGCTTTCTCTGTACAAACAGGTTTTCTTTTTATTTTCAGTCCAGCCTAAAAATGCCTACAGATAGAAGAATGTCAGATCTTTTTAGTGTTGAATTTCAAAGCGGTCCTTAGAATTCTTTCCTTCCCTTGATCTCGTCTTTGGATTGCAGCTTGGACTCGCTCTCTGTTTCTAAATATAAGCCGTGGACGGTGGCTTTCTAATGAAATGCTTTGATAGGCTTGTGTACATGGGAATTAAGCATCAGGCCGTGGTGGACATTGTGTCAGCAGCACCATTCATGCTGACAAGAAGCACTACTTCTCTCCCACCACTGTATATGCTGTCTGCCAAACCACCCTTGCTAGAGAGTGTGAATGAAGGGATGGAAACGCTGAAGAGAGGCAAGGCCATGAAATGCACTTGCATCTCATGCAGATGGCATCTTGCTTTCTGGATTTAACAGAATTTATCGTTGAGGCTGGTCTATCTTTGGATCTGTTAATTCATGTATTCGTTCCTGCTCTTGGGCAGGCAGCTCTATTTTATCTCATGGAGCACAAACCTGGAAGGGGAGGGAGGAGGAAGCTTGTCCATTAAAAAAAGCAGCACCTCCATGTGTCTGTGCTCTTTGGATCAATATTTGCATCAAAGCGGTTTAAATGTATGTGGCTCGAGGGCTGTCCATTCTTTCAACCTGACCTGCAGCATTGATTAGGGCCAGTGTAAGGAAGGGAAAATAGCAAATCCAGTAAGGTAAAATTAAAACAAACCAGGAATGTCTCTGTGACTCCGGAGAGAGGAGCACTTGAAGCGCTCACATTGTTTGTATGAGCTCAGCAATCCCCTTAGTTAGACGGTGCCCCTCTTCACCACCCAGTTATGCTTCATTTCATTGCATTTCCGAGCAGAACAAAGAATAGTTCAGCTTTAATCTGAACAAAGGTGCAACCTCCCTGTTTGAGATACATGAGTTATATCAGTTCTGCATTGCATAAAATATTCATGCTGCTCTTTTTTAATTGCCGATTCACTTTCTGCTGGTATATCCCAAGTCATGGAAGGCACCGAGAAAGTTTGTGACATGGATAAAAATCAACTTCTACGTGTTTTCATCCTCCATTAAAACTGCAAGCCCTTCCCTGAACTCCCCTGGACATTATACATGCAGGGAGTGCTAGGCAATTTCCACCCATAAGAGATGCTTATCTGAAGAGGAGCACAATTAAAGCAAAGCTGTAGGACTGACCCGTGAGTTCTCCTGATTACAAGCTTTTGCTGGCATTCTGGAGGAAGGAAACATTTGGTTTCCTTGCCTGTTTTGCTCCTTCTGTTGTTTTTTTTTTTTTCCTGGAGTATCCTTCCAATTCATTTTTGAAGTGATAAGAAATCAATAAAAGAGAAATCACAAGAGAAATCTCACCTTTAAATTGAATTTACCAGGTCCAGGATGTCACTTGAAGGCTTTGGCTGCTTTCTGTGCCTGCTGAGATTGGATGGTGTCTTGTGGCAAGATCAAGGCTTACCTTATTTTCTGCTTTAGTTTTTCAGTGTACAGACTAGTTTCTGGCACAGTGGATAAATTTGAAAAGGCAAGTTAGAGTCTTGGATCTGTGTTTCTTTCTCTTTGGTCTCCAATGGACTTTAAGTATTGAATTCTCTGGATGCAGGGTCAGCCTTTAAACTTTGACCTGCACGTGTGATTGCTTAGGCAGCAGCTAATTTTGAAGCAGAAGAGATTTCAGATCAGCCTTTTGGAGACGACTTCAATTTTTGATAAAGAGAAACAGAAAGAGAAAATGACAGGACATGGTATAATATATAAAACTGAGAGAGAGGAAAAATGACAGCAAAGATATTTATCGTGTAAACAAAGAAGTCCAGCCTATTGAATGGAATAAAATTGAATAAATAGAATGATCTCTCCTCCAGCCTCTGCAGCAACTCTGCTGGCAAAGCACTTAGCACCTACTCAGCTTAGGCTTCATGAATACAACAGTATTAAGTTAGCCTCACAAAAGAGGGCTTCCAGTATTAAGACTGATCAAAGGATTTTAGGAGGCAGCCTTGCCCACAACCATAAAGGTCTCCTAATAAAGTAGAACTGAGCAATTAATTTGCTTGACAGAATGTCTGTGAGCAGTTTGCAATTTCCTTGTATTTCCCTGTTACTCGGTGTTACTGGGCATGTTTTCGTGACCGTGTTTACCTGCAGCATTGATCCCAAACAGGGCTCTGGAAGGATGCGATACCTGGTATTTTAAACCTGAGCTGGGTTGGGTACAGCTCATCGGTCATTTCAGTCAGAGGGAGAAGCAGAAAATTAGCGTGTCTCAGACATTTGCCCAAATGTTAAGCCACTGTTGGCCCCATAAACCTTGCCTGCAGCACTTGGCATTTATTGTCCGTTCCACTTGTCTCACTCCACGTGTCTCCAAGACATAATTTAGGGCACTAGCTGCTGCTAGCCCTGTCCTAAAACTAATATACAGCTACCCATAAACCAGTTCTTTTCTGACCTGGCATCGGTACCTCCTACGTTGGTTGTCTTACAGAATTTTATTATCCCTAAGGATAATGGCTTCAGCAAAATGGCTTGGGATTTCATGTCTGTCATGGCAAATGTGGGCTTGTGCCATGTGCTTTACAGATAAGGCAGATGGGCATAGGCACTGTGGGTTGGGGGTTTGTGTGGACAAATTATGGCCCTAGGACTTTTTCTTCTATCATTGGGCCTGGATTTTATCAATCTTAGCCTTAAGATTGACAGCTAGGTTTCAGGTGTACCTTAGAATAATGGAACGGTTTGGTTTGGTTTGGAAAGGTCCTTAAGCTCATCCACTTCCATCCCTGTGCCAGAGGCAGGGGCACCTTCCACTAGAGCAGCTTGCTCCAAGCCCTGTCCAACCTGGCCTTGAACACTGCCAGGGATGGGGCACCATCCTGTGCCAGTGCCTCAGCACCCTCACAGGGAAGAGCTTCTGCCTTATTTCTAACCTGAATTTCCCTGTTTGAGTTTGATGTAGAGATTGGGACCACGGAGATTTTGAGATATTAAGAGCCAACGAATTCTGTGGTATTTTCATCTGAAACCAAACTTTGTCGCTGTGCAGCATTTTTAATTCATGTTATTTGGCCATGCACAGCGGGTGTGAGCACTTCTGTGGAAGAACGCACAGCAAGGAGGCTGCAAACATAATAACCTCTGTAGTTTCATACAGTCTGATTCACCAAAGTTCTCTTATGAGGCAAAGTAGCAGCTTTCCTCAAAGCAGTGGTTAGCTTTTGTGAACTTAGCTTTCAAAGGAAGTCTTGCTAATATTTCTCCAGGTCCTTCCTATTTTCTCTCCCTTCCCCTCCCTGAATTCTTCCCTCTCTGACAGCCACATGGCAAGTGTAACATTCAGTTTTGCCCACCAGGCAAGAAGTTTGGGATTTGCTGCTGTAGTTTGTCCTGGGGAGTAAGTTTTAGGGTAAATGGTTCTGTATTTGAATGGTGATTATGGAGAGTAGAGAAAATGGAAAGGTAGGACTATTGCACTGGATTAATGCTCGGTTTTTCAAGAGACTGTGTTTTCAGTCACCTATCTTTTAACACATCTTATAATCAGGCCACTTACGTAAAAATGGATATCAGTTTCTAGTGTTAGACAGGCAAGTTTTGTAATTTTGGCTCTGGTCCATTCCCATGTAAAGGTGAGATTGCTTCACACATTACGTCCTGCAGTGCTATGTTCTAACGAGTCTCTGCATCTTAAGCAATAGGTCTGTCCCACTTACAGTGCTAATTCACTGCGTGTTGTGTGCCAAAGGATCCCAAAGCTCTCATTTACATTTCCTTAAAGTATGTCTAATTTTTAATTAAAACACTAAAAGCGAAAACATTCTTAGCTTCCGAAGAAATCTTGCCCCTACTTTTGATTGTAAGCGTGTAACAACCTCGATGCTCAGCAATAATGATGTTTAAGAAACATAATAAGAAAAAGGAAATTACATTATATAGTTTCATTACAAAGAATATCCAATAGGAGTATCAGTTTAGAGGGTCTGTATTTCTCAGTCAACATGATACTTGGACCTGTGGAATTTCAGAGATCCGATTAGTGTCCAGAAACCTGGTATCTATCTTGTGCAACCATCTGAGGTTCTGCTGGGCGCATATGGCAAGATGTATAAACTCAAGTTACAATTGGCTAAAACCTGCTCTCTTCAAAGATGCAGCATTATATGGGCCAGACTGATCTTTAGTTGAATACTGATAATAATACTGGAATAGATTACCAAGGGATGTGAAGTGCTCTCCACCCCTTAAATCAGTACTGAACACCTTTCTGAAAGTGATGATCTAGTAAAGCCCAATACTACACCATTTAATAGAAGAATTGCTGTGCAAAATCGCTGGCTTAAGCTGTAGAAGAGGTTACACTGGAAACTCAGTGGATCCTTCTGTCTCAAAAGTCTGTGCTCCAAAAGCGCATACAGCAGAAGATACGATGAGTAGGTTCTGCGTGAGTGGCAGCTGCAAGTGAGAGCCTGCATTTGCAAGAATGCAAGGACTTGCCAAATATTTGTATCCCATGGGGTACAATACAACCTAAGGGTTGTCAAAGGGTTGACAACTCTTCTTTTTTCATACCAACTAAAGCAGTGAGAATGAAGAGCCTTTTTGGCTGTGTGCTGCATCCCCTGCCTCCATGGGCCCTGCTCCTACAAAGGTATGTAACCTCCCTCTGTTTCCAGAGCCCTGCTGCCCTCACCAAAGTCTTCCAAACACTGTTTAACCCTTGATCAACAAGTTATCTCTTAGAGATGTTAGCAAGCTGGCTGGCATCCAAGGAAGTCAAATCCTGTCAACAGATTATCCTGCAGCTGTGTGCAGAGCACATCATTACCCATTGGAATAACAGAGTTTTAGTGAGTTTTTGTCTATGTGGACCAATTGTCCATACAACCAGTAATGACCAAATATGAATTCTACTTTGTGCAAAATGAACGGATACATGAACATATTAAAATAAGCTAACATAAGCATAAATAAGAGGGAAAAACCCATCAACAATTAGAACTTCAGACATGTGCCAGTCCTCTCTCCATTGCAAAACAAGAGCTGCTCTCTTTCTTTATTACGTAGCTTGCCTTTATGTTCTTCAAATGCATCTAAATAACTAAGAGATTGGAATATTTACTTGATGTTGGTAAGAGTTCAGCTCCACAGGCAATTTTTCAGCACCCCCAATTAAATCTTGCACAGTAGCTAAAAGAGTAACTTAAATGTTGGCTTGTTAACTCTAGTGCATACTTGCTAATGCAGAGGAATGCTAGGCAAAAGCAGTCAAACACATAAGTAATTCAGGGTTCTTTTTGCTCCTATTTAAATAATTCTTGACTAAAGCTGAGAATAGACAACAAATGAAGAGAGTGCCAGCTTCTGAACCAGTTAAAGTGCTCTTTTCACCTCTTTCTTCCTAAACTGATACTTGCATCGGATATTCCTTGTAGTGGAGCAGTATATGGCAATTTCCTTTCTCTTTTTGTATTTGTTAAACATAATTCTTGTTGATTGTGTTTCAGTTGCATACTTGCATCTAAAGCAGGGGCAAGAGTTCTTAAGAAGCTAAAAATAGCCCATATAATGATCTCAATAGGAGGGAGATTATCAAATTGAGGAGGAAAAAGTACAGGGAATTAAGATGTCAAATACCGTATGGCCTTGTTAATAGTGATTCTGTCTGCTCTGGAAAACCAAGGATCCTAAATTCTCTGTAAAAAAGCAAAGTGTACCTCAGTGAGGCCGCACTTGGTTGTTCTCTTTGAACTTCCTTACAGTTGAATTCAGCCCTTTTTATAACATAGAAAATTTCAATTTAGGAGCATACAGAAATAATGCTTAAAACTGGAAGTTTCAAAAGAATGTGTAAGAATTTGGGAGCCTTCATTCTTCTGAGAATAGATTCATATCATCCTCCTCACATACCAAAATTATATGCCCTTAGGCTATGAATTTCAAAGGCACCTTTATCTTCCAGCACTCTGGTATACAAATAAAGATGTTTCTGTAGCAATTCTGATTTCAGAAAAAGGACGAAGTGCTAACTGGATATGATCAGAGTAATGCGGATATTAAGGTGATGCACATTACCTAAGAGGGTGTTAGGATGTGATATTCGCTGTTTTCTCCCCAGCTTCCCAATAAAAAATACACAGAGGATAACACACCCCCATGTAACAAGTCTTCATTGACCTTACCAATGCTTTCGATGCTTTTAGACTTCCAGCTCTGTGAAAACTGTTGGCAATCTTTCCAAACTCCTGGATGTCCAGAAAAGTTTGTGAAATTATCCGTCATCTGCACAATGGTGTGCTGGATAGAGGCTGGGACTGGCACTCTGTTGGATCCATTTGTAATAGCAAAAGGAGTCAAGCAAAGGTATATTTTGGCACAGGCTGTTCTTTGGCCTGTTCTTTGTAGTAATGATTGATGATACCACTAGAGACATGATGCCAGGAATATTTATTACATTTTGAACATCTGGCAAGCTCTTTAACCTGAGCAGATTGAAGGCCTCCACAACACTGAAGGAGAAGGTTATACGTGAACTTCTTTGCGCAGGTGGTTGTGCTTTCGTTGTACATACTATAGAAGACCTCTAGTTCACGACCAACAAATCTGCTGTGGCAGCTGAAGTCTACAGATTTATCATCAGCTGGAAGAAAAGCAAGGTTATGCACCAGTCCATAGCTGGAAAAGCATGTGCAAGGTACAGCAGCAGAACCAACACATTGGTGTGGGTAATGGATGTAGTTTATTTTTTAAGAGACTATCCGATGTCGAAGAAATCATATGCTGAATTGAAAATCCATGTTTTGCATGTGAGATTGCATCATGGATTGACACCTACGTGGTATCCCACAGAACACCAGACTTAGTGTTTATTTTGCTGTGGTAATTTCCACATTAGTCTGTGGCTGTGAAACATGGACAAGTCATTGCTGGCACATCAAAGGGCTGGAAAAATTCCATCACCAGCACCTTCAAGCTATTATGCATATCAAGTTGTAGGATAAGAATCACAAATAACAAGATTTTGCAAACAGCTTGCACAAACAGTATTGAAGCAATCGTTATAAAAGCATTATTTTACTGGACTGGACATGTCCTCTCTATTTAGGACATAAAGCTCCCACAGTGTATGTTGCATAGTGAACTTACAACAGGCAGCAGATCAGAAGTCGGAGAAAAGGAGAGGCATTTCTCCAGAAAAAAAAATCACTCCCTGGTTGCTACACAGGCGCCATCCTTTGGGAAACTCAGCATCGGCTGTTAATACAGAGCACTACAGTGTAAAGCGAGACACGCTGGTCAATGGAGCCAAAAAACCCTTCACAACTGAAAACTTGTGAATAACTTTGCCCTTGTTGAATGTCTGTGATTAAATCACGGGATCTTTCTATGTGGTTGTACTGAACTCACTTTTGAAAGAAGCCAAGTCATAGCAGAGGAGCATTGTTCTTTCCATGTCCAACGGATGTGGAAGTTCTGCCTTAGGAAACCGTTGCAGACAGCACTAGTTACTGGTGGTGTTCCTCTCTGTCCAGCCCATGGGATTACAAACTCTCTGGGTTTCAGGCAGGCGTAGCTCTGCTAATGGAGTGGAAATCAGTTGAGAGTGAATTGGGCTGAAAGAGAAGAAACCCTCGCATGGTGCTAAACAAGCTCCACAGAAGCCGAAAGGAGCAGGGACAAGCTCAGCTTCCATTCTGGAAACACTGTGGGTGATTAAGGCTGCCTCCAGGGAAACACGTTTTTCTTTCCACACCTCTCTGATAAGGCATTAGTTCATAGGCAATGGAGAGCTGCTGTCAGTGACTCCCAGGATCCTGGAGGGAAGCACACAGGGGAGCGGGCTGGAAGCTTTGCGATGGGGAAGTTCCTGTGGATCAGGATTTCTTCTCATTTCCCCTCTTTGAGATCACTGCAAGAGGCACACTCGCACACAGGCCTCCTCCCCAGCAAACAAAGGGACAAATGTTCGGTGGTGGTGTTCCCTCCTGCTTCCTCAATATGCAAGCTTATAATAAAAAGGAGATTGGAGAGAAGGAAATAATCAGATCAACTGCTGTCATTTACATTTAATTGCTGTGTTTGCCATTTCAACACGAAGCATTGAAATGTGCTCAAGGCAGTCTGAGAAACGCAGCATTTGGTGCTGGAGTTGTTCTTTAAACAAGAGTTATTCAAAGAGCCACCTAAGATAGCAGGCACTCCAGAGCATCTACTGTGTTAAACAGGTCAAAGGAAGAGCATAAAGCACAGCTCAGGTTTAGGACGTGTCTGTAATAAATGTATACAAGGCAATTAGAATATATTGTGTGCTGAAATGAAGCTTCCAAACGAAGGATGGTTGTCCACAACCTATAGGAACCAAAGTGAAAGCAGTTTGGGTTGTGTAAAATTGATTGGCAGTTTTTATCTCGCCATCCTCTTCATCCAGAGCATCTGAAATTCAGTAAATACATTCACTTGCCCTACTTTTGAGAGTAATTTTTCATCAGATTTTCAGTAATTGGATCGCACGTATTTTATGGTCTTACTCTGTGTTGTTGGAATAGCCAAAAAGGAATAAGATGATAGATGGAATTACTTTTGCTTGGGCAGTTTTTATGGGCAAGTAAGACAGACTGGCTGCCTTAGGAGTAATCCTCTAGACCAGGTTGGAAAACTTTCAGGCTAGTAAAAAGCCCAATCATTGGCATGCAGTATTTCACCTCTGAAACAAGATATTGTTTACTGAAAGAAAAAAACCCAACAGTGTTTTAGTGTAAGACCTGTCTAGGGTTTTAATGAAATACTGGAAGGAGGAAATACTTTTGCCCTGGCAAGACCTCAAGGGTGCTCTCCTTAATTTCTCCGTTCATTTTGTTCTCTTATCTAAAGTATAAGGAATTCTGTATTTCAGTTATGAAAATGTGCATATTTTATACCACAAAAGAGAATCTTTTCTTTTTTTTATCCCCTTTCTTTTTTTTTTCCCTTCTTTTTGGTAAATATTCTCTCAGAAGAAACACAATCGATGTAGTCAGAGCTAACAAGCAGATGGATGTATTTGAATGCCATTATCTTATGTACAATGATATTATCTCTGTCATGAAAAATTCAGCAGTTTGGGCTGCTTTAGTCAAGGAGAAGGAGGAAGTAGGAAAGAAAAAAATAGTGAGAAAAACATGATCAGACTTGGAATCCCTGAGGGGGTCACATTGCATCATTTAGCAGGAGAATAACCAATGCAGAAGGAGCAAAGTTGGTGGAGTTGCTGTCTGCTCTCCTTATGGCGTTCTTGGCTCTGAGCTCTCTTCAAGCCCTGCAGCTGTAGGTGGGCAGCTCTTGGGCCTGCTAAAGCATCACACCATGACATTTTTATCATCAGTCTAGGAGAAGAAAATAAATTTGCTAACAGAATATAGTTGGCAGGCTAATACTGCCTTGTCACATTCCAGACATCTCCAGGTCTGGCCTGAGCCAGAGGAAACAAGAATGAGGGCCAAGAAGTTCATGATGGACATGTTATATAAAGAACAGCAATGCATTAAAAAGAGGGGGGAGGCTTCTCTGTAGTAGAAATCAGGTATTCCTTGTGATTTCAGAAGTGGGAGTACTTGTGCCTATGAAATACTTAGCACCTGGGAGGTGGATGGCTGTTTTTCTGTGAAAACTAACCTTAACCCTCTCTGATCCCTGTGAAATAGTTGATTTCCTTTTATTGAAGTAGCCCCCCCCCGCAACTTAAACTGATACTATTAAGGTATAGATGGGGTCTTACCCTGTTCTCAGGTATCCTGCTGTGCCAAGTAAATGCCAGCAGCTGATCCCATGTAACTTGTATGCAAAAGATTAGGTTTTGCTCTCGCTGGGAATGGTGTGTCAGAATGATTCCCACTGCTGGTATTTGGTGCTTGTGGCATTTTCTGCTACACAAACGCTTATCTGTGTGACTTCCTTTGTGGTGGTTAAACTTCACGGCACAGTTTTCAGAGGAAAAAGAGCTGGAAAAGATTTAAATTCTCACCAGGCAACTCCAGAGTTGAACCATGTCAAGAATGGGCATTTCATACCACAAGTTACAGCAGGAAAACCTACAGCATAATCACTCAGCTGGGCAGCTGAACCCTGTCAAATGTTTGGCAGAACAGGAGAATAAAGACTGTGATGGGGAATTTCATATGAGCAAATTGATGTGTGACAGTAGAGTCACTACTCTCTATGCTCCCGGGATCTTACAGTATGAGATGATTTGCATCAGAAGGCAGACAGGTAAATTAAATTTCTTCTGATTTGCCTACCCAGCGCTGGATGTTTCTGGGTGAAAAGATGGTGTTCCTGAAGCATGGGGGCTGTGCTCCAGAAAGATTGTCTTCCAGAGGGTCGCTGTTCTATAGGGCATCCATCCTACTTGACTCAATGACACTTGGAGGGCAGTGTGGAATTTAGCTTTGTTTAAAGAAAAGACCATTTCTGATAAATGAATAACTGAAAGAAGACATTATGCAAACAGTGCAACTTCTTTGGGGTTCTGGATGTGTCACACAATGATGAATGCTCATGAAAATACATTTCAGAAGTGACCAGATAGATTGGCTGCAGCTTTCCATAGCTCAGGTTGAGGGAAGAGACGCGTAAATCCAAGTCAGACCTTCAAAAGTCCTTGCCCAATATATGATGTTTGCACCCAGTCGTGCTGCCTTTTTCACTGTGATTTGTCCAGGATCAGAGCACAGAAAAGCACGATTTACTTTGCTGAAAGGTCTTGGATGTCATTGAGCTGTTTTACTTAACAAAATGCTTTATCTTTGTTTGGATTTCATTTAAAACAGCAAGTCAGGCTTAAGCATAATGGGTTTCTTGACCAACTTTGAAATTATTCCTTCTAATGGGGACGTTTTCATTTTTCTACTTCCAAGATGATGAGTTACTAAATTCCTGTGTCATGTACCCTTAGGAAAAGAAAGCTCAGGAAAATATTCGGGTCATTCCTATGAAAATAACCCCCATTTTTTCTCACTGATGAGATGAAGTTTGTTGAAAACTTCTGGCATTTGGTGGGCTGAAAGAAAAAATAGGACTGGAAAAAATATTTAATCTAAGTTGTAAAGGAGCTTGGAACCACACCACAAGCATCATAATTAACTTTAATAATTATAAATGTAAATGCAGACAAGCCACAAGGTTTTAATGGTGTGCCACATGCTTCTGCTAATTATTTTAGAGTTTGGACACATTCAGTGCCAGCTAATTATAAACCCTGCTATGGAAATCATCTGTTTATATTAGACTTATTGATCTCTAGTGTTTAAGCAATATGAAAAGGGAAATCTACAATGCTGTACCATCTGCTTTGTATTCCTAATTGCTTTTAAAGAATCAAATATATAAATAGTCAGCTTTTTATATGTTGGGCTTCAAACTCATTCAAGAAACACGTTTTACAAATCTAAGCAAGCAAGAAGAAGATGCAGCATTAATAATTTCTCTTTCCCTCTCCAACTTTTCCATCCTTGGGACTCTGCAGTTCGTTGACCTCAACATGGGAGAACAAAACCTGCCTGTCCCTCAAGTCCCACCTATTGGTCAAGCCAGCTGAGAAGTTACGCAGTTTATCATTTACATCTTTTAATTGCACGTTTTCTTTTACTCCTTGCCATCAAACACACCTTATGGCCACGAACATTTCTTGTTATTCCACTTAATGGATACACAAGAAGAGGGGAAGGGAAATTAATGTTCAAACTAATGATCACCTCCTCTGGGAAGTATTTGGCTTTATGGCAGATTAAGCCTATTGGGCTGCATGATGGGCATTTGGCTGGGGGGGAGGATTCAGACTTGGATAGATTTTTCCCTCTTTTCTTAATTTTTTTTTCTTAGAAATATCACTATTGTGTATTTCTGCTCTTCATAAAATCGCTGATTTTCATGCTGTATAAAATAACTGTTTTCAGTACTTCAGCTGCTTGCAGTGTCACCTTCTCTGGGATAGTCTCTTTTGTTATGTATTTACTATTCTTTGACCATTTGCTGTGGCTTAAACTGGCAGGCAGCTGAAGACCACACAGTCATTCACTTGCTGGTTGTGACTCTATCCCAGCCCAAACCAGGACAATATCCATCTCTTATTCTGTAATCATGTCCAGATCCCACACTTCCCAATACATCCTAATTAATCACTACCACCTTTCCTGTCTTTTGATATATACATGCAGATATCATTCCCTTAGTCTATGGGCCATCCCTTGAAACTGTCCGTTGAGTTCATTTAGGCCCTGACTTTGGGCTCCATCAGTCATAACAGTCCTTCGGGACAGGAGAGATGGTGTATGGTGGCGTTTTTAAAGACCCAGGACAGGGTTCTGGGTGGTAGCCTGAGCATGGGGCATGCTTCCAGGCATCCAGCAGTGGCTTCCACCATTGTAAGCCCATGGTGTTTGCCTTGGTGGGTTTGTGGGAGTGTGATGTAGTCAATCTGTGTTGCTTTCCATTTTCTGGTAGTTCATTTTACAGTGGGACCTCTTCAGCATGTGTCACCTCCTCCTCTGGTGCCATTCTGAAATCTTTGCCTTCTGGCCTATCTGTGATCACTTCCAGAATTTCTGGACAACTTGGATTTCCTATTTGAGCCCATTGTGTGATCAGTGCAACCCATTTACTCCATGTCGCATCAGCTGCATGATGTATAGAGGGGACCCTCTGCTGCTGGGTGCTCGCAGCACTCATAGGAGGTGAGTGTTCCTTAAACCCATTTCTCAGATGCAGGAGGCAGGAGCAGATCTGAAGTGATTTGTGTGTGAAGACAATAGGTATTCCTGACACTCCAGCATTTTCTGAGGCCTTGTCCTCTAGACTTTGTGTGAGGGGGAAAGTGTCTCATGACAGGGTTCTGCGCTCGGGGTACATAATGACATTACTTTGGGAGGAATCCTGCAGTGGACATAAGAAAGAGAGTAAAAATGCAGAAGTATGTGGTGTGAATTGTCACAACTATAACTTCTAAAGCCCGTGATGATGGGAGAATTTGCATAGGACAGGAGTGTGCCCTAAGAATTGCCATCTTTTTGACAAATTGAGAAACTGGGCCAGATCCCCAGCTCGTGTCAGTTGTAGCTCTACTGAAATCCATGGAGCTGTGCCAGGCTGCACCAGCTGGGAGTCTGGCAATAGCCGTTCAAAATTAAACAAGTTAATGCACTTGACTGCTGCAGTTAAGAGGTCCTGGTCCTCTGCTGCCTTGCCTAGTGAGGAGCTGCTTCCACCTGCTTTACACAACTCACTGCTCTTACACCCTGGTTACCCAGCCTTGCTTTGCACGAGGCATAAATGTTCGTGGTGGGGCATATTGGAAGAGAGTTGGTCCCTAAAAACACACCTAAGAGCTGTGTTTGAGGGTGTGGGTTGCTCTTTTGCCTTTGAAAATGATTCTTTTCTCTTCCTTGTGTTCGTTAAATTGCTCTGCTTAGCCTGGCACTTTGGAAGGAAAGTCTGCCACATATGGCTTTGTGCTTATCCTTTTCTGGTGCTCATGCACACCCTTAGTTTAATCTCTCTGCGTGCACGTTAGTAGTGCAGGCTTCTATTATTATCTGAGTTTATTATAATTAGGGCTCCCGGTTTTCTGTAATTCAGCAGGGGAAGAAGTGCCGCTTCAGTCTCCTATTGCTTTAAAATTCAGGCTTCTTCCCAAAAGCGAGCAAAGAAACAACACTGGAATAGGCTTTTGAATGACCTTTCTAGTAAATCTCACTTTTGCAGTGAACGATGCCATTTGGAAGCTTTTAAAGAGCTATCCACACTACTGATCTGTTCTGTTTTTCAGATAATTACCATCTTTCCTTTTAATCCATCATCATAAACAGTAACCTTGAGAAGAACCACTGACCATGTAACATCATCTGTTCTCCTGGTGTTGGGGAGCACATAAGAACATGGAAGGATGGGTTCCTCTTGGTGATGCTTGGTACAGGGCATGCTGTGACAATTTGGGGTTTGGTTTGGCAGCTTGCAGTGAGATAGAACCTGCGATGTTATGTGGAGACAAAAATATATCAGTTGGGATGCTATTCCTGGTGCATCACTGCATCTTCCCTAATGAAAAGCCAGGCCTCCAGAGAAAGGCACAGCAGGTTGGAATAAGCACAAGCATCTTCCTTTCCGAGAATGGATGTAGGAAGGATTACTGGTTTTTTCTACTCCCAGACAACAAATATAATTATTATGACCTACTCTTGTTCAAGTCCCCTCTTGGAAATCATTGCCTGAGTCAGCGATGATCTGTCTACATGTACTGTTTAACTTTTCCAGAATGTAAATGTTATACCTCTTCTGCAGCACTTTCTGAGGGCTCTTCTGGTGGCATTAGCATTTTAACATTATTATTAAGAACTGGATTGCTCACTTTGTACCTTCTGATGGCTAGGAAAGGAAAGTGAAATGTCAGATGCAATTAGGAGAGATGCCACCTACTGTATTCCCCTGACTCCTTTGTTTGTCGCCTTCCCATATGACCCCCACTGGGAGTAAAATCTGCAGCAGTCCTCAATGAAGTTATCATGGATGAAACTTATGTTCTGAGCACAGCTCTGGTGTGGTCTACATTACTTGGGGCATTTGAAGATCATGGAAAGCACCTAATATTCCATCAAAAAGGGTCTGTGAGAGGAAAATAGGAAGCAAATTAACTGCATAGTTTCATTGGACAAGTTAAAGGCAATTACATCCATTCAATAGCCTTCAGCTATAGCTCCAGGAGCTGTGATGTTAAATCATTTAGTGTTAACCTGCCAGAGGTGGGGATTATTACTACTGCAGAGGCAAAATTTGATTTGGGAAAAGTTCTCTGCCTACATGGGAGGTGGAAGTGGCTGGGTTTTGATGCTGCTCTTGTCTGAACAAAAGGAATTTGCTTTACAGATTTAGATGGCAGTTCAGCTCTTTGCTGTTTCATAACCTGTAACTAATACACCAGTGAGATCGAGGCTGTCTGCCCCCATTTGTCTTTCGCAGCTTTGGCATTGCATCCCACCATGTAAAGATTGCAGGAGTCATCACCCATGCGGCCAAAACACGGGTGTCCAGTGTACAACTGCCTGAAGGCCCTGCCAGAACCACAGTGGTACTGCAAACCGGGATAGCTTCAGCCACGTTGTAACTACAAGGCTTTGTGACCTCCTAGGGTGACAATACGGTAGTTTGGTGTGGTGATTTATCAGTATCGTTGCACCTGAATGTCATATTCTCTTCAGAGATCGGCTTTTGTGTAGAGACTGCCATAAAAGCAATAAAACGTCTTATTTTTGGCAAGCAGAAGCTGTGTAAGGACCAAAGTAAAATGCTATAAACCAATAATTTTAAGGAGGAGTAAACCAGTGCTAACCTGCATGGCAAGTTTGAGCTGATACACTGCGAAATGGCAAAGACATTGAACTCCCCTAAGATCAGGGTTATAATAGGAACTCCAGTGACCCTCCAGTACAGTGGGTCTTCCGTGGTACTATAATTAGGGTTATTACGATGAAGTCAGGCATATAAATGTTAACATTCTGCTCATTAAAATAGTTCTTTTTCAGGGAATTAAGTATTCTGCATTTTACATTCATAAAGTGAATAATATAAACTTAACTTGCCGTTTTCTTTGATTATGTAGTGGAAAGAGTTAAAATTCTCTATGTAGATCACTGTAGTTTTATTATGTAAGATGACCTTAGGAACTGTCATCCCCCTTGAATTTATACAAAGAATTCAAAGTAAAGGTTTTCTAGGTTACACTTCTTTTTTCAACCCTTTGTCCTGTCAGCTCAGTCCTAGATATCTTCATCTGCCGACATGCCCAGATGTGCAGTGAATGTTGATTTGAGCTGGCCCCTCAACCCCTCCCTGCTGGTGTCATTAAAACCAGGGAGGTAGCTGCTCCCCTGGCATCTTTGGCAAGGCTTGGCTTTACACTGCGGACTAAATTATTGATGAAGAGCACTTCTGTCGCAGTGTGTTTTACCCACCTTTAAATGAAACAGTGCGGATAGAGCTGTCATTGCCTCCTCACTCCCTGCAACTTCTACATGACATTTATGATGTGGTTCAGATTGCACTGAAGCAATTAATTTCCAGTAGAGCCTGCACTCAGAATGAAGTTCCCTGACAATTACCAAGGGCTGGTTTTCAGTGGGCATACCACACAGTCATTGATACAGTATACAAAAGAAAACATCACAATATACCGTAAAGGGTTGTTGGTCTTTTTGTCTGAATCTGATACGCAGTGTCTGAGCATCCTTTTCACACCAATACCTTTTCTTAACAATGTGGAGGAAACCTGGTGTTCAGACCCACATTTGGGCCTGATCCTGCTGTGCACCGAATGCTTTCAGATCCTGCTACAATCAGTAGGACCCAAGTTTTGCCATCTGTTAAGAAAAGCCTTACCAAAAATGCCTGTCACTTGTGGTAAGAGACAGCCAATATCTTCACATCAGACATCTGTCTGCACCTGGAAGCAAAGCTTGGCTTTTAATTCTGCTTTCAGCCATTAAAATGGTGCTGATGCTATAAGAGCTGCTATTTTATATCTCTTCTAGGTGCTATCTGAATATGAGGACAGACTTTTCTGTTAAGAGGGTGTTCTCCTTGCTTAGGATTTGTGTAGAATAAAGAACAGAATAGATTTTGTCTATATATGTTGTTTCTCTCATACTTAACAGTCTCCCAAAGACCTTGATAGTGGGCTTGCCATGTAAGCCATCTGCCAATCTGCCATGAGGAAGATATTTGTCCAGGCTTGAGATTTATAACTTGTTTTATTGCAGAAGGGAACAATGACCCGGACACAGGATTTTACCTGCTACTTCTCTTGAAGGGGAGCCACCAGCTTCAGAGTAACTACCAGAGATGGACGGAAGTAGCCATGGTTTCGTGTTTTACTTGAAACACAGTACAGCTCTGTCTTCCCCGATGACAGCGCTGTCAAACTAACATGGGGTGAGAATTCAAACTGGCACCTATGCATCAGGGTGATGGGCACTTTAGGAATGCATAGACAAAAATACAGACAGTATATTGATGGATAAACTAATGTGTGGACTTGTACTTACATGTTCAGGCTCAGAGGTGAATATTCTGACAACTGAAACATTTGACACAAGTACTTATTAAGAAAATGTGTGAACCAGTTTGGATGAAATCGAGTGTGTCTTTATCCAGACCATGAAACAATCTGTTGGAGAAACTACTGTAACTTGCTTTTCCTACAGTTCTGGTATTCCTGCAGTACCTCATGGGTTGGCAATATCAGAAAACGACCCTCTGAAATATGGTCTGATGTGTTTCAGCTCAGGAGATGCTCTGGTGTAAGTGCCATACTCAGCAGAAATGTATGGATTTAGGAACCTCTCTTTAAGCATCCCATTTAAAAAACTGTATCTGTACTGCAGTTGTCAGTGATTTTTTCCAAATAAATGAGATTTAAATTTCATTCAAGGAAGAGGCACTGGATATAAATCAAGTAAACAGATATTTTCCTTATTTATTTCCACGTTTAGCTGGAATGAAACCAGGAGTTCTCAAAAACACCCAATGCCCTGTCCCCCAAACCTGATTTAGGGTTCAGAGTGGCAAAGCCACTGATACATTTTGGAGGCTGACTTCCTTCTCCTGACAAGGAACTTCTTCCCCAGCTGCTCCATGTCTGTTTTGTGGTAAGCTAAAATGTGTTTGTAAATGGCATGTTGGTGTGGCTGCATTACTGCAAGCTGCCTTACAATGTCTCATTGCTATCTATCAGAGGTCAGAGGAACTAATATTGAAAATGTTGAAACACAAAGGTATTTTAAAAGGTGACTAAAGAATCTGGTGTGTTCTTCATATTTTAGCGTAATCTCACCTTTAATTATTTTACCATCATTTTACACTTAAGGGTAAGCAGAAAGGCTTAAGGGATTCATTGTAGTACTATGTTGGAGAATGAGGGACGCTTCTACAGGGAGTTTGTACGGCAGCAAGCAGCCTTTAATGAGTGTTTCAAAACTGCAGATCTCTGGTGAATCATGAGGAAGATCTTCTAACTAAACCATTCACCTTGACCAATCTTGCTACTTTTGTCCACCATTTCATCTGTTAGGGACAAAGCACTTAAGCCTGAAGTGTCATTTCTGCCCTGCATCTGGTAGCACAACTGCCCAAGTCTTCACTATGATGTTTCAAATGGCATTTTAATATCAAGATTTGCATCTCTGCCAGGACAGTGTATGTCACTCTGGACACCTGGAATAAGCTGTACTTTCACACTGCATTAGCTGTGTCTACCATACAAATCAGTTGCTGCTTCGTCCATTACTCTGTTGGTGTGTCAGTTTGCCTGTTTTGGCTTTAGCATCACATAAGATAAAATAGCTGTAACTAAGATAAGATAAATGTAACATTCAGTTTGGTGTCACTGTCATTTCCATCTTCTCAGTGGGTAGGCACCAGTTATGTACTAAATCTAAAAGCTTTGTAATGTAGTTAGATATTACAAAACTGTCAATTCATCAGTTGTTTCAATAAGGCTGATGGCTATTGAGCAGTCTTCCTCTAGGTATCAGCATGCTGATGGACAGCAGATGAGGTCCATAACCAATGCTCATGTGACTCCTGCTCCCTCTTTGTAGCTTCCAGCTTAATCTCCAAACAACCTTAGATCTCTACACAACCCTATCTTGAGTTGTTCTAAGCTAAGGGAAAGAATCAGTGACCTCGTCTCTGCACCCATGCTTTGAGCAGACCAAGATTTCTCCTGTTGCTTTGTTTTTGGAGGGAGAATGAGATGATAGATCTGTTCCTTGCTGAGTCCCTCTTTGGAGGAATGTATTCCAGGCTGTGTACTGCCAGGCCATTTCACTGTTTCTCTACAGTAGATTGAGAAAGCCCTGGTCTTCCTACTTGTTGTTTAAAACACCCTGGGGATGAAATGCTTCAAAAACTCCAGTGGTCTGTATTTAGCAATCTAAATAAAATTGATTTATCGTCAGAGCTTCAGGCACCGATGAGGGATAAGGTGTAGAAGGAAGGAATCACCAAGTGATTGAAGAAGTAGCACAGCAGCATGTGACATAGGTGGAAGTGGAACTTTTCACTTGTGTGGAGCACCAGGGCAACTGAGGCAGTGATGACACTGGGAGGCAAGTATGGGCTGGTACCCGAGAGAAAATGATACGGATAGTTTGGCGGGTCATATATGGTCAAAGTTCATATGTGGACATTGAAAGCAGAAGGTTTGTTGTGGTGGCAGTGAGTGAGAGTGAGTTAGGGTAGAGCTTTATGGAGGAAGGCTTGGTATAGGAGGGAAATGATAGGAAGATGGTATAGTTTGGAAAAATCCCACATTTTGCCATCTTTGAAATGGTCCTTGTGTACAGAAGCACAAATGTGGGGAGGTACATTCCGCGTCAGTGCTGAAATTCAGTGGGGGCAGTGAGGAGAAGGCTGGGGGCTGCTGCAAATAGAATGCATTATCTTCAACTAAAGGTTGATCTTGTCTGCTGGAGCTGGAGATAGCTAACGATGAAAGAGAGGTTAATTTATGTTAAAAATATATGTCAAAAGGCCCATCTTCAAAATACCTACAAAGATGTGTATGTGAGACTTAGGGCATGGGATTCCTCACTGCTATTACCTGACACAGGATGGGAGTCTGAGCTCCAGTTTTTTTAATGGGACAGGTTAAATTTTCTGTCTGAGTGAAAGTTAATGTATTTAAATATATAGGAACAAATTCCCTTGTCTCCTGGAGCGTGAGGACATGACTCTCTGCTCTGCTGTAGCACTTTTCTGCTGGTGCTGCACATATGCTTTGTACCAGCGCTAAAAAATGCTGTTCCAAAGCAGGGAATTAGACCTCAGTATGTAAAATAGGGAGATGAGGCAGAGTAATTTGAGCAGGAAATCCTAGGACATTAGTGATGCTCCGAGTGCAAATTTTAATATGGATTTAACTGCAGAGCTGCTACTGAGGCCTCCATAATGTTATTTTAAGGTTAATTTGGAAACCTCATTCGGCGTTTTGGCTGCCTAACAGCCACTGTCATTAGCAAGAGTCGCATGGTTGAGTTCCAATGCTCTGCTCTGAAAATCTCCCTCTCTCCGCTTGTTTATGTACACATAAATAAATGAGCAAATAGAGCACTCTTTGAAAAGATGACTTTTTGTGTATAATAGCAACCTGTTAATGTTTTAATCCAGTCGTTTGTACTCCCACAAGGCAGGCAAAGGAGCTTCAGATCTGAGTTCTGAACCTTTTCTTAATGACAGATCTCTTTGGTCAGAAGCGAGTCAAGCTCTCCCTTTGTCATCCTGGCTTAGTTTTCAGTCTTGCTGTCTTTCCACGAGACAGCAGTGAGAGATTGCTATGAAGCTAATTAATGTCTGACAGACAGATTGAACCGAATATCCAAAGGATTCAGAGTATAGTTCATTCCCCTTTACAAAACAGAATACCACAAGGCAAGAAACATATAGACGACATTATTATACTAACAAATAGCTGAGGGAATTTTCTTGCTCATTTTATCCAAATTAGACAATTTAAGACAATTATGGTTAAATTCCCCTCCCAGACTGCAGCTCAGTTACCTTGATGTGTTGGTAGTTGTAAAGAGATACATATGAAATATTACCTAAGAGGGAAGCTGTGTGCTTTAGTGGACCTCTATTGTCTCTCCGAGTGCAACCACAAGGGAGAAATAAGGGTCATGTGTCACATATGCATAGCCAAAGTATAGAAGATTTATGACTTAGTGAATATGTAGATGTACTGCTGTTCTTGACCAAGCTGTGGAAGCTGTCCTTGAGTGTGTCTGAGGTTTTACAGTTAAAAAAAGGGAATACTTCAAAGTGAGAAAGAGACAAACAGTTACACACATGCAGCCTCGGAACACTCGGGCAGTGTTCTCTGCAATCACAAAAATAATGACTGCTCATCCTACTCTCTTGGGGGGGAAATTTCCATATTTTGGCTTTCGAGGCACTTTCAAAGCCATTTACTGCCGTCATTCATACACCGCTGGATTAAGAACCATATGCCTCTTAAAATCAGCAAGAGGCTGCGGAGTGGATTTGCTGATTTAAGGAAAAGGGAAAAGTAAATACAAAATTGGCAGATTGAGACCTACTTTTACTTCAAAGGGTATAAGAATAACACCAGTTTGGAAGTCCACTCATTAAGAAACAGTTCTAATTAACTGGATATGGCGACAGCAGAAAATACCAAACCCCAGTGTGTTGACCCCTGATTTCTACACTTTTTACTCACCAGTTATCCATAATTGTTGAGTGTACATTCAGCATAAGTTGTTGAGAGGCTTAAGCAGCACTTGTGGATCAGGGAAGGAGCATTTCATCTGCTAATTGTTCTGTCAGAAATAAGGGATGGTTCTGTGAGTCATCACAGCTTGCTACATTAGATTACAGTGTGATGCTAACTCACTGTACTTTTCAGTGCACTGGTTTCAATGTACAGAAGCAAACCACGTTTCACTGGTGTTACTACTACCAGCATTTGGACTATCCAGGCTGCTGTCTGGAAATTCATGTCTTATTGGGTCTGCGCTGGGTTCCCTATAGATCAGCTATATCATGGTCTCTATAGATCAGCTGTATCATGAACATCCAGGCAATCCAGTGTGTCTCACACCTCTTTGTACCAACACGTACTCACCATCTCTGTGATCACGAAGGAAACATGGAAGTAATTGTAAAAGTGACTCCCTGAGTCTGCAACAGCCTGAACAAATAGCTTCAAAAGCGTTATGTGAAGGCCACTGGTGGGACTTCAAAACACAGCCACGATTTCCTCCGTTACTGGTTGCAGTGGATGTAAAGCCCATAGAGTCACTGTTCCTGTACAGGGCAAGGAGATGGGGACAGGTACATTGGCAAAATTGGCACCTGCCAAAACCAGTAAAACATTTGGAGTCTTCCACCAAATTTGAAATTATTCCTAATCTTTACTGCAAAGGGAGATGGAAAGAAAATGTGTTCCCTCTTGATCTCTATTGCTTGTTCTATTTACAACCAACTGGGCCAATGATAACGTCATTCCCAGCAGATAGCATGATACTAAAATAACATCAGCATCAATGCAGAGAACAGGGATGCGGATACAGGGTTTGTGTCTTCATGGCTAAAATGTAGTTATTAGTTTTCCTAAACTTGTTGCTGATTTTTCCTGTGTCAAGTTTTTTTTGGGGGGTTATTTGCTGCACCAAAGCACTGTTAATGACAGATTTGCTTCTGCTTAACTTACACCTCCCTTGCTTCAACATGGACTCCAGCGATTTGACCCACTTCTTACCAGACAAGTTTAGGACACCTAGATGCACAGAAACTAAAAGGTGCATTGCTCTTCCCTTTGCCTGGTTATTTTGCTTCTGGTGGTAGGAAATGGGGATCGAGGAACATGGGAATATGATGGCAGTTGTGTCAGTGCCAGCTGTGTCATTCCAACAAGGAACACTTTCTGTTTGCTGCTGGATTTTGGGGGAACCTGGGAACTTGTTTAACACAGTATTTTGTAGAAAGGACCTTGTTTAAATCCCTCTTCAGTTTTAGTGCCTGGGTAACAGCTCTTGGGGAACGTTTACAAGAGGTTGCATGGATTTCTCATTTCTCTGAAGGTCCCAGCTGGAGCCTTTCATCCTATTTGTGGCAGTGTAATTCGGGAAAGATTTGGATCAGTTGGATGCAGTTTAGAGGAGAACAAGGAGAATAATCAGAACTTCAGAAAATGTGGCCCATAAAGATTAATAGAAATGGGTTACTGAGCCTGAGGCAATGCTGTCTGGAAGGGAGTGTGATTGTTCTTTTCATGGGTGGAGAATTCTGCTCTCCCTGTCTGTTGTGGACAAAGCAATGGGACTGAAGTGTAGCAAGATTGAGGCTGGATATTAAGAAAGCCTTCCTGGTCAGGGAGGTTGTAGCATCACTGGAGTAGGTTGCTGGAGTCTCTTTTACTGTGTCTTTGCGTCTCTGGGTCGTTTCCTGCCATATGATTTTGTATATCATCATGTAGTTCCTAGAACTGCTGTTGTTCCAGTATACTGCTTTATTCTTGCTAAAAAGGCTAAATGAATGAAGGAGAATTTCCCCTCCTTTTCCTGGGAAGATGCCATCAATAGGTGGAGAACCTCATTACAAAATACTTGGTTTGAGAAGAAGCGTCAAAAGCATCCAGGAAAGAAGGATCCCAGGGATCTGGTAGGCAGGACTTGACTGCTGTTAATATATACCACTCCCCAACATGGATTGGTAAGTGTTGTGTCTGTCACATGGAGCTATAAGTGTTTGCAGAGCAAACTACAGTTCTCTGGAACAAACTGCTCTTTCCTTTATCAGTTTTCTTCCTTTTCATTTTCTTCTCCCTGTGATTAAGAGGAGATCATGGCCTAGTTGTATCCTAAACACTGTTTTATTGTGTCTCAACCTTTCAGAACTGAATAGAAGAACATCAAAGTGTGTTGCATTTCAGCATGTTTGGGGCTTGCCCTACAAATGTATTTGCTGAGAGAATGCAGCTTAGAAAATGAAACCTTTTGTTAACGAAGAGAGTAGCTACGTTTTGTGCTTTGAAGGGGTTTGTAAATCTCTACATTTGCGTTCAAGGGAGAGCTGCTTCTCTGTTAATCTGGGTGAATCCTGAACGGGACTGAAAGGGGGCTCAGGCCCCATGGCATAAGTCATTCGTCATCATTCATTTCTTCTTTTGAGGTCTTAAAAGCTTTCAGACAGAAACCTGATCTAAACCTCCCCTTAACGGACGTGTAGGAACTCTGAGGACATTGATTGAATAAGGCGCCAAAATACATCCCTTGGAATTCACTTTTTACTCCTGTTTGAAAGAGCAAACAATCACATGCCTGTAATAATGTAAATTTGGCTTTCATTATGACTGTATTCCCACCAGCTAATTACATTTCAGACACAAAGCCTGTCAACTTCCCTGCTCCATGGTGATAAAGGAACCTGCTGAGTAAAATAGCCACCACTGGTGTTACTTCAGGAAATATCTAGCTACTGTGGGAGAGAGTTCTTGGGTCTGTGTCGAAGTAAAGAAACAAAACAGGAGAACTCTGGTAGATTTATAGTAACTGTAAGTGTCTATAATATAGATAGGATTGGACAACATGGCTTAAAATTAATCATAGTCTGTGTTTAAGGAGCCTGCCTGGTTTTACTTGCATGTTCTTTTTATTTATTGAGAATGCCGACTGAAACTGAGACCCTGTCCACTGGGAGTTAAGGTAGCAGCTTTTCCTTTGCAGCTAGGGTGGGCTGGAGCTATTCCAGAGGAGTGCTGTACAAACAGCTTCATTTCCTCCCGACTATTTGCTACTACTGATGTCCTGGAGGCTATCACCCTAACCAGCTTCACCAGCTGTCTGAGGAGAAAAACAGTCCTTCTGCACTTCAGTGCTAGTGCAGCCGACTTAGTTCTGAGCTGTTTTAACAAAGTCATCTGATTTTTATGTTCTTTTTCTCCTCTTTTTCTTTTCAGTTGAGCAAATGAGAGCAGTCACAGATATGGATTTGCCAGCTGAAACGTGAAGGTGGCATCTCACAGCAGCAGGGTGGTGAACAGCCAAATCAAGCAGGGGTGAAGGCAGCATCTTTCACTGCATGGCCCTTTCCATACTCAGCTTCTGGGTGGAACATAAAGGCGCTTCCAGAGGTAGGTTTAGAGGCCCAGCTGACAGGTGCTGACTTGTTTAGCTGCTGTGTGTTGATTGCATTTGATTGTGTGCCCGTAACCTGAGCAGATTCCAGAAAGGAGTTGTATTCTACTTATGGCAAGTTCCTTATGCAATACATCATGCTTTTGGTGTGTAGCTTGGCCTTGGTGCAACACTCATGGGAAAGAGTGAACTCAAATAAGTGTGAATGAGGTTTCAAGGGGAGCTGGTGCTTTCCTGCCTGACCTGGGCCATGTCAGAAAACATATTGCTGTTTTGAGCTGTGATTTGGAGGAGGTGTTCACCCCTGAAAGCATCACAATGTAGCTTCTGTCTCACTCTACACCAGGGCTGAGGAGCTACAGAGGTGTCCTGCTGCGTTGTCTGAAATGGGTGGAATAGCAGGGCTATGAGGAAGGGCTGGGGGATGAGAGTGAATGGGAGGGAGGCTGATGAATTCTTTCTTAATTGCCCCCAGTAAATGAGCACCAGATGCTTAGGAGGACACCCTTTCTACTCAAGGAGCTGATGTCCAATAACTTCAGCTTCATAAAGGCTCTGTTGTTAGGTTGAGAGTCCAAACACACAGGGGCATGGCTCTTCAGTTATCTGGATATCTCACTTAGTAAAATCAATATCAAGTGGTGTTTCAGAACCTATATGGATCTGGTTCATCATATGTGGCAATGTGTCCAGTTGTTTGACTCAGTTGAGGTGAATGGTACTTGGCCAGCAGTCTGGAATTACTACTGTGTGAATTACTACTTCATGCTTTTGGTGTGTCACTCATGAACTCTGTGATGCTCATCCCTGTTCTGAGTCCTCAAAGCCTGTGCACAACGTGTGTTCCTGCAAAGACCTCAGAGTCACATCAAAGTGGCACATTGACTTTCTTCAGAGTTTTCTTTTCCTTGGGGAAGGGTCACCCTGAAAGGTCTCCATTGCAATGACATGAACATACTCACGGCACATGTCAGTCTCTGAACCCTTATGCTTGTAAATACCTGCTGGAAACTGTGATTTCTAGGACACAATGATTCAGACCCTCTGCTTTGCTGATTAACATGCCACTACCTTCTTCGGTGTAATGACATGCGTTTATGCTAGTAAGAATCTGCCAGAGGACTAAGGAAACAGGAGTGTAAAATAAAGTTTTACTCTAATGTTATTAAATAGCTCTGTCCTTGGAAATGAGCACAAATCCTCCCTTCGTACATGGAATGAGCCTGAATGGTTAGGTAAATGTACAAGTATCCTGTTGGTTCAACACTTTTCATGCTATAGCTACTCTTCTGAGCATACTTGGAGTTTTGAGAGGAAGTGGTGAGGACACGGTGGCTTAAAAAAGCCCTAATACTGAAAAGTAATTTTTTTCCATACATTTTCAGGAGTGTTTTTTATTATGCATCGCACAGGTCCTAAATATATAAGATACATAATTACCTGCTGGCTTGGCCCATTGAGGAAATAATACTTGGGTTTGCTTAAGTATGAATATATTATATTCCTCCATATACAAATGCAGTGCAATGGCTTCAGTGTGGGGAACATAATACAGGTTTTAAACCCCTGCCTAATTATGCACTTAACCAAGCCATGCGGACAGTTCCTTTAGAGCCATTCTGGCCTGTCAAGTAAATAATATGCATTTTACAAAACCAACTAATTATGGATTTGCCCACGGGACTGTCAAAGATCTGAAGATGTAGGTAAGTAATACGCACTTTACAGCTAACCATGCATGGGGAATTTGATTTAATTAAAAATGTGGTAGGTAAAAAGAGTAAACAATGCCTATCATCTCTCAAAAGCCAGGAAATTCAGGTTCAGTTAGCTCCTGTGCATCTTGAAGAGTCAATGTACCAGTGGGAAATATCCAAGAGCAGGATTCACGTGGGTGGAAGTATTTTCTTTGAAGGAGATCTCATTGCTTTTCTGGAGCTCTCTGTGATTCAAAGTGTCTCTTCTGGCCATCAGGATGTCAGGCTTCTCTTGGAGCGCCCAGCCTCTGCCTTTAGTCACACTTATGCACTGGCCTCAAGCTTAGGGGAGATTTATGTTAGGTATAAGGCAGAAGCTCTTCCCTGGGAGGGTGCTGAGGCGCTGGCACAGGGTGCCCAGAGAAGCTGTGGCTGCCGGCACAGGGTGCCCAGAGAAGCTGTGGCTGCCCCATCCCTGGCAGTGCCCAAGACCAGTTTGGATGGGGCTTGGAGCAAGCTGCTCTAGTGGAAGGTGTCCCTGCCCGTGGCAGGGGTTGGAACTGGATGGTCTTAAGGTCCCTTCCAACCATTCTGCAACTCTATGATTCTGTGATTTTTCCCAGGGGTTTCTGTACTACACTGGCTACAGGCCTGAGTAGGGAAAACAAAAAGAATGGAAAACTGGGTTAATAAATGTGTTTTATTAATACATATTTGCCAAGGTGCTGGTGGAATTTTTGATTCTGCCTAGGGGATACGAAGAGGACTTGCTGTAAGCTGCCATTGTGCTTTTTCTGAGCACTAGAAAAGAAACACTGCGGCTTGAACGCTCCATCATGTGTGTCTTTGAAATACACTGTATGGAAAAGAAGGCAAAGGTGGCATTGAGGCTTCTCGAGTTTTGAATGAGGGAAATATTCTGAGCTTAATCCTGCCACATACCAAGAACACTGTGTGTATCTTGGTGTGTCCCTAACCCTCTGTATACATGACAGCATGAAAATTCATGCCTGAGGAAGACTGAGGTTTGTGCAAACTACCTTATAATTTATCAAACCAAGGAAATCCAGATCTCAGGTGAAAGGATAATTAGGAGTGTTAACTAGGGTAAATGAGTAGTGCAAGTCCTTCTGTGTACATGCACATACTTTGATGTACTAAAGCAGTGATTTCTTCACTGAAGGCTTTAACAGGTAAATATGCAAGCTTGCAGACAGCACATTTCCTTAGGAAAGAGTCACTTGATGATAAAGCAGTAAACAGCCAGTTAATGTTTACCCATTATTCCACTTCTCACACATACATACAAAGCTATTATTTTACTTTTATTGAGCCTTCCCCTTTTTTCCTGAAGTCTGAAAAACAATGTTGGGACAGCTGAAATGCACCGGTCCCTCTCAGGTTGCTGGGTGAAACAAATACATTGTCTGACACTTTCCCCACCCAGTTTTGTGCACCAAAGTTGTGTTCTGCATATAAATTCCTGCAAGCTATTGAGATCACAAGTATGAAATCTGAAACTCCTGGTTCTATGATGATAAAGGGACGTGTTCTTTAAAAAAGCCCAGTTTTGCTGCGAGCAATGAACATGCTATGTGGAAAGAGACCTAGATTTGGAGTAGAGTTTGAAATGCTGCAGGGATTGCATTACATCCTTCTAACACTCTTTTTCCTTGGTCAGATAGAAGCTTTTTATTGTTGTTTATGTGTTTACTTTGTGAATATTAGATTGGAAAACTTCTATTAACCCTCTTCTTCTTGGCTCCTTTTCTCCCCCTTCTTTCCCTGTCACCCACCTCCTCTGCATTTACTGAACACCGTGGTTCTGTTTCAGAGCTGCAGAACTGTGTTGTTTAACCACAAAAACATCTCCAGTGTTTTCTTTTTCCTCAAAAATACCCTATTCTTTTTAAAACACGAAGTGGATTTGTGCTATTTGACTATTTACTGAAAGCAGATACAGAAATTTGTTATTAGGAAATCAAGTTTCATGCTGGAGAGATTGGAGCACAGTCAGATTAACAACCTGCTTTGTATTTGAACTGTATTATGATCTCACCGTTCTACTGTTTCTCACCACAAAAAGCCCCAACCCAATAGCAGTGATAACTGCACAAAACCCCCAAACCCACAATTGCTGTTTATTGCCTAGAAAGAGCTGGGTTTACTCCTTCGGAAAGCAGAGCAGTGAAATGAGGCAGTGGCAAGCGGTGAGGGTTTCAGGACCAAATACTGCAAATAAAACTCACCTGGAGCTTTGGAGGAGTGAAACATCAAGACTGCAGTGAACAATTTCTTGCCTTGACCGTTGGGTCACCATTGGAAAACTAATATGATAATCTTTACATTAACTTCAGTAGTTTTCTTTGTGCCAATTGCTCCTATTGTTGCGAAGCTCAGCTAAGCTGGCATGATGGGAGGTGTATTAGTGGACTGCTTAAGAGAAGACTTGCTTGAGTTCTCAAGCAAGGTGAATAGGACTTGGAGAATCTGACAAAAATGTTTTATCTGAGCTGTTCTCTTAATTAAAGTAGTCCTATTCCAATAGCCAGCTGAATAGTGATGTCAAGGAGGAGACAGCCACCTTACGAAACCTTTCCTGTAAAACTCTCTGTATTTTTAGATTCTTGGATTCTTTCGGTGCCATCTGTAGCTCACACATCACATTCTTCACCATGCCATTACCTTACAGAAGCAGATGAAAAATAAGGAATTATTTTATCTAGGTCAGAAAGGGAATATGCTGAGAAAACTCCTTTGTGAAGGGAGAAATCAAGCCACCACACAACATTAGGGAGCACCAGGTGCTTTAATTTAGATGTTCTTTCAGTATTACCCATTGTAGTAGCAGCACGTCAGGATCATGTATGAACCAATGCTGATGTTCTTGCTGGCTAAACCAAATTCTTGCCTCAGCTTTAGGCAATTTAGGAAGCGATTTTAGCTCCTTGCTTCTCTGGTGCCTGATGGCCAAATCCTGCTCCTGCTGTCTGTTGGGGAGCTGTTCAGGAATTGGTAGCTTTTGCTGCGTAATTAAGACCTGCAGGATCTTAGGACGTGTGTGAAGGTTTCCTTGTGTCCGAGCAAGGAAATTGTGTGGTTTTTTCCTTCAGCATTCTCCCAAACTACACCAAGAATTCAGGGGGAATTAGAATAACAATTCCTGCGGAATTTTCTTGAGGCAGAGGGGAGAGCTGTGCTTGCCCAGGGCTTGACAGCTCTCGACAGCACTGCAAGCAAACGCGATGCGGAGTGTGGGCTGCGTACCATAGAGTGTGAGTGCCCTCTGCTGCAACGGGCCACGCTGCACATGCTGCAGAACCTCGGTTTGCTTTTCTTCTTCTTAACCGTCCAACAAAGGTGTTTTATGCTGGTGATGCACAGGGGATGTGCTGGTGGCACCCCATCTGATTGAGGAAAGTGCTGTATTCTACGCTCGGTTGAAGTTAGTGGTGCCAGCAGCCAGTGGAGTTTACTCAACTGGCACCTACTGTAAATATCATAATATTCTCATGAACGTTTCCAGGGTGAGGAATTTCCAAAGCTGTAGTAACAAGCTCTGTGAATAATTCCATATAGATACATGAATAAAGTGAGATGCTTTGAAGTACTTAAAAGTAAGTTTTAATATATTCCCTTAGTGCTCAGGTCATTTACGGTCAGAGTTCCCAACTCATTTATATATAACAGCCTAAAGGGAAAAACAGTAAATCTGACGTTTCCCAGGTGGAGCTCCTACAAAATTCAGCAAATCTATTTTAAACAAAGTATTTTAGCTGTTAAGCATTCATATTATTTTGTGCTTCTCCATATAACTTCTACTGACAGCAGCTTTTATGGAATACTAATATTCTCTCATACACATTGCGTATCTAAAGCTACTAATTACAAATCACATTTTACACAAGCTTTGAAAAGGAAGCTCCAACACTTTGTAGAATATTCTTTTAAATAGCCTGGTACAATATTAAATAATCATTAGACAAAGATTATTATAAAATCAGGCTGCCAAATTACTGACTTTGTGTTTTCTGCAGCCCTAATCCTTCATTTCTTCCTCAAGCAAAACTCCCACTGATTTGAAAAACGCGAGTTTTAGGTCCAAGTGAAACGTCGTATGAGCTACGCTGTAGCTGGGTACGGTATTCTGGTATATCTAGAAATCAAGTGCAGATTGTATACTGTGAACCTGCAACTGGGAAACGGCCTGTCTCCTTGCCAAGTGGTCTGAGGGCATCAATAGGATCTAAAGTGGCTTCGCAGGTATTCCTGTGAATGTCAGTTGGAAACAGCTTTAAAGTGAATTCCAGCTTTCTGATGAGCAGCATGTTGAGATCCGCCATAAAAGACAGTTCTTCAGTTGGAGACCCATGGAAAAATGCAGCCTGTGGTAGGCTGTAATGAATGGAAGCAGCTTACATGGTATCTCACAGTGGCCTCTTTTGAAAAAGGCCCTATAAGAAAGATGGTGAGAGACGTTTCAGCAGGGCCTGTTGTGACAGGATAAGGGATGGTGGTTTTAAACTAGAAGAGGGGAGATTCAGGCTGGATTTGAGGAAGAAATTCTTTACAATGAGGGCGGTAAAACACTGGCACAGGTTGTCCAGAGAGGTGGTGGATGTGGCATCTCTGGAGACATTCAAGGCCCTGCTGGGTGTGGTTCTGGGCAACCTCTTCTAGTTGAAGACGTCCCTGCTCATTGCAGGGGATGAGCTTTGTAGGTCCCTTCCAACTCAAACTCTTTTATGATTCTATGATTCACTAAAAATGCCTCCATTCTTTTTTTGTCCCCAGTTCAGCACTATTCCGGATAGAGCCTTGAGCAATTTAAAGCGTCACCATGAAATGAATGCAGTGAAAAAGCAATACCAGTCCAATTTAACGCCACACAAGTTAGCTCAAAGTGACTGTGCTGTAGAACTGACTGGAAGGAGCATCCCACAAGTAGTGCAGGTGGTGCAATACATCTGTGCCTCCTGACACCTCGGTTCAAACACGCGTTAGTTTTGTTGGCTCAGATCAGTATTTTTTCCTACTCCCCACAATGATGTAAATCAGAACTAATTTAGTAGTCCCTACCCAAGAAATGTGTATTGCAAAGCTCTGCAAATCAGGACTGAAATGCCTTGACAAAGCCGTGTGTGGTAAATTCCCGCACAGATATATCTTCCCTGTATCTTCTGCTGTGCCATGCTATTGTTCTTTTGCTTCCACAAGGATTGAAACTCACCTCAAATCTTGAAGATAAATCAAATTCATAACCTTAAGTGGATATGCAATTCCATAGAGAGCAAGCCTGACAAAGACTGTGAGGCTAATACAATTGTAAGACAGCCGACTAGCCTAGGGGTTTCCTTTAATGTTCCTTCTACTGCAATCAGATGTTGGCACACATTCAGACCTGGTGCAGCAGGAGCTCTTGAGAGCTACATGAGATCCTGGGCTAATGAGACTGCTTTTAGCACTGCTTGCGAAGTTCATGTGGAATGTCAACGCTTCCTGCCCTAGGAGGTCGCAAAGAAAGATGCAAATCTGTGGCCAAGTTGAAGGTTGGGCTGAAACTTGAATGAATGACATTGAAGGTCTGTGCTGAGAACTGGCTGGAAGCAGGAAATGCTGTTATCTTAGATGTCAGCATTTCTATGTGCTGCTGTGTAAATGCAAGCATGGAAGAGAAGTATTATCTTGTCCTAAAACTACTGTGCTTTTTACTTGCAGTAGCATACCTGGTAACTGCAACTTCTTCATAATGCAAGTGAATTCCGTCTGTTTGGATAATAGATCCTTAGACTGGATCTCTTCATCCCATGTCTTACACAGGCAGAATTTTAAGAGCAAAACTTAAAACTGAAATAGTTTCTGGAGTGTTGGGATTTAGCCCTTCGTCTGAAACAGAACTCTGGATCCAGGCACTATTTAATAAGCTTGGCCTTCTGCTAAACACCATTTGTCTTTTCAGTTTAAAAGCATCTCCACAGGGAGTCATGGGTGATCAGGGCTCCCAAGAGTTACCTTAATACCATGCCATGAATCATCTAGTGAGCTGGCTGCCATTTAAACACCTTCCCCTTCAGCCCTGCCATCCCTTCTAGCACCTCATTTTCAGCTGTGTAAGGCTGGGGAGTTGCTCTCAGGAGAGCTGCTGAGAATATGATTCTATGAAATATCATAGGTAGTTTTGAAGAGTGCATCTTGTTCAGTATCACACAGTACTATAAACATTTTTGTATAGGATCTATCATATAACGCATCTGACATTGATTTACAAGCTGTTAATATATTGCTGCTTTGGAACTGGACAGAGTAAAGCAAATAAACCAGCTTAGGCTGAGCCCCAAAATGAGAAGTTGCCTCTACCGTTACCAACTTGGTTGCCTTTTTGGTGCGTCACTCACAAAACTAAGGAGGTGGCAGACTACTGTTTGTGTTCTTAATGTCAGAGCTTCCCTTTATGTGTTTCCCTTTAGAAAAAATGGGTTTTAGGCAGTCAGAACATATGGTCTTGTAACTCTACAAAATTGTAGCTTTATTAACTTCGTGCACGTTGTTACAAGGATTCAGAGTTCTGTGCAGATATTGGAATGAAAACTGTACTTCTGCAGGAGCATCTACACCATTCTGAAGAAGTTAGCATGGCACAGGGCAAGTGTTTGCTCCAGTGCTCTCAAAACATGTGAAGGCAGAAATGAAGTACAAATTCTGGTTCATATGCTCTGTACCTTTCCTGCCTTCCACACAAACCCATGAGCTGCAGCTTAAGTCCATCTATATTACCCCTTCCTGCATTTCTTCCTGACACGTTGCCTTGCAAAGACCGAATTCAGAAAACTCATTTCACATGCCTTGTTTCTCTCCATCATTAGTTCCAGGTTATGTCCATGTGGGATGGCCCGGCCCAATCTGTATGCATGCTACCTTTTCCTATGTGGAAAGCATGTGTAGCCCTCTGTCTTTGCGACTCTCTTCTAGGGTAGGGAGATTTTGACATGTTCTTCATCTTGAGGTTCCTTCTGAACCTGTCAGTCTGGGTTGCTCAGCAGCTTTTGTCCTTTAATGTGGATAGCATGGATATTTTAAATAGCCGCCATAGAGAGGATACTTCTGCTGTAGAATTAGAGGCAGTTTTGGTGACTGTCTGTGAAACCCAAGAAGCCATAAGGCCTTACTGAGTCCAGGATCCATATAAAATACTTTCAGCTGTTTTAAGCCCCTCCATCTCTATGCCAACAATGCGCATTTGTGAGGATAATTGTGTATCAATTTCAGATGCAGGTTCCTTTATTGAGAAGAAATATCAGAAATTAAACCTTTACAAGTATCCAGAAACAATTATAAAATGAGTAGATTATGGTGGTAATACTGTAAATGCAAATGCACTGAAATGTCAAAGTACTTGCCATAAAATGTAGCAATAACATGATACTAAACACAGTATAGAGAGATTTCAAGTATTAATACCTTTATGATTTTCTCTATTAATACTGATAAAGTTCAAACAATCATCACCAAGCTGATCAGGGGAATAATAATATCATTACCATCATCTGCAGGAGGGAGCTATAATGGTGCTGTCATTCTGTCCTACTGGAAGATCACTTACGAACCGAGTTGGATCCTGACATAAATCCCTGGAGGTAAATGACAGGACATTACAAGGCTCAGAGGATAATTGTAAACTCGCATGCTAATGACTCAGACTTGTAAAGATACCAATCCTAACAAAAATGGGAACAAATAGTAAATTAATTTTTCAGCTTGGTTGGCACTGTCTGCTCAGGAGAAAAGTTCATTCTATCTGACGGCTTAGCAAGCTTTGCTTGCTCTATTTATTCCACTGCTATTTCCTTTATGGGGGTCTGTACATAATAAACCACCCCTCATGGCTGGTTTATTTAATGGCCTAATCAGCAGGCAGTTGCTGGTGTTTTAGCAGGATTGAGATGCCTTTTCCTGCAGAAATGCCTGCTTTGCAGTGAAGGCTTCTGAGCTGCTCAGAGCAGGAGACCTCTGACACATGCAGGTTGGTGCATTACTTGAATGTCTTCTAAAATCTGTAGCGACTACTCTATCACCTTGGGTGACAGATCAAAATCTACAAGTATGTCTACATAGTGCTTTGGTGTCAGAACCATGGTAAGTAATATCAGCACCTAACATGGAAATTCTGAGCCAAGCCCTGCCTCTGTTTGTGTCTATAGTACCTAATTTTAACCTTCAGTATGGCCACATATTTTCATGTGGCTGAATTCCATTGTCACACTCACCAGCACGAATCTGTCACATCTTACTGATACTGAGAGGATGTAACTTTGTCATCTGCTGAGCACTCTGCTTTTCATCAGAATGTATTCCCTGTGCCTCTCTTTAAAACAGTGTGTCACAGGAGGCACTGAAGGCGCAGGCTTCATATTAAGCATGCATGCAAGTGCCCTCTTGGATTGGGAGCACAGCACTCACCTTCTTGTGGGAACAGAGCTGGGCAGGTAAAAGCAGAAATTAGTTCTTCTGTTTCTTGAGGCCACACAAAGAACACAATACGATCTTCTTTGTTATTTATGCAGACTATGGGTGTGCCTATGGGAGATTTTCTTACTGTGTTTATCTGCTTTTTCTTACTATGCTTAAGTAAGGTGATCATTAAAAACCGTGGAGAGCAGAATACATCTAATCCTGTGTTTTCTCTCTTCAAAATAGACTTTGCATTGATACACTGGTTTTTTGACTTGTATGAGCTACCAACATCTGCCAAATTCAGTCACATCATGACTGATGTTATTAGAAATAACTATAATGTTCTTTGCATTAATAATAATCAATAGATATTTACATTAAAGAGAATGAATACATATAAACCATTCTATTACTTAAAGATAGAGACACTCCTAAAGGACTATATTTTGAGTACCAGATTTAGCATCAGGGGCACTGCTAGCTGCTAAGGATGGGTTGAGGAGCAGCAGGGCCTCAGGCAGAGCTGTGGGCCACGTTTGTCGTTAAGTGATGGAGTACATTTCTCCTGCATTGTGGAGGAGCCTGCTGCTCGCCATGTACTTCACAGGTATGGTTTGAAAGTTATTTTTGTTTTATAACAACAACAACAACAAGAAAGAATTTGCAGAGGAGCAGCCTGTGCATTTAATTATAATACTGAATATTAATTAATAAAACACATCAAAAATAAGTTGCTGGCTGCTGTATAATTAGCTATCTACACCCATCAGATCAAAGTATGTAAATGAACTACATTCTAATAAGCCCCACTGTTTAGCTCAAGAATGATAATGAATCCAATTTGCCTGCCTTAACTTAGCCAAAGCCACTAACTATGTGATTTTCTTTTCTTTGTACATTTTTCAGAGCTGGTACAAACCCGAGATAATCAATAATGGGGAATAGTCTCCTGAGTGATTCCCACTAATGCTAATGGGAGTTAATTGCTTATATTTAGAGGAGACTGTGCAGTTCTGGCACCCCAGTGAATATAAATTACACAGCGGCGGAGACTGCACAATGGGCTAAATCATCCCCACCCACAGGAGGAGGAAAGCTATTTGGGGGAAAACTGCTTTATTCCTTCTGCGGCGTCTTGTCTGGCTGCTCACGGGAGGGTTTTGCTGCCCAGGTGAGAGTGGTCTCATGGGGCATATCCCAAGGCTCCTCAGTGGACCTGGGACCTGTGGGATGTGTCCTTGGTGCCCACAGTCCCATGTTGGTGTCCCCTGCACCCTGCTGCTTTGTGTGGCTTTAGAGGTGGCAATGCAAGGCTCGGTGTGCCAGGAGGAGCCAGCTCTAGGATTCCTCCTATGTATCAGATGGATTTGGCCATCCCAGCTTCAGACTCCACCGTGTTTCTTTCAGCTCTCTGCTGAATAACCACAGAAAAGGGAACAGCATCTTGTCTGTGCTCCCACACTTTTCGTGTCCCCATGTTTCACTTGCATTTTGTCCTCCTCTTCATTTCCTTGCACCTGCTTCAGGGCACAAATGATAACCCTGCCATAGACTGCTGACACCAAAAAGCCCCTGAAATCACTGGCACAGGGCACAGCAGCCGTGGTGTTTCATTTCTCCATTGTTGTATTGGCATCTGCTCACTGCAGTTCAGCATTGAAGGGCTTGGAAAGTGCAGCTGGAAGAATAGCATCAGCTCAAGGCAGTTGCAGCTCCTGAGGTGGGGTCAGGTAGCCATAGGGTGCTGGAGGACCCACATGCTCTTCCTTCTTCATCTGGGCCGTATTGCCTGGAGGAAGGTCCTAGCCAGGAGATCTGGCAACTTGGAGATGTCCCATGGTGAAACCAGCCTCCGATGGGTGATACTCGCCTATTTCCCTCCTTGGTGGCACAGGCATGGTACTAATGTGGGGAAACAGAGTTTCTAATGTGATAAGGAGTTTGTCAACCCCTGTTTAGAAGGGCTGCATGGGACGCTGGATTGTTAGTTCTCCCATTAACAACATGTAGAACTGAAACTCTGTCACCTCACTTCATAGTCTGAACATTCTGTTTAAATTAAATTGGCCTGACATGCCTTTATCCATTTTTAAACAAGAAACAAGACAAAACAAACAAAAGCGATCACGGTTTAGCTGAGTCTGTGAAAAGTGCTGCATTATCTTAGCGACAAAAAACCCTGTAGACTTATTGGAAGATGAAATTCCGCGTATTGTTAGGCTATAATTTAGGCACTTCAGGATTTAAAAAATTATATGGCTGAGTTATTTACAGCAGAAGAGAGGGAGTTGTGCCTGCAGATTAGCTTCTTGTCATCATGTTTTTAAATCTGTAATGGGCATAATGGAGTCAGCTGTACAATGGTGATTTGCAAAGCCCCATTGATTTCAATGAAAGTGCAATGAGGATGGTTAAAGGTATTGGGAGGGCTGGTGCTTCCAAATGAAGAGAGATTAAAAAGGGCACTATTAGTAAAAGGAACAAATAGAAATGAATGGGATTAGATAGAAGGCTTACAGTACTGAAGTCCAGGCATAGGGTAGCTGATCACTAGAGTGAAATCTGCCTGTATTTAAACCGAAGTCAGAAGGTTTTGTGCTTCCATTTGAAGTACCTGACTTCTAAATGCATGTTGTCATTTCTCAGTAGCTGTGTTTCAAACTTTCTGCATCTACCCACTGCTTTTTAGGTCACACATTGCTCTTATTTTTTATCAAATGAGGAGGAAAGGATGAGCGCTGTGAACATCAGGAATGTGTGGATGGCGCCTGCTTCAGCTGGGAACAGGAGCAGTGCCAAAGAAGCAAGCGTAGCAGTGACCTGCTTCCAGTTGCTCAGAGCTTTGCCAAACCTGGACTGCTGGAGCAGAAGTTCTCTGCTCCAGCTGTCTCCTTTAAGCTCACACTTTTGGACAGCTTTGGCTAAAGCATTCCAGAGATGAGGCTAGGAAGAAATAGAGGATAACCTTTTCACTGGATACCTCAGGAAGTCATCCATGCATGCTGGTGGAGAGGCAGTTGGATACTACCAAGAAGTTCCGGATTTGTCACCCCAGGAACAAGCCGTGGCTAAAGGAAGTATTTGAAGCTCAGTGTGAGTCAAGAGTAGATGAAGTTAAAAGTGTTTTCAAGGACCCTCTTAATTACTGGGCATAGAGGAGTGTAGTTCGTGCAGTGAATCAGTGTCCTGCTCTCTGGTTCAAGCCCAATGCCTGAAGCTTCCCAGCTCAGCTGTTCTGGCAGGCTGCACAGAGGCTGCTTTTGAGCTCCCAGTGATGTGTTTAACAGTAAAGTGTCACTGGCATGACCCTCATTCCTCATCCAGTGAGCAGTAAGAGCTTGTCCTGGCCTTTCTCTGCCTTCTTAATGTATGCATCTGGCTTCTACTGTGAGCAGTTCTGTTGGTCCTAGTGTGAACTTGGCACTACCTTTTGCTCAACATGAGCTGAACCAAGAGACTCGCCAGCCCCTTTTTCTTTTTTCTTTCTAATCAAACACTACCACATGAAGTCACTTCACAAAGTCCTCTCTTTATTGCTTACCAAACCCTTTCCCAGAGGAATGTCCTGCTACTATGAAGGGAGGACTTATGTTTTGCTGTGACATCTTTGCGGCAGTATCTTGAGACCATTCCGACCAGGAATGGTGTTTCCTTTCACTCTTGTTGAGTATCTCCCTGGATATTACCAATGCCAGCTTTCAGAAATCAGTTGTTAAGCATCATCAAGGCTTAAATCAGTGAAAAAATGATGACTTGTTTACTGACAGCAGGTTCAGCATCATCAGAAGTGAGAGTATCAGCAGTGAAGACCTGGAGTGGTCAGTTCTGTGCCATTTTGCTGTCATTGTTGGTATTCAGCATTTAATTTTTATGCATCCAGCATCTTTACTACCACTATTAAAACTGGTTCTCTGAGGTTCAATGATGTTCTCACGCTCACATGAGAATGATAAGTAGATGGAGACAGTTTCTGGTGTATGGAAAGTACTTTATGCTAATTCAATATCATGCTGGAGAAGAATTCTTACACATTTGCAGGCCTATTTTGTTATTCTCCTTTAATTCCTCTCTTAAAGCTCTGTTGTGACAGGGTGTTAGGCATAAATTTAACAGCAACTAGGCAGCTGGTGTGCAGAGACCTCTGCCCAGCAAGCTGACCACTATCATCACAGTGGGGTTTTTAGCTCTTTCCTGTTTGTATGTAATCACATACTGTGCCTTGCCCTACATTGCACTTACAAGCACTCTTCAGTGTGTTTTGTGTTCATGTGACACACAGCATAATGTTATTACCAAGTGTCAGAAACTTGTGTGTATGTGTAGGTATGCGCACATACATGTATGCATGTGTGTGTGGGGCTGTGTTTAGGAAAGCTCCTCAAAATGGTTAGTAAGAGATGCCACAGGAGACCCCATTTAAAAACTTCCTTTCACCACTTCAGTTTTTCTTTGCAGGGACATTTCATCCTTTCATGATAATAATGATTAAAACTTCTGATTTACAACATAAGCAGAGCTCTCTTCCGTGCACTAAGGAGTCAAAATCTTGCTTTCTTACTGTAAATCATGACTTTTCTAGACCTGTGTTGTGACGTTAAGCCAAGTGAACTGTCCTGAAGTGGTAGAAACAATTTCTTTCATATCAGCTTGTCATCATTTGTTACTGTTCTCATCATCAGGGGTACACGAAGTTTTATGTCTGACACTGAACATGAAAAGATAGCAATCCTGCCAAGGAACAAAAAGAAGCATCAAGATTCATATCAAGGTGTTCCGTGCCTCTGCATTTTCAGGACTCAAAGCATCGAAGCAGCTAAATAGCTACATCAGTACTACTTCAATTGAACCAGTTTTACATGACTGAGCTATAGGGTTTTTGTATAGAAGGTCTGAATCACCAAACATCTCATTTTAGGCAGCAGTGTTAACAATAAAAATAATACTTCATTATCTTTGTAGATAGTCAAGTGTATCTAGATTGCCTTTAAATTCCAACTTCACTTTTGTAGATCGTGTTATGATTAAGGCACACAACAGTGCATCCATTGAAATAATTGTATCCTCTGCTTTTAAGAAGCAGGGGGATATTTGGGGAAATATATTTGTATGTAAATTGCATCTTTTGAGTTAAGAGACATATTTATTTTAAAAGAGATTCTGAATATCCCATAAGACTGCAGGGTTTTGTGGCCATCTTTTGTGTTGAATGCAGCAAACTCCACGCCTCTGTGCGCAGAGACAACCACCTTGTTTGCCAAGACAGTTCATTGTAAAAGGAATTTGAAAGCTATTACATACCTCTGCATATATGTGAAGGGATATAAAGGGGATAAGAAAAGTACATTCAGTCAGTCTTTCTTTCTTTGTCTTTATATACATAAACATAATAGGGCCTCTGGGATGATGCTTCTCTTTTATTGTGGTAAATCTATTGACTTAAATGGGGATAACTTGTGTAGAGAACTGACATTCAGATCAGTGATAGAGCATTAAGGAGCTCATTTCTGTGGGGTTCAGCCTGGACATAAGTGCAGTTTTTCAATCCAAAATGTACTTTATTGTGAACTATGTTCTTACACTTGAAAGTAATGTGAGCTCTTTATCTGACATTGACAGTCCGAGTGTGGGATTTCAGTGGAAGAACATCTCAATTGCATCAGTTAGACTGACACAAGCGTCAAATCCATGATCTATTCTCGCATTTACTCACATCTTTCCTTTCTGGTTGGGTTTATCCAGGAAAAACGTGCCGGGTCCTTAGAGGTGAGCAAATGGGCTTATTTGCAGGGTATAGAAACTGGTTCTTGTTTTTGTATTTAAACTCATTCTCTATCATTTCAGCTACAGGTTAAGACACAATGTTTGCTATCTAAAAGGAAAAGAAGAAACAGACGTATACCTTTGACACTTCATTTTTCTCTAAATCACACCTTTGAGACCTGATACAAAGCCTCACAACTGATTTCAGGCTCTTCATTGCTATCCGACAGATTTGGATAAGGACTTCTGGCACGTGCAAAGTCTCAGCAGCATCAGAGAGTTACACCAGTGAGGCCAATCGTGCAAATCAAACTGCAGATGTCATAGAATCATAGAATGGTTTAGGTTGGAAAGGACCTGAAGATCATCCTGTTCCAACCCCTGCCACAGGCAGGGGCACCTCACACTAGACCATGTCACCCAAGTCTCTGTCCAACCTGGCCTTGAACACTGCCAGGGATGGAGCATTCACCACTTCTTTGGGCACCCTGTGCCAGTGCCTCACCACCCTCACGGGGAAGAACTTCTTCCTTATATCTAACCTGAACTTCCCCTGTTTCAGTTTCAACCCATCACCCCTTGTCCTATCACTACAGTCCCTAATGAAGAGTCACTCTCCAGCATCCTTGTAGCCCCCTTCAGACACTGGAAGCTGCTCTGAGGTCTCCACGCAGCCTTCTCTTCTCCAGGCTGAACAGCCCCAATGTTCTCAGCCTGTCTCCATGCAGGAGGTGCTGCAGCCCCTGATCATCCTCATGGCCTCCTGTGGACTGGTTCCAACAGCTGCCTTTGTTGAAGTGAAAAATTAAACAGCGCAGTTAAAATCCTGGGCCCTTCCTTGCACTGGGGCTCCCAGCACCACCGCAGCAAGCTACAGCTAGCTGATCTGCTCATACAGCCCCAAGGAGAAGCACAGTGTTTCCCAGACAGGCCTGCAATCAGCTCAGTGTCTGATACCCATTCAGTTCTTCAGAGCATGTGACAAATTACCTGGGAAAGTGTTCCTTTAGTGAGTCAAATCATAAGACAGCATTAAGCAACCTGCAAGATAAATGCAGGAAGTGCCACAGCGCAGAAACATGGGAAGCTGACAGAAACCTACAGGGAGCTGGTTAAAATCTACTTCACTTGAGTGGCCAGAGCCTAAGAGTACAAAGAGGTCAATATATCCATAATTATTATTACAATTTCTGTTTAAAATATGCCAAGTTCTTTAGGAGAAAAAAAGAGTTTCTTTAAAAAAACCCTTTTAAATTACAGCTTCAAAGCATTAACTTGTTGAGTAGCTTCCTAATTTCCCCAAGGATCTAAGAAATAGGCATTAGGATTCCTGGAGCAAGACAAAGACTTAACATTCTGGATTTTTAATATACAAGCATTTTATATATGTTATACTGAAATGGAGCAGCTAATTTAGTGTGACTTGTACTAACTAGTTACTGGAGCTCATACGGATGTACTGGTGGCTATAGGGAGAATATGCTCTATTTTCACCTTCAGACTACCCTTCAGCATTTGGAAGAAACAAACATATTCCCATTTTTCATGTCTCTTTGGAAGGATGTTTTGCTTGTGGAAAAGAATAACTTTCATTTCTGCATGTGGAAAGTTGTACAGGCTGTGAATAACGCCCATCTTATTTTTTCCACAGGCTTATATTCTACAGCAAACAAATGAAGGATGCTTCATGACGATGACAATAAGGAAAACATTACCAATCCATTATGCAGCACTTCAGGTAATTAATTACAGCATAGCAAGTAAATAATTCTCCCAACAGCCTCATGAACTTTTGAGATAAGTATTATCTTTCCAAGGGTAAGTCACTGGCAGCATCAGTACTAAAAGAATGGGATGCCGAGTTCTAATTTTCTTCCTTATTTAAGCAGGGCAAGTTGGGATATGTGTGTGATAACTCTTCATAATGTCTGTCAGGTCTGTCTGAGCAGTTTATTGAGCCAAATGACACATGACGTGCTAATCACATTGTGCTTGAACCCTAGTTCAAATCGACAAGGGGTAGGAAAATGAGGTGTAGTGCAGTACCTCACATCTGAGAATATTCAGCGGCACACGAGGGTCGTGTAAGGAAAGGAAATGGTGTTTATTGGAAGAACTGTTGCATGTTAAGGGTTAAACTAAAGACCTCTCACAAAAGTAGCCTCTCTGACTTCACTGTTGTTATTTCTCATTGTTAATGGCATGAGCCAGGACAGATATTGAGTGCCATGACAAGAGATGGGTCTGTTACTTGAACAGAAGCAAGTGCTATCAGGGATGGGTGCAATGAGTTTGCTGAAATGATCAGGTCCATAGGGGTTTATAATCTACCAGTTTGTCATCAGCTTCTTCCACACCTAGTATATGTGAACAAGGCAGCAAAATCTCGAGTTTAGTCTGAAGGAAGTAAGGGAAGAATACAATGCCATAAAGAACTGAGCAACTTGGGAAATTCTGTGTCAGTCCTCATAATGACAGACAAAGTGATCACGGAACTCGAAAGAATGACTGGTTTGGTGTAGTTTATCCTAACTTGATTTCAGGTGCCACATGTAAGCAAAGTTTCAGCAGTAATATTACCTTGTATTTTAAAAGGGCTGCTATTAATGAAGCTGAAAAGACTTTTGAGCCAGTCATCCAGGCAGAGGAACTGAAACAGAAAAGGCAATTGTGAAAGCTTACAAACTTTCAGGGGAATCCCTCAAAAGCCACCAATGCCCAGTGGAGAAGAGCTTTTCCTACGTATAAAGCAATATTGCTTAGACAAACAAAGCAGATGAAAAGCAATGGAAAAGAGCAATCAGCTAGTGTCAACTGTAGGAATTATAGAAAATGGATAAGGGAAATGGGAACACGATGAGGAGCTTGGAACAATCAGGGATGAGAATGTTAGAAAAAGGGAAAATTTAGCAGGGGCATCTGTTATTCATTACAGCATCTAAGTGAAAAAATCATATATATAGGATAAATAGAATATATAGTATATACAGAATATATTGAATAAAGAAGCTGCCATTTCCCATAAGTATTATTGTTCTTTGGCATCTCCTGTTTAGTCAGGAGAACATCCATGTGGTCAGATCGAGCAGTATTAACGAAATACTTCCCATTCCAGCCATAATTCAAGAGTATATTCATCAGGAGTTTGTCAGTATGGAATGACAGGATATAACGTGTTTGCTATGGATGATCAGGTGGATGTGAGCTCTGAGGAGCCAAAAGGGCTAATGAGATTCTTGAATGAATGGGAAAGGAAATTTCAAGAGAATGAGAGAGGTTCTGCTGCCTCTGGTTTTGGTGGCAGTGACTGCTGCTGGAGTGCTCCTTGCGTGCAGTTCTCTTCTCCATAATTCAAGAGGATGCTGATAACTGGAGAGTGTTCAGAGAAGAATGACAAGAATGATTGAAGTATTAGAAATAACGCCTCAGCAAGGGGAGAGACGGGGACTCAAGGAGCTTGTCCTTGTACGTACACTCTTTCTGGCTCCTCAGAGCACCCTCCTCCTCATCTTGTACTCGGTAGTGGAATTACAGGAGGTGATAAAAACACTGTTCCACCACAGCATTGGCTTGGCATTGAGAAGAGGAACACTTGCTGTTTCTCTGCTATAAAGGTCAACACAATCCTCGCCTTTAGAGCTTCCCTCTGTATCGTGAGCAAGTGTCAAAATGAACCCAGCAGAGCTGGAGTTAGGATCAGATCACTCCGGTATTTTCTCTTGAGGCATTTAATTTCTGGAGTTGAATGTACTGAACTGCATAGGAAACAGTGGTTGCTGTCCTTGGGACGAGTTATCTGAGTGGCTGCAGGCACAGCACCTCAACATCATGTCGTGTTGGACTTGGGTTAATTTGCACCATGTTAGGTTTGGTTCCAAGTGTAAAGACATTGTTCATTGGGCATTTAATTTGAAATGGTTTGTTTGAAAGGACATTGTTCCCAAGGCCAGTGTTTTATGTAAATGCTCAATAACTTTTAGCAAAATAAGAAAAAGAAGAAAATAATTATAGCTGTGTTATTATGGGTAATTTAAATGTTGGCCTTAGGGGAGTACAATGTAACAGAACTTCTCAAGGTAAAATGTGTCCTGATTAAAAGGCATTGTGAGCTCTCCATCTGCTTTTTTAAAGAACACTGAATAACCCTCCTGCAGTGTAGTACTTTGGTGATCTTGCGCCATTTCTATGAAAAGCTTCAGTTAAAGGCTTGTCCTAATGGGAAGCTCAAAATTTTATCTTTATAGATGGTGCAAAACAAAAGGTAGGTTTTCCCAGTGTCCTTGTTTTGGGGTGGTTTGGGCTATTCTATGATTCTATAGTTTGTTCCTATCTATTCCTATACAATCAAATATGAAATGAAAAAGAAAGAAGAAGGTAAGGCTATTCAAGTTACTGATATGAAAGGCGAAAGGCTAATACTATAGTGAAATCCATATAGTTGTGGAGAAAAAATTTGCTTTAAGATGCTCATTGGAAGTTCTTATTGATTATTACTCCTTGAAAATATGGGAACATTTCAAGAATATGTCTGTAATAGTTATCACCAGTCTGAAGTACTTTTTGATGCAGTTTATCTTTCCATGACAATGGATTTGAGATCATTTTATTACCTCCAATTTCAAGAAGTATCCTCGGGACCCATAAGTTTCCAAACTGTGCCATAAAGAAGTGTATATATAACATTAATTACTGCAGGAGAAAATACCAGCTCTTTTCAAGCATTTTAAAAGACTTTGTTATTAAATTAGTTACAAGCTACAAAATATCACAAGAAGGAAAAGGAAAGATATTATTGTTGGTTCAGTGGCTGATGACAGCAAGTGAGATTCTGAGAAATGGATTTGTGCAAAACTGATTTCTTAACTGCTGTTTCAGTAATGGGGAATGCTGGATTCTGAGAAAACGTGGAAAAGCATAGGGAATTGTCATATAAACTACACAAAGTATTCCGCTGAAGTACGTCTCACAGACTAAACAGTCATTACTATAAGAATGGAGAAGCACTCCCATCAGTTAAGTGGTTTGCACTTGTTCGTGTATTTTCCGTCCTCAGCTTTAACCAGGCTGAGGGACTCCTGCTACAGAAGGGGAGAGAGCAATAAAATGCACTGAAGGAAGCAGCACAGAGAGGGAAAAGTGTCGGAAAGGACTGCAGACAAATGTGTGAGTTCAGCTTCTTGCTCTCAGGAAAAGCATCGCATTTAGCTCTTAACAAGAGCATCAGCTAGATTTTAATTTAGAAACAATTCTTTTCTTTAAAAAATGTCACACAAGTGATATTTATGCTATCTTTAAACCATTCTGTTCATTTATTGGGGGAGGGAGGGAGGGAAGAAATTTGTTTCCAGGATAAAGGCATCACTCAATATTTAATTCCTGGTTTTATTTTGATGCATATTTTAATACTCTGATCATAGATCTGAGAAAAGAAATCATATTATGTATGCATGTAAGTCTCTTGCACCCTCTGATATGCATGTCTGGCAAGCCCTTGAATTTTCAATAGTCTCACACATTCAATTGCAAGTTCCTGTTCTGAAGTCTTGGAAGTGTTAAAGCTGACTTAGTTGCTGTCATTTTGTCCACCTTATTCTACTGCTGTCTAAATGGCACCTTCCTTTCTGTGTTCCATGACTAGAATAATCCCCCAATTCAGAACTCACCCCAACAGGCATCAGAATCTGTCAGGTCCCTGATCCCAACCTGTTGCACAGCCTAACCCTTCTCTAGGACTGGCTTAAGTCCTGAAGCACCCGTGTTAGTTTATCTGCTGATCTAAAGCTTAAGTACGAACAGCTTTGATGCTGCCTGTAGCAGAAAACATGCAGTGTAGCTCTCTGGCTCTCCTCAAAGGGCATTGCATGCTGTTTAGAGGGAAAAGACCTCATTCTGCGGGATTTGCCTACTGCATGAACAGGAATTGGTCCTTGAGAGAGCAGCACAAATTGGTTTTATGGGGGATCCCTCTATTTCCTCCAGGTGCTTTGCAGGCTTGTCCTGTCCAATATTAAGAAACCAACTAACAAGGAGAAAAGAACCTAAACAGTAAGAGGGAGTTAAAACAGGTTGAAGTTGAAACACTGTGTGGGGAAGGTTCACATTTTAGCAGCCAGGAATTTGCTGGGAAGCTCAGCTTCCCCTGGGCTGGAAGGTGGAGGGCAGCTCCTCTGCTGTTTGGAGCAGAGATGGGAGCGGAGACAGGAGCAGAGACATCCCCTCTCCAGAACACACCTTTACCTCAATCCCAGCTGTGAGACTGGAGGGGGATGAGGATGGCAGCAGGGGCTATAGAAGAAATTAGACAGATAAATATGAGTTTGAAGTCTCCAAATGGATTTGCAGGCATCCTGAAGAGTGCAGTAATCCTGAGTAAGCTTTGCTCTTGGCAAACATTTATTCAATGGCTGTTTAATAGCTCCTGACAGACAGCAAGGCTGTAGTGGAATTGAAGTCATTCCCTTCCCCCCGTCCTTCCGTCACTCTGGAGAGAGTTCCCTCTCCTGTGAACTGCGAGGGAGAAAAGACATAACTATGCTTCCTGGAAATTCCACTTGAACCAGGGTTCAAGGATAAATATTACCGCCCCTCGGATACGTTAACTATTCTTTAATGATGTGATCTGATATTTGAACAGTGGGCGCAGTGCAGCAGAGCTTTGGGTTTGTTGTTTAAATATCTTTGATGGTATGTCATAACAAATTAGTTTCTAAATGTTGCCAATTTGGCAGACAAAGCTGATTATTTCCTGCAATCACACTGCATATGTGCACAAGATTATAATTAATGACCAGGGATGCCAAGCACACTTTAATAATGATCCTTCAGCATTTAAGGGACTGTTAGAGTTATTGGCATTTGTGCCTTGTGTTGCGGAGGATAGGGGCAATGAATACTGATAGATCTATCAGTGTCATAGAATCCAATAGTTTCCTGATTTTTCTTATAAATTGGAGGATTCACTGGGAGTTATTGACAAAGCAGCTGCAGTGAATATTAACAGTGTTTGTGCTGCTTTCACTGAAGCAGTACGAGCTCCTAATTAGATGGGAATTGCTCTTTTGGCAACTTTGCAAGGCGCTTTTCCTTCGCATATTGTCTGTTTTGTGTAAGGATTACAAGGAAATCAGGGATGGATGTTTGAAGAGCACCTGAATGTCAAGACAGCAGAGGGCTGGATCAGAATAAAAACTACAGTGGAAAAGCATGGGGGATATTTGAATAAAAAATAGAAAAGGTAAAGCTTGTCATGCGACCCAACAGAAATAGGATGTGGAACCAACTTTACTGCTCCTTCAGGACTCTCAAGGAAACATCTCTTTAGGGCTATTTATGTGCACAGCACAAGAGCTGTTTTAACACCGTATTTGGGGCAATGAGAGGGTAAACCAAAAGGATTCCAACTCAAGTCCATTGCTAACTTTGTTGCAGTGCCTCCCTGCCCTGTTTGCTCAAGATAACTGCTCTTGGGTGCAAGGACAGAGGGAGTGGTTCTGGGTTTTTTTCCCCCCTCTGCATGAGTCAATTGATAATCGATACTGCCCTTGCTCTGAAGGTGCTGGTGACATCTGCGGCAGAGGCAGCACAAAGTACACCCTGAACTAGAAAAGCATCATGAGGTATTTCTGTCACCTGCACCCCAGGGTGAGGTGGTGCCTTTTGTCACTTTTCCATCAAGCACATGGCATCTTCTTTAGCTTTCCTAAAAGGAAGGACGCAAGGAAAGAAAAGAGAAGAAGAATGTGGGATACAATGGAAGGAAATGTGCTATGTACCCTTTTGATAAATACAACTCATGGCTCACAAAAAGCAGTTACTGATGCTGACATGCAGTATTCCATGGTATTTAAATTGGATATAAGGAGGAAGTTCTCTACTGTAAGGGTGGTGAAGCACTGGAATGGGTTGCCCAGGGAAGTTGTGACTGCTCCATCGCTGACGGTGTTCAAGGCCAGGTTGGACAGAGCCTTGGATGGCATAGTTTAGTGGGAGGTGTCCCTGCCCCTGGCAGGGGGGTTGGAACTGGATGATCTTAAGGTCCTTTGCAACCCTGACTATTCTATGATTCTGTGATTGGAGAAATCTAAACTTACTCTCTGGCTCTCGGAAGCAGATTTCCTGGGACTTCCTGTACTTTCTGTCATCTCTGTGAAAATCCTGACCTAAGCTCTGTTTTACTGGGATTGGTATCAGTGAGGCAGATTTTGATCACAAAGCCAGAGTAGGTCTCCACAGCTTCTGTACACAGGTTATGGTTGTGCTTGTTACCATTCACCAGAACTCTCAATCCTCCTCCTTTTCAGTAGACCTTGTGGAAATCATTGAAAGTAAATGTAATCTTGTTGAAAATCTATGGTTTTTTCCAATTGACACTATTTAGACAATCTCTTGGCTATAGATTTTTCATCAATATTTCCATAGATGTTTGGAACCAGTGACTTGAAAAACAGCTACTTAGTTCAGTAAAAATGGCTACAAATAAGGAAAATACACGCAGAGTTTCAAAAATTGAATAAGTCAATTATATATATAATATATATTTCTATATCTAATATATTTTCTAGATATAATATAGAATATATATAATATATAATATTTCTGGATATTCTGGTGGCAGCACATCAGCTGCTTCGTTTAGTAAAATGGCATAATTCAAACTCTGGACATAAAAGCTTCCAGGTTTATCATAAATCATCTCACTTTTGGTCAACTTTGGGTTTTAAATCTTTTTCAGTCAAATCTAATTCTTCACCCCTAAATTTTCAATATAATTTCTGAATAAAATTCTGGGATCTTTTATTATTTTGTAAAAGTGAGCTTGTTTTATTAAAGAAATTTATAAAGAGGACAAACTTCATAAAGAGGACAAACTTCAGCTCATTATCCTTTAGCAACGTGTCTTTTAAAGTAAGATGTTACAGAGACAGGCGTACGGACTGATATGTGTGCCTTGAATTAAACCCCAGCTACCTCAGCTACCTATGAGGGAGCAGTTTCCCAAGCAAGGGAAAGCTGCGTGGGTGCTGATACATCTCATCAAGTCCAAACTACAAAGTTCCAACCAACAGGAAGTCAGATTCTACTCTGACTTGTATAATTGAACTGAATTTACATGCATGATGGTTTTTACAGACCAGGTACCTGGGAGGGAAGTGGAAGCAAAAGTCCTGTTTGAAGGAGAATTAAACACCTTGGCTATTTCATGCAGCGACGGGACTGGCAGGAGGGACTGGAATTTCTGACTTTCAATCCCAAGGTCAGGCAGTTTGCTCCTTTAGGTGGACAATTTTGTTGAGTAAGTGCTTGGTGTGTTAAGTTACGGCGATTCAGACGTGATAACTTTTGCACTTGGTTGTAATTACGTATATATGTGATGATCTTTATGCTAAAAAGGCTGCAAGGACTGGAGATGGGGGAAATGAAAGGCACAGTTTTGTCCCGTGGTGTCATAAATTAGCTTTGTTAAAGGAATCATGAAAAGCAAAACCAGAGAGCTTCTAGCTTCTGTTCTGGGGCCTCTGACTGGTGGTGTAAATACTGGAGCAGCTTTCAGATTAACAAGCAGATCAACATAGATGCAGAGAGATTTGTTTAGGTCTTCCAAGATGACTGGGGCATACACAGAATGCAGGTCCTTTGCTTCTCTCAGTATTGCAAACTGCAGGTCTGAATGGTTTTGGTTTGGTGCTTCTGAAATAGAATAGTTGCCAATATTAGAAGAAAATCATAGAATCATAGAATAGTCAGGGTTGGAAAGGACCTTAAGATCATCCATTTCCACCCCCCCTGCCATGGGCAGGGACACCTCACACTAAAACTAACTGTAAACTAATATTCATTTCTAAAGTCAAGTCTACAGGGACTAGCAATGCCAGAAAACAAAGCCTCAGGCCTCGGGAGATCCAGATATCCCACAGCTTCTGCCCCTGCCCTCGGCCTTAGGGAGGTCAGTTCACTTTTCTGCAGCTCAGCCTGTAATACAGGTTGTAACAATAGAGGTTAAAACAATACTTTGCTGATATGTAAATCTACTGATAACAACCACTGCCTAAAAACATATGGTTGTTATTCACTAATAAAAGGGAATTAAAATTTCCCTGCTGATAAAAACCTGCAGAATGCAGTTATTTTATGAGCAAGTAAGAATATAATTGAGGTCTGGTATAAACAGAGGTGCCAGCATATCAGCTGCTCCTGATATTGATCAATAACCATCTTTCACTGTAATTGTTCTAGGTTGTTTACTCCTGTGTATGGGAGTTATTGATCCTCTCTTTCAAGCTTCTTTGTGCTCTTCCAGTTTCTAATTCATTCTTGCTTTTTTCTTTTCTCTAAGAGAGTTTAAATAAAAGCTTGAAAAGGATTATCAAACTGAGCCTGGAGAAGAGATTGCTTGAAGCCAGCATTCACACACACCCACCAGAAAGGAATCCAACCTAAATCAATAGTCCTGATGACCATTCCAGCTTAGTGAGCTGTGTGGTAAGGACAACAAGTTAGAATAATTCATGTTCTGTGATGAGAGGTCCAGCATGGAGCACAACTGCTCATCACTGCTCAGGATCAGCTCTCTGTATTCAGCATCTCCCTTCATGACGTGATGGGGCTGATGCTCAGAGCTTTGTGCATTTCACAGGGGTTTCTCTCTTGTCCAGGCTCCCAGTGAAGATGAGAAGTGTCTCAAACACTCAGCCCAGGGCACTTTCCAAAACCTGGTTGCTGGGACATGTGCAGCACTGGTGGTTTTAAACCCCAGACAGTTCCTTCAGGCTTCGGTAGCGGGCAGGATCTGAGGGCACTGTTCATTTTAAGCTAAGAGGGAGCAGGGACACCACTTAGCTTTCGGCCTGCATTAACACCTCTCAATCTTTATGCAGAGAGGTAATAGCCAAGGAAATATCTATTCCTGTGCCCAGGTTTCACTTTAGGTTTTATGAAATAACACCCACACTTCAAGTTCTACCCAAAAGGCTTTGATTGTAGATGCAGTAACCTGATGTGCTGCTTAATGGGTGGGAAGACACTCTTTTCTCTAGTCTCAGATTGCAAATGATCTGTAGGGGGAACCTGGGGATGGCATAGTCCATTAGTCCAGTGTCAAAGTTACTGTGGCATGGCTAATGTAGCACACATGCTTGGCTTAATCAGCAGCAGGGCCAGAATATCAAGGAATAACTTGGAATCAGGTCACTCTGGGTGTATTTTTCTTATTTGTAACAGTATTCACACAACCAAAGTGTTACTGCAAGGGAACACTCATGCTCTGTAGTTTTGTATCACAATGTGGTTTAATGTCTTTACATGAAATGAGTTTACTCCTCTCTGAAGAGCTCAGTTTCCACACTTCTTTTGGAGCACATCCTTCTTATCTAGTTCCCCACTTGCAGCTTCTGCACTGGGTTTGATGTGCCCTTACAGCCTGGTACTTTCTTAAGCTTCAGCAGCTCCAGCAGCATCTCTCGGTGGATAGACAGCCAGCATCAAGGGCAACACTTGGGGCTACTTTCTCTCTTGTCTTAGATCTGGTGCAATCTACAAATGATGCTAACTCATTTCTCATAACTCATATTAAGAAATATCTGACATCATTACTTTTTTGACATGCTGTCTGAGAGTGTCTTTATTTTGCTGAATTTGAAGGGAAATGCATTGCCCTACTGGCGATACACAAACATTTCCTAGCTCACACCTCCCTTCTTGCCTCATCTGCATCTCTCAGATTTATTTTGCGCCCTCACTCGTATGTAAGTGGCAACCCTGTGGTTCTGAAAAGTAGAGCCTATATTTAGATACCTGAAAGAGGATTTAGGGGGCTTAAGTTTATGGCAAGCTTGCTGATCAAATGATGAATACCCCCATCATGCGCATCTTGCATTTATCTTCATAACTTTATCAAGGCCTGATAGCAATAGCCTGAAGAGTGCCCCTTCCACTCCTTTCCCCCCTTTCATCCCTATCAGCAGGTATTAAAATGGCTTGTTTCCAGATAAGAAAAATATATGTCATATGAAATACCTGCGGTTTTCTAAATGGCTTGCACATCTCATTAACTTAATATTTTTTCCAGTGGTCACTTTGGATTTATTACTTTCCAGCCATAATTTTTTTAACTTAATTTTGACCTGACATTACCCTAAAATGAAATTCTGATCTACCCTCCACCTGAAATGGTCTGAGGAGGAAGCCATTTTGCATTACATTATCATCCTATCAAATTTCACTAATTTAAAGGTGACATGAATAAAATATTCATTAAAAGTACAGTAACCGTTTTGTCTGTGATCTTTAGCAATGTCCCCATTAACTTTCAGTTGACTCTCAGTTGAAAACAGGAACCTTTCTTTCTATGCCTTTCTGGAACAACTTTGATTTACATGAAGAATATAGCCTGTCTTCTTGCTCTCTTCCTCATTATTTGTTCAACTTCCTTTTTATTGCCTGTCTCTGGGCTAAAATACTTCCCCCCATAGTAGTCTGAAGTGCTGATGCACTGATGTATTAAAGCAAAAAGATGTTATGACATTGTCGAGCTTCCTTTAACAACGTAAAGAAAAATATTCCGGGGGGATTTCAGCAGCTGTTTGGGGGATTAAATGTTTTCTCTTCAGTTAAGCATCTTCCCACTGGTTGCCCTGCATCATCCTTGCATGCTTCCTCGCTCCTGACATTCACTGGGGCTCATTAGAAGAGTAGTGAAAATCATGAATTCATCGGTTCTCATATCAAGCTGTATGTTTGCTTACCCTTCAGGTCAAAAGGAGCAGAGCTCTGTTAGATCTGAGAGGTTTAAATTGCTTTTATTATTGTTATTTCCATTTCTCTTTTTACTTACTGAGAAGCAGATGGCCTTAAAGTCCATGCTGAAGGTTCTTATTGAGATCAGTGCCTCAGTGAGCAGTGACCTTGAGCTTAGAAGCCCTGTCTTGAAGGTACTGTGTCTGCACTGTGGACCTGAATTAATCTTCTGTGAAGAACAGAACAACTCCTTCGATGCTCATAATAAAGGAGTGTCTCGCATTAAAAAAAGACAATTGCCCAAATTTGAGGTGATTTACACTAATTCAGTGAATAAGCACTACCAAAGAAGTTGTTTGTTCCTTAGAGCAGGAGTGATACAAAAAACGGATTTTTGATCTGTTACACTTGCAAATTTGCATAAAAAGGTGCAAGAATTAATCTTTCAGGAATACTCAAGGGTATTTTCTTGCACTTAAACAGGAGTTTAAGCTTAAAAAGGGGAAGTTCAGGTTAGATACAAGGAAGAAGCTCTTCCCTGTGAGGGTGCTGAGGCGCTGGCACAGGGTGCCCAGAGAAGCTGTGGCTGCCCCATCCCTGGCAGTGCTCAAGGCCAGGTTGGACACAGGGGCTTGGAGCAAGCTGCTCCTGTGGAAGGTGTCCCTGCCCATGGCAGGGGTTGGAACTGGAGGAGCTTTAAGGTCCTTTCCAATCCAAACCGTTCTATGATTCTGTGATTTTATTGTTACAAAATGATCTGTATTCTTTGCAGTATAGTTCCTTTACACTTCAAGGAGACAAAATTCAATATCACGACCAAGTATTACACATATGTGTAGCTCCGTGACTTGTTCTTATATGTGGCTCTGCACTAAGGAATGCAGCCAAGTTAGGATCTTTTACAGCTGTAATCAGAAAAGCACTGCATGCTGGGCTGGATTCTGAGGTGTGGTAAATGGGGATGGCTCAGCCTTCCATGGAGCTGTGCTGATTTGTCCTGGGTAAAAATCCAGCATAGTCTTTATAGGAAAATACAGGAAGAGCATATTCTTCAGTTATTTTTGCTTTAAATTGTAGCTGGACATATCTCATACATAAGTTGATATTAAATAATAAACAGCAATAAAGATTCTATTGGGCATTTTAAACTTGGTTTGTGGCTCTTCTGAAACACCGGCCTCTTAAAATGCTCTATTCTCAAGTTAGGGATGCAGTGTTATAATGGTGTGATGGAATCATAAATAACTCCTCTGCACACTCTGTTTTTCCCTTATTGATTGTGAAATGATGGGATAATTTCAGGGGCTTTTTTCCTTAGAGATTGTCAGATAAAGGATTTTCTTTCTTTCCAAAGATAATAACCAAAGTCAGTTGATGCCACTGGGGTGGGGATGTGGTCCCTATTACAAATACTTGTCATTCTTCTTCTCCTTTCAAGTGTGAGTAATCTGGATTACTTTTACCTGAAATTCAACAGTTCTTTGTTTTTCAGACCTTGGCACCTGAAGCTTTTATGATTTATAAAAACTTGAGTTATTTTAAAAAGTAATTTTAAAAATCTGTTTACCTGTATATGTAATTTGAACAAAAATAACAGCAAAGTAATAATAGCAAAAGTGATTCTTCAGAGTCCAGTGTCCAAGCCTGGATTCTTACAACTCTCTAGCTGGAATCAGTCAGTGAAACAGGTTCTTACCTCTGTTCCAGCAGGTCGAGGGAGGTGATCCTGCCCCTCTGCTCTGCTCTCCTGAGACCTCACTTGGAGTATTGTGTGCAGTTCTGGTGTCCTCAACATCAAAAGGACATGGAACTGTTGGAACAAGTCCAGAGGAGGCCACGAGGATGATCAGGGGACTGGAGCACCTCCTGTATGAAGATAGGATGAGAAAGTTGGGGCTGTTCAGCTTGAAGAAGAGAAGGCTGCGTGGAGATCTCGGAGCAGCTTCCAGTATCTGAAGGAGGGTACAAGGGTGCTGGAGAGGGACTCTTCATCAGGGACTGTAACAATGGGACAAGGGGTGATGGGTTCAAACTTAAATAGCAGAGATTTAGGTTGGACATCAGGCAGAAGCTCTTCCCTGTGAGGGTGCTGAGGCGCTGGCACAGGGTGCCCAGAGAAGCTGTGGCTGCCCCATCCCTGGCAGTGTTCAAGGCCAGGTTGGACACAGGGGCTTGGAGCAAGCTGCTCTAGTGGAAGGTGTCCCTGCTCGTGGCAGGGGTTGGAATTGGATGAGCTTAAGGTTCCTTCCAACCCAAACCAGTCTATGACTCTATGATCTTATGTCATTATGTCTCACACTTGAGGCACTGGACATGCCTCTGGTCCTGCCAGCATTACTGGTGGCCTCCCATCTGGAGCAGGTAGAAGACAAAGGGATTAGAGCTGCATGCCCTGGCTGCAAACCCAGGAGTCTCAGCAGCCACAGGGTACAGTTATGAAGTTTACTTAGCCCTAAAGACCTGTGTCAGAGAAAGAAGGAGCTGCAAAACTCATCCTTGTGTATTATCGTGGTATTGTTCATGCTTTCATTCAGGCTCTAATGTGCATGCAAGTCTGTAGCACTTGAGTGTCCTTCTGAGGACACCCTTTGGTTTGCACATACAATGCTGATCTTTTCAGCTTGCACAGGAGATACGGAGAGCATCTCCCTTGGCAGGTGTCACAGGGGGAAGGAGCATCAGTGCAGGGCTGGCCAAACCCCTGCACGGATGAATGCTAAAGTCTTTGTGCTGCTTTTCCATCTTCGCTGGTAGATAAAGGCCTCAGCTTCCCACAGTCTTTTGCAGACTTACCAGAAGCTTCAAGATCATTTTATTGATTCGCACAAACCTCATCCACAATCTCCTATGTTATAAAAACCCAACAAAAACACAACTAAAAATAACCCCCAATGTCCTGAATTTAATACCTTTGCAGGTTGGAGTCAAGTCTTATGGAGTCCACTGAGTACACAAAACTCCAAATCAAAGTTAGATCAAATTCACTCAAGTCAATACAATGTTAATGAATTTAGAAGATACATACTTCAAGTATTTCCTTGGGGCCAGGCAGGCAAACTCTGCCAAAGGGTTAACAAAAGCTACGGAAGCAATTCCAGCAGGACTCCAAGTGGAGTGGAATTTCTTTGTACTAACTTTTGCTTTTTGTATCTTTCTTGAACAAAAACATAAACCCCAGGAAATGAATATTTTTCAGGCTACAGCAGCCAGAATTTATGGATCCAATAATTTCTCAGATGCTACTTGAAAAATGTTTCTTTATCCAAAGGTTAACTCCTTTAGGAGTACAAACCTCTAAATTTTCTCCCTGGCTCTATTAGTTGGTACAACTAGATTCGCCAGGGTTATAAATCTATCCGTTTTCCAGTCTATAACAGAATAATCCCTGAAATCTCATAGATATAAATGGAATTGCTAATTTTCAATAAATCTGCAGTAACAGGTAATACTGTCATGGTCCCCAGTTCCAATCATTTTTGCAATAATAAATGAGACTATAGAAGACTCACTTTTGGCTATAAAATTTACTGTTCAGGGCACAGATTTTAACCCCCAAAGTACTTAACCAGTTCCCCTCTCTTTGTTGTTGTCACTGTCGCACCGCAGCATCTATTCCTGATGTAAGACCAGGGCCATTTTGGACCACACATGTTATTTATAGGCTGATTTGTGAGGGAAATGAAGAGTGGTTTTCCGGTGTGTATTTTCAACTTGACAGTATTCAGTCCAGAGGAGCAGGTCCAGGCTGTTTGTAAGAGCCCAGGGATAGATGCAGTTCACCTGAAGCTTCTCTCCTGCTCACAGCCAAACCTGAAATCTGACTTTGGGGTTAGAAAAGAATCCCACAAATGCCACTTTCCCTCTGTGGTAGAGAAAACTGGTTCTGCTGTCCTGGAGGCTTGGAAAGCTTGTGCTCAGGTGCCTGCTGCTAAAGGCTTGTGGGACTCCCTAATTCTTATAAATGCTCCTAAAATGAGGCATAGCTGGCTCATTTCCTGGCTTTTTTGGCATTTTAGTTCACAAAACCCTCTGGGTTTTTGGGGTGATACAGGTAAGACTGGGTTCAATTTGGGAACATCAACTTTTGTAGGCAAATTATCACGATTCAGCAGAAACCAGGAGTCCACAATCCAAATCTGTATCTTTAGAAAGATTTGAATGCTGTGTTTAATAGTCACTGGACTGCTCACAGTCATGCAGCTCACTAAATACCCTCATACTTTACACAATCAAGTACATGCATACATCTTTACAGAAACAAGGCCCAACAGGGAATGGCTGGGAATGGATATGGGGCCTGGAGAGCTGTAGTTACTTGTCCAAGATGTTAAAAACGGCTCCAAGAGTAGGATAGATATCTCTGGGGTCCCAGTTCAGGGATCTGCCAACACGGTTTGGGCTTCCATTGCCAGCAAAAGAACACTGGAAAATATTAAACATGTGAGAAACATGCTGAAAGGAAAAGTTAAATTAACCAAAAATGTCTCTTTGAGCTGTATCGATTTTCAGCTCTGGGTGGAAGCAACTCTCTGGATAGACATTTAAACGTATTATTGTCTTCTATTTACTCAGCAGCTACACCTAACACACGTTATGAGATGAGTTCAGGAGGGAAGAAGTAAATTAAAACCTGAATCTCATGCAGTTACGGAAGATTAAAATAACCCCGTATTTCTTGCACTGAGCCCTAGTGCTAACACCCAAACCCCAGGAGCACCTGAACCTGGCTTTAAGTCTTCAACACCACGTGCTTTCCCTGCACGTGTTCTGCGAACTGGTATATGCTTGACAAAGTGCATCAACAAATTTCTTCTAGTTAAGGCATGTTGTGAAGCTTAGAACTGTTCATCTCTGAGGGATAAATGACCAGCCAGGAGCCAGCTCATGAGCTGGTATCAGTGGGAAGCACTCCACAGTGTAGAACAGGTCAAGTCCTTATGCTGTTTTTCTCCAGGATTTTTCTCTGTCAGGGCTGTGATATGATGGATGTATTCAAGAATGAGTTCTGCATCAAAGATAAAGCTTTTGCATGACAAAGTTATGGGACTTTTCTGAGCTGTGTGACTTCGTGTAAGTCACTTTGTGCCTCAGTTTCCCTATTTGTCAAATGTAGACATTGGTTGTGGCTTCTCTATGAAGTACTTTTGGGGAGAGACTTTTTGACAGGACCTGTTGCGATAGGATGGGGGTGATGGTTTTAAACTAAAAGAGGGGAGATTCAGGCTGGATGTGAGGAAGAAACTCTTTACAATGAGGGTGGTAAAACACTGGCAGATTGTCCAGAGAGGTGGTGGATGCTCCAGCCCTGGAGATATTCAGGGCGCTGCTGGATGTGGTTCTGGGCAACCTGTTCTAGTTGAAGATGTCCCTGCTGATTGCAGGGGATAGGGTCAGATGGCCTGTGAAGGTCCCTTCCAACCCAAACTATTCTGTACTTTGAGATCTGAGGCAAGAACTCCATTAAAAATGACTGAAGCTGAGCTCTTATGGTTTATTCCAGGAAACAGCCTGGCAAAGGAATCAATACCCCTAACCTGTACACTATCAAATATGGATGGTCACATTGTCCTGCCGGTACATTTTCCTGAGCAATGGAAATGTGAACTTCATTAAATGTTCTTTTGATCTAGTCTTGCTCTTTTAGCAAAGCTTTCTTATATCACTGCCAGGATGCCTGAGATAACTGTTTGATCTTTCTGAGGTTTTTCTCTGAACATTGATTTCAGTTCTCTTACATTCAACAGCCACAGGATTAAGTGCTGGCAGTAGAGCAAATGCTGAAAACAGGTTGATTCTGGAGGTTAATGAGCAATAGAAAAACCAAACTACATGTAACTGGTACTTGCATCAGAATAAAGCACTGCTAATTTTACTGTGCCTTTAGCTTCATTCAGCTGTCTAGTAGTTTCATGGGCAGCCATACATCACCATCCAACAACACTTAGTTAGAAAGCATTTTATTTAACATAGTAGCATCTTACAAAAAAAGGCACTGGAGATGCATGAAATAGATCTTGTGCTGCATTGGGAAATAGTATATAGCATAACCCACTGTGTGTACTGAAGGGGGATGTTCAAGAAATGCCATTAGACCAAAATCTTCTTGCTTTCAGTGAAGCCCCAAACTACTAACCCCAGTTTATCTATGCTGTGAGGGGTGTCTGGATACAAGCATGGTAAGTTTTCCACTGAAGTCTTTATAGGGGATATAGGACTTTTATACACAAAATAGAAGAGAAGCAGAAGGCAAGGGAAAGGCAAAGGAAACGTTATCTTCACACCTCAAAATGCAGTAAATTACCCACACCAAAAACGATCCAGAAAATTCAAAGCCAATCAAATAAAAGCTCAAATTATAGAAACAGAGAAACAATGAGGTTAGAAAAGGCCTTTAAGCTCATCCAGTCCAACCGCTCCCCAGTATTGCCAAGGCCACCACTAACCCATGGCACTGAGGGCCTCATCTCCACGGTGTGTGAGCACTTGCAGGGACGGTGACTCCAGCCCTGCCCTGGGCAGCCTGTTCCAATGCTGAGCACCCTGTGGGGAAGGAATTGTTCCTCAGCTCCATCTAAAGCTGCCCTGGTGCAGCTTGAGGCCGTTTCCCCTTGTCCCATCCCTTGTTCCTTGGGAGCAGAGCGCAGCCCCCTCCTGGCTCCATCCTCCTCTCAGGTAATTAAGAGAGAAATGAGTAAAAATCATTTACTGCTAAATTATGTTGGCAGTAAAAAGGCTGTAAAACATAATCAGGTTCAGAGGGAATTTGAAGGTGGGAATGGTGAGAGGTAAGGAAAAAGAAGAATGGATATTCCATTAGGAGTATTAGAAATAGGAAGTAAACGAGAAAATGGATGAGTTCAAAAGAGAAAGCAAAACGATCAGGAGTGAAAAAGAAGTTAAAGAAAATTACATCGAAGGCAGCAAATTTCTTTACTTCAGCCTTGGCTCCAGAGCCTGGTGTGAAGCAGTTGCCTCAGGACTGCTGTGCTGGTTCACAAGGAGGGGTGCGATCCGAGGCGCTGCAGGGGAAGGTGCCGGAGGAAAGTGTTAGAGGAAGCAGCATGACACTGCCAGGCATAGAGGATAGTTAGTGAAGAGCCTGGAAGGAATCTGGGAATGCAGCAGCTGAGTCAACGTTGCGTTTTACAGACTCATTACAACTAGTAAATATTTCAGAAGGTGGAGGATAACATCTGTCTTTTATATTCCAGTCACTTCTCAGTGCTTCTGAGTGCTCCTTCTCCAAGCTGGAACCTAGATGAGCTTGGATAATGCTTTCCAGGAGGAACAAATCAGCCCACCTTCTGGGAACACAGGCTGGTGTCAGCACTTCCACTAAGGGGCTTTTAAGAAACTATATCTGAACTTGGTTTTGTAAAACTTTTCTAGGATGTGCATGGATAGCGCTGAGGTGGGCATGAGAGCTGATCTCCCGGTTCACCCTGTGCCGCATCTCTGGTTTCTGCAGGTGAAAGAGATGTAATGAGATTCGTTCTGTTATGTTCTTCAAGTAATACAGAGTGGCTGGTAAGGTTTTGGCGATTGTGTACTTCGTTGTCTATTCCTGTTTCTGAAAGAAAGGGCAAGTCTTTGTGGAAGTAGGTCGGATTCCCATTACTTCTCTCATTATTTTGTAGCTATGCAGGACACAAATGCTCTGATTAATAGCCTGAAAATGTTAATAGAAGGATTTTCCATCTAGCAGCCTTCCAAATCCTTCAGAACATCTTCTAGAAGCTGCTCCTCAAGATAATTTCATCATTTAAACAAAAAGGCGAAGGGAAGCAGATACAGATGTCTTTTCACCTTCCCTCCACCTGTTAAATAAATTTGTCATTTCTACAGCCAATTCAGGAAAGGAGTTATCAGATCCCTTCCTTGGAGACCCAAGTGCAACCCTGCAGGTCTCTGGGGTCAGCCTCGTACCTTCTCAGAAGAGCTCTCTGCACAATTTGATAGTCACGGCAGTCATTATCAACCAGCTTGGCACGGGCCTCTAGGGTGTTCCCATTGAGCAGGGGCTGAACTGTGCTGCCCAGGCCTCCTCTCACCAATTATAAGTTCTGTACAGTGTTTTAAAAGCCTGCAAAAAACATATCAACATCATTCCCATCCTTGTAATGAGGAAGCAATTTTGCCTCATTATAACTGACTAAATATGCATGGGCTGACCCAGTAGGACCCCCATTCACCCGTATTCTTTCCCTCTGGAAATCATATTCCATTTTCATCGTTTCCATTTCAAATTTGTCTTCCTCCCCATCCTTCCTCTGCTCTCTCTCTTGATCCCATTCTTGTTCCGTCTGTATCTTTCCCATGCTCAATTGTTACTTTTCACGCTCCTGCTCTCATTACAACTTCTTTTGTGTTTGATGCTCGCTCGTACCCATTTGCAGTTGCCTTCCTTTATACCTTCTGTAGTTTTATCATCTGTAGTGGCTTAGCACCTATGCCATATTTGCTGTTCAGTCTCCTGGGCATAGCTTCAGTCAGTTGATAGGTGTCATTAGCGCTGTTTCCTGCCTCCTCCTTGCTGCTTCAAGACATTAAAGAACAAGCCACTGGTGGGAGAAAGCAGACAGAGAGATGGGTGTCCCCGAGTGTATGTCTGTCTTTGCCCTTCAAGTAGAGTGCACTCAGTAGTACCCATTGCCCATTTGCCCTTCCACCACGCTCAGCCCTATTTCAGGGTCATCTTGTGTACCTGGTTTATCTAATACCAGTTTCCCCAGTATAATTCCCACCTGAGTTCCTCAAAGAGTTCCCATTGTGGGCCTGAGTCATAGAATCATAGAATAGAATAGTTTGGGTTGGAAGGGACCTTCAAATGTCATCCAGTCCAACCCACCTGCAATGAGTAGGGACATCTTCAACCAGATCAGGTTGCCCGGAACTACAACCATCCTGGCCTTTCCGTGGATTTGTGCTTAGCTCTGGCTCTGTCTGGAGACCACAGTCTGGACTGTGAGGGAATTTATAGCTTTGTGAAAATCACTTTTCAGCCTTCTTAGCAGCATCTGTTGAGCTTGTTTCGCAGAGCGCGTGAAACCTGACAAAATGCTGCACGTTCCTTCATGCCTATTGTGCCTGAGGGCTTGGCATGAGAAAGAGGTAGGTGATGCAGAGTAAGACAAAGAGACTGTAAAATGCCTCAGAAAATCTCTGCCCTGAAGAGCACCCTAGGACTTAACATCAAAGATAAGAGAAAGTCATGGGCACATCAAACCCATGAATCCTAGTGACCACTGGATGCAATTCCCACCTGGTCTCTGGTTGGTCTTGGATCATACATTTACAGAAATGGAAACAGCTTCAAGAGCTTTATCTAGGATCAACTGATAGTTAAAATCAAAGGAAAGGGAGATGGCTCTGAAAGCTGGTTAGCACTCAGGGACCACCAAGCATTTCCAGCTGCCCAAATCCTGCACATAGGGTGTGGGGTAAACTCAACACACACAGGTTATGGTGGGAAATAAAGATCTGACAGATGTGAGGAGTGGGGTACACGTTATAAAGACTTAAACTGAGGCACTACTCCTACCCTGGGACAGGCTGATCGCATTTAAACAATTCCTGACTGGAATTTGTCCAGTCTGTACATTACTTTGCTATGGACAGAAGGTGAAAATCATAGAATCATGGAATTGTTTGGGTTGGGAGGGGCCTTCAAGATCATCCAGTTCCAACCCCTGCCACGCTCAGGGACACTTTCCACTGGAGCAGCTTGCTCCAAGCCCCTGTGTCCAACGTGGCCTTGAACACTGCCAGGGATGGGGCAGCCACAGCTTCTCTGGGCACCCTGTGCCAGCGCCTCAGCACCCTCCCAGGGAAGAGCTTCTGCCTAAGAGCTCATCTCAGTCTCCCCTGTTCTGGCAGGTTAAAGCCATTCCCTTGTCCTGTCCCTCCATCCCTTGTCCAAAGCCCCTCTCCAGCTTTCCTGCAGCCCCTTTAGGCACTGGAGCTGCTCTAAGGTCTCCCCTTCAGGAGCCTTCTCTTCTCCAGGCTGCCCCAGCCCAGCTCTCTCAGTCTGGCTCTAGAGCAGAGCTGCTCCAGCCCTCGCAGCAGCTCCGTGGCTTCCTCTGGGTTCACGCCAACATCTCCACATCCTTCTTATGCTGGGGACTCCAGAGCTGGACACAGTACTCCAGATTGGGTCTCAGGAAAGCAGACGAGGAGAATCACCCTCCTTGACTTGCAGGTTGAGGTTCTTTGTTTTGGTTGACCAAACTCTCCTTTTCTGTGCTCTGTGCCCCATACCTGTGTCTAATGGAGCTCAGGTATTGCTCTCCTGCTGACATTTGAAATATACTGCTCTCCTTTTGACATTTGAAAGATGAGACAAGCAGTCATCATTTTATATGCAAGGAAGATATCTCATGATCTGTGACCTTTCTGCAAAGGGTGAGTAGCCCAATGTACCTTGACTGTAGCTGTGGGAGACAGGAAAATGCAGGAGAGTGAAAGCATCCAGATACCTCCGTAATGTGACTTCAGCCAGAGGTGGAGTGAGTGCTCCCAGCTGGTGTTGGAGATGTGCTGCACAGGGAGAACCTTATGCACAAACCCCCGTCTTCAGCCTTCAACAAGGCATCGGACCGTGTGTGCATCTTGGAAGAGTTTAGGCTGAGAAAGGATCAACCTGGATATTTCCCTTTATTGATCTATCCTCGTGTTCACACGCGCAGGGAAATTCTTTCTGTGCAAGCAAGCTGAACTAATAGAGCCAGTGGAGTGAGCATCTCTTAACAGCTTCTTATTATCATCTGTCTCTTCTTCAGATGCATTCTGGTGTGCTACACATTCAGCTCTGTCTGCTGCAGAAGTAAAAAAGGTCAAATGAAGGTGAGAACACTTCATTCATAATTTTTATGAGTTATTCAGACCCACTGTATCATTACCCCTTGGAAACATATGTTTTCTGATAGCAGTTTAGAAAATATTCAGCACATCTCGACAATCTCTCCTAAGCAATACAGATCAGCTGTCACACTTTGTCATGTAGCATCAGGTTGGGTAGTGCAGTGAATTCACTGTGGGGTGATATACTACAGCCATTTGAGATCCCATCTTGATAATTTCTGTGTCTCCAAATGTAATGGTACAGGATGTGTCTTGCTAGAAGTCAGAAGTATTTTAGTATATCCCTGTTTGAGTTACACTTTAAAGGCTTTTCAGAGAAAACACTTGGTCACCCCTCTCCTACTTGCCTCAGGCTTCATATTTTGCTGGCCCTTGGCTTAGGCTGATGAAGGTGAGCGTTCTCACCTTTAGTACTCCTTGCTCAGTGCTTGGGTAGCTGTACCTGCCACATTCAGGTTGTTTGAACTTGAGTTTCTCTTAAGGAAGCCCAGAGATTGTTCTACCTTAGAAGAAAGGCATCTGTGTGTATGCACCTCTTCTCTGTTAGGTTGTGAGCCGGGAGAGGAGAGGTTACTCCTCACCATCCTAGTCTGGTCCCTGCAGAAGTGTAAAGAGACTGTATTTCCCTGCAGGATTTTACTAGCTTTGGGAACACAGAGCAAGATCCGGGTTTCCTCCTGCCTCGCCCACCCATCCACAGGGCATTGCTCTCTGCAGCCCATTGGCCTCATTGGGGAGCATTTTTACTCTGCCTGATGCCTATTCCTGAGGGGAGATGGGGAGCAGTTACCTTCATTTGGGAGCACAGCTTTTGCCTGCCTTGCAGAAGGCACGTCACTGCTTAATGTCATTGCCATCTCTGCTTAAGGGTGAGGATAGGGGTGGGGGGAGAAGTGACTTCAGAACCAGGAGCCAGTGCTGACAGCCAATAACTGTGCATTCATTTTAGACATCATTCAGGGTAATTACCTTAATTATAACCTTTTTAAGCAGTCATAAGGCTGGAAGGCAGGAGAAAATCCAGCTGGTTCAGGCTGCCCCTGCCTTCGGTGAGGGGTTGCCACTTATGTTTGTGGGGCTGCAACATGAGCATTGAGGACAATGATTTTGCCAAGCAATCCTCTCTGGTTTGTGTTCCTCTACCAAAACCATGCCCATAGCTATGTGTAAGTTTATTCATTTCCCAGAGAAGATCTTCACTGTGGGGTTCTGCAGCATTTGGACACAGACCTTAACTAATAGTCTCTGAATGTTAGCTTGCAGTTAGTTGGTGTGGGGTCTGATTCAGGCAGAGCTTACAGGAATTATGCTTATTTGTGATAGTTGTGTGTTTGGATCAGAGTTAAGCCACTAAAAGACAAATCTCTTTAAAATTACATGCAACCCAGCCTGTTCTATAAGGTTATCAACATCTCAGCTACCAGTAAAGTTAGATTGGATGGGGCACATGAAGCCTGCATTCAAGGCAGCAATCTCAATGGGTACATTTGTTGTGAGCAAAACCAAGCCCTCATAATCCCAGGTCCTGTATGTAAGGATCACATATTTGAAGTCTGGCTTCCTAAACCCAGTTGAGTATGGTCCCAATGACTCTTGAATGATGTCTAACAGGTCACAAACAGCCCCTGAATGTCTCCTCACAGTCAAGGCATTCACTGTAGCATTGCTTGCCTTCACTGTGGACACGCTGGACTGTGGCTATAGGTGAAGTTTTCCAGACTTCCAAGAAAATCCACCTTTATCCCAGCAATCACCATGATTTAGAGAAAAAAAAAGGAATTGTGGGAGTTTACTGCCTCATTTAAAAACATCTGTTTGGCAAGAAGGGGTTTATTGTGGCTGCACAAGCTGACAAAAGCTTAAAGGACAGGGCTTTGCAGCTTCATCATGCTGTGCTCCGTGGCGACTGCGCCAGTCATCTCCTCTCAAATCCGAAACAGGTGGGAGAGTGGTGATACCACATTTCTTTGGAATGGCCCAATGGCTTTTCTTGCGCTTCTTGCTAATTGCACCCTCTCAGATGCTGCACCACGAGAAGACCAGAGGCTCTTCCCTCTCCTGCGCCCATAAGGCTGGCCTTAAACATAACTCTTTCCGCCTCTCTCTGCCGTGCTGTGCCAACTCGGTGGGGCCCCACACATGCAAAGGTGCTTTGCTTTATGATGAGCACATTTCTGAACCCCAGCAACCTCTTGGTTTCCCAGTCTCCTGCTGAATGTTATGAGATTTGCAGAGCACTGAGCCAACATAGACAGTGCCATTACGGATTCTGAAGCGAGAAGCAAACCTTTCTGAGCCATCCATTCAAATGCTTAACTGCATCTGCTTTTCTACTACCACCTCATTAGTAGCAATTTGGAAACTGTAACCACAAAACATCTAGCAGGCCAAGTACGTAACCAGCACATCCAAATTATCTCAAACCCCTGGTTCCTATAGATTCTAATCACCTAATAAATGGATTTTTGGTACTGAGCTAAGTACAGTCATATATAATTGCAGTTATTCTCACATTAAGCTGCAGGGAAGTGGCAAACCCAATTAGATTAAATCCTTCTATGCCTCCTCGGGATTTGCGGTAGACGTTTAAGCAGAGAGACGTGTCACTTCCACAGACCAATTTGCTTGTACCTGTCTGCTTAGATTTACTGTGATTTGTCCTTGCTTTTGTGTATGTTTATTTGCAGAAGCCGGCTGCAGGTGCAAAAGACATCAGTGTAGCTTTGGAACATTATTTCTAATTAGGTGGATGCAGTTTCTAGGAACGTGCCTGAATTGCTCCTGGGCTCCTAATGGAGTGTGGAAAATAAACATTTTTCCTCTTGGATTCCTTTTCTTCCTTCTGGTTATAGAAAACTTCCCCTGCTTTGGCACTGAGGCTTTATTTGCCTTGAGCCTCCCAACACAGGGCAGCCAGTTAAAAGGGAAAGTTGCAACCGAGCTTTCCTCTTAAGCCTGTTTCATTCTTCTATCTAAAACCCTCATAGGAATAATAATTACACTGGGAAATATCACAGTAACTGCAGGGAAAGGATGAACTGACTTTTGCTTCTTGCTGAATTTGGACTGAGTTGGACAAAGTTTACTGGGATTGGTACCTGGCAGGAGCAGGACACAATGCAGATAATGGAATGTGGGTCCTAATCCCAAAGAAGAGGATTTACTTCTCTCTACTAGGCAGAGTATCTGTATCCTTCTATACATTTGTATGAAGAAACAGCAAAACCCTTTCTTCTCCTTTGTGCTCTGTGCTGGTGCAAGTGGTTGTGCAAGGAGAAATGCTGTGAAGGGCTGAGGCTGCGGTATGCAGGCAATTGCTTATTTACTTTGCAGGAAAACCTCACTCAGGAAACATTACCAAGCTAGGACATATCATACAGGACACACTTCTTCTTTCGGAGGAAGAAAACAATGCAGATTGACAACAAAGACCAGAGTTCAACATTTCTACAAGGCAAGGGCTGCCTTCTACCGACAAATCATACAGTTAAATTCAAAGCGAGTGAGCCTGAAGCCCTGCAGTACTGAAGGCACTGGGTTCAGGGTAATTCCCGTTGTAAATAGCCTTTTCTACACAGAGTATAAACTTCCCTTCTCTGCCCATTCTTTCTTCAGCCTGGGAAGCAGCCGTGCCGGTGACTGCATGTCCATCCATGAGGCATTTGCGCTCAAGGCAGTGATTTTACGGAACTCAGGGAGTCACCGGCATTGCGCTAGGGAAGAGGGTGAAAAGCTCCATTCAGATCACAGGAGGCTTCATTGGGCAGACTGAGTTTACCTGGCAATGAGCTGCAGTGATGGGCAGCACCAAAAACCCAGGAGAGGTGGGAAAGGGCAGGATTTGTTCCTGCTGTGGAGCTGAAGCGTGAGAAAGCTCTGCCCGAGCTGAGGAACGGCAATAGGGCTGCCATCTGCTGCTCGCAGGGGGAATAGCTGGGAATGAGGCTCGAGGAATACTTCCTCCTGAGTTTTTGTCGGGTTAATGTGGCGTTCGTGTGTGTACGTATATATGTGGATGTCACACTGTAGATGATGCATTTAGGGCAGTGCATATCACAAGAGTCTGAGGCACAAAATGCCTAAAGGCAGACAGGAAGCTGTGGGATGAGAGAGCAGCAAATGGAGATTCAGTGTCTTACAGCCTTACTGCTCATCTCTAATGCACTGAAAAGATTCGATTTCTAATGCACCCCTTCAATATGAAGCTGATGGGAGCCAGGCACTGCTGAGATATAGACGCATACACACGGATAGCTTCCCACACAACTGCCAGGGATTGTCCCTGCTGGTGTGTTAGTAGGAATTGGCTGTGAATGGCACTTGGTCACAGCAACGATCTGTTATTTTATGAATTCGTGTGGGTTTAGTTACACATCAGCTGTAGATGTGTGACCCAAAACCCACAGGAGAACTGGGAAGGCATCGGCAGTGCCCCTGGTCTAATGTGTGGTTTTGATTCCTAACGTTTGTCATTTCTAATACTGATTTGTAATGCATATTTTAAATCTTTTCGGTCCTTGGCCCTGTCAAGCAATGTATTGGACATAGAATCACAGAATCATGGACTGACTGGTTTGGGTTGAAGGGACCTTAAAGCTCATTCAGTTCCAACCCCCTGCCACAGGCAGGGACACCTTCCATAGAGCAGCTTGCTCCAAGCCCCTGTGTCCAACCTGGCCTTGAACACTGCCAGGGATGGGGCAGCCACAGCTTCTCTGGGCACCCTGTGCCAGCACCTCAGCACCCTCCCAGGGAAGAGCTTCTGCCTAAGAGCTCATCTCAGTCTGCCCTGTTTCAGTTTGAACCCATCACCTCTTGTCCTATTGCTGCAGTCCCTGATGAAAAGTCCCTCCCCAGCATCCTTGCAGGCCCCCTTCACATAAATGGAAGGCTGCTCTGAGGTCTCCATGCAGCTTCTCTTCTCCAGGCTGAACAGCCCCAATGTTCTCAGCCTGTCTCCATACAGGAGGTGCTGCAGCCCCTGATCATCCTCGTGGCCTCCTGTGGACTTGCTCCAAGAGCTCCATGTCCTGGCAGTTACACGTCCATCTGTTTGTACAAACTGAGTGGAAGCTGTGTCAAACTTCAAACCAAAAAGCCATGCAGTGAGCACAAATGACATGGACAGTAACCCTGGCAGTTACAGCGCTGTATAGAGGTTACAGTAACTATTGTCTGCATGATTTGACAGATTACCCTTCTTTCTCTTTTTGTCTGGTCATCTCAGTTGTTATTTAGATACCAATAACAGCAAGACTATGGGAATACAATTGCATTGTTATTTATACCTGTCTTGTGAACTACTGCAAGCGATACGATGTCTTGGAAAAGAAGTCAGAAGGTATTTATTCTATAGTCTGTTCTATTGATTATTGTCAAACACCAACTCATCATTTTGCACTGTGAGACCTTTATGACTGCAGTGACCTGAAGCATGCGCCTGTGCTCAGAAACCAACTGCCTATTTAATTCAGTACTTCTGCTCTTTGGATTTAATAATCTGAATTACATTATTATACTTATGACTTGCATTTGGATTATGCCCACAGTCTCAATTAAGACTATGAGAGGACCTTATAAGCACGTGGAAGGATGCCTTGCTTTCCTCAAAGTGGTTAGAAATGTGGGATTGGGAAGGATCTGGGGGGTCCTGGGTATTTCAGGCCCCATGCTGAATAAAGCAAACCACGGCAGTGTCAGTTACCACAAGAAATGATAGGAAGGAAGGGTGAAGCATAAACAGCGCCATGAGCAAAATGTGCTCTGTTCAGGCCAGCTGCATGCATGGGCTGATACTTCTGTGTCTTCAGGAATACTTATAGGAACATCTAAATTAAAAGAAGAGTTCACAAGGACGTGCTGGTTTGGGTTTTCCAAGCGGTGCTGAGCACAAGCACCTTCTGCTGCCTTGCAGCTGCTTAGTACCTGTGAGAAGATGCGTGGCTGCCTCAGTGAATAGCCAAGCATTCAGGTTTAGACACTTGCACTCAAGAGCTACTCCATGATTTTGAGCATTATCTTTAACTCTATTACGGAAACTGTTGCTAGCTCTGTTTTGAGGATCCACTGTGACTGAGACACTGCTGTCCTTGAGTGACAATTATCAGCTGCTCTCCTGCTCTGGCAGGGGAGATGCTAATTTATAAACCCATAGAAACTTATAAACCCATATAAATCTGTTCTTTATGCTAAAACAATCACCTGCTGGTTTAATGCTCACAGCCTTGCCTCCAGGAGGCTTGGTGGTACAGCTTGCTCCAAAGTCTGAGATCTCACCCCTTCTGCCTCTATTGAGAGCAGAGGCAGGCTGAACTTGTGGGAGACAGGAACTGAATGCTCAAAAGGGAAAACCAGGTGAGACACAGGTTGGTGTTTGAATTGCTAGAGGAGAGGCATAAAACCTTTCCTGCACTTGTAGTTTTAGGCAGGTGATTGCACAACCAGGAGCTGAAGCTGTAGAAACTTTGGCTGGAAAACAACCACGTTTGGACAGTGCAAGCAGCAATTGGATGTCATGGAGCACGGGGTGTATTTACGGTTTTATAGCCATCAGGGAGTAAAATGCACTTGACATTTCCAGTCGCACCGCTTCAGAATGTCTCAGCTAGAAACCCATCATTTTTCTTACTCTAAGAGGGCCATATGCTTTATCTAAGATCCAATTGTCCTTGACTCCACTCAGAAGATGGGAATGTGTGCTAATGGTTAGAAGGAGCGGTGTGACTTGTCCGTAAGAAAGCAGCAGCAGAACTGGACATCATAAACTGTCTCCCGTCATTAGAGACGTGGTTTAAAACGTGACAGTGGGTCTGTGGTGTGGAGATCTGACTGTTCAACACAGGTAACTCATCAAATCTAGTTTCTGTTCACAAACTTGTTCCTTAATGGAATACAAGAGCAATTTATTTTCCCAGGCCCTTGCTTCAGCTAGTCACTTGAAAAATAGCAACCTTAGCGCAGTGGAGAGGAGGTCAAGAGCAGGGTTTGATTGATGCACTGTTACTTTTTGTTGGGTATCGATCCATCTTCAAGCACCTTACCTTGTCAAATGCCTTTTGAAGGGCGAGGAGACAAAAGAGATCCCCGTGCCTGGCTCCATGGGAAGGACCTCATGTGGCAGGCCATTACCCAGTGCTGTCCTCAGAGAGATGCACATTCGCTGGGTCAAGATCCCACAGCAAATCACAGCAGAACTAGGACCTTATGATCAGTGATGCCAGAGGCTCTTGTGCTTTTCAATTCCTTTAGTAGAGGAGTGTTCTTCTGTGGCAATCACTAAGGACACTTCTCCAGCCACCAAAATAAGAAGAATCTGTCTTCCTGGCCAGTTGTGTCTATTGAGAGACTGTGGCAGAGAAACTCTGCAGGATTGTCCCATCTTTACCTTCTTGATCACCTTTGTTCATTCAAACAAGGTTCAGCACAGCTATTATTATTACTGAAATTAGAGCTATTACTGGTCAAAGCTTCTTTCCAGTGTGAACAGTATCTGGTTGCAATTGCAGCAATTTTGCCAGGCACAGGAAAGCTTTACTCATCGTTTGGGCAACCTGCTGTAGGTGGCCCTGCTTGAGCAGGGGGGTTGCACAAGAGGTCCCCAGAAGTCCCTTCCAACCTCAATCATTCTGTGATTCTGAGATCTCCATCACCTCCCCTGCACTTGGAGTCCATAAAAAGCATCTCTTGCTCTTTGAAAGAAGTCTTCGTAGACCAGGCATAAAGAGTTTATCCTCTGCCCCCTGCTTTGATAATGTTACCTAAAAAGCAGGAGCTGTCTCTGCAAAGCTGCACCAAAACCTGTGTCTTATCACTGCAAAAACCAACTCTCTTATTGAACCTGAAGGACTAATCACAATTTAGACAAGTGTGGTCCCTTGGGAGTTGGTGGTGGCGATGGTGGTGACAACACAACAGGGTTCAGAGCTTTGAACTGCCAAATGCAGACTCCTTTCCCATTCAGAAGGAAAAGAAGTCTGTGTTTGGCATGCTGGTGATCACAACTACTGCAGAAACACTGAGATACCTGCCCTTATGAAACGTAATTTGCATTCCTGCATGTGTTAGATAATGGGTTAATCTTTTTCCCAGTAATTTTGTCCCAGGTTATCGGACATCTTTGCCTGGTCACAGGCTTGTTCAGTCCCCAGCTCTGCAGTGATTCAGACACGGCAGCTTTCAGTGCTTTGGAATCCTTTGCACATGTCAAAATATGAAATCAAACACTGGGCTGAGCACTCTGCACTAATCCATTACCCTGTTAGAGGCTGACAGCACGTGCAAAGAGAGGAATTTCCCCTGCTGTATGAAAGATGGAATCTTTTCAGACTTCATTTTCTGTCTGTCACTAAGTTCAGCAACGCTTTTTAGTCGGTCTATGAACTACAAGTGGGAACGCTGATAAAAGCCATTCCAGCACTGAGGACAAAATTCAGATCCAGGGATAAAGATTTGATGATGCCATCTAGAAAAACGACTGTGTGATGTTTGACCCATGAATTTTGGCATATGGAACTTGTCTTCCCTGCTCTGACTCTGCAGAGGTATGCTGGAGGGAGGGGGAAGCTGATGGTCATGACCGATGACCCTTATAGCTCTGACTGATGAGGTTCTTCAAAGGGAGAAGAGATTTTTCCAAGTGCTTTCCCGAGATAAGCCTTTAATGAAAGTGCTGGGAACTCTGACACAAAGCCCACTCAAATCTTTCCTAGACACTGCTGCTTGCTGGTTTTTTATGGCTGGTTCTGTACCTCTGCCAAAGGGTTGCTTAAGATCTGGGAGCGTTTAAAGCCAGGATATACCTCTTTTGTTTAGGACTGCTATGCTTCCATTTGCATATTTATGGATATTACAAAGAAATTTTAACATCTACAGGGAAGGAGTGGATTATTGTACACCCCTTCATTTTATGGATTTATTGGGATCATGAGATCTTCAGGATTCCTACACGGTGAAAGCAGGACTATTCATTTTATATTGTTTGTATATATCGGGTTTGAATAAAACCAGCTGCAAAACTGGCACGTACATACCTATTCCACCTATCCAGTGTGCCAGGTTACTTGCATTCTCTTCTCGTGAAGACCTATAACCTTGTCAGCTTCGCAGCGGCAGCAAGCAGCTCTCTGCCAGCACACCTGTACCAACAGTCTTGTTTACTCTTCCTTGTATCCCGTTTACATCCTCACTCTCCTGCTGTGTTTTCAGTAGTTTCTTTACTCTGTACTTGGGCAAAGTTCCTCATTCTCCCTTTGGTTTTCTTGGGAAGTTTACACAGATTGCTGGTTTTCACTTGTTTCCTTCCTTAGCTTCTTCTCCACCTATGATGCTGCTCTGGAAAGTGTTTTCCAAAGTCTGAGCTGATGTAGCTCATGCAGCCTTCAGTTTCCATCCCCACATCTAAAATACGTTTGTTTCTTACAATTTCCTCACCCCAGCTCTCTTGCACTCTCCTTCCTGACCCGAGCACATGAAGTTTCTCCCTGCTGACATTAATCCTGACCCGCAGAGCTCATCTCCAAGCCTGTCGCTTGCACCATTTAATTCTGTTTTACATATTTCCTCTGTGAGCTTATTTTCTCATGTCAAACATAAACCCTTGTCTCAAGCACCATCACTCTTCTTTGAGAGGAGCCGCCTGAGCTGTTTTTAGCGCACGGGTGATGATTGGCAGCGTTTAAGATTCATCTGCAGTTAAGTGTAGAAACCTCTGGAGCCTGTCATGGGCATCCCTGGGGGCAATTCCCTCCGAGCTTTGTTAGCTTTGGACTCACACTTGTTTCTTCTGAGGTCATATTGGAGATCACTTTCTTCCCTAAATTGACTGCTTTTAACGTTATGGCAGTCAGAGACCACTAGAGGACTCTGTTTCCTATCATATCAAGGAACGCTCCGTAATCAGTTTGGGCTCTTCTGTAGCGTTTAGGCATTTATTTTAACAGAGCATATAAATGTACTTGTTTACACAAATATACTCATTTACAGAGTAACCAAGTAGGCAGTGGATGTTCAGCGGTCAGAAGTACAGTTGAATGATGATGGAAAATGACTGCTCCCTTTAAACAAAACTGATGTATGGGCAAATCTGCCCATCTCTGTATGAATGTTTGATGTAATATTAGGATCCAGTCTTTAGTTCTGGTTGCACAATTACTTGTTTGGTTGTGACCTTTCAAAACACCCAACCAATGTAAACCAGAAAGTCTGGGAAGCTTTCAAGGTTTAATGGGCTTTAAAACCTTTCCCCCATCTTTTCCCATTGGACTCTTGCAGAAAACTTTGCCTTCTTGAAAGGTCCATTGGATTTGCATCCTTCCCAAAGAGATCCCAATCGCTTTTCAAGGTAAGAGGATCCTTGCTGTGATTTTGAAGGACAGGAGCAAACTAAAGCAGATTATGTCTCTGTGTTGTCTTTGGGCAGGCGACAGAAGTGCTTGTGATGCAGAACCATTACTTGTTGTTATCCAAAGCGTTCTTATACAGGACTATTAATGAATCTAATGTCAGTCACCAGAGTGTTTACCCAGCAGCAGGCTGGCCACAGCCCACCCCACAGCGAAACATGTCTATCAGACTGCAGTCAAGCGAAAACCGCCTGAGGATCTCTGGCCCTCTGCTTGCCTTTCAGTTGCAAGGCAGCCCATGAGAGACAGCCGAAGCAACTTAGGCATTCATGAAGGATTTGCAGTTCATCAGTGCAAAAGAATGAAGATAACTGCATGGAAAATAACCAGAGAGCCCCACGGGTTCATGAGTCTAACAGGGAGTGCTCAGAACCTGCTCAAGTGAGCACAAGAAGAAAGCCCACAGGAAGCCTCCTAATGGGTGGGTTTATTTTAGAATCAAGTGACACATTGGAATGCAGTACTCTCAGGAACTCACCTTTCTTTTCGTAAGGCACATACTTTGCATTTTAAGAACGTTTCAGCATCATCTGCTTCATGCAGACACCCAGGCAGCCAAGAAGCCTAATGGCACCCTGGCCTGTATCAGCACCAGTGCGGCAGCAGGGCCAGGGCAGTGACTGTGCCCCTGCGCTGGGCACTGGTGAGGCTGCACATTGAATCCTGTGTTCAGTTCTGGGCCCCTCACTACAAGAGAGACATTGAGGTGCTGGAGCGGGGCCAGAGAAGGGCACTGGAGCTGGAGCAGGGCCTGGAGCACAGTGTGATGGGGAACGGCTGAGGGACCTGGGGGGTTCAGATGGAGAAGAGAAGGCTCAGGGGGGACCTGATCGCTCCCTACAACTGCCTGAGAGGAGGATGGAGCCAGGAGGGGGCTGCGCTCTGCTCCCAAGGAACAAGGGATGGGACAAGAGGAAATGGCCTCAAGCTGCACCAGGGCAGCTTTAGATGGAGCTGAGGAACAATTCCTTCCCCACAGGGTGCACAGCATTGGAACAGGCTGCCCAGGGCAGGGCTGCAGTCACCGTCCCTGCAAGTGTTCACGCACCATGGAGACGAGGCCTCAGTGCCATGGGTTAGTGGTGGCCTTGGCAGCGCTGTGTTAATGGTTGGACTGGATGAGCTTGAAGGTGTTTTCCCGGCTCATTGATTCTATGCAAGGAGAGCTCGTCTTCAAACAAAAACATGAGAATAACATGGCAACAGCCATTGCTTTAGGAGGAACAAATGAGGCGTGTAGAGAAACTGGTTCTTTACTGGTAGGATTATAGGCGATGCCCTCCTGTTTGTTTGCTTATTTGAGCTTTCTTAGTCTTTAGCCTGTAGCCTACAATTTTGGAAAGCCATTTCCAAATGATGTCAGTAGGAACAGGTTTGGTGGCTATTGATGAGCGTTTGGAGGGCTTTCAGGAAATCAGTTCTGAAACCCGTGAAAAGGGGGGAAATTGTGAACTTCTTGAGCATTTCCCTTAGATTTTTAGGATTAGGTATTTTTCTGCGATTCTCCTGATCTCATTGGAACTCTGTGGTCAGCTGGGGTTTCGTACGGAAGAACGGCACAAGAAAACCAAACAAAACCCCCCTGAGAGTCAGGTTTGAGTATCGAAGGCACTGAATTTGATGCTTTCTTTGGTTTTAGAGATGCAGTACGGGTATTATAGCCCACGCTGCGTCCTTTTCCGTTGACATTTCTTGATGGTAACTTGTGCTTATCCAATTTCTTCTATTTGAAAAGGGATTTTGCTATTTTTCTGGACACATTACTGTCCTTGGCACCTCCTGCCTTTGAAGTCTGTAGTGAAACGGCAAATCATCTTTTCTTTTTCTGCATTTCTGATCCCTGCTCTGTTAGCACAATATAAAGAATAAATAAAGGAACCCAGCAAAAGTATTTATAAACAGCTTGCAAAGATGTTAAGAATCAAAGCTCCAGGGAAGTGCTGAAAAGCCTCTTAGCTGGGGCTTTGAGACCGTAAGAGGGGACTGATTTATGCACCACATTAGAAAGATGTCTGGGGAAGGGTTGAAATAAAGGATGTGATCATGGCTATAATCTGAGCCCACAGGTGACTCCCTTTGGTGTGGGTGCAGAGCACGGGCAAAGGCTGTCCCTCACTGATGAACTTGCATTTGGAGAACAGCTTGCTTATGTGAAGTAAAAGGCATCATGTGGGTTTAGAAGGATCATATTCACTGTGTCGTTAACAGGCCTCTGGTAAAGTCAGCTTTGTTTGGGACTGCTGTGAGTACGCAGTGAGAGATGAATATGCCATAAAATATAGAAAGCCATGGAAATGGAGGAATTCAGTTAATTAAAGCGATGGTCCAACCAGGAGTTGTTCATGCCGGTTGTGGAGTATGTGAAGGTCTCTAACAGAAGCCAGAGGCTGCTGCAGGAGAGCATCTTTTCATCTCAAAGTATCTCTCTCTGTACAAAATCCACCTTAGCAACAGCACGTTTTGGAAGCTCTCATTGCAAAGAAAAAGCAAAAGGTTTGGCTTGTTTTGGGAATCTATTTAGAAAGTTTAAACATGATTTTGCTGCAAATAGGCCTGGCCATGGAGAATTACTCAAGTAGGCTCATGTAGTGTGAATCGTTGGTGTTTCTGACACAGGTTCATGGTAAGAATCATAGCAGCTGCTGATAGCGAGGACCAAACCTCAACCTTTCGTCAGCGTGTAACACATCTCCAAATACCTATATCTACATTTCTATGGGTCTCTCTCTATAGAGTGGTGTTACCTCATGCTATTCTGCTGTGGTGGGAACCCTCTTTCAAGAAAGAAATGACAGCATTTCATATTTCCAGCACCTTCCAAGGAAAAGCTAAAACAAAACCTGATGAATTTCAGGGGTTTCATGCTCAGTTTAAAAGTGGAAATACACAACATGGGCAGTGCAACGTTATGCTATAGCAGCCAGCATCATTTAAGAAAGATCTACACATCTAAAAACCTAAACCTCGGTTTCTACATGCCCGTCCTCCTGTACAAGGTATAGATTTAAACTGGAACAGTGTCTGTCTTAATCATTCTAGTTTAAACATTCTGGTTTCTCCATTTGAACCTTTGGACTGTAATTTGGCATCAACTGCCTGTAAAATACAGCATTTGTAGCTGACATCTGGACTGTGTCTCTGAGGATGTTGGCATGGCCAGAGCATGCCAAGGCAGATTTCAGATCAGAATCAACCCTACGGGATGTGGAAGGTTTATGTCACACTGTGTGAGGCAGAGACCCTCAAATCAGGGAAACAACTGACTTTGTGCTTAGATGTAAGAACGCTCTGACACCAGTTGAGAGCAGGATTCCCAGGGCAAGACCAACGTGTCTGATGCTTTGAAACCATTTTAGGCACCTTGGTCCCATTCAAGAATAAAAGCGCACTGAGTGCTGTTAAATCTGTGATTCCTGACCTGCTGTTCCTATACAAACCTCTGTGAGGGGGAAATGAGATCATCTGCCTGACAGAGATGTTTTGCCACCTTTTTCCTGCCTCAGCAGCCCCTAGTGAGTGCTCTTCACGCTTCTCCAACCAGCTGCTTGTGCCTCCCCATAGCAGTCCAGCTCTGTGCTGACTTCAAAAGAACATACTTCAGTGCATTCCTGCATCAGAGGCAATATTAGTGAGTAGAACAGTGTAATAAGGGTTTGTGGAAGATGTGAAACCTCCTTAGTAATCCATGATATTTGGCTGCCTGGCTTTGATATCGTAGTTGGCAGAAGAAATAACAACTCTGCTTTTCAAGAGCTCTCATGATTTCCAGATTTACTTTTATTTCAGGCTACAATAAACCCAAGGCTATTTCTTTTTTAAACAGTGACATGAATCTGTCTGGGTTTCTTCAGATCAAAAGTATCAAGTCTGCTCTATCTAGAAGGGAGTTTGGCTTGCACCCGTCACAATGTTAACATCTATAATCCCTGTAAACTCTCTCAGCTTCCATGAAGCAGTGCTTCATTGAAACACATGATAAAGTGATTCCATCTTGTGCACATAGAGGTATTTTCACACACTTTACTGAGGTTTAATATTACACTAATGTGAAGCACGTGGTTAATTGTGGTTGAAACAGCCTTATTTTCTATAGAGCCACTTGACATCCTCTGAGTCTCGCTCTGCCACCCATTGCTTTGCCTTGTCTCTGCTTCTTTTGTAACTTCCTTGGGGAGTGGAACTTGTTTGTTTGATGGTTTGTCATGTACAGCATGGTAAAATCACTGTGATAGCTACTCACACGTGCTGCAAATGTGACCAACGGCATGTTACTTGATTGCCTAATAAATTGGCCAGCGCCACAGCAGAAGGGCTTGTTTTCATTTCACACATTATTCCTTCAGGTGGGAAATTCAGAAACACTCTGTGTGTCGATGGGAACGATGCTCTGAGCGTTTGCCAGCTTCCTCATTACCGCTGTTTAGGTATTGGAAGTTACAGCAAATGCTGGCCTGGCTTTAAATAGGAAGATTCATGGTTCATACCCACCATCAGACGCTTATTTGACAAGCCACCACATTGGCACAGGGACACCTGTAACTGCTCGTGTAGCCTTGGATTGGTGCCATTCTGCCACTGCAAAAACAACTCTCTGCTGAAATCCATTTGAGCCATGGTACTTGCACAGAGATGCAGCAGTAGTTCATAGAACCATAGAATAGTTTGGGTTGGAAGGGGCCTTCAAAGCTCAGCTTGTCCAACCCCCTGCAATGAGCAGAGACATCTTCAACTAGATCAGGTAGTCCAGAACCACATCCAGCCTGGCCTTGACTTTACTGCGGTTGTGTTTTTGCACAGGAGGAAAGTTGTCCAGCCCTTGCTGACCCCTAATGATACAATGGGATCACAATCATCGAATGGGGTATCTAGGGAATGATTTCTGAGACAATTTCATAAAAGGATGGGGGAAATGAGCCACAGAGCTGCTGTTGGATCGTACTGGGGGAATCTGAGATGTGTAACTCAGCACTCATCAGTTACAGGCTGTGCTATGAGCTCACTCTTTGCACTAAATGAAGCAGTTCTGAGGTGCCTGCAAGCAGCTGCCTTGTGTTATCACTTAAATCAACTGCAGCAACTGGGTGCAGGGAAAATGTTTCCTGCATCATTACGTAGTTCTCATCTTGTACTATTATGTTAACAGCCTGGAAAAATGGCTTTAGGAGTGCACTGTCACACTGAGTGTGAGGAGGAACTTGGCCATCAACCAGTGCAGATTTTAATAGCAGTTAATCCAAGCTGACCACCTTCACAAATTTACGGTTGATGTCTAAACATGAAACATTTTCTTATGCATTACAGCAGATATGTTGTCTTTCTCATTTTTAAGCAAGGTTGGCAAGTGCTCTACAAAACAATCTTGTTCTTTGAGCATTCATACGATTCCAGTGGGGTTCATCAGCTTGGACACGACACCATGCTTCAATGTGTGGACTTGTGTGTGTCAGTGCTGAGCTCCTTTGCTGGGATTCAATGCTTACAGTAAGGGGAGAAGAGGGCTCTCTGTGGCTGGCTTCACCCACTGATAAGAGACATTACTATTATTAATCTCCCATCACCTTGTGAGGGATGGGAAACGCTCCTTGAGCTATTGACTTCTGCTCCCTGCATTTGCAGGAGGGAGCCATTCCTTCAGATTCCACTCCTGCCCCAGTTCTACTTTCCTCATCATTATTTATCTCATACTTCACTTCTCATCCCAGTAAAGTCATCAGCCTTTGATCGCTTCCCCAGTGCTGCTGTTTGAGATGCACACATTTGGTTGGTGACATTTCCAGAATCAAAAGACAGTTGTTTCCTTCAAAATCACAGTATCTATCTGTGGCCTCAGCATCAGTAATGAGCTGCTCAGACCCCTCTGAATCAAGCTGACACCGAAATAATGATGTTTGTGTTAAACTTTCAGTGTCTCTGTATGTCAGTGTTGTAGACTGAAATGAAATAAGAAATCATAGGGCAGTTTGAAGCAATTAAAGTGCAAGGGCCCTGGCTCGGCTTTCAAAACATACCTCGATGTTTATCTTCCCTGCAGCATAAATCAGCTCTCTTCTAGATGAGCAATGTTCTTAAATAGCCTCTTGCTGTCCCTGCGAGTTTATTTAACAGGGGAAAAGCAATCTGTAACTCCCTGTGTTTCCATGTCTAAGAATCTCATCATTCACGTGGCTTCCCTATCTTGGCTTAGGAATTCATAAACATTAATGGGGATTTCTCTTCACTGCACTACTGTGATATAAAGGCTCCTCTGCCTTGAGAGGGGAAGTGGGCAGGTTAAACTGGCCCACGTCGAGCAGGACATCTGTATTTGTGTAAAATTCAACAGGGTGCTGCCTCGTACCTTCTCCACACAAGGATAATTGTGAGATTAGGAGGAACTCTTTCCACTTTCTGAGCAGCTGTGGGCACATGAAGTTTACTTTCTCTTAGCTTTCATATGCAACCGTCTATTTATCATTTAGTGCAATGCTGATGCTTCTCTTCTCACTCATACCCTTCCCAGCAGCATAGGAGGCAATGGTGGGAAAGATGGTGGGCTTTATAGCCCTGTAAGAAAGATCTGTAAGATTTATTCTGTAGCAATACACCCGTAGGTCAGCTTGCTCCCCAAGAAATACTCAGCCTCAGCACTACAGGGAAATCCACACTCCAGACTTTCACCTACATAGTTAAAGGCTGCTGCTGCTGCCTGCTTTTAATAAATGAAATATATCTTTAGATTTCAAGTCTATTTCAAACTTGCATGAGGGAGCATTCAGCCTTTTGAGCTCACTCTTTTGTGTCAAGAGACGTGAGGCTTGAAAGTGTCTTGGTTGTAGCAGGCAAAGTACTGGAGAGGAGGCCTAAAGCAGGAGTGGGTGCCCAGAGATGTTGCTGCATGGCAAAGGTCCTAGCAAAGGCTCTGGAAAAGATAAGAGGAAAGTCAGTGGATTCCATTTGTGGGGATTGGAAAAGATAAAGGGGTTTGGACACTAAGAGAGCTTAAAAGCTACAAGTGCAATTCAACCACAACTGTTGCTTTTAACTCCATTTAGCCAAGTCTCATGCTCTGTGCTGACACACTCTCCTCATGTCCCATGGCCGGGGTGCACCAAATCATGGCAGTTCACAGACACAGTCCCAAAGAAGACTGAAGTTAGAATCATAGAATCATAGAATGTTTTGGGTTGGAAAGGACCTTAAGATCATCCATTTCCAACCCCCCTGCCATGGGCAGGGACACCTCACACTAAGCCTTGCCACCCAAAGTAAACCATGTCACCCAAGTTCAACAGGAAGGAGGAATGGGAAGGTCCGGGGTGGAGAGTATGCTAATGTGGGCAGAACATGGGAATTCTATCCCATTTCTTTGAAAAGCGGGGGGAAAGCCCCAGATGACATTGCAATGGATGTTGGGAATTTCTGAAAGCTTTTAAATAGAGGCAGCAATGGGCACAATTGTGTCTCATACGCAGTCTGTTGATCAATAAATTCCACTGTGTTCATTCCTTATTTGTTCTCTTTGAGGCTAGATCTTTATCAGGCTCTTCAAGACCAATACAGGCATGGAAATAATTATGGACAAATGAACTTTTGTCTTAGTACCTTGGTTTTAGTATTTGGGGCAGATTCAGTATGGCAGCGTCAGTGTCAGCTGTGATGCAACCACCTACCTTTCCCTATCTACATTTTAGGTAGCTGAAGGATACAGCTTCCATGGATTACAGAAGGGGGCAGTGACGTTTCACGTTTTGGAGCTAGCATCACCAGCTACGCAAAAGCTTCTGCTCTCCTTAATGCAGAAACAGAAATGGCCAAGATTTGCTCTTGCAATCTTGCTTCCTCCTGTCACAATTATGCTGCCTACTTGCTGCTTTACTTTCTTCAAGAAAAGAAGTCCCAGCTTGGAGGAAGCATTAATGGCAGTGGATTGCACAGAGCACTTCTGAGACCTCTCCGGCTCAAAGGGCAAGTTCACAGCCATATTTCAAGCTGTACATAAAAATGCTAACTACCTGTTATCTGTTAGTTTCACCATGTGGTTTGTTTGGCCTCGGACCTTCTGACATTACAGCTTCTCAGTGACATTTTGTGATTCCCATTCACAGTGCTCTGCCTTTCAGCCATGGTTTGGGGAAGATGAAATCAAATGAGGGACTGTTAAAAAAGTCAGCATATGTATACAGCAGACAGGCTTCTATTCTAAGAACAGCTTGCATTGTCAAGATATCACATGCCAGGTTTGATGGATTGTGTGATTTTAAGTGAGTTCACACATGCAAATGCGTGACAAGGCAGTTTCATTATAACATTGCACGTGGTACCATACTGTTCCATGGCTCCTGCTGCGCAGAGTGCACAGGATGGACAGTGTTAGTGAGTGGTTCCCCATAAGAAATGTCTCTTCATTGTTGGCTCTACCTGACTTAAACTAATAACAGCAAATAGGTGTAGCATGAGGGGTGGGAATCATGGAAGCGATGCCAGCATCTTCTCTTCTCTGGCCTTTTTACCCATCCACAAAGCTGCTTCCAGACCTGCTCCCCCAACTCACCAATGCGCACACGTCCTCCTTTTTGCATCTCCTCCTTTGCTTCCCTTTATCCCTTACATTAACAGAGGCTTTCTCACTCTGGTTCAAGAGGTGCTTCAGCTCTTCCCTGCATTTCTTACCACTGACGTCCTGCTGAGCCCCCAGCATGTTCTGCAGAAGTCAGGAGGTTCATTTTGATCATTATTTTATAGTGAGGTTGCTCTTGCATTCCTGCTGATGGTGGTGTGGTCTTTATCCCTCACTTCCAAGCTTTTCCAATGCTTTTTCATACGTAAGAAGCTATTGTAAGTCCCCACCTATTGTATTATACTATTGTATAATTCAGACCCTGCTTTTTGTTTGATTCCCACTGGAAAATTGGTGACAGTTAAACACCTTGTGACAGAGGTTGTGACAGTTTCCCTGTGTGCTGATATGTGTCAATCTCTGTCATTTTTGCTTCATCCTGTTAGCTGTTCTCTGCATGGGATGTAAAGGGTACATAGCCCCTGAGGAAACTGGAAACTGGGTCCTCATGCTTGCTTGGTACCTTGCTGAGTAGCTCTGCCTCTTTGGGCAAATATCTGTCCTGCCAAGCTCAGTCTCTGCTGTCTGAGAAGTAGAAGCATTTGTTAAAAGCCTTATAAATAATTAACCAAGTCAATTTTAATACAATGAAAGCAAAATCATTTCTGCAGTAAGTTGATTTCTAAGCAATTATTAAAACCTTCAATTCCAAAGTTGATCAGATGGTGTACGCACAGTCCTCAATGCATCTCTGAGGTGCAAATGCTTCTTGACTAAAAGAAATCTATCGTGTATACAATTCATTGCCAAAACGATTCTCATCTTAGAACGTTTCTCAAATGACAAAAGGACACAGAATCTTCCATTGGTTCCTGAAACGCACCAGGAAGAAAAACAATCTCATCCTTAATTTATGCTGAAATTCAGTGCCAAAATCACTGAAATCCATGTCCTTTTCCCTGTTGGAAGACCTTACATGGTCTCATTTACCTTTCCTACAGCTGTATCAGTGCTTCAGCTCCAGTATTCCATCTGAATTGACAGAGCTTTTATTCTGTCATTATCTGGACTTACTGTCTTTTAAAATATTAGCTACACATTTTGTGAAAAATACTATTATTTGGCATTTCCTCTTGTTGTTTTGCTTTACTTGTTGGTATATGCCACAGTTGTCCCTTTTTAGCTTGTATTTGAATAGTCAGGACGTCACCACCTTTCTGCCACTGCATTACCAACATATGATCTTAACATAGAAATGATGAGGCTCCAATAACTGGGAGAGACCACATCATCACATATGGACTAATGACCTAGAAACACCCATCCAGCTATCACAGCCCAATCTACATGGTATAATTAGCCAGAGGTGCACCACAAATGGGAGATGAAAGCTGTGTGTTCACCTTCCTCTATGATGGAAACCGAATATTTACCGAGGCACAAAACCCCATTTGAGCGCATCAAACACTGAAGCCTGGCTTCAGATAAAGATTTAAATCCTTTCTCTGCCTCACTAAGCCCAGGGAGCAAATCCAGGTTTTTCAGGTCAGAAGCCTTGCAGTCACTCATGAAACATTATTCTGCACCTTCAAGAGGAGAGCACCTTCACAAAATGTACATGTTCTGCCTCAATCCAGAGGTAAGGGAGGTGAGCAGAAGTCTGAGCTGCGCAAGGCAAAAGTCCCTTCTGCTGGCCAGCAGACTTGCTTACAGGTGGTAGCTATGGCAATTGTCCTTTTTAGAATCGTAGAATCATAGAATAGTCAGGGTTGGAAAGGACCTTAAGATCATCCAGTTCCACCCCCCCTGCCATGGGCAGAGACACATCCCACTAAACCATGCCACCCAAGGCTATGTCCAACCCGGCCTTGAACACCGCCAGGGATGCAGCACTCACAACTTCCCTGGGCAGCCCATTCCAGTGCCTCACCACCCTTACGGTAAAGAATTTCTTCCTCATATCCAATCTAAACTTCCCCTGTTTAAGTTTGAACCCATTACCCCTTGTCCTATCACTACAGTCCCTCATGAAGAGTCCTTCCCCAGCATCCCTATAGGCCCCCTTCAGATACTGGAAGGCTGCTATGAGGCCTTTTGGGAAGCGAACTGTTATCCACCCCCTAAGCCCAGAAGAAACTGATTATTTCCAGCAGGGAAAACTCCTCCCTCTCCATCGTCCCATTACAGCAGTTTCAGATGGGACAGACTTGTGTGCCTGGAAAAAGCTCTTCCCAGCTTCCTGATTTCTGCTTGCTTTCAGCAAGGTAGCATGGGAGGGGAAAAGAAGAGAAGGGAGAAAGCAAGAAATGTGGAGGAGGGAACCATGAGATGTCCTCACTTGCTGAACCGTAAAGAGAAGGGGTAGTGTAGAAAGCAGCTTTCACCATGGTGGCCTTCCTCTGCCATGTGAGGTGAGTGCTTTCTAAGCTAGTCCAAGGTAACAACTCTCTGTACTCATCAGCAGCCTGTGATCTCTCACTTTCTGTTGTCAGATACATCTGGCTTTTTTTCCGTGTGCTGGAAAAGGACCATGGTGTTCCTGGGTCTTATCCCAAGCAGTGTGCTGCAGGATCAGCATCTCCGCTGGGAGGACAGTACTCAAAATCTTATTTCTTGATGTAGCCCTTGAGGGTTTGGAAGATGTCTTTTGGGGAATAATTTGAATGTGCCGCGGCTTCTGGTGTATACTGCCAGCAATATTATTGGGGTTTCCCATTGAATTCTAGGATGAATTACTTCATAAAATCACAGAATGTGTAGAGTTTGAAGGGACCTTAAAGCTCCTCCAGCTCCAACCCCCTGCCTTTGGCACCTTCCACTAGAGCAGCTTGCTCCAAGCCCCAGTGTCCAGCCTGGCCTTGAACACTGCCAGGGATGGGGCAGCCACAGCTTCTCTGGGCACCCTGTGCCAGTGCCTCAGCACCCTCCCAGGGAAGAGCTTCTGCCTAAGAGCTCATCTCAGTCTCCCCTCTGGCAGGTTAAAGCCATTCCCCTTGGCCTGTCCCTACAGGCCCTTGTCCACAGCCCTTCTGCGGGTTTCTTGTCAGCCCCCTTTAGGTATAGGAAACTGTCATAAGGTCTCTCTGGAGCCTTCTCTTCTCAGGCTGAAGCCATTTCTCTTTTTCCACTAGTGCCTACTTTGTTTAACCTCTCCCTCCAGCCAGACCTCAGCCCTTCAGTTAAGCTCCTGGAGTAAGAACTTAGGCCAGGCTGTCCTTTGCCAAGGAACAGCAGGATGGGTGAGTGGTCACCATGTGGCCTGAGTTTCAAAGTTTCCTGTAAGGAAGATCAATAGCTACTCACATGTCCCATGAGTTAGAAATACTTCTCTGAACTCCCAAAGTTTTTAATGGAGGCATCAAAGCCCTTCAGATTAAACACAAAGTGCTTTTGATGTGTTTAAACTTTGCAGTAATAAGCCTGTAGACCCAAGCTGGGAAATAATACTAAATATAAACCTTTCAATTTGTAATAGTTAAGAAATGGAGCTGGAAGCTGTTATAGAATTTCATGTGGTATTGTTGAAAGACGATGTTAATGAGGCTGATATCTGCTCTTGTTGGATCAAGAAGTCACTTCCGTTATTCAGGGATCAGCAGGGTAGCATTAAGCATTTGTGGCTGGTCTGCTTTCCCAAGGTCACTTTAATTAACCAAATTAACAGCAGGTGATAGAATATTTGAGCTAAAATGTAAACAGCAGTGAAGATAAATGAGGAATGACTCTAAATGCATGTGCCAGCAGCATTGGTAATGGATAAGTAGTATCAGGTTTTATTTTATATAGAGATACATGGAAAGCTGACTGCCTTTAAAGCAAATCCATCCATCTGGGCAAGCTGCAGGACACTCAGCGTCCTGCAGAAGGCAAAATGGAATCTGTTGACGATAGCTTTTTTAATGTCTTTACCTTATGTCTTTTGTTTTCTCTTCTTTAAGCTTGATTACCTTGGACTAATTGCTCACCGGATGGGAAAACCAGGCAATGCAGAATCAAAGAAAAGATGCTCGTGATCAAGTGCCAGCAAAGGCTTTTGTGAAAATGGCAACGTGTCCTTTCTGTCAAAAAGTCACACTTTTGGAAGTGTATTTGTATATTGGGGGGGTGAAAAAGACAAGTTTTGATGGAGCTATTACACAATCTCCCCTCTTCCCCCTGGCTCATTGCCCAATCCAGTCACATCCACACGGAGAATACCATGCTTACGCATTTAGTGCTGGATCAGACATTTAGTGGAATTATGAGTGTCTCAGATGCATTCAGAACCCCCTGGGCCAGGGGTTTCTCATTATAAAAGACCGAGTTTTGAATCCCTGCAGCACATATAAAGTTCACCCATCTTGACACGAAAACATCTGGGGTTTGAATGTGCTAAAAAGGGTCACACTGGGTAATGACTTTAACATGTTAATTTCATGAGGACAGCTGAACTCTCTGAACTCCAACTAAAGAATGATTTTAGAGTTACCCTCTGAGTAGGCAGATTGATAAGAACAGTATCTGAAAAAGGCCTGCAATTGAACCAAACCATGTCAGGGAAAAACCGAATGCATCTGAGGCATTCATAATTCTGCTAAATGTCTGTTTCAGCAGTAAATGCACAAGCATGGTATTCCCCATGTGGATTTGACTGGTTTTGGCAATGCACTCTCTACTTCTCTTTCCTCATTTTTAGTGCCAAATGCTTGGAAAATGTTCTTTCAGTTATCTAACTTCAGCTCTTTGGCCTGTTTTATTTGGAAAGACCTAGCCTGTAGTCTCACTTACACTCATGGCTTGCTGGGGAATACTGATTTAACTGAGAGCACAGCTTCCCCTGGTGCTGTTTAACATCCTAATCCTACACAGACACCAAAGTAATAGCTGTGCTTCTGCAGAGCACAGCAGCTCTGGAAGCTGTAGTGCATTAACCTCACTCTGGGACTCATCCTTCGCTTGCTCCTGCACGCCACTGGATTTGGTGCAAGTATTTATTTTTTCCCGCTTCATTTTAGAACAAAAGCATAAGGATAAACAGAAGTTCCCGATGACTGGAAAAAGGGAAATATAGCCCCCATTTTCAGGAAGGGGAAAATGGATGACCCAGGGAGCTACAGACCAGTCAGCCTCACCTCTGTGCCTGGCAAAATCTTGGAGCAGATTCTCCTGGAAGGCATGCTGAGGCACATGAAAAACAATAAGGTGCTTGGTGACAGCCAGCATGGCTTCACTAAGGGGAAATCCTGCCTGACCAATCTGGTGGCCTTCTATGATGGGGCTACGGAACTGATGGACAGGGGTAGAGCAGTTGCTGTCATCTACCTGGACTTGTGCAAAGCGTTTGACACTGTCCCACACAACATCCTTGTCTCTAAATTGGAGAGACATCAATTTGATAGGTGGACCACTCGGTGGATAAAGAACTGGCTGGATGGCCGCACGCAAGGAGTTGTGCTCAATGGCTCAGTGTCCAGCTGGAGACCTGTAACGAGTGGTGTCCCTCACGGATTGGTGTTGGGACCGCTCTTGTTCAACATCTTCGTCGGTGCCATGGACAGTGGGATTGAGTGCGCCCTCAGCAAGTTTGCCGATGACACCAAACTGTGCGGTTCGGTTGATACGCTGGATGGAAGGAATGCCATCCAGAGGGACCTTGACACGCTTGTGAGGTGGGCTGATGCCAACCTGATGAAGTTTAACCATGACAAGTGCAAGGTCCTACACCTGGGTCAGAGCAATCCCAGGCACAGCTCCAGGTTGGGCAGAGAAGAGATTCAGAGCAGCCCTGCGGAGAAGGACTTGGGGGTGTTGGTTGATGAGAAAATGAACATGAGCCGACTGCAGTGTGCGCTCGCAGCCCAGAAACCAACCGTATCCTGGGCTGCATCAAGAGGAGTGTGACCAGCAGGTCGAGGGAGGTGGTCCTGCCCCTCTGCTCTGCTCTTGTGAGACCTCACTTGAAGTATTGTGTGCAGTTCTGGTGTCCTCAACATAAAAAGGACATGGAACTGTTGGAACAAGTCCAGAGGAGGCCCCGAGGATGATCAGGGGATTGGAGCACCTCCTGTATGAAGATAGGCTGAGAAAGTTGGGGCTGTTCAGCCTGGAGAAGAGAAGGCTGCGTGGAGACCTCATAGCACCCTTCCAGTATCTGAAGGGGGCCTATAGGGATGCTGGGGAGGGACTCTTCCTGAGGGACTGTAGTGATAGGACAAGGGGTAACAGGTTCAAATTTCAACAGGGGAAGTTTAGATTGGATATGAGGAAGAAACTCTTTACTGTAAGGGTGGTGAGGCACTGGAATGGGTTGCCCAGGGAAGTTGTGAATGCTCCATTGCTGGCGGTGTTCAAGGCTGGATTGGACATAGCCTTGGGTGGCATGGTTTAGTGGGAGGTGTCCCTGCCCCTGGCAGGGGGGTTGGAACTGGATGATCTTAAGGTCCTTTCCAACCCTGACTATTCTATGATTCTATGAACATATGGGGAAAGGGAACAGTTGGGAAGGTGCTGTGGTGGGCAACATTCCTGTGTCTTACATGAGCATCATTATTGTACCACAGCAAATTCTGACTAGTTGAACAGGGGAAATTACAACAAATGCTTTACTCTACCTACCAGAATGGTGTGTGCCTAATTACTCCTAACTGTGTAAGCACATCTCAACATTTCCCATGACATAGTAGGCTTTTTGTTTAGTACTCACAGAGCACGTGTTACAACCTAGTACTCTCACTGCTCGAGTATTCCTGTCTTATCAGAAATGGCTGGGTTAAAGTGCCCACCTCTTCTGGTTATATCTGCACAAACTCTTGCCTTATTTAGCACTGCATCTGTCACTAGGATAATGATTCTTCTTGCATCCCTTCTTCACATGTTTTCTGAACTACCTATATGTGGAAGTGATACATCTGTAGGGAAAGGTCACATAACACCGGGAAGAGGCAGGAGGCTTCTGTCAGTTATTCTGGTTTTGATGCACTGCTAATTAATGAATCGTGCCTGCTCAAAGAATAACAGTGTTTTCATAATGCAGCACTGTAACATGTCATTATACAACCTGACAATGTGAAAATAATGTCAGAAGTTATCTGAAGCATTTTAGATATACTTGTTTATTTGGCATTTGTCTTTCTGTAAGGCTCAAAGTGTTAAATGACCTGGAGGGCCCCATGGGCACATCCACACTCTTCCAGAAGTGCAGGGCTAGAAGACAACAGGACTCAGTTGGTGGAAAGCTGGGTGAGTTGGATTTTGTCCTGTTCCCTTCCCGCGTGGCTGAACATTGCAGTGTTCCCTGGTCCCTGTTGTTATCTATTCAAAGTCAGTTTGTTGTAGTTGCAGACCTAGGACAGGCAAAGCAGGTTATTATCTGCAGAGCAAAAAGGATGGTGCTCCCATTGCTACCCCTTTGGTGACAGCAGCAAGCTTGTCATCCTGATAGTGAGAAGTTTTGCTTACAGTGAGAAGTCAGAAGTGGTGTGTCCTGGGTTCAGCAGCAGCAGTCATTTTTCTCCTTAGTAGCTGGTGTAGCGCTGTGTTTTTGACTTTCGGCCTGGGAACAGCACTGATAACACCGATGTTTCAGTTACTGCTTAGTGATGTTTTGGTCTGACCAAGGACTTTCTGAGCCTCATGCTCTGCCAGGGAGGAGGGGAAGCCGGGAGGAAGCGGAGACACGACACCTGACCCAAACTGACCAAAGAGGTATTCCATACCACAGCACGTCATGCCCAGATGTAAAAACAGAGGGCAGAGACCCAGAAGGGTGGGGGTGCACTGCTGGGTCGGGCTTGATATCGGGTGGTGAGCGATTGTATTCTCTTCCCTTGTTATTTCCCTTGTCATTATTATTATTGGTGGTAGCAGTGGTGGTTTGTGTTATCCCTTAGTTACTGAACTGTTCTTATCTCAACCTGTGGGAGTTGCATTCTTTCGATTCTCCTCCGCATCCCCCCAGGAGCAGGGGAGAAGAAAGAGGGGGGAGTGAGTGAGCGAACTGGGTGAGTTATAGTGGCTTAAACCACGACATGGTGCTATTCATAGAACCCCAGACTGGTTTGGGTTGAAGGGACCTTAAAGCTCCTCCAGCTCCAACCCCTGCCACAGGCAGGGACACCTTCCACTAGAGCAGCTTGCTCCAAGCCCCTGTGTCCAACCTGGCCTTGAGCAATGCCAGGGATGGGGCAGCCACAGCTTCTCTGGGCACCCTGTGCCAGCGCCTCAGCACCCTCACAGGGAAGAGCTTCTGCCTAAGAGCTCATCTCAGTCTCCCCTCTGGCAGGTTAAAGCCATTCCTCTTGTCCTGTCCCTACAGCCTTTGTCCAAAGCCCCTCTCCATCTTTCCTGCAGCCCCTTTAGGCACTGGAGCTGCTCTAAGGTCTCCCTTCAGGAGCCTTCTTTTGTCCAGGCTGCCCCAGCCCAGCTCTCTCAGCCTGGCTCCAGAGCAGAGCTGCTCCAGCCCTCGCAGCATCTCTGTGGCCTTCTCTGAGTTCACAGCAACAGCTCCACGTCCCTCTTATTCTGTTGCCCCAGAGCTGGACTCCAGGAACACAGGGAGGGAGGGGACCACAGGGCTGGATGTCTCCCCAGAGCAGAGAAGGGGAGAATCACATCCCTTGACCTGCTGGACATGCTGTTGTTGATGCAGCCCAGCACACAGTGTGGCCAAAGATACCATCTGAAATGCAATTTGCTGCTTAGCAATTGGGTTATCATAGGTGTTGAAAGGTTACATGTAGAACACAATCAGACAGTACTTGCTTTTAATGTTTAGAGATGTCTGAAGTTATTTCCTGCAGGTGATTGATTAGATCTGTGGGTGAGCATGCTACTTTCTTTCTTCATCATTAGCATGTAGAAGAAATTACTTTCTTGCTGAACCTAAGAACCAAACAATTCCTTGGAGCTTGACCTCAGAACTGAACATTGCAGTGGTGTTAAAGAGCAGGAGGATTTGATAGCATTACTTTAAAGTGACCAAACTTGTTGCTAAACAGTCTCCTGATTTTCCCTGGGGAGGCTGTCAGAGAAAGGGATTCTCAGCATCATGAAGTACTCAGGCCAAGCTCTTTGCCAGCATGTGTGTTCTTCATGTCATTCAGATGCTCTTCTGGAGACCTTCTCTTTATGGAGAGGTAACCTGTGAGACAGTGATGTTACTTGTTGCTGATCCCCGCCAAGGGCTTTACTGCTGATTAAAATGCCTATACTTAGTCCAACAAGTTCACATTCTCCCTTTTCTTTTAGTTTACCCAGAAAATGGCCACTTACTTAATCTGTGTTTTTAAACCATCATTGCAGTGTGTCCTTGCCGCGTTTTTGCACATTGTGCTCACAAAAGAGCAGATAATTTAAAGTTATTTTTAATTTAGGGATCATATTTGCCCCTGGTATGTTTAGACCAATTTTCAGCCTTGCCTTATGGGTGTTTGTGCTCATCTCTTATCACCATGCCATCAGCTAATAGCAATGATGCTTTGAAAATCTCAGCTTCAAGAGTGAGTCAGACTCTTCATGCTATTCATTTATCTTTTGCTACTTAAGCCGTCACTCTTAATGCATACTTCAAATGCAGTTGTAGATTTTGGAGGCATTTGAGTTCTTCTTGTGTTATTTGGCACATCAGTGCTTCGTGCTGAGGCACGTTACAGTTGTTCGGGTCGTCTTATAAGCAAAGGACATAAAGATGTTAGTTTTACACTTCAGCACAGCTCCCTTGCCTCTCTGTAGTGCACACCCGAGGCTTGAAATTCTGGATGAAATGTTGCATTTGCTTTACATCTGCTTGATTGATGTTTCTGCCTTAATATCACAGTCACTAGCCACAAGTTTGCTGTGTGTAAAAGGCCACAAAAATGTACTTCCATTATACAAGGACAAAATAGCTGTTGATATTAAGCTTATTGGTTTTTCTGGATGTTTCTGCTAGAACTAGAGGCTTACCAGTATTTCAGGGGCTACTTCAGTAATAAAGTTGTATGACGATCTTGTCTTTTTTTATTGCTGTTTATAGCCCTGGTCTATGAGAAAAAGGAGGTTTTACCGGGCAGGCGGAGTTCTGAATTTGCTTTAAGGAGAACTGAGATTTTTGCCTGTAATTCCACGTGTCAGCTGCAACATGTGAGCTTGCAGAGGGTTTGTTGCTCAATTTATGCCTTGCTCCCTTGCAGCAAAGGGACAAAGGGCAATAACAGATTTAAGCCAAGTTTGTTGCATTGTCTGCAGCTATAGTCTGTTTTTCTGAATGTTACAGTCAGCATTGACTTATCCATGCAATTGGTTTAAGCACTCACCTGCAAACACACACAATACCGCACTGCACCTGAAGCCAAAGAATGTTTCTTTAAACACATACTTTAGCTGTTACTTGTTGCATGCTGATGCAAAGCTGTCATTTGTAAAAAAAACCCACTCTGTAGATCTTTCAAATAGCTCTGGTTTATGCTGCTTTGTGATTGTTCGAATAAACATTTTGGCAGGCATTTTGACAGCAAAGAAAATCAAGCAAATACCCATCTACTGGTATAAAACTAATACCGAGCTGCAGCCATGAGTAGTCACATGAAGCGACTCCCCTACTACTTCTCCTCTGCTTGGAAGACTAGAAATAAATGGGGGGCTTTACATCAGTTTTAACACATATTGCTTCAAAGCAGCATTTTGGGATCCGTTACTTTCATTATATACAAATAACTTCTCAAAAGGCTTTTTTTTTTAAGTACGAAGCATTATTAAGTTGTAGAAACTTGAAGCTTCAGGTGAATTAGGAGTCGCACACTCTACAAAACAGCTACATGCATGGGATGCGATTCAGGGGATCAAAATTCGGCATGAAGTTTTTGTATAGTCCAAAGGAAGATACAGGTATCTTTCAATTAGCCCTAAGCAAAAAGCAGGGCAACTTTTCTGTTAAAGAAGGAGATTTATGTGAAATGGAGATAATTGTGTCTTTGACCTATGGACTGGATTTCTTAATCTGGGGTTGTGAATTGCAAAAGCTGAATTCCTTTTGAAACCTAGTTATGAAATCTCTCGAGAGGATAAAATAGAGTTCTGGTTTTATTAGAGAAGCTTCTGTAAGGGTGACTTTGTTTCATGTAATTGCTTGGGGACCTCTGTCTGATCTCTTCACTTGAAGCTAATACTACAGGCTTTAATTGAGCAAGATTCCTCTTGAAGTGGTAATAGTTTGCATCCTGAGACTCGCTTCTAGAGCTGAATGTCTCAGAGAAAAATGAATGTTACGCCTCTGCACAGAGAACTGCTGACAGCAGCGCTTCCTGATGCCCCTCTAGCCGGAGCCTCAGCACTTCCAGAATGAAATCCCCTTTCCAGATGGTTCAAATGCAGTGATGAGCACTTTGTTCCTTGCTAAAATACACTGTGCCAAAAGGTGTGGACAGCCCAGACTTCAAACCCAGGTAATAGATTGACAGCCTTAAAAAACCAGAATGAGCCAGAACTTGCCTTGTTTCCTCTCTTTCCTACTTTGGGTTGTTCTATGAGCATATCACTAATTGTTTTAAACTCACGATTATCACAGAATGTCTAAAGTATTCCAGGAGCATGGATAAAATCAATGACAATTCCCTGCTGGAAGTACTGTCTTAACTTACAAGACTCAATTCCAGGTGTGGCAGACTTGTCGGGAAGAGAGAAATCCGAAGTGTTTCAGGTTGGTTTTTAAAAGACATTAAGGGGGGACAAGGAAATACATGTTGGACTAGAGCAGGCAGAATAAAAGACAGACAAGGCAGAACACTGCTTACAAACAGCAACTTGTACATGTCTTAAAGCCTAGCCCAATATATGAGATCAGGGCAGCATGGGAGAGTGCAGGTTACTCTTACCCATGAATGTTATCAGGAAAGAAGTAGAGTGATCCTGGGCTGAAAAGGAGTCTCAACATCAATGAAATAATTTGTGTGGGTTTAAGGAACTGGGAGCCTTTTTGGTCTGTAGTGTCAACCTTCTTCAAGCAGGCACTGTAAAACCCTGTTGTTGCCAGTTTCGATCTCTGTTGATGCTAAAAGTAGCAGTCTCAGTGATTTGCTGTTCCAAGTCAAAGCTCTTTTTGCTGAAACCTTTGTATTTATTGATGAGACAACAGGATTTTCTTATTTTTAAATTCTTTGAACCTTTCTTTAGCTGAGAAAACACGGAACAGTTGGGTTGCAGACTGCAGTGACCCTCTGCATCCTTGGACTCTGAAGCAGGTTCAGTCATGATTCTGCTCAGTACTCAAAAGTGGATCCAAGGAAACACAGACAGAATTCCTTCAGAAGGAGGAACCCAGTGAGAGTGAATATTTATTTATCTGCCTCCTTTTGCTAGAGGGAAGTAGTTTGTGCTGGTGATAGAGCTTTTCTTAGGGACTGCTTCAGGTAAGAGCACCAAAGTCTTGTGGTTTTGGGGAGGCACTGCTGATCTTTGATCTTCCACTCCAGGCCTACTTCATGTTTCGCACCCTGGCTGTTAATACAAACACGCAGCCTGATTTAAAATAGAAATGATAAAGGAAAGGCTAAATAAGAAGTGCATGTATTTTGTTGGTTCAGGTTTGTAGGGTAGTGGTGAATTTTTGGGGGGTAATTTTTCCCCTTTTGTTGGATTTGCCTTCCTTTGCACACTCATGATAAACTTCCAGAGGCTTGTCTGGCTAAGCAATTAATAAACCTGGTTTAGAAAACTGGTTCTCAATATCAGGTAAAAAATGTTCCCGTCCTATGCTAGGTTAGCCAGCCTTGTAGTAGCCTGTCAGGATGGAGCCAAAGGAGAGGCAACTGTTAATCTTGGAAGGTAATGCAGATTGTGATGGAGCGGTGTTTGTTGCTGCACAGACATTTCTCTGCCTTCGCTCTATTTTTGGCCTCTTAATGATGCCTGTGGGGACTATAAGCATCCCATCAAGCTTTGCATATTAATTCAGGTATCCAGCAACTTTGTAGTGCAAGGAGGACTATGCTCAGAAAGGCAGAAAAGCAGTGAGTCAACAGACTGTGATGCCTGCCGTCTTTGCTGTTCTATGTTAAGAAGCAGAACGAGACAGTCAGAATCCTTGCTGACTTGTGGCCAAATCCTAGAAATCTTCTCCAGAGACGATGTTTTGGTTTTGGCAGCTTCCATGGAACAGATAACTTGTCAGGATGAGGCTGATAAGTCTTCCTGTGTTTATCAAGGGGTGATGTGCTGCCATTCATCACATAGTCACTGCAAGTTTGGGTGGCGTCATGAGCTTGAGTGTTCAGCCAGATTTCTTTAATGACCTACCTTGGGTTTGATCTGAAAGGATTTTGTCTGCGAGGCATTTACATTCCCCAGGGGTTTGTCAGGATAATGACAAAAGTATTACTGCATTTCTCTTAATGATATCTGCAGTAACAAGCTAGATAAATATAAATGCTCTCTGCAAATTTAGATGAAATCCTGTCTGAGTTACATGTTGCCTTCTGAGAAAAAGCTTTCAAGTGGAAAGAACACACAATGAGTATTTTAGCTGATCCCTTTGATCACATTGACACTGAAGATATCCTGTGTTTCTCCTCCTCTTTAAGAACATGCTCTGCTCTTTTCTATACCACAGTATGGTGCAGTGGCAGAGAAGAGGCTGCTCTGAGTGCCTGGTGCATGCAGGTACATTTTTGTTGAAGCAGAACTGATTAAAAGTCATTAATGATTAATATACAGTTTGCACATTCAGTGCTCATTGTTGGGACTGAAACCTCTGCTACTTGACTTCAACCTGAAGAAACCTTCTTAGAAACCTGAAACAAAATTACTTCAGTCCTTTCTTTGGTGAAAGGATTTAAAGCAAGAAAGCTTTTCCAGCTGCTGAAAAATGGAGATCACCTACCTTTGATCTGGTTTCTTTAGGCTAACAGTGTTTTAGGAGGGGTGTAAAAGTGAAAATCATCAAGCCTCGTTTTAAAGAAAAATAAATAACTTTAAAAATAATAAAGTTTTTTCTCTGTTTCTCCTTTATAATACATATAATTTTTAGCAAACCAGATGAATAATTTCAAACTTAATCAGACAACACAGTGTTACTTTTTAAACCTAAAGAAAAGAATCATGATCAGAGGACAGAGCTCTTGATTGCATTCAGAAAGCTGAATAAAAATCTCCCCACCACCTCTCCTACACTTTCAGATCTCATAAAGGCATCTTGCAGCTTTGGTGAATGCTTTGATCTGATTTTCTATTCCAAATTGCCCAAAATCACAGTCTGAGCAGCAAGGGAAAGAAGGTGCACCAGAGCCATGCGAAAGGGGCAAAACAGCAGCCTTGCTTCTGTTCACAAAACAAGCAAAACTCAAAGCAAATCTGCCTGTATTACTTGATCATAACTGTTATAGTTCATATCAGTTTGGTTTTTAGCCTGAAGTTTTCTATGTTGATTTCAAGCCTCGATTTACATGGCACAAAACCCACAAGAATCAATCAGTCTGTATAATGTATCTATCCTTGTACACTGTATGTTTATGCGTCACCCATCCAATGGGGAAAAGGAAAAACATATGGCAGTTATATTGTGCATAATTTCCTCAAATTGCTTCCTGTGCTATTCTTCCTTAGCTTCTGATGAGACTCCCTCTTTAACATTTTATTGGCAGAATCAGTGCTTCACTGAACTGTTAAATATCAGGTTTTACTCTGTCCAGTTTGACTCTTTCTACAACGCAGGTATTTATGCTGTACCGGATACATCAGGCCATCCACAGTAGGTTCAGAAGAAGCTAGGCTGCACTGTCGGGCTGCACCCAGGTTTCCCAGGCTCATCCTGGCTGTGTATTACAGAGATGGGTTGGAGAAGGTGAAGGGGAATATCCCCTCTACATGGCAACTCAGGTACTTGGTGACAGCATAGGAAACAGAAGTGTAAGAGGTAGAAACTGCTAGTGTGGCTGCTTTTGTCTCAGGATGGGTTATTTGAGTCTGGAGCACTGACCCAGTTTCTGCAGCATCCTTGGCAAATAAAAGATGAGGGGGAAATATTTGCAAAATCATCCTAGCAAATTTAGAAATACATTTCAGTCGGTATTTGGAATATTTAATTTCAATTGTTATGTTTCCCTTCCTCAATACACGCCTTTTTTTTTTTCCCTTTCCTCCCCTTAGACTACTGATGAATACTCTCCATCCAAAAATATTTATTCAGTGCTGATTTCTTTCCGGAGCACTTCTGTTTGCAGCCTATATAAATAATTTCATCTTCTTGCTGTTATGGCAGTGACAGATAATATTTTCTTTTCATTTAGACACCTTATATTACCTAGCTCAATGGGGTTTAAAAAAAGACGCTCCTTCACACGTGAAGCTTCAAAGTCCTTGATGTGCTCAGAAATGATACTACATTATTTATTGTCATTTTCCCGTCATTTTTTATCATTGCAACTATAATCACTGTTTTGCATAAGGTTATTTCTGAAAGCTGTAAAAAGAAGAGAAAAAATGGTTTGTTTTGGTTGAGACCAGGGAGGCTGTTTTCTAACGGATGTTTGTATTAAAACTACTGTGCTTGGACTGCATCTGCATTATGAGGCAGCTGAGCTGTATGTATAATATATCAGAAAGGGTAAACAATGCGCATTTCAAATCACATCCTGACACAGCTGAAGAAGATGTGACCATCATATCGGAAAGGCCTGAACACAAGCCAAGAGAGTTTGTCAATAGGGTAGCAAGGGGTCTGAGGGGTTTTCAATCTGCAACCCCACTCCCTGACCCCCAAGTTACTTGTTTAAAATTGCCCAAATTCCTGATGTATCTGAATTTGTTGCTTACTGAATTTTGGCTCTGCCACTTTCTAAACTGCTGTCCTCAGTCACGTTGCCTTGGTTTGGAAAGGATGGACTTCAAGGTGAGCAGGCTCTAGTCCCCACTGGTGTGAGGATGGCAAAAGCAGGCAAGCTCTCGTCTCTCCAAACCGTGTCAAATAGTGAGGTGTTGCAGTCAAATCCTTGGGAAATGCATATTCCCTATAAAACAGAACCGGTTGTAAATTGGTGCCTTTTCCTCAGGTTTGGTGATTAAAACACAAAAAATATCTCCTTTCATATTAACTTGAATGCTTTAGTTTTACTTTGCTATCACAAGGCCCCTGCAAGTCCTTCTAGTCCCGTGTAATTTCACCTAATGTAACTGGCTTCATGTGTAATGGTTGCAGCTAAACGTTCTTGAAACCTGCCTACAAATATTGTTGACAGGAAAAAGGGGTCTCTGGCATGAGGCTGATCAACACAAATAAGATACAACTTGGAAAGTCTCATACATACCTATTCTTTTTCTTTAAAATGCCTGTGTTTTGGCTTGCAGGCGTTATTTGACAGTGCAGAATGGGAAAGGAGGGGAAAACCAAGCAATCAAGAAAGTAATTGTATCTTCCTTCCAGTACTGTGTTATTTAAACAAGAGACTGCCATTTTTCACTCTGGCTTTAAAGTCAGCCCCTCGGTGCCTGTGGTTTGAGCAGTTGAATAGCAAGTCATAGAATAGTTTGGGTCGGAAGGGACCTTCAAAGGTCGTATAGTCCAAACCACCCTGCACTGAGCAAGGACATCTTCAACCAGGTCAGCTTGCCCAGAACCGCATCCAGCACGTCCCTGACATGTCTCCAGGGATGGTGTATCCGCCACCTCTCTGGGCAGCCTCTGCTGGTGTTCATGGCAACCTAGAATGGTTTGGGTTGGAAAGGACCTTAAAGTCATCCAGTTCCAACCCCTGCCATGTGGGGTTTTACCGAAATCAGCCACTGTGGATTTATTTAGGCTGTTGCAAGTTTAGTCAGAAGACAAACCACACCGCCAGAAGTTGTATGTGCTGCCGTGGGCCGGGCTGAGCTTATTTAACCTGTGTTTTCACTTGTATACATCTCACCACTGACTTTAGCAGTGGGAGAAGCAAATGAGAACAGAGAAACAGCAGAAATGGACAACAGGGAAGCCTTGATTGAAACAGCTCTTCCTCTCCTAATCCTTTGTTTCAGCCTAGTCAAATTTGTTTAGTTTAAAGATGTTATTTCTATATATTATTATTATCATTAATATATATATACACACAGCAAGGCTCAGGTGTGAGCTCTCGGTCGCGACCGGAACCTTCACCTGTGCTGTGGGGAATGGTGCTCCCAATGGAGAGGCAGCACAAACTGTATAAAGCTTTATATATATATAGTTATATATATGTATAGTTTTATACACATACATACATACATATTCTCTGCTACCCCGAAGTAAGGCAATGCACGTTCACTGCTCCCACAGAGGACGCCTTCCCCGCTGCCGGGCGGTGTTCGCCCCCCTGCGGCGCTGCTGAGGCACTGCTGGAACCTGCTGGAACCTGCTGGAACCTTCTGGAACCTTCTGGAACCTTCTGGAACCTGCTGGAACCATCTTGAACCGCGCTCCCCTCACGGCAGCAGCCGTTGCCGGTCAGCTCCCGGGGCGGTTGTGGCGGTTTCACCTGGGCATATCTGGGAATTGAGCGTGGTCCTCGCAACGGGAGGCTTCTCCCATGGCTTTCCGTCGTCTTTGGTGCCTAGAATACATTTAATTCCCTCAGAGTCGTGAGGAAAACTTCGAGTCTGTGGATCTGCTGGTGAGCGGTGCGAGCACCTCCTGGGCTGTGGCGTCAGGTGAGCTTTGTCTCTTTATAGCCTCTCCCTGTCAAACTAGCGGGTATTTGGTAACATGCTTTAGGTTTTGTTGTCCTAACATTTAATATGTTGGTATTTATTACTTTTTATTCGTGTGAGCGCAGCTAGCGGATAGGCTGAGCCTGTGTCTGTGCCTCTGAAGGCCTTTGTGTTAAAACAGCCCCAAGAAGCCCACAAACCAAACCGCACGAGACAGACTCATGGGGGTTTGAAGTGTGATCATCTGCAACATCCACAAGCAAAAGTGAATGCCTGATGAAATTGAATATGTAACGCTTGAAGCATTCAGTTTCTTGGGTACAACTGTACAGAAGGTAAATCCAGAGGAAATGGGAGGTTGTTAGTTTGGCTGCAGGGAAACAGTGTGGATGATTTAGCAGTGAGACTGCCAAAGACAGCCCAGGAAGAGAAAATAATGTGTGATAGGCATCACAAGGTGCATCATGGTTTTGATAACTGAAAACAGTTATTTTCCCTGTGGGAAGTAAATTCAACGCTTTGAAGATCTTTGTGGTTTTTTCTTAATTCATAGATTAGACTAATTTTTGTAGCTTTTCCCCAATCCTGACTTCTCTAATATGGTGCGCTGTTACCTATATAAGCTTCTTGCTGACATAGGGAGCAGACACAGTTACCCATTGCACATTGTATTATGGAGTAAAGCTGCTCTGTATTACACACGTATGTAGGTGCACATTGTGTTATGGAGTAAGGCTGTAGCTGCTTTTCCTGTTTTCTAATGGTGGACTGGTGCAGTTGCAGCTCATAACCAGAACATCTTCCTTAAATTGTGGCTGTGACCTGTGTACTTAGAGGGGCACTAGGATAAATGGAATGATTTAAGACAAATTTGTCTGTAGCAAATCTAGTGAGCTAATGTGTTTCTTACATCCTTTACCCTAGCTGAAGTCTCAACTTGCTTTTCCACCACTGTCCGTTTATAACTTCCCCCCCCCTCACTCCACGTCTTTCTTTCCTTAAGTTACTGTTCACTATCCCCCAGATCAAGATGTTCGTACAGCCTCTGGCATATGGTTGAGTAGATTGTGCTGATGAGCACTTATACATGTGAGGTTTCCTTTCAGTATCAACATTTCTGGTAAAGATTCCCAGGGAAGAACAGCACTTTTGTGATGTGGTTGAGGCCTTCCTCAGCTCTACAGCCTCAGCAGCTTTTCCATAGCAGCTTTGTGTCCTGGTCAGGACCCCTTCCTTGCACGCTCTGCTGCTGGGTTTTATCACTTGCTGTGGGTGGCCCCTTGCTGGAAGCTCTTCAGCCCGTTACTGAGTTGGGCTGCTGTTAGGTTCTGTGTCTCTGGCTGGGGTTGAGCTGAGCTTTCTGAAATACATGCTCTTTTGAGAGTGTGTGAGCAGGACAGAGCTGAGGAAGCTTGTTTGCATGCCAGGAGCAGTATAGCCACGTTAGCACGTGCTGTAACTGAGCTAGCTCAGAAGCTGTAGGCAGTGTAGCTGTATTTTATCCTCCTGAGCAGTCTGTAGGGAACTCCCTGGCTCCCTTTGATTAGAGGGAATGATGTTGACTGCTCCTGTATCATAGTATTTATTTCACTGGTGCATCACTGACCTGTATCAGCGAGTGAGTGTAAAATCATTAACGCTTCTGGGTAGAACTGTCGTGTTGATACATTCCCAAAGCCTTCCTCTTTCCCTGGGTCTGAGGGGTGTACGTATCACCTCCAATAGGTAGTTGGTTTTGTTCTGTTGGATGCTACTAAAGCAGAGAGAGTTTATTGGCATTAGTGTTCTAGAAATTGTGACTCCTTCAACTTGTGATGCTTTGTGGCTAATGTCAGTGCTATGTCTAAAAAGCTGTATAACTTCAAATCTGAATGAACCTTTTTAAAATTAAATTAAATTAAAAACAGTGGTGCGTTTTAGTTTCCCCTATGAGTCTGGGAGAGAAAAATAATAAGTGTGTCCCTGATCATTACAGAACTTCTTAAAGGTATTGCCATTACTGCTTTCTGTTTGTACAGGTTCTTTGACATGTATGTTTTGGCTAGAGCACTGGGTTTTAGGGGGAAGAGAATTCTTCTTCCACATGTTTTATTTTTGTTGTACCATGTGGCATAGTGATATTGATAAACCTTGTTTTAGTATTTGATGTTACCCTGGACTCAAGGTAACCTTGGCATTCACTTTTGGGACAAAGCTAAATGACTCTATTAATTAACCAACAATTTAGGCTTCTTTACCAAATTCAGTAAACCCAGCCTTTTTCTGTTGGGGGATCTAAAATGAGAGTGACCGAATTGCTGTTTCCCTGGACTAGTTTATAAAGGGAACTTGAAGTGCCTCAGGGCAAGCTTCAGTTTATTGCAGTATTTTATGTATTACATTAACTTCCTCAGTTATCTCAGCGATGCAGAGGCTAGTGGCTAGCTCTGGATTAATGTTCTAGTTTTAAACAAGATAAATAGAATCTTTAAAAAGAGAATTATGATTGATGCTTAGCACAAGCCTAACCCTGATATGCTTCAGGGATTCCTTTGAATTCCTGCTCCTGAAAATGAAAGAATCAAATGAAAGAATCGCTCTGTGTGGCAGATGCAGAGGGAATTTCCTCTATGTGTATGTGGGGGGGAAATACCTTAATTAAACTTCCTGCTGAAAAGAAATCTTCAGGGAGTCAGAGGAGCTTCTCTGCAATTGCCAGCTGTGGAATTTGTATTTTGGGTGCTTACTCATAAAATCATTGGGGTTTTGTGGAGTTTTTGTGTGTTTTTTCCTCCCTCCCCTTTAATTAGTGCCGTAAATATGTTCCTCAGTGGTTTCTGCCCTCGTTTAAGTGCCACAGTGGCTTCCCACCTGCATGTATTTTTCAGGAAGTGCTGTAATGAACCAGGTCAGAAAATGAGTCGTTGGAGTTGCAGAGTCAGTCAGTAAAATAACAAGTCTGGGATGGCTTGTTACTCTTGTTCTAAGCATAGATACTTAGACCGTGCTCCACAGGTACTATATTCAAACAAGCTCTGTCAAACTACTTAACTTCCTTCCGCTAAAAGCCCTTTGCAAGTAAGTAACATATGGACAACATTTTGGGAACAGTACCCAGATACAAGTATGAGTGCCCTGGCTCCCAGCCCCTGCTTGGGTTTGTATGTAGCTGCCTAAGTCCGTTAATGCCGTGCTCCCACAACTTCTGCCTGCAGTTCAGGTAGTGGTGTGTCTGAACTCAGCACCTGTATAATGCACGTGGGCATGACAAACCTACTCTTTTCACCCGTGATAAAACGCTAAGTGTTGTCAGTCTTCATTGATAAGCAGCATTAAATCCACTTAGTTACTGGTGTGTGGATTGGTGCTGTGAAGGTGGCCAGTTGCATGATGAAATGATCCAGCCATTGATGACATGCAGTGAATTCCTTCTGTTGCTTCCTTGTTTCGTTGGTCGCTTTCTGGTTTTATTTCTCTGCTACAAATAATTTTTGCAAATTCCACTTTTGATGTGCACTCCAGGCAGCTTTTTATGGTTTCCATAGTTTTCAATTTAGTAATTTAGGAAGTTTGAAACCCTATGCTGAAATTTGTACTTTCAGCCTGAAGCTCCTAATATTCTGAAACTATTTAGTTGAACTCAGTAATTACAGAAAATAAGCTCTGTAATTTTGCGATATCTTCTTCTCCCAGTGATTTCCCAATGTACTTGTCATATATGCAGTTTTACTATGAAGTGGCTATGTAAATAAACCTAAATGGACATCTGCCCAATTTATAGTTACTGTTGCTTGGTGCTAGCAAAAAGAGGAATGATTAGCTTGTGTACAGCAGACAGAGACTGTTTCAAATTTGTTAAGCTGGTGGAGATGTAAAGTGGAATTCTGATTACCCAAAGTCAACAGTAGATCTCATTAGTCTTAAAGCAGTGTTTGACCCAGATTTAGTAAATAATTTTTTCAGACCCATGGAAGTAAATGAGATTTTGGGATCAGCCTGTTCTGGTGATTATTTGATTTCATGGGAAATAAAAATCCTGAGATTTAACAAATGTTTGGATTTTTATTTTTTCCTAGTGAAACAATGAATGGTAAGCCAAGAAATGTGAATTGTTTGTAATTCCCTGCTGAAAAGTTTCGGACATCTAACCTCAAGGTAGAAGGAAATTCATCATGTGTTAATCGGGCAGAACAAGGAATAACAAAATAGGAGACTTGATGTAAACACTTTACTAATCTCAGCTATGCGTAAGTGCTCGAATATACTGCATACATTTGTAGCTAATTAACTTGCTTCCTGAATGACTATGAGTTGTATTATTGTAGCCACTGTGAGACCAGGACTAGAGTTGTAAGGCGCTGCCAGGGAACACAAAAGAAGGTTCCTTGGAGGAGGCTGGCAAATTAAACAAGAATAAAACCCCCAAGGCTTTTCTCTAAGCCTGGCTGAAGAAGCAGGAGTGAGAGATGATGGGACAGTGCTGGACAATGTCCAGTGTTTGTCAGCTGAGTAAGTGCTGAACAGTGGCTTTTGCGCACCCCCAGAATCAACTGAGTTAATTTTGAAGGTATTTTCAAAGAGCGCTGAGGTGGTACTTGATGGGAGATTCAGTACAGTATATATCCAAGTCTAGGAACTAGGAAACCCTCTGCCTAGGAAAAAAAAACCATGTTGTTAATATAAGGAGAAGGGGGAACAATCCCAGAAGTCTTTGTGGATCAATATTATGTTGAGGTAAAAGAAATAAGAGGTTTGTGGATATTCCCAGGGTGCAAGCTGTATAAAAAGATGTGCAAAGAAACAGTTTACTCTTCAAGGAATACTTTAAGCGCTCCCATGCATTCACAGCTGCGTCTGCATTTGAGTTACAGATGAGGAAAAGCATCTTCTATCCAGTGTCTTCTGCTTTATGGCTTTCCAAAGAGCTTTGTGACAAGGTTGGCATCAGAACAGGATTGTATTTTCCCCCTGTTTAAGTTTTAGATGCTGTTGCATTGTTATTACTGAAGAGAAATTCCTTGAAATGTATTACTTGAAGTGTTGCGCAGGCTTTGATTTGCCACTGCCAGTGAGAGAAACACTAGGAGGGATGTTTCAAATCATCCCCTGGGGGTTTTCAGTATGTGCCCTTTCTAAATGTGGTCAGGTAAGTAGAAGCACGGGCAAGGTAAAATGTCAGTGTTGTACCTAAATGAGACCATCCCTGGTTGTGCTTGCTGCCTTGTTATAAGTGCCTGATGTCAAAGATAAAGCAAAGACAGCAGCAACCTTGCAGGTCGCTCTGTAGCTCATCTGGGATGAAGCTTGTGTACCTCTGTTCACCCTGATGCACAGCAGGTGGAGATACTGCATGCGGGGAAATCTTGAAGTGACTTCAGTTCCATTCTGTAAAAACAAATAGAAAAAACAAGTTTAAACCCCCAAAACATAAGTGATGATGACTAAGCAAATGTTTCTGTATGAGTAATGTGTTATTGTAAAAATACAACTTAACAGCAGAAATCTGGAGTTAAAATGGCTTAAAACTGCACAGCTGTAGTCAAATTCCAAGTGTCAACTTAACATTCCTGGTTTATTTCCAATTTCAGTTCCTGTACTTTACATTATAACTGCATGAAAGTGGTATTAAGAGCAGAGCCCAGATGTTGCTGCTGTTTATTATTGTTTATTGTTGTGCAGAAGGAAAATAATATCTGATTTCTGTTTAGAAAACACTGTGGCGTAAATGCAAGCATCAGAATTGGATTTAAATGGTGTTGCTACAAGTATGATGCATTTTCCCTTTCCGTAACTACCCTATTCCCTAAACCCCTTATAATGCTTCTAGTACAATATTCTACAGTCTCTATACAATACAACTTTCCTAAAGTCTGAGAGATATTAATAGTTATGTACTTTTAGCTCTCAGAGCATCTTTAAAACAATCTACCAGCAAGAAAGCAAAGATCACTCAGCCTCAAAGAAAAGCAAAGAGAGCCTGAGCACAGTTCCGCGTAGGTTCTCAGATAGTGCAGATTCCTGGAGGTGCTGCTCTGTTCTGGACCATGTTGGCACTTCGGATCACAGAATACTTTAAATTTGGAAGATCTCTGGAGGCCTCTAGTCCAACCCTTTGCTTAAATTGAGGCCAGCTTTAAGTTTAGTCAGATTACTCAGGACCTTATTGGCAGAACTTAAGGAGATCCCATGGCTTGTCTGGACCCTTGTCCATGTTTGACCAACCTTATGGTGAAAAAGCTTTCTCTCTGTAATCATAGTTGCCCTGGTCTTGCTCTTAACTTGCTAATAAATAATATCTTGCCTACACGGGCAAGAAAAAGATATTCTTCCCCCTCTTCGGTGACTCACTGATGTAGTTAAGCACAAGATACCCTATACTCATGTCTATTTATACATTAACAGATTGTGATTCAAATGCCTCTGGGATAAATGCAGGTAATTGCTTTCTCTTGATAAGAGACCAGATATAATGGTAATCAATTTGGAGTGACTGAGTTCCATTTTGTTTCTCCTAGACACTTCCTGTCACTTATGCTGCATCTGCTAATACTCTCTTATTCATAGTGCATTTTCAAATACTTTAAAAAGTGACCCTACTGTAAGAACTATTATTTGCTTTCAATGTAAAACACCACTGAAGACAACTTGCTAATACTGGGTGGTTATCACAGGTATTCTTCCTGTTTTCTGACAGGGAGAACCTCTAGCACGGTTGAACTTTCTCATGATACCTGCTCTATATCGTCTCAACCGAACCACACAGTTTGGTGTCATTGGCAAACTTGCTGAGGGCGCGCTCAATCCCACTGTCCATGGCACCGACAAAGATGTTGAACAAGACGGGTCCCAACACCGATCCCTGAGGGACACCACTCATTACTGGTCTCCAGCTGGACATTGAGCCATTGAGCACAACTCTTTGCGTGCGGCCATCCAGCCAGTTCTTTATCCACTGAGTGGTCCACCTATCAAATTGATGTCTCTCCAACTTAGAGACAAGGATGTGGTGTGGGAGAGTGTCAAATGCTTTGCACAAGTCCAGGTAGATGACAGCAACTGCTCTACCCCTGTCCATCAGTTCTGTAGCCCCATCATAGAAGGCCACCAGATTGGTCAGGCAGGATTTCCCCTTAGCAAAGCCATGCTGGCTGTCACCAAGCACCTTATTGTTTTTCATGTGCCTTAGCATGCCTTCCAGGAGAATCTGCTCCAAGATTTTGCGAGGCACAGAGGTGAGGCTGACTGGTCTGTAGTTCCCTGGGTCATCCATTTTCCCCTTCTTGAAAATGGGGGTTATATTTCCCTTTTTCCAGTCGTCGTGAACTTCACCTGACTGCCATGATTTTTCAACTATGATGGACAGTGGCTTAGCAACTTCATTTGCCAGCTCCTTCAGGACCCGCGGATGGATTTCATCAGGTCCCATGGACTTGTGTGCATTCAGGTTCCTAAGATGGTCTTGAGCCAGAACCTTTCCTACAGTGGGCCCAAGATCTTCATTCTCCCAGTCCCTGCGTCTGCCTTCCAAGACTTGGGTGGTGTGGTCAGAGCATTTGCCAGTGAAGACTGAGGCAAAGATGTCATTAAGAACCTCAGCCTTCTCCAAGTCCAGGGTAGTCAGTTCTCCTGATAGCTTCCGGAGAGGGCCTACATTCTCCCTAGTCTGTTTTTTATTTGCAACGTAATTATAGAATCCCTTCCTGTTATCTTTCACATCTCTGGCCAAGTTTAATTCTGTCTGGGCCTTAGCTTTCCTAACCTGGTCCCTAGCTTCCCAAACAACATCCCTGTATTCTTCCCAGGCTGCCTTTCCTTGCTTCCACCATTTATAAGGCAAAGTCTGCTCTCTTGAAGTCCAGGGCAGTGAGCTTGCTGCACGATCTTCTCACTTTCCTGAGGGTCTCGAGTTCAACCATCTCATGATCGCTGCAACCAAGGCTGCCCTGGAGTGTCACATTTCCAACCGGCCCTTCCCTGTTGGTGAGCACGAGGTCAAGCATGGCGCCTCTCCTTGTCGGCTCCTCTATTACTTGCAGAAGGAAGTTGTCTTCCACACAATCAAGGAACTCCTGGATTGTTTGTGAAGGGCCGTACCATCCCTCCAACAGGATGGTTGAAGTCTCCCATGAGGAGAAGGGCCTGCGAGCGTGAGGCTGTTCCTATCTGTCTATAGAGCATTTCATCCACAGTTTCCTCTTGATCAGGCAATCTGTAACAGATCCCCACAATAATGTCTCCCATCGCTGTTCTCCCTTTAAGCCTGACCCACAAACTCTATTGATTGCTCACCTGTCTCCAGACAGAGTCTCCAGCCTACCCCTAACATAAATAGCAACTCCCCCTCCCAGCCTGCTGTGCCTGGCTTTTCTAAAGAGCCTGTAACCTTCCATTCCAGCACACCAGTCATAGGAATCTTCCCACCATGTTTCTGTGATGCCTATGATATCATGCCCCCATAGACGTGCACACATCTCTAATTCCTCGTTTGTTCCCCATGCTATGAGCGTTTGTATAGGGGCATCTGAGCCGAGCTCCAGATGAAGCCGGCTCATTGGCTGGAGCAGCTGGAATATCTCTACATTGCACTGAGCATTTACTATAGGTGCTGGCAACTAACTGCCTTCATCTTCATGTGCATACAAACCTGCACACCTGTTGCACTGGGCGACGCATATCAGTCCTACAGGGAAACCGGGGTACTTTATTCTGTAAGCACAACCAAGAGTTTCAGTTAAGTTTAATGCTAATTTACACTTTCTGCTTAGCGCATGGTTTCATGTGAGGTGTCGGTTGATTTCTGTCGTTATTTCAGTTACCTGAGGATGGTATAGTGTTTTACACTGTGCACCCTTCCTTTGGACAATACAAGTCCATGAGCTGTAGTGGGAAATACAGGACTGTGAAGGCACTTGGAGATTTACTGGAGCTTGCAGCTTGTCCCAGTAGACCTTGTTTAAAAAGATGTATTAAAGAAGGGAAAGAAAACAATTTTCCTGTTCCATGAACCACATGAGAATTGTGTTTGTTCCTGTTTTCCTTTGGGTCAAAAATTATATTTGGGCTTTTTTTCTCCCCTGGGAAAAAAACGAAGAGCTTTCCCTAAGTAATACTGTTGTGGAGAGAGGGGGAAAAGATTTAGCTTCAATTCTCTACTATAAAAACTTAAATCTGGGTCTTGAGTGGATGCTGACTTTCATAATTAACAGTCACTTATTTACTTTTGGGTGTAAATCTTTTTGTTTTCATCTTGAAATTCTATTTGATACCTAAAGGCTTAATTTTAAAGAGTATCAGTGTGCGGGTAGAAAAAGCTCTGCATGTAAGTAACTGCTGCTTTTCTTTTTTTATTCTTTCTTTCTTTTTCCTTCTGATAAAAATAGCAGAAGAATTGGTGGGGAGGGGGAAGGGGGGAACCCCCAATGAATGTAATATCTCACTGGTGAAAATCAGGGCTACAAGTCCCCATGTGAACTTCCAGAAGAAGGTATACCTAAGAAAGGAGAAATAGCATGTAAGTGATGTTGAAAAGTGAATTCTTTTTAGGGCAGAATTGTTAAATACATTTTGGTCTATAAAATCTATGAATATTTGAATTTTTCCTCTAGATTCGGGATGAAAATAGATACTGAATTACCAAAATTTGCCACTGGACAACAGATGTGAATTTCAGTCAGTTCTGCCAAATACCCAGCAATGAAGGGTATCTTACAGACTCTATTCAATGTTTCTCATTGTGCATGTGCAAGGAAACATGATCTTGAGGCTTGGAGATCATCAAGTAGTTAGTTTGCGGGTTTTCCCAGTGAAAATTGCAGAGGAAAATATACTGAGAAGCCAAAAATCTTGTAGCAAAGAGGTGTTTTTTTAATTGGGAATAAAAAACATTAGACCCGTGAACACAAAAAAACCCCTTTTATAGTTTTTCCGTGAGGATTCTGACTATTCCAGCTTAAAATGAATCTTTCTTTTTCACAGAGGTTCAATTTAAAGCTCGAGAAAATCTCACTGAAAATCAGCCTTGAAAATTCTTCTGTCTGAGTGATGCAGTTGGTGGTGCACTCAGTGATGCTCCTCCTCAGTTACAGAGGGGAAAATTGAAAAGTCGTGATGATTTTCTTCAATAACTTCCTTATAATAACAACAGGCAGATTACCTGTGTTCTCCTCCATTCTCTTGCAACCAATTTGCTTTGTGGTCAAGCCCTTCAGCTGCTCCATGTTTCAGATTACAGTCCATTTTCGCAGCCAGATATTTACCTGTGTTGCGGCTGTGTTACAGAACAGCTGCATGCAAACTGACATCTGAAGCTGCTGTCTCAAATCTTCACCAGCTGAGAAATATTTTGGTGTTTAAAGAGAAATCTTAACGTTCTGCTCACGCCACAAAATGAAGCTCTTTGTCATATCTCATCTTTTCCAGTGTAGCTGTGAACAGGTACCTCATTTGGATATCAGATACATGAGATCAGAACTTCCTGACTAAATTTTCATGTGAGGGTCAGTTTTGATTTGAAATATATATTCTTTATGCAAACAACATCTGCTTTATTCTTGGTTCATTTCACTTCTCTACACCACGTACTGTAGACATCACCGTAACTGCATGTTCAGATTATTTTCCAGTGGTCTTCCTGTCCCCCAGCCCCAGTTAAGTTTCCATTACCAGATCTGTGATGATGTATATATCCTTGACACTACTCTCACCCAGACAGTCTTGCAGTGGAGACTTTAGATGGGCTGTTGATTTTTTGGTGATCTACATAAGATCAATATAACTGGACTTAGACCCATTAGAGTCAGGAGATGAGCCGAACTGCAAGAGTTCAGTGCTCAAGTCTCTGAAACATCACAGCTATGTTACCTCTGCTTAGTGCCTGACTTTTATCGGAGTAGATCTTGACTTTGTGTTTCAAAAATTAGTGGTTTATTTCTGTGTTCTATTTGTGAAGAATTGTGACAATCTGGATAGAGAAGCAACTGAGAACCGAGATGGAGTTTGGATATGTCCACGTATCAACACACCATGATTTTCCTCCCTTGTGAGCTGCCACAGTGCAGTTCTGGAGGAAAGTCTAGAGAGGGAGTGCTTTCTCCCAAGGAAAGGTGTCATCTTACAAGTCTTTCCCTGAGAACTCTTAAATTGAAATCCTAATTTTTGTGTTGCTGGAAATTTCTCCATCCTGCCTGTGGAATGGTGGCAGTAGTGATGAGCCACCTCCTTCCCACGCTGATATGCAAGAGCTCCGAAAATTACTCTTGAGGAGATGAGAGAAGAGGATTAAAGGCAACAACACTTACCCATGTACTTCTGAACTAAGGAGTCACTGTAAGTAAGTGTCTGGTTTCAAACTCTAATTTTTATTAGCCTAAAAAAATGTCCTCCTCCTCATTCATTCTTTGTTGTTGTATGATAAGTGTGTAGTTTATGTAGATGTTCCTATTTAGAGGTGGCTTGGTAGGAGCTGTTATTTTGTTGTGGTGGTAAAGTAGAAGTGAGAAAACACCGCCTCTTTGTCTGCTCTCTGTGCCCTGCTGTGTTAACTATATACTGTGCAATGTCTGGTGCCTTCACAATGCTTCAAACCACCACCTTGTTGGCTGCTTTTATTTCCAATTCTCTGTTATCTCATGGCATCTCTGATTTTCTTTTATTTTTCTTCTTTTTATTGAACTATACTAGAGTCTTTAAGCATTTATGTTGCTGCTTTTAATGTGCAGCTTATAGATGGTGTGTTATGCAACTTGTGAAGAGCGATAGTAATTTCAGTTACGCCGTTTTGCTGGGGGAGTTTTACATTGCAATGTTATATGCGGCTAACAGGGCTTTCCTACTATGGTTATCCTGAGTGAAGTGTCGTGGGGAAAGGGAAGCTTTCATTGAAGATTGGCAGAGATGGGAACAAGTCTCCAATTTCCAGAAAAATGTTATGACCTAGAAGAAATCGGTTTAGGTTCCCAAAGTAACCATCTAAAGTCATGTTGTAGATGTCTCTTAACATATGCTGTCAAGTCCCAAAAACTCTATCTGCAACCATGACAAAGCTATGGATATAAAAGACGTAGAGGAAAAAAGGGGAAAAACAAAACAAAACAACAGCAAAAAACCCCAAACAAAAAACCCCACAAAACTCACAAGAAAACACAACAAACAGCAACCCCCCTCCAGAAAAAGTGGAAAAACTAAGTATGTGCACTGGAAGTGATTGTGGAAGCATTGCTTTTCACACTCAGTCCTACATATAATTACTGTCTAGCGCTTAAGTTCAGCTATGTGAGTGCATTAGAAATACCCAGAATAAGCAGAAGTGGAAAGAGATGACACATTTGCTAATTTGATAAAGTAGATATATTTGTACTCACTGAAAATTCACTATTTAAAATGTCTTAACATCTCAGCCACATCTCTGATATGGTTTCCCATACCTGCTTCCTGGTGTTCTGCCAAGAGATTGAGTCCGGACACATCAAATCCTGTTATTGCTGCTCTTATCGTTAGAAAAGAACATCAGTTGTTAAAATGGCTATTTTTCAAGACACTGATGCTACCATAGGGTATATTTGTTTTAAATAAAAGATATTTAAAAAAATGCACAAACTGCTTCACATATTGAATGAAAGATGAATTGGTATACATAGCTCTCCGGTCTCCAGATGGGTTAGGTAGAAAGCAAGAAGTATATAAATTGAGATTAATTTGTATACATGCACACTGTTTAGCTTTCAGGAGGTAAAACATTGTGTACTTTCCTGCATACAATTCCATATGCACATCGTCATATGTGTGCATCTTAATAAGCATTTGGCTCATTTAAATTGGAAGAAGATGCATGCTAAAAATGAGGTGAAGTTTTCTCTTGTTTGGGACACCCAAAGTCGTTGTGGTCAGTAGGTAATCCCAGTGATGGGCTGTCTCCTCCATAACTGAGGCAGCCTTTTTGGCACACTTGATAAGCCCTTTCCTTGCATGTTTCTGACATGTCAGAAAGATGTCAGGTGCTTGTCAGCTCTTTGCGTTACTGTTTGCTTCAGAAATCAGTTGTTGGGGTTACCAACGACACCTTCTGAAAACTCAGCACTCTGACTTCAGAGTTGCAGGGTAGGCACGTGCCCCCCTCATGCTACAGACCTTCCTGTCTCTCCTGTGCTCCAGGAAGGAAAAGATGCTTGTACTGCCTGCTGTTGTTGTATATCTTGGTTACTGGTAACCTAGGAACTCTGAAGGGATTCCCTCCGATGTGTCTGTGTAACCCTCACCAAAACCTGCACAGTTTCATGCTTGGGTCAGCCTTGTATTCTGTATGATTTAGCCCAAGTGACAGGGACATCTCAGTGGTAGTGAGGGAGACAACCACTGAGCAGACATCTAAACTAGTAAATGTAAGCACACCTTTGCTGGGACTTGGGAGAAGCAGCAAATGAAAGGATTTCTGAAAGAAAACATCATCTTTAAAGTCCATTCTAACCCCAACCATTCTATGATTCTATGAAAAACAACACACGGCAGGGCAAACACTTTGGGAAAGAAACAGCAAAGTGTGGTGGATGTCTTCTGGATGCTTCTTTAATTATTTTTGTACAGTGCTGCTGACAACATAATTTATTTTTGCGCCTTTCCAGTATGTTACTATAGATTTTGAGCCAAAAAGCACCTTCTAAAAATATATTCCAGATGTAACTTTCCAGGTCAGAATTCTTCCTGGGTAGCAACGTGAGACCTTATCGTAGCATATGATGCTAATCTTGTAGTTTTGACTCATATCCAGGCAAAATCTGTCTGATAGCAGAAGGAACACACCACCCAGCCAGGGCTGACTTGCAGCTCTTGGTATTTTGCAAGAACAGCCTCAAACCATTATCAGGAGTTGTATCTTTTTGGGTAGCATCTGTTGGAGTAAGCGTTGTACTTGCTAGGGGACTTGCAGTTTCATCAGGTAAGAACAGTTTTGTAGGAGAGGGGATGTGTACGGCAATAATACTAAACTCCGTAAGTTTACTGCTGGAAGTCCTGCTATTAGGGGTGCTTCTAGTAGACACAGAATGGAAAAGAAAAATAAATGAGGGATTAATTGCAGCTTTTTCCCTTTCAGATAGAAAACCAGATAATGAAGAATACACTGTAAGATTTGGAGTTCTTCGTTTTACTTGAGCGTTTGATAGCACTTTGGTAGAATTTCCTCATTATTGGCTTTTTGAAACTGTATTTAGTATAGTCCCAAATTGTATATAATAATCACTTTTGTAGATCCACACAGTTTTCTCAACCAGTGAGGGATTAAAACTGAAAGTCATTACTGGGAGGTGAAATGAGAGTATGTGTGCTGTTGTTATCCTTTCATGTTTTGCTTTTTTTCTTCCTTTATTATTTTTCTATCTTTAATCCCCTTCTCCTTAATTTACTCTTTGAGGCAGTGGGAATGGCTTATAAAAGGATGATCAAAGCATGAAGGCAGTAATTGTCTCTTTCGGTTTCTAAGTCTCACCTCAGTATTGCAAATGGGCTATGAACTATTTTCTGTTAAGACCTAAGTGCCTCTGTATAATTTCTTGTTTTGGCAGTGGTCTGTGAGATTGTGCAAGTCAGACCACCTGCACTCCTGTAAGCCCTGTTATGGTCTATTTTGCTTCCCTGACATCCACTCCATCGACATTAAGTAGACTTCAAATAGAGAGAACTCACCAGAAGAGTATGACTCCAAATTTACACCATCCCCTTGATACCTTCTATATAACTCCTATCAAAGGCTGAAATGAGGTGAGACAGTGAGAAGCCTACCCACATCCTACAGCCTGTCTTACTCATGAGCTAACTTACTCTCTTATACCACATTTAGCTCAGTGATAAAAAGACCAAAAGAAAACTACCAAAATGTGAAAACCATTATTTTCTCAAAAAAGTCTTCTGATAAATCTGCCAGTCACTGAATCCAGCTGTCGCAGGTCAAGGGGAATGCAGAGGTTGTTTCCTATGACTATGGGACAAGGAAGGAATAAGCAGAAATTGAGTTTATATGCGCCAAGGGAACAGTTAAGTGCTTGTAAATTCTGTGTGTTGGCAGCAAGGGGGAGGGATGCCATAACCTATCTCCCTAACTTGTGACCAGCATCTGCAGCTTGGGAAAGCATCCTCCGCAGAGGCTGCCAGTGGAGTGGCTGAAGGGAGGAGAAGAGAAGAGAGAGATTCCAGAGGTTTTCTTTCATAGTGTTATTAAAGGCTTTTAATGAATAAGGATCACAAAAATACATGAAATGAGATATGCAAGTACTATTTATCAAAACCTACCAAACGATACCTATCAGCTATATTTGTGTTAGCCTCCATCTGGATTAATCCGAGACCATCCAGGATTACTTTCCTAATGCAGAAACTCAGAAGAAAAAATTCTTGTAATTATATTGGAAGATTTTGGGGTTTACCACCGTATCTAAATGCTATTTTTGTCATCATCTCAAGAGACAGGGAGAAATTGTCTGCTTGTCTCTGCTGGTGACAAGCTGTTTAATGGGTGTAGATCCTTTAATTTATGATACCGTGTTGGCATGAAGAAGGGATTAAGGCCAATTTAGTAATTTACTTTGTGAATATAAAATCCTTGTCACTGCAGTGCTGGCTAACAACTATTGATAAGCACTTCCAGCAGTGCTGCTGTTGGAGTGTGATACATATAATCAATTTGCTTGTGACGTGAACTGAATTAACTAGTCAAATGCACTTTCTGCCATCCCCAAGGTAATTTTGTGCCCCCTGTTCCTATAGACACTAAGGAAGTGGATCCTCAGATAGCCCTAGGTTGCACGTGTTGTCTAGTTTTAACATAAGCACATAGAAGGCTTCCTGTTCACCACAGTGTTTTCCAAGGACATAGCTTGTCCTTTAGTCCTGTAGAATGTTTTCTGAGAGGCAGAGTCAGGCGTCAGCACTTTGTTCTGGTGTTGGAAGTTATGCTGCTCGACTGTATTCATGCTATAAGTCAGTACTTTATGGAGCTGTTTAATGTTCAAGTAATTGTGACTAGCTTGTAGTTTCACTTCATATTGTCCTGCATCCAAGACAAGAATAAGTGCTTGACTCACAGCACAATCTTGCCTCCTCCTTGGAGTCCTAGAGGATTTGCTTTGTTGCTTGGTTGTTGAACATCCTTAGTACTTTTTGTCTCTCAACTGTTACTGAGAGATCCCATAGCCACTGACTGCTTCTATATTCAGGGAATGAAACCTCCATCTCGCAAGAGAGACAGGTTTGATCTCTGTGAGTCTCATTTCTGGGATCACATCACTGGTGCAAATTCCCTAAGGTCCAAACTGACGTGTCGCAGCTGCAACCAGCAGCTGCACGCAGCAGTGATCTGGGAGTTCCTCTACTTCTAGAAAAAAACTGTTACCTTTTGCACCCTAACATTTAAAATTGCTGTTCTCACACTGAGGTTTGAATCTTGTAAGTAGAAATGCATAACTGAAAAGTGCCATGCATCAACAGACCTCTGACCTCTTTAAGAAAGATGATTCCAATATTATTCCCACTTTGCAGCTGTGAAAATAGAAGCAAAGCAAGATGATGAGGCTTGCTTCATCTTGCAAAACTAGACAATGGAAAATTGTTTGAGGGAGCTTGGTAAAACACTGAAGATGGGCCCTGAGCAGCTATGAAATCTCCATCATTGGATATATTCAAAACTCAGCAACCTACTCTAGCTTTTAATTTCAGAGATAGGAACAACACTCAGGTTTCCAGAATCCCAATGCTTTGTTTGGTCTCTACTGTGTCATACAAGGTAAATGTGTATTTTCCATTAGAGAAGGAAAAAATTAGTCTCTTCGTGCACATTTTGTTTTGCCTGGAACTATATAGGAGAGGACTTGAGAACAAAGTCACAGTTGCAGCCTACTCATTGTCAATCCATTTCTTGGTAGTCAGTGCAAAGCTGGTGTAATAGGGCAAGTGGGTATGAAAGCAGTGTGTCTGCTGAGCAGAGCAAAAGAGTGTTTATTGAGGAGTCTGCACACTGACAGAGCAAACACAAACCGCAGCCTGCGTCTGTGAAATCCAATTGCACCACGTTTTATAGACACACAGCTAACATAATTGAGTAATTCTGTTTATACAGAAATCATTCCTGCAGCCAGTTTGCTCAGCCAGGGATCTCATGTCACTGGTAACCATGGCACCATGCTCTTTGCATTTATTGGGCTCCTCACACTTTATTTTGTGGAAGCCTATAAAAATAAAACCAAAATCAGATTCTCTTACCTTTTTGTGGGGTATGTATAGCAATCTGGACTTCTGGGTTTGTACCATGAAGTATTTGTGATAGAAACGGAGGCCGCCTTGTGATCAGTTCAGGTGTTACTTGACACAGAAATACCTGCTGTGCTTGCATGCTTTTTTCTAGTTTGGGTTTCTTGGGGCGCTGGGTGGCAGCTGAAAGCTGGCGAAGCCTCTGCAGGCCCTGTGTGTGGTGCTGTACCATCTGGTAGGAAACACTGACTTTTCACTGCCATCTCCAAGGACTAGCTTATTTTATCTAGCAATGGCTTTCCATAACAGACGCATAAATTCTCTTCCTAGGAGAACGTCCTTATCACTAAGTTAGTGAGAATTACTTGCATGAGATCTGCTCTTCACACAGTTTGAGGATGGTTTGATTTGGCTTGTTTTTTTTACAGGGTGGAGTGGGTTTTCCAGCTCCAAGTCTCCTCTTCCTTCTTTCCTCATGCGGACATTGTTCAGGCAACACATGGATAGTCTCAGAACCATCCTGCCACAGTGAAAAACTCTCCTTTTGCATTTCTGGGAAATATTGGTGGCTAGGTGAGAGCTATGGGCTTCGCTATGCCATCACACACCTGAAAATAGAGTCTGGCATGAAAAGAAGGCAGTTTTACTATTATTGAAAGAAAGTTCGGTGAGAAAAAGTTGCAGTAACCAACTATAGGTTCAGATGCACGTTTTCTCCTATATTTCACAGTGAAGACCAGTTGTAAATGTTGCTTTTCCTGTGGGATATTCTCTTCCCTAGATAAAATGAAACCAAAATCAGGTTGTTTGTCATGAATACACATTGCCCACATTTTTCAGGGGTGTTAGAAGCAGCCCTTTTTTAAGGCTGAAACTTCACAGGTTTTTTGCTGAAAACTTTAACAGCTTTCAAGTGAGCAGAGGCCATTGGGTTCAGGAAAACCAAAGCAAATGTCTAGCACATAGAAGGAGCCCTTCAAGGAATTGTACAAGAAGATATTCAGTCCTGCTCTCTGTTTTTACCCAAGTTCAGTTCATGCCTTGATTCATTGCCTGGACACATCTTTACTTGCATTTTTTGACCAAACAGAGATGGCCAGAGCAAATGAACTATAAAGCTACAGTCGAATGCTTTCAAAATGCCCTGATTTTATTAGAATCTCTGTGCCTGCTATTCGCTGACAGAAATAAGATCTTCTCTGAGAATTTCCTTCATTAAGTTGAATGTTTCATTTAACAAGAGAGAAATTACTATATTGTAGATCAAGTTATGCTGAAGAAATAGAGCTTTTACTCATTTAATAATAGAAATAATATTTCCTTAGGCTCTGCCAGATACATATAGATCAGTTAGAAAGCTCTGGAAGACACATTCATATGGATGGGGCAGATTTTTGGAAGCCTTTGGCCATGTTATCCTGAAAACTGAAGCACGGTGTGTTTCTGATGGAATTATACACATTGCTGCTGTGTAAATACCGAGTGTCTTTCTGGTGATTCCTGCCTTTCAGTGAATAAGAAGTATATTAATACTGATTAAGCAGCCTCACAGAAACAGAACATTTCACAGGGTTGGAAGCTGCTTTGCCAGCATCGCTGTGCTAGTTACTGGGAACTGTTTCAAGCTCCTTAGCATTAATGAATGAGAATTATTAAGCATTTAAACATTTAATTTCTTAGAGAGGATGGTGCTGCCAGTCTTGCTGATGCTGAGCTATAACAAGATATGTATTAGCAATTTTGATGGTAATTATGTAACATCCCATTTGTCAGTTATTCTGTTTCTCCCCCCTCTATTTTAATGGTTTTTAACATTTTACCCACATTTAAGCTAATGACTTGTGGAATTCCACTGTGATCGATGTCTGTTTAGGCTCATAATTCAGCATGTCTGCCATCTGAGATCATTTGGTATGAGGCAAGGGAGAATTGTGCTTGTTCTTAGATGGTACGAAGAATGCAGAAAGGTTTATGTAACATAGCCCAGTGACAGTAATAAATAATTTCCATGTCTCTGGTTATATATAACATTTTCTTGGCTTGCAGTCTAAAATCTGGCTAGCAAAAGTGTGTTTACTCATGGGCTTTACCTAAAAACTGGTATAGCAGAGGTATCTTCATTATTTTAAACATAACTAAGTCATAGAATCATAGAATAGTCAGGGCTGGAAAGGACCTTAAGATCGTCCAGTTCCAACCCCCCTGCCATGGGCGGGACACCTCCCACTAAACCATGCCACCCAAGGCTCTGTCCAACCCGGCCTTGAACACCGCCCTGCAATAAGAAGTGACCACTAAAATTCTTATTGTCATTATATAGAAAAGTATTCTGCATTTTCCTTGCTGTATATGATCGTGGGAGACTAACAATAAAGAGGTTTTCTAGCAGGGCCTTGAAAAAGAATAATACCCTGTATTTAGGGACTTCTATGTAGCACTGAGAAAACTAGAAAGAACAACACACTTCAGGACTACATGTAGTACTAACAACTACATCCATTGAAAACAGTCACAGAGAAGCCGGAGAACCTGGAAATAAACAGAAGGGAAGTCTGAACATGTAGGTTGAGCGAGTTAGATGGGGAAGGGGACATCATTTTGCCAATAAGGCTTAAGTCATAGATGTAAATTTGCAGAAGTTAGAAAGCCGCATCAATCAGACAGCGCAGTTGGGCAGTTAGTTACCCACTTGTGTCAGCCTTGGGCATAACATGCTCCTTTGGGAGCAAAAGCATGGGGCTGGAGCTGTTCCCTCCAAAATAGCCTGCAAGTCTGAGGAAGAATGCTGGGAAGCTCACACTGTTCCATAGCTGAGACAGGAATCAATAAAATAAGCTACAATTACAGTATCAGCAGATGCTTCCTTAGCAAGATGAAAGACTTAAATCAGATTAAACCTCTAGTATCATTAATACCTGATTTTCCACTGGCAAGCTATTCTAGTATCCCGAATTGCAAGTGGTTTCTGAACTTCGTTCACCTCAAGCTGTCAGAAGTGAAAGGAACCTCACTTGCTCTGGGGTATCGCCTGAGTCCAAACAAATTATTCAGACTTGTTTCTTCAGTCTTTTTCCCACATTGCAGAGCTTTCATCAGACAGTGCCTGGTGTCCAGCAGTTTCTGTGCCTGCTGTAACCACCTTCAGATTTTCTATCAGGTTTGAATATGAAAAATGAAACTTTGCACAAAACCTCATAGTTCATTCAGTTGACCCGAAGTCATGCGGTGGTTTGAAAACCAGCTTTAGGTTAAAACAATTATACATCCTGGTGACAGCCTGGACTGGCAGCAAGAGCATTAAACTGCCAGGAGAGCGCTGGCAGGACGTAAAATGTCCTGGGAAGTGTTGGGAGTTTGGGAAATTTTCAGTCCAGCCTCACAAAACAAAAACTTCCAGGTGATGTGGTTTGGTGTATTTGCTTTGAAGGGGTGTGGGCAGCCTGCAGACATGTTGCCTCCTGTGTTGCCCTCAGTAACATCCATCTCATTCTCCCAGATACTCCAATGCTTTCATTTTCCTTTCTGTACCAAGGTACCCTTCCCAAGGAGCACCCCAACACTGACTAGCAAATTTCCATTTCATTTGTGTGCAGAGCTTCTGGCCTTTATTTTCCACAAGAAACCATGCCAGATTTTTCCTCTCACTGGATGCAGAAGATGCAACAAGGTGAAGAGCAGAGGTGGATTTCTTCGTCCTTTTGCTCTGTTCAGCCTCATCTCCGATTACCATGTACCACCTTTTGCTATTGTGCAGCAATGTATAGAATGAAATTCTCCTTTTGATTAAACACCAATGAATCCACAGGATGGCAGAGCACAAAACCAGCAGCTGACAGTCCTTTTATATTCCTGTACATACACAGAGAGGTGTGAATCTTTGTGAGAGAGGTTGTAAGATTTCACAAGATAAATCGTTTGAGAAGGAAACCAACCCCATGCTACTGAAGCTTAATTAATTATATAAAAAATAATCATTTAATTATCAACTGAAATTAATGAGCGGAACAACCTGCCACCACCTGCAGTGGTGTGAAATTACTTTTAGGAAAGCTTAGGCATTTATATAACCGCTGGTGAGGAGTTTAAGCATGGTAATTCCTGTGAGCTATGACCCCCCAGTGTCACACTTATGACCTAGAGCCCAACTTGAGGAAGGCTGAAGCTGCAGAGTTGGAATTTTGGGAATGAGCATTATTGGCTGCACAGAAACCCTGTACCCTGTGAGTAAAGATCCTCAGCTCCTGCTGAACTCCCATTTTCACAGCGGTGAGGGTCTGTATTCCGTTGACTCTTTGTGTCTGTTTTCTGATTACTCAAGTTTTCTGTGGCATTAAACTTAGTAAATGCGGTAGCAGAGACAATGTTAAGCTTTTGTTGTATGCAGCCACAGCTAGACAGGGGTGATCAGGTTGGAAAAGAGGAGGCTGAGTGGAGACCTCAGAGCAGCCTTCCTTGTCTGAAGGGGGCTACAAGGATGCTGGAGAGGGACTCTTTGTCAGGGATTGCAGTGATAGGACAAGGGGTGATGGGTTCAAACTGAAACAGAGGAAGTTCAGGTTAGATGTAAGGAAGAAGTTCTTCACTGTAAGGGTGCTGAGGCGCTGGCACAGGGTGCCCAGAGAAACTGTGGCTGCCACATCCCTTGCATTGTTCAAGGCCAGGTTGGACAGGGCTCGGAGCAACCTGGTCTAGTGTTCGGTGTCCCTGCCCATGGTGGGCGGTTTGAACTCGATGATCTTAAGGTTCTTTCCAACCCAAATCGTTCTATGATTCTGTGATTACTTAGTGTGCCAGATGTGCATTTGTTCCCTCTGCTAAGTAATTAGTTAATCTGTGCTGGTAAAATCAAAATACAGATGTTTAGTTAAATTGGTGCCAGATTTGCAAATCAGATTTTTCCAATGTGGCTACAAAGGCACTTCCTAAACATCTTGCTTTCAAATTACTCCACTGATTCCTTAAACCTGCTGTCATGTTTAGGGAAAGTTATAGTTTGAATTTCTGTATGGGTGTTGTGAGGTGAAAAATAAAGCCCAAGAGATAAAGCAGCAGCAAGTAAGAAAGAAATTAAATGAAAAGGTACAAGAAGAAACTGTAAACGTTGGATAAAGAGCAAATGTGTGCATCTTGGATGGCAGTTAATACGCAGGGAACGCGCTGGATCCTTTCCAAACGGACTGCTTGTGTCCTGTGGAGAGGATCCAGCACTGTCACCACTAGAGGGTACCCTCGCATTTAGCACATAAACCGTTGCTTTGCATGACTTCATAGCCAGTCTGAAACAAGTGCTATCCGCCGGGGACGGCAGAGAGGGGCATTTCCAAAACAGGCTGAAAATGCTCAAGGCGTAGCTTTAAAAGTGGATTAGTACTTCAAGATGTAGCTATTTACCAAGGACAACTTCAAAATCTCTTGGTGACACAAATAAATGAAATCTCCCCCATCCTAATCCATGTAGTTGGGTTTATATTTTGTTTTTTCAAAAACACTGAAATGTTTCTTGTTTTCTCAGGTTTCATGCAATTAAGATGTTTGGAAATCATTCTGGATCTAGTTAGAGTTGCTGTAAAGATACTGAAGACAATTCAGGGAGGTTTTTAAAACATTCAGCATTGGCCTGATTCTGCAGCAGCTGAAGTTACCTTCTGGAGGAGCAGAACTGAGCATCACTAATTCCAAAATCATAGAGTCATAGAATGGGTTGGGTTGGAAAGGACCTCAAAATCATTCAGCTCCAAACCCCTGCCATGGGCAGGGACACCTCACACTAGACAATGTCACCCCAGGCTCTCTCCAACCTGGCCTTGACCACTGCCAGGGATGGAGCATTTACAACTTCTTTGGGCACCCTGTGCCAGAGCCTCACCACCCTCACAGTGAAGAACTTCTTCCTTAAATCTAACCTGAACTTCCCCTGTTTCAGATTGAACCCATCACCCCTTGTCCTGTCACTACAGTCCCTGACAAAGAGTCCCTTTCCAGCATCCTCATAGGCCCTCTTCAGATACTGGAAGGCTGCTCTGAGGTCTCTGCACAGCCTTCTCTTCTCCAGGCTGAACACCCGCAACTTTCTTAGCCTGTCTTCATCCTCTTTCTCCCTCCTCCCCCATGCTGAGGCAAGAGTGAATCCGAGTCAGTGCTAGCATTTATGCAATATAAAAATAGACTGAATGTTAATCCACTGTTACAAGGTACATGTTGCCATAGCCTGCAATTTGTAGGAATGAAAATGTGAAATTTCACAGAGTGCACCGGGCAGCAATAAATATGACTCAATCAGACCTTGCCTGTGTGACAAACTATTAGTTATCTTGAGTCAGGAAAGATTGGGGTGTACCAGGAGCGTGGTGAGGAAGAAGCAAGTGCACAGGGAGGAAAGCCCCACTGCCATGGAAAAAGGACTTGGTGGGAATTGTCAGTGGGTCTGCAGCTCCTAAAGGCCAGAGCCATTACCAGATCTGAGAGAGAGTCTTAACAGAAAGGTTAGCAGCAGTACAGGAGGAAATGCCAAAGTGGGAAATGAAGTGTTCTGTGAAGGAGTTCAGGGGATAATTGGATACTGTTGAGTGAACAAAGGGACTGGCAAATTACATCTGTGTAAATAGAGAGCCTGGTAAAATAACAGTTTATAGAAACTAAGTCTCCAAAATGGTTATTCCTGAGCAATAAAAATCTGCAGGATAAATTTATGTAAGACGTATCATATCCAGGATGGTATTGCTTATGGTTCCCTTATGATATTGAATTCCATAGTGAGAGCACATGCCAGATTTCTGGTGGACTTCACTGGAATAGGGATCTTGCTGTGTATTTTTAAGGAAAAGAACAGTGTAATGCCTGTTTGTGGTTAATGAGATGACATGTCAGAAGAAAGCATTGAGTCTTGAATCAGAGGTTGCCTCTGGAGAAGAAATCCAGACTTCCCCTTGATAATCACCCTCCACAGGCAAAAATGTGTGTTGGATAACTTCTGTTTCGGGGTATTGTGATTAACTATCTATATCTAAAGATTCTAGTTCTTGGAATAAGTAGATAAAGATCTTTTGGGGGCAAAACGAAACCCAAAAAATACAGGGCAGCATTTAAACAGATCAGACTATAGCATAAAGTTATTAATAAATAAAAATATCCTAAATTAATTATTCTGTCTCTTGTGGACCATTGGTGAGAAGATACCAACATGTTGTGGCTTTTTAGCTTATTTCAAGGATGTGCTGGTGTTACCGGTGCATAAAGTGTCCGTGCAGATATTTGGTTATGCGCATCATGTATAGGATGGATCTTTTAACACATCATTTGGTTTTAAACAGATGTAAAACATACATTGTGTCAGTTCTGTGTTGGTTGCTTGTGCTTACAATTATGGTATTGGCTGTTCAGAATAGTTGATAACTTATCCTCTAATAAGTGAAGATTTATGCTGTTTTCTTACAATATTTTGACTATTTTGTCTTGATTGCTTTCCTTGAATAAAAGTCAGTTTTAATTTAGACAAGGATCAAGAAAATGGGATACAGCCTGTGCAGGCTGCTTTTTCTTAGCTAGATGAAAATCTCCATCCAGAGGTACCTCAAAAGTAAAATTGATCATCTGCAGCTCTCACTCACAAAGGAGGCCAGAGTTTAGTACAAAGCCACAGCCTCCCTTCTGCCTGTCCCGACCTTCCAACTTTTGTACCTTCACCTGCTAGTTTGAACCCCTGTGTTTTTCCAGTAAACACGATGATGCACATGCATTTGGGATCCTGCCCCACTGTGTTTAGATTAACTGCAAAATAGGATGTATCATCTTTAATGTCAGGTGCTAACTTTCTCTTAAGCATACCTTCTTTGGGATGTGAAAACCCTTAAGATCATGATTTCTTTGGAAATTGTTGTTCTTCACACCTCTCTTGAAGTCCAAGAAGCTTGTTTTGATCACTAGCTCCAGGTGGAACCATATTATCGATTCTAACATTTTCATCAGCACCGGTCATGATTTCTGTCACCTAAACTACTCCAAGAAAACAGAGCATGGTGTTCCTTGCCTAGTTCTGTCTCTGCTCTTAGTTTGAAGTTGATGGTGAGGACTGTTTGGCTCTCCAGGTGGTTGAAAATCCTGTCTCTGTAGTGTCTTGCACTACATGCAGGTTCATTGCTCATTGTAGTACAGGCATGTCTCTGCTTCCCCCAAGCCTGTAACCTCTGGAGGCACATTACTTGGTAGCTTGCTTGCAGAGACCCCAGGAGCAAATGATCACTTCCAGGTGGCATTCTTGCCTTTTGGCTCTCTCTTCATTTTGATTTCAAAGGCTATGTCCATGGAGCACAATTCAGTTCCATGTCAAGCTGTTTGTGACACTTTAAACTAGACCTGCTGGCATTCCTCTCACAGAAGTACATGATGAAGCTGTCCAGGTAGAGTCTAACTAAAAATAACCCCAACAGTTTTCCTAAAATCTAAGCATCTTTAGGTATTTTGCAGGACAATGTATTGCATTGCATATATGTATGTAGTAATATATGCAATACATTGTCTCAGCATCCCAAGGGCAGTGCTGTGTTTCTTGTTGCATGCATTGTCACGTTCATGGATCGCCGAGTGACTGTGCTTGCTTTGAGTGAAAAGTTGCAAAATACACGGTTTTGCAGACCAACTGTTTGTCACTGAGAAACCCCATGAGTAATTCCGACTGAGAAACAGACCCGAGGACTTTGCAGTCTGCTCACAGGCACAACTTTCTCTGAGTAAAGAACTGGCTGGGAATCAGGCAGCCAGCTCAAGTTGCGTACGGATCCTTCTCAAAAGACAAGTTTGGCCTTGTGGGAGACTGCTCACAGGTACAAGTTTTTTGGAACACATCTCAGGTAGATTATTTCAATGTAAGTCAATGAAAAGTAAATATGGTTATGTATTGAGCAGTGAACAAGAGAAGGAGCAAAATGCAGACCTTTAGTGACAGACCATTATAATGTACCGTTGTGCCATCAAAGCAGGGATGTTAGCGCAGGAAGGCTGAATGCAAATACACCTCTGATGGCTCTATTATTTCTTTGCATTATTTCAGGGGTATAAAGAAACTGGTACTGGCAGGAGTGCCTAGCATTGCTCTATTGGCTGCTGTTCCACCACTGTGTCTAGGATATGTGGGCTTGAAGTACCTTTGCACTGCAGAAATTCATTCCCAGCTTTCATCCAGCTTATAAAGAGCAAAACCATTCCCCAGTGTTGCTCCAATAGGAGTAGAAGAGAGAAAAGTGGCAAGATGTCATTTTTGCCTTGCATGCTGAGTTCCACTAACTTTTTCTGTGTCACACAAACAAGGATACCACAAGCTACAGAAGGGCCCAGACGTGTTTTGTCCCTGATGTAGTGGTCCTTTACCTGGTGTAGAGGTTGTTGATGTAGGTTGGTCCTTTGCTGCTGCTCGGAGCTCTTCTAAACAGATGTGAGATTTTATCCTGGCCTCCAACAGGAGTGTGCTCAAAGGAAAAGTGTGATGTATGGGCATAGAGATATGGGGCTATACCATGGTCCTGCACCACAGTTCAGCTCAGGAGCAAAACTGAAGTGAACTGTCACTTCTTTAGAATATGATGAAGTGAAGGAAACAATGTTGTGTATATTAAACTCTTCATTGAGTCCTGAACATGGGTTAGACGGTGGTGATCTCAGGAATGCCCAGGAGGAAGCTGCCTGCTGCCTGTGGGACAGGGCTCAAAGAGAACCCAAGAGATAGGACCAAGAGCCACAAATGAACAGAAAAGATAACATACACATCTTGCAGCTTCTGCTTGGGTGAGCACCATCTGTTCCCTTAGAAAAAGTAGTCTTGGGCAAAGAGTGTGGCTTCTGAGATCGCTCAGGCCCCAACACTTAAACGATTCACCAGGAATACATTTTCCAAGCAGAAACTTGTTGCAAGTGGGCTGCTTTGCCCGCAGCAGGCTTAGAGCAAGGGTCAGCACAGAGCCTGAATTCCTTCTTGAAAAAGCCCTTCTCCCTCTGCACATGGCCAGGCACACTGTTCTGGTGGAGGATGGCCAAGGACACCAGCCTCCTCAGGACTAAATTTGATGGCTGTCCAGCACAGGTGGAGATGCTGCGGATTTGCTGCTGTTGATGTTATAACAGCCAGAAATACCAGGGTGTTGTTTTCAGGTGTCAGACTGAGTTTGCAGAGCTGACGTTACAGAAGTCACCTTTTCTTTCCAAGGCACAGAGAGAAAAATACTTTTGTCATTTGTGTTACTTTTGAGAGGAAAAAAAATGTACTAAAAAAGCCCCGCTCTCAGCAGGGAAAACTGGGTTAAGTTCCTGCCTCCAGTGACAGCTCACAAGCTGACGCAGTCTGTGCAGTGTCACTATCACTGTTAAGCACCTTTGCTGGGTGAGATCACTCTTTTACACATTTGGGCACTTCCTATTTCCATGGCAGATGGAGGAATTGAGGACAAATAGGAAAAACAACATCAGATCCCAGTACAAGTTTCTTCTGCTTTGTGGCTACCTTATTTGAACTGCCACTGAAAGAGTTTCGGTAGATGTATGTAAATGTCTGGGACTCCATACAGCGCTCTGAGCTGCACTGCTTCAGCAGAGATGTGATATCATGGATTTTTTGAGCTTTAACTTATAGTCCTAATTTTTTTCCCCATGGATTCCTGGGGAGAAAGCAAAGTCACATGCTGAGTGCGCCCTGTAGTAGCTTTGTGCATGTGGATGAACCGTGCAGATCTTTGTTCCTCGCAGCTCCGGCTCCACTGAGCAGCCAGAGTGTTGACAAGCAGCCTGCAGTGCTCCCAGCCAGGTGTGCTTAAGTCATTCTTTTAATTTCATATCTGCATTCAGGAGCAGGTCTGAGCACAGGCTAATGGCTCAAGCTTTGCCTACCAAATTACACTCTATTAATCTTAATTTCTAAAAGCAAAGGTGCTGCTGCAGCCCAGGAAGACTGGGCATCATCCACAGCACAAATCATACCCAGTTCTTTGTGCGAGATATCTGTACCTGAAGTTTCCCTACTGATCTAAACAGCAGGTCTAAAAACTAAAGAAAGGTTTTTGTTACACTAAGAAAGCAGATAGTAAGATGATTTATGCTTCCTGTTAGCTGCTCAGTGATAGGATCAGTTAAATAGGTTCCAGTATTTAATTATTGCAGAGAACTCATTCATTTGGATCATGTGTGTTGAAAGACACCCAAGAGATAAGGAAGCACCATACCATAAATAGTCGTTAGGTCCTTTCATGCGCTGTTGCACAGAGCTCCAACATTCGCTGCCCAGGGTCGAAGCCAACAACCCAGTTCTCTGTCCTTGCTTACACCGCTTCCTCTGCCTGGGCTCTGCTTTCTGCAGGTGCACTCACCTGCCTGCTACCCCATGGGGCCAAGGAGAGAATTCAACAAGCTGAAAGCAGGCTCCATCCTGCTGCTGCCTTTTACATGCGTGGAGAGCTGGGTGAGTACCACCGGTTAGAACAATATGCAGTAACTGTACTTCCCATGTCAGAGTGATGAATATGGACTGCCAAAGATTTCCAAAGCATAAATAATTCAGCTCAATCCTCTCTAGGTGAAGGGGAATGAATTGCTGCTGAAAGCCCAGCGCTTGAAGGGAGTTCAGGGTGTTAACCCAGCTGCACTTGGTCTCTCCCTGTGAAATTATGGCAGAAGTTGCTCCTCAGATGGCTTTAGATTTGCATTTTTATTAAATACTTATTGTTCCTCCTCCTGCAAGGAGCCATTATGTGGTAGACATCCTATATATTTTTATATTCCCATTTTCTCCTAGTCTACTTGTACTAGTGCCCAAAATAAACATAGTCATAAAAGAAAAATCATCATTTCCAAGGTTATTTGAGCATTTTCTTTCCTGAGGTTTCATCCAATTAGCCAGTTCCAAAACATGCTAGTGATGGTAATGCTGTGCACTTAGGTGCCTTTCCTCTTGAGTATGTTAAATGCAGGACATGATTATAAATGCGCCTTCCTATTCTCTCTGGAATAGGAATTGCTAATTGAACACTATACACAAAGCAACCCAATGGCAAAAGTATGTATCTTAAATCCTATCTTTCCTAATAAGTCCTTTAATGCACTTATTAGCTGTATCAGCCAACACAGTTTAATACAAGAATTTTCAGGTGCCATCTTAAGAGAGGGCCCATTGGTGCCCTGCTTGGAGGGATATGAAAGAAAGCAACTGATTCACAGAGATGTTTGTGGTCAGTCCTTGTAATTGATCAAGCTATTGCGCAGAGAAAATGAGCCCTGAGCTTGTCTCCCATGTGGCCTGAAGTGTAAGCATGCCATGGGGTGACTGAGGTGGCAGCACACGTTGTTGTGCTTTGTGGACAGAGCCAAAGACAAATGTCTTTTGTATCAACTAAAACCAGGAGTGCAAAATCAAGCCTTTGCCCTCTGAGGACTCTCATGTTAAACACAATCTCAGATGCTCTCTCCAATGAAGTCAAGCCATCACAGATGGTCCTTGAGAGAGTCACCAAGGGGTCTTCCGGCATGAGAGGCCATTAGGTGCTTAAAGCCCGACTGCTGCTCGCACTGAGTTGCAGTACAGAGCAGGATCTAATCCATGCTGGAGAAGTGGCAGCAACTGGCTCTAAATGGATAATAACAGCAGCTGGCCGCAAGATCCAGTGTGTTACAGTTTGACTGTGAAGGGGTTTGTCTGACACTGCTACATCATCTTTTTGTGCTGTTCCATCTATTCTTTTCCCTTAAGTGGCTGAGCCTGTGGGCAGTTTAGACAGAAGTTTAGAGGTTTTTTTGTCTGCACAGATAAGGAAGAATTTTATCACTGCACTTACCTGCTGAGTCCTCTTGCAGAGAAGAGGGCAGGTTTTGCTGTAGCCCTGTGTACAGGGCAGCTTTAGAATTAGGTCTAGAAGTAGTCTCCAGGATCAGAAAAATGGGGAATGAAGAGAGCTCAAAGCGTGGACAAAAGCCAGGAATTGACACAGAGTAATGGTGACTGCAGATGGGTTAAAAAGGAAGAACATTAAAAAGAAAGGGAGGGAGGTTGATCGGGAGACACAGAGACACTGGTAGGTTTTGCATGATGGGATTGATGATTCAAGCACATCCTCAATGGGGCAACTGCTGTAAATGAACTTGGCGAGCGAGAGGCAGTATCCTGCCTCTTACAAGTGCATGAGCTTCTAGGGGCTTGTTTCCAGTCAATGCCTGCACTGAGTACAAGCTGATGAAGCACTGGTGGGGTTTCTGCTTTTGCTTTTGCTAATTCACATTGAAAAACAGGGGGTTGGGGTGCAACTTTCATTGCAAATTTAATCACAAACATAAACTAAGTAAGTCTATCTCAGAGGATAATGAACTCCAAACCAGGCACTGCATTGTCTTGCTGGAATATTTCTGGCCAGATTTTTCCCATGTACTCATTAAACTGCTGTAAGTGTTCTTTTAGAACCCGTACGTTTTTTTTACTGCCCTATTAAATCTAAATTAAATGCTTTTTTGAGGCATTTATAGAGCTACCATTTGTTCCAGCAGGGAATATGCAAAAGAACTGTTTTAACAGAAATCAGGGCATATTCTCAGGAACACTTTATTAAAGGCAGAGAAAAGCCAGTACCGCACTGGGCATCACTGCAGGTGTTCCTGAGCTTTGCTGTTTGATTTTGGGTTTGCTGATTAAAAAGCCTTACTACATTTGGATGGGAGCCACAAGCAGTTCTGGGTTTACAGCAGTGCTGACAAATAGGGTTCGGACTGTGGCTGTTTGAGGTATGCGAGGCATGGAGCGTGTACCAAACCTGCTCTTGTCAGGTCATTGGTGTCATGGGGGAAGCTGCATCTCTGCCTCCCACCAGCTTGAACTGCCTTTGCCAGTGGGACCACTTGGATGTTGGTGTTAGCTGCTGCTGCTGCCAATTAGGATCTTCCACAGTTGAAGAAAGTACCTGAGTTGTAAGACTGTTGTGGACAATCATGTGAACCATATTCTCTTACTCGAGTATCTGGGGCCTCTCTTCTGCATCTTCTCTGTAGGGACATGGTCATGTTGAAAGAGGGTAAAGGATGTCATGTCTAATAAATGTCTAGTGCTGCTGTCACTATATAATTGGGGTTACAGTGGTGTTCAGACTGCAGTGATGAAGTGAGAAAATGCAGTCCGTTAACTGATGTGCCAGATGCGCAGATACTTCTATTAAGAGGGTTTCTGTGGAGGGAGAGGAATTTTCCTGTTCATCTTCACCCATGTTGTTATTGCCAGGTGATTTTGAAAGGTGATCCTCATTGGATATGCTACAGTGAGTTTAAGATGCTCTCACCTTTGGGATTACTAACTCTCCTACATTCAGGATATGTTCAGGATTTTTGTACAGCTGTAGATGCTCTTTTTTTCAGTGTACCTCTGACTGAGAAAGCATTTCCTGCTCTCCACAGGTGTAAACCCTAAACCACGTCCAGTCCCTACTGAAACCACTGTGCGGTGGGCCATTGATGTCAGTGGGATCACAGGCAATGTCGTTTGCCTTTTGGTCTCTTGGACTTAACTGCCTGAATTGTTAAAGAAATAGTCAGCAGCAGCACAGAATGTCGCAACCTGCCCATTTTATTGGCAGCTGATGCTGAATTGGTCCTTGGATGTATTTGCTTTTACGACACAGTAGCAAACACCTTGCCCTCACCCTTGCTATTCCAGTGCTGCTGTTTCAATTTAAAACCACTTTTTTCCCAGAGTGGATGCAAGCAGTCCTCCCTAATAACAGCATCAGGGTTACTACGGCTACAGGTTTTCATTGTTGGGATTTAGAGTGTCAAAAAGAGAAAAATTAGTCCCAAACTCACTGTTAAATGTTATTAATAAAGTCAGACAGCGATGGGTATATAGATTAGCTCCCTTACATATGTCACACCACTGTCTGAAATGAATCTGTATTCTTTTAGTCTTATACCTTTTGTTCCTCTGTCAGTATCTAATGTGCTTCACAGAGTCAGCAATCAGAAACGTGTGGTGTATTTGAGAATTCTCTTGACTTCGAACATCGTGGTGTTGCTGCCATTATGATTAATGTGTTAAATTCTTCAACACCTTTTTGCCCTTTGTCTCTCTTTTGGACTACATGGAAGACTGAGGTACGGGGAATGTTGAGTATCTTTGAGTGGGCTGTTTTCTCCTAAGGTGCTAAATTCAGAGTAGTGTGAATTTAGGAGTATGAGGTTATACCAAGGGTATGAGGTCAGGGATTGGGTTTTTTTGCAGGGTGTCTGTTAGCATCCCATTTGTTGCATTCATAGATTTAAGCATGTGTTATATATTCTTATTTTGGTGGGTAAGCGTGGCAAATATTGGTGATTTCAGGTTTGAGAAGACTGTGCCAACCAGTAAAAAATGGATGCTGGGGTAGCGAATGCAGCTACAGCAAAGTGGCTGAAAGTTCAACCAGCGTATTGTTCACAGCTGATTTTGTGCAGCATTGGTTAAGGTCTCACAGTACCTATGAATTATTCACTCCATAATAAATTACACATCTGAACAAGGAAAATAGGGTTATTTGGAAAGAGAGGGTGTTGCTTCTACCATCCTCATTAACCAGGGCTGTAATTTTATACTTTGGAAGGGTTTTTCAGTATTTTCAATATTTAATAGGGAGCCCTTTCAAGTTATTTAGGAGCTTAAAGTGCTTGTGAATTCCTGGCCTTTAACACTCGGATACTAACAAGTTGATTTAAAGAAAACTATTTATAGTGATCACAGAAAAAAAATTAAATTATATTTAAATATTTAATACTCAGGAGACGTTTTAGCATTTAAAGATGTTCCTTGTAATTTTTAATGGAATACCCTTAGGAGAAGAATGGTGGTGTGAGATTGTCTTTGACAGCAGCACATGGCACCTACAAGCCCAGGAGATTCCTTTCAGTTCTGCGTTATGCTGTTATGATATTTGATTCCAGAAGTAATTCTGAATTCATCAGAGAGAAGTATCTTACATATGGAGCCTGCGTAACATCTTGTAAATGTTGCTTAGTGTTGACTGATGTACTGCATCCTGTCAGGTGATTAGAGGCACATATGCTCCCTAAAATACAGGGGTTGAAATCTTGGATTTGGACAGCAAGTTAGTTTAAGGTCTATGCATAGAATCATAGAATGGTTTGGGTTGGAGAGGACCTTAAGCTCATCCAGTTCCAACCCACTGCCACGGGAAGGGACACCTTCCACTAGAGCAGCTTGCTCCAAGCCCCATCCAGCCTGGCCTTGAACACTGCCAGGGATGGGGCAGCCCCAGCTTCTCTGGGCACCCTGTGCCAGCGCCTCAGCACCCTCACAGGGAAGAACTTCTTGCTTGTATCTCACCTGGACTTCCCCTGTTTTTGGAACCCATCACCCCTTCTTATATCACTACAGTCCCCAATGAAGAGTCCCTCTCCTGCATCCTCGTAGGCTCCCTACATCTTCAAGTATTAGCTGTAAATAGGATTATTCTTGCACAGCTTTTGAGAATAGCCTTAACTGGCTTTTAACTGCACCTTCAGCAAAATTTCAGAAGGAATAATAGTTATTTTGTCAAATACCTTGAAAGGCACAAGGAGAAAAAGAGGCCATGATCTGGTTAGTATTTGATTGTTTTATCCATTGTGGTGGCTCTTTCCCACAGGGCTCATTGGTTATGCTTGGTAAATTTAATGTTGCTTCAGTTTTAGTGGCTTTACTTGGAGAATCATATTTCTTGGAGGTCTGAGTTAACTTGTCATTCTAGAGGAGTCTCCAGCTTTTTGAGCAAAGCTTGCTCTATTCATTCGTGTACAAGTGGTAAAGTTTTAAGGCAGACTTAAGTGCGACAGTAGAATTTTGGAGAAGAAACCTATTCTTTTTAGAAAGGAAATAATCTGGAAGATGGGCCACGCAGATGGGAAAAGAATTACTCTGGTTTTCAGAGCTGGGTTTCTGCATCAGTGTGCTCCTTCTGAAAGCTCTGCTTGTCCCAGGTTGATGTAGAAAGATTACTTTTTAGCACAGTCTCAGAGACATTGTTGGTCTCCTGTACTTGCTGTAAGTATACAACACATCTATATGTGCAGCTTTGAATATTGGCATAAGATGATCTTAAGGTCCTTTTCAACCCTAACTATTCTATGATTCTATAAAGAATTAAAGAATATTCTCCAAAGAAGAGATAGTTGCTTCATAAATATTTTGCAAAGGGGTAAAAGTACCTTCAGCAGAGTTGGAATATCACTGAATCATAGAATCATAAAATGGTTTGGGTTGGAAAGGACCTTAAGATCATCCAGTTTCAACCCCCTGTCATGGAGAGAGCATGCCTCAGCCTAGACCATGTCGCTCAAGGCCCTGTCCAACCTGGCCATGAACACTACCAGGGACGGAGCATTTACCACTTCTCTGGGCACCCTGTGCCAGTGCCTCACCACCCTCACAGTAAAGAACTTCTTCCTTATATCTAACCTGAACTTCCCCTGTTTAAGTCTGAACCCATCACCCCTTGTCCTATCATTACAGTCCCTGATGAAAAGTCCCTCTCCAGCATCCTTGTAGCCACCTTCAGACATGGAGCTGCTCTGAGGTCTCCACGCAGCTTCTCTTCTCCAAGCTGAATAGTCCCAGTTTTCTCAGCCTGTCTCCATGCAGGAGGTGCTCCAGCCCCTGATCATCATTTTCAAAGCCCAAGCATTTGGTGCAGGGTAGATTGCGCTCCTTTGTACAGCAGTTATGTTGAAATAACACATTGTAGCTCCACACATCTGCCTCCTGAGCATGTGCAGGAGGTCTGCCTGCTTGTGTCATGGAGGTATTACTGCTCCTGCTTCTTTTGGTACTGCAGGTGTTAGATAATGAATCTAATATTGCTGTTGGTGATATGGCACAAGAGGCAGGTTCAAAGAATATTTTTGTAGATTCTAATCACCTTTGCATGTACAATTTCTGGTCAATGGGATGTCAGCAATCATTATTGACATGTGGCAGCTTCACAGAAGCTTGTTGCCATCATCGTCCTACTTCCTCCCCCATCAGTTTAGAATAAGAAATAAAAGATGAAAAACTTAGCTTTGGTCTTAAAGCTCTGATTAGTTCTGCAGGGAAGATTTAGGATATGTCTAATGTGGAAATGATAAGATTTTCCTCAGAGGAGTGTATGGGTAGAATTGTACCACACGGTATTTAATACTGGAGCATTTACTCTTTAAAACCTGTCATTTGAATAAAGCTTATTTGTGAAAGAAATTAGATTATTACTCCATTAGGAAAAATTTCAGTTTGTAGCCTTGATAACAGCTTTCAATGTTCTGGAGTTGTTCAGTCAGTTGAGAAGAGGATGTAGTGACCACTTCTTGTACCTGTATCGTGTTAAGTTTGAAGCGCATATTGCATCGTCTGGGTCTTGTTTACCGGAGAGATAGGAGTATATTCGGGATACGAGAAATTCTTGTGTACACAGCTCTGTGGATGTAAAATATCTTAGTATATCCATCAAAACAAGATCCCTCATAGGGAAGAAACTCTTCATGTATATACTTACCTATCTTCATTACTTTAATGTGTAATTTTCTTGGGGAAATAGCATAAGCAAACAACTAATGAATTGTCACATATAAGGGAAAATGCAAACCATCAAAGATGCAGTGCTAGGTGATCAGCAGCTGCAAATATGAAACTTTAATGACTTGGAGAAAGGCAACCATCTCATCTGTGATTAATAAAGCATTGCATTCAGAATGCTCATCTCTCTGGCACATATTGTAATGTAAGAAAGGAAGAACACAATTATTTTGTTTCGAGTAGGTTTGTCATGTTTGCACATTAATTGAGTCATGCAAGAGCGTGTTTGCTCTGTGCTAGAAAAGGGAGGACATCTGCTCACATAGAAACACTTTGACATGTACTCAGGGAGCATTTTTTCCTCCTTCAGCTTCTGGCAAGGGCAGTGTTTTGAGCAATGGATTGTAAGAGAAACTGTGGCTACAAGGACTTGTGTTCATCCTTTTGAGTATTTTCAGGCCTGGTCTTAAGGGCTGGAATTTTGCAGCTTCTGTAAGGATTAATTGCATGATTTTGGCTTTTTTATTTATGAATTCTTTGAATGCAGCGGACAAGTTTATTGATTTATTTTCCTTAGAAAGGGACACTTCCATTGGCCTGTTGTAGCTGGCCACCCTTTAGAAAGCACTGAGAGGTTTGCTCACCTGGGGACACAGGAGAGATGGATAAATAGGCTGTAAGGAAGGATTTAGAACAAAGTCCTAGACCCTTTGCTCTCAGTAGAGTTTTTATCTAATGTTTTCAGAAGTGGCTGCGTGAACACGCTAGGGAGCAAAGATCAGAACCATTTCATCCCTCTGCTCCCTGCTGAGTACTTGTGCCCTTAGTTATATGCTCTCCGTAGGCTATAGAGTTGTGTTACCTTTTGTGCACACTCCTTACGGAGACATAAATCTGATCTTCCTTCTTGCGTTTCTGCCAAGCTTCATCATGAGAGGTGGGAGATGCCTTAATGTATGGGCCAGATCCTGTCAGGCTCCTGAGCAGCAGAGATGTGAAGTCTAAATCTCTACAGGATCAAAGTGCATCATTTTCCAAAAGCTTGCTCTGACTTTCTCATTTTGAAAAGAAAATCATGCCTTTTGTGAGGGTCCTGGTATGTGTAAGGAGCATGTCTCTAACCTCAGGCTTGCTGGAGGCCAAAGTGAAGGAACACCCAATTCCTGGATCCTGATGTGATCTCCCTGAAAGAAAGTGTGTGTGCTCAGGCAATTCTGTAAGCGCCAGCAAACACAGAAGAATAAGCTCTTAACAGAAAGCTGCACTGTTTCAGAACCAGGCACTGGTACATGACTTTAGCAGTGCTGCCTCTGATCACATATTCTCATTTCAAGTAGCTGTTGAACACTTACTTATCCGAACTTGACTGGCTGCACAGAAGAGAATTTCACTGCATTTTATAATGTTGTAATAAAGGCTACAACCATTTCAAATATCGTGATGTATTATTTGCATACCCAGACTGGACTGATACAGCTATAAACAAAGAAGACTAGTTACTAAATTCACTATTGTTCGAGTGTCAGTTGTTACATGAGAAATGTATACAGCAGGCTGACAGCAGGAGAAACAAGATCATTTAATCTCCTATATTTACTTATGTAAGAGGGCTTTCCTTTTCACTTTGGTTGCTTTGCTGAAGCTGTTAATTGTGACCAATGCCAGAGCCTTTGTATTTCCCGCATCTTAGCTGCTTTTTCTCCCCCTTTCTGCTCCTTCACAGATGGAGTTCTTCTGTCAGTGGGATCTGGCGAGGTCATTGCTGCTGTGCACTTAGTGAAGCATGTGCAAACTGAAAGGAGCATGTGCCCCTCAAAAAGGAGAACTCTCCAGCCTTGTTTCCACACGTTATTTGCCTGCATTGCCAGAAATCAGCCATGGATAATTTCTCCAAAGTCCTCTCTCTCGTGACTTGGGCACTTGTCTTCTTTCTTCTGTTCTTCTCTTCCGACACCTCCGGTTGCCACCTTCTGCTTTCAAATCTGTGCTTCTCAGCTGTTTGGCCTCATCAAGCTTTCCCAACGTCACCCCGTCAATCAGGAGCTCTGAGGCAGTGTACAGAAAGCCATCTAGTTCAGTTTTACTGGAGATGGCAATTTCAAGCTTGGAATCTCAGGGAACAAAGGTCTGCACAACTGATTTTTCTGTGTCTTGGTGCTTGGCCCTGGCCCTTACTGCAGATGTTTGGGGCTCTTTCAATCAGGTGTGACCAGTGGGATAAAATACTCAGGAGTAGTTCCTAATGTTGGGGTTCCCTCTTCCTCAGAACTGAGGTCTCAGCCCAAATCTGAAAGATTTATGAATCTTAACATAGCAGCTCTGTGTGTCTCTTTCAATCTACTTTCTTTGTCGTAGCACTCCTGGACTCTCACATCTCTGCATCTGCTATTCATTTTACTGTACTTCATGCTACATAACTGCTCAGTTAACTCTCTCCAGGGTTACACTGCAGTTGTAATGGGACTGAAAAGCGGCAGAGGGATGAAGGCATACCATGAGTATTTTCTTTGGGTATTTAAAATCTTTAGAAAAAGTAGCAGTTGACATGGTAAATTTAGCTACAGCTGACATACAACTGTGTGGTTCACAGCTTCATACGTAAGGTGTGGGGACAGATCCTCAGGTGTCGTATCAGCTCCGCTGAACTGAATGTATTCCTTTATGGCAGAGAAAGTCTAAAGAGGAATGGATTCCGGTCTCTGTAGCTGCAAGGAAAGTGGTTCCTTTGTCTTTATGTTCTGCACCTTTTAAATTTCATTAAATAGTATAAACTTGCATGGTTTAGTATTTTTAAAAAAGGAGTTGAAAGCTTTAAGTTACTTTGCTTAAAGTCTCTCAGCTCAAAATAGAAAATTCTTGGGCACACAATTTTTAGAAGGCATTTTGCAAAGAAAATCCCGAACATTTTTACTGTGATAGGATTATAATAGTGGATTGTACTCTCTTTTAGCTGTTTTACAATAGGGTGTACATGTAGCTAATGGGAATTACTTACTAAAGTATATTATTACAAACTCAAACGCTAAAGAAAAGGCAGAAGGAAGCCACTGAACAATTCCATTGTGTCTTAAAAATAATTCTTGGGATTTAAAAATGTTGAAATAATTTCAGAACTCCAAGGGAGCAGAAATAATTTAGAGCATTCTTTGTGGTGACAGAACAACCATCCTAATTCCTGTAATTTAACCCTAGGATGTAGTAATATTAAAGTGCTGAAATGGATGAATTTATTAACAAAAGTGAAATAACTTCAAATGTGCCTCAAATATCACTTTGTCATTTAGATTTGAAAGACACCAGGGAATTTGGCAGCTGGAACCAAAATCAAGCAGAGGACAAAGTAAGGGTAACAACTGATAAAAGGGACATGAATAATTCATGTTAACTCAAAAGTCAGCTCAACACAGCACCTGACAGGGAGGAAAACCCCCCTTAGCAGAACTCTCCTCGGTGCTATGCTGTGTACAAGAAGCCTCAGTAATCAGCTCCCTGCAGTGCCATTGCTACACCCCAGGGAGGCCATGGCCACTTAAACAATTTGCATTCTATCACATCAGTTGAATTAGGTGCTTTTCATAATGGGATATGACAATTGTGCTTCATATCGTGCTTCCAGAAGGGAAGAGTGTCAAATATTTGACACTTCCAGATATATTTTCTGAAGCTTCAAACCTCACCCATAATCTGCAAGGTACAGTGAGGGAGAACACAAATTCCTTATGGTTATTGTCTCTGCATCTGCATCCCCTGGCTCATTTTGGTTTTCATTCTTCCTAATATAAAAAGGGCATTATCTGCAGCAGAGGCACAGTTCTTTAGATGGCAGTAAGAACAGAAATCAGACTCGCATAGGTAAGGTGTGATGGAGTGGTATTAGACTCCCCTGTAAGCAGATGAGAAATATGATTTGGATTAGTGGATGATATCAAGGGTAATGAATGATTGCGTCTTCTGAGTTCTGAAATTCCAGATTTCCAGCAGTAAACTTCATACAGTGCCCAAAGATAAGCAAATTGCTAAAGTGAGAAGCCAAGCTGTGTACAGGAGAGAAATGTTGCGGTTTAGCCCCAAGGGATAAGAGCTGAATAACTGAATGGACAACAGCTGCTCTGTTTCCCTTGTCTTATTTAAAGAACCTTCTTACTTAGCTCACAGAGTTGGAGTTGTACCATGCAGATACAGCTTTGCATTTGGAAATAGAAAACTGAGACCTGAAACTCTGAGGCTTTCAAACTTCCTACAGAGGAGTGGAGATAAGGCTTTGCTATAAGCTATTGCCCTCTCGCTTCCTTTTTACAATACAGAGGTGAGGGAGAAGGAAAATTGTATCTCTTTAATTTATGTTTGGCTTTTCCTTTTTTTCTTGGGTTGTAATCAGGAATCACACTGTTAGCGGCCTATGTTTGTAAAGTTTGGTTTGCAAAGGCATGAATGCCTTCAATGAGGAGTGATATTTGGGTGATAGTTTTGCTAATAGCCATATATAATACTCTTTCCAACACTGTAAAATGTGTCAGAGCCAGGTGACACTGTAAAGCACTATCAGGGTGGCTTCACTTTGAACTCTTGCAGCCTAGGAATTCAAAATATGACGGAAGCTGCCTAATGTGGAAGAGTAGTAAGTCTAAAGGGCCATGTTAGACATCTCACACAGCCTCACTGGTTATAAGGACTTTGGTTAAAGATCCTGTACTCCTGAATTGTGAAGTAATTTCTCCCAAGGAGATGTCATGCTAAATGGAGAAGCCATGGGGAAGAGCAGGCTCCAGGGAGACAGTCTTCCAATAGCTAAAGGGGGCTGGCAAGAAATCTGGAGAGGGGCTTTGGACAAGGGATGGAGGGACAGGCCAAGGGGAATGGCTTTAACCTGCCAGAGGGGAGACTGAGATGAGCTCTTAGGCAGAAGCTCTTCCCTGTGAGGGTGCTGAGGCGCTGGCACAGGGTGCCCAGAGAAGCTGTGGCTGCCCTATCCCTGGCAGTGCTCAAGGCCAGGTTGGACACAGAGGCTTGGAGCAAGCTGCTCTAGTGGAAGGTGTCCCTTCCCATGGCAGCGGTTGGAGCTGGATGAGCTTTAAGGTCCCTTCCAACCCAAACTGTTCTGTGTTTCTATGTCTCTGTGAATATAGTCCTTCTGCCAATTTAGACTCTCAGTGGTTTTTTATGGAAAAAAAATGGAAAAGATGCCTCAAGGTAGTGTTTTTTATCTAATCTTAATGAATTCTAATCTTTGGTGTGTTACCAGCATTGTTCTCAGACTAAAGTTGAAAACACAGCACTGCATCAGCTACTAGGAAGGAGAAAAATAGCTGTTACACCTGACCCCAGGACACTTCACTAATCAAAGCTTTGAGCAAAGCACCAAACACCCCTCCCCTCACCTCCTAGTGGTTAGCTTTTAGGATATCTTACCTGGGAAAATAAATAGTGAATGTGCTCCTGGCTTGTTCTAGGGAGGACATCCTCAGCAATAGACCAAGTTTATTGACATGTAATGCAAAAGATTGTCCCCTACATCTTCTCATGGTGCGTTTATCCAAATGTGAATGTGCCTCATCCATGCTACATGATCTGGGAGAAGCTGGACTGGGTGTTTCATCGTTCTCTGATCTTTGTTGTTTGCCAGAGTGACCAAGAGCCCAGCAGAAACCAATACTAATTGCTTTCTCAGACTTCAGTACCTTTATGATAATATTTCAGCCATTAAAAAGTGAAACAAGAGAGAGAGACATATTTTACACAAAGCAGTTTTTAGATGTAACTGAAACAGCCTGTGAGATGCAGATCTATCAGCACTGCCATTTAAGCAGAAAATACTCCTTTAAGCTACTGGTTAGTTTGCTTGTGTTGGTTTGAATTTGGCAGGCAAACTGACTGTATTCACACTAATGCCTGAGCCTTCTGCACCAGCTGCTGCTCTTCCCCAATTCATTATTCAGAAGATCATTAATGCTGTCTGTGGGAACTGACCTTCGAATGCTTCACCCATCTCATACCAATCTTGTAATGGGTCTGTCTTTCAGATGGCATCTTAATTATCCTTTGGCCTCAAATACCCAGACGTGGCTTTAACAGGAGCTCAGGGTGGTGTTGCTGCCCAGTTAACAGATGGCTGTAGAACTGTGTGGATAAAGATATTTGTCGCCCTCAGGAAAGAGCAGGAGGCAGGACATGGTCTGACACATGGATTAGCACTGTGCTGGCAGGTGCTGTGTGATGGCAAAGGATGATATGCCAAGTCCAGGATTCTTCCTTGTTGTGATCCTTCCCATTACTCTTTCTTTTCTTGCTTCTTCAGTCACTGAAAGCCAAAGGACGACTGGACGAAAGCCAGGATGTCTTTCCTTAGTAAGACTAAGACAGAAAAAGGTGAGTTTTCACTGAGGAGCATTTAAAAAAGAATGTTTTGAAAATGTAACTGCTTATTAACTCATAAATTGACTTTGATTCCTTTAAAAGTATTGGTTCATCTGTGCATACTTGAAAAAGCAATCCTCTGCTGCATTGTGACTCTTGGTGGTATTTAAACATCTGTAGAATCATAGAATCAGCCAGATTGGAAAATACATGTCAGGTCGTCAAGTCTGACTGTTCCCCCAGCACTGCCAAGGCCACCACTAACCCATGGCACTGAGGCCGCGTCTCCACGGTGTGTGAACACTTACAGGGACGGTGACTGCAGCCCTGCCCTGGGCAGTTCCAATGCTGAGCACCCTGTGGGGAAGGAATTGTTCCTCAGCTCCATCTAAACCTGCCCTGGTGCAGCTTGAGGCCATTTCCTCTTGGCCCATACCCTGGGAGCAGAGCACAGCCCCCTCCTGGCTCCATCCTCCTCTCAGGCAGTTGTAGGGAGCAATAAGGTCCCCCCTGAGCCTTCTCTTCTCCATCTGAACCCCCCAGGTCCCTCAGCCGTTCCTCATCACGCTGTGCTCCAGGCCCTGCACCACCTCCATTGCCCTTCTCTGGCCCCTTTCCAGCTCCTCAATGTCTCTCGTGTAGTGGGGGGCCGAGAACTGAACACAGGATTCAAGATGCGGCTTTTCATGCTTTTCCCTGAAGAGCAGCAGTGTCACATAGAATTTTTGTCGTAACAGTTGCCTTCCTTTTCTCACCTATTTAGCAAACGTATTGCTTTACCTTTTACTGTAGCAGTTGGAGATGTTAGTAGACTGAGATTAACCAGGCTCTCAGTGCTGCTGAATCAGAGGGAACCATGCTTTTGGTGCACAGGCAATAATTCTTGTTCCTCTGAGTCTAACTGGCCTGAACCTTTCATAGGCCATCAAATATTCCGCTGAGCCTTCATCTTTCCGTCTCTCTGGAGGCATCATCCTCGTGATCTCATGCAGATTTGTAGTCAGCATAACACAGATTGGCAGATGTTCGGGACGACGTTTATGGCAGTGAGGTTTATTTTCTGTTTATTTTGTCTTCTTTCTCTAGTGTTAGGAAATGAGTAGGAAGGAAGCAGCATTTACCTTTTACCTTTTCCCGAGCATGCACATACTTGGTTATCCAGTTTCTTCTTAGCAAGCTACTGTTTCTCAAGGCATTACAAATACAGTCTAAATGTAAGTTTCGACTCTCTCCCTCTATATATATGCACAGACGTCATTATATGTCTGCATACAGTTTTATGCATATGATTTTACTTACAGTTATCTAATGCCTGTGGATTTTCTTCTTTTTCCTAGCTGAACCCTCCTGCTGGTATTTAGGCTGTATCTGTGATGCTGTGGTCCAGCAGATGTGAGGCTACAGGCACACAGGGTAAAATGGGGAGGCAAAAGGCTACAGATTCACCCCATAAGCCTCAGACCTCTTTTTCTATCTCCATCATCTGCTTTATCAGATGTCTTGCAGAAACTTGGAGGCCCAGTGTGAAAAAGTCATGCCTCATAGGAATAATGGAATTGGAAGCAGAAACTCCCCCAGTACTTCCCTTGGATGCAATAGAGCCTGTGTTTGTGAAAGAAAAATCTTGCCATGGAAGTCTTCCAAGGATAATTCTCTGTGCTTGCATATTTTTCCCATTTTACATAGAATTGTATAGATGACATTTTGTATGATACGTTAAATCATTTCATGTTTGCAAGGCAATTCTGGCAACATGTTCCATGTTGCATGAGATGTGAAAGAGTGGGATCAAGGGAGGGAAAGCACAAATGGAGAGGCAGCCTTAGGTCTTGGTGAATTCCTTCCGCAAGAAGAGCTGTCCCACACTGCTGTTAACATTCAGTCAGGCAAGAAAACAGACATGAGAATCAAAGATCAAAAAGCTGAACCAAAGTGCAAAATCAAAAGGCTGCAAGTACAGCTGAGCTGTGCACAGCATCAGCCTGCTTCTGGTTCCATCTAACCAGGGGACAAAAAGAGGATTTCCAAATATTTATTCCATTTAATATTAAATATTTAATATTTATTCCGCCAGCAACTATCAAATTGAGGAGTTTGGCAGCAGTGGGTTTCTCAATGCAAAAGCAACTAGGGGTAAAAGCATCTTTCAAACAGCATTGCCAGGTTTCCTATTAAATATCAATTACATCTATCTCTTATTAATAGGAAGTGAGCTGTAGGGTAAATGGTCTTGGTGAGCAGTTGATCCTGCTCTTGTGAAAGGGGTTTTTAAAGTAAATCATTCTAGTTAAATATTTTTTCCTGTCAATGAATGTTAATACTTCACAGTGCTCTTGTATAATAGCATGTGTCAAGGCAGAGGTTTGCATTTGAGTTTGGGCTTCATGTTCAAGAGACACTTGGGGAAGTCTGACCGCTTTCTTGGCACCAGCCTCACTTGCAGCCAGGGTCAAGGCCATGCTTGAATGATAGATGAAGCAGCAAGGCAGAAGCATGTGTTGTATATTAATCCGTGCATTAATATGGGCTGGGGAAACCTATACACAAGCCTTGCTGGAGAAGAGAGTAACTGTTAGGTGGTAGTTTCTGCAGGCAAGGTTGTTTAACTCCGCAGGGCTATTGTAGTGTAGTCAAGTAACTGGTTTTATACTCTCTTGCTTCTGTTTCCAAGGCATAATGAATAAAGGGGAGCAAAACTTAACGTCTTCTGTTCTTTGCAGATATGTATATAACAGTGCTAAATACTAGAGGACACTTCTTAGGTGTATTTGTTGCTACCACTACAAAAGTTTATTAAGCAGTAAGTAGCAAACAGGGCTTGGAGGTCAGTTTTGCTGGGAATGTCTGCATTGGCCTAGTTTTCTGGGTGTGCTTGGCTACCTGGAATAAGTCAGCTGTTGAAGGCGGTAGCTACCTCTGGAATGCACAATGTGGCCCTTTAGCATTCAGCCCACTACTTCTTGTTAGTGCCATAAGGATTGTCCCTGGAATCTAGCATATTAGAGCCCATTTGCATGTAAAGTGAAACCAGTGAATTTTTATCAGTGCCTCATTAATTCAAATGTTCTGTAAAACTCACGTTATTGAGTTTAAGGCATTTTGCTTGGGGATTTTGCTGAGGCAGGTGAGGCTTTCACTTAGCAGTAGAAGGATGGCTATCAGCAAAGAATGGAAAAATTAGGAAAGTAAAGAAATTAAGTTACACTGGAGATGAGAAAAGATATTTTAATCTGTTAAAGGAATATATAAAGATGTCTCTAAGACCAAAATCATAGATTTCTCTCCTCTGTTTCGACTGATCATAACCGGCAGTCATTTAATTACTTGCTTTGCACTTCTGCCATGGAAAACATAATTTCTCCCTGTGTGTGCTCTTTGTAGGGTTGCATGCAGATGACTTGCTGAGTTGTATAAAGGCAGAACAGAACATATTTTCGTGTTAAACTGGAGGGCTTTAGTACAACTCAGGTGTCTTAGGGAGGAGGTGGGAGATCCAGAAGCCCCAGCCAAGATACCTATATGATACTTTACATACAGGGTGTTTGCTGGTTCTACTTGTGCTTATTGAGAGGATTTGAGTGTACCCTGGTTTTCAAAGGTACTGTTGTGAGGTTTCACATTTGATAGATTTACCATTTCCGTATCAATTAAATTCAGCTTGCAGATTAAAGAATAAAAATAAAGTTATGTGAGTGATGATCTGGACAGCAGCAAATTACAAAACAGTTCTGAATCCTCTTTGTCCCTTTGTAACCAGGCCGTGTTGAGGTCTGCCTAGTACCAAACTGCTCAGAAATACAGGTTTTGTCTGGTAGTTTGCCTCCCATTTTTTCTACCTTTCACAGCCATGGTAGAACCTACAACCCTGTTCCTTTTAGAGCTGGGGTTGCACCAGAGGTACTGTGAGCTTCTAAGCAAATAGTTTTCATATCCTAGGGGAGCCAGGACAGCATTTTTATGGCAAGGAAGTTTAAGCTGTGTTAGTGAAAGATGAATGGAATGTCCACTGGCCTTCCATGTGCCCATTTTGGGACCCTGGAGTTAGAAAAGAGCACAAAACTGGTGGGTTTCTCCCTCACAGAACACATAAAAGGACAGTCCAGAGACATGAGTGTCATCTAATGAGTGTCATCAAAGCAAGAGATGGGATTCCGTCAGCATCTGAATGACTTTTCATGACTGGTTTACACAGATATGGAAAAATTGTGTCATCCCAAACCTCTTCCTCTATATGACTTAAGTGTGCTTTTTCTATGTTATATTGGAATCATCTGTGTTCTCTTGGTTGGAAGTTAGGCGTAGACAGTAATGACACTAAGTTTCTGCAATTGCAAGCACAGTTCAGTGGGAAGATAAATAATAAAACAGAGGTAATTGGTGTAATGTAGTCTCATCAAATAATTAGGGTAGATGTGCAATCCAATTTTCTATGTACCTCAGCACGCCTATCATGTACTGCAATGTATTTATAATGTGTAATGATGTTATTAAGTTGTTGTGCACACCGTCTTCAGATGAGTAGGTGTTCGCATCCTCAATGCATCTACATTTTAAAGTTTAATGTAGTCACTGCTTTTAGGTAAAATGCCTGAATATAAGTGATTAAAACTTGTATATTAGGAAGCACTGCTGCAGGTGACAACGCTTGGCTCATTCCCGACGTTCACAGTGATCCATCATCATAGAATGTTTTGGGTTAGAAAGGACCTTAAGATCATCCAGTTCCAACCCCCCTGCCAGGGGCAGGGATGCCTCACACTAGACCATGTCACCCAAGGCTCTGTCCAGCCTGGCCTTGAACACCACCAGGGGTGGAGCGTTCACCACTTCTTTGGGCAGCCTGTGCTAAGGCCTCAGCACCCTCACAGTAAAGAACTTCTTCCTTATATCTAACCTGAACTTCCCCTGTTTCAGTTTGAATCCACCACCCCTTGTCCTATTACTACAGTCCCTGATGAAGAGTCCCTTTCCAGTGTCCTTACAGGCCCCCATTGGATACTGGAAGCTGCTCTGAGGTCTCCACACAGCCTTCTTTTCTCCAGGCTGAACAGCCCCAACTTTCTCATCCTATCTTCATACGAGAGGTGCTGCAGCCCCTCCTCATCTTTGTGGCTTCCTCTGGACTTGTTCCAACAGCTCCATGTCCTTATGTTGAGGGTACCAGAACTGCACCCAGTATATGGTTGTCTTGACCCCTATAAATCAGGAATAAATTACCACCATTCTGGTGTGTTGGAGGTTTCAGTTAGCCAAGTATTTTAGTTGCTCTACTCAGGGCCATGGTTCTTTGTGTAGCAAATAGTGCCGGTTTCCTGTCTGCCCACTTGGGTAGCCAGGGAGGGTGAGTGTGAAACAATTGTCTGACTGATACCGTATTACCTGGAAATAACAATAATGGAAAAATGGGATGTAACTCAAAATATTTAATAGATTTCAGGCAAAAAATGTTAGAAATCCAGCTGAAGTCATATCCATTTGCCTATTTGTGTAGAGCATGCGCTTTTCTATCAGTGGAGACCTTTAAACCAGGCAGGTGTTTTTTTTTTCCTCATCGATTTTTCTTTCAGTATAATACACATTTATTTCATGAACCTAATTTTCTATGAAGTTAGTGGCAAATACTTCTCCACAAAAACGTATGAAGAAACCATTAATCTGAAGACTTAAAGAACCATTAGTTAAACTACATAGAACTACACTAATAAATAGATACCAGATTAATCTTTAGTGTAGACCACAAGAACATTCATAACATAGGCTCGGTTTCAGTATGAATAGGTCTTGCATTGCTTTGTAAAGAAGCAGTTGATGACCTGATGTTGATGAGCTCACCACACACAGAACATGGACTGGCACTGGAAGATGGAGAGTAATAAGATCAGAATGTTTGCTAGTAATTCTTTTAAGGATGAAAAATGACCCAAATGTGAAATCGTGCGCACATTGAAATTAATGACAAAACTCACTTTCCATTCAGGGGAGCAGAGTTTGATAGGATTGTGGTGTTGGTAAACATGGTATTCCATAAAGCACTATTATGAAGATTATGTGAAAGCCTTTTCAATGGAATCAAACACGTAAAAGCTAGATCTGTGTGTGTGCAGAGAGCAATACCCATCCTATTTAAATCTGCTTGGATAGAGCTATTCAGTTTTTAGCCCTTAGTTCTGTGCAGTGTAAAATGCTGGTGCTTTTGCATCTTATCTAAACCTCTTCTGCCTACAAATCCAGACTAGAAATTTTCAGCACCCAACCTGTTCCTGTGGCATTCTCATTCTTTGTGCTTCTGTGCAGGTCATACACACTGTGCACGCAGGTGGGGAGTGTCATTATCTGCTTTACCTCTGAGATAGGAACAGCAAAGTCCTGAGCACAGCAGCTCTCCTTGGCCCTCCTGAAACCTAAGAACACATAAGAGCAAGCAGAAGGGAGCAGGGAATGAACTCCGTATTGCTTGGCTTTATTCTGGGAGGCTTAGCTTTTCCAAAGTGTATGCCAGGCATGATGAAATCACGCTTTTCTCTAACTCTGTAAAACCAGTAGTTGCACACAGGCAATCAAAGGTATTTATTTGAGCACAACAGGCAGACAGTTGTTTCTTGGAAAAAGATACTTGCAGACAGATCAGTTGTTACTTGAAGAAACACTTCCAGGGAGCAAGGCAGCCGAGCCTGGACTGACAGTGGTCTGTTTTCCCTCATCCCGATGAGTCTGGGTCAGTGGGTAGTCTGACCGTCAGGTCAAGCATGTATTAAGGGCAAAAATTGACAAAGAATATGCTACAACAAGTGATTTACCAGCTGTTCACAGTCATTGTAAGCACCCCGGGTTGGTTGTTATTAGTGTGTAATGGAATAGCTGTGGACAGCAGGGCTGGGAAAGCTGAGGGGCAGATTCGCTGTGGTGGTAAAACACTGAAGCTACATTGAACAGGAGGAGTTGCCTCTCAGTTATTTTAGTGTTTTGTTTCATTGTATTGTAATTTTGGTCACACAGTTCATCTGTTGCTGTCTAACAACTTCTGAGTCTGAATCAGCTCTTTATCTGCCTTCCTTCCATTAATAACTTCTGAAATCCCCATGGAGATTATATCCACAGCCTTAATGGCCCATCTTCTTAATGGCACAGGCTATGAACCAATGCCTTAAAATCATTTTATAGTAATACGATTTCTTTCCATTCACTAGCATTTGTCATTTCTTTTTGAGTGATTTTGGTGCACCAGAAAGCCATAATAAAGGAGTAACTTTAATGTTCTTCAGGATATGATTCTTGCACCACTGTAACCTTTTTTCTGAGGCACAGCTAAGGGATTCTGACTTCATGTTGAATAAAGTACCCAACATATGTCTTTATATTTAAACATATGGCTCCATTCTGATATCCCTTGTGAATCCTAATGCTCGTGAAGCATAAAGCAGTCTTCTGCAGAAATGGTTCACTAAGTCTAAGTTTACCTTTTCCTTGCCAGCTTCATGGAGAAAGGCCTAGCCTGACATTAGTTTGCTATGAAACTGAACATAGATGTCGGGAGGTTTTAAAGCATGTGCATAAGTCTGTGCAGCTTCACTTTCTCTTAACTGCAGTCTTGTGTTTCTATCAGAGGCTTTAGCACAGACCGGTATCAGTAGTACCTGGCATAAACCACCATTCTTTTGATAGCATGTGCAGAACCAGGCAAACACGGATGGGATTACAGGTTTCTTTGAAGACAGGATGCACCAATGCTTAAACAAACAGTGTGATTTCAGAGAAAGCAACACAACGTTTCATTTTCATTCACCTCAAATCGCATTCCTATGTCTTGGAGTATTCTTGAGGTATTCCAGAAATCTCTTTCACTATGCAATAAACCATGGATAGATTTACACATGCCACCAGCCTTGGCTTTTTCTTGGCAGTTTGCAGATAACAGTTTTTCTTTCATCTTTTTTTGTTCTTTAACGTTCCTAAATCCCTTTTATGGATGAAGTGTGACACTTTGGATAGCTATTATTTAGGAGAAAGTCTCTCTAGCGGTATAAGTGATATTATTTGATGTTATAAAGACTAACACTAACCTTAGTGAGAAGAGACACTGAAACAAGAGCTCCTCATTGTTAGCTGTGTGGGATATTTACCTCTTGGAAGAGAGTAGCTGGAATCTGTTAGCATCTGGGAACACACGAGGTGTAATTGGGTAACAGGCCACTTGGATAACCATTATCCAAATGTTTCCAAATAGGCTGTGCAGAGTAAGGCATAGAGGCAGGAGCAATTGGAGGGAAAGCAAGCTGTTGAGAGAAATAAAATAAAAAAGCCATGTCTGAGATAGGAGACGGAGTGTGAGGAGCACTGAGTGTTTTGAGAATAGGGAAGGCAAGGGAAGGCAAGGCTGCGTGGAGACCTCAGAGCAGCCTTCCGGTATCTGAAGGGGGCCTATAGCGATGCTGGGGAGGGACTCTTCGTTAGGGACTGTAGTGATAGGACAAGGGGTAATGGGTTCAAACTGAAACAGGGGAAGTTTAGATTGGATATGAGGAAGAAATTCTTTACTGTAAGGGTGGTGAGGCACTGGAATGGGTTGCCCAGGGAAGCTGTGAATGCTCCATCCCTGGCAGTGTTCAAGGCCGGGTTGGACAGAGCCTTGGGTTGCATGGTTTAGTGGGAGGTGTCCCTGCCCATGGCAGGGGGGTTGGAACTGGATGATCTTAAGGTCCTTTCCAACCCTGACTATTCTATGATTCTATGATGGAGAAAACCAGCCAGTAAATATCTGCATATTACTCAGACATATGACTTTGGCTGAGAGGAGCTGGTTTGAATTGGTTTCACAGGTAATTCTTAGGCTGCACAAGTGGAAAATACAGTGGTGTACTCAGCAACTGCAAAGTAAATGTCTGCTCTACACAGAGCAAAATGCATCTAGCTCATTGTTAAATACTCAGCAGTGAAATACTTCTGCTTCTGATGGCCTGAAGTGCACAGACCTAGTGGGGGAGTCGCTGTGCTTTAAATTCATAGAGGAAAATAGCAGGTCATTTTCCTTCAGCTCCTTCAGACTCAAAAGCATTGCTTGGCCTGGCCTTGAAAAGTGCTCAATGCCACAGGTTTAACTTCCAGATCCAGGCGTCTTAACAGGATGTCAAAATGAGGCACTTGGATGGTTCCTCTAACAGCAATCTTTGCCTGCTTAAGCGCTCTTTGGTATGACCAAAAGCCTGTTAATCATCCAGGTGAGTTCTTTTTCAATTAAAGGACTCTACAGAAGGAAATGGATGAGGTTTTAGGTACCGAATGATGTGAGTCATGCAATTCAAGTTGCATATTTATTACTTGATGTATTTTTCCTGTTGCGTTTAAAGTCAAGACAATTTGGCAGAAAATAACCCCATTGTGTTTCAGTTGTTCTTCAGCAATTAGGGGGGCTGGGGGCAGCTGGGCTTAGATTGAGTGATGCCCAATTTACCAGTGTCAGTCCAGTTGTGTTCAATATATTGAACAATCACGATTCCAGATACACTGATAGTGCACTGCACCTTCAGCCTGATCGTGCTCATGAACTGACACAGCCACACTGAAGGATTTGGTCACGTTCAGTGAGAAAACTATTGCGATTAGCTACTTAAATAGCGCAGTTTATTAAAGCAACAGCTACAGGTTCTTATGGATTGCCAGTGATAAATACACTGTCTGCAAAAAGCACGTGCAGATAATAGGGTTGTGAATTGTACAAACATATGACAAAGTTATGAATAACACAGCCTGGCTTCAAAAGATAAAAGTAGAAAGTGACTCTATATAGCGATTCCTGGTTTTCCTAGGGAAACACTTGATACAGTGCAAGTCTTACCCAAAGGTGTCCCTATGTGGGGGGGGGGGGAGGAAGAAAGGTCCAGGCTATCAACCCGTCCCAGGAGCTAAGGGTAATCTGCTGATGGAATCTTGCTTGACTTGTCCATGATGATGTCTTCCCTGATATTCCCCCTTCCTTGGGCCAACTTCATACTATTTTTCACCTTCAAGGTGGAGCTTGGTTGACTCTAGTCATACATACCTTTGTTATTACTGGTGTAAAGTTCTCCTACTTTGCTTTTAAAGATATACCAAAAAGAATTCAAAGAGCATGCTCAAAGAGGGGTGTTCTTACCTTGGAGGTGGGTAGCATGGGAGATGGAGGTGGTTTTTGTATTAAAATGGATTATAATGAAGCAAAGTTCACGCAAAGGACAGCATTTTGTCAAAAGATGACAAGACTGTTTGCGCAGGGTAGCAAGTATGCAGCTTACCAGTCCTTATCAGTTTTCAGTACCACCTAGTTCCCATCTCTACTTGTGTTATGACAGAGCTTGGCTACACAATCTCCACTCCACCCCATCCTCCATCAAGCAATGTTGCCACGGGAACCGCTGTGGAGTGCATTCCTTGCATACCAGGTGCAGCCGTGTCTTACCCTAAAAGTCTGTTTAATTTTATACCTTTCTGTTATGTGTGAACAATGCTGCATTTTCAAATAAAAGTTTAATTTCTAAATCATGTTCAGGAATTATTCCACAGGTCTCCACACAGATTCTCTTCTCCAGGCTAAACAGCCTCAACTTTCTTAGCCTGTCTTAATACAGGAAGTGCTCCAGCTCTTAGTATTTCTGTGGTTAGTGGCAATATTCTCTCTGGAAACTTGAGGAGGAAACCTAAAACATGAGCCTGATGATGGCTGATTTCAGCTGCAGTGCAGAAACAGAGCTGCTCACTAGTGACCATGCACATGACCTTCACACACATATTGGCTTTCATTAGCCATCTGAAAACTCCTCAGCTCTCTCACTGCTAGGTAAGAAATACAACCTAGGCGGCTTAAGAATGGGAAAGAACAATCACATTCTTTAGAGGAGAGAATATTCCATCACTTTCTCAGGAGTTAGTGATGTGAGAAAAATACCTCACTCCCAGAGATAACTGTTATTTGTATGCCAATCCAACAACCTTATGTCACATGGAACAAGCAGTGATGATGCAGGATAAATTGTAGGTGCCCCTTCTCAGCCCTGTGTTCAGAATTGCATAGGCAGTTTAGGAGAGAGAAAATCTTTCCCAGGTGTGAAATCTGATAATGCATTAGACTATAGCCCCATCACAGACCTCTGCAGTGCCGGGCAGCCTGCACCAAGCTTGGGCAGGTATGGACCGACAAACAAACCCAGAGAGGTGTTCCTGGGCTCCAGTACTAGAGCTGTGCTCTCTGGTTTCAGTGGGAGAGAGGTGCTTGATGCTTGGGAGAATTTATTTGCAGCTTTATGTGGTTACCCTTTAGAAGTCTGGCTCTGACACTTGCTGAGTCAGTTTATCTGGCAGAATACCTCGGATGGTTGTTTTACGTGTGAGCCATGGCTGCCGTTGGGATGGGAAGCAGCACTTGGACTGTGCAAGTGGAAAATGCAAAAGGAAAAGAACCGCCATGTTTCAGCCTGGCACAGCTCATCCCTATGGTTGTCAGAGCTGTTACCCGCACTATCTCTTGCACAGGAGGAAAAGAGTGAGTGACTTCTGTCACTGGAGTGTGCCTCACTGAAAGATGTCGAAGGGTATTTCTGTAGCTACACGAGCATCCTCATAGCAGTGGCTGTGTTGTCATAGTACTTAGCAAGAAACTGGATGTGTTCTTTTGCCCTGGAGTTAGTGGCTAAATGCCATCTTCTTTCCTCACTCACGTATGGTAATTAGAATATAGCTGTCCCTTGGCGACAGGGCGGTGCCTACAGACCTTGATGGGGAGGTAGTTTGATAACTTGCTGGGAGAGAGGCTAAAAGAGCTTCTTGCATGCTTCTACATTTCCAATCTTTCTGTTCCCTCCCCTCTTTTTTTCTGTTTATAAATGAGACAGTATATCCACTGGTGTCATCACTATCAATCTGAATCTGTCAAACCCTGCCATCAGTCAGCACACTTCTTCTTTTTCTTATTTATTAAGTGGAACACTAAAAAGACAGAGAATGAGATCAGACAGCTCTTCTTAAGGGATAGCCAGAGTCTGTAATGAGTGAAAAGAGAGTGTTGTTCATCTGTCACTGAAGCTAATAGGACATTGATTCAAGGACTACAGGGGGAGTGGGACAGGACCAGATATGTGAGGACAAAGGCACTGAGGTGAGGTCGATGTAGGAAGTGTTGACTTTGCATGGATTAAGTAGAGCTGTTTTCATATTTTATGCTCCCTATGGTTCTGATGTGTACTTAAGCCTTAACTGAGATACGTGACCAGTCGCACTCCTGGATTGCAGTGGGTAGGTTTCTGTGAAGCAAGTCAATATATTTTGTAGGATCCAGAGCCCTGTTTAGGATTCTGTTTGAAAAGCAAACAAGCAAAGTGTTATTAAGTCATCTGGTGTGATATTTCTAGCAAAATTTATTTGGGTACAGATAGAGTAAATATTTTGTTCACAATCCCGTCCAGGCTCGGATGTGCCAACACAGCCATCTTGGTGAGTTATGCTTGCAGGGGTGTGGGCATAAATAATAACAGTTCAGCAAAGGTTTCAAAGCTCCTTACAAAGGCAGGAAAATATTATCTTCATTTAGAAATTGAAAGAACTTTGGATGAGGTGCCTGAGGTCACAAAATAACTGTATTATACTTAAAACCTGAGTTTGCGGTCAACCAAAATTGAGATGTAATTGTCTCTATTCAGTTGTAACTTGATTTACATCTCCAGATTAATGTTCAGGTTTAATGGGTAAGAAGGTCAAATCTTTCTAATGGAAACATTTTTAGTCAAAATCCCCATCTTTATCTAAGAATCATTTTTAATCACTTATAGTCTGTAGCTCCACTAATGGTGACTAATTGTGCCGCTGTGCTGTTAAGGTAACTTAATTTCTTTACAGAATTTCGATGCTCATAGTTTAGAGCTTTATTATAGAGTCACAGAATCCTAGAATAGTTTGGGTTGGAAAGGACCTTAAGATCATTCAGTTCCAACCCCCCTGCCGTGGGCAGGGACACCTTCCACTAGAGCAGCTTACTCCAAGCCCAGTCCAAACTGGCCTGGAACACTGCCAGGAATGGAGCATTCACCACTTCCTTGGGCACCCTGTGCCAGTGCCTCAGCACCTTCATGGGGAAGAACTTCTTCCTTATATCTAACCTGAACTTCCCCTGTTTAAGTTAACTGAAGCACTGCTAATGTTTGGGCAAAAGCAGCAGTGTGGTAGTTGTCTCAAGATAGAAAGCTGGGGTTTCAGGGTCGGTGCTTTTAGGCTACAGCTCCTTAGGCCAGAGTAACACAGTCCTTTATAATGCCTTGTAGTACTTTATAATGCTGCTTCAAGTATAATTTTTCTGCTGTCACCTTTTGTTCTCTCCCCATCTCTTATGTCCTTGAAGCACCATGTTCTCATTTAGAACAATAGCAAACACAACAGTGGCTCCAAACCAAACGTGGGGCTGGAAGGGAAATAATTTCATCTGATTACATTAATATTTTATTGGAAGCAGGATGACAAATTGGAGACTGATTGCAAACAGCAGACAATCACTGACTATAGAGAATCCTGGCACTCTGCTGGCACTTCACAGACTTTAAGGAGCCATTCCAAAACTGCAGGAAAACAGTTCAAACATTTTAATTTTGTAATTTAAATGGCATCACTCATTTCACCAGCTATTTTGCTGATTGTAATTATGAGAACACTGGGATGGACTTAGGAAAGCCTTAGAAGACCCACAGCAGTGTGTATTATTAATAGACTTGTATGTTTTCCTTATCGTTTTCACTACAAGTCATTCATGTCAAGCCAATGAGAATATAACAATTTCTCTCCAAATGCAGAAAATGGTTAGTTTGTTTCAGTCACATTTATTTCCCAGTATCGCATGCGGTGAGAGATTATTAATGACTTTTTCTTTATTATACATTCCTCTGAAATGGCTTCCTTATTTATGGCATCTTGATTTCATCTATGGAACAGAAACCTTCACTATTTATAGAATGACTTCCACTGTTTTCTGAGATGCTGCAGTCAGTTCTTATTATCAAATCACAGCCTAATCCTCCAAGCATCTACCTGCAGCTCTTCCCTGGTTTAGCAAATCACAAATGCTGGTAACTCAGAGGCCTGCAGATGCTTACAGAATCCTGTTTTGTGTCAGTGTTGCACCTCTGAAATTTTTATTGGAATGGGAATGGTGCAGTCAGAGCTTTCCTTTGACTCAGCAGTGGGGATTTGAAACTTGACTTGGACCAGAGGAAGAACTGTGTGTCACTGTGATGTAGAAACAGTACAGTGTGTATGTAAAATCAACTAATTGACTAAAAATCCCCAATCCAACATTCCTCCATCAGTAAAGAGTCACTAGAATCAATCAGAGTTTATAAGCTATGTAAATTTATAAGCTAGAGCTATAGGACAAGGGGTGATGGGTTTATCCTAAAACAGGAGAAGTTCAGGTTAGATATAAGGAGGAAGTTCTTTACTGTGAGGGTGGTGAGGCACTGGCACAGGGTGCCCAGAGAAGTGGTGAATGCTCCATCCCTGACAGTGTTCAAGGCCAGGGTGGACAGAGCCTTGGGTGACATGGTCTAGTGTGAGGCATCCCTGCCCATGGCAGGGGGGTTGGAACTGGATGATCTGAAAGTCCTTTCCAACCCTAATTATTCTATGATTCTATGTATTTCAGCTACTGTAGACCCCAAGGTGGCCAAATGGCTTCTGCCAGGGGTGCTCTGTGTGTGTGACATCCTCAGGCTAGAGCAGTGCTTCAGCCCCCAGCTTGTGTAGTGACTGTCCTCTTCTGTCTTTCCTAGAGATCAAAGAAGAATGCCTCAATATTAGGTTAGAAGTTGTGTGCCAGAAGAATGTCTGAGCAGACATTTACAGTCCTAAGAATAAATTGTTGTGACTTTTATAAGTAAATCCTTTAACAAATATGCTGCTCTTGCCTGAATCTGGGAGAGTTTGAAAGTTCTTTTTATAGTGGAATTGCATTTTCTGTGGCTCATGGGCCCCATGGCAGGGAAATTCGTGTTGTTTCTCCATAGTGGGCGGTAAAAGTAAAAGGCAATTCACAGACAGAATATGTAGTTTCACACATTTATTCTTGCAAAGTAAATACTAGCAACTTTACTCTTCCCTCAGTAGGGTTGCTAGTAATTCTTAGTATGGCATTTTGGTGGAATTCTCCATCACTGTCTCTGTCCTCTGCTGCCTGTAACAGCAAATTTCAGGGTCATTGCTTATACCCCCTTCAGGAAGTTTCAAGACCATTGGAATGTGTTCTATGTTCTCTGTATCTTTAAAGAATTTATTAGCAGGCCAGACTTTCCACTTGATTTAATTCTTGGACAAAAGAAATTCTGGCTACGGTGATACAAAAAATAAAGATAACCATTGAAAGGGGGATAAGTAATAACTTTATACAGAAGATGAAAAAATGGGTTTTCTTTAAAGGTAAAGGTAAGATCAGAGAGATTTTCTTTGCAATACAGGGACAGATAATCAAAACTCTGGCAGGAAATTAGTGTAACATTTCTACGCTAATAATATTTCAAGGCCAGGTTGGACAGAGCCTTGGGTGGCATGGTTTAGTGGGAGGTGTCCCTGCCCACGGCTGGGGGGTTGGAACTGGATGATCTTAAGGTCCTTTCCAGCCCTATTCTATGATTCTATGCTCATAACATGCTAAAAGATACAAAGGGATAAGGAAGAGTGAAAATGCTTTGGATCAGATTCGAAATGTGACTTGTTCACTAATGGACCAAGAACCTACCCAGCTGTGGGGTAAATGTTTTACTATCAGACTGCTGTGAATCTGTCCCCTCCACAAATGGGAAATTTGGGTTCAGCAGTAGCAGTCATTTTTCTCCTTCTTAGTAGCTGCTGCAGTGCTGTCTTTTCAACTTTAGCCTGAGAACAGTGCTGATAGCACACCGGTGTTCTCAGTTGTTGCTGCTGTTTACTCCAACCAAGGACTTTTCAGTCTCATGTTCTGCCGGTGAGAGGAGGGGCACGGGAAGCTGGGTGGAAGCAGAGCCAGGACATCTGACCTGAACTGGCCAAAGAGGCATTCCATCCCACAGCACGTCATGGCCAGGATAGGAACTGTGGGGAGTCACCCAGAAGGCTCAGATCGCTGCTCGGGTTGGGCTTCGTATCAGTTGGTGGGTGATGAGCAATACTATTCTCTCCCCTTGTTATTCCCTTTATCATTATTACTATTGGTGGTAGCAGTAGTGGTTTTGTGTTATAATTTAGTTACTGTTCTTAATCCGTGGGAGTTAAATTTTTTCCATGCTCTTCCCCATCCCTCCTGGATCAAGGGGAGGAAAAATGGGGAGACTGAACGAGTGGCTGTGTAGTTCTGGGCTTAAACCATGACAGTGGTGCTCCAAGAACTTGTCATTCAGGAAGCTCACAGGAGTTGTTCCTTAGCACAGCACAGGAAAACTGCTGCTACATGCCAATGCCCCAACTTCCAACAAGGTCTTCCACCTTGCTTTTCTTTCCATCTAAAACCATCCCTACCGTAAAGTAGGTGATATACTTTCAAAGCAGATAGATTGATTCTATAGGTCACGGGGTGCTAACCTGAAATCCCATCAGCAACAAACCCAAGTAGAGATAGGCAGATTCATGCATTTAAAAATTCCTCAGTGTCCCCTTTTACTTACCCTGACAGAATGTAAAATTATTGTTTTAAGTGGCACTTGTGATTTTAGTAAAGTTGAAGCTACCCCACGTCTTGAAGCTCTTTCTTACACCAGCAATTCCATATAATTTAAAAGGAGTTGTCTCAAAAGCTGTCCCATTCTCCAAGTCTACTGTTGTCCAGATGGGAAAGCACATTTGCACCCAGAATGTGTGAATACCTAAGCAAAAATGCACTGAAATAAGGATTCTCACTGTGAGTGAGGGTCGGTAGTTTTGTCACAAGTGATGTGACACTTCTTGAGCTCTTTTTTTCTCAGTCTATCTTGGATCAGGAAATAGAGCTGTACTATATAATTTATGTGACTGTGTACACTGTGAGATAGCAATAGCAGTATGTAAGATAGTGTGGTAGATAGAAATGTCTTTGCATAAAGTAGTGGTCAAATAAGTAGTATTTGTTCAAATCAGCTCATGAAGAATTAACAAACTAAAACAAGGAGGCCAGCTGAATGCATTAAACATTCCATTGGAAGCAGCTCCTCTTTTCCAGTATGTATAATTTCAGTGATATCCTGTCACATGAAAAGCCATGATACTTTTGTGGAATCTGTGGTCTTAGTTCTTGGGAACTCAACTGCAGGTGGATGTCTGGAGTTACCTGACTACATTTCTCTGCGCAGAAGAGGGCTCTTAGTTTTTGGGGCGGAGGAAGGAGGAGCGGGCAATGCTGGGAATGAAACTAACTCTCAACGCTGCCTCTTTTCCTATAGAATGGATAAAAATCATCAGTTATTACATGTTAATGCAACATGATTGCATTATAGCATCCTGTACTGCTCTATTTATTAAGCTACACCAAATCAGATAATGTTAAAACGTTTCAGCCTGACAGAAATGTTACCATGTTGCCTAATGATGCCTAACACGCCAGAACCCTTGCTCTGCTGCCGCATCGGGTGTTAAGGCGTGGAGATGCCTGACGTGAGCCCTTGGCAGACGCTTTGCTCTCTCTTTCCTCCTGCCAGAAGGGTCTTCTGGCTCTGTGGCTCTGTCTCTGCTCCAGCAGGATACTGGGTGCTCAGTTATCCATCTCAGGCACTCAGCTGGCAATTGCCAGTCTATTCCAGGTTGCCTCACTATTAGCCATGGATTAAGGTTAGGAGAGGAAGGAGGTGCATGGTGAAGGGCTCATGAAGCTATACAGGCTTGCTGGGAGCAAGAGGAAGGAGAAGGGGTTTTGGGTGCAGTCACCCTGAATGGCATGTGGAAAGCCACAAGTTATGCAGCACTTGATGACAGTTAGCAGCAGAGCCCTGAGGGAAAGATGTGGGAGAAGCAGTGACAGTGCTGAGGGTTTGATGGGCTTGTATCAGCCGAATGGCTGCTCAGAGGTTGTGTTGTTGAGCTGCTGGGGACAGCTGACACAAACCTTCACCACCCTTCAGAGTTTTCTTACAAGAACACTGTAAAACCCCGAAGCAACCCTCTGTGTGTTTGATTTTTTAACTGCGTGTAAAAGCAACCGATATTGTCACAACACATCCCACGAGAACTTTCACCTCCTTCCTGTACAGGTACTACACGAGGGCTTCCTTGTACGCACTGCTCCCTTCCAAGCATCAGATGCGATGTGTTGCAGGAAATGCTCCAGCTCAGGTGTCCAGAATAGCTAAGTTCCACTTGCAGTCAAGGACCCATGGAGCTGTCTGGAACCAGCTGTAAACCTTTGTGGGCAACCTCAGCCTGTCTTTAGAGGATCCTGCAGCCAGTGCGCAAGCACTGGCACCCTGCAGTGCTGAGGGCTTGAGCAGCCCAAAGTGAATGGGCCTCAGCAGACAGCACTGCTGCTTCTTTCCACCCTGACCCACAGCAGTTGACATCCAGCCCGATCCCCCAGGGGTGGTCTTCAGGATCTCTCCTTCCTCTGATGCCCACCTGTGGCGTGGACCTGCTCTGCAGGAAGCCAAAGGGCTGTAGGCAGCGGCTCACACCTGAACTGGTATTTTTCCTCCTCCTCTGCTATCTCTGTTTTGTACACGCAATCCAGCTGTGCTTAATCTCTTCTAGCCACAGACCAGCTCTGTGTTTCTGTGACTTTCTGGGGCTGATACCATCCTGGCAATCATATTATAAGAGAAGTTAATAATCTGTTCTGTGAAACCGATGTTACATTTCTGCTCTGGTTTCAAGACAGACCAAGTATGTCCCATTAAAGTCAATGAAAACTGTAACCAGGTGCCTTGTCAGGGCAAGTTAGAAATACAGCTTATTTTTCCCCTCCAGCTCTCCTCAAATACACGTAAGGTTTATAGATAATATTTTCCATTAGCCTAAAGCATCTTTTTTAGTAACAAGTGGCTCTCTTGTGGCTCTTTATCAGTGTCATGTCAAGCTGAAATGTGTGCAGAGCAGAGCAGGAGTGCTTTCTAGCCGACTTTGTATAGATTTAAATGTATATATTATGCAGGGCAATAGGGGATCAGACTCAGTGGAGTAACTTCAGAAATAATTGAAAGCAGGACTTGTTCCCGGTACTCATAAAATGGCAGCAGTAACTCCTCGCGGTTTGCACGCAGTTTGAGCTTTTAATATTCTGCTGTGCCATTCTATGGCCAGGAGTGAAAAGTCAAATCCTTTCAGCTCTCTTGTAACTTAGCAGAAAGCTGTAAGGGGTAAATCAGAGATAAAGAGGAGTAATTAACTTTTTCAGAAGTTTCTTTCAGCCAGGAGAATTTAAGCCTTGCTTTTGATCTTTCAAATCGACCATGAACCTTGCATTCATTTTATGTTGTATAGTATAATTATATAGAAATGCATGTTGTAATATAGAAATGGAACTGCACTATAGACAAAATGAAGTGTGGCAAGTGTTTTGGAGGCAATACAAAAAAGTAAACATGAAACATATGAAAAGCTTAATCAATAAGAAAACAATTTCAAAATGAAAACATTAGCTGCTAGAGAATCATGATAAATCACATCAGTTGTGCGGAGCAGGACTATTGGATTCAATCACAGTGATGAGAAGCAGAACACACCAAACACGAAGAATTAATTCTCTCTCTGTCTCAAACATTTATTTCAGTTTAAAGTTGTAGGTGTAGGAACTAGTTTCCCTTATAAAAACTGAGGAAAGAAGCAGCAGAGACAAATCGGACTCTCCGCAACCCTCAGGAGAGAGGGAAAAGGAAAAGAAAGAAGATAAAAAAGGTGATGTCCAGGAAACAGAGATGGATGAGAGGGTTTACTGTTCTTTACAACTAGCTCTCAGCCCTTTTCCCTTCATCCCTGCCCTCAGCTCAGATTATCGGAGTACCTCTGCGCTGTGTCATGTTTGAGATCTTCATGGTTAAAGTCAAGTTCATGGTTCTGTTGGCGATGCTGCAGCTCGTGGCCATATCAGACTTACACTAGTGGGACAACTCTCATACTCCCACTATTTGGTTTTTTTTCTTGCTCTTTCTCCCTGCCCCAAATCCAGCAGGCTGTTTTAGAATCATTTTAGGTCCTTAAATATGTGCCCCATTCAATAAGTATGTTCCTAATGTCAATGATTAAGTGCATTAGCAGCTGAAGGAGCCCCTGGCCTTAGCGATTGCAGTGCAGAACAATCAGAGCCATGTCTCAGGCCTTCAAAATGTCACACATCTGCCATTGCAAATGAGCCACTATCACTTCTTAAAAACAGCTCTTTTGATCTATTCTAATGCACAAATTACAGTTGTTGTCACTTCTTATTACTGTCATCTTGTGGAAGATTGAAATGTTTTGCTCTGTAATATCAAATTCCTAATAATTTACCTGCCTGAGACACAAAGGAGAGAATTGGGCAGAATGCTCATTTTTCCTGGAGTTGCTCAATATTCCCTCTGTGGTATTTAATACACTTTGTTACAGTAATGCATTTTGGAACATTCAGTGTATATATTTCCGGGGCAAACTATAAGTTGTGTTTTTCATCTCAAGCCCTCAGAGCACCAGGGAGCAGTGAGCAACCTGATAGAGGGGACAGACAATGCATTTTGTTATCATTTAGCTAAGCATAGATCAGCAGGACAGCCATGATCTTTTCAGTGGGGCGGGTAAGGGCTGTGCTGTGTGGAAAGCGAGGTGTTAGATGCAGTCCTGCTCAGCCAGGAGTAAAGGTGTCATGACAAAAACAGCAGCAAGTCCTGGCTGGTGACAGCCTCGTAGTGTCACTCCCCAGAGGGCAGAGCACCCTGCAAGGGTGAGTGATGTGCAAAACATTGTTTTGTAGCTTTTTTAACCAAAACAAATGCTAGTCTCTTGGTTGTTTCAGTCCTTCAGTCTGTCAAATGAACACACATGCACACACACAAAAACCCCAAACCCCAAAAACCCCAATGTGGCATAGAGCTGAAGCTCAGTCGGCAGAGGGGCACATTTTACATGGCTCAGAAGTAGGACTTCTGTGCCTACAGCAGCTGTGAGCAGTCTGTCAAGGATTTGCCTTGGAATAAGCTGCCTGGTCATTCCTTCTCTATCTTTGGAGGAAAATGCTTCATAAATAGCATGTTTGCTTGTACCCCACCAGTGCCTGCAGGCAGAACACGATGTGCAGAGGGCTTTGCATCTGCAGGAGAAAAAGTCCATTCAAGGGCAGGGAGTGGAAAGAAAACCACTGGACTGCTGGTAACAGTGAAAAATACCTGTCAGTGAGGATTTTTGTGTCTATGTTATAGAGAACATGAACTCCATCTTCCAAAAGTCATAGACTCCTTCACCACTTCAGTTTATGAACATTCTCAGTGATTCCCCAGCAGTTGATGTAAGCTTGGTGAATTGTGTCGTGCTTCTTTACTGGGGAGAATACCTCCTAAGCATTTTTATTGGCCTTTTAATGTCTGCACCTGCGAATAGTATGACTGTAAAATGAATTATAGTGATGTGCTAAACTGGAGGAATCTCAGTCATTTTATTAAGCATTTTGTGAATGAAATTGAGATTGCTGGTGCTGTCTTTTCTTTGAATATACTCTTTGTCCCTCTGTGGAACATGTGTGCAGCTCCTCAAGAGATGAGGATGCAAACCATATGGTATAGCCTGGGATGCCAGAGTGCATTTTCAGTGTTAACACAGACATGTTGCAGCAGTGTCTCCCAAAACACTAAGGAAATCTTCTGCAGTTGTATTGTATGCAATTTTTCATATTGAAATGATCTGTCAGCAACACAAGTGATGAAGCGGTTTCACTCTGTCATCTTTATTCCCTGTTCATGTATTCCTTCTTATGGCTCCCAAAGAAAATACTGTTTTGAGATGAAGTTTGATACTTTGGTTAAACTCATGTGATTTTACTTCTGTGTATTTTTCTCTGTAATTAACTGTAGGACAATTACTTTCAGCAAGTGTTTTTTACGGACAGAAATGTTAATATTTAAATGTGGGGAAGAGCAGGTTTTCCCCTTTGAAATTCAGGGCTTTTTTTCACAGTGTACCAAGAAGCCCTGTTTTTAGGAATATGTAGTCCTGTGGTTCTACAGGATCTATTCTTTTTGTTATTCATTAACTGAATTGCAGGTTCTTTGGGAGAAGATTGATTCTGAGCAGTTATTTCCTGAGCAGGGGTCACATGGCACATCTGGAAGGTATTGGGACATAGGGAGTGGAGCAGATGCAGTAAAGGATCTTGAACTGAGAACAGGACATGGAGAACTGGTGTTTCTTCTGCCATGTCTAAGGCAGGCAGTTTGATGATAGCTTTGCTCCATAGTTGATGGCAACCCAAAAATGCACTTACTCAGGCCCAATGTTTATTGGTTCCTTTAAGGTAATAACTTGGTAGTGCTCCACATTAGAGCAAACAGGTATTTAAAATCTAGCACAAAGTATTTTATTAGCACTGAATTCTCAAACACAGAGATGAGTGCTTCTTTTTTCCTTACAGGGATTTGAATACTGCTTCTGTTTTCTCCTCAGTTTTGAAATCAGTTTGGTACCACAGGGATAAATACACATTTTGCATTACAGGCCAGTGTGATATAGGCTGACACCAGGATAATGAACGTAGCTCAAGGGATAATGTACAGATATTTACAGTTACCTTTGGATCTGTGCAAAGCTACTTTGCTTCCATTGCTTTTCAGTTTCATAAACACTATTCAATCAGTTATAATTGTGTGTAAAATCAAAGTGGAAACCACAGAATCAATACCTTGGAAACAAACGACATCTAAAAATCCCTGAGCCTGGAAGATCCTAAAAAGAAGGAAAAGACACTTCTCCATATTCATGAGGGTTTACAGAAATGGATGTCAGAGTGATGAGAAGTATATCTGAGTGTAAAATGCCCATGTTCATTAATCTCTTTTCAGGGCAGCACGTCAGCTTATCAGCTTCTTGGGAGCACAATTCAAGGGAGAAGATGTTCTGTCTCTGAAGCCATCCGTGGCTGCTCTTTGGTGGCTGCACGAGAGATGCTGCTCAGGTAGGATTCATCAGACAATCATATTTAGAGCTCTATCAAGTCCATGATAAGAAGGAAAAATTGATAAGATTTGGGGGGATTTATTCACTCTCTCTGAGAGAGGTATGTTCTGGTTTATTTCTTGATTAAAAACCCTCCCATCCAAACTGTCATCTGAAGAGTTTAACTTTGCGACAGACTTTTGGACCATATTGGAGGTTCCAGGACTGGAGGGTCATCTGAGGTCAAAAATAAACCCAAACCACCAAACTAAAAAGGTAATTCCCAGCAATCTGCTGAAATTTATTAGAGTTCTTGTGATAACAAGGCCATCGGCTGCTGCTCTGGGTGCCATGGAAACAGGCATTGCTGCAAACGGGGGACGCTGCTTTCCTCTCATTCCTGTTTCAGAAAGAGAAAAGAAGCTTTTGTGAGGTGACTCGTTTAAAGGACTTTGCCCCTGTCTTACCAGTGCATGTGGTCATTGCCCTGGCAGAGGGACTGAGAGGTGTCTGCAAGAAGTGGAATGCTGGCAGTACTCTTTTGGGGGATTTTCTAGCTTTTGTGCTCCTAATTTATGAGTTATCGAGTACAAGAGGGAGAGGGTATCTTTAAATTAAGTGCTAATCTTGTCAGGGAATGCTCTTGTGGCTGAAGAATTGCGCTGGACTTAAGGAAATCTGACTTAGATGCCTCAGTTAGCGGAGCTGTTCCAAGGCTGCTCTGCTCAGCTCTTCACCCACCGCAGCTCCACCAAGCTGTTGGTGCCATGTCATGTCTGTGGCTCACAGGGACACTGCTCTGGTGGCAAGTGACCTGCATCTTGAAGAGAAGGTTACTGCTTTGAGCCTTCAGACTTCCTCCGCAGCTACTCCTCCGGGGCCGCTTAGAGCATGTGCAAACAGGGATGTTTAAAACCTGCATTGTAAACACTGACAGACAACTCTGACGGCCTTTGAGGCTTGTGAACTAAAAACATAATAGCTATACAATGGTACTGTTATTGCTAATCATAAACAAATAGGCAAATATGAAATCAAACATGCTTAGAGAGGTGTTTAGCATCTATTCATGCGTCTGCTAGCGGCAGACATTTGTGTATTCTCTTCCCATTCACATTGCATGAGCAAACAGGCAGGTTAATGTATCTTGGGGTATGTTTGGTCCTATTTCATCGCCTGTTTGACAAAGCTGGCAAATACAAAGCTATACCTATTTGTGGTAGGGAATAATGCAGACATTAGGAGTGGTTCAGACATCCTTCACCTTTGCCTTCACTGAGATTTTCAGCTGTGTGGAACCTTATTACATGATATGGCTGTTTATACAGCTGAGCTAGTACAGAGTGAAATGTGAGGAAGAATTCCCTAGTTCTGCTGTGGTACTTTGTCCGTGATGCAGCTTCAGCTGCAGTTTGGGCTTCCTGGATCTACACATCTTGGGCCAAACCACTCAGTTCCTAATGATCTTGTATAGGCAATGGAGAGAAGGCAGGAAGGCATTTCAATAGGTATTGATTAGTTGTGCTTCTGCAGAACTGGTTATTTTAACAGTACTAAGATGTAACAACCCCGAGCACAGGACTGGTAGTGCAGCAGAAGACCTGAATGGAAGATGCTTATGCTATAATAATAATTATTATTATTTCTTAATTTAAAAATAGCTAAAATGCATTGAGAAATCTCCAGAGAATTAATTTCTTCCAAGTCCCAGTTGTTTGTGCTCTAGCTGATGTCTAGGCTGATGTAGCCAGGCTTAGCCAGGAGGCCAAGAAGATGCCCATCACCCTAAAGGGGGAGGCATCACCATGAACTCTTGCATTTGTTTCTGTTTCAGACAGGCCAAATTTTAGCTCTTTTTTATGTGTTTCAATGCTAGCCCCCTCTTGTTAATAAAACATAGAATAGAATCATAAGGAGTAATTTCTCACTCCAAAAATAGTTGATGGGAATCAGCACAAAGATTTTACATGGCTGTGCAGCAACAGGATTCAGAGAGCATTTGCTGGAATTGTTGTCATAGAGATCCTGTGATTGCTGCAATAAATGTCTAAGAATCCACGCAACAATTTAAGTGGTGAGCTTCATACCTCAAATATAACAGCTGGAGGTTTCCATTTGAGGCTTCCTCTGCTTGCTTTGCAGAGTGGGAGGCAGGCTTCTTCCCCTCCAAACTCAGAGAACTTCATTAGAGTGATTAATGTGAGATTTTTGGTAAGACCTTACACAAGAAGAGTCATCTTAAGATATTGTGAAGTTGATAACGATCACACTTATATCAGGTCTGTGACAAATTCACATTTCTCTCTAAGCTGCACATGTATTATTTGTTCTTCATGTTAGTCAGTAATACAGTAATTTGTTTTGCTTAAGCTGATGCTTTTCCAATTTCTTTACATTCGACTCCTATTGTTTTTGTGCTAATGTGAAGATGAAGCCAAGGAGATAGATAGTCTGGAGCAACACACCATTGCATTAGAATCATAATAGTTAGTGTTTGCAAAGATCATCCAGTTCCAACTCCCCTGCCATGGGCAGGGACACCTCACACTAAACAATGTCACCCAAGGCTCTGTCCAACCCGGCCTTGAACACTGCCAGCGATGGAGCATTCACAGCTTCCCTGGGCAACCCATTCCAGTGCCTCACCACCCACACAGTAAAGAATTTCTTCCTCATATCTAATCTAAACTTCCCCTGTTTAAGTTTGAACCCGTTACCCCTTGTCCTATCACTCCAGTCCCTCATGAAGAGTCCCTCCCCAGCACCCCTATAGGCCCCCTTCAAATGCTGGAAGGTTGCTATGAGGTCTCCATGCAGCCTTCTCTTCTCCAGGCTGAACAGCCCCAACTTCCTCATCCTATCTTCATACAGGAGGTGCTCCAGTCCCCTGATCGTCCTCGTGGCCTCCTCTGGACTTGTTCCAACAGTTCCATGTGCTTTTGATGTTGAGGGCACCAGAACTGCACACAAAACTCCAAGTGAGGTCTCAGGAGAGCAGAGCAGAGCAGAGGGGCGGGATCACCTCCCTCGACCTGCTGGTCACGCTCCTTTTGATGCAGCCCAGGACACGATCGGCCCTCTGGGTTGCAGGCGCACACTGAAGCTGGCCCATGCCCATTCTCTCATCGACCAACACCCCCAAGTCCCTCTCCACAGGGCCGCCCTGAATCTCTTCTCTACCCAACCCCCAGCAGTGATCTGGGATTGCTCTGACCCAGGTGTAGCCATCTGTAGGTCTCACTGTCCTGAGAATCTCGAACTCGACCATCTCATGATCGCTGCATTCAAGGCTGCCCTGGAGTGTCACATTTCCAACCAGCCCTTCCCTGTTGGTGAGCACGAGGTCAAGCATGGCACCTCTCCTTGTCGGCTCCTCTATTACTTGCAGAAGGAAGTTGTCTTCCACACAATCAAGGAACTTCCTGGATTGCTTGTGCCAGGCCGTACCACCCCTCCAACAGGATGGTTGAAGTCCCCCATGAGAACAAGGGCCTGCGAGCATGAGGCTGTTCCTATCTGTCTATAGAGCGCTTCATCCACAGAGTCCTCTTGGTCAGGGGGTCTGTAACAGATCCCCACAATAATGTCTCCCATCGCTGCTCTCCCTTTAAGCCTGACCCACAAACTCTATTGATTGCTCACCTGTCTCCAGACAGAGTTCCATACTCTCCAGCCCATCCCTAACAAAAATACCAACTCCCCCTCCCAGCCTGCTGGGCCTGTCTTTTCTAAAGAGCCTGTAACCTTCCATTCCAGCACACCAGTCATAGGAGCCATCCCACCATGTTTCTGTGATAAAATTCTCTGCTTTATCCATTTATATCTGTTTTCTGTGATTTTCAAGGTATATTAGAAAGTGATTCAATAAATGGGCACAAAGGGCTGCATTACAAACCTTGAAGAAAACCTAAATACCATTGGCAGGTAATAGAAAACATACTTTAAGAACTATTATGTGTCTGTCAAGATGCGCACTGCAGGGTCCTCAGCTGATGAGCAGCTTTCTGCCCCAGTGGAAATCAATTGCACAGGAAACATTGAAAGCAGATCATTGGAGGTAACGTGGAAAACTGTATCTGTTTTAGAGCATGGAGAAAGTTTCTGGGGCACAGTAGTGTTTATTTCCTGATAACTGACAAGGCTGGTGGCTTAATTATGTACTAGCTCTGTCAAGCATACATGGTTGTAGGAATAAAGGTGTGGGTTAACTGTATTGTAGTGGGAGACTGTCTTCTTTAGGTTTCTATCAAGTGCAACACTTCCTTATCCAAATAACTCGGGTAGAAAGCAACATGCCGTACTTTGCTTAAATATGTACTTGCTCCCTAATAAATGGAGCAGTAAAATACTTACAGGCTAGAAGGAGAAGCTGTGATAACTTCTCTCTGGCTGAAAAGGAAAGAGAAACCCTGAAATCCCTACAGTGAATAAGCTGCTTGCGGTAATAGCCAGTTGACATGGTATTTTTCAGCTGAGGCAGAATTTAAGCATTTATTACATGCTCCGTCAAATACAAGCATAGCACAGATGGGCAGACAAATAGAGATAGGCTCCTGTCAGCCTTAACTGAAGGGTAACAGAGTCCACCACGAGATTTCCTTGTCCCATGATAGGAATCTTAAAATTCATGGCTCAACGGACTCTCTCCTGGCCCCTCTCTGAGTATGGAATAATCCTTTTGTGGGCTTAATGCTGCAGTTGAGAGCTGAAGCTGGTGCACAGTATGCGTGGGCCTGTCCTACTTATAGAATCATAGAATCATAGAATGTTTTGGGTTGGAAAGGACTTAAGACCATCCAATTCCAAACCCCTGCCATGGGCAGGGACACCTCACACTATGTCACCCAAGGCTTTGTTCAACCTGGCCTTGAACACTGCCAGGGATGGAGCATTTACCACTTCTCTGGGCACCCTGTGCCAGTGCCTCACCACCCTCTCAGTAAAGAACTTCTCCCTTATATCTAACCTGAACTTCCCCTTTTTCAGTTTAAACCCATTGCCCCTTGTCCCATTGCTACAGTCCCTAATGAAGAGTCCCTCTCCAGCATCCTTGCAGCCCCCTTCAGACGCTGGAAGCTGCTCCAAGGTCTCCACGCAGCTTCTCTTCTCCAGGCTGAACAGCCCCAGTGTTCTCGGTCTGTCTTTATATAGGAGGTGCTCCAGCCCCTGGTCATCCTAACGGCTCTCAAACTCATCACTCACAAGCTGCTGCTGTAACTTGCAGAGCTCTCTGCTGCCTGACACAAAGAGTTTGTATCAGTGTTTAATTCAAGATGGGAAGTGGCAACTAGGGCAATAAATGAGGGGAGGCTCATAAAGCCAAGGGCTTTGTTTTCCTATTATATGCTTACCTATTTCTTGTAAGCACATGATTAGCAATACCAGTGGGCTAAATCATGCTTACCTGAGGATGGAAGGAGCATGAACAGAGGACAGGGCACCTGTGGAAACCAGTTTGTTCCCATCTCTTGGACAGCATTTGTTAGTAAGACGTATCATCATAGGTGTGTAGCTACAGTGATGCAGCTGTAGCCACATAGCTCATTGCTGCACATCCCTTCCTGTTAGAAAGGGGCAAATTCTCACTTAAGTGTAACTAAAAATTGAGTTTCATCTACTATATTATGTGAATATGAAACGAAGAAACTCCTGGTTTTGAGGTAGTTTGTAGCAAGCAGTACAAGGGAATTATTTCTGTTGCTTTTTCTTGTTTCTATCTTTGCAGTAGCAGGGACTTGAGATGATGGTAAAGGGATAGCCAGGACAGAGGAGAACTGAGTCCTCAGCTTTTTTCCATAGGAAATAAGACCGATCTTGTAAAGGTTTGGCAGGGAAAACTGCTTTTCTCCCATTTCTTAGTGGGAGGACTGCAAGTAAGTGTGCCAGAACAGCAACAGGGGAAATGATACAGAGCTTTCCTGCTGTATATTACATCATCCAGGAGATGCAGTCAAGCTCTGCTTTGGGGGTTTATGCTGTCACATGAAGCGTTCGCTAGATCTCTTTCAGCTCGCTCCCTGTGCCAGGAGCTGTGTTACTCTGTTGTGGTCTCTAAGACAAAACACAAGAAATCCTTATTTCAGCACGTGCACTCAAGGCAAACTCCTGAAGGAAAAGGAAAGCAACTTTATCCCAGCCTGTGTCCAAGAGGTGCAGGTTAAGGGTCCTGGCTTAGTGCAGTTACGCCGTATCAATATGCTTTCTTAGGGAGTGCTGTTCAACTGCAGAGTATTTTAGGAGACTGACCAAATGACATGATAAAAGCAGAATCTGGGATATCTGCACACACACCTGGCCACAAACCTAATCATAGCAGAGGAAAGCTTTTTTAAAAAGAAATTATGAATATTTGACCTTTTTCTTCTCTTTTTGCTTGCTTTTTGTTTTATCTCACATCAGAAAGTCTTGGTTTGGAAGGGATTTGTTTATCTTAGCACAAAGGCTCTCTGGGTACTTGATTATCTCGGCACCTTTATGGCATTCTGGAACTCCATTAAATTGTTTCATTTTACTCCTGCAAACCCAGTTGGGTAGTTGCACAAAGGATCAAAATACTCACCTTTCTCATTGTTCACCTAGCTTGCATCACAGCATGGTAACCTTCCAGTTATCCCACGTACATGTCCAAGAAGGGAGACTTTGGATACAGTCACACCAGTACTATCTTCTTTGAGGAGCACACCTGTCCAGCAGGTTGCTGACGAGTGCCATCCTCCCCTGATGCTGGGCTCCCACGTGGCATTGATGGCAACAAGCAGAGGGCTGACAGAGGACTGAGATGGAGCCTCAGCCTACAGTCCATGGGCTTGGGTAGAGCTAGGATGGATGGGCTTGGGGTTTGCTTCCCATTCCGCCTCCTATTGTGCCTGGTTAATACAGAATGCATAACCAGGCTCCACATCTGCCAGTGATTTAAAAACAAATTAGCAATTAAAGGGGAGGGAAAACCAAAGGCATGAGAAACCTTTGATGTTCTCATTCCTCACTGCTGGGAGACAATTAGCCAAAGTGAACAGGAGCTGTGGGAAGCCATCTAGCCAGCTTTCCAAATGGCAATCATTGTCACACATTGCAGATGCCGTTCCTTCCTTCAGTTGGCATGTTTCATTTCTTTCAGTTAATGCATTCACTTGAACTGAGGAAGTATTTGCTTCTTTGTTTTTACATTTCTACTGTATTTTTAGTGTCTGATACTTGTCTCATCATTAATATTTCTTACCACAATGTGTCTTCTATGACAAAGAAGGTCATTCACTATCAGCTTACACAAACAATGATGCATCATCTATCTTTACAGGACAGTGTGAGGTACTCGGCCATACCTGTCTGTCCTACTGCTGTTTGTCTCCCCATCTGTCTTGTTCCAGTGTGTAACATCTAATTAACAGCTGTGGTAATTAATAATGCCGTGGGTCTCTTATCTATTATTTTTCAGTTTCAGTAGGGATAAATCAGCGCATTGAACACGAAAGGAACTGTAGTATGGAATGATGAAGAGCATAAAAAGGGCACTTACAGTTTTTAAATATTCATAAAATAGATGGCAGGAGCCATCATTTTTAATAGAAGACTTTCTATGGTGAATAAAACTGACATTTTACTGCCTCTTTGTAGAGCACTAACAGGGCACTGTGTAGCTGTACACCGCCCCACATGTACATGAGACAGTTGAATGATTAGTTCATGGCAACTGCCTTGAAGAAATAGTTGTTTGCTGGAGTTTTATTTTAATAGTTTGCAGGTTCTGACAGTGGTGTTTGGCCTTTTGAAATTGTCAATTTGAGGTGTATCGGTCTGTACAAAATTGCAGATTAAAGGTTGAATGCAATTATTCTCCATGGATAATCTCCATTAGAGCAAATTATTTGGTCATCTAAGTCACAAAGTATGGTTTCTGCAACTAACTCTTTAGATGATCATAACCAGTGTTTCTGGTTTAGAAATCAGATTGGATTCTGCTTTCTTCCAGAAGAATTCATTTTGATGATTAAACACACCTTTCTTTTAGGCCCCAAAAGTGGGGGAACAGGGAGGAGAAGGGAAGGGAAAAGGAAAGGGAAAGTGAAGGAGAAGGAAAAGCAATGGAGAAAGGCAAGGAAAGGAAAAGAGAAAGTAAAGCAGAAAGGAAAATGGAAAGGAAAGGAGAGGAAGGGAAGGAAGGGAAGGGGAAGGGAAAGGGAAAAGAAAAAGAAAAAGAAAACCTTGGAGATACTCAAAACCCAGCTGGAAGCAGTCCTGAGTAACCTGCTCCCTGGACACAGCCTGCTCTAATTGACGTGCTCTGAGTGGTGGTTGGACTCTGTGATCACCAAAGATGTCCTTCTACCTTAGCTTTCAAGAAGCAGAGTGCAAAACGTAGGTCCAGCCTATTGCACTGGGCAGCCAAGAGTATCAGTGTGGGGTTTAAGCAGGGCTAAACTGGAGGCTGAAGGCTGAGCAGTGGGAGTGAAGCCTGGTGCCATGCTATGCTGGTAATTGTGGGTAAGATGTCTGCAAGGTCCCCTTGCAGAAACTGCTTTTGAAAGTCTTCCTCAGCAATTTTTCCTGGAGGAAAATGAAGATAGCCTTGGCTGAAGCTTCCTTCCCATGGCACTTTTGCTTGGAGACAGAAGGAGCATACTGGAGGCATTCAGGCGCTCAACTTTTATTAATAGCTGTCTCTCCTATTTTGTTCATTACCAGAAAGATGAGCCCTGTTAAAGCACCAAGTATTAATCCTTACAGAATATGTTCCTTGCACAAAAATAGCTACAGCATAAAAGATTGTTTAAGCTCTATCAGCAGCAGTTTATATATGGCATTAACTCTCCCTTCCGGGAGAGCAGGGGCTGAGCAGAGCTGGAGTTGCAGCAGTGGGAGATGCATTATCAGCTTTGGAGCTGGCTTAGACAGTAACAAACAGCTCAGTGTGTGATGTGCTAGGTCTCACCACTAGCTGATATGACTGGAGATACTGACAATGCCTGATTTTCTGTATACAGACTGTAACTTGGGGGCTGTGCATAGGCACAGGAGTTGACAGTTGTTAATTCTGTTCAGCTGTCCAAACCATTCTATTCCTCACTTTCTTGGCTGGTGAGGTGCCATAAACCCAGAGAAAGGGAAGATTGATGATAAAATGCAATTGTTATGTATACTGGTGGGTTACCTGACCTAGAAATACTGCAGTAATTAACAGAGATTTATTCATTTTTAGAAGAAAAGTGATCTTGTGTTTGGTTAAGTCACATATGAAAGAAAAGGGAAAGATAAAATAGAAAGCAAAAGCATCACTTCTTTTTGTTTATGATGCATTTGATGGATGTCTCTCTAAGGATCTGATTGAACTCAGTGTTATACCCACCAAATGAAGATAAATCATTGGTGAAGGGTTTGTAGAGTACATGCCCAAAATCAATTATGCTCACATGGAGATCTATTAATCTATTTCTTCCTTTTCAGTCTACCCAGCCTCTTGTAATGTCTTTTTAGCATTCCAGACAGAGGTTATCTTTTTTAAGTGGTGGAGTCGTTTCATCCCTTCCCTATGCTCAGCCCAGTTACTTTAACTGAGTTTCTTTCAAGAAAACCTCTAAAAGTCTACAGCAGTAAAGTGGTGATATGAATATCAACCCCTTTCTGCAGTGTAGTTTGTTGTGGTGGTTGGTGCTGGTAACACAGCAGCCTGACAATACTCCTGTATGAAAGAGGAAGGAAAAGAATAAATAATACTTGCTTAAATAAGGCTGTACAGTTGAAAAAGCTGCAGTGAAAAAGTGATTTTCAGAAAATGGTCTCTTTCTGTGGAACTGTGTTCAGGGAAAAGCAGTTGAGTTCAGATCCAGACTGTATTAGATTCTCTCCCTATTTCCCAGGGGAAAATAGGCCATTCATGGTCAATGCCTTAATCAAAGAAGATGAAGGAGGCAGAACAAGCATTGGAGTTAGGGGAAATCACAGTTGAGAACTGAGTCCACAGCTTCTAAACTTCATTCAGCTTTTAAATTATGAGGCCACCTTGTGTTTCTACACCAGGAACATGTTCATAGTGAGCAGCAAACTCTATTCCGCCTCTTTCCATCTATGATATTTCATCATGTTAACAATGTAAAGGATTGTTTTCTCATTAGGAATAAGTCAATCAAGCAGGTAGGCAAAGCATTCTGATTGAATAACAAACCCCAGCACAGATAAAAGTTAGTTTTCACTTTGTCAGTGAATGATGGGCATTAAAATAGCCAACCGGTTCTGTCTCCAGAGTGAAATATCGGCAGTTAATGTATGAACATCCTGCCAGTGGACTTCAACTTGGAATGGAAGCGTTCATTGGCTGGATTTGATGATCTTTAAGGTCTTTTCCAACCTAAATGATTTTGTGGAATAGGTGGTGTACTGAGATGCTGTATTGATGGGGTACAAATATTACTGTGATTTGGTGCAGTGATGACATAAAAAGCAGTCTGTCTTAAGATGATTTTTGTGGCTGTCCTCGTAAGTTCAAGGGAGGGTGGGTGATGAAAGCTTCTGGATCCTCCATGAACTCAGTTCCTGGGAGAAAGCCCTGAAGGCCAGGGGGCACTGGGGCATGATTATCTTTGCACTCAGTTTACTGTGTTTTGCTCCAGGGTTGGATTTCCAGCATGTATCTGGAAGAACAGCCCTGAACACTGCAGTCTTTAAAGACAGTGGCTATGTTAAGCAGCCCCTAAGGATGGAGAGAAATGACCTTTTAGAAGGTAATTTTCGAAGGTGATGCTTTACAACTCCATAGGTGGGCTTTCACTCAAACATGCTCGCAGGCATCTGTCCGACCGTGACTTCTGTGGTTGTCCTATGAAGTGCTTGATGTACTAGTTTTTACTTTCAGTAGCTGTGTAGAGAGTATTAGGAGGAGCTGAGTGGAAGCAGCGGTGACCCCTTTCCCCACAGAGAGTGTATCCAGCCCCATGGCACACCAGAGCTGCTGGCCCTTAGGAATTCTGTTGATGTATATAGCGTAGTTACACTTGTCAAATGAGAGACCCTCACAGACCCCTCTAATCTGTTGCAGTGAATTAGCATCCTCATTGATAGACCCTTGCCAAATAGTTCAGCCCTGGGCTTGAATAGAGAGTTGCTGTCAATAAAGTTTGATACACAAATGTGATATTTCGAGTCTTTAAGAACAGGGCATCAGTTGCGGGGCTGTGAGTTTCATTGGCTTTCTAAGCAGAATTGAACTTTGGTTGCTAATTCATTCAAAGCAAGTAGCCGGTGTATAAATCCTGAGTTCTGTGGGAATGCCCGTGCATACAAAATTAAACTGGATAAAATCTATATGCCCAGGGGTGTTTTGGGTGAGTTTCCAGTTTTTATACTCAACCTTTGTTCTGATGGTATTAATATATGGTGTTGTTGCAGCTGCTGTCGGCGTCTGTAGCACAGTGATTAGTAACAGATTGACAAAACTTGGTCTCTTTGTTAATAAGAATCAACACAGTTATTAATAATTCACGTAAGTTGTACTGAGGGTACAGCCTCAGTGAATCAGTGAAATATCCCACACGATAAGTAGTGATGGAGATCAAAAGCAGGATTCTGCAGCAGTCTTCATCATCGAGCAGAAGGCGATCCTGGCATTCTAAGGAAGCACTAACTTACTTTCATTATGTTTTTATTATGATGATGATGATTATTATAGCATTAATTTGCTGAGTGGATTTTCTAGCCCGTAAGCATCAGGGCAACAGAAGTGCTTTTCTCAGATTGTGCCATCAAGAGTTTCTGATTCCAGTTAAATCCAGCTTGGCAGTGCAAGCACCAAAACTACCCCCAGCTCTGTAGTGTCATTCAAGTCAGATCCATGTTTGACATGACTTCAGCATGACACAGGAGAAGCAAATCTGGTTTAAATAGAGGGAAATTACTTCAGAATACATTCCAGAAGGCAAGCTTTAGTTGAGATAGAGGGATTTTATTTTCTTTCAACATGAGTTCGCATGGGAAGGGGATGGGAGTGAGACAGGATATTTTCACGCCTTTTTCACTCTGTTGGATAATACCACAAAGTTTGTTTTGCTTAGATTCCGAGTTTGATTCCTCAATTTGTGGATGTCCTTCAGATAAAGGAACTGTTTAAAATGCAGGAATTGAGCCCAGCTATTAAACTTGCCCAGCTCCACTCATCTTTTTTTACTTTCCTTAGCATAGAAAGAGGCAGAATCAACAGAATGGAGTTAGAGCTCATGCAAAAGGCATAAAGGCATACCTTTTTTAGTTGAAACCTTCCTTCAGTGAAGCATTTACTTTCTTAGTACTAGCTATTCATAACAAATTCTGGCTCAGGAAAACTCCTTTTGAACTCCTTTGGCTTTTAAGGACTGTTTTTCATTTCCCTTTTGCTCTGTGGCAATGTATGTGTTGAAACCTTTGCACACAAGGTTTTGCTGTTCACAATACTATCTCCAGTTATTGGGTAAGGCACTGAATGGACTTTTCTCCCCCAAGACAGAATTACAGACTACAACACAGAGTTCAGCAGTGCTGTTTGGCATTGCGTTCCCTGTACCAGTTATGCTTTCACTGAGCAAAATATTCATGTGGTTTTCCCCCTAAATCCCTGTGAATGCAGCAGCCACGATACTACACATAAGGGCAGAGAAAACTCATCTCGGATGGTTCAGTGAAGACAGCTTTATTTCTCCTGAGCTATACCAAAGGGCTGAAAAACTGCCACTGACTTCAGCAGGGCAGATCGAGGTCTCAGGTTTGTGCCATGCTGAGGAAATGGTCAGTGAAGTATTTTCAAGCTAAGGACAGGAGATATTAGCTGGACATTGAACATACTGAAGGGTGAAAGGCAAACAGTGACACAGAGAATGGCTTTCCAACAAAAAAAACCACTAAAGCCTGTAGATTTTGTGTGGTTTTCTACAAGAAATAACAGAAAATGCAAAGAAGGCATAATCACCTCACCTCCAGATTCATGGTTATTTGGCACATGTGGCTCTATGGGAGTTTAATAAACCTACACTTAATTGTCTCACTTGGCCACAGTCCTGCCCAGTCCATTTGGGATATATGCATGAAGGACTCCATAAAATCCTTGCGTTGCTTCATTGATCTTTTCTCGATTTTTTCTTAATCACTTCTGTTAACATACATGATGACAATTCTCTGATATGAAAAATCCCCCCTACCTGCCATTAGTGATTGCAAGAGTATTTGGCTGTCTGATCGGCCTTGAACACAGGGCTAAGGGAACAGAGTGGCCTTTGGGGCATTTCTCATCTTTCTAGACTCACTGCTTTGCGCATGTACCTTGGTCAGCCCACGTTTCAGCTGCAGATAAGGGATTTTATGCTGTATATGTAGAAGTCTGTTGGTCTTTTGTGTAGAGAGATATGAAACGCAAATAACACTTGAAAAAGCTGTGTGGGGTCTAATGCACTGGGTACATTTCTGGAGCTAATTTTAGTCCTTGCTAAACTGAATCAAAATGGAAATTGAGAATAAAGCAGTCCTTTTCTGCTCATAAGTATTGTGCAACTCCTGACATTTGGTACAAGGATCATACTGTTGAAAACAGAATATTATCTCCCTCATGTGCATAGGAAACATTCAGCATAACGGAACTTCCTCATATGGATTAAACCCACTATATGGATATAGTAGAAAAACTTTATGAAACTACAGTGTAACAACAGGTGAACAAAATCTGTGAGTTCCAGCCAGCATTTCCAATCAAATAAATAAGCTCAGCTGCAGCGTAACCCACTAAAAGGCCCCAGAGGCAGCTCTTGCACAGACACACAGCCATCTATCCCCTGGGTGTGCTAGTGAAGTTGTTAGCGCCTGCAGCTGAGGGTCCTCCCCAGCTCACCCTTGCCTGGCTGCACTTCCCTTGCAGTAGCTGAAATGAGCTTTTCTCTTGGTCAGCATCTCGGATTCTGGTGTTCTTGGCCTGCACAAGCTCTGCTCTCTCATGGCAAGATAAGATTTGCTTCTCATCATGGGAGGAGCCAGGTCGGAGATAGAGTGCTGACCCAACCTTTGTGCGTGCAGCTGGGTTTGGGGATAAGGCAGGGAAATAGTGCTGTATCTTTGATTCAGGCGTGGAAAAAGTTACGTTGACCACATATATTTACGCTTTATGAGGTCCAATTGAATGGGCTATGGGTGTGCTGGGGGTTATGCCTATGTTAACAGGTTTGTAATAGTTTGATCTCTTAAAATAGTTACATTTCTTTAGAGCAGCTATAAAAAACTGCTTTCATCTGAGTTGCAGGTGGTGTCTTAAGCCCAAATCAGTGTGCCCTAGCGAACAACTTGTGTGAAACGCTTGCTTTCGCTTGAAATACCCTCAGAAGGGTGGCTCTTTAACATGGATTGGGTAGGCTGTTTGTTTGTTAAGGGTTGTTTTCTCCAAACTGTTGTTAATGGAAGACTGAGGGAAAGAGATGTGTTTGCAATGGGATTTCCATCTATCTATTGCTTTTGTACTCTACTTTGCAAAAGAACCAGGCAATGGCAACTATAGTCTAGGAGCTAAGCTGGGGGTGATGGTAGATGGATATCTAGAGGACGATTTTGAATTGTGGTAATGGCACCCCTGGCAAAACTTCAGATTTCCCAGAAACATTTGTGATGTTTGTAAATAAACAGTGAGTAAATATGTGCAAGCCCTTATCAATGTTTTCTTCCTCCGCATGTGTTGGTAACGAAATGGACTGTTACTGGTTTCTGTGTGTGTTCATTTTGGATATGAAAATCATTTCACTAGTCTGAAAATTAATAATAGCTTTCACGAAGCCACTTAACTGAACAGAATGTCCTTAATGGCACGTGGGGAGCCAAGTCAGAACAGCTTTGTACAGAACCATTGCTAATGTGGAGTTGTATTCAAAGCTTGTTTGGAGACACCTATCAATACATTATAAAAGGGAATTAGTAAGCACATGGTTAGGTGACATCTGAGTTTGAAAGTTCAGTATTGAGCCTATAAAATGCTTTTTTCTAATATTAAATTGAAGTTTCTTCATATATGAAGATGTCTTATCACAACAAAAATATTGCCCATTAGCACTTTAACCTCTCCCCTCCTCTTGTGCTACAGAAACCACAAAGCTAAGCTACTTCTGTTCTAAACCATGAAAATAGACAGAGATCAGACTTAAAATGTGCTCCCAGCTCCTTGCGCTGGTTCCAGATCTGTGGTTCTGTTGTTTTCTGTTCTTTCCTTTTCTGTTATCGTAGAGTTTCCTTTCTGTCATTTTGCTGAACGTAAGTATCTACCACACTTTTATTCCTGGGGGCAAAGCCAAATGCCAAACTGATGCATAACTATAAATATACCTCACAGTGTTCCATTAACTTTATATTTCATTAAAATAAAACCTGAAATCCCAAAGCTATCACAGCTAGTGAGGTTTGAAATGATGACAGAATAATGGCTGTACATGTACTTCTTTAGGTTGTCGTCTCACATAATCAAGTACAAGATATGCATTTAACTCTGACCACAGCAGCTCAGTTTCTTGGTGATCGACTGTGTATGGTAAAGTCTAGTGATATTTGGGGAAAAAACATTTGTAGCACCCATTTTAAGAGTAATTGCCCCATGTCTGACTGTTGATTCCTAGCCTCGTTTTCCTAGCACCTGGATTGAAGAGAAACATAATGGAAACTCCAAAGAAGAAATAACACTGTTTTATATAAGTAAAAACTAGTGCCGTCTTTCACTTCCTTCTTTATATACCCCTTCTGGTAAGAACCAATTTGAGCAGCTCCTCTGAACAGGAAAGTGTCAGAGAAGCTCCCTGCTGCCCCCAACACGCTCAGGGACTTCACTGCTCTCCCTCTAAAACCCAACAGTATCCTTCTAATACCTTGTATTTATGTTACTGTTGAGCATCATTAAACCAAAACTGTAGAAAGCTCAGGGCATGGGTGGGTGGTGACTAGTTGAGCAAAGCCCTGGGGGAGGCCAGGGGAGCTTGCGTGGGACACAGCTGTAGATACTAGCAGCACTTTCAAGTGATGCAGTGTTAGGAGCTGAGGGGTCCTCAACACTCAGTGGGGCCATTTTAGAAGTCAGTGCTCAAGTTCTGCCTAAAACTTAATTGAGATGTGTGTTCTACCTTCCTTTGCTGTGTTGTGTTGTAATTGCCTTTTTGTGGTTTGGAGGGTTAAAGAAGGCTTGGTTGTGTTTCTTTATGGTAGAATTGAGCTTCAGAGTGCCTACCAAAGCACAGAAGATTGCATCTAGATGCAGACAGCTGTGGTATGAACTGTAAATAGTTTTGTTATCTTGTTATCAGGGTACTTAATGTTTTGGCTTCTGCCCTAAAATCATTAATCCTTGTTCGTGCTTCAGTTTGGATGCCAGCATGTTAATGTACAGCCAACCAGGAGGTGTTTGTTTTAGGGAACCTGCCTGTGGTGCAGTGTTTGTACGTGCAGAGGAGGGATATGTGGGACTAAGTAGGCATCATCTGCATCACTGATCTTAGGCCCTAAAACTGCAGACGACCAAGCAGTTGGTGTCAGTGACACAGGTAGAAGGGCCAGTTAATGCTGTGCTTTTTCCTTGCTTTTACATAATTGCTCACCAGAATAGTTTAATCTTTGTCTTGATGACCTCTTCTGACAGTGAAACAGGGTTAATTCACAAGATTCCTACCTCTGGGTAGACATCACTTACAGAAGGATAAAAGAGCATTGTAATGGATGGTGGAACTAGCTGAAAGGGGCAGTGTTGCTGGATGATCGTTTTAGAGACTGAATTTATTCTGTTTGGCAGGGACAAGAAACAGTCAAAATGGACAACGCAAAACAATGAAGGTCAGAGGAGAGCATTCTGCTACATCGGCATCTTTTTGAAGCTTTAATGAGCATTTTTTGATTATTCATCCAATTATATTGTATCTTCAACTGATTTGACTTGCAAATCCAGCGCTATTCCTGAGTCAAATGAGCCAGAGGACTTTGCAGTTCTTCACTTCCGCAATATTTCATGACTCTTACTAAAGTCATTATAATAGTGGCCTTTACCGTTACAATAAATCCCAGGCATCAATTATATCCTTAGAAATGTAAGACATTATTTGTGAATATGGAGGTGATAATATAGACATATTTTTCCCTTAAAAGAAAGAACTTTGTGTGCAAGTATGAGGAGTGACTTTGAGGGACAGAATTAATGACGTACTTGAATTTGTACCAGATCAAAGTGTGGTGTTGCCCATTACTTAAACGGGAGATTTAAGGTGTACAAGAGGCTTGCTTTTCTTCAGGCCCCATGGCATTGCTTTAGTCAAGCCCAGCATTTCCCAAAGGGGAACTTGGTTCTCAACTCATGTTAATTCCCACTACTGCCCCTCTCCTCCTCCAGGCTTGAGGGGTTAACTTACCTCACCAGTGTAGAATGCTGCTCTGCAGGAGCTGGGATCAGCCCTGGGTTTGACGACCCACCCCAGCAGCTAAAGAGTAACTGGCACTTGGTCTCAGGAGTATGCCTGTCTTAAGGGAGGATAAAATGTGCTGCTTCTTATCTGGTGTTGGTAGTGTTCTGGTTTAGCTGTATCTGCACAATGAAGTTTAGCCATCTCTAGGCTCTTTCTCACCAATTAATTCTGAGGTATTACCTCTCTGGTATTTTTTCCTTTCTTTCTTAAAATCCCAACCACCTTGGCTAACATTCTGTGATGTTCTTGTTCAGGTTAGAAAAATGTTAGCAAGCCTGATTACCAGTTGTGTTAATTGTGGGAGGTCTCCTTTGTGCACAGCCAGTAAGAGGGTTGTACCAAAGCTCTTCACCTGCAGCTCCAAACAAGTCAGTGATAAAGAGCCAGTATCCTTGAAATCAGCCTTCCTCTCCCTGAAATTGCAGTTTCCATGTTCTGTGCTGAGATGCAGGAGGCTGAGCCCCTTCAGCATCAATCACACTGGTGATTCAAGTCATGGACTTGAAAGCTGGTGATCTACATAATCCTTCTTTCTGAAATCATTACTGCTATGTTAGCTTGCTTTGATGGAAGTTCAATATTTCTGCTTTCCCTCAGAAATTATCATCAGATGGAAGGAATAAATCACAAGACCAACTTTTGCATCAAAGCTGCTGGAGCCGACTGTTGTTCAGAGAATATCTACTTCTGCGGCATTGCAGAAAGCAGGTTTGATCCAAATGGGATGGCAGTTTGGAAACACAATTACAGGATCATTAGCTCAGATTTTCAGCTGTTTTACTGCTTTATCTTACACCAGGCATCCCCCTTTTCCTCCTGCATCACGGGGACACTGGATTAATTTAGCCTTTATTTCTCCATGTATGGCAGTTCTTTTCAGGTGAAGGCATTTTAGGTATTAGCTCCTAGACTTCAGTCTGCTTTGAACAGGGGCTGCTATATTTCTTATCCAAGGAGCAAGAATTGTCTATGCAGTACAAGTCACCTTTATAAATGAGAGTGTTCTGGCAGTTTGACTTCTTCCTTGGGCTTTAACAGATGTCCCCAAAACAAACTAGATGTCTTGGGCCTTGCACAGAATCTTGTCATTGTAACAGTAGTCTTAGGCTCTCTAAAGACTTTCTTGTGACCTTACAGAGCAGAACTGATCCTGCAGGTCCTTTGGATGAATTGCTTGCTTTCCCTGGGCTCCAAGGCTGCAGCCAACTGGTTTCAAGATTGCACCCTGCTGACATTTTTCCAAGTACATGCGGGACAAATGCAGGCTTTCAGGTCTTGCAGTATAGGAGGAGGTATAAAAAAACCTGTCGGATTCCTGATATCTCCAAACCAAAGGAGTTAAATATTGGAGAATGAGGATTAAGAATATTTTTCTTGAATGCTCCATCGCTGGCGGTGTTCAAGGCTGGATTGGACATAGCCTTGGGTGGCATGGTTTAGTGTGAGGTGTCCCTGCCCCTGGCAGGGGGGTTGGAACTGGATGATCTTAAGGTCCTTTCCAACCCTAACTATTCTATGATTCTATGATTTAGCTGTATCAGTTGTTGTTTTGAGGTGTCAATTGTATTCCTGCATTTCGGCATGTTTAGTGTCAGGGTGTTTGCATGCTGCTGATGTTTCCCGTCATGTAAGAATAGCTACGGTATGAAATCTTGAAATGTCCCTGTCATCTTTAGCTAACAGTGCACTTTGCAATGTAGGAAACTTCTTGGTTAAGAGCTGAAAATCAGTTATTTGAGTGAGTAGTATTAACCTGAGGGTTGTGTTCAATGTGAAAGTGGGTGTGTAAAATAGTGGCTTTAGAGATAAAGCAGTTGGTAGACGGCTTCAAGTTATGAACTTTGTATTGATACATGAGTGTGTTTGTAGATTCTGTTGAGTGTGTCATATTTGGAGATGTATATTCCCAGAAAAGTTGCACTTTGGTTTATGTAGAATCAAATGATACCCTCTTTTATGGTGGAAAGCTACCAGCACCGGGAGTGACCCCTTTCCTCCAGCTGATGTTAAAAATGTTCTTTGATATGATGGGGATTACGCAAATACTGTGATTTTTCTAAAAGCTTGAAAGTAGGTGAGATGTTCTGCTATGGCTGAGAAAATACATTATTTAGCATAAGAAACTGTGGCTGGCATCATTAAGAGGGTCGGTTGGCTCAAATGCATTTGAATTCTTTATCCTGACAGTTTGTGCTCCTAATGAGGTGCTATTGGGAGTGAAAGCCATTCTGAAGACTTGCTTCATCAGCCATTTTGCCTGGTAATGAATCCCCTTAAAGCTTGGGGCCATATGATTTGCCTCTTTCTTTCTCTCATTGAATGAGAACCCCTCACTCTGGCAGAAGCTGCAATTACAGAGCTTGGCTTGAAGGGACTGCTGTACTGTGTGCTTACCTTGCGGGTGTGGAGTGGGAAGCAAGCCACTCTCCCTCCTCCACTTTGGGGAGGAAAATGCAACCATTCTTTCATTCTGAAGTCCATAGCTGCTCAGAAGGCTTTTAAGCCCTTGACTTTAAAGCAAATGCAGGAGAAAATACTTTAAGTAATATAAATTATATATATCTCTCAATATATACATCATGTGGTATCATTCATGACATCTCTTCTCCCAAACCATACTTTTCTTAGCTTATACTCTCATCTGCCACATCCAGCACGTGTCAGTTCATACCCAAATAAGCTGAGTTCATTCCACTTCCATGTAATTCCTTCTGTTCCCAGCTGTTTCCCTTGGGAGATTTGCACAATATAATGTGGCAGAATGTGGTCCTAGAAGAAAAGCGTTTTCCCTACACCTCCAGTGAGAATACCATGTGAAGAACAGCCAGACATTTACTCATTTGTCAAGTTGTCTGATAGGCTGTCAGGTTTAAATCTCAAATCATAATTGGTTTTGGGGTTTGGTTTGGGGCTTATTTGTTTCCCACCCACGCCACCCCACCGCTAACAGATCTTGCAAGGCAAGGGACATGTGACAGCTCTGCACAGCACTAGCGCTAGCAAGAGCAGCTCTCTCCTGGACATGAAGTGAAAAGATCTTTGGCACTGGATTACAGCAACACCATCACAGTGATTTGTCTGTCTTTCTGAATGCACCAGATGTGGTAAGTGAACAGCAAAATGGGCCCAAAGCAGCACCTTGCCTGACAACAGCACTGCACTGTGCTCAGCAGCAGCCTGAGCCTGCAGGCTGTTGTCTTTCCCTCCTGAGAAATGAACATGAACCGCAGTATGAGGTCACTCAGCACCCTGTCAAAGGCAGGCCACCATTACCAGTGTCCCACCACGTACCACCAAAAGCCAGGAAATGAATGATGCTGCTTACCTTTATTTTAGGTTTATTTTGGTGTACAACACAGGCAGGAAAGATTTCAGTTGTCTTTGTCCTGAGTGGGACAACTACTTGTTGAGCTCGCTTTGTGATGTGATTTGTAGGCTGGTTCACCTGCTTTTATTTCCACGTGAAAGATATGAATGAACTGCATGGTATAATTCAGGCCTGGAGCATGGATGTCCAGACTAAAGAGGCCTTCAGGGTTATTGCAGCAGAGCTGTAACATTCAGAGCATGCTGTGCTGTGTCAGCAACTGAGATTTATTGTCAGCTGCTATCATTTGATTCAGCTACATTTATTTCACCAGGGCTCGATAGATGTCTGCAGACCAATACCTGGCCTTAGATGTTCAACTAAAAAAAATCTGTCTTCTGATCAAGATATGCTGTTGAAATATCTTTCTTGCCTCCCATTTCCAGTTTCAAGGTTTTATTTGTTCCCCTTACAAGTTCTCATCATAAATTCTCTCTCTACCCTCCTGCCTTCCCATGGGGGGGCAGGAGCTTTATCTATTTATCTATTTTTAAAGGCAGCTATCCCATTGCCTATGTAGAAATGAATTGATTAAAGAATGTTCTTCAAAGAAGCACTGTTTTCCTCTAAACAGGAAGCAGATCAAGAAACAGGGGAGTGTTCTTCCTAAGAAACAGTCAACTGAAGTTAATGAATGTGTGAATGGGGGAGGATCAGTCAGCTCTGGAGAGTAACTGATACCGAAAGGGATCATGCCAGCAATGCACAATTTCCAACTCAAATGGCCCCAAACCGTTTCAGGTGTTGGTAGAGATAGAAGTTGAACCAAATATTTCTATGTAATCTGTGCTTGAGTGGAGAAAGGTTTACAGCCAAAAATACAGTTTTGAGGTAGGGAGGGAGGCACCAAACCTTCAGCTTTTCAGTAGAAACATTGTCAATGCAAAACCAAGGTCTTTTGAGCTGGAAACTTGGAACTTGTGAGTGCTGGTTGGTTGGTTTCTCCAGCTAGAAATATCTTCTAATGTTCCTTAAATCACGGAAGCAAACAATTCAGTTTCCATGGAGTGGAGGGAATTGTGGTTAACTCTAGCAGAGACCTGCTTGCCCCTAACCCAAAAAGTATCTGGCTTTTGGTTTTGCTTCCCATGGAGTGGCTCTAAACTGAAATGGTGGTTTGGGGGATTGGTTTAGGTTTTTTTAGTTGGCTTTGTGGTTTGTTGGTTTGGGTTTTTTTTGTCTTTTTGTGGTGGTAAAAATAACTTGGATTTGCTTTGTGAATTGCTTTCGAATTCTGCTGTTCACATTTTGTCCACACTAGATTTGAATGTGGATGTGTCCCTTGATAACAGCAGTGAGGGGAATTGTTATTCCTGACTGCAAGTCCCTTAATTCAGAAGTGCTTTTTAATTGTGAGTGGCTTGCACTAAGTGGAAGATAGCTGGTATTAATTTCCTTGTGGAACAGCTAATCATGTTTAATATTCAACCTTGCCTCCCAGTGAACTGCCAGGACCATCAGGGAGAAACATGAAGTTTGGCTGGAGCAGCTGAGCTCACCCTGGCAACCGTTAGAAAACTAAAATGACCAAAACAACACAAAAATCCCCTAAGTTAGGGGACCAAGAGCATTCCCATCCCACAGCCTCTTCTTCCACAGACGAATTTGTCTGTGCTACAAGAACAACAGTGTGGGGAGTAACCAAACACTGTGAAGCCATGCTTGATTTTTCTCCTAATGGAGGAGCATCAGGATTGCAGTAATTGTTGCTGGTCCTACTTGCTTCAGGCTAGGGGGGCAGTGTGGCTACTTGTTTCCATGGAGATGCTCTTTTAGCGGGAGGACTTGGTCTCCCCTGTCTCCAAAACAGCAAAGAAGCAGATTTCCTTCACTGCTCTTGGAAGGACATAGCAGGTAAAGAGGCAGCTTTCATCCTAAAGCTTGAGGGGCTTTCTGGTGTTAAAAAGGAGTCATTAGCAGATGGGGATTTTACAGTTTAACTCGGAAGTCATAAACACCCCTTCACATTTGGAGCTGCAAAAAAAATCTAAGCATGAATCTTCATAACATTCCCATGGCTTTATGAAACAAGGGAAATGCAGCAGATGGGACAAATTTTACTTGCAAGTGTGTAATGTTGGCTTGGGATTTCTGGAATGGGTAGGCTTGAAGCCAAGGCCCTTTGCAGAAGAGAGGGAAACAGCAATGGAAAGGCTGGGTACAATTGTAGCGGTTTTCATTAAAGGGACTGCTCATCTTGAAGTTCTCTTTAAGAGAACCAACTTCAGGTTGTTGCATCTTACAAAACTAACGGGGCAGTCTTGGCTTGTTCAGATGCAATGAAACAAAAGGAAGATGATTTCCCGTGTTTTCAGTATGAAATACCTGTGTCTGTGGTCTTTCAACAGCAAATTATTTCAAATGGAAGGCTATTCTGGATGTGAGATAACAGCATCAATGAAACTTGAGAGTCTGCTCCCATGGAAATAAATGGAAGTCTCTCTATTGGCATTAGTAAGATCAGGCTAATGAAGCTAATAATTTGCCCTTATGTTTGCAAAAGAAATCAAAGCCAGAATTGAGATGGATTTTCTAAGTGCAAGGCATGCTGGATATCCCTGACCCTCCATGCTGAACCTGTGCATCTTTCCCAAAAATTGGTCTAAGGGAAGTAAGGGGAAAAAAAACAAGTTCATTTTGGGGGAGAAACTGGGGCTGGGAGCAGCTTATAGAGCTGGGCTCTTTCTTTGGCAACAGCTGCTTCCCTCTTCCTTAACATTTCGAATTGATTAAGCTTGAGGCAGAAACTCCATGTGAGAATTTTCAGCCCAAATGGCTTAAATGAGAAGAGCAACTGCAGACAAATATGATGCAGCACTTTATCATGCCCGACAGCATTAATAACTGGCAGAGATATCTAGGCAGGGTTCTGCCTAAATATAGCAGCTCTTTAGTGCACAGTATTCAGGTTTTCCGTCAGGATAAAGCCAAACAAAAACAGCCCACAAAGAAATCAGTTCCATTTCTAATGACTTATTTTCCATCTTGTACTAATTTACATGGCCTTAAATAAAAGTTCAACCATATTTCAGCTCCCCAGTAAGTTTCTAAACCCTTAGGTAGCATCTTTTTGAGGATATTGTAGCAAGAATGAGTACTTTACAGTGCTTCAGACTGCATCCAGTGTCATCTTCTCGAGTAATAAGGCAGAGAGACTTTCAAGGACTATGCTTTGAAATCGCCCATTTTTTTAAAAGTGATCACCAACAGAGAAACTGCATGAGACCCATTCTTCATCTTTAATTATTTGGGTACTGCCATCAGCAGGAGCCTCAGCCCAGACCTAGCAAATGACAATTTCCTAGCAATTTCTAGGTCTGGGATCTGCTGTGGTTTGTTCGCAGTAAACAAGGCTTGAACGCTATCAATTACAGATGTGTCTGCAGGGTGTGCAGGGCAGCTTCTAATAGGATGTGACCCCTTCTGCCTAGGCAATGAAGCTGTTCCAGCTGGCACGTAAAAGAAAACTACTCTTGGAATAAGGTATAATTCCAATTTTTCAGTTGCAAGAAGAGTTTATTTTTAGTAGCTCCTTTTGCTGCCTTAACTTTTTGCTGTTATTATCTTCTTTGCAAACTATCCCATCCTGAGTCTCTGATCTCAGTGAGGTCACGAATTTGTGGCTCTGATTTGAATGGCTATAGAGCTGCAGTTAGTTCAGGAGATGCTTAGTCAGAGCTTCTACGGGAACACCTGGGAAAGGAGGGACTTTTTTAGGCAAATCATTAGAGAGTTGCAAAACAGGCCAGAAATTAGTAGTGCACTCCAAATATGAACTATCAGAAAGTCCTGATCTGGAGGAGGAGAGTGTGGGTTTAAATCTTGTGGTACAAACCAGTATCTAGTAGCTGCAGGGTTAATAGTGTCAAGATGCTATTTGCTTGAGGTAACTAATTATTTAATTCTTCTGTATGTTATATGTCTGTTTTTTATGTTAATGGAGTGTGTTTCTGGCAAAGAAAAAAGGGCATCTGACAGTGGCATTAAGTGTCATTTGAACTGGCCAATGTTTAAGTAGTTATTCCCATCCTTGTACTTGGATGGGCTGAAAACAGAAGTCTTGAGGCTATTCGCTGTTTGGTAGCAGTTCACCCCTCTTCATCCATGTCCCACAGCTGCAGGGCAGAGATGGGCAGAACTCTTCTTTTTCTGGCAGCCCTGTGCCACCACTGTCCTTCCATTCTCTTCTAATGTGAAAATACATTTCTCCTCATCTTTCCCCTGCTTTCCATTGTGCTGTCTCTTGTCAGCTAGAAGGGAAGGATTAAAAGACCTAAAACCCAAACCCAACCCAACAACGTCCACGACCCATAATTTAATGCTTGTGTTTTATCTGGGTTACAAGACTTGGGGTTTACATCCCATTATTTTTAAACATTTCCTCAGCATTTATTAAAATGATAAACTTGGTGGAGATCATTGGAAATGGAGATCCCTCTTTTTGATGACTAAATGGCAACAAGCCAAACAAACCCATTGCTTTTGCTGCCTCTTTCATGAGAAAACAGCACAAGGTGCTGGCACGTTGGTTGGTTTGTTTGCAGGACATGAGAAGGATTTGTTTACTTGAAAGCCTGAGACACAATTGATGGATGCTTTGGTTCAGCAAGGTGCTTACACACGTGACTAACCTTAAACACCTTGGACAAAATCATTACTCCGCAGAAGTCAGTATAATTGAGCTCTGGTTCCTTGAGTGCAGGCAGTATATCATCCATTGCATGCACAAGCATTCCTAGCCAAACAGCAGCCTAAATGTATCACATTGGAGGAAGTGTACTTTGAGCTGTAAATGAGCATGTACATGGAGAGATTTACCTACACTCTGAGCTATTGGGAAGAAAGAGAAGTTTTGTAGTTCATGGTATCTTAAAAGGTTACAAGGAAGAGAATTTGTGGTTTATGGTACTTTAGAAGGTTGCAAATACTTATTCAGCAGACAGAAGGTATGAACCTTTGGTGCTGTTAAATGAGTTTTGTTTCATTGATTTTGATGGCTCTGTGCCAGCTTGCTGTAGGACAAGATAATATTTTGAGCTTTCCCCTGCCACTTTTTCTTCTTACTGTTCCCAGAGCTACTCAGAGCAATCAATGGAAACGACAGAGGCTGAGTTATGCCTTTGGCACGGAGTGGCCCATGAGCTGCTGACAGCATAGCCTCAGCCCCAGGGTTGAGTAGAAGAGTGGAGGTGTTGTCCAGGAACCAAGGAGGCTCTTGGAAGAGCTGCAGTCCACTTTGTTGTATCAACCAGTGCCACGGACTCAGGTGTTCGTATCTGAGTCGCAATACCAAGTTGGGCACCTGTGTTTGCTGACTTGGAAAAGTTGGGTTTGGTGGCACCAAGACTCATAAATGTGGTTGAAATCAAGAGGCATGAGGTGTGTCTTGAGCAAATACCAGCATTCTTTCATTAACCAGAAATTATATATATTTAAATATATATAGTTAAATAATATATGTATTTTAATATATATATGTATCATTTCCCTCCCAGGCAGAAGTACTTACCTACAGGTTGACTTAGATGTGCTGGAGAATTCTAGTCTAGCATTCTAGTCAGGTGTTAAGAACTGTTGTTTCTTAACACCTCATTTGTCTTTCTGGTTATGGATAATTGGATTACTCTCTCTTAAAGCAGACCGTGGCCTTGTCTACTTCTATATAACGACCTAAAGGACACACTGAGAAAATGGGAGACTTGGAGCTCTTTTTTTGCATCTCCAGAAGTGTGACTTGTAGGCACCATGATAAATTGCCTTTTACCACCATGCTGTAGGGAGTACAGCAGTAAAGAGGACAAGTGTGAGAGCTAGGCTAAGAACACAGGAGTGTAACTCTGTTCCTATGACAAAGGTCTTTGCCAGGAGGGAAGCAGTCCCAAGTTCTGGACTCATGATAGCTAGCACTGGCCTAAGCGTACTTACCGAGAAATCTGTGTTAAAGCTGGAATGACAGGAGTGGAGGTAAAGTTATGTTGATGCTAGTGGCTCTGGAAAACCCACTCAGATGTGACATTTTCACTACATCCAAACTACACGTAGTTTGAGACAGTGATTTAGACAGTGATTTAGCTTCACTTTTGAGCTAGCATTTGCGCATGAGTTATTGACTGTATCTATACGTCACCAAATAGAGCTCCAGCTAGAATAATTTGTTTGTTATTGACAAGTGCTGAGGTTGAAGTAAATAAATTTAGTCAAGTTCATTGATTTTTCACCACTTATGAAGAAGAGAGGTAACGTTATCTAGATACTGCAATCACAAGGCTTCTCTCAAAGGGTCATACTCTACTTGCTCTGAAGGTAATTCAAGAAAGATGATAGTTCTATGTGTATTTGCTGAACTTTCCCAAGGAGGAGCCAGTTCTGACGCTGCACTTAAATTAAGGGTAACTTTTTCCAAAGGCTTAAGCCTTTCTGTGTCATCTTAAGGACTTCCATGACTTTATTTCTCTGATTTTCAGTCTCAACAGAAGGAACAGTAAGTCTGTGAGTAAAACACCATGAGCAGGTATTTTACAGCCTCAAAGGGTATTTGTGTTAAGTCTCTTGCCTAGAAATATGGTGTAATCAGAAGTACAGGATGGAATTAATCTCAACATCTCTAAGAGAAATATTGGTCATAAATTATGACTTCTGAGCCTCCAATACCTTTCCAGTTAGGCCATGCCTTGGGGCTGTAGGAGGTAAGGTAAGGTATCTGTGGGTGAAGAGGGATCCTGCAGAGCAGGGGAATTGCTGGTGATTCACTGAGTACCTCTTCCTGTTCAGCACTTAGCCTTAATGTCATGTTTCCATCAGTATCTTCTGTTGAATGATGCCACCAGATTGGTCCTCCTGTAGTTCACTTTGGTATACCAGAATAAGTGTCTTTATGCTGTGATGGTGAGATGCAGTATTTTGTGTAAGGTGGTTGAATTCTCTGAGCAGAGTTCAGTAAATTGGTTTCCCTCTTTATTTACCCCAGTGCTGCATAGCTGTTGCTGTCAAAAAGCCATCCTGTTTCCTTCTTTCTACCCTGAGATCCCCCTGGTCAGCCAGTCATGTCAGTGTCCTCATAAAATAGATCTATTATTTAGCTATAGATACCTCAATTTTTATTATTCTTAATTGTCTATTTTCATTATTACTCTATTGAGGGAGATTAACATTAGCCAGACATTGGCTATATATTGTTCCTATATCAATAAAGATGGAGGTGTATTTCTGTACAGAATAAATGCAGCTTTGCCCAAATAATAAATCGGTGTAACAGGCAGTACATGCGAGCTGAGTATGTGCAAGTCCCGAATGCCAAGAGTTTAGGGAGCCATTAGGGACTGTGCTAACCCTGGGTGACATTCTGATTGACAGTCACTAATCATAAACAGTCAGTTTAATTTTCACACCATTTATTCAAGCTGATTGGAAAAAAAATGCTGTAAAGTGGTTATTTATCTCATTTGTGTGGAACTTCCTGGAGAAAAAATCAAAGAACCAGAATGAAGGAGGTGATATACAATCGTATAGAGTAGATGGGAAATGGTCTTACTATTTTGTCTTATGTTTGAGAAATTATCAGAAAGTTACGTTGCATCTGGAGGTATCAGATAGGCCAGTCTGTTAGCATCAGCCCCATTTGTACACAAGTCTTCGGTACTTCGTGTTACTTTGTAAGCACTCCTACGGTGCTGGGTGGTTTCGTATTTTACGGGCTGGATCAATGGGCTGTTGCCAGTGGTATGAGGCTCAGTAGCACAAAGTGCCGGGTCCTGCACGTAGGTTACAACAACCCCCTGCAATACTCCAGGCTTGGGGAACAGGCTGGAAAGCTGTTCATGGAGAAGGCCCTGGGGGTGCTGATTGATGGAGCTGAACATGAGCAGCTTGTGCCCAGGCAGCCAGGAAGCAGCCAGGAAGCAGCCAGCATCCCCCAGCATCTTGGCCTGTATCAGCGCCAGTGCGGCAGCAGGGCCAGGGCAGTGACTGTGCCCCTGTGCTGGGCACGGGTGAGGCTGCACCTCCAATCCTGTGTTCAGTTCTGGGCCCCTCACTACAAGAGAGACATTGAGGTGCTGGAGTGGGGCCAGAGAAGGGCAATGGAGCTGGAGCAGGGCCTGGAGCACAGTGTGATGGGGAATGGCTGGGCGGCCTGGGGGGGTTCAGATGGAGAAGAGAAGGCTCAGGGGGGACCTTATCGCTCCCTACAACTGCCTGAGAGGAGGATGGAGCCAGGAGGGGGCTGCGTTCTGCTCCCAAGTAAGAAATGACAGAGTGTGGTTTGGTTGATACGCTGGAGGGAAGGAATGCCATCCAGAGGGACCTTGACACGCTTGTGAGGTGGGCTGATGCCAACGTGATGAAGTTTAACCATGCCAAGTGCAAGGTCCTACACCTGGGTCAGAGCAATCCCAGGCACAGCTCCAGGTTTGGCAGAGAAGAGATTCAGAGCAGCCCTGCAGAGAAGGACTTGGGGGTGTTGGTTGATGAGAAAAAGAACATGAACCAGCTGCAGTGTGCACTCGCAGCCCAGAAACCAACCATATCCTGGGCTGCATCAAGAGGAGTGTGACCAGCAGGTCGAGGGAGGTGATCCTGCCCCTCTGCTCTGCTCTCCTGAGACCTCACTTGGAGTATTGTGTGCAGTTCTGGTGTCCTCAACAGAAAAAGGACATGGAACTGTTGGAACAAGTCCAAAGGAGGGCCACGAGGATGATCAGGGGACCGGAGCACCTCTCGTATGAAGATAGGCTGAGAAAAGTTGGGGCTGTTCAGCCTGGAGAAGAGAAGGCTGCGTGGAGACCTCATAGCAGCCTTCCAGTATGTGAAGGGGGCCTATAGGGATGCTGGGGAGGGACTCTTCATTAGGGACTGTAGTGATAGGACAAGGGGTGATGGGTTCGAACTTAAACAGGGGAAGTTTAGATTGGATATAAGGAGGAAGTTCTTTCCTGTAAGGGTGGTGAGGCACTGGAATGGGTTGCCCAGGGAAGCTGTGAATGCTCCATTGCTGGTGGTGTTCAAGGCTGGATTGGACAGAGCCTTGGGTGACATGGTTTAGTGGGAGGTGTCCCTGCCCCTGGCAGGGGGGTTGGAACTGGATGATCTTAAGGTCCTTTCCAACCCTGACTAGTCTATGATTCTATGACAAGAGGAAACAGCCCCAAGCGGCACCAGGGGAGGTTTAGATTAGATAAAAGGAAAAATCCCTTCACAGAGAACATGGTCAGGCATTGCAACAGGCTGCCCAGGGCAGTGGTGGAGTTGCCATCCCTGGAGGCGTTCACAAACTGTGTAGATGAGATGGTGGTCTTAGCAGTCCTGGGTTAATGGTTGGGGTTGATGAGCTTAAAGGTCGTGTTCCAACCCAGTTGATTCTGTGATTCTCTATTTTTTTATGCCTATCTGTGCCTCAGACTTTTGACACACTCTTTAGTCTCTTTCTGCCAATGAAATGGCTGATCTGGGCAATATGGTCATACTTGAATCATCATCAATTACTCCAGAAAAACCCTTTTGTGATAAGGGTGATTTAATTGCAGTTACCTCTTAGTTAAGTGTGGAAAAGGTATGACAACTACTCATTCACACGCCTAAAGAGTTTTAGCATGTCGTTGAGAATTACTATAGTGTACGGTGTAATTGCAGTGTAGTTGAGATGGATGGCTTTCTAATATGGAAAGTACTTCATATATCAAGTGGCAGTAATAGATGAACCAGTCATTGTAGCTTTGTAATTTCATTACTTATACTGTTTCAAACCCAGAGTTTCTCGTGTCATCACTGCTCAGTGCATCGTGTGCAGCTTGCATGCTCACCTTTTTAAACCCAATTCCTGTAGAAGAAACAAATGTACAGGGGCTCAGGATGCATTAATAGTTCCAGTGATACATTTGAAGTGATTTGGGTGCTTCCGATAAAGTGGTTATGTACAAATTCAGGATTAGAAATCCCAGCTTCTTTTTTGAGTATCAGCTCTCAGATTTCTTCAAGAATAGAGTATTTGCAACTTCTACCTGTAGCATTTATGGGAGATACTAGGAAATGGTTTCCATCGTAGGTGGGTCCAAAACATTGTGTAAGTTTAACTTTTTCAGCTGGCAGAACTAATTATTTTTTTCATGAGCAAACCCAATTTCCTGCCATTGTGAAGGATGAAGAATCCTGTCCTTTGATGCTGAGGCTGGAGAGGAAATGGAAATGCTCTCCCTTTGCACAAGGTTGTAAGCACTGGGTTATTGCTTGGTCTCACTTCTGGTGGGGGCCTCTTTTCTCAGCTGTGTTCACAGGCTGCCAGTGCTGCTCCTGCAGTAGAGAGGTATGGCCACATTTATCCTGAAAGCAATTCACTGTCCTTGAACTTGACCCTTCATCAGGGATGGTAGCAATAGGACAGGGGGTGATGGGTTTAAGCTGAAACAGGAGAAGTTCAGGTTACGTATAAGGAAGAAATTCTTCCCTGTGAGGGTGCCCAGAGAAGCTGTGGCTGCCCCATCCCTGGCAGTGTTCAAGGCCAGGTTGGACACAGGGGCTTGGAGCAAGCTGCTCTATGGAAGGTGTTCCTGCTCATGGCAGGGGGTTGGGTCTGGATGAGCTTTAAGGTCCCTTCCAACCCAAACCAGTCTGGGATCCTGTGACTCTAAGTTTAACATTATTGAAGGTGTCATCCTGAAAGCCTGCAGGTTTAGGTCATGTGTCAGTTCAGGCAGAGTTGCAAAGCTTGGGACAGAGTGGTGACGGTACAAGGGAGCATACAAAAAACTTCCAGCCTTCTCTGACTGTGGCCATCTAGGAAGATATCCATTACTATATGTAGTAATGTAGAAGCTCCCTCCGGCCACTCTTTCTCCAGGGTTCTGGAGGCATTTTATAAACAAGTGATATCTTGGCTGCCAGCAGTTGTCTTTGGAGTGATATAAAAATAACCAACTTATGCCAAGCTGAATTTGAATGTGTTGAATTTAGAGTACAAGGGCTGCAAATAATCAAGCAAATTAGAACAAAGACTGATTAGAAAACAGACATGGGCAATCAGAACCAAATGATCTGCTCAGATCAGTGATACTGTGCTGCAAGAAAAGAAGTTTGGATCATAAAGCAATTGAAAAACTTGTCAGACTCACCTTTCTTCACCACTGTTTGCCTCTGTAGTGAACAGGAACAGCAAAGAGCTCCCATACTGCAAACACCAATGTGCAGAGACTGGCTGAGGTGCACTGGATGCAAATATGTATACAGAGGGGAGTTACTGAAGTGTTGGTGTCTTCCAGACTGGCATCTAACTTGTGTCTACCAGAGCCATGTGTTGTAGAAGGAGAATTTGTATGGTGTCAGGAGTAAGCTCTTTATCATTCTATTTAGGACTGCTGTTTTCACACTTGCCTTTGAAGATCCCAGAGTAGTTAGCTTGCTCTGCTCCAGAGATTTTTCTGATGCTTATTCATACTGTTGGCTTTCTGGGTACTACCACCAAATTCCTTCCATATCTGAGGCATATAAATCTTCAAGAGCTATAAGGGGACTGGTACTCTTATTGAGTAGTTGCTGAAAGAAAGATGGAATGCAAATTGTATAGCTCCCTGCTACTGCCTGGACATGAGCAGATACATTCCTTTCCCTTAAAATCCTCATTAATTTCTGATTTGTTTGGGTACAACAGTGTCTTTTAGTCTGCAAACATCAGAAACACTGACCTTTATATACAAAACAGGCACGTCAGTAATTTTTTCCCCCAATTTTTCATGGCATGGTGGCATTTGTTGTTCAGAGTCCTTTCAACTTATCTTACTATTTGAAAACATCAGAGCTGCTTTCAGTGCAAGAAATTAACATAATGTTTGAGACCACGGTCATCCTATTTGAAGATGGGATTTAAGAGATGAGGTCATCTCTTAGTTCAGGATTCCTTGATAAATATTTGTTGTTGTTTAAAACAAAGGGGGGAGGGCTAGTGTATTCATTTTATCCCTTTTAATTAACATCATATAATCACAGACTGGCTTGGGTTGGAAAGGACCTTAAGATCATCCAGTTCCAACCTCCTGGCATGGGCAGGGATGCCTCACATTAGACTGTGTCACCCAAGGCTCTGTCCAACCTGGCCTTGAACACTGTCATGGTTGGAGCATTTACCACTTTTTTGGGCACCCTGTGCCAGAGCCTCAGCACCCTCACAGTAAAGAATTTCTTCCTTATATCTAACCTAACATTCCCTTTTTCAGTTTGAACCCATCACCCCTTGTCCTATCACTACAGTCCCTCATGAAGAGTCCCTCTCCAGCATCCTTCTAGCCCCTTTCAGACACTGGAAGCTGCTCTGAGGTCTCCACGCAGCCTTCTCTTCTTCAGGCTGAACAGCCCCAACGTTCCCATCCTGTCTCCATACAGGAGGTGCTCCAGTCCCCTGATCATCCTCGTGGCCTCCTCTGGATTTGTTCCAACAGTTCCATGTCCTTTTGATGTTGAGGGCACCAGAACTGCACACAATACTCCAAGTGGGGTCTCACAAGAGCGGAGTAGAGGGGCAGGATCACCTCCCTCGACCTGCTGGTCATGCTCCTTTTGATGCAGCCCAGGATGCAGCTTTCTGACCACACACTGAGGCAGCTCATGATCAGTTTCTCATTGACCAGCACCTCCAAGTCATAGAATCATAGTATCATAGAATAGTCAGGGTTGGAAAGGACCTTAAGATCATCCAGTTCCAACTCCCCTGCCATGGGCAGGGACACCTCCCACTAAACCATGTCACCCAAGGCTCTGTTCAACCCGGCCTTGAACACCACCAGCGATGGAGCATTCAGAACTTCCTGGGTAACCCATTCCAGTGCCTCACCACCCACACAGTAAAGAACTTCTTCCTTATATCCAATCTAAACTTCCGCTGTTTCAGTTTGAACCCGTTACCCCTTGTCCTATCACTACAGTCCCTCAGGAAGAGTCCCTCCCCAGCATCCCTATAGGCCCCCTTCAGCTACTGGAAGGCTGCTCTGAGGTCTCCACACAGCCTTCTCTTCTCCAGGCTGAACAGCCCCAACTTTCTCCACAGGGCTGCTCTGAATCTCTTCTCTGCCCAACTTGTAGCTGTGGCTGCGATTGTTCAAAGGTGCTTTATGTGCTTTGTGTTTGGGGAGTATTGGAGGAATAAAACATTGTCAGTGCAGCCCAGGGCTGATGTAACACTGACTGTCTTTAATGCCTAAATGTTAGATTGGTGTCATCTTGTTTGACTGTCTGATTAGTAGATTAACCCAATTTTAAACAGTCTGATCTTTATAGGCTAATCATCCAAATGGAGATCACATTTTCTTTTTAGAATAACCTTAGCATTGTAGAGTATTGTAATTGGAGGTTTATCTGCTTGGAATAGAAACAAAAGCCATCTGCTTTTTAGCTCTTCAGTAGCTATCCATCATCTCATTGGCAGTTTTGTTCAATACGCTTCCAGCTAATGTGTTTCATCTCACTGAATCCTCTGGAAAAGCACAAAATCAGTATGTTTTCTTGTCTCAGAAATAGCAATGAGAAGCACGATGTAATAAAGCAAAATAAATAAATTTCAGGCAATTAAGATGGAAAAACAAAGAAAAAACACCCAAAGGATCTAGTCAAATTAATATGGGAGCTTGAAAGAGCATAACCGTGCAATTCAGAGTTATATATGGGCTACAGTAAGATATTTGAAACCCAAGGTTCATTAGGTAGCAGGATTGGGGATTTTGTTACTGAAAATCTTGCAACATAATGAGGAAGATCTTTCCTACATGTATGTCCTCTGAACGACTTTTCTGCTCTGCGTATTTTGCTGTCAGATCTGACTGTCCAAAATGCCAACATGTTGCCTAGTTTGTAATAACACTTTATCATAAGAAATGATTTCTTTGCATTTTATTTCATCTGTTTGGTTGCCGCTGGGTGTCGTGACCATTTCTGGAAGTGGCAGCGTCAGTATTCACTTAGTTGCAGCTTCGGAGTAAGTGAGAACTGGCTTTAAAGGGTGATGTTAGAATCACAGGATGGTTTGGGCTGGAAAGGACCAGTATTCCAGATGTGGCCTGACAAGCACTGAGCAGAGTAGGATAATGGCATCTTTATCCCTGTTGATGACGCCCTTGTTAATGTAACCCAGCATCCTGTTGTCTTCCTTTGCTGCAGCTGCACACTGTTCACTTCTATGGAGATTAGTGTCTGCCAGGACCCCCAGGTCCCTTTCCACAGAGCTGTTCCCAGCTGGGCAGATCCCAACCCCTGGATTGTCAGCAGCTTCCTGTTACTGAAGAGCCTGCTGGTAGGATGAACATTTGAAAGTCTTGCTGCATTTCAGACTCTTATATGGCAGCTTTCTGTTTGAACAGCTAGGAAGAATGATACAATCTTATATTCCATGTTTTAAGAGCTGCTCCAATGTTTTGGAACAAAAAAAAGCAACTGATTCTCTCTTTGTTTAAACCAAATCAGATGGGATGATGCGTTTTTGGATAACTTCAGTGGTTGCCTGTAATTAATTGTGGTTGGTTTATGCTTTTCATTACAGGGGCTGAAGAGCTGATTTTTCTTGTAGCCGTTTCTAGCAGGTTGGTTCCACTTAATGTTACAAAGATCTATTGCACAAGAATGAAAAGGAAACAATCTTCAGTGGCATCTTTGTAAAGACAGATGCACAGACAGATACACAGCAAAATTAACATTTGAAATGGTTGATGTGAGGCTTGAAATGTCCCTTAAATAAGAGCCTAGATGCAATCACATCCTTTATGGAAGAAGCTTTTTTGTAGGTTGGTGTTTCTGTCCTTTTGCTTACATTTCCATATAGCTATTTTATGGTCTAATTGCTGCCAGTAAAAGTTATTTCTTTTGTCTAACAGCCATTCCTCCAAGTTCCATGCGCTTCTCTACCATGAAAACCTCTTCATTTCATTGCCTGTATTTTAAGAAGATTTAGTGTCTAATCTTTGTTTCTTTTACCCCTTAATTTCCCATAATATTGCCTTAAAGTTTGGATCTAATTGTTTAAATCACTTGGCAATCTCCAATATTCATAAAGGTGATCAAAACTGCAGTGCTCAGTCTAATGCAAAGAAATATGTGGGATGGAGGTATCGTGAGTGTTGATACAGTGAGATACAAAGGCTGAATAGTGACAGTGATGATGTGTGCATGCACTGCAGGGCTCCCTGAGCACTTGGTTCTGGCAAAAGCATTCCCCAGCCTTTACAGAACCCCACGGTAACATTTCGCAGCTGTCATTCTCTTCACAGTCACTACATTCCTGCCTCCATTGCTCTGGAATTCCCCTGAGCTGAAACACAGTTTTCCTGCTACACATTTCCTGCACATTGGGAAGCTCATCAACCGGGCACACAACCAAATTGGTAGAAATTTAGAGGTGGGCATCTTTCTGTGTGTTCTCTTCACCATTAAATACAGCATCACCTGACTCACAAACTCAGCAAGTGCTTGAATATTGGGTCTATTTGTTTGCCAGCGGCCATGTAGTGAGCTGGGGGACAGTCTGGCAGTAGAACCTGAAAAGCTGCCCTGCACACTGCAGTAGATCTGCTGTATGGTCCCTCCTTACTATGCATCTGTGTAAGGTACAACTGAACCTACCTGGGGGCAGCTACCTGTATTTTAGTCAGTATTTTAGCAACACATCAGGGAAGCAAGTTCTCCCTCTTAAAACCCTAATTCTTGTGTAGAGTCTCAGCTCTAGTTAATACTCATCTTTATTTTCAGACCTGAGAATGATTATCTGCTTTCTGTTTCTTTTTTTTTTTTTCCCCCCATGCTTTATAGTTTGGGATCATTTCTGTTTCATCAAGATACAATTTGATTTATTCTCCAGTTGGTTATTAAAGGTATTAAATTTTATCAGTTGACATGACAACAAACACTGCTGGATCTGTTCTTCCTGCTTGAAGTTTGTACCCTTCTTTTCCTTTTTAAGTAAAGATTTCCAGTTGTTTTTCTGAAACATGCTAACATGTTGATCCTTACTTTAAAATTTCATGGTTCTAAGCAGCTGCTTGAATTTTAATGACATTAAGAGCATCCTTCTCCTCCTCCTTCTTTCCCCTCTGCCCCATCATTTCTTTTTCCTTATTTCTACTTTTTGCCAAATAAAGCAGTTTGGGTTGTTGCCACAGTTGCTTTGCTTTGAACTTAATATTACTCAGGGTTGAGCATTGCAAAACACTCCTACAAAAATCTCCTGCTATTGATTTATTTTGATAAAATCATGCAGCTTCTGGCAAACATGAGAGGGACTTTAACTGGAACACAGGTTCACAGAAGAAGTGGTAGTGGTACAAGTATCCATGGAAACAAACTTTACTGCAGATGTTCAGAGATTCTTCAGTCATCCCAACCAGAGTTAGAAAACAGTATTGGCTGACGTGGCTTAGAAGACTCACAACTAAACAGTACAGATTTAGTTGTGTTCAGTGCTGATCTCTGAGCAAACTATTGGCAGATCCAGCAGGTTTCCTTTACAGGATGAATACTGTAGAATAATTGTGATTAAAATAATGGATCCAATACCCTGATACTGTCTTTGTAGAAAAAAGACTGAACTTTTCCTGAAGGTTTTGCTGTCTCAAGTCACATCTTCAGCTCTGCTGCCTCCTATTTAGCTCCTTTTTGAAACAAGCTGTGTTAAATCCTTTCATTAACCTTCATCATCACCCCCCTCCCTTGAATCTGAGCTAATCCACAGCAAGGCCTGCAGCCAAACCCTGCCTGCCTCAGTCAGTCAAGGAGTTCCACTTACTTCACAGCAGCGCATCATAGTTGGGATTAGATAGACAAATATATGAGAAGGAAGCAGGATTCAGCTACTCAACACACTCCTCAGAATCAGCCTTCAAGTAATTCTCGCTGCATTTTTAAGAGAGATATCTAAAATATATGATTGCTTTCTTTGTATATCTTTTCTTTCTAGTTTTATTCAGGCACTTGGCACCTAAGCCAGTCTGTAAAGCTCTAAAAGCCTACCAGATGCCTCTCAATGCACCCTCTCCTGCAGTGAGCTTGCCAGCACACAGGGAATTCAAGCTTGAGTCTGCGTATCCAAGTCTGCTGCCTGTCTTGTGTCTGGCCCCAAGTACAGCATCTCACTGGTTCATGCCTTTGTTTTCAGGCAATTTATCATTCCTAGGAGGAGGTGATGTTTTAAATCTGGTCAAAAACTAAACTCTCAGTCTAATTTCCAGTTATTTTCTTTGTCACTCTTCAAAATAAACCTCACCTGGAGCTCAGAGGCTTCTCAAGGTAGTGAAAGCTGGCAAAGGGAAATGTGAGCTAACAGCAGAATTGCTGGCCTGGTGTTCACCTCTTTATCTCATTCCCTGGTTCATTCCTCTGTTTCTGCAGCCAAATTAACTAGTGACTATTTATGAAGCAAATTCTTATTTTAATGAGCATTATCCAGGCAACATATAATTACAGAGACGGGAGCAGAAAATAATAGATTCTATGTTAAAGAATGTCAGTGTAGCTAAGAGGTATCTAAAGGTTTCTCAGGCAATTCAGGTTTTTCCCCCCAATTCCATCTTGCTTGCGTCCCTCCTTAGTTCAGTTTTGTGTATAAGTCTATATGATATGCATTCATTATACAGCACTTGCCATAAGCTGAGCAAAGGATTCACCAGTGAGACTCTAGCAATGTCACCAGTGATTGCTTTTGCACCTCCTTAATTGCGGATGGGTTGAGTCCCAGGAGCTGCGTTAGACTCTGTTGCTCTCCAGCCCTGCATTCTTCCAGAGTATAACAAGAGGCTCTTGCCAATTACAGTTGTTCTCTATAAATGGGACAGTGGAAATTAATGGGATTTGTCTGACAACAGGTCAAAGATCTTTTCAACTTCATTCTTTCTGTTTAACCTCTTGGCTTGAGAATGCTGGAAAATAAATCCTGTAGAGAGGTGTTCTGCTTTGTGTCTTAATCTATGGCAATTAGATCGCATCCTCTGAAATAACTAAGAAGAAATGAAGCTTTAATTGTTGTTCACTGAGTGAATCTTCATCATGTCGTATTACAGAAACACTTTTGGCACCAATATAAGAACTGAATTCATTATTTAATCCTTTTCCTGATGTTTAAAAACAAAACAACAATTTAAAGAAAAAGTCTAGACCCTGTTAATATGAGTTTAAGGGTTTTTTTTCACTCAGAAAAGAGTTCTTATAATGTAACCATAGGTTTTTTATGCCAAAACTGAACCATTATTTTTCTATCAAAGAGGTCTGTCTCCCCCCTCAAAATTATTTTCATTTCATTTTGGAAGTAAAATCGGTTCGGAGATGCTCAGTTGCAGCTCTTCATTACTCTGTGACACTGTAATCCTGTAATTGTCTTCAGTAATGGTGTCCCTGTAGACCCTGATCATTCAACTGGTAAAACAAATGCGCTCATTTTGACGTTAGCCATGAAATATGTTCCTGGGACTGCAGTGAGATTAAAAACATGTCAACTGTGAGCGACCAGGGAGTGTTGCACCCTCCAAAGCACTTACAGCTGAAAGCCAGGGATATTCCCCCCAGGCATGGCCCTCACTGGTGTGTTATGAACTGCAGTGCTCTGAGCTGTATGGATATATATTACAGCATAGAGTGGACTGGCACTTGGTGCAACCCAATACATCGGGGATGGGGAGTGATTGCAGAGCATTACAGATGCCTGATAAATGTAATGAGTAATTACGCACATCACTCAAGGACTGATTTAGACAGCTATAGAAGTTGTTCCTAGGTAATTCACAACAGTACTAGTTTTGTTGGGCTTCCCATAATCTGGTGGAATTGTGAGCAAGGAATTTGCATTATAAAGGGTTGAGAAATAATGCTAAAGTCAGCATAATTATAATAGTAATTATTACAGTAATAGTATTTTTTTTGTATTAATGGATCCCATTCTTTCAATTAGCAGGGCATGAGATGAGGGTTTCTGGGCAGCAAATAAGGAAGAAAAAGTGTTCTTTGGTTTAGTTTTCTCATAACCAGCCCTAGAGAGGATAGGGAATTACGGCAGAAGGGACAGGCCAGTGATTGCTGTGGGTCGTGTAACAGGTATTGTTGTTACTTACCTTAGCTTTTTAGTAGCAGTTGTGTAATTGTTACCTAAGAGTAGCTGTCTTTAGCCTGCATTTTGCTTGAAGTGTGCTGTTGCTTTATCGGACGGAAAGATTTGTGTGCCTGAAAGCCATGCTTGCTACTCTAACAGGGCCTCACCCTCTGCCTTGTAACAGGGGAAAACTGATTAAAGAGATCTGTTCATGGGGAAAATCCATTCTGCTGCTTCAGGAAGCAAGCACGAAAATGCATGTTTAATTTGTGTGAGCTAACACCTGAGGCCAAAACAAATCAGATACCAGGCACTGACCTCAGAGGGTAGTGCTTGAAGTGACTTTGGGAATGGTAGTGTTATGGAAAATAACGCTCAGACCCTTTAGAAAGATAGGTATGGGATGCTGAAGGTAGTAGCAGCAAAGATGAGCCCAAAGAAGTACCTGTAAATGGCTTTGTAAGGCTTTGCATGGTTTTGGGGCTCACCTACTAGGGTTTTTATGGCTTTTCTAGCATTGGTAGGAGACTAGTGTCATGCCCTGCAAGGGGTTTCTCATGGGCACCAACTACAAACACTGTCTTGCACAGTACCCACCTCTGGACTTCCTGCTTCATGAGCAGCTGCTGCCTGCAAGTGCTTGTGCCAGCCTCGCCATCTGCATGCTCCAAGGTGAGCTTGCTTTATCATATCTACTGACTTAGCTACTGCATCAGGAGCACATTGACTCTTTTGGGTAATTCACCAACCATTAGTTCATTTCATTGATCTTCACTTCTTATTTTTTATATTCATTCTAACAAAAGAAAAAGCGCTACTTCTTCCTGAGTTCTGTGGGAGCTGTGGTGGCACATACACAGAACGGGCTTTCTGAAGAGCTATACTGTGCAGCAGGTAGGAGGATGCTGACTTGTGAATCATTTATCAGAGCACTAATCAACCATGCAGTAGTTTCCTATTGCAGGCTCAGCTTTTGTCATCCTGAAATATTGAAACTGGGGAGATTTAAATACTCTGCAAATGCATGCCTGGTCATGGGGAAAAATGGGAAATGCCAAGCTCTGATTAATGATGTTGAAGGCATTTTGACAGTGTACAGCCAAGTGTCAGGTGCTCTCACCCTGAACTTCATGTGTTTCAGTTGTGCTTCCTGGGAGCTGTTAGCAATATGCTGCCTTTGAGGGACTTGGTGAATCAGCACATTCACTTCCCTGCTGCTGCAGCTAGCATCCCATTTAAGTGGACTGGTTTTTACAAGCAGTTACTGGGAGGAGGTTGTGTTTTGGGGCAGTTCAGTGGGTTGGATTCTTCTCCCCTTCATCCCCCCCCTGTTTTTCCTTCTTTCTTCTATATAGTCCCCTCAGGAGGCTATTTCACAATGTGATTGCTGCAGTGGTGGTCAGGAGCATTCCCTCCTGGGAAGTCTTGTAGCTCTCATACTTCACCTTATGGAGCTGTTTTCCCTCTTCAGAGTTTGCTTCAGTCATACTCAGAGCAGCAATCCCATTCACATTTTATTTTGGCTAACCAAGCCAAAGTCTCTCAGTTCCAAATTTCCTTCTGTTCCCCAATCACCCTCTTAGTCCTTTTCAAAGCAGTTTCAGTTTTTGGCTGTTACACAGCTCTGGTAGCTTTTGTTCAGTGTTTGGAAGAGATGGTGAAGCCTCATTGTACAGCAGCTTGAATGCTGAAAATAATGCTCATACACTCAGTTTTTCCATGTTTGTCACTGCTTGGCAGCTTGAAGTCAGTCTGAGATCACCTTGGTGGTTCTTCAAGTGGTTTACCCTTTGACAGGCTTCCATCAGAGATCTCTGCTACTTCCTCAGCCTGAGTTTGCATCTCATTCTGCTGAGTTTTACCCCATTCTGGTTTCCTTCAGCATTCATAAGCTTGGGTTTGTATAAGGAAAATTGGCAGTTAACAAATAGTGAATAAAAGCATGTTGAGAGCAGCTATGAAAAGAGCACTCTTTCTATAATTCAGGGTAACAAAAATAGATAAAGCAGATAAATCCAAGAGCAGATTTTTGTACTTTATTTTGACAAACATTTCCTGTGCTTATTTTGTGCTTATTTTTCTACTATAAAGCAGTGCACAGGATAGGGGCAAAACCCCCAAGCTCCTAGACAGCAGTAACCACATACAAAAAGCCACCTTTCCACATTGATTCAGGAATAATAACTTAGCTTCCACCCCGCAAATCAGCTGAACTTTAAACACAGTAAAAGTCACTCCAGTTTCTCTAGCAGAGAAGTCAGTTACTTGGCATACAGTTATTTACTGCCTTGAGTAAATACTTTAGGACCAGCTATTTGCTCAAGAGGTATAAAATGAATTATTCTAGGTAGGACTGCATAAGGTGTGTAGCAAAAGAGGGGAAGGATTATTGGGATGTTTGTGGTGGGAGGTTTGGGGTTGGGGTTGTTTTGGGGGGTTCTTCAGTTGTTTGGATTGGTGGTTTTTTGGGATGGGAGCTGCCTGGCTCACAACAAACCTCAAATGTTTTCTCACACTTCCGCACTCTAGCTAAAATTTGATATTAGATTTTAATCTTCTACATAGTTAAATCCCGCTGGTGTTGTGTTAATACCTCAGTGATCCCTTGAATCCTGTAGCTCTGTTTAATCAGGTAATACTTTGAGGTTAGTCTCTGTCCTGGGTTCAGCAGTAGCAGTCATTTTTCTCCTTCTTAGTAGCTGCTGCAGTGCTGTCTTTTCAACTTTAGCCTGAGAACAGTGCTGATAGCACACCGGTGTTCTCAGTTGTTGCTAAGTAATGCTTACTCCGATCAAGGACTTTCCAGTCTCATGTTCTGCCGGTGAGGAGAGGAGCACGGGAAGCCGGGCGGAAGCAGAGCCAGGACACCTGACCCGAACTGGCCAAAGGGATATTCCATCCCCCAGCACGTCATGGCCAGGATAGGAACTTGTGGGGAGTCACCCAGAAGGCTCAGATCACTGCTCGGATTGGGTTGGCTATCAGCTGGTGGGTGCTGAGCAATAGTATTCTTTGCCCTTGTTACTTCCCTTATCATTATTATTATTATAAACTATGCACTGATAGCAGCAGTGGTTTGTGTTATACCTTAGTTACTGGGCTGTTATCTCAGTCTGTGGGGGTTACCTTCTTTCTATCCTCCTCCCCATCCTGCGGGGAGGAAGAAGAGGCAGAGTGGGTGGCTGTGTGGTTCTGAGTTACCAGCTGGGCTTAAATCGCAACAGTCTCACAAGCTTGGAGTTTCTTCTTGTTTGGGGTTTGGCTTTGTTCCTTTTCCACCAGCTTTACCTGAGATCCCCATGGGATCCCCTCTGAGCCAGAGGGAATCCAAAACATCCTGCAGGTTAAAATCCAGCCCTTGGTAGTTTCTGCTACAACTCAAACAAGATCCCCAAAGCAAAATACCTAAATTCGGGTGCTGCTGAGAAGACATGAGATGCTTTTACTATAGCTTATATCAGGAAAATGGCATGTCAGGTTTTTAATAAAGATCACTTTTTTTAGAATAAATAATCTCCAAACTTGATTTCTTGTCAGACAGATATGGGAGTGAGCAGAGGATGTGCAGAAGCAAATCCTGGTGTGTCTATAAGCTACTTAAGCAATAACCAGATTGTGATATATCTGCTGAGACCTTGATTCTTCTTGCACGTCAGCCAAGTAATATTGGAAAAAGTAATTCTGCCAAGAAAAAGCAGATGAATTTAATAGGGGAGCTGAACTTTGTACTCTCCACTTCATGCAGCAGTTGAGGTTCTGCTTACATAAATTAGCTTTAGATAAAGTAGTGGTAAACCATAGACTCCTGGTTTGACTTCCGCACCGCATAGATGTTGTAAGAGATAACGTCACATTTAATTTCTAGATATGCTGTACAGCCAAGAGAGTGCAAAAGGAATAACAAGAACTTTGCACTTGAGCAAAATCCTTTTGGACTATCTGATTTAATAATAGGGAAGAGAAAATAAAATTTCCTCCTAGGTTTTGGGTTGGTATAAATAGACATAACTTTGGTTTCTATAGGCTGTACATGTTTAAAGTAGCTGAGACTTTGTCTCAATTCTTTCTGTTGTGAACTTTTTCTGTCACAGGTACTTTTCTTATTGAACGTGTGGCTCTATTTAAAGAGGAAGAGAAAAAAAGGCAAGGGGAGGGGGGAGTGTTTCCATTGTGCAGGGCAGGGGAAAAAAACCAACCAGCAAACCCCTTCTCTTCCCAAACTTCATCTGCTCACATTAGATTTGTAACGAAAAATGGTACTTGTTGAAGAACTTCAGCATTTAAAATTTGTTCTTAACTCTTTCTGGGGAAGGATCGGGAAATACTATAATAAATAGCCCCTAAACTTCCCCCTGGCTTCATCCCTAAAGTCTCACGCAGGCTAGATATGATGCAATATGGCTTTTCTTCCTCAGTAATGTCTTGTCCAGTTCTTCATCTATTTCTCAGCCCTTCTCCAGTCCCAGGAGTTCACTATTACCTGACTCCTGAGCAATGGCAGAATTGGAAATCATGGACCTGAGGCTGGTGATAGAAGCTCAGAGCTAAGGAGGAGCCTCTCTCCAGTGGAGATGGGCTCTGGCCATGCTTCCTCACAGCGCCAGTAAAAGTGACAAGTTGTTGTGTGTGATGCCTGGAGTTTTTCACTTTTAGGAAGGAAGGTCTCATATATGATGGCACTGCAATGACTTCCTACTTAGCTGGTTACAAACCAAATGTATCTGGATCACAAAGTATAATTCAAGACCTGCCACTGTCTTAAGTGGTTGCTCATTTTGAGTGGCTTTAGACCAGGCTCTCCACGAGCACTCAGCTTGCAATGGGACTTTCTGGGTGAGAAGTCCTCTTTCTCTGGATAAGAAAGTTCTCTTTGCATCCATGGGTGCACATTAAGTCTAAGCTGTCGCTTTTTAAACAAGAAACACCAAAAACAGGAGCAAGGTCCTCAACTGGGGTTGGAAAAATAGTTATTTCAGAGCCAGATTTTTTGGGATCAAATTTGTTACGGCCGAAAATGCTTCTTGACATGTGAAAAGCCTGTTTTCAAGATATCTACATAGCACGTTTCTCTGTAATGACAAATTAATATCTTAGTGCTAAGAGTAACTCTTAAAGCATAATTCAGCTTCATTAATACAGCAAATTTGTCTTGAATCCCACTTCCATCATGCTCAAGCACATAAATGGTGCCCTTGATAGTCTGTAACGACTGCTGCTGTTTCCTGGCAGAGGCTGAAGTGTTGCATTAACATGAAGAAATGAATCTTTTCTAATTATTTATTTCTCTTTATCACATTCAGCAGAGGCAGGAATTAACATGCAGCAGGGTATGGTCTAGATGACCAGTTAATGACCAAATAAATGTGTTCTGGTAATTGCTCCCCATACAGCAATGCAAATATTAGATTAACTTTCAGGAGTGAATTTTATGGATCTTTGAGTAATTTAAGATTAAATAAATTGACTGAACATTACCTGAAGTGTTTTTGTAAAACCTCCAGACCGTTTTGTCTCTCATCTGCCTGAACATGGAACTGTGTAAGTCAAAGCTGCCTCTGAGTAATCTGGAATTCCCAGACAGTACCTTTTGCTGCTGAACTGCATACAAACCAGGCTCAATGTTCAGATAGCCCCACGTGCCTTGCTGAAGACAGTAGGTTTGTATTAGATTCCCATGCATATCTACCCAGACAGATACTTCTGAAAATCATTCAAGGCTATTGAATTAATACCAGAATCAAACAACCTTTAAATTAATAGCAAGTAATTGGATGCATTGCAGACACTAATGAAATCTTTAAACAAAGCTGCACACACCTGCCTGCTGCTATCTGTCACCCAGAGGCCTCTTTCCATATGCATGTGGCTGCCTTGCTGACAGCAGTGGCTCCGAGACCAACATGTGGAATGAGGCATCCTCACTGTTCCAGACATCCCTTTGCATTTCTCATGGCCTTTTCTTCCTGAGAACCACCTTTGCCCGTGCAGACCAATTAGCTAGCTGTAAGATTCCTGCTTGCATGTCATCAGTTTAGAAATGAGAAGGTTGATGCATTTTAAGATCCACTCTGAGCGATAATATAATAATAGCAAAAGCAATTGTGTGTGTGCATTCTCAAAGCTCTTCGCAATCATAATCTACCAAAGTCAGCTCCGTGGCTTAGGAGGTACATAACCATTTTCCAACCGATCAAATTAATAGGAAGGAGGAATGAATAGTTAGTTATACCCTTGCAGAGAGAGCAAGTTCACAAACTGCTATCATGGCAGATTGTGCAAATACAGTAGAGAGAGATCTAGAAACCCTATTTAATAGGGTCCTTAATTCATGTGGTTCAGCCGTATGTTTACATTTCTAAGTAACCCTTCTTCAGCTCTGTTTTCACACAGCTTTTCCTGGGACATTAACTTCTGCATTTGTAGGAATTTAATCTAGGGAGTTGCAAGAAGCAGAATACCAGAGCTCTGCCTGTGAGTGGGTGTTGATGCCCACATTCCAGCAGGAACATTAGTTAAGCATTGGCTGAGATGAGTTTTCCATAGCAAATGATCCAACTGTCCAAAGGTGCTTAATCTCGATCGTATAAATTCACCTCTGTCCTATAAAGTACACTTAGAGAGGCAAATCCAAGTTGCTGATGCAGTAAGCTTTTTTAATGGCATTAGAATTGAAAACTTGGCGTGTTTGAGTGCTGTTTAAGAAATGATTCTCCTAATTATCAAATCTTATTTCAATATTTTCAGTCAAAATGGAGACATACATGAGAAATTCCAGATGAATGGATTTTGCCCAAATGGCATGATGCAGGGATGTCACAAAAACTGGCCTTCATAAAGGAGGTTGGGTTTAAATTAGTTCAGACTTGTCTGCTTCTCCCTTGTATGCCAGAAACCATTTCTGAAAGAGAACAGCAGTTTTACAGACCTGGCAAAGGTCATTCAGTGTAGGAATGTGTCTGTGCTAAACCAGGCTTGATACCAGGCCTTCAGAGCCTGCAAAATATCCGTGCAAAGGAGTTTTCTTGGTTCTTTTTTCAGACATCCAAACCTTCTTAATATAGTGTCCCAGCTCTTGAAAATATCAAAGGACACTCTGGGTTGCTAGAATGTAACAAGGTGCTTTCAGTTGCCAGCTCTCACCTCTATGCGGATTTGATGGGATTAAAAACTGTGCTGCAGGACCCCTTTGATCAAAGAAGCATTTGAGCATTTTGCTGTCTTGTATCTCTAAGTTGCTGTGTCCAGTTCATCCAGGTCTGGCCCCACAGTTCTGACATTGTTCTGCCGTTCCTGTGTACATGCAGCATGCTGATCTGAAGCCAAAAGAACACGCTCCCCATAAACCAGTGACTCTCCTGACAGAAAGAAAGAAAAGGAAATTAAACAACTGCAGAGTGGGTTTTTTTCTGTCAAACTTTGCAGAGGTTACTTCTTATACGTGAGGGTATGAGGGAAAGATTACTGTAATGAATGTCATGTGCCTTTGATTTACCTGCTTGGGTTTGGTCTTTCACTATTGAATTACACCAAGAAAAGTCCGTTCAGAACAGCAGGCAGGAAATGAAGCAGCAACTAGTGATAAAAGAGGCTTCTGGGGGAAATATATCAAGGGCCCTTCAGGAAACAGCGATGTTCTTATTTAAGACATGTTTGTCTGCCTGCTTCCAATGAGGTCAACAGCCTTGTTCTTGTTTGGCTTAATGTTTATTTCCCAATCTCTACAAGGCTGGATCCCAGAGCTGTGCTACCTGTCCTATGCATGCTCAGCGAGCAGCTCGAGTGCAGCCAAGTTTGACAGATGAACATTCATGGGTGATGCCATTTAGACAAACTCACATTAGAAAACCTTGTGGCCTTAATCCTTCAGTGGTTTGCAGAGTGGGTTTAGATGATGGCTTGGGCTGTCATTTTGCAAAGAGCTATTTTGAATCACTCAAAGTGACTGTAACAAGCAAAGATGCAAAACGTAAATATTCCTTGGGTGGGCTTTATGTTCAGTTTGCTGATGGCATGGAAATGAGTACAGGAAAAGTAACTGCATCAGAAACCTTCAGATTTGGCAGAGGAGCTGTAACATTTTGGTTGCCTTCAGTTCACTCTGCAACTGAAGTGCAGCATGAGTGGGCATCTTTCAGAATGCTAAGATCCTCAATGGATGGCTTTAAGGGGCTGCTCTGTCTATTAAATCAGACCTTTATCTTCTGTGTTTCAAGTCTAGAATCTCCTTACAGCACAAAGGTGACAGCAGCATATGTGAAGGCAGGATTTGGCTCTGTATTTTAGGAGAACACTGTCACATTCCTTATTTGCAGTCAGCCCCACAGTGTGCTGCTTGGTGTCTGGGCAGTGAACCACAAAGGAATTAGAGGTGATCCTCCTAGCTGAGAGCCAGTTTTCTGCTCTTTGGGACATACTTCTGGCAAGGATGTGACTTATCGGTGCAGGCCACTGAAATCAAAGGGAGAAGAGTCACACGCACCAGCTAAGGATATGTCCCACAGGGCTAAACTGATGTCATTGTTCTATATGTTGCAGTGATAACTGATGCTGCAGCAGTTGATAATTCTCTCCCAAATGTAAATTAGGTTTCTCTTTGCACTGCAAAACTAAATCTGAAGGAGAAGGGATGGTGTCTAGAAATGTACTTCTGCTAGAGGAGGAAGTGCCAGTTATATTAGCAGTTCTGAAGTCTGTGAATCAGACAGTTGGTCGATGGCCTGTGTGAGCACTGCCTGGGTTTCCTCCTTCTCCAGCCAAAGATGCACTGACTTCTCTGTGGCTTTCACTTAAACCAAAGCAACCAAAACAGTGTGGGTGTTTGCATGCGAAGTTAATGTTCTGGAGTGGATCAGAGGAGCTACAAAAGGGCAAAGCAGCATATATCAAAGAGAAATGGAACAGTAAAAGTTTATTTAGTTGAAACATCTGAGTAGCAGATGGTAAGGAATAAACTGGAGAATGTGAAAACCATGTGGATGTCAGCGGGGTAGTTACCAGCAGGTGAAGTGTGGGACTTGAGTAATGCAAACCATAATCCAATCTCTGAAATAGTCACAGTCGTGATGCTATCATAAACACAATGGTAGTTACAGTTAGATGATCTCTGCCAGAGTGCGGCCACAGGAGCCATCAGGACCTCGCAGAGCTCCAGCAGCTCTCAGGGTTCTAGGGGTGGAAGGGAGGCAGCAGGAAGTAATTGGGACTTTTCTTATGGATACTCCTAATATCTATTTATTTAGAGTCAGGGAAACAGTAGAGAAGGCTTGAGAGGAAGGTGCAAACACACACTTGCTGTAGCTTTTTCAACCAATCATCAAGCTAGAACTGCGCTGAGCTGCAGAAATGGCGGGGATACTGCACTGATGGGATCATCCACACCAGTCTGGAGCATCCTTCTCCAAAGTGCTGCTGCCCTTTCAAAGAGGTTTACAAAAGCAACTGGGAGCATAGAGGGTCATAGATGGGAGAAGAACACATTCTTTCTTCATTCCAGGTAGCTCAGTGTTTTGGTGTCTTGCTCAATAGCTCAGCTGCCCTATTTTGACTTAATTCAAATCTGATGGAAATGTGGCACTTTAAATGTACTTAAACTGGAGGAATTTATCGGTTTGATTCTTGGAGACACTAAGCATTTGGGCTTAGAACAGCAGTAGTAGCGACAGCTTCTTGGCAAATATTTCTTTCTTAATCTGATAAAGAACTTTTCATGCCTTATCATTGCCACTTGGTTTTCTCCCAGAGAAGGTGGAACACAGAGAAACTTGCTGATTTTAGGTCTCATTTCTTTAATGGGCTTCACAGGAATGAGAACAGGGGGGGTGCCTGCATTGTTTAGCTTGTGAACAGGGCATACATCAGACTTGGAAGCTGTGCTTTTAATTATTAGTCACAAACTGTACTTTCAAGACTGTTAAGAATTAGAGGAAAATTCCACATGCACGAAGCTGAGAGCTCTGCTTGCAGAGAGGGGAGGTTGTATAACTGGACCGAGATGACAAAATCTGGTGTTGAAATCAGGTTTGCATGTCTGGGGAATTACATTTCCCATTAAAAGCTGTAAAGAGAGATCCCCCAATTACAGATGTACCTATAGAAGAGGACTTGTTCTCACCTCCTGCAGCCTTCTCAGGAGATCTGTGTGTCTCTGCTTTACAGAGTGGGTAGAGTAACTTGCAATGTGGAACTGTTTGTGACACCTGTGTGTAGGAGGTCAGTACTGCAGGGTACTGAAATCACTTCAAGCCATACCTTAAAGCTTCAGGGGCTGCTGGAGTTGCCAGAGCCGTTCCACCTTGGACATCTTGGGAGTTAACTGCGGGATCTGTGTGATGCTTAATTTCTATTAGGATAAGTTAAGATTAATGAGACTGTAATTAATGACTTGGCCATCTGTGTAGTATCACTGTAGTAGGAGTCTTAGGCTCGAACGTGCAGCTCACAAGAGGAGGGATGCAACTCTTACATCGCTAACCAAACATCACTTTAATTCATAGGCTGGTTTTGTGTTGGTTTTTGTTGGTTTCTTTTCCTCTTCCTCCACAAATGAAATAATGTAATTATTACATTATTACAAATGTAATAATGCTTCCAGTTTTCAAATGCCTTTGGAGAGCAATGGATACACTTGTGGTACCTTCAGCATAGCCTTGGCATGTGCAATCATGCAGTGTTGATGGTTGCACAATATTCAAAGCTTTCTTCATCATCTGCTCTTCACATGCCACCTGGTGTGACTTGCTTGAGCCTCCAGCCTCCAGCACCAAGGCTGACAGCTCACACAGGTATTTGGAAGACATCAGTGTGCAAGGAGGGGGGTAACAGATCACTTCAGTGAGCATCTATGGGAGGTTTCAGGGTCTTTCTGGCTTTCCATAAAGAAAAATAGAGCAAGTTTTAAGACTCAAAAAAAGATGTGTGGTGTGCTGTTGTAAAGCAGTGCTCCTGAGAATGTGTCAGGTAAGTCCTGGAAGGGAGAGGGCTAAAATGGAACAGGTGGAAAACTGTAGATAATTGTAATAGGAAAAGAAGTAAGAGGGATTAAAGGAAAAAACTTTGAAGCATGCCTATTAGAAAGTATAGCCTTAGTTTGCACTGGGTTTCAGGAGACAATCCCATACTTGAAGCTTTTATAGAGTTCATTCTTTGAAGTACTTCTCCATATCAAGGTTTAAAAAACCCAAACCCACTCATATTGCTAGATTTATTTCTTACCAGTGTTGCAGCCTATTACTGTCCCGTCCATCCTTAGGCTTTTTACTTACGTCTGTGACATTCTGCAAGGATTTCACTGAAGTCAATTAAATTAATCTGGATTTACACCCACACTGAGAAGTTGAGGAGCAAGAGCTGCTACATCTAATTTTTAAGCGCTCTTTTCCAAACACAGGCCTTGCATATAAAGAGAGGGAGAAGGGTGTAGGACCAGGTGGGTGCTGAGGTCCTGTCCCAGCTGAACTCTTCAATGGATCCATGTTTCTTCCTCAGTGGCTGGACTTGCCATCATGGCATTGCTGTTTGCAAAAGTCAGAGTGCATTCCCCAAAGGATTGGGTGGGAAGGGAAGCACATCCTGGCTCAGCCAGCATCCCTAGTCCCTCTCCAGCATCCCTGTAGGCCCCCTTCAGACGCTGGAAGCTGCTCTGAGGTCTCCGTGCAGCTTCTCTTCTCGAGGCTGAACAGCCCCAATTTTCTCAGCTTGTCTTCATACAAAAGATGCCCTGTATTTTTCTTAGTCATCTATAGGGGAAATCATGAGAGGGACACCCAAAAGAGCTTTTCTTGCTACTACCCAAAAGGATATTAGATGTGGGCCTCCCAGTATAGATACAGGTTTGTATTTAGATACAGAGCAATTGTACGTGCTCCAGACAAGTAGTGTTGGTTGAGAGAGGAGATGAGTCACCTTTATAGTTCAGCGATCTCAGGAGGTCAGATAAGAGCAGAGAATCTTTGAGGTGATGTTAAGGAGTCCATGTCTGACACAGCACAGGAAAAGTGATACACAGGAGAGCAGAAAATAGTTTCTTACTGATAAATGTGGAACAGACATCTTGTTAATTATGCATCTTTTGAAGCCTGGTTTGCAAATTCACTTAATAGTATATAATCGTGATTTATTTAAAGACAGATTAGCATTTGACTTTGCATTTTCAGTAGGGTAAGTCATGTGCAGTGTGTTGTTATCATGGAGCTCATATTTGGCTCTTCATGGGGTTTAGGTCACTAATGTAAAACTGTTGGTATGCTTTGTTTTAGAATCATAGAATAGTTAGGGTTGGAAAGGACCTTAAGATCATCCAGTTCCAACTTCTCTTTCATAAGACTTGACCTAAACCATGATGTTAAGTAACATGACTTTCATGCTGGTGAGAATGGTTTAGTAGTTATTTCTTTCAGGTACAGCCAGTCTGTTGCTGAGTTTCTCATTTGTGCCCACAGGGTCTGTATTATTGATCACAGGTATTTCCCATGTTGCTCAAGTTATTATATGTTTGTGGCACAAGTAACTGACTGACCTCAGCACTTGGGTACAAGACAAGCTCTGTGTGTGTAAAATTAACATTCTGAAATGTGTCCTTTTTTAAACAGAAAAGAAACGTTCAAGGTTTTGAAAGCTTAAGCACGTCCTTAACTGTCTGCTTCCACTGTGATCTGCATTCACTTATTCCTCTGCTTGCTTTCAAAGTCTCTGCTTGTTGCAGCTATCAAAACTTGTTGTTAATCAAGCAGTCTCAAAAGACAAGGGCCTTTCAGGCTGCCTGGGGAAACTCAGATACTGACACTTTTAGCTTTTGCATGTTTCCAGTGCCATGTATTCTTAGAAGATAAATTATTGTGGTAGATATATAGAACATCAGGATAGGACAGTATATCTCTTTTTTATTATTTCAAAACTGCATTTAATCCTGTGGATAACTCCTCATCATTGTTGAGGTGCATTTGTCTGTGCTGCTCTTGTAGATTATAGACACATGTATGGAAGTCAAACCGTAGCCTAGAAAAGATCCCCTGTGGTCAGTGTTTCTCTGGAAACAGCAGCGATAAGGCTGTAGGGTTATCTTGGCTTTATCCTGCATTAGTTGTGGTTCCTTTTACATCTTTATAAACCCAGAGTGACTTCTGAATTACTGGCGTAGCTGCTGCCAGCATTTTGGTTTACTCATTGTGAACTGCCATGCAGGTTCATTCCTGCAAAACCTTACAAGCTGCAGTGAGCTCATGGTACACTGGGCTCTCCTGATGGAAATGCTGTGTCAAAGCCATACTCAGTAAGCATGGAGAGTAATCTGAGAAACATATCCCATTCTCATCTTGCTGGTTTTATTGTGTCTTGTACAGGTGGAAGCAATGGTGCTGGGTCTCCTCATTTTTCCCCAAAACATTATAAAGACTGAAAATAACTTCAAAGCTTGGTTGACTTTTCAGTGAGTGCTATAGACCATGCAGATCCAAAGTACCTCCTTTTAAGCAGAACATGGTACATCAGTAAGCATAAGAGAAATTTGACTTTTCAAATCAAAGCTTAGCTACTGTAAATTGTTTGCAAGTGGCAAACCACTGCTATAATGTTCTGTTGTTCAGAATTATGCACTAAAGATAGACCAAGAACTGTCTAGAAGGGGCATGTCACTCGGAAGTAGTTCAGTCAAGAATTTCAACAGCCCAGCTTGGTTCCCTGAATCCAGAGGTTACTTGATAGATTTCCTACACAAACCACATAAATATAATTGGTCAGAATTGCTTGACTGGTACCAGTGCATGTTACAACCATGCAAAATGCAGTTTTTCTGAATCTGTTCCAATATTCACTTAGTGGCCTTCCATGCCTGACAATAGAGCTCCTCTGTCAGAACCCTTGTAAGAAATGAGCACAAAAAGGAGATGAGAGCTTCACTGTGGCCATTTAATAACCGAAAATGAACTGGTTGAGCAGGAAAAGCACATTCTGGGTATTTTCCTGCTTTATTGTTTGCATGCTGCTACTGCTTCAGTTCCACAAAGCTCGTGGGATTCTGTATCGTTTATTATATATGACTCATTGCTCTGCTGACACTAAGCTATTTGACACACAAAGATTATGATTTATACTTCCCTGGAGAAACATATGTACAGATAAAGGCTACAGGGGGAGGTAAGTGGCCCTCAAATTGTATTACCTTTAAAAAGTGAGAGAAAGCCTCTTCTCCCTTAAAAGGTTGACTAGGATAGCAATAATACCAGTTATAGAAGTCTTCAGAGCATGCCACTCTGCACTTTGCATATAGACATCCAGAATGAAGGTAGCAAAGGAACTTTTCACAAGCTATTACCTTTCCATAAATAAAATGGTAGTGAAACAACCCATATTTGAAAGTGCTTTATTTATAGCATCTTATTGTAAAACATCATTCCTGCTTCCCTTCAGTTTGGCGTAGAAAGCAGGTAGAATCATAGAATCATAGAATAGTTAGGGTTGGAAAGGACCAGTTCCAACCCCTCTGCCATGGGCAGGGACACCTCACACTAAACCATGTCACCCAAGGCTCTGTCCACTTGAACACTGCCAGTGATGGAGCATTCACCACTTCTTTGGGCAACCCATTCCAGTACCTCACCACCCGCACAGTAAAGAATTTCTTCCTTATATCCAATCTAAACTTCCCCTGTTTAAGTTCGAACCCATTACCCCTTGTCCTATCACTACAGTACCTAATGAAGAATCCCTCCCCAGCATCCCTATAGGCCCCCTTCAGATACTGGAAGGCTGCTCTGAGGTCTCCACACAGCCTTCTCTTCTCCAGGATGAACAGCCCCAACTTTCTCAGCCTGTTTTCATATGGGAGGTGCTCCAATCCCCTGATCATCCTCGTGGCCTCCTCTGCACTTGTTCCAACAGTTCCATGTTGAGGACACCAGAACTGCACACAATACTCCAAGTGAGGTCTCAGGAGAGCAGAGTAGAAGGGCAGGATCACCTCCCTCGACCTGCTGGTCACGCTCCTCTTGATGCAGCCCAGGATACGGTTGGTTTCTGCGCTGCGAGCGCACACTGCAGCCGGCTCATGTTCATTTTCTCATCAACCAATACCCCCAAGTCCTTCTGCACAGGGCTGCTCTGAATCTCTTTGCCCAACCTGTAGGCAACCCAGGTGTAGGACCTTGCACTTGGCATGGTTAAACTCCATAAGGTTGGCATAAGGAATATTAAGCAGAGGATGTGACCAAACTGCAATGTTCTTCCTTTTTTCCTTCTCTTTTCCAAGTATTACTGTGGTGTCAGTGGCTTTCAGATCCTTTGTTCGCTACGTTTTGAGAAGGTTCTGGTATCCATTATCTCCATAGCAGTATAATATGGAAAGTGCCCCAAATACATTTGCATTAAATACCTCTGCAGCAAACTCTCCCCAGGCTTTACTTGAACATCCTTTAGACTCAAAAATGAGAAAGGCAGGGGAGAAAATGCTGGGGATAACATACAGAGGATTGCACCAAGGTAACTTCTGAGAGCTCTTGCAAGGCAAGGAACGATCTTATCTCCCCACCACCCTCAGAAGGCCAGCAGCGTTTCTGTCCTTCATTTCATTACAGGAGCACAGGAGGAGCTGCAGAGCTGGGCTGTGTGCAAGTTGTACAGGGGCCATCCTTTTCCTTTAAGGAAATGCAGTCAACTGTGCGTGATTAATTCTCCCCTCCAGTGTGTCACTTAGAGCCACTGAGAGCATTTTCCCCAACCGCACAATACCGACTTCCTTAACTACAAAAAGCTGAAAGTATTTAAACTTCGTGGAGCCTGAGTAGCCCACAGAACTCCATCAGCCTAAAAGCAATTGTTCAGTATGAGGTCTTTGCTTTTGCTCTTTCTAATACCTTGTATTTTGGTACATCAGTAGTTCATCTCAAGGAAATAGCAAGATGATGCTATTCCAGCTCTAGAATAGCTCTGCTGACAGACAGTACCACTTACCTCCAGGTGTTTCAGGGTTTAAGAACTGCTGTAATTGTTTGGGCCAGAGTTTGCTGAATATCTGTCAAAATGAGATAAATTTAATGAGCATGGAGGGATGGCTGCAGTGCAGCCTATATGAGTCAGTCATGCTGGCCTCAAATGATTATAAATAGCCTTTTGAATAACTTAAGTGTTAGCTTCTCTCTTTTGTGTTGTCATTCTCTATCGGGCAACAAAGATCCTGTATTTTGAATTCTAAAGCTATTGTTCTGTAGTCATCAATATTTATGGAGAAATGGGGTAGAGGAGGAAGGGAAAAGCTTACTGTTGATTCCTGTGGTTGCAAGGTAAGGTTCCATCTGTATGTGATACTGAATATAAGGTCTGACCCTGCATCCCTCAGAGTCAATAACAACATTTTTACCAGTTCTGGAGGCACATGATTCAGTCTGTAATGCTCAATCTAAAGCACAGCACCTGGTTCTGCAAGCAAACCGTTTGGAGCAGTCTGCAGCCTTGTAGTGAGAGCTGTTACACTGCTTTAAGAGAATACATGTAAACAGATTACTGGATTGCAGGAATAGGGAGAAACACATCCATGGGCATTCCTAAACATTGGCTACCCATGTGGTAGCAGCAGCATCTTCCCTGTTCTGGTCAGCCTGGCTGATGCAGCATCTTCCCCAGTTACTGAGATTTCCTAGGACATGGACAGCTCAACTGCTCTTCCCCAGGTGCCGTGTTCACCTGGTGTTCCCTTTCAGAAGAAGCCCCTATTTGGTGTCTCTCTCCTCTTTGAATTCTTGGATAGGAAACACCACTGTTTGGACCTTCAGACTTCTATTCCAAGTCTTAGTATTTCACCTACCTCAGATTTTGGTCAGGCAAATCTTCCTGATGGGAACAGTGCCATGGGATATGTATCTTACACTAGCAGAGGTTTAATGTCAAGTGTTTCCTCAATAAAATGGAAACTCAGGAGTTTTATAATCTGTACTTTGTTCTGTTCAGTTGCTACGTTTAGGACAGCTTAAATCATCTCTCCATGCCTCAGTTTCCCCTTTCAGCCTATCTCTGTTGCCGCTATAAAAACGAAGCTCTGGGAAGCGTAAGTGCCTTTGAGTTGTCAGTGTGAAATGTGAAACACAGAGGCAGCGGTATAAAAGAAATAATAACCTACGTGTGATGGAGGATCTTTCGTTTCATTACATTTCCCATGCTGTGAGGAAAACCCTTTTTAGAGGCTGGAAAAGGGAGAAGGTAAAATGCACCTAATTACATTTGAGTCTAGTGGATGTACTTCAGAATGAACCTCTCGTGTTAGTCTGGAAAAGTTGAAAAGGAGCCCATGGTTATTGTGAAATTCATTATCATTCTTCTGAAGTCACATTGATAAAAGAACAGCAAAGCAAGCCCAGGCAATGAAATTACTCACAGATGAGGCAAAATACACCATATGTCAGCTGTACCTTGAGCCAGTGGGGTGCTTTCTGTGCTTTTCTCTCTGTGATGTATTTGCCAATGTATTGCAGGACACCTTGTGCTTCCCACAGCAGAGTCCTGGGAACATTAGATGGGTGACTTGACACAACAGGAACAACACTGCTGCTGTTTTCCTTTCAGCATCATTCCCTATGTCGCAGTTACGTGTTTGGGCCCTCACAGAGCTTGCACTTGCAGAGTAAATATTTGAGGTTTTATTGTTCATAATTGATCACCTGATTTCACATCTGCTGAGTACAGGAGGTGCAGGAGCTGATGGGAAAGCAATGTATGGCTTTTCTCAGCAGGGCCCTGGCTCAGCTCTTCTCAAATATGTCCTGCTGTGTTCAGTGCGGAACACACGCACGCTTATTCCCTGCCAGCATCCAGCCCATGGCGGCTGAGTGCTTCAGCATGCTCCAGGTCATTTACATCCCCTAGAAAACAGGTAGTAAACCTTGCTGAGAGCCTCCTGAGCAGTTCTCTTGGCAGAGAGCAGACGTGGCTCCTACAGGCACAAGGCAGATGGAAATTTCCCTTGGGACACCCCTGGAAAAGAGGAGACTCAAATCCAGGGCTGGTAGACAGTGTTGTAGGTGTGATTTTGTGTGTGTGATGGCTGTAGGCTGGAGGTAACACTGTCCTCAGGCATAATACTCTTAATAAGAACAAATTACATGAACCGGTAGGGAGAAAAAGTTAATTACAGTGATTTTTGCCCTTGAGAGAGGAAACAATTTCTGCCCTAACTCCCCAGAAATAGGGTGATTTGTCATTTTAAAAGCTCAGTTTCCGTTCACTACTTATGTGACACCATCCCAACCATTACACAGGCTGTTAAATGACATGTGACATCTCAGGGGTTGTGTCATTAAGAGGTACAGGAAAACACTGCAATTCAGCCTGTACTACAGCAGTGTAGCTGGTCTAGCACTGACAGGGTTATTTCGTATTTTCTTCTTTATCTTCTCTGCCCATATGGGTAATAAACATAAAGAAAGCAAACTGTTGCCTCCTCATGCAAATATATGACTTCTAGAAACAAGCAGAGCACTTCAGCACTACTATGGAGTACTAACAAAATACTTGTTAGAGGGGTTTGCTATTTCTGTATGTTATGTTGGAGTTGGGGTTTCCCTACTTACGAAGAACTGATTGCACCACAGCTCAGCAGCTACATTTGTATTTTATAGTCTGGATCAGCAAATCTTTTCAAGTTCATTGATTAAAGCTCAGCAGAAGTTATTCTGGGATGGCAAGGGAGGCAGTTCCGACCTCTCCCTGACTTTGCAGAGGAAGCTTAAACAAACCCAAAGCTTTTGCATGACACGGCACTTGCTTTTGTAACTAAGGATGGTGTTTGGCTGCCCAGGTGGGGCTGGGATAGTGGGCAGGGAGGACACTGGGTCTGTTCAAGTACTGGGAGACTATTTCTGGAGCAAAGGCAGATGTGCCTCAGTGTTGTCTGCAGGAACAAGAGGCTCCAGGTGCGGCGCAGCAGGAGGTAATGTCTCAGCCAGTGCTGAAAGGAGGTTCTCTGGCACTCACAGCACGTACTGTCCGGGTGTCTCCTTCCCTTACCCTTCTCCCTTGTCCTCCTTCTCTCCAGGGCAACTGCTTATGATTTGGCACACATCTTAACAACAACGAGCCAGCAGCCTCTCATGCCAGGCTGCAGTTTCCAAGGGGGTTGGCAGTTATTTGATGCCTGTTTCCTCCCTTGCCTTTGCTGAACCTCTGGGCAAAGGGAGCAGCAGCTCCCATATTCTTCCTGAACAGTCATGGAGACTAACCTTCCCATAACTAAATATCAGAAGGAGAAACAGGGTGGGAAGTCTATGTAGGCACCTTAGGAGATCTTCCTTTTGCTCTTCCTCTTTTTGAAGCCTCTGGTTAAAGAAAAGGGGTAAAATAAGTGATTTCATAAATTAGGCTGTGTTAGACTTCTTGGACAGCGTGGTTGCTATGGTAGAAGAGAAATTGGAAAGCTCTTGTAGGAAGGCAGAACCTGCCTGAAATTCACAGGTGTCAAAAGCCAGTGCCAATTGCCTCAGAAATGAGATGCGCTGTACCAAATTCAACAAGTTGAGAATAATGTTTGAAATAGTTAGTGAAAATACTGACACTAATTTTGTCTATAAGCTGGAGGAGTGAACAAAGACCAAGAAGAGGGTGGAAGATTTTATGAAGACTGGAGATCCCTTTGTAGAGTGAAGCTGCTGTGTTCATTTCATGCTGTGAGTAGGGACTCTGGACAACACCTATGGCAGAAGCTGTCTTTGTGGTGTTCTCAGCCCAGCTGGGATTTATAGTTGCTATTGAAGTATTTGTCTTCTGGCTTCAACTGAGAGAAAATACTTGCTGTGGTTTAGGAGATCAACACGATTCATTCCATTCACATAGGAGAAAAAGAAAAATCATGAAACATCACCTGCGATTAAATCAGGGTGGTGACATTATGTTCTGCTCACAGACATTCTGCAGTCAGGAGAAGAAGCTAGCATCTTCAGATAGGTTCTTTGCTGTACAAGCAACTTGGGGTTTTTTTTTCACCATGAGGTAAATCAGTGTGCTAAAAGTGAAACTACACATCAAAGCCTGAACGTATCATTAAAGAAAAACCACAAATGACACACACACACCCCAAACCCCCCAAAAATATCCACAAAAGTAATGGTAAATGTATTGGTGTCCTTGTAGAACTCCCACCTTTAAACGATGGTAGGTGGTGGTGCAGACAGGTTTATATTGTGATCATTCTCTGTGTATGATTATTTGTCCTCATCTTCCTCAAAGAATGGTTATTTATCCTCATCTATTACCTCAAGAGTGCCCTTCCTTCCAGGTTGGTCCAGGAGCACAGTTCACAGCTCCATGGGATCAACCAGGAACTTACTTTTCATTGTGTAAGTGCCAAGAATGTTATTTTCTGGAGAGGAGAGAAAGAAAAAGAAAAGGTGGAGACATTTAATAAGGTCAGTTCCCCTTGAAGGTATTTTAAGATCTTCTTTCTGTAGTTAATGAGCAAGTAGACAGGAATCTACAGATGAAGCTAGTTACCCAGTGCTGTTGAAAGCTGCATAAAAATGACTGTTTAACACTGAAAGTAATTATATTGCATATAATTAACAGAAAATTCCCAGCAATTTGTATTAATGTTCACAGAAAAATGATTTTATTTTTTTGCAAATTTTATGATCTATTTATTTGCAAATTTTACATGGCTGAAGCAGAATCACATCTACTGAAATAACAACTTCAGGTCAGCGATTTCAACCTCACAAGTTTCCTCATCATCACCGGTGTATGGAACATAAGCACAGCCTGTGCGTAACACAGTATTTGTGATGAATAGGAACAAGAAAATTCACTGCGTGGATGCTTTTGAATGGGAAAGAAATGCAAAGCTTCCATCCAAAATTGCCGTTTATATCCATTGTTAAATATAGTGCCCCAAATCATGGCACAGTTTTAGTCAGTATGTAGAACTAGTAGCTGGCTTCCAGTGTTTAACCTGTTGGAGAAGATCTTGCCTTCTCAGGAATTTGCTATGCTGTTTTAAACTTGTAACTGTATATTTCGTATCACTAATTTTGGAGGTTTAGAGCTATTTCTTATCATTTCCATCATGTCAGCTGTGGAACTTGCTTGTGACACAGATCATCTGAAGGAAGTTGTTTGTAATTTATACCAGCTTGATCATGGATTCGGGTTACTCAGCTGCCTCAACACTGAATTTCTGGGTAAAATGTCCCTTTTACTGTGTGAGATGCTTCTATTGCAGTGGATTATCTGGTAAGTCTTGGTAAGTCTCTATCTACTGAGCCCCAATTCTTTCTGTTAACAGTCCTGCCATCTACAAACCAGCTCGCAGGAGATTGATTCGTGAGATGAACTGTCCTGCACCGATAGACTTCTGTGATAAACCCTGTTATTTGCTGTGTGATTCTGGAGAAGAGACGCAATGATCCATCGGAACCTGTCCCTCCCTCCCTGACCACTGAAGAGCTATTTCCCAGAAGATGGAGCTCTTTCCCCAAGACTGGTGATGATGGAGACCTTGTAAGTTCAGTATCATATAAAATTAGGGGGTTTATATGGGTGTCAGTGAATTATTCTTCTTAGCTGAAAGAAGAGAAAATGGCATGTTGACCATAGATCTTTTATTCTAAATGAGAAGTTTGGGGTTTTTTTTCCTCAGTAAATGATACTTCTTAACTATAAGAGTTTTATGTGAAAGGAAATTCAGTTATTGAAGACTCCAGATGCCAAATCTTCTTTTTATTCCTTTGAAGCAACAGATGATTCCTTGGCAGACTCAGGTATATAAAGCTTTGCAATTTTCTTTTGAGCTTATCACTTGATTAGAAGGATGGTGACTTGTCTTATTGCCAGCAGTCCCTGCTTGTAGGAAGCAAATCCAGTAACTCCGCTCTGGGGCAGAGAGGGGGGTTTATTTCAGGCATGTTTTGGTTTCCACCTGTGAATGGTAAGAGTGAGAGGGATTTTAAATTGCCACATTGAAAACCAAGTGAAAAAGAAATGAGCATAAAAGGCTGAAAAAAACATGGATTTTGATTCTTGCTGAAGTAAGGATGGTTTGTGGGAACTCACAGCTCATGCAGAAGGTGTTCCTTGTGTTTGTACTGGAGCAGCACAGCCCTTCTGGTATCAGGTGCTGAAGGAAATAATAAGTACATGAGTATTTAAATAACTTTTAATATGCTTATGTGTATTTAATGTCTGATCTTAATCCCTTAAAAGCAATGTTAGGCCTCTCTCTCCTTCCCTTCCCTGCTCACCCCCAAATCTGGGGTAAGGCTCCTGGTCTCTCCTAAGCCTGGGCACATTGAGGAGCCCCTGTGGGAACTGGACAAAGCTGTTGTCGCTAATGACACCAAGTGTCAGTGTCTCAGCTTCCACTGTGGATATTATGAACATTTTACTTTTGGTTGTGTCGCTGTAGATCAGGGGTTTTTCTCACTGCTCACATGTGTGTTATCTAAACTGCAAAAAAGATTATGAGGAAGAGAAGTTTTATGAGCACCGACGTGGTTGTCATGACTACCTGAGCCACTTTGCTGGTACTGTACAAGTCTTTCACTTTATCTGTCTAGCTTTTACACAAACAATGTTTCTTTTTGCATGAGAGTCTGAAGAAACAGGGCTCGGTAAATGTGAATAAGCCTAAATATGTGCGTGTGTAGCATCCAGGTGAAACTAATGCTTCCACCCAATCAGAGAGCATCTGTGCATTATATGCCTTGGACCGTGTGAGAGGCAGGTCAAAGCTGTCCTCTGCTTATGGCTGAACTGACAAGACCTGAAGTCCTGGCAACCTGGACTGCAAATGATCAAGTGAAGTAGGCTGCTCTGGCTTACTGTTAGGTGCAGGTATCCTCCATAAAGCTGTCAGCATTATAGAGTTTGAATTTACCATCTCTTTAGCATCTTGATTTTCTCACTGGATGCAAAGCAGGTGGGTCTGCCTCTCTCTTTGCCCAGCTATTAAAAAAGTAGGTGAAGGGACCCAAGAGATGCTGTAAGTTTCCATGCACATCATTAAAATCAAAGATAAATCGTGAGCCAGTATCAGGACAAAGAATCATAGAATAGTCAGGGTTGGAAAGGACCTGAAGATCATCCAGTTCCAACCCCCTGCCATGGGCAGGGACACTTCACACTAAACCATGTCACCCAAGGCTCTGTCCAACCAGGCCTTGAACACTGCCGGCGATGGAGCATTCACAACTTCCCTGGGCAGCCCATTCCAGTGCCTCACCACCCTTACAGTAAAGAATTTCTTTCTCACATCCAATCTAAACTTCCCCTGTTTCAGTTTGAACCCATTACCCCTTGTCCTATCACTACAGTCCCTAATGAAGAGTCCCTCCCCAGCATCCCTGTAGGCCCCCTTCAGATACTGGAAGGCTGCTCTGAGGTCTCCACGCAGCCTTCTCTTCTCCAGGCTCAACAGCCCCAACTTTCTCATCCTGTCTGCATACAGGAGGTGCTCCAGTCCCCTGATCATCCTCGGGGCCTCCTCTGGACTTGTTCCAACAGTTCCATGTCCTTTTGATGTTGAGGACACCAGAACTGCACACAATACTCCAAGTGAGGTCTCGCAAGAGCAGAGCAGAGGGGCAGGATCACCTCCCTCGACCTGCTGGTCACGCTCCTTTTGCTGCAGCCCAGGATACGGTTGGCTTTCTGGGCTGCAAGCGCACACTGCAGCTGGCTCACATTCATTTTCCCATCAACCAACACCCCCAAGTCCTTCTGCGCAGGGCTGCTCTGAATGCTGTATTCACTGAGGTCTGCTGGAACCAGATTCCCCTAAATAATCATTTCCATGTCTTTGACTTCACTGTCAGGGTGGCCCAGAAGGACTATTAACTTGTCCAGAAGAGAGTTTTAGCTACATTTGTTGTTGGAGAGGTTGCAAGTTCCTGAGGGGTAAAGGAGCCTTTATCCTGACAAAACTAATACTCCAGGTATGGCAGGCTTCTAAGGCTGGGGCTGTTGAGACACAAGAATGCTCTTTGTGAGGCACTCAGAAAAGTGCAGTTCAGCCTCCAGAGTAATTTTTTGTTTAGTTTGGATTTTCCCCCCTTTAAGGGAAGGGTTTGCTAAATGACAATTTCATGGACCATTTGCAAGGGAGCAACCAGAACTAGGAGTACTGTGAGTCTAAACGTTAGCGTATTCCTGATGTTTTATCTCAAGCAAGATGATGAACATAAGCCCTATAGGTAATCAAAATGAGAACAAGGAAAAGTACAAAGTGTGTTTGAGGAAAAGAAGAGATGTAACGTGCTCTGGGCACAGGGTCTCCAAGACAGTGAGGGTCAGTTTAAGATAAAGTTTAGTTGCTAAGAGACTGTAACCATGAAATAGAAATGCTGATGAGTTGACATACTTGAGAGATGATGAAAGAAGACATCTCGGGGGCTGTGCTATGTCAAAACTATAAAACCCCAGTTCTTTTGGAAAAGCTGAGTACAACAATATCCATCCAAACAGCAGTAAATCCAACCTAAGTGCACATAGTCACAAGCTCTGATTTAAAGTTTGATTACAAGAGCAGAGCTGGAGTTAATAATTTAGGTGACCCAGCTGTTAAATCATTTGAGGAGGAGAAGGAGGAAGATTAGGAGAGGTTAAACGTATGCAGCTGTATCATTCTTTAAGCACTGAATCAGCTCAAACCTGTGGGAGAGTGGGGAGCTCAGGAGTTTGTAACCTGTGTGTACACAGCTTTGTGCTTTCCTAAGGACCCAGAAACTTCTGAAGAGGGTTGTTACAGTACAAAAAGCATCTGAAGTTCCAGATGGGCATCAAAGAGAAAAGCTTAGAAAGAAATCTGAAAGATTACAGAAAAATCCAAAAGAAATCAAACTAACACGAGCAAGGACAGGATTTCAGAAGAGATGGGTCCGGTCATCACGTGCTTTGGTGGTAACAGGAAAATGATAACTTGCAGAAAGGAAGCTGTCGGTTAAAATACTCCTCTTTCGTGCTCCTCTGGAAGGGCTGGCATGGTCCGAGAAAATAAAATGCTGTTGCCCACCATGATGAGGTAGGTTTGCATTCCTCATTGTCATTTTGCTCCTGACAAAGCTGGCAAATACCTGAGTAAGAGAAAACATCTGCAAAATGCCTTTGTAGCTGATGGAGATAGGAAGGATGTTTCAAGTAAAACCATTCACAAAGGAAGTTTCAAGTAAAATCATTTACCTGTGTTCATCTGCTTTTAAATCAGGTAAGAATGGAGAGTTGTGAAAGCTTTTGCAACTCCTATGAAACTGTAGGCTGCTCAATAATGATATTATAATAAAATCAATAATTTAGGCTAAGCATGCTTAAAAATGGCAAGATGTAATTTAATTAAATTGCCAGTGGGGAAATGGCAAAGAAACGAGTTGTGCTAGGTTAACCTAATTTTTGTTTCTTAGCACAAGGTTTATAATGACTTTAAGTAAGCAAGTTATTTATTTTCATTAGCAGTAATTGACGAGTAAACATAACAGTAACAGATTTCCTCTAGGAAAACCCCACTAGTAAATCTCTGTAGTTAAGAGCTCTGTCCAAAAATGCCACATGGAGTGGATCTCGAATATATCATCCCCGAGAATAGCCATCTTTAACATATGCATCTATTACTAATTACAAACTCCAGGTCTATGTGGGTTGGTTCTTAACACTGTAGGTTGCAGAAATCCAAGTGTTATCTCTGATGTGCACTCCCCAAGCTCTGCTTAGACAGCTTTATAACACTGCAGCAACTGGAGAAGGCTTATGGATGTCAGTTGTGCTCTAAATTTGAATGAAAAAGAGTGTAGATCATCCTGCTTGCAAATATCTTTTACCTATGCCTTGTGAGTCAGCAAAGGCCTGGAGGAAACATTTCTGCTCATAATACTATGAATACAGGTACTAAGTGCTTAGATACACAAATATGTCCAGAGCAGAGACATACAGTCAGCAGCTCTAGTGTCCTTTCCTTAATAAAGGAAATAATAATCCACTCTTTCCTTACATATAGTTTTGAGAGCTGGCAGCCAGCATAGTTCAGCAGCAAAGGCAGATGCTTAGCATACCCCAAATTACTCATTAGAGCTCAAATCCTCATCCGTGCTTAGACACAGTGTGAGCAGCAGCCAGCCTCTTGTCACCTGCCTGCACAGATGTATTATACAGACACACACTCAGAAGTAACACCCGTTAAATCCTGAGTGAGACCAGAGAGTGGTATCAGGGAAATCAATTTTTATGGGTATTTCTCATCGGATCAGTTTTTTGGGGGATTTTTATTGTGACTTTGGTTGCTCTGCAAGCAATGTAAAATTGGATCTGGATCTCTGTTTTCTACATCTGGGGTAGCTGGAAATTGGAGTGTGTTACTCTAGAATCCAGCGGCTGCATTCAGGGCTTTTCCTCCTCAGACTGCTGGTGGCTTTGTGTACAACATTGTCATTCCCGTCACACCTGGCATGCACAGAAGGACTGACAGGCAAGCAGTGCCTTGGCTGTTGGGTCCCTCTAACTCTCCTAATTTTGTTCCCTGGTGTTTGTCAGTAATGTGTGCGATTAGTTGCTCTTGCTGTTCTGTTGATTGATTCCACATTAAAGATGACCTGTCTGGCTTGGCTTCCTTGAAGAATGTGTGTTAGAGGCTGGATATTACTAGGAACAATTTGTTACTGGGTATTTGCTCACGTAAAAGACTGCTGCTAACTATCTCTTATTCAACTCCTGTAAATGCTAAATAAAGGTGCCATTTCACCTCCCTTGGAAGATCATACCATGTCCTCAGAAACCCAGAGGAATTTCTGAGATTGCTTTCACAACTGGGAAAATCCATCCTGTTACAGACTCAGTAGAGAATGCCCAATTCTCTGCAGCTCACAGAACCCCAGACTGGTTTGGGTTGGAAAGGACCTTAAAGCTCCTCCAGCTCCAACCCCTGCCACAGGCAGGGACACCTTCCACTAGAGCAGCTTGCTCCAAGCCTCTGTGTCCAACCTGGCCTTGAACACTGCCAGGGATGGGGCAGCCACAGCTTCTCTGGACACCCTGTGCCAGCGCCTCAGCACCCTCACAGGGAAGAACTTCCTTACATCTAACCTAAATCTCCCGTGTTTGAGTTTGAACCCATTCCCCATTGTCCCATTGCTAAGAGTCCTCATGAGCAAACTAATTGGTTCTGAAACTGCTCAAAGCTGATAAATGCTTGTCAGTCACCAAGCAATTTTAGAAAACAATTTATAAGAATTAGAGGTATTTTTCACAAGCAAGTATCAGAGTGAATTTTAGAGAACATGCTTCAAGTAGCTCACTCCTAAGTAGCAACTTGGTGAAAAACAGCAGAAAGGCAGATTGGGGAGGCGTGCAGCAGTCATCCAGGAATCGCAATTGACTGCTTCCTTCACTCTCAATTCAGTTGGTTTTTGCCATGAGGAGACTGCAGGAAAATAAATACAATTATCACCCAAGAAAGGACGATGCCGATTGATCAGTCCACTGCGTTGCAGCAGTGTCTTCATTGCCCTGATACATGAGAAAAGTCATTTGGAATCAGAGTTTTCAGGCAAATAGCATTGCTTGAGAACTCAGACATTACTGGTCATTCACATGGGCACCAGATTAGTGATGTTCATGGAGCAGCCTCAACCTGCAGCAAATAAGTGCATTTTCTCAGGATAAAGAAGCAAGCTGAGGATTACGAGGCCCCATGCTCTTTATCTCCAGACAGTTCTCATTTCAGTCTCTTCTTAAAGGCTCTGAATAAATAACATATTGATTTCCCTTAAAACTGAAGAATGTGTTCACTGTTAAAGTATTTACACTGCTTAAAAAGGAGTAGGGATTATTTGGCATCTAAGCCTTCCTGTATCAATGTGAGAAGTTATCTATTCTGCCTAATTTGTCCATGAGCTGAAAGATTTCAGACAGGAATTATGTATGTATTTATACTTTTTTAACCTGTTCCTACAGGGATCGCTTCTCAGCTACTAACTGGAAGTGAAAACATATTTGGAATCTGCCTGTACGTATCACTGCGTGTCAGTACATACACATAGATGTGGAGGAAGACTCTAACTTGGGGTCAGTTCAGGGGTTTGCTTGAGCTCTTCTTCCTGCCTTACCTGCACTTTGAGCTGCCTTTTCTGCTAGTGATACCTCTGAGATGAAAAGATATATCTGTGCATGAAGGCATATTGTATACAGTCTCTCTATAGATTACATTGTTATGTAGTATGTGGTTTCTTAATGTTAAACTCCCAACCTGTCCATACCATCTTGCTGCATTTAGATAGCTGGCACATAAACTCTCTTTTAAGTGCTCTGTTTTAGCAGAGTCATGAATGATATTCTCAGGAGCTGACCTGCAGCAAATCTATCCTGGGAGAACAAACCAGATATGGATCATCTGCTGGGGATTAATGGATCAAAAATACCTGCTTTACTGGAAGAGATAATCGAAGCACTTGCCACTTAGACCTTGTTTGACTTCCTGAGCCATCTTTCTCTTAAAGCCATATTGCTGGTGGTCTGCCCCAAATCATGATTTGCCTAATCCAGACCAAAATAGGATGCACACAGTGGGGAAAAAGGTAAGAATTGGAAGACATCATTAACAGGATTTGTCCTGTGAGATGCTTGTTCCTAAAATAGAGATGAGCATAATACATGCTAATACCTTGCTAGTGCTAGCATTTTGATTTTCAAAAGTTCTCTGCAGTTGGAACATTGCTGCCACATCTAGAGCTCAATCCTTGCTTGTAAGCTGCTTAAATATTAAATGGTTATTGATTTCTCATCCTGGGGAACTAGAAAGTTTAAGCCAACTGAAACCTCTGTATAGAAAACTCAGTCCTTGACAAAACTGAAAGTGATGGGGTTTGAAGAAAGAATATTGTAGAACAGCTTGAGGGGGAGGAGGGGGGAAATGGACATTGCTGCAACCAAGGTATTGCTCAATTCTGAGCAAAGCAGCCTGAAAATCATGGCTTGAAATGGTCTGTAGCTATTTTGGGACCAAATGCTGGTCTCGCTGGCTGCAGCAGTAGAGGGGTTTGCTTTTAGAGGATATTCATGCTAAAAGAACTTGCTCTACAGAGAAGTAAACTGTTGGATTTAGAAATAAGGTAGTTCCTAACTCAGAGAGTGGAGATAAAGGATGTTACCTTCTGCAGTGGTTCAGGTCGTCTTTCTCAGTGACTCTTGTACCAGCTACAGAGGGTTTCTAGGAAAGGTTATTCAGTATTAAGTGCTTAGCTCTTGGAGATCTTCAGAGACGGAACCAGGAACGTATGTTTTTCTGCAAATACATTACATAGTATTACTCCATCCAGCCAAAGCCCTTTGATCTGAAACATGTATAACCTGCCAATTGTATCTTAAAAGTCAGCTGATTTGTCACTTGTCTATATGTGCAGTGGGTGAGAGTCCAACTCGCAGACTGTCTTTAGAGGAATTTTCCTCTGTTTTTCTCTCTGTAACATGTTTATTCCATAGCAGCAGATCAAAGTCCAACATTTAAGTTGCATCTGTGCCATAAACTCAGTAGGGTCTGGGTTTGATCTCTCTCTCCAGGCTGTATTTTTCCTTTATTTTAAAATAGTCCAACATTTTAAAAGGAGCAAGCTTCTCATTAAAAATTAATTTGCTTTAGTAAACAGCTCTTCTGGGTGCTTACCTTGAGCCAATTCGTATTCATATTCGTCCACATGCAGGATATGTTCTCCCTGTTTGGAGGTTGGTGTTACATCTCTTCAGCCACTTACAAAATAAAGCTTGGTGAATGAGTATTGATTCCCTTACTTGGAATAACAGGAATGCAACCTAGTCGCCTCTCTGAATCACCAAGACATTCCTGGTGAGGATGGAATGTAAAAAACGTATGGAGAAAAGAGGAATTTCGTGGTGTTGAGGGTACCATATGTGGCAGGCACCTGGCCAGGCCATGCTCCCAACCCGGTGAATGAGACACATGTTCAATATCATAGTTGCTAGGTACAGCAAGTAGTTTTTTCCCTCCATGTGCATAGTTTCTTGATTTATATTTCATTGTTATATTGACAGCAAGGACTAATGTTTCACAAGTGTCACTCAGAAGTTCAAGCTCTCATAGCATTCCCCCTCTGTTTTGTTTAGCATGTCTGCTCACACTCAGTCTCTTGGAAGGGGCTTATTTTTCTCTATTCAGCTGTGCAGGTCAGGAAATTAACCACTTGTATTCCTGTTATTCCAAGTAAGGGAATCAATACTCATTCACCAAGCTTTATTTTGTTAGTGGCTAAAGAGATGTAACTTCAGCCTCCAAAGAGGGAGAACACGTCCTGCCTGTGTAAGAGCACTAATACAAATTGGCTCAAGGTAACCAAATGCAGATACATTTGAAAAGGAAGAAAGAAAATTGTTCAGGTTTTCTGAGCAGTTCCTTTCTTTTCCTACCTGCATATCAGTTCCCTGCCTCTCTCTTAAATAGGCTAAACGCTCCTTTCTTCCTGCAGATAAACCCCAAAGTGGAGCAAGATGGTATGCTGGGCAATTTACAGAAGCTACACTGTGCATAGTGAAAGTCCATTTGCGAAAGAGCACGCTAGAGTAGGATCTTTCATTAAGGAATGCTGACCAGCTTTTCCTATCAACCTGCTTTGTCCCCAGGATTTGACTATTCTTGTGTCTACTTCTCCTGGAAAAGGTCACACACATATTCAAAACATGTCATGCACAGCTTTTGCAGTGCATTTAAGACCTAATCAAATTGTACCAAGGAAATGAACTACTCTAAAAGTAGATTAAATTAGTTTTGGAAATGTTTATCTTAAAATACTGCTGCTAACACACAGCTGAATTTTGAGAGAGTTTTGTTCTTCTTTGCTAAGTGCATTTCTTTCATTCTTCGTTACCTCGGTAATGCGGAAGTGCATCTTCAGTGTAGGTCCAATCTAATATCCCCTGCAGTCTCCAGCATTTATACAGCAGGTGTCCCTCCAACCAGCCTGTGAAGCTGTGAGACACACCAGGTCTGTTTTCCACAAAATGGGGCTTTGTGTGGTGCAGTAAAATAATAAGGGAACCATAGAGCTCACAGATCAGTGTCTTTAGCAGATTTACTAAATCTTGTCCAAAAACCCCCCTATCAAACAGTCCCTTTAGTTGCTGTTTGTGTGCAGTGGGCAGAGACAAAAAAGTCAGAATTAATGTACAAGAAGTTTGTGACTGAGCAATTCCATCGCAGTAGTTCAGCAGCACTAACGATGTATTTCAGAGGACAGGAAAGAAAGCTTTTATTCAGAAAATCCTTGCATATCTTGAAATGTCGTGCAGAAATGTGTGGAAACATTAAACTGATGGTAATACAACGCTGCTTTTCTCATCCATGGTTATGTCTAATCCAACATCTGTTGCATTTTTCAGTGTGGCGTTCCCCACCTGCTAGAGATGAGCCAGGAATATCTGGTGCTTTTATGCCAGAGTGCTTTCAAAACACGAGTCAAACCCGGTTTATTCAGTGTTATTTTGTTGTTGATTTTGTGATGCCAACAAACTCCACGCCAATTTACAATAAATGCAATGGTAGGTGAACAAATCGTCATTTAAAAATAGAGGAGAATATTGCAAGCTAAGACCATGGTCAGGATAGATTTTGCTGACATAGGAAATGCGTATCTAAAAATAAATGTACACAATCTCAGGTATGTTACCAAAGAGTGGATTAAGAGATATCTTAACGTCGATGCAGGAGCACCTTCCCAAGAGGGAGATATAACTCCTACTATCATGATCCTGTGCCTAAAAAGCAAAGGCCTACCAAGAAGTTGAAGTCAGTAAATCTTTTCCCAGGCTGAAACTGGACGTTGTGTTACAAGAAGATAGCTAGTTGATGACTGGAAAAGTTTACCATGGGAATTCCATGGCTGTTGTTTGAGATGGAGGTGCAGGTATTGAAAGTGTGAGGGTTTTAATTTAACCATGCATATTTGAAGTGGATGTAAGAATTCTGAAGTCTCCCCTTGTCTGAAATGCCAGTGTTGATATCAATGTCATACATGCAGCTAGGCATAAAATAACTTCTCATTTCTGTTTTCTTTCTTCATTGTGATTATGACACAAAAGAAATCAGTTTTGGTCTTGAGAAGTCTGGTGAAATGTACTGCACCATGTACAAGAGCAGTAAAGTCTTTTGGGGCATCCTTATTGAGTGCTAGTGCTAGGTGGTCTCAGAGGTTGAAAAAAAAGAACATCGTTTTGAAAACCCTAAGTCTTGAAAAGCCCCCTTCTCAGCCATTTTTTACTTCAGCTTTCTTTCCATTTCTGTTCCTGTCTCACTCTGTCATCCATATTTGTTTAATACTTCTTCAGAGTTAAAATGTTCATAGAATGGTTTCAGGTGGAAAGGGCCTTAGGATCATCCAGTTCCAACCCCCTGCCATGGGCAGGGACACCTCACACTAGACGCTGTCACCCAAGGCTCTGTCCAACCTGGCCTTGAACACTGCCAGGGATGGAGCATTTACCACTTCTCTGGGCACCCTGTGCCAGTGCTTCACCACCCTCACAGTAAAGAACTTCTTCCTTATAACTAACCTGATCTCCCCCTGTTTAAGTCTGAACCCATCACCCCTTGTCCTGTTGCTACAGTCCCTGATGAAGAGTCCCTCCCCAGCATCCCTATAGGCCCCCTTCAGACACTGGAAGCTGTTCTGAGGTCTCCATGCAGCTTCTCTTCTCCAGGCTGAACAGCCCCAACTTTGTCATATCATAGGATGAGTAGTTACTCATTTAATTGCTGTATTGCAAAATGATCACCACCAACAGGAGCGGTGGTACTCTTTAACCAGTGAGAATCAGAAGGGATTCCTGTGACAACAGGGAAATTACGGATGTGAAGGTTGGTTTCTCAAAATTGAAGGCCAGTTTGACAGGCCATGGGTCTGGTGATTCGGATGAGTAAAAAAATAAGAAATAGTCCTCTGAATATGAGAACCTTCTTCAGGTTTTTCTGCTGTTTTTAACCTGAACTTCATGGTTCTCTGAGACCTATTTGCATACAGACATCTCTATTTGCCTTTTTCCCATCTGGAATTAAGTACTTTCAAACAGGAAAGTTATCTTCCTGCTGAATATTTTCCTCCAATTTAAAGAGGTTTTTCTTTCCCCCCTAGAAGTAACAAATTTGTTCAGTTCTGAATATTAACATCTATTAACATCATCTGCTAAATGAAATTAAAGCCATCGAACTGGATTCAGGTAGAACTGTACCAAGATATACATCAACACTTCTTCAGGAAAGGCTTTGATGAGCTCATGGTATAAACATGTTAAATATTCCAGGGCATGTTGCTTTAAAGTAAGGTTTCCAACTCTGTAAAGTGGAGATGTTTTTACTATTAGTAGAGAGCAACAGTGCCTGAATTTCATCACCTTTGACATTATTAATAAACCACAGTGTGTATCATAAAGAGTAAAATCACCTTTTATCTTTCACTTTTGTACAGCTGCTAATACTTACGTGCATTAGAAGTTATCAGAAGTCTCTGTGGACTTAATTACTGGGGAGGGAACTTTGCATATTAAGCTGAATAGTTTTTAATATGAAAATACTGCTTGAAACTCTCGTGCTGCAGCATGAAAAGCTCTCTAGTCTCTCGTTTTGCTCCTTAATGGAGGATCAAACACTATCTGTTTACTTGTTCCAGGAACAAATGCAAGCAATGGCAGCAAAAATATCCTTTACATAATTCTAATTATTGAAAAAAACCCACCCCGTTATTTAATTCCTAATATTTAAAATATATCCACTGAATCCATAATTGAGTGCCAGGAGGAATCTATCTGTTGTTTATGGGAGCAGCTCTTCAGCTGGCATGAATAGGTGTAGTTTTATTGGCAACTAAATTACCTCAGCTGTAAGTGGTTCCAGAAGTGGTGTTTAAAACACCAGAGTACCCCGAAAACTATCAGCATACCCAGAAAATGCTACAGCTTTGAGCACATTTATTCTCTAATGGGAAAAATGCCATGAAATCTCGGCCCTGCTGAATCCAGGAGTCAAATCTCTTGCGTGCTCACCAGCGTTAGATTGGCACTTTTGCTTTCCATTTAAATTGCGGAGTTCAGCAGCAACAGGTTTCTTGCAGTGCCCTGAGAGCCCCTGAGTGGGTTTAGTGCATCAGTGGGGCTTGGGGGTGGGGATGTCCCTGCTCCACGAGGAGCACTTTGTGTGTCCAGCCCTTACCTGGCCATGGTTGGAGCTTTGGTTGTGTCTGGCTGTGCTGCAGCTCTGTTTGAGAGAGAGCGCTCCTCTCTGCGGGAGCCTTTGCCACTCGTGCTGTGCTGTAGTCTTCATCTATCCGAATCAGTGATGCGAAGCACCTACAGCAAGGCTGCAGGAGAATACTGTGGCTAAAAATAATGATCGTCTCTCTCCACCACAGCATCTTTTCAGTTGCTGTTTAGACCAGATAAGCTTGCCAGTTGTGATTTAACTGCAGTTTCAATACTGGCCATTTCAACGTCAGTATAATTGACTCAGAGGTGTTTTTTCCCTCTTTCTGTAAGAATAGGTTTCATTTCCTTTAATTTTTTTTCCCCTTTTTGCCATTTTTCTGGTGTGTTGTTTTGTTCTGTTGTTCAAGTGAATCATTCCAGGAACTTCCCTGCCCCTCTGTAATCCTCTCTTGTCACAATTAGACAAACAGTAAGATTACCTTCCCTAGAGCAGTTTTAGCACTTGCCATGTGTTACTCCTACTGGTCCACATCACTTTTTGTAATTATAGAGAAGGAAATGTTAGCACAGTTCAGCTCCCTACAAACCGTTGATCCAGGTCATTAACAGAGTACAGGAACATCTGGAGAGAACCAGGGGTATTTCATACAGTGGTAACAGATCTTGGCTTTCAAGGGAGTTTTTGTATCAATGGATTCTTTCTCAGCTCCCAATTAAGTTATTTTTCTTGTAAAGCCTGCCCGCAGAACTTGAAGCTAAGTTCAAGAAGTTTTCATTTGCTAATGCAGAAGCACAGACTAACTTGCAATAAGCAGGCATTTAGCAGTCAGGCCAGCAAAGAGTTAGGAGGTCAGTGGTGCTGAGCATTTGTAGCTGATGCTCGGGAATGTAAGAGGCTTTCCTTCCAGTTTAGCACTGATTATATCTGCAGAAGGTGGGGACACTAATTGCAAATGATGGATTATCTATAAAATTAGCTGTACTTTGGAGAAATTCCTCCTTCGTGGTGAGTAATACAAATAATATTTTTCTGGTCAGGCTGCGTGTATTGATCTTTAATATAAAATGGAGATAATTTTTGTGAAAAGTGCACTAAAATCAATGAATGTACATCACATCCTGTTAATCCTCTTCTGTCAGCCTGTGTTTTGTTGTGTTTACTGTGTTTTCATCCTTCTGAGGCACGTTCACCAGCCAGAGCCTCTTCAGTGCTCGCATCTCAAGTTATCTTGCAACCATGCATCTCCTCCTTCTCAAAAGGCTTTTTATTCCAGTCAGTGCCAATTTATGTCTTGGCAAATTAATCCTTATGTATTAAATAGCATGGCACTTGCATAATGGCATTCTGTACGGGAGGTGACAAGACGCTCATGGGTATTTGAAGTTGACTGCATTGATGGATAATCTTCAGTATTCTGCCCCAAACATAAGCATGTTCATAATGAACCATTTAATTTCCCTTTGAATTTTTGTTCGTGGCACACAGGTTTGAAGGAAATGATGGAAAGAAAAGTAATCACACCAGACTCTGTCAGTCCTCTTCAGAACCGCTTGCTAGGGTTTGAGTTGTAAGACTTTACAGTGGACCTGTTCATGTTCCATAGAACTGAGAAAGAGGGAGGTTCTGTGGTCATACATACCACCAGTGTTGGCAAATTCTTAGCATCTCTCACAAGACATGAACACCCATTCGTTCTCTGTCCTAAGTATCATTATGAATGTATAAATGGGACTCTATGTAGCCTGCTTCCATCTGGATGGCAGTGCTGTCCCTCAGGCACCCCAGGGTGTGGGCTGCCAGTCCTGAAGCTGAAGCAGTGGTTGCGTAGGAGATCTGTTGTCTCCTTGCTTCTTGTGACCTGCTCCAGCTCGGAGCTCCCTGAGCTGCTCTGCCCCAGGACAGGGAAGCCTCATACCAACAAAGGACCTTGTGTGTGTCTTTTGAACTCTTTAGTGTGTGTGTTTGGAGAGAGACAGAAAGTAATAGGAAGGGAGAGGAAAAGAATTTACAGAATGTCCACATGCAGCAGGAGAGCTCTGATTTTTCTTCCTTTTTTAATGTAGGCAGTCTGTAATGCATGATTCTCGCAGCGTGGGCTCTTACTTTGTTTTGGTGCCCAGTCTGACAAGCTGGCGTTGGTCATTTTGCAGGAGTGACAGTAACCTGGAGGTACGGCCCTCTCCACTCCGTACGTGCTGTCAGTTCGGGTTATGCACGTCCTGGGGTGGTGTTGAATTTGCCCTTCTGGTGCAGGCAGAGATCCTATTTGTCTCTGTAGCTGGAGAGGCGGCAGTCGCTGGAGTCTAACCAGGAGGCCCTCTCAAAGTCCCTGTGGCTGATTTCATTATGGCTTGCTGCTTTTTCATTGTGTTTGACATTTTGAAGGCTGAGCCTCATTACATGCAGGCAGTTTCCAGCACCAGGCTCGGAAATGAGTTCTGTGAGGCGGAGAGCTCTGAAAGAAGTGAAGAAGAGTGACCACAACATTAAACTGAGATTTGAGGCAGATTTTTGTCCTGTGATGTAATCTTGTGCAGTATCTGTTCAAAACAACAAACCAGAGACCTTAACAACGAGGGCGAAAGTGATCCCTCTTTACTGGGTTTTGAGACACAGAGAAGTATTTGGTTCACTGTGGTGGTTTTATGCTCAGTTTATAAATGCCCTTTTTAATGGAGCAATATTGATACTTGCAAAGCCAATTCTGCTTTTGTGTGTTTTGTGTTTTTACATCCAGCTCCCTTTCTATTTCCCCATGCTCTATAAAGGCTCTTTAATGCTGATCATGAACTGGCTACTACAGCAATGGAATCCAGTACCACGGGTCACGGGAAGACTACGGCACAGCATGGCTGTCCTGTGTTGAAAAGCTGTACCTCTTCGAAGTCCTAGAGCAAGCAAACAGTAACACAGTGTAAGTATTTGCCACTGTATTAACATATCAGCGACAAATTAGATTTCATTTGCAAGCTCAGTTTCTGCCTTTCTCTGCCTGTTAATGAAGGTGATATATCTTCTGAGAATGTCAACCTGTGGTTCCAAAGTAGAGTAAATGCTTGATAATGTCACCAGAGAGTTAAACATTAGCACTTGGTGACAGTTTTGGCATTAAGTGTTCTCATTAAAGGCAGTTTCTCCCTCGTTTACAGGGAATAGGGTTAGAAATGCTGAGGCAGCAAGATCTGAGGTTCCGTCTTCAAAATTACTCTGGTCCTCAGACCCATACTTAAATGATGTGGCAATGCTGGAAGGACGTGAGGAAACCAAGCCTGTATCCAGGAATGGGATGGGAAATGCCACTTCTTGTCTTTATTCAGTTGGTGCTCCGAAAGCTCTTATCAAAGATCTGTTTGTACCAGCAGCAAACAGTCAACTGGCTTAAGGAGTGAGTACCTGTGTCTAGAAAATCCTGCACCTTAAATGGCTTAGACCCTGTTGGGCAGATGGAAGATGGAAAATAGTCTTCTAGGCATGGAAAGCTGAGGCACAGCACATTTTGCCTATGCTAATGGAGATGTTTGTAAAAAGTGTCTTAATTTGTGCAGCTGGGGAGTTTGTTCAAAAGACTCCGCTGCTACCCTGAACCTGTTCTGAAAATCCATTGCCAGTAGGTTACTCTGACTGATCTCCTTTACACAACACTTTGGTTATGACCAGCTTTATCGTCTGTGGGGGTTTAATAAAAGCCTATATATCAAGTGAAAGTGTGAGGAGAGAGATTTCCTGCCAGAGTCAGTTAAGAAAGAGGCCAGAGAAGATCAATAGCGATACACAACTTCTTTGCAAAGCTAGAGGCAAATCCAGAGATGTGGATTTGGGGATTAGGTGAGTAATTATAATAATTCCTTCTGCTGAAAACTCAGTGTGAAAAAGCCATCTTGGTGAAATCTGGTAGGCCTTAAGTCCACAGCTGAGGGTCCACATAATGGTAATTATGGTAACTCGAAGGTAATAGATGTAAATGAAGAAAACTCATAAACAGTTCAAAGACTAAGTCTTTATTACTAAATAATTACAAGTTATTTAGTTCTCATGTAACAACCACAATTAGGATTAGTCTTGAATTAGGATTTGTATCTGGAATTATAGAAGCATTTGACTTATTTCCCATTCCAGGAGGAAAAAAAATATCTTTTCCTTAAATAAGGGTTTTTTTTGAAAGGTTATAGTGTTAAAGAAATAGGGATATTGAAGGCATGTTATGAAAAACTAAATGAGAAACATGTTTTTAAAGGGGTCTCACAGTGTAAGGTCCAGTGCTAAACTGTGTCGAAGAAAGCAGAGGCAGTGCCCAGTCTGGCAATGCCATGGCACACCAGACTGACCGCAGCTGTGTCAAGGGGAGCTGGTAAATCAAATTGAAGTGATTCTACAGAACCCTACCAAAATGACTTCTTTTCCCTTCTTAGACAGAAATACTTAGAGGAAATTGAAACTTCTCATGGGAAACAGATAGAACTGTAACTTTCCTCCAAAAGATGTCAAGAGAAAACCCTCAAAGGAAGAGCATTAACTCCTGTGGTTAGGAACATAATTGAGACTTTCAATATATTGAGCTAGTAGTTACTTCTCCTCTAAAAATCTATTCTGAAATGTATCCTTCAAGAAACAATTGTAAGTGGAGAGGAGGTAATATTTTGGCTTCATCAAGAGGATAATTTTAGATGACTCGTAAAACAATTGGCCAGACTGCAATAAACAGAGCTTGGAAAAATGACATTTCCTTGGTATCCCCTCCCCAGAGGTTCAAGGAATAAATCTTCCAAACAAAACATCCTTTAGAAATGCGAGTGAAATTAAAAGATACCATCTACTGAAATCTCAGGATGCTGTGGAATGATGGAAGAGGGATGTGATCTCCGAACGCTTCAGCCGTATAGGGAAGAAAGAATCATATGAGCATCTGATATTTTCACTTTGGAGCTAGGATGTTGTCCCAAATACTGCTGAAAATTGAACTGGGTTAAAGTTAACTGTGTGCAGGAACCAGAATACATTTGCTGGTGCTGGCAGTCCAGTCTCCCTGCTCTGGAGTCTGAAATCTTCAGACTGGAAGAGTGTGTGGTAAGATGCCCTTAGCTGCTCCATCCAGCCCTGAGTCCTGTCCGTGTCTGAGGTACCCATCACTCCCCAGAAAGCAGCAGGCAGGCACATGAACATTTTGGGTTTGCTTCCCTTTGTTTTTTCTCTGATTGCATAGAGTTGTATTGATCTTTCTTGCTAGATCTGCTTTTATCCATTTCCTTTTGCTGTGTCTTTGGAGTGAGGTTCTGGGCTTTTCCAGCATCTGTTTAATCTGACAGATTGGCAGCTCTCAGTGCTGCGGATCAGAGCTTCCCTGTCAGGACAAGAGGAGTCTGCACACACAGAAATCCTAGTACAAAGGTGCAAGAGAGAGAGAAGAGAAGGAAGGGAAAGTATAAGAGAGAGAAAGGAAGCATTCTCTTTAAAACAAACTGGAAGAGGATAAACTCCTCTTAAATTCAGACTGTACAGCAAAATATACTTGTGACTGTGATGGTGAATAAAAGCCCATTTTTAAAACTGAGAAACCTATTTTTGCTCCTTCAGGATATGGAGAAGAAAAGTGATGCCAGGAGTGGTTTGGGTACTATAGTATCCCTGCTTCAGATTACCTTCAGTAACTACTGACTTACAGTCAATGTTTTCAATGAGGACTGGCTCTAGAGAAGAGTAATCCAAATGGCAATTAAACATTTAATTTGCTGAGGTGACCAAAATAAATGCTGTAAAGTATTTTTAGAACTAATAGGCTACCTCTCAGTAAAATTTTTCCTAGGTGGGTGCCATGAGTTTCATTACATACACTGCAGTATTCCCTCCTTTAGTTTAAAATGGGATTTAATAGATTTCAGATCAGCACGGTATACATGAACAGATGTATGTGTAGAATCATGGAATGGTTTGTGTTGGAAGGGACTTTAAAGCTCATCCAGTTCCAACCCCTGCCACAGGCAGGGACACCTTCCATAGAGCAGCTTGCTCCAAGCCCCTGTGTCCAACCTGGCCTTGAGCACTGCCAGGGATGGGGCAGCCACAGCTTCTCTGGGCACCCTGTGCCAGCGCCTCAGCACCCTCACAGGGAAGAGCTTCTGCCTAAGAGCTCATCTCAGTCTCCCCTGTTCTGGCAGGTTAAAGCCATTCCCTTGTCCTGTCCCTCCATCCCTTGTCCAAAGCCCCTCTCCAGGTTTCCTGCAGCCCCTTTAGGCACTGGAGCTGCTCTAAGGTCTCCCCTTCAGGAGCCTTCTCCTCTCCAGGCTGCCCCAGCCCAGCTCTCTCAGCCTGGCTCCAGAGCAGAGCTGCTCCAGCCCTTGCAGCATCTCCATAGCTTCCTCTGGACTCACTCAGAATGCATGATGGTTTCTCATAATGTCATTACAAATATTAAGAATACCTGCAGGACCTTAACGGCATTTGCTTTCCTGTCTAACCTACAAACTCATTGCATTCTTATAAGTATGAAAATGAACTGTCTACTAAATGGGGAATTGCTCCGGGAAGTCAACAAGATGCTGATACCCATTTTTAATTCATTAATTGAATTGATTGTCTTGAATTAATCTTAATTCTCCCACTAGTCCCTACTAGGAATATACATTGAATTATCTGGTTCACCAGATTTTGATCAGCTGCCAGGATGAGTTAGTGCAGAGTTGAGTATCTTGGAGATTAGTAGAAAGCACACACATCCTGCATCCATGTGCAAAGCACTTGCAGTGAAAATGATTGTGAGCAATATCAAGTATTGGGAAAATAAAGCTGTCTGGTGCTTGAACAGCAAAGCTGGCTGAAAAACTCTGCTCTAAAATGGACATAAACGAAACAAAACCCCTCCCTGTGATATTAATGTCATCCTGTTTCTTTAGTTAAATAAATATATTCCATTTTCCCCCTCTCCCCCACTGAAATTGAGCTTCAGAGGATGAGCTGCTTTGAAATGAGTAATTGAACCATTTCATGTTCACTCCCATAACACAGAAACAGGAATCTTTTTCCTAAACAAAACGCTTGAGTTTAAGTTTTGTCTCCTGCAAATCCATAAATCTGGAGCAGGTTTAGATTCAGAGACAGGGGCATATTTCAGTGGAAAAAACCTTCGGTTGGGAACCATTAAATCTGAACCGCTTCAGTCAGCTCTAGTGAACAGGGTCCAAAGGCAACTTCAGTGTGTTACTGAAGAAACACAATAAATGGTACAGCCCAATCCTGAAGTAAAATGTAATGAAAGCCCTGAGGCAGGAAACAAGATTGAGTTGCAATTAGAAATCCAGGCTGTCAATATCCTGATCCTCCAACAATGCGAGGAAATTTCAGTCAGTCTCCAATTTCACACATCGTTGGAAGCCAAAACACCGGGCAGATAAGAAGCACACATGTATTAATGCACTGTAATGAAAGCTGGAAGGAGCAGCGAGACAGTTGTCCAAAGCCAACTAAAACTGAGATCCTGTTGATTTGCACATGTCTGAGTAATTTTCTTAGTTGTTGATAATGGCCAATAGTCATCTATAAATTTCTATTATTATTAACACTTTAAAATTTAAATATAATGGAATTTTTCAAGAGGGACAACTCAGAACAGTCTTCATTCCTTTCTTGTGCTGCTTGGTTTTATTGTTTTATACTAACAAAACAGTAAAACATTTATTGTTTTATACCGATATAAGTTCGTTAACTGAATCACTCAACTTGTTCATCTGCAGTGGAACTGAGAAGAGGATCTGTGAAGCAATTCAGATGAAAATGTCTTGAACACGAGCACTATATTCACTCAAACATTCAGGGTCCCAGGTCAAGGAGTATTCGTTCCTCTCACAGATCAGAGGGGTAGTGCAAGCTGACCTATGCTAGGCCATCAGTTGATGTTGGCTTTGGCTTCAAGAAACTTGCAAAGTAATGCAAACATAGGCACGTGCATGTATAGATGTATGTATGTATAAATATATATCTATACTGTCTTAGCTCAGTCTCAAGGGCCATCACATCACTGAGGCTGCCAACAACGAGGTCAGTATTGATGTGGGTATCCATTTGCTGCCTCATCCCTCTCTGCCTACCACACTCCGGTAATGCTTTGAAGAATTTTTCATCACTGCTGACCTTAACAGAATTCATACATAAAAGGAGAAAACTCAGGATCCTGCCACTGTGTAGCTCTGTTCTGGATTTCGTGTGTTCAGGGCTGACTCAGAGTCGTTCTACGTACTCCACGTATCCTTGATTTATTAATGGCAAATCTGGGGGAAGGCAGATTAGAAGTACTGCAATAGCTGGCTTACAAATGTAACTTCACTTTGAACTTGCCAGTTGGAGTGCAGTGTATTTTTATAAAATATAAAATATACAAATTATAGACACAAAAGATAGAGCTGGACAAGACAAACACTCCTCCTCCTCCAAAAAGACATTATTACAACATCCATTCAGATATTCAGTGCCAGTTTCTGACTATCTTAAAGAGAATTTCAGATCCTATATTCAGTAAAGGTTTGTTCTTTGTTTTCTTGAAGCATCTTCCTTGACCCTGACCCAACACTGTCTTTATCAAATTGAATTGTGTTAGGAAAGGAATGTTTTTGCATCGTGTCTCACTTGTATTGATGGAAGCTGGGTTCTGTGTTACCTTGCAGTCTTTCAACCCTGTCATACTGTCACATTTTGGAGTAGATTGTCCTGGTATCTCTGGGAGAGCTCTATAAGGCAACTTGATGAAACAGTACTGTGGCAATGAGCAACGCTCAGCTGGCCTCCCCGCTGCTGAGCCTCTGCCACAGAGACTTTGATCAGATTTAAAAGGAATTTAGTGCCCTATGGACAGGCACAAAGACTTCCATTCCTAAAACCTGATTTAAGAGGGGTTGAACACTTCCCACCCGCTTGAAAAGCTGTTGACCTGCTGTTGTCTCTGATGAATGGGACCTCACTAGAGTAATGGTGAAATAAAACCTGGAGGTTTTGAATCAGGTTGAATACTTCAGAGGGTACATCCTTCACTGCTTGTGCTACCACGAATCATACAGAGTACTTGAATCATACAAAGTAGACAGATGGGGGCAGTAACTTCTTAAGCGAACACTGTACTTTTCTAATTACCTAAAAAACCTAATTCAGAGACTTATTAAAGCTAATAATATACCTATCTTTATCCAGGAAAGCAAATAACCAGTTGAGAGGTTAACAAGCCCTTAAATGTTCTTCTAAATCTGAATATACAAATCACAGAGATCACTAATCATCACTCTGGATTAGGCAATGGATTGCAAATAGGAGTAAAAAGATACTTGGTCAGTAGGGTTATGTCAAGAAAAGGAAATTATTCTGTTTGATTGATGCACGCAATTAAAACTCTCTGAAAGAGCTCAAATTTAATCATAGCCACAGGGAAGGGCTCACAAACGCTCTAAAGAGCAATAATCGGGCATACAAATTATGTAGAAGAAACGCTATAGAACAAATGTGCTGGTGAAGAACTGAACTGTTCCAGTCAGATCTGGTGTCAAAACTGCCCAAGCTCCTTAAATTATTCACAACCCATCATTTGTGCAGCTCAGTGGATTACAAAAGTTATTGATTAAGTAGTTTATAGTAGTTGGATTTACAGAAACTCGTTTCTTCCCTTCTGTTACTTTGTAGTACGTTGGGGTTTCACAAAATGCAGGGGGATGAAGCTCTGCATTATTTATAACATGCCCAGCGCTCAGATAGTGAGCTAATGGGGATGACAGAGTCAGGAGAAGTCTCTAACCTTTACAATACTGCATTTCATTTCTCCAAAATGAACAGTTTTGCCTGAATAATGCGTTGTAGATGATGACAGAAAAGCCGAGCACGATACCTGGTCATAATATGGGTGAAAGACTAAAAGCTTTCCAGTGGATAGCTATCAAACTCTCTCTTGTTTAAAAAGCAAATCCCCTATCCTCCATCGCCCTCTCTTTCAGCACAGCAAAACTCTGCTCATGTGGAATTCAATAGCTTACTACCCTGTTGTAGCACAAATCCTTGACTTCTGAGACTGGGCAGTGTTGTGTGTAATAGGTAATAAATACTTGGCATCTACAGAGGAATGCAGTTGGACATCAGCTTGATCTTTAAGTGTGAACTTTAGATGTATGGGAGGAAATCTCCTCTGGGACACAGTGGACACACAGCCCTCTTCAGTCCCTGGGCTGAACTGTTGCATGGTGTCAAAGGAGGAACGTGCCGGGGTGGCTGCACTGCAGTTGGCATTGCTTGTGAAGCATCACACTGTGTTTTTTCCACAGGGATGGGAGATCCACTTCCAGCAACACAGAAGACAAAATGCAAATCCAGATTCAGGATGTATAGAGATGGGGAATTCCTGCAGCACTCATTGAGATCAAGGAGAGGACAGAAGAGTGGCAAAAAATCTCATCCAACTTGCTTGCGGTTAGCCTCTTCTGGAAGCAGAGAGAAAAATACGGCACAGAATACTCAATCTGTAAGTATTCTGACTTGAAATATGCTTCTAAATCTCCTGGAAGGAACAGGAAAGTTTAGGACTAGAAAGGATTACTGTGATAGTTTACTGTTAACTGTATTCTATAAATGTAGGCTTAACATTTCTGTGCTGTCTCACCACGTCCCAAATCTCCCTAACTTTATCATAACGTTATTTCTGCATTTGGACCATATGTGAAATCAAAAGTAGAAAAATTCCTTTAGAGTGTGGATGAAAACGCAGACTGTGGGAGTGGATGTACAATAACCTTAGCTCTGACTGTGATATTACATATGCACCAGTAAAGCATGTGTGTGGCTGTTCGAGCAAGATGTGTGACTGGAAGTGCCAGACTACACTGTTCCCAACAAACCATGACTGTCTGCTCAGGCAACAGGTATTGTCACGACAAGATTCTGCAGAAGAATCACGGCTCATTTCAGTGTAACTTCAGGAAGTTTCCATGTCATCAGCCACATATGCTTGATGCCTAATGCTCACATATGCTAACACATAACATGCCTAATGCTGTAATCCTGTAACATTTGAAAGCTTTTATTTTCTATAGCTCCTGCAGGCTGGCAAGATAACGCTGTGGCAGCAACAGGAGAGTTGTCAGGCGCTGATCTAAGCAGATGAAGAGGAGCTGGAGGAAGGTAATGACTAGAAACAAGGAAATTCATGGCCCTTTCTAGGGCTAAGGGTTTATGTTTCTTTTCTGATTGCTTTGTGGGGGCTATTATATTGTAATGCTGAACCCTTTTCATCAGGGGCCTAAAAGCAACAAATGTTGCCACAACATGAAGTATTGCGGATTATTTAGACAATTGATTCCTAGTCCAGAATTGCACCAGCCACAAGGAAAATGCAAAGTTATGCTCACCCAGCTGGATCTGTGTCTTGTGACTGGAGCATCTGATCCACAAAGGCTCGTGTTTGAGACTTAGCATCTAGAATTTGAGTTGCTTTCAAAGTAGTTGCGGGAATTAAACAGAAGTGATTTCTAATGAGGAGCTGCAATTGGTTCCTGCTCCCTGGAAAACTGAAAAAGACACAAAATCAATCAAAACTCAGTGTAAATTATTCATCTGACTTTACTTTGAGTACAGCAAAAACCCAACCTGGCAGCAATAAAAGGCCTTTCCTTTTCAGGGGCAGCAGAGACCAGCTCAGGAGCCCTAAACCTAAACAGGGCTGTAGGAGGCTCTTCTGAGCAGCCTCCTCCAGTCTTTGTCCCTTCATTCCTGCTGCATAAATGTTTGCAGTTTTCCAGGCGCTGCAGGGAATACGGGAGCACGTTTAAATGTGAGGAGAAAAGGGCTGGTGCAGGTAACATCACCACTTCACACCCAGTCCTAAGATCCAAGGTACCATTTTGGATTAAGAGAATAATGAGTCTTTCAGATGAACAGTTGCTCAAATCCTGGAGCAATGCATTGGTGAGGCAGATGTGTAATGAACTCCTCAGAGGTGGTTTTTCAGCTGGTGTAAATTGGCACAGCTTCAATGGAGCCCACAACAAAACCAGCCCTGGCTTTATAGAAATGTGCAGTAATGATCTCTCCCTCTTCTGTTGGGAAGCTTTCATCCTCGAAAGCTGTGTTCCACGCAGATTATCTGGACCATATTTTCTCTGTTTTAAGATACAGGCTCCGGCCTCTCGATTCAACTGCAGCATTTTCTGTCAGAAAAAGGCAGCACTTTCTAAAGGTAGCTCATGCATTGAACTCAGCCGCCAAAGCTACTCACGCTGCCTTGTGTAACTGGCTGCTCACAAATCTTTATCTAAAATATAAAGGTAAATAACTGTTAAAACCCCTAACCTAAACTGAGGCAGTAAATTATCCCACAAACTGCTTTTACTGCTCTGTTTTGCTGAGATTTACTCAACCTATAAATCAGAGCTGAACAAGAAGTTTACAGAATGATGGCCACAAGGACCTTTATGAGGTCTGTAGCCATAAATGTCAAAGCTGAAGAGGCTGAGCCAGTAACCATCTGAGCTCTCCTCCTCGGTGTTAGATGAGAGGGATTATGCCTCACCCTTTAAAAGCTTGTGTAATTGTTTTGGGGCTAGTTCTTTAAATGCATGAACTGGGAGGAGGCTGGTGGGTGCCCAGTGTGCATGCAGTGCTTAGAGCAACCACTTGACACCCACAGGAAGGCAGGGTTTGGCTTCCTCTTGAGCCCCTGTGGCTTGGATTCATGTGCCCAGGAAAGTGCTGGGAAGCAGGGTTGTAAAAGAAATGCAACTTCCATGGACCAGGAAGAGCAAAGGAAATGATGGCTGAAAGCAGAATTGTGGGAATGTGAGATGAGGCTTGAATCAGGGACTGAAAGGATAAGGGAGTGAGGCTCTGCTGCCCTCCTGCCTCCTAATGAACATGTACAGGGGTCGTCCTTCCCCCAGACTGTTACACCTGAGGGAAGCAAACATTTAGGCTATAAATGATTTGGCACAGGCAAGTCAGTGGTTCTGACTCTGAAAGCTGCTGGTTTATGTTTCCATGCAGTAATCTTGGTTCTCACTCATCATCATGATTCAATCTGATTAAAATCCATGTCCTGGAGACTGACAAACTGCTGGGGCAATAGGGATTGCCTTGTAGAGGTAACTCCAGCTTCTGGGCACTGCTTCCACCTGCAAGGCAGAGGAAATCTAGGAAATAGATCTACTTCTCTCTCCCTGGCTCCCTGTCCTCCCTGCCCCTGGCTGGCTGCAGTCATGGAGCTGTGCTTCACAGTGACATCCTGGGTGATGTTAGTTATCCACCTCTGGGTGCAGGTCTCAAATCTGCACCAGTCCCACACATGCGCTGTGGCTTTTGTCTGAATAAAATGTATTCATTTCTTCATCTGAGCATGGTAGGAACCTTCAGTACAACACTGCCCAGAGTTACTGCCCTGGCTCAGGAGCTGGATTGAGGATAGTTGCAGGTAGGAGTGAGTCCTTGTTGGAACATTCCTGCGTTTTTCAAACGCTGCACTGTGCCTGTGTTCTCTGTTCTGGAAGTAGGTCAAGGAGTTTGTTTGCTGGCATTTTCCCTTCTGTATCTGTTAGATCTTTGCAGGGAAACTCTTCTTTAAAGTATGCACCAATTAGAAACCCAAGCCTTTTGTACTTATGCTGCGCCAGCATTTGGAGAACAGGGGTTTGGGATTCAGTCCTGAGCATGTTTCAATAATGTTGCTTGAAGATGAACTTCAGAAAACTCATGTTTTTCCTGGAGCTGGAGTGCCTTGTTCTACATAGCTGCTGCTCTGTAAATGCTGACTTCTTACTTGTGTGATGCAGTTAAATAAAACCTTATCATTTATACCAATAATAGCAGATACTTAGAGAAATCCAGCCACTTTATCCAGCAGACATTCTGTAATGCCCACAGAGAGGATAAAATAACCATATTTTCCCATTTATATACTAGGGTTGACTTTTTTCCTCTCAGTACTTTAAGTACGCTCTCTTCAGAGGGGGGCTGTATTCTAGATTTCAGTGAAATTATGGCACTGGCTCTTTCAAACCTGCTTGACCCCAGTTTATAGTTTTCTTTGTTGCTAGCTTGGAACAGCCTAGACCATGGTTCCTGATTATGGCCACAGCCTCCATATTCCTCTGTGATGTAGGTGTTTATATGTTCATGTCTCTCCCATGCCATGTATCTGCTGTATAATATGAGGGACTGTACTGGTGTTAAGCATAAATTATGTGCATTACTGTAGCTAAAGCATGGAAAGCAGTAGCCATGTAGCCTCATGTTCTTCAATCTTAAATGTAGAAGAGTTACATTTAGGACAAACAAAGCTTTTATATACAATCTTTCCCTGTCTGTTGGGTACTTTTGGCTTTGGTTCTGCATTTTCCCCCTTGTTTGGGTGTTGAAGCCCCATACGCACCAGCCTGTTAACTGTGTGTGATGTGCTGTTTCTGCTACTGCACTCCCCAACACAGACTGCTCAGAAATCCCGAGCGATCCCCTGTACAAGGCCAATGCCATCAACTCCTGAAACATGGTGAAAATAACTCTCTTGAGTTATAAATACTTTTAAAAGCTGTTTTGCCATTTATTTTCCCTGTTTGCTTGTTCCCCTACAGACCTACTGTTTGTTGTATTCTCCAAGCCACTTCAGGTGGAGCTTTTCCTTTTGCAGCACAAGTAGCAGTGAGGCAGACACATGCTGTGGTCTCAGCCTCCAGCTCTGTTACAGATTCCTCTATGAACCTGGTCACATCACTTCATCTTTCAGTGTCCCATTTGTGAGCTGTGAAGTGGTACCTGACAGATGGAAGACTCCTGTTTATCACTGTGCTTTTTACCTTTTCAAACCCAAAAGTATGTGGTACGTTTACTAAATTATAAGCTAGAGTTTATCTGCTTAAAACCAGCAATCATGGTCTAAAATTGCTTGTGACCTTCAGATTCCACTATAACACAGTGCAGCGGGATGGGTCAAAACTGCTCCTGGGTTTTGAAGACTTCCCTGTGAATTTAAGTCTCGCATTCACTTCCTTGGGTTATTTTGATTTTCTTTTCTTCTTGCTGTTCAGGAATGACAGAACTAATGGAGATGGTATCAGGGCATCCTGTGGATCAGAACTGCTGCCACTACCACACTGCAGCCAAACTGGATGGTGCTGTACATCTCTGTTCCACACCATTCCATTCAGGGTGTCCTTGGACACCGGACCGAATGCAGTGGTGTCAGAGGAGAGGTAAGGCATGACCAGTTCTGTGCGGTGGTTCTTGCCTGCAGTGAGTAGAAAATAGTTTCTTCCCCCTGTTCTTTGGCAACACTGCAGATGTTTGTGGTTTGTGGTTTGCTGGGTTGTCGGGTTTGGTAGGGTTGTTTTGCTTGTGAGAGTTTCACAGAGAGGCTCGAGCCCAGCCAGGACTGCAGGAGATGGGACTCCCTTACTCTGCCTTACTGCATTCCCTGCACAGCAGGTGACTGAAGATCCCTCATTGCTTTATATCCTATTTAAACCCAATTTTATTGACTTCTGAATGTAGCTTTTTCGGGCAGCAGCTGCACAGGCATCACCCTTTCAGCTCCCTCTCACCTGGACTTAAATTCACTTTCCTTTTTTTGGCACATGCACTGTTTTCAGCAAGCCCCATTCACCTGGCACCCCAGTGTATGTGCTGGAATGGACCAGTTTCAGCTCCCTGAACTGGGGAGCAGCTGTTTGGGCACATGAAGTGGTCACAGACTTGGGAGCTCATGAGGAAGACTCCAGTGCTTACATCAGGGTCTGTCCAGCCTCACCTTCCTCGGAAGAGTTAATTTAACATAGGCTGTGTAGGGAGGAATTCTGAGGAACTTCCAAAGGCTGCTGGGGCTGGGGTGGGATCTTTTTGTTTCTGTGGAAGTGTCAGGACTCCTGTAACAGTCTTTTCCCTATAAAAACAGATTTGAGAGCTGGCCACTGATTTGTGGCACTGCCTCTGCCAAGGGAATGGGAATGTCCATGTGGACATATCCAGTATGGAGGAGAAACCGAACTGTGGCTCCTCAGATTGAGGTAAGAGTCTGGCTCACCAGTAACCATGGCAACCAGGCTGTCATTGAGAGCATCAAGACTTCACATGCTAAAACATAAAAAACCCACATTCACCACAGCATCCATTAGCACTCCAGCATGTTCAAGACCTGTCCCTCAGTTTTGCTCTGTACAGATGTTGACAGCTGTGCTGTCACATGTAGGAATCTTTTTCTTGCTCTGCCTGCTGCATCAGCAGCAGAAATTGTTCCTGCTGGTAAATGTTCTGGTGGCTTCCAGTTAAAAGGGGATATTTGAATTTCAAGTTGGAGAAACACTGAAGGCAATTTTGTACTTACCTGAAAAAGTTTCACCTATGGCTCGCGTCCAAGCCCAGGGCACTCACATCAGTATTTACAGCATTCAGCTGTGCTTGCACTCATGAGCCATTAATGCAGCATACCAGCCCTGGTGACAAGTTACATTCTGTTGCTGTCAACAGACAAAGATGTCGTTCCTTTGTCTGCAAACTCCTCTCTCTTTTTTTAATCAACCATTAGGTTTGAGTTCTGCAGGGGATGTTTTTCCAGTGTTTTCTGAAGGCTGCCAGAGAGATGATGGAGTGAACTCCTGGCTTGTGGAAGACACTGGTTAATATTTTCTTATGAGATTGAATAAAGGGCTCTTTGGTTGGGATGGAATTAATCCAATTTCTAAACCAATTCCCCCACTCGGGAAGGGAAAGTCTCTGAAATAAATACTAATTTTAAACCCACTTCAGAACATTGATCACTGCACCGTGATTCTGATCTAAATGCATTTGTACTTTCTACTAGTGTAAAGGGACAGGGAACAGATCCAAGTAGTAACACTTCTTAATCTCCTGTCACCATATCACATTATGCGATTTAGACACTTCATACTTTCAGCTGTCACTGTCTTGGTTGGCTGTCCCCAAGTATTGCCTCCGGAGCACAGGTGAATTCACACCTCACACCACAAGTGTTGTCAGTGTGTGCAGAAGTAAAACATACAAGAAGTGGCTCTACAAAATCATTTTAAAAGCACTGCTAATTTGGGTTGAACAAGTGGGCTTCAATCTTTAGGTAGATTTAAGCAGCAATAGGATGAAAATACCAGAGCATCTGTACTGCACCCAGCTGGCTCTGCAGCTCGAGAGCTGAACACGTGACTGTGCAATGATCACCTGCTGATTCCCAATTTTTAATCCCACTTATATTCCAGTCAGCTCCATTCCACAGAGCATCCATAGGTCAGCTCTGCCTTACTGTTACAGAACCCACCTTTCCAGTCCTTCTGTAGCTCTCCAGCTGCCAGAATCCCCACAGCAGGTCCAGTGACCCACACAGACCTGCTGCTCCTCCTTAGTGTGGGCTCAGAGGCTTGGTGGGACCCCTCCAGGACAGATGCTGCCACCACATTCAGTTATGGTTTGTGCTTTCTGCCAGCAGTATTGATCTGTGCCTGCAAAGCAAAGAGGGGGTCGTTTGTTTCATCTCTCAAGTTGCCAAAACAGTCCTGCTGGTTTTTTCTAGGTTCATGTCCATGGTCCCCTATAGGGCCACAGAATGGGAGCTACACTGTGTAATTGCACTGCCTGAGCCATTTCTGAACCTGGAATTGGGAGGTTAAACAATAAATCCTTTTGGTTTCATGTGTGTATGTGATGAGACCGGTTTTAAGCTCTTGCTTTATCTGAGTGCTCGCTCTGGCTATTGATCATTGATCATCGATCATTGTTATCAGATGGAAAATGGAAAATACATTCTCAGCAGCAGATACTTTGCCTCCCAGAAGAAAACTAGCTCGCTTGTATCTAGTTTGCTTGTCCCATTCCAGTAAACCCAGGGATATGGTTGCCACTGGCACTGGGTAGGCCCCAGATGTGTGTTTACAGACACAGGTAAGGATCTCAGGCTCTTTCAGCTTTAAAATGCAAAGCAGCTCCATCAGCCCCGTCTCCCACAGCTTTTCCTTCTGTGTCCTCTATCTCACTGTGCTTCAGCTTTTCATTATACTTGGGGCACATCCCAGCCTGGTTATCCTGGGAATGTTTGTGAGCCTCTGTTTGAGCTGATCACATACCTGTTTCTCTAAAAACCACAGTGTTGTCTTCGGTGTTTTGTGTGATTCTGTCTGATTGTTCTTTATGAAGATCAGCCCCAGCCAGAAGACAACTCTCACAGAGGAGGCGATCCATCTCGACCAAGACACATCACATGGCTCAGGTTTGCTCAGATCCCAGGTATTTACTTGGATGCACCTCAAGGTTTACAGTTAGATCAGATGATACCCAAGATATTCTAGGCTTTTAAGGTTTTCTAAAGGAACAGAGGGAGGGAGGAGGAGGAAAGCACAGGGGAGGATTTCTTATAGTCAAGTTGCAGTTAAGTGCAAGGTGGTCTCCCTGTGCTGAAAAAACTTGCGCTTTTCATTTCCTATTAATTCAATTTCCTCCATCATTCTGTCATGTGGCACATTCCTCGTCTCGTTTGGCACACAAGGGGAGAAATGAAAACACACCCAGAGATCAGCAGAACCATTCTGACAGCTCCACTGATGGGAAGAACAATCCCCCTCAGCTGTGCTCATTTGGCAAGCTCAATCCAAGGTCATTGCTTTGAGTGTCTCTGCAAATTATGCCTGGAGCTAGGATCAAATGGGAGGGGGGAAGACGGAGGAGAAATCAGGAATAAGATTTAAATCTGGAACATAACACCAAACCCCAAGAGTCAAAAGCTGTCTGTCATATATGAACCATGGAGGAGCTGTAATTCGTGGAGCCTGGAGACCTACCCCAACCACGAGCAATGGCTCGTGGTATCAATGGCATTCCAGGCAGCACAGATTGAAGGCATCTCAGCTGCTCTGGGACAGGGTAACCCAGCTCCAGGTGACTTCACACAGGGAGTGGTGAGCTCCCTAAAGTGCAGTTGAAATCCCAACTTTCCTCAGGTCAGTAATCCCCATTGAAGGGACTGGGATCGTGTAGCCAGCACCCAGTATGTTGAGACTCGTGAATCAAGAGAACAGCATGGGGGGCATTGCTTCCAAAATCTTTCCTTGGATACTTGAGTTTCACAGAGTGCACACAGTTGAGGACTATTGTATTTATGCACTTGAACTAGATGTGCCAGTATTTTGGCTACTGGTGTGGGGAAAAGGCAACCTGAAGTAACCTACTGAAAAGGTGCAGTTCTTAGACGTCTTGTTTTAAAAATGACAGTGGCTCAGGCTTTACTTCAGGTGGCAAATCCATGTCTATGTCCTGATGGGCAATGCCATTATGGGAATTAGCCCATGCAGGACAACACTAATTGTAAGGTGTATGTGGGTGCAGACAAATAAGAAAATGCAATAACCAGCATGTAGCATCAAACGTGCGTCCTGTTTCTTTGGCAACTTCGGCGTGTGGTCTGTGTTGCCACTGAGAGTTTGCCATGTAGGCAAGTGGACGGTGGGTACTTACTTGTGACTGAAGTGCTTTTGAGTGAGACCACTGAGAAACTAACTTCAGATTCAGTCTTTCTCACGTTTTTCTTCATCCCATTGAACTCTGTGTGTGCGTCACTAGGTTCACTGGCATGAGGTGGGTACTGCAGGTAAGTGCTACGGGTGCATTTGCTGCTACTACTGAAGTCACAGTTCTATGAAGCCATGGTTTATGTGCTCACAGAACCAGAGAATCAACAAGGTTGGCAAAGATCATCAGGTCCAGCTGTTCTCCACCACTAAACCTGTGTCCTGTGCACAAACTCCTCCCTGTCTGGGGGGAGCAGACAGAACAATGGCTGAGCAGCTGCACGGACACATGGAGGGCGAAGCCCAGGGCCAGGCACTTGTGCTGCAGAGCCTGTGGCTGGAATAGCTGGCTTTGTTTCCAGCGTGGTCATTTCTTTCCCTTAGGAAACGGAATGGTCACTGAACTGTGTTTCCTGAGTAGTTGCATAAGTTTGTGCTTGAAAACACTCCCCTCTCTCCACCCCAAAACAGACCAAAACCAGTTTGAAACCCAGGTAGCACAGTACTTTCCTGCAGTGTTTCAGATAGAGCAATCCCTAGAACAGGGCTCTGGTCTGATGTCTTGTCAGGCCCTCCACTTCCAAACATGAAATGATGATGATTGAAGCATCAAAAACTCATATGAGGTTTTATATTAAGTGTGGGGATGTTCAGCTTTTCACATTCATCATTGCAATCTTTGCACGATATCTCCAAAGATTTCCATTTTAATAAAATGGGAATTGCGCTGCAATCCCCCCACGTGCAACCCCACGAGTGGTGCTTTCAGGGAGACAGTGAAATCACAGGATGTTAAAAATGAGAAGGAATGCCAGTGGGGAAGTCAGGTTAGAGAATTAATTGGCTTTAATGGGAAAATCATCTACTGAAAATAAATGTAGCTGAATTACTGCAGGTCACATGGAGCTTCATGAGGAGAGCGGCCAATGGGTGTAATGAGGTCAGGCCAGGACTCGGATGTTTAACCTAAGAATGCGAGCATGTGAAATGGAGCATGCACACGGTTTGCATCTCCGTGATACAGTCTTCCTTTGTAAATCATTTCAGATCTCTCCTGCAACGCTCAGAATGGATGTAGAACTTGTTCAGTCCTCGGGCAGCACGACCATGGGTTGCTTCGAAGGGCAATATTTTTATGTGAGAAATACAGGATTGTGTCTGACTCAGTGTAAACCTGTGCAGACAGTGGAGGTTATAATAGCCACTGCTCTCTAGGCATGAGGTGGAGCAGTCAGCAGGAACGTGTCAAGGAGCATCCCTTTGGACATTTGTATTTGCTTGGTTTTTTTATTTAGGGGCTCATTCTTATTACTTCAAGTAACAGCACAGACCTGGAAGGTCATTAGTGGGAGCAAAACCAAAACACACAGTGACTGCTGTATAAAATACCATCAGTGGAATCAGAATGTTTAGAATACATTCTTTAATGCTGGCACTGTCCCTGCTTTTTCCCTCTGCGGTACTTGATATAAAACTGGAGATCGTTCTTGTTTCCTGTTTAGACACACCACATGCTGCTCCCCAGTTTGAGTTGACCTGTTCACAGACACTGCCTGACTGTAAAATGTAAAGCAGAGATAGAAATGAGCCAAGGTCAAGGTTTAATTAGAGTTTGGGATTTCAACACTTTTGTATTTAAAGAGGATAGAGAGTGGGGAGAAACTGCCAGTGTGGAAAAAGAGGTTCACCTTTTTAGTGCTGGATAAATTATCTGTTTAAACACATTATGGGGAGGACCCTCCTCCCACAGCTGTTGCTGGAGGGGATTCTGGACCAGTATCTGGGTGTACTTCCAGCGGATGATCCTCACCCCAGCAGGTCCTTTGGCTTCTGATAACGGCAGACTTGACACATGGGTTCCAAAGCACTTTCTTCTTTTGTTTGTGTGTTGACAGCAAAATGTCTGCAGGAAGTGGGTGCGATGAAATTACAATAAATTGTGATTATAGAGAATTACAGATTATAATGATATAGATTATAATTCTATGGATTGTAACTGTTGTTATAAAGAACTGTCAGGATTTACACAGCTACAGCATGTCTCTGACATAGAATCATAGAATAGTCAGGGTTGCAAAGGACCTTAAGATCACCCAGTTCCAACCCCCTGCCATGGGCAGGGACACCTCATGCTAAATAACCAAACACAAATGAGCAAATGTTAACTGAAGGAGTTTGTGGGTATTCTTTAAGTTTCTCCCAGATACCACTACCACATCTACTACCAGCTGCTTGTTTTAATGTGAATATGTCATGGTGTGTAAATCTTAGACTAACCTGCTACTTTATACTGTCATTTCTATGTGACCTTCATGATCAAAGTACTGGAGAACACCCAGAGGTTAATGAATTCTGTCTTTTCTCACCAGTGTGAGGTACTGAAGTGATAATCTCTTGTTACAGAGGGAAAAGAGGGCTCATGTCACGTCCAATAGTTTAGCCTGTGGCTGAGCTGTGAACTAAACCGAACTCCCCAGAGCAGGCTCGGAGCTGAGGCAGCTCAGTCACTCCTGTTCTCATAGACCACCCATCAGGTGAATTACAATGAGTATCTTAAAAGCATATTTAAGCTGTTGAGGCCCAGATCCAAACTGTCCTTTGCAAAACTTGCCTTAATTGCTCTGGCACCAGCTCTCATGGGTGGCTTGGACATGTTCTAATGACTGCCAAGGTCTGGTTTTGGAAAGTAATGCAAATGTCTGGCTTGTTCTCTCCTGAAACAATTGTAGATTGTTTCAATACAGTTGAAACAATCAGTTGTTCTGTATGCAAGAGGAAGGAAGTGCCTCTCACGGCACATAAGGCACTGGAACTACTCAGTGCTGAAACACTTGCACAACCTTCCCATTAACATTGTGCCTTTGTTAATTCCTGAGAATGCTTGTCAGGGCAACACGGAATAACAGTAGTGAGAAAAGTTGATATGATTTATCTTACCTACTCGTAGCTCAGGGCACACATTCCTCTTAGGTCATCTGGAAGGATCACATCACGAACAAGAGCATCTCCTGTGCTGTCATCAGGCTGGAGTGGCGCAGGACCTACAGGGTTGACACACACGCTGAACAACAGGCTCCCTTCTTTCCTTTTCCTTCCTTCCCCTCCTTCCCTCCATTCTGTCCTTCCATTTTTACCTCCATTTGCTCTTTCTTCCCTCTCTTCTTATGTCAATTCTTTTATCCTTCCTTCCATTCTTCCTCCGTCTTCTTTCTGCACGTGTTTCCATTTGTCCTCCCTCCTTCTTTCTGTTCCTCTGTCTGTCCTCCCATGGTTCATTCTTGTCTTCCATCCCTGCTTCATTCATTCCATCTGTCCTTCCATGTCACCATGCTTTTGGCTGCCCATTTGTCCTCTCATTCTTCTTTCCATCCTTCATTCCTTTTGTTCACCCATCTTTCATCCCTTGTTCTTCCTTGCTTCCAGCCTTCCTTCCACCTCTCTTTCCATTATTCCAACCAGTTTGCTTTCCGTTCTTTTGTCCTTACACGCTTCCCATTGTCCTTCTTTATTCCCCTCCGTCCAATCTTCCATCCTTTCTTCCGTGCTTCCCTTCTTCCATCTTCAAACTTCCATATGTCCTTACATTCCTTCAGACTTCCCTCTACCATTCTTACTTCCTTCTTCCATCTGTCCCTCAGTTATTCCTTCTGTTCCTCCCTTCCTTCCATCCACCATTCTTTCCTGTAGTTAATTTTTAACTTCCTTCTGTATCTTCCATCCATTCTTCTTCCCATCCCTTACCTCTATTAATCCTTTTGTCCCTCCTGCCTTCATGCTCCTACCCTTCCTTCAATGTGTCCTTCCTTCCATCCATCCTTTCCATCTGTCATTCCATACATCTGTCCTTTCTTCCTTTCATCCATACTTTTTATCCATCCATTGTTCCATCCATCATTCCACTCATCCTCTGTCTATCTGTCCGAGGGGAAGTTTCAACAGGTACCTGTACACATGTACACACCATTATAGCAGCTGCAGTGAGTTCTATTGACTCACTAAGATCCACCTTAAAACTGCAACCTGCTGCTAAACGACACCTGTAACCCTTCAGGTGTAAACCCTTGACCAAGTCTGAGATTAAGACCAGATCCAGCTGCACTTGAGCTCCATCCGGAGTCCAGACAGCAAGAGCAGTCAAGTCTGACCCTCGTGACTCAACAGGAGGGTGCACACACCCCCTTCACCCTCCTTTGTGCCTTTGCTCTATTAATCAGTTTTAGCTCAATTTTACGTCAGTGTTCCTTTGTATGCTACACCCATGTAATATGTTACGTTGTGCCTGCAGAAATCATTAAGCCTGCTCTCGCAGTGCCTTTGAGGGTCATTCTTTGAGCAACCTTAAACCGCTCATTTCATGAGCATCCTTCCACCCTTTGTACCATCCATCCGTTTGTAATTCCTTCCTTCCTTCGTTGCAGCCATCATTCCTTTAGTCTGTCCTTCTACCCTTCCATCTCTCGCCTTCCTTCCATCAGTTTTTATTTTCATGTCTTTTCTTACTTGTCCTTCTGTCTTTCCTTCTGATCTTCCATCCTTCCCTCCATCCATTCCTACTTCCTTTCTTCTGTCCTTTGTTCCTTGCACCTGTACTTCTGCCCTTCTTCCATCCATTGGTCCTTCCTTCCCTCCTTTTGTCCATCTATCCTTACATTTATTCTCCATTTTTCCTTAACACCCTTGATTCCTTGTCTTCCACTCATCCTTTTTTCTGTCCCTCCATCCTTCCTTCCTTCTACCCCTCCTACCATTTGTCCTTCTAGTCATGTCATTCCTTCATTCCATCCGTCCATTATTCCTTCCACTGTTCAGTCCTTTCTTCTTCCCTTCCATCTGTCCATCACTCCTCCTGTCCTGTGTCTTTCTGTCGTCCTATCCATCTTTCTACCTTCCACCCTTTTGTCTGTCCATCCTTTCATACTTTTGTCTTTTTATACTTACGTTTTTTCATACTTTGCATCTGCCAGTCCATCATTTCATCTGCCTGCATTCCTTCCATGCAGCCTCCCTTGCTGCTGTCTTTCCATCCGTCTGAACCTTTCCTTCCTTGTGTTCTTCCCTCCTGCCACCTGTCATTTTCCACCTTCATCCATCTTTCATCTGTCCTGTTATTTTTGTCATTCCTTTTATCCTTCTGTCTGTACTCCACCCCTCTTTTCCATCCATCCCTCCTTCCCATTGTCTGTCCATCCTCTTCTGTCCCTCTGTTACCGCATCCTTCCATCTGTTCTATCCATCCTTCCTTCCGCCTTTCCATTATTTCCTTCCTTCCTGTTTCTTTCCTTGTCTGTCCTTTCTGTCTGTTCTTATATCCCTTTGTCTTCCCTTCAATCAATTATTCTGTGATTCTGTGACCTTTCCTTCCATACATCCATCCTCCTTTCATTCCTTCCATCTGTTTTCCATCCCACATTCTTTCCTTCCCTCCGTCCTTTCATCTGGCTTCCTGCCCCTGTCCTTCCAGTTGTCATTCTTCCCTTTTGTTCATCCATCCATTCTTCTGTCTCACCCTCTGTCCTTTCTTCCCTCCTAACTTGCTTCTGTCTGTTCAGCTTTTTCTGTCTGTCCTTCTATCTTTCCTTCCTCGCATTCATCATAGAATCATAGAATAGCCAGGGTTGGAAAGGACCTTAAGATCATCCAGTTCCAACGTCCTGCCAGGGGCTGGGACACCTCCCACTAAACCATGCCACCCAAGGCTATGTCCAGCCTGGCCTTGAACACCGCCAGCGATGGAGCATTCACAACTTCCCTGGGCAACCCATTCCAGTGCCTCACAACCCGCACAGTAAAGAACTTCCTCATTTCCAATCTAAACTTCCCCTGTTTCAGGTTGAACCCTTTACCCCTTGTCCTATCACTACAGTTCCTCATGAAGACTCCCTCCCCAGCACCCCTATAGGCCCCCTTCAGATACTGGAAGGCTGCTCTGAGGTCTCCACGCAGCCTTCTCTTCTCCAGGATGAACAGCCCCAACTTTCTCAGCCTATCTTCATACAGGAGGTGCTCCAGTCCCCTGATCATCCTCGTGGCCTCCTCTGGACTTGTTCCAACAGTTCCATGTCCTTTTGATGTTGAGGACCTTGCACTTGTCATGGTTAAACTTCATCAGGTTGGCATCAGCCCACCTCACAAGCGTGTCCAGGTCCCTCTGGATGGCATTCCTTCCCTCCAGCGTATCGACCGAACCACACAGTTTGGTGTCATCGGCAAACTTGCTGAGGGCGCACTCAATCCCACTGTCCATGGCACCGACAAAGATGTTGAGCAAGACTGGTCCCAACAGTGATGCATTCTCACATTGTCTTTCTCTCCTTCCATACATGCTTACCTTTCATCCGTCTCCTATTCCGTAAGTCACTTTCCCCGTCCTACCATCCTTACTTTATCCTTCTGTTCTTCTGGCTGGACTTCCTTCCATCCTTGTTTCCAGCCACCCTGCCCTTCCACCTTCCTTTTGTCCTTCCCATCCTTTCGTCCATCTTTCCTTCATCCTATCTTTTCCTTCCATTCTTCTTCACCCTTCCGTCCATCCATCCATCCTTTCTTCTGTCCATCCTACCTTCTGCTGGTTGTCCTTCCTTCCATCCTCCCATCTGTCCATCCATTCCTAGGTTTGTCCTTCTTTTCTTTCATCCATTCTTCCTTCACCCTTTTGTCCTTCCATCCATCCTTATGTAATATACATTTTATATATATATATATTTATAGTACATACAAATGCAATGTCCTGGAGCAGGGTGGTAGCACAGTTCAGCAGCAGCCTACTGCACTGCTCCTGCTGTCCATGTCTCCACTGGGGGGGGGGGGGGGGAAGGTAGTACAGAGCTTATGACACCCATGGGGCAATGGAACAGCCTTTCTAAATGCTATAAATACCATCTCCCATGCTGGATGAATGAGGAACACCACCCGGTGCTGTGCAGTGTGCCAGCACACAGTGCAAATGGAGAAAGAAGGATTTTATCTCCATGCAGAGATGGAACTTTTGTGCTACAGTGAGATGGGCCTTTTGCTCATCCCATTTAATTTCATATGCGACTTGCTAATAGCATCCCAATGTCCCTCTCCACATCGCTGCTCTTGCGGTGTCTCTAATGCACCCTAAATGATGACAGCCCGACAGCAACAGGCTCAATCGAGGCAACGGCTGCTGTTGGCAAACAGCACAAGTCCTGCTCGCATAAATCTCCCATTATTATAATGAGACAGCAGAATGGCACAGGGGGTTACAATCTGTGCGGTGAATTACCCACCCACCTGCTCACTGAGACCATGTTCTGTGTGTTTATCCTTCCCTTCTCCTCCTTTGTACCAGCCTGACTTGCCAGGGAGGAAAAAACCAGGCATTTTATCAACACACCATGCAGCATTCCAGTGACCCTGGATGGAGCTGTTTGGATCAGATATCCAACACTGTTCATGCAGATAAACAGAGAAGAACATGAGTGATTAATCAGTGACAGTTAATTGCAATGTACACACAGACCCTCCCTCCTTCTTGTCCCCTGCCGTACACTAAAAATTACATCAGTGGGAGGAATAGGGTTTTAATCTAGATAAAGCATTTCTGATTGCCCCATCTGACTTACAGGCCAACCATTGAGCTGTCATCCCATTCCATTTGGAGTGATAGAGCTGCAGAAAAACACTTTTGTTTAAGTGAGATAATATTGTATATTTCCCGAGTCCTTTAAGAGAGACCTGATTTATGAGGAATGTTCTTCCTTAAACAAAAAGACACTGGCATATGAAGTCCTGACAGCAAAGGCCAAAGTCAGAGATTGTTTAATACAATACCTCTGACTAACCAGGTCAGTGCATTCATCTCTGCAAGCTGGAGATGCTGCTATCCCCATTGGGAGGCCCCAACAGCCTGAGACCAGTGTTCTCTCCCCAGATGGCAGCATTCAGGTGAGCTGGGCACCACCATTTATAGAATCACGAGGTTGGAAAAGGTATAAACTTTACAGAATCAATTAGGTTGGAAAAGAGCTTCAAGATCATCAAATCCAGCTGTTGCCCAGCACTGCCAAGGCCACCACTAACCCATGGCACTGAGTCCTCATCTCCATGGTGTGTGAATGCTTGCAGGGATGGTGACTGCAGCCCTGCCCTGGGCAGCCTGTTCCAATGCTGAGCACCCTGTGGGGAAGGAATTGTTCCTCAGCTCCATCTAAACCTCCCCTGGTGCAGCTTGAGGCCGTTTCCTCTTGTCCTGTCACTTGTTACTTACAGAGATGATGTGGGGCCCAGTGTAAGACACCTCACAGCATGACCTACACTGTCATTTCCAGTTTGATTTTCCAATGAAGGCTTGGTGGGGGGGGGTGGGTGTTCTCTTCTGTTGATCCCAAGTGATAACCTGAAACATTTCTGGACAGCTTCTGCCCTTGCTGCAGGCTACAGCTGTGCATTCCCCATCCAGATGTTTGCCTCTGAGCAGGAAAGATGGTTTCTTCTGCCAGGAAAGGGCAGGCAGCTGGTAGGAGGCAGCTGGTGGGACCCTGCCAGTCTGTGCAGTGACAGGCCTGAGGCCAATGTGCTTTTGCTCCAGATGTTGCATCAGCTCCACTGCCCCAGACAAGAGCACCCAGAAAGCTGTGCTGCTCTCCTTGCCCCTGCAACAACTGCACTTGGTGCTTCTGGAGAGGGACACAAAATCGACCTGCACCCCTAAAAGGGGAAACGCTTTGTCTGTGCCCCAAGAGACTGCACACCAGGACCAGAAAGGCCTGGTTTAGTTTTGCAGGTATTGTTGATGCCAACAGCCTGGTTATGTTGTGGTGGGCTGAAGAAGGAAGGGTTCTGATGTCTGCACTCAGGGGGTCACCCCAGCACCTTGTGTCTGTAAGAGCTTTGGGAAGTTTTTGTTACTGACCTGGACCACATCCACAGCTCCAAAGTGACATAAACCTTGTGCTGGATGTACCACAGGGCACTGGTGACATCTGTCCCTCACCATCCTCTGTTTCCTTCCCTGTGTCTGCAGATGGCAGTTGCTGCTACTCTGGAACAAAATGTAAAAAATGGCACCAAAAATCTGCTTTATTTGGAACTGTGGCCTACTCCTTCATGAAATATGGTCTCTTAATCCACACAAACCCATTATTTAGGTTCTGTAGGATTTCTTCAGCAGTAATTGTGTCCTTTAAACACGTGGCTTTTATCAGGGAGCTTTTCTACAAGCTCAGGTTAATTCATATCCACAGGAAACAAAGCTTTCTTGGACAAAACTGCAATGGTAAAGTGCTGGACGTTTCTTTTATCAAAGTAAAGGCAAAACTATTAAAAGGGGGAGCACCTTAAAACCAGGTTTGGTATCCTGTCTTATCAGTGCATGCATTTCTGTTCTACCTGAGCACATGTGTGCAAACTCTCACCCTCAACTGCCCTGCGCAGGCACACCATGGACCCCCACCCTGTGCCCTGGCCGAAGCCACGCCATGGTGGGATGTCTCCACAGTCATGGCCCATTCCACCTGAGCTACCCACAGTAACTTGGTGTGAACTGGGGAGACCTTTTGAACGTACACTCTTCCAGGACCTGGTGTAAGATACAGTTTAAAGTGTCCAATATAAAAGAATTCAGAAGACACCTTTGACAGAAGCAGAAGAGAGCCTGTAGGTTCACCTGATTTTCTTCTGTTAAAAGAGCCAATTTACTGGAAAGAGAAACAAATGTATGAGGAAACCCTGTTTCAGGTACTAAGAGTTGTACTTTCTGAGTCAGCATGTGGATAAATACACTAACCCCGACTTCAAGGGCCTCACAGCAGTCCCTGTGCCCATAAGCACATGAAACCCGTCGGGTTAGGCACTGCGCTGGAGGGGCTCTTTGCTGTGGTATGTACCCGAGTTGCTGCCTTTTCCAGACAACATTTCTGGGAAGACTTGCATTCATCACTGGATTTTCTCCTTCTTTTAGTCTCAGCCTGGCTGTAGCCTTTCTCCCAGGATGGCAGACAGCACAGTCCTGTTCCGAGCATCATTTACAGTTGTGCTGAGCAGTGGAATGCTGTAGAAAAAAGGTTTCCTATGTGGCTCTACAGAGGCTTTATGCTGTGCTCATTTTATTCAGGGTTTGCGCTGGCATGAAGCAGACCCCTAGTCATGTCCAGTCAAAGTTAAACCCCGGGGTCTCAAAACCCCAGCACCCCAGTGTTTGGTTCCTCATACCTTGCAGACATCCAGAGGCCAGCTGTTTTGCTCCCTTCACCTCAGCCCCAGGGCACAAGCTGGCTTCTCCGGCTGTAAAAGAGAAGAATCATGAAGCAGCAGCCTAAAAAACCCAAACCAACCGAAGAAACAACCCCAGCCCAGTGAGCTTTTAGCTAGTACCAGAGGCAGTGAGAGACTGAGCTGCTGCATTCTGTGATTTACCATCAGGAAGGTGGCTGCAGCGTCACTTCATACTGATGAAAGCCCCGGAAGGCCTGCCATCGTTTATTCTGGTCATGTTGTAAGTGTAGCTCAGCGAGGAGCCCCTCCAGGAGGTGACCCGGTGTATTCATGCCTGTGTCAAGGTATGGGCACAAAAAGGTCAGTAATTATTCAGTCCGTGCGCTCACTGGAGAGCAGGTGGGTCCCAGATTCAGCCTGGGGCAAGCTTAGTCTTTGCTGAAAGCATGCAAGGGGGATGTTTGGAGAACTGGCCCTGGAGAGCAATGGATCTGGGTAAAAAAGAGCATTGCAGCAGTTCCTTCAAGTTAAAGCCTCAGAGCAAGAAAGAAAACAGCATGAAAAAACAAACCTGAGAGCAGAGAGGACAAACCTGGGACCCTCAACTGGTTTTACATAAGCATCTCTCCAGTTTGAGTGAACCAGCACAGGCTTTTGCCCTTTCTCCTATCCACCACTCTGTTTTACTCCCCATGGACAGCTGCACAGCTCTCCTGGGTAAACTAAAGCCCAGTTTGGGGGTTGTTTGCTTTCTCACTTGTTTATCCACTCAGTGAGGACACCAGAGTAAAAACAAGCACTTGCTGTGCTTACAGCTCAGCGCTAAGGAGCTGCAGCTGACCTCTGGAAGGGGCCTGCAGGGGCCTCTCAGGGCTCCAGCAACAAACCCAGCAATAATGAGGAGATCTGCTGTGGCTGTTAGAGCAGTGTGCTGAGCTGCCTTCAAGCAGCAGCTAATAGGAGTGGGAGCCTTCATCCATACAGCTTTTTATGTAACGCTCTTTTCAGTCTGCTTTTGCTCTGAGGCAGACATTTCCTACTTTATTTGCTCTTTGGCTATGCTGAAGAGATGAGGCAAAGGTAACTATCACTGCTTTTATGTACTGTCACCTCAGCCTGTAACCACAGGTTTTAATGGTCAAATCCACACACAGGAGACACTGCTAACAAATGGCACAGTGCCCCCACATCACCAATAGCCACCATGTTACCGGGGATATTTTGACTTCCAGAAATCAACTGGACTCAAGAGGGAAAGTCAATGACAGTTACAGCTTGCTAGAAAGAAAACAGATCTGGAATAGTCTGGTTGGTAACTTGCTTGTGAAATAAATAAGCAGTGATAAAAGCGGTATCCAAACTCTGAGGGGGAATCTGGCTGGGAAGCAGGGGTGCCCGCATTCTGTCCCGTGCACCCCGTACACATGACCAGCTACTTCTCACACATTGCTCACTGATAGTGTTATCATGAGATTTACCCTCATGATCACAAGAAACCAACAAAAACCATTACAGCGTAGCCCAGCAGCAGAACTACTACAGCATTAGTTCCCCAGTGACCTTGTCATTTAGAGGATAATCCAGCTCACCCAGCTGAATCATGCCAGGCTGGAGCACAGTGTGGTTTCACCTTCCTTCTTAGCAATTCAGACTCCTCAGCTTTCCTCCAGCTGCTCTTCAGAGCCAGGCCACATGCTGCCCCCCAGCATGCAGCACTGACAATGAGTATCTGCCATGTGCAAGGCTGTGGGGCATGTTTTAGGAACAGACAGATGTGAAGATAGATAAGAGATGTTATATAGAGAGAAATATATGCATCTATCTCACCTGTAACTGCCCAAGCAGTCAAGGAACTGAGCTGCTTCTCCAGTGTTGGCGCTTTCGGGCTTCTGACCTCACTGCTGTAACCTGTGGCTGAGGGTAGTATGAAATGCTGTATATTGTCCTATACCATCATCTGCTGTGTCTCAGAGAAGACAACTGGTCAACCAAGATTCTGGAGAGTGTGGTGCCAGCCCCTTCTTCCCTCCCCCTCAAAAAAGAGGCTGAAGAAAGCAAGATGTTTGTGAATCCGTCCCTCCAATTCTGCTTAAAACCCAGTACACAGCTTCTAGTGGAATAATGATTTCTTGATGGATTCTCATAAATGGACTGTTCCCCACATTATCTGAAATAATCGGTTCATAATGACCACAAAACGAACAGCAGGTAGGAAATGAGCTTGCAGTTGCCAAAACATAATGGATCATTTAGTCATTCTCTGAAGGCTTTAACACTTCTTTGGCTATCAGAAGCCTTCGCCTAATTGCACTGTTCTTATTATAAATCTGGCTGCTGGAATCAGTTAATTCACATTGCAATAAGGCCCACAGAAAATAAACAGTGAAAACCAGACAGATTCAAGTCGCAGTCACTCCAGCCTGATTTAACTGATGAACCTTACAGTCAGGAGTGTGCTTTCCCCCCTGTTTTTAGTGCTGTTTGATAACATATCTAAGGTTCACACAAACAGCAAACAGCTCCTGTGATGGTGTGTGCTTTCTTGCATGAAGCCCAAGAGGAGCTCTATCAATCTGTCAGTGCAAATAAGTAAAGATTTCAGAGTAGCAGATTGTATGACAAGCCTTAACTTCTTTACCACCATTTTTACACGTAGTTGGAGGTAACACACTACCAAAGAAGAAATTGCCTCTGCTCCAAAATGTCCTCTTCCAAGCTTAATTTTTCTGCCCATGGTCCTAACATAAAAGCCGGGCTGTCATTTAACAATACAAGTACAACAGAGGTGTGCCCATATTCCTCCACCTGCAGCCATACACCCCCAGCCCCCTTCTGATCAATCTTTTCCAGTAAGAATCCTTTTTACCTCCCTCCCCCATATATTCTGCATCTTTTAATGTCTCCTTCCTTTTGTTCTTTCTTCAGAGTTATTTCCAGCCCCTCTTCCCCCAGGTAACAACGGTGACAAAACCCAGTCTCATCATCACATCCCAAAGCCTTCCGGAGTTTTCTTTTGCCATTAAAATCTTTGCATTAAGCGCTGGCTCCATCCATGTCTGGGCAAAAGCTGGCCGAGCCAGGAGGACAGCTGTGGCTTTCCATAGATAAGCTCATGTCTGCTCTGTCAATTCTGTGTTCCATATTTATTCTGGAATTTCTTGGATCTTTTTTGCTCTTCTGTAAAATAATCCTTAGATTTTGGGTGAGCTGCTTTATGGACAGGAGCTGGACAAGCCATTTAAATGCATGGATTTTTTAATTAGTCCTGTAGTAGAAATTCAGTTTCAATTATATTCTCTGGTCTAGTGCTTTCAAAGAGATACTGAGGTATAACTTCAAAAACAGTCCAGTTTTGGTGAGTGTTCAGTGTATGTGTACATGAAGATGTAATTAAGACTTAAAGAAATGTCTCACATTAGGTAAGTGGACCATGCCTTACCCTGAACTGCCATTTCCATCAGTTCAGGAAAACTGAATGGATCCCAAACACTTCCTTCGCCTGTGTCCACAGGTACACCCACCCCACTGCTCTCCCCACAGACCTGGTTGGTGCTGTGCCACCTCCCACACTTGCAGCCAAATGGGGGCCTCCTGCGGTCACAGAGGACTTGCTCCAAGTTCAAGTCTTTCCACACAAAAGGCTTTGGTCTTTTTTGTGTGTCTCAGAAGACTACAGATCTACTGCTTCTGTTTCCTGCACAGCAAGGCAAGCTGCATCCACAGATGCCATTCAAGATGTTTTTCATTGTGGCTCTATAATGCAGAAGGTTCGGAGGACTAGAAGCAGCTATTTAGAAAGCATTTGGACTGATTTGTATATAGAGTTACTATTTCTGTGAATGCAATCTGGATAATTATGGCTCTAAATAGCCAAACTATTTGTGCAGAGCTTCCTCCACAGCTGTAATTACACTTGCATTTTGCACATCCAGTTAAGCCTGCACTGAAGTGCAGGAAAAATTGCCTGCAATAATGTAATGACACTCTAGATCCCTTAAGGAAAGCAGGGCCACACTTCTGAAGTGGGCTCCACAGAGGGAAGACTGCACCGACAGTGACTCGTGGGTGACAACTGAATCCCCATCACAAGTAATAGGAGAAATTCTTCCGTTTCAGCAAGGCGGTCATTACAGTTGAGGACCTTCATCAGTTTAAGAGGCATCTGTAGAAGGCTTACAGAAAAGGGAGTGGAAAACAGCCTCAGTTCAAAGTTACATGCCGGGCTTTCTAAGGAAAAACCCAAGACAGTATTTTTATACTTGGGCTGAGACCACAATTTCTATTTTATACAACCAGATATATTTAGACAGATATGAATTTCCAATATGCTGCAGAAGCAGCAGGCAGCTGGCATCTGTGATGAGTTAAATTTTCCTTCACTTACCTTAGTGTCACTCATCCCTGGGTAAAGGCAACGAGAAGGGACACATGGATCCTGGTCAGATTCATGTTTCAGAGATCAGGAAACAGCCTGTTCTCTGCCACAGTTTGCTAAACAAATGTGTTTTCTTTTCCTTTGATAATAAAAATGGCCAAAAGAGCCCAAAGCAGGACCCCAGAATAGGTGAAATGGGGCCAAAAGTCTCCTTACACCTGTGCAAACAAGACCAAGTCAATCTCAGGTGTGCTGGAAGCACAGTGTTCTTTTAACATTTAGACTGAGAAAATCAGGATGGAAGTAACCAGGTGGGGTTTTATTGATCTGTGCCTGGGAGTTCCGCATTCAGCACCACCACCAGTAGTGACTGGCTTGTTTAATGAAGAGAGAAACTCCACTGGATTCATGCCCCCGATTCCTGTCATTCAGGTGCAGTGCACTGAGTTTGTGTTACAGAGTAAGTTATTTGTGCAGTTGAATGTTTCTAATATTAATTAAAATCTCTGACCTTGACTCTTGGGTTCAGCCACCTCAGGTAGATAACAGTGAATGTGATAATCTGCAGCTTTTAAGATCATTAACATGTTTTTCTGGCCTTTCTGTGCAATGCTGTTACTCTGCAAGAAAAGAGCCATTGCAATGTTTTGGATATCACCAATTTGCCAAACAATACACAAATACAAATGATAATATTAGATGGGTTTGTAAATCCCGTCAGAAATTCCCCTGTCAAGAACCTCACATGCCTCAGTTCAGGTCTTCCCAATACAAAGAACATTATTCCTGCTATCTCCACCCACCACACATTTTGGAGAGTTGCTTGGCAAATATTTTTGGTGAAAACTTACAATATTTTATTCCCAAATCCTAGATTTTTTGATTAGGAAATGCTCTTACAGTGTTTTGTTATTTGTCTGGCTGCTTCCTGATGCTGTCCTGGCTAAACTCTATATAAAATGAGAATGCTGTACTAATGCCTCCCTTCCTTTTTGAACCTTGGTAAGGGTTTTAGGGGCTTTTTCCTGCCTCGGTCGAGCTTTTCACTCCAGACATGCCCATGGTGGGATGCTGCTCACTGGAACATTGTTCAACCCACAACTGGTGCAGTGAGGCCTCCCTACATGGGAGAAAGTCAATCATTCCATCAATTCACTTCTTTTTAGAAGAATACATCAAACTCTAATCCTATAAAAATAAATCTCTCTATCAAAGTACATGTGTTCCAGGAAGAAAAAGCCAATATTTCTACTCTAGCTCCCAACATGCTGTTAAACCACAGCACTAGCTGTAAAACTGAAGATGAACTATAGAAAACCCACCTTATCACCACTGCAATTTGGCTTTGGATCTCAACTTGAAGCCCTGATGGTGGGGGAATGAGTCTCACCAGAAGCCACCTGCTGGGAGACTCCAGCCAGCACCTTCCACTGAGGAGTCGCTGGTGAACGATGATGATCTTGTCTTCCCCATCACTGCTGCTGCCATAGTGGAGCCAGCGAAGAAATAAAGCTGGTCCTTCACAGGCTGCGTCGAGTGAGATGAAGTTGTGCAGAAGCTGCAGGACAAATCATAAGGGAAAGTGGTGACTAAATTTTAGCATTATTGTTTGCTGTAACCACTTACCGTCTTAATGCTCTGCCTGATGATCCACTTCGGTTGCTAAATTAGCTCTTTCGAGGGGGATTTAATTCCTGAAAACCAAAACAAAACACCAGCTTAACAGATCTTGAGGGTTTAAACATTCTAATGCAGTAAAACCAAGCTGGAGTTACCGTAGCTTGGTATGCAAAAACCTTCCGAAATAAATCACAACAACTGGCAGCAACTGCCTTAGATCAAAGGAGGTTTCTACACTTGCGTCGAGTTGCATAACTCAATTAAATATTTAGATGATAAATAGGAATGCATCCCGGAGGTATGTGTATACAAGCAAACACACACACTCACATAGATCTATCCATACACAGCAGTCCAAAATATCTACAGCTGTATCTCTACATATCTATATTTACACATGAACATGCATTTGTATGATTAACACAAACATAAAGGACATACCAATTTGGGATCAAACTCTACTCAGCAACCAATCAGATCTTTTTCCCCCGAGCAATACTATCAATATTAATGTGGTTTCTTTATCCTAAAAGTTGAGGCTGTCAACTTACAGGAACTGCTAATTCAAAGGAAAAGAAAGGTGGCTTTTGGGTGGGAGCTACTTTCATTCCCAGGATTGTCGGCAGACAGGTATTGTGTAACACGCTGATTTCCAAGTCATAAGCCATCACTTTCTGCACACGTGTGTTAGTGTCAAGTTTGTGAGTTCAGAGTATCAAAGGCAGCAGTGCAGTCAGTGACAAGAATCACGCATTTCAGACACTAGCACAGTGAAATATCTGCTAGAAATCATTACAAACAGCCATGTAAATCAACTCAAAATGGGTCTTAAATAGGCAACAGATATTAAAGGAGAACTTTGATTATTCCAAATCCTGGTTTAATTAACACTTACTGGCTTTATTTTTTCTTTTCATCTCCTACCTGTCATTTATTTGACATCTCCGGTGTGATGAGAGTGATACTTAAAATGAATTGGAAACACAGGAAAAGAAGCCATTTCCACTACTCTGTCTGGCTACAGAGATTCTGCTGATTCATATTAGCAGCTCTGTCATGTAACTGGCCAAAATGCTTGTCAGGGTGTTAGCCAAGGAACAGATGGGTCAGTGGTTTTCAATAAGAGACGAGTTCAAAGCATCTCATTCATCTTTAAATGTGGTTCTCACTACTTTAATTGTAGGTGTGGAAAGCTGTTGTGAACAGCACTTGACACAATCTCATATATGAACGTACTTCTGCTCCCCCTGGGCTGCTCACTCCCACCAGCTGACCCAGACCTTGATTCTAACAGAAATCATCGCTTAGGACCGAGTTTCAGGAAAGTCATCTTTTTACTCTCCCCAGCACGTTTTCCTATCGAACCCAGTTCCTTCGCTGCTGAACGTCTCCAAAATCAGCCTGATGCTGAGGCTTTTAAATAACGATGAAACAGAAAAGTAGGGCAGACAAGGAGAGGAAATCTTTCAAACGCAGTCGTGATTGCCGTGAGTCCTGATTCCACTGCAGGCAGTATTAAAATGTGCTGGCAGAGTTGGGCTGCATCTTGAAATCAAAGCCCTGCTTGGTTTTGAGTCTCGTACCAATGCAGAATGGGTCAGCTGGTGCAATGTGAGAAGTAGCAGCAGTCTTCTAAATAAAACACATTAACAATAGATGCCTTACATTCATTTTCTTACTTGGAGATTACTTTTTATTATGTAAAGCATATTGTTAAATGTGAAGTGTTGCTAAATGCTGGATTACAGGTGACCTGGCCTTCAGTCAGTCCCACAGGTTTATTTTGGGTCTACATTACAAGAGAGAATCAGAATCCCAGACTGGTTTGGGTTGGAAGGACCTTAAAACTCTTCCAGCTCCAACCCTTACCACGGGCAGGGACACCTTCCATAGAGCAGCTTGCTCCAAGCCCCTGTGTCCAACCTGGCCTTGAACACTGCCAGGGATGGGGCAGCCACAGCTTCTCTGGGCACCCTCACAGGGAAGAGCTTCTGCCTTACCTCCAACGTGAACCTCCCCTGTTTCAGTTTGAACCCATCACCCCTTGTCCTATCACTACAGTCCTGATGAAGAGTCCCTCTCCGGCATCCTTGTAGGCCCCAGTAAATCTGAATGAATCTGTCTCCATGGCTTCTAACTGGCCCAGGAGCACTAGGTAGAATAAAAAAGTCAACTTCTGCTGCAGTGTGGTAGATTTGAAATTCTGGTTGCAATACAGAAGCAGACCGTAGGAATGTTATTTTCTTATTTCCTTTCAATGTTCTGCCTGTCAGTAGACAATTACATTGTAGAATCTGTATGCAAATAAACACGAGGTACGCAAACCCTGGCTAATGTAACAGCTGCTCTAAGTTTGCAATCAAACTGTGCAGATCGCTCCTGTCACTTGGAAATTGCTTTTTCCCTGTTATTCAGAGGCGGTAAAAATAGTTTACATTGTTCCTGCTGCTGTTCCAGATTCCCTTATAGTTAGACCTGGACAGACTGGAGAGAACAGGAAAAAAATCAAAGACAAACTGATAAGCCCCAGTCAGTCAGTTAGCTCCTCCGGCAATAGGATGTCTTTCAGCGTGTCAAGATGAAGATCTTCCAGCAGAAGAGCATACAGGCCCTCCTGTAAAGAGTAAAATGCTGTCGCTGACCTCCACAATTTCCCATTTTGGAGATCTCCATCACTGGATTGTGCTCAAGGAGACATGTCCAAAACTCCTGAACAGGCAGCTCCAGGCAGCTCATCACTTTCAAGAGTGACTTCCAGCAAATCCTCTCTGCCACAACAGCGTCTCCCAAGATAATGCAATGTCAGGGACAAGGAGTGAATCCCAGGGGTCTTTACATCCTGGCTGAGGAGGAAGCCAAGCTCTTCCTCCAAAGTGACAGTCATTTCAGATAGAAATGTCTGTAACTTCAGGACCGGCTGACGCTCCAATACGTGCTGTCAGGTTCCACATGAAGCAGTGAGTAACAGCACCTCTTCTGATATGCCATCACTCTACCTTATTACAGCATCGATTTTTGCTACGCCTGACATCCCCAAACTTGCTCCTACAACAGGCACAGTCTTCCTATTTTTAGATATACTGTCAATATTTTCTTCCAATATAATTTCTGCCTGGTTTGATCCTAATTAAGCACCTAAGGTCCATTTTCCAGGTTATGTCAAGGGGAAAATTCCCTTTGATCAATACGTTTTCTCTGCCTGTTTCATTCTTGTCTTCAACTGCCAGATTTACCCTGAAAGTCGAAGAAGCCTCCAGGAACACACCACAGCTTGGCATAGTCAGTGCACAGCTACATCCTTTGTGGTCTTCAAGAAAGGGAAGGCTGTCATGAACTAGGACTTACCTGGCTGTGGCACTGACAGCTGGTGTCTCTGTTCTCATGAATTATTTAGATGGTTGCATTTGCAAAAGGACTGCAAGGATCTACATAATGGCAAGCAAAGAAGCAAATTTGACCTTTTAACATGTAATAAGTTAAAGTGCATCTGCAGGGATGGAAGACACAAACAATCTCATGCTGTTAAAAGCTATAATATTTACAGCAAGCGATGCTTGCTCTTGCAGTGCTCACCCGCCCTTGTATTTAACTGTGCTGGAGCTTTCATTCTTCACAAAACCCAAGGATTTTCCTGAAATTATTTAAATAACAGCTTATTTTGCTTTAAATAGTTCCTTTTCCCTAAGTGCATTTCACACCTGAAAGAGTTTAAAGCATTTTACTCTGTAACTTAGATGCTAATTCCTCACTGTCTTTATCATATTTCAGTTAAAAGAAAGACTACCAAAGTAAGAGCCTGAAACTGCAGAAAAGGAAATCCAAGGGAGATATCAGGACAAAACTTTCTAGTTGTAAGAACGGTGAATAACAGAGAGAGCTGTAAAGTCTTTATGTGTCTTTACCGGGCTAGAGAGATGTCTGTCAGGATGACACAAGTACCAAGCTAGATGGAGTCTGCAGTTCCATGATTTTTGTTATGGAACAAACTTACTCTGACTACATCCCTGTAGGAACTAGGACAGGAATTTGCAACCATTTGGCTCATTCCTGAGAGTGGTTGAATACTTTAACGACCCTGAAGAGCAAGCTCCTGGGTCCCTTTGGTGTTTAGCAAAGCCTCAGCTGTGAGGTAAGTGCCCTCCTGTGCACAGATGCTCTGCTTCCTTACTTGGGTTCAGTTGCAAGGTAGGCAATCCTCTTCACTTGCAGCAAGGCACTCACTAATTAAATCTTAAGGAGATTAATTTGAGAAATTAAGATGTTTTGCAGCTCCCCTTCTCATATATCCAGACTGACATTTGGTTTAATAGGAAGTTACCTTTCATAGAGCAGGTCTTTGGTGATGAGCCCGAAGTACCTCCCCCTTTGCTCCCATCCTTGTCCCCCATCAGAATCACAAGGAGGGCTGCCTGGTGTGACTGCACTGTTCCTATCTTCCTACGCACGCAGACACAATGTACTGCAATGTATTCCAGTATTTCACAAGCATCAAACAAACCCTTTTACTTTACACTTCTCCCCTACTGCTTACATATTCTGTTTTCTAACAACAGCCTCACTACAAACCACTATCTCCAGGCTCTTTTCAGTTGATGATGGGAATGGAAAAGAACCCAGGCTCAGATGAGAATATTCTCAAGCATTCACATAAATATTCCAGCGCTGCATCTCCCAGCCTGGCTGCATCTCTGACAAACACAAGAAGCTTCCTGGGTTCCTCTCCAGAAAACCTGGCAGCTTTACAGATAGAAGCAAGAAACAGCCAAAGGTCAAGTGCCACGTTTTTGCCGCAGCCAGGTTTGGGAACACAAAGCATGCAAGAAACACACCAAGACAGCTCCATTTTGGCTGTTATAGTGTGCAAGGGTGTAGTGGTGGGCCCATTGGGATTTTACTTCATCAGGACATTTTTTCTCCTTCTGAAGGGAACGGTGCGGAGATATATTGACACTGGTGTCAACGATGTGAGCATTTGTAGTAAGACTGCTGAATTGTTACCCATTGGTATAACTCAGGTTCAGATGTCAAAGCTAACCCATTTTCAAACTAAAGAAAGGGGAAAGCTCATATCCATACAGTGCTGTGGAGACTAAAGGGGAAACAGTGCTTTTAACTTCCACTTGGTGAAAAAACCATCCACAAGACAAAAAGACCTTCTCAGAGCAGGGAGCTGTCACCTTCATCCCAGGTCTGAACCTTGCAAACCACCGTTAAAGAAGGAGAGACCTTGAAGGAGTTACAAATGAATATAACACTGAGGTAACAGGCCTCAGACCTTAGGGGATTTTATCCTTCCTTGAGACTAATCAAATTTGTTCCTGGCATAAAGCTATGAAAGTCACCCCAGGGAAGAGTCTGGACCATTGGCTGAACAAGGGTTTAATATAAAATGACATATCTGCCTTTGAGTTTGCCGTTTGAGACAACCCAATGAAGGGAAAAGGCTAAAAAAATGCCAATACAACAATTCCTAATAAATGTCTTGCTTTCCCTAGCCCAAGTTCTGTTAAAAATGAAGCAATTGCAACCAAGGTTTGAGAATGTGTTCTCTATACCAGTGGGGTTTTTTTCCCTGTTTTGCTGCCAAGTATTGCATCTTCATGGTCTAATACATCTTTCCCTCACTGAACCACTGCAAACCAGGATGAACCCTTGGCCTTGAGCTGGGACACCACTGGCTGGTGCTCAGCACTGCTTAAGTCCCATTGATCTCCCTGGGGGAAAGGACATGAGCCCTTGATGGTGCTTTTTAAGGACTGGGGCAGTTTTGACCCTGAACTGAGGGTGGTTTAGATGCATGCTGTTAAACCAAGTGGTTTGATAGGAAAAAAAAATATCTTTGTTCATTTAATTTGCTTCTTCAATCAAGTTTGTTGTGGGTATTCATAATAGTCATAGAACCATAGAATGGTTTGGGTTGGAAAGGACCTTAAAGCTCATCCAGTTCCAACCCCATGCCATGGGCAGGGACACCTTGCACTAGACCATGTCACCCAAGGCTTTGTCCAGCCTGGCCTTGAACGCTGCCAGGGATAGGGCAGCCACAGCTTCTCTGGGCACCCTGTGCCAGTGCCTCAGCATCCTCACAGGGAAGATCTTCTTCCTTATATCTAACCTGAAGTTCTCCTGTTAATTAAACCCATTTCCCCTTGACCTTTCACTACAGTCCCGGAAGAAATTATAGTACGTGCCATTTTGATGAAGAGAAGGTGAAAAATATGCCATATTATCACAAGTTAACAACGTTACCTTAATCACAGCACCCATTCTTATTTTCCTTTGGATTTTAACCATTTCCAGCGTAACTTTCCTTGTGTTGCGTGAGTTATACTTCCGCATTTGTATTTTAGTCAGCATGCTGCACACTGAATTTGCTGACAGGGACTGGGTTCACTGGACTATGATGACACGGCAGGTTAATAATACAGTTCCATGTGCCTCAATTCATTCCTACTCCATATTCACAGGGAAAAAAAAGCCGCCTGAGTGGTGGCACTGCTCAGTAGCTTACTGTGCCAGACACACAGAGCCATTTGATACAGCTATCAAGGAAACAATCTTTTCATGATGGCTACTTTGTGTGGCTCCCGTGCTATCTGGGAGATTTGTAATGAAGAAACTAATTATAACAATGGTAATGTAATACAAGTAGCAAAAACACTGAAAGCATCTGTGTCTGTGTGGAGATACATACAGCAGGAGGAGATCACCCACCGGATCCGCACTGCAGACTGTTTCTCATCATGTAGTCCAATATAATAAGCATTTGAGAGTCCCTGTTGCGAGCAAGTATTTAAAGACTAACATTAAAGGAAGGCTAAACCTTCCCAATCAATTGTGAAAGTAAATGCAGCAGTGAAGCAACAACAGAAATTGAAGCACAGCTAGAAGAAAATTAAAACCAGCTACCCCAGAATACCTGCCTTAATTAAACGTTAGCTGGGAATAGGTGAATTAAAACAGGAATGACATCTGAATTCATAAAAGAGCAGGAAAATGATTCAGACTTTTTTCTGGGAATTCTGGTATAATTTACCGAGATTCAAGGCATTTTGCTGTCTAGATAGACAAGCTTTACATGGCCTCTTTGTGAGAACGGGTCTGACTGTAGCTGTGGCTGATGCAGCATCGTCTGTGAGCTGACTTCAACAAGGAAGCTCAGGTTAGATATTAGGCAGAAGGTGTTCCCTGTGAGGGTGCTCAGGCGCTGGCACAGGGTGCCCAGAGAAGCTGTGGCTGCCCTATCCCTGGCAGCGTTCAAGGCCAGGTTGGACACAGGGGCTTGGAGCAAGCTGCTCTATGGAAGGTGTCCCTGCCCATGGCAGGGGTTGGAGCTGGAGGAGCTTTAAGGTCCTTTCCAACCCAAACCAGTCTATGATTCTGTGACTTACCTCATGGATCCAGAGTGTCAACCAAGCTACCGGCCACCTGTATGGTTTGGGTTCTAAACAAGGAATGCATGGGACTTTCTTTTAGGCTGTAAACAAATGTACAACATTTGCTGTACAACGCTGCTGTACATTAACAAATGTATAACATGAACTGCAATAATGTCTCAGTATCTGGAAAGCCAAATGAAGGTGCTGAAGTGTTTGCGGTAGTCAGGAGGAAAGAGAACCTCAAGACTCATCCGCAACATTTCTGTGCTGGGGAATTTTCCTGATGCTTTCTCTGGTTCCAAACACGCACAAATTGAACAGCACCACACAGCCCCACAAACCAGCAAGACACAGTGAGATTAAAGACAATGTAAGAGCTATTTAAAATTATTAGAAAAACTAAAATTAAAGATAGGGCCTTAAAGTCATAGAATCACGTTTATGTCAACTGTATCTTTTGCTATGACCTAAAGTTTTCACCAGAGAAGTGCTGTAAAGCACTGACCTGGGCCACAAGTACTGTATCTCACATATGCTGTTGCTCGACTGAATCCATTTCTATTGCCATAGCACCTGAGATCTTTGGCTGCAATGTGATAAACACAGACTTGTATTTCTGTCCACATACCTGTCCATAGTTAAGTGCCATTCACTGATATGCCATGTAAGAATAATGTAGCCCTTCTAGAGCCACTTATGAGTCGATATTTCTACCTCTGCGCTCACAACCCCTGCACAAAGCTTCACAACAACAGGCCCCTCTATGGAGCCTCCAGCTCACCAGCTCCAGCACACACACAGTATTCCCTGTTGAAAGCCTGATTTTCCTGTGCTGTGTCATTGCCAACTCCTTCAGGCTGTTCTCTGAATACACAGTGGGGTTTTTAAGCACCGTTTTTTCCATACTTTGCTCCACTGGTCCCACAAACTTCTTTCTCTAAGTGGCTGTATTGGCTCTTGAGTGTCCCCCTGGGCAAGACCATGTTTTCAGCAGCACTGCAAGAGCAGAAATGCAGCCTGAGACTCATTAAAAGTCTGTTGATGGTCTCAGGCTCTCCTGGTATTGAAGATTCATCAGTTTCTTTTTCAGTGAGAACGTATTTGAATGCAGGATTGTAAAAGTGGAGCAATAGGAACCAATTATATCCCAGTAAAGCCTGTGTCTGCATGCTAAATTTCTGTGGTGCTGGGATGGAATTACATTTCCTGGTACGTTGCCAGAATTTGCAGGTATTAACTATAAATTCTGACACAGTGACAAAACCATGGTTTTGCAGTGGGATGGAGCTTCAGAAGTGGATGTTTTCACACTCTCTTCTCCTTTGCTAGCACAAGGAAGGCATGGGCTGCTCCACAGAGCTGCACTGATGGGGACAGCTTGGGAACTTGGGAAAACAACAAGCAAAACACAGATATCAAAGCATTTCTCTTTAGGGCGGGCAACCACTATTGCAATGTGTCCCACCAAAACAAGCTGGATACCTTGGACTCTCTCTGCTCTGTTTAGGTGCTTGGAGCTGCAGCTTTGTTTCCACTTCCTCAGTTTCTATGCTGTTGATGTGAAAAGCACTAATCAGGGAACATATTTAGGTTTACATCAGCTCCTTCAAATGTAGATTATAAGCCTTTGGTCTTGTCTAATTTTAAAGAATAGCCGAGTACAAGCAAAAAAAGCACATAAATAATATAAACAAATGAAAGATTTGAGGCTCCCAAATACTTTTGAAACACAGACATGAACTGGTATATTAACTCACATGCGTACTTTCAGAAAGCTTCTTAGTCATCTTGTTTATGTACAAAGATGCCCTTGGTATTCTTCTGCCTTAGATCAACCACCAGTATCCTACTGCTTTCCATGAGGCATGGTTTGCCCTGCACTTGCAGCTCAGTCACCATCTGGAGTGCCGAGAAACACCACACAGAGGTAATAAACCAGCAAGGGAGAATAGCTGGGGTGGGTGTGCAGTACACCAAAACCCGTCTATCAGTAACAAGACACAAGTCAATAAATGAGCACTGATCTATAATACAGTTCCCAACTTCCAAATGTAAAGATGTGTGAAATGAATTGCCTGGAGGAGCAGGTTGTGTGGAGCAGAGGAAAAGGCGATGTGTACCATGTAATGAGAGAGAACCTTCATTTACTCACTGTATGAGGCAGCTGGAGCCTGCAGCCAGCAGATCCGAACTCAAAGAGAAGGATATGAAACTTGGTAAGAGCAGTGCAGAGGATGGTGGTGGGTGGGGTAAAATCACTCTGATAAAGAACAACTAAAGAAAAAGAAAGTACTAATACTAAATGAAGGCTAGAGAAGTTGGAAAGGGTAAATTCATCCAAAAGAAGTTTGTTAGGAAGAGGTAGTATATGGTCTGGGGCATGGCAAGGAGAGCAAGTCCATGCTGGTGCTGTTTCTACATTCGTCATACAGGAAAAAAACTGGAAGCAAGCCTAAAGTAAAGCAAGAAAAATGCTACATACAAGAAACAAAGCAATAAACTCCACATTTAGTTCATTTTAGCATCTTTTGCCTTAAAAAGTAAAACGCCTGTTCCTGTTAAAGCAACACCAGAGAGTAAAGCGATAGTAACAGCAGGAATTCAAACAGTAACTATTACAGCAGAGAAAGAGCCCATGTGGTTTTCTTGTCTGACCACTGTGGTCTTGGATGCTCTCCTTCACATGCTAAATATTGCATCCCTTTCATTATCTGCAGTGGGACCTTCATCACTTGCAGCACACTCCCACCAGACATTCACAAGCCAGAGAATCTGTCCTTGGCTATTTTTCTAAGCAGCTTTTGGGAGAAGGTCATAGCTGGAGAACCAAGTACACTGCCCAGAGAAGAAAAAAAAAAGAGCTTAGTTTTGGCATTTCAAAGAGAAATATTCAAAGCTCCTGCATATGAAAAATTAATAAGCTGACCAAATATTTGAAAGCTGAATAAGTAACATTTCCTTCGCAAAACTAAAGCTGAAGGATCTGAAACAAAATAAGGGCATCCATCCAGCAAGAAGGAGAAGATAAGCTGGTTTCATCTCTAAACTTTCCCAGCTTTCCTCAGAGGTCACACAGTTCAAAGAGGATCGAGTTCAAACAGTTCTTCAGCATTTGAGTCCAACCTTAATCACAGTGCGTTTTCCTGGGAACCAGAAAGTAGGAAATGATCAGTTACATTCCAAGAGAAGGTGATGCATTAGAAAGCATAGGCCTCATCCTGCACCCTGGTGGAGGAGCTCTGTGCTATTTCCCTGTCCCCTGAACAGTACCGTTCTCCATCCATTGCAGCTGTGCTGGCAGTTTGTTCTTTCCAGCCACCTCCACAATATTCCGTGTGACAACAAAAATCTACATGATTCCTACCCATCAACGGGAGATTTCGCCATCCCGTATGAAACTGGCCTTGCCGCTGCCTGCACCTTGCACCAATATCCCATTGTCTTGCTCACTTTTGAGCAAGTTCCATAACTCTCCAAGGGAAGGAGGTCTCCCTCTCCTGCCATAAGGTCCTTTCTCCCCTCTGCTTCAACGTGTAGCAAAACAACACTCTCTGCCATGGTTATATTAACTACCACGTTGCTTTCCATGCAAGAAGAAAGTAAAACGCTCAGAGGAGATGGAAAGACGCATTCAGGCGGCTGCAAGTCCTGCCTTAGTGCTTGATAGGGCTTAATCAGGCAGCAACTTTGGAGTTATTTGTTCATATTATTCCTTTAATTTGAATTACAATTGAATCTTTCAGCTGAGCTCAACTTGTGCTTTTAAGGCTTGAACGTTCAAACTGAGGCAAGCCTGTCTATAAGAACAGTGAACTGAATATTCTTATTAGGTTCTTGGGATGCTTTTTTTCCCCTGAGTTCAAAATGCGGCAGCTTATTAAGCAGCAGCTTCTCTCCCGAGCCGCTGGAAGAATCAGCCTTTTGTCAGCATACGGTACCACCGGCACATGTTCATTTTCCCCATAACACTCCCTGGCTTCAAAACATCAGCTTGACTCACGACTGCAGGCTTGATCTGGAACTGCTTGTACAGCGAGGGCAACGAACATCCAATGTGTGCACAGTAGCGAACAGCTGATGAGTCATTCCCAAATTTGTCATACATCAATGGCACAGCCAGGCTCTGCTGGGGAAGGGGAAGGTGGTGCTTTAAAAGGGCTTTAGAAGGCAGGAACACGCTGAACTTTCAGCTTGTTCACCAAAAGGTGTAATTTGGCAGCATCAACAATGTTCAGAGAGAATCAGATTCAAGCATTTCATTGCTCCAGGTTTTCTTTGCCGTAAGTCAGGAAATGCACAGCGCTACCCCAAATTGGAAATAATAGCCCAACTATGGTCACGTAAAGCTGCCTGCAATATTACCACAAGAAGCGAATAAGCTACAGAAGAGACTTTCTCAGCTTTACAGTGGTATCTGATAGCAATAGCACAACCTAATTCTTTTATTCTTCCATTTAAAAAAACCCTTCAGCCTCAACAGGCTGGCAACATGAAAGGAGGGTGAAGCAACATGAGGGTCAGCCTCTTCTCCCAAGGAACAAGGGATGGGACAAGAGGAAATAGCCTCAAGCTGCACCAGGGGAGGTTTAGGCTGCAGATTAGGGAAGATTTCTTCACTTAGAAGGTTGGTCAGGCACTGGAACAGGCTGCCCAGGGTAGTGGGAGTCACCATCCCTGGAGGGATTGAAAAGCTTCCTAGTGATGCTCCTGGGACTGAGCCTGTGCAGGTTCTCTCATGGAATGCCTGGCGAAAACCACACTCATGCCTTCTATCACAGCATTTTCACTTTGCAATTTGGCGTTGGCCAATATGATACAGACCATTCTTTTCCCAAATCTTATTCATACCATGTGGCTTCTGCCAGCCAAAGACTGTTGCTCCCTACCGTATGAAGAAACAGGCGAGGCACTGCCTCTTGGACAGTGCTTTGGGGAACAAGAACAGGTCTCTTATGCAAGTCCATTTTCACCCAATGGAGCTGCTGCTATCTCTGTCTCCTTCATCGGCTTTTGTTTATTTAATGCCCTAGGATTAGAGTTGCTTTACAGAAATAAAGGCTTTTCTTCTGGAACAATACAAATTAAGATCTATGTTGGAGCATGTAATTATCCTACATGTGTCTGAAATCAAGGAGAGCCAGTCAGATGCTGATCTGTAAATGCTGTGTTATTTTCACAGCGTATAATTTTCAGATCACGCACATCAATACTGTAATTGGGTTATGGAAGCAGAGGGTATCTTTATTTACGGACATTTCTTTTAACCCTGAGAAGTGCTGTAATTTCCCTTCTTGGTAAATATTCTCCTCTCGAAACCCACATCCTTATAATGACTGTGTGGCTGCAGGTTGAGATGGATGGCCCGTGGCTGGGAAAGCCCTGTTTGCTACAGAGATGATTTCATTTGGGATATTCATTCTAATTGCAGGCATATTTCCTGCAAACGTTGTTGGAAATTGAAATCAGAAAACATTCCAAACCTAAACATTCAAAATTCCCAGAAATATAATGAGATTATCTCAAAAAAAAAGAGGAAAAACTGGGAAAAAAAAGCCACAAGACTTGCAAACCAGCCATACAGTTTTGGGACCACACTGTTTCAAGCCCCAGTAAAGTTTTGTTTCACAGTGATTTGTGTTTTGTGGCAAATCTGGTGTCCTCAGCATCAGAAGGACATGGAACTGTTGGAACAAGTCCAGAGGAGGACACGAGGATGATCAGGGGCTGAAGCACCTCCCATATGGAGACAGGCTGAGAACATTGGGACTGCTCAGCCTGGAGAAGAGAAGGCTGCGTGGAGACCTCAGAGCAGCTTCCAGTGTCTGAAGGGGGCTACAAGGATGCTGGAGAGGGACTCTTCACCAGAGACTGTAGCGATAGGACAAGGGGTGATGGGTTCAAACTTAAACAGGGGAAGTTCAGGTTAGATATAAGGAAGAAGTTCTTTACTGTGAGGGTGCGGAGGCACTGGCACAGGGTGCCCAGAGAAGTGGTGAATGCCCCATCCCTGGTGGTGTTCAAGGCCAGGTTGGACAGAGCCTTGGGCAACACGGTATGGTGTGAGGCACCCCTGCCCATGGCAGGGGGGTGGAACTGGATGATCTTAAGGTCCTTTCCAGCCCTAACTATTCTATGATTCTGTGATCGACACAGATACCAGTGAAGCCTTTCCCCCAGCTGCACTGATCGAGGTCTCCAGAAGAGGATTGTCATGCCTAGGAAAAATCCTTGCTCAAGTCTTGTATTTGGGTTGGACTTTTCTAGTGGGTTACTTCCAGCTGCTTAGTTCCATGAAATTTGTATCAACATAATCACCTGTGAGACTTCTCCTCTTCCTCCTTGTGAACTTTGCTTGGAATTGAGCAATGAATTTAAGGTACAAACCTATGGAGAAGCAAGAGAAATGCAAAGTGTTTTCTTCAGAGAAAAGATGACTAAGATGAACGTGCGCTGTGACTTCTTTGTCCTCCCGTTTCAGAGCGGTTGGAAAGCACTCAGGTCATGTTAGCAATTTGTTTTCAACATGAAGACTTGTTATATTTTTTCCTGGTCAAAATGCCTTCTCAGATTTAAAAGCCTCTGGAGCACGATTTCAAGGAAAACACAGAAGTTGCATCAAAATGTTTGAGCTTATTCTTAACACTAAAACCAGTGTCACATTGGTAGGAGTTGTACACACTTCACCACAAGCTTGCTTAGCTAAGAGGAACATTTTAGTTCTGGCGTTGTTCTTGTCTTAGAGCCTGAGATTGTTCATGCCAGTGTCAGCTGAAGTCATGTGCAGGTTAGGAAGAATGAACAGTCATTTACTGGCAATTGGTTTAAAACAAAAAGCAAGAAACAAGAAAGCAAAAGTAACACCAAAAAAAAAGGACAAAAACGTACAGATGAGCAGAATGGGATTGGGATTTCCTTGGCTAACCAGCTATCCTGACATTTCCATGTGATTACATACGGAGGGGTTTATAGGCTTCTCTGTTCTCATTCCAGTACCTATGAAAACCACATGTGCGAAGAAAATTTAAGCAATATGAAGCTGGGGGTTCTTTTGCTGAGTACCAGAACATGCATCAGTCACAATTCCAGATGAAACCATTATGGAAGATTTCCCAACTCTTTATTTTGCTTTTCAGCTGTTCCGCTGATGTTTCATTGATGTTTGCCTGTGACTCTTCTGCAATACATTCCTTGCCTAAGGAGCTTTCAGCTCACAGGGTTTTCTAGCCTGACCTTACCGCTGTTCTTGCTCTAATGTGCATCTCTCTGAGGAGCCCATTGCTCTGATAATGCCATTAAGGAGATCTCTGCGCTCAGCAGATACACGTCCCTTGCAGGGGGTAACTCTGTGGGAACTCTATCTAAACAAGTCCTTCAGGATTCAACCTATGCACAACATCTACCTGCTCACAAATGCAGCTGTCCCCTTTCAAGGAATAATGACTAAGAGCAATAAAGTGCATCAGCGAGCTCTGTTGGGCTTCAGGAAACATCATCTTTGGGAAGCAACATATTTGGCATGTTGTCTGGTTTGTGAAGAATAAAGGGACTTCAAATCATGTCACAGAAATGTGCCCACAGCACCAAGTCCCATGTTGAAAATAAAGTCAAAAGCCTCTTAAGTAATCTAAACACCTCCACCAATGTTCTTCAATAAAGCTTTGGATTTGTTTTTCAGTTTTTGCGGCCTTTCACTTAGAAGTATCCATTTTCTTGTATTTTTAAATGTTCCTGCAATCAAACTGAGACTTTCCCATTTTAGTTTGACTTGAAGCTATTTTTGCCAATTTTTAAAATCATTATTATGACATTCATCACTGCCAGTGAGCTGAAAAATAAGTTTCCAAACAGCTCTGATTCACTTATTGTGATTCTGCAAGTCTGACTATTACAGATGTTTCAGACTTTTCCATTGGGAGCCTCTGATCACCAGAATGAAATGATCAATTGCTCTAATTTAGCTTTTAAAGTGAACTGAATCAGATTCTCTATGATGTCTTTGTTCACAGGTTTTCAAACCCCAGCCTCTTAGCAGAGGAGGGGAAAGGGACTTCTAATAAGAGGTGGCTGCAACACAGCAGGCCAATTTACTGCCATTTAACATCACAACAGTGGAGTCACTGTTAACAAATTCAATTTATAAAGCCATTAAAACAACAAAACAGCCTGATTTGCTACACAAAAAGTAATGGTTTTGTCCTAGAAGAAAAGATGTTTGTTTCAACAAGACAGGCAAGAGAGTTGTTCTTGTGACTACTGCCCTTTCTGCTCCCTCTGCTTATACAATACATAAGATTTGTCAATGTTCTTATTTCCAGCAGCTTTCCAGGGCCGGTTTCTGCCCTCAGCTATTCTCATGAAAACCTGCTTAAAGCAAGAATTGAACCGACATCTAATTGAGGGCAGAAGCTGACCCAGATGTGTTCGAGCAAAAAGACTCAGAGGCTCAGCAGGCATTCAAGCAAAAAATGGGAATAAGTAGCAATGGAGGGACCCCAAGTTGCTGTGGGCTTTATGCTCCCCGCTTGCTTTGCCCAAAATCAGTGGGGTTTTGCCCCACGTGAGCTGACAAAGCCACAGGCTGCAAACAGCACTGGACACACAGCTCCCGGAGTTTTCTCCCCACCAGACTCTGTTTATGGTGCTAAAACAGTACTCCCCATACGCAGGGAATGTACATGTTTCTGTAACACTGACAGTAGTACTGATAGTGCAACTGTTCAATTGCAGCTATAGATTAAGACTGCAGAGATTCTGTATCCAAAACATCACAGTAAAGATTTCTGAAGGCAGAGATCAAAACCCTAGCTCATTTTACACGTGTTTCAGCAGAAATCTTTCAGCGTAGCAAACCAAGTTACAGGAATGAATGATGCAGACATCTGATAGCGTAATTAATTAGATTTTGACACAATCTTTGGGAGACAGGCATTTGAGTCATATGAGGAGATATTCTTGGATCATACTTCACAAAAATGGCAGTTATTGTGTCGAAAAGCCAAATATAGCAGTGTAGAACTAAGAGAGATGATCCCATGTAAGTAAGAGGTAAGGAGTCCTGAAGCTACCTCGCCCCTTTCCATCCTTGGAAGCCTCTTCTGGCCCCCAAAGGGCGCATGTCCAGTGCAGCAGCAGTGCTGCCTTGCAGACCTCCCCTTCCATCCCCTCTGCTAAATACCCTATGGATGTTTCAGAGTCTCATTCCCACTTTTCTCACAATCCCGTTTCCTGCTATGTGCCCTCCTAATCACAGTTTTATGTCAGTGTGTACCTTTACCCCACCACTGGCCACATTTCCTGACACCTGCAACAAACCAGCCCAAGCACTCAGTAACAAGGATGGAAAGAAGAAATGAGCTCCCTAATTATATGTGGGTACCATTTCCAGCGCTGCCTGTCCCACAAGCTGGTTGCAAGAAGGGCAGTTTCCACCGTTCCTTACAAACACTAGAGAAAAAACACTGTTAATCTATAAGAAAAAGCCAACAGGCACTAATTTCTTAGACCTGGACTGCACAGAGACCAGGAAAACCAGAGGAAAAAGGTGGATTTAGTCAGAAAATGAGAGGAGAGAAAGGTTTCAGCTTTCCTTCACCCCTGCCTTATGGTTAAGAAGGACTTTATCACTTTTTCTTCTGCTAAACATAATCATAATGTTATGGACACTAAAAATAGATTTGACCTGTTCCTTGCTCTTTACAACTGCATGTTCTCATTTCCAGTTGCCTTTATGCCTTTTGCTTGAATAAATTGCACAGAGTGCTTGGTTTAATGCATAGCATGGAGATGTTTTCCCTCCTTCATAAAGATCCCTCCTTAGGGAATACAGCCTCCTCATCTACTGCTTTTTCAGCTTCGAATAGCTGAGAGCCACATTAGCATCCCCTTGACTGGAGCGTGGACTGGGGCCTTGCTCTGCTGGTTCTCACTCTCTTTCATCTGCCTCCTGAACAGCCTTTGGTAATCCTCGTATTTGAAACTTCCTTTTCAAGTGGTTGAATTTCCCTTAAACTCATTTATAGTATGTGAGGAAGATTAGCATTGAGGAATTGTTCTTTTTCTCCTGTCTCCCTTTAGCACACCCAAGTCTTAAATACATATCACTGATTTTTTTTACTTCTAAGTATCCCAATGATGTCCACCAGCTTCCTTCTGCTTTCTGCACTAAGGGTACCTCATAAAACAGCATTTGTGCCATGCATTTTATTCCAGTAAATGTGGTTCAACCAGACCAGGAGCACCAAGTTGTAACCCCATGGTAAAGGCAGCTCTAATTGAAAGTCTCCTTCATGCTGGAGAAGACCTGCAGGCAACGCACAAAGTCCAAAGCTGGGTTTCCTCCAGATCTGAAAGCAATACAGCTGTATGTAAGCCAGTTAAGTCAAGGTGCAGTTGCCTAGTCCTTGAATTAATGATAATGTATCTATATGTGTGTGTGTGCATATATACACACACACACATAGAGAGACATGTACCAAATACATATGTATTTGGTACCTAATAATTCTCTAGTGACTCCTGTGAGGGACAAGGGCACCAGACACACAGAAACAGGAAAGACGAAAGCAGATCCCTTTGCTCAGCACTTGGTGTATAGCAGAGCAAGCAAAATAGTTATTTGGGAATCTAGACCTTCACCAAACCAGCTCCTCCAAGGCCTCCTCCGTTCCAGAGTGGAGATGGCTGCTTCCCTGAACCACCTTCAGACCTCTACCATGCTGCAGTGGCAAACATCCTGCTTGCAGGAAGCATCTGTGAAATAAAGTAGGACCTACACACATAAACTTAAGCCCTGAAATAAACGAGCCAGTCATCGTTACATGTCCTGCAGTGAAACAGGAGAAATTTTATCTCCTGTGATTACATTAGTGCTCGGGCTGCAAAGCAGTTGTGGTGTACAATTTCCCTGGATTAGTTCTGTGTAAAACACTCCTTATTTTCGCTCTAATTCCTCAGTTGCAACTAGACTCCCATGCTGGGAGATGACCATTTACTCTTACACATTTTGCTCTGCAGATTACATCAGTTTAATCCATTGCAGCTCTTACCTGGATTTATTTTCCCTCATACATTTTGCTGCTGCTCCTTGAATACATCAGGAACCAGATTCAGGTGGTGCATTACCTCATTTCACAGCAGGAGGTCCAACAGATGCACACACACATTTTTCAAGAGATCAATAATCCTATTTTTGTTTGCCTGCATCCTCAGTGCAGTATTTCCATCTTATTCCCATAGCATACAGAAGGCTCAAGTCTTATTTAGGTACCGGAGAGCAACAGGTAAATTTATGCATGGGCTTCACGGGAGTTTAAGCACAGGCTTCAAAGGGGTTTAAAATAAGACAAAACAAACTCTTCTCTGACAGTAAACATGGAAACAATAAATTGTCTTAACACAGACCAGTGGTCATGGCCAGTGGAAAATAATGAGCACTCCTGTCTGGTTTTGAGGGATTCCCTGAGGATGCTGTGTAACCAGCAAATGGGTTTTTGTCTAACCAAGAAAAATCAAGCTGCAACCCTGTCAGCTTTCCTTGTAGAATAAATGAGACAGAGATACGGAAATGGCAATTATCAGCAGAGCCATGAAATATTAGGAAAGCTGAATGTTGGCAAGCGCCCCACTCACTGATATGGGCTGTTTTGAATGTACTAACCACCATAGATGCTCCTGCATGTAACATACAGGATGAGCACCTTGATAGTCAGCCTAACCTGCACCCTACACTGCTACAATCCCTCCAATCCAATGTACCTGATATCTGCAGCAGGAAATCTGGTCTGTTGTATTGAATGGGATTCCACAGCTCTGACTGAGAAGACTACCTGCTATGTTCCAGTGCTAGCCAGGAGAAAAGACAAATTTAATGGAGAGCTAGAAAAATCAGACTGATTATTTGGTGTGGTCTTCAAAACTCCAGAATGAAATTGCCAGTTTAGCACCAGCCTGTCAGAAAGGGGCAGGATTTAGCTCTGACCCACATGTGTCTACTTAAATCATAGAAACACCTAGGTTGGAAAAGACCTTTAAGCACATCAAGTCCAGCCTTTTGATACCAGTACTGTCATGTTGACCACTAACCTATGTCACTGAGGGCCTCGTCTACGTGGTGTCTGAACACTTGCAGGGATGGTGACTCCCGCCCTGCCCTGGGCAGCCTGTTCCAATGCTGAGCACCCTGTGGGGAAAGAATTGTTCCTCAGCTCCATCTAAAGCTGCCCTGGTGCAGCTTGAGGCCGTTTCCTCTTGTCCCATCCCTTGTTCCTTGGGAGCAGAACCCAGCCCCCTCCTGGCTCCATCCTCCTCTCAGGCAGTTGTAGGGAGCGATAAGGTCCCCCCGAGCCTTCTCTTCCCCAGATTAAACCCCTCAGGTCCTCAGCCATTCCTCATCAGACTTATTCTCCAGGCTTTGCACCAGCTCCATTGCCCTTCTCTGGACCCAAAGTCAATGCAAGTTTATTAAGAGGAGCTTGAGAGCAGAACAGTATCTTGAGTGAATGGGACTGGGAAGAAGCATCCTGCCCCTTGTTTACATAGACTATTCCAGAGCCTTTAGCTGAGAGCATCACTGAAGGCAATGCAAGCCTGAACAGGATGCGTGTTAGAGTGAGCCTGCCCCCAAAACAACACACTCTTCTTACAAAGCTCAATCGCTGTTTTATTTTGATGAGTTTCATATGCAAAAAATAAACCTAAACTCATTTTCCATCTTTGTCATCATGAAAAGCCAGATTCCAAATACAACGAATTCAGACCTAATAAATGGGTACAGGACTGTCAACACGATACAGGGTTAAGTGTGGCTGCAACTACACATTTAGACACAAGCTTTGCCCCATTTGTATGTCCTAAAACTTAGTACTATGTCTTTCTGACCCTACTGGAAACCCCCTGGCATGGCACATGCTGCCAGCAGCTGCCTTTCTCTTGCATGATTGGCAGTTCAAAGGCGCTGTTTCTGCTCTAACTTGATTTGGGGCTGGGATGAATTCTGTAACGTTTGCAGATAGATATTCATCAGTGCAGGCTGTCAACATCTGTTCTAGCAGAATTCCCTACCAGAAACTAATGAGAAATTTAAGAAAGAAGATGAAAAAGAAGAGGAGATAAAAGAGAAATGTATTGTTCTCTTAAAAAAAAACCCAACAAACAATAAGCAGCAGAACTAGAAAGTAAAAGAATATTCTTCTGAAACCCTTTGGCTTTTTTCTTCCTGAGGTGTATGTGCTGGTGTTTGTGTCTCCCCTGAGTTTTCTTACCCTTCTCACTAACTCTCCATTATGAATTCCTTGAAAAGCAAAGAGCAAAAAAACAGAGTGCATTAAATCTGATTTCACCTTTTAGTCCATTTTACCACTGTACCTTTGCAGACTATATTACTTACCATTATACAATCTTATATTCAACACGTCAGGAGACACTTTCTTCAATAACAGTTTTGTTTGTCACTCAGATGCAGCTGCTGACTTTAAAGCAGAGGGGATTTTAACAGCAGTCAGCAGGAATGTCACTAGGTGTAAGTAACTCTTCTATAATAAATACAGAAAAGTGTATTTAGTTGGCATAGCTGTGATAGAATCGAAGAGGTGGCAGCTAAGTCCTGCCCTCTGTGTTTTAATACAGGGACAGGGGACACGTGGCAGCCAGTGGGAAGTGAAGGAGGCTGTAAAGTACATGTCCTGTTGTTAATCTGTTACCCTACAACACTTGGGTCAGAGATAGGGAGTAAAGGGCTTTACTGAATTGCTTTTCTTGTATGTCCTGAACCCATTGTTGATCAGGGAAGAGAAAGAAGCCATGAAGTTTTTCAGGTATATTTCTTATTGTTAAAGCTCAAGTTAATGATGTCAAATAGCAACACTTCAATAACATCTGCAAACACATCTCTCATACTCTTGGCTGAACCAGTTCTGCCTTCAGTAACCTTCTCTCAGGCTGGCTTTCAGATGCTGCACAGTTTTGGGTCCCAGAGGACCAGAATGATAACAGTATTGTAGAAAGGAAAGCGGGAAGAGATCCCACAAGGTCAGTTACTTCCTTTCTCAAGGCAGGATCAACTCTGCTAAATTAATCCTGACATTATTTGTCCAAAGAAAAACCAAACAGAACTTTAGGACTTAAAATTTGCGCTCTGTAATTGTCTTCCCACACTTTCAGAATGTTTCTATCATTTCTCTACAAAACAATGAAATGCTTAATCCCTGTGTTAACCTTCTTTTGATATTCCAGGTTTCTCCTTTATTTTGGTCCTTCACAGCTTCAAGGCAACAGTGAATGAAAGCTCCATAGAATACTCTTAATGAAAGGCTAAGGAATTTAAACCAGCTTCCACCATACAAACACAATATAAACCACAGAATTCCTTTAAAATACCACCAGGTATTCATACCAACAAACTGTTTTACTTTGTGCAACACTTTCACACTACAACAAACCATCTTCACGCTGCAGAGCTGAAGGTAGGGGCTGGCATTATGGGTAGTGAGAAGAACATGCGCCACCCTCTCCCCTTTCCCATTTCCTGGTTTTCCTATCACAGCTACTAACTTCATTTGGGAAAAAATGAAAACGCCATGTATCCACCACACCAGAGCAATGGCTGCACACATGGAAGGTTTTCAGAGATCCTTAAATCCCAAGAAGACTTAAAGCTACAGCAAAAACAAAGAAGAGTTTAAGTAGGACAAGGGGTAACGGGTTCAAACTTAAACAGGGGAAGTTCAGATTGGATATGAGGAAGAAGTTCTTTACTGTAAGGGTGGTGAGGCACTGGAATGGGCTGCCCAGGGAAGTTGTGAATGCTCCATCCCTGGCGGTGTTCAAGGCCAGGTTGGACAGAGACTTGGGTGGCATGGTTTAGTGTGTGCTGTCCCTGCCCATAGCAAGGGGTTTGGAACTGGATGATCTTAAGGTCCTTTCCAACCCTGACTATTCTATGACTCTACAGTTGTATTTTTCCATCGCTGTGTTATGGTAGTAATAGCTACATGTCTTCAAGGCTGCTACAATAACAGCAATGCTTTTTCTTGAGAAAGTGATGTTGGAATTTCATTTAAAATCACCTAAGCTACAGTCAGGGGTGGTAAAAAGATTAAAAGTTAAGGCAGGAAGAAAAAAGCTGATGGGAAATGGAAAATTCGACTGATAAAACACATCAGTCACGGTATATCCACGGGCTGAGGAGAAACTTGTGTGCTTTGAGAGAAATCAATGTCCCAACATTTGTGGACCACTTCAAGGCTTTCCACTGCCCCTTTTCAAAGTGACTTTGCACTGATGCCTGTCACAGAACAGGGTCAAACACGCTCCTTTGCTCAACAGGAGGAAAAAGCAAGCACCAAACAGATTTTTGGCTCCCAAGCACTTACGTATTAAGCCCTTCAGTCACCCGAATATTCACAAATGTGTTATCGCACTCTTCTGGAACAGTATCTGCTACATTATCCTGCCTGTCCCTGTAAGGGAAAAAGCTTGGCCAGAGGCCAGCCACCAGCTGAGAGCTCTCCTTGCCAAGTCTGTCAAGTAAATTGATTTTCCTCCAAGACCTTTGGGTCCCTTTGAGCAATAAGAAGCCGTATTTCATCTCCTAGCTGTTCAAAGGTCCTGGAGCAAAAATCTCCGATCTGGACTAGAGGATGCAAAGTACCACCCAGGGATCACTGGGCACCTACAAAACATGGCCTAAGTCTAGGCCATCTCGACAGTACAAGCCACTTAACCAGACAGTTGCACTGTCCTTTGCAGCTGTGCTACGTTGTCTGGTCACTCAGGAGACAAGAGATGTCAATCAAAGCCTTGAAACCCCCCCATTCCTCAAAAAAATAGCAAAATTCCAAGGGGCAGCATATTGCATGGCAGTAAGCCAGGAGCAAGATGAGTCCCCATGTATACATCTCCTCATGCTGAGGATGAGCTTTGCTATACAGTCTTCATTTCTGTCATCCCAGATGCTACTGAGCCCATCACAAGCAGCATTTTGGGAGTGTCCAGGGCACATCTTTGCTCTTGGAGGCAAAAGCCTGCATAGACAACAATGCTGTTTAGTACCAATGGCAGCTGATGAAGGATCAGCTGTGAAATATCTCACTTCTAAGATAAGAGGTGAGTGGAGACCTCAGAGCAGCTTCCAGTATCTGAAGGGGCTACAAGGCTGCTGGAGAGGGACTCTTCATCAGGGACTGTAGTGACAGAACAAGGGGTGATGGGTTCAAACTGAAACAGGAGAAGTTCAGGTTAGGTATAAAGAAGAAGCTGTTCCCTGGGAGGGTGCTGAGGCGCTGGCACAGGGTGCCCAGAGAAGCTCTGGCTGCCCCATCCCTGGCAGTGTTCAAGGCCAGGCTGGACAGAGACTTGAGTGACATGGTCTAGTGTGAGGCATCCCTGCCCATGGCAGGGGGTTGGAACTGGATGATCTTAAGGTCCTTTCCAACCCAAACCATTCTATGATACAAATGCAGTGGTCTTTCTGCTTGTTCACTGCAGATATTTTTAAGTTACCATGCTGGGGGGGGGGTGGAGGGGTGGGGTGTGCTATTTTCCCCTTCCATCACACAGATGTTCCTCAGTTCATAAACAGTTCTGGAAATCCATAAAAATTAGTAGGCTTGTAGAAAAGCAAACTGAAGATATTTGTTGCACCAGGGTAAGCTACAACATCTCACTGGGGTGCCTCACTGCCTCCAGTGAAAATAACCGGGGAAGATTTATTGTGTACCCTCAAGAGGAGTGGAGGAAATAAAATCTGAAGCCAAAGGTTTTCCACTGAGAATACTCACATTTCTGCCTCTGTCCAGGCAGCTCTTATGACTTCTGAGTTGTGCAAGAAGGGAAGCACAATAAAGGCAACAGCATTCCTAACACCAGACATAGCACATTTCTGGTTTAAGGACATACTACACACCAGCACTTCCATAATGCTGTTAGGGGCTGATACAGATAATCTCCTCCCTGCCCACATCAGTCCCACATCTGCAGTCACCCCTTGCCTTGGCCAGGGAGCTACTCCATTCCCCAGCACAATCCTGGCCCCAGCTCAGCACCATCAAATGGGTAAAAAACAAACTAGAAGCTGCCTTGTAGCAATCCAATTATTTTACCATTTCAAAAGGTGTGGTGTGCCTACTCCTGGTGTTGCTCAAGCATTGGAATAACTTTTTTAGCCCAAACATTCTACATACAGCTCTTCTTAGTGATTTATTGCTAGGGAAAAAAAAAAAACCCTCCTATAGCCCTAATGCTGTTTTTTCTAATGGAAGTCAATGCTAAACACATAACCTTTCAGCAGAGATATACCTGCAGTGTAAGAAAGGAAGAAAAGGGACGTCTGTGAACTGTGGTCAAACTCTAAATGGTTTTATTTAAAACCTAAATGGTTTTGGTTTAATTTCAATTACTGTCACCAATTTCATTAGCACAATCCCACCGCCTTCCCTGTCATCTACATTGCCACAAATGGAAGGAATAAAGGCATATTCCAGTAAACCACAGCATTTCTTCCTTGTATTGAGTTCTGTCTGAGAACTTCACTCACACATTCATGCCAGAATGGAGAGTAAGCTCTGATACCATTTTCTGCACTTTGAACACTGCGAAGCTCTGGATCCAAGATTTTGGTTCAGTCTATGCTAAAAACCAGCTGTGAAATGTAGGTTTGTATCTGGGCTTAAATGTACATCATCTATAGGGAGAGAGAGAGGAAAATCATTCCATCTCAGCATTTTATCTTGGATTTCTTATCCCCTCAGCTGGAACAACAACCTGTTAGGTATGATCAGAATCTTGTTTAGAAGCTCTCAGATAAGAACAACCCATCACTGTTTACAGTACAGACTTAAAATATGATAAAGTACATTGTACCTTAGCTCTCTAAGGCTTATAGTATTTCCCTTAGTGACTGTAAATCCAGTCCCTCTGATTCTGCCTTGCCAGGAACAGTTCAGAGTGCGCCAGGTCAGTGTCCTCCAGTGCCAATCAGTTACGTGGTTGCTTCTGAACTCCAGCAAGTGCCTCCAAAGGGACACTGGCAGTGACCAAGGCAGATATATGAGGACCCATGCCTGGGCTTTGCCCTTGCAAAAGTACTAGGGAGATCTGCTCGTGCTTTGCTCACACGTAATGCAGTGCATCAGCTCCCCAGGATGCACCCTCTAAAAAACACAGTTTCCAGCCTTTCTGATAAGAGCCAGGCTGATTCTTCACCCCTTCAAATTTACATGTCTGTCCATGGTGGGCACTGGGGAAAGGAGGAATTGGAAAGGGAAAGGAATGAAGATCTTTTTCTCAACCACAGGAGGGAGAAATTCCACCCTAAAGCACAGACATGAGGCTTCTCACAGGTGGTGACCGAAGCTCATGCAAACAGCTCTGCCCATCCTTTCCGTACAGGCACACAGCTCCACCCAGAAACTCACCACAGGCCTTGGACAGGGAATGAAGTGAACTTCCTCGAAACCCCGTTCTCTTTCTTGGCCCAGGACAGACCCTGACAGTGAGCAGAGGAGCCAACAGCACCAGTGAATCCATCCATTGCAATTTTGTATGTTGTACCTCCTCTGTTTTCAAAAGCTTTCAGCAGAAAGGCTTGTTAGCAATCAAGATGAAAATACAAGGATGAAGGCAAGCAGGTTGTTGGTGCAGAGTAACACTGCCTGCTGCCTGTAGACTCTCTCCTTGGAGAAGATGCAGCAGGATATGAATTTGTGATGCTCAGTCATCACATAGAGGCTAAGCACAACCATGAAAACAAAACTGAATCAGGTGAAGAACATAACTGTGAGCCTTCCTCCCACACTTGTACACTGCTGTCACTGTTCCCAGTCATCTGCAGAACCCCAGATCATTGAAGACAGTCCAAATCTATTGCAACCTAGGAAAAAAGGCTGCTAATAAAACCAGCAAAGTGCTGTGAGTTTTGTGTGTCTGCAAGCAAGAAGCACTGCAAGTGCAGTGCATTCAAGAGGAACGAGAAGAAAGAAAACTTATTACAAATGGTCAAAAATGCATGGGCTGGATCTGCAGTTAGCAGATGTGGACAAGGCTTGTTTCCACCTGCCTATTTCAATACACTATTACAACCTGAACAAGACACAGGATGCACAATGGGTCATGTCAGTTTAGGGAAACTAGCTGTGGGTATTAAGAAAAGCCATCACAGATGGAGCTCAGTCATGACTGAGTTCTGCAAAAGTGCCTTTGGGCAGAATCACTGTAGCTTTCTGTAAACTAAAGGGGCAGAGATTGCACCGGTGGGTTGTGGCTGCTGCTGGCCCCATGTGGTGAGCAGGTCACCTCTATGATGAGCTGGCCAGTGTCCCATCCATTAAGGCAGCCCTGGGGAGCAGCAGTGCAGGTCACACTCCAGCCTTCTGGTTTGGATTTTCTGGCACGAGTCTGTTCTGCTGCTAAAGCCACCCAGAGCTCTGCCTCCAACGTGTGAAGCTGCCAAGTGTGGGGAGATCAAACTGTTTTTGTGATGTGCTCTGTAAAATTAGGCTATCTCGTCGAGTGCATTTGATCAGCTCCCACTTGAAAACAGCCTTTCACAAACTGTGAAAGCTGTGGCCTGGGAATCACCAGCTTTCTGTGCTCTTCTCGGGTAGAAAGTGCTATTTCCATAATGACAGGCATGACAGAGCAGCAGGAAAAACAGAGCACTTACATCTAAATTACAACACCTGCAGGAAAAACAAGTATCAATGGGTCTATTGAGTGATTTCAGCCATAAAGGCTATGCTCTTTGCTCTCCGGCATGGCCCTTTCCTCACAGCAGCAAGTGTCTAGTCCCCTCCAAGACAGTCACTTTAAAGCCATGGATCTTGTGCAAGTACCACATTACTTCCTAAAACCCACCACACTGCCTGCCAGCAGCTCCAGAGGGTTAAAATCCATGTACAAAAGGTGCTTTTTTTGTATGTAGTGCCCTAAAGCACTTACCAGGTCAGAGAGCTTGTATGTGGAGGGAGCTGACTCTCCTCACCTGAAGACTGGACAAGTCCCAGAACCACCACTGATCTTATCTTCCTGTTGCGACGGTTTTATCTGCCTGAGCACATACATTCAGTTAATGCAAAGCTGATGGCATTGGTTTGCCTTAAAGAATGAGAAGTGCTATAACAAGTCTTAAAAATTATCATCTGAACTGCGAGAAAAAGTTCGCAGAGAGCTGGAAAGCTTGGCAGAGCACATCTGTACTTCCCACAGCTGGAACTGGGAGTGCTGCTAGCCCCAAACTCACTGGGAGTGCAGATCAGAGCACAGCGAATAGATTTCCTTGTGAAACAGATTTCCTTCCTCTTTTCACTTGCAAAGGGGAGACATTTGTGCTGAGAAATAGGAGTAATCCAGCTGGTCAGGAATAAGCAGCATCCCTCTCCCTTTGCCCCTTGCAGACACAGATCCAAGCAGAAAGTTGGTATGCACTTCCAGCAAAGGCCACTTCCTTGACACAGCAATGTGAGCACTGTATATAACTCCAGTACAAAGATCCCCTTACATACACACTGCCCTGGTACCTGCTGTTTGCAGTCCCCAAATCCTGCAAGCTGTGCTGATGACAGCAAGAGTCACAGCAGGCAAATGGTGAGAGAACAGAAGCAGAGGATGATCCAAAGGCACAGAAATCTGTGGAAAAAACCCTGCTTCCTTCAGGGCATGTTGGGTACTCCAAAGTAACACCCTGGCATAATCCAGGCAGTCCCTCTACAGCACCTTCACTCTAAAAACACAACTTCTAACTGATACAAATGTGTCTGACATTTTAATATAGCAATCCATAACAACAGGAAGCATTGAGGCAGACTGACCTATTTTATGCCTGCATTTGAATAAACATGCACAGCCTTAAAAGCATCCACTTGCTGTTCTTTAGTGCAAATGTTACCTAGCCATTTGGTGGAATATCATACAGATTTCCTTTGCTCTCCACCTTAAGCAGCACCCTACAGCATACAAAGATGGAGGTGAAGTATTTATAAATCACCATCAATTTAACACCATCCAACAGGGAATCCATGTTTGATTTGGTGCAGTTCATAGTTTACTTCATGCTTATTAAATATGGATACAAAATGTTCTTTATTTTCTGTTAGATAACAGTCTCTCTAGAGATAATCTTCATAAATCAAGGTGTAGTTTAATGTATCTGACACTGCAGTAAAGATTTTGTGGCTGTTCATGTTGATGGCTGTGTTTGCGCTGTCAGGAGAGCTGCAGCCAGCCTGTACCCAACGCCACCCCACCAACACCCACAGCAGACCCATGCCTGCCTGGTGCTGGCTTACAAGCAAAGCAAAACTCTATCCAAGTTCACCAGCATGAAATACCAATACATGGAGAATTCAGACCAGCCAAGAGACAACTTTTCTTTCTCCACAGAACCTCACTGACCTCTGAAAATCAACTTCTCAAGATAGCAGAGGTCAGCAGCTGGTGGAAACAAGAAGTCATTTTATGCAATCGCAGCGTTACATCATGGACCAAAGCTGCTGCCCCACAGCACAGCACTTCTCCCCTGAAGATAAATAATGAATGTATTCAACAACTGGCCTCAGCCTGAGGTTCCAGGTGCCTGCTCACTGCCATCCAGAGAGGCTGCTAGCAGCACTCCCACAGCACTTGGAGACAAGAGGCATATAAGGAATTCCCTCATTGAGGTGCAGAGCAGGATACAGTGATATTTGCCTGGCTGCTGTGAATCTGTGCCCTGGCCTCAGGTCTCACACACATCTCCATCTCAATGGGGTTTTTTTTGCCTTTTGGGAATTATATAGTCCCATTAGGCAATATGAGGTATAGTACAGAAAAGGATTAAACCCAGCTACCTGCAACACTGCCTGATGGCATTTCTCATACTGGCAAGCTGCAACATGAGCATGTACAGCCAAGTTCTACAGAGCTTTCTCTGAAGTGCCAGCTATGGCTGCTTCTGGATGGACACACCAGACTGGGATAGGAAGAAGAGGAAAAGCAGGTGGAAAACCATTAGGATTGCAGCCCTTCTAACCCAGGTTCAGAAACCAGCCCATCCTTTAGGCCACTCACTTGCCAGGAAGAGGCAGCCCAGCTGCAAGCAGCATTGCTTGCAATGCACATTATTCAACTGGACACCACAGAGACAGATGTCCAAACCCCAGCGCTCTCTGCCCAGCATCTGTTAACAGAAGGGCATTCAGGCTGGGGTAAAACAAGACAACTCCTGTCCTTTCCAGGCAATGATAAAACTCACATGTTAAATTCACCTGTAAGAATAGGAGAATGGAAATTGCTGACAGAAGTTAGAGCCCAGGCACTGCAGAGTCAATGTTTGAGAGGGAGCAGGGGGGAAGAAGAAGAAGAAAAATCACCGTACAGTACTTTTCTTTGTGCCTCTCCGAAGTGTCAAGACCTTTCTTCCCCAAAGTATTCTCCAAGAGCCTTTTGTTTCCAAAAGAGAAAAGACAATTCCATCTCACCAGCAGAACTGACTGCATATGTAATTAGGTTTTTTTCCCTTCTTTAGTGATTGCAAGCTGACTTTCTTTCAAGCCTCATACCATATCCATGGCTGTGCTGAAGCCCACAGTCAGCTACAGGGCATAAGCCCATGAGAAATCAGGCTTCGTTACTTCCTGGTTCTGGTATCTGCTCCTCATTTAGCTGCCTTTATGAAGCTGAGCAGAGCCCAGTTCAGTTGAAGCTGTTTTTTCAAGGTCCCAAAGCTTCCCTGTCTGCCATCCTGACAGCCCAGCATATTGTTCCCACTGGGGCACTCAGTGATGCAGTTTCTGCCATAGGCTGTCATTATAAGGGAAAAATGCTGTGCTGGGTTGACCTTGGCTGGACACCAGATGCCCACCAAGCTGCTCTATCAAATCCCCTTCCCAACAGGACAGGGGAGGGTGTGGGGAGGAGAAAACAGTATGGACAAAAGCTTGTGGTTCAAGATAAAGGCAGTTTAATGAAGCAAAAGCAAAGGCCCTATGTGGAAGCAAAGGAAAACAAAAGATTCATTCTTTATATCCCATCAACAGGTAACAACCAGCCACATCCTGGGATTCAGGTCTTCAGTATGGATAGTCATTGCGCTGGAAGACAAACGTAACAACAAATACCCTTTCCGCTCTCCTTTCATTGCTGAGCAGGTATCATACGTTAGGAATATCCCTTTGGTCTGTTTGGGTCAGCTGTCCTGGCTGTGTCCCCTCCCAAGATCTTGCTCACCCCCACCCAGCTGCTGAGGGGCAATGTTGGAGAGACACCCCTGATGCTGTGAGCACTGCTCAGCAGTAGTCAGAATGCTGGTGTGTTATCAATGCCTTTCTAGCTACCACTAAGAACCACAGCGCTATGAGGGCTGCTATGGGGAGAATTAACTCCATCTCAGTCAGATCCAAGTGTCAGAAACTCAACAAATTTTGAAAAGACATATATCTGACTAAAAATTACTGTTTTATTAATGCACTTAATTTTGCATCTGTGTGTGCCTGATGCACGTAACCTTTTGCTTTGAGCAATGAGAAAATAAAGAGCATAATACCCTGAGCTTTGAGAATGCACGAAAAAAGTCAACTGTCAAAACTCTACTCTTAGAGAAAGGTTTATTTTCATAGTCTGTCACTCTAATCGGATCAGTGTCTTCATCTCTCTGCACTATCCCTACATTTTGCCTTGACAGTAACATTAGTCATAATAACACCACCAGTCAAAGACATCAAAGACAACAGTACAGCACAGTCCATCCCCAGCACGTGGCTGTGCCCGTCTGCTGCAGCTCCAAACAAACTTCCCTGGGAACCCCCTGCAGAGAGGTGTCTGTGCTAGTAAGACACACACATGCATCTTAAAAACCTAAGCTTCATCCTGAAGTCCAAAATCCTTGGCTTGTGTGGGTTTAGGCCACTGATGTTATCTTAATGCACTTACTAGTCTTGAAAATGTGTGAGCACCTTCTGAGAGTACACTGCAGCATTGGCATTCAACAGTTGATAATATGCTAGTCACTGCCAGGCCTGAAGTACCTACCACAATGCAAGAAAACCAGCACAAAGCCAACATGCTGCTTAATGTTCCCATTAATGGCCCTTCAGCAAGGACTACAAGGGAAGGCGATGCAAGAAAACAGGGCACTGACTGCAGCCAAGGCACAAGCAGTATTGAAACAGGCCCCAAAGTGGTGGCTGAGGGCATATTTCAGGGTGCTTGTATATCACAGAGAACGACAAAATCCCCTTGAGAAGAAGAAAAACCAGAATATGCTCCTTACCCTAAAATGCTTGAGCTCCAGTAAGGACACCACAAATAAATACATCAAGATTAGTCCCTTAAGAGTGGTGAGCCGCAGCTCCTCTTCCCTGCCAAAAGCTTCACCAAGGAAATTGGCTCTCTGAGACCAACACAAACTCATTTTACTGAAAAGGCCCATGCCAAAACATTTGTCAGATCTCTTCACAGAAAAACTAATAGGTAGGCTGCAAATATCACAAGCAAAAAGTGGGCAAAGCTCCCCCAAACTGCCACCAGTGGCAGATCTGCCAGTTAAAGCCTTTGGTCCAAGACTTGAGTGTTCCTCAGTTGCAGCAGTGCAAAACAGGTGAGCTCAGAATCAGATCCCATCTAACAAACAGCAAATATCCTTGAAAAGGGGTAAAAGAGGAGGTCACTTTCACTTCAGTATTTGTTTTTACTTATGGGAGACTCTTAAAAGAGCCATTTCTGTACACTTCCATCATACTCTGATTATCTTTTGTACTCCAGGACAGCCAGGATGCCCAGCACTTGCTCCTACACCCTGGGGCAGCTGCAGCATGTGAGTCAAGAGCAGCCTGTTTCCATGAGGACTTCCTGAGAAAAAAACCATCCACTTGGTTTTTCTTATAACCCCCACCACCATTACAGTAGCTGCTGGCATCCAGCTGTCCTTGTAGCATGCCTCCAAGAGGTGAAATCCCCTATGGACAAATCTGGGGCATGCCGAGAGTCCAGACCAGAGAAAGACTGAATTCCCTCAGCACAGGATGACTCTGCCTTCCAGCTGTAGGAGCCCATGTATTTCAGCAAGGTTTGTCCTTTGGAGTAGAAGCATCAGGGTTATTGTTCACACTGCACTGCTATTTTTTAGTGCTCTGAGATATGCCTCTCTCTAGAAAGCATCTTCTTTTAACAAAGACAATTCTTTAGCAGAGCATTCCTCCGATTCATCATCTTCACCACCACTTGTGTTTATAAAACTCCTGCCACCCTTTAAACAATCCTTTTGCCACCAGATCCTGAGAGCCTCAATCAATATTGCTCTCAGTCACTTACACAACTCTACTTTTTTTAAGTGCAGACCTCCAAAAAAGATTTTCACTTAATGACAAAATGGCTTGAACCTGCCTTTAGCCTGGAGCCAGCTGATTGCCATCTGGAAGGAAGCTAGGGAGGAGATCTGCTATCCCTGCACTGAAATGAAGCTGCCTAGGTGCAACTCTCATTTAATCCAGGCTCCTTTCAATCAGGGGTATTAAGGATTCATCTCCAAGCACTTACACTCTTCCATTTAATCTTCCCTTATCTCCCAAGTGGTTCTGGAGCATCTCCTCTGAATTAAGAGGCTCACTGCTAATAAGCTCAGGAACAGCTCTGGAGCACAGTGTTCTGGAAAGGCCATACAAGATGCTCTTCAGCCCTCTCCCAGAGCACTTAATGCAATTGCTTCCCTTTGCAATGCAACATCCAGATTCATCTGCTATACACTCAATCACACTCAGACAACCAGCTGAAAGCAGAGGACAAATCAGCTTTCAGAGGGTGCAAATCAGGGACCACTGGTCCCACGGTTGGCCACTGCACTGTATGGGAGCGAGGGCAGCACAGTCCAGTGCCAGAGGCTTGCAGGGTAAAGAGGCTGGTGCCTTAAATGACAGTTACTGGACAGATCTGACTGGTGCTTTTACTTCCTTGTGCAGGGATGGAGATGTGGTTGCTGGGTTTTTACCTCTATGCTTCTAGTTAAGCTGCAAGGCTGCAATGTTCTCTGCACTCACACTGGAGCTCTGAAGATTTCCTGGAGACAAACCTCTAGTCAAACGAGTAAATCTCGTGCAGGTTTCTTGCCTCTGTTATTACAAACTGTCTCTTCTAGCTTGAGCAGGGGATCCTTTCAAAACTACTAAAGCAATAAAGAGCTGGAGAGAACGACAAGAAAGGACAATGTGCATTTTTGCAGGGGGAGAGAGGAGGAAGGCAGTGCTGTCCTAGCATTCAGTGAGACACAGGAGTGTCAGAAGAGCCACAGAGGGACAGTTTGGGTATGTCCGCACCAGGCAGCTAGCCAAGGCTGTGAGCCAGGTTCTATGCCAGTCCTTCTCCCATCCATCTGGATGCTCCTTGCCGTGGTTTCCGAAGTGCTTCATGAATGTACAAAGATTAGAGCTGTGTCTGAAACTCTCCTTTTGCTCAGAAAGGGGGAACTCACTGGTTTTGCAAGTTAATGCGGTTGAACTGGTCAGGGTGCAGGATCCTTCCCCAGTGAGACACCATCGTACCCTCCATCAATACAACTGAACAAAACCCTGTAGATCACAAACAATCATGCTGTATACCCCCAAAACTCTCAAATAGCTGCAGAAATAGCAAGGACAAGACAATTTAGGAAAGGTCTAAGCACATCTACATTCATACCCAGGCTACTTTCAGCATTTGATCAGAGTGCATCACATAACTGGAAGAGAACCCTCCCCACAAGCAGTAAAATACATTTACTCTTAGTTTAGGTTCCTACAAAGCACAAGAGAGCTGTGTTTCATGGTGTGGGCTATTCTGTACTATTGCAAAAGAAATACTTTAAAAATAGATTTAAAAAAATCACTACCTGCAAACCAAAAGCATGTCAAAGGTGCAGAGCTGAGATTCCCAAGCAACATGGCCTCATGCTCTCAGGCAGCCTTGTTACTCCCCTGAATGTAAATGATAAAGATATCATGTAACATGGAAAAGAATGAAAGATTCCCTTCAGAATACAAAATAACTTCCAGTGACTTACTGGCAGGCTCAAGAGGTAAGAAGTAGAAGAGAAGTGAAGGCAAGCACCCCACTAGTGTTTTCAAGCATCAAATGCTATACCCAGACTAAAAGAAGAAAATCTGTTATTCTTCTTAGGAGAAAGTCACAGGCTCTCGATTCTCTCCAGGCATGAAAACAATGAACAATCTTTTGAGACAGAGGAGACAGAGGTGAGAGATGTTTTGCTACTTTTTTGTTGAACTTTTCTCAGCAAAATCACTATTTTACCAATAATTCACTTTTTCGCTGGCATTTATGCTTTGACCTAGTATAGAAACAGGAACTGTAGACAATGTGAGAACACACAGTTCTTTCAGAAGTAATCACACATCATTTGACTGGACACTGCATCTCTGCAAAGACTGCAGTAATAAAAATGAACTTACCCACACTTTCTTCAATGCCTTCCAAGTACGTTCCTACCCATAGTCTACATGAACATCTCACTGAAGACAAGATAGAACTGCTTTAGAAAGTAAAGGTCTAGGGCATTGTGAAGGGTGTCTGAATTCACTGCTAACCTGCACCACCCAGAAGTGGGCTGCTCCCAAGCCAATCCATCAGGAAAAAGGACAGAAACAGCCATCCAACTCTGTTTCCAGACAAAAGCAGTAAGTACTGTGGCAGAAACCCACAGGATGGGGGGGAGCAGACTGAACATGAAAAAAATACCATTTTCTAAACTAATGCTACCAGTAGGACACCCGGAGTCCAGAATAACTTCCTTTATCAGCTCCTTATCTACTCAATGGAGCAATCTACTCTCTACCAAGTACATTATCACCTGCATTTCCACATGCACTCCTGGGCACTTGAATAGAAACCAGCAGCATTCCATAATATCCCTGGTTTGATAGGGACAAAACCAAGACATGGAAGTGCTGGAACAAGTCCAGAGGAGGCCGTGAGGATGATCAGGGGCTGGCGCACCTCCCATATGAAGATAGGCTGAGGAAGTTGGGGCTGTTCAGCCTGGAGAAGAGAAGGCTGCATGGAGACCTCAGAGCAGCCTTCCAGTATCTGAAGGGGGCCTATAAGGATGCTGGGGAGGGACTCTTCATGAGGGACTTTAGTGACAGGACAAGGGGTAAAGGGTTCAAACTTAAACAGGGGAAGCTCAGATTGGATATAAGGAAGTTCTTTACTGTAAGGGTGGTGAGGCACTGGAATGGGTTGCCCAGGGAAGTTGTGAATGCTCCATCCCTGGCGGTGTTCAAGGCTGCGTTAGACAGAGCCTTGGGTAACATAATGTGAGGTGTCCCTGCCCATGGCAGGGGGGCTGGACTGGATGAGCTCAAGGTCCCTTCCAACCCTAACTGTTGTTTACACAGAATCACTCCCTTCTCACAACTTGGACCAGTTTTCATCATGTGTACAGCAAACACATTGACAGCTGGCAAAACTGCCTGGATGGCAAACATGTTTCTGAAGTCCGTATTTGATGCAGATACCATCTGCTCTGCAGTGACGAGTAAGCAGCGCAAAGCAACAAACAGGTCTGGGATAACCAGCCAAGCTCCTTTCCTGTGCCCATTACCTATGGCTTGAATTACTCCTACAAGCAACATTGTTCCTGACTTTTAAATCCAGTTTTTGGAGGTAGTGTGGTGTCAGAAGGAGCAATCACTCCTTGGTCTGGTTTGTCAGTTCACCTTTCTCTTCTCACCCGGGAAGAGAATTGCACATGACTTTGATTCAACTGCATTTGTCCTCCTTGTGTTTCTCCAGTCTTTCCACAATATGAAGACGCAGTTTCCCCAACAGTAAAGGAAAAAAGGTACAAAACTTCATTTGCAGCATAAATCTATTTTCCTGGTCAAGCACAAGCCACAGGAAGCCAGCTTAGACCTCAGTACAGTGAAACACCTCAAAACCATGGACTCAAAACCATGTTCTTTTATACCATTTTGTTGATGTGGTGTCACTATCCATCAAGTTTTTAAAACTCATTCCAACTTCTGCCCATCACACGGATCAGTAAAACAAGCTAAAGGAAAGAGCCCTGTGTATCCTGGTTTGAAGGAATGTATTTGAGGTATATATTACATGTTATGACAGAGGTGTATTGTCAAGAACGTCTATATTATTTTATTGGACATAAAGGACAGAATGTGCTATAATAAATTGTAGGAGTTATGCCTTTTAGCATCTGGATAGCCACTTTAGAAATTTAAGAGCTCACCTTTAAAAAGCAGAACAACTAAGCTATAATTCACATTTATTTCACTCTTCCACTTCCCTATCAAAGATTTAAACTCCACATACAACTTTTATCCCAAAAGCTGTCAAGAATGTAAGAAATTTTGCCTTGAAGGAAAACACACACAACCCATTTCTTGGTGTCCTAAGGTATAACAACAAATGCTTCAATCCGGCCAGGCTGCAGCAATTCTATTTATGCAGATTATCTTTCATGAGATTTTATCAAGGTGGAGAATGACTGCTTTCAGAGAAGAAGGCTAAAGAATTCGGGAAGCCTACATTCCAGGAAGGACCCAAAGAGCCATCCCACACTTTAGGCACATCTCTTCCACGAGACTGAAGCAGCCTTTCTCAAAGCATAATTTCACTGTTACAGAGTGCGAACATGTCCTATTTTGTTCGACTAATTTCTGAGCACACTGCACTTTGGTCCAATGTCATAGTTATTTTGCCTTTTTTATGGTTATGTTTTTGATTCACCAGGCAGAGGAGCACCTGAATCATGGACACCTCGAACAGGGAATATCACATCTCTTTTAGACCATCCCCAGTGCTTTACATTTCTGCAACAGCCCGCTCCCATTGCCAGTTGGATGAAAGGCATTTTCTTACAACCCTCATTTCTCTACAGGGCTTATACACATATTTTCACCAACACAAAGCAAAATAAAGCAAGGGCAAGAGTACAGGTCCTTCACTCTTCCATCTTTTAGGCAAGCAGAACAATGCAGCTCCCTCTCCTCAGGTGCTGCCATGAATGTTTCTCCTGTTTCACCCTGCAGAAGTTTATTGTGGTGTACATCACAAGTTCACTCCTGTGAGTCTGCAAATGCCTGTGAAATGCTGAGTAGGACCTATTTCTCCTGACTTCAAATTAATCCAGAGTCATGCATATCTTTCTAAGGGAATTAAAGTTTTTTAGGACCCCAGCTCTTTGGGTCCAGTTTTGCCTTGGGTAATGGCAACTGCCAAAGAGAATATGGGTTTATACAGTATTTTATGCTCCCTTCACCAATCAATACACTATAAAACACATGCTGAGGTATAAGCTGAGAGCCAAAGTTAACAACTTATGTTTACACAGCCCCATCAGCCATGTGGCATCAAAGCAGAGGTTTTCAACAGTACTTCAGCTTCCTTCGTACCTTTTGCCTGCAGAGTCAGTTCCTGTCGTGCCCTCAGCTGGAGGACAAAGCTAAGTCATTGCAGAGGGTTGCAAACAAGCTACTGATTACAGTGCACAATTAAGAGGCAGCATGCAGGTCCCTGCAGACTGGTGCATCGTGTAACCTTCCATACTAAAAGGTCAAAGAAAGGGAACAAGTTGGGAAGTTGGATTTCTGTCACCCAGGAAGCCCTCTGCAAGCAGACTGGTGTCTTGTGCATGTAAATTTAGCTTTAATTGCAAATGGCAAACCAGGAAGCCAACAAGGTGACAGCAAGTTAGTCTACTGCAAGCATGTGAGCTTCAGGTACCAGCTCAACCCAGAAAATAAACCCCACAAACTTCTGAGCCTGAAAAGGTGATAAACTTTTCTACAAGGGTATAAGGATGTTCCTCAGCTGCAAGTGTAACTTGCATTTATTCATGGTCTTTGAGACATCTGTCTCATAAACACAGCCTATACACCACGAGTCTGATGTGCCTTTCACTTACATTATTTTTGCAGCACTTTTCTGCTGAGTTTAATGATATGCCATTTTGGAGAAGCAAAGCTCTGTGTGAGTTTTCAGATCTATGCAATTTAGGCATGTCCTTCCATATCTTAGATTACTACCTGAAATAGAGGCTTACCAGATTACAGCCCTACGTGAGCAAACACAACTGAAGAGAATAAAAGCCAAATGATGAACACAGTTCTCCCTAACACAAGCCCAAGTGTATTTTCATCCTGCCTGCACACCCTTGGTTCCAGCTGTGACCATAGTTACAAAAACTGAGGCTGATGCTACAAACCTCACAGGCTCTTTTTGTCTCTGTAAATAAAACCAGCAGTATTTTTTCTCTGAACAACCTTTAGCAGCTTGATCCTGCCCCTGGGAATGGTACTTCCTTCCCAGAAACCATCTGAAGGATAATTCACACAGAAGCACTAAATGCTGAGGAAAACTATCAGAGAGAGCAGACCCTCTTGCACCAAGCCTGCCCCAGGTGGTAAACACCACTCACTTTGAGCTGCACATCCTTTAGCTTACTGGTGAGATTCAGTATAACCTAACATTTTTGCTCCACCTCTGCAAACTTCTCCTGGCAGGATCCAACCTTTGCTAGATTCATTGTATGTTCACACTGACTATTCAATGAATATTATGAAATTATATATAATTTCTATTCTTCCCTATGTCTTCAAGGGGTGATTTTCCCAGGTTAGATAGAGTCTGTGCTGATATTTGGACCATCTGTTGCCAGATGCTTTAAACTGCAGAGTAACCTATAAATCAACCTAGAAGTGGTGGGTTTGCACAGTCTGACCAGAGAAACAAAGACTGATGCTCTTAAAAACATTTCTGCTCTTTCTGTCTGAGAGGAATAAAGCATTTTGCAATGAGGCTGAATCTCCCTTTTCATGATGCCTTCACTGGAGAAGGAAAAACCTCTCAGGCTGCAGAGACAAAAGATTAAAAAGATCTTTCATGTCTAATTTCAGTTTAACTCCTGTTGTAACTCCCTGTCTCTGGCTCTATACCAGGATTTCCTTTGCCTTCTGAAGCAAGAGTGAAGTATGAAACAATTGCGTTCTGTAAGAATCACAGCAATGCACACCTGACACGCATTTAAAAAACCCCAAAACTCTCTTATACCACCCAGGACCAGAGGTATATAGAAAGAAGTTTAAGAAGCAGATGATCGGTGAAAATTTTCCTGTTTGCTCTTGCCAGAATGATGCTCCAAAACCCCCAAGAAATGTATTTGCTTATAAAGCACAAGTGTTACTTTTAAATGAGCTCAGAGTTCCACCTGGGCTAAGCAGAGACATATGCTCACAGCCACAGAACCACATAACATCAGGGGAAACTCCAGAAAGACACCCAGTATAGTTTTGCTCCCAGCACTGTACACAAAACCTACAGTGCATTTCCAATGGCACTTGTAGAAGTGTGGAGCCCCACTCTCACATCCTCATCAACTTAAACGGGGGAAGTTCAGGTTAGATATAAGGAAGAAGTTCTTTACTGTGAGGGTGCTGAGGCGCTGGCACAGGGTGCTCAGAGAAGTGGTAAATGCTCCACCTCTGGCAGTGCTCAAGGCCAGGTCGGACGGGGCTTGGAGCAACCTGTGCTAGTGGAAGGTGCCCCTGTCTGTGGCAGCGGGTTGGAGCTGGATGACATTAAGGTCCTTCCCAACCCAAGCCATTCTGTGATTCTCATGCAGCAGGTCTGACTTTAATGGGATATTTAAGTTACTGCAGAAATAAAAGCCCAACACTCTAACACATTTCTTCCGAGACACAAATCTGGTGTTATTTCCTAAATCATCTTTCTTGTTTAGGTAACAACAGTCCATAGTCAAGCCTCCAGCACTGCACATCCCCAAGAGCAAGGGGTGTTTTGGGTTCTCAACACAGGTATATGGCATAAAAAAGTAGTAACTTATGGCTGTGTAATTATAAGCTGCATCATTATGCATGTGCATGACAGAAGGAGAGGACGAACTGAGGTCACCCAGGAAACTTTGATGCTGGCATTCCTTCACCTCCAAGTGTCTGACTTTGCAGCTTTAATAATATTCTTGTCATGAAGGGGTTCTGTTTAATTTATATATAGATTATGGGTTGCTGTCTATTGGCAGGCACCCACAGCACTGGCTGAACGCGGTTTAAAGCAGCAAACCTTCCCTCTGTTGCAAACACCTGCTTTAGCAAGAAGATCATTTCACTGCAGGTGCACACACTGAATAAAACAGGAACCTAATTTTGATTCAATGAGATGCCCAGGGATGACAGCATCATTTAATGTATCCATCAAAAGTTACTAACTTGATCATAATTGAATGGGGAATGGTGCATCTGACCTTTCTTTCCAATTACCATCACAGACTTTTAATGGGTTTCCCAAAAGTTATTGTTATTAACATGAATATTACAGAATTAAACCAGCCCTAAAACCAGTAATCACTATGCTTAAACAAAGTCAATAACTGCAAATAGTCTGCTGAGGTATCAAGAACTGTCTTGTCCCTAAAGAAAGACTAGATTGAGACAAATATATTGACTGGTAGGGATAACGATAATGATATCAACTGAGTTAATCAATTTTTTTACTGAAAGTAATAGAGAATTAAATGGGGATATTAAGTTACTTTTCAGCATGTCCTGTGGTTAAACAGGCATATGCTGAACTTCTGCATCTTCCACAGTTGGTTTGTTCATGACTGGTATTTGCTATATGATGCAGGGTACTGACCTCTTGCATATACTGTGAACCTGTATCTATTATCATGTCAGATTCTGCAGCCACATGTTATCATTTGTAGACAAAGTTAGCGAGCAACACAAGGAAACAAATTCCTAAGCCACTGTTAACCTCAACGGTAACTGAACCTTTCTGAAGATGCCCCTTTTTTATTCTTATTTCTAAATTAGGAGTGAACAAACTGTTCAGTCATCCAGAGGAAGGCAAAAAGACCTCAGTCACAGTCCTGTTAATTTTGTTAGTTTGCTATTAAACTCTCCCCTCTATAGTGCTCTTAACCACTAGGATCAGTGCTTCAATGAGTCTTCACCTCTGTTGTTTAACATCACTTTTCCTCACTGGAGGAAACAACTACAGTAGTGGGCCTGGAAGACGTCTACCTATTCATGGAAGGAGCTCAACATACACAGCAGTGATAAATACTCCCCTAACAACCTCCCCTTGAAGCACGTCTCAGTCCCACGCTGAAGGGACCATCTCTAGGTTCAAGACAAATGTTTGTGCTCAGAAAGAAGCTAGGTTTTATGTGAGCAGATTCTTTTGTAACAGCCTCATCCCATTTCTCATCGTCCCAGTAAAGTTATCTCACTGCCAGTAATGCCTAAGCGAGAACAGAACCCTGACTGCCCTGTATGGTCTAACAGCCCTTTGTCCAATATTCCTCTTTACTTGATTTAATATGCTAAATGCCATCTTGTGAGCTAAAGTACCATTTACAGAAATCAATGTGTAACTAAGTTACGAAGCATGTGAAATCGGCTACAAATAGCAAAGGCATTCTTCCAGTGAGGATTCAAATTTTTTCTACCATGCCATAGTTTCCAGTTATTGCCATTTCTTCAGTATAATTGCATATAGTTGGTGCTAAACTGAGTTTAAAACCTTTGTAATTCCCTGTTCTCAGTAGTTTTTCTGCCCCAACAAGCCTAACTGCCTTAACAGGAAATATCCTCCCCATTAACGAAGAGAAAACCATCATACTTAATTCCACTGACATATCAACTTAAATACCATGAATTTTAAAACTGGGCACTGGAAAAGACACTTAGCTACATACTATGCTATCTACACTGACTCAATATAGGTAATCGCTGTGTAATACAAGTCACTAAAGACACCAAAAGCTATTGAAAATGGAGCATATCTGGACCTGTGAAGCACCATGCCAATAGCTCTGTATTACTCAGCCTTTTAGCTGGCGTTTGGCCAAACCCAATAAAACTAATTACCACGAGATGTTTTTTACAACCGGAAACACTGCAGTTAGCTCCAGCCCGAGTGCTCCACACTGAGCACTCTGCATCAGGCAATCAAATCACTGCCAGGTTTTCCTCCTGTGGAGAAAGCTGCTATTTGCTCCTGCTCGCTCCAACAGAGAAAGCCACAGCTCTGTTCTCTGGATGTGCCACTCCTTGGAGACAGCAGCAGAGAGGATATGCCTTTACCATGACAAAACAGATGATTCTCACAGTGGTCTTCATTGAAACACCTACCTGCAGATCCCCTTTCATTCTAAGCCATTCTGGTTGCTTTTTGCAGATCCCATTTTCACACATCCTTCATAATGTTAGTGCTGCTGAGTTTCATCTAGTCAGGTCCAACACAGAGACACAAAATTTCCTGTTACAGAGAATCCCACAGACTCCTTCAACCCAGCTTTTATAGAAAAGCTTTCTGATAACCATCCATCCTTCGCAAGAGCCATCAGATTTCACATCGTAACTAATCACACAGCTTATGGTCTCACTGCGACTTGCTTTTGGCACATGGCAAGAGGCCACTGGCATGACATTGGGTTCCTGGTGGGGAGGAGGCACAGACAAAGCTGCTAAGCCTCTCTGGTGCCTCCAGCCGTCACCAAAGATGGTCTGCAGCCACCACAGCAGCTCATCTCAGTCCCACAGCCAAGACTGCACTGGCACCAAAAAGCAGTGTTGATATTGACCCTCTGAAAAAAGAAATTAAATACTAACAAGAGATAAGAGCCTCTGGTATATTAAGATTATCATGTTCTTTAAATTATTTGGGAATGTTTACTGGAAGGTGCCAACAAATGGAATTTTAGTTGTATTATCAGTATTATTCTTAGCCACATCTGAAGGATCCTGCACTGAGCCCTCCTGGAATCCAGATGCACCCTCTCCTGTCAACACTACCCCAGGAAACAGCGGCTAGTAAAAGGCAAAAGCCATCACACAAAGCAAATGGCAAATTAATAGCAGTGTGTAGCATAGGAAAAACATCAGAAGTTCCTTATCCTTGAACGTGAGATCTGCATCTGAGAATGTGTATCTGGTTGTACAGAGAAAAAAAATGGTGTAGTATGAGGAAGGACAGACAGAAAGGATCTTGGGAATGTTTCTGCCTGAGAAGGAGTTTTTGCCTTGCCTGCTGCCCTATTTACTAGGCTGCTGTACAGGTCAAGAGAAGTCAGCTCAGAGTGTTCAGGTACAGTTGAACACATTTTTCAATCACCAGCCTCCAAAGGAGCTCAGACCCAGGGGCTCAGACCAGGATCTGTTTCTTCTGCAAAGTTTCAAGGGCATTTCCTTCCTGTCCTGCACAGCACAAACCAGGTTGCCTGAGCAGATGACTGCACCATTTTGGACACTTCTTCCACTGCTGCGGGCACCTCTGCAGGCTGTGAGTACTTGGTCCAGAGTTTTCACCAAAGTCATATGAATTTTCAAACACAGTGACTCTGCAGCCTTGGCCAAGGATTTCAACTGCATCCCCCAAGCATTATGCTCACTGTGCTAAAAAGCACCTGCAAAGCATTTTTGTCATATTTGCTTTATAAAATTAAAGCACAGGGAGAAAAAAAAAACCTGTTTCTTGCTGCTATTCCTTGGTTTGCATAAGCAGTCGATTGTAAATGTCAAACACCAGTGGTGCATCAGAAAATGATCACACTAAGAATTCTCTCGTGAAGCCCAAACTCCTCACCAGCCCCAAGACTGCTCTAATTTCACATTCAACATCCTACATTTGGACTGTGTACAGTAATGCCTAATTTAGCCATCACAACTCCAGTAACGTGGGAGTTAAAGAGATTCCAAGAGCATGCATGAATTTTAGGTATTGCCCCTCTGTTTCAGACAGTTCTGTCCAGTTTTGAAGGGGTGAACAGGGAATACTGTGAGATCTGAGCTCATTAGAGGAGCAGGTGGGGATGCCTGCAGCTGAATAAGCAGGTTGCTTTGGGAATAACATGAAACAGATGTCCTGTCTTCACACTCCCGAATGTTTGCTTCAGATAAATTGCAAGTGCAGGGTTTAAGGCTGAGTCTGCCATCTATCTCTTTAGCAACTCCTCTTCTGTTGTCTTCTGCCTGTTTTCTTTCAGAGCAGCAAATCTTTCCTGTAAAAGAATGACTTCAGAAGCTAGAGAGCAAGAAAAACAATTGTTTTTTGATGGAGCAAGGGAAGTGAATTGCTCCCTGCTAAATGAGTTTACTCAAGTTTCAGGTACAGAATACTGGGAGGTACTCTGCAGAGGTATATATTCAAACACTGTCGAAGCTCACTGACAAAAACCTGGGCTTTACTAAGGGGATCTCCCTTCAAGATATTTCCCCAGCAACAATTATTTTTCAGGTTGGGGAAAACAGAGTTGAGTTTTCATATATGCTAAGTATAGCTTATGGTCTGTTATTTCAGCACAACAACGCACTTATTCATATCAAGTGTCTGAAACAGATGAAGGGACCCTAATTCTGATTACATACCCAAGTCCTGGGAAATACGCAGGCAGGTCCAGAACCATTCATAGTTACTGGTAATGTATTATCTTTAAGTAAGAGATGTACTTACTTTGGTTCTGTATGTGCTTACTTAGAGCACATCCAAAAGCAAAGGAGACTTGATTCTTCACACATTGTCGTGGTTCAAGCCCAGCCAGCAACACAGAACCACGTAGCCACTTGCTCACTCCCCCCCGCCAGCTCCGGGAGGGATGGGGAGGAGAATGGAAAGAATGTAACTCCCACAGGTTGAGATAAGAACAGTTCAGTAACTGAGGTATAACACAAACCACTGCTGCTACCACCAATACTAACAATGATAAGGGAAATAACAAGGGAAGATAATACAACCGCTCACCACCCACTGACTGATACCCAGCCTGACCAAGCAGTGATCTAACCCTTCCAGGTAACTGCCCCCAGTTTGTATAGTGGGCATGACGTGCTGTGGCATGGAAACTTAAACAGGGGAACTTTAGACTGGATATGAGGAAGAAATTCTTTACTGTAAGGGTGGTGAGGCACTGGAATGGGTTGCCCAGGGAAGTTGTGAAGGCCCCATCGCTGGTGGTGTTCAAGGCTGGATTGGACATAGCCTTGGGTGACATGGTTTAGTGGGAGGTGTCCCTGCCCCTGGCAGGGGGGTTGGAACTAGATGATCTTAAGGTCCTTTCCAACCCTAACTATTCTATGATTCTATGAATACCTCTTTGGTCAGTTTGGGTCAGGTGTCCTGTCTCTGCTTCCTCCTGGCTTCCCCTCCTCACTGGCAGAGCATGAGACTCAGAAAGTCCTTGGTCAGAGTAAACATTACTGAGCAGCAACTAAAACCATCAATGTTACCAGCACTGTTCCCAGGCTGAAAGTCAAAACCACAGCACTGCACCAGCTACTAAGAAGGAGAAAAATGACTGCTGCTGCTGAACCCAGGACATGCATGAATATTTTACTATCAAACACCAAAGCACCCAGACTTCTACAAACAGGCAATGTTTTTGGGATGTCTCCTTTTTGGAGACATCACCCTATCCTCTACCAGAAGGCAGCTACTGATCATCAGGAAGTCCCTACCATTCACCATCTACAAGCGTCTCAACAAGGTTCCTTCAGGTCAGGAACAACCAGCCCCCTTTGACAAGTTCCAGAATTTATATTTAAAAACACACTGCACAGGTAACATGAGGCGCTGGCACAAGGTGCCCAGAGAAGCTGTGGCTGCTCCATCCCTGGCAGTGTTTAGGGCCAGGCTGGAGCAACCTGCTCTAGTGGAAGGTGTCCATGCCTATGGCAGGGAGTTGGAACTGGGTGATCTTTAAGGTCCCTTCCAAACCAAACCAGTCTGTGGTTCTATGGCTAAAATGGGCAATGAACATTTAAGACTTACTAGTGGAAAAAAATGGGATTTAAAGGTCCACTGTCTTTGCTTATGACTGACAACTTAACCCACAGTGACTCAGGAATGCAATTTACTGCCTATTCTCCTGCCTGTGCTGCTGGGATAACCTTTCCAATGTGCAATTCTCTTAATAATGTGCGTAACTCAGAATTGTGCAAAAGAAACTTCTACAAATCTGCCCAGAGAATTAGCTCCAGTCTCAAGACAGAGGCCGTAAGTCACCAACTCCATCAGCACTGCCAGAAGTTAATGCAAAATAAATTCCATGGGAGTTTGCAAAAATGTCAGATGACAATAATACCTTAGTGAGACTGAGCATATTTTATGCATCCTGTTCATTAGCTGTAAAGCCTGTCCTCATGACTGGTTTTTCTCATTTGGATTAATCACACTGTACATTATGAAGAGACCCGCTGAGCCCCTCAGTACATAAAGCATTTAAAAGATGTTATTAAAAATAAGTTATTCCGGAGATTTGCAATTACACATTTATTTGTACACTTGCATTTATTGCTTCTCTTACTGGCAGTCTGCGTCAAGCTGAAGATGTAAGAGTCTATTTGCACAGACAGACATTTGAGCCATTATAAGCATGCTTACAAGAAAGTAACAGTATTGCTCTTCTGAAAGGCTGTACGTTTTTAAACATAGGTTACAAAGCAGCTGCTTGGCCTAAGCAGATTTGTCAAACCAGTTCATATTAAGTTTATACAGCATCTCGACTTTGATATGCATCCCAGTTCCAAACCAGGAATCTGGAAAATCCATATTCAATCTAGGCCATGAGTAGTGCCAACAACCCCAAAATGATGCTGGCTACTGAAGCTCCTCTATATACAGTACATTGGTTATTCTGAAGCTTTAAACATTTAGGGCACAAAAAAAGCCCTTTGCATGCCAATGAACCCAACCATCTGTCTACTGATGTATAGCCCCTCACATGAACTAAGTATCAATATTAAGAAGAAATTCAACCTTTTGCTTCTTCAGCCTTTACAGAAAGACTCTTTTGCTAGCTTGACATTCTCTTCCAATTGATAATGATAAACTGCTAGTTTAGCCCCAGTTGTTCCTGCACAGAAAGCTCTTGTCCCTCCCTAGTGTGCACCTTCAATCCATTTATAGACAACAGCATAAAAATCCAGCCAGCCCTTAGAGTGAGGCTTGAGCACTGATTTTGGGGCTACAGCCTTGGTTTTGTGTACAAGTCACACAAGAATAATTTCTACCCACACGGGTTTTCCCTCTGCTAACATTATGAAAAGCAGGTGAATAACAGTATGACTTTCACAGCCCTAACAACCTTACGAAACTTGTGAAATACAACAACTAGATTTCACCGAGGCACCCATGGACCATGTTGGTAAAGGCTGACACAAGGACAGCAGAGCCAAGCACTAAGTGGATAAAATGGCATCCCCAGCAGTTTTTTTCCTCTTCATTCATTATCAGCGCATTTTTAGAGTCACCACATAACACTGCCCACCCTTCCCCACAGAGATCTCTCTATCAAGCCATTTGTCAGCAGAATATTGTCACATTTTACAATATCACCCTTAAATACAAGAGCCCTCAACAGGACAGTGCTGGAGGTTATTGATTTTGAACCACTGACAAGCAGACAGCATCCCCCAGCAGGAGAAATGCCCAAGGTCAAAAACCTTCTTAAAATACACCCTTTGGCTACCAGGAGTTTCATTAAGCTCAATAAACCATCAGGCATTGACTGGCAGCACTATTTATAAATAATCAGCCTGCTGACCCCCTTTTTATTTAATGAAATTTGTTTTCTCTTGTCAGTGTCAGGTATTTTGAGTTAGCGCAATGCTGTGACCTCTCCCACAATGAAAATGAAACTGTGTATAAAGACTGTCATAAAAACCCAGCAGTAGCAACAGCTCCCGGAAATAGCATGTATCTATTTAGGTACTACAAACAAGATGTCAAGTCTTTAAAAGCCTGAGCTATTAAACTAAGTGCCAAACCATCCATAAACGTTCACATACCACACAGAGAACGCTCTCTCCTTCATTCAGCCTCTGTAAAATAAATATTATGCACGAGCAAAATAAGTGTTATTGCAGCAGTGACAACAAGTCATCCTGAACTAAGATATTCAAGAATTAAAGCTCTCCCTCTTTATATGCTTCCCAAAGAATTTTCCGGAAGTAGTACTTCTTGCACAGGAGCTACAATGCCCCAAAGCACTTCTGGCCCAGCCAGAGGGCACTCCATGCTGCAGCGGCAGAGGCAGAGATGCCTTTTCTTCCTGAGCTCATTTGCTCACCTGACCTTTAAATTCTCCTGCTCGATCCATATGGGGATAGGGCATGGGGAATCACAACAGAAAAATCCAGGAAACATAAGTTGTAACTTCAGGCCATACTATATTTAGCAGTTCCCTTGTGTGCTGCTATGGTTTTAATTGCTGTTGTCAGAATATATGCAGGAGAGGGAGCTGCTATTTTGTGAAATAAGAGCCCTTTACACCAGGTGTTAACTTAGTGACTGTCATCCAACCAGCTAACAGCAGCATGAACTGTCAGGGTCAAACACATCACCTAGACCCTCTTCTTTGCCCAAAGCACTGCTCTGCCATACCTGCCATGGAAGTTGGTCAGGTTTGTTTCTCTGCAGACACACAGCCATTCACAAAGAGGGGCATTTTCGATGTGTGTATATGTATTTATACATACTATATTGCATCACAGTATTTTGATTTGCAAGTGAGCTGTGTTCCATGATGCAACAATTGTAATATATACGGGGGATGGTCAGATGCAGAGTTATTACAAGGCAAGATTAAAACTCTTTGGTTGACCTGTATTGATTTTATTTTTGCAGTCCTGTTGGCCTGATAACACCTCTTCCCATTTCCACCCCACTGCTGGGCAGGAGGGGTGCACGACTCAGCTGAGGCGGCAGAGCATGGTGCGTATCTGCAGAGCAGAGAAAAAGCCACTGGCATCCTTGGTTGGTTACGAATTATAGACCTCTCACTAGGGACCAGACTGGAGCCAGGTTCCAGCTTTTAGCATGCCAAAGGCAAATACCTTTTAACATTTTATTATCTTTTATTACAAATTATCCTCTCATGTGCTTTACCAAACAGCCACTGTGGCAGATGCAGTCTCCAGCACCCATGGCTGGGCCACCTTGTGTGGCCATCCTTACTGTCACACACACAGAGCTTGGAGAGGCCACGCTGCAGGAAGGAGATCCTGTTCGGTCTGTCATGCTCAAATCGAGGTTAGCACCTGTACAAGTGCATCCACATGTCTGACGGCCAAAATCACTTTGGGAAGCAACAAGTGCTGCACAATGCAAGTGCTGGGTGACAGCACCAACACCTCCATACTCATCAGCCACCACCGCTGCAGTGGTGCCTTTGCAGCTGCACCAGCACTGAAGTCCCTTTCTTTGAAACCCAGTAAAACTGATCCAGGAGCATCTCCTGCATGACCAACCAGATCCCACCCCGCCTTACTGACTGAAGAGCAGCAGATTATTTGAAAGCAGGAAGCAAACACATCCACACTGCCTGTTCAACCTCGTTAGCACTTGCCAAACATCATTTCAACCCTAACATTATAGAGGTTTAAGAGGTCCATACGGAAAGCCTTTGAACCTTACAATCAATACGACTGAGCCACTGCACAAAATTCACCATTGATCTGTGTTTCACTTCATTAAATGTTAGTTTTACGTGGCTCAAAACATGTCCACTCAAACTGGTTAACAACCTGTGTTAACAATCAGCTCTAAATGGCCACGCAAGACTGACGGCAAGGCAAACCCCCAGTTGTTTACTTCCTGTCCTACAACATCAATTAGGCCAACTCACTTTTAAAAGTCTGTAATGTGTTTAAGCTCAAATATGCTGACAATATTGCTTAATGCTAACCCTTTGGGATTCAAGACAAGGCAACATCACATCCAGCTATCCCTGATGTACACTCGCCCATAGGTACTGCAAAAGAGCAATGCTGCAAATGCAGATTAATTACCTCCCTGAGAATACCATACCAACTGCCTTTCAGCCATCTCCGCCATGTCAAGGAACACAGACAGTACAAATATGGGAACAGGTTGGTACCAACGGGTTGAAAACAGCTGCAGGAGGTGTGCGTGCACTGCAACTCGCCATGGGTGATGCAAGCTTCAAGGCAGTGGCACAGAGAAAAAGAGAGCACGAACAGTAAACCTGAAACCTTCTTCTTTGCACACTGTTGCTGCTTGCGCTCAGCCCTGGCCAAGCTGCCCACCCCAAGGAGGCACTTGAAAATTCTTCAAACTTCAAATATAGATTATTTCAGAACATAAGCAGCCCCTCTGGAGCAAGCAGGCACAAGTGCTGCAGCAAGTGCCATTGGTTCTCTAAAGACCTTAAGATACTGTAGTGGACTAAGCCATATAGATCTATAGCAGTATTAATGTGCACGCTCAGCAAATCAATAGTCAATTCTGCTTTTTGGCTTCTCTTGCTTGATACAAAGAGTTGAGTGTGAAACAAAATCTTGATTCCTGTTACACCAGGATGGCTGAGAACATCTATCGCGACCTTAGTCCACAGGCAATGCTCTGCATGGGATAAACTATAAGGACTGATAGCAAACCACCACTCTCCTACTGCTACCAACAAACACCGTTACTTATCTTCTAGACAGTGCAAATAGCTTTATGTATTAGTATTTACTCATTTCTATGGCCTTGAGTCACCAACCTCTACATTTTCACTCCCCCAGCTAGTAATCAAGAAAATATTGTACAATCATAACCAAGGGGAAAAAAGTTTCTTATCAACAAGATTCTTTTGTGTTCTGGTTAAAAGTTGGACTCTCCTCTTTATTCTCATCTCCTGTAATTCATTAAACCCTCTGCCACAACAAAATTAACAGTCAGCCTTGGAGTAGGTAAAAACCTCTTTACACAAATAACTGCACAAACCATCAGATAAGAATCAGCATTCTTTAAAATTAAAATACATGCATTTTTAAAGCATATCAGTTGCTGAGGAACTTTGCCACCTCCCACTTGCACTTGTCAGCCCCAGGCAGGGGCCTCCTTGCTGCCCCCCAGCTGGGAGCTGCTTTTGCAAATAGAAAGCTACTCAAGCGTTTGGAATTGCTACTCACTTTTGCTTCTGCCAAGAGCTGAGGTGACAGTCCAGCAAACTGGAGCAGTGACAACACCTGGGTGAAGTGCTCCTCTCCTGGGTGTACTTCTCTCCATGCAGCACTGTGGCTTCCATCAGAGGAAGCATTCCTGTGTAAGAATGGATGTCAGAGAATTAGGCCAGGCTTACAGCAGCTTTCCTGTTCACAAGGTCAATAACTAGACCCTGCAAAACCACACAGAAATGTTGGGTTTACATTGGTACTACGTATTCTAGCTGTGAACTGCCCAATGCCAAAGTCTCCTAGGTGCCATTTCTGAGGTGTTACACTTCAGTTGCAATTAATTCCCCCACATATTCACATTGCTTAGTTTCAGCAACCTTTTCTGGTTGCTACAAGCTCCATGGCCAGGAGGGGGACACATGAATATAGGTTCAGGTTCAGAGGGCTGCACTGCACACAGTGGCCAACACCTCCTATGCAATCACATCACAAGGAGTTTCACAGCACCCACACTGAACTGGCATGACAAAGGCCTTCAGAAAACTCTCCTTTGTGCATTATTTCTCTTCATATCTCAGTTTTGCTTTGAGCTGACAGCAGAGGCTGGGAAGTGGTCCCTTTGTCTTACAGCTGAAGCAAACACAACACTTTTCTTGTCACCATCTGCAGGATAAATGCTATTTCTCTGACAGCCTGAAATTCATACAGAAAATAAACAGATACTCCTACAGAATAAAAGGAGTGGAGAGCTGCTCTGGCCACAGATCAGCACCACTCTGCTCTGTCAATTTGCTTGGTACAGCCACAAAACCAACTCTAGCATGGGTGCAGGAAAGGAGAAGGTCTGAAATCAGCTCACATCTGCAAAGTTTTATTCCTCTGAGCATCAACAAAACACAGATGCTCTTTTCTCTGAGTGAAGACCATTCCACACCTGGAAAACTCAAGTCGGGAAGAGAGACCAGAGGGCAAAGGGGAGAAATCAGTCTGCACAATAAAGTGCTGTGCTTTGCAAACTGAGCCATACACCTTTAATCAGCAATACTATGTGCAAACCAAATACATCTCTCAAATAGACGAAGGCATTTCTTCATGTAAATAAATATTTTGCACTGACTTAAACCTCACAACAAAACAAAACCCAGGCATCTGTTAGAATTTTTAATATATATCAGAAAATCACAGAATGGTTTGGGCTGGAAAGGACCTTAAGATCATCCAGTTTCAACCCCCTGTCATGGGGAGGGAATGCCTCACCCTAGACCATGTCGCCAAAGGCTCTGTCCAACCTGGCCTTGACCACCACCAAGGATGGAGCATTCACCACTTCTCTGGGCACCCTGTGCCAGTGCCTCACCACCCTCACAGTAAAGAACTTCTTCCTTATACCTAACCTGAACTTCCCTTGTTTAAGTTTGAACCCATCACCCCTTGTCCTGTTGCTACAGTCCCTGATGAAGAGACCCTCTTCAGGATCCTTGTAGCCCCCTTCAGACACTGGAAGCTGCTCTGAGGTCTCCATGCAGCTTTTCTTCTCCAGGCTGAACAGCCCCAGTGTTCTCAGCCTGTATTCATATACTTGTTAATAATGGTGTTACTAAGGCTGCTTGGGATCAGTCTTTCTTTTCAGAAATTATTTTGAAGGACGATGAATGAAGTCAGAAGCAGATTGGAGGGATCTTCCCGAAGAAGGAGAGTTCAAAAAGCAGTACTTTGCCAAGCAGCATTCCCAAGGAAAGGCCATCAGGCACTTGCACATATCTCCCAATGACACCACAGAAAATTACACCACGTAACATACAAACACTAAGCTAAGACCAAATAAACTAAGTGTGCATTTCAGCACCAGGCTCCACAAACCCGGAGTAAACCCTGTGCAGACCTGCCTGTCTCTACTATCAGTTTACAAAGCGCCACCATGGAGCACGTTCACAGGTTTATCCTTCAAGGCACACACTTGAAGATGTCACACCTAAGTCTGGCAAAATCATAGAATCAACTAGCAGGAAGCTTCAGCACAGCATCCAGTGAATCACAGGCCAATCTGAAATCAAGTTCTCACGAGCAGAAGAACACCTTGCCCAGACTGGTAACTGTAAAACCATTCCCTCTGTCATATAAAACTACCCCTGTTCTGTCCCCACTCCCTCACTGAGCTGTTCTGAGCTGTATTAATTAGTTACACTGGAGGGAACAGGAATGGGAGATATCTGATAGATCCTGTAAATTCCCTGAAGCCAGATGAAAATCTAAACTTCAAAATGAGGAAAACCTCTTTTTTAAACTCCTTTAACCTGATTTTTAATTGCAAAGTGTGCATCACTGCACTCCACCATAGACTTTTTTGTTACAACATAGCTGTATTTTGTTGTAATTCAACTAGAATTGCATAGTTTGTCAAGTACCATAGCCATATCCCTGTGATAAATACCTAATTGTTCTACTAAGCCTTACTATTTTTATTTATGAGCAAGAGCACCTACAAAGCACAATTGGGTTTGATCACAACAATTAGATTTCTACTGTTTACAGACCAAATTTTCCTAGGAGAGTCACAGGGGAAAACTCCACTTACAGCTGAGGTACATCAAATGGCATTAGTTCAGGAGCTTACCTAGTGCATTTATCTTCTATTGGAACAGCTTTGTCACCTCCTTTCAACACACATTATCATTTCTACCACGGTTTCAGGTTTACAATCCCTGGTTTCCTGCCCGAGTCTTAGGCCCTTCCCAGCAGCTGCTAAGGATGGTGATTTATCAACAATCACCAGTGATGGACAGGTAGCTTCCACCAACTATAGTAAATGTGGCTTCAAGGTAAAAAGTGTTTCAGGTGTTTTCCCCACAAGAAAAGACTTGCAAGGTGAAATCGAGTTTTAAAGCTTTTTAATTACTAAATTTGACAAGTTTCCATGTGATTCACTTACTCCTCAACAAATCACAACAGACACACCAAAAGGAGAACACAAAATGCATCACTGAGATAATTTTACAGTCATTTACACCCATGAAATCCCAGACAACAGGATTGTGTCTGTAAAGCAGCAACAGAAGTGTGAACAGAACAGGGTCCTGTTTTCTAAATGAGTGTCTGCCTGGCTAAACCAGCATTACCTTTGGTCATGGGTACAAACACTGTATGGATCTCTCAGGTAGCTGAACACAGAATTGTTGTGGTTTAAGCCCAGCTGTAACTCACGCAGTGCACTCACTCACTCCCCCCTCTTTCTCCTCTCCCCCCCCCCCCCCCCCCCCCACTCCCGGAGGGATGGGGAGGAGAATGGAGAGAATGTAACTCCCACAGGTTGAGATAAGAACAGTCCAGTAACTGAGGCATAACACAAACCACTGCTGCTACCACCAATACTAACAATGATTAGGGAAATAACAAGGGAAGAGAATACAGCCGCTCACCACCCACTGACTGATACCCAGCCCGACCAAGCAGTGATCTAACCCTTCCAGGTAACTGCCCCCAGTTTATACAGTGGGCGTGACGTGCTGTGATGTGGAATACCTCTTTGGTCAGTTTGGGTCACGTGTCCTGTCTCTGCTTCCTCCCAGCTTCCCCTCCTCCCTGGCAGAGCATGAGACTCAGAAAGTCCTTGGTCAGAGTAAACATTACTGAGCAGCAACTGAAACCATCGGTGTTACCAGCGCTGCTCCCAGGCTGAAAGTCAAAACCACAGCACTGCACCAGGTACTAAGGAGAAAAATGACTGCTGCTGCTGAACCCAGGACAAGAACAAAGCCCAGGTTCTGTGTGCAGCTACAGCTCAGCTGAGACTCCAGCACTGCAATTACATTTCTCCTGCCCTTTGGTCACCTTTATTTCTCTGTAGAGAACGGAAACTCGCAGGGCACACCTGAAGAGACACCAAGGCAGAGCGCTATTCCAGATGGGTTATACAGCTCTCTTCTAACACCAGCCCTTAGTTTATGCCATTTTAGCTCCTCCTGTTCAGGCCACCAGAATTCAGAGCCTAATAACGTGTGAAATAGGAATTACAAATGTGGTTAAAGGCAGTTCAGTCAGAAACCTTTTAGAGAACATATTTAATTACTCCTAGGAAAAAATCCCAACCGCCTGCCTAATAATCCCTCCCCATCCAAGCAAACAGCACAGCATGATCAGACTAAATGTCTTCCCCTCTTGCAACCCCCCTGATTTATGGATTTTGCTGTTTATATAGTTTCTGAAAAAGGCAAAAAGCTAAACTGCAGCAAAGCTGCCTGAAAAGATATTCTTTTATAACGCGCACTTAACACGCTCTCCTCGACCTTTGGCGCCAGCTGAACGAACACACACACGGTAAGCGGAGGAACCAGTTATTTACGTAGACACCATTTTACCTCAGGAGAGTCTTTTCCCTCTATGACACAAAATAACTGGAAACCTCCAAATTCAAACCCATGTTTCATTCCAGACTCGCACAGCTCAGCTGAGGGGGAAAAGGGGACGTGCAGAGCTACAGAGGTCTCAGCACTTCCCAAATCCTCACATCTCCTCGGAGAAACACGGGCAGAGGGGGCAGCTTGGGGAGGGAGGAGCAGGCCATGCCCTCCGTGCCTGCCTTTATACATAAACTGATATATAAGCAGATACAATACATATATTTTTATACATATATATATATATATATATATATGCATGTAGAGAAGTACCTGCACCGGGCGCCGCGGTCCAAGCGCCCTCCGCGCCATGAGGAGCGCGGGGCGGCCCCAGCCGGATCGGGCAGCCGCGCCCTCAGCCCCGGCCCGGGCACCTGAGGGAGGCCCGGTGCGAACGGACAAAATGGCGCCCGGCAGCGAGGGCGGGGGAAGGACGCGTGTGAGGAACAGCCCTGAGGTGAGGGAGCGGGGGAGAGGAGGTGCCGCAGCCCCGCGGGCCTCCGCGGCTGAGGTACAGAGCGCAAGGGATACGCGGAGTGCGGCCAGGGCTGAGCTGGCACATGGAATCGTGGTATGCTTTGGGTTGAAGGGACCTTAAAGCTCCTCCAGTCCCAACCCCTGCCACGGGCAGGGACACCTTCCATAGAGCAGCTTGCTCCAAGCCCCTGTGTCCAACCTGGCCTTGAGCACTGCCAGGGATGGGGCAGCCACAGCTTCTCTGGGCACCCTGTGCCAGCGCCTCAGCACCCTCCCAGGGAACAGCTTCTGCCCAAGAGCTCATCTCAGTCTCCCCTCTGGCAGGTTAAAGCCATTCCCCTTGTCCTGTCCCTCCATCCCTTGTCCAAAGCCCCTCTCCAGGTTTCCTGCAGCCCCTTTAGGCACTGGAGCTGCTCTAAGGTCTCCCCTTCAGGAGCCTTCTCTTCTCCATCTGCCCCAGCCCAGCTCTCTCAGCCTGGCTCCAGAGCAGAGCTGCTCCAGCCCTTGCAGCATCTCTGTGGCCTCCTCTGGCCTCGCTCCAGCAGCTCCACATCTCTCTTGTGCTGTTGCCCCAGAGCTGGATCGGGACTGCAGGGGGGGTCTCCCCAGAGCAGAGGGGGAGAATCCCCTCCCTGAGCTCACATCAGGGTACGTCCTGTGGCGACAGGCAGTGACACGTTCACCATCCCTGCAGGCATCCTGCCATGATCCGCCGGTCCCAGGAGCACAAAACCTCCACCCCGCAGCACTGACCGGGGAAGCAAGAACCTCAGGACCTGCTGACAACAACCTGGGATGGAGACATGGGCAGGAACGAGCCCTTCGGTCCCCTCATCAACAGCACCGAGCCATAGCAGGGGAGGAAATGTTCACCCGATACATGAGTAGTGCAGAAGGATGCTGAGCATCGATTATCTCATCAAGATCAAAGATAAAACCTCATCTGCTGTAGTCTCAGCAGGGCTCAGGAGCAGACCAGATCACTGCCTGAATGCTATCAAAAGCTATCTGCTCTCTATTGCTCCTTCTTCCTGCTAGGGCCGGGATATTAGCAGGGAAAAAGTCAAGTGTATGGTCACATGGACCTATCATCTGAGAAAAGGAAGAGCTTCAAAGGGCCGAGGGGATCTACGTGGTCTGAAGTAGTCCTATTCCTTTTTTAATCTGAGTGTGTTCCCAGAACGGTTCAGAGCAGCAGGTTTATTGCACAGTGCTGGCACAGTCCTGCCTTTATATCCATCTCGCTTCTCCATTAGCACCCGCAGAGACATTTTGCTGGACACAGTAAAGTTATTACTTAACATAAGCACATATGGATTATGGATGCTCTATATGAATATTCCTGCAGTTTCCATGGACGCTATATGTGAATATTCCTGTCATTTCCATTCTGTCAGGGTATCAATGTAGCCTTTGTCTCCATGGCATTATAAAGCTTATAAAATAGGGCTGAGGGAGGTGCTGCTTCCCATGTACTTAGCATTGGTGAGACATCTGGAGTGCTGGGCCCAGCTGTGGGCTCCCCAGATGGAAATGGATATGCTGGAATGAGCCCATGGAGGCCACCGGGATGGCCAGGGGCTGGGAGCACAAGGCGTGTGTATCTCCCCAGATGTGCCCAGTGAAAGGACAAGGGACAAGTGGGAGCGCTGGGCAGATATAAGGAAAGCATTTTCACTATGAGGATGATCCAAAAGGATCAAACACAGGGCAAGGGTGCCCAGTGCACAGAGAAGAACCCTGCACATCTGCAGACCCAAGAGGCTGGTCCACACAGCTCCTCGCTGGCACTCAGCCGCAGGCACATGCCAGGACCAGTGGAACAGCTTCCCCTGCAGATGATTGAAGGCCACTCCTATCCTGTTGACTTGTTATGAATTGTTCCAGCATGTTTTCCAAAGCCTGATTGAACTGTGGTAACAGCTCATCTGTTCACAAGAGGCTTGTCAAGGTCCTCAGGTGCCTGACCCCTTTCCTCTGCTGTCACGTGCGGTCAGGCCCCGATGTGTAATCACCAGCCAGACCCGCTCTGTTGGACAGCTTAATTACAGCCACATGCAAACGGGGTCAATGCAGGATTTATAGAGACTGAACCCCAGGTAACATATGGCATAGTTTATGATTACAGAAATACACCACTGCCTTCCTTTCTCCCTGCACATGGCTGCCAAACATGTGCAGTGCATCAAGCCCAAAGAGCCCTTTCCAAGAAGGTAAAGGATGCAGCATGGGGGCAGCTCTGCTTTGCCATATTAAGCCCTGGGTCTGGGGACGAGCTGGCTAGGTTCTCCGCATGGGACTCACCTGAACAATGGGGTCTGCTGGCCCTTCTTGATGGTTTGTGGCACCTTTGGATACAGAGTGACTATTTTCCTGCACAGAAACAAACAGTAATTTGCCCATTATGTAGCTTTGCCCTTCTAATGAAGCCATCTGAGAGCATACTGCCTTCAACATCTATTTCATTCTTCCCCAAATGCAATTAATGGGATTTATGGAGACAAGGTTTAATCATTCGTCATTATTTTACCTTTTCCCCCCTTTTTAAAGCTATTAGCAAAACAGGATTAACATTTTAACAATGATTTCTAGCTGGAATTAATCACTGCAGGCAAAATCTTTTGTTTTAACAGGTATACATAATTTATTCGCTGTGATTAAATCAGGAAGCTTTGGAGTCCTCTTAGCTACAGGTTACCTCATCTGGACACAAGGTGCTCTACCTGTCTGTGCGGAGCAGACTATCCCAAAGGAGAATGTTTTACTTTGGAATCACTCATTCAGATGCCACTGAATGCAAAGATAGAGATAACCAGCTTGGTCACAGACCTTTTTGCTTGTGATTTTACTTTGGTTTCTCCTTTTAAGTGTTTGGTTCCATTACTTTGATCAGGAAAGTGAGAAACTATGTTGGGAGCCTTATGAAGAGAAATACACTGCCTTTGGGGCATTATAGCAGAGAATGGACTTTGAAGAGCACCAGACCCAACCCACAACACCCTCTAACTGCACCATGCACTGGACCATCACCTAACCTAAGTCCTGTTTCTGTCAGTGACCTTCAAATAAAGCCTGGTGTGTGCAGATGTGCACCTGCACGCAGACCCACAGAGCACATGTGAGCACCTCAGCAAAAGGGAGGCTGTAATAAGCTAAGTATTGATCCTGGCAACTAGGAAACTAATAGTATATATTATTCTCTTACTATGCTGCACAGAACTTCAGTAGTGGTCCTTAATTCATGCATCGTTTTGAAAGGCTCAATAGCTACGATATGTGATGTGCTTTTTTTTCCCTCCCAAGTGTTTTCAGCATTAAAAGGCAACTAACATATGCTCTCCTTCCAGCCCGAGAGACCTATGTGCCCGCAGTCCTGCCAGTGAGGCACAGTACCCCGATGCAGCAGGGTGACACTGTGTGCACCAACAAACTGAGATCTCTGCAGGGACCTGATGGACAGTGGTGCAGCTAAGCAAGGGCAGAGGGGATCAGCTTGGTTCAGCGAGGCAGAAACTGAACCACGAAGCCTGTGATTTAGAGGTCCTCACGCTGTTTGTGATCTCTTGTTCCTTTCTAGATGTCCTTCTAGATGGCACCACAAAGAGCAGAAGGCCTTCAAGAAGCAGTTTTTGCAGCTAGGCATATTCAAAGCTTGATGTTAAAACAAAACTAAACCTAAGAGAGCAATCACTAGGAGCCATTACACAATGGTAAGAAGCAGCCTGCAACCTCAGCCAGTCCCTACTCCCATCTTCCTACAAGCTTGGCTGCACATACTTACAAGTTCATCATTGCTCCCCTTTTCTCTTGTGCCCCACGACCACACAGCCTGAACATCAGTGACCCCATTCCTGCTGCCCGAGTGTGGAAGGTGGTTAACCTTGCTTCTGGCATTCAGTATTACAGCTTCTTCCCTGACACTTTGGTTTCATCTGTCTATGGCTACAAATGCTAATATTCAGCTAAGCTGCTCTGAGACACCACTTGCATGCAGCAAGAGGAAAGCACAGGGGGAAAATAAACCCTGCAGTTAGTGTTCAGTAGGCTGTTGGCAGCACAAAGTGAGCACAAAGTGCCCAAATGACACATTCAAGCCCCAAAATACCTGGTGCAAAATCTTTAGTGAGAAGCCAAATCTTTAGTGAGAAGCAAAATGACCATAACAACAGGCTTAAAAAATAAATACTAAGAGGAAATATGAAGGTCACAACGGGAAGAATGCACTGCTTTAATATCAGTGTGAGAACACACAAGAATGCTTATAACGAAGGCTTTAAAATGAGTTTCATAATCTGCTGTGATTGAAGGAAAAGCCTTATTGAAGACCTCACTCATCTTGCACTTCATTGTAAGCACATGTTGGGGTTCCAGCCTGGAGCAAGGTGTTAATTCTGCAATTATTTCACAGGATTAGAACTTCATTTGTTTCCCCAGGAAATGCAGTGTTATTGCAAAGCCCATCCAGACACGCTAGTTCCTAATTAATACGGAATAAAAAGTGAATTCTCTCCTTTGTCCAAATAGTTTGCTTTGGCTCAGCTAGGAGCAGCAATTAGCAAGACAGCCTCCCTGAACGTATTTGATCTGCTACAGGGTTTCCTGCTGCGTATCAGAAGAACAAACCTGATTCCACACAATCCATGGCGTTTATGTTGGCTGGATGTGCTATAATCAAGAAGATCTTCCCCCCACCTCCCAAGGGCTTTGTTTATGTGCTTGTGGGTTTTCTGTGGAGAGACACGCACCTCATTTAGCAGTTCTGTTGATTTACACTCCTGCTCTTTACCGCTTCCCTTTGTAGCATTCGCTGTTTGTAGTTTGGTGCAGAAATTGGGTCCTGTTATCATTCCTGCTATAGGTTTTAGTAGCGGAGTAGAGGAACGGTTCCCATGGAAACGTTGCCGTGTTTCAGGGTGAGCTTTTCCTGGGATTTTCAAGGTTGTGCAGGGTGGGCTCTGGGGTGCTCGGGGCCTTTCTAAATGGGCTCCTGCAGCAGGCTGTGAGCACTTCCCTGCAGCGGCGAGAGGAAGGGAATGTATTTTTAGACTGCGTATTTCCTCTCTGATGAACTCTAATGCCTGTGAAAACAGAGCAGCTCGACGGCCCTGTGCCACAGACTGATGTTCTGGCCAATTCCCACCACTCCGACAACAGACCGGATCCTCTGTTGAAAGGCCACCTCAAACCCCCAGAGAGTGTTTTCCTTTCGTGCTGCGATCTTTGTGCTTAAGCCATCAGTGATGTTACGGCTCAACAGGGCTCAGTGCACTTGTCTGAGCCGAGGTGTCCTTGTGTCACCAGGGACTTCCAAAGCTCCCTGAAAAAACCATGACATCAACCTCCTCCTGCTCCACAGTTGAGGTGTTCAGGCCCAGAGACCACCATTGCCCATGGTCAACCCTGTCCCCTGGCACTTATCAAGAGCAATGCTAAATAAAACCAACCCACAAACATAAAATCACATGTGAAAGCATTAAACCGCTTTCTTTCTCACACAGCCTTTCTCTCAGCCCTCTGTGATTGCCACACACAGGTGGGTTGCATAAAACACGAGCTGTATCCATTAGTCACCTAAACAGTGCAAGAAGATGCACCTGCAGCCAGGATCCTGGCAAGACAGATCCCCCTCCCCCTTCCCTTTGTCCTCTTCCTTTCCAGAGCCTGGAGATAGGTTCCCAGGGTTATTTTTCCCTTTCCTTTTTCAACTGAAGACTTATAAATAGATGACTTTAAAGTTTACTTCAACCTATTCACAGTAGTTGGGAAAAACCCACCAAAGAAACTTCAGACTTCAGGTCCATGGCTACTGCACTGAAGATACAATCCTAACAGATTCTGATGCAAGTGGAGAGTAATTATCATGTTCTAACAAACACATTAAATAATTCATTATTATTATTTTGGCCCTTCTTTGTGGGCCAGGTGTTCAGGAAGCTCTTTCAGATGGAAGCAGCAATGAAGTCCCTGAGTTCCTTCCCCACCAGTCGCTAGCATGAGAAGAACCACTCGCTAATGCCTGAGCTGGAGCCACCCATAGCCTGGCTCCAGCACAGCCAGCAAAGACCTCCTGTTAATATCAGACAATATTGTTTTATTGAATATAGTTTTATTGTGTTTTCAGCGATAGTTTTATTTCATTTTCATCATTCTCCATGAATCTGTCTCAGTTTTCTGATTACCCCATGGAAGTGTCTGAGCTTTCTCAGTTAAAGATTGAGGTCAGGTTCACTGGTCCATGTTATCGCTTTTAAGTTCTTGAAACATGATAATACTATTTTTTAATTTATTTATTTAGAAAACTATGTAAAATTACTTATTATTTCTTTATAAGACTATTAAAACTTCATTTTCATTCACACCACCCATTTTGGGTTGCCTGACCTTCCCCCAACGTTAGCAGGAGTGCTCAGGAGCATCCCATGTAGTCTTAGTAAGCTTTTCTCTCCTCTCTGATCTTTTTGAAAAGCCAAAAGCATTTGGCTTTTCATCACAACTGAAGTTTCTTTTCCACATATTGAAAATCTCAGCCACACCATGCTATTTCTGGGATAAATCAAAACCATGAAGAGTCTGGAGTCAGCAAAGGAGGAGGGGAGAGAGGTTCTTTCTAAGCAAAGAAAAATGAGAAAGAGGAAAGACAAAAGAGAGGATAGTCATTACTAGCAAGAAGGTTACTTGTCCTTTCTTCCTGTTGCACTTTCTCTTTTCCCCTCACTCCTAATACTGTGGATATCAGAGGGGATATCCCAGGCAGAGCTGCTATCGAGTCAGCTCTTCTTACCTTCACGTTTGGATCACCAGAGTCACAGAGCTAGTATCTGGCTGGGGACATGCATTGCTGGGGTCCCTGTGTACATGGTTCACCAAGCCTAGAAAACACAAGTGTGGAGATATAAGGAGGTCTTGGCATTATGTACGTGGCAGCTGCATTTGCAGGTCTGTTCTGCAGCAACTCAAAATGAAGGGTAGTATGAAGATATTTTTCCCTCCCCTGAAAGTGGGGGGAAAAGAGGCTGAGCCACTTTCTCCTGCATCACACCGGTGAGATCAGTATAAAGAATTCACCCCAGAGACTTATTTCCAAACCATATAAAGAATTAAATGAAGCAGTGCCCTGGCAAGAGTGGGATTCACTGGGGAGGTACCCGGCAGTGGCACAGAAAGCCTGAGGGGCATTTGGTGTTTGAGAGGTTCAGGCAGCACAGAGAAGCACAGGCCGGGTGTTGCAGGGGCTGTTTGGGGTGCTGTGCTCAGTGCGTTCCAAAGGGCTTTGTGCTGTGTTCATAAACATGTCCATCAACTGCAACCTTTCGGGAACGGGCTCCAGTGGAACCTTTCACTTGCTGGAAAACAAACTGCCATTCTTTACCTCCTAATCCTTCAGCAGAGCAGCTTTTCCTCACTCCAGAATGTGAAATCCACCACGACATCCGCTGTGCAAGAGCTATTTAAAATTCACTCGCATCGTGAACTTTAGAGCTCCTTGATGCTCAGTTCAGAAGCTGGGAATGGCCCTGTAACAACATGTGCAGATTTTCAACTGAAGCAGAATTATGCTAAAAACAACTGAACAGGAAGTTCATGAGGCTTGGCAAGATTATGTTTTACTGGGGAACACCTAACCATGTGGGAAGAGATTAATTCAGATGAGATGAAGGTCCATAACTACTACAGCTGGTTTTATTCATTAGCACAGAGACGTATCAGCAGGCTACAGGACCCTCAAGAGCACTGCACCTCTTTCTCCCCACACCACCTACTTTCTCCTCTTAGTAAGCCACATTTTCAGAACCCCCCTCAGGATTTAATCATAGAGGAACAGAATGGTGTGGGTTGGAAGGGTGCTTAAAGCCCATACAGCTCCAACCCCTGCCACAGGCAGGGACACCTTCCACTAGAGCAGCTTGCTCCAAGTGCTGTCCTATGTGGCCTTGAACACTGCCAGGGATGGGGCAGCCACAGCTCCTCTGGGCAACAAAGAACAATTTATCAGCTTCAGGATCCTGATTGTACAAAGTTTGGGTTTCTTCCAGAAAATTTACTTTTCTGCTCTCCAGCATGAGCAGTGATAGGCAGCCCTTTCACAGCACCTTCCCTTCCCCCTTACAGCCCATGGAGCGGGATGAAGGCGGCTGGTTCAGGGGCATCCAGAGATGCACTGGGCACAGGAGACACACAGCAGGACACAACCGGCCCCCCCTGGACCCCCACCATGCCTGTGTGTCTTACCTGAGCAAAAACAGCTGCAGGAGCTCCACGTTGCCTCAAAGCCACACTGTGCAAGAAGCAGGGAGGAAAACCCAGCACACGTGCCCTGGGGCTGCCCTTGCAGCAGAGCTGGGGACTTAACACCCTACCTGGCCACCTGGAGCTGCTGCACAGAATCATAGAATCAATGAGGTTGGAAAAGACCGTTAAGATCATCCAGTCCAACCCTTACCCCAGCACTGCCAAGGCCACCACTAACCCATGTCTCCGGCTCCCCTCTCCAGCCATCATACATACAGCACCTACCTCCTTTAGCATAAAAGACAGCAGCAAGTCCACAGTGGTTTTAAAGACACCCGGAGAGAAAGTCAACAAAACCCCACAACGCGCAGCTCATTCCTCAACCAAGCAGGAAACATTTCAAATGGCTCCTTCCAAGCAAACCTCATGGGAGGCCAAGCACTTCATGGCTTCAGTCATTAAAGGAGAGCAAACAGTGTGAGATGGTATAATTTATTACCGTTGCTAACTGAACACAGATACTTGATACCCACTCGTATGCAGAACTGTAAAAAAATAGTTTTAATACAGTATCAAAATTTACACAAGTGTCGTGTCAAAAGACCAGTGTCCCTCAGGTTAGCCCCTGCACATCCATCCTGCAGGCACAAGTACGCGTTTTACATCGTTCCATACATACATAGAGATAGATATAGGAATACAACAATTGTAGTTTAACTATGCAAACAATATGCATGGGAGAAAACAACATGTAAAGGTAACAGACAGCTCTTTGGGCTGGGTTATATATATAGAAGAACCGATGCAAGAGTGCAGGGTTTCAACATGGAAGGCCAGATTCTGCATTTCCAACTCAAGGAGAAAGAGTGAAGAGGACTTTTACCCGAGAAAGCAATGCTGGATCGGAGGCCCTATATTGAATGGTACCAAGTAAAACTAACAACAGAAACCAGTAGAATTACTGCTGCAAATTAACACTGTTTTTCTGAAGACAATTAGCAGATTTACATCATAGTCCTAGATAACAAAAGATTGTACAGCAACCCAGCTACATTCCACTGCAGATAGCCCACGAACACAGCATGTTGCAAGCTCAGAGAAAACAGAGGTTCTGCCTTTGGCTCAAATCTTGGTAACCAAGAACAAACCAGAAACCCAGGAATTGTTGCATTCCTATTTTTGATGTTTAACTTCTATTAGTCTTTTTTTGATGCTCAGCTATAGTAAAAAGTTCAGCAACAGCATTCAGTCACAAGCCTGTTGCACATTCATACATGAAACTATCGTTGCTTTGAGATATACACAAAATACCTATTCGCTGCAATTCATTACACACAACTAGTATCATACGCATAGATAAAAATAAACTAAGCACATCTAGGGCGCCGTCCGGTCAAATCTCAGGCAATCTGAACAAGAGCTTTCTGCCTCATAGTAATGAAAGACATGCTCTGAGTATAATAAAACCTTTTTCTTTGAAAGAACACTACAGTTGGCAAGGAAAGCTTTTGTTTTACATATAATGCAGTGCAATCTTTTAGATCCTTATAGGCTCTTGTTAAATAAGCCAGCGTGTCTCTAAATTAAACAGGAGAAATTAGCATCCTGACAATTGGAAAATACTCTCCAGAAAAACACTCTGATTTGAGACCTGTAATAGCAATCCCGAAGTATTCTGTTCATTAAAGGGCTACGAACATCCTACACGTCTTCAGAAGATGTGCATCAAAGTGAATCGAAAAGAAAGCTATCGTTACTTTCATTTAGAAAGAAATTGTGTTTCACTACAAGGACTGTAGTTATGCTACACTACTGGCTGGTTAGGAGACTTGACGGTCTTTTAGCACCTCCAAAGGCAGGTATTCTACCAAAGCAAAAACCAAAAAATCACTTGGGAATTGCCTAAGCACCATTACCTGATCCTCTACAGACTGCAGGGTGAGTTACTAAGAGCTGACTTTCTCATAACTGCGGAGACCAAAGGCACAGTTTATCAACGTCTCTCCAGTCTGGTGAAAAACCTCCATTAAATCCAGCGGCAAAGTCGTTCAGGTTTGACTAAAGATTCACTGTAACTAAGCAAAAGAAAACTTATATCATGTAACTCCTGCAGAATCCTGATTCTCTTGGGTTAGGGTGGGAATACCTCAGTGCTCCTACATGTGGTGTGTTGGCAGACGATGCGGCGGCAGCGTTGCAGTAGCCAGTATACCCAGAGAGCAGCACTCGGGGACGCGGACAGCAACACGGCTCCTCTGGGAGACCTCTGGGAGAATCCCAAGCAGTTTCTAACCGAGTCTCTTGCAGTGCATACAGACACCCTGTCGTCAGCTGGAAGTTGCTGTGGACACAGCCAGTTCTTTCGCTCTCATCAGCAGTTCAAACTGTTTCTCTTCAGTGAGAGGATTTCCTCAGGGCCTTTTACATAGGTCCTTTATACTGATTTCCTGACAAATGTTGTCTAATTCCAGGGCACGACCCTGCAGCATCTCCAAGTTTCCTCCACACAACCTAAAGGGAGGGATGGAAGAGATGTTGTTATCACCAGTTCAGATGTACCATTGTTCATACAGACATGCACCTGGAAACACCACGCATTGCGCAGACCATGCAGCACGGGTAAGGACACAGGGGAGGGCCACACAACAGAAGAGGGTATTTCTCAAGGGGTACAACATTGCTTCTGAACACAGAAAGCACATGCTTCTAGGAAAAAATGGTTAGAGACAGATGAACTGGCACGTGCATCACCAGGGTGGTTTATGCTTTAGGTACAAGACTGAGGGCATTGACAGGCCTCAACTGAAACTCTGTTCAATACATCTCTTGCAGAACGCAGTTCAGAAGCACGAAGCTCAGTCCAAAGGAGCCTAAACGTTTCCCGTTTCAAACGCACCGAGCAGTTCTCTTTTCCAGAGAATTTCCTTGTTCTCTTACAATCAAGGAAGGCATTAAAAGTGTTGATTTCATTTGTTCTTCCTTGAGATCAGTGGAAGTGTGCCTGTAGGCACTGTTCTACACATGCCTGTGCGTTTTGCTGAACCAGAGCAAAATCTGCAATTCAGTAGAAGTGCGTGATTTGTCTCTTTGTGTGGACCATACGTTATAAAGGTTTCCTTCCTCAGGCTCGCATCTACTCCCATTCACAACCGCATAGCACTCACATTACAATTATGGAATTAGAAATGGAGGGAAGTTATACCCCCAAAAATTTGGCAAGTCTAAAAGGGTGGACTGATCATAAGCAGGAGAATCAGCAGCTTGTGTTGTATCACTGAGCATCTCTTCCAGGGACCACCAAAACCAAGAGAGGTGATCACCACACTGTGTAAAGCAACTTCAGATTATTTCTGTTTAATGAGTATCAACTAGCAACCACCTAAGGCAGAACTGCTGCTAAACCCTCATTAATCTCTGGACCAACAGCCATATGACTGTCAAGGAAGGCAAAAACTGTTTTCCATTGTCATTAGCTATTATTTGTATTTTACCAGTGCTTAAAGCCCAGGAGCAAAGAGATGGCATTAGCTGGAACTGAATCAACACAAAGCAGCTGGATCCTGGGAAGCTGACATCCTGAAAAGACAATTCCTACAGCTGATGAGCAAAGGCAGAACAACCCCATGGTCCCACTGTGATTCTGTGCAGGAGATGGGAAAATAACCCAGTTCCTTTGAGCCTTTGCTAAAGAAAACCTGAGTATAAGACTGGAAGCAGTGGCTACTGTCTCACTACACAGGACCAAACAAATTAAAGTCCTTCAAAGAGAAATGTCTTTAATGCTAATGGATGGGCACAACCCAAACCCTGCAAACTTTCCATATGACCAGTAGCCTAAAATCAGAAGTTACCATCACAAAAATATCTTTCAGCTATGTCTGATGTATTGTGAAACATTTTGCCATGCTGAAAGCATGAAAATGGGTTTTCAGTGAAGCCTCCTGCATCAGCTGTCTATGGCAGACCCATTGGAAATGGTGGAGGGCTGGATCTGATGAGATTCCAATCTTTGGTTGCTGATTTTCCTAACTTAATAGTATCAGAAGGAAAGGTCTCTTGGATAGCTTTGTCAGGAGGTACACTGCACCTACACGTCGCCTTTCAACAACTTTTCTGGTCAATAAACATTAGGCAATATTTACCAAGCAGCTAATGCTGAAACAATAACAAACTAAAAGGTGACACTTCCCAAAGTCCTTTATCTCCAGCTGAACAAATGACCCTGATTGCAAGGAGGGGACAAACACACACCAGACAGCCCTGGAAAGCCAACAGCCTCAGCAGTATTGCCCGCGGGGGTCAGAAGCAATACTCATGCCTTTTTTATGGGTGGGAAATGGAGAACTCCGTATCAGCAACCACTTCTGCTTGTGCACACAGTGCAACAGGTACCTGGGTCTCGAAGGCATCACAGGAATTTTGCCTCCTTTTCAGAAACACAGGATGATATAGGCTACATTTAACACCGAGCTCCTTTTGTGTTGGCATATGTACAGTTCTTTGCACAATCATGGTAGCTGTACATGTTATCAGCCCACTAGTTCAACACTGACCTGTCACAAGCAGCACTAATGGAATTACTTTGTGTTTACAAGCACTGAAAAGAAAATGTAATGCTTAAGCATTCCTGAATGCGTTTTAAACAGTTATGACAAATTGCTCAGTACCACAAATTTCACTCAGATTTTCAGCATTGAAAAACCTTGACTGAATGAAGGACAGTTGTAAGGTTCATGATACAGCCATGGCAATTCATTTCTAGCTCACTTCCAACACACCAGAGTAAAAGGATGGGGAGATCTTCTCCCTGGGAGCCAGGCAGAAAGCTACACCCCAAGTGCAGGAGAGAGCAGCTACATCGCCTGTTGGATGGGGGAGCACTCAAAGCCCGTGGTACTTCATCAAATATTTGTGGAGAGCTCTGGACTCCCTCTTTCCCAGCTACCCCACCAATCATATAACGCATAAACCATCTTCCCTTTGGCTCCCAGCCCAAGTGAGCCTGCTGCAGCCCTGTGAACAAAACTTACCAGTAATCCGAGGAAAGTCATGAAGAGCACCCCTCCAGGCTTGATCCAAATGTTCCTGGGCTTTGAAATTACTTCCATGCTCACTAATACATGGGATGGTTTGGGTTGAAGGGACCTTAAGGCTCATCCAGTTCCAACCCCTGCCACGCGCAGGGACACCTTCCATAGAGCAGCTTGCTCCAAGCCCCTGTGTCCAACCTGGCCTTGAACACTGCCAGGGATGGGGCAGCCACAGCTCCTCTGGGCACCCTGTGCCAGCGCCTCAGCACCCTCCCAGGAAAGAAGAGCTTCTGCCTAAGAGCTCATCTCAGTCTCCCCTCTGGCAGGTTAAAGCCATTCCCCTTGGCCTGTCCCTCCATCCCTTGTCCAAAGCCCCTCTCCAGCTTTCCTGCAGCCCCTTTAGGCACTGGAGCTGCTCTAAGGTCTCCCCTTCAGGAGCCTTCTCTTCTCCATCTGCCCCAGCCCAGCTCTCTCAGCCTGGCTCCAGAGCAGAGCTGCTCCACGGCCTCCTCTGGACTCGCTCCATGACACAATAAACTACCTCTAAACCTGCTACTACACATTCCTACATTCTCACAAGACAAGTATATAAATACAATGCAAAACCATTGCCAAATATGTTGATGCTGTAGTACCAATATCATATGCACATCCTGAAGAGAGTTCCCACATCCATTATCTTAATGAAATACCAACATGATCATATAACTCCATAAAGTTTCTATAACATGAATTATACATCCGAATTGCATTTTTGTACAAATCAAAACTATGCACCAAAATTATGCAGAGATTATTATAGAGCCCAAAATGAAATTTGTCATCCTTCCGCTGTTTTTACAGGCAAAATGAAGCTGTGGCAAATGTTTCATGCAAAACACCCACAGTGCATAAAGCTGCAGCAAAACAGTGAGCTACAAACAGGAAGGAACTGCAATGAGAATGTGAAAGAAAAGAGACATTATCATTAGTTTAGCACAGATCCACGTTTAACACTGACTAGATGAATACAAGAAAAAGTAAAACCAGAAAGGAAATAACCAAGTGTTTGAAAAGTATAATATATCAATAGCGAAATCAGACATAAATTATAGACTTCAAAAGGAAAGGGAGCATTTCGGTGCCAGCAGCAGAGCTTTGAATCCCTGGGGAACAAAGAGGCAAGGCAGAATCCAGGTCTATCTTCAGGATTTACAAAATGGAATTGATCATTTCAAAGTTAGCATTTTAGAAGTGGCATCACATCACGAGGACTTTTATGGATCGCTATTAAATATGTATTAGTTAGAAACTGCTTTTGTAGCCATCATTTGCAAAGGAATAGAGCAGGCAGGGAAGTTCACAAGTGCCATTGCTCAGGTGGGGAAACTGAGGCTGCCAGACTGCAGCTGACTTATTCTTCCAAAGGATGAATTCAGGCCAGCTGACTCATGCAGTCCTTCATCCTTTATCACACATCGACTTTTGTGATCAACACTAACCGACATGTTAAAATGACAGCATTCCAAATAAACCAGTAATTGCATTACAGAAACAGACACTGACTTAATTTCCATACAACCTCTTCAAGGGCTTATTGTCAGCATTTAAACAGAAGTACCTTGCATTTTCAGGTGTTTCCAGGCTCATTGTGGAATAGAAAATGAAACACCTTAAACTTATACAGCACATTGCTCCAACCACAGCTTTTTCTGTCTCACGTAGGTAGTGGTAAGAGTTTTAGGAGTCTTTAATAACAATAACCTGCTGATTTATATTGTCCTGAGCTTCCAAGGCAAGGGTATGCTTAATAAAAGGACATTTTACTTTATAAATCTGTTTTGTAGCCACAAATAAGAGCGATGGTAGATTTAAGCTTTCATGGGACCTCCTGACTATGGGCATACATATACAACGGAGCAAAAAATTGCACTTAGACGTAATTAGAGTGATTACAGTGCTCTGGATTGCAGGGCAGGAGGGATCAGGAAATCTTCTTGCTTGGGTACCACAGGACACTCACTTTTCTGCAGCAACTCCTATACTTACCCTCAGACCTTTGATTAAAGCATACCTCAATTCCATTTGTAGATGGCACAGTGGAGACTCCAGTAGGTGACTCTGAACTCAGGATAGGAAAACCCAATGCAAGTTTCACAGGTAAGGCTGTGCCCATGGTTATTCAGGAAGCCACACTAGATAACCATCATTACTCCATAAATAGAACCCCTGGTCTGCAAAGCAAACTCTGTGGGACATGCACACCTCCATGCATGAGCATGCAGGATGGTCATATACAACTTGCAAGAGGAAACAAACACATCCTGCCATATGAAATAGTTACTTATATATCCCTAGGGATACTATTTGCACATAGGGAATAATCCCATAACCACTGGCAGGCTGGGGAAAATCACCAAGGTCCCAGCATGAGGATGCACAAGGCAATTTCTCCTTTCAACCACCCTGAATGATGGACCAGGTCATAGAAGAGCCTGTATCAGACCAGCTGCATGGCAAAGCTTTTCCCTCTCTTTCACCACTGTCCCCACCACTGGAGGAGTCTCAGGTAGATATGGTTATTTTTTACAGTCTCTTCATTACTCAGGAGAAAACCACGCTATTTTTAGCAATGACCTCCCTCTGTTTTCTTCTGGATCTGCCCCTTTACAACACATTCCTGCTCTTCAGATTTCTTGCTGCGCAGAAGGGGATCGCACCAACAATGAGGTTTTGTAACAACTCTTCCTTGCAGGAATTCCAAATGGCCAAACGAGTAAGGAAAAGCAGGCTCCTGAGGCTGGCTCGCTCTTCCTCCTGCATCTGATTCTGCTGAGCGATGCAAGCAGGAGCTCTGCATTCCCTAGACAGGCAGGATCAAACCCATCTGCTCCACTCTGGGAAACAGCAGGATCTCGTCCCTGGCTGGGAATGGGGAAGGTGGGGCAGTCTGCTTAGCTGACAGCTCACTTTCCTTTTTGACTATCCCAGTGTCATTTATATCTATCTCTGCCTGCTGCAATACCTCCTAGCAAACTCGCGGCTGAGCTTTCACATCACACTGAACTAAATTCTGTGTATTCCTTATCAGTCCATTTCAGCAACCAACGTATGAACCATTGTTCAAGTATTTCCCTTACACCAACCAGCAATTACAGGTCGTACAAGAGCATGTTGTTAAAGGTTCCACTCAGGAAAGTGTCTTTGCCAACGGGAATTTTAAGAACTACAAAAGGCTTTTCCTGATAATTATGCATGATCTCTTGACAGAATTACTCAGCATAGCTTTATTTTCTGGGCAACAGCAGGTGAAATACATGGGAGATGCACACAGGAAGTTGAGCACTGCTGAAGCAGGCTCCTCACCAGCCAGGAATGGTGCTGGTTCATCCCATGTCCTCTCCTGTACAAGGACAAGACCAGTGCACTCATAGGCAGAGTGCTGCTGATTGGGGACATGGGCAGTAGTGGTCATTAGAGAAGGGACGTGTAGTTGTGTGCACATGGAGAGGGGTCAAGCTCTCTGCTGCTGCTGCTTCCCCTCTGGATGTCAGGAAACAGGCAAGGTGGCTGCGGTGAAGCGCTGCCATGCCCAGGTTTTACGTTACAGGAAGGGGTCTGATTGCTGTAATTTGTGCACAGATCACTTGTATAAACCTATTTCCTCAGGCTTCATGGAGGGGAAGTCAATGTCACCCAGCCATGTGGAAGATAATCACCCTGTGCACAAACTCAGCGAGTCGACAGCACTCCAGAGCTCTTGCTGTGCACTGAGCACCTCCATGAAGGCCCAGACCAGAGCAAATGTCTACAAAATCCCTTCCCGTTCTCCCCTGAAGGAGTGCAAACCCGCCCCCTCCAAGGAACCAGTATGTCCCTGCAGTATGTGTACAGGTGGGGAGTGACACCCACTTAACCAAATGAACATTAAAGCAGTTTAGCTAATGAGTAAAATCCAGAGGAAGACGTGCACAAAGCACCAGGATACAGTCACGTCAGAGCCAGCTCCAGGAGGCAGGAACAGGGAGTCCCTGCTCTCTGCTCAGCTCACCATCAGGTTTTGATCCTCTCCGGAGGAGCACGGACAGAGCTGATGCCCCTGCTGTGGCAGGACAGGGAACTCAGCCACTGGTTGACTGGGATCAGCTGATAAACCATCACATCTTTGACAGCTTTCTAAGTTTCATTAATTGCAGTAGTTTCACAGTTAACATAGGTAAGAACTTGGAGATTTCCCCCTCTGATTGCTTGTGGCAATTGCTGTTCATCACTACAACACAGGTCTGTGCAATCCAACCCTGACTTCAGAGTAAAGCACATCTGCTCTCAAAGAGATTTCAACGCTGACCTTGGGATCACGATGCATGGTCTTCAGCCCAAAGTCCCGCTAGTTTTATTATCAATACACCGTGCACATTGGCTTTGTCTTTGCATTAAAGTATTTCTCTCTGCATGGGTTACAGGAATCCATCATATTCCACTGGAGAACAAGCAGGCATCCCAGGTGAAGTAGAAAGACTTCCTCATTTGGAAAACCACCAGTTTCAGGTTCAAAATAAAACTGCACACGTGAAAGTAGTTTGGAGAGCAGCTACAGCTGGCACTGACCCCATTGTAAGGGCCAGATTCCCGCCCCGAGAAACACACAGTCCACAGATGCAATGGGTGACAAACAGAACACCAATCTCACTCATGACAGTAACATCCCAGTGGTGTCCACAGGAATGTTGCCAAGACAAATATGACACGTGCTGGGGAACAGACAGGACGTTTGGCATGGACTGTACCGGAGGAGCGTTACCTTCAGAGCATTTACCACTGAGTCAGACTGCTGGGAGGCTGAGCCATGTCCACTGACGCTAGCTGGCTCGTTTGCAGAGCAGTAGCTCCCCTCCGCCCCTCCTGGCATCCTAATGGGATCCTTCACAAGAAATTAAACACTATTTAATAAAGAAAAGGGTTGGCAACTAATTACAACAGATGTCAGTTAGTTACTGTTCTGTTTTAAAAGGCTGAAAAGCACTGAAGGCATGTTTCACTCCGAAGTGCCCCTCTTTCTGTGCCACAGTAACCAAAATCCACATGAGGCAGCTCAAGTGCTACGGTTGAGTGTCACCCAAACACTCTCAAAAGGCCCTCAAAGGCAACTATAGCTGGAAAATCAGGATATAGTAGTAAAATTTCTTATCACAGAGTGGCTTGTGTTGGGAGGGACCTTGAAGCTCATCCAGCTCCAACCCCTGCCACGGGCAGGGACACCTTCCATAGAGCAGCTTGCTCCAAGCCCCTGTGTCCAACCTGGCCTTGAGCACTGCCAGGGATGGGGCAGCCACAGCTCCTCTGGGCACCCTGTGCCAGCGCCTCAGCACCCTCCCAGGGAAGAGCTTCTGCCTTATATCTAACCTAAATCTCCCCTTTTTAAGTTTGAATCTCCCCTGTTTAAGCTTGAGATGTCAGTTTACACCCAACAGTGACAACCTCATGGGCTTCTTCCAGTGAACAGCCAAACAAACACGAGCTACATAAACTCTTACAGCTCAGTCACCTCAAACTTTGCAGGATGTAAAGCACCTCCTGGAGCGACTGCAGTGCCGAGGTAACCTGAGCAAGCAGCCTGCTTCAGAGGAGTGCTAAAAATACCCCTGCTGCGTGCATGGACAGCAATGTGATAGCTGCAGTGGGAGGGATCCTTCTGAGGTGCCTTCAGCCTGACCTGCTCTTCACTGCCATTCTTCATGTAGAACTTTGTTTTATAACAAAGAGAAATGTAAAGAAGAAAAACATTTCAAAGGTTGAGAGATGAAAAGTTCTTTTCTTACAAAGTAAAGAACCACTGTAGGAAACATTAAGAAATAATGCAGCAGGAATTCCTGCTGGAATGTGTGGGAAATGCATTTCTGAAGGGAAAATAATGACAGTGGGAAGAGCCTCTGATCAGGATCAGTGCCCCGATGTGCACTAACGTGCCCTGCTGAGCAAGCACGAAGCACATTGCAGTCATTGGGGGCAGGTCTATATCTAAACAATAGGAAAGATGAAGGTGGCTATGGGAGAAAAAGGGCACAGAGAGACGGCATGAGCTGAGCTTCACAGATCCAGTCTGCCTGAAAATGTGTAACTGGAAAGAACGCCAGTCCAAAGCAGGTTTATCTGCTGTGCATGGCTTCCTCAAGATGTGCCCAGGCTTTTGCAACCAATGCTGCCAATGTGGGATATCACAGGGAGAGGAACCCTTGCAACTGCTGGCCATGGAATCATGGAATCATCGAGGTTGGAAAAGACCTTTAAGCTCCTCGAATCCAACTATTCCCAGCACTGCCAAGGCCACCACTAACCCATGGCACTGAGGCCTCGTCTCCACGGTGTGTGAACACTTGCAGGGACGGTGACTGCAGCCCTGCCCTGGGCAGCCTGTTCCAATGCTGAGCACCCTGTGGGGAAGGAATTGTTCCTCAGCTCCATCTAAAGCTGCCCTGGTGCAGCTTGAGGCCGTTTCCTCTTGTCCCATCCCTTGTTCCTTGGGAGCAGAGCGCAGCCCCCTCCTGCCTCCATCCTCCTTTTGGGCAGCTGTAGAGACATGTTAGACTCATGCCCAGTGAGCGTCTGCAGGACTGAACCTCACATATTCAAGACAAACACTAAAAAATGTAATAAAATGAGACTGCTGCATATGTTAAACCCATGGAAAAGGTACCTTAACTCTGCATTTAATATAGAAACTCATCTTCCTATGCTGCCCTCCTGCCAAGCCATGGATGACTGTGTGAACCACAAGAGTGGGGACTAATGGGTCTCATAACCAGGCTGACAATAGCAGCACACACTTAGGGCAAAGTGCAGTGTATCATCCTGTACTTCTCCCCAGCAATGACTATTATCAATTTGCTGTGATATATGGAGGGAGGTTTAGGACTTCTTTTTCTTTGGGCAGGATTTATAGATCTGTTAGTGACTGGGCAGACTTAATGCTGTACTTTGGGAAAGGAAATGAAAGGGGGAAGGAAAAGGGGTAGTAAAGCAGATTGGAGCAATTCTGGTTTAGGATAAATTCCCTCAGTCAGCTTTGGGGTTTTTATAAGTCAAAGCATTCCGTTTCTTTTACAGACTTCAGAGCCAGAAAACATTTCTAGTTAGTTTTGAATGGTAAAATACAAATATTGCTATGAAAAGGCTGGGAATATTAGTGCAGATTGTACATCTAATGCCTCTTGAATATGAGAGAATGCAAAACTCCTGTGAACTGTGCTGCTCTCAGAGTTCAGGCTTCCTTCCCTCCAGGCATCCTCACAGCCTCTTCTGTGCCATCTGCATCTCATGAGAATGAGAAACTTGTTGTGAACACAGTGCTTTAAGCAGGCAGCATCCCAACACATGTTGGTAGGACACTGAAAGTTAGTATTTCCCCTGTGGGCATCCTTCTCCCTCTGTCCTTGGTAAGAGACATCAGCTTTTCCTTAAGAGTAAGGCAGGTTTTGCAGCCCTGAAGTCCCATCCTCCAGCTCAGAGACTTCTCATCTCAGGGGATGCAACTCCACAAAGGCAGGATAGCTTCTGCCTGCTTTGGAGGAAGCTTATTCCAGCAGGGAATGGGGACGGGACCAGCCTGAACGTGGGTCTCTTGTTCTTCAAGTCCTGTGAGCCTGAAGGCACTTCAGTGCTACTGACAGTGTTATGAGTTTCTGAGGCAGTGAAGCAAAACAAGAGGAAAAGGCACTTTGCCAAAGTGGAGCTGTCTGAAAACAAGGTGCCTTAGGAGACCAGAAGTGTGCTTTTCAGCCCTATCATCACAGCTGCTGCTTGCCATGGCGATGTTTAACCTTCCACCAAAACTCAACCTGAACTTCCTCGCACTGAATCCATTCTCTGCTGCTGCCCAACTCAGATTTCAACTGGATCCTAAGCAGCACCTTGAAGATGGGAGGAGAAATCCTGTTCCCTTCCTCCTCTTCTTCAGCTCCACACACAGCACTTGCATTCAGCCACTCGAAGTAGGCATCCCACGTGTACACATGTGACCTTTCCACTTATTATCTAGTAACAAAGCTGTGCAAGTGGAACCAAATCGGACAGAAGGGATGAAGTCATAGCACTGAAATCACAGATTCACAGTATCCCAGACTGGTTTGGGTTGAAGGGACCTTAAAGCTCCTCCAGCTCCAACCCTTACCATGGGCAGGGACACCTTCCATAGAGCAGCTTGCTCCAAGCCCCTGTGTCCAACCTGGCCTTGAACACTGCCAGGGATGGGGCAGCCACAGCTTCTCTGGGCACCCTGTGCCAGCGCCTCAGCACCCTCACAGGGAAGAGCTTCTGCCTAAGAGCTCATCTCAGTCTCCCCTCAGAGAGTTATTACTCCTATGAACTTCATGCCTTACTTATTAAATAAAGGCATCAAATAAATTTAAGAACATATTTATATAATTTTCTGAAATAAGCCATTGTCTGATCCTGCACTGATTTCTTAACACTTGCAGGACATATCACCTGACAGTGCAAATCTGATCTGCAAGCTGGTAGACTGTCTCCAGGCCTATTTTCTTCCCAATAGCTATAAAAAGCTAAAGCAGAATTTCACATTTGCTTTCATTTGCCGTCTGCCTGGCTAGCAAATCTGCATTAACTGTGCATGTTGATCTGTATTAACTGTAATGTATTGACTAATTTTGAATAAACAGTGCTGCAAACATCAACATCTGAGATATAATGTACTCATCCTACACTGCCAACCATCCCCTCCTTCCCTGCCAGCCCTGGCGCCCAGGCTACAGCATGGTTTGGATGTTGCCTCCTCCAAAGTGTACTCTTGGGTGGATTACACTGCTGCTGAAAGCACATTGCCTGAGGCGGTAGAACCCACATTATATCCCACGTACATCTTCTCATAAAGAAAAGAGAGGGCAATCTCTAAATGTGTAGATCCATTTTCTGTTGGAAGTAAATCTGCACAATATCTAACGCCAACACGTGACTCCAGTGAATAGAAAGCACAGGAAATCTGACTCAGCCCCACAATATCACGTAACAAAAATGAGATGAATGGAAATGTAGCACCTTCCTCACACTGACTGCAAAATGTGAGGGATACTCAGGCCATTCTCCCACAGAGGCAAAGGCAAACCCTGCACTGTGCCCTGGCCACAGTCAGAATAAAGGCCCCTCTGTCGAACAGGGTACTTGATGGAGAGAACTAATCATGAGCTTTTCTACTTGAGCCAGTAAAACCCACCATTTGACAAGGGCAGTCATGAATGAAAACCACATAGTGCAGAGCACACTGTGCAGCTCCAGTCATGGCGATTCATCTCTCAGCCCCTCTGGAGGAAGCATTCCGCTTGCTGCCTGACTCCCAACCTCCCCACGGCATGCAGGGAGAGCTGAGGAAGGAGAACCACAGCTCCTTGTGCCCCAAGGACATTGAGTCACCTCCCCAAAGCTTCTGAGAGAACACAGTTTTCCTGTCCACTGGGCACTGCTCTGTTCACTTACCGTTGGAGACCAACTTCAAACACCCCAGACCTCATTCTCCAGCAGCCTTTTATCCCAGAGGCAAGTGATTTCCTGGGAAGTATATCCTTCCTGCTGGGTAACTGGCACACCAGTTCAATCACTATCTGATGTTCAAAGCTTGCCTCTGGTTTCCTCAGCCCTCACTTTCCGGTGAGCTCAAAGAAAACATGGGCTGTGTTTGTCACCTTGTTTCAAGCAGGCAGGAGAAAGGAAACCAGAAAACACCACATTGCAGTGTGTTGCTGTGCTGGATTAAATAACACACTGCACAGAACTGCAACAATTGTATTAGGGAACATTCTTGTCCATTAAAATACACAATTTTACAATGCTGCAGCTACTCACCACCTAACTCCCGCTCCCAAAGACCTCAGGAGAAACCTCTATTTGTGCATATTGCTGCCACAATCCACACAGCATCATGACTTATTTGAAGCACACTCAGGTTTCTGAGTGGCCAAAATCATTGCTGGCTACACACCTTCACAGAATCACAGAAGAGTTTGGGTTGGAAAGGGCCTTAAAGCTCATCCAGTTCCAACCTCCTGCCATGGGCAGGGACACCTTCCAATGGACCAAGCTGCTTCAGAAACAACCATTTTGCTGATGACACCAAGATGTGTGGTTTGGTTGATAGGTTGTAGGGAAGGAATGCCATCCAGAGGGACCCTGACACACTTGTGAGGTGGGCTGATGCCAACCTGATGAAGTTTAACCGTGCCAAGTGCAAAGTCCTACACCTGGGTCAGAGCAATCCCAGGCACAGCTCCAGGTTGGGCAGAGAAGAGATTCAGAGCAGCCCTGCAGAGAAGGACTTGGGGGTGTTGGTTGATGAGAAAATGAACATGAGCCGGCTGCAGTGTGCGCTCACAGCCCAGAAACCAACCGTATCCTGGGCTGCATCAAGAGGAGCGTGACCAGCAGGTCGAGGGAGGTGATCCTGCCCCTCTGCTCTGCTCTCCTGAGACCTCACTTGGAGTATTGTGTGCAGTTCTGGTGTCCTCAACATCAAAAGCACATGGAACTGTTGGAACAAGTCCAGAGGAGGCCTCGAGTACGATCAGGGGACTGGAGCACCTCCTGTATGAAGACAGGCTGAGAAAGTTGGGGCTGTTCAGCCTGGAGAAGAGAAGGCTGCATGGAGACCTCAGAGCAGCCTTCCAGTATGTGAAGGGGGCCTATAGGGATGCTGGGGAGGGACTCTTCGTTAGGGACTGTAGTGAGAGGACAAGGGGTGATGGGTTCAAACTTCAAACAGGGGAAGTTTAGATTGGATATGAGGAAGAAATTCTTTAATGTAAGGGTGGTGAGGCACTGCAGTGGGTTGCCCAGGGAAGTTGTGAATGCTCCATTGCTGGTGGTGTTCAAGGCTGGATTGGACAGAGCCTTGGGTGACATGGCTTAGTGTGAGGTGTCCCTGCCCCTGGCAGGGGGGTTGGAACTGGATGATCTTAAGGTCCTTTCCAACCCTGACTATTCTATGACTCTATGATTCTATGATTTTCAGCTGGTCCTTCATAAACCTCTTTTGCTGATGAATGTGTAAGAGGAAAAGGCTGTGGCACGTCCAAATCTTGGCACCCACAGATATAAAGACCACCACTATTTAAGATCTGCAAGGTTCACACTCTACTAGGCTCCACTCTACTAGGACTCTACTAGAAAATCATGAGTACAAAGCAATTCCAGACCTTGGGAATTACTCTGGGAACAAATCTGTTCTTCCCTCTGAACTCTTGTTGTAATCAGGTTTTCCTTGAATTTGTATCTGGATTAACACCAAGCCCATAAGCTCTTCCCATTCAGTTAACCCAAGGTGAAAGCACTGTGCTTGGTGCACCCAGAGACAAAGACCTCTGTCAGAACCTCAGCTGTTGTCACTACATTAATGACCTATTAATTTAAACAGAGGAGGAGAGCACATGAAAGAACCTGGTGGGTGGATGCAGTTGATTTACTTTCAGCAAATATTTGATGACATGATGAGATAACATGGGTTTGTTCAATGGGCTTTAATTACATTTTGGTTGAAGGATTCCCTATTCTCCTACATGCTATGGAAGGGAGGAGACAAACAGTATTGGGCTGTGAATAACACAGATTGCACAAGAAAAATGCTAACCAAACAGTTCCCATCTTCTAATTAGATTTATAAGTAAACCCATGCCACGCACAGGGAAAATAGAACATACAGAGCTCAGCAAAAAGGGTTCTGAAAGAATTGGAAAGGGGTTGAAATAAAACGTTACAGTCTAAAGGAAGGGGGAAAAAAGAGGGAAATGCAAATGTTAGAAGTGCGTAAAAATAAACTACTGTGTGCCTAAGGATCATGCCTGCCATTTCACACTGAAACACACTGCAAAAGGCAAACTTTCTGGGTCAACCCCCCCCAAAAAAGTGCCTGAAGCAGCAGTGGAAATGAAAGAGGTACAACAATAAGAGATGGAAAAGGACCAAAAGACTGGCAAAGGAAAGAGTGAGGAAACAGAGGCAGGAAAGCCCACGTGGGAGGGAGCAGAAGGACTCAGTTCAGCCTCATGGCATTGGTGCTGCACACTGTGGAAGCTGGAGCTCAGCTCTGTGCATCCAGCCCCATGTCCCATGCAGTTTGCTCGCTCAGAAAGCAGCATCCCGGCAGCACCTCCTTTCCCCTTCATTAAAAGGTAAAGCTAAATTACAAGGACAAGGAGTTAGAAGGGGGAAATGTCTGACAGTTCTCCATCTCTGCCTCTTGCTCCCTCCACCGATGAAACAAGCACTGAAGCAATTTAAATTGGGTGGTTTGCCAAGTAGATCTTTTGCAAATGCATTCGCTGTCATTACATGACAGATGTCCACATTTCCATAACTTTCCAGCTGAGTTTATCAGCCCTGAGATACAACCCCTACGAAAACACAGGGAGATCTGCAGTTAATTGCTGTGTGGGTGCCTGATCCTGATCTTGCTTCCCGCAGCAAGAGGCACGGACAGCGGTTATGCACCTCACTGGGGCTGGGAGGACCCTCCTGTTTCCAGTTATCTGAAGCTGCTCGCTGACATGACAGATCTGTCACACCCAGGAAGCTCCCACTGGGATCTGAATCCAATGTCTTGATTATTGCTGAGTGGTTTTCATTACTATATGCATAGACACGACGTTCGGGTGTATTGGGTTTGTGTGGCAAGGTTTTGGTAGTGGGGAGCTACAGGGGTGGATTCTATGAGAAGTGGCTTAAAGCTTCCCCCATGTCCAATGGAGCCAATGCAGCCAACTCCATGACAGACCTGCCAGTGGCCAAGTCTGAGCCCATCAGTGACAGTGGTAGCACCTCTGGGATAACAGATTGAAGGAGGGGAGGGAAAAAACCTGAAGAGAGGAATGAGAATGTGTGAGAGAAACAGCCCTGCAGCCACCAAGGTCAGTGCAGGAGGAGGGGAGGATGCGCTGCAGCCCATGGTGTAGACCACGGCGAGGCAAGCTGTCCTCCTGCAGCCCATGGAGGTCCATGGTGCAGCAGATTTCACCCACAGCCCATGGAAGGACTCACGCTGGAGCAGGGGGATGCCTGAAGGAGGCTGTGACCTTGTGGGCAGCTCTGGGCAGGACCTGTGGAGAGGAGCCTGTGCTGGAGCAGGTTTGCTGGCAGGACTTGTGACCCCAAGGTGGACCCGTGCTGGAGCAGGGGAAGAGTGTGAGGAGTCCTCTTCTGAGGAGGAAGGAGCGGCAGAGTTGAACTGACCACAACCCCATTCCCCATCCCCCTGTGCCACAGGGGAGAAAGGTAGAGAAAATGAGGAGTGAAGCTGAGCCCAGGAAGAAGGGAGGGGTGGGCAGAAGGTGTTTTATGATTTGGTTTTATTTTGCATTATCTTATTCTGATTTGATTGTTAATAAATTAAGCTCCTTTCCCCAAGCCGAGCCTGTTCTGCCCCTGACAGTAATCAGTGAGTGATGTCTCCCTGTCTTTATCTTGACCCACAAGCCTCTCATTATATTTTCTCCCCAGTCCAGTTGAGGAGGGCTGTGACAGAGCAGCTTTGGGGGGCACACGGCATCCAGCCAGCGTCAACCCACTGCAGCTGGTTAGAGCACTGGTCATGCTATCTTGTGTTTTGGGGGTTTTTTAGTGTTAGCAGCAAAACTCGATCCACAGTGATTCTGTAGTCCCAGGTACATTTTGAGGCAGCCAGAGCCAAGGGCCATAGGGAACTTTCCTGCTCCAGCCCCATGGGGGAACTATGGTCTGAAATCCAAACCAGAAATTCTCTTGCTCAGACCCTTTTGCCTCCATCACTGCTGTCACAGTCCCTCACCTCCATGAGGGTTTGAGAAGCACCAGTGCACACACAGCCCTTGTCTTGGGCACAGCCAGCACTGTCTGGCATTCCCAACACAAGATCCATCTGCACACCATAAATCTTGGAAAGCATCTGCTTTCCTGCACAAAAATCCTATTTGTGGTCAGGAACTGAAAGGGCCTGGATCCTGTTACATGCTCTTTGAGAGAAAGCAAAAAAGAGAACATAAAAAGAACAGCTAATTACAGCTCTCACCAGCACAGCAAACCTACAACCCATCTATGGCTCCTCATAACTCTTAAACCCACTACTATGCTATAAACTGCCACCAGAATAACTGTGCACAGCACAGGAAGGCTTTAGCATCCTCAAGTGAATATGTGCATTTTTATACCTTTGCTATTACCTGATCAAACTAAAATATTGACTCAGTGGTGGTACTGCATTTCCTCTGACACAGGAGCCCTTCAGCAGAGCAGAGTGAACTAAAACTCAGATTCCATTTGAGCAGTGATGGCAGCACTTAAACCCATTTTCTCTGGAAACGTTCTTGCTACTAAATATTAATAAAACCTTTACATTAGAGGGCTGTGGGGTTTTGAAAAGAACAAATCAGTGGGGAGGGAGACAAGCAAAGCAAAAGCAATTGGAAAAGAACCACACCTAAGTGATAGATGGAAGGAGTGATTTAGCTGAAGAGGGTGTCAATGAAGGTGCCAGTGCATTTTCATGAGGGACACATAAGCAGAAAAGGGGAAAAAGAAAGGATATTGAAAGGAGAAAGAAGGAAAAAGTGGCAGGAGGAGAGAAAAAAGCCTCAGAAAGCAAGGCAAGGACTCTTCAGTAAACACCTATCAGAGGCTTCATACAAGTGTGAGTTGTCACCTCTCTTGTACCAAGCGCAGTCCTGCAACTCCCAAAGCCTCCCACTGCTCCAGTACCATCAAAGAGGTGCTGTGCACAAAGCAAAAAGGCACTTTTTTTCTGAAGCACTGGGGAAATTTGAAGGCAAAACACTTTAAGAGCTGTGCCAAAAAGCTTCATCAGTTGTGGAGCTCATCCTACATTTGCAGCTGATTTGTCAAAAGTGCTTGGTCTGGCTTAACGCCCAACAAACTCCCATTCCTGCCATTAAACTGAATCAAAGCAGTGCTTGGAGCTGATGCATTTCCATCCTGTATCCTTGTCTTTGTGACAAGGCCTGATCACTGCTCACAGCACGTTCAAGGCGTCACTCAGAGGAAACAACCCGAAATGAACTCATGCAAATGTGATGCCGAGGTAACTGAATGCAAAGTCATCAAACTGAATGTTGGTATCTACATTTCCTTCCTCTCTTCAGGAGGAAAGGTGAGATATGTCAGCAAACATGAACCTTCTCACTCATTTTTCTTAGCATGAACATGCAGAGATATTAGGAGATTTTTCAGAACTCTCCTACAGATCCTTGTGCCAACAAAACCAAACACAAGCCAAACTCCGGCCTGTGTATTGAAAATCAAACCTCAGTTTGCAGGTTTGCTCACCTAGTTCTTCCCCTTCAAATGCCCACAATCAGCATATTTTGTTCCAATTACTTTTGCCACAGCTACAGGTTTAAGTGCTATAGTCACAAGCACTATGTTCTGGTTTTGGCACCCCATCTCAGGTATTTTCAATGAACTCAATGCTTACAATGTGGGTGTTGCACTCTTTGGCAAGCTGTGGTAATGCATTTCATGGGTCCCCACCTGAAAGCCTCAAGCCCCAGACAAAAAAACCATATGAGCACTTGTAAAGATTTTGCCCACAAAGAATGTTCTGCACAACTTAACCCCCAGGGCTGTTCCAGACCCAACACAAACCACAGTGGTATTTTGCAGGCCCTGGACACAGTTCTTGGCAAGAAAATCATAGTCTTTATCAGTGAAGATCAACCTTTGTCTTTCCTGTTGAAGCCTGTGAATGTGGTGTTGGACATTTAACCACTCTGGTTGTCCTTCTTTTCTAGAGCAAAAAATGAGGGTATAAAGATGCTACATTAACTGCTCAGTGTCACCAAAAGCTATAGGGGCTCTTCCAACTGTCATATTATGTGTGAGGAAAAATCCCACCATGCTTGACTTAAAATCTACCCGAAGGCAACTGTTAACCCAGGGCTGAGATCTTCTGGCTGATCTCAGCTTACACAAATGAATAAATCTCAGCCAGTGGATTTTACTTCTTCAACATTTCACTGTTCTCTTGAATGTCACATTCAAATAACAGTGCTGAGCATTTCCCTTAAAAGCAATGTCTTCCTTTAAACTAGTTTGATTTAAACAAAATGCAACTTCTTTTTTCTGCCAATGGGCAACTTCATTTGGAGACTTGATGGATTTTTCTAAGGATTACTTCATAAAATATAATAGGTGCTGGTTTGCATGTGTATATATAAAAAATTAATCCATTCTTCATGATCTTCAACACTTTTCATTCTTAAAAAACATATTTGAAAAACCTTTAACTTCATATTTTCTTATGTATTCAATTTAATCACAGTTTCGCATTTATGTATCTAATATAGTCCTCGACATATTAAAATAATAAAACCTGATTATTATTAGTTAAAACATTTGCATTTCCAGAGCAAAATATTTTGGTTAATTATTAATAGCACTTGGTCTGTTAAGAAGCTCTTGGAATAAAACCAGAATGTAAAGGGTCAGTTCTCTGTGATTTCCAACCCTTACATTAATTAATTACAAGAAGCAGCTTCCAGTGAATTTTTCTTAGCAAGGTACCAACACCTGCAAAGGAGAAAAATGAATGAAAGCATTGTCATGGCCTTAAAGAAATACCCCACTCAACCACGAGCAAGATGAACGAGCAGAAGTGAGTGCCTTTGGTCATCCAAGTGATGAGCCCGAGTGTTCAAACGCAGTAGTAACAATGTCAGATGGGAAGTGACACTGATTTATCTCACACACGAGGACCCGGGCGCTGCTGTCTAGCTGCTGGCTACTGTTCCCACCAAGAGAAGTCACCCACCTGGGGCAGCATGCGATTTTCCTCCTCCAGCTGTCTTACTCTTGCCTCCAGCTGCCTAACATAGGACAAGGTTGATTCTAAAAAATCAAACAGAAAAAAAGAACTCGTATTATCCACTGAGATCTGCTCGTGTTTGCTCACGTCAGAGCCGGCACCACATTCTGACCTGGACTCACAGCAGATGGCCTCTCTCAGATGTCCATGAAACAGTCAGCTCTGCTCCTCTCAAGGGCGCTGCAAGTAACGCTGGTGCTAGAATTAACCTAGCTCTTTGCTGCTTGTGATTCCAAACTGCTGCGCTTTGAGGTGGTCCCTACTCGGACACAAGGTATTTCACAGAAAGGCAACCACAGACTTGAGTTCTTCAAACCCATCCCTCGAGCCCTATGAGCTTGTGCTGTATTTTGGGAACACCCCACAAGAATAATGTGTTATCCCACTGAAAAGGCCAGAAAGAGAAGATAGCCTTCTGAAGGAAGATGCAGTGGAAGAAGCCTCTCCACACAGTCCCATGTAGGCCTGGTGGTGCACACGCAGTCTCCCCCTGCACGCCGTGCTCTCGCCTGCAGGGAATAGAGCAGCTCACCAGCACGGAGGCTCAAGCTTCATCCTCTGCTAGGGACACGCTGTCATGCTCAAGCCTGTGCTATAAACCAGATGTGCATCTCCAGGGCCCTGAGAGGGTTTTAATCCTGGTTGATAGCACAACAGGCCAGGGCACAGCATTGCTCATAGCGTGTACTCATCCCATGCACACCAGGGCAGTGCCATACCAGGACATGCCCTCACAGCACTGCTGTGCTATGCAGGCTTGGTGGAGGAGCAGAATCCTGCCTGCTCTATCCACAAGCAGCCTCACTGACATTCGTAAGATAATTCAGAATCATGGAGTCATAGAAAGGTTTGGGTTAGAAGGGATCTTAAAGTTCCAACCCCCTGCTGCAGGCAGGGACACCTTCCATAGAGCAGCTTGCTCCAAGCCCCTGTGTCCAACCTGGCCTTGAACACTGCCAGGGATGGGGCAGCCACAGCTTCTCTGGGCACCCTGTGCCAGCGCCTCAGCACCCTCACAGTAAAGAATTTTTTCCTTATATCTAACATAAATCTCCCTTGTTTAAGTTCAAAACCAATAATAAATGAAATTAATAATAAATAAATGCCATAAAATTGCATTTTTCCCATCCTCTCTTCTTCCACATAGTACATCCATGAGGAAAAAAAAATACTTGGTTGATTATGGAAAATATGAGTCACTCCTAGTCTGCTCTGTTTCCAAGAACTTCATGCAAGAAGAGTAGATCCATGATCCATCCCTAAATGCATCCGAGAATTTTATCATCTCACATTTCTTGGGTCACAAAGAATTTCTGCTGTTAAAGCCCTGTATCTAAGAGAAACACATGCTTGAGAAGAGGCTGTAAGAGAAAAGGTACCTTCCCAGTGCAGAAACACTGTTGCGACTCCTGGATCTCCTTGTACCTAGATGGAAGTCCACTATGTACTTTTGACTTAAGGAACCACTCACCATTCTCTGGGATGTCAACTCCAGTAACTTATCTCTACTCTTACTATCATGTAACTAGTAAAATTATCTCTCTGATGGTTAATGGCACAGAATCCATGGGTGTTGGGGCTGTATTATCAGTTGACGCAACCCCGCAAAGCTGCATTGACCACAGAGCTCTTCACTGTTTTAAACTGGCAGACGAATTTGTGCACCACTTTCCTCTGGTACCTCATCACCTTGCCAGCCCACCCACAAAATATAGGTGTCACTGCTCTTATGAGGCTGCAATAGGCTAAAATATGCCAGCACAGTGTGTGGGAATTTACACAACATGAAGACAACACACAGTAATTTGTCCAAAATGATTAATACACAGTGAGGCACTGGGTTAAAAATAGAACTGTACAATGAAAGAGGTAATGTGAGGTTCTGCATGCTCTGCTGCAATAAGGGTTTCCATAGCCAGTGATGTGCGCATCTCTGGAGAGCCACTAAGCCAAGCTCAGCTGAGCACTTAGAAGATGAGCAGCTTATTCAATTAAGTGCATAAGACAGGGTCCCTCCCACCATATCAGCTCCTTCCCAGCAGCAGCACTGCTGGGAGGAGCAGCAGAAGCTCCCTCACCATTAGGGCCATGAACACAGGCAATAGCTCTCAGCACATCTCATCTCTTCTCCTTGTTTTCTACATAAGATGCTTCTCTCCCTTTTCAAATGGACTGAAGTAGGGGCTTTCTTTGGCACTTTTCATCTCTGAATTCACTGGTTAGAAGCCCATTCTTATGTTGGCTTGGGTTTGGACTTGATTCTCAAGTCCAGCTTTCCAGCTGTGCCCACCAGCCTGCTTTATGCAGGCTCCCTTCTGGATTCTCTTCAACTCTGGGTCTTTTGTAATTGTCTGGTTTACTGTTTAATAGCTCCTTATAGGATGTGCACCTCTTGGCAAAGTCTGCCTCTCAGTTTTATTTCTTCACTTATATGCCGGGAGTCCAGAGCCAAGATCTGTTCTGCTTCAAATCACACAACTCTGCTTCAGTGCCACGTCGTACCTGCTGAGGATTTGGTCTGAAATCTCTGCGCCTGTTAACTCTTCAAAAGTGTGAAACAGTTATTTAAATCCCCTTTTGTAATCATAGAACAATAGAATAGTCAGGGCTGGAAAGGACCTTAAGATCATCCAGTTCCAACCCCCCTGCCAGGGGCAGGGACACCTCACACTAAACCATGTCACCCAAGGCTCTGTCCAACCTGGCCTTGAACACCGCCAGCGATGGAGCATTCACAGCTTCCCTGGGCAACCCATTCCAGTGCCTCACCACCCTTACAGGAAAGAAGTTCTTCCTCATATCCAATCTAAACTTCCCCTGTTTAAGTTTGAACCCGTTACCCCTTGTCCTATCACTACAGTCCCTCATGAAGAGTCCCTCCCCAGCATCCCTATAGGCCCCCTTCAGATACTGGAAGGCTGCTCTGAGGTCTCCACGCAGCCTTCTCTTCTCCAGGCTGAACAGCCCCAACTTTCTCACAGAAAATCAGGTCATCTACCACAATGTTGATCTAGCAAATCCTTATTTATGTGACTCTTCCTGACACATACACTAGATGCATATATATTTCAGTATCTGTTAATATATTTATGCTGTGATGCTATGAGCTTAGAGGAAAAACTGAGCAGGAAAGCCAGTCAAGGACATAAGAGACAGAGGAACTAGAAAGACATGAAGTGAAACACTGTCACCAAACTTCAAACAAACAAAGCTGTATCTTGAAAGTACTTGTGAGAAGGTCTGTATGATCCATTTATTCCCAATCAGCCTGGAGACCAGGAATGAGCTCTAAACAAAGAGCAAAGATTAAAATGGCATCAGCAAACAGTTACCTGCTACCGCTCCCCTTGTCGTTTCAAGCAAATTGCCACAAGACAATTAAGCACTCTAAAACTGAAACAGAACAAACTGATGATGATAATGCTTCAGCTTCAATATCTGAGCTGCAAACAGATGTATCCCAAAGGGGAAGTAGTACAGAAGCTTAGCATCACTTCCCTATCATTACTGTTATCTGATAATCAGGCATTTAGTGAGATGGTACAATGCGTCAGGCAACCACTGCTCTGAAACACGACCTGTGCAAACAGGCTGATCCCAAGCTGATGTCATTAGCCATGAAACCTTTTTGTGCTTTATCCTTCCCCAAACAGATCTCTCTCACACTGCTCAGAGCTGTAGGTACACAGAAAAGCCCTCCCTTATTTGCAGGACCTTAAACTTCAGTTGTAGACTGCTTGCAGATAAACTTCCAAAGGCAAATGCACCAAGAACACAACCAGGGGGAAACAGCGTTTGTAATTAACACCGTAAAAGCTCAGCTGCTGTGTTCTGGGTAATAGCTCAGAAACTGTCAACTATGTGCAGATCAAACACAGCCTCAAATAAAAGCACACAAACAATTCATTTGGGCCCAAAACTAAACTAGATCTGACCACAGAGACATGACGCTGCAGTAGCCCCATTTGATCACCCTGTGGGCTTCCTGGTTACATTATTTCGGCTTCACCTCATTTTCCTTCACCAGGCACTTCTAGGGGAGTGACAATGTTGAGCAATTCCCATTCTCAGGAATGGGTCCCTACCAAATGAGCTCCCCTTCTTCAGCCTCCCATGTTCTTAGCATCATTAAAAACAGCATCACTGTGTGGTGCTTTATTCCACGGCTGAAACTAAAACTCTTTTCCAAATCATTTGAGAGACAGCAGTATCTTGTATTTAGAGAAACGAAGTGACAGCACGCTCTTTCTCCACATCCGTCACTCTAACATGTTATTAGAGAGCATCAATATTTATAGCTGATCCCTTTTTCTTTTGACATCCACACTCGAAGCCAGTAGATATTTTGGGGTTATGTCAAACTTTATCAGACTCCTACGCTGCTCCAAAGGCGTTTTTGGTCCTTGGCTTTATCCATTTTTGTGTGACTGTGCCTGATCTCAGTCTATCAAGTAACTCATAATGTTCTTTAAGCCAGATTATCCTCTGCTATTTTAGAATGGCTGAAGATGTCACATTACATTCTGATAGTTTCCTTTTTTCTGGGTTTGCAGAGACTGGAAGGGTACAACTTGAAGGCAACTGTGGCACTGCACTGGAGAACTTCTTAAAGACTGACGTCCTCTACTACCTATTAGCTCCCTGCAAAGCAAATAGATCAGAACCCCACAGAAAGCAAAAACTCAAGGGTTCAACCTACGCTTCTACTGTTCGAATGAGCTTGAGTAAGGAGACGGTGGAAAGGGTTTTATCTAACGACGAGAGGAGTACTTGAGATAAAGAAAGAGTAGGAGATGCAACACCTCTAGGACTCATATCAACTTAGAAAGTAATGCACAACTGCTTCAACTCAGAAACTAAAATCCCAACTTGTATTTTTAAAGAACACTGATTACAAATGGTAACAGTTGTCTGCAAAAACTGAGCACAGGGATCCCACAGACCTCCCTTTGACTGACTTTAAAGGAAAACCCATCAATGCGAAAGATGCTACTCACTTTATGGAAGTTAAAAAAGATTTACAGACTCTTTTAACTTTGGAGACACCTGATAATACAGAGGATAAGCAAAACGGAGGAAGAAGTAGAACAAAATCCTCCAAGCTGAAAATACTTAGGAGGAGAAACAAGTAATACTCTTTACCTTGATCTCTAGCTGGTAACTTAAGGCCAGCATGAAAAGAAGATGCTATGATGGACAAAAGGCTGCTCTGAAGCAGCAGCAGCTGGTCCTCACATTCTCATGGCCAGATAATGGAGAAACATGGTTTATGATAATGCAAACATCACCCCACTTCTGTTAACATCAACATTTTCTGCTTCCACTAGCTCAGCTCTTTATGCTCCTAAAGGAGGTCAGCAGAACCTGGAGAGCTGTCACATCCCAATGCAATATTTTAACCACTTATGGTATAAACAAGGGAAACTGCCAACAGTTTATTTCAGCAAAGACTTTAGCACGTGATGTGCAGTGATACTGTGATGTATGGCAGTGAAGGTTCAGTGAAGGTATTTCCACTTCAGTGGGGAAAGTAATTTGTTACGCTGCTCCTCCTGCACTGTGTTGGCAGGGATATAATATTTGCATATCAAATCACTTTTTGGTCATTCAAATCCACACCCAGCATCCTGCAATGAAAACTAAATCATCTTTCAAGGAATGGGAGATGAAAACCAAGGCTGTGCAAGGGATACTTTAAAGCCTCCTGCAATTAACTGACAGCTCCATATGTTTATTGAAGGGTTTCTATGCTAACTGGGGAGCAGATTCAGTGACACGCAAAGTATTTTCCTGTCCTATAATTCCTAAGTATCTGATTTAATTACTTCAGTATTAATATTCATGACTAAACCATGTTATTATTGCAATTCATCTCCTTTAAGCTGCCTTGCTTGAATACAAGTCAAAAAATCACACTGTTGACTTTACATAAAGGCAGATTCCTGCATCTCTGAACCGGGGGAGCTGTCCAGTGCCTACACTGGTAGCATCCAGCCACCCGGCAGCAGGATTCAATGACCTCTGAAGGTCATTTTTAGCCCTGTCTTCTGTGATCTTCTATTACGCTTGCACATCTTATGCAACACTGCTATTGAGTAAGTGCTGGAGAAGTTATTAAAGTGCAGCTGAATTCCCCTGTAACACAGCGACACAAGGATTAGCGCTGCTGTGTAGACAGACAGACATTTGCCTAAGGCCACATTTTATGAAGCTCCCCAGAATGTTTAGGAGCTATTTACCACTTAGGCACATGCTCTTGGGAAGTTCTGGGGTAGCAACCAGCCAAGCATTAGCATTAAGATAGGGTTTGTATTTCTCAGGATTGCTGCTGTCTGCATTCTCCCACCCCAAGCTGAGATTTCTTGTGATGACAGATCCAGCTCTTCTTGACATCTCCCTGTAATTAAACATGGAATTACCCAAGCTTAGCTAGTTCACTAAGTGCCTCAATACTGAATGCTAGCAAAGGGAAAAGCTTACATATGCTAATTCAAACATCCAGAATGCAACGTTACCCCTGCCACTTAGTTTTATTTCTCAGACAGCATGTGCCACGTTTCCCTTTTTCAGCACATGCTACACACAGACATGTGCCAATTATGGTATTTCTGCAATCAGGCATTTGCACACAGATTGTGTTCAAAAATAGTGTCCTCTCAATTGTAGCAGCTTTTAATCATAAATCATCTATTTATTACAGCGAAAAATACTCCTAATGTCTCGAGGCAGCCCGAGCCATGCCGTTAATGATCCATCTCGGGAGATCTTATCGCTCTCTACCCAAAGGAGGATGGAGCCAGGAGGGGGCTGCGCTCTGCTCCCAAGGAACAAGGGATGGGACAAGAGGAAACGGCCTCAAGCTGCACCAGGGCAGCTTTAGATGGAGCTGAGGAACAATTCCTTCCCCACAGGGTGCTCAGCATTGGAACTGCCCAGGGCAGGGCTGCAGTCACCGTCCCTGCAAGTGTTCACACACTGTGGAGACGAGGCCCTCAGTGCCATGGGTTAGTGGTGGCCTTGGCAGTGCTGGGAATGGTTGGACTGGATGAGCTTAGAGGGCTTTTCCAACCTGGTTGACTCCGTGGTTCTATGATTCTATGTTAGTGATTCAGGGCAGCACTGGTTGGAGGTTTTGTTGCATGTTCAGTTTTAGGGTACAACAGGATGTCCAGCTGAATTCACCTACATAAAAAAAAAGCTTAAAAAATAAGTTAAAAACCTCTCACAGAGAAAAAGGATCTGACTCCAGGAGAACCGAAAAATGACACCAGACGTCAGACGAGGTCAGCCCTTGCTTCCTGCTTCTCTGAAGCTATCAGTAACACTTTTGCTCACAGCTGGGTAACACTGTCACGTTAATGGTCTGCTGTAACACTAACCTTGGTTTGTTGGGGGTTTTTTGGAGCTACAGGTGACAAAGGCAAAGCTTTTCCTCCCTGCCTGCTTGACACCCTGTTAGCTCCACTTCAGCCTGGGCTAAATGCATTTGCCATGTTATTGATGAAAACTGAGAAAATCAAACCCATTACACTATTGCTTAAAGCTTGCCCACTGGCTGCTAGCTTGTTCTGGCATTGATTTTGTGTGTTTTATTATTGGTAAAACCCTTATCAGCTCCACTTACTTAACTGCCTGGGTTTGTCCCTGTGCCACTGCTCTCTCATTTGCTCATGAGGAGCACCCTCCAAGTGCAGGAACATCCCACTAGACTGGAAGTGAAGCAGTAGGAGAGGAGGGGGGTTCAGTGGGCTCCTGTGGGAAGTCAAATGGAAGACGGGGAGAAACAAGCTTGCGTGTAGCTTTGCTTAGGGAAGTAAGGTATGTGAGGGCACTGGCTTGGAGAGATAAATAAGAGAGGGGTTTACTACTGGTACCTATAAAACAAGCTACAAAATCTCCTGATCATGTTGATTTGCATCTTTTAAGTGTCCCTTGCTGAAGAGGACCTGGGTCTTCTTCAAAGACATGTCCACTGTGAAGCCATGCAGGCCTACATGGCCCCATGATCCACAGAGCCACCACAGATCCAGCATCTCCCAGTTCTCCTGTGCCCATGTTAAATGACCATTTGCAGTACAGCAAAACGAAAACCAAAACAATGAATGCAAATTAAAGCTTCCCAGCAACAGCAGTATTAGTGCAGAAAGCAGAGGACCAGAGGGTCAAACTGACTGAGGTGCTGAATACATGCACTGAAGGTCTCTCATCATCCCTGCAACTCCCCACAGATGCTCAAAGCCATCTTTCTTAGCACATACAATTGTGTTTCACAAGCTCCAGCCATCAGATGTTGAAGAAACACAGTGCAGAAAAGTTAGTATTGGTACAGCAAGTGCTAGCTAATAATCATATTGGCTTCTCCTTGGAAGACTGCAATGTAGGCCAAACCTGAAAACTACATCTCGAGGAACTCTGAATCAGATCAAACCTGTGAATCACTCTCATGCTCATCCATTGCCTTGTTAGGAGGCAGTTACCTATCACGTAAAATCCCTTTTCCTGTGTTATGATTTGTGTGACTCACAACCAAATTCAAATGATGCTCCTTGGAGAAACAGAGCAGAAATAGATGCTTTCACATTGCTGAAGCCATTGAACAGCTCACTTCTTGCTACAACTACAAATTAGATGCCAAAACTCACAACAAAGATTGATAGCCACTTGGTATGTGGAGGAACAGCCAAGCCACACTCCTCTTCTTTGTTAAGGTATCTCCTTGTGTGACTGAAACCAACAGCTCACATTCTGGGTGTATGCGGTGCAAGTTTGGATGGAGAGGCAAAGGCTGGGAAGGACTTTTTAGATGCATACACCATTAAAGTGGACACCATGGACTGCAGGTGTAGGGGCAGCAGAGTGCATCCTACTGTCTATAGGCTGCAGACCATGGTACACAGCAAGCTGTGTCAGGGAGTTCTTTCCTCACTCGTTACTTCTCTCATTGCTCAGAGAGGCCCCCATTGAGGTAGCCTCACTGGGGAGAACCTGTACAACATCCGATCACAGCTTCAAGATATCTGGGCAGCAGGGAGAGCCAGGAATGCAAGAGGAGCAGTAAGGTCACTGTCTTAGGCTCTGTTTCTAGCTCCTTGGCTCCCTTCTGATCCTGCTGCTGCTCCACTTCCTGCAATAGAAGCATCCTGCAGTGAACTGTGGCATGCAGACAGTGGCACGATGCCTGCTGGGGAGCCTGCATGGAGGCAGCATCTCCATTGCGCAGAGCAATGCAGCAACACCCCGTCCTCAGGGGAAAAGTACCACCTAATAATAACCCAGGATGATAGAAGGATTTAATCCAGCTATTATCCATGAGACTGCTGTCTCAGAGGCACAAGACAAGATGCTGATAGGGTCAGGAGTCTTTTATGTTCACTCTTAAACTGAGACCATCTTTACTAGCTGTGCTAAAAGCTCTGCCAATACAATTTTGTTTGGGAATAATGAGTCCTACTTTCTAAGGAGCTGAATTTCAGCCCTGTCTATCAGTTTCCCCGCATCCGCTTGTCACTGCCTCATGCCCAAGGCATGCCAGATAGCCTGCAGCTACACACAGCCCTGCCACCGGGAGCAGCAGACTTCATTGCCGAGTGGGAAGAGAGGGCAAAGGGGACATCCACACCTCTAGAAACAAAGGCATCAAAATGTCCAGCCTTTCCACATGGCTGCAGGTATCCTCTGGCCCGGAGCAGGCTGTCTGCATGGCAGAGATATCCCTCCAAGCAGCCCCTCTCTGCAGACATGAGCACTTGACAGCAGTGTAGCATCTCCTCCCGGAGGCAGAGGATCAGCAGGAGGCACCAAACGCAGCAGGTCACCACTGGCACTCCATCTACCAGAAAGGAAGAGGGGGAATGTCCTCCCCCAACTCCTGTCTTATTACAGATGGATACTTACTGGGAAACACAGCAGGGAAAACCACAAAACCAGCAGGTCTCCAAGGGAAAGAGAAGCTAGATTTATACTACTATCCATCTCTATGGATGAGCGATGAGGAACACTCCCCTGATCAGGCAAGAGCAGAAGCTGAGGAGCTGCCAGAAGAAGACAAGCTAATGTGAGCAAACACAGTGAAGATTTAAAATTATCAGCACGAAAGGGGGCTTTGGATTAATTTCCCTACACAGAGTGATTAAGATGTAGGGCAGGCTATTAAATGGAGTAAAAGATGTTGCAAGATTAAATACGTCCTCGAGACTGAAACCACCCTCTTGCTTCCCACAGCCCATTAAAGAGCCATCATATAATAATGCTTTCCTGTCCCTACTGAGCCTGGTCACATTTGGAGCTGGAAAGATGACCATTCTGTAAAATTACTCCACTGGCAATCTCAGCACAGAACCTAATTCTGAGGAAAAACTAACTACCCATTTCATGCTGGCGGAGGAGAAGGCTCTATCTCTTCTGTAAGACTTTTTTGGCTGAATGTGGAAGACAGTAGTAAAAAGTATTTAAATGACATAGCTTTTAAGCCAACAATCTGTCAGTGCAAGTATGTCTCTATCTATAGGTACTCACATCTCCAATAGTCTCTCTGCCAAGCAACGTAGCACAAGAGCCTGGGCTCCTCCTCAGTGGAGCATCCATGTCTCCAAGCAAAACCCCTGGGAGGGGAAAGCTCCCAGAGGGATCTCAAAGATCAGGAATCCGACTAAATGCCCAGCTCTGCCTGAATCAGCACCTTGCTAAACTACTTCAGCACTTTGGAAAACTCTGCAGATGTCTCCTGTATGTGCTCGATGCCTCAAACAAGCCTGACCTTGGGGGCATAGGGATGCCAGCACACACCTAACACAAGATCTTGTCCTTTGCTTCATTTCCGGAGCTCCGACGCAGTTTCTCTGTGGCCCTGATACAGTGCTGAGATTGTGCGATTACTCCAGTGAGGCTGTCAGCAGCCACTGCTTCCTCAGAGCCAGAGCCAGGGCAGGGCCTGCCAGGCAGAGGGGACGCAGATGCTGCACACCAAACCCTGCCACGCTGCATTTTGAAGGCATCCAAACTCTCCCAGGGTTCAGGCACCTTTTACATATTTCCCCATTCATGTTGTCAGACATACATAGAATCCCAGCCTGGTTTGTGATGGAAGGGAGCTTAAAGCTCCTCCAGCTCCAACCCCTGCCACGGGCAGGGACCCCTTCCACTAGAGCAGCTTGCTCCAAGCCCCTGTGTCCAACCTGGCCTTGAACACTGCCAGGGATGGGGCAGCCACAGCTTCTCTGGGCACCCTGTGCCAGCGCCTCAGCACCCTCATAGTGCAGAATTACTGACAGGCTGCAGTATACACATCAGCTTTAAAGCTGTCAACTTAACAACTGTGTAACAATGCATGCACCTCCCAGAGCCTGCAAATGGTGGCTGAGGCCCTTGTGCTCTCCTTCCCTTTCTGCTAGTCATGTATCTGCAATGTCTTTGGAGCAAAACCAGCTGAGATTTCCTACATCAGCATGGTAAATAACCACCTGCCCATTTCCTGCTCAGCCTAAAAGATTTCTTCAGTGATTCTGTATGGATTGCATAGGTTCTGGGACAGCAGATGTGGCAGCTCCCTCAGGATGGTACTGCCTGCTCTCTTGGTAGCCCCTCCAATGATGCGGCTTTTTGCCAGTATTAGTGAAGCTAATCCAGGGGCTTTAGTATGATGAGATCACCCTCCTCATCAAAGAGGTTAATGAAGTGCTTTCACTGCACTGCACTTCCAAAACATTTAGGAGAAAGATTCAAATACATCTCCAAGCAGCTCTAAGTAAAGGACAGTCTTCTGCAGAACGGCCTTTGTATATCTTGTCCAGCTCTGGGGCAACAGCACAAGAGAGATGTGGAGCTCCTGGAGTGAGTCCAGAGAAGGCCACGGAGATGCTGCAAGGGCTGGAGCAGCTCTGCTCTGGAGCCAGGCTGAGAGAGCTGGGCTGGGGCAGATGGAGAAGAGAAGGCTCCTGAAGGGGAGACCTTAGAGCAGCTCCAGTGCCTAAAGGGGCTGCAGGAAAGCTGGAGAGGGGCTTTGGACAAGGGATGGAGGGACAGGCCAAGGGGAATGGCTTTAACCTGCCAGAGGGGAGACTGAGATGAGCTCTTAGGCAGAAGCTCTTCCCTGGGAGGGTGCTGAGGCGCTGGCACAGGGTGCCCAGAGAAGCTGTGGCTGCCCCATCCCTGGCAGTGTTCAAGGCCAGGTTGGACACAGGGGCTTGGAGCAAGCTGCTCCAGTGGAAGGTGTCTCTGCCCATGGCAGGGGTTGGAACTGGAGGAGCTTTAAGGTCCCTTCCAACAGAAACCAATTTACGACCTTTGTTACCAGCATGGCCATCAGCCACCCAGCAAAGTGAATCTGTGCATCTCACTCTGAACTGTCTTTTAAAACACATAGAATCATAGAATCAGAGAATAGTCAGGGTTGGAAAGGACCTTAAGATCATCCAGTTCCAACCCCCCTGCCAGGGGCAGGGACACCTCACACTAAACCATGCCACCCAAGGCTCTGTCCAATCCAGCCTTGAACACCGCCAGGGATGGAGCATTCACAACTTCCCTGGGCAACCCATTCCAGTGCCTCACCACCCGCACAGAAAAGAATTTCTTCCTCATATCCAATCTAAACTTCCCCTGTTTAAGTTTGGACCCGTTACCCCTTGTCCTATCACTACAGTCACTAACGAAGAGGCCCTCCCCAGCATCCCTATAGGCCCCCTTCAGATACTGGAAGGATGCTATGAGGTCTCCACGCAGCCTGAAATGATGCCACTACTGTTGGCTGCCCCGGCACCTTCTCTTATGTTTCAAATACCATTTAATTCAACAGGGATTAAAATCCATCCAATATTGGAAGTACCCTAGAACCTGAAAATGGTAAATAAGCAGTTGCAATAGTTATGCAAGTTTTTAAACCATCTGCAGGGGTAGGGTACTTTGTGTGGTTGCACAAGGGGCTATGACATCCAGACAGAGCTTAGAACGACTCATGAGCCGTCAAACTTGAGAGCTCTCACAGCTGCTTATCTGCAGCATTGGAACAAAACAAGTATTTTAAACAAGGTCTCCTCTGTTTATTTCCTGGTTACTTCACTAATGGCAAAGCCATTTACGTAGTTCCTCTCCCTAAACATACAAATAATGGAGAAAGGGTTTTGTACAGGTTTACAAGGACTAAAAATGTGTGTCTTCAGAAAGACAGAGAGAGATTTTTGGTCCTTAGCTGAGCAGTTCCTGGGCAGGCTGTGCAGTACAATCACAGCTATCCTGTCTCTCTGATTAATACTAATAATGAAATAGAAATACAGCAATGTTGTGCAATATAATAAATTCTAGAAGAATAAAAAAGACCAACATCTTCCTCTGCCAGTAGCTGCAAACTAGGACTGTATCTCCTGAGACTGGCTAGAATGGAGACAAAAAGACGTAATTATTCCCAGAGTTCTGGGCAATGAAAGGCAGACGTGACCCTAACTACAAACTGAAGGAAAGCTCTGAGGAAGCCAGTTACAAATCAGATTATATTACACACATATGACCACTGCAAGTCATGTTAAAAAGACAACAGAACCATACTACCTACTATTTCGTTACACAGGGTGAGCTCAGATACTACAGTGCTGAGGGCAAGGAAGGTAGAATAAGGCTATAAATGAGCTGTCAGAGTAGCTGCTGTACCAAAATGCAGGCGGCATCCTGAAATTTCTGGAGAAAATTGAGAAACAGAGAGAGCCTCAGAGGTTTAAGGCTAGAGAAATGCCATTAAAACAATGCAGTCTGGCTTCCTGGCCTGCAGAGACAAAGGAATTCTGATAATAATTCCAGGAATGCCTGGTTTCCTTTTCTCGGCTGGAAGTGGACGTGGTCTAAAGAAGTCTGGGGGGTTTTTAACTCTAGAGGAAACTTTGGCAAAAACAACTGGACCAAAATGAAGTTTATGAACAACGGTTTTCATGTGATTCGGGAGATAAACAGAAGATCTGTAGCAATAAATTACTGCAAAGGGTTCTATTCTCCAGTTCTGTGGTTTTCCTGAAGCCTGACAAGCAGTTCCAATGCCTCTACGTTACTTCCTACCATTCATCAGGACAGCCCTGCTCTGATATTCATGTATGGAAAGAGTAGGATAAAGCCTGTATCACTTACCCTCCACCCTTTGTTCACATCACGTTGCACACAAGAAGGAAACCCATCCGCCCCAGCTGGGAAACCTCCCACCGGAGGATATCCCATGACGCTTCCTCCATCCACCTGCTTCTTCAGGGGTATTTGAATAGGAATTGCAGCACCACAATCTGTCATTCGACAGTCAAATGTTAACAAAGTCCCTATATAGGGTGAGAAATCTTACACAGATTATGACCCCCAGCAAGCCACTGGCATTCCTTAGATGAGAACAACTCCACAGACTTTACCAGAGCATTAACTACACCGTTCTTCAGAAACTCAACAGATACGTCCAACCTTAATGAAGACTAACAGAAAATCTCAAAGCATGGGCTTGGAGAGTAAAAGGAATCTCCTTTCCTCCCATTCTTCTGATAGCAGCAATTACAACACACTGACTCCAGCAACAGTTGACACACAACACAACTTCTTCCTGGAAATATGCCAGAAGCTCAGGGAAATTCTAAGCTTGTCTTTCCTGTAGCATAAACACATTTCAATGAGGCTCTGCAGCAACAACAGCAGCAGAATTATCAGGCAGAGCCGTCTCTACAAGTTACCTGCCCCTGTGCTGAGAGCCACCAGCACCGCTGGGCCAGGCTCCACAGGCCAGGGACATGGCATGTTCTCAGACATCTGAGATAACCTCTTCCTGAGCACTCAGGATCCGGTGCTGGCATGAACTGAACTCTTCAGCTGAGTGGCAAGTTCCATCATTTCTCATCAGACAAGCTGAATTTGGGAGACAAAGTGCTTGGGAAGCAAATGGAGCAGTAACGGGAAGTGCCTGCTTTGTTCGCTGGGGATTGGATTTGGGTTTATTGGAGGGTGGAGGGGTTGTCCTACTGTTGTCCCACTGTTACAAACCAGCAGAAAAAACATTTAACACATCTCTAAACCACTTTATAGGCTGGGAAGTGGTGGTGAGCTGATATTTTCCTACCTCAGTCTCCTCCAAGCAGGTCTGTGGACGAAGTTGTTCCCTTCCAATGACTCACAATATTCCCAGGTTTCCTTTTCACTCTCTGTTAAGGGAATGCTTGCAGGGGCAGCTGAGTTTCGCTAAGAGTTACATGTTACATCATCAGACATTTAGATTAAGCATTAGGCAGAAGCTCTTCCCTGGGAGGGTGCTGAGGCGCTGGCACAGGGTGCCCAGAGAAGCTGTGGCTGCCCCATCCCTGGCAGTGTTCAAGGCCAGGTTGGACACAGAGGCTTGGAGCAAGCTGCTCTAGTGGAAGGTGTCCCTGCCCTTGGCAGGGGTTGGAGCTGGAGGAGCTTTAAGGTCCCTTCCAACATAAACCAGGCTGGGATTCTGGGATTCTTTGACCAGAGGCCTGGCTTCATGGACAGCAGGAAGGAACAACTTACACTGTACAGGACAGCAAAAGAAGTGCTATGGTGGCACAGAATACATGTGGTGCCTAGAGGAGGATGTTAACAGTCCATGGGTTTTTCTGGTTTGAAGTGCTCCTTTAGGAAATGATAAGGGGATGCTATGAAGGATTAACTTTACTGAACAGAGCCCCAAGCTGGCATTTGATACTGGAGACAGGTAGAAGGATTTCTGTATTCCCCTCAAAGGGAATTATTACCTGCTCTTACCAAAGGCAGAGTGTACTCCTGATATCACTGTTTTGGTTTGGTTTTCTATAAACTAACTTGAGTTACTCTAAGAGGCAAACCCTGGACCTCTCAGTAAGACCCATGCTCCCAGGAACCCTCCAAGGGCTGCTCCCCATCATCAGAGAGAAAGGAAAAGCTCAAGATTCAGTAACAGTGTTAGGGCCGGCTTACCCAAGCGTACAACTTCGTCTGTAAGTAAAACAGAATTAGAGCTGCCTGGCCAACATTTTAATGAAACATTTATCATTGTCACTTAGTCACCAAGAGTGTTATCTAAAAACCATCTGAACGTGACTGATGCTGTTGCAGTTGAGGACACCCCTTTCAGCTGAACAGTGGCCCAATGTGCAACACTGCCATTTCCTCTAAGCCTGATCTGCCTCGGAGCTCCCACTAGTTTTGACCTCACACAAGAACTTCAGCCACGGACACCAAATACAGCGATGGTCTTGTGGCCAGGGCAGTGCTCCAGCACAGTAAATGATCAAAGACCAGCCTTTTAGTTCAGACTGGTTGTTGAATAGGAAATACCAGTAAAGAGCCTTAAGGAAATACCAGTAAAGAGCCTCTTGTCAACTTCCACATTTGCTTGTCGATAACCGTCCTCACCACTTCATATTTTGATGATAATGCTTAGACTTGCTTATATGTTTGTTTCATAATGCTTATACTCACTTACGTGTTTGCTAAGCCCAAACATGCAAGTCATTGCTCTGGCTTAGAACAATACAGGATTAAAAGGTCAGGTCTTGAAAGGATTAGACCTTTTGGGTAGGAAAAGATTACAGGACAGACTCACACTTGGGTCTGCAGCTTTCAGAGTGGAAAAGAGAAAGAGAGGGAAGCAGAGCAGGAGAAAGGAAACCTGACCTCAGTTTGAACTACCAAGTGAGACAGATCTCTCATTGTGGCAGGCAGAGGAATGCAGACCTGGTTGGAAAAGTAAAATCAGAGGAAGCAAGTAATCATCAGCAACCTTATGTTCACAAAATCACCCTATCTTTACTGCCCCATTCTTACCATGAACACAATGTTTCTGACGATATGGTAAAGAATTCCCTGTAAACATAAAAAGAAGTACTTTCTTTCTTATAGACGGTTTCTTCCAGTCACCCATTACCTCCAAAGCAAGTCTACAATCCCTTGAGACTCAAAGCATTTCCCACTGACCATGTGAAATGCTGGCAATAGCCAGTTTTGTTTCAGAAACTCTATGCAATATCAATTCCTGCTTTTCTCTATTAGCTCTCGTCAAAGCCCAAATCTCCACTGCTGGTCCCACCTAACCAGTTCCTTTCCTCAGCTGGCAACTAAGTACATTTCAGAGCTGTAAAATAAATACATTAATGGTTGTTAGTTGAAAGCTCTTATGGCTGCACAGTTGTTAAGTACCACACTTAGTGCAGCAATAGTTGCAGGGCTGCCAATAGGGACATTTTACTCTGTTTTATTAAAAGTATTTGTCTTAGCACACAGATACTGAACAAGTCACATCAACAGTGCCAAAAGCAGAAGTTGGTGACACTTCTTCCATAAGTCACTTCTCAAGATAACACATAGAACGCTGAAAATAAAAGGACATACTCTGCAACTACATGATGTGTTTCGAGGAAGCACTCACCAGATCTTAGCTCTGGCATTCTGACCAACAAAGGAACTTCACCTGCACAACATTTCCCCCCACTTCTATACAAATGCTCACACATGTAAGTGAAACTACCAGCAGAACTGGCTGTTCTAACTGAAACCAAACCCCAAAGCACATTGCAAATATTCTTGCTCAACACTAGAGTAGTATAATACCTACAGGGGAACATGCCCTGAGGCTTCCCGGAGTGACTGTGCCTAGAGCTGACATATGGAAACATAGAAATGTTCGCTTCTATGAATCCTAGAAAGATGCCTCAGTCCATAATCCCCAGATGTTCAGATCCTGCCTGTCTCACAGGGATTTGGACTGAGAGCAGCCGTGAGGAGAATGACTTGGGGGTGCTGGCTGAGGAGAAGCTCCCCATGACCCAGCTTCAGTGTGCACCAGAGCCCAGAACCCCCCCGTGTGCTGGGCTGCACCCCCAGGGCATGAGCAGCAGCTCAGGGAGGGGATCCTGCCCCTCTGCTGCATGAAAGGCAGACCTTAAAGCAGCTCCAGTGCCTAAAGGGGCTCCAGGAAACCTGCAGAGGGGCTTTGGACAAGGGATGGAGGGACAGGACAGGGGAATGGCTTTAACCTGCCAGAGGGGAGACTGAGATGAGCTCTGAGGCAGAAGCTGTTCCCTGGGAGGGTGCTGAGGCGCTGGCACAGGGTGCCCAGAGAAGCTGTGGCTGCCCTATCCCTGGCAGTGCTCAAGGCCAGGTTGGACACAGAGGCTTGGAGCAAGCTGCTCTATGGAAGGTGTCCCCGCGCGTGGCAGGGGTTGGAGCTGGAGGAGCTTTAAGGTCCCTTCCAACCCAAACCAGGCTGGGACACTATAAACATTCACTCAAGTCTGCTGATTCGAATAAATATCCTCACAGGAAAAAGAATATCTGTTCTTTGGAGTCAGGATTGGGAAACATCAAGGAAAACAGAAATTGTGCAACCAGTGCTAATATTGTGGGGAAATGTCTGCAAGTCATCTGCTGCTTGGGGCTCAGACCTGAGGAAATTTCACAGGTCACAGAAGAGCTTTCCCACACTGTAAGAAAATCCTTTCCCATACTGTATATTGCAACTCTTCTCAAATTAAGTTAATTTCCCTCATGAAATAATGGAGCAAAACCACCCAGCCTCCGGTTCATTTGGTGCACTGAGCAGACCACACGTCAAGCCAAAGTCACTTTGATCCTGTAAAAAAGGAGATCGCTGAATCAGCAGTGTCATACACTAGATTAAATTTGCCACTAATCCAATCAGATACACCACTTTGTCCAACGTGTTAAGCACACCCCCAACCTACTAAAGACCACGTATTTCATTAAATAGTTCTGGTTCATAATTCACAGTTAATGTCTCAGCACAAATTAAAAGGGAGTTTAAAGTCTACTTCCCTTTGCTGATGCATATCTTTGTGAGCAGCCACTTTGCCACCCCTGGCAGGGTGCACTGCCATTAATCACTTCCCCTCTCACCATGCTGTAAAATGGGTCATTTCACTCTGGAGATGACTGATAGTGGAGCAAGCACAAACTAAGACAACTCAGCCCAATGCTGTTCCAGTGGGCACAGATGGTGTCAGGGCAGGAAGGAAGGAAGGAGCTACCCTGTGCTGCAACACACAACCAGATGAACACAGTGTGATGGACAAAGGGGGGATGACCTGCTTGAATTTCAGGTGTGCTCCTGGGCAGAGGTAGATGGATAAACCATAAAATCATGGAATGGTTTGGGTTGGAAGAGACCTCAAAGCTCATCCGGCTCCAGCCCCCTGCCACGGGCAGGGACACCTTCCATAGAGCAGCTTGCTCCAAGCCCCATCCAACCTGGCCTTGAACATTGCCAGGGATGGGGCAGCCACAGCTTCTCTGGGCTGCCTGTTTCTCTGCAGCTTGGCAGCGCATCTCTCCCAGGACAATCTGCTTCCCTCCACCAGCAGCCTGGAATCAATATTATTGGATTGGTAGATACTTTCACCATGCTGAGAGTCATTTCCCAAACCACAAGCCTTTACCTGCTAATTGTCAAGTTTACATTTGCACCAGCAATTGGCTTTTACCTCCTGCTCTTGCTGCTACGGATTTAAGAGCCCTTAAACACTTCTTGCCAAGAACTGGGTCTAAGAGCATGGCAAGTTGCTTCACACTGTAATTAAGTCTTCCTGGTGCTGTGAACCATGATAGAAAAGTTAATCAAGCATAAAAGAAATTAGGGATGTTGTTACTCAAAACACCACAATTTTACAAGTTGTGTTTCTTAACTGGGAGATTATTCACGTCTGTCATTGGTTTATTCTAGCTTCTCTGTGGAAAGGCTGCATGAAAATGATGTTTATTTGAAATGTCACCTTTAGCAATTTTCAGACCAAGATTAAGCTCAATAAGCTCATATAGCACATGAAATTGAAAATCTGATGAATGAAAGATGAGTTTGCCTGATCTGCAGTTTTCATAATGTAATTGCAGACAATCAAAGGTAAGATTGCTATCCCCAGTAGAACTCTCTCTAGTAAAGTACCTGGGTTGTGGTAACAGGATGGGTTAATTTCTGTTTCCCCCAGTAAAATCACTTCTATATAGTCTGTACTTATTACATTAGAGCAAATGATGTATGCACATCCTGCAACAGGATTTCTCTCTTCCTGAAGCCAATCACCATTAGCAAACTCCCGAGTCCTTGCTCAGTCTTTACTCTGTGGTTACTTGAAGAAATTCTCACTAAGGATCACAACAAAGGCTTCAGATTTTATCCCATTCTCACTACTGCCATTGTCTGACAGTGACTGAGAATGAATAAATAAGTATTTTCCTTACACTGCAACTTCCTTCTCTATGGCCTCCAAAGTTTGCTTCTATCTTCTTGTCAAACATACCTCTTCTGTTTGACATGTTTGTCAGGGGGATAAATATGCACATTGTCAAATTTCACACTCAGAAGCATTACTTTGACCCTGGGACAGACATTGTATATTTTTGCAGCTGGAGAACCCGTATTAGACAAATATACTTTAAAAAAGGCAGCATGATCGAGGCCATATGAATGAAGATTTAAGATTAAGATATAGGGAAAACAGGTTTTTAAATAATAATAACCCCAAAGTATCATTCAAATGAAGGTCGATCCTGTCACAAAGTCAGAGGACAAGCTTCAAGAGTGAAAAAAGTCCATTTTCAAGTGTGCCACTTAGGACCCTTCTCAAAGCATTATCATACACACAGACACTTCTGGAATGCTTTGCTAGCTATATTTAACCTCTAAAAAATGTACCATTTAATATTAGCATGCTGCAGCTCTTGGATTTGCTCTGAGAATAGCTCTACTGCCAACTCCCATGAATTAATTCAGCTTTTTATGAAAGTATTGGAAGATGAAATATCTGACATTGAATAAAGAGATTCTGGAGATGCACACAAGATGTTCTTTTATGCTAAGCCCAGTCCCCCACCCTGCAGCCCACCAAGCATGACAGTGTGAACAAGAGCACTAACAGATACAGGACACCCCTCTGCACATGGCTATTTCCATCCCTGGCTTCTCATAGCACTTGCCTTTCCAACCAACACAGACCTTCCACATGGCTGCAAATTTAGGAGAGTCAAGGGTGGGCATTAATGATTTTAATAAAACTAACATAACTTGAGCCAGGATTGATTTAAAGATCTCTTGTGCATGCCTTTTCATTCTGAGGGCCTGATTGTGCTGTTTTATCACATTAATGCTAGCCTGAGGCTGACAGAGCTGGGCTGGGGCAGCCTGGACAAGAGAAGGCTCCCGAAGGGGAGACCTTAGAGCAGCTCCAGTGCCTAAAGGGGCTGCAGGAAACCTGCAGAGGGGCTTTGGACAAGGGATGGAGGGACAGGACAGGGGAATGGCTTTAACCTGCCAGAACAGGGGAGACTGAGATGAGCTCTTAGGCAGAAGCTCTTCCCTGGGAGGGTGCTGAGGCGCTGGCACAGGGTGCCCAGAGAAGCTGTGGCTGCCCCATCCCTGGCAGTGTTCAAGGCCAGGTTGGACACAGGGGCTTGGAGCAAGCTGCTCTATGGAAGGTGTCCCTGCGCGTGGCAGGGGTTGGAGCTGGAGGAGCTTTAAGGTCTCTTCCAATGCATATCAGGCTGTGATCCTATGATAAGAAGGGGCTGTATTTGGCCATGGTTTGTCACTTCTATCATTTCTCTGAAATTTTGTTCGTACTTTTGCCATCAGTTTCTCTGTATTCCCCTTTGCAGCCAGCCATGGAGTCAAGAATTGCTTCTCAGAGACTGAAATTCTGCCCAACATGGAAGTTTTAGCTTGAAAACCATGTCACTGAGCATGGGACACGTGCACTGTTAAAACAGCAATGTCCATGAGCTTCACAGGGGTGTTTGCAGTGCCTGTCCTCACATGTCTCTGCTCCCACCATGCCTGCTTTGTTACAGGAGCAAGTAATAACCCTGCCAAATGGGAGTTACAAGACCTCCTGTTACATAGCAGGGAAGGAATAAAAGGAGAATGAAGTCATGAAGGGCCTCATTTACAGCAGGTTAAGGAGCTGGTAATGTCTGCCCAGCCCCATCACATGTCCCTCTATCCCACACACACCATGTAGGTGGGCTGAGCTGACCCAGAACAGACCCTCTCCTTTATATAAATGCTCCTTTCAAAAGGGGAATTGCCCACATTTCTTCCTGGGCTCGCTTCCCACCTCCAGAGAGGAAAGGTCTAGTTACCCAGCTCATTTCAAAGACTATTCATTCACTGACTTATCTCCATGGGAAGAAAGTACTTCTGACATTTCCCTTTAAAGGCTTCTAAAAGATTCGTCAATGTAATGAACATGATGATATGTATGTCCATGACATCTATTTCCTGTAATAAACCAGTTCAAACTATGTCCCAATTGGAAGCTGTATGGATGAGATTATTAATGCGCAGGGACTGAGTGAAAAGCTGCTCCTAATTAGTTTACTTGCACTAGTCAATGCAGGCAGGTGTGAAGAGAAGCAATTTTCCATACAAATACAGGACAAGCTCCATGTTCTCTCTCTGGCTTCGGTGTCAGAAACTCAGAAACACTTCCCAGCTTCCCTTTGAGGGAAAAAATGGTTAAAGCTTCTTTAAATTACAGCATGATGAAACGGTGGCAGCCTGTCCACACAGCTGGCCTCGAGGACATGCTGTCAGTTAAGGATTTGGTTGTAGCCACACTGAAGCTGTCAACAGTCTGAAAACACAATATCTTGCTCATAGCCATGGGGCCTCCGACTGACAGGAACACCACGAGCCACAGCTTTTCCCAAGGGGCAGGATCTGACATATGTGCCCTTGAAGTGCCAAGGGATGTGTTTTAAGTGTGCTTACCACAGTGTGCTCTACCACATAAACATGCCTATGGTTTCGGGTCAGATTTAAAACAGGTTTAGACTCCTGTAGCAGGATCTAGGTGGAACTCAGGCTACGGTATCCAAAACGGCCTTTTTCTCTACATGCACTGACTTGGGCTTCTCAAGGAGACATAATGCCAAGAAGTGAATTCCACCAGCACAGCACAATAACCGTTTTACATGGCAGCACTTTGTGTAGCCCTGCTGCAGCACATCCACTGCACTCTCAGTGGTTCTTTCCATTATCAGAATACTGCACTCAGCTCACTGGAAGCGTAACAATTTGATTTTCATTGCATGTTATATAAGTACCATACAAAATATATACATGTGGTTGCATTTTTCTATACAACTACTGTATTAATAACTGCTCCAGGCACGGCAAGAGAAACTCCAGCTTGTGTCAAGAGCACAGTGTGATGGGGAACAGCTGAAGGACCTGGGGGGTTCAGTCTGGAGAAGAGAAGGCTCAGGGGGGACCTGATCGCTCCCTACAGCTGCCTGAGAGGAGGATGGAGCCAGGAGGGGGCTGCGCTCTGCTCCCAAGGAACAAGGGATGGGACAAGAGGAAACGGCCTCAAGCTGCACCAGGGCAGCTTTAGATGGAGCTGAGGAACAATTCCTTCCCCACAGGGTGCTCAGCATTGGAACAGGCTGCCCAGGGCAGGGCTGCAGTCACCGTCCCTGCAAGTGTTCACACACCACAGAGATGAGGACTCAGTGCCATGGGTTAGTGGTGGCCTTGGCAGTGCTGGGGAACGGTTGGACTGGATGAGCTTAAAGGGCTTTTCCAACCTAAATGACCCTATGATTCTAAGAAGCACAGCCTCACTGGTGTGCCAGGAGAGCCAGCCCCAAGAACAGACCATAAACATCAGGAAACATGGGTGCAAACCACAGGTTGAGACACTGCTTTCCATGTAAACCACGGGACCTGTTCACTGCTGTCTTTCAGAGGAACCACTTCAGCAAGAGGGACAGCTTTGTAACCTGCCTACTCCAGCCGAGCTACAACAGTGTCTGAGCTGATACACAGATGGAGAACAAGCCACATGCCGCTGAGACAACTTCCCTAAGAGTGAGCCCACTGCAAGGAGACCCAGCTGAAACAGCCCAGCCTTGGCTGGCAGCCCAGCAGCATACCCTAGGCTGACAGTAACTCTTCTATAACGATTAATCTAATGGGTGTATTTATAGTGTAAATGCTGTATATACCCACTGTAGATGCTGACATCCATTGTAAATCCACTGTAAATGATGACAGTGATTTGTTGTTTAATAAATTATGGGTCTGATTTCCAAAGGCAGTCAGGTGCCTGTTCCCATTGAAGCCATCAGGAAAAATCTCTCCTGATTTCAGTAGAATCACATAAAATCTCAAGACTTCTGAAAAGTCTTATTTTTCAATGCGAAAAGGAGATGTAAAAGCTCACCCAAATAAAATGAGTACATAAAGACGTAAAACGCTTAAACAAGTCATTCGATTTACATCAGACCAAACTTTGCAGTTTGAGGTATCTCACATCAAAGCCAGAACACATGTGAAAGCCAAAAGGAGCAAAAGAGAGAGAACTGAGATTCATGACTCTTCTGCTTCTTAAATCCAGACAGAACCCAGAATGACTGAGTCTTAACCTTGCCCTGAAGTATCATACATGGCAGTACAATGTTTCTTACAGAAAGGTAGCTTATCTTGTGGCAGTAACACATAAAATTTACATGGCATGAATAATTAAGAAGATATTAATAGATACTGTAAATAAGTAATAAGTTTTATGAAAAGAGCATCACATACATGTTTTAAAACCCTTAACTGCAAGTGTAGTAAACAATGAAGTACTTGCAGGCAATCATTTTTTTCCTTTCACAAAACAGCCTACTGTTTTAGAGTGGGATTATGGCAGTAAGTACCATATAGCCAGTGCTTTCTTAAGGGCAAGTTAAAGTAGCTGTTTTGTTAAACATAGGTATGTATCAGATCTGCTACCTTCACTCAGGACCTGATCCTGCGCTGCCTTTTGTAGTTGGCATTAAGAGTACAAAGGTTTAGCTGTGTACCAGAGCTCCCAGGACAAAGTCCGTATCCTCAAGAAACCCCAGTTCATTCCAATAGCATCTCCCATCCAATCGCTAGCACATGTAATCCTCAGTACCTAGATATTTAAGTATACCCCAAAAGCTAAATCCAAAGCTATATCCAAGGTATTTCCAAAGGTAGGTGAGAAGAGCAGCCTCTGACGGGCTCCTGAGCCCGTTCAGCACTTAGAAAGGCAGAAACCAGCAGCTGCAATTCACACAGAACTAGCAGGAGGACTTCCTTGCCCTCAAGGCAAAGGCAACACTACTAAGAATCTAAGAGAGAATTACTACTGCAAGGACTTCCTGCATGAGGTTCTACAAAGGTATTAGGTAAATGAGGGGCACCTCAAAAGCAGTGACACTTGCTGATTCAGAGTTACTTGGGTGCAGCTGCTGGCTGCTATGAATCACAACAGGCTACATTACAAAATACAGCAGGGAAGGGACAGCAGAAACCAGCCACAGCTTTATGGACAGACATCTCTCCATATCAGAAATGGTTCTTCAGACCAGAATACTGAGCCCTCAACAGAAAGAGCATTTCCCACCTATAACTGCATTTAAACTGAGATCCCCATGGTGAACAGCTTGAGAAGGAGTACTGCTGTCTAACATTCCACTGGCCTCCCCTCCTGCTGCCCTGCACACAGATAGCTTCAGAACAGCCACCTCTGAGGAGCTCATCCAACCCAAGAGCAGGTAGTGGCACAGCAAAAAGTCCCTGCCAGGACAACAGAGACCTCACACAGCAGCTTTCACCTGAGAGTAAATGCTTCAGTGTTTGAGTTATAAACCTCCAGAAATAGGACTCAGAGATGATAATTTTCACATTCCCCTGGCCAAGATGTTACTCTAAAAAGAAACTGCTAAAGAGAGATCTATTACCTGAGGTAAGATTAAAAATAAGGTTTCAGGGCAAGTCAGCTCAATGCAGAGTGGATATGTATTTAAGAGATCCATTTATTCCATGCAGCTGTATTTCTCCCTGATCTTCCTTTCCATTAAATTATACTTAGAATTGTATTTAGAATTACACAGTTAAACCTGTAGAGCTGTGTCTGTCGTTTTAAGATGCTTTCTAAACCAATTTTCTCCCGGATTTCTCAGCCCTCTGAACTAGAAATTCCCCCATTTTGTAATTTTACAGGTCTTGGGATTTTAAAGAAGTGCTTAAACAAAATCAAGCTTAAAAAAGTACCTGCTAATAACAACCATTTGCTTAATGGGAGTTGTACCGACAGTGCAGTAGGAGACTGCTTACATCTGCAAACAGAACCCATTTATAAAACCGAGTCTTATAAACCACTACAGAGAAATCTACGGGAAATCAATGCCCATGGTTTCTACCAGGAAGTGGCAATGAACTATTATTTACCCAAGAAGTAAAATAAGCTTTTCCCCCACTGTAAAATACGAAGACCAGATCCAAAGCCTTCAGTCAGTGAAGCTCCTTGCTGGCTACTGCAGGCTTTGGATGACACCCGTTGCCTGTCCTTAATCTTGTCAACAAATTCTAGCATACACTTCAGAGAAAATCCTGTAGTTGTTTTAAGTATGTCTAATCCGTAAGGACAAAGCTTTAATGAGTTTCTAAATTTGTATCTTATAAAGTAAAATAAAATTAAATTAAAAAACCCCTGTGACCTAGAAACTATTCAAAGCATGGCTCCTCTTTCTGCAGCCCCCATGTGCTCTCCTGCCATGAAGCCTCTAGATCACATTTCATAGAACCCCAGCCTGGTTTGGGTTGGAAGGGACCTCAAAGCTCCTCCAGCTCCAACCCCTGCCACGGGCAGGGACACCTTCCACTAGAGCAGCTTGCTCCAAGCCCTTGTGTCCAACCTGGCCTTGAACACTGCCAGGGATGGGGCAGCCACAGCTTCTCTGGGCACCCTGTGCCAGCGCCTCAGCACCCTCACAGGGAACAGCTTCTGCCTCAGAGCTCATCTCAGTCTCCCCTCTGGCAGGTTAAAGCCATTCCCCTTGGCCTGTCCCTCCATCCCTTGTCCAAAGCCCCTCTGCAGGTTTCCTGCAGCCCCTTTAGGCACTGGGAACTGCTCTAAGGTCAGCCCTGAGCCTTCTCCAGGCAGAACAAGCCCAGCTCTCAGCCTGTCTCTCACATCCACGAGCTAATAGGCACAAAATGGGAAACAGCTCTTGTGCTACACAGAAATACAGTTTTTACCATGTCCTCAGAAAACAGCAAAGGGCCCATGCTCTCTGTACCCACTGTCACCACAGAGCAGTTACCACCTCATCTCCTTGCAGGTGTGTGTTTGACAGCATGGCATCATTCCTAGATGAGAAGTGCTGGTTTCAGTAAAAATGAGAAGTCAAAGAAACGAGGGCTAGAGCAGCCCCCTGGGAACAGTAACAGCTTCTCCTCCATTCTCACTGTCCATCCCTTAGGTGGTTTAATAAAGGGCAGGATATTGTGTATCATAAAATGAAAAGATAAAATTCATAAGAACTTCTTGTGTTCCACTGAGTTTGTGATTTGGCAGTTGTGTAATTCAAAAGAAGTGAACAGCACTTCCCATGCAGACTCTATCAACCTAAGAACAATAACACCCCACTCCCTTACCCAGGGTTTATTACACTGCCAACAAAATGACAAATGAAAGCAAACACCGACCTCTCACTTGTTTCTAGTCAAGATTTACGCTCCTTCCAACGACCCCATTCTGTACCCTACAGGAAGCTGCAAGTCAAAATCACTTCCTTAGTCCCTTTGTATTTCTTTTCTCAGTTAAATGTATTCACTTGAAGGTAAATGAAATAAGCCAAAGCTGGTGAGCAGCTAGGGGAATGGAAGAAGGGGGGTGAATCCAGGAGGAAAGGAAGGGAATTTCCTCTGCTCAGTTGTGCATGCAGAATGTACAGAAAAATATATGACAATACACGAACAAGAAACCCTGCCTGGTGATCATCACAGTGCCTTTGCATCCCTTTAATCTCTTCTTGTTTTTCTAGTGTATACAGTCTTTGTGAAAAGGACAATACTTCTTTGGTTTTCCCACTGCTAGGCATGTTCAGGATGCTGCTGCAATCCAGCCCAGTGGCTCTATCAGGCTAATGTAGGATAGAGCAGGGAGGGCCAAGAGAGAAAGCAGCAGAAGGGCAGCAACCAGCAGCCATTGAAGCAGATCAAAGTATAAACCAACTTACTGAGTCTTCTCTGTCCTTGAACAGCTTTGGGTAGTGCTCTTAAGGCTTGACTCGGAATAAGTCATGACCACATCAGAAACAGAGGGCCACAACAGCAGATGGCACAAGTCAAGAAGATGTAACATGAAGTTATGGCACCTTCTGACTCCCAGTGGTGATAAAACCATCCCTATTGACGTTTTGACCTTCTCTCACCTCGTGTCTGACAAAATCCTAGAGAAAGACCTGACTTTTGTCAAAATCAATGGGGTTGTAGACATGCTATAGAGGGTAGCTGCCAGGCACACAGCAATGCAGACTGCTCCCCATCACATCACTGGTGAACGGAACTGAGGGGTACAACCCCACACCAAACAGCTCTTATACTGCCCACCTCTTCCTTTTTGGTCCTGTGGCTTCTTCCCTCCTTAGTTCTGCTGAATATGTAATAAGTAATTCCTTTGCTCTCACTTATGGATGCTGTGGGAAGGCTTCTCGTTTGTTTCATATTTGTATCTATTCAACCTCTTTCCTAACTGTTCAGCCACATTTTTATAGAACCATAGAATGGTTTGTGTTGGGTTGAAGGGACCTTAAAGCTCATCCAGTTCCAACCCCTGCCACAGGCAGGGACACCTTCCATAGAGCAGCTTGCTCCAAGCCCCGGTGTCCAACCTGGCCTTGAACACTGCCAGGGATGGGGCAGCCACAGCTTCTCTGGGCACCCTGTGCCAGCGCCTCAGCACCCTCCCAGGGAAGAGCTTCTGCCTAAGAGCTCATCTCAGTCTCCCCTGTTCTGGCAGGTTAAAGCCATTCCCCTTGCCTTATCACTACATATAGATACACATAAAGTTTCACATAGAAGTTTGCATGTATCTTTAGAATTCAATCCATATGGCATTACTTCTGCACATATAGCCTAAACAAAGTTTCTACTTGCAAATTCTCTTAATTATAACCATCCACTTGCACTAAAATAAGCTACAGTGTTTAGTGCATGCAGACTTTAAAATCAGAGCACCCTCAAGATGAGCTCACTTCAAGTAAGCCAAAGGCTGCACAACAGCTGTGTCTATACTGCATATAACAGGCAGACTCTTCACAGAAGGATCCCCAGTAACCAAGCATGTCTCTGTGCACTGAAATGATCTACTACAAAAATAAGTAACTGATGGAATAGGAGTCAAATGTGGTGAGAAGCGAAGGGTATTTATGGGTATTTAACCATAGAAGGGTAAATACAGCCTTGAAGTGGACAAGTCAGCTTGCAGTTTCAGCAGCACTGCTCTGAGATCAGACTGCTCTGGCAGGGATTAGTTCAAGATGCTGCAGAACAACAAGCAAACACCCCAGCACAGGCTGACGCAGGTTACTTTGTCCCTCTCAGCAGGGAACACATCCTGTTCTTTAGGAGCTAGGAGTAAACAGCCTTGAAATGTAATTATTGTGGGACACAGCTTGTTCCAAGCAGTTATGATAACCCTAAACATTCCCAGTACCCACACCTCAGTCTTTTTTCCAATTATAAATACCCTTTAAGGATCATCTCTTTTGGTTCTAAATTTTTTTTATATATTAAAATAACATGCTTGTTTCTCTCACTGGTTTTGAATTCTCTGCTATTATATTTCATAGAGTATTTATGAAGTATATCACAGAGTAGCTAGCAGCAACATAAAGCTTCAATTTGCCTTCTGCAGCTACTCACTTTTTATCTATTTTCAGTTATTTTTCTCCTCCGACATTAGGGTCTTTTCCAGTTGTCCTTCATCAATTAATTCTCTTTCGTCTCCAAGATAGAGATGACCAGAACTTCACTTATTAGTCACAATAAAGCTTATACAAAATATACACACAATACCATGTTCACTATAGCATTCACAACCCCACGTAGCCCACCACCATCTTTGCTTCTTCCAACCACCACTGCACATGCACAGGGTTTCCTTCCCACCGTACACCTGGATTCAACACCCATATTGATAATGCTATCAGTTTAGCACTAGGAAAAGAGACTTAGTTATTTTACAACCCTATTAAAGTTATCCCTATCCTAGCTGGACACTACAGTGGTCATATTTAGGCCACTAACAGTGATGTTAAGTGATGACTTCAAGATCAAGCTGATCTTGAATCAGTTTGGTTTGCTATGGACCACATCTTGACTAAGTTTGTTTTCCTAGGCATGACTCACATGTTAAGCAAACACTATCCACAGTGCGGTTTTAATCCCAAACACATTGAATCTTCCTCTAAAAGAGCAATGGAAGGACAAATATTTGAGAGCTCCTCTGGAGAAAAGCTCTGTTCAATTGCCACTTTAGCTGGGATTTTCGTCCTGTACCTGCTTACACCATGGTTGTGAATTCTGCAGATGCTCCCTTTGTTCCCTTTTAAATGTCACTCTCTTTTCATGTCCCAACCATGTATTTAAAGGCAGTTTTTCTTAGTTGCTAAAAGGGCACTTGCAGGAATAGCAGTAGTGTAACATTTTCATTTCCAGCCCTGTACTGTGTCAATTTTTATCTCATCACTTGCCTGAAAGTCCTTTTATTCTTCTTGTTTAGGAACCTACAGACATATGGTAGCAGTCATCTAGAGGCAGAAAGAAGTGATGTGGCATGAGCTTAAAGCAAGCTAAGAAAGATTAACAAGCAAAAGGAAAGGTTTTTCACTAGAGGTAAATGTTACATATCATAGTACAGTGTCCCAAATACAACAGCAGCACTTTCTGCATGGGTGCATACACTACAGATCCCCGATTTTCAGATGGCAGACTATGGTTGACTCCAGGTGAGGAGCAGCATTCCTTCTCAGTTGCAATGCCAGGGATTTCTGTAGCTTCAAAGTGAAGTTCACGAGAGGCAACTGACCCCTACGTGCACACACCAGCAAGGAATCAAGCAGCTGCCATTCACTTGAATGGTCAATACTTTGCTGATAGCAAAAAAAGCATTTCTGTGTGAATTTGGAGGTATTTATTTCCCTGGTCGCTCCTGCAGTGATACAGCAAGAGCCAGTGAGCCCAAGGAACAGATGCCAGCAGGGAGACCTGCCCTTGCAGTTCACACGCCAGCCTTAAGTTAGTGCATAGCAAAATGTAGAATGAAATTAAAGGAAAGAGGATTTAGTCTATATAGATAAGAAAATATTTGTCTCCTTTTCTTTAACGTAACATGTTCGAAACTGAGAGCAAGGACCATTCTGCCAGCAAGGGTATAGACAAGTTTGTATACTCATAGGTTAGACGTACTTTCAGGCACAAATCAAATGCAGAGTAATGTTTTAAGAGATGGGTCCAACTGTTTAAACCCACTATGGCATCTGCATCATGCCCTCACCTGTTTGGAAGTTAAGGGATAACTGCTCTTTCCATCCAGACTCCTATGAAGTCCAAGCTGCTGCTGAGAGACAGGCTCAAATATAAGCAACACACCAAGCCCACCAGCAGTAAAATGCTGGATATTCTATTTTAACCCCGTACTGATGCCTCTTTGATGGAAATTTCCCTTTATGATTCTCAGGAAATATTAAAAAATCTGTCATCTTTTAATGAGCTTTAGTTCTAAACCTTTAAGGAACAAACCTGAAAATTAATGGTGTTAATGTAGAAGCACAATAAACCCAGCAGCGGATAAAAACCCCTGTAAAAATGAAATACAGCTTATTCTTCTCGCAGCTTTACATTCAGCTTACATTTCTTCCTAAGGGTTCAGAAAGGACAGGAGACAGCCTATTTATCAGAAACCCATCAAGCTGGAATTTCAAGTCAGGCTAAAAAGATCCCAGGTGAGCTGCTTATGTATAAGTAAAAGAACCTGTGAATACAGAATGGAGCTTGATTTCCTCAGCTCTGAAGCCCGAACTTGAATGGTCAAACCCAGAAAACCCTCGCCACAGTTTAATTCATCTTAGTTTTAAAGTTCTGCTGCAGCATTAATCACCTTTGGGTTTGTTATCAGGCCTTCCCTGCATCAGGCTATAAACTACACACTTGGCTCTGCTTAAGCTGTCAGCTCATTAAAGAGAGTGCATTCATAGCTCCAGCACCACTGAGACACACACAAAACCACACATTTTGCATAGGTTTCTACAGAGAAGGCAGAAAAGCAGGAGTCTGGGGCCAGCTATCCACACCAGGTGCCAAGGTAATACAATGAAGCAGTTAATAAACCCAAAACACGTTGGGAATTTAACAAGATCCATGCACCTGGGCTTCCTTAACAAACATCAGCACTGCTCTGCTTTCAGATGGAGGTCAAGGCGTTGATGCTTCTGACTACAGCGACAGAAGAGTTATGGATCCATAATGCCTCCCCTTGCAACCAGATCTACTGTGTGGAACACAGCTTTAGTGAAGTCTGCATCCTGAATTACACAAAATACTGGCTGAGCTTACCAGTCAAAACTGCCTTTTATTTTATTAAGCAGGAAAGTCAGGGTATGGAAGGAGGGTGTGAAAGAAAAGCTTATGCATCACTGGGATGGCCCCTATCCAAATCATTGCAGCTTTCACAGGAGCTGTCATCATTTGATGTAATGTATGAAATGGTTTGAAGATCTGAAAATCTAAGCCAAACTCCCAGTCAGTCAGAAGACAGTTGCACTTCTATGCCACTTCACGTTAGCTAAGGATACATTAAGGATAAGCATCTCATTCCTTAAAATGTTAAACTTTGGTGATTTGGCTCACCAACACAAACTGGTGCACTGGATCCCTATGGCTGCAGGGGGCTGGTTGGACTGGGTCACGTTCATGATGTCCTTCTCTTACTAAGGGAAATGAGAGGTTTAGTTTTCACAGCTCTTCAGCCAGGAATCATTTTCTTCCCTCCTCATTACAATGTGTTTGCATGTGTTATAACTCTTTTGAGAAGAAGACAAAGAGAGATCAGGAAGATATATAATTAAGTAAACAAGAAATCCCTGTTTTCCAACTATTGCTAAATAAGATTAAAATAACTCCCATAATCAGACTGACCTCTTCCTGGAGAAAGAAGCGAAGAAATGGCTGCGAGATAAGAACTGGCCTCAAGAAAAGCATCATCATTATCCTCTGTCCACTCCAAAACCTTAGACATATTCAGTCTTACTTGATTTCATCAAGATACTGCCTAGACAAGGGAAAGGATTCCAAAAATAGTATCAGCACCAAGACCACACTTCGCTTTTGATCTATCCCTTCTACATGACATCCAGAACATCACTAAAGCTTAGTATCACACTGTGGCATCCAGCATCTGATGGTGCAGCAATTACCAAGTTCCTGAGATTGAAAGTCTCTCCCTGAATAATTCCTGCAGACCAGTGCTCTGCATGAGAATGTGACTTCTGGAGAGAACACCGATGATCTACACTCTGACACAGGATGTGTTTCCAGGTCCTGCACATTCAGCATAACTCAAAGCAGCCCTGACAGGAATTGCAAACAGCAGGTTAAAGTTCTGGTGTCCTGCAACCTTTGAAACAGCCACTATTTATGTCTTCTAGCTCAACAAAAATCGCCCTTGGCACATCCCTGTGCTTCCTGGCTTTCTCTCCTTGTCTTGGCTCTAGTACATCTTCAAAACATGACACCAAATCTGCTTATTGTTTTAAACACCCATTGCATTATGTGTAAGGAATACTGCCTAGAAACTGTACCTTGTACTTCTTTGCTCTCCTTCTGCCCTTCAGAGGCTCCTCTGCTTCCTGCTGACGCTGCCTACCTGGGAAACCTCAGCTCTGGCAAAGGCTTTTGGTTTGGTTTCTCTGAGGAAAAGAATGTGAAAGAAGAAAACCCCAACAACTCCCTCCAATCGCTTGCCTTACTCATTAGTCAGGCAAATGGTTTTCGGGGCTTTGGAGGCTTTTGCAAGTGCTCTATTTCTGTTCCCTCCAGATGAAGAGCCAAAACTTCCACTGCAGCCTGTGCCAGTCTCAGTGTGTGCAGAGGCAGTCTGACTTCAACACCGGGATGGAGTTGTTCCAAATTTGGTTTGGATTTTCAACACAAGACAGACATTTATTCCTTCTTTACTACATTTTTGCCATTCCTTTGTTATCCATCTGGGAAAAGCTAAACAGAGGCATTCAGTGTAAAGTGGCCACATGATATAAAGTGCAGTATATCCTCAGGTAGGCATCAGATCTGAATTCTGCCCTGGGAGGCAAGCATAAAGCTTCCGCAAGTATCTAAGAGAAGGAGAGCTTTGGCAAGGTTTAATCAAGATCACAAAGTAGAAATGTAATGCTCAAGTTGGCTGAATTACCAGGAGCTGGAATGATACTTGTGTCTTTTGGAAATACAGCAGTTTATATGGTCCAGTGCATGGCTCCAGCCAACCTCCCTTCCCTGCTCCCCCAGGCAACTCAAGACAAGGCTATTGGGCCTTCATTGTCTTCTATCCTGAAGTTCTATCCTGTTCCAAGATCCTCTCTCACTCCTTGCTGTCTGACAACACTTCAAGCTTTTAAGAAGTTTAACTTCTACTAACTATTTACATTCCCAAAGGAACATTGTTGATGCATGTGCTGCTCTCAGTCAAAGGCTTTTTTTACCCCTTTTTCTCCCCATGTGGCCCACGGAACCACTTTTATTTTGCTAAAATGTCCAAAGAAGAGACACGTTCACCAGCACAGAAATACACAGCATCTTCCTTGTCTTATAACAAAATTAAGCCCAAGCTGCCATCTGTTCCATCCATCACATCCAACACTCGCTGCAAGAGCGAGCTTGTTTGATCATCACCCATCTAGACTTTGATAGTGTGATCATAGGATCCTGCCTAAAGGATAGTAACTAATTGTGCTGCTCTATTTGCAGCCATAAGGTATTTTTAACCTTACTGTGATGAGATGAATGAAAATTTCCCTTATTATTCATAAAAATAATAAATTAAAAAAATTGTATTATTTTTATTAAGTTGTAAAGAAAGTTATGAGTACACTGTGGGGATAGAGGAGAAACTAAAGCCATGTTTTCAAAAGGAAACAGTAAAACATACTCTACCATTGAAAGTGGTTCTGAAAGGAGCTCATGCCTTAGCATACTGAACAACAAGACATGTCCTACCTGACATGTGGGAAGCCCATACCAGGGGACAGCAAAGAGATCTAAGATTTCACAGAATCCCAGACTGGTTTGTGTTGGAAAGGACCTTAAAGCTCATCCAGTGTCAATCCCCTCCCACGGGCAGGGACACTTTCCACTACAGCAGCTTGCTCCAAGTCCTGTCCAACCTAGCCAGGTCTGTTCTGCTGTGTCCAGCCAGTACCATACAGTACAAACAAGTTAGGATCATTTCTGAGAGCTAGTGAAGAGCCCACAGAGGTTTGGCTGCTGAGGAAGACAAATAAAACTGTTTTCAACCTGAGATAAATTTCTCTGCTATAAAAAGATTTTTCCATTACAGAAGTTTGATGAGTTCACATTCCAGAAGTCAATAATTTGAAATCATTACTTTATGGCTACACTGAGCACAAAGCTTAGTCCTTGGAAACAAACCCGTATCTACTGCAGCACCAACATTCATTCACCTTTTACAGGTTTTCCATGGGTGAAGACTGAGATGCCAAGAGCCCTTTAAGGAAACTCTTTCCTATCTACAGTTGTTCATCAGTCAAGCCCGATGTGAAAGTCCAACCACTGATCATTCTGATAAATCCAAGCTGACGGATACCAAAACAGGGAGAGATGTAGAGAGAATAACCAGGATTGATTTTTACCAAACAGAGCATTCACTGCCTTGTTGCACTGCAGGTATGTGCCATGCACAGCCATCAGCTGCTCACAGTCAGAGGGCACCACAGTTGTTTCATGCAATCTGAGTATGGGCATCGCAGAGTCACCCGACAATTACTCACCTCACCAGCCACGAAAGGCAGGAATCTGGCTTCAGCACTTAATTTGCTAAAGATGAGGAAGGAAACATAAGGGAAACAGCATTTCCAAGAGAGAAAACAGGTCAGAGCAGGGAGGTTTTACCCCAGAATGGGAATGATCTCCTCTCGACATAGTACTGGACCGTGTGCATCCTGAGTAGGCATTTTTGCTTATAATTAAATTTATCTTCCAAAAATAGAACACTGAAGAGTGGCAGGGACAAGGGACAAAGAGATAAGACAAGAGAAGGCTTCAGGGAGACCTTATAACAGCTTTGTAATACCTAAAGGGGCTACAAGAAGCCTGGAGAGGGACTTTGAACAAGGGCCTGTAGGGACAGGCCAAGGGGAATGGCTTTAACCTGCCAGAGGGGAGACTGAGATGAGCTCTTAGGCAGAAGCTCTTCCCTGGGAGGGTGCTGAGGCGCTGGCACAGGGTGCCCAGAGAAGCTGTGGCTGCCCCATCCCTGGCAGTGTTCAAGGCCAGGTTGGACACCGGGGCTTGGAGCAAGCTGCTCTAGTGGAAGGTGTCCCTGCCCATGGCAGGGGTTGGAGCTGGAGGAGCTTTAAGGTCCCTTCCAAAACAAACCAGCCTGGGGTTCTATGACAGCTGTGATAAAGGGAATCAATAGGTGCTGTAATGAAAGAAGAGAAAGCGAATCTGCTTCTGCACTCGAAGCAACCAGAGCTGTGTCTGGTGAGAAGCACACTGCAGCATCGTACAGAGGTTTCTGACAAGAACTGAATGGTAACACTGCACACAATGCTTTCTGCAAACACCACCAATGTTTGCAGAGAGTCTTGGAAGAACTTCAAAGTTCTTGGTCTTTGGGACTTCAAATAACAAGCAGAAAGGATCTTAGTTGAATATTTCAACCTTTACCTTCACAGTATTTATGACTGACACAAAAGATAATGGTTTTTCCATCACTAACACCCTTGTGTTCTTTCCAGAGCTTAAAAGTCCAGGTAAGGACCCAGGCTGACCCTGCTCAGCTTACAAATGCTGAGAAGAGCCTTGCTTGCAAAAGTACAGCTTTTTTTCTTTGAAAATAAAGAATCTATTTGTTAGCTCAGACACTGCTGAGCCCCTCTGTCACTCTGGAACTACCCAGGAGACTATGTATAAAGGATTATGAACCAGCCTCTGAACAGAGCAGTGTCATAGGCTCACCTGATCTCTGCAGGGCAAGGACCAAAGCCATGAAGCACCTGAAGAATTTCACCTAAGTCCAACATGCTCAGCCCTAAGGCCTGATGCTGCTGAGCTGTCCAGCAGCTGAGCTGCAATTTATTCCTCCAGAGGACTCTTTTGTGCGCTGCTCACCTACTGGATCCAAGGCACATCACCAGCTCCTTTTATGTATCCAAGACCACCAAAATGAGACTTCCAGTACAGGTTACCTGTGTACATTTATGTAGCTCTGAGTTTAAGGAAGCAGCATCAGTGTTTTCAAATCCCCACAGTACAAGAGTCAACCCCAAGTCTTGTTTGCACCAGAAGAAACCCCAAGGCTCTATGGCACTGAGTGCCTGCCCTTCAGAGAGCTAACACCACATCACATCTGATCATTCTCTGTAAGAAAGGATGCCTCCACCATACCTCCCCCCTCTCCATCTTCTGCTGGATGGATTCTCCTCTCAGTTTTCCAGGCTTTCTCTAACCGGGTTATTCTCCCCAGTAGTTAAAGGGTGAAAACAGGAACATAACTTGGAGCTGAAAATTCCCCCAGGAGAGCAAGGCCCATGTGGGCATTTCACACTGACTGCCTGGGGTTTCAACCTGAGGTCTGTCACCTGAGAGCAGCCAGAAACTGCCGAGGGCAACAAAGGACTATGCAGAGAGGGGCTGATCTATACACTTAAGCCTAAATTTAAATCAATCCCCTGAGAGCTTTAAAGAATAAGAGCAGTGATTTGATAAGGAACAAGAATAGTGAGCTATAAACATCTCCTGCAGCATAAGCTGCTGCTAGATGAGGTTTGTAAAACATCTCATGAGGAAAAGGGGGGAATTGTGAAAAGCACAATTTAAATATCTCTCAGATTTTATTTCTGAGTTTGCTCTTTAAAAGTGATGTTTGATCATATAAGATTCCACGGGGGTACAAACAAGTGATAACATGAAGAATCCACTGCAAATTAATTCGGCATGTAGGTTCTACAGTTTAAAAGGTAATAAATCATCAATCACCAGCACAGGACCACAGCATCTATTTCATGCATGAAGCAGCACTTCATCATGGTAAATTTAGCTGTGTCTTATTAAACTGAGAGCAGTCTCTGGCCAGCAAGTAGAACCTCAATAGGTTTGCACATTATATTCCTCAGAGCTCAAAATAAATCAAAGTTTCAGCTTCATGTACCTACGTGATGCTTCGAAAATGACTTAACCATTTCAGCTCCTGAGCCACTCACCAAGTGTGGGGTTGGTCTCAGGACTAAAAGGCAGAGGTAAACCTCTCCTCACCCCCATGGCTCTGGCACAACAATCATGGCACAGATTAGGGAGCTAATTCAGTGCTATGCAGTCAAGTAGATTTTGTTTGTTCACTTGTAGAGAGTTGGTTTGGGGCTGTGTTGGGGTTTATTTTGAGTGTCGGTGATTTAGTGTACGCCAGCAGGGCAGCGGAGTCACAGGCAAACCATGTGGCTGCATCCTGTTCTTCTAGAAATCAATGGCAATATTTCTCTAAGAGGATTCAAACCATGTTTGATCAATTTCTCATTCAGATTAATTTCTTCTTTCCTTATTCTTTCCACCAAAAATGAAATTAAAGCAATTTAAGCATTCTCCAAACCCCTCTGCCCCTTCTCCCCATGGTTTATTGGCATTCAGTTTTTGAGAAGAAGAAATTTTCTCCTCTCTGTCCTAAGGGATGTATTACGTGTGGCCAGTTGTACAAGGTTTTATTCCAACCCCACCTATTTCCTTCACTATATACACACTGATTTTTCATACTTTATTCACTATAGGAAGCAAAGATTTAGGGAAAGAGTTGACTGAAGTACGAAACATATGTTTATATATAAAATGGAAAGAGAATTCTTGTGTGACCAGTTCTTCACAGCAATATGAACTTCCTCCTTCCTCAGAATCAACCGTAGGAGACCTTTAAGATCAAGTCCAACCTTTAAACATTCTGACATTCCATTTTCCCTAAAGATCAAACTGGGGTTGAACAGGCTGGAAATGGAACTCTGACGTCCCCATGGCATCTGCTAACCCACAACACCCCAAGTGTGGCCAGCTCAGTTGCTGCTCCTGGTAATCTTACTTCTTATTCCTGCTTCAAGGACCCTGTGTTCAGTAAGAGAACAAGCCCAGCAATCCCAGGTCACTATTTCCTTGATTCCACTTTAAATCTCTCTCCTGTGTGCATATGAAATAATATAGGATATATTCATGTATGAATTTCTCGTCTCTTTTTTTACAGCTTTAGCGAAGGGGATGACTGAAAAGCATATTCTGCTGTTTTCATTCAAGATAACAGTGGATATTCTGGTCCTTAGGTAAGATACATGCAACAAATTCATAGAGTGCTGCCAATTCACCCGCAAGATTTGGGGCTTATCGTTTCAACACGTCTGTTCCTGTGATGAACACAGGGTCACAGCACTGGGATCTGAAATGTTCATCACGCTGACAGCCAGAGGCTTCCAAAGCAGCCCCAAGGCAACTCTTGGCTTTTTATGATCGGAGAGATGAAGAAAAACAACGTTTTCAAAAGAAAAGTCTCTGATGAATTTAGAGAGACCTTTTTCCTCCATGTGGAGCTGTAAAGCTTTGCACCTAGCACAGACTGCTGTTTGCCTGTGCTTTCACTCTGCACGGCTCATAGGGCTTGCTTCATATGCCTGTTCATAGGCCAGTTGTCAGGGACAGGAGTCAACAGGAGTCTTTCCACAGACTTTAACCTCACCTAAAGTGATGACAGAGTAACAGCAGCACACCAGAACCCCATCCAAGGTAGCACAATGCTGTGCTTCTCTCCCCCCACAACTTCAACAACCATCACAATCGCATTTCCTCATCCAGCTCTAGTTTCCTAAAAAGCAGTTAAATACTTCAGGCCATTCCTTAAGAGCTCCAAATCCCAGCCAAAATCACATACCCACTAATTGTGCCTTTTAATATATCAGAGACCAAAATCTGCCTTCCTTGCAGGAGAACCGCCTACAGCCCAACATTATCCATCCAGCAAGCAAACACTGCTGGCCCTTAGCTGTCACCAAAGCAATGTCAATAGGAACGCGGCAAAGATAATTCCAGCCTCCAGAAATGCCACCACAGGTCGAGACATAACAGCTCCAGTGCTACTCACTTGTAGTTGTGCTTTTGAAGCATCAGCTACAGCCTGCACACAGCAAGGATGCCTCACAGACTTTCATAATATTAAGTTATTGCAGAAACAGGTCTCATTTCCTGCCCTTAGCACAGGAATAGACTGGCAACACTGGTATTAATTCTGCTTTCTGTCACGTTGTTGAACCTCAGACTGCCTGTAGATTTGACTATTGAGAGCATTTGTATAGCTACAATACAACCTATAGGTTACCACACTATACACCTTCCTGTGCTTGACCTCTCCTTTTGAAACACATCTAGAATTTCATAGAATCATAGACTAGTCAGGGTTGGAAAGGACCTTAAGATCATCCAGTTCCAACCCCCTGCCAGGGGCAGGGACACCTCCCACTAAACCATGCCACCCAAGGCTCTGTCCAACCCGGCCTTGAACACTGCCAGCAGGTTCAGGTCCTCCCTGGAGTTTAGTATTAAAGCATATATACAGCATGGAAGGTGGAGACTATACTTTTCTGAAACAGAAAGGCAATTTCATGTTAGCTCTGTGCAGTTCAAAGAAATAAGTATCTATTTCTCTTCTCAGTGACCTTCCAGGGAAGTTTTCATCCCAAGGTACCTTTGGATCATGTGAAGTGCACCAGAATTACCACTCGAACTGAGAGATTAAAGGTGTTTAAGACTATAGTTCGAAATAGTTATAAGGCTAAAATTAAACATTACAAATGATTCAAGAAAGCTTTCAAACCTACTGCTTCTGTAAGAGCATTTAGCTGAGTTTCTTGATAATCTTGAAAACAAACCACAAGAAAACCCTGATAATGATTGACTTAAAGTTTGTACTTTAACATGTTAGTTGTGTGGTGCCTTCTATCTATGTAGCATACACTTAAATGAGTATCAAGCCACGCATGGCAGCCCTTGTAAATGAGGTAGAACAGGCTGCCCAAAAGAGTGGTGAATACTAGATCCCCGGCAGTGTTCAAGGCCAGGGTAGACAGAGCCTTGGGCAACATGGTCTAGTGTGAGGCATCCCTGCCTCTGGCAGGGGGTTGGAACTGGACCATCTTAAGGTCCTTTCCAAGCCCAACCAGTCTGGAATGCTATGATTCTATGAAGTTAGTTCACTGCTTTTACTTTTATCAATCTGATAATAGCTATAGTCCTAGTTGTGCACTTGAGTGAGCATTTTCTATTTGATTTAAAACAAGACAAGCAGCCCCCTAAATTAATAAATGCTGCTATGTACAGACACACGTAAAATGAACCATCAGATTCTTTCCCCGCTCAGTTAATCTGGGATTTTTCTCTCCATCCTGAAGCCCAGGCACCTATAGGAACTTCATGTTGCCAGACACTTCATGTTGCCATGTTAATCAGATAGTGCTCTGTCATTTAAACCACTGCTCAACAAGGACTAACAAGAGTAACCAGGAGGAATTCCTGCACCCCTGTCTCCCTGTGAATAATCCATCACCCACCATCAAAAATAAATCAAGGAAAAACAAACATTTGAGAAGAGTCTGATCTCAGTCCCTGGGAGGTTTGCAGTGACACACCTCGGTGTTGGTCCAGGTAAAAATCAGCCTTCGTGGCTGTTAAACCACAACTGTGTCAGGTCTGGATATGATCCCATGTTTAACTGACAGGCTGTTGTTATACAGAGGCAGAAGACATGCACTAATCTTTTACCAAAATGCAGAAGAAATTAAATTTATTTCTCACTACACTGCACCCAATGTACAGAAGGCAACAAAACATAACCTAAATAGACAACAGTAATCAAGTGCTGCATTAAAGCAGCCCTCAGAGGATGGCACTGTGTATTAGCAGCACTCAGAGGACAATCCTCTCACAACCGGCTCTCAGCTGGGCTTGTGTTGTGTAAGAAACAGGGACAAACCATTCTTCACTTTGAGGATTCTGGCCAATAATATCTATGACTTTGATCTACATAAAACTTCTTTTGCAATGCCCAAAGCACAGTTTCCAACCCTACATTTAATTAAAGTTTATTTATCAACACAGTCTGAACTTTAAGTGTGCATCAGGCTCTGTGAGCCACATGATTTCTGGTACTGCCAACTTCTATGAGGAAGACTTTGCCCTTTAAAAACCAAATCCTCATATCAGCAAATGCTGCTTTTACACTTACAATGAGCAACACAGAGAAGCTTATAGAAGACAATAGCATCACTTCAGCACATTACCTTAGAGCTGCTTGTAAAGGGCCACAATTCAGGGCCAAAGATACAAGGATGTTCACAATGAAACTACAACCAAACCTACTTACTAAGCTATTTAGCTTTTTTAGTTCAGAGTAACATGCAGTGTCCCTGGCCTGATGGATTATTCTGATTATGCTTGCACATCACTATGCTTTTAGCAGCTCTATAATGCCGCAATGTACTGCAAGCCATCTGGATCTTCCATGGATAGTCTTTGTGGGATCCTTCTGCACTGCTGGACCTTTTTGCCACATTGCTGAATCTGTCCAATTTCACCTCAAATCCCACCAGACTGAAAAGGTGCAATGGATTTTGCACTCTGAAAAGCAATGGCTGACTAATACTTAAGAATACATATTGCTGCAGAGAGAACTTATAGAAAGAACTTAGTTATTTAATAGCAAAACTGAGAACCCAAATAACTGGATTACCTCTGTTCTTGCCTGCTGGCAGCCTAAACTGTTTATAAAAGGCAGCAAGAAACCATCTCTGCCCCATAGAACAGATACAGAAACTAGCACTGTAGTTCTTCATCTCATATTAGACTTTTAGTTGGTCTTCCACTGTAACTGATTTTTCAAGAGCAGAGATAACGGAAGGACCCATAGTAATGACTTTCACAAATTAAGATTGCTTGAGTGAAAAGTAGACAGAAAACATGGTTGGCTTTCTCCTTTTTAAACAGGAAAGTTCGTATTTAGTAGCAGATTTCAACACAGACCAGGCTTTTCATTCTTTGAAAAATTCAGGGTTTCCTAATGGGAGATCTCTGCCTTCCAGTGTACAGGAGGAGAACTGTGCTTTACAGAAAACTCTGGTAGAAGAGTAAAGGGTGTATAAGAAGAAATTCCCATTTCTACACTATCAACTGCTGGGATTGCCCAAGTAGCTGCAGTTGTACTTCTCCATTCTCAACCACAAGGGAAGACCTGCAGTAGACAGCTTGAGGTGCTCAAGACACGAAAAGCCCTGAGGAGCTCAGAGATGCGATGGAAGTAAAATTCCTGAGTACCCACCATGAGTCAGTCAGGATCAGCACTACCACATCAGCAGCTCACCACAGCTGGCAGATATTGTAATAGCTGCCCTGTTTTTCATCTGATAGAACAAGGGGGGCAGGATATCAACTGATATCTGTGATTAACTAAAGCCTTCATAGTCATTAACAAACCCCTTCAATTACTGTATTTATCACCCACAAAGAAGTGAATGTAAGCGGTTGTTACCTGCACCATTCCCAACAACTTCAAGTTCAGAAATGCTGGAGCTCTGCTTGCCTCTGTAATCTAATTCTGCTGTCCCACACCTCCATTCTCTAGAAGCAGAAATACTGTTAAAAACAGTGCAAGTTTACCTAATCCAACTTTGGGTAACTGGACGATGGCATTTTCCCTCCTTCAGAGTCCTTCTCTTTGACATCTTCTCTTCAGGGTCCTTCACTTTACAACATAGACACTCCTTACTATAACTCTGAATCTGTTCAACCTCATCCAGTTTCTTTTTCTCAAAGAAACCCCCTCAGAAACTACAAATTCTTTTATAAGCAGCTTTATCGCCTGTGCTCAAGAGGGTGCAACTCAAACCTTCCACATCAAACAGTCTGTTCCCATTACAGCTACAAAACTACCTCCTGGGTGATCTGTCCTAGAGATGGCAGTCAGCTGCTGGACCCAGCTTCAGGAGTGAGGAGAAAGGAGTTCCTGTTCAGTGCATCCTTCTCTTTCTTTTCCACTTCCAGCAATTGTGCGCTTACTGCTCCATCTGTAACCCCTCTGGGGAAAAGCGTGCTCTGCCTCCATGCTTCGGCCCATGAGCATGACTGGGGGAGCTGCTCACTCCCCTTTCCTGGATCCTGAAGATGCTTCATCCCTTGTAGTGTTTTACAAGGTATATGGGTGGTCAAGAGCTTTACGAGGCAGCACAGAGGGAGTCTAAAATGCTTCCTGCTACTAAAAGCTGTACTCACGTTGTGCCTTCAGGGAGGGCCAGCCCTGAGATGAGTGATCCATGAAGGCAGCACCCCAGGGAGAGAAAGGCCACCATCATTTTTTGACTGCCTTCAAACCTGGATTGAAAGTCTTGATGCCAAATATCAATCTGTTGAAAGCAGGAAAGAAAAGCTGCAAGATTTCCTTCAGATCAGAACATTATGGGCAAGAAGGGATTGCTGCCTGCTTCCTCTGGAATACATTTCTAAGTCCCAGCTCAGATTTTCATGATACCACTTAAAAAACCAAACAAGTGCTTCTAGAAGCCTGTGACCTCGGTGGGGACATGCAAATGTATGAAGTCAGCCACCTGCATAAATAAAAGCAGTATCAAACCCTAAATGATTTCATCAGTTCCACCATTATCTCCAACATGACATCATGGCAGGCCATTCTGTTTGCTGAAGCAGCAAGATTCCAGCACGCACATCCTCACACACATGCATTCCTACAGCACAGTACCCACGAGTTTGGAACAGGCAAGCAGTCATTTATTCCAAGTAGCGCTTCAGGAGTTGGTTGAACACAACCTGCCCATGTTCCCAGAAAGGACACAAGAATGTTTTCTGGCAGCTTGTCTTTCAAAGTCTGCCCAATCCCACCCTCATGCTCCTGGATAACAGCTGCTGGGAAGCAACAGGGCAGCACAAGACCCGTCTTCAGGCTGGCACCACTCCACCGCCTTCGAGCGCTTCCCTCTGTGGCAGGTGATCCGGGTGATGCTCATCACATACCCACATCTTGGCAACGCACTTTGCCTCAGGAGGACCACGTTAATCAGAGCCCTTGCTTTCTCACTGCTATGTAAGAAGAGGAGTTTTAGATCTGCATCATTCCCTGACAGAACTGTTCTTGCTCATTCCTAAGGTTTATTAACAGGCCAGTTAGCCTCCTGCTCATCATCTCTCATGCTGGACAAGAGTCCAGCAATGTAGACAAAAGGATACAGAAGTATTCTGGCTATTCTACTGACTTTTCCAGCTATACCAAACTCTTCAAACATTTCCAGTTTCCCTTAATTGTATAATATGTTGCTATTGCACATTTTTTAATGCATGCTCCTGACTTCACATGGCTCAGACAGAAGAAACACTATCACTTAGAAAGTGAACAGCGAGCATCAGATGTACTCCGTTACCATGTGAGGAGACTAGTCGCTGTGATACAGGATTCCATGTCTACTGACAGTGATATCCCAAGAGTTCAGCTTAAAAAGAAATTTACTATTTTGACCCTTTCAAAATACCTGGAAGTGTTCTGATGAACTATTTTATTTCTATGAATTATGACTATTCTATTTCCTACTGATCCCTTTGCATTTCTAACTGCTTCCTGGTCATTCTTCTTCTTCAGGCTTCACAGTTCAATATCTTGACCTACATCCAGTAAATGTTTACAGTGACCAGAACATGATAATCCCTTGCTGGAGTTATAAAACTGCTTAAATACATTAGGAATGTTTTTACAGGAGAAAATTATACGGCTCTGCAGAAAATCTTACAAGCAAAGATATTTAGACAAGTGTTACATCAGAAGGAGCACCATATGTTTCCATACTTCAGCATGAAAGACAAAATGCCTGTAAAATGAAAAGCTACTGCCCTGAGAACTTAAAAATACACCATTACTTCAAGCACCAAATAATCAGAGCAATCTAATTAGGAAGGGGATAATTAAAAGCCTAACAGATTGCTATATCATGCTCAGGACACACAACCTGGTGTTTGCTCCAGTTTGTAAGATTAAAATAGTAACAGAACCAATGTCTCTTTAATCTCTGCCCAGGTCTGAAACACTAAATTGCACTCAGACCACATCTCACAGTAAGAAGTGCCATTAAAAACTCCCTTCTTCGCATGGCAGGAAGCCGCCGTGATTGCAATAACTTTCTACTCATAACAAGAATTGTTACTATAGTCCTGTCATCACATTTCATGGGCTGGAAATGTTTAGGCTGTCATTTCTGAACGTCAAAGCCTGATTCCCCACTGAGTGCACATTACTATGGAGCTTGAAAATCCTGGCCTGAATTCCGATGGGTGCCATTCACAAACATTTTTAGCAATGACTCTGCTACAGTTACTTTGTACAAGAAACCTCCATCTTTTTGGCAGACAATGAGAGCCTTTCCCCAGTCTTCCCTCAAACACAGCCACTGCTTCACAGACTTGAAGTAAACACTTCAGAGTGCAGTGTTTGATAGATAGCAGCAGCAGCCACCTACCTGCTAGAAATGAGTGTACAGGCTCTCAGCCAAAACATCTCAAATTACACCAGCTCTCTGGTTCCTATCCACATCTGCCAAGTCACACAGATGTGCAGGCTGGGGCTTGTCATGGAGATTTATATCTGCTAAGCACCACTGGCATATTCACAAGATAACACGCCATTGATTGATACTAAGGATCAAATCACCATCTTGCCAAAATACTGTGTTCTCCTCCTTTTCAGCACATAACAGCATCCATTTTCAAACTTTATCCTGATAAAAGATGAATTCTCCTTTTGATTGCCAGTCAGCAACTCGAAATCCTCAGCTGATAGCTGACCATGGCGCTGATTCATACCAGCATCTTCATCTCCCACATGAAGGCAACTACAGCTACACAACTACTCTGCCACAGTAAAAACAGGCCACGAGAAAGAAGGCAGACAAATATAACTTCCTCTAGTAAAGCTACCGCAGCACTTCAAGTATGGATTCACTGTAAATCACTTGATGGGCAGGGATGCTTTTAAGCACCCTGTAAATGCAAAAGGTACATTAACATCTTCTAATATGCCTGCTGCACTACACACACAAAACAGCTTTGTTCCCCACCGGCCTGGTTAGCATACTTCAGGAAACTCAGGAAGGAAGGAAGCAGTGCCTCAAAAGTTGATTTGAAAGGAAACACATTGAAACTGTTTGTACCAAGCTAAGTGTTCATAAAGGTGTTTTCTAGGCATATGAGCAACCTCAGCCCCGGTTTTTACACCACACTCAGAACCAGACTAATGTAAGAAAAAATCTGTTGGAAAAGTGGGATGATGCGATGGAATAATCAGTAGCTAAAACTCAGGAAACCTGGATTTAAGGTTTTGTCGGTGGCTGATTCATCCTGTCTCTTCATTTGTTTAGCTCATGGTTCTTCATGCATCAGATGATGATCAGTGTTTGTTTCATTGGTAACTTGTTTTGAGAACTACAGATAAAAAGCTGTAAGTAATAAACAGGAACTACTAAAGGTGTAAGTGTTTACTCAGGTTAACAGCACATCCTTTAGCTCTTTATACCCATCAACATCCCAACTTCACAAAGCCATTTTCAGTGACTTTGTGCAACCATTATCTTGGCTACAATCATTCATGCATGTAAACTGATGCTAGTTCCACACCCTGATGCTATCCTGGTCAACACACCAGTGATCTCCAGGGCTAGTACTAGCGCTAGTTGATCCACCTCCAGCTAAAAAGCTGAAGCTCTTTAGTAAAGAGCTGCTTTACCTCCTAACAGTCACCCAAAAGTGGCTCACCGATGTCTTCAGGCTCAAACTCCACAGTTAGAATCTGGAGAAAGAAAAGGAGTTTCTCATGGATTTCCACAGCAAGTGGGCAAAACAAAGCAGCAGTGTTCTCCTCTCCTCCTGCTCCCTGGCTAGTACCACAGTCCCCACCTCTGAGATCACACACTTGCTCTGGACCTTTCAGAAGCTCACAGGACTGGCTGAAACACAGAAGCAAGCTTATACAGCACAAACCAGAGCAAAAGGGGCCGGCCCATAAGATTGGGCCTAAACAGAACAGACCTATTGCAATGGCAACTTCCAGAAGATGCAAAAATGTCATTAATCTGATGGCCAACATGGTACAGATTTTGAGTCTTTCCCTGTGCCAGATGTTCATGAATTCAGCAGAATTTAAAAGCATACCACAGACACACAAAAATCATAGAATCATAGAGTGGTTTGGCTTGGAAAGGACCTTAACATCATCCAGTTCCAACCCCCTGCCATGGGCAGAGACGCCTCACACCAGACCAAGTTTCCCAAGGCTCTGTCCAACCTGGCCTTGAACACTGCCAGGTATGGCAACCTGGTCCAGTGCCTCATCACCCTCGCAGTAGAGAACTTCCCCTGGTTTAGTTTGAACCCATCACTCCTTGTCTTACTGCTGCAATCCCTGATGAAGAGTCCCTCTCTAAAATGGATATCATTGAACATTTACTTTGGTGGCTTTCAGATCCAATATATATTTGGGTTTGGTTTTTTCAGAGTTTGTGGTTTTGAGGATTAAGTTTTCTGCCCAATACCCCATTAAAAACGTGTTCACAAAACCAGAGCAAGGTGACATTATACAAGATCTGATGATGCCATACAGAAGGAAAAGAGAACCAACTTGGCAGTGAAGAGCACACCTTAGTGGATGCTCAGATCCCTGAGAATGCTCCCCACCCTATGGGAACAGTATTGTCAAACCTGCACACAATGAAGTGGATACCAAGCCCTATCTGACTGGCTGTCACTAAACCCTCACACCTCCACAGTCAGCCTGTAGCCCAGCTCACTGGTTTGCAGCTACTAGGCCACATCATGCATGGTGTGGAGGATAAACACCACTGGAAGTGAAAGCAGGCAGGCACCCCACCTTAGTCAGCATCACACCAAGCCAAGATCTACAACCTCATCCACCCCTGGGCCACCACAGATTTGCAGCTGGCTTGAGACCTGAATTAGATACACATTTGGATTGCTGAAGGGATGGTGACTGACATGCAGAAGAGAACTGAGCCTGCAACCTGCAGGTCAAAGAGCTACTTCCGATTTACACTATTAAAATTGAGAAATCTATGTTTGTGAAAACATGTGCAACAAATGTTTCCGGATGTGGCTAAACCAGAGTATTCTCAGCTTTATCCTGTTCAGATTCCTAATCAGACTCCTGGAGCAGTGAAGAAACTATCTCTCCCTACCCCTTCCCACCGTGTTCCCCCAGATATGATGGGACACAAGTTCAGTACTTAGTAAGCACTGCATTGACAGTCATGGCAGCTAAGTTGCAAATCAACCAGCTGGTTTATTCACCATCGCACTAGTCTGACTACCCACACTCCTGAGGCACCTGAATATCACACTGATGATAGACAAGTGGGACTCAGGGTTTGGAATTCAGATGCTGCTGGTTCCCCAAGAAACAGCATTTCCTTCTGAACACAACACAAATGTTGCTTTTCTCACTCCAGGCAGTGAAAATCTACTGATCACTTTCATATTCCATCACAGACCCTTTTTCCCATGAGTTTCAAGAGCCTCTTGCTTCCTATGCATGAAGATGTGTTGCTGAGCAGCACTGCAAGAACAAATAAATCAAAACCAACAAAATTTGGGGGGTATTCAAAGCACTTCATTAAAAACGTTGAGTGCATCTTCACAGTCAACACCGTTTCTCCTGTCACAAGGACAGTGGCATCAAAACATCTCACATGAGGTTTAAGTGACATGTGGGGTTAATATCTAACATCAATTTATTGAGAAATACAGCTGTCAAGTGCACCTCCACCAAACACAAAGCAGAGCCAAGGTTTGTTACATTTAAGGTATAGATCTTTCCATGTTGATAAAGTCAACAGGTATTTTGATCTCAAAGCCAACAGAAATGGTTTCTCATTCAAACAGTCTTCACTAATCCTTCAAATATCCATTTTCCAAACTGGTATCAGGACCAACACTGCTGGCTTTATTAAAGAAATAAAACGCCATCAAGCAACAGAGATGGAGTTGAAAATGTTGCCCAGAAAACTGACTCCCAAAGTACACGTTTCCAGGTATAGGTTGATAAGTGTTGATTTGTCTTTTAAGTACAAACCACTTGGCTTAATCCAGATTGTTGTAGAGTTATCATGAAAGAGGCTCAAGCAAGTCCTTTCGTGCAATGCCTCTTTTTGAACTTCCCCTTTTCAGTATTCCATTGGTCAACAACTGGATGTACTTGCTGTAGTGTGATCAATACAAGGAGTTCGCACCCATCCAACTCATTCTTGACAAAACCAGTATGATGGAGTGAAGTAAGAGGATAAAACCCCGAGATCCAAGCTTCCAGGAGAGTCTGATCAGTTACTTCCATGCTGTCACACAATCCACCAACTCCTTTTTATCAGTCTGGATACAAATTTTCAATACACTCTAAAAGGTGGAGATCTTTCCATTTTCTTACATTCATAGAGAAGGCAAAATACACAAATACCAATGCCTTAATGCTGAAATTAGGATTTACTTTGATATGCTCAGGATGCTTTAGTTCTCCAAAATATCTGCAGCACATGTTATGGTTGCAAGTGGTCAAAATGTAGCATTCAGCATTACTGACTGGAGTACAGCAGACCAGCTGGCAAGCTCCAATAACAAGGAGTAAATCAAGAAGTTCTCAGCACCTGTACCTGGAGGAGACAGAGATTCTGGTATCTTCTGCTGTTTAGTTAAGACTGCAGAGGCTTTGGTCCTGGTGGTTGAAGAGCTGGTTAGGGAAAAACACACTGTTGCTGTCATGGTTTCTTTATGGACTTCATGATATTGCAAAAACCTAAAATTCAAAATTCAACTTCAGGTTACAAAAAATGCTGAAATGGAACAGGCAAAAAAGATGAATGACAACAGCAGACAAGTGACGGCAGAGCACTGCAAGCGCATGGATATTCAAGCTCCCTGCTTCTGTCTGGGCATCCAATCTCAGTGGAAGTCACGTGCCAACAAGGAGTAAAGTGCCCAAATACTTCCATGGACCTAAGCCAGTTTTCAGGTTCTAGCTCACAGCATTCATACACAGTGGTTGATGTATGCAGCTGCCTTCAGCAAAACCTTCCTTTCTCTCTCATAAGCAAATAGCACTTTTAGAGACCCATCCTAATGTCACTGGTAATGTTTTCAGACCACAAAACCCCTAAGATGGATTTTGAACATCATTAAGATTCATTCACTCTAAAACAAAAATAGACTCAGAAACCAAGAGGGGATGTGGGTCACCTCCCAATGCTTTTCTCCAGGCTTCTCTGAACTTCACATAAATGTGAGCTACATAGTGATGAATCAGCCCTGAAGCCTCTGTAAAAAGCAGGTATATATTTTGTTTGAATCCAAGTTTCAAGTACACGCTCCAGGGGCCTACAGCAAGGGCTGAGCAACACAAGCTTTCACAATCCATAGGAACTTAAAGAGACGCAGTGGAAGAAATCTAGTGAGTTTTGAAGTCAAACATCTGAAGGAGGTGTCTCTCTACTGACCACATCAGAAGTTTGGTATTACAGGCATAAAAGCTCTGGAATAATTCTAGGTAACCTTGAGAAAGTACCTGTCCTGTCCTGCCTTTAGGAGATACTCAGTACTGCTGCATACCACATGGCTCAGGATGCTTTTTCAGCTATGTGTATTTACTCATGACACTACTGTGCTTGATTAGTCTAAATAACCACTTACATTATTAGATAGACTTCTACTAGTCGGTATTACAAACCTTGTCACCATTTTACCCACTCTAACTTGACATAATATTTGTAATAATTAGGTGCAAAGTTCAGAAATCATGCAAATGAAAACTGAAGGCTTGAAGAAACCTGTGCTTGCTGACACATAGAGGTACAAAGCTGCTGGTTCCTTCCTCTCCCCAAGGATATAGAGAAACTATGCAAGTGTGCCCAAAGTTTCCTAGTAGAACAGACAAGTTGAATTAAGACTGTTTGTTATTCACAGTCTTCACGAGTGTTCATCTTTGAAGACAGCTCAGCTCAAGATAGCAGCTTTCCATTCACCATCAATCCAACTGAAAACGTATTCCTGCTGCGTACCAAATGCTCACAGACGCATCTCAAACCACGATCTGACTCCCTTCTGTGTATCTTACAGAATTAAAAGCACTTTAAAAAGACTTACAAACACATTAAATGTGCACTACTGTCATTAGCGTATTTATATTTTAAAGACAACTTCAGTATAGATCCTTCTCCCCATGTCATACTTTAGAACTAATCTCCTCTGAAATGGATTACTGTTGTTACTAGTGTATCCTGCTGGCTTTTAGTCCCACTGTCCAAGGCTTCTCCCAGGCTAATCCTTCCCTTTGTTCATTTCATTTGGTATCTTTCTATCATGACCCTGTCTGAAAATCCCATCATAAGTGATCAGATTTCAAAAGAAGAACTGGGATAGCAGAGAGGGGAAAGAAGGGGGTTTTTTTTCCTCCCCATTTACCTAAACATGCTTTCAGATTTCTTTACTGTGAATGCCCCAAAGACTACAGAAGATTCTTAATTCATGCTTACGAAGGAATCAAAGAACATAACTAAGACCCTTCACGGTACTTAAAGTTTGCACTGAGACTGCAGACTGTATTACTAAGCCCTCAAGGAATATTACAGGCCACAGCTGGAAAATGAGTGTGTGGAAAAACTGCCTCCACATACAAAGGAATAAGTACCAAAAGAACCACCTTACAGTAATCAGAAATGACCACACTGGATCAGACCAGTGCAATTAGTATTTTATTATACATTTAGTATTTTATTTTATATATATATAGGCAAACACACACCCCAACAAGGATCAGGAGCAGCTCTTTTAGACAGAGGCACACAAAAACTTTTGCCATTAACAGCAATGGAATGACACACTGGAGTGAAATTCACCCTCCGTTTCTATTACTTAGAAGCTGATGCTCACCTTAGAGCAAACAAATCAGATCTCCCGAACATCAAGGATTCCCATTTTATCTTGCATTTTGTATTACCCAAAGGGCCACTTGACACTTCCCAGGACTTTAACTGTCGTTGGGCTCTGTGCCATTGCACAGCAATGAGGGTCTGGCTAAATCTGCTGGTGTGGCTGAAGAGTTCATTTACAACTGAGCATCCTGTTACAATACTTCTCCAAACTCCATGGTACAGAGCTCTATCCTTGTCTTTACTAAGGCTTAATGCCACAGTTGTCTCTGGACACAGAAGAACACTGTTGGTTCCACAGTGGATTATTCAACAGACTCAAGTATAAGGTTGTGGTAAAACCAATCATAGCGCAAGCACCATATAATTTGGTTTTAATCTTTTCAGAAGTATGGAGGTGGTGTATTAAGATGTACCTCCTTCTGCTCTAAGCCAAATTCAAAGCTCAGTGTACCAGTCCTAATAGATTCTCTTAACTGAGGCACCCTTTAACTATTCAAGCAGCAAACAGACAAGATTTATATCAAGAGCATGACTTGAAGATAATTCTCAATGCTCTCTCAGAAGCTATATATATATCTGTGTATATAACAAGAAGACCTAAGCTGTGCTTCAGTTTACTAATTAAAACATGACTTACTAGCTCAGAAGACAATGAATTTTCATTGCTAGAGTCATTTTTATATGTACACAAAGCTTTATATACCTCATTAAAGCTCCTATAATGTGGAATGCTTCACTGTCCTTCACTCCTGTCAGCATCTGTGCACTCTGGGTGGGTGAATGGCACAAAGTTTTAAGCCCACACTATATAACTGCTATTCTCTTCCCTATTTGTTAACCAGTTCAGCTCCCACCTTTGCTTAACCTGCAGCAACTCCCCATTGGTAGCTTCCTAATAAAATAATACATTAAAGATCCCATAACTAGCTAGAACAGAAGAGACAGGACACTCTTTGATTAACACACATAATATACCCTACAAGGTTGAAGTTCCTAAACAAGCAGCATTTACCGAGAGTTATTATGATGTTGTAACTCTGCATTAGAACTGACAGAGTTCAGAGAATTTGACAATTTAATCACTGTAATATTTCTAAACCCGTATTTTACTATTCTAAAATCATAACACTTTTAACTCAAAGCTCTGCAAAGGACTGTGTTAAATGAGGTCCTGGCCTCAGGTTAAAGGTGCTCTCTCCAAGCACAGACTCAGACACGGCTTTAGTGGAGGACTCTCCATTCTGGTGCTAATGAAATAAAATAGAATCAAAATGTGCCCACATATTTCGGGCAGCCAACACTCACAGCCCTGCGAGCCCCTGATGAGCTCTCCCAGGTAAAAGCAAACATCTTGCATCTTGACCCAATCATCATGGGAAGTAAATCATCTTCTCTACACACCAAAATAAACTCCCACTCACCGCTCAGAAAACATGTTATTGTTCACAACAGGCAATTAAATAAGCAGAAGTAGTATGAGTATGTCAGCCCCATCTCAGTGGAACACCAGCAAAGTGAGGGGATGCCACAGGGCTGGCTTGTAGGGTGCTTGTCAAGACACTGTGATAACAGCACTGTGATCTATTGTCAACCTTTCACTTCCGGAGGCCTGTGGACACACGTCAGTGTAGTTCCAGCAGAGACCCAGAGCAAGAGCTATGGCCATACACCTCAAATTAATCAGCCAGCAGAGCTGCTGGTTAAATGCTTGAGAGATAAGGGCACTGCTCACAGGTCCAAAGGGAGAGCTGCTGAATGGGCTCTATCAACACTGGTGCAACTCCACAGGAGCTGAGGGATGAGTAACCAACTCACTGCAGCAGCTGTACAGTTAGCACCAACTCCCTCCCACCATATTCACACACACACACACACACACACACACTCATCATTGACTAACATAGACCTTGCTCTCAAAGCTACATGGTGTCCTGGGTTCATCTGTAACAGTTATTTTTCTCCTTCCTTCCTATACTGGTGTTTGTTTAAAGAGAATATGTCTGCATTCCCTACTCTGATTCTTGCTTCTGTCAAAGAAAGACTGAACTAGCATCAACTCCTTACTGCCAAAGTCATGTGTGGTGCAGGGTATGCAACCTAACGGGAAAAAGAAGGATGAGACTTGGAAGTAGTGACTCCACAGAAAGCGCAGTGTCTTACACTTGGCTGGGGTGTACTCAGTCCTGTGAGGAGAGAGGTTGTTCAGCTGAGTTCTTTTCCCACTGTAAGGTGTAGTGCCACTGCCTATCTAGCATCAGCTAGACAGGGATAGGAACAAACCTCAGCCAGCAGCACCAGTCTCATTGCCATTTTGATCAGCCACTGAACTTCCCAGACATCAGAGCACTGGAACATCCACGTAACCGTTTGAAATTAGGCAGTGTCTTCGTAAGGAGAGGCGCCACTCTTCCCATTAACGCATCAGTACTTTGGCTGGAAGGATGATCCACTTCATACTAAAACATTCAAACCACTACTGGTTTTGTCAGTGAAGTTAAGGATCTGTAAATGTAAACTTCCGCCCAAAGCCCTACAATATGAGCTTGCAGTAGGTTCATTGTTTTGATACTGCAAGACACATATTCAGCTCGATAAACTACTGCACAAAAAATGAGTTTGGTAATAAAAGCAGCACACTCCAGTCACATACATATTCACATATACATCCCAGTCTCTTACAGTGTGCAATAGCTAAAACTAATTTACAAGCTTGACATAAACCCAATGGAATTCAACTGAAAGACTCTGACTGACAAAGGTTCAGAGCTCTATACTTCAAATAATAAGCTTCTGGAATAAATAGTAGATTATTTCATAATGGCAAGCGAAAGAATCTATCAATCCTGTAGCCTCTGCTTACGCAACAGGTTACTCTCGAGAGTCAATAAAGCTGTATCAGGCTCCCAACAGCAGACGCAGAGCGCTGGGTGCCATCAGGAGAGCTCAAGTCACACACAAAGTATCATACACTGCTATTAATGACAGGCAAATTATGTCCATTTTAACTTTAAGGAACATAACACATGAACAACCTACACCATAACATGCCATCGTTTCACTCTTTGGCCACAGGATGTGAGCTATTTCCACTGAGAGGCTACCAGTTAACTCAGTAACATTATTACACGTTTTAGCTCTCTGAAGTCATGCTGCAGTTTCCTCTCTTTACTCAACACAGCATTTTTCCGAGTTTATTTTCCTCATAAGAAGGAACTTTATAGCAGAAATTGTTCAAGATTTAAGCCAAGTCCCCATTTAGCCTACAAATACCTTTGCGTGAGGAGAGAGGCTGTTGCATTTGTTCTGCAAGAACCCTCACACCTCCAGCAACACACACAGTGTTAGTCAGCAGTTTTACTTCTCCTCATTAATAACCTCAGCAGGAAGCAAAAAGCACGTATGAAAAGCCTTCTGATGCTTTCCTTTCACACAGGAGTCAAAGCCCAGAGTAAAACAAAGGGCTTCTTAAAATAGAAAGTTTACAATAAATTGCTTTGACTAAAACCCACCACTTAGACTCCAACTGCTGAAAGCACAATCATTTATACTGAGCACTTCTACCCCACACACTATGTCAGAGTCAAACCGTCATGTATTATCCTCAGTTGCAGAAATGTTCTCTTTGATGTGTTTTTTACTGCTGGTAGCTCCTCATTTCTGCAGTCTTTCTATCCCAAATAACCCTGTGCCCATTACCCAGAACCTTTAGGTGTGATCACAGCAGAAGGTTGTCGCCATTGTTTAGTTGCTTAAAGACTTTCAAATGAAATACATGTTTTCAGTTAACAAACATCAAGTCACATTTAGAGCTCTCATCCCAGTTTCTGTCACTCCAAAGGTTGAGGACATCCAGTGCAGAAAAAGACGTAGGAGAACTCTGAGGTAAAGTTTTTAAAGCTTTATAATCTTATAAATGAAAGCTGACATGTCATACAAGAAAAAATACCCAGATCAAACCTTTGAGCATAGAAAATGAGAAGAATTAGGAAAGGAAATGTTATCACCTCATCCTTTATTCCTTCAGCTGTGCCTATGGACCAAAGACAGCTCCAGACTGAAGTAACTTCCTGCATACCTCATGACAGCTTAAAACATGCATGAAGCCCAAACAATTCATGCACACACCATATCCTGTAAAGCAGGCAGCAGCTACACATCATATTTCTGATAGCACTGTAACATTAAATTGCAACTGCATTAACTTTAGCTTAAGAGTTCAGCAGAACCCTGCAAATACTCCATTCCCCATGTCTTTACATACAGTCAGAGTTCCAGCATAGATTAACTGCACGATACTCAAGACATTGCTTCCCTGTGGTCACACAAGTGCTGACAAGACAAGAACTCCTCTCAGACCTGATTCAGGGTCCAGTTAAGAACAAGGAGGATGTCACAGGCTTGTATTGAGCCTACCAAGTTCTGATTACTTTATTCATTTAGTTACAGAGGAGTCAAAAGGTGTTGGTATTTCTTTGCTATTTGTCACTCTTGCTGTTCAAATGGCAGTCCATGAGAACTACAATAAGATTAGAAGTGCCCTGAAAAATAATCACATGTATGTGCAATCATACTCCAAGTTGTAAAACATTGTAAAACACAATTATATAGTGTTGGCTCCACCAACACTATAAAATATGCTCACTACATGATTTTCGGATAGGAATCAAAAATAGCATCCTTTTATATTGCTGATGGGAGTTTAGGGCCAGGTATACAGGCCACTTCCTAACTCCTGTTTTCAGAGTTCCACCATTCCTTACAAGAGATGCAAAAGATCAGGATTTTCTCTACAAGGCACAGTTCGCATCTCTACCCCAATTGGCAGGTTCATGTACACAGGTAGACTCAGAATAGGCAAATTAAGGTCTATACATTACTTTAGCAATACCAATTGGTAACAGTCAGCACTTCGACTCCTTCCATATTAACTGTTCTTCACACCTTTGCAGCAGCTGGCAAAAGCAAAACACAAAAACCCTAAAAGGATTCAGCCTTGCTGTGAAGATAAAGTATGTTCTTGAAGTGCAAGGCTTCTTCCTCAGAGCAAAGCTGTCAAGAGTTTTAGCACTGTCCAAGGTCAGACAAAAGTCAGAACCAAGGCTCATGCTCGCATCAAATTATATAAATATGAAAGGAGAGAGGTTTGACATCCTCCTGGTGAGAGAAGGCCTCTGCAAGAATGATTATATAAAGCACAGGACAGGCAAAAGCTCTGATTAAAGTCAATAAACAGACTCCCAAATTGCCAGCTGCCCTCTCCAGCATCTTGTGGCCCAGGTCCAAATTGTAGATAGCTCAAATACTCTGCACAAAGGACACCGGTGAACTCAGGTTTAAGGTAACAACTGCTTTCCTTGCACTGCCAATAACATGGCTGAGCTCTTGACAAGACTATTTGGACTGAAGATACCAGAAAGTCCACCCTGCTGGGAGCAGAAACCCCATCCCTTTGTGCATGAGTTTTAAAACCTTAGATCTCCTTTCTACGTAACCAGTGATCAGATTGATGAACCTCACAAATACAACAAAGAAGCCACGTGGGGAAGTCCGGTCACTTTCAAACAGAAAGAATTGGATGGAGAAAGAAATACAGTATTTAACAGCAGTTTTTGTGAGACAAACTTTAGTAACTTGTGCATTACATGTCTTCATAATCATACACTCATCTCAATCATTTCAAAATCATTAAAAAGAGAGGACTCTACATTTAACCACTTTGGGTTCCTCAGCCCTGTCAAGCACATGCATTTCCCTGAAAGTAGTCTGGATTTACCCCTACAGAGGGAGTTATCTTAGCTGAAGGCATTCTGCAAGCTAATCGCCACAGGTAAACGGACCAAGGTGAGATTGATGTGATAAATGAGGACAGAGCTCACTGCCTCCTCCAGCTCACAAGCAGATCCAACAAGTGGCCAGTTCCACCAAGGACAACACAACTTCTACAGCTGCTTATAGAATACAAAGACAGGAACTCCATCCCAGACAGTTTACTAAGACAAAATCATCACTTTCCACAGAGCATGACTTCAAATCTAAGAGTAAAGGTCTGAGAAATAGGTTTGCAGCTACAATGCTATTTTCCTTCATGAAAACAAACTGGAACAGACTCCAGAAATTCTGCCAAGTCTCTAAAAGTTATTTCTACAGCATAGGAGGTTGCTTGAACTCTGGTTTAACAATTTCCTTTGCTGTATTTCATTCATTTTAATATGGTTGCAACTGTTTGTCTTCAAAATAACAAAATGCTTCGTTGTGATTACTTTAAAGTAATTCATTTCAGAGAGGATACACAGCTCTTAATGCTTGTGCTTAGAAACGTGTTTATTTAGTATCATTCTAAAATGCAGCAATAATAACACAAAAACCCAACCTTAAGATCTTCCTTCATTTTTAATTTATTCTAATTAAACACATGCAAGCTCAAGGCTTTGAGAAGCTTTAGGAGCAGGCACATTTATATTGAGCCCAGCTCTTCATCTGGGGTCTTTTCCAAAGCTTATGGAAAAGGACAGAAGCAGCCTTCCAGCAACAAACAGGAAAGTTTGACATCTCTAAAGCTACAGAAAGAGGAGGTTGGGAAGGTGGAAATGAAACTGAAGACATTCACCTCCATTCTGCTAACTCAAACCCATACAACTCCTCTCTGATGTAAACAGAAGTCTGCCTAGGGACAGTTCATGTCTACCAGCCAGAAACAGGATCACAGCCAAGAGCTGCTCTGTGGTACCTTACACCAACACTCAAGATTTGCTTTTCCTCTGCTTTTGTAATCTACTCAACACCTACTGGAAGGACTCTGATTACATCATTTGCTAAAGCAATAATGCCAACACCAGGCTTGGTACCTTTCACTTCACATAAAACATTATTCCTTTCCCAGAAATAGCTAGAATTAGCACTGAAACTACCTTAGTAATTTTCAAAATGAGTTTTTACTAAAGGTATTGACCCACCGTTCATTCCATTGTATATACTCCTGTGGTGAGGTGACAGGTCATCTGTTACTTGTCTCCTGAGGGTACCTTCTCTGCTGCCTCCACTGAGATGTTTGAGATGCTCTGGACTCCCCCCGTAGTGTTGTTTGAGATGCTCAGGGCTTGTACCCCTCACTTTGTGGAGATGCTCTGTACTTCCACTCAGCGTGTGCTTTTGAAGATGATCTGGGCTGCCACTGCTGTGCTTCTGATGCTCAGGACTACTACCCGGCCTCTGCTTTTGAAAATGTTCAGGGCTACTACTCAAAACATGCTTTGGGATAGTTTCTGGGCTGCTGCTGCTGTGCTTTTGCTGTTCAGGTGCTTTGACAATGGTTTTGTGATGTTCTGGACTCGGTCCTTTCAGGTGATGGTCAGGACTGCCAGAGCTCCTCGGCTTCTGCAGGTGCTCTGGGCTTATGCTGCGGTGTTTCTGATGCTCAGGGCTTCCCTCACCCCGAGTTTTCTGGAGATGCTCTGGACTAGTACTTGGATGATGTTTATGATGGTCTGGACTATCTGTGCTTCCTGTGCTAGAAGTACTACTCCCATCACCAACATCTCTGATGTAAGTACTTGTTGCAGTTAACTGGCACAGGCTGATCTGGCTGTCAATAGAGCTCCGGCTGCCTGCTCCACCACCCTTCTCCTCATCCAGCAACACACACAATTCCTTCAGCTCCAGGTTCTCCTTAACCATTTCTTCTTGTCTCACTTCCAATTCTTTCAGCTTCTGCAAGTATAAGGCAACCTCTTTGTGCATAATACTAGCGCTGTACCTGCCCAGTCTCTGCCATTCTCGGGACACCTTCTTGCCCTTCTGCCTGTCATCATCCAGAAAGCAGCACAGGTCTCGCAGCTCTTGGTTATCTTCTTGCAGCTTCTGGTTGATATCCTTTAAGAGAAAAATTATCATGACAGAGAAGTGTCTAAAAGAATAACATTATACAAGCTAGCGAACAGCGCTGCTATGAACTCATCACCTAAGCATTCAAGCAAGGCACAAACAGTTGTGTAGGTAGATCTGGCAATATTATAACAGCATCATGCTTCAAACAAAGCTGCTGGCCAGTAAAAAGCAACTATCACCTGGAGCTAATCTCAGAGGGCTCAAAGACAAACTTGTGATATAGCATAAAAGTTTTGGATGCTTAATCCATTTTCATGCTAAACATGAGAATAATTTAGTTTCTGACTTAGCAAAGATCATCACCTCTCTCACGATGATCTCACTCCCCTGAGGTATATTCACCTGCAAGTTAGTGCTGAACAGAACTGCCAAGTACATCAGAAATTGTAATCTTGCTTACATAATTACTTATTAACATTTATGCTCTTTGTTCCCTAAAGCAGATTCACATATAAGGATGAATATTTGAGAGATTTAGCAAAACTGAGCGTTTCTTTGGCTTTGTTTCAGATTTGCATGACAGAACCTTGTCAGGCATTACTTAACCAGGACTGCTTCAACCACTCTGCAATAAAATAATCGACTGTCACAGGTTTTTGTTAGGAGTGAAAATGAAGTACATGATTCCATGCCCTTCTCTGAGTAAGGAACAGTCTGAAGCAAATGCTCTCAAGCAAAAATGTTCAAGCTATTGCTACAGGAGAATAATGTGCCAAAGAAAACATCTTCAGTATTTTAGCCTCCTAGTTTTACTAAACTGCCTTGTGACCATATTTATCTTTCTCCCATCTAAATATTTATGCCTTCTTATGTAAGGTATGAGAAATAGAGAGGAGCCACAACTGGTAAAAAATTAGCCTTATGGAAAGACCAGTTTAACACTATTTCTTAAGAAAAGGAAGCTTTTGTAACCCTACTGCATGTGTTTATCTGATCTTTGCCTCCAAACAACTTTGAACTTGACCAGTTTCAACCTGTGTTTGACAAAGGAAAAATTTCAGTGAGGCTACAAGGTACCCTTTAAAATCTGGGCTGGGAAAGGGATTTTAAATGACCCCACAGTGGAATAAAACAGTTGTGGAAGCCCACAGCTGGTCACTCAGAGGCAGGAGGCATCCATTCACTGAAACCAGGCGCAGCTGCTCATTCTGACTCAGACCGGTTATTCCACACAAGACAAAGGAGTGGATGTCCAGACACCAACACACAGCTCACAGACTCATTTTCCCCAACTCCTTTCCAAAGTTCCAGCAGAGGCATCGAAACAAAAGGTGGAAGTGAAACATCACTTAAGGAGCTCAGAACGGTGAGAGGAACTTGTCACTCCTTCCCACACATCTTGGTCTGTTTTGCTACTTATCTGGAAGACGCATAAATCTATATGATGTCACCTTCACACATAGCTGCAATTCAGCTTACATTTAACACTTTAAGCTTTATTTTTACTAAGGTACTATCATGGATGTGTCTTTTCTACCCCCAGATTGTCAAAAAGAGGGAGGGGAGACACACACATACACACTCCTACTGTGCAGAACTTTAGAGATAGGAACAATCTTCCCCCACATGCTATTTATTTTATGCCATACTGTTATCAAAGATGCTTTCTCAATCTTTTAGTTGATTAAAGTCATTCTGCAAGTCAAGAACTGCCTTCTAATGTACTCTAATGCAATAATAATTCTAAAGCCCAATCTACATCTCTGTCTCCCCTCTCCTTCCCTCCAACCTCACCTCACAGACGAAACTTCCTAAAGACAATGTCCTCTCTCAAAGCAACAAGACATAAAAGGTTTTGTAGTCCTGCCTACTTTAAGATAACTTTCTAGGTCTATAATACATAACATAATATATGTGGATATAAAGGCAGGGAAATTATCTATAAATACTCACACTGTCTTCCCAATCCTTGGAATTGGGAAGGAATGCTCCTCATCCAACAAAAGAGTTCAGTTAAGAAGGGTTAAGTCATTACAGACTTGGTCTGCCCCTGACTGTAGCAGAAGCTACAGTACAATCGAAAATGGCTCGATCAGAGATGAGTTACCAGCCATCTTTTTCAGACAATAAACTTGGGATTGGTTCTGATCATCCCAAAACAGAGCCCAAGAGTTTACCACCATCTGCCACAGGCTGCTCTGCAGCTTGGAGGTGAGCAGCTCTCTCCAGCAGCCCATCAGACAAGTAAGTCATCTTAAGACAGCGACAGAAAATAGACTAAGCTACATAAAACCTTTTGAACATCTACAGCTCTGCACACTACTCTTTCATGTACACTTTAAGGCAGGGTGGTTTAACCTGCCCAAAAAGCAATGAAGTCTAACACAAAGGTGACCAGACTTAAGGGGGTTTATAAACCCAAAGCACACTGAGGCAGAGCATAAGAGAGCCATGCTCCACAGCCGGCAGGAGACCTGGTTGTGCTCTCCTAACCAGTCCCTCGCTATTTAAGCGGGCTCAAAGGCGCACAGCCTTTATTCACTCCAGCCCTTGTTCACTTTCCAACAGACCCTCGGTAACGGCTCCTCCCAGAGCATCCACCCGCTGAGATCGCTCCCGGCGGGATGCCGAGACACGGCAGCAACTTCGGGGCTCCCACCCTGCCCACCCCGCTACCTTCAGGCCGCGGATCTCGCCGAGGTGGAGCTGGAGGCGGCGGTTCACCTCGCGGATAAGGTTGCTGTGGTCCAGCATCGCGCTCATCTTCTCGGCTTCGGCTCGGCGGAGGCTGCGGATCAGCTCCTCCTTGCTCCACTTGAGCAGCTCCTCGTCCGACACCTTGGACAAGTCCTCGGCCGGCGCCGCCCCGCAACTTTCCGACGCCACTTTGGACATGGTGGCACCCGCGGAGGGGACACTCGCCGACCGGGGGCTACAACCCCCCTGGGGCCGCCCCACCGCCGCGGAGCTCAGGGGAAAGGGCGAGCGCGGAGCCCGCCGGTGGCTCCCGCGGGGGCACCCCCGGCTCCAGCGCCCGTGGCGGCCGGGCCGGCCGGGGGGTTACGAAGGGAATCGCTCCCGGCTCCAGGCAGCGGATCCTGGAAAACCGGAGGAAGAGGAGGAGGAAAGGGTGCGGAGGAAGCCGAGCCACAGGCTGCGGAGCAAACTCGCCCCGTCGAGAAGGAGGAAAAATACAAAATAAAGGAAAAAAGACAAGGGGAAGCGGGACAAGCCCGTCTTTTCAACAGGTCAGCGGTCCTCCTGCCCGCTGCCGCGCCGGGGCTGCCAGGCGCGGTGCCTCTCACGGTAACCGCCGCCCCTGCGCCGCGGGATGCGGGCGCGCCGGGCGCCCAGGCTGCGGGGTCCCGAGCGAGCGCTCCATGGCGGTGGTCGGTCCGTGCCGGTCGGGCGAGCGGTCCCCGCCGCAGCGGGAGGAGCGGCAGTGCCGGGCGCGGGGCTGCTCGCGGCTTTTCACACGTGCGGGAGGGGAGGGCGGCGCGGTCCCCGCGCGGCTCGCGGGCGCCACCTGCCGCTCACTGCCGGGGCGGCGCTGCCCCGGCGCGGTGCGGGGCGGAGCGGGACCGGCGGGCACCGCCGATACTGCCTCCAGCAGCACAGGGGCCGGGCTGAGCGCACCGCGGCCGCTGCTCGGGGGAGCCCCGAGGGAGGGAGCTGGCGGGGCTGTGCCCCCTCACGCCCCAGACCGGCCCCCGGTGCTCCAGGGAGCAGCTTCACACCGGGAAACGGGGGTGCAGAGGCAGACTCCCGCCGCTCAGCCCGCTCCCCGCGCCGGGCGGGAGGGGAGGGCGCATTACATCACCGGCAGCCAGCGCCGCCTCGGCTGTACAGAGCTGAGACCAGACAGCACTAGACACAGCCCCAGTGCAACTCTCCACTCGAGCTGAAGGTCGCTTGAGCTCCCCGCAGGAATTAGGACTGGGATGTTTGTATTTCCCCCTTCAGAACACTCAGCGGCGGTGCTGCGAGCGGTTTACATGTCCCAGTTTGCTCAGAGATACAAAGACTCTACATAAATCTGCCTTGCTGATGATTTGAGAATGGAACGTGATAATCCGTTCATGCTGCTTACAAAGACAGATGATACGATATAGTTCCTAGTGGATGAACTGGAACTATTAGGTGCATAATTGGTTGAATTCCCATTTTTTAATCACCCGGAGCAATCCCCTGCGGGCAGAGGAGAGTGCCTCCCTCCATGGGTTCCGATTTCAGTATTCCACAATTACGCAGCATGAAAGATTCCCGGCTCTGGAGGGGGAAAATGTAAAGTGCTGGATATTCGGGGCTGCAGATGCCGCGGCTGCAGCCCCGCGAGTAGTGCTGGCTCTGCAGGAGCTGCACAAAGCCTGCCCCGTCAGTCCCTGTCCCTGTCCCCATCCCAGGTGGCTCCTGCGGCATTTTGCTGCCTCAGGCACCTCTCTGCCCTGCCTGCTGGGAGAGCAGCCCATGCCACAGGCTCAGATAGCCAAGGCTTATTTTCTGCTCCAGTCCTATTTAAAAGTTGCAAGAATGGTCAAATCAAACACTATTTAGTCTTTTATTCTTCTCCCCAAACTAGCAGCTGTAATTTCATCACAATCAGAGTTCTGTTCCTATCCATCTCAGGCTACACTCTGCATTTCCACTATGCCAACAAGTCCGACGCATTTTCCCTTCCCAAGCACATTCAGAGATGCTCTACCCATTGATCAGCTTCCCATGTACCTCCAGTTTCCCAGGGAGGTGTCAGACCCTGTTCTGACCCGATATGACCCAGCAATGGCAGCCACAGACACCACCTTCCACTCTTACCAGTTGCTTGCCAAAGCCCCATTTTGGGTACATCCCACCATGGCCACACCGGAGAATCACCCCTACTACAAACAGAACCTGTGCCAAGCTGCAATATGAACTCCGATGTCCATCACGGTCAACCAGGGTTCCAACAGAGCATGGAGCTCTGCAATCATGAAATCCCATTTCCCAACCAGCACTAAGTATTGTGTGAAATATCTATTTTCTCTGAAAACGCCATCACTCCCTTAAATCCTCTAAATTCTTTTCCCCACTCAAAGGAACAAAGCTGTAGATAAAAGCATCTGACCAGTCACAACAAAAAGACTGTAAAAGGCCATGAAAAGGAGCTGTCATCTTTCATGCCCAAATATATTCCATTTTAATGCAACTCGAAAAGAACAGCTTGGGGAAAAGGCAATAAATGAAGGCTTCTCTTATTCTTCTAATTCAGCAGTATATTATTTGAAAGGTCAGGTGATGTTGGAATTTTAAAAGTTCAAATGTATTTCTTTCCATGGAATCAGCTGTTGACTGAAAAATGTCTGATAATTTCTAATACAAAAGCTTTAGGAAAGAATGCCCCCTTGCCTCAACTCAGAGTTCATGGTGTTTCTCAGGAGTAGCACTCCGTGATTTCTAATCATGGGGTGCCATGGAAAGCATGGATCCAAGAAGCACAGCTTCACAAAATACCATGTTCCCCAAAGTCTGAAATACCTCCACATTTGTGTCTTCAGGAGGCACGGGTTTATTGTACAGACAAGAACTTCCAGTACCTAAAGGGGCAACGAGAAACCTGGAGACAAGGGCCTGTAGGGACAGGACAAGGGGAATGGCTTTAACCTGACAGAGGGAAGACTGAGATGAGCTCTTAGGCAGAAGCTCTTCCCTGGGAGGGTGCTGAGGCGCTGGCACAGGGTGCCCAGAGAAGCTGTGGCTGCCCCATCCCTGGCAGTGTTCAAGGCCAGGTTGGACACAGGGGCTTGGAGCAATGTGCTCTAGTGGAAGGTATCCCTGCCAGTGGCAGGGGGTTGGAACTGGATGAGCTTTAAGGTCCCTTCCAACACAAAACAGCCTGGGATTCTATGAAATACAAAAGGAGAATTCATAAAGTGTGACCATTAGAAATAGTTAAAGTCAAACTTCCAAAGTTTGGGAGAAATGTAGCTCTAATAATGGAACCAAAACCATAGCAAGCGGAACTAATCTGTAATGCTTCTATAAGGAGAGCATCTAATTTCACACTCACGCTTGTGTAACAAGATCAAACAGAGTGGGAAGTGTGATACAATTATTCCATCTTCTGGCAGTTTTTAAACTTTACTTTCAGATAGTCCATCTTTCTGCACAAACACTGAGCACTTCATAGAATCACAGAATCAACCAGGTTGAAAAGACCTGCAAGATCATCAAGTCCAACCTTTACCCCAGCACTGCTGGGGCCACCTTTGACCCATGGCACGGAGGGCCTCATTCACACCGTGTGTGAGCACTTCAAGGACGATGACTCCAGCACTGCCCTGGGCAGCCTGTTCCAATGCCTGAGCACCCTCTGGGGAGGGAATTGTTCCTCAGCTCCATCTAAACCTTCCCTGGTGCAGCTTGCGGCCATTTGCCAAATGCTAGCAGCAATGTGGGCCCACATCCAATCAGCTCTCCCGTAGCTGACCATCGTTTGCCAGCTCCCTAACATGTCCACTGCAGTGTCCTGCTCACTTCTAGACATGCAGAAAGGTGCTAGCAAATTCTTTTGTGAGTCCTTGAGGACTCACTGGCTCTCCATTGCCCCTTGCAGACTATCTAGTGCTTAAAGTCTCTGATCCCTGGGAGGAGTCTCTAATCATTATTATAACCAGTCATAATTACACAGTGATTTTAAAAACACTTTTGGACATTTCCAATGAGGTCCTAAAGCTATTCAAGAGCTCTCTGCCAAAAATGTGTCATAGCAAATGAATGCCTTCATAGCAGTCATGTTACAACGATGGCTAAACTGTTTTTGTTCAGACTTTCCAAAAATACTTGTGAGAAGAGTTTAGACTTCAAAAATGTCATTCTCAAATTGGAAGGAAGTGGAAAGAGCTTTACAAACGAAAAGTTCAAGTAATTTTAGTTACTGCTGCTTCTAGATTTCTACCCGTCATTCATGTGTCTGTGGCTGACACCCAACACAGCATCACCCACCCTAGCTGGTCTCTAATCCTAGCCCACAAGTTCTCCAGTGGTTCATCACCCATCCCTAGGCAGAGCTCTACACCTTCCCACAGGATGACTTCTCCTCTCCTTTCCATCCTGTCCTTTGTAAAGAGCATCTATCCATCCATGTCAGCACCCAGTCACATGAGCTATCCCACCATGCCCCCATGATCCCAATGAGATCATAGCCCTGGAGCTGCACACAGAACTAATTACTATCTGTTCTCCATGCCATTTGCATTAGCATACAGGCGTTCCAAAGAAGCACCCAGTTGTTCTGATTTCCCAGGAAAGGCAGTAGAGCTTTCCCAGCAATGCTGTCCTCTCGGCACCTCCTCACTTAAGGGCGCATGCTTTAGGTGGACACCCTTCAGTCCTGCATGTAACCCCTGATATCTCCTCTGTCCGCATAACTCTGTATCCCCTGCTTACCAGTCTGGTCTACAATTTGCTCACTTGTCTGTCATCAGCTTTCTCTTGTCTGTCCTATCAACAGATTTGCCAGAATGTTGGCAAAAATGCTTTTGCCTAATTTGGTCAGGTGGATCCCATCTCTTTCTATTGGTCCTTAACACTCACGGAGGATCCCACGGACGTAAAAGCCAAATCCCTGCTTTCACACCAGCTGTGCAAGTACTTGTTGACCACAAGATCCATCCACTCCTCTGTCAGCTCTTTCACCACAGGAGTCTTCATTTTCCAACCTGACAAGCTCAGACCCTCATTTATTCACTAAACCAGTATAAATTGCATTAATGCATTCACATAAGAACGTTTTACAATAGAATATAGAACAACTTTCCCTAATGGAGTCTTCTGCTTGTACATATAAAAGTTAATAAACTGACATCAGGCAGTCCCTATAATATTTTCTACTTCATTGCACACCCACTACCATCACACAGGGGATTATATTATGGGTAATGCCATTGAGCTAAAGCTGGCCAGAAACAAAATCCTTCCTTACAGACACCTTCATATCCAAAACATTTACAGATGGAATCCTTGTGTTTTGCTCCTGACTTGACGATAGGTACAAGTGAACAGCCAGCATTGAGCAAACCCACACTTCCTTATGTCCACAATCCAACATGAACTATACTCACACTCTCTAGCTTGAAACCATTGCTTAGGCAGGGTTTATTTATACTGTTTCTCTTAATAAATTGGCAACAGGTAGGGATACACAAACACACTTCCAGCTTTAAATGAGATTAAAGACAGTATGTTATGTGAAAGGGTTGGTTTTCCAAAGCTCTGGTACGTACATGCCCTGGGCATTTCAGAATGCCTCTCTATGCCATTCTCTACTATGAGAAGGTTTCATTTGTGACCTCTCTCCTAAACAACACTGCAGACAAACACCAAGCACAGCACCACACACTAAGAGCTGCAGGAAGTGAAAAAGAGGAGGAACCCGCAGAAACTAGAGACCCCTGGGACAAGGCTAGTGACATGAGAGCAAACCATGTGATACTTCAACCCTCTTCATAGGGCACAGAATAGTCTGTGTTGGAAGGGACCTTAAAGCTCACCCAGTCCCAAGCCCTCTGCCATGGGCAGGGACACCTTCCACTACAGCAGGTTGCTGCAAGCCCCTTCCAACCTGGCCTTGAACACTTCTCTTGCTGATGTTTCAGCTTTATTGCAACCTAGATGACAAGCAATTCCACATTTCCGGTGCAACCACCAGCACTCTTTCAAGTGAGGCAACATGCAGTTTTCTCATCTTAGAAATAATCAAAACCTCAGCTTGAGTTCATCATTGGGCTTTTTAAAACTTCAGAAAGTTTAAACCTTAAACCCTTCATTAATTACCTATGGTAGTTTCTATCTGTTCTGTAAGAAAAATGAAATAAAAGGTTTTTTCCTCTTTAAATTGTCGAAAAGTTTATTTCCTTTTTTCAAAACCAAGAATTTCTCACAAAACAAAGTTTGCTCTGAACTCTCTCCTACAGCCACCTACATGATCTGGCTACGTGCAACCCCGTGGTGAGCTGGATCAGTTTCAGGACTCAATAAAATCAATCATAACCCAAAAATTAACCACTTAAAATAGAATGACTGCTTCTGCAGTGGATGATTGTGCTGATCTGGCTCACAGGACCTGTATTAGCTGCAAGGGAGGGAATACAGGACCCTAGGGATAGAGGTGGAGCAACAGCATCCCTGTTGACAGCAGCTTGCATTCAGAGCAAATTAAACATGGGGTGACAGTGAGCCTTCAGGACAGCTACCAAAGACACCCCAGATGAGAGGAGCAGAGAGCAATCAGCACTTCCTGCTGGGGTTCTTGCGGCTCAGCCAGGCTTGCAGATTTGACCTACAATCTACAACAGGATGAAAAGTCCTCGGAGTTCTTATGTGGACATTTTGCTCTTTCAGTTGGAAAACTGACTGCAAGGCTTTTGCAGCTCTCCTCCAGGACAATCCTGTGGTCCTCGTTACTCCCAGGAGGTGCCAGGAAAAGACACTGCCACTCAAATTGACTTAGAAATTGCCTTTGCAGGTCTGGGCCAATACCCTAAACCTGTGTGGTACTTTCAGTGAGGTACATGGAAATGAACATGCTTTATAACTGCTCAAGGTTAAACCAGTGGTTGCATGACTGATCCTTAGAGACAAAATAAAACACAGGAATAGGCGCCTTTCCAACTCAGCAGGAATCATACCTGAAACAATAACTTCAAGTCATCCAACGGTGTTAGAATGAAATCATTAATTATAACATTTTTATGGGGCTGATTTTATCGAAGAGCTTGGCAACTTGTCTACAGCTAACAGTTTGTTCTGGCTGGGATCCAGCACAGAGGCATAACCAGAGCATCTGTGGGTTTGTTTTAATTGTACTCTTGTTCCTTGTTTCGGTAACACTGGACTTTGGTTTGTGTTCATATTGGATTAGGGAGTTAATGAGGGGCCGGATGCTTCTTTCCACTCTTGCTGATGGAAGCAGATGACTATGTATCTTCTCTATGTGCATGTCCTACAGCATAATCCTTTGCTTTTCCTGACCCCACAAAAGTGACAAATACTGGTACAGTATCAACAGGGATGAAGATGGAGATCTCTGTCCTCCTTCAAGACACCAGTATAACTGTAGGAAAGTGCACTTTTAAGCATTTACAACATACTTAGTAACCACAAGCTCTCGAATGAGATTAAGGTAAAGTAAGTCCTTGGAAAAAAATGAGATGTTTTGAAAATTCAACAATACCATGCAGGAAGAAAGGCACCACTGTCTGGAAGGAACAACATGGGAAAATGCCCTGTTGGACACCAAATACTTTACAGGAGCTTTTCTTCTCCTTCCCCTATTCCTTCCTATGTTCTTTTTTCAAGTTTAAGCTCTGGTATCATGAGTGAAAACTGACACAAATTGACTGGAGTAGTGGGTTCCTTGATAACTGCACAAAAACAAGCACTCACAGACTCCATGTCCATACACATAAGCCACCACATCAAATAAGACCCACTTCCTAAGAAACATCATGTCAAACAGCTATCTAATGAAAAGGAAAGCCCCCAGGCTCCATCATCATCCCCCTGAATCGATGAGACAAAAGATTGTATTTTTAAGCTAAAAGCTTCTTTTTAATCTGACTCTTCAGTGGCATTATTGTTAAAACTTGTTAATAAATCCTTTTTATGAAAAAGAGATTATTCATTGTATTTTTATAAAGCTATGTGTGCTTGAATAAAACTAATCAGCAACAACAGTATATGGGACAGATCTCACTGTAACACTCTGTAACAGTGGTCTGTAACACAGTACTTTTAATTTAGAACCATCTCCATTTATCCCAAAACATTTAAATCGTCACCCACCCACCCATTCTGGCTGCCACATGGCTACATGATGGCCTCATACCCACCTCCTCCCTTGGTACAGTGATATTTCGTAAATAGACTCTGCAGTTTCCACAAACCTCCCCAAAACTCAGTTGTTGTCTGCAGTAAGATGGGTTTTGGGAAATCATTGGTTATTTGTCCATCACTTACCCCTTTGCCAGAGAGACACCCAGCAGGATTACACCAAAGACAATTTCTCTCCATCTCTTGCTGCTTCACAGTGACAGCTTCCAGAGTGGAGCTTGGTAGGAAACAATTCCAGGGATTGCCAGCTTATCTTTACTTCCCATTCTGAGGTCCACATCTTTACTAGGATGACCTAGTCACAGAGAAGCAAAACAAGATTGTTTTGAAGATTTCCCTAGATTCACTCTAAATACTAGACTAGCTTAAAAATACAAACAAAACCATTCTCCCCAGCCATGCACTGATTTTTGAGCACAGAATTGGAAACCAAGTAGTGAAAGCAAAGCATAAAACCAAGGACCACACACTGAAGACATTCGCACATCGGTCCACATGAGCCTCACACACTCACTGTAACTCTGAGTTCACCTACAGCACTTCTCAAAGACAGTGCCCAGACCACAGCATCCAGAGTGCCATGCATGCAATAATGCTTTGAAATCCTTTACTGGTTTGGGGCCACTGAAATGTGTGTATACATATTAATGTGCAATACCACACTTGGAAGAAAGGGGTACAGTAATGGGAAAGGCAGCTCAGGAGGTTAATGAACGAACAGTGATTCCCACAGATCACCTTCCTCTGCAACTTTCATCTCCAGGAACAGAGCCTTTAGTTATTCTGCTGATGCCTCTCAGCAGGAAGAACCCATTAAATATTTAATTAAGCTGTGTTCAATATATTAGGTAATTGTACTATTCTAGTGCTGGCTTAACATTACATTCTGTATCATAACATTCTGTACAACACACCATTGCTATGATATGTGCTTTACTGGTGATTTTGTTTTATGTGCTTATGAACAGTAAAAGCAAAAAGAAAATGAACAACTAAATCAGGATTTCTAAGTGTACTGCTTTTAGCTATTATTATCTATTCAAGAAGAGATGCCCAAACTCTGGAAACTGCTGGTGCACTAATAGGTGGGCATTGAAGTGATGGATTTGTTGCCTGGTTGGGTTTTTAAGCAGGAATTCACTGGTAGAGAAAATCCCACTGTATGGCATAGCTACAGGTCTGACAGGCCACTGTGGAGGTTTTAAACTGAGTGAAACAGCGAGGGGACAACTCGGTGATTCCAAGAAAGGCCATTTAACCAAGGTACAGCACAAACCATTGCTTCAGAACTCCAGCAAGACTTTGCAGACCCCAGCTAATCCCCAGCAATTAGGGATGACACACACTGTAATGTTTGGAATATTCAGGGGAAAGAAAGGAAAGAGAATCAAATTGCTGTACAGTTTGCCACTGTTGAGGTACGACAATTGCCAAGGGCAAGTGTTTCTGAAAATTAACTGATAGGCTGCAGTTGAAACAATTGCTTCTGACAAGGAAATATTAGAGACAAACCCCAACCCCAGTCTTCAGGGGATGAGTATTTTCTCTGTAACATTAGACAAACAATGAGCACAGAGCAAGATCACTGCATGGGAAATTCTTGCAACTGCAGCACCACGTGAAATGAAAGAGGATCTAATCCAGTAACTTGATTTCTTGGGCTGACACAGCAAACATTCAGCAAAGGTTAAATCAAAGATTTTAACTTCCTAGTATCTAAAGAGAGGGGCAATCAGAGTCAGTGCTATGATATAGGAACCACTGCCACTACATAAGACCCCAGAATAGAAAGCTATAATAAAAAAGGGACAAAACTCAACATTTTTGATCAGGAACTCAGCACTGTGGAAGCAGACAGTTATTAGATGTTTGGTTTGTCCCAAAGCCCACTGGCTTCAATAGGTGACCTCCCATCATTTCCAAGGAGTATGGACTGGTACCCTGCTCAGTTACTTACCTATCAGCCTTATTCCTGCTCTCTTAGTAGAAGTAGGCTGATAGAAGACAAAAATCAGTGTCTTATAAGGACTAAACCCAAAACATTGTGAAGTTATGCAGATATGCAGAAGACAGAGCCTTGTAGCAAGCAGCATGGGGAGATTTGCCAGCTGCCCAACAGCTGTTTTGGAAATAAAGCAGGTTCTGGAACTAGAGCATCTACAACTTTACACACAGCCACAAAGCCCCTGATCTTGCAGGGGGATGGGGAGAAGCAGTTTGGACCAAATTGAAAGGAAAACTTCTGAAAGGTTTTCTTCCAAGAGGATCAGATTGGATGCTTCCTTCAAAGCAGTTACTTATAAATAAATAAATGAGGCTTAACAGAAACAGTTATTTTCCATATATCCTTCTGAACAACAGGCAAGAAAGAAGGACAAGGTCAGCAGGTTTTGTCACTATTACAAAAACAGAAAGAAAAACCCTAGAACCAGATACTGTTAAAGATGCTGCTGGTTTAAAGCCAGCTCCCCTTCTTCAAAGGGTGGCAGAAACAATCTGGCCCCACAGGGAAACTGAGAATCTTCTCATTGTTGTGCTATAATCCTCTTGTTCCTGGTCTTCCAGGGGCGTAAATCACTGCTTAGCACTATGACACATCCTTCTGTAGGAATACCAGACTGGATGTGGCCTAGCCTAGTCTGAGACAAGGATAATTTTAGGGGAGAGGGAAGCCATCAGAGGCACGTGTTCATGTAGCACAAATATATTTATGTCTCCATCCACATAAACAAGGTCTGATTTGTATGTGTTGGCACTGCAGCTGCTCACTTCCCCAGCATTCTGAGGATAGCGTGCGGTCTGAAATCATACTCTCTACGTTTACATCTCAATAATCCAATTAAAACGTACAAGAACTAATTAAACCTAATGGATAACGATAGTAACAATAGTACGTAGTAATTTAAAGCATTTTTTATCTTCAATGCACTTTACAGGCATTAACTAATTAATGGATAACATGAATTTAAAAATCAATGCCTGAGCAGAGCATATGATTAGAATTAACATCTCAATTACTCTCCTTCTCTGACCACTACGTTTACAAAAGGCTTATTTCTCTGCACGTATTTATCACAATTAAAAACGATTCTCTACAACTTATTAGAAAGTAATTACTGAGTTTCTGAACCATCCTATGCCCTCAGTGAGGAATCACATGGAAGTCTTCCACAAGGAGAAACTGAGGCTTTCAGAAACACAAACCAAAGACCCATTTTGGCAACTCATCTTCCCCTGTTGCCAATTTAAAATTCACAGTTTAAAATTACTTCCTTTCAACATCTCTTGGGTTTGTGGCTGATGGATTGACCTTTTGGAGAAAGGAAAAGATTCCTTCTGGGTTTTTTTGCAGGCCAGGGGTCCACAGGGATGTCCGTGCCTGGATAACTCCCAGTTATTAAATATTTGCAATAGCTTTCAAGGGTTTGCAGGTACTAAAACCAAACCAAAACTCCCCAAAGCCATAAGCACCCACATACACTAGCTGTCAAACACAGCCTACGATGAGAAGACACCTCCCTCAGCTGCTGGGGTAAATGCATTTGCCTTTTCTCCACAACAACAATTTGCAGCCCAGGGTCTCTGTGCTGATTCCTTCCTACCACTGCCCTCTCCATCTGCAGAGCGTTTCACTTTGTCCTCCCGCTGCTCCACATACCTTTTTAATGAAAATTAATTCATAGCGCAGCATTTTCCCTGCTAGATGTGTAGGCTGAGACTCTCTTTGCTCTGCTGTTCTCTCTCTTTCTTTATGGACCAATGCAAATTGCCCAGCTTGAGTTTTCTGTAAGAATCTCTTTCTTTCCACACATCCTGCATAATTGTCAAGTATTGCGTTTGAACTTATAAGTGTAGAGGGACAAAAGCATTTATCCATCCTGCTACCTCTTTCAAATAGCTTTTCTGCTCCTGTCTTAATTCTTTAGCCAGCTGTAGAAGCCTCTGAGTAGCTGGTGCCATTCTAATGTGTCTTCTTTGGTGCTAGTTACATGTTTGCAATCAATAAAATCAATAGCACACTTCTCATGATTTCCCTATTACATCAGTATTGATCTAATGCTTCCAGTGAACAGGCTGAGGTGACAGAGAAAGGGGAGCACAACAGTGAAAGCCAAACAGGAATCACTCAAACCTTGCTGAATACAGTTCCTACTAAAAATTCAATTATCAGGTTCCTTTTTTCATTGAAATTAATAAAATACCCATAAATGTGTAAGAGGAAAGGCCAGCACTGGCTCTAATCTTGCTCTTTACATCTTTTGCTTCTGACTAATAGGGCTGCAAATATCCATTCTTGTGTTAATTAATTTTTATAATTATTATTCTTTAAAATGGAATATTTCTTTCATTTAGAGAGAAGCTACCTGGTGAGATCTACCTACTGATAATTTAAGCTCATTGCATTTACTTTCAGCCATGAAAAAACAGTCTGTACAACCATGAAGACAAGGTTTAATCCAAATGCAACTGGCCACTTCAGAAAAGCATCTCTGTACACACTGCACAAGAAACAGCTGTGTTAATAAAGCTTTCTGGACCGTGGACGGAAATTCTCATTGGTAATTCTCACTAGCAGGATGGTTCTAAACCCTTACTAGTATCCCTGTGGAAGATCTCACAATAATAATAGTGAAGCAAGTGTGTTGATATAGGAAAAAAAAATCCAGGGCCATTACTGCCACACTGAGATGTATCTCTGAAGCTGAAACATTTGGTTGCTATAATGTAGAAATCGGATTTAATAACAGGATTTTGCAGGCAAGCAGAGGATGGGATGATTCCTGGTACTCAGAGATGGAGCCCACCCCAGGAATCCACCGCAATCCATCCATGTGTGCAGCACCCACTGCTCCTACTACAGCTCTGTGACCTATGAAGAAGATAACGAGGGAAAAGCACCCAGAAAATGTTTTTAGAAGAGCAAGAGGGTTTGTTTCACCTTGCTAGGCTTGGGAGAGCTGCTGGAGAATGAATGAGCACTGGAGAAGAACAATGCTCTGAGGCTAAGAGACGATTTTTAGACAGGACTCAGGCACTGTCCCAGAGCAAGAGGACATTTCCATTGCTGTTAGTACTGGATGTCATCTGGATAAAGGCTTTCCTCGGCTACCTCCTTCCCACTGCCTTTCACAAATTCTGCGCTTACAAAAAGCAGCACAAACCTGAAGGCTGCAGGAAATGCAAAGCGCTTTTATAAGAATGTTCTAAGGGAAAGAGGAATCACACAGAGAAATATTTCATCAGAAATATAGACTCATAAGTATCCCATTTTACTTTTCCATTTACCATGTCTACCCTCCTGCTCTCCCACCCACACACCCCCCAGCACTATTAATGCTTATGAAAGAGCATCAAGTTTCATAATAAAGAATGTTTTTGTCCATTATCTAGAGAATAATACATTTCATTCAATATGTTCCTTTCAAGAAAAGGCATTTGGTCTACTGTAACTAGATGCTCCTGCTCAGGACAATACATTGCACTGAACTACCTGGTTTCCTTTTTGCTTTATAAGGGTACAGAACAGCTCTGCCTGGAGACAGTGATTTCCTTGTGGTGATGCTCACCCACAGACAGCTGACGTGCTTTCATTACATATCATCATCCTATACCATGTGTTACGTGTAGAACAAGGAGATGTATTTTTGATCCTAAAAGCTGATTCTGTTCTTTTTTTATCTCATTACTGAAAAGACACATGCGTTAAAGCTCAGGCTTTTGTCCTCAAAACTTACTTCACAGATATGCTCTGCTGCCATTTATTGATTGCTTCTGGAAAGTTCTTTATTAGCCAGAAGTTGGGTCACTAAATCACATGCCTCCAAAACAACCTACATAACCATTTGCTTATGCTAAGGTTAAGGCCAGACTACAAATTTAGGATTGAGTTGTGGAGCCAGAGATTTCATATGACAGTGCTTTACCCGTAGTGCCTCCAGTGCTTTTCATTGCTATATGCCTGATGTCCAAACTGAATTTATATAATCATAGGAAGTTTATATCGATTTTAAGGAAATAGCTAAGGAAATACAGCTTGAATGTCACAAGGCTGAAAGTGGGTGCCTGCTGGATAGGATATGGCACTGTGGTTCCCCAAACCCTGACACCCACTGAGCCAGGAAGACTGCCTAAGCATGTAATGGGAGGCAACAGAGGTCTTACTTGTGAGAATCCCCAGAGAATACCCAGCAGGGCGAGGACAGTCCCTAAATATCACTCCCCCCAATTGAGATAAACAATTGCATAGCAGCCTCATCTGTCCATGAGAAGTACTGCACGAGAAGCAGGGAAATCCTCAGCGGTGACTTCAGTCAGCTCAGAGAATTTGTTATTTAGTGAACATTTATTAACAAACCAAAAACCCCAAACCCACAAAACTGAGCTTCTCATTGACACTTCCAAAAACAACTGCAGTGTGTTAGCACTCGTCTCCACGGTGTGTGAACACTTGCAGGGACGGTGACTCCAGCCCTGCCCTGGGCAGTTCCAATGCTGAGCACCCTGTGGGGAAGGAATTGTTCCTCAGCTCCATCTAAAGCTGCCCTGGTGCAGCTTGAGGCCGTTTCCTCTTGTCCCATCCCTTGTTCCTTGGGAGCAGAGCGCAGCCCCCTCCTGGCTCCATCCTCCTCTCAGGCAGTTGTAGGGAGCGATCAGGTCCCCCCTGAGCCTTCTCTTCTCCATCTGAACCCCCCAGGTCCCTCAGCCATTCCCCATCACACTGTGCTCCAGGCCCTGCTCCAGCTCCAGTGCCCTTCTCTGCCCCCGCTCCAGCACCTCAATGTCTCTCTTGTAGTGAGGGGCTCAGAGCTGAACACAGGATTCGAGGTGAACCATGTCACTAAGGGCCTCATCTACACCGTTTCTGAACCCTTGCAGGGACTGTAATCACCCACGTTTCAAAATACCTTTGCGCTGTGCCCGCCAGTGCCCCGGGCTGCGCCGCCTTCACGGCTGCTCCTCTCACCCCAACCTCCTCACGACTCGCACCAGCGGATGATGGAGGCCGCCGTTACACAGAGTCCCACGAGGGAGCCAAGGGCTGCGGCGCCTGCCCTCGCTATCAAAGGGGCCGGGGCCAGGGAAGCCGGGCACGGCCTCCCGCCTCACCCCGGGCCGCAAAACCGGACACCGGGCTCCTAAAGCCGGCGGGGAAGCGGCGGCGGCGAAGCAGCGGCTCCTGCCCGCGGGAGCGCGGCCGGCAGGTGGCGCCCGCACACAGCCGTTACACCACCGCCCGGCGGCCGCCCCGCGAGCCTATTCGTGCATGTATACACACCGATAAACGCACCTAAACGCACCTATACACACCTATACACACCTATACACACCGATAAACGCACCTAAACACACCTATACACACCTATACACACCTGTACACACCTGTACACACCTATACACACCGATAAACGCACCTAAACGCACCTATACACACCTATACACACCTATACACACCGATAAACGCACCTAAACACATCTATACACACCTATACACACCTATACACACCGATAAACGCACCTAAACACATCTATACACACCTATACACACCTATACACACCTATACACACCTGTACACACCGATAAACGCACCTAAACGCACCTATACACACCTATACACACCTGTACACACCGATAAACGCACCTATACACACCTATACACACCTGTACACACCGATAAACGCACCTAAACACACCTATACACACCTATACACACCTATACACACCTATACACACCGGTACACACCGATAAACGCACCTAAACACACCTATACACACCTATACACACCTGTACACACCGATAAACGCACCTAAACGCACCTATACACACCTATACACACCTGTACACACCTATACACACCTGTACACACCGATAAACGCACCTAAACACACCTATACACACCTATACACACCTATACACACCTGTACACACCGATAAACGCACCTAAACGCACCTATACACACCTATACACACCTGTACACACCTATACACACCGATAAACGCACTTAAACACATCTATACACACCTATACACACCTGTACACACCTGTACACACCTATACACACCGATAAACGCACCTAAACACACCTATACACACCTATACACACCTGTACACACCTGTACACACCGATAAACGCACCTAAACGCACCTATACACACCTCTACACACCTGTACACACCTATACACACCAATAAACGCACCTAAACGCACCTATACACACCTATACACACCTGTACACACCGATAAACGCACCTAAACGCACCTATACACACCTATACACACCTGTACACACCTAAACACACCGATAAACGCACCTAAACGCACCTATACACACCTGTACACACCTGTACACACCTATACACACCGATAAATGCACCTAAACGCACCTATACACACCTATACACACCTGTACACACCTATACACACCGATAAACGCACCTAAACACACCTATACACACCTATACACACCTGTACACACCGATAAACGCACCTAAACGCACCTGTACACACCTATACACACCTGTACCCACCTATACACACCTATACACACCTGTACACACCTAAACACACCTATACACACCGATAAACGCACCTATACACACCTAAACACACCTATACACACCTATACACACCTATACACACCTAAACACAGCTATACACACCTATACACACCTATACACACCTATACACACACCTATACACACACCTATACACACCTAGACACACCTAAACACACCTATACACACCTATACACACCTAAACACAGCTATACACAGCTATACACACCTATACACACCTATACACACACCTATACACACACCTATACACACCTAAACACACCTAGACACACCTATACACACACCTATACACACCTATACACACCGATAAACGCACCTATACACTCCTAAACACACCTATACACACACCTATACACACCTATACACACCTATATACACCTAAACACACCGATAAACGCACCTATACACTCCTAAACACACCTATACGCACCTGTACACACCTACACACACCTATACACACACCTATACACACCTAAACACACCTAGACACACCTATACACACCTGTACACACCTATATACACCTAAACACACCGATAAACGCACCTATACACTCCTAAACACACCTATACACACCTAGACACACCTACACACACCTATACACACACCTATACACACCTAAACACACCTAGACACACCTAGACACACCTGTACACACCTGTACACACCTATACACACACCTATACACACCTATACACCCCTATACACACCTATACACACCTACACACACATATCAGGAGCCTCCCCAGCCGCCTGACTCCTTCCTCCTCCTCAGTCTCCACAGCGCAAAGGGGCTTTACCTCAGACCCGGCTTCTTCACCGCCCTGGGGACCTTCCGGAGGGCAAATGGCGGGAGCCGTGTGGTGGCGGCTGGAGCCTCCGTGCGGCGGCACTGCAAGGGGACACTGTGCCGTGGGGGGTCAGCCCTACGGGTGCACCCCTCTGGCTCTGGAGACGGCCTGTGCCTCGGGTGAACCCGGTGGCCTGGCCGGCACGGCACTTTGCTGTTGGTGCAGAACCGCTTCCATTAGTGCCAGAAGAAACCAAGAACCTACTGCCATTTTACAGGGTTTCCTCTCCACAGGGTCTGCTTCACTCTGGGTGCAGGTACCGGTAACAGTGTTTTATACATCTGACAAGCCTGAGGTTACCCTTAGCCTGCGGTTTAAGGATCTCTTAAACCTACAAATCGCAGCTTCCGAAGTCATCTGATGGAAGAAGCAACCTCAGGCATCACTTAACAGGTAGAGGACTGAAGCATGGGTAAATGTGAACAGAACAGGACCCCTGCTCTGACACAGCCTCACTCCCTGCCAGCACCACCACACCTCAACGTTATCAGACTTATTCTGCAGACAGAAATTCCTGTGAATGGAAGGGAAAAGTGAATGGCCCCAAGCAACAGCGAGCCACGGCCCAGGCAGGGAGAAGACGGAACGCCCAATACCCGACTGCTGCTCTAGCTGTTAGAGCCATCGCTGCCAAACCTTCCAGCCAGCCTTCCTCTCTGGCACACCAGCCGGCAAAGCCTGCTCAAATACGGTCAAATTGAAATAAAACACACACTAAAACGGCGCAGTTTGCTTTTACTGCCCTGTGAAGTGCGCTGGGAACATTACGGGGCAGTAACTCGTGGTTACGGCTCTCAGTCCGTGCTGAAGTAAAACCGAGGGCTCTTTCCTGAAAGGCAGAACTGGTGTGCTGCGGCCATCTCAGCCTCTCCGAAAGCATCTCTGCCTAGAAATGCATTTGGGAAACATCCTTCTCCCCCCGTGCATCGCCTTCCTTACAGAAAGAAAATAGACCCCCTTAAGAACTGAGTTTTATCAAGTACAGTAGCTGTTTTCCAAGGAATTGGACAATTCCTTCCATTGAATGACGCTGCCTCACACTATCCGCACAGGGATCTCTGCCAAAGACCACTGGCAAAGGTACCTGACAGGCTTGTTCCTGCTTGTGGGGCTGAATAAGTTCATTAGGCTTACAAGGAAGAACAAGCTCAAATAAAGCTGCACACATCAATGTGCCCTGCCTTAATTAAAGCGTACGATCACCAAACAGCTGACACCCAAAGCACTCCGACACAAAGGAAGCACACATGGCCCTCAGCTAACAGTGCTTTATTTCTGCCAAAACTATTCAGGCGGGGGGCTTGCTGGGGTTTCTTTTGGGGGGGGGGGGGGGGGCAGAATCTCTATTAATTGGACATAAGAAGTGGCACCATGTGGAACCAGGACTCATGCGTTTCAGAATGCACTTGAAAAGTCAAGGTTGTCAAGGTAATCACTGGAAAATTGCATATGTATCTTTTAGCGATTCGGTGGTGTTCTTGTGATTGAGATTTTGTGAAACACTGGACCAGTATTGACCATCTTTCCCTCTATTTCCCGTTTTTGTAGCTGATTGCTACACCCATACAAAAGTAAAAGATCTTCTGGAGCTTGAGGAAGAATAGAAAATACCAGATGGTGCCACCAGAGTTTTCCACTTGGATTCTCCCTTGCCTATAGAACCTGCACATCTTCTTCAGGATACAAAAGGAACAACCATTCCCATAGCAGAGAACCCAGCAGGTTAAGATTTTCCTCAGCATCACAGGTACCAGTAGTTGTGTCACCAACATTGACAGTGATCTCCCCTTAACCTCCTCCTCCAGCCTACCTGGAGACACAGGGGACTTTGAATGATGATCATGAAGCCAAGGCAGTGTTGGCATATGGTTGAGAGAGGATATATGTATTACACATATATATCTCAAGGTGATCAACACAGAAGAGCAAGGGCAGAACATATGAGAACCACCCCAGCAAGAGCTCAGCCACCAGCTCTTCTGTCCTCCACGTGTTCTCTGAGAGGTGTCTCCTCACAGCACTCAGTTCAGGACTGATCCTGTGGAGTGGCCTCCAAGGGAGGAAGCATGGAAATACAGAGCATGGACGGCTGCGAGATGAGCCCTGTGGGACAAGCATCCTGTGTTTGGTGTCAGACACACCTGTGGCACTGAGAACACTTGAGGGCACAGAAACTGCACAGCTAGCCTAATGTTTGCTGTGCCTAGAACTACAGGACCCAGTTGAAACTGCGACACTACATTTACACGTCAGAATAAAATATAAGCAGCTGACTAATTATATAGGTTTCACTCCAAAAAGGGGGGAAAAAGTCAGTCTTGCGCTGCACCTTTAATACTGCCAGACCTCAAGTAATGAGTGTTTGCTATGGGTGTTTTCAACACTGCTCTGTCCACTAAGTGTTGTGCACTTTCCTCTGACAGCTAACTAATTGATTCTCAGAGAGAATGAGCTTTCCAAAGGTGAGCAAAAAGTGATTCATGCAAAGCAGCACTTTTGTCACAGTAAGCACAGCTTTAAAGGGCATAAACATTTTACTTGGAATATGACAGAGAAAGCATTTCAACAAGTGCAATTGTGTTGGCTCGCGCTGCTTCTGAGAACAGAAACAGATCTGTGTTTTTTTCCTTTGTTCTATCACTTCTGAGATAAGAGAGTTTAGATTGAAGGTTCTTTTTTCTATGCCCATTTTGATCAACATGATACCTTTCCAATGATATATAACGTTATGCCATTTGCAACCCATTACAGCATGTTGTTCCAGTGATTTGCAATAGAGTGCAATATAAAGCTGTTTATAAGGCAGTTACTTGTGTGTATAGTTCAGCCTAAGTAAAAGATATTGAAAAGAAAGCTCCCAGAGCCATCATTTTTTTATTTGCTCATAAAACTATTTTGGAACTTCAATATTCAAGTGTAAATTTAAGCCAAATTAAAGTGCTGAAATGTTTACCGAGAGTCATATTTTGGGAACAAGTAACTTCAAAAGTATTAAGAAAACAAAAAATAGGATCTGAAGGCATTCCTCCGCACAGAACAGCAAAATTCAAACAGTATGGTTTAGCTAGAAAACACTGCGTCCAGTGAAAGCCAGAAGGCAATGAATAACCCTCTTATAAAGGTGCTTCTTATTGACAAATCCCACCAAACACAAGAGGCTGAGAGACATGTTCAAGCCCCTTTGAACATCAGGTGACAAATCTAAATCCAATGTACATAGACCCTTCCTTAACAGAGGCAGGTCTCTGGGAGGTAAAAATAGTTGAACTCTGCTAATTTGAGGCCTTGAAAGAGTTTTGCAGACCATCTGGACTCAGCAATGCTCCTGGGAAACAAGGGTGTTATTATGCCCAGTTTATAGAGGACGTGCATTAAGCAGATTTTTGCTATCATATTTTAAACCATCAGCCATGAGGTAGAAACAAGTTTGAAGCACAGCTGTCCTTAATGGGCTTCCAGGTCGGCTCCACTGACCGCTGCTGCTGGAATGCTGAACTCTTAGTGCCATTCAGTACAATAACTTCTGTGTTCCCAAAACTGAGGCAAGAGAGGTTAAAGGCTGTCACAAAGAGCAAAAAGGCTGGGGAGCAAATTCCTCTATATTACACTGTGAGTAAACCCTGTCTGCTTACTAATAACCCTGATCCAAAGGGAAGATCATCTTGATACTGACACATGTAGGAGCAAACCAGGAGCAGACATGGAGCACAGAGCACAGAGTGGCAGCACATGGTCCTAAAGCTATCCCAGGCAGTGTTAGGAGAACACTCACCATGGCCAGAGCAGCCCTTTGGGGCACTGTCAGAGAATGAATGTCCTGGGAGGGGACAGTGGTTCCCTTCAAGGTGCTCCATGGTGGTGTTTGCTGCTTTCCACATCTATTGCATCACTGAATAAAGGCAGCATAAAGTGGAAAAGTCTCATGTCCTGGGAGAGCAGTGCAGCCGTTTCTGACAGTTTATACAGTGTGCCGGGCAAGATGGCCCAACTGATTTTCTTTCCCAAAGTAAAAAGATTCCCCTGAGCAAGCCTGAATTCACAGTTCCAAACCGACTGGCAAGCAGGAGGAGATGAGTGCTGCAGACCACGCTCCATCACAATACAGTTACAACTATTGAAATCACAATTAATTCTCTCTCGAACTTTCCCATCAAGCTGTAAAGTTCCAGTTGGCAAAGCTTTTCCCTTTGATTTTGAATTTCTGCTTGGAAGATGAACTGCAAATGGCTTTGGCTTGAACAGCTGCACCGAACAGATTTTGTTTTATTTTGTTGCCATCTCAAATAACAATACTTAGCACTCTCCATCTTCAAAGCATTATACAAACACTGAGTCACATCCCCTCACAACAATCTCGTGACATCACCTCCTGTGAATAAAATCATTCTCATTGCAAAGAGGTGGAGAAGGAGCAACAGTGCCACAGTTTGTGCAGGGTCACAGGAAGAGCCCTTGGCAGAGGCAGATGGAGAAGCCACGGGCTCATGGGCCCCTTCTGGTCCTCACTCCTGCAGACACATGGGGGTTGATTTGGGGCGGTGTTTGCTTCCCTTTTGGTTTAGCTCTGCTCATGCTAAGGTAACATCTATGGTAGGTAGAACACGCACGTATTAGCTTGCAGGCTTGCTACGTGCCCTGCCACCTCCAGTCAGGCATGCGCAGCTGGTCCATGACAGGAAGTTCCCTTTTCCCTCAGTGACTACAAGGTATTTTGGGCATGGATGTGTGCAAGTGAATTTGGCTTCAATCAGCCACGAACATCACAGAATCATGGAATCAACAAAGTTGGAGAAGAGCTTTAAGCTCATTCAGTCCAACCACTAACCCATGGCACTGAGGCCTCGTCTCCACGGTGTGTGAACACTTGCAGGGACAGTGACTGCAGCCCTGCCCTGGGCAGCCTGTTCCAATGCTGAGCACCCTGTGGGGAAGGAATTGTTCCTCAGCTCCATCTAAAGCTGCCCTGGTGCAGCTTGAGGCCGTTTCCTCTTGTCCCATCCCTTGTTCCTTGGGAGCAGAGCACAGTCCCCTCCTGGCTCCATCCTCCTCTCAGGCAGTCGTAGAGAGAAAAGCAGTAGAACTCCTCGTCTCCAGACACACTCAACACTGACAAAGCAGAGCTCTCCTGAGGAGTCCACCGCCTGTGCGGAGAACACAGAGCCAAGGCCAACACTTAATCCAAGTATTGCTTACACAGGGTGTAATACACTGGGCACACGACTTTGCCTAAATTAGGAGCCTCAGGTCGCTGTGAACTCGGTGGAGAAAGGAGACTCCTTTCAGAGGTAATTCAGACTTTAATTTAGGCTCCAGTGACTACAGAGAGCGCCTGTGCTCCTAAATTAGACATCTAAATCAGTAGCCTGTGCGAGGCAGAAGTTGTGTGAATGCATCCTATAAATATATACTCTCTGCAGCCCTACCTCCCATAAAGTGAACTAACGTCAAACGTGCAGAGCACACAGTTGTCAGCTCTTCTTTCCCTGAAGTAAACTGACAATGAAAATATGATCTGTGTTCCTTTGCACATCTTGTTTTGTTCCCCTCCTTATTTGGCTTCTTCCTCACCATCTAAAGGGACTAAAGGAAGTGGATTATTCTTTATAAAACTATAACATCACCTAGAGAGTCCCTTCCCGAGGCATTCTGAAGCACAAGTGAGAGACCTGCTTCTCCTAAGGCCTGACAGGTATGTGGCAACAAAACACAGAGGGTTATGTTGAATTTATGCCTCTTTATGCAGTCTAGTACCCTCGTTTCTAGACTGGAAGGCACTGGGAAGAAATGGCATCACCATGAGGCTGAATCATTCAGCACTTAAGACATTGTCCTAGGCTGATTCCCAGGCCCATTACTCCTGTGGCACAGCTTTAAGCACGTTATTTCACCTCTATTCCCACTACGAGGTAGCCTTGATCTCAGGAGGCACCATCAAGTGCTTCCTATGTTAAGTCCTAGTGCCAGTTTTTGAGTTCAGGTGAAAATTGTCCATAGAATTCCCAACAGCAGTGCCCCCATGGTGGAGAGGAGGTGCGCCGGTGAGGCAGTGTGAATGGGCTTCTTCTGCTGTAGAATAATAGAGTCCCAGCCTGGTTTGGGTTGGAAGGGGCCTTAAAGCTCCTCCAGCTCCAACCCCTGCCATGGGCAGGGACACCTTCCATAGAGCAGCTTGCTCCAAGCCCCTGTGTCCAACCTGGCCTTGAACACTGCCGGGGATGGGGCAGCCACAGCTTCTCTGGGCACCCTGTGCCAGTGCCTCAGCACCCTCACAGGGAAGAGCTTCTGCCTAAGAGCTCATCTCAGTCTCCTCTCTTTCAGTTCAAAACCTCTTTCAGTCCAAGTCTCACACGAGTTTCTGGACCAGTTCAAAGCACTGACACAGCTGTAAGAACTTCAGATAATATAAAATGGTTGGGGGGCACTAAAGAAAAGAAAACCCAACAAACACAAACCACCATGGCCATTTTCTGTTCGGTTCTGTAACTGACAATGCAGCTTTTGAAGTAGCAAGTCCAGCTCCCAAAGCCTATCCCTGCCTGCAACACAGACCCAGCCAGTGCCTTCAGCAGCACCTTCTGGCATTTTAAGTCTCCCACAAAGAGCCATTTATGGCCTTTCTATCACTGGGGGAGAGTAGGAACACAGAAAGACACCAAGAGCATACAAACCCCCACAAGAATAGGAAGAGGATGCAGCTGAAAGAATTTTTGAGAACCACTGTCAGGATCAACTCCTATTCTGCTTTTGCTTCGTTCTGCATCACCTTCATTCCTTCTGAGACTCTACTGTCAACTTCGTACTCAGGGACTGAAATAAACTTTAGCATAGCAAGTGTGTAAAATGATTCATATTTCCATTTTGTCACCCATCTCCACACATTCTGGTTGCAGAATGGCAAAATACTGCATGAAAATGGGTATGATGGAAGAAGCAGGAACAAAATCGACCATCCCTTTTGGCCACACTTTTGTGCAGTGAGTTAAGAGGTGCAGGAAGATGAGTTTAAAACCGATACTTCTCATTGTGCAATAATGCTACTAAAGCTAACTGACCCTGAAAGCTGAATCAGATTCAGATTCCCCCTGACATTCCATTGTACATCGGTTTAGATCTTCCATTAACCACCATGGAAGTTTCATCAGGTGCTATTTCATACCAGACCAGTGTTTTATAACCTTCACTTCACAGAAGCATCACTGGTTTTCAGGTATAATGAAGTGATGAGCTGTGGAATAAAAGGAGGAAAATGGTCCAGGTAATTAGATACCAAAAGACTCTGTGTATTTATTGCTTCAAAGTGAAAACCCAGTGCAGACTGGAAAGGGAAAAGGTTCAGTAAAAGCAGTTTCAGCAGAGGAATCTCAAAGTATTCACATATTCCTTGGAAAGGATCCACAGCGCTTTCATCTGGTAATAGTAGTACTGGGTTAGGAAACAGCACTTAGACACCCTGGATTAAACAGCTATCTTGTAAAAGTCAGGTGGAGGCTGTTAGTCCTACTCATCTAGAATCAGACCTAAACCCCTGCAGTGATGGTGCTGCAAAGGGCACATGTTAGAGGAGTACAAGGTATTACTGCTGCAAAGCAGAAATGTGGCTGGCATCATTTGTCTTCTCTAAGGGTGAGCTTGAACTGGGTGATGGCAACACTTGGAGTCATAGGAAACAGCTTCATCCCACCAACTGCTTCACACACAGCGTGGGTTTACAGACACCACGTGGTACTGGTGAATGTCAGAAGCGGAAGAGTCAATTCTTAGATGCACATTTAACCTTCGAAAGTTTAACAGTCTCACTGGGCTTCCCGCATCTACAGAATCCCCCCAGGCTGTGTCAGGATCATCAGGAATTTGCACATGGAGATGCTGTCAAAGAGCAAAGAGAGCAGCATGGGAAGAACGGGAGAGAAAACACACCCGAACCAGGCCAGATTGAGAAGGGGTTTGTAACAGCACAGATCCCCTCCCCTCAGTAACAGCTGTGCCCCTGAAAAGCACTTTCCTGAAAATTCCATTGCTAAAAAAATAAGCAAGCAAGTAAAACGTTCACCATGAACACACAAATAAAGAGTAAAAATACACCCGTGCAGGTAACAGGGATCTAAATATAAACAGAGGCGGAGGATGAAAAGGTCTCAGTTCAATCTGGGAGCCACACAAAGAAAACCTGGTGGTGTTGCCAATGCTGGAGCCAGAAAAAGCGCAGTGGTTGCGGCCATCTCAGGTTTATAGGAGGTTTCTGTAAACAGCAAGAGGCAAACCCTCAGAAGTCACTAAAGCCCGTTTCATTAGACAGGCAACTTAATGAATTTGTTCAAATTGCTTCCCCCCATGCATGGGTGTAAATGCAGGTTGGAAGGCAGGCAGCTGGAGGAGGTGGGAATGAAGCTCATTAGGAAGCAATAAAGAAGGAAGAGATGCTGGAAAATGAATGCTGGTTCATCGGGAGAATTTTAAACCCCACCATTTATCTTCATGACACAGAGGGAGACGAGCCCAGGAGCCCATGCATATGGTTCGTTTGTGGGGACCTTTGACTGCAGCTGGCCTCTGACCTCAGTGCTTCAATCAAGCCATGCACAGTGCCTCCTTCCAGTATCTAGCAATTGCACTTCTTCCAGCGTACAAGCCAAACCGGGAACAAAACCACACACCTAATACAGGATTTCAGCAGAATGTGGATCAGCAACCTGAGAACCATAGAATCATAGAATAGTCAGGGTTGGAAAGGACCTTAAGATCATCCAGTTCCAACCCCCCTGCCATGGGCAGGGACACCTCCCACTAAACCATGCCACCCAAGGCTCTGTCCAACCTAGCCTTGAACACCGCCAGCGATGAAGCATTCACAACTCCCCTGGGCAACCCATTCCAGTGCCTCACCACCCTTACAGTAAAGAGTTTCTTCCTCACATCCAATCTAAACTTCCCCTGTTTAAGTCTGAACCCGTTACCCCTTGTCCTATCACTACAGTCCCTCATGAAGAGTCCCTCCCCAGCATCCCTATAGGCCCCCTTCAGATACTGGAAGGCTGCTCTGAGGTCTCCACGCAGCCTTCTCTTCTCCAGGCTGAACAGCCCCAACTTTCTCATCCTATCTTCATACAGGAGGTGCTCCAGTCCCCTGATCATCCTCGTGGCCCTCCTCTGGACTTGTTCCAACAGTTCCATGTCCTTTTGATGTTGAGGACACCAGAACTGCACACAATACTCCAAGTGAGGTCTCACGAGAGCAAAGTAGAGGGGCAGGATCACCTCCTTCGACCTGAGATGTTGTGCACCCCAGGCTGCTACCCACCACTTGGTACCCTCTGGTCCTCTGTGATCCAGAAGTCTTGTGCACAGTGTGTCTCTGGCCACTGCACATTTCCAGTCTAAGAGGTGCAAACTGACTCGAGCTGGTGACTGACAGTGCTGGTGGTAGTAGTCACTACCAGACCATGGCTGAAGGTGACACCACTGTACAACCAGTCTGCTGGCTGATAAGGATTTGCCTAGCACATTACAGACAGTCCTCAGTCACTGCTCCTTTTGCCATCTTTCAAATCAGTACTGGCCAGAAATGGGTGCTATGCCTTTGGGTAGGGAAAAGAGCTCAAATGCAGGAGCAAAACTCTAATATCAGGGAGCTACAGCACTCCCCAGTGACCAGAAGGTTTGGTCCTTCCTTCCCAGCACCATCTAAGCACTTGGTGTGACCAGTGAGAACCTCACCCACCCAACAGGAAAGCTCTGCTGTCTTTCCAGCCCAACAGCAGAAACTTGGAGGATGGCTGAATCCCCTGGGGCAAGAGAAGACTGTGGCTGCTCAATGAAGCTGACTGTGCAGCCAGATCCTGGACTGGCTGACAGAGGAGCACAGTACATCAGACCTCTTTCACACCCAGCCTCTGCAGGCAAAGCCTAGTTCAGGACACCCAGGAGCCATGCTGCCTGCTGACATGCTCTTCTACAACACCTACACTTCAACATAACTGCACATATCAAATGATGTGCCAAACATTCACTGCTTTCCTACATGGATTCTCACTGTTTCTCCTTGACTGCTCACAGTTCTGGTGGTGTTTACTCTTTCAGGCTCTTTGAGAAGAGCTTCTATGGTCAGCTCTGCAGCAGGAGCAGGCAGTTGTGCATTTGACCTGGGCAGGGACTGCTGACAGCTGTCAGTCTCCTTCCTCAACCTGGGCATGGAGCCAGCACCCTTCTCCAGGAATCTCTATGAGCTGAGACAGCCATATCCCATAAAGAAGTCAGGCTCAATTATCTTATATCAAAACAATATCTTAGCTTTTAATGAGTGCAACTGCCAATACAGAGAGCCACGCATTATGAATCACTGTTTTCTCCTTCCTAGCACTTTCTAATTTCCTGCTAAGGAGTCAAACTGAATGGGGTCATTAATCTGAATTAGAAATCCCATGACCTGCTCTGCACTTTATCTGCTAACGTCTTCTGGTGCAGCGACAGAGGATGGGATTTTGAATTGCAGACACCAGCAGGATGTGAGAAATGTAGCTCCTCGGTTTAAACAAGCTCATGAGGAAGTGGAGTTTTACAGCAAACTCTTAAATTTAAAAGCAGCATTTAAATCTCTCAAAGCACCACAGAAAATACATTGACCAGACAGCAGATACCATGCTCTTAAACACATTAGCACGGGGAGTGCTCTCCTTTACCTTCCAGTTAAATACAGGAATCACTTGGAAAATGCACAGATGAATGAGATCACAAACCAACTATAAATAGAACTGTAACTTATTAAAATCTAAAGAGTATAAACAACCGCAGCATTCAGAAAATTGATGAAACCCACCGTCCCCAATTGTATTTTCCATTTACAAAGCAACTTTCCTCACGTGGGAGTCCAAAGGCCCTGACAGAAGCCGGTTGTGCTGGGTCTATGCTATTCCAGCAGCACTGCACTCTGATCTCTGCAGAGAGCTGTTCAAAGACACAAACATGATATAGCCCAGGGGGTGCAATATCTGAGAACAGTTCGGCACTCGAGCCTTGCTTTCCTTTTGGATTATTACTTTTTATTGGACTAAAATGGGAAGTGCAAGCTCAAGTCAGGGAGCACATTCCCATTGTGTGAGCACAGGGCAAATTCAGCCCAACAAAAATACATTGCTGAGACCTCAGTGGTGCCCAGACCTGTTGCCAGGCATTCGACAAAGGAATGCACCTCCCTCAAAATGTCTTTCCACAAATGGAGAATCCCTGCAAAATCAGTGGGAGTTTTCCACAAGATTTAAGCTGCTCATGGAATTTCCAGCATCCAGCCCAAGGCCCCAGCAGCTCATAGGTGAGGCTGTCTGAGTTTCCAGAGCTCCTCCAGCAGGATTGGGCCTATCCCGAAGAACAGCACTTACAAACAGCAGTGCCTGGAAGGATGAAGAGCAGTCACCTGGGACCCAGCAACCTGAACAGCAGCACACGGGAAGGCTTGGCTGAAGATAGGGAAGTAAATGCTGCACACAGATCTAACGCGACAGCGTGCAGCCAATTCCCACTGCAATTTATTCAGTAATTATTCTCCATTCCCTATATATATTTGAGAAGCCAAGAAGATTAAAAGCCAGTAGGAAAACTTTCCCCCCCTTATTTCTTCCGTAAAACCCTAATCTTCTCCTGCTTATGGCAGTTTTACTAAGCTAAAACCCCTGCGGTGTTCAGTTTTCCTTCGAACTAAGTAATCTTTCCTCTGACCCAGACCTCTGCCCCCCTGGCTGTTGAGTTTGTTATCAGGTTTTGATATCACAGTAGTTATGTTTCATAGTGCAAATGTTTTTCAGCTCTGCGAACCTTGTTGCTAAACATGCATTAAGGCAAACTACAAATTAGAACCACAGAATCATAGAATGGTTCGTGTTGGAAGAGACCTTAAAGCCCATCCAGCTCCAACTCCTGCCACGGGCAGGGACACCTTCCATAGAGCAGCTTGCTCCAAGCCCCTGTGTCCAGCCTGGCCTTGAGCACTGCCAGGGATGGGGCAGCCACAGCTTCTCTGGGCACCCTGTGCCAGCACCTCAGCACCCTCACAGGAAAGAGCTTCTGCCTAATATCTAACCTGAACTTCCCCTGTTTAAGTTAGAGCCAAGTAAGTTAATAAGGGGAAAAGACAGAGTTTTTCAGTGGTTCAGGTTTGTGCATTTGGTACAGGCTGGCTGTGCCTCTGCTCTTCTCAAGCAGGTGACAACCAGCTCACATTTCAGCATCTCAGTCTGCTGACATGACAGGGGAGAGGGAGAAGCGCTAATGCTGTGATCCTGATGGCTACAGGTGTCAAGAAATAGATGTTAAATTTCAGGCTAAGGTCCCTCCAATTTGTGTACAACAGATGCTCCAACAAAGGAGCAAGTGCTGTGGTGTCCTCCCCCCTCATCCTTGCATACCACATGGGAAGAGAACATGAAATGAGACGTTAGCTCTTGAAACCAGATGAGCTTTGACAGGCGACTGGGCTCTTCCCTTATTTGACATAAAGAAGTTTTATATGAACACTGGAGTTTTTTCTCCAATGCAGACAGACTCAAACAATGCAAGGACCAGGCTACAGAGCCAATGGTTTTGCCCTGCTTCTATTAACGTGTGACACTCACAACAGGCAGGATGGAGCTGAAGAAAAAAATCCCTATGCAGCTTGTCACCATTCACTTTCGTCCAAAGTTTGGATGCCAGAGAGGGACTCTTCATCAGGGACTGCAGTGACATGACACGGGGTGATGAGTTCAAACTGAAAGAGGGGAAGTTCAGGTTAGACATAAGGCAGAAGTTCTTCCCTGTGAGGGTGCTGAGGCGCTGGCACAGGGTGCCCAGAGAAGCTGTGGCTGCCCCATCCCTGGCAGTGCTCAAGGCCAGGTTGGACACAGGGGCTTGGAGCAATCTGCTCCAGTGGAAGGTGTCCCTGCCCATGGCAGGGGTTGGAACTGGATGAGCTTTAAGGTTCTTTCCAACACAAACCATTCCATGATTCTATGATTCTAAGTTTGCCCTCCCCACATCTCCCTTTCTTGTCACCAGGACATAGAAATTCCCACCTGTGACATAACTGCTTCCTCTGACTCAAAAAGACATTTTGTGCTGAAAAAAGACTGAAGAGGGTAAAGGGATGGAAGCTCCTGTCTTGCTGGTGGGGAGTGTTGGTCTGGGGTTTTAATAAACACATACACAAAGCTAATGGAGCAAGGTAGGCTTTAAGAGCCTGGGTGTACTGAGAAGTCACCTATCTGTTGGTCAATCAGTTCTGACTTTTATTCAGGAGCAAGAACTGCGAACTGCAGTGCTGGGGACCTGTGGTTGTCAACTGGTTCAGGATCAGGAAATGAGTTGCTCCACACTGGCCAGCACTGGTTTGTTTTATTTTTTCCTATTTTCAGCCTTTGACATTTTGGCAAGCATTAAGAGCGCAGGAATTGCTTGTCAGCAGTCTCGCTATTCAGCACCCTGGCTCTGCCAGCAGCTCTCAGGAAGACCATCCTTCCTTTGGTCAAGCTTTACAGGTTCCGGTTGTCACCAGGGCCCATACAAACATTCCCTCATGGCTATGCCCCCTGGCTAAGCACATCAAATAGCCCTTCCTCATCTTTGAAGGTGATCCAAACAGTCATTTCATCAGCTTTTTTACTGCACACTCCTAACCTTTGAGGAATGTCATTGTTTCTCAAGGAAAACCTCATGATTTTCCACTGACACGTTTCCACCTCTGAGCAGTACTTCTGTCCTCGTGCTGGGTCACAACACATGAAGAATAATAAGGTCTATCCCCAAATGAATTCCTCACCCAGTTTGAGCTGTGACACCAATAGGCACATCCTAAACTCTCTATTATATTTCCAAATCCCAGTAAAGCTGTAACACATTCTAACACTTCTTTTTTCCTTCCCTCTCCTTACGCTGCCATCCAGCCTTTCCAAAGGAAACACAGCAGTTCTTTTCATGAGCTTTTGAGTATTCCAGAGGCTGACACTCAGCCATGCAGTAATTCCTAGAAAAAGGAAAGCAGAACAACTGAACATTTGAACTCCCACAAATAACCTCCACAATGATTTTCCACATGACCCAGAAGAAGTATTTTTAGAACCAGCAAAGCAGCTTTATTCTCCATTTCCCCTCCGTGCTGGTGATGTTGGAAAGGACATTCAGTAAGGATGAGTATTATTCTTTCTCTGTGATGTGGATTCGCTTGGAAAAAGCTCTAATTCCTAGAAGTACCAGCCATGAGGAAGACATGCTGTTCTAAGCACTGCGTAACTTATGGTAAGAGACAGCTTCTGCCTCCTGAGAGTTTACAATCAAAACAGATGGAAAGGAGAAAACAAGAGGATAAGGAGTGTGGTTTGCAGGCAGGGGATCTTCCTCAGTTTCCAGTTTAGCCACTAAACTGGTGTGGCCTATCCTTGTGTGAGACAGGACAAGCCATCAATCCTTCTACACTGAGCCTTCACTCCTGTTCAACCACAAGTGTATTCCGCCTTGACTATTTTCCTATGAACAGAGAGGTTTTGGCAGAAGCACTCAACTGCAGTTCTTCTGTGGGGTACCCAAGATCCAATAGGGAACTTTCCTCCACCCCTGATTCTTGTTTTCAGCCCTTGGTGGGGTATGAGGTGCCACTGGGTAGTCCCAGAAGAGGCTCAGTGGTGCCCATCAGCCCATTGCATTTCCAGTTTTGACTTCAGAGCCCACCAAAGTTCATGCCATTTCCATCACATCCCTGTTCTATCCACTTCCCAGCCAATGCATGCTGCTCAAAACCTCAGCAAATAAAGAACACTTATAACCAGCTTACAGGACCCACCAGTTCCTGAATCCTATCAAACCTTCAGCACTAAGAGAGATACCCAATGTGCTATCTTGCACCATGTAGCAATGCTTCCTACACAGATTTACTTACTTGCTAATCTCTTACTTCATTTCTACAGCCTGAGGCCAATGAAAGGTCAGTGCCAAATGCTGTGCAAGCAGCTTTTTCAGCATGAAACTGCACACCAGTTTCATTTGCATGCTGCACTAAATGAAGCCACACGTTCTATTTACTTATACTACAGACCAACACCAAGTTCTGACACACGGAACTGAAATGCGCTGCAGCAAACGGCTGCGGAGGAGCTATGGAAGTGTGTAATACATGAAGTCCCAACAAAATGCTGCTGCTGTCCACAGATGGGTGATTTTCTTACCGATTATATTCTTTCAGTGAGACAGAACAGGCTCTGTGCATTGACAACTTCTGAGATCCAACAGGAAAATAGAAGTATAATTCTGAGATCAAACATAAAAGCTCCTGCAACTACTTCAGCAACTGTCTGAATCCCTATGTAGCAGCTAATAATAAATGTAATCCAAACCACCCATTTATTTCTCAAAAACCTTCTAGAATTGGTACAAGAACATTCATTGACCCCCATCGAACCTATTTCTGCTTTTAAATAGATTCCATTTTTACTGCTCTTTCCTGAAGGCTTAGCTTTCCCACATGACACTCCCACAGAATCTATGAGCTCCATTTCAAGGCCCTGAAAATCAAGGGGATGCACCAATTGGTTAAAATAGGTTTGGGATTTGTGTCTAGGATCCCAGCACAGGTGAACCAGGACCTGGCTCATCTCTGGGCTCTTCCTTAATAGTAAAAGCCCATCAAAACCCCCCATAGCACTTAAATTCCTATTTCTCAGAATAAACTAGTCCACACAGACCTTTTGGTGCTGCGACACAGCTGCAGATGAAACACCTTGGCTCAGCAAAGGGTTCTCTTCAAAGCTTTCACTTCTGCAGTTCCTCTGTTGTGATACCCAGCTGACAAATCAATAGCAAAGCTGATATAGGTTCAGTATCTGTATTTAATACACATTTGTTTCATCTTAGATTTATTTCAGACCTGTAGAACCTAAGAACAAAAGAATTTATGGTGGATAAGAAGGAAAAGTTCCAACTATGGAATTCTTAACTTAGGAATTTTGTACAGTGGATTTTAGAGGTCTCATCCAAGATAGCACAGAAACACTTCAGAAACTCATGAAGCTCCGTAAGTCATCTGCCTGTTACATGGAGACACATCACACAGCGTGCTACTTATTTTAAGCAGTTTGCCAGGCTGCGAGAGCTGGGCTGGAGCAACCTGGAGAAGAGAAGGCTCCTGAAGGGGAGACCTTAGAACAGCTCCAGTGCCTAAAGGGGCTGCAGGAAACCTGCAGAGGGGCTTTGGACAAGGGATGGAGGGACAGGCCAAGGGGAATGGCTTTAACCTGCCAGAACAGGGGAGATTGAGATGAGCTCTTAGGCAGAAGCTGTTCCCTGTGAGGGTGCTGAGGCGCTGGCACAGGGTGCCCAGAGAAGCTGTGGCTGCCCCATCCCTGGCAGTGTTCAAGGCCAGGTTGGACACAGGGGCTTGGAGCAAGCTGCTCTATGGAAGGTGTCCCTGCCCGTGGCAGGGGCTGGAACTGGATGAGCTTTAAGGTCCTTCCAACACAAACCATTCCATGATTCTATGGTTCTATGTACTAATTTGCATGTTCTAAAAGGTTATCTTGGTTTTATCCTCATTTTATGGGTAGAAACAGTTAATGACAGACCGTAGGCATGTCACAGGAGAGATCTGTGCCTCCCTCCCTAATGTGCAGGGCACAGCTCAAGGGTTGGACCTACACAGAAATCCATTTACTGTGAAAACACACACAGGACTATTCCCAGAACACATCTGACAGACGAGGTCAAACCACCTCATCGGCCCTTCCTCATTTACCCCCATCCACGAGCCCTTCTCTGCCCTGTTCTGGAGAAAATGAGATTAATTTTAATACAATGTGCTGTGACATTACTGTTGTGTTATCCCAGCGGGGAGCAGGCTGCTCTGAGAGCTGCCCTCGGCAGGGACCAAGGGCGTGATCCCACCAGGTGCTGCACCCCTCTCAGAGGGAAAACTCACTGCTCATGGTTAGAAAGACCTTGGAGAGAAGTTAAAGAGTCCAAGGGGAGTGGGGAGGTGAAATACATTTTGTGGTTGAGCTCCAGCATCTGGTATGTAGCACAGCAAAGAGGCTGAGGGTGCCTCTCCATGGCAGGAGCATGCTGCACCCACAGCACAGGGCTCAGGGTACCCCAGATGAGCAGCAGCAAAGGGTCAGACGCTAGTGCCTGTACCTCCTACCGCAGGCACGTGAGTGCCACTAAGCTCACAAGGTCTGTCCCCTTTGAATCCACAGTGACCAGACCCCTGCACAGGGACAACCTGGCACTAGATATAACAGTTTTATTCTTTTGGGGGGCAGCCTATGAATCGTCTCCTTCCAGTGAGAGCTCACAGTAGGATGAATTTGTATTTTGTTGCTCTTTCAGTGCGCAAATCAAACACAGCAGTTCAATCTGCAAAAGTCATCATCAGCAGCTGAGAATTTAGGGAGGCTTTGGGGAGTTTTTTTAGAGGGTTTTTTAGTTGCTTTTCCTTTTTGTACCTCAGTGAATGAAAACTCTGATTCTGGAGAGCCCAAGAGACAGAATTCAAGCAATCATATGCACATCTCCGTGAGTGTGCAGGGTCAACGCGCCAGATTCTGCTTGCTTAGGTGGCTCTCATCATTATCTGATTCCTTTCTCCTCATGCTTAATGGCTGTACCAAGCAGCACGTTCCATTTATACAAATAGCATTTTAGTTCTTTAATTAAATCACAGCATAATCAGAATCAATTGAAGAGGCATCACCGAGGCACAAGACAGAACAGCTTGTAACGCACAAGCCACGGTATTAGGGCTGTAGATGATTTTCATTTGTTTCCTTATTAAGGAACATAAATGAAGCCTTATATTATTTGAAGATGCTTAGAGAACATAGGTATGAGCACTTGGTGGTTAATCACTTCCAGACAGGAGACTAGTGGTAATTTCTTTAATTACAGTACCACTAATCAAACACAGAAAACTCCAAGGAATCGGCCGGTTCCTATGGATTACACTGCAGGGGTCCCATCTAATTTCAGCGACTTAACCCATGATTTCAACTCATGTAGTTCAAGTCTCTCTCCAGAACAAAACCCGAAGCTGTACAGCAGATGGTGAGGTTACCAGACCATTTTCGAGGGGTTTATTTAGTACAGCTACAGCTGAGGTTTGGTGGGAAATGGCTGTTAACAACAAAGTGAAGTTATCGAATGAAGCCTCTTTCCATGGAGTTCCTATAACCACTTTGAACCTGCGGCAAAAACAGAAGCCCATAAAGTCTTAAGAGCCACCTAGTTTCAGCCTTTGTTCAAAAGAGCAAACAAAAGTGTCAAAGCAAATGCAGTTGTGCAAACTGTTGCTTTTGTCTGTTTTGAGGCATTAGTGTTTAAGACTGGCATTTCTTTTCTTTATATCACTATTTAACTACATCTGTTTAGGGGGTTTTAATGCACAAACTAAATATTCAGCTGTCAGTAGCCGAATGTTTTCCTGCATTTTAATCTAGTTAATTTTCTAATGATTTTTAACATGCATTTTCATATCTTTAAAAGTCTGTTCTAAAGTTAAGATGCTGATACTTGGCCAATGCTGACATAAAAAGAGACCAGTGAGTTAGGAATCAGAGAAGACCTAAGGAATCTTAAATGTACTCACAGTGACGCATGGAATAATAATTACTTTTACACGGTGCTATAATAGAGGAGGTAATAGAGGATATTACAGTGCATGAAAATAATACTCTGCCTTTAATCCAACATATGGTTTTCATGAAAGATGAACTGAAATTACAGAGCAACCAGGGGAAAAAAAGAAAGCGAAGGCAAGCAAGTGAACACAGGGACAGAGAATTTACTACCTTAATATTAATACAGAAGGAAAAATACCTTTCTGGCAAAGCCTATTCACACAAAGATGAAAAGTTAAGTTTCAGGGAAATTCCCTTCATCAAATACAGGAGTTGGAAAGAATGTAAGCGGGAACCTTTGCCCCCCATCTTAAAGCAGAAAGGAATCGCCCAAAGGCTCTCAGATGCCTCTAGAGTTTCCCAGTGAGTCTGTACCATGTATTTCTGCATCTCGATTCTCCAGAGAACTTGGCAGAGAACAAAGTCCAGCCCATTCTCACCTTGGATTTTCTAGGAGCCTTCTGACCTCAGGTGCACACAGTTAATTCTTGGTAGTAATTTATCTTCCCCTTCTTTCCAGCTAATTCAATTACTTCTTAATTAATGACACAAGACAAAGAAGAAAACAAACCTAGTGTATCATTAATGGGCAGAGTCAGGAAATTCACCTGAGAGGGCTTCCCAGTGGACCCCGCTGACATGAGGGATGAATGGGGCACCTCAGTGCCATCCTCCACAGTGGCCCTGGCACAATAGGACTGGTTATACGCCACCAGTGTTCACTTGAGCTGCTCTTAGTAAGCTTATAGCCAACGGGATGGGATTCACTCATCCTCCAACACCTCTGCAGTAGGACACCCTGCACGGACCAGTGTACATCTGCTACCTCTGCTGCTTGGGGCAGCCCCTGGAGTATGACTGCCATCAGTGCCTCACCTCAGCACACTCACTGCCATGTAATACATGGGGTTTACTTCTCCAGCCATCAGTCCTCTGCCCTTTTTCTGGCCTCTGGTGCCACCACAGAGCTCCCTCTCCTACGCGTTTTGCTATGGAGCAATGCCAACACCCAGATACCCACCAAATCAAGCTTGCCTACAGACAACACTGCCTTGCAAGTCTGCTGATAATCTTTCACCTCTCCATATCCATTAAATATGGATTAGAGAAGCAATCAGAGCATCGAAGAAGTAATTACTGAGTACTGGTTTCTGCAAAGGCAGGAGACAAATTAGTTATGAGGTAATTATGGGAGAGATCTTTTCAGGACTTCTGTAGAAGGAACAGCAACAACTGTAAGGATTGATTTTAAACACAAGTTTCCAGCCCACCCTTTTACTTTATCTGATTCTCAGGCTAAAATGTTCAAATACCAAGTTAGAATAACATAGTTCAGCCCCTAGTAAGCACAAGAAAGTCTATTTCCTATTATAGAAAGAGTTTTATAGACTCAGAATAGTTTGGGTTAGAAGGGACCTTTACAGGCCATCTAGCCCACCCCCCCTGCAATGAGCAGGGCCATCTTCAACCAGATCAGGTTGCCCAGCCCCACATCCAGCTTTATTCTTTTACATATTTAGTTATTAGCAGAGAACAGAAATGATGTGTCTGTACTAAAGAAGTTTCATTTCCACATCCCTACTACATCCCCCATCCCTTCCTGAGGAAAGCCAACAAAAGCACACGTTTTGCAATGACAGTGAGCACGTGTGAGAGCAATCGGCTATCAAATTGAAGACAAACATGTTATAACACCAGTGGTGATGTGCACATGCAGCAGAGCTATAAAACTGAATCCACCGCTACAAAACATCAGACAGGATCTGAACAGTGTGAGCAAAGGGAAATTGTTACAGAAACTACAACTGATCAGGAAAAGTTCCGTCCCCAGGTTATCACCAGCAATTGGGGCTTCAAAAGACTACCAGAAAGTTGTGAAAGGCTCTTTCAGATATGAAAGGACATCTCCTCCTCAGCCTTTGGGAGACAGCAATACAACACAAAGCATACAAAGGATTCAGTACCTGGCATATCAGAACCCTGCTTTTCTGGGTTACTCAGAACTGTAGCACAGTGGCAATGTTCAGGGTCAACTAGACTGAAAATGCCCTTGGAGCAAATGAAATGAGGAAGATGACTGATCTGTGACTGAAGAGATGGACTAGGAACTAAACACCTCTTCCTCTTGGGAGAGCTGGGCAATTGCCCTGCATCCCGATTCCCCAGTTAAATATAGGAAGAATGACACTTCGTTATCTCATGCAGATGATATAAAAACACAGACAGCAGCACCTCAGCATAGGCTGGGAACTGATCACTGAAGACAGAACTGAGAGTTAACTCAGAAATCTGCTTATTCCAGAAACGTGGATTAGAGTTATCCAAGGGAAGATGTAGCACTGCACATGAGTACAGTGAAGCACACTGCTCTCCAAGGCTGTGCAGCCCAGAAGTAAGGAATGATTTGCTGCACATTTACTCATGAGGAGCTTTGCTGACTACTGAAAGCTTTCATCAAATACGTGGAGGGTTCCCAAAATGCTTAAGCAGATATTGGACACAACATTCCTTCCACTATCTGCACACTTCACAGCTTATGCTCCCTGTACTCTTCAAACAGGCCACTTTGCTTTAGCTCCAGCCAAAGAGGATATGAGAGGGAAGTGGAAGGCAAATTCCACTGGTCCCAGAGCTCCAAGGAGTCCTCCTACTTTGTTCAATTGCTCCATTAAAAGACCTGCTCTCCTGCAACTTCAGAGCTGCTCAGCAACTATGCACTCCATGAAAATAGGTTTTTCCTAGATTATATTTCCTATAATAAAATGCATGCCCTTCAACATCATAAATAGAATATTGTTCTCTCCAGGGCAACTGAATGATGGTATTAAAGGTGATTTCAGATAAAGGGCAGTAGAGAAAGTGGATGAGCCCTAAAGAAATAAACCTGCTGTAAGGAGGAAGACGTTGCTGCTGTCAGACAGATTTCAGTGAAAACCACTCTCAGCCAGAGCACTGCCTAATCCAAGTTATTTTACAGAGGTTGCCATAAAGTACCACAGCTGCACATATGTCAGCAATCACCTGGTGTCATGCACAGATTCATGGAAGAACCCTTCTGGTTGTTAGCTCAAGAACCAAGTCAGTGTCAAAGACTGGGAAGAGCTGAGCTCCACAATAAGTTTCAAATGAAGAAGCTTACACCTTGCCTCAAGACACTGTATTTTTCTCAAGCAACAATTAAAGATATCCCAAGTTCTCCAGTACCGTCACAGCTCCACTCTATATACTTTGGTGTTACCGTACGCTTGGCTTAAAAACAGGGACAAATTTGATCAAGGCTTATTTGGCCACTGTACTATTGGAATTAGGAGATCACCAAAGGACCCAGCTTAGTATAATGACAGTGAATAGGAACCATTTTGGCATAACAGGGAAACATCAATTCTGACTAATGAGGATACATCCACCCTTTGCCAGCTGGTTAAGTGGTGCTTGCCCAGATGTTTAATACATGCAAACTACTCAAATCCCATCTTTTAATTAAAAAAAACAACACAAAAATGAGGATGCTCAGCTAAAGATGTCTGCTTCATCTGCTTGTTCAGCCTGCAGAAGAGAAAGCTCAGGGCAGAACTTCAAACAGTCTTCCAGTGGGCAAAGGGGCTCCAGGAAACCTGGAGAGAGGCTTTGGACAAGGGCTGTAGGGACAGGGCAAAGGGAATGGCTTTAACCTGCCAGAACAGGGGAGGCTGAGATGAGCTCTTAGGTAGAAGCTCTTCCCTGTGAAGGTGCTGAGGTGCTGGCACAGGGTGCCCAGAGAAGCTGTGGCTGCCCCATCCCTGGCAGTGTTCAAGGCCAGGTTGGACACAGGGGCTTGGAGCAAGCTGCACTAGTGGAAGGTGTCCCTGCCCGTGGCAGGGGTTGGAACTGGATGAGCCTTAAGGTCCCTTCCAAAGCAAACGATTCTGGGATTCTGATTCATCCAAAGTCACAGACATTTTATTATTTCATTTATGTCTTTGAAGCATAATTTTGAGCAGCGTCTTCTCTGGTCGCTGCACTAAAGGGGATCCCATTGTATTCATACAGTGTCACATACTGGATACCGGATGAAGTAAAACAGCCTGGTCAGTGTTGAGCTGTCATTGCCACGTCTTGGTTATGTGCAGCAGTAGAGTACTCTCTGCTGCTAAAGGCGAAACCACAACCAAAGGAACTGCTCCATGTAAAGCAAGGAAAAAAGATTTGTTTTCCCTTGATCCACAAGAACAGGAAACCTTTCCAGGGAGGAATGAGCCCACAGCCAGCAGCAGACTATTCCCTCCCTGTGCCTGCTCACTGCTGGCCAGCACTGTGGGTCAGAAAGGAAACGGAGCACGGGCCTTCTCCTGGCAAAGAGATGGATTTGAGACAGCCCTCATGTCCACACTGCTCCTGCACTGTACCTGCTGGGCAAGTGTCTCCCACCAAAGATAAGCCATGTCGTGTTCATGCAGCTATTTTGGATGCCCTGCACTCATTCTGTACGTGGATGTGTATATCATGTAGGAATAAACTCAGCAACCACTGTCAGGAAATTTGTTGAAGGAGCAGCATTTCCTAGCAAACTCACATTCATAACTCTCCTCCGAAACAAGGCTTCCAGTATAACTGTGGTCAGAATCTGCTCCAAAGGAAGCTATGCTTATTTATATTCTGGAGTCAGATTTGAGCCCTTAGTATCTTGTTTTCCATATTAACTTGAACAAAGCGCGCCTTTTCCAAGGCTTGCTAATGAGCCTAGCATACTTAGGGAAAAAATGTAAAATATACAAACAAACTCACTCTCAGATGGGTTTTTCCAAGGCCTGGCCTGAAACGCAGGGAAATAAGAAATAAATGTTGTGTCCCTCCAAATATCTTACAAACTCTGACGAAGACAAAAACCCCAACCTTGGTTTTCTGGCCAAATCTCCCAGCTGCTTTTGCAATTCATAATGGGCCTGGCCGAGAAGCTGCTTCATTTTCATAAATCCAGTTCCTTTTCACAAGAATGTTACTTTAATCACATCCAAATCCAGATTATTTTGTGCTTAAAAACCAAGCGCTGTGAAAAGACGGTGCCTTTTCCTGCAATCCACCGTCACCCAGCATCCCCGAAAACACCCAACATCCACGGAAATAGTGTGTCCCTTCCAGCACCAAGTTCGTTACTCAGAGATTGGGGTGAGTGCATTTGAGGAGATAAATAATAGACGGAAAGCATCTAAAATGCTGGTGTTCAGTAAAACTGTCAGAACATGCAGGGCACTAAACCTTCACAAACCACACAGGTTCAGAATTCAATATATTGATGAACAATCGATGCCAGAACACACAAATGTCAGCTTTTGATGGGTAGATTTCATTGTACTTCCTATACTTCATCAGTGATGCTCAGCACTGGATCCTCAATATTCTTCTGCCTTCTTGCAGGTGTAGCACTTCCAAAGACTCACTTGCTAATGGACTTCTACTCATAAATTCATCAGTTGCAGGCGTTTTGTACCCAAAGTGTTGCAAGCAGAAATCACACAACTTTTTTACTATATATGCACAGTTACTCAAGCCCTTGTATAACTTCTGTGCGCAAATACACACGTTGCAAATACACGTGCGCGTTGTATTCCCGCTCACCTGAGCACATTCCCCTCAACATTAAGTTTCTTCCTGTCAAATTACACAAAAATAACCTTATAGGGACCAAATGTGTTTCTCAGAAACGCACCTCCGAGCCTTGCCACACAGCCTTTTTCCACTTCCAAGCTCCATTCCTCCAAATAGCTCTGAAGTGGTTCCAAAAGGCTGGCAGGACACAAAGCAGCTTTCACATGCGACTTGCAGCCACTTGGTTCTCATCTACCAAGTGATGGTGAAGGAGTATGGAGAAGTCTTGACCAGATGAAACCTTTCCTCCACCATATGCACCACAAGTCTGTGCCTAGCTACTTCTCACCATGTGCTTTCTTCAGCACGGACACCACACTTAATGAATACTGTCAATTCTGATGTCTTATAAACATTTTCTGAAGGACAACACAACAGCTCTCAGCCAGGGTACCTCTAATGCCTTTGCATACAAGAAACAGCCGCCTTCAGCCCTCAAATACATAATCCATGGAAGTTTGCTTGATGAAAATTTAGGAAACAAGTTAAAATGCATCACATTCAATCACACTTGCATTTGCAGATTGTCCTTCAAAGAAGCTGCCTACCAAGGTCAAAACCAGTCACCTGAAATGGGATTTAGGTGGAGAGTTAGCTTCCTCAGAGTAAGTTCTCCAGCCAGTCTTTGCTGGGAGGAGCACTTCTTGCCACACTTCTGAGCACATCCTCACTTTCTGCTGTAGAGCACAAGCCACAACCACCTTCCTGTTCACCCATCATTAGACAAGAGGCCAGCTCAGTAAACCACATCTTCACAAACTAAAGGGAGAACAAAGACAGGGCAGACTCCGGCACAGAGCAAACCTTGAAGACTCCCATGGTATGGCTTGAACCGAGCACCATCAAGCCCTCAAAGGCACCCATCACCAAAAACAACAGCAACCTGAGAAGCTCCTATATTCGCACAAGTGAGCCCTGTGGTACTCCAGGGAGCACCAGCAGATCTATGGGATGAGGAGGGCTTTGAGAATTCCAGCGTTTGCTGCTCCAAAAACACCCTGTTTGACCAGGCTGCTGTCAGAGCCCATTCCTCCTAAAACAAACATTTAACATGTGCAAATACTAAAAGATGAATTTCCTGTTTGAACAGTCAGCAAAACAGAATAGTGCCAAAAGAATCATTGCAACATCTGTCAACGTAACCAACCATCTACCAGCCAGAACACAGGACAACCGTGATCTGCCATCAAGAGACAGGCAGAATGTCCCAGCAAAGCCTTCGTATAGCAAATTCCACCTTGGAGATGAATGTCTAGCAGGAAACGGGGGCAAGCAGGACAGTTGCTGTGATCTCCTACCCTTCCCTTCACACCCAAATAAGCCAATAAGCAGCTTAGGAGTGAAAGCACCTTTGGTACTTGGCTCTAGAGATAAATGAGAGCAGGAAAGGAGCCACCCTCCGGGCAGTGACAAGTTTGGGACTTGTCACTGCACCGGGTTGCTTGTGACCATGACGCCACTTCCCTCAGACATCACAGAATGGTTTGGGTTGGAAAGGACCTTAAGATCACCCAGTTCCAACCACTTGCTATGGTAACATCATGGTAACATCAGTTACCAGAGCTTACAAGCCTGGCCAAATGCCCACAGCAGATATGTACAGACTTCAGCACGACTGCAATAACAAGTCATTAAGATTAACACCAGACCATGCTTCAACTTTTATTATTTTTACTAAATATTTTCAAGGTCTTTGCTCAGTTTCTAAGCATTCACACATTCATCATCACTCTCTTTGAATCAAGTGATAATGAAAGGGTTTAAGTTCTGAGGGAAAAGATGTTACTGTTGACAGCTCATTGCATGCCTCTGCTCAATAGAAGTACTGTGTGCTGGTACCTGCAGCTGGGTCAGCGTCCTCACCATTGCCTTCCTGCAGGACAGCATGGGCTCACTCTCAAAAACTGTCTGTATGTGCAGTGGGACACATTTATGCCAGGAGAGATGTCACTTCATTAGTAGAAATGATGCTGATGAAGCTGGGGGGGGGGGGGGGTAACCTATTTCAGGAACCAAAACTCCCTCTACATCCCTAGAGCGTGAGCAGTTAGTACAGTCGTGTGCAGTGAAAGGGTAAATGTTATCAATTTGGCTTTACAAATGAGGTAAAAGCCCAGAGAAAGCCAAGTTAAAGCTTCTCTAATTTGACCAGTTAAAGAACCCTCCAGTGCCAAGGAGGAGGATTCTGGCCACATAAGGCCAGGGGAATATTTCCTTTGTGAACTTGCTGCTGTCAGTGGAAAGCTGGTGAAGGATTTTCTGAGCCAGTTCTTACTATTGCAGCTTGTGGAACATGCCAGGGGGGGAGAAAAGGAAGAAGAAAGAAGGAAAACAAAGGGAAAAAGAAGTGTGGCAGAGCAGTTTATAATACCTCAAATAGGATATGCTGTAAGTAATATATACACTCGCAGTAGTAAGACACAGCTGATTTCCAAACTCTCTTCCCCTGGATACCTGCAGGGAGAATCCAGGGTTCTCGCTGCCATTCCAGTCCCAGTTTGCATACTTGGGATTTGTAAATGCAAACGGAGCCCTTAACTTCCCAAAAGCTTTTCCCTGTTTCTATTTTAAACTAAAAGGAGCCACTTGCCATAAATCTCTGCAGGCTCAGGGCCACCTGAAGCATCAGCATAAAATGTTGTGCTTGTGATTTGCTGCAAGTTTACTGCCTGCATTTGTAACGTTAGAAAATCAGAGGAAGTAAAAAGAAGCAACTGCCATTGCTCAGGACTGACCCTGCATTAGTATAGGTGACATTTCCAGTGCTTTACACAGTTCCCAGCTTGCTTCCACATGCTGCCAGTTGGAATTTCCCTTGCTTCCTTTGGGAAACCACCCCCGGACATAATCCACCTGATTATAAGGAAGTTCTTCTCAACATCCAAGCTCAGTTGTATCTTCTCCTTAATTTTACCTTACCTGTCTTCATTATGCTTTTTTCCTGATTCTAAATTACTCCTTTATTAGTTTGATATTTAATGCTCTCCCTTTCACTGATCATAGAATCTCAGACTGGTTTTGGTTAGAAGGGACCTTAAAGCTCATCCAGTTCCAACCCCTGCCATGGGCAGGGACACCTTCCACTAGAGCAGCTTGCTGAAACCAAAAGAAAATGCAAGAGGCCCTGATCCTCAGTGGAAGTTACATTCAGAAACCCCCAAAATGAACAAAATGAATGAGAAAATTCAGCTGGATAAACAACCCCCCCTGCTTGACAATTACCCGCTTACCCTTCCTGCCCAACAGCAAAACCTGTCTTGATTCTATGATCTTGACAGTTCGGATGCAACGATTTGACAAGCAGTTAGGAGGCTGGAGACCCAAACGCATCTTTAAACCCCGAGCGGCTGCAGAGCAGTTTCTCGAAGGCAGGCCAGGCAGTGTGAAGCAGCTCAATCCAGCTGGCTGAGGGATCCATACAGCTGTGGCTTCCCTCAGCTCTTCAATAAAATATTAGGGTGTGTTTCCATTGTTTGCTCGCTGTCATCAGCCCATCCTTCAGCTGACGGAGGTTAAAGGCTATGGAGATTCCTGGGACAGCTGTTTGGTAATTGTCACAGCCCGTTCCTTGGTAACCCACAATCTCAGGAGGTAGATTCTCGGTTGCTAAGCGATAAATTCAGGTAAAAGAACCTTTTCCTGGGTTTTATTACAACAACAGGCTCCAAGTGTAGTGTCTGGAGCTGTTTCCTTTTTCTTGTCTAATTCCCAGGGATGGGATCTCAAATTATGGCTGAATGACTTTCCTGGGCTCTGAGGCAGTGTTCAGCATGGGTTAAATGAAGTGGCACTATATTCTGCTCCTATTTAACTGGATAAACCCACAACAGACGTCCTGCGCTGTGTTGCAGCGCGCGTAGTTAATTTGCTGGGTGTAAGAGCATCATTCCCACAAGAATAGGCTGAGTTAAACAGGCCCTCCTGCAAAATAGGACTCTCTGTTCCTCTTTCCTTCCCTTTTCCAGTTTGGGATTTTATTCCCATTTTTAGGAAAGTGCAGCATACAGGTTTGAGCTGAGCCAGATGCTCTCGTGACTAATGCTTGCTAAGCAAAGCAAAGACCTCGCTGCCCTTGGCAGCATTAGAGGGGTCAAACCTCCACATGTTCCTCAGCAATTTTTCCCACATGTGTGTCACAAGCAGGAGCTCTCAAGCATCCTCAAAGCTTCAGTGCCAGCTCTCGGTGTCCCTTAATGTCCCCACCTATGAAACAGAGACACTGGCAAGTCTTTTTTACATCACAACCTTATTCATGAAGGCTTTTGAGGACGATAAATCTGCTCTTACCCAATTTGCTGATGTTTCATTAGCAGAGCTACAGTTGTGCACAATGGGGATGGCAAGTAGTGGGTGAGAGTGAGATGGGGTTAGCTTGTCCCTGCTGTCAGCAGCTCGTCCTCACGGTCCATGGGTGACCCCAGCACGGGCTGGCTCCCAGGCAGGCTGAGGGGTCTCTGTCATGGGGAAAAGGGCAGCTGCTCCGTCCTCACTGCTCAGGGGATGGTTAACGTCCCTTCCTGCCTCAGCTCTATCTTACACAAACAGGCTTTGCTGCTCTGTGTGCTCTTCTCACGTGTGTTTGCTGCAAAGATGTAATTATTGGCTGCTACAGGAAAAAGCCCTTCTACCTCTTGTCATTGTTATTTATTAATTCTCATGTCCATCTTCAAGGAAATTAATAAAGCAACACTTGCCTTCCTCCAAAAGAGATATGCAGACAGAAGTTGGCAGTATTGGCCACACTAACCACACCTTGCTACTACAAAGCAGGTCAGAGAAGGGTTGTGATTAGGGTTTGGCTGCTGGGTGCACAACGATGGTGCAGCATGGGTTTTAGGAGCATTGTGTAGATGTCCACAAGATTCGTGCAGCCACTTACATGTGTCGATCAGCAAGCACCAGCCTCCGCCAAAGGCAGTGGTGACAGCCCAGGGAGCAGCTGACTCCCCTTTCTGGGGCTGTCTGACCAGTGGGAAGAAACAGAACCATAGAATGGCTGAGGTTGGAAGGGACCTTAAAGCTCCTCCAGCTCCAACCCCTGCCACACGCAGGGACACCTTCCATAGAGCAGCTTGCTCCAAGCCCCTGTGTCCAACCTGGCCTTGAACACTGCCAGGGATGGGGCAGCCACAGCTTCTCTGGGCACCCTGTGCCAGCGCCTCAGCACCCTCCCAGGGAACAGCTTCTGCCTAAGAGCTCATCTCAGTCTCCCCTCTGGCAGGTTAAAGCCATTCCCCTTGGCCTGTCCCTCCATCCCTTGTCCAAAACCCCTCTCCAGGTCTCCCGCAACCTGTTTAGGCACTGGAGCTGCTCTAAGGTCTCCCCTTCAGGAGCCTTCTCTTCTCCAGGCTGCCCCAGCCCAGCTCTCTCAGCCTGGCTCCATAAAATCCAATCATACTTTTTGTAACTGACCATCTCCCTGCAGAGCAACGGGCATGGCCTCTGCTACAGTATCTGAAGGAGGATGAGGTGTTGGTCCGTGCTGTCCATATTCCACTTTCTTTCTGGAAAAACCTGGCAATACTGAGATGGTTTCCCAGACACTGGAAGGACTGCTGCGGGACTCTCGAGTGACTTATGTTCCTCTCAAGGCCTAAGGTTTTCCCTTGTTCTGACTTTCACATAACAACCTCTGATATGAGAACAATGAAGCTTTCAGGAGTTAGCACTCTGACATCAGGAACTTTCAGGCAGGATTTCTGCAGCCAGTTCTGCTATAGATCCCCAGTGAATGAGGCCAACTCTTCCCTCGCTGTCAGACTGGCCTTTTCCCTTGACAAGTGAACTCCTTAAGCCATACTAAAAAGCTACTTCAGACAGTACCTGAGTCAGCACCGACGGGACTGGTGAGTGTGACGCACATGTGCCAGCTACACTGAGCACAGCATCCATCCCTCCACACAAAAGACTGGTTGCAAACGCAATGCAGCATCTCAAAGGAAAGGAAAACCACAGAGTGGTGATGGTGAGGAGCAGGTAACGTGTTTGTGTGTTGTATGCATGCAGTGTCTGCCAGGCTTCCAACCAAAACACCCAGAGCTGCGATGCAAATACACCTTGCTTCAGGAGGAGCACAGACTACAGCAGAAGTGCTTTAACCTAGGTAAGCCAACTGCCTTGTGAAAGCCCAGACCTCAGCCTGGGTGGCTGCAGTAGAACATGTACAAGGAACCATGCCCCTATAGAAGATGAGTCCTAAAAGCCTGGGAAAAGCATGGGACAAATTCTGAAAGCATTTTGTGTCCTGACACACTGTAAGAAACCAGTGAAAGACGCTTGGTAGTATTCAAATTTAGACTAGCATTTCTTTAGCATCTCCTCTTTGTGTTGCAACCACTGAACTGCTAGTGCCCTGCTGATAAAGGATACCTCACTTAGCCAAATAACCCTCCCTTTTTACCACTAAAAGTTCAAGGAGTGAACTTAAATCAGAAAATTGGTTTGAATGAGTAATACAGAAACGCGTAATAAACCCTTTTATACACAGCCACTGTCACAAAGATGGCAGAAGGAGGGTTCTCATTCCAATTACTACCAAAATTACCATCAAACAGAATGAAGATCTGGCCTGTGTGTATACAGAGCCAGCAGGAAAGCTATGGTTTACAGTGAGACAAAAGGCCCAATTTTCAGTGATACATTTCTGGTGAAGCCAGAAGCTCATTTGCTGATGGCATAACAGAAAGGATATAAAGTATTTTGAATCCAAAATCCATGTTTCCACTCCTCTCACTTGATTTCTTCATTTTTCAGTTACATATTCCAATCAGTTGTAACACAGTTGGAGGAAGAAAGCACATTACAAATTATCACTACTGATAATTTCAGCTTTGTGCTCAAGTTCTACAGCCCCAGGAACACGACAGCTCTAAAGCTGTTTTTCTGTTTAAGGTATTTGATTTGCATGCATACAGCAGATAGAAAACGTCACCTGCTTTGGATGTACAATCGGCAGAAGTCAGGTACAATGACTTCAATGGAGTGCCCACAGCATCTGGTGGCAGACTGGAGCCTAAAGATAGTGGAGGTAAAAAGAAGAGTGGGCAGTGGCTTTCAAACGCAATAAACCAGCACAGAAGCAAAACACAGTGACTGGGAATGGCACAGGGTGGGCATGGGTCACACTTTGCATTACAGGCATTAGAGAAAATACACACACATTTATCTGATTAAATACAGTCATATTCTACAGCCACCTAGAAACCATCATCCTGAGCCATTCCACCTCTTCTGCAAAATGGGGAAAGTAACAGTACTGACACATTGACATATTGATTCTATGATCCAAAAGAAAGGAAAATACTGGCTTCTGTGTAACCTGAAGCTGATCCAGCACCTACAGAGTCAATGAAAACATTCCTGTTGACTCCAGTGTGGTTTGGATCAGGCTTTTAGTAAGAGAGAGTCTTATACCAGGGAATTCTCTATTACTGAAGGAGAACAGCTCGAACCCTGCCTCACAACCTCATCTTCTATTCCTTAGAAACACTTTTTTGAGGAAACAAGGTGCCATCTTTTGTGAGACATTTCCAGGCAGCTTTGAATGCTGAGGAAAATTACCTGGCTGCAGCAATCACACTGCTAAAGGGATTGTAAACATGTTTCAAAATGCCACCAAGACCTATCTCAAGAATTAAGCACAATATTACAGTTCTGCATTATGCAGGGGGGAAACAAATGTCTATTTTTCCTCAGCATATTACCCTCCTGTCCTTAGGATTCATTCCTTCCCTAGAAATGGCATTATTTTCACGTTATTTGTTAGCTTTTTGTTCCTGTTTCAAACATCATTAGACTTTGAATAATTAAGCAATGCCTCCCTCAGAACAGCCAGGCCCTGCTTCTGTTTGCTTATTCTCCTGCTGCTTAGCCCATAAGCCTACCTAAGGCAGTAGTGATTTAACAAGCCCCGACTTTTTGGGACACAGTAGAGTGGAACGGAGAAGGGGAAGATTTTTCAGCCTCACAAACCTTACAGCAGCACCCTCCTTCCTTGTCATTTCTGTACCTTGACAAGATCTCCAGCAAGAAAAATTTTGCATTTTCAGTCTCACAAAAACCATGGGTTCTCCAGCAATGAGGCAACGGAAAAAATCAATACTTGCCATGTACCATGTAACCAATAGAATAAGGGCAATGATTTATGTATGGATGGATGCAGACTGAATCAGCTGGGGCCTCAAACAGAGGGAGAGAGAGAGAGAAGGAGAGAGAAAGAGGTGTGGGGGTGAGCTGGACTGCAGTGATTATTCCTACACTATGGCCAGATATCCTTTTTCTTCTGCAGCAATAATCCCCTTCTCTAGCACTGCAGGACATAGAGGAAGGACTTGCAATGTGTGGAATATCTGATGGACCAGCTTTTCTCTTTTTGCCTCAGAATAATGATGCTATGTTGAATATTAAGGTACAGTAAAAATAAAGAAGAATGTGGTCTGCGGTCCTTCAGTCTTCCAGCTACCTCCACCCTAATAAAGACCAAGCCAGTGGGTCAACAAGAACTAGTTTAAAGAGAGTCAAATTTTCAACAGGATAAAATTGTACCATCACTGCTTCATGACAAGAAAAAGCAGGAAGGGCTTACTGAAGAGAACTACTGTGTACCCCAGGAGTTTCTGCTGAGAATATAGTTGTGTAAATTGGATTACCAGGGATACAGCACTATAAGGTATTTAATGACTGTGGTAACTTTTAGGATATCTAATGCTGCTGTTGATTTAAAATCAAAACCTTCAAGCTAAAAGATTTACTAATGTGTCTGCGTGATGTAGCTACCAATAAACACTTATCCAAACTATTTTCAATGCTTTATTGCTGTACTGTTAATGAATATCTAGTACATGGCTTTGAAGTGACAGTAATGTGCTACAGAAATGTCAGATGATTGCATTAAAAACACCTCCTGTGTAGTTTGTGCACATTGCTAAAATAACCCGTACACATTTTGCAATGCTTTGGCTGTTCTGACTGCATTTACATTTCTGAGAATCAGATGTTCATTCAGTACTTTCAATATTGTACTTTGCTGAGAAGTAATCTTGTTATAATTAATATTTCTGCTGCGATTACCACCGATGACTGAATTGATTCTCTTTTCTTTCTATAACATTTGGACAACATTTAACCCGTGGGATTGTCAGTTTTCCTCTTGGAAGGCATAATATTTTTAGATAATGCTATAGAACAATAGGAGGCCACTAGTTAAATACACCAGTTATGCAATGGGAGATCTATTAAAGCTTTAAGAATCGTGCTGTGTTTAAAAGCTTCGTGTTTTCTAGATGTCTGTGAATGTATGAGGTCAGAATAACACAGAAATCATTTCATTTCTGACTTCCCACAATGTATGTCTGATAACGTGCTGGCGAGATTAATCAGTAGCTACCAAACTGCATGTGGATGCTTTATGGTGAAAATAACAACAAACATACAAACAATATTTAACTGGAGTATAAATAGGGGCTTGTTTTCTAAAGCATGTCACTGCATGTCACCAGACTTTGCACCTGAATTTACATTTCTGACTATTCTGCTTTTATATTCCCCCCCTAGTTCTTTCACGTAAGTTATACTGTGCTTAGCAGAACATACACTTGCATGGACATATCAAAATAACAGCAATGCAGTAAAATAATACACTCAAAATAGAGTTTTTATTTCATTTCCCATTCAGTTGGCAATGGCAGACAATATATTTCAGAGAATGAAAGTGTGGAACCCATTATAAAGCAGAATAAGTACATACAGCTGGCTCCTAATTCAGTCAGAAAACTCTTCTTGTGGCAAACCTGAACAACAGGAACAACTAACAGGTCCTGCACCCCCTCAGTCCTTTATCTTTATTAATCCCGCAAATTAAAATCTCAATAAATTAAAATACCTTCGAATTACGTTAAGCTAAAAGGGAAAAAGATGCAGCCCATGTACCAACTAAAGCACGACAGAACACAATCCACAAGTGAAGATGCCTTAACAACTTCTAATGTAGAAATAATGTGATGTGCATAATTTAAGGGGGTTTCTCAAACTCCTCCAAGCACTGAGGACAGAGCAGGTTATCACTAGGCTTACCTCTGAGCAACAATTGTAATTCTCCTCCTCCTGCTTTCTCTCTCTTCATTCAACAGAACAGAAACTCCACAGATGATGATGGACTTTCTTGACTTTTGTTGTGAGCTTCAGCCAGAATCCATGGACCTACAGCATTTGGAAATGGAGAAGGAATACCATGAAAACCTTGGCAACAGCCGAAGGGAAGAAGTGGGAAGATCAACAGAAGAGGTAACAGCTCTCCACAGCACCACGACCAGGTGAGTTACACCAGCAAACAATGCTTCAGAGCCAGGGACATGTAAATCATTGCTGAAAATGAATGAAAGCACACTGCCTTCATGCTGGACCTACACTGCTTTGGTAACTTGAAATACAAGCTCAGGTAGCTAAAGAAATCTGCCCAAAGCCTTGGTCAGTTACAATTCACAGTTGTAAATGTATATAGAGCAGACATTTCATTTTAAAGCGACAGACAAGTTTATGGTTTATAAACCGAGGGCAGGGTGCACTATCACTAGTGTAATTCTGCACCCAGACATAGTGCACTCTGTGCTCAAAATGTCAAGTGGAAAAGGAATTTGAAAACCAGAATAATGTTGTTACAATTAGGAAAAATTCAGAAAATGATCATATTTGCAATACAGAAAACGATTTTAATGTCCAAGTCTTTCTGCTGTACAAATAAGTGCTTGTTTCTATCAGCTTACTATGTTCTCTTTTCAAATTCCCGTTTGAAGCTAAAGTTGAAGAGTCCTCTCAGGGTGAAAATCCAGTGCTGCATTAATAAAAGCTGACAATAAAAATACTGGAGAGGAAAAAACCTCTCATTTACCATTGTAAAAGAAGGAGAAGATTTTAATACCGTGTTTACTGCAACTCATTTCCTTTGCAGGCTTTCAGCTTTGATTAGAAGAAACGCACAGTCAGGGCACAGGCTTGATCCCATTTACACCAACAGTGAGATTATCAGTAATACTAATCAAAGGATTTCAGTTGATACCTTCCTAGCATTTCCAACACTTGTGCTTTGGGAACAAGACCAGAAAAAGGAGGCTGGTGTTGTAACAAACATGTTATTTTGAATTCATTTTCAATGCCAGAATATATATGCATACGACTGCCTATTAGTACAGAATCATAGAATGATGTCTTACAACAAACGTGCTAAAATTGCTCCTTTCTCTTAAAATCAGTATGATGATTTAAAAGTGCTTGGAAACCCACATTTAAAACTTCTTCCTACATCAGTTACACCACTGTAATTTGTCACATGAATAAGGAAATGTCACAGAGTTTACCCGATTGAAATGTTTTATCGTGCCTTAGAAACTGCGGTACTGTCCATCAGCAACACTGTAGTGTAGAGTACGGTTTTGATGTCTTCCCATGTTTTGGCTTTGTGTGGCCAAAGAACAAGGGATATTTGTTAGGATCTGCTAAACTGCTTGTGAAAATGTGCAGCACTGTCAGCCCCAGCTGAAACTGCCAGTGACTGGGGTAATGAACAGCACTAGCCTCAGCATAACGCAGGCCAAGTACAGCAGTGGATTTAACAGAACGCAACGTGTATTGTGAGGTGTCAAATGTAATGAACAGCAAAAGAGGGGAAAAAATCAAACCAAAAGCATGATAGAACCTGATTTGCAAAATGCCAGCCACGCAAAAGCAGCCCACCCTCTGCAGATAACCTGGTGATCTCTAGGCAAGGCCTCAGCGCTGTGAAAAGAAATGCGACAAGAAAAATGAACCTTGTTATTTGCTATAGCGCAAACCCAAACTGTTTGTGATCAACACGCTTGCCGACCAGTTGGAGAGCTGGCGGTGATCATCTGCAATTACTGGAATTGCATTTCTTCCTTGCTCTCATCTCCCATACTTCCAGTGTGCAGTGTCTAACTGCTTCTTTTATCTCATGGAAACCATCCCAGCTCTGTCAACAGCTCTTGAATTTTTAACGCCGCACCCTCTCTCTCCCTCCCGCTTTTATTCCTCCTGAAATTTCTTGACCCCAGACCTTCAGACAGAGCAACTTCCACGGATTAAACAGTTCTATAGGAGCCACCTAATAAACCACTATTAATTGTAATAGATTTTTGTTTCTTCTTCCAATGATATTTCCATGGCAACATTTTCCCGTTCTATTGTGGAGGGTGTTCTTCATTCCCAGAGCAGGTTAACCACAGGGCAGGAAGGGCAGGCTCTTGGTCAGCCTTTATTTTCTCTGGTCCTTCAACAAAGGTTAGTTGAGGTCATCAGAAGCCAAAGGGTAATTACTTTTCCTCAACAGGGTTAAAGTCACACAGATTGCCATTGAGACAACTGTATGGACGACCTTCAGGTTTTTATGTACAGTCTGCTTCTCTTTTAGCACAGCCAATGTTCGTAAGGATAGCAGAGAGGGGGAAAGCCCAGAGAGCTCCACACCGTGTACCTCTCCCCACTTTTCAGTTGTGCTGCTGAATATTAGTGCAATTTTTAATGAGAATACAATTAGGTGAGCCCAAACCACAAAAGGCTGAATAGCGATTAAACATGAGAGCTATCAATTGCCAGAAAGGACCTGTTCCGTGATTTCTCTATTCAAGGAATGTTAACAATATTCCAACTCAAATTTTTAGGAGAGCAAACACCCCCATGTTCTGTTTCACTGGGTTCAGGTTCATCTCTCATGTCACCTGCTTCACTCAAAAGAATGAATTGGGATTGCAGGATTTAACTGGGGAAGACTTTAGTGCTTGGTGCATCTGGACTAGCTCCTTCTTTAAGCTTCTCATGGAACAGTGTCGGCTCAGGAGTGTGGTGGAGATGGGGGAGAGAAAGCCAGACCTGAACTGCAGAGAAAGCCAGGGAGATGATTTGGGTAAATAAGGATTTTACATGGATTTAAAGGAATAAAGCAGGCTGGGGGCACACCAGTGTCTCCAGCAGAATGTGCTTAGCTCTCATCCTACCTAACGAGTGGAAATGCACTCAAACTGTAAACCAGCTTACAACAGATAAAAAATCTCAATGCCTAAGAGCAAGTGCAACCTCAGCCAGTGGATCTGCACTGCTGGTTTGAATCACCAGGCATCAGGCTGGGTCCTGGGGTGTTTGCTTGGTCTCTGGGTACATGGGCCACCCAGACCACTGGAAGCTGGTGTGCCCTGGCCCACAGCCCCTGCACCGGCACCAATGGCCAGGCAGAGCTCTCTGCTCCTTCCACTGGAACCTGAACACCCCCTGTGGCTTCCTGGGGACCACTGATCTCATTACTAAAATTAACAGCATTGGGTTTACTTTTTGTGGTACACTTTAAAGTAAATATTACAATAACAAAAGTCAATAATGCAAAGCAAGCGGGGTGAAATGGGGGGGGGGTCATCTTTCCCAGCCTTAGCTTTAGCCTCCTGTGTTCTGGCTACCCTTTCCAAGCTCAGTGTTGACCTAAATAAATAAATAAATACTAAAAGGATCAGGTACTGATCATTAAGATGTCCATTATAAATCAGGGAAGTGCAACTCAGCTGCTTGATTGATGGGTTACTTTGTAAACTCAGCAAAAGGTATAAATAATCGCAATGCTGATAAATGACAAAGGGAAGATTTGGTAAACAATCAATTCAGATGGGGCTAAATGGAAGAATAATGCATCATTTATATTTGGCCATATTCTACAGTATGTAAATTATTGAATACTTGCTATACCACTACCACATCAAAGAGGTGGTAGACAAATAGACGATCACAAAACACAGCTCTCGGACTCGAGCCCTGTCGCACTGTTTAACCATCTGCACTACAGTGTGCTGGGGGCAAGCCAAAGGACCTCAGAAGCTTTCTTCTCTCCAGTTCTTAACAAGGACAGATCTTTGTTCAGAAGCTATACTTTCCCAGATACAGCTACTGCTGCAATTCCCATATAGAAATCACATTAAAGAGCATTACAAATAATATCATTAAAGTAAGGATAAATGCATTTATAAGGACTGTCCACCAAGAAAGAGCTTAAAACACAGGAATCTCAGAGTTAAAGGTTAATATATATCACATCCATAACATGTATGTATAGGAGAACCAAACATATCATGTTATGGAAACAAGTGCTTTTAAAAGGCACTTCATATTAATTCCACTATGAAATGACTCTATGTGGCAACCACATAGTTACTATTTGCTCTTAACTCTGTAATTTGGCACTTCGCTAAATTAATTAAGAAGCTGAATTTGTTGGAAAGGGAATTTCCATTTGTCCTTCTCTGACTGTGACCCTGGGAAGTGTCATCCCAGACAGAAAAAGGCACAGGTTTCACTAGCACCAGATTTCTAACATGCGAATGCTTTCCCCTTCTATGGCATTCCTATTCCCATCAGCTACCAGCCTCCCTGCAGCCTGGGAAGCAGCAGCGGGTTTTTCCTATGAGGAAATGAGGAATTTTCAACTGTTTATGATCCATCCGTTCTGAATTTCCCAAATTCTCACTCTCACTCCAGTTATAAGTGTTCAGGATCCCTTTCCCTTCAAGCCAGCTTACAGGAGCTGATACAGAGCAGGACAGGCACAGGAGTCGTGAGCACCCTTTTGTCTTTCTGTCCCACCTGTTTGAAGAATTTGGGCTTTCAGGATGACATGTAACCATCCAGGGACAGACTGAAAGATCCAGGGAAGTCCTGGATCCCGCTGCCCTGGATTAATCTGCTTCCTCACGACTGCTAAGCAATGACAAGGACCACAAAGCGCTGACAAGGGCAGGCCAAAGAGCCAGGGAACATCTATTCACTACTTTTTCATCATTAATTTAGAATATATCCTATCCAATATCATTCAGATCACTTCCTCACAGCCAAATGAAGGCTTTCTGAGTTGGTATTGAATCACTAAACCCCACAGTGATGCAATGTATCTACAAGCACTTTTAATAGATTAAAAAGAAACATTAAAAAACACTACTAAAATAGGAATTTCAGCTGCCTTTTCCATTAGTAAATCTGTAGTAGGGTACCACAGTCACTAGTGTTTTGTGAGTGGTTATTTGGATACACTTTGCATCTACAGTGACTGAAAATGGCACAGACTTGGAGAACACAGACTGCACTGGCATTTGTTTGCTCTGAAATCATCCTCTTGGGTTTCTGTTGTTTTATAATGAGCAGAGACTGAAAAACAGCATCTCTGAAAACCATCTGGTCTTCAGAAATGTGGACTCCTCTCCAAAGAACAGCCTGTATTTGTCACTCTGTACCTGTGCCCATGCAGCTCTAAAATTATACAGTGTTTAGGTGAAAAGAACAATTGGAAACCCCCAAATATTGAAACTGTTTCCTGATGTTTTCTCCATTTCCCCTGCTTCTCCTATAATACCTGCTCATGACCTCAGAGTGCACGTATTTCCCAGGTGGGACACCTGAAGTGCAAAGCTCTTCATGTATTCAGGCAGCAGAGACCTCGATGCTCAAGAAGGCCTTGCACAAGTGTGAAAACATTCTCCACAACACTGATGCAAAAGAAATCATTCTTTCTATAACACAGGAGGAAAGAAGAAATCCCACTGGGACAGTGCGTGTGTGTCAGGTGCCTTCCTGGTCTTTGTCTTATTCATGGATACTGGAGAGGGACGCTTCATCAAGGACTATAGTGACAGGACAAAGGGTGATGGGTTCAAACTGAAACAGAGGAAGTTCAGGTTAGGTATAAGGAAGAAGTTCTTTACTGTGAGGGTGCTGAGGCGCTGGCACAGGGTGCCCAGAGAAGCTGTGGCTGCTCCATCCCTGGCAGTGTTCAAGGCCAGGTTGGACACAGGGGCTTGAAGCAAGCTGCTCCAGTGGAAGGTGGCCCTGCCCATGGGAGGGGGTTGGAACTGAATGATGTTAAGGTCCTTTCCAACCCAAACCATTCTATGATTATATGACTATTCTTAAACTCTCTTTAGCAGTTTTCTTGGGTGTGTTGACTTCCTTGTCACAAATTCTATACCCAGCTAATGTTATTAGGAATGATGCCTTATTTTGAATAGAATAACATAGAACAGGCCTTCCGAAAACTAAAAAGCAAAGCTTTAACCTGCTTCTCCAAACTTGGGCTCTAAATGCCAACTGGTCATGTAGAGGCAGAAGCCTCAAGTGAACCACTATAATCAGAATCAGAGGATCACCTTCCATTCCATGCACCCAACAGCAGTACACTTCTCTTAACAGTATTAATATATTTTAGATAAAACCTACTGTTGTATGAGTCCCACAAAGACAAGTATATTCCAACTGAAGTGCAGAGCTGGTGCTTTCAGCCTGGACTTTCAAAAAGCACGATTAATGGTGCTCTCAAAGCAAAAGACATGTTTTGTATCTCGCAGCTCTTAATCAGCAATGCACAGCTCCATCTGCATCACCAGTGCAGGTAATCGCTGCTAGCACAGTGGAAAAAACCAGCTAGGAAACCTGGCTTGGAGCTGACAGAGAAACTGTGGCGCCCAAAGTATCATAAAGAAAAGGTAACTAGGTTTCCCAGGTGGTAAGAGTGGAAAACGTGCAGATAAAGCAAGCTGACAAATTCACATTATCTCAGAAATAACCAATCTTCACTTATAACTTCCTATTTAATAGTAAGACTTGTAAATATTCATAGCCTGCCTTGGGATTGACTACTGCAGCCTCTGACTATCACAGGCTTGTGCCTAATGGAAAGGATGCTTGCTCCTGAACTTTCTCAGGGCTGACTTTCACTTCTCCTGGCCTTTATCTGAGCAGAGGGCAGATCAGAGAGGTCTAGGATTCCCACACGACACACAGGGAGCCACAGGATACACTGCTCCTCCCTCATCCCCACTTCATCCCTTCAAGGTCCATCCTATAACCAACAGAGCTGTAGTGTCACAGGCTGAATAACTCCCTCTCACAAGAGGTAAAGAAGAGATCACTGTTAGCCTCGTAAACTATCTTCTTATCTTGAAACCTTGTGCCACTAAGGCAGATAGACAGGGAGTGGACTGCAGGATCTGTGTGTTTACTTGACTGCCACCTGAAAAACCACATGCAGGAAACCCCCATACCATAGTACAGCAGTTATCTGCTCACCCATGACAGATACCTTCTTTCAGCTGTGACCCTTGGCATCTTGGTTTTCTGTCAGCTTTAAATCGTAGCTCATTCGAAGATTCACTACTCCTTGTGATTCTTGACTTTCACAGTTTCTAATTAGCCTTCATAGTAGTCTATTACCTAAATGAATCGTGATAGTCCACTTGGTACGTTACATGAAAACAACCAACATTCCCACTTCTCCTTAGCATCATTTACCTCACAGTAATGTTGTCCCGAGGGTAGCACATTTTAACTGCCCAGTTTAGTCATTCAAATGAAGACAGGTGAAAGGAAACAAAGCCAGGTTGAATATTAACTCCAACTTTCTTTTCCAAAGTTATTCCTCCGATTAGGAGTCTTAATTGGGAAGATCTGTTCCCAAAGTTTTACTTCCTGAAGGTCTGTACACGAGATAGGCCCATGGGAACTGCCAGCACAGCTCGGCACAGCCCTCACTCACGTGGCAGTGGTAACAAGAACAGCTCTCCAGCCCATGCTGCAGGTCTCTGCTCTCCATTCTGACTGCAACAGCTGTGGAGTCATTCAAGCAGAACACACTGAGAGGTAAGAGATGCACAAAGATGATCCCTAAGTTTAGAGGAAGTTACTTCCAGAGGGAAACTAACCTATGAAGTGTAGGATGATGAGGGCTGGCTTTCACTGCAGGAGATGAGTGAATGGGTTATTTCTTCCAACTAACATAGGTTTCTGACTGTCATGGGCCCACCAGGTCCACATCTGTCCAGTAGCACAGTAGTTCACTAAAATCTCTAATATCTAACAGGTCATCTGTGCAACTGCTCAGTTATTGATGCCTGAAAACTGACAGCAGCCTTCAGTGTTATCTGGTTTGGAACAAAAGTCACTTTTGTCTCTTTTTGTGAGCTCAGCTTGAAGACCCCAGATTGACACATCACTGATCTTCCTGGAAATAGAGCACCAACAGCTTGTAGAGGGTGGCCCCTTTAGCAACCATAGTTTAAGCAACAAGTCATAACTATTGTTTCCTCCACCTTCATCCAGTGCAGCAGAAACAGTGTTCTTAATTTTAGATTCACAATTTTAAGATCAACAAGCAAAATTTTTATCTCTTTGTTCATTTTATTGCATTATAACAACTCATTCAAGTTGCATCACTGATGCAGCCAAGGTACATTACAGTTACTATCAGTAGTAGTTACTAGACTGTGCAGTCTTATGGCCCCTGCACCCAATTTTAACAATATTAGGAAGCCTTTACTGGCCACTACCTGTAGCCTCTCCTAGGGACTGCAACACAACAGCACAGCCAAACCAGTCAGACCAAACCTGGAGTCCTGTCTCTGGCAGTGGCACAGAGCAGATGCCAATGGGAAACGATAATGATCATAGAATCATGCAATGGTTTGTGTTGGAAGGGACCTTCAAGCTCATCCAGTTCCAACCCCCTGCCACGGGCAGGGACACCTTCCACTGGAGCAGCTTGCTCCAAGCCCCTGTGTCCAACCTGGCCTTGAACACTGCCAGGGATGGAGCAGCCACAGCTTCTCTGGGCACCCTGTGCCAGCACCTCACGATGTGGCAAAGACATCATGCAGCCTCCTGCAGGCTGTGGTTCTGGCAGTGTTCTGTTCACACTCACTACTGTATCTACCGACTGCCTCTTTCCCCAGGTCTTTGCCTCTGTGCTCACTATGCCTTGCAGCACTTTTTAAAGGTTTAGTGTATTTTACTTGTCTTCTTACTCTAATCACCCTTCTTGAAGTGCCCTCTCTGTCTCCCCTTCTATTACCAGCTCATTACTACTACCTGCCCACCTCTTTTCCGCCACACCTCTCACTACCACAGTGAGCCAGGTCAGGTAACCTGGCTCTAATAACACATCTGGGTGGAAAATATGTCTTTAAAATACAAAATTCTCTGTATAACCAGAGTCACTGATTCATACTGATGATCCAAAAGGCACTAAAATAAGTATTAGATTAAATTTTCTTCTTGCTGCTGTTATCATTAGAATATTCACAATACTAACATTCACAGGATTAAATCAATCTCATCCCTGTGTGCAGTGTTTCATGCACGTAGGTGTCTGTATTTCTGCATACAAGAGGCATTTCTGCCTGCAAAACAAGGTTATCTGAACAGTTCAGCACCATGTGCACATCCAAAATGTCCCTTCAGCTGCAATAAGACCCTCAAAAGCTTGCTTAAACAGCACCAAAATGTTAACAGTCTCTTGTGAAAATCTATGGTAATGTATATTCGCAATGGGGCATATTTCTTCCCATACCCACCACCAATCTGTCAAATAACCATTTTAGGAAAGCAAACTAGCAGGATGCAAAAGCACCACTTTTTAACAATCAAAATTAATTTCAGATAGGAATACAAAGACTTTAAACTGTGACTTTTATTCCTTATTAACTCTTCACGACTTTCCTATGCCTGCTGTCCTTGCCCACAGAAATGGAGGATTCAGAAAATCAGTTCTGTCTTCATCCTGTAGGTCCCAGGGTTCTTATATAGTTCTGAAATCAAACTTGCCCATTTTAGTGCCCACCAGGCTTCTATCAGCACCCAGCACTGTACAGGAAAGATTCTCAAAGCAATATTTCTCTAATTTCAGGGCTAAAATATTTAGATTTAGATTAGATTCTGTGGCATGGTTAATAACTGCCTTAACAAAAGCTTCCCCTGCTCCATTAGGCTTGCTGTCAGCTACTCCTCTGGCAGCAGACAAAGAGTTAACGTCAAAATGCATCTCCTGATACCCCGATTGCCTTTCCTCATCCATTGTTTCCAAACTTCTTTTGAATGGCCAGAGATTTTCTGCCTGAATAAACTCCCAACAGAAAACTGGAGCAAACAGAAGAACGAGGCAAAGAAAAACTGTGTTGGCAGCATAGAAAGGAGACCTGGTTCTAAAATCACAGAGCTCCAGCACAGCGTTTATTGTGCAAGTAGTGGAATTACAAAACGCAAATTTCACTCTCTTGAAGCAACATTAGTTAAAGATAGCAACATTCGGTGCAACATCCTGAATCTGGCAAGTTTAGGGTATTTGGATGGCTTAATACTCCGAATGGAAAACAAATGAGCCCAACTCTTTGGAAAGCTGTTATAAAGAGGCTTTTAAAAATAACAAACCCCTCTTTTCAGAACACTTCATGTCTCGGCTTTCCTTTACACTGAATTCTGATGCTGGAAGTAGTATTTGTCACTGGGACATAAGGGCTTCTCATTCCGACCTTCTGTTTTGATCACTCGTAGCATTCTCTTATTACTATTGGTAGTAAAAATATATTCTTATACAAACCAAGAGCAGTGCATTTCAGTTATGCTTATCTATCGATTCAGTTACACTTGAATTGATCTCAAATTGTTTCAAGCAACTGTTCTGCACCCAAAACACCACATGAACCACAGAAACCAGATCAATAGATTTCAAGTGAAATAATTGTTTTCCTTTGTAAGACCCCATTACTTCTTGAATGCAGAAGTGTTTGATTGACCTCCAGGAAAGCAGCAGATGTGAATAAGCCAAGCACCTCAGGCCTTATCATTTAAAGTCAGGCCTTGAAAATTACAGCGAAGTACACTGAACGTGCTTGGGTTGCTGTGGGAAAAGCACAGCTGGAAAAGCTGCAAACCTGCATTTTGCTCTGATAACATGAGAATATATACATGGTAAAACCAGACTTTTAGAGTTAGTCACTCCTGAACACACATAAAGATATTTTGTTAGCTAAGAAATGAATTCAAGAGCTCGTGACTGACTGGTTTTCTTTTCCCAGTATTAGTGTTAGTGAGTTGTTTGTCTCGTTCTGTGAGATTTCACACAGCTGTGCCACTCAACTCACTTTCCACAGTGTCTTACTACATAATGTTGAGGCTTTGTGAGTGCAATCACTTCCAGATTGCCATATTCAGACCTACAAGGAAAGAGGCATAAACCAGTGCAGCAGCTGAGGAAATTAGGGTGACCTCATTAATTCTACTGTGCAGATTTATTCCAGATAAGCAATTTATTGGGGTGCCAAAAGTGAGATCTTAAGTGGTGCTGCTAAACAGAGGGAGATGGGCTCTTCTAGAGCCTCAGGATGGGTTTAGACAGGGCACTGATCTCTGTGCAACACAGGCAGCCCTAGGAAATGAAATGATAATGGTATCCCCAGGCTGCCAAATCTTCCTCTGTGGAGTCAATGCTGCTTCCTTTACCTTTCTTTCCTACCTTTCTCTGTCCTTCCTACCTGGAACATGCCCTTTTGCACAGAAGGGAGTGTCCAAGGACCACCATCTTTGTCTGCAGCCATGGGCAGGAACAAGGTGCCTGCAGAAAACTGAGGGAGAGTGTGACTGGAATGTGCTGGAGTGAGCGGAATATGTAAATGTGGGTTGGTAGTACAGGACGGAGCAGCTGGACAGAGGGTTAGGACATCCTGCGATGGTGATTATGGGAAGGCCCTGCTAGAAGTCACAAACTTGATGGGCTTGACCTGTCAATCTCCGCCCAATATATGCACACTCCATTAGACAGACTTAAACAGCACACAGCACGAGCGAAGTTACTGCTTAGGTAATGAAAACATGGGTGTTCCCCCAGCAGGCAGCAACAGCAAACAACAAAACCCACACGTGAGCCTACTTATAAATTGTAGTTTCAATACCCGATTCTATTTGTAGATAATTTCTACTCTCAGCTGATGCTTTCCCCCCCAAAAGAAGTAGGAACTGAGAGTACAGTGGTGTGGTTGTGGTCTTGGGACGAGCTGCTGTCCCTAGCACCAGCCCTGCTGGAATGGGAAATTGTTATTGCTTTTCATTATATTGCAAATAAATTAAATACATTCTAGCTTAGGATATTTTGTAAGGAAGCCTTGGTTAGCTCCTTGCACATATTAGACCTGATCTGAGCTTTACTCTTTTATGAGCACCATAAACTGCAAACACCTTGTCATAAACATTTGCAAAGGTCAAAGCAATTGCAACAATTTTGCTAAAGAGATAAATGGTCAAATAAAACATTGAATTGTTAATTCCCAGGTGACAAAAAGCTGCAGGAGTCAGATCAATAAGAAGACACACAGAACGGATTCTGGGATAAAGGGCGGGTCAACCTTGAAGTGTTAATAACTTGCTCCTATTATTTTGCTCTGGCACATCATGTGTTCTAGCAGGAAACATTGCTGTTAATAGCAAATTAATGTCCACAGATACACAGAAGTAAAAATGGGAGTCAGAGGCTGTTGAAACAAAAAGTTTGGAAAGGATTTAGTTCAATTAACACAAGGAAAACCAGTGACAGGTGATAAAAGACAGAAAAGCGCAGTTTTATTGCTATTCCTAATCTACTGTGTTAGTCAATTCTCTTTCTCTCTGCAAATTTTCTCTTTCCATCCTCGTTCTTAATGCCTGGGCTTTATTAAACAGTCACTCTCAAAACCATACAGCCTTATGTGAGTTAACAGAATTGTAAGTATATGAGATGACAGCTGAGTATGTTGAAGCAGATGCTCAGCTGGTTTGTACTGCCAGAGCTGTTGGTATGGAACTGGGGTGATATGTATTGGCCTAAAGTCTCCCCCTCGGAATACATTAGTGTTTGTGGAAGGGCAGTATGGAAATTAGCATCCTTGCCAGATACGTTTGTCTAAGAGAAGAGAGAACCTTTCTTAAGCAGATAAGAGGGTGACCATTATGTTCAGCATTTCTCTCTGCTGAAAACACAGCTACTTCAGCAATAACTCCTCCTTTTATTGGAGAATTCATGCCTTTCTGGCCATACTGACCATTCAACTCAATAAAACCCAGGTTTGGAATTGAAAACGTAGAATTGACGCTCAAGATTGACTACATTTGCACAAAAGGTCCCTCAGGTCAAAACAGGGGATATGGAAAAGGGACTTAGAGAATCATTGAAGGCACTGCCTATTCTCTCTAGTCCACCCCATTCAATATGGTTTTATTGAATACCATACCTTTTATTGTAGCCCAACTATCGAATTAGTTGGGCTACAATAAAAGTTGGATAAAACACACCTTGTTATGAAAACTGCCCTCATCCAATTTCATTACTATCTTTAGATAACTGATAGTTCTCTCAAATTGTTAGAATTTCCTTTCCATCTTATTCACAAAATTCCAACAGGGAGCATGGAAGTGTCAGGAATGTTGCTTGAAACTGCGCACTGAGTGACTGCAGTCTAGAAACTGGCTCTGAGTTACCAGTGAAGTAGAAAGGGCTTCTTCAGCTTATTTTGAGAAAAATATTAAGGGGAATTGCAGGCTGTTGAAAGGAAACCACCTGAAGAAGCCACTTCTCAAACCTATTCCGTGATTAGAGCCTTCCAGAGAAGATTACAGGTTTAAAAGTTATATACAAAGGAAATGTCCTCACCATTATTTAAGGATGTTTTTGAGTAAAATAGACTTTTCTAAAGAAGACTGTAGTGATAGGATAAGGGGTAACGGGTTTAAACTGAAACAGTGGAAGTTCAGGTTAGATATAAGGCAGAAGCTCTTTCCTGTGAGGGTGCTGAGGCGCTGGCACAGGGTGCCCAGAGAAGCTGTGGCTGCCCCATCCCTGGCAGTGTTCAAGGCCAGGTTGGACACAGGGGCTTGGAGCAAGCTGCTCTATGGAAGGTGTCCCTGCCCGTGGCAGTGGCTGGAACAGGATGGGCTTTAAGGTCCCTTCCAACCCAGACCAGACTGGGACTCGATGATTCTATGAGCAAGCAATTCATGGAAGTCAAAGCAGGAAAAATGTGAAAATCTATCAGAAATCAGTAACTCCTGATATGCAGTGAAAAATATCTACCAGCATCCATGGGAAGAAACAGATACTCCGACTACCCCAAAGCGTTTTGCAGTGCTATAAAATACAGACAGCAATGGCCGCATTGATCCCACTGGACACGTGAAGACAGATGAACATTTGAAAGGTCAGTAATTTTACTTCTGCCAAATAGGATGCCAGTAATTTGCATAAGTCTGAAAGCCAAATATCAGGGTAAATTCCCCCAGTCACATGTAAATGTAATCACCTCTAACGGCAATCTCAGGGCATCTGGCAGGAGAAATGCAGAGAGTGCCTAATCCGTAAAGCATGATAGACTAAGGGAAACACAGAAGAGTCTACATGACAAACACCTATTTAATGTGCTATAAATGCCATGAAGATATACTTTACTCCGAGAGCAAATTTTAAGGTTCTGTTAACGAGTTATTAAACAAAGATAAAACTCTTCTAGTGCACTTCAGAAATATCTGTTAGATTGCAGCCTGCATGAATCCCGTTTTAACAGTTAAACAAAAATTGACTCAGTTCATTTCCAAGTCAACTTTTACGGTGTGTTTTTTAGTCTTAAAAAGAGAAAGACACATCAGAGAGTTTTTCCAGAGAAGATATTTTCACTGTCTGTCTTCTAAAGCCATCACTTGATCTACATCCAGCAAGAGGCCTCCTGGCTCACTCAATTAATGGCAGTTATGCCACTAGAATTAACGGCTAAGGGATCAGGACATGGTTAGGTTTTCTTAGAGTATTTAAAATTTAAAGAGACATCCACAATTCTAATATAATAGTAATAAATAATAACCACTAAGTGGGTCTGTCCAACATGGGGAAGGAGATCGGACAACAGGAAAGTAATTCAAGCTAATGCTAACAGTATTTCTTGTGTAATCAACTGACATTCTCTGAAGACACATGAAGAGCACAAAAGGACATGAAGCGACATCCTGCCCCGCAGCAGCTCCTCAGGGGGTTATATGCATTTCAGTAGAAATCCCACTGCTTTCCAGGCCTATTCTTCTGCAACTCAGGCACCAGGAAGCTGCCCTGATCCATAATTTTTCCACTGCCACCATTCTTTCACCATCCTTTCTTATGAAGGTGGGAAAAAAAGACTGAAGGAAAATAATACACTGGAATCTGTGGTGCAAACCCCACTGTCCTCCAAGGAAACACCACACAAGCAGTGACTACTGTGTGGACCTTCCTCTGTCCACAACCATTAGGAAATGAGAAGACTTAACACTGACAGGCTCGGGGTTAGCAGGATGTGAGACCTGCCCAGTAACTCTCCCCTCCACTGCAATATTACAGGCACCCTTCACTGCCTTTTGAACCCCATGGTAGAGGAGGGAATGTAAGGTTCAAAACTACCTTTGCTTTTGTGCTGCTGTTACTGAAAAGACACCCATGTCATGGTCCTGGATTTCAGACTGATGTGAAGATCATGTGCTGTCAGGCCTACAAAGAAAGAAAGAAGGGTTTCTTTAGGTTGCCTTAACTGGCAAGCCAACTTAAGAACAGGCCACTGTTGAAGGAAGAATCTATTAGGCTGAGAGTCTGCAGGTTTCGCTATTGTTTTACCCCCCTAGTTACAAGACAGATCTATACAACTGTTACTAAAGGGTTCTATTTCATGTCTCCTTTCTAATTTTGATCACTTCATTACATTTTATGACACTGAAAACATATAAATGGGGTGCTTCTACCCCATATCCACCCTAGCATCTCCACACAGTCCTACCATTTTGTTGCAGTTTGCTTTGTTTTCCTATGAATTTATAGGTTTTTGACTTTCATTAGAAATTATGTGCTTTAAGCTTGTATTTGTAGCCTGACTCTCTCTCTATCAAACCAAACCGGACTGTGTCAAACCAGTCACTGAGTCAGTAAGTTTGTAAGATGTTATGGAGCCACAGCAGTATAGAAAGTTTTCTCTGGTAACAAAGGAGAGAATAAGCTGGTTTTACAATCACATTTATTGACTAATTTCAAGTTAGTTCAGACATAATGTTAGTAGCAGCAGTATTTGTATCATCTGAGATACACATGGAATACAAATGTTCTGTGTTTTGCTTGTCACCCTTTTCACCCACACAAGCCACGGCTTTAAATATCTATTTTAAATCAAAGTCTCTTTGCCCTGCCAAGAGAGGCAAATGAAGAGCACTTCACACACAGCATCTAGTAACCCTGATGGAATACAAATGTTAGCTTATTAAAGTAAATGCCACTTCCTAAATAGCCATGAAATACAACATACCCCTAAGTGATTGCTACACCAGTTTAAATGCTCCAAAATGCTAACACGTTTTTAGGAATGGAATAATAAGCTCACAGAGTGTAGTAGCTTACCCAGAAGAGCTCCCCTCTCTCACAATGGAGCCTGGCATGCTGAAGTGTAACTAATTCTCACGCAGTTCTATTAATTACATCAAAAGAACGTGCTTTAACCTCATAACTGCAGCCTTTTGAAGAAGAGAGAGACAACTGCTGTGAAAATGCCCATCTTGTGCTCTCCCAGCTTTTCCTGTTCCATTAAAAAGCCCCTGGATCTCTCGTGGGACACAGCACAAACCAGCAGGAGTACACAAAGACCAGGTGCTGAGGCTTATTGCAGCTGCAGTGCATGTGGAGGGGGAAAAGCTATTGCTGGTGCTCACCATCCCTTAAAGAGCCGCTATCTGGAGATGCTCCGTGTCCCCCCAACAGCACCTCTTTAAAGCAGAGCTGGTCAGATATAACTCACTCACAGTTAAACTGCTAGTAAGGCTCTTTCTGGAGACACGTGGCCTGAAGCCCGTTTGTGCTTAGACAGAATCCAGCCCACAGTACATCACATTAACAGTGCTCAGGGTAAAAAGTAATACATAAATGTAAATGTTGCTCAGCAAGTGATTGCAGAGAACAAGAAGCCAGAGAATCACACTCTGTGATAGTATCGCAGCTACAACATGATGGGAAAACACACACTTCACACTGCACCACGTGTGAAAAGCACAGGTGAATGGTGAGATAACAACCACATGTATAATAAAACCCATCAGCTTTGGCTGGACATTGTTGGGATCACATTGTTCACTGCCCGTGTCATATTCTCTTTTCCTCTCACTTTCCTTTTCCTTTCTTTCCCCCTTTCTCCTTTCCTTTCTTTTGTGCCCTGCCTGCTTATGCTGAAGCCCCTCAGGAAAGGGGCTTTCTCAGCACCAGGGACAAAGGGATTCAGCTCTGGTTTGTCCTTGGGCAATACCACAGCAAACACACGCAAGGAGGATGATAGTAATTGCTGTAAGGAATCTGTAAAAATATGTACTTAAAATACAACCATAACAGCCCCCTGATGTTAGACAAGTCGTGACATCAGCACGTGCTTTTGTTCAAATTGCATGTAACAGATGCATAGAACCCCAGGCTGGTTTGGGTTGGAAGGGACCTTAAAGCTCCTCCAGCTCCAACCCCTGCCACGCACAGGGACACCTTCCATAGAGCAGCTTGCTCCAAGCCCCTGTGTCCAACCTGGCCTTGAACACTGCCAGGGATGGGGCAGCCACAGCTTCTCTGGGCACCCTGTGCCAGCGCCTCAGCACCCTCCCAGGGAACAGCTTCTGCCTCAGAGCTCATCTCAGTCTCCCCTGTTCTGTCAGGTTAAAGCCATTCCCTTGTCCTGTCCCTACAGGCCCTTGTCCAAAGCCCCTCTCCAGCTTTCCTGCAGCCCCTTTAGGCACTGGAGCTGCTCTAAGGTCTCCCCTTCAGGAGCCTTCTCTTCTCCATCTGCCCCAGCCCAGCTCTCTCAGCCTGGCTCCCGAGCAGAGCTGCTCCAGCCCTCGCAGCAGCTCCATGGCCTCCTCTGGGCTTGCTCCAACAGCTCCATATCCCTCCTGTCCTGTTGCCCCAGCGCTGGAGGCAGGACTGCGGGGGGGGGGGTCTCCCCAGAGTACAGTAGAGGGGGAGAATCTGCTGACCAATACTATAACAGTTGGCATCACATAACAACCACAGCTACAGGTACAACTACCCACACAAGCCATTAGAGTCACTTCTTAACTTAAAGTGCCCCAACAGTCCTTTGTAGACTACCTGCTTGTGCCAAAAGGGTACCTTTTAATGACCCTTATCAGAAAAAAAGGCAAAGTGAACATCCGAGTTCTGAATCACCTCCCTGCCTGTGTCACCAGCCCAAGAGCTTCCTGGTGTATTAAGCAAATTGCATGAGTATAAAAGTGCAACGAGACCAGAATTAAGAGCTCATTAAAACTGAACTGCTGACCTTTTAAAATGGCAATATAGAATTGCTGTGCCTACAGAAACTGTAAGGGGGCAATAAAATTGCATTAGAACATTTTCAATCTATGTTCACAGTTAACCACAGATATCTTCCGCTAAATAAAAGCAAATTGAGATAATGGGATGCCAGTCAGTAGAGGTAGAAAACCATAATATAGTAAAAGGAGACTCAGGCATGTTGTTTAAGATATGTAAGGGTTTCTGCCTTCAGACACTGAACAAAACTTCATGCACAATTATACAGCTTCTTTCTATGGTTGGTTACAATCATGTGATGTGAAAACCAAGCACTCTCGACACAAACGTCCAGCTGGAGTCACAAAAGAAGCTTCTTGGAGGCAAAACACCTTTAACAGTCTATAAAGTAGTGCGAGAAAAGACAAGAAAGCCACTAAACATCCTCATTAGGAACTGCTGTGACATGCTAGCTTGTTACTGGTATGGAGCTAATAGAGCTGACACTGCAGTGTCTAATACAAGGTGATTCAGGGGAGACTGAGATGAGCTCTTAGGCAGAAGCTCTTCCCTGGGAGGGTGCTGAGGCGCTGGCACAGGGTGCCCAGAGAAGCTGTGGCTGCCCCATCCCTGGCAGTGCTCAAGGCCAGGTTGGACACAGGGGCTTGGAGCAAGCTGCTCCAGTGGAAGGTGTCCCTGCCTGTGGCAGAGGTTGGAGCTGGAGGAGCTTTAAGGCCCCTTCCAACACAAACCATTCCACAATTCTGTGATCTCAGTCCCATGGCTACCCTAAAAGGCACAGGCTGGTGGACAACCAGCTCAAGAATCAACAGCATGAAACTATTTTCCACTCCTTTCTTCCATGTATTAGCAACCTCTGTGCTTCTTAGGAGTTTGACTGTAAGGCAGCAGTTTGGGCAGGCAGGAGGTATGGGTACCTGCACCAGGCAGACACAGCAACCACACCTGCAGAGCCACACAGGTAACTGCAGATGCATTTCATATGGCCCTCTGCACTGGAAAACAGGGACACTTCTTTTGTTATATTCTTATTTCCATGTGTGCACATATGTCTGTAATAACCACTCTGTCTTGATGAATTATTAGTAACACTTTAAAGAGAAACACTCACTTGTGTCCTAAGTTCCAGCAAACTTTGCCCAGGTGCCAGTTTAGGGCTGAATATAAACTAATGAGACATAAAAACGTCTCCTGGGCAATTCTTTTATACTGCAGCAGGGGGGCATTTCTTCTCTGCCAGCTCCTCTTATTAAATGTCCATCAATGGGAAATTTGGAATATCCTTTAAGTGTGCTTCTTTGGGAAAGCAGCTGAAACCTCTGAAGTGTGCATCGCATCAACCCCCTTTGCTAACACCACTGTTCATGTAACTTAGTTTTTCCAAGTCACGTTTTCAGTTTGGGGTTTCAGCTGTTTTCCCCCACTTCCTGAGGCAAGTTATATACTTGTTGTTAAAATCTTTAGGAACACAGAATAATTTGTTCTCTGCCCAGTGCCCACCGAGGTTTTTGCAAACAGCAGGATTTCTTTAATGCTTCTTATTGAATTTCCCTACTTTCTCATTTAAGTGTAGAAAAGCAGCTCCTATTCCGCACCCCTCTTAGCAGATTGTAGTAAAAGAGGAGAGAGGGGAAGAAAAAAAACCCTCACTAAAGCTCTGACAGATGGTACCCAGCGTTTGACTCATGCTGGGCTCAGCAGGACCTATAGTTTAGAAGGTTAGAACTGTCAAAAAGACTCTGCTTATCAAGTGAATAACAAAGTGGGGACTGCCAGGCTGTTTCCTATAGAAAACTTGTGTTTTCCTTGTAATTCCCAGCTATCTTCCTGGTGCTTCCAAAACTTCTGAGGAGCAGATGCATGCTTTTCTATTTAAGAAACAACTTGGAGGCTGACATCCCGGGAGCAGCCGGCGGCACAGTAGGCCTGACTTTAAGAAGTTGTGCCCCCGTGCTAAGTGTTAGCGCCACGGTTTGGGGACCTCAGAGGGGATTTGAGAGCAAGGAGAGAACTCTTCCTTCCCATTCACCTTCTTCTGCAGGCAGGAACAATTACTCTTTAATTCTTCTCTTAGGTTACTGCCCCAGCCTGAGGCTGGCTTTAGCAAAGTGCAAACTGTGAGTAAAGGCAGAAAGGTCTGAGCTTCAAGCAGGCTTTCCTTTTGAAGTCCTTTCCATCACTCAGCGTCTATCCCAGTACAGAAGTACCTAAAGTGACCGCAGATGTTAGCGAGCAGACTGAAAGCACTGCTGAAGTCGGAGCAATGCAAATAAACAGTTAACAGCTTGTGCCCATGATAGCTGGTAAGTATGGACTTCTCAGTTCGGGTGTGGGGGGAGCTTGCTGGTAGATGTAGTGTTACTGTGGATATGTGACAGGCACTGTTATTAATCACTGCTCTAGCACTGTAAATATTCTTACTGCTTTCCGAAAGTAACATCAATTCAGTTGTTAAACAAGGACATTGTTTTAATCATCAACTGGTACCAAGTTAGCAGCTGCTCTTCAACAGTTAGAATTAATGAGAGAGTAATTATACAGCAAAATGCAACCAGCACTCAAGGCTCTGTCATTGCCTCGTTTGCTTTTTATTCTCAGCTATGAAAAATGAAGCAACTGAGCTGAGATTTGAACTTTACAGAACATAATTAATTCAATGTGGATTCACTGCTGTGCCTGGAATCAAAGCTGGTTTAGAAAAGACTTGAAACTAGTTTGGGACTGAATGGGGAAGGGGTTGGAATCAGCCCTGGGTTACAGTGAAACGGAGTCACGGGCATGCAGAACGGTGTGGCTACACACAGGGTATTGGTTTGGGTTACTCTGCTGCCAGATAACCTGCAGCAGTACAAAAGCTTGGCCAAAGATTCCCTAATATTTACTTATTAATTGATATCACATTGATCTGAAGGTAAAGCCATAACTAATGTTATGCTCGGAGCCTTCTGTATGTGGCAGTCTCTATTTCAGAATGTTTCTACCTAGTTTGTGTATTAAAAACTTGCTTTGAGTAAGGGAATGAACAATCCGGTTAATTCTTTCATTCTTCCAATCGCACTGTAAAGCAAAACTTCTGGCCTGAAACGCAGCTAATTTATTTAAGTGCTTATTTATTTAAGGCTCCCCTCCAAAAAAGAGAGAGGGGAACAGAGTAAGCTTTTCTCTTTTCTTTCTTTTTCTGTTGCTTTTCTCCCTACCTTATCTTTGCCTCCGATCAGTCCCCATTCCCCACTTCAAATGTCTGCTAACGAATCATGCAGAGATCATGACAGGAAACATATCTGTCCAGAAATGCTCGATTAAGATTTTATGCAGCTCAGTCACAAGTCGCAAGCGAAGGAATATTAAGTAATTTATTTCTGAAGCATATGTAAAAAATGAGCAATGTTCTCATCCATCACTCCAGGGCATATATGATGCTTCCTTGCAGAAGCTGCAATTCCCATTCCCTTATTCAGCACAAACTCAACAACCTACACAGACATCTCAGGGAATAAGGAATTGTCCTTCTGTCTCCTGGGCTCCATGCAGCCATGCAGTAAGATTCATAGAATCATAGAATAGTTAGGTTGGAAAGGACCTTAAGATCACCCAGTTCCAACCCCCCTGCCATGGGCAGGGACACCTCCCACTAAACCATGCCACCCAAGGCTATGTCCAACCCGGCCTTGAACACCGCCAGGGATGGAGCATTCCCAACTTCCCTGGGCAACGCATTCCAGTGCCTCACCACCCCTACAGTAAAGAACTTCCTCACATTCAGTAAAGAATGTTTATTTATATTTACACAGTAAAGAACATTTCCACAGCTCCCTAAAACACCTCCTCCAGGAGCTGACTGAAAAGCCCCTGGGCTGTATCAAACTGCTTTGTGCTCTGCACAAGGAGCCCTAGTGCATGAGCTGTTTTTCTGCTCTTTCCCCTACCCTAAGGCAGGTGCCAGAGAGGGACTTTGCCATGGAGTTAGCACTCAGAGAAGGGACACTTTGTCCAGACCTGTGGTTACTTACTAGGTCAACCTTTGGAGCAGCTCTGCTCTGGAGCCAGGCTGAGAGAGCTGGGCTGGGGCAGCCTGGAGAAGAGAAGGCTCCTGAAGGGGAGACCTCAGAGCAGCTCCAGTGCCTAAAGGGGCTGCAGGAAACCTGGAGAGGGGCTTTGGACAAGGGATGGAGGGACAGGACAGGGGAATGGCTTTAATCTGCCAGAGGGGAGACTGAGATGAGCTCTTAGGCAGAAGCTCTTCCCTGGGAGGGTGCTGAGGCGCTGGCACAGGGTGCCCAGAGAAGCTGTGGCTGCCCCATCCCTGGCAGTGTTCAAGGCCAGGTTGGACACAGGGGCTTGGAGCAAGCTGCTCTATGGAAGGTGTCCCTGCGTGTGGCAGGGGTTGGAGCTGGAGGAGCTTTAAGGTCCCTTCCAACCCAAACCAGGCTGCGGTTCTATGACATATCCTGAGTTGGTGATGAATGAGTGTTGCTGTCAAGAGATGTCCACCAAAAAGACTGAGCAAGCTGTATAAAGACTAGTACCTGTGGCAAAAATGTGATGTGGAACAGAGGGAAAACAAGCAAACACTTTCATGGACAGATACAGGAGGGAACCTGCGTTAAGTCCACAAATAAATCAACAGCTAGTAACCGAGTCACACTGGCTACTTTATACAGGAATGCCCAAATTCGTCTGGAGAAAAATCCATTGTGAACTGAAAAATCAGTGATTTACTAAAGAGCCACAAACACCATAAGCCTTAGAAAATGCATAGTCTTACTCACACTTGCATTTCAGTAAATGACGTCCTGGTTTCAGCTAAATTACTTATTTGCTTTCTTGTGATGACATGACAATCACCAGCAGCCTCTAACTCTCCCCTGCTCCATATCTGTTGTAAATCTTTGGGCACAGCTCAGCTGTGAGCAGCAGGAACTTTGTCCTCACTCTCTCCACATCTGCCTGGGACACAGCTAAAGCCCAGGGGTATCCAAGCTGCAAGCGAGGTATGTGCTTTGGAACAAAGGGAGCAGATGGGCTGGCCTAGGAATGTCTACCACTGCTGCACCTTTGAGGAAACTGTATCTGAAATGTGACGTTAAATACATTCCATGAAGGCCCTCAATTCTTTCATTGTCCTCCAGATCCCCAAAAGTAAACCCCAAAATTAATCATTAACCACAATCCTGAGGGCTTGAACCTGCCCAAGGGTTGAGAGTTAACGTCATTTGAATCAGGACAGTTCCTTGTACAAGCTTGGGATGTTTTGGTTTGTGCCTATTTTAGATCACACTGCTCAAAACAGGTTGTCTGCTGTTACACAGCACCTTTGTTAAAGCAACTTTCCACTGGCAATGCAAAGGATACATTCCAGGATGTCTCAAAAAGAGGACAGAGGCAGATTTAACACTCTTTCAAAGAGAGGAATATGAGCCTCTTATTACAAGCTTCCCAGCAAGTCATTTATACATTATTTATATTTATACCTTACAAACAGTAAACATGTAAATAGCTTCTATAAATGTTATCAAGCAGACGGGAGAGGGAGCTCTCCCTTCATCCCACCCAATCACAAATGGATTTTGCTGAAGTGATTAAAATCCATCCGCATTTTTGTCCTATGTCACATGTTACTTGTCACTCCTGTCCTGGAACTTTCTCCTCTTAACAAACAACTCTAACACAAAACATTCCTGTGTCCCACAGAACAGGGCTTGGGATGAATTGGAAGTACATTTTAAAGGCACTTTTAATTTTGGTATAGGAAAAAATGAGGATGTAATTGTTATTTACAACATTCTGCTTCCCTACATACAGATACAAACGCATACTCTGCATGTATGTGTGCATTGTAAGTATATTACTTATAGATGCTTATACCAGAAGTGTACTACTACACTTTCCAACTTAAAATACCAAGTTACTTTTCCTTATCGCCATCCTCTACATGTTCACAGATAATTTTGTATTTATCCTGAAATCCATCAGACCAACCAAAGAAATCTGATAGATCCAAGTGTATTTTTAAGATAAATCAATCTTAATCAATCTGAATCAATCTGAAATATCAAACTCTAAAGAAATAGAGAAACAAACCCCAGCTAAAACAAAGACAAAAGAAAGTCAGAGTAACCTTACTATCTGCCTATTCTCATTGTGCTTATTGGAAATCTTTTTACATCATCTTAATTCACACCCTGGCAACAAAACTTTGTCAGCAGAAATGCTTGTATCAGCATCTGGATATAATGCTAAACATCAAACCGTGGATTACATCTGCCTCGCAAAGGCTTTCTAATCAGATTTACTTAATCCGTTTGAAAGAAAAAAACCCTGGTTTTGTCCCCCAATTTGTTGCAACATCTGAAAGTTCATGAGGTTACGACCCCTCTTTAAGACAGCATCTTCCACCACCTGCAAAGAGCGCAGGAAAGCAGTCTGAAACAATAAAACACGTGCTAGTTAAGCGTTGCCAGGGAAACAGTTCTGCTTCAGCACGGGGAGGGGTCAGCCCCACGGTGGCTTTGTCTAAAGAAGACATGGCCCAGCTGTTACTAAAGGACCATTGTTGTAGATCATCGGGAAATAACAGTCCAGGCACCAGCTCTGCCCCATGGAAGCTTCTGTTTTCCTCACTGCCAGAGGTACAGCTCAGTAAAATGATGCAGGAACAGGCATTTAACAACATAAACTGAAATGCAGTGGTAGTAAAGATACTACAAACAACCCATCAATAGCAAATCACTGCCAAATGCATACAAATCCATTCTTTCCCACTTTCAAAGTGATGATTTTACTAATGCATCACTCTCAAGTCACTAGGTGGCAAACACTAACTATCCCATCAGAAAGCTTCAGAGCCTGAAGATTAACTTATTCTTTATGCTTACAAATGAATCAGCATACAAAGCCAGTTTTGGCTTCCTTACATCAAAGGGGTAGGAAGGGATACAGCAACAGATTGGTCTCCCAGTTCACTCTGGTTTCTTTCAGAGATGAACAATACTGAATTTCATTACCTCAAAACACAGCTTCACCATCTTCAGTCCAAAGCCTCATCTCCCTTTAAAATGGAATTTGGCTGACTACACTCATGAGGTTTTAGAAGAGACTCAACACAGGGGTGTTGTGCAGGTTCTGTCAGTTGGGTTTTATGTTCCATACCCTCCATTTCTTTCGACACAAGCCCATTTCTCTGACACTGAAGATGTGGTGAGGGGGAAACGTGTCTCTCTGTGTCCACTTCCACTTCCCCAGTGCTTCGCTGGCATCACCACAAATGACAAGAATGAATTGTTCTCTAGAAAGAACCTTTTCAACCTCTCCTGATAATCTGCTTAGCAAGGCCACAAGCTGGTTTGCCTTTGTGTGTACTGTAAAAGCAGTCGCTGTGAGTCACCTCTTACAGAGGCTTTTTTTGCATGGATTTTTCAAGAATATGGTACAAGACAGCCTTTCGCTTCCAAAACACAAAGGAGAAATAAACAGTGCTCTTTAGGCTCCTCCTAAAGCACACTGAAGATTTGCTACAGCAAAAGACACCAAAGATCTGTTCCTCATCCCTTAAATTCTTTGGATCACTTTGCATTGGCAAAACCACATCTCTTAAAACGAAAGCTCTGCACCAGAACTGAGCAAATTCGTCTGAGGTTTTTACAGCTGCTCACAAAAGGAGTATTAAAGTAGGTTAAAGAAGGGCTTTTTGTCTTCTTTATTTCTTGTGCTTACTGTCTGGAATTAGCATAAGTGTTAGTGTACAGTCCAGGATTAATCTCCTCTCATTTGTTTGTGTTCTTTTCATTTTCTTAACCACCCGCTCAGTACAAGTCTATTCATAATCTGGGCCTCAAAGAATGCCCGATTTACATGGAAAAATGCACAACAAGACATAACAAGTGGGAGAGTGAGAAACGAGGCGAGAATTACATCGACTGAAGGGGAGAGGCTTGTACCAAAGAACCTGCACAGGGCTGCAGCAAAGGGGTGGTGGTGACTGGAGGAGTCTAAAACTTGTCTCTTCCTTGCCCAACACCAACAACTACACAAAAGAAGGACAGAGAGAAGTGTTCACAGAAGAGAAATTGCTGCCATTTGATCACCAACAGATTGAATGTTGAGAAGGAAAGGGGAAAATTACAGTTGCTCTCATAGAGACCAAGAAAAAAGTCATAGAGGCAGGGGCAAGAAGTTCACAGAAAGTTAGAGGAAAGGTGGTGTCCTCTGGTTCAGCCAGACCAAGTCCCAGGTGATGGTGAGGCATCCAAAAAACAACCTTTAGAAGACAGGGATCCACACAGACTGGGAATGTAGTGTCAGGACCAAACTATGTTTTAATTATTATCAATAGAGTCATCTAGTCTTGAAAACTAAGGAGTTACATACGGTCTTTCCACAACAGAACCTCCTTCAACACCTTACTGGAAATCCAGTGTAAAATACTCCATGGACCAGTAGAAAGAAAAGCTTTCTCTCTCTTCTTCAACCTGGATGAAAGTCACAGACTGGGAAATCTCTGCAGGCAAATGTGATGTCTTTACAGCAATCTCACAATTACCTGTAGAGATTCTACAATCTGGCATCTTCGTGCACAGTAATTATAAAGTTTGCACTTCTTCATGTTCTGCATCTCTGCTGAGTTGAGCTGAATTCAGTCCAAATTGTTCCAGTAGCATGGAGCTGACTGCAAGCTTTTTTCTTAATACTTTCCATGAGCCAAAAGTTGAAACCAAAAGCATAAAAACCACATAAATTAACCCACTGGACACTGCAAAACTACTGCTAACATCTGTATACTAAAGGACAAAGTTGTTATAGGTTCTATTTCAACTATATGGGGTTAATATTCCAGTAGTAGGCTACACCTACTGTTAACTGAACCTGAATCACAACTGGGTTTTCATGGGTTAGTTCATGCACTGCTGGATGGGTTCAGCTTCTCAAAAATGACGATGCTTTGAAGAGCTGTTGGGTTGATGAATGTTCTGAAATCTAGCCTTGGGCACAGCAACAGCAAGAATAAGTCACTTCAAAAGAAACAGATCTGTTTCAGATAAGGGAATACCAATGCAGGCCTTCATGAATGGAAAAAGGTGGTTTTCCTCACTTAAGATGTTCCTAGAACTGTCTGATATTTGGGAAGTTTTAGCTCATCTTACTTGAACGACATTCAACAGATTCATAGTTCGACAAGTATTTATGATGGCTCAGGAAAGCAGCAACTCTCGAATGTTCTTGAATCACCCTGCTCAGAAATGCATTCCCAAAAGCTTATGTGTGCACAGAAATATTCTTATGCCATACATACACATGACTTCATTGTCATCACTGTTCTCAGAAAGGTGATGACACCATGAGCTACACAGTGGAGCTGCAGAAAGGTTGTGCAGTTTTAGGAGGACAACACAGATGATGCAAATAAAGCTCACAGAAAGCTGACTGCACACATCGTGTTGGTGCTTCAGAGTTAACATAACACTAAACTGAATGGGCCCAGCTCACCTCCCAGTGTCTGTACCAGCATGTGGTAACTAACTCCAGAAGACAGACCTCTGGTAAATTCACTCCACCTGAACAAAACATATAAAAGCTGGACAGAAGGACAACTTGGCCTGAAAGGACGTCAGTGGTGATGCTGAGCTGTTCATGAAAGAAGAAAGCAGGACTGCAGTCTTTATCTGGGTCGCAAGTTAGATAAAGACTTTGATCTTCTCAGTTGATGCTATGCTAGAGGACTTCTAGACAACACTTAGGCCCTTGAAGAGACATCATATCCACTTGCAATCCTGCTGAGAAGTCAAAGGCCTACCTGGGCTATAAGGATGTCACTTAGGTTTAACTTCAGCTACTGTGAAGCTAGGGAAAGCCAAAGTGCCTCTTCCTCTGATCTTACTGCTTTACTACTAGCTCCAGGGGAAAGTAGAAGCAGAGAAGATGTTGGTGTTCTCAGTGCAGGGCACTATTCCAGCAGGAGGGCACGTAAAGCAAATACTACTTAGGTAGAACAGGCAAGAGCAAGACATGGAGGCAGGGAAAAGACATGGTTAGAGCTCTCATTGTAAATGCATGATTCTCACACATTTTATTACTTCCCCACTGTACACCTCCTCTGCTCTCCCTATTCACAAGAGCTACATACTTAGTTTGCACAACAGCCTGGCTATGTGACTCTCCAGTTCCCAGCACTTCCCAACAAACCACTATGCTTCCAGGACAGTCACCACCTTTAGTCTAGATTGGAATGTACATAAAGGCTGAAATCAAGGTATGAGTCTAATCTATTCTTCTCAAGCAAGTGTTAACTGACAAATGATGAGGGCAAGCATGTGCAGCTACCATGATTACAGCTGATAACTGTGCGTGCAGCTACAGTTGGTATGTCAGCATCTGCAAATAAAACCTGTGCTGTTATCCCAGAACAACTCCAAACAATGGCAAAGCCCCATTCATTTCAATATCATGATTGTTCCAACACAAGCCTTAAATATCAGTTCTGGGACTGGAGGCAGAATTGCAATTGGAACTGGCGCATTTTCCCCACTCAGACCCTTATAAATTATCCTTACTTTTATTAGGTTGTCTACTATGTCTTCACAGACTCTTTTAATAAGCCATAAAATGTGTTGGGCAATAAAAACATCAGTTACCTTGTATGATTCTTAAAAAAATTACCTGGCTATTCCACACTAGCATCTTAAATCCATCTTCAATTATTCCGTCAGCCCAAGGCTTGCAGAGATAGCAATACAGTGCAATGTATACCCAAAAATGCTGTTGATAACATGCAGTGTCCCCATCCATGCAGATTCAGAAAGAAATGCATCAAAGAGGAGCTACGCTGACAAATCCAGCCCTGAGAAAGAAATCAAAGCCTGATTCCACAAACTGACTCAAATGGATGCTACCATCACTCTGGGCTAAAGTTTGAATCCCTTGATTCTTTCTATACCATTTATTTTGTTACTATTCTGATTAAGAGGCTTTTTGGGTTCATCTGGTATTTTTAAGTGCCGACATCATCCTAAATACTTGTCATCTTGTTGGGCTGTCAGCAGTACCTATGCTTTCACACCTCTAGCCTCAGAACGCTGCCATTGTAGCAACTGAAATATCACACGTGAAAGAGAAAAGCAAGGTTTTCTGCAGGTTTCCAGTTCTTATCGTAAAACTGGAGTAATAATGCCAATAATGTACATTTATTGTTTTCTGGATAAAATCTGGGGGAAATCAAACCAGGCTTTCACACTGTCTGGATTCTCATGCTCCGGATTCCTCCCAAAGCCTTTCATCCTCACTCTAATGACCTCTTTCCATCTACCTCTTCATTAGCTAATATTTTTAAGCAAGACAGAGATTGGTCAGCCAGCACTAAAGCTATGGAGTTGTTTCGAGCCCATCATGATGAAAGAGTGGAAAATGCAACAGGACATATTAAAAAATCCCTTTTTACAAAAAAAGAAAAGAAAGAAAATTCTGAAGGACTTGCCACCTGTAAGGGTAATGGATGAACTGGTAACACAGCTCTTCTGAAGTTGCACCCAGTCAACATCGTGACGACCACCACCAAGTACCAGGGATCTCTTCTCCTGTAGAGTGCCCACCTTTCAATACTGACTATCTATTATTCATTGGTTTACTACTAGCATCACACAGAACTGGAACTCCACTTGCTATTTATCCAACTCCAAGTGCAAGCAAAACTTTCCTTGTATCTGAACTTCTCATCAGACATTTTCACTGCAAGTTGCAATACAAAAAATATCGAAGCCTGGTTATTTGATCTTTGAGTTGCAAGCTCTAAACTCTTTTGGACACTCTTACACTCATTTCACAACCTTATTACATCCACATATAAAGAGAAGAAAAAGCTAGGTCAAAAGATCATCAAGGTTGAAGAACCAAGCAGTTAAAGATTAGGAAATGCCAGAGTGAAGGTTGCCTGTGTGAGATAAGTCTGTCTCCCCTGTGACTTTGCAGTGTGAGATAGATTTTAAATGACAGGATTACATGTGTTAGAGCAAGATAAATGTTCTTCTACCACAAGGTTTTCATGCACCACAGAAAAGAGAAAGGATCCCAGTCTTTCAGGAACTTGGAACACTTTCCCCCTCATAGAGAAGCTAGGAGGCAGAGAATGGAAAATGGATGTTTAACCTTGGAAAGACATCTAACCTCTGCAGGTACCTTCTGTACGCAACATTAATCTATATTTACACCATGTTGCAGTAATGCTTGCCTAAATTCATAGCCAGAAGTGGTCTCCTCCTGTTCCTTTGGAGCTTTTCTTTACATGAAAGTTCTACAAACACACATTTGAAAGCCTAAATGGTTCACACTGAATCATGATCTAACAGCCACCCTCCATCCACTGCTATTTGACTATGATTTCAGTGCCATGTCAAAATTGCCTCTGCATGATAGTGAGCACTTCACACGGGGATAAAAGTAGAGGAGCTAGAAGAGTTTACCCACATGGTTTTAACTCTTCTGTCATCAATGGAAAACAGTTGAAGTACTACAGGAGAAACACAAAGAAATCAGAATTCTCAGTAGTGTTGTGTTTAGTCACCTGCTGTACAAGAAACAACAGCAGAGATATGCCTCCTGGCTCTTGTGCTTCTCCTTTAGCCACAAGTTTTCCTCTGCTTCCACAGATCTACCACAGATGAGGAAGTTTGCTCAGGCCTGTATTCGTCTGGAACTTTGTTTGGGACTTTCTGTATCACCTGATGCCTTCTTTTGTCCAGCAAACACTGTTGAACTGGCTGAGCAAACATAATCAGACCTCCTGCTAAGCCTGCCCCGGGTTTGTTCCAGTGGGAGTTGTTTTCTCTGAGGATTTCTGAGTTGCTCCCCTGCCAGCATGCTCCGAGCCTGCACAATGCACAGAGAAAAAGCAACACAGGTTTACACCACTGATGGTACAGGCTGTATCCTGTGGGCCTCATGGTGAGGAAAGCAGCTCAAGCTTCCAAAAGCATCTGCTCCAATCACATACCCTGTTGCTCGCCAGAAGGCTTGTGCAGGGGAAAGATTCCTTCAGGAATTGCCTGTGGCTATGGAGTCTGCCCTCCATCAGCCCGAGGATGCCATTACCACAGAGGAGCAACCCCATGGAGCAGATGTGGTGTGGACATGGTGTCTGTGCTGCTGCTTCACCCACTCTTCAGCCCTCCCCAGTGCACGGCAGCCCCAGGGATGTGCTGGGACAGGGTGACCCTCATTGTCTTTACGATACCATGAGCAGTATATTGCCCATAGGGCCTGCAGGGAGAAAAGCAGTTCACTCTCCTTGCTACCATGTTCTGCTGGTGCAGCAAACCACGATGAAACATGAAATGAATGATCCTTTTTATCATATTCTGCAGGTAATCAGTTCTAGGAAACAAGCTTATATGTGACTTCATCCTTCAGAAAACTTTCTTACAGCTATTTAATGAACAATCTCTCAATGCTTACTTCTAATTTCATCAAATGTCTCCAGTACATCTAACTTCTTTGATTCTTGCCTGTTCTCCTGCACAGTTCTGGCATTTTATTTCTAAACATAGGAGATTTACTGAGAGAGCTCCATAAGGAACAAACACAAGAGCAAGGTTTGGTCACAGTTCTCTGATTAGATGGGCTCCCCTGGTTTGAAAGCACTGATGAGCAGAGTTACAGAAGCACGGAAGGAGGTAAGTGCAAGGAGCTGAAGAAACATGCACAGCATTTTTCCATGCTTTACATAAATGCTTTCTGCTCACAAGTTAGAATTCCCTTGGATTTCTATTTTATTATATTCCCTATTATATACAAGAGAAGCCAAATAAGCAGAGGCTGAACCAGAAGGAACAAGTCTGCTTTATCAGTTTACATGCAGATTGGGGCATGCCAAAGATCACCAAATAAACTAGCTCTCAGTTCAACAAATGGAGTTGCTTAATAGTACTTCTCTCAGAGAAGATGCACGGAGACCCTAAATGTTTTAATGACAGATCTTCACAGTTCCAGGTGTTGTCTGTGGAATTATGCCATTTTTTCCTGCGTAGGACATTCAGGGAAGGAGCTTAGCTGACATGAATCCACTTGCAGGCCTAACCTGGATGGCTGTGAATTGGCTTAATCTCAGCTGGCAACTGTGAGCAGTTCGTAACTCTCTCACAGTTGTACCTGGGATTATGCTAAACACAGCAATTTCTTTGCTCTAATGGATTAGCAGGCCTGTGTGGCACCTAAATCACACAACCAAGAGACACTGTTGCAGTACATAAAATCCAAACACACCATGCACACAAGATGAACCTCATGGTGTACTCAAACCATTAAGTACACTGAGCTCCAGACCTTGCCTTGGTAGCTCCTACCCTCCCCGCTTCACCACTGCAGCACAGTATCTGTGTTAGCTGGGTTAAATTTCTCTGGCCTCACATCCCATTTCAACCCCACTGAACATGTTAGTGGTAAAAATACCTTCTGAAAACACCGCTCTAGCACCAACCTGGGGGGCAGACGATGGCTCTTCAGTGTTTAATCCTTCACATCTTTCTCCAATAAACAAAGTTCTGTGCCCAGACTTTGCACTTCATCCCTGTCTTGTCACAGGTTCATACCATAACCACCATCTACACTGAATTTTCCATTATCCAAAACAACTGCAATCACTTTTTCCCACATTTATGATCTTGGTAATGTCCCAGCTCAAACCAGTTAGGATCCTCATAACTTTTTAAAGCTGAAGTTCACATGTTGGAGAGGAACAGATGATTACCTCCCATCTGAAGAAACACTGCTATCACATCTATGTCTATATTTATGGTACCGAGCATTAGTGTGATGTGTGGAAACAGAGAGATGCAACGTCCTTCATGTAGATCTCATTTCACTCTTGCTTGCCTTTAAAATGTAATTAGAGATACTGATATAAATAAGGAATTAAAGCAGTATCTTCTATCTCTAAATAAACTCCATTAATTTAAGAAATCATCACAGTTCCACTATAAAGTCACCATGGACTCTGGCTGGATATCAAAGATGATTTAAGTTTGCAAGCTACTAAGCAATCAAACACAAATCCTGTTATGCTGAACCTCAGATTCGGTATCATGTTAAGCAGAGACACTCCAAATGCCATCACATATTTTCCTAAGCTGTTAAGCTCCTTAGCCTCAATTATAATATTATCATTCATATTTACAGCGCTTGCAACTTACAGCCCAGCCTAAAGATACAAAAATCAGTGCAAGGTTCCCATTAACATTAGATGGCTTTAGTCAGCCTATGGATACCCAGAAGAAAGGAGTATTATATGCATGCACATAATTATATTCATTTCAGCACAGTTTTACCGCTGAAAGCTCCAGATGGCAAATCCTTAGGGATGTCTCCCACAGTTTTATTTCTGTGTGAGGTTTCAGGGAGCATGTGTAGTCAGCCAGAAAGTATTTATGTCCCACCAAGGATGAAAGGAACCTGACAGAAGATGGCTTACTGATGTGCAGAAGTTGGTGCTCAGTAAAACACAGGTATGACACAAGTTCCTTTTAGTCCTGAAAAATTGAAGAAGAAAATCATTCTGAGATGAAAGTGCCCTATCTGGAAGAGCCCTGGTGGAGCGATGCTATCTCTACCTCAGTAACTGCTAATGGAAGTACCTCTGATGTAAAAGTGTTCCTGATGATTAAATGGACTCAGTTATCACTCTCATTAGTCACCAGATGTCACCAGATACAGTTTGTTTTCCCCTACAAAATGTTCTTTACATTCCACCATTCACTGTAAGCAGCTCCCTTCCATAAAGTTCAAGTTAATGGAAGTATCTAGATCACTGTGGGACACAGAGGGCAGAATATTTTAAGACAGACCTATCAGACTGTATGGCATCTGTGCCATGGAAGCAGGAACAAAATGAGTTACAAGCTTTTATATATATGCTCCTGGATCTATGGACTGACACTCTTAACAGCTGACAAGAACAGAACACAACCTGAAGATGCATTTCAGGTTCATTTTGCTGATTCTTACAAATAGATTTGGAGGTATTAGGAAAAAATAGCAAAACATTTGGTGGCTAAACATGGCTTTTGGTCAAATGTTTGGCTACTGCTCAATCAGGCCTCATTGTCAGCCTTGAAACTCAGGAGACACTGATTTTAACTAAAACATAATTAACTGCATCTTAGAACTGATCTACGGTGTGACAGAGCATAAAACCCACTCTGAACGGGGCAGAGTGGGAAGAGCTGGCAAATCAGAGGCACAGGGACGATGTTGATGTGTCAGCCTCTGTTGTGGCATATCACAGGGAGCTCTAACCTGACTGACCCTCCCTATCAGTGTAACAGAAATACAAACCCGACTATCTCCAAAATCACTGACTTCATTCTTTCCAACAGAAGTGGGTGAAAACAGAAATCTTAGTGTCTGAGGGCTGCAATTACCATATTCTCCCTATATTGTGTGTATTTCTCAGTACACTAACATCTAAAACAGATGCACAGATAGAACTGGCACACACTCATCCAGTGGAAATACAGAGGCTCCTTATCAAGGTTCAGCTCTGAAATGAGATTATCCCTTTCAAATGTAGTGTTTTTCCTAGATCCAGAAAATGGGTGAGAAGTAGGACAGTAACATTAGGTCTGTAGTTCTCAGTGCCAAAATGCTGCACACAGAAAGTCCATACATGCTGGCATAAGGTTACAGCCTCTCATGAATTTCCCAACCCAAACACTTAGTGAATGTGCAGGCTCGCCCTGCTGCAAGCCTACATCCTTTCCTGCAGCTTGAGAAGCGGAACACACTTACTGACTAACTTGCATTAAACTATTCAACCAACCAACCACAGTTTTTAATGAAGTAAAACTTGTGCAAGATGCGCAATGCTCTGAAGAGTGCTATCTAGAATGGTTCTTGGTAATACTTAATTCTAAGATGAAAGGCATAAATTTCCTACAATCCTGAGTGGTGCAGCTGAGCAGCTTTCTTCCTCATACACTGGTCTTGTAAAACTTCAACATCTGAAGTTTACGATTTAAAGAAAAGACATTAAATGGGAACACTGCAAGGCTAAAAATTAGGATGCAACCAAAACCACTGCAGAGTTTTTGATGTCGCAGATACTGCATCAGGAACTGATTGGATAATAATCAGTCACCATCAGTTCCTAATGCATTGCCTTCAGCATCTAAACAAGCATCTCGGAGGTTCCAACATCAATAGCTGCAACATTGCAATGAGATATGTGCTAAACGTCCACCTACCCACAACTTGGCAGCTCTCTCACAACCAGTATTAACTTCGGAGGGAAAGCTAAAGGTACTAGTGCTGTTCAGTGGGACACCTCACCCCTTCCCAGATCAGGGCAGTGCAATTAGAACTGGACTGGGGGTTAAAAATGGAAGGAAAAGAGGTCTGTTCTTGCCAGAAGTGGTTACCTCAACAACGTATTTCTCTTCATCTAAGATTTACAAGACATACCTAAAATATACTGACAATGACAATAGTCAGTTATATTATACCTTATTTCAAAGTGCTACAAAATTATTTACAACCTGGTTTGAATTATAGTAAGATATGCACAAGGATATGCATACTGATGCATATGTACGTTATCTGCAAAACCAAATGAAAAAGTGCAGAGAGGAATCTTTTCTTCACTGATGGAACAGAAGCCACACTGAACTGGAACACAGCAAAGCACAATTCCCTCAGGAACTGAATGAACTATGTCCAATCTTAATAGCATGTGAAGTCTGGATAAGTAGAAGGCCACTTATTAAATACTGAGTTGTCAGATCTTGGCAGCTCTGTGGGTTCTTGTATCCCCAAAAGTAATCTGAGCCTTGACTTGGACCTCACCTGAAGAACACAGCCCTCACAACACAATTTCTCTTAACACCACAACTTGTCAGCTGAGCATTGGCTCAGAGCGAAGCATCCCAACCCTCCAGTACATCCATGGATACGTTGGAGGTCTCGTATCTCTGTCTTGAGCATACCTCATCCCACATGAAATTGTGATCACCAACCTACAGCAGGAATGTGGATAAAGTGAAGCAGGAAGATGTACAGCAGGATATCAAAACTGTCAGTGAACTCACGTGTATTAACTGCTCACAAAGAGCCTGGCAAATCTCACCTGCACTCTGACAGGAAGAACTTCACCTCCACAGTTCTCTGAGGGGAAAGTGGATGCCTAAGAACTTAATTATGATACAACAGTCAATTGACATTGCTTATTCATTATTCTTATTCAGACCTGAAGCTCAAAGACGTTAAATACAACCTCCCGGCTGTCTCCTCATGAGTTTTATCCATTTTTTGTACTTACAGATTAGCTTGGCCACAAACTTTGAATAAGAACAGGGATCTGGAACGCTGCTCAGTCCCTACAAATTGTAGGTGTTTTATCACCCGAAGGTGTGTTTCATTATGTTACATTGGTAGGAAGCAAAATCTATATTCAAATCCTCAATCCAGAATCCATGTATTCAGAGATGAGAAGTTCTGGCACAGGTCCACAGGTTAAATCCTCAGAGAGAACCATTCCACAGAGAGAGAAATTTGCATAGCACAGCAGCAGTCTAAAGGCGCCGCTGTGCATGCAGAGACACGGAGCACCTTCGGAAAGGCAGGAAACATGGCTTGTGGCAAGAGTAATTTTAGGAGTAAGACAAGAAGCCTGAGTAAGCAGATGTTGTCTGCAAGGTCAGAAAGGTAAGTGCCAGTTTCGCAACGCTGCAGCTTATGCAGTGACACAGAACTCATTCCAGCCCCTCCGGGGAACCAACACCATCTGTGTCGGTTTGTAGCTGGGATCAGATTCAACTGTGACCTACAGTCTCTTGCCTTCATGCAGATCCCAGATCCCTACGCATGGAGATGGCACTCAGGTTCTGAGGGAACAGGCTGAAAGAAACCAAAGCAGTTTCTTAGCCTTTTTTTATCCCTTCCTGGGGAAATATTTCAAGCCTACCAAGACAAAAAACCCACTGTCCTTTCATGTATATTCTCCCTGTTGGCTATCTCTGGTTTAAAACACTTGTGTTCACGGGCAAATAAACCAAACATTTTCATTTATTACTTTATTTTGACCTTTTCTAGCATCAAAAAAGTATCCAGCACATCCTGCATGAGTGAGTGGCATAGTTCCACAGGCCAAGCATACACAAAATGTGAGGAATAAGTGCTGCAGAAGGAGCGACCAATGAAAGGATGAAATAATTAATAGTAATAATTAATAGTTATATATGCATTAAGTATTTTATCTGGAGAGGGGAGAAATGGGTCCCTTTTATTATGCTTATTGATTCACAAGCTATTTCTGCAGGAGATACACTAACATGGGCAGCTGGCAAAGTGCAGACACAGGAGCAGAAGTGATCCTTCACCACACACACATGCAGAATTACATGACAGACACTGGAGTAGGTGTTATAGCCATCTTAGCAGCTTCCCACATGTCCATACATAGAATTGTAGAATCGTAGAATCATAGAATAATTAGGGTTGGAAAGGACCTTAAGATCATCCAGTTCCAACCCCCCTGCCATGGGCAGGGACACCTCCCACTAAACCATGCCACCCAAGGCTCTGTCCAACCTGGACTTGAACACCGCCAGCGATGGAGCATTCACAGCTTCCCTGGGCAACCCATTCCAGTGCCTCACCACCCTTACAGGAAAGAATTTCTTCCTCATATCTAATTTAAACTTCCCCTGTTTCAGTTTGAACCCATTACCCCTTGTCTTATCACTACAGTCCCTCATGAAGAGTCCCTCCCCAGCATCCCTATAGGCCCCCTTCAGATACTGTAAGGCTGCTCTGAGGTCTCCACACAGCCTTCTCTTCTCCAGGATGAACAGCCCCAACTTTCTCATCCTATCTCCATACAGGAGGTGCTCCAGTCCCCTGATCATCCTCAGGGCCTCCTCTGCACTTGTTCCAATAGTTCCATGTCCTTTTGATGTTGAGGACACCAGACCTACACACAATACTCCAAGTGAGGTCTCAGGAGAGCAGAGTAGAGGGGCAGGATCACCTCCCTCGACCTGCTGGTCACGCTCCTTTTGATGCAGCCCAGGATACGGTTGGTTTCTGGGCTGCGAGCGCACACTGCAGCCGCCTCATGTTCATTTTCTCATTGACCAACACCCCCAAGTCCTTCTCCGCAGGGCTGCTCTGAATCTCTTCTCTGCCCAACCTGGAGCTGTGCCTGGGATTGCTCCGACCCAGCTCTAGGGTAGGACCTTGCACTTGGCATGGTTAAACTTCATCAGGTTGGCACCAGCCCACCTCACAAGCGTGTCAAGGTCCCTCTGGATTGCATTCCTTCCCTTTGACTTATCAACCGAACCACACAGCTTGGTGTCATCGGCAAACTTGCTGAGGGCGCACTCAATCCCACTGTCCATGGCACCGACAAAGATGTTGAACAAGAGCGGTCCCAACACCGATCGCTGAGGGACACCACTCGTTACTGGTCTCCAGCTGGACATTGAGCCATTGAGCACAACTCTTTGCGTGCGGCCATCCAGCCAGTTCTTTATCCACCGAGTGGTCCACCTATCAAATTGATGTCCCTCCAACTTAGAGACAAGGATGCCGTGTGAGACAGTGTCAAACGCTTTGCACAAGTCCAGGTAGATAACATCAACTGCTCTACCCCTGTCCATCAGTTCCGTAGCCCCATCACAGAAGGCCACCAGATTGGTCAGGCAGGATTTGCCCTTAGCGAAGCCATGCTGGCTGTCACCAAGCACCTTGTTGTTTTTCATGTGCCTCTGCATGCCTTCCAGGAGAATCTGCTCCAAGATTTTGCCAGGCACAGAAGTGAGGCTGACTGCTCTGTAGTTCCCCCGCTCATCCATTTTCCCCTTCTTGATCAAAGAGCACAGGTATATTTGAGACATTAGAAAGAACTGAGCAGTCTGTAATCAGCAATGCCTGGTGCCACTCACGCTCCGAGCTCATGGCACACAGTTACAGACCTCTATTGTCAAAGACTGTCATTTAAACCAGTAAGAGTCCATCCTGCTCAGAAATGTTACAGCCACAAAGCACACAGCTGGTTTTCCTAGCTCTACAAAGCCACTTTTCCTTTTCTTTGGTCAATCTTTAACAAAACTGGTATTTTTAAACAAGCCATACATTCAGTTTTGCTAAACATGAATCCACTCCGTGAACTTTGTGGGCATATAGCCACAAAGAAGGGAAAGGGAGGGGGAAAAGAGAGAAAGAGAGAGCTCTTACAACAAAAGCTGAAAAGGTTATTAGTCCTTTTAGGTTTTATTTTCATTTGCTAGACTTCAAGGTGACTATATCCCTTGACAGTAGATATGAAGGGCTCTGAAACCTAGCGATACGGGGCTGTTAACATCAAGTTATCTGTGCAGTGCAACGTGCAGTTCCTATACTCTAGACTTCCCAGTACTGGGGAGTAGGACTGGCAGATCCTTTCCTTTGGTCCCAAATATCCACCAAGGAATCAGCCTGGTCTTATAGGTACCTTCAGATCCTGGTCAGCCTAGAGAGAAATTCCGTGAGAGAGCAAATGGGTGGGAAGACTGAAGGGAGCTGATGTCATTGAGCTCATAGTGTAATCTAATTCTAGATTCTTTAGGCCTCCCATCTCTCATCCTCTTCTTCTCTTCCTGTTTCTAGGAAAGAAAATAGCCTCCACCCTGCTAATGATCCCTCAGGGGAGGCAGCATCAAGAGGCAACACTTGCTGCAGCAGAGAAAAGCCACGGCTGCTGCTGCACACAGCATCAGGCTGAGAGCATCCACAGCCTGCAGAGAGCAACTGATCTAAGCGGGTGAGGAAGGAAGCCTCCCCCATGGGAACTCAGCTGATTCAGGGAGGGAGCGGAACAATTTTACAGTGAAAACAAACCACAGAGCTTCTCAGAACCCCAATAATGTCTATGCATCCCCCAGAGAGGATTTGCAGAAAGACAGAACAAACATACTTAACAGAAAGATGCATGGTTGGAAACATCATTTAAGCATGACGTTTCACAGTGTAAACACAGGGCAGAGGGCCTGAGAAGGTCTCACTCTGCATCCTCACCAGCAGCCAGCAATGGGCTCCTCTCACTTTGCCTTTTCAGCGCTTCTTTGCCTCCCTCCTCCCTGCTGAATGCTTAGGGCCAGCTCCTGAGCTCCCTCGCTGAAGCTCCTGGAAACAAAAGGCAGCAAAACAAGACCATCTACTCTTCTTCCATTACTCCTTTTCCTCCCCTTTCCCACTTGTATCCCAGTTCAGCTACTGTCCCATCAGCCTACAGTGACAGCCACCAAAAAATGGCATTAACTGTATTTCTCCTTACTTATCTTTATCTCACTGTCAAGAGAGTATTCAGTACTTCTTGCCCTTGGAAACCTTCATCTCACAGGGAAAGAGAGCCTTTCCATTACTTGATCCCACCCCCTGGGTCAGCCTCTGCCAGAGAGCAGCATGCAAATGTGATGCTCCACCAGATTTGTTAACCACAGGGCACCACATTCACTTGTAACAGGTATGACCTGGGAGCAAAATGAAGAGGGAAGGAGGAGGAAGTATTTGATAAGCCAGTAATTACATACTAAAGTGTTGAATCTCCCACTCTGCTCCCACTGCTTTTGAAGGCAACAAAATCCAGGCTGGAATTTCCTAGGAATCTCTATATGTACACAAAATGAGGCACTTACTGTAGGCACGTGTTCCCTACAATAAAAACTACTGCAATGGTGTCAACCCAAAGATCCAGCTAATTCACCTATCAGTAACTAAAACAAGGTGCAGGAACAAGATAAACACAGTGGTACTTTCCCAGTGCTCTTCCAGGCTCCAAGAATTTGTGGTTCCCACTTAGCATCCCTAACAAGTCTATTTTTCATGAACTATCTTCTATGTCCTTAAACCCATGTAAGCTGTAGCATTCACAATAACAAGTCAAGGAGTTCCACAGTTGAACTACACATACTAATGAAGAATCACTTCATTTTGTACCTCTGCTCAGTAGAGTGTCTTTCAAGCATATATATCAAAAGCAGTGCTTGTTCCTAAACCTCTATGTAGATTTTACCACACTATTCCACAATTCCCACTGGGAACAGGAGAAAGAACAAAGAAACAAAAAAGCATAGGGATAAGAAGCAGCCCAGGCAATGAGCAAAGAAAAGGTGACCGCTGAAACAGGTCATTGCATCAAAAAAGAGAATCTGCAATTCCTACTTTAAGGACACTGAGAAGCTTTCCAGAGAAGTTTACACATCTCTTGAATTTCTGCCCAAGTATCTCAGCAAGTAGAAAGATGTTTTAAATGACAGGCCCCTCTCTCTCCTGACCACATACTTGGAGATGTTTAGATGCCATATTTATTCCATCAGGCTCATGACATAAGTTACACCCAAGAACTGTGCTCCAGAGATGCCCATTTCACAGCAGGGTATGAGTAACTAGCACGGAGGTCCTCAGCCTCCCTAGTTTTTGGTCAATCCACCTCCCACTTGGACCATTTCTCAGCACAGGCAGGGAAGGAGCACAAAGCTGTCCACCCTTTTGGATGACTCTTCAGTCCTGATGGAGCAACAGCTTGGGGCACAGGCTGCTGTAAGCCACCCACACACATAGGTTAATGCACTTTTTGATGATTCATAAACCCAAATCTAACAGCAGAATCAGGCCTTTTCCTCATTATCCTGGAATGAAACATCAGCTCACATTTTTTACAGATGACCGTCAATGCAAAACCCTGGACTGAAAAGTCCTGCTTATCTAAAATGATTTTCAGCTACACCCTTTAAGGCAAAGCCATGGCTATTAAAAGAAATAGAGAAAATCCCAGAATCATAATCCTGGAACATTCAGCTGTGCACTGTCCTCTGTGCAGTCCACTATGTCTAGATTTTGCAGGGATCCTCTGTACAGCAAACACTATCACTGTGCTCCATAATCCCTACTCACGGTGGACTAGTTAAGGATGGATTTGTATAGTCTTTACTGTAAGTTCTTCCGCTTTTGGGTGTTCTCGCTGAGTCTGTAATAACATAGCTTTGAAGTTTAATTACTCTCAATAGTTGCAATCTTTATATTTGAGATATATATATATACTTGTATATATACAATAAGTTTGTAAAGTGGGAGTTAACTTTAATCAAAAAGGGAAAACACGAGGCAAGTTTTATTCATTGATAGCTTTGACTAAACCAACTTTAGTGTCATGCACATCAAGTCCAATGCTCAAATCCCTGGAGAGCTGCCTGCCCTCTTGCTCCTTTCAGCAAATTCTATGAAGGAGAGGAAGAGTTGCCAGTTAAGAGAGGGGGATGCTGAAGATTCACAACTGCTGGTTAATTTATTACTAAAATAATGGAAAAAAGATGTGCAGAGCAGCCACCCAGGAGATGAGGTGACTGCCCATAATGTTTGGAAGAAGGAGTTACATCAGAAGACAGCCACAGAAGGTTACAGTGGCACACAGCTCAAGTAATCCAATGCACGGAGCCACAATGAGAGAGCCTGTGGACACAGAAAAAACTGCTCTGCCATAAAGATATATTGCCACACTCCCTCTTTTAGAGGAAGGGGAAAGATTAGCAACCTGTGTGTCAGCTAACAGAGGGCAGCTCTTTATGAGAAAAGCATTTCCAGAAGATTTTATACGATCAATCATTTTCTTTGCTCTCCCCACAATCCTGTGATATCCTTGGAGCTGCACTGCTCTTACCTGTAAGAACACAAAGGCAGATACTGGAAATGCAGATCCAACCAGCAGCCTGTTTTCTGATCTTTACTGTTGTTTGCCTGATGACATAAGCACAGTTTAAGGCAATAATGTACATAGAAAAATGTGTGTGCGTGGCAGTGTGTAAATCCAACAGTGCCTTTGGCAGTGTGCAGTGTAACCACACCGTGGCACACACTTCATGGAGCCAACAGCAAACACAAAACTAGACACTTCTCAGTACTGCAACTGTGTTTGCTCAGGTACCCACCTATACCCTGAAAGCATCATTTGCTCAGTGAGCACATACCAGCAAACAGAACCACAGGATTTATTTTAGCTGTAATACTTAGAAAGATAAAGGAAATCATTTTTCATAACACAGGATACAAATCTTCCTCAGGCACTGCTGGTGCTGACAGATGCAGAGACACATCCCAGCACTTCTTTGTTTTAAGTAGTGGGTTCAGGAATGCTATTCCACGTCACAGAAGGCTCTAATTCCTTAGCCTCTAGGAAGATTTTTCCAGATATAAATAACACCCTGTTTCGATCAATTTTTCTTACCTGTCTATAAGTTCCTTATTTTCTCCTATCATTTTCCAATCTATTCTGACAGCCATATTATTTCTATATATCTAACAAAACTCTACTGGTTCACATCAATTTATACTGTGTATGAACACTTCTGTACATAATCGCACACACAAAAAACGGTGCTGAATGTTAAAGTTGGCAAGTGCAGACTCCAAATTTCATGAAAGAACAAAATGCAACTTACACAATTTTGCACACCTAAATAAATGGTTGTTTCTACCTCCTGATGGTGTCTACAGAACAGGAAGGGAAAATGCATCAACATTATGTAGGATCCTTAGATCCAAGCTGTTGTAATATAGTGCATGCTGTCCATAAGGAAAGTTCAGCATCTTTCTATTTCTTTTGCTAGAGATTCTTCAAATGTCAGATCTGATGAGGAAACTGGAGTGTTACTCCTTCCTAAAAGCAGTACTACAGTTAATAAGTAACTTGAATTCTGTGAGACAAAACATCGGGGTAGCACGTGTTTTGATCCAATTTACCCTAACTTTATAAAACTGAAAATCCCCCTCTTTGCCATCTAAATACAGCACATCTGGACTCATCAGAGGAAAACCTTCTGACAAAAGCTACAAACTTCTGTCATCTACATCCTTCTGTAGAAACCTCACAGAATTTATATTCTCATTCATGCATAACAACTTTTATATTTCCATTCTGCCACATCAAGACATCACTGGAGGTTTCAAAACTTGCCAGTTGAGAGGCAGAATTTATTGTCTCCATGAATCACAGTTTTAGGCTCCAATAAAAGTAAAGGTCATTTAATAATGTGATAGATTATATCCCATCCCTGAAGCCTGAGGATCACGAGAGCAGCATCTCCTCTGCTAAATCAACAGGAGGGGCAGTCTCAAAACCTTTCTGTCCAGAGACCACCAGGTTTACAAGCTCTGCTGAGAAACCGTCAGCACTGCAAATTCCCCAAGTGCTGCTTATGCACTGTGCTGGCTGAGCCTGTAACCATCAACAACTCCAGCTGTTTGTGCCAAAGTCCCTTACGTAGATGCACAACTGGAACTTGTAAATTACATGGAGAAACAGCTAAAGCTCAGGAAACTCCAAAACATTTCTCGTTTGACCAGTGTGGCCAGCAGGGTTGTAATTTCTGTGAATCCAGTATGTGGGGTTCTTGGAACTGACCAGCTCTGCTGGCAAAGCAGCCACAGCTTGCAACTTCCATGGGGGCAGGAATGAGGTTCAAGGAACTTATAAGCTCCCCAGGGTAGCTGGAAGAACTTGCAAATTCAGTTAGACAGATACCTGGTGTTTGTGGAGACCTGCCAAGCCTGAGCAGAAAACAAATCACAGCCCATGACGCTGACAGTTCTCTCCCTGCCGGAACCCATAGTGAGGTCCACTGCAGAGGTGATACCCCCCACTGAATGCTTGAACGAGATTGTGTCTTTCCTTGGAATCTAAGTTGTATTCTTGGCTGTGTACCTACAGGGCAATATGAGCTTCCCTAGAGATTCTGCATCATCTACCATATGCCTGAAGGATACTCTAAGTGTTGTTCTCATGCAAATGAACCTCCACAGGTAGTCTGGTGAAGATATAATCTGCACCAAGTATCTCACACAAAGTAAAACAGGCACCAGAGGAGCCAGCAGTTGCTTCATGTTCCAGCCTCAGAGCAGTTCTGGAAGGCTCGATGAAAGGTGAAGATGTTCCCAAGCACAAAGCAGTTGTTTGCTCCTCTGTTGACTGCTTTCTTTTGTTTCAGATATCCTAAACTACTTTCTCAACTCTCATCAATGAGAAGCATTGAAGCACAGTGACAGAGGGGGAACACTGAACGTGAGGGTGGCAAGTAGTTATGTATGGGTGATGGTGACAGATGTGAAAAGCAAGGAAAGCAGCACCTGCTCCTGGATATGTTGCACTGTGAGATGGGAAACAAAATATCCCACATGAAGGGACAGAGGTAATACAATATCAAATGACCATTCCACTACTGCTCCAAAGCATGCGCACCAGCTTCAACTGCCATGTGCTTGAGCCTAACCTCCTAAGCACAGAGAGACTGGTAAGTTTTAAAGACTCAGGCTGTTAATATAAGAATATGACGTGCATCAGTACAGTGCATATGAATTAACAGATACTCTACTCTCTGATCATTACCACAGAGTCTAACTGGACTCAGTTATCCCAGGAAGTGTCCATCCCATGTCTGCCTCTAAGTGTCTGTGAAATCACTAAGTAGCTTCTGTGGAGTATCTGCATCTCCCCACAACAAAAATCAGTGTTAGATACTACCATCATCCTCTTCAGTCAGATTCAGGACAGGCCAAAAAATACTCTGACCAACAAGACTGAGCCAAGATGTCCGTTCTTACATTAAAAGCAAGAGAGTAGCCCTTGGAGGGGACAGTCACAGACATTAGTCAACATCAGCCCACTGAAGAAGAGATTTTGCCTCATTTGCAGTGATTTAGAGAAGGTCAGGACTTTCTGGAGAGTGCTTTGGCTGTGGCCTCCAGCACCACACGGACTTCCAGTTATACAGCTCCATTAGACACGCATTATAAGGGATCCTTTTAGCTCCTAATCCCAGAGATAACCTGGAGCAACACCGTCTTGAGTAATTATGGTTCACAACACGCGGGAAGGAGCAGCCCCATTGAGCTACCTAATCCTTCAGCTCTCTCCAAATCTGCTTTGTGTAGCTTAGCACAGAGAAGCCTCTGCAGAACCCATGGAGACAAAGAGAGCAGAGGCCCTTACACAGCTGCATGTGCTCTTTCTGTGTGTAGGTATGTATGCATGTGCTTTTCACAATGTGTACATGTATGTTCACAGGTCTGTCCATGTCTTCAGGACTTCTGCACCCAGAAAACTGGTTTTTGCCTTCTAAGCATTGCATTCATTAAGAGGAAAACAAAAGAGGCTGTAGGAAACATGAATAAGAGGGAGATGTACCCAATAAGTGTAGATAAAGGAAAAACTGATTTATCAATGCTCCTTAGACTCTGCTTATCACACTGACTTGACCAAGCAGAAGCCTTCCCTCTCATTTTGAGCTTTTGAGGGCTCTGCACAGGGAGTAACCATTCATTAAACCAGTTTGTAATCAATATTGTCTTTACTTCTACTTTTATGCACACCAATATTAATATACACAAAGAAACTTCTCAACAAGAATCTTCCATACCCTTCTCCTCTATGTCTCACTCTTCTCTTGCACTTATATCCATTGTCATCCCAAAAACCATGCTGGAGTAATGCACCTACTCCCAAATCCCCTTGTGGCATGCTCTTTGTGAGTTTGAAACACTCTTGTTTTTCCCAGAACCTGAACCTTAAGACAAAGCATTGCATTTAGAATTCCCAGTCTTGCCAGGTTGCCAAATTGAAACAGAACCCCCATTTTGCACAGAAATCAAGATACAACAGTAGCTTCAGAAAATACTGGACCAGGACAGAAAGGTTTAACCCTCACTAATCAGTCACACTGAGAGACACCCCTGAAACCGCTACAGAAACTCAAAGGCTTTTCCAAGTAACTGTATCATAGAGGGTTAGTTAATTGCTCTGACAAGGCAACAAATGAAGCTTCCCAAAGGACACAATGTTTGTATGTAAGAGCTTGCTACATCACTTATGTAACTTAATCTGATTCTTTTTCATGCAATTTTAAAGAAGTAAACTGACCTGAGGGGGTGGAGTAGTTATAACCACAGTTTAAACAAGACAGAAATTAGTTTAATTGCATATATTTGGTTAGAATATGCTGGCACCCTCCATAAAGACATTATCTTCCTTTTTAAGGTGAGTCTGTTCAGGGGAGTCATAATTTTGGCTCATTTCATGCATGATGGTTCCTTTCTTCATGAACCAGAGCAGAAGACTATGCAAACTAGTAAGGAAGGGGAATAATGTAACATTCAGGGAAGAGCTCTTTCATCTAGAAAAGAATAACCTTGGATAAAGCCATTGATTTCAACAGCCCCAGATTAGGGCAAGTTCAGCTGTGAAGCTCCATCCCAGTTCCACAGGTGATCTCCCTGCGCAAAATAAGCTGAAGCAAATGTCTAAATTCAAACTTCTTTAATACATGGAGGATTTTTGGAACAAGCTCTGGATATAAAGTTTATGGAGCTCTTCTGTACCTCATATGGTATGAGACTTGTAAAAGACCTCCCCAGAAGGCACCATGCCTGTGCTCTATGTCTAATACTACGCCGTCTCCACTGCTGGTCTGACATTTGAATTGCAGCTATAGAATCCCTTCAAAGATATTTGCACGTTTTTCTTTGCCACCCGGTACGCATTCCGCTTTTCGACCAGTTGAGCACACCTTATACCGCCACTGCGACACTAGAGGGCAGCTCTACATTTCCAGATCTCCATTATCTCGAAGAGGAATTAATTTCATTGCATTCCTACATTATGGATCCACAACCTATAACTTCGGCTCAGGAATCGTATCAAAGCCTTCTTTGTTTTAAAGCAAAGCACAGTGGTTGCCATTTAATTCACCAGTTTATAATGCATTTCTCTTTGAGAGGTATGTGGATTGCAGAAGGAACTATGCCGAGATGACTTTTTAATGGAGAGCACCATGGAGGAAACAGCTCTTTCTTTTGCCAGGGTGCTGTCTGTTTCCATGGTGCATTCCCAATCCCATAGGCTTATGGCATTTCTGCTGCTTATAAGTCCATATGCGTTGAACAGCAACAATAGCAATTTATAGGAAACCATGGTTTTAAAGGTCAGCATTCTTTTAATGTGCACATATACTTAAAACCACACATCTATGTTAAGCAATTTGCATCAGAACAGAACTGCCTGGTTCCAATTTCCTCTGGTTTTCTCTTTCTTATTTTTTTCCCTGCTATCAACTGGATAAAGCTCCACCAGTGTCAGACCATGCCCTCAAATCAACATCTGCATTTAGATTTGCTTGTTTGTATGTTCTCCCCTTTAAGGCTCAGCCATCAGCCAACAAATGATTGCTGTCAATCAGCTCACAGGAGCTCTGCCACATGGGGAGAGCAGTCCCACTTACCTCATACTCAGCTGCATTCCTTCTATGAGCTTTGGGAAAGGGCTGGCTCCACAGGAACTTCACATATAGCTTGAAGCAAAGTCTGATTTGCACAGGGCTCTAGCCACAGATCTGCACGGACATAAACAAAAAGCATGAGCACCACAGAGGTTTTGCCATCCCACCCTTTTCTTTTTAAATGACTAAAATGCATCTTTCACTCCCTTTAACTGAGAAGTTCCCCTCGCTTTGGTCCCTTTCTCCTCAGAAAAACCAGGCAGGAGCTGCAAGGATTACTCATAGTGTTATGCCACCACAATCATGGGAAGCATGGATTGAATTTCCAGCTTCATCCAGGGACCTAGTCCCTCTCCTGACCCCATTGACAACACACCTCAACCGCACCACTCTCAGTGCAAGGGAAAAGGGAATGTTTTCTGGGACTACCATATTAAATTACTATGAGAACACCCCCACTAATAACAATAATATGCTGTACAAGTTCCTTTTCCTATTAGAAGGCCTACAAGTCAAGCCCTAACAACTGAATCCTTGTACTGGCTATCTTCCAACTATGAATGGAAAAACACACTGACACAAAAGTTGATTTAAAAGACACCAGAGGGGTCACTTCCACATTAGGCCAGATTGAATTTTCCTCACATTTTGTGGAACTCTTCAGGAGATTTGTTACGGTGTTCCATAGGCAAAAAAGCAGCAAAACATACTGTATAGAGCCTGCAGATGCAAGAGCTGAACACTTCTTTTCACAACAGACCAACCTACAATAACAACTCCTTTTGCTATTCACAAGAGAATCATTGAGTATTGCAAAACTTGATCATTACTGATTCATGACAGCTTGAGGAAAAACATCAGCTTAAGTAATCAGGTCAGGGCACTGCTGGTGACCACAGTGTTGGCAAAAGAAACCACTGCTGTCTTCATATCTTTCATCAAAGTTTAACATTTCACAGTATTTAGCTTTTAGTACTTCATTGCGGCAGATCAGTAAACAACTAATAGCTTGAGAATGAGATGTTAAATTGTGAGCAAACATCTCTATTATCTCCAAATTCATTTACACTGTTCACAAGCTTTACATTCACATTAGTAAAATTACTGTTAGGATCCCTAACAGTTGTAAAATAATCTATTACTGCTGTTAAGAGCTTCACAAGGTGATAATGCCTCACTGCTGTGTCACATATTGCCAACCGGGAGTAAAGATCTTGTTCAGATCTTAAAGTGGACAAAACCCCTACTTTTTTGGTGAAGGAAATCCATGTGATCTTCACTTCCTCCTGGAAAATGAAGGAGGAAAAGTCAAAGCTTTTCTCTACTAAAGATGACTGCAAACAAATCCATTCCACTTTCTCCCATGCCTACATGATATTCTTTCTCTACCACTGGGAAATCATTCTGAATAGGCAGCAGTGTGGTGAAAGATCTGACTCCAAATGAAGCATTGCAATAGCTCTTATTTACCTTCCTAAGGTGCACACTTAAAATAACCTAAAACCTAAAGCTGACAAACTGTTAACCCACGCCAAGCAAAGATCTGTTCTGCTGCAGAGAAGATGCTCTCCTTACCCTGCACGCACCTATGCTAAATGAGACTTATACAACAGAGCGTGTTCTGGCAATTTAAACCCAGCCCATAGGGGCCAACTTGCAGGCATCACAACTTGCTACGCTTCAGGCCTACATCACAGATACACTTCCTGCATCACAGGAGGCTTTTACTAAATAACAACAGCCATGTTGGAGATGGAAACTGAAGTTAACTGGATGAAGTGTGTCAAGAACCAATTCCATCCAAATGCCCCGTGCCACAGGCACAAGCTGTGAGTTTCTACACAGAATTATTTGTTATGTAGGTTTGTTCTAAAATAAATGTTATGTGATTGTTAACTTTGAATCTTTATTAGCTCTGAAGGCACGTTGTAAAACCACTCAACTCTACCTTTAGAGAACAAAATTACACATCTCTTACAGTTTTCTGCTAATTATGGAAGGAAGGAAGGAAGATCTTTGATGGAAGGCAGGAAGCTGTAGGAAGAAGAGCTAGGAAGACTGTTTTACAGTCTTCTTACAACTGTCACTGGAAAGTTTTCACCCATTTACAGGATTATTCCATAGTTTTAAGAAAACTCATTTTCCTCTAGTGCTACCTGTAAGATTTAGGTGCTGTCCTCACAAAAGCATTAAACAAGACAGAATTAAATGCTATATTTGCAGACTTTCTAAGTGAACAGTCTGTACTAAACACAAGGAACTCCCTTCTAAGACGCGCCCCTGTAGATGAGGTGAGGAATCAGTGGCAGAGCAGTGTCAAGTACTTGGACAGTGACTGTCAGAGTTCAGAGTACACTGCCTGCTACTTAAAATCCCCCTGCCCTGAGTTTTCACTGATGCTGTGGCACATGTGTAAAATAATCCACACACACTCACAGACACCAGTTACATTCTACTCCCAAACAGGGTGAGTCCCAGTTCTGAACTGATGCTTCTTTTGAATCAGCATAACAAAGGGGACTGAATAAAAGCACGGGCAAAATAAGGAAAAGTCCTTCTTAATAGTTGCAGTGCCACAGTCTTAAAGCCACAGTCACCTCCATTGCTTTTGCACCCTCCCCTTTAAGGCAGCAAGGAATTTACCAGCTAACAGCAACTACACATGTCCCCAAAAGACATTTTGCACAGTTACTCACAAAAATAGAACAGGCTCTTAACCCACCTCAGTCAGACCACACAAGGTTCAATACATTTCCAGCGCAAGGGAGAGACAGAATCTGACCCCTGTCCTAAAGAAACAAGTGCCAAAAAAAGCTGTTTTACAGCAATCAATCAAATAATCTACATCGACAGGTTTAATTCATACACAGAATCATGGAATGGTTTATGTTGGAAGGGACCTTAAAGCTCCTCCAGCTCCAACCCCTGCCACGGGCAGGGGCACCTTCCACTAGAGCAGCTTGCTCCAAGCCCCTCTGTCCAACCTGGCCTTGAGCACTGCCAGGGATGGGGCAGCCACAGCTTCTCTGGGCACCCTGTGCCAGCGCCTCAGCACCCTCACAGGGAAGAGCTTCTGCCTTATATCTAACCTGAACTTCCCCTGTTTCACTTTGAACCCATCACCCTTGTCCTATTGCTGCATCTTCAAGATCACACATTTCTTGGTGTCCACAGCTTGCTGAGAGATAGCAGTCAGGAGCTCCACTAACATCCAGAGATTTGTATATTAAATGCCTCCTTGAAAGATTTATACATTCCAGGTACTTAATAACTGAGACAGATTATTAATAACTCAACCACAATATGCTGACAAGATGCTGAGCTAAGAGTTCTCCTTTGATTTGAGGAAAGCACAGGCAAGCTCAATCAGTTTTGCTTTTCCTGCTCAAGTGGTTTCTTGCAGAAGCTGAATTTATATGGAAAAAGTCTGTTCTCTCTTAATGATAGACATTTGAAAAATGAATGATGAATATGAACATAAATAACCAAGGCCTAAACTTCTGACAGACTGTAAATGTTACTTCTAGAAGTGAACATTTCTGCAGGCACAATTTACTGTTTAAAGTGCTGTCAAACATTGCATTTTTCAAGAGTAAGGGAGCTGGAAAGCAAAACCCTTTGGCCTTAAAATGGGATAAAAGAATCTGGAAGTAAGTACGAGTAAGACAGTGAGTAGGACCCAGGTAAACACATTCTCCTCCTCTGCACTGGTGTGAGTGATGTTTTCCACCTGCCCCCTTCTCTTTTCGTTACTGTTTTATGAATGTGTGGAAAGACACAAGGACAGGCTAGTGCTCCAGCTGTGACCTGGTCTGCACACAGTGCTTTTCTTGAAGCATGTACCTATCCTCTACCTTCCGTACACTGAATCCATGTCCAGAAAAACCCTTCAACCAAAGTCCAAGAGCCTTCTGCAGGAAATCATGGAATCATAGAATGGTTTGGGCTGGAAGGGACCTTAAGATTATCCAGTTCCAACCTCCTGCCATGGGCAGGTATGCCTCACACTAGACCATGTTGCCCAAAGCTCTGTCTAATCTGGCCTTGAATACTGCTAGGGATGGAGCATTTACCACTTCTTTGGGCAACCTGTTCCAGCGCCTCACCATCCTCACAGTAAAGAACTACTTCTTTGTATCTAACCTGAACTTCCTCTGCTGCAGTTTGAATCCATCACCCCTTGTTCTATCACTACAGTCCCTGATGAAGAGTCCCTCTCCAGCATCCTTGTAGGCCCTCTTCAGATACTGGAAGGCTGTTACACTCCCTGGTTAACACAGGAAAGTGCAGCCATATCATGTCTGTGAAGAAGTAATCCCTATGTGGGAACCCCTCCAAGTGTGCTCCATACTGTCACCTGACAGCCCTGGGAGCAACCAGGCTCCTTGGAGGCAGGAGGCACCACCTCAGGCATCGCTCTGCAGCCTCCAAAAGGGACACTTTAATATCATAATCTCCAGAACTGTATTTACGACCTGCAGCTGTGGTGCCAAAGAGGCCCCCGGCCCCTTACACACTGAAACTATTGTTGGCAAAACAGAGCTCTGAGGTTTCTCGAGTGACATAAGCAAGTTAACTGAACTACAGTGGGCTGCTCTGGATGGGGGTGGAGAGGGGTATTTGGTCTTCTTTGTGTTGATCAGATTATTTGGGGCTTTTACCACTTCTGGCGTTAGCAGCCTTCTAACTTTAATAGCCCTTAAAGCACAGTAAGGTGTGAATGAGCAGGAATTCATTTGTCAGGGCTTTGGGCTTCCACGGAATGAGAACTTGAACTGGTTTATAAAAAAAGAATCCCCATGTTGCACATAATGTAAAATAAGTATATATTGTAAGTTATGCGTGAGCTTATAACCCAGATGAAATGTTTGGCATTGCTCTGCAGCCACTTAAAAGGGATACCTCAATGACTTAGAGCAGTGGTGTTCCCTCTGCCTCACTCCCAGAACAAAGGTTTTCCCTGATGTGGTTAAACTCCTACAGAGCACATTTTGGGAGCATACAGGGATATGGACTTCTCATTGCCAGCTTTCAGCTGTATCATCTTCCAGTCTTTTTGCCTTTTCCAGAATTCTGATGCCTTTCTACAGCATGTATCTGCAAAGAGAGGAGAGAGGATATCGCCTTTAATTTCATCTAAAGGAACAATCCCACTGTTATTTTTCTTCTGCTTTCTGCACGACAGCATGCAGAGCAGCACCAAGTTTAATATTCTAGGGAATTAAGGTGCTCTGACATATATATCCTTTGGTATTAACAGGCAGCTATTCACCAGAAACGTTCTGTCTCTGGACAGCAATGAACAGGTTAACTGGGCAGGTTGTTTGCCAAGTTCACCCCCACACAACATGAATAAGAAATGCTGCTGCTTTTCTGGTATTAATAATTTCTCCTCAAAGGGAAAGAAAAGCAAACTTGGAGAGCTCAGAAGATGCTTATGAGACCAAAATACTGTTTAACCTATGTACTGATCCTGATGTAGCAACTCTACCCTACAAATCTGTTCCTCCAAGGTCTTCTTCCACAGCAGCTGTTCTGAGATGGCTCATTTTTGTTGTGCTGAAAGACCACCACACTCTCACACTCCATTCTAGGTCCCCAGGGTTCTGCAGAAAACATTAGGTCCAGGTTTTCAAATATAGATGTCTGCTTTGAAGGTGTTCAGCACTTTCTGAAACTCAGGAGTGTTCTATGTCTTATTCCAACCAGCTCACATTTACCTTTCTCAGAAACAAAAAGCCTATAGGACAAGAAGAGGAAAGAGTGTTCAACACTGTCTCACACGACATCCTTGTCAATAAAATGGAGAGACGTCAATGTGATAAATGGACCACTCGGTGGATAAAGAACTGGCTGATGGCCGCACGCAAAGAGTTGTGCTCACTGGCTCAATGTCCAGCTGGAGACCAGTAACGAGTGGTGTCCCTCAGGGATCGGTGTTGGGACCGCTCTTGTTCAACATCTTTGTCGGTGCCATGGACAGTGGGATTGAGTGCGCCCTCAGCAAGTTTGCCGATGACACCAAGCTGTGTGGTTCTGTTGATACGTCGGAGGGAAGGAATGCCATCCAGAGGGACCTTGACACGCTTGTGAGGTGGGCTGATGCCAACTTGATGAAGTTTAACCATGCCAAGTGCAAGGTCCTCCACCTGGGTCAGAGCAATCCCAGGCACAGCTCCAGGTTGGGCAGAGAAGAGATTCAGAGCAGCCCTGCGCAGAAGGACTTGGGAGCATTGCTTGATGAGAAAACGAACATGAGCCGGCTGCAGTGTGCGCTTGCAGCCCAAAGAGCCAACCGTATCCTGGGCTGCATCAAAAGGAGTGTGACCAGCAGGTCAAGAGAGGTGATCCTGCCCCTCTACTCTGCTCTCCTGAGACCTCACTTGGAGTATTGTGTGCAGTTCTGGTGTCCTCAACATAAAAAAGACATGGAACTGTTGGGACAAGTCCAGAGGAGGCCACGAGGATGATCAGGGGACTGGAGCACCTCCTGTATGAAGATAGGATGAGAAAGTGGGGGCTGTTCAGCCTGGAGAAGAGAAGGCTGCATGGAGACCTCAGAGCAGCCTTCCAGTATCTGAAGGGGGCCTATAGGGATGCTGGGGAGGGACTCTTCATGAGGAACTGTAGTGAAAGGACAAGGGGTAACAGGTTCAAACTTAAACAGGGGAAGTTTAAATTGGATACGAGGAAGAAATTCTTTACTGTAAGGGTGGTGAGGCACTGGAATGGGTTGCCCAGGGAAGTTGGGAATGCTCCATCGCTGGCGGTGCTCAAGGCCAGGTTGGACAGAGCCTTGAGTGGCATGGTTCAGTGGGAGGTGTCCCTGCCCGTGGCAGGGGGGTTGGAACTGGATGATCTTAAGGTCCTTTCCAACCCTGACTATTCTATGATTCTACGACTATAGGACAAGAAGAGACACCTCCTGCTCAGACGAAGGGGAAATTGAGTTCCTATGTGGAGGGAAGATAAAGAGAAGACACAGGTTTTACTTATCCACACTCATTTTTCTCTCTGAAACATGAATGCTGCAGTAGGCGAAGTTCTGCCTGATTCTAGTTTCAGCTGAGTCAATGGCAAGGTCTCTAAGACAGGCCCTATCCCTGCTGCCTGAAGTCAGCCTCACAGAGAAGCATCCAAATTGCACTGACTTTGAAAGGAATCTGGGTATCTAAGACAATTAACTGTCTGAAAATCCTGGATATGTAAAGTGAATGTATTCACCTCACTTCCCCATGCGAGCACCACAGATTTTCTTCATTTCACAGAGAGTGTACCAAGAAATAGAATCATAGAATCATTGAGGTTGGAAAAGACCTTCAAGATCATCAAGTCCCACCATTACCCCAGGATTGCCAAGACCACCACTAAAGCATGTCACTGAGGGCCTTGCCTACACAGTGTGTGAACACTTAAATTTGCACAAAGCTTAACAAGAAGCCAAAACGAGAGATGAAGACTGTTTCTAGCACATTCTGAGTAATACTGGATCTGAATTCTGCCATTCCTATCTTGCCTCTTAGCCAGAGCAAGGAACTGCACTGACATAGTTGAAGCGGAAAAAAGCTCTATATTCCAGGTAGTATTCTGAATGCCAGGAGGATTTTCTGTTCCACAGATGGGTTGTAGACCTGTGATAAGGTTCTAGACAATTCTCATTTTAACCAAACTGGTTGAAACCCAGTTACAACAACAGAATTAAACTCCTGTATGCAGCAACGCTGGTCTTCCAGAAAAAAGGGAAGAAGGAACAAAAACTCTGGTGTTATAAAAGCCACATATCTCCAATGATGCACATTTCTCAGCCTGCTGTTTCTGTTTCCTGAGATGAGAAAAAGAGGAGGAAAATCTCTGGTAGAGAGGACAATGGAATAGAGCTGTTACATGGGGTAAAATGATTGAAAGAGTTAGTAACACCCATACAAGCAAGAGATCATAGAATCATAGAATCCCAGACTGGTTTGGGTTGGATGGGACCTTAGAGCTCATGCAGTTCCAACCCCCTGCCACAGGAAGGGACACCTTCCACTAGAGCAGGGTGCTCCAAGCCCTGTCCAACCCGGCCTTGAACACTGCCGGGAATGGGGCAGCCACAGCTTCTCTGGGCACCCTCACAGGGAAGAACTTCTGCCTAAGAGCTCATCTCAGTCTCCCCTCTGGCAGGTTAAAGCCATTCCCCCTGCCCTGCCCCTACAGGCCCTTATCAAAAGCCCCTCTCCAGGCTTTTTGTAGATAGGAAGACTGCTAAAATTCCAAATACAATTGCTTTGCAAAATAAAACCTTCGCAGCAATAGTGCTGCAATTTAAGTCAAGGCCCAAATTTGTCACACCTGAAACTCTTACCACATTTAAACATCTTGACCTGTTCGGTTAATCTATGAAAACAGACATTCTGACATTGTGAGTAAACATTTGTTAAGTTGGACCTCAAAGTTATGCCCTTGGAAGCACTGAGAAAAGCCTTGTAAAACATGTTCTCTCATTTTTCAATGGGAAGCCCAAAGTTAACACCACACAAGTACAAACAGGAGTGGTTCACAGTCATGAAAAATATTACCTACCTAAGACACAAGAGGTGATAAGCCACACATGCAAAGTAAAACGGACCCATACTTCCCCACACTATTACATCCTCACTTCTTGGGTTGTTTTCAGATAAAACTCACACTTCTGAAGCCCTTTGATTTACTGATTTATTATAGCTGCACAACAGAGGAAGATGGACAGGCTCTGGGGAGATGCCTTCCTCATTCACTCGCTCTCACCTGCATTTGTTTCCACTGTCAAAAGACTCTGGTCCAAACACAATCACCCCATTCTATGGGCATTCCAATTTCTGCTGGAGTTTACAGGCACATACAGAATGTAAGATCACATCCCTATAAACTGCAGCAGCAAAGCAAACTGCATGCTTGAGAAATGGTACACAAACCTCATGCTGCTTCTTTAGGAAAAGTTCAAATTAAAAATGGCAGCATCATTGGACTTGAATATCCTCAGAGCATTGTTAAGCATTTAGAAATGAAATCACACGTTAGTCTATGATAGCCAAAGGCCTCAGCACAACAAAACTCATGCAAGAGCTCTTGTACAGGAGACAACCTAGGCAAAATAAAGGCTGAAATTCCAGGCTACTGAATTTCCTAATCCAACCTTTGTGCATTTTTTCCTTACCAAACTGCAATTATAGGGCAGGAGTTTTCTTTGATGATGTGTTTGTATCACCCATGTACACTACTGTAATACAAAGCAGCAAACAAGTAATAACAACAAATATATATTTCATTTTAATGAGAGGCTCAAGAAGCAGGGAATATGTTCTATCTCCTCTGCTACTGACATTTTGGTCCTTTTTAACTTCTTATAATTGCAATGTCTATGATCAGAAACTGATATGACACATTTTTACCTCTCACTGTTAGTTTTCTGTGAAAGGTGAGAGTAATCTGCTGACACAGTTCTTTCAAATGAAGTCTGCAGTACAGTAACACCTCACACCACATGCAATATGCTCAAGGTACCTCCCTTGAAGGTAAATAAACTCACAAAATCTTACCTCAAACAAAAGCTCAACATTTGTCATATTTAATCAGCAATAAAGTCAGGTACATAATTCCTCACAATTTATCCTTCACCAACACGATGTCATTTCCAAGTTGAAACGTGGAAAACATTTTGACATTTGCAGGCAGTGTGGCAGAGAGGCAGCCTGTCATGTTATCAAAATAATTTATGTTCAAGAATTCCTGTGAGTCCAACAGGAAAATAACATCTCCACCATTCCAGCTCTTAGTTTAGACAACTCCAGTGTTACTCAATATGACATGCTCGGGAAAAGAAATCATCTTAAATTGACAATGATAGTCCCCTGAGCTGACAAATACAAATTGCTTAAATTCTCTGTGTGCTGCATTTTGTGTTCTTGCGAGCTCTGTTTGAAACAGGAAAAGGGGGTCAGATCTGGGAGTAGAAGAGATTAAACTGCAATTTTGTTTTCCTCATTTTCAGGCTTGCCTCTAGTATCAATCTCAGCCTGCTCTAAATTATGTCCAGCTGTCTATGGCCCCCAGGGACAATTCTAGCAGCCAGAATTAGTTGGAGTGCAGTGACATTTTAACCACACACAGTCTTCCTCCAGCCTACCTATCCTTGGGTTTTTGAGGACAACGGGGGGTGGCAGCAAGCCCTGCCAGGAAGGAAAAATGTGAACATTTAAGTTGTAAACACATTGGAGTTAAAGAATGTATGAAAACTGTGGGGTTTAAGTGCATCTGAGATGTGACAGAGAGTTCACTAAAGCAGCAGGGAATAGAGTGCACCATTTGTGGAAAGAGCCAAAAGCAAGTAATCAGGGGCCAGCCTCGCAGGGCTGCCTCAACAGGCAGCACTGTCAGTAACTGCTGCAAAGGGCTGGCCTCAGCAACACCATGTTATATGTTCAGCAAGAAAGGATGGATGGTTTGACTGCTTCTTACATGACATCTTCAGACATTTCAGGTATGTAAATAAGTTGTTCTGCTGCTGAGCAGCTCATTCACATACCTCACACCCTTCTCAACATTTCCAAGGGTCTAAATCCTGCTGTCTCACATCAGTAAAATTTCCAGTGGCCTCAGTAGGAAATATCTGAGCTACAACATCATGAACCGAGTCCACTACCTCCATTTAAAGGATTGAGAACTATCCCTGGCAGAATATGGTACTTCAGCAAATGTACAAGAGTGTCTGAAGCCAAGTACAGGATCCATGCTCGCTGGCTTTCAGACACCCTTCAAAACGATGTTTCTGCTCTTCTCTGCTTTTCCTTTTCTAGAGTGAAAACCCATTGCAGTTGTGTGGCAGAGAGAGTTTCTCTAGCGGTAAATTAAGACAAATTTTGATTTAATCCATGATCCAACAAGTTAAATTCAGTCCTCTTTACATGGCAGACATGGCAATGCATTCAACGCTCACCAAGTGCTGCTGTCAGTAGACATAAGTAATGGATGTTACTATGTGCATTCATTAGATTATTAGAAATGTCTGTGCTGCTTTCTGTAAGCATGAACCAGTCATATTTTAAAATACATTAGGGGGCACAAATACAGATTTACACTAATAGAAGTCAGTAACTTACAGCTTCAAAGTGTTGGATTAGCTCTATCTGTAAAAAATGACATAGAGGCTTTAGAGGAACCTTTTTTGGAGCAGGAAGTAGGTATCAAAAGATAACTTGTTAAATAGGCCAGCATGAAAAATGTCCTAAACACGTAGCCAACCTAAATTTTCTCTATCACACCATGTGTTCTTGCTTCTGTACTTCAGTGACCAGCGAGGTGTGTGGACTGTAAGTCCTACATTTTTAGAGTCCCACTTACCTATAAGCACAGAAACTGCAGTGGGAGAGGGAAAATCCTGTCTTCTCTCATAACTACCTAAGAGAAAAGATAGGCAACATACTGTTAAATGTGTTCTGAAACTACCAACGCGGCTGTTTCTAAAACACGTAAGAAAAGAAGCAGTTTGGTTCAGAGACAAAATTAATGTGACCTTCCAAAAAAGAACTGATGTAAGATCAAATAGAATTTAGTGTTAAGACTTTAAGGGATGATATAGGAAAGCCACTCTCTCGGGCAGCAGTGCCAGAGGTCTGCAATCTAATATGACATTTTCTCAGGAGATCCCAAGTTCTCCAGGCTCTTCATGGCCAACACTAGGGTGGTAAAAGGGTTCCTTAAATAAAGAACTCATGTTCAGCTACAGGAAGAGAGCTGCACTACCACAGCACAGTGCCCCCAGAAGCAAAACTGAGGTCCTGAATGAAGAGCCAGCTTATCCTTCTGTAGAAGGAGTTCCCTGGCACGCTGCTCCTCACCGGCACCATGCTACCTACAGAGCATGTACATCTCTGTCATGCCTCTTCATCCTCCCTTCAGCTTTCTCAGTGGGTAGGGAAATAACGGTATTTCATATACGGAAGTGGCCTTTAAAAGTAATGGCTGCTGAAGCTACATGGTGTCCAATAAAACAGGCATTCCCCCGTGAAGGGCTGTGGGGTTTTATTTACCAGATCCAGAATGGGCAGGAAAACACATCAATCTCCCCATTTAATTTCAGGTATCTCGCCTAGCTGGATGAATGCCCCACACTATTTCCTGCAAAGCCACAATTCAGCCTGAATTTTAGAGTATATGTTTATTACACAGGCCTTCAAAAACACGCTCCAAGGAGCAAGCCCAGCGCCCAGCATCAGTCAGTTCATCAAAAGCTCAGGTAAGAAGATGGTGAAGCTCATTTGCACAGACCAAGGTGTCCCACACCCCAGTGTTCCGCGTACCACAGCCCTGCTTCACACGACAGGGCAACCATACCACAAACCCTCCTCCATACAGCCAGGTTACTACAGACCTACTGCCGCCGGTAAACCAACAAGCGCCGCACCACTTCCCCCCTTCCCACCTCCGCCTCACGGCGTCCCTCAGCAGCCGCCAGCCCTCGAAGGCCCACAGCCTCCGGAGCGACGGCGGCGCTCCCCTCACGTCCTGCCCCGCACCGCGGCTCCGCCGCCGCCCCCAACGCCTCTCCTCCGGCGGCCGCCCCCCCGCACCCAACGTGGCGGCGCGCGCCACACCTGCCCCGCCTCGGGGCGCCCCGCGGGCAGCAGCGGCGGGCAGCAGCGGCGGGCAGCAGCGGCGGGCAGCAGCGGCGGGCAGCAGTGGAGGGCAGCAGCGGAGGGCAGCAGTGGAGGGCAGCAGCGGAGGGCAGCAGCAGAGCGCCGCGCAGAGCCCGCCCCGCCCCGGCGGAGCGCTCGGGCAGCCGCGGGGTCGGTAGGGGGCGTGCGGGGGCTCCGGCAGCAGCCGGGGCCGGTTCTATTTAGCTGAAGGCCCGCGGGGTGCGGGGAGAAGAGACGAGACCGAGCGGGCGGGCGCCGGCACCGCAGCGGAGCCAGCGGACGGACGGTAACGCGCCGCCGGGAGCAGCGACCGCCGCCGTCCGCGCCGGCCCCGCCGCAGGTAGGAGCGGGCAGCGCGGGGGGGCTGCGTGCCGCGGTGCCCCGCTTTCCCCGGGTGGGTTTGCGGGGCAACGCAGGTGCCCGGCGCGGGGCTCGCCCTGCGGGGCTCCCCTCGTCCCCCTGCATCGCGGAGGGTGAGCCTGCGCGCCAGAATGGCTTCGCCACCCGAAAGGTGCGCGGGCAGCGCTGACACCGCTAACGCAGCGGAGCGGGGCTAAGAGGAGAGGAGCTGAGCCGCCTCTCCCAGGTAGGGGCCGGGCAGGACCCGGACCCGGCGGTGGGAGCGGTACAAACATCCCTCTTCACTCGTTTGCCTTTCTTTTCAGGGTTCACGATGTTGACAGCTATGCTCTTGGCTGCTCTCATTCTTATTACAGTGCATTCGCAGGAAACGGAGGAAACCATAACGTACACGGTAAGGTCTAACGGAGCTCGAGGTAATTGCTGCTTTGCAGGGATTCTTTGCTAAATGACCCTTAAGAAAAACCAAATTCCTTGCCAATGTATAGCATGCAATATAAAGTTCTTCGGGCTCGGATGTTAGCCATGAAATAAGCTGTTCCCGCACCGAAACAGGGGTTTAAAGCTGAAGTTGACAAGATAGAGCAAAAGAGGCTACAACTGCCTGCTCAAGCTTATCTGTGCACCGAGCTTGATGAACTGAACGTTAGGAGGCTTTAATATTTGTTTAATCCACTTTCCCCAAGACAAGGTCCCTATGGACCTCAATTTGAAATGGATGGAATTTGACAGATAATTAGGTCAAACATTCTTTGGTGTTTTCTTTTAGATATTTGAAGCTGCTTTTAACAAAATGTAAGTGCTTCAGAACTCCGTGCTCTCAATGAAGCATCCGAGCCCTGCAGTGATCGTAGCACTTAGTTTCTGAGCTGGTTTTGAGCAGTGCTTTTGCATGGCTTGATAGATTTGCACAGGGACACTGGAAATAGGTTTTTCTTGTAACCAAGTGATGGAATAAGAGGTTTAAAGGACTTTTTGTAAAGCTTCTTTTGAACTAATTTGCCTGTGTTCTGCCTTTGGCTTGCATAATGCGTGTCGTAGAAGGAGTGGCAATTACATCGGCTTGGGCTGGGGAAAAACCCACACTTTCACATCTGATTACAGTTGTAATCCCTGCAACTTGCTTCATATGGGTGGACCTCTGAATATGTGTACAGGCATTAGCGCAATGCCACACAAGCAGAAAATTCTGCACACACGCAGAAAGTTAGAGAACCACAGCCAAAGGCTGAGATTGTGCCTCATACAAGTAATCCCACTGAAGTCAGTGGGATAGCTCAAGCAAGTCAATATTGCAGAGCTGGACCTTAATGTAGAAGATGGGGCTTAAAGAAGCCTCAAGTGAGCATCCAGAAGCCAGTCATAAAACACGTTAGCACTGGGCTTTAGAAGCAACAGAGTTTTGGAGGTTGGGAGTACTTTTCTTTAGAGGCTTCTGTGATTATTTTGTAAGTCCCTATATAGAAGTGGAAATTGCAGATTTAATTACCTTTTGCAAATCCAGCCCAACACAGGGATCCCACCCCCCTGCTTTGGCTCATTTATTACATGTTCTTTTTACAAAACTAAGTAGCATTTTCTGTTAGATCTACATAGTTCTGTTAATACCAATGGGAAATGTCTGGCATGCTTATGATTTGGGTTCCTCTACTCCATTTTCAAAGAGGTCTTAGCATTTACGTGCTGCAATGATCGTTAGACTCCAACCATATAATACAACCTTAGCCTTCGGACATTTTACTCTTAAGATGCTACTGTTTCTCACATATGCATTGTATTCATTTAGAGCCAAATCCCTTTTTTATCTCTTTCTATCCCTTCAGCTGCAATAATAGATGGATTTGGCTCCTTTCAGTTAAACAGACAGTACTTCTGTTGTGCATTAGCAGGAATTGGGCAAGTCAGTAGGTGCATGAATTAGCTGTTTTCCTTTGGGCTTCCATTCTCATAGCTACAGTAACCTTAGTGTTGTCACCTCGGCATGCAGTCATCCCATTAGAGATGGAGAATTGTGATACAATTTGCTGTGCACTTACCCCTTTGGAAGTAAAAGCCTCCAAAGCTGCAGATCATGGGTGTCACCTGCAAAAGAAGAACATATTTTCAACCCTATTGCTGAGTCAGTGTCCTTTAGTAAAAAGTTCCTCAAAATACCTTAAGGATAGTGCATGGAACAAGTGGATCTTGGCATTGAAAGTGCAAATTTGTCCCTTGTATAGTTCCTCTGCAACAAGCTTTAGCTCGCTTGACTGTGACTAATTGCATTAGCTGACTGGATTCTTTTTTCTATAGGACCATTAAAGTAATATCCTGAGCAGCACAAGATGAGTATGAACCTACACAGTATGGCTCAGTTGATTCATTGATACTTAAAATGTGTCTGCCGTAGTTGCTATCATTTTGATACTTAGCCGGTCAGTTTCTAAATGTCACTTGTGATTAAAACTATCTAGAAAATGTGATGGTTTTTGGGCAGAGGAATAATGAAGATGCCCACCCAACTGCAGGGCAGAATAGTTCAAATTCTTCCTCAATGTACTAGTCTGCATTGATATGAATAGTTACTGAGTATAGTCTTGTTTGAATTTTGCAAAGTCTTATTTATACAAGTAGTCCTGTTACAAACTCTAAGTCCTGTTATAAACTAACCGTTTATTGTGTGTCTCCCAATATAAATTGTTCTTCCTCGACTGCAGCTCCTGAATTCATGTTGGTTGCAAAGCATGTGAATGAATTTCTAGCTGCCATGGAATCCTTCCCCATTGCTGGAGTGCTAATGGGAAAGGATGCAGCACGGGGTCTGGTAGTCCCTCTGGTGAACTGGGAGTTAAAGCTGTTCACCCTTTGGAAGGCAGGGGGGTTGGAACTAGACGATCTTAAGGTCTTTTCCAACCCTTTTCTAAGATCTATCTAAGATCTTTGCTCTTGTGAGACCTCACTTGGAGTATTGTGTGCAGTTCTGGTGTCCTCAACAGAAAAAGGACATGGAACTGTTGGGGCAAGTGCAGAGGAGGCCACGAGGATGATCAGGGGACTGGAGCACTTCCCGTATGAAGACAGGCTGAGAAAGTTGGGGCTGTTTAGCCTGGAGAAGAGAAGGCTGCGTGGAGACCTCAGAGCAGCCTTCCAGTATCTGAAGGGGGCCTATAGGGATGCTGGGGAGGGACTCTTCATGAGGAACTGTAGTGAGAGGACAAGGGGTAAAGGGTTCAGACTTAAACAGGGGAAGTTTAAATTGGATATGAGGAAGAAATTCTTTCCTGTAAGGGTGGTGAGGCACTGGAATGGGTTGCCCAGGGAAGTTGTGAATGCTCCATCGCTGGCGGTGTTGGACATAGCCTTGGGTGGCATGGTTTAGTGGGAGGTCCCCCTGCCCCTGGCAGTGGGGTTGGAACTGGATGATCTTAAGGTCCTTTCCAGTCCTGACTATTCTATGATTCTATCCAAATTCAGAAAAACTTACTTTTTTTGGATAATGTTTTCATACTGGTCAGCTGGATCCAAAGGTTCATCTATTCCAGGATTCAGCCAATTATGCTTTAAAGTTGTGTATAGAAACAAGGGAAGGAGGCAGTGATGCTTTCTCACTTTGTTCCCTGCCCCAATAAAACCCACCTACTCACCACAAATGATATCTCAGGAACTTCCCAAAATAGAAGCTCTCTCTGTATATATTTGTTGTTCCTGCCCAGCAGTGCTGTACCAATAGCTGTTTTTTCTAGCTTACCAAGGTATGCAAACACTGCATTTCCCTTAGTGTCCAACTTGGAGTTTATTGAAGTATGCTTGATTATTTTTCCAAAATAAGGAATCCCAAGTAGCCTAATATTTATTTTTTCTCTCTCTAGCAATGCACAGATGGCTATGAATGGGATCCTGTTAGGCAACGGTGCAAAGGTACAGTAAATAATACTTAAAGAATACCAATGGCAAGTCTGTCTTTGAAAGTTATTATTGCACCCCCTGTTTTGCACAAGGAGGTGTGCTTGCATGTCTCATTGTCTTCTTTGTGTTAATGGCTCTTGCAGAAGGTTCACCTGTTAAAAGCATGACTTGTGTTGTTGCTAACCACAGATATTGATGAATGTGAAATAGTCCCAGATGCATGTAAAGGTGGGATGAAATGTGTTAACCACTATGGAGGATACCTCTGTCTACCCAGAACAGCACAAATTATTGTAAATGAGAGAGAAGAAGCAGCAGCAGAATCCACTAGTGGTCGAAACAACGTCATTCGACGGACCCCAGCCGACCCTCACCGTGCCCCTCCAAACCCAACTCATCAAATCCAGTGTGCAGCTGGGTATGAGCAAAGTGATCACAACGTGTGCCAAGGTAAGCAAGCTGCCCTATGTTTTTCTTTCAGGATGACTGGAGTGTATGTAATAACAAAAAGAATACCTGGAAAATGATAGCCTAGAACTCTTGTATTTTACTAGAATGTATTGTGGCACCATCAAACTGGACGTGTAGATGCTTAAGATGCATAAATAAAGTACGTACATGTTGTTGTATTTCAAGGTACTGGAACTTGCAGTTTGTTTCATCTATTTCACAGTATTGAGCAGAATTAGTTCTGTGTCTGTAGATCCTCAAACAAAAAAACCCTTAATGCAAGTAAGCAACTCCAGTCAAACACTTTGGGTTGTATTAAGTATGTCCAGGAGAGGCAGTGCTTTGGCTAAAGTAGGCAGCACAGCAAGTCATGTTATAGACAATTCGTAAGGACTTGCAAAACTATGTATTTTTTAGTAAATGAATGCTGAATGGAACAAAAAAAGACCACTGTGTGGACATATGCTTAGAGCAGACTGTAATGCAGAAGAACAGAGTGTTTTTACTACGTATGAGGAATACTGCTCAAGTAGTAGGAACCAAACATCTGAACACCTTGTGCTCTTCTGACCTCTATCGAAGTAGCTCTGTGCAGACCCGGCCAGCTTCCTTCCACTCATAGTCGAGCCAGTCTTTGAAACTATGGCAATGAAGAGCTTTCATCCGCGTATACATACACCACACACAGTGCCAGAATGCTCAGAGTATTAGCAATGTTAATTTGTATGCATTCAGGACCCAGCCTCACAAGCACTACTGTAAACTAAGACTGTTTCATTTATTATTTTATATAAATAGTTTACTCTTCTACTTGCTGAAGTAACAAATGCTTCGTCCGCTGTTTTGTTTCCTTTCACAAAAGATAGATTCTACTCCTTGTTCACAAGCTGGGGTTTCAAGCACGTTAGCGGGATACCCGTGCAAACAGAGGGCAAAACGTGAGCCCATGGTTCATCTTTTCCACTTTGTGGCCTGTAGCAGTATAATCATATAAAATAGTACTTGAGTGACTATAATCAGGGCAAGCTATAATATACAGTGGTAGTTCCTTTCTCCCTGGTATTCGTGTATACAGAACATTATTTATCACTAGGAAGTAAATTCCCTGTCATTCTGAAGCACAGTAATCATCATGGAGGCTGGCTAAGTTGTTTTTGTAGGCAAAGCCTCAGAGCTGCATTTCTGGCTTATCTGCTAATGTTCAACATTTCCGTCACTCCAATTCAAGAATGTCAAGCCAAGAACCTACCGCAGGAGGTCAGTGCCATGATCCCCTTAACCCTGAGCATTCACTTTGGGTTATCAAGGGAAAAGTCAATGCCAAGGATGGCAAATAGGTTTTATTTCCTTAGTTTAACATGGTAAAGTAGCAGCAGAACCAGGAACCTGTGTTTGATCTGAAACCTGGGTCTGATCTGGCACTCCCTCCTTCAGGTGATGCTGCGTTATGGTGACTGGCATTCATCTTCACTGGTGAATTGCAGTACATGCTTCAACTGCAGTATGTAGCAACAGCTTTGACTGAAAAATGCCAGTAATGCTAGCAAACATGAACATCGCTTTTGCTTCAATGGCTTTAGGTATATAAATTGGGGATAGCATGAGAAAGTTTAAGAACATGTAGTATCAATACCTTACTTTCCAAATAAAGGTCAAGAGTTTGGGTTAACTCAGATACCAACAACTGGTTGAGGTTTTTGTTTTGCTGAGAAGATCGGTGGTGATACATCACTATTACTTTACTCTACGCTCTGGCTTCCTGAACTTGCAACTAAATATTTATATCAAATTCACCAATCTTTGGTTAATTTATAACAACTCATTGTTGTTATAGTACCAGAACTTTTAAATCCTCAGACACACGAACTATGGTGAAATCTTGGGCTTGACTGAATCAGAGTTTTGCTACTAATTTCCTCGTGCCAAAATTTCAATCTAAATGCAGAAAGCATGGGAATATTAGCGTTTAAAAGCTGAAATGTATTGTACTGAATGAATTCCAGCTGGAAAAAGGGTAGTGGACAGTGTGCTTGAAAGGAAGGATAAAAGACTTCTGGAGCACTTAAAGCGTGCATTCAACTTCATGATCTTCATGCTTTGCACTGCTGAAAATATCTTATGAAAGATAATCTTGATCAGCAATGGTCCCACTGTGGATTTATTTAATTATGGTTAAAAGACTGCGCTATGATAACTGCTTGAGGCTCCTAGGGAGTGTAACTTACACATATAGTCACACTTAAGCTTGTTTTATTGTTTAGTAAATCAAATATGAAGTCCAGCTCCTTCTAATTGTTTGCAGATGTAGGACATTTTCCTTCCAGTCCAGCAGCACTAAGTATTTTATAACCAATGTGAAAGTGTGGAGACCTCTGGTTAAAACAATAACATGCTCTGAGGAGCTGTTATTACTGACATCATAGGAGAGCATGAGGGGCCTTCTGTTTAACACAGATGTCCACTCCCTTTTTAAGCATTGGATAGGGAGGGTATGGTAGGCCAAACACATGCATGTTGGTTTGGAATAAACATGCATAAATGACACTACTCCTGTTGGGCTTTAGGAGGCTTCAGTGATGTGCTGAGCCCCACTGTCGGGAAAAGCATGGTGCAGTGTGGCTGGATCCTATTTCTATTGACAGGAATGAAAAACATTCAGCAAGGCACATGATTCTCTGCACTTCTTAATCTACCAAAACATGGCCATATGCCGGAGTTACAAAAGATACTTAATACCTTCTTAACTTCTGACCTGAAGAAAACAAGTGACAACTCTGATACTTATCAGTGTTGAGAGTTTTCTGCCTGCAGTACATACTGTTATTTATTGGAGACCACACAGCGCATGAAAGCCCCATTCAGATTGGACAGGGCTTGGAGTAAGCTGCTCTAGTGGAAGGTGTCCCTGCCCCTGGCAGGGGGTTGGAACTGGATAAGCTCTGAGGTCCCTTTGAACCTAAACCATTCTGTGACTCTATGAATAGCACAAATGCAGATTGATCACAAAGCATAGTGCCTTGCAGCAGACGATTCCAAGGAAATTACTTCAGTTTCCTACAATATAAATCAGTTTTACAACTACCAGTGATCAGAAACACATTCTTGTGTAACTGTGTTGATGTCAGAAGTGTGTGTAGCCAAAATTTCCTGGGAAATTCTTAGGAATGCTTTATGTGAGCAGTAAGTGCCAGGAACCCCGCAAACTGATGAAAAGATGAGGGGAGGTTATTCTGGAGTAAGATCTCTTATGTAGAAAATGTGCAGAACCCTGAGTTTGAAAACACAGCTTCAAGTTAAAACACTTTAAGTGTGTCTTAAATTCCGAGTTTGACCTTAACTAATCCCCCCTCTCCCCATAGTCAGTTCCCACTTCACTGTCAGTACTCAATTTGCCTTTACCTCTAAAGGGCTGCTGAATTGGTCTCTAAATTATAGATTCCCACATGTGGCAACTGCCACCACTCTAGGGAAGCAACTCGAATGTTCTGACCTGTCATTGTGGGAGCATCATTCCTATTGGGAAGAGGAAAAAACAGAGTAAGAGATGTTTCTAAGCAAGTTACTGAGATAGCTAATATTTGCAGCCACTTTTTGTCTGATAAAGAACCAAATAGCTGCACTCTGTTGCCTGCATACAAGGCTGAACTGGAGTTCTAGTGTGTTCTTAGGCTCTCTGTGACTGGAGTCTGCTCCTATTGAAGTCAAATGAAAATCACCCAATTAATTCAATTTTGTCAAATCCAGTCTGCAGGAAACCACTCCTAGAATGTTAATGACACTTGAATGAAAATAAGACCAAGCCAAGGTACCAAATAACCTGTAAACTTGAGGAGGGAAAAGAACTTTCTTTTCTTGCCTTCCTATCATGCTGGCAATACAAGCAAAGCAGCAAGCAAACATTCTTGCTCCTCAGCTGGATTAGCTACCTGCATTTCTCTATTCTCTTTATAACCCCTTTGTGCTACTGTGACTGTAAAATACAGGTGGGAGACAGATGGTAATACAACATATCAATGATTTCTTATAGAGAGAGAAATGCTTTTTTCCATATAGTTCTGTCTAGATTTGATGGATATTGGCCGCTTTTTTCCTTCTCTGTTGGGGGAGGAAAGGAATGAACTTGTTTTCTATGCTATGGTTATTTGTCACCTCATAATCATTTTAGGGGTCTCTTCATTGGTAGGGTCTTTTTTAAGCTTTCCAGTACTTTCCAAAGCAACTTATCTAGGCTTTTACCTTAAGAAGTTAACTTACTGAAAGAAGTCAACTTTGTGTAAGTGAAGTTAACATAGTTAACTTAGTGAAAGTAAGTCAAATAAGCCTAAAGACCTCTTCTCTAGATCTCTCCTTTTTGAGGAGGGAGGGGCAAGAGTGAGCAATTCATGATGTTTTGTTTTCCATACAGAAACCCCTTTCTATTATATGTATGTGTATATATTAGGAATGTGCAGCTAGCATACAAAGGACATAAAAATTGGGCAACTGCAGGTGCACTCAGCCTGGCCCTCTGCAGAACTGCCTCAGGTTCAGGTTGGAGAACCCGGGATGCCTGAAGCAGGGTGCTCACCCCTGACATCTTGGCTGGGTGCAAACTGTGCTTCTGAAGTGCATGGCCTAAAGAGCTCCACTCAACGTGCTTTGATGTGCCTCACTGAGAGGTCTTGGAACATGCAAACCAGATCCCCTCCAGATGAAACTAAACCTGAACTGCACTGCAGGAGTGATGCTAATACACACAAGCACTAACAAGCCTTCAGGCTCCAGGACCAGACTAGAGAGACTCTCAGAAATGTAGGTGCTTGGAACAGTGGAGCCTCCCCACCAGCTTCTGTTGTGCTCTTACGAACCCATAGTTTGCTAATGTAGAGAAAACCTAAAATCACAGAATGGGTAGCATTGGAAAGGACCCTAAGGTCAACCAGCTCCAACTCCCTTCCCATGGGCTTGTCACACTAGATGATGTCACCCAAGGCTCTGTCCAACCTGGCCTTGAACACTACCAGGGATGGAGCATTTACCACTTCTCTGGGCACCCCGTGCCAGTGCCTCACCACCCTCACAGTAAAGAACTTCTACTTTATATCTAACTTGAACTTCCCCTGTTTCAGTTTGAACACATCATCCCTTGTCCTATCACTATGGTCCCTGATGAAGAGTCCCTCTCCGGTATCCAAAATACACCTGTTTCTTAGGCTGGCCCCAGAAACTTTTTGGAGAGCCTTTAATGAAATATTGCACCAAGTTTTCCCCCTTCTTGTATTTAAGGAATGCTTTAAAAAACGCTTTCAGGACTACTTTTAAAAGAGCCTGAGTTGTGACAAGTTTAGATCCAGAGTTGTTATCCTCAACAACACGAGACCTGCTGAGTTTGATAATAGGGTGAGGAAAGACACTTTGGTAGGAAAAATAAGCTCTAGTTATCTGTTTTAGGATTCCATTAATTCATCAAAGTGCTTACTTGGGCACAGTCCATATGTACATATGTTTGCTGCAGTACTTCAAGTGGAGAATACTTGTGGCCAGCAGTAGCCACCTTAAGAGACTGGCCATGCCCTTTGAACAGTAATTACTGGGAAAAGCCACAGGAATTTTGCAGGTCTGAGAGACTGCACCACAGAAGGCTGCAAACTGACAGTTCACAGCTCTTGGTACTGAGTGTTCATAGACGCCAATTAACTCCTCATACATTTGGGTGCATCCTGCAGAGGTCATCTTTCATCAGCCCGTCCTGAACCAATTGTTCAAGCCGTTAATGTGTGAAACTGCTGCCCTTTGCTGCAAAGAGCCCTTTCTGGAGCATCTCTTTAATAGTCTTGAGGGACCTGAAGAGAGGTCACAAAAACTCATCTTGTTTTGAGGGCCTTAGGGCCTGTTTTGGGGCATTTTAAAAACTTTGGCCACTCTGAATCATCTCCCCATCTGTGCTATTTGCACAGCTGTGAGTGTCATGTCAAGACCTTGGATAGATCTTCTCTGTTCTGTCTGACCATTTTACTGTGAACATCCATCATGAGCATAAATATTAGCAGCTGCTTTACTTTCTTGAGTTCCTTACTGCTTTTCCATTATCCTGACCCCTGCAGGAATATGCTCAGGACGTTGCAGCTCAAGATTCTTACCATCTGCTAAGCACACTGAGCCTGAGGCAAGCTTCTGAAAGTTGTATTTACCTCAGCTTCTTGAGCTGTGATTATCCAGGCAAGCCTAATCTAGACTTGAAGTTTAAGTAAACTCATTAGCAGTTCTCATGGCTTCTTCTTCAAGACAAATGGGATTGTGCAGTAGTCCCATTGACTGTCACACTTTGGGGTTTGATTTGTTGATTGTGAAAAGCCTGTTTGCTTAGCAGTTCTGATGAGGCTAATGTTTTGACAGGCAGAACATAGCAAATGCATTCAGTAGGCCTGAAGAAAGTCCAAACCTTCAGCCATCTGTCCTCCTTCAGAATCTCACTCCCTGAGCTGGAGGTCTTTTTCATGATGTAGTCAGGAATAACACCAGATAGCAAAAGAGAAGAATGTGCTTATGTCTTGATCGTGACAGAGCATCCCAGTATACTTGGCACACCATTAAAAGGCACAGAGTATTTATATCTCTCTTCATGGAATTCCCTGTGTCTGTGGCAAACACTGACACGAGCATCCTAGAAGTCAGCAAACCCTACAAGGAGCTATAGCTGTCATCTGTTGCATTCTATAGCATCAAAGAACTTAAAACTTGATTTGTGGGAGCACAAGCTGGCTTCAGTTCCCTGTTTCAATACCTGCTGTCAATGAATTGTGGTTAACAGCATTGCAGTGATACCAAAACTTTTCCTAGCAATAACAGCAGTGTGAGAGCACCCTGGCAGCCTCTTTTAGCACCTTCCTTGGATAATTTCATAGTGATACAATTGCCATTTTGTGGATAGATTTCTTTCTCCCATACTTCCATGAAATATTGCAGCAATGTTCTCCAATGTGTTTGTTTTGAGCAGGTCTGCAGTTATTTCATCCTGGTCTACTACTGCATTACATATAGTTCTTGAGCCTGCTGAGGAAGGCTGGGTGCTCCTCCTTTCTCCAATTGTTTGCTCAGGGTAATTTCCTCTCATCCAACACTTTTTGCTCTGTTTTCAAACCCGATTTGGATTATTTAATACAAAATGAACAAGCTCTTAACCCGTGTTCTACTTTCATTTTTGAAGTTTGGGTTACCGAGTCACCTTTTCTAACCCCAGAACATTTCTGAAGGATCTCAGCATTACATAGTTTTTCAAGCTCCATGACATTTCTTGAGCGTTTTTACTGATAGAATCATAGAATAGTCAGGGTTGGAAAGGACCTTAAGATCATCCAGTTCCAACCCCCTGCCACGGGCAGGGACACCTCACACTAAACCCAAGGCTATGTCCAACCCGGCCTTGAACACCACCAGCAATGGAGCACTCACAACTTCCCTGGGCAACCCATTCCAGTGCCTCACCACCCACACAGTCAAGGATTTCTTCCCCATATCCAATCTAAACTTCCCCTGTTCAAGTTTGAACCCGTTACCCCTTGTCCTATCACTACAGTCCCTCATGAAGAGTCCCTCCCCAGCATCCCTATAGGCCCCCTTCACATACTGGAAGGCTGCTCTGAGGTCTCCACACAGCCTTCTCTTCTCCAGGCTGAACAGCCCCAACTTTCTAATCCTATCTTCATACAGGAGGTGCTCCAGTCCCCTGATCATCCTCGTGGCCCTCCTCTGGACTTGTTCCAACAGTTCCATGTCCTTTTGATGTTGAGGACACCAGAACTGCACACAATACTCCAAGTGAGGTCTCAAAAGAGCAGAAAACTAGTTCAAGAGCTGGAGTTCAAAACTGTTCTTTTCCTCATTTTTTTCTCTTTCCAAGTTATTTTCTTCATTTCTTTCTCATGCTGGCAAAGGAAGATGATAGCTACTCTTTCTCTTTGCCTTTCTGTCTGTGCCAAAATAGTCCTATAGGCAGAACAAAGCTTCCCACAAACACAGAAGCGGTCTGTTTGATTCTTCACTGTACCACTTAGTGATGCTTATGTTCTTTTGCATATCCTTAACTAAGGAAGAGTATCGCCTGTGCTACAGCCAAGTGAACCAGCGTCCACCATTAGCTGTGTTTAAGCTTGGTTTCATACAAGTTGAGCTTGGCTCTCTTCTTTCATTATATTACAGAATCCTCTCATCTTCCTTCGTTGATGCTTTTTAAGCTTTTTTTTTTTTCTGGACTATCACCATTTATGCATGTTCTGTAATAATTCAGACAAGATTTAATCATCCTTTCAGCTGAAGGGTTCTTATCAAAGAGAGGTTTGCCACATACCTGTCAAAGTTCAATTGCTTCTGTCCACCTGCCTGAAAGACCTGAACTTGGCTGTTAAGACCTCTTCTCTCTGTATGTGACAAGAATATATGGAATAGGTAATCAGCCATATATAGTTCATGGATAAAAAGCATGAAATTTCACAAAGATTCTATCTGGTTTCATCTTTAAAGTGCTGCATTTTGGGTTTTGTAGCAACCAGGTAGCATTAGTTTTTGAGAGAAAGCTATTTATCATAATTCAATATACAGCAAAACATAACCTGAAAGAACACATTACATGCAGAAGAATTCTGCTTGTACCTTCTTTCACTGACATTTTAACTTTACTAAAAATACAAGAGAGTTTGGCAATTACATGTAGCTCAGCATACATGCAGTTACTATAAATACCTTCTATGCTCATCCACATTTGTTTCATCTGTTGATCTGAAATCATGTTAAAAGTTGGTTCTGTTGTAAGTATAGAGAAGAAATCTCATCTTTGTTATGTGTAATTATATGGTAAAACCTGTAGCTTTGAAGCTGAAAAAGTTACTAAGCAAACACGTGTGACACACACCTTTATAAGCTACAGTGCTAAGAAAAAGCTCCTCACACCCACAAAGGAATTAGACATTTTCTGGCATAATGTGTCCCAATCACATAATTCAACATTTCTAGAACTAGATATTCACGAGACACTTACCTGTTGCTGTTACCAAATACCTTAAATAAGTAACTCCTACCTAAAAAAATGCCCCAGAACTATTCTGCAGTTAGGTGGTGGGGTTTTGCTTCTTTGGTTTTGGGGGGGAAAGGAGGGGGGAGTTGGTTGGGATTTTGAGGGCTTTGGGGTTCTTATTACACAGCTTCCTTATTTTCATTTCTTAATGTCAAACCATTAGTTTTCAGAGGGTGGGCAAAATAGTACCTGCTTGGTCTTGACCAATGGTGATAATGGTGATGACCAAATGTCTAGCCACAAGTAAAATTCATAAATGGGTTGATAAAGGATTCAGCATACGAAGGTATATCTATGTCCTGGGTAGAGGCAATTCTTTGGGAAGAATCTGTCTTTATTAACTCCTGATTGAAGAAATCATGCCTTTGAGTAGACATCTCTCAGTATCTTTTAAGCCTATTTAAATCAGTTCTGAAAGGGAGAAGACATGGCTGAGCTTTCCTTTACAAGCTGAATTTAATCTGAAGGAAACTTCTAGTCTAGTCATGACCCGAGATGACATGATAAAGCAAATCTGACGTTGCACTTGAGCGGGTTCAATCCATGCCTGAGCAGATGTTCTGTGCGGTTTCCTGAGTACAAACAGAACTTGCTTAAGGATTTTTATCCCCATATGCCTGCATGGGTGGGATTTCTGTTAACAGGTAACTGGTCACAATGTGTGCAGTCAACCCGCAATGGGTAGTGAAAGCAACATCAAATACAGTGATTTGAAAGGTTCCAGCCTCACTGGCTTCGGGAATGGTTTTTGTCTATCAACACCAGTAAAATCTTCAGCCTGAGTTTTCAAAGTAATCTGTCACTGTCTACCCATGAATTTTTACTGCCAAAAAGATGGTGTTTATAAAGCACAACTGGCCTTCTGCTGGCCTCTGAGTAAATAATCTCATCTATTTAGAGACTACTGACACCTAAATTCCACTCTCAGATGTAACTTGCACCAAAAGAACTTTGAGTCAGACTGCTGTGTAAAAGTGGCGTTTGTACAAAGACTTAAGGGTGGGCTTCAGTAATTAAAATTCACAAGAGTTAAAGAAATCCAGGGTGGGAGAAATAAGACAAATTATGGGATGAAACTATACCATAATGCCAGGGAAACGGTAATATCAATTATGGCATATCTCTCAGCATCAACACTACTGTAACAGCTGCCTGTTCTAACAGAAGTAGTTAGGATTAGAAAAGGAAAGGATTTTTGAGGTGTAACAGTTTTCTGCATGGTTTCAAAGAGGTTGTAAATAAGCTGACATTTAATACGAGACTGGCACAGAGGAAAGGAATAAAACATGGCAAAGTGAGCAGAGATTTAGTTGTGATTTTAGCTGCCTTTTGACCTCTCTGATAAAACTATCTTGATCAGAAAGATGGAAAAAGCAATCTCTTTCTTGTCTAGATTTACTCCACGGAGATTTTGGGGTATCTGGGCTGCACTAGAAAAGAGACGTAATCAAACACACATTTAGAAGCAACAAATACAGTTCAGGATTGGGAGCAGGTTCACCTAAGTTGATAAAGACAGCATCGCTTCAAGAAATAGATACTATTGAGTGCCTTAAAAAATACTGAATTCTACATCAAATTTGAAACCATTTTGCTTTGCACCTGCATTACCGCATCTTACTTGTACTTTTATATCCTGTATTTAAAGCACTTTCTTAGTGGATTAATTTGTTCTCAAGAGACTTTCTTATCAGGAACAAGTTCTCCACATAACTTTTAGATGATAAAGGTGAACCAGATAAGACAATGTACTGCCTGCCACATTTAGGGCTAGTTAGAAGCAGTAATATCAATGGGCAGTGTTGCAGTTAGTGCATAGTCACATCAGAAAGAAGCAATGCTGTGGAACACCCACATATCTGCCCTTGTAGGCTGTGAAGATACCTTCCTTGTTTCATATCTCCCAAAAGTGGCTGGAGACTGAATCAGAAAAGTGTGCAGAATCCAAATGTCATTCCCATTTCCCAGGGGTAATATAAAAGCTCATTCTCATCTGAAGTCATTCTGCTTGTATTTACTCTGCCATCTAGATCTTCTTCAGTCTTATCTGGCTTAATGTAAAGGATCAAGACAGATTTTCTTTCCAGCTTGCTCCTTGAGTAGAAATGAAGTTCAAGGTGGTTGCAAGATCCTAAGGTACTGCCAACATTTCAGGCTCAGTATTTTTTACCTAGTGCAGAAGGCATTGTACAAGCAGATAAAAGTAATGGAATCATAGAACAGTTTGGGTTCGAGGGGACCTCCAAAGCTCATTCAGTTCAACCCCTCTGCAATGAGCAGGGACATCTTCAACTAGATCAGGCTGCCCAGAACCACACGCAGCCTTGAATGTCTGCAGGGGAAGTCAAGTCAACACCACTGCACTGGTTGAGCACCTCTTGGGCTGCTGGTGTTAGAAGTGTGAGAGCATTACTCAAATGAGCCTGATGTTGGGAGAATTATAACCGTCTTGATATGGTTTGTGCACTTCAGAAAGTGGGTGCAGGAGAAACCCACCCATTTTTCCAATCAAAACCACTGTATGACCATTATTTAAACAATCCAGAAAATATATTCATGAGTTTTAATCTCCTATTAGGCATGTGGAAAATGATGATTTTGAGGACAGGGCTGCTTTTGCTATTGTGTGTGTTCGAAGTTAGAGTATTCCTCTACCAGAAACTGTGGTTCTGTGTGCCTAAGAAAAGGGAAAAATCCCCATTTCTAGAAGATATGTTTATGAAAAGGCTGCCTCATTATGTCTTTAAATCAAAACCTTCTCTCCATTATGATTACACTCAGATTTCAGTATGCACCACGAAGAGAATCTCTGCCTTACTATGTATGCAGATTTATAAGACTCTAGGCACCTTTGAAATAAATTGAAAGCACAGCCATGTAATAAAGCCAAACCCAGACACTAGCCAAGGAGATCCGCCCAGCAACACCCTCGAACACCCTCAGCCTCTTCCCCTAAGCACAGCTTTAGAGCTCTAGTCTTGATCTTGTCTCCGCTTTCTCCACCCTCCCAAAGCTTCCTGGGGGATTCCCCAGCAAGCGGAGCAGCCGGAGCCTGCGAGCGGCTCTTCCTCATGCACAAACGCTTCACTCGCTCGGCTTTCCTACCTGTGAAACAGCTCAGGAGTGGGGCTGTTTGCAGTCTGCTCAGCCTGTTTCAAGGGGGATACTGTAAAAGAGGAGCAGCTCACAGCAGGAGGAAGCAACAGTTTGGGGGTGAGGAGAGATTGAACAACTGAGGGGAAAGATGTGTGGCAAAACCCCACTGAAATAATAGAAGGGTTGGAGAAAGCAGGTTTGCAGCTGCTGTTTCCCACTTTGAAACACAATTCAAAGCTTCATTTCTGATTCTGAAAGGTGCGGTCGGAGAACCCCAGGAAAGGGAGTGCTTCCTGAACTCACTGCTAGAGGGTATCAGGGAAGCCAACAAGTTAAGAACCTTATTAAACAAAAGTCTAGACATTTTATACAGTGGGACCAGGAGTTAAAGGGCAGCAACTTCTGGTAGCAAACCTGATTTATATGTTTAGGGCAATCTTTAATAATTAAGGAATGTTGGGATGCTGGAGAGGGGCTCTTTGTCAGGGGCTGTAGTGATAGGACAAGGGGTGATGGGTTAAAACTGAAACAGGGGAAGTTCAGGATACATATAAGGAAGAAGTTCTTCACTGTGAGGGTGGTGAGGCGCTGGCACAGGGTGCCCAGAGAAGCAGTGAATGCCCCATCCCTGGCAGTGTTCAAGGCCAGGTTGGACAGAGCCTTGGATGACAAGGTCTAGTGGAAGGTGTCCTTACCCACGGCAGGGAGTTGGAACTGGGTGATCTTAAGGTCCTTTCCAACCCAAACCATTCTGTGATTCTATGATGAGGGTAATTGTAAGAAAGTGGACTGGCAATATCTGTACCTTTCCGAGGTATCACACACTGCCTGATTTGACAAAGCATACTGAGTTCAATTTTCCATCTTTCTGCACTTGGTGACTGCTACAACCTGTGATTGAGCATAAATTCCCCAAAGCTTTGATTAATCCATCTGGTGGACATCAGATGTTCAGTACTGCAGTGGAACCATTCCCTGCTCTGCAAGCTGCAGAAGGTTGAGGCTGGTTTTAGAGCGCACAAACCAGTAAAGTTTCATTGAAAGTTAAAACCATTGGGAAATTTCAGGCAGAAGTTTCAGTAATTCTGACAAAGTGAGGTACAAACAGTCTGGTCTGATTGTTAGCTCTCAAATGCATTTAAAACACTGCTATATGGAAAAGAAACTAGGTCTTAATAACATTTTCATCATAGGAATCACAGTTTGTTATTGTGAGTGTTCAAGGCCGGGTTGGACAGAGCCTTGGGTGGCATGGTTTAGTGGGAGGTGTCCCTGCCCATGGCAGGGGGGTTGGAACTGGATGATCTTAAGGTCCTTTCCAACCCTAACTATTCTATGATTCTATGAAGAGCATGCAATACTGCAATTCAATGACATCCTTTCGTGCTACCGCAGCTTTCAAGATCCTGACTTAGGCTCCATCCTGGAAAACATGTGCTTGTAGAAGGAAATCTGTCCTGCTCTGAACAGCTCAGTGGTGCGTGGGTTTCCATACTTCAACAAGCACACGCTTTCCACAGGACTATTGCTGTGTTTAGTGCTGTATTTGGGACAAAACCAGCAGCAGCAGCTTATATAATTCTTTGCATTTGATTGTTTGTTTTAGTATCTGTCATGTCCAACCTCGCCAAAAACTGGCCTCAGCAAATTCTGGCTCATGGATGCTGTGGGAGCCCCGGGGGCTCCATACACATGCCTCATCTGTGACCAAACAGGGGCTAAGGAGCCATTTCACAGCGCCTTGTCCTCAGGGTGGAGTCACACTCCTCCAACAGCTATGATCAGTAGGCTGAAAGCAAAGTATTAAAGAGACCAAAGGGACCAATTGGGATTTGCACTGACTGAATGGCCGTTCGGGGGGTTCAGCCAGAAAGAATGATCCTGAGTGTCTAAAAATATGAAAACCAGCAAAAAAGGCGACACAAAAATGTTGTTTTAATTTGGCTGTAACAGTCCAAGCGGGACAGCCGTGGGATCTGCCTGGATCAACTGGAGGCCATCACTGCAAAACACCGCAGAAGCTCACGCAATGCACCAGCTCACACGCACTGCAGCTTTATGGCATGAAGTTCCAGCACTGTCTCTGTCACACAAGTTCAGATTCAAGGCAGCATTACTGTTCCGTTGGGATGTGATTGGGATGGGCTGGGTAGACAACAGCCCTTAAAAACTGGGATGATAATATGCAGGTTTTTCCATTCCTATCATTTGTCCTTAATTTGAGAAATTAAATGCTTATGTGCCATTGTTAACTATTCTTAGCACTAATTTCACAACTTAGCCCAGGGATGACCAAATGGCTTCTTTACAGGGTTTCTTTTCCCCTCTCAGTTCACATCTGTCCTGCATTTATTTACTTTGGTGCTTAGGTTGCATAAAAATAAGTGTTGTGACTCAGCCTCCATAAATGTTCTAATCAGAAACCTCACTTGACTCAACTACTGCCTGAAGAACACTATCTGAAAAGCCAGAGGGTAGAAAGGTAGTTCCCCATCCTGGTTAATAGCATAGAGCGTATTTACAACATCACAGAAGGATTCAGGTGAGAAGGCAGCTCAGGAGGTCTCTAGTCCAATGTTCTGCTCTAAGCAGGGTCAGCTCTGAGATTAGAGTTCATCAGACCTTTGGACCAGGGAGGTTTACCAAGTCACGGCTTGAAAATCACTGTGGATGGAGAGGGCACAACCTTTCTGGGCAGCCTGTTCCACTTCTTGGCTGCATTAATGGTGAAAGAGGTTTTTCCATGTATCCAGTCAGAACATCTCCTCTCAGTTCACCCTGGATTGATAAAGTCAGACAAGGGAGAGATGTGCTAAAGATACAGATTATTTTTCCGCCTTCATTTTTCATTGTACTTCCAGCTGGTTTGCATTAATCCCTCAATTTTACCTATCAAACTATTTAGATTGATTTTCTTCAACAAGATTATATTAATATTATATTACATTTATATTAATATAAATACCCATTTTGGGGTTTTACCTACTGCCAGGACTATTTCTTACTGTAGTTTTCAGAACAGAAAATTGTATCAAACTGCTGTATTTGTGGAAAAAATTGGTTTGTTTTCTTACTAAAGATGAAGGTGAGGAAGTGCTTTGTATAAGTGAAATGAACACAATCCTGGGGCAGCTCTAGGTTTGAATGCAAACATGTTCAGGGGGAGCAGACTAGAGAGAAGCTGAATGTCATTCCCAGCTTCCCATGACCCAAATCTTGCTACAAGGGAATCTCAATTTCAGTTTGGAAAAAACCAAACAAACAGGAATAGCAATGTGTATCCACAAGCCAGGAAAAAACAGGAAAACAAAGTTTCACTGACTGGTGTCTTTGCTACTTAACATACAAAGCTCTGAATATATGCAAGGATTTATTCATACCTAATGCCCACCAAACTTCATAAAGGACTGAAAGTATATCAAGACTGATTTTAATAGGCAAAACCACTGTTTATACTTTGAGGTATCATATTAAGACACACTCAGTTGTGTTCCATCATTTGAAGCACATTTGGATCCCGGCAATTCCACTGACATCTTTGCACACGCCTAAATTTAACACAATTCCTGAATGCTGTCCTGAATAGGAATGAATTAATCCTTCACCTTGTTGATAGGAATTTTAAAGAGCCTCACTAAAATACTTGCCAGAGCAAGCCTGTAATTCCAAGCACAGACTAATCCTACTCACGGGTGGGTAGGAAATGCTTGGAAGTATTGGAGGGAGTAGTCTTGATCTGAAGGAATGGTGCTGTTTACTCAGCTTGCAGTTGCATTGCTGGGACAGAGTTTGCAGCTGATTCTGCTGAGTATCCATCTGGTCTCACATCTAATAGCACTGTCCCTTTTAGGTACTCTTCACATCATTTCTGTATCTGCTTCATTCTTTATTCTCTCCTCCTCTCTCTTTACTTCAAGTGGCAGCAAGTGCCAGAAAGTGACTGAAAACAGCAATTCACACTGTGCTCCTGGAGAAATTACTATACAATTAGCAGCATTGCAACGTGAGTTTCAAAATGTTAATGAAATAAAGCTGCTCCTTTAGGAAATGAGATACTTTATGATTTATGGTGACTCTGAGCAGGACTGTGAGCAGTGCACAGTGCCAGATGGAAAAATGTTGTTGCTTTTACTAGCCAGATACTTCATGCCACTTCTGTGGGAAGCGATGCCTGGCTTGACTGATAAAATCATCTCCTCGGTATCCCCTCTGTAAAAGCTTATCCCTTCTAGAAAGTGAATTGTTATGATCTGAAAATCAGGTATATTTTCTTCATCCTGAGGAGCGGAATGATGCAGTGGACATGAGTGGTTTGGGACAGAACGACACGTAGCTGTGTGTTCACACAGTTCTTTCCATGAACTTCTCAGACTCATCTTCTGGCTCGAGAGGCTTTGCTCTCTACTACTGGACATTTTGGGCGAGCACATGTACATGTAATGAGTATGAAGCCTTGTGGGACAAATAAAAATTACCGCACAAATAAGAGTCCTAATAAATCAAGCCCAAGAGTTTGAGGTCAATATGCAGAATTAACCCATTTACTGAATGTTCTGGAGATAAGAGATCATTGTTCTTTGCTTTGAAAAGATTTCTGGGTTTCATATGTACTCAGCCCTTAACTTATCTGTTATGCTTTGCTTCCTTTTTATTTTCCTTTCATTGAAAATGAGACCTAACTCCTTAAAAATCATTTGGACTTGATCCTAAAACACATTGAACACTTTGCAGTCCTTCGGAAAATAACAGAATACAAGAACTTTCATGACTTAGTTTTCATTTCTCTGAAACCTTTCTTTGAAACCTTGAAATCAGTTCAGAAGATCCTATCTTGTTCTTTCTTTTCTTCCATAGTGATCTTTTTGCCAGTCCATGAATTCTCCAAAGCATACTAACAGTCTCTTAGATCCTAAATAAGTTTAGATGCAGATCTAGCTACAGAGGATGTTCAGCTAACTGCTGGAAACCAATCTTGTCATTGGTCTTCCACCAGTTTTTTGCATATCTACTGGTAGCATCTAATTAATTAAAACCAGCCTCTAAGTCGATGGAGTTGGTAGGTGCTATATATGGAAGTTTTCAAGCTATTAAAGCCTTCACATTTAGAATCTGTTAAAAAACCTGCCCTCCTCTTCAGTAGTCCCTGTGTGGAAATCCTCTGTTTTGCTTATAAAGAACTTCACAGGCCACAGATGTCATTACCTGCCAGGCTGGTTCTTGCTCTCCTTTGAAATCCTCTATTCTGACACTACAGGTTGCTCGCAAGTGGCCCTGTCTTTGAGTTCAGAGTCTGCCTATCAGCAGAACAGTGGAATCCTTATCCATGAGCTTCTGTAGACCAACGGCACAGAGAAATACAATTACTATGTTAGATGTCTGAAGCTTACACAATAAATGTGAAGTTGATTAGCCTGGGGGAAGTCTTAATGTTGCAATAGTTTGGGTTATGCGAGGTAACACAAACTATAGTAGCATAATAATAACAGGAGTGGTAAAATTATCAAAACACCTTACTTTTAAACACTTCAGCTTCAGAATTTTGAGCAGTTCTTCCCCTAATCCTATTGGTAACATGCTTGTAGATGTTTACTTTTCCTCCACCATGAATGGAGCATCTTACTGATACTTGGGTACTTATCTCCTTGCTTTACCTTTTAATTCTATTCTTTGCTCTTGGCATTAATTACTTTGATACAATTAGTCTCCCCTAAAGTCATCCTCTGTCAGTTCATCTCTTGCCTCAGCAGTTATTAGAAGATAGCACTTCCACAAGGAAAATTCATTTATTTTGCCACCCAGCAGATGAATGGGCATGGCATGGACTTTCCCCTGTACTGCACAGCTGCAAAGCCAAGTGGACAATCAGACGTACTGGAATTAAACCCATCTGGAAGGCATTTGAGGCTACAAGGCATCTATGAAAACCTTCAGTGTGATTGACAGCTCTTTCCAATAGCTTTGATGGAAGTTCTAAATTGAGAAATCTCTTCTCCCATCCTGCAAGAATTTATGAGCAAACTTTATTCTGACCAACCAATATTGGCCTGTATTCAGCAGCACATGAGGCCCTCATGTTCCCCTGTGGCTTGTGCTCATCAGTTAACCTCTGCAGTGGTCATGGAAAGGCTAAAGTAGATTTTAATCAAACATTTATGACTGTCTACTTAGAGCTAGAGAGTTGTGCTGAGCAATGTGCTCATGATGTTCTGGGCATCCCTCAGGAATGCCAGGATGAGACAGGCTATATATCCTTGGCAATTAGCTCATACGCTCAATTTGCAAGAAGATCAAAATCTGGGACCTTGGGCCTTTCAAAGAGGGAACGGAACAGACTGAAAACCAAGCTAAACACCTTCTGAAGAAAAGACAGAGAGAAGGAAGGGCCTCAATGCTGCCTTTCCAGGAAGGACGACTAACACTTCCCACTCTTCTTTCTTCCTGGATCCAGGAGTAAGAGAAACATCTCAACAGTGTTAAACAACTTGTCCAGTGAATCCATTAGGGTCTCTTCCTTTCCTTCCCCATATTAGCTACAAAACCAATTCCTATTTATTCCTGCAGGTCTCTGGAGGCACAAAGCCTGGTTTGTATGGGCATCTGTACTAACAGTTGACCTGCAGTAGATCTCCTTCTACCTGCACAATAGGCTCCATGCTGCTGGTGCTTTTCAGTGCCTGCCAGTGACCTAGAGCCAAAAGACATATAGAATCATAGAATAGTTTGGGTTGGAAGGGACCTTCAAAGCTCACCTAGTCTAACCCCTTGCAATGAGCAGGGACATCTTCAACTAGATTAGGTTGCCCAGAACCACATCCAGCCTGGCCTGGAATGTCTCCAGGGACCATCCACCACCTCTCTGGGCAACCTGTGCCAGTGTTTCACCATCCTCTTTGTAGCAAATTTTTTCCTCACGTCCAGCCTGCCAGACATCAAGCAACTGCTAATAGCAGTGCACCCCTCTGAGGGCTGAAATGGTTAATGTCTCCATGTGGTTGGCTCCGCTGCCTATGTACCATCACCATGCTCTGGGGAGCACCCACACTTTGTCACAACCACAAACAGTTTCAAAACCAACAATTTTCTTTACTTAGGTTGTAAAGTGCTCTTTCAGGCATTTCAAGAGTCAAGGGATTGCCAGAGGAGCCTCTTCTCCTTCCTTGATCACCTTGCAAAGCTGATTTTCTCACCAGAGTGTGTTTTGCCAAAGCGTGTTTCTCTCCCAGCACTCCCTTACCTGTGTTCTGTACATTTGAAGATCGTCTCGAGACTTGCACAAGGCTGTATCTATTTTAGTTATGTTTTTATTGGCAACTCATGTATACTACCATGCACCCACGTGAATGAAATTACAGAGCCTGGACAACTTTTGTACAGAGTTCCTCTGGCCACAGCTTCTCTGTGGGTTTCGTTTGGCAGAAGTGATATCAAGCAGAAGTCTTTTCCCTCAGCTTCTGATGTAAACTAAAATACACCTTATAAATAGAAAATACAGGCACTGAGAGCATTGTCTTTGGGCAAACAGCCACCTTTGGGCTATGGGAAAAATCCAGTTAGATATGATTCATAAATATAATGAATAGGGTGCCATAAACTCGCTTTGCTTTTCACAAACAAAGGCACATTCTCCACCATGAAAACTTAGAAGGGCAGAATGCAGAGGAATAGGGAAAGAAAACCAGGAGAAAAGTCAAAGCTGAGGATTTAAGGGAAGAAATTAAAATGGGAGCTTGAACCAGAGTGGAAAGTGTAATTCTGAAGAGCATCAGCCAATGTGTGGAGTAAACCAAGGGGCTTTGTTGGGCCCAGGATCCCTCTGTACCTCACTTGTGATGAGCTCCAGCTTTCATTTAGCAAAATGCAAAGTGTAATGCATTTCAAGAAGTTAGTTTGTTCTTTTAAGCTCCAGTTGAGTTGAAGGATCCTATTGATTACAGCTGGAGCTGGATCTAGCCTGAGCTGACTGTGTTCTCCTGGCAGACTCTCACTTGTAAATGCCTTGCATCTCATCCAGCAGTGATAATGATGTGCCTAGATGATGTGGCAGCAATTATTTATCTGCTGCGTTAGGTTTTCTCCTTGAAGCTGGCCAAGTACCCTAAAGTCAGACCATAGAAAGGGATGCTTCCATTTTCATCAAATCTTACGATTTCTTCTGAAGATTTGTAACAGCTCTGGTGTAGTTTAAGTAGTCATTTGTTTCCTCACCCTCACTAATAAATCTGGGAGCAAAGAGCCCTATTCCACTATATTTAGCAAGTTGAAACACGTTACAAATAACCTTGTTATCTGATAGCACACCCCAAAGGAAAACCCCTCAAACCTTCTGCTTTCCCAGGTTTCTGAGCATCCTCCCTCCTAACCATAGAGGAAGCTGAAAACAGGGAGCGGTGTTGACCTTGGTTGCTCTCTGACTGGATTTACACACTTGCCTAATACTGTGTAAATACTGGAAAATAAAGCATGGATCTTGTCAAACTTAAGAACTTTGCAAATAAGGAGCATTAGAAACAGCACAAACAGCAAATAGAGCTGAAGTATCTACTGCCAAGTCAGTGAGAGATCCCACGTCCTGCCTGGCAATCAGTCTAAATACATCCTTTCTCCCACTTCAAGTGACCTTTTCAGGTCAGCAATGTTGTGTGTTAGCTTAATATTTTAAAACTGGAACTTTACTGGTATTTGGCCTACTTTTTCCTATTTATTTTCTAAACAAATGCTGGCCACTCCCTGCTCTCAGTAACCTTTTAAGCTTCGCCAGGAGTCTGCGAAGATCACAAGGTAGAAAAAGAAAGCAGAGGAATAAAATCACATGCTCAGGCAAACAAAAGCAGGTTGCTGCATTCCACCATCCCCACAGCCCTGCAAGCAGACTTCAGGAGGCTTCTCCTTCCTCTAGGAAACGCTGCTGAAACCTCAGTTTCAGTGAAAAGTGCCAGGATTATGGTAGCACAGCATCTGTTCCGAGGCAAACCCATTTAGCTTCCCAGCCAAAGGGAAAAAAGAGCTGCCCCAGTTGCTACTTCTACTTGATTGCTTAAGGGCAGCTGGGAAGTGAGATCCTGAGCCTGAGAGCAGAGCCCATCACGGTTTTAAGGCAAAGTAATTTTGGATGAAAAAATAGCTCTCTCTTCCCAAGGAAACTTCTGGGTTTAAAATGTTCGGTTTTATTTATTACAAGCTCATTGAAAGAACAGAGTCATTTTTTGGTGTCTTTTTTGTTCCTGAACACAGAAAAAAAGTGGCAAAACCCCAGAAAAATTATAGTTTGGGGCCAGAAATAATAACAATTTTCAGTTTTAAGGGTTTTTTGTCAGGTTTTTGAAGGAACAATTGCTTCCCAAGCACCAACTTACGATCTTCAACAGACTGTACGCCCTCAACTTAATTCAGTTTCCCCCCTTGGCCATCCCACATTGCCACAGGCCATCATAACATCCCTTGGGCTCACGTGTTGCTCTTGTCATGTCCCATATAGCTGCAACCACAACAGGACATGTTCTCCAGTGCTACTCAGGGTGCACGGTACCACCTTGGCACTTGCTCTTTAGGCCTTCTTCTAACAGCTCTGATTTTTGGACAGGGCCTTGGATGACACAGTCTAGTGTGAGGTGTCCCTGCCTATGGCAAGGGGCTGGAACTGGATGATCTTAAGGTCCTTTCCAACCCAAACCATTCTATGATTATACTTTGAATCAGAAACAACAGCAGCAGGAGACACAGGTCAGCAGGTACGTAGGAGCTCTGCGGTCAAAAAGTGAGCATCAAATCCACCATGGTGATCGAACCAGATCCCACTGCTTGTCTGTGGATAATAAATTCTATCTCTGCAAGTGAAAAGCAGCTAGGTTTGTAGGGCTTTTATGTATGTGCCTTGCTTTTCCCTTTCAAACAAAGAATGTATTAAAACTTCGTTTTAAGCCCTCTTCATGTTACGAATGATATGGAAAATGGGATTTTCCACTTTTATTCAAATGGAGAGCCAGCTAATGGGACTTCTTAAGGCCAGATAGAAGTTTACAAGACACTGTTCCTGATGGTTTTGTTAGATCAGAACTGTACAGCACAGCTTGTTTGTGGCATACTCAAACTGATATTGCCACAGAGATCTTAACGTCTGCACATTCACTTCACATCGCTTGAACTGCGCAACCTGAACATTGTGTTTTTCTATCCCTGCTCTTCCTATCCCCTCCCATCCCTAGAGTCTATTTTGGACCAAATCAACTGATGTGTCTTTTTTAAAGTACTATTTCCATGCTTTGCTTCTATTGTTTTCTCATTCAAAAGTTGTAGAAGGCGTGAACATGAATTTCTTTAAACCATTTCACTTCATATTTCACAGGATGATAGAGAGCAGCGGTGCCAACTGTACTTTGAAAGTAAACAGGTTTTAAACACATTTCTTCAGAACAAGGCATCTGCGGGTATATTCAGCAACATGCTAAAAGTATCATATAACCATGCAGGAAAAATTCATAACTAAATAATGTCTTCAAAGGCATTTCTGGAGTTGGAACAGCCTCAGGAATCTGCTTATTTACGCAGGGAACTGTGGAGATTGCAGCATGTTGGTACTGCCAACAGATAGGATGATTAGTGCTAAAAACAATATCATCACTTAGATAAGCCTTCTCCTTCTGATAGTTGTTATTGAACTTGACTTGAACTTAAATGTTCTCAGCTTGGGAACTACAGTTATAATTCCTAAACCAGCTCATTCAGCCTGTAAAAGCTGAAGGAGAAGAAGATTTTATTGATAAAATTGGTCCCTTACATTAAGCATTTTAACTCTCTTGTCTTGTATCTTAGGTCCCTCATATCTTAAGGTCCCCTGTTTAAGTTAGCACTGTATGCAGAAGTTCATTACCCAAAACCATCAAGCCATTGTACTTCAGGCATGGGTTGGATATCACATAGTGTACGCTCAGTGCATTGGTTGGCTTGCTGTGTTCAGTTGATAACTAGCTGCCCTTGCTGTCAGAAGAACATGCAGACTATGGTAGTGCCAGACAGACCAACCAGGTTTTCACCTGCCTGCATCCCCCATTGCAGGACCTTTGCCAGCAGCTCCCACACAGAGATACCTCCCTCACCATCAGGAGACTTGTGCTTCCTCACAAGAGGAATGCTCTGATTAGGACAAAACCACTTGAAGCCATGCCAATGTACCAGAAAAGCAAGATTTTCTGCAGGATCAAAGTTAGTTTTAAAGTATACTCTACAGCACACAGTCTGGGTAGAAGTTGGTGTTCTCCTTTGCAGGGACCCAGCAGCTGCCAGTGCAAGTGCTGGGAAAAGGCTTGCAAAGATTTAATGAGCGATTCTTCAACTTCCTAATTAAATAACCACAAGGAGCTTTCAGGCCTTTATTTCCCTCATATTACAGGTTGTAGCGGTAATATTTTGTTCAGTCAAGCCTAGCGAAAGGAAAATGCTTATGAGGGTTTCCAAGGAGAGAAATAAACAAAATGGAAATGAATAGAGAACTTGGAACTTTTAAGTGTACGTAATTAAGAAGGAAAAAAAAAAAGACATCCTTCAGATAATTCTGGAAACTATTAGGAGATATTCATAATTCATAACCAGTTGTTTGGTTTTCTTTCAAGCAAGGGGGCAGCTTTACATCAAACACTGACTAGCTTTTCCATTAACTTAAATAAACAAACCAGTATGCTTCAAGTTAAGTGAACATCTTTCTCTCTTTTCCCCCCCCCCTTTCTTTTTAATAACTGGGTGAATTAGAAATAAGAACAAGACATTTACTTTCAAATAGGAAATTAGTTTGCATGCTATTTCTTCATGTTAAAAATACTTTGGAACACTCACAAAAACAATGTTAAGCTGAATTTATGGAAGTGTTCCATATCAGTTTTGAAGATGCTATGCCAGATGTCGGGGCGAACTCTTTCATCTGCAATAATGGAATAGTTTAATCCACCCTTGTTGTTTTTGAGTATAGTCCAAGTGTATTGGTCATCATGGGTGGGTGATCCTCACTTAGGCAGGCATGAACCAAAAAGCACAAGTTGTTAGACCTCTAGCATAAAGTCACAAGAAAGCAACAGCAGGAAATACTCTACTGAAAGTAAAAATAAGCTATTGCAATGTAAATCAAAAAGTTTACCATTGTGACAACTGGCATTTTGAAGCACTCTGAGACTTGGAGATACATTGCACTGAATTATCGGGTTGTAACTTGAAAGCAAGTATGGCTCCATTTATAGTCTCAGCACAAATAAAGCAAAAAATACATATTTTAAATTAATATAGGTCGAAACCACAGAATATTTTTCTTTTTGATGAGCAGGAAGACCAATAGTTAACATCGTGGTCTTCCACTGGGAGAAAAGTAACCTTCCCTTTGAGCAACTTTAAACACAGACATATACATTAATGTCTGTTCTTGTTTTAAGCATACATGTTGAAGTAACGTTAGATAAAAAATCCTATTGCTAAATGTCTTTGAGGAATAACTTTTGTGGCCTTGTATCATACTAACACTGTTGTTATAGGAACCATACCACTTCCATTTGGAATAATCTCTTTAATTACTGTATTGCTTGAATGGTGGTTTATGTGTCACATTTATTTAAGCTGCTATGGTTGTGATTCTATAATGAGGAATATCTTTCTATGAGACACATTCCTACAAGCTGTGTTTAACCATGGCTGTACTGGTGGGGCCTGGAAAAGAGCACAGCATGAAGCTGTAATACAGCATTAGTCTTTTTCACTTGCCATACATACCATTTCCAGCATGGACAGCTACCGTGCATGAGGCAGGGAAGCAGAATATGTGTTCAGGCACTGATTCAGGTTAAGCACCTCAACTGGTCACCGCTAAAATGCTACGCTGAATGTAACAGTTCTAAATACAGTTTTATGCTAAGATACAGGATAGAAAAAGCGTCTTATGCCCTCTCTGCTTTCAAAGTCAAAACTGCCTCATAATTAAAAGCCATTTCCCTTTTGCAGTGTGATTTACAGCCTGTGGGCATGCACTAGAGAAGGCAGGTAGCATCACAGATGGAGAGGAAAGGAAGTCATGCATCAATTCAAACCTTCATTCATTTCCCTTCCCCCTTTTCAGCTGCCTGCCACTCCCAAACATGTGGGAGATGTTCTAGTGCTGAAAGCTATGGCCCTACTCCTCCATTTAGCTATTTTCTATGCGATAAGTCAATTCAGTTTGGACATACCAAAGACAATACATAATGGTGACAAAGTACTGCAGTCCAGACTTGACTATTGCAGCTTCATCCCTTGTTAACTCTGTTGAGTGACTAGGAGGATGCTTTTCCTGTACCTCCATATTCATGAAGTCACTGTGGTTGGGTAACTTGCCTCATGGTAGTTGCTAACACCTTTCCAAATGCAGAAATCATGCATCAAATGAAGTTGCACTTCATTTGATCTTCTTTGTACATTTTCTACATTAATACTTTGCATGCCTTCTATTTTGTTGTGCCATGATATCCAGGAACACGAAAAGACAAATCCACACGGAGCTTGCCTTGCTGTACTCTCACACTGCAGAGGGCAAGTGTTCCAGCACGCCAGAAGCAGTCGTGCCGTTTTCCATGAAAATCTCATTCATTTCAACCTTCTACCTCACATATTTGCTTAAAATGTAGGTCTTGGCTCTCACCATCTGTTTTTCCTGTGCAAACAAGTATTTGTGCAGGTTACCTTTGCTCAACTGTGACAACTTGTTACCAGGGCAATCGGTCCAATAGACTTCACATCAAAGAGCCAAAGGAAAATTCAAAGGGGAAAGAGAAACAGAGGCAATAAAGAGGGAGTTTATGGGCTGCCACAGAGTTATATAGAACTAGAGACACTACCTCATGACACTACAGTGTACTGACTGCATTTAGAGCTCAGGTCTTGCTATTTAGAGGTTATGCCACTTCAGAAGGGAGAGATTTCTCCAGATATTGAGTCTTTTGGTACCTGCTGACCTGAAGCTCTGTAACAGATTCTGTGCTGGTATTTCCCACCGCAAAGCGCAGCCTCCCAACACCAATGAGTTAAAAGTTGTCTGGGCATCCAGCCCAGATGAATAACATCCCAAATGTTGAAGGAAGTAGCAAGGGAAATAGAAAAGCCTTTGACAGAAATTGTTGATAGCTTGCTAAGGATGGGGAGGGAACCAGGGAATTTGGAGGTTGCTAATGTTGTTCCTATGTGTAAGAAAGGATGAGGGAGGATCCAGGAAACGGCATAGCAGTGAGCTTGGCTTCAGTTGCAAGAACAATGCAAGAAACATAAATAAGGGACAGAATACTTGATTTGGTAAAATAAAGTGAGCCCATACTCATAGAACTAGAAGGATCTGATTTCTTCAAGTAATTTACCTTCAGCCGGTTAGTTCTGAAAAACACCGATATAAAATGCCTTACAGAGGGAAAGCTGCTGAGGTGGGAAAAGTGGAAGGTTTAATAGAGTCCCGAGGTGAATTGTCCAGGATACCTGCAGCCTGTGCAGATCACTGTATGTCTGGTATCGACTTGCTGGTGCCATCTCTTACGTGGGAAGTGGGGTTTTGAGGTCAGATGAATCTATTAGAAAAATAGACCAAGCCATTTTCTGGTCTCTCTCACACTGAGAACTCGAAAAATTTAAACTGATTAACTAAAATATTTATTGTTTCCATTCAAAACAAATGGAGAACAGCTTGGCTGGAGCCAGGGACAAGTGCAACACGGGCATTGATGGGCCCATTCTGGGATTAGATTTGTATAAAGCATTCAGAAGCTGGTCCATCAGTGCTGCAGCAGGGGCAGAAACAAGAACTCAAATCCTGTAAGTTTATTTTAAGAGTCCTCTTTTTGATCTGGTGGAATATTCTGCTTACAAGATTGCTACAGACCAGAATAAAGCAACCTACAAACATTTGGTGACTTGTTTGAACAGACGAAAATCTACACAAACAGGGAGAGCGTGAAGAAGCTGTAGGAAACTGCCATATGTTGAGAGCAGAGCGCAGCAAGAAGCTGAGTACACTTCACTCACAGGAGTAAGACAAAGAAGTTGTTAACCAACTTAGCTAACAAGTTGCTAACCAACAGGAGCAAGATAAAGACACAGTTATCCTTAACTAAGTTAAGGGTTCAGTTCTCCAGCTCCAAGCAGGACACACAGGTATGCGCTGGAGGAGAAAAGCTCTAAGTGGCTAAAATAAGATGAAGGATAGATGGGGATTGCATTTTCTTTGCCCTAAAAAGCTTGCAGCAGTGGGGAAATGCACCTCATGAATTTATGTCCTTCTCATAATGATACGAAGCAAATTACAGAGATTAAGCTGTTGCATAAGTGAGCAAGCAGCATGAGTCAGGGGGTTTGGGAAAAATGAGTCAGAGCAGGAAGGGAACGAAGCCAGGTTTGGAGCTCCAAGAGAGAGACTGGGAAAGAATTTTATGGATGTAGATAAGAGCCTGACAGAATAGATTGCAGGGGAGAAGGAGAAAAACTTACTAGCTCTAACCAGGGAACCATATGCTAGATGTAGGGAAAGCTATAGCTAAAAAGCAGCTCAGGAGAAACGTCTGTACACAAGTGGTGGTTGGAGTGGAGAGGAGGCTGCCAAAGTCAGCAGTGGAAGGACAGAATTGTGTAAATCACTTCAAGAGGGAGCGCGGGTACATTTTTGGAAAATGAGGGTATAGCTATTAGTGAGGCTTGTGGAATTAAAACTATGAAATACAAGTTGATTTATACTGTGAAGGAATACAGCAGCAAGCTCTGCTGCCCTCCAGGGTGCTCACATTCTTGCTGTAGCACCCTGCAAACTTCAAACAGTAAGCGATGCACATCAGAGCATTACCTTCACCTGCAAATAGTTGCCAGTATCATAGAATCCCAGCCTGGTTTGTGTTGGAAAGGACCTTAAAGCTCCTCCAGCTCCAACCCCTGCCATGGGCAGGGACACCTTCCATAGAGCAGCTTGCTCCAAGCCCCTGTGTCCAACCTGGCCTTGAACACTGCCAGGGATGGGGCAGCCACAGCTTCTCTGGGCACCCTGTGCCAGTGCCTCAGCACCCTCACAGGAAAGAGCTTCTGCCTAAGAGCTCATCTCAGTCACCCCTCAGGCAGGTTAAAGCCATTCCCCTTGGCCTGTCCCTCCATCCCTCGTCCAAAGCCCCTCTCCAGCTTTTCTGGAGCCCCTTTAGGCACTGGAGCTGCTCTAAGGTCTCCTCTTAAGGAGCCTTCTCTTCTCCAGGCTCAACAAGCCCAGCTCTCTTCCAAAATGAACTTCTAGAATAACCCTGGAGAGTGCTGCAAACAGTGGTATTTATGTTAGGATGAGTCACTGGGGTCTGATGGCCGTATGTACCATCGTACAGTTGAGGACTTCCATAAACAGTTCTGAAAAAGCAGCATGGCTTCCATGTAATTCATTTGAGAGATCAGTGTCCTCAATTGCAATGTTCCTCCCCTCAGTGCTCTATTGCCTCTGACTTTACATCAATTTAATGTTTTTAGATAGCAGTAATCATTGCAACTTGATAGAGGCCCACACCACCTCACCCATGTGGGGAATGGTATGCTTTGACCGAGCACAAGCCTGCGGGAGAAGCAGAGTATGAGATCCATATAATTAAAGACTGTGTCACGATGCTTCATGCATCTGAATGCAGACTGGTCAGAGAACCTGAATGCTGTGGTTTGCAACCCCCAGAGTACTTGACTTTGAAACTGTTATGTTCTTACAGTGTAGTATTCTGGATGTAACACCTATAAACAACATATGGAGATGAAAGTATTCAGTCCAAACTCATTTTACAAGTTCTGTTAATATTTCATGACTATTTAAAGTACAAATAAATCCCATAAGAAGCTTGTTTTTAAGTGGCTATTGAAAGGCTGAATCATTATCGGACTTCAATTATTACAATGATCAAAACACTGAAGGCAGCCCAGCTCCATTTCCAAGTCAAATTAATCTGCAAAAGGACTGTTAGAGATGCTCAGGCTATTTCAAAGGAAATTTCCCAACTACACAGGTTATAACTGTCCAGAGAATAACTGCCTGGGAATAAAAATCTCAGCAACTTCTTAGATCAGACCCAGAGCTACAGTGAGTGTAAGGATTGCTCTGTATTTCACAGCTTGCATGAATCAATAACCAAATACCATTCAGGTTGTTTAACGATGTAATACAAACTTCCAGCTCTTGTTGTGCTGCTCCCTACAGATAAACCTTTGAAATGTTAGCTGAGATTCGAAAATAGAAAGAAAAAAAGGGTAAGGTTAAAAGAGAAGATCACTTGCATTACTGGTTCCCAGGGTGATTTTACCTGGGTGAACATAGGCATGTGTAACGTCTAGAAGTAAAATTCAAGGCATGAGAAAGGATGAGGAATGAGTTGAGGGTGTTTTCAGGCATCACTTACAAGCTACTTGCTTAAGGTAGAAGCCTCAGCTATGGCATCAGCTGCTGAAACACTCATGGGAACAAACTTTATCATGATGACACTAAATTTGGACAAGAGGATGCAGAGGAAAGATGCTCAAGAATGAGCTTGTAAAAGCCCATTATTTTCTTTCTAGATCTGTTTCTTATACTGCACTCATCACTGTGGTATCTTGAGTGCTTTCCAGTAGTGCATTAAGCAACATGACAAACATCTGTCACATGTTTGTTCTCTCACCCTCTCCCCAGAGACACAAGTGTGTGCAGTGCAGTGTCTTGTTTTAATATTTTTAATTATTATAAATACACATGCACGTAACACACATGATTAAACGTTCGTGCTGGAGAGGAAAGGGCAGACAAATTTATCTTGCTCGTAGGATTAAAGCTGGTGACCTCTGTGATCTTCCTGCGGGAGCTTCTATCACACCCAGATCCTTCTGTCTTCACAGATACCAAATCAGGCTGGTCATGGGTGTCTGTAGCAGGCAGAAAACAAACATACGGATTCTCAATGCCCTCACCTACTGTTCGCACTGAAGTGCATGGATTTTGTCAAGAAAGATCAAATGGAGTGAGATGGTAGAATTTAAGGGAAAACATGTGCTTTGTATATCCGTCATTTCATCCCTGCATTTAATGCAGGCTAAGAGCAGGAATTGATGCAGCTTCCAAACCACTGTCACAGAATCAGAGGGCACCGTGCAGGAATCCAATGGATTAGAAAAGTCTGATTTAAACTGGGAAAATAATCTTTAGAGTAATGGAATGAATACCTGGGAGTTATGGATTTCCACACAGAGGGGTCGTAACTGGGAAAACAATTGGAAAGCTTGAGACCAGAGTGCAGTCAGACCCTGACAAGTAGTGAGCCTACCCATTCAAGTGCCATGGACACACAAGTGGGAATCCCAGATCAATACTGCCACCACCAGTGTAAAGTCATGCTATTTCATAAGGGGAGAGAAGTGTGTGTGTGTGTGTGTGTGTGTGTGTGTGTTGGTAGATAACTCTGCCTTGGCCACCTCAGAGAAAGCCAGAGCAGATCTGCCTCATCCCAAGACCTCCAACATCGAAGCTGCTTCCTTCCTATGACTTCCACTCTTCTATTGCTCCAGTAACTCTCAGGACAGTTAGAAAAAAAGACTGTTTCTCTAATGGAGGATGATTCAGGTCACATTGAGTGCCAAGAAGCTGAAGACTTCTCTCTGGGCCTCACTCAAAGGCATAGATGCAGAGATCTGTGCAGCAACATCCCATTGCAAAATCCACCAGTGCTGCTTGCCATACTCCACAAGGGCTGGGCTGCTTCTGGTATCCCACCAATACAATTCACATTTGGCACTGTTTTCAGTGCTGAAAACTTCCACTTGCTTCCTCATCTTTGTATCACTCACAACAGTAGACATATCTGTAATTATTGCAATACTGGAGATGTCAGAACTGAATGTTCCAGCACTGAAACCTTTCTCGCTGCCTGTAGTTCTCCTCCCACTATATTTTACTTGAAGCACTTTAAGAGGATCTTTAGGCCATCAGGTTTCCTCTAACATCGTTGTTTTCTTCACACAGATGTGAGCAGAACTCCTCTGAGCATGGCAACCTACTGCCCTTCCCCGTGCATGCTGGAGGCTGCTCTCCTGTCCACCTTTACTTCCCACCTTGAGTAAAGTCCACAAACAAACCAGGCTGGAGTTTTCCAAGAACTCCCATCAATTCCATGTATCCATTTCCCCAGCTTACCTAGAGACTTGTATCTCAATAAAAGCCACCCAAAGACAGACAAAACTGCAAAAAGCACCATGGCTATGCGAAGTGACACCACTGACAGCACTCTTCTGAAGCCCATCAAGAACACACCACATACTACTCTGCTTTTCTGTAACAGACAGGGCAGGCGCAGCTAATACACAACCCAGTTCAGGATCCTAATGAGAGTAATAAGATTAGGAGAGCTCTAAAGGATTCCTTGAAACCAGTCTCAAAAGGTTGTTCTAAACACAGGTCTTTGGGGCCATAGCATCAAATTCTGCAAGAGTTTCCAGATCAAGACACAGCCAGCAATCAAATGCTGCTTTTGAATAATGATTTTTCTTTCAAACTGAATTTAGCATTGGGACAAATCAAAGTCCCTCAGTGCATAAGTCAATCTCATTTGCTTTCTTTTAGCTGGAGTAGCTTATTACTCCATAGAAGTTAAACTAAATGGAAATCAGGCCATGGATGCAAATGGCAACATAAGGACCTAATGCTTTTTAACTGATCCATCTTAAAGTTAAGTTTACTCATATATGAAGTTCTCAAAGATCAAATAAGCTCTCTTTGTTCCAGCACACCCTGCACAAGAAAGATTCGAACTCTATGACTATCATAGCCATCTAACTTTCAGCTTTTGTAGAAACCAAGAGTACATGCAAAGCCAGGTGAAGTCCTTGCAAAGACTTGCATGGAACTCCACTGTGTTTTGGCTTGAGTGTTTAATGATGTGTCAGGTTGTTATGAGGCAGCAGCTCTAGTCCCTGAAAGTCTTTACATCTGAGAATGTGCTTTTCAGCTGTCAGGACAAAACATCACAGTCAGCAAGTCCTGCATCAATGCAGCAGCTTCAGGTATTATGCAGAAATGTAAAGAGGAGCCTAAGAGAAAAGGGCTTTATCTTCCCTGTCAGATAAAGAGAAGATAGCTGTAAAATATTTGGATATTTGGGGAAACGGCAGACACTGAGAATTCATTCAAACTGTTGATGGTTTATTTTTTATTGAATCTTGTGGTCACAACTGTTTTCCTTTGCTATGAGAAAGAATCCATCATTTTTTCCAAAGCACCACCCAGAATCTGCCACTGGTGATGTTCTAACATCCCCAGTGCCTATACAAATAGAGAGGTCAGCTGAGATTTGTAAACTGGAGATTATAAATTTGAAGGAATTTGTTTATTCAGCCTAGAGTCTCCGAATTATGTCCAATGCCAAAACTAAAAAGTCCTCTCACTGTTCTGTGTCAGGTTACACTAAAAAGCTCTCCAACATTTGGGATGTTCAGATGAGAAAGCAAATTGCAGTGCCATTTTCAGCAACCTATTTGTCGGCACATGCAGTTTAATTCTAATTAAGTACCTCCAGCAGTTACAATGAACAGGCAAAATCAGAATGGTGGGGTTCTACTTGTAGAAACCTGCATTTAGTCTGAATTACCCTGAAAAGTATCAGCCTAGTATTTGTATTTTTAGCTGTGCTGTTCAAATGCAAACATACCTGAACTCTTTCCAAAGGCTTTAGCAGATTGAATTAAGGGAGTTTTCATGGGAATGACAAGAGGCAGATCTCTTTCTGAGGAGAAGGCCACCACATACCAAGTTCCAAGTCCCTGTCCAAAGTATGGAGCATGGGAGCCATGCAGAAGAGATCACCAGACTCTCTTTAGTATCAGCAAAACAACATTTCTAACTCATCTCATCCTTGAGAAAGGCCTGAACTATGTTTGCTGAAGTTTTCTGCAGTGATTCAGCATTCAACAACCAACCAGCATGGGAAACAAAACACAAGGCAAAAAAGTCAAATGATTAAATTATGATAAAGTTGCAAGAAGTTTACAGAATGTTTTATAGTGCTAAGTACAAAATATTAATGGTATTTGACAAATAAAAGTATCTGAATGTTTAAAATAACCGTATCTGAAAATAGCTACAAATGTGGTATATCAGAATTAAGAGTTATTAGAAATCTGATAAGATTTTACATCCTGCAAGTGGAATAAGCCCTGAAATTACATCTTTGGATATATTTGAATTTTGCTGCCTTCACTTAGAGGTAGCTAGAAGATACATAAAACATTTCAGTAGGCTAAAATCTGTTTTAAGTAAACTTTATGACTAATATTGCATTTGTTTTTCCTATAAAGATATAGATGAATGTGCAACTGGAACCCACAATTGTAGAGCTGACCAAGTATGTGTCAATTTAAGAGGCTCCTTCAGCTGCCAGTGTCCTCCAGGCTATCAGAAACGAGGGGACCAGTGTGTTGGTAAGTGTTGCTCTGGGCTAAATGGTTTTCTTTCATTATCTACAGTTGCAAACTTCATATTGATTATAAAGTAGATGGGTAAAATAGCTATGTAACTGTGAAATGCAATGGAATAGTCACTTTATCACAAGGATTAATCATTAAACCATGAAACTAGAAACTATTTTAAGTACAATCAACACTTGGAGTTGATATTCACAAGATTAATTTTGCTAACAGTTACCATTGTGTTTATTGTTTGTATTGGGGTATTGCCTAATGGCCCAGATACAGTCATAAGTCTACTGCAGCAGCAAAGCAGAGCATGTCTTTCCACTGACCTCAGGGAGACTTGAGTCCAGGTCTGCAGAATAGAGCTCTACCATCACACAGCCCTAACCACAGCTCTGCAGAGCCTCCTCACACAGTCTGGTTCAGTGCTCAGCTTTATGAGTACACATGAAAGAGATGGAAACTCTGAATGCAGGTATATGATATTTGCAACTTATAAACTGCTGCACTTTATTCTTTGTGCCAAAATAAACTATTAGCACCCCTGGGACCTATACAAGCATAGCATGGAATTAAATCCAAGTGCAGTATAAACACTGCATCTTTCCTATTCCATCCTCATTTGGGGACATTATGCAAAAGTGCCATTACCCTGTTCCTGCAGTCCTACTTCAGCCTTTATTCAACACCTCCTTCATCATGATTCTGATGGATGAATTGCTTTTATAGGCACTGCAGCCTTAAGGTTTAGGTTTGTCAGAGATAATAAAAACACCTATGAAATAAGAGAAGCAAATATATACGTCATGAGGCGATAGTCAAGACTGCCTCTTAGAAGACACAAGACTGCTTTTATGCAGCCTAGGAGAGAAGCATTTGGGTTTTTATGTCTTCAGCAGAACAGGAACATTCAGGTTTTCCTCTTTGTGTTCAGGATCTTGCACTTGAAAGTGTTTAAGAATTCCTTGATTTTTATTTATATGCTCTTCCAAAAAGCCTTGCTAAGGCTGCAGGTAGTCGCTGCAGGAAGGAAGCAGAGGAAGCTCCATCCACATCTAGGCTAACTTCAGTTTCTGGGCATGGCTCTTTCTGCAGGGTTCTGAGCCAAGGGCTGTCAAAATCAGCCCAAAAATTGTTATCTCTTTCCTAAGAGACATGGATCAGGCCCTGAAATGTCAAACTGCTGTAAACACAGATGTGTCTATTTTCTCTCAGTTCTCTGTGCAAGAGTCAGATGAGCAGTTGGAAATGTAGGTAGAGGAAGAGTTTTGATAGGGATTTTTAATATGTGGGGCTTATCTCATTATGTTTAGAGCAGGTAAAGCATATCACTGCTGTGTAACAGCACTTTCAGTGTCAAGACCTGTGGTACTAACTGAAAGTCTCACAGGACATGTTATAGCACTTAGATGAGAAGCAGCACAACAGCACACCCTTACATCTCCATGTGAATACATTTATGCCCCAAAATCTATATATGAAGATGTCTGGAAAGTGAAAATTCCCTTCTCCTATTTAGGTCAAAACCAAGAGTGATACCTGTGTTACATATTACACACTGACCTAAATTCTAAGTCCATCCGTACTCTTTGGGCTGTCAGTGTTTCAGGATAAAGCCTGTCTTTGGGGATCTTATAACCACTTTGCCAGAAGATGTTCTTGGGGCCAGATCTGGATAGAGGTTCTCCATATGAGAGAAAACGTTCCTTAAATTTGACAGAAATTTTTCCAGACTATTTTGGCTTCAAGGTAGAGGGGAAAAAAAAAAAAAAGGTTTATTTCTGACAATTGATTGATTTTAGTCTAAATTCACTTATTTTTTTATTCTTTTTTTCCTTGTTCACATATTGCAAAATTAGTCCTTTCTGAAATACAAGGCTGCAGATAGAAGGAACTTTTCCAACACTACTTCAAAGTGAAGATTTGGCTGAATTGATTAGATGATGCTTAGCATGGATGTGCCTAATCCCGCCAGGAAAACTCCCACTGAATTACAGTCAGATCCTGGAAGCATTTCTGTGCAGAAGTGCAGTGCCTGAGCAGCAAAGCATTGCTCATGTCTATATTGTATAATCAGATCTTTAAACAGCACTTTGTAGAGCTTAGTCCTGTAAAAGTCAAGGATGGATGAGACCTACTGAGCCTCCTGATTTATTCCTTTTCTGCTTCCAAATATCTCTCTGCAATAAGAGTTACAGAGACAGTCGCTACTGTATGGAGAGGCGGGAATTTTCCAGCATGAGCCTTTTCATTCAGAACCATCCAAAAGACTCCTCTGCTAAGTTCAGCCCTGAAGAGTGACTTCAGATCTGACATAGAAAGGGTTAACTTCTAAAGATTACTTTTTTGCTTGATATTAAAACAAACACTTTCCTCATTATATAAAAAAAAGCCTTGGCCTCTTTTTAAACACATCTATGGTGGAAACAGCTGGAGGTAGGAAACTCAAGATCTGGCATGGATATGGGAAGTGCCTGCCTTTGTTCCAGTGCAAACTGGTCTTATTTGTCTGAGGGTTGAGCCTTTGAAATCTCCCATTGTGTACATGTACAGAACACGGCCTGGATTTCTTCCCCAAGCTCAAGCAGGCCACAACTAAAGGAGGCTGCTGCACACACATGAACCATCAGTGCCCTAAGAAATAACATGCTTTCCAGGCAAAAACAGAGGCAGCAGCTCCTCCAGAGCACAAGGAAACCTTGCAGAATGCAGAGAGGTAAAAGAATGGGCTGTTGCACATTTTGTATGGTTCACACGTGAAAACCCTGCTCCAGTGCACATTAGGAATGCTGAAACTTGGAAAGGCAGCATGCTCCACCTCAACTCCAGGGCGAAGCTGCAAGGAGAGGCTGGGAAAGTTCATACCGCCTCAGATAGCACCAACTTTAATCTGACCACCTTCCCCTGCACCAGGGAGCACAGGCAGGAGGTGTTGCTGCTGCATGGGAAGGTGGACAGCAGAGGTAGGGAGGGGAATGGGAGCAGAGGTAGCCTCTTGGGGGGCAAACCGGTTTCTGTGGAAGCACAAAAACCTGTTTCCTTTTCAGGCCCATTAATCTTCTGTCCTCATCATTCCCTTGTTCTTGTACAGAAAACTCGGATTCTTAATGGAGCTGAAAAGATTTAGTACACGTTAAGAGTTCTGGGGGGGAATTCTTAGGAAAAACAAGAGCTGCAAGCCACACTCACTGTGTTGGCTGGTGTTATGTCTGATCAGGAGAAATCTTGGATGAAAAGCAGAACATTGTGGGGTTTACCTATACAAATAAACCAGACTAAGCAGTACTGTGGAACTGAACAGAAAATGAAGCTGGAACGTGGATTGATTTCAGTGGAAGACAATCATCATAACACAGATTTTATACAAGAGAAATTAAAATGATCATAGAATGGTTTGGGCTGGAAAGGACCTTACAATCACCCAGTTCCAATCCCCTGCCATGGGCAGGGACACCTCACACTAGACCTTGTTGCCAAAGGCTCTGTCCAACCTGGCCCTGAACACTGCCAGGGATGAAGCATTTACCACTTCTTTGGGCACCCTGTGCCAGCACCTCAGCACCCTCACAGTATAGAACTTCTTTCTTATATCTAACCTGAACTGCCCCTGTTTCAGCTTAAACCCATGACCCCTTGTCCTATCACTACAATCCCTGAGGAAGAATCCCTCTCCAGCATCCTCACAGGCCTCCTTCAGATATTGGAAGGCTGCTCTGAGGTCTCCACGCAGCCTTATATTCCTGTTAATACCCATAGCAGCAGTACCTCACTCACATAAACTCTCCCCGCGCCCCACTTTTAATCAAGTGCCATTAACTTTCCAGTTTCTTTGGACACCAGACAGCAGCTGTGAACTGCCATGATTGCATCTGAACTAATGTCTCTCCTTTGGTAACTCAGACATTGACGAGTGCACCCTTCCTCCGTACTGCCACCATCGATGCGTGAACACCCCAGGTTCCTACTACTGCCAGTGCAATGCTGGGTTCCAGTTAGCATCCAACAACCACACCTGTGTAGGTAAGAACTCCTCCTTGTGTTACTTACACTCAGTGTAGAGACAAATAGTGACACAACTTGCCACAGTTGAAATTTAAGTGTCTTCATCCCAACTTAAAGGAAATACATATCAACAGTAAGACATACCAGTTGCTGTACTGAGAGGCTGTCCTGCAAGTGATCCAAGTACAGGAGGGTTAGAGGGGAAATTGGAACCTTATTGAAAAGCTGCTATTTTGTTGATGTAGCAGTCTTCCAAAGAGCATGTAGTTTGGCAACTGGAACCCAGGAGGTTTATATTCATTATCTAATCTTAGATTTATTCATATTTTCAGTTGTGGTGGATTGCTTTGCATTGTCATTGGCTTTCATGATATTATTCCCAGTTCATGCAACAAAGGCTGGAACTGGAAACCAGGTGAAGCAGTGCTATACCTCTGCATCAGAGTAATTATCCTCAGCACATGATAAGCATTACTGATGAAAGAAAACATCTAAGTCACATTAGAATATCTATAAAGTAATGTTAAAAACGAAAACCAGGGTCACTTTTAGTGACCTTTTAGAAGTGATCTTCCCTTTAGTAGTAAAGCACTAAGGGAAACCTTGCAGTAGAACTTTAAGATTGCTGTTAAGTTTGAAATCATGAGTTCTGTTCTAGAAGAATTAGAGTAATAATAAAATGTAACTAGTGAAGTGCAGAGAGAATGGCCATAAAACACAAAGAGATTGGTGATGGAGACAGAAGTTCTTTATGGCTATATCTAAAAAGATCAGTATTATAGATGTATTTTTATATAGATAGATAGAAAAATTGACCTGGGTTTTCCAGCTTCTACCATTACTTCCAAGTGTTGCCACATCTTATCAAGATCCTTGGCACACAGCATCAGGCTAAGAGAGAAATTGCTGGTTTTCACCAAATGATAGGATACAAAATTGCCCATGGACTACATAACCATGCGGCCTGTTGTTACTTATCTGAACCTTTCCATAGCTCAAATGCAAGGTGTGTTCTTGCATGACAGCTCCAAGTTCACCAAATGCCTCACCAAAACACCTCTTTGTGACTTGCTGGCCTCACAGCCTGATAAGGCATACTCTTAGTAGGAAAGGTGGAGTACATCTTAAGAAGAAAATTTGTAAATGCATGGCTGATGCATCAGGACAGACTTTGCCATCTCAACAGTCATCTGGCAGAAGTGATACTTGACACTGTACCCATTGCATTGGTGTTACAACTTCAGCATACTTTGAAAGCAGGTCAATATCTCATGGAAGGGAAACAGAGCTGTGGCTTTGGCTAGCTTACTTATTTCTTGACCAGCTCATTTATTCCTTCTGGTAGCATTACCAGAATGAATATTCTTTGCACTGTTGCCAGAAATTAACTAAAAGGAGGAAGAAAAAAAAACCCTTGTAACCAGTTTTGCCCTGTTGCCATTCATTTTCAAGGCTAGGAGGTTCACCATGTAGAGAATTAACATCCTCCTTATTGTTTTAGTGCCTGATCTTAGTCATCTTTGTCAGTCTTTAGTTGTATCTGTAAATGACTGAGGGATGCTGACATCAGTAAGCATTCACAAAACCCATGAGCTCAAGATCTTTTCAAATGCATCTCTCCTCTACTGGTTATATCTGACAAACACAAATATGAATAGAAAATAGGAGGAATACATGGGAAAACACCCAGAGCAAATAGCAGAGGAGCAGCAGTTAGTCAACAGCCTATGAAAACAAGTGTTACAGATTCCAGAGTTGATTCCACTTATATAAACTTCCCATTAAAAATTGCTTCTCATACCAGTGTTCTCACATATGTTCACAGGATGGGCACATCATGGAAAAAACCCAGCACAGAAACATACCTTCCCCCAATATGGTCTAGGCCTTTGAGCATTGCAAAACTCCACTGGCCTCAAAGGCTCATGTTATAATTGTAATGGAATTTAAAAGAACAAATTTTAAGAGTAATAAATAGCTCCAATAAATCTTAACCACTGCATGCTGAGAGCTCTTATCAGTATGCGTTCCTTATATCAATTATTTATAGAGACTTGGCATTTCATACCTGAAAAAAAGAGCCTGGAATGTGAAGTTTAATAGCCACACTGAACATTTTTGGAAGAATCCATCACACATTAGAATAACTCTCATTCCTGGAGAAATACTCTTTTTGCTACATGGAATGTAAAGCATAGATCGGACATTCCAGTGATGCAGAATCTATATTGATACAGTCAACCGAGCTCCTACTATGCGCTAGACCCACACTAAGAACTAACCCACTTAATCAGCATTATACCAGCTACGCGGAATCAAGATCTGTAACTTCTCCTTTCAGACATCAACGAATGCGATGCCAATAACCCATGTGCACAACAGTGTTACAATATACTGGGTTCTTTCATCTGTCAGTGTAATCCAGGGTTTGAGTTGAGCAGTGACAGAATCAACTGTGAAGGTAAGCAATTTGTGTGTCTTGGAAGAGGGATTTCTTGGTTTAAATCATTTTCCCAGAAATCTTTCTGTGAACTAAGGGATAATTCAAGTGGAGCCACCCTGTGGGTGCAGTTTATAGCCAAAATCCTTACGACATTTAGCTTTTCTGTTGTAAATGTGGTTGTTAATGCACATCTTAGTAGCTACACTCAGGTATACATAGGTACAGGTATCTCTCTTTAATAGTAAGTGCAAAGCAGGACAGACATTACTACGTTTCAGACCACAGCTGGGAAGAATAAGGCTTCTGAATGCTTATTTCACGAACTCATTGGACTTGTGTGTGGTCTAATGCTGATGACCATGAAATGAATCGGAAAGGAATGCAAACCAAAAACAAGTGCAAGTTTGTGTGTTGCTGAGCTCCTCTGAAAATAAAACCTCCCATTTCTGATTTTAAGGAAGCGACAATTGTGCTTTTGAGGGGCTTTCAAGCCTGTGTATCCAAACAGCACGTCTCCTGATGATTATACAATCAACACTTCCTCTGCCAGAGTCTCCACAGGGGTTCTCTAATCTCCTTTTGGACACATGATGATCTCACCCGTAAAGCCAATATCCTTTCTACCAGTCTTTGAGCCAAAGAGGGCTTTTTGGTTTACCACTGCCCTGCTAAACAAGCTAGCAGAGCTATTACAGATGCTCCCTCTCCAAGCTTCTTAAGCTAATCCTATTTGCAAGTGAACAGAACAGGGAGCAGCAAGTATGCAGCCTCCAAGGACATCCCTGACATGGAATCAAGAACTGGGCTCAAACCTCAGAGGCAGTAGGAGGGAGTTGGGTTGTTTTCCAAGCCATTCCCTAGTTTCGATAGGTTTAATTTCATTTCCAGTTAATGGCATATACTGCTCAATTCTGTTTCAGATTACACTTTCTAGCAAGGGACTGATGGTTACACAAGGATTAAAAAAAGCAAAAGAGAACGGTACGCATCGATTGTAATTTGAAGGCAAAAAGAGGCCTTCCCCTCTTCCCCAAAGAGCTTCTCTGTTAGCGTAGGGCATGAGTACAAAGGCAATATTTTTGCCTTACTAACTAATCTCCCATCTGTGGGGGTTTGTGAAAGAAACCACATTTTGGAATACTAAAAGAATAAATTCTTTCAAGAGTTATTTTCCCAAATCTGTTCTGAAGTCTAAACTTAGCTTCTGCCTGCTCAAATCCAGAGTTCTCAATGTTGCTGATAAAACACCAGCAGAACTTGCCTTGCTGTTTGCAACTTCAAGGTGTTAAGCAGTATATTTCAGTGTTTTGCTAACTTCTTCCTTTTAGACAGAACTCTTTCCCTGTTAGAACCAAAATTTGGCCATTATATTTAGTTCTGTAATAAGGTAAAAGTTGGATAACGATAACTTTAAGCTCTTCTGTCTCTGCAGACACTGATGAATGCAGAACTTCAAGTTATATATGTCAGTACCAGTGTGTCAATGAACCAGGAAAATTCTCCTGTGTCTGCCCTGAAGGATACCAGGTAGTAGGAAGCAGAACCTGTCAAGGTGAGTGCTCTCAGCTTAGCAGCCTTAATAGTGCATTAGTAACACCACCATTTCAGGCAAGGCTAAGAATGCTTGCTATCTAAATATTTATATCCCATGACATTATGTTAGCAAAAGATATGTTGATAAAGCACTTGATGATTAATCGCATCTCTTGTATTAATTCTTACTTGAATCCTGCAGCTCAAACTCTTAAGTCCTTCAGATTCCTAGGACAAAAGGTCAGTTTTTGCAACCCTGAGCAAAACTGGTCTTGGATGTCTAGGTAGGAGTCTAAGTTTCAGAGATGAGATAAGTCTCTCTGGAAAAGGAAATTAGACCATTTTTTACAGATACTAAACGTGCCTTTATATCATGTTTCATTTTATAGAGATTCCTAACTCCAGCCACAGTAGAAATGAAAGATGTTTCTTCTGATAACAGGAGGGAAAAATAATACACAAGACTTGAGCAGCTTTGATAATCTGTGCTTAGAAAATAAATGTTCTAGTACCACCAAATGCCAGAATTTTGAAGTCTGGGTTTTCTTCACTGTTGCTAAATGTCCCTGTATCTTATTAGAGAATATTGCAGAACAACATACTAAGTGCAAGAACTATTGCTTCTGTCATCCAGAAGCCAATTTAATAGTCATTATCTATAGAAAGAAATAGGTGCTAATTATTGGCAGAAGGGATGAGGAAATAAATCAGGTTTTATTAATATCTTTTATGAAATCCAGATTAATTTGCTAATACTGACTATCATGGGGTAGTTTGACCATGTAAATCTGTTTGTGCCTTCCATAACTAAACCCTTTCTGTGACTATTCATTTCAGGAGACCATGTAGGTAGACACTAGTGGGGTTCTGACTGGATAATAGAGCATTAATACCATGTGAGTCTGATAGTCCCAACCTCCATTCAGGGTTATTTTCCCAGGCACAAAAGGAAGCTCTGCTTGGCACAATAAACAAGTTCTCCTTATTCCTTTCAAAGCTTTTTTAGTTTAAATGTAGCCATTAACTAAACATTTATACCATCAAACTCAGGCAATTAAAAATGAGAAAAGGTGGAAAATCACAATTCTTCCTCAAACCTTTTTCCTCTGTCTGCAAGGTATCTTTTGCTACAAAAGCACACTTTGCTACTTAAAAGCTTTACAGTATTTCCACAGTTGTATTATGATTAAAGTGTATCTTTAGTCAACTAAAAAAAATCTTCAGACTGAAATCGTTAACATTTAATGTTTTTATTAACACATTTAATGTGTCAAGAAACACATTTATCCCATTTCTGCATAGGGAAAGCCCTTCTAGCCAGGCCTCAGAAGAGGAAGTAAAGAACATAGGAACCTGTTGGGTTTCAACAGACAAGCAGGTGGTTGTTTTGAAGACATTGTTTGGTTTTGCAGCAAACTCATTTCCATCTGCTTTGATATGGTCCCTTTTCCTTCCTCCTAGATATAAATGAGTGTGAGACCACTAATGAATGCAGAGAGGATGAAATTTGCTGGAATTACCACGGAGGATTTCGTTGTTACCCAAGAAATCCTTGTCAAGAGCCCTATGTCCTCACATCTGAGAAGTAAGAGGAAACATTAGTCTTTTGTAGACTGATCCTCATCAGGCAACATGAGGAGACACATTAGAAAACAAATACCGAGTGTTTGCACTATCAGCTTCATCCTTTTGTGTCTTCCAGCCGCTGTGTCTGCCCTGTATCAAACACCATTTGCCGGGAGCTGCCGTACTCCGTGGTGTATAAATACATGAGCATCCGCTCCGACCGAACGGTGCCCTCCGACATCTTCCAGATCCAGGCAACCACCATCTACCCTAATACCATTAACACATTCCGGATCAAGTCGGGGAATGAAAATGGAGAGTTTTACCTGAGAGTGAGTATTGGTGGGAGTAGGACCCTCAGCAGGGGATAAAAACCACTGTGTTATAACACCAAAAGTTGTGCTAGTGCCTGGCCTTTTGGCAAAGCCATCAAATGGCCCTAAAAGAGTATCATTGCATCCGAAAGTCGATCAAATTCTGGGTCTTCCTTTTCAAATGTGCTTGGTTTCCAAATATTAAAAAGCCGTTTACTTTTTTACCTAAAAACTCTAAATTGAGAATCAGACTGCTTCTTTCAAATGAACACAACACTAGTAATGATCATGAATATCTACCAATCGTGGGACACCCATGTCAAATTGAAATGAGGTCCCTCCATGCTTTTCACACTGTACCAACAGCCACGTATATGTATTTAGCAGAGGATTACAGAAATAGTCCGTGTACAATAATCATTGAACCCCAGACTGGTTTGTATTGGAAGGGACCTTAAAGCTCCTCCAGCTCCAACCCCTGCCACACGCAGGGACACCTTCCACTGGAGCAGCTTGCTCCAAGCCCCTGTGTCCAACCTGGCCTTCAACACTGCCAGGGATGGGGCAGCCACAGCTTCTCTGGGCACCCTGTGATAGCGCCTCAGCACCCTCACAGGGAACAGCTTCTGCCTAAGAGCTCATCTCAATCTCCCCTCTGGCAGGTTAAAGCCATTCCCCGTGGCCTGTCCCTCCATCCCTTGTCCAAAGCCCCTCTCCAGGTTTCCTGCAGCCCCTTTAGGCACTGGAGCTGCTCTAAGGTCTCCTCTTCAGGAGCCTTCTCTTCTCCATCTGCCCCAGCCCAGCTCTCTCAGCCTGGCTCCAGAGCAGAGCTGCTCCAGCCCTCGCAGCCTCGTGGCCTCGCTCCAGCAGCTCCACATCCCTCTTGTGTTGTTGCCCCAGAGCTGGACCAGGACTACAGGAGGAGTCTTCCCAGAGGGGAGAATCCCCTGTCTCAACCTGCTGCTCATGCTCTGGAGGGCAGCTCAGCACATGGGGGCGGCTCTGGGCTGCAAGAATATTAACAATATAAAGTATGCAATTTAAATTTCTCCTTTCTCAAAAAAGAAAAAAGTAATGAAATCAACAGCAGCTTGGGATGAGGCACTGATTCACAGAGTGCTAAGCTCAGGGTAGCTTACAAGGGCTTTGTGTCCTGATTTACTCCAACCTTCATTTTCCCATCGCACTGCAACTATTTCAGAAAACCACAAAAGTTCAAGTGACTGACGCCAGCAGCATTTCCTGTTGGTGTCATGCACTCGAGTAGATCCACATGAATGAAAGTGTCCCTAACATCTGCTTTTAAAGCTTTTCTGGGGGTAAGAAATCTGATTTTCTTGAACACTTGTAATATTTACACATCCCTGGAAAATCCTTTTTGCTTCATATCTGGGCTTTACACTCAGTAGAAGAGAATCAGCATAAAAAGCTTCAACCAGAAGTACATTCATTGGAAGGTTTTCCTATTTTTCCTCAACTCTGAAGATGGGGGGTTGGGGGGGGGGTGATAGTATATCTCAAAAGTATACCAAGAGATGACATTGCCTATTTATGCCATGTTTCCCCAAGATGGGAATACGGAATTGCTCACTGGTATCCCACTTGTGGTATAACCTAGAACCCAGTGCTTTTCCATGGATTTACCACACATCAAGCCTCCATACCTACCCCCCTTAAAAAAAGAACAAGAGAACTCCAGCTCTAGTTTTGGGTTAGATCTCAATCTAGCCTTTAAACTGACTTTCAGACTAACAATTCCAATCTTCTGTTGCCACCCAATAAGAAGTCACAGGCCTTAAATAAGGAAGCATGTGTTTATTCCTGGCAAAGGACTGTGGTAAACAAAGGCTTACTTGGAAGTTATTCCTATTGTTGTACTAAAACTTGGAGCTGGGTCTTGGATACAGCAGATGGATTGGATTCAGTTTGATATGTAGTAAGTGAAGGGAGAGATGGAGTTTACCCTTTTACTATCACCTGCAAATGACAAAGCTGTTTAACAGACTGGCAGCATGCCACAGACAAAGCCTTCAAAGTGTTCTCCAGCAGCACAATCCCAGGCTGGGAAAAGAGCTTTGGAGCAGTACAAGGTGGGGATGGCAACAGGCACACTGGTTGCAAGAATTCCCAGTGTTTACAAGAGGAGCATGACTTCTAGAGCATGAGCATTGAGACAGACTTAGTTTCTCTCCACTGAACAAGCTACATCCCTGTTAAAGACATTAGGTCTTTCTTGTTTTACTTATTCTCTATTTTAAAAGCTGATAGATGGGGCTAAGAAATAAAGACCATCCTGGGATAGATTACCAATTCCTATGTCCTTGAGGAGGGTCAGCATAACCAGGAACAGATTTTGCAGTGTGGTTTACTCCTCTGAGCCCTGGTCAGGTAAAGCTTTCCCTGCAGCAAAGCCAGGTGTGAGATTAGTCATGGCCATTTCAAAACGTTAAAAGAATACTTGCATTGTGTATCTCTGTGCTGAGACAGAACATTTTTACAGTGTAGTAACACCCCAGCCCTCTCTTGATGCAACTGGGGACTCATTTTAGGTTGGACTGAATTAAACCAAGTGTTTTTTTGTTGTTCTTTCAGCAAACAAGCGCCGTGAGTGCAATGCTTGTACTGGTGAAATCACTCTCAGGACCAAGAGAACACATTGTGGACCTGGAGATGTTAACAGTCAACAGCTTGAATTATCGTACCAGCTCGGTGTTAAGATTAACAATAATAGTGGGACCTTATGCATTTTAGTGGTTTTCAATAACCCTTCACTGGCACTTAAAGCAGCCAAAGAATATCCTCTTAAAGAAAGCACTTACTATTTTATTTATAGAGTTTGCTCTCTTGGTTGTATTTTCAAGATTTGTTTAGTAAGTTGATACCTGTAATCCACACATTACACTTGTAATTCAAAATTAGTAGATGTGTTCCATAGTATAACATGGGCATTGTCACTTTCTGTATAAAGACTTAAATCTTTTTTATTACCTTTCTTGGACTAGATACATACTCTGCTTTTGTATGAGACTTGTATGTTCATACTCTCCTGTAAAGCTTCACACCCCCTCCCTAGCCAAATAGGTCATGCAGTTAAAAGGTGATCTTCTGTGTTGTTCTGACTTTAAATTCTAATGCAGCTACACTGACAATCTCAATAAGAATAAATGATATAGTATGAATGATACACAAAGAATGGTTATCTGATAAGCTAAAATGTATTTCTTCTTTTTAATGACTTTGTAACAAAAGCTAACAGTCAATAAAAACCTCTTTCTGTAGACATTTATGTGCTATCACAGTTGGTTTTTCTAATCTGGGTTGGAGGTGACATGGTGAGAAATGTTTGGCATTGGGTTTTTCTATGCAGACTGTGCTAACCATACCATGGAATAACATTCTGCTCCCTCCAAGATAAATAGACCATAGGAAGAAAACTCCAACAAGGAAAGAAACTCCAAATGGAAAAATCACCGCACAAGGCACGTGTGTCTGTACTTTCTCCTGAGAACACTGTTGGTAGTTACTGGTTAAAGGGACACAGCGTTTGCAGACAGAAGTTAACATGCTATTTTCTCCCAAAATATTATGTTTTATACTAAGAATTGAGTGCATTTGCTTAGTAAGTTATATCATTGTCAGGCACTCGGTCCTATTCCTGCTCTTACAACTCAGATGTATCATGTACAGTGTTCATAAAGTTTATTTCTAATTCAAGAACTAATAACACCTTTTGTAATATGTCAAATCCTATTTCTTGTTTAAAAATGTACTAGTTATTCTTTTGATGTACAAAATTTTTAATAAAGATCTCTTACCATATTGAATTCAGTCTTTTTTTGTGGTAGTGTATAAGTACATTACAGGGGTGAATTGGCAGCTACTGGGGAAGTCAGCAAAGACCCACTGAGTCCTGCAGAGTCAGAAGGACCCAGATGTTGGTCCACGCAGTGTTAGTTCATGGAAGACTCAAAACACAATTCTGTTGTAGAAGGACAAAGGCATTTCCTACTGAGTTTTAGTTTCACTGACATTAAAAGAGGATAAATACACAACATTCACACATTGCTGATTTATAAGAAGGAGCCTCTTTTCTATTTAAAATTAATTTTCTATAGAATTTATTTCTGAATAGCTTATGCATTATACGCAAAAACATGCATTATACACAAAAAACTCTGTGGGTGCAGACCCACAGATTCATACTGAGTATGTCAATCACCCTCAGTGATTGCTTTCAAGGGACGTGTCCAAAGCAAAAAGCTTGGCTGGAGGATTTGGCACCCAGAGGTCCTGCAACAAGACAGCCAAGATTTGCTTCAGTGTATAACTTAGAACAGGCCACAACCGCTCTGGTTTAGGGTGACACATCCCCCACGCTCAGACAAATTGCAGAGCAGGACCCCATTATCCAATGATCATTCCTTCAGGCACTCATTTGTGGCTTTAAACAAATACTTCTTCTGCCAGAAGGGACAGAGCACATGGTTGTAACATAGGCCAAAAAACAGTGCTGGCTCTGGGTCACATTTGCTTTGCCTGGGGCCCCGGAGCTGTGGGGCGAGACCCCAGGTAGCCTTCACCCCCTTGGCAGAGAGGAGCTCAGCAATGCAAACCCAGTTGCTTTGTAGAGGGATTTAACTGGCGTTTTCCAGGGTGAAAATTCTCTGATACAGAGAATTTGGCTTGTAGGAAGCTCCTTCCTCTCCCCAGAGGGATTCCTCCACATTCATCATCATTACAAATCTGCTCGGTTTGAAAGGCAACTCCTCACCCCGCACATGTACTAAGCAAAATGCCTCCAACCTCCTCCTCCCTGCAGTTCTTGTGGCAAGCAGGGAGGCTGTCAACTAGCATTTTCTCCCCATGTAATCTGTCCTCACAGAGGACCAGCGCCTCAAGCATCCCCTTCGCTCCCCAGCATCAGCACTCTTCTTTCACACCGACTTTCAATTCCCAAACTGTGTCATTCAGCTTTTCCCATTCCAAGAAACAATCCATTTTGTTGTTTCTAGGTTTAAAACGGGCAATTTTCTCCTGATAGGCATCCAGTGGCTTTGCCTCCTTAAGTCCTGTGACTTGCAGAGCACCAGGCTGGTCCCTGTAGTGAACTAAGCAGCCACAAATCATCCCCAAGCTGCCAGACTCTGCCTTAAGGAGTTACTCTACATTCATGCTTTGCCAGTGTTTATACCAGTTACATCACCAGCATTTTTAAATCTATGCTTAACTGACAATCACCCAAAATCGATCATTATATATATATAAAAACAACATTTATATACTTATCAAACAGCATGAACAGCAGAGGTATTGTAGCTTGTACATGTGCCCAAGCCATATTCCACTCACTCATTCCTTCACATCACATCATGCTCATAGACTTGGCCTAACCCATTATGCTTTCACACACTGTCTTGCCAACCACCCCTCTCACTATCTGTTTGCAATATTCATGTCTATATAAGACCACTTACAGCCCAAACCAGCCAAATCAGAGCTTATCACACAGCTCAGGAGCACAGATCCAGCCACTTGCTGCTATAGTGCTATGGGTTGGTAGAGGCCTAAAGGCAGTTGGCTGGGTGCGGGCACCACTCTCTGTACATGCCTTTAAATCACGGTGCTTTTATGGAAGCGAGGAGCTGAAATAACAGCAGCCCCTCCAAAGCAAAACACAAGCAGGCAAGCAGAGCAAGCCAGGGACTACAGCACAAGTTGGAAGGGGGTGTCTGGTATTGTTTTGGATAGGGGTGCGGTACATGATCCAGTGAGTGTCCAAGAGAAGCCCATAATCACAATAAGAAGATGGTTCAGAGCCTGAACAAGGAGCTTTTGTACACCACACCATGCCAGAAAACCTGCATGTGGTTAGGAGGAAAACCCACAGGTTCATCCCATTCTCCAGGAACGCAGGGCTTGATGTTCCTCGCAAATGATATGGAGCTGCAGCAAACATGCAACAAGAGTTTGAATAGCTCCTTGGGTTAAAAGGGACACTGAAACACCAAGAAATCATATGAGAGCAAAGTGTTTCGCTGTATCCTACTGGCATGACCATCATCAATAACACGCTCCAGGAAAGATTCCCATATAAATCTCTGTCACTGTTGGAGCAGAATCTAAACTAGGCTCACATGCAAAGTTTAGTATCTTCTGAGAAATAAAAAACAGGGAGAGAAAAAAAAGAAAAAGAAGTAAAAATAAAAATAGGACTTTGAGTAAACAGAACTTAAGGAAATAGAAAGGCACTTCCCCGAGACCACCTGAACAGAGTGCAGTGGGATTATTTTGTTTGGAAGGCTCACAAATGCAAGTTTATTGTTGAATCCCGTTTCCATGGCTGCAAAGAGTTGCTTGTGTTTTGAATGATCATCCGTGTTTCTAACTTTATAACTCTCCTATTAAAATATAGAACAGCTGCTGCCCCACTCAGCTGTTCGGCACATGGAGCCCACCAGGGACAAAGCCCACTGTTAACAGAGAATGATTCTTAACGCCCTCACATTTCTAAACCTCACCATCATCCCAGAGAAATGGCACATTTCCACACTTCCCAGCTGGGGGAACACCTGCGTAATGCACAACTAAACTGTGCTGCATCTGGTACCAAACCCAGTTTGATTTCATCTGGCCAGCAGAAAAAGTTATCAGCCCCAGCAAACAGAAACAGGGCAGAGTGAGCTGTGTTTCATATCTAGGGAAAAGCAGATGTGTAGTTAAGATGTTTATACTGCAAACATTTCTGTATATATTAGGAGGAAAGAGAGCTGTTTAATAAAACAGAGTTGGTTTACAGTTGCCAAAGCAAATTTGAAGGACAGCACAACAGCTTTTGTCATTTCTGCATGGGAAAAAATACAGCCTGACTTTACACTGACATAGAGCATGTACATTGGACAAGTAATTCTATTTTTTCTTAAGTAAAAGGTGTTTTTAACTCTTTTTAAAGCCTCCCATTTACAGTGTGTACTTGCTCAGCAGAAAATGCTGCAAACACTGTGTCACAACAACATGGCAAAGTATCATAAAAGGCTTCCCCCCATTTATTCTCTGGTATCCCAATAAACGCCTTGCTGCTGAATGAAGGGCTGTGTGGCCAAGGCACGGCAACGCTTCCTGGAGATCACAATACTGGACTTAGGTGAGCTCCAGGTTTCTAAGAATCATGGAATGGTTTAGGTTGGAAGAGAACTTAAAGCTCCTCCAGCTCCAACCCCTGCCACGGGCAGGGACACCTTCCACTGGAGCAGCTTGCTCCAAGCCCCTGTGTCCAACCTGGCCTTCAACACTGCCAGGGATGGGGCAGCCACAGCTTCTCTGGGCACCCTGTGCCAGCGCCTCAGCACCCTCCCAGGGAACAGCTTCTGCCTAAGAGCTCATCTCAGTCTCCCCTCTGGCAGGTTAAAGCCATTCCCCTTGGCCTGTCCCTACAGCCCTTGTCCAAAGCCCCTCTCCAGGTTTCCTGCAGCCCCTTTAGGCACTGGAGCTGCTCTAAGGTCTCCCCTTCAGGAGCCTTCTCCTCTCCAGGCTGCCCCAGCCCAGCTCTCTCAGCCTGGCTCCAGAGCAGAGCTGCTCCAGCCCTCGCAGCATCTCCATGGCCATGTCTAGACTCACTCAAGCAGGTTTGGTTTATAACCAGTCACACAGTCTCAGTGTGTGCTGTTTCTGCTCTTGCTTGGGAGAGATTATTTCACTTCTGATCCAGAATCCCAGCAGCCCCAGAAGCTACCTCTGTGCTCTGCATCTGTGCTTCCTCCCAGAAATACACCTGGATAATTAATATTTTTAATTTTCATATTTTTGACATGTCTACGTAACCACACACTATGTATATATCCAAACAGGGGAAACATTCCTCCTAACATGCTTCAGATCAGATCTTTGACAGTGAAAGGTGCAGCTCTTAAAGACTTCAGCAGCTCCTGCCCTCCAAACACACACTCGGGTGCACTCATTGCACTGCTTTAATGAAATACCTATTTGTTTTCTCCCCAGCCCACCCCAGAAGACACCCCCTAAAGCTGCTGCAGTTCTGGTCTATAAGCTCACTATGCAAAGGCATGTTCCATCCCCATGCACTCACACAAGCATACGGAAAGGCTCTCACATTAAGCAGCCTGCGAGCTGGGGTGACAAAAGTAACATATTTACGCTGTTCAACTCTGAAACCACAACTATGAGAAGCCACAGAGGCACCTCAAGGTCTAAACCCTGCCGATGCCACTCCAGAGACATCTGAACCTGTGACTGCCTCCTCTTGAGGGTCACATTTTCTTCTTGCACTTGGAGTGTTTCTGGGGTATCTATGTGCAATATATAGGAATGTTTCCTATACAGAATATATACAACAAACACCCAAGTGGGAAGTCAAAAGAGCGGAATTCTTGCAGGCGGCATGGAAACTAGGAAAACAAACAGATTTTGGAAGCTTGGAGTACGGGCTGCAGAGGGGGAAGCCAACATACCAAAACAGCAGGGTAAAAGGCATTATTAAAATCAATAAGTCATCCTCGGAGAAGCTGAGGTTGTATACGAATGAGGAAAATAGAAATGTTCCTGAGATCTGGAAGGTCACATGTAAAAGCAAACAAGGGAGGCCAAAGGAGCGACTTGCAAATGCCTGGACCAGCAAATCCAACCTCTTCCAATCACAGCAGAAGCAACCTCCCTGGAGGCTGGTGAGGCCAAGGAGTGACCCACACATCAGGGGAATGGGCAAAAAGGTTAATGCCAAGGCAGGAAAACGAACTGAACCTTTCTATCATATTCCTGGAGGAGGAATTTGGCAATACCACTGTGCCAGAGCTGTTCTTACAGGCAACGTATCAAAGGATCTGCCTCCAAGTAAGAACTAGATAGAAGAGGGGGAACAGCAGATTTTGCTAATGATATCCAGTTGTTCAGGTAAAGATGAGCATCCTCTGCCTTTACATGCTCTGAACACTGAGCAAAAAGTGCCAAATAAAACCAAAGTGGATAAATGCAAAGTAATGAACATAGGGGGAAAGTTATCCCAGCTTTATTTGAACAGCAAAGCCTCTGGATTGACAATTACCTCTCAGAATAGCATCAAAGTCATGACAGACAATTCAAAGGAAACCACATCTCCAGAAAGCTATTCCAGCATCAGGAATAACTGGGATGTAGCAGGGAATGAAGCTGAACATTTATACAGTCATACAAGTCCACTACATCTTAAGCACAGCATGCAGTTAGGATCCCACTTTCTTCAACCCCTTCTTAGAGCAGGATGTTGTGGATGACAAAACTCAGATCAGCCTGAAAAAAATAACTGCACAAATTCAGATCCATGAAATGTGTGGCTGTCCTGAGCAGCAGCTCTTTCTCCGGCACCTGCAGGCACACAGCAAGCATTTTGATGCTACATCCATCGTTTGCATTAGTTCTTGTGTGGTTGGTGTGTTCAGCCCACAGTGACCAACCATCGCACTCAGCTCAGAGGTGGCCATAAAGCCATTAAAGCAAACTCTGAGCAGCAAATGCTCACAACAGAAATTAACTTCAAGGGAAGAAAACTGAAGTTCTGCCCAGTCTAAAGGCACTGCCTGGGGGAAGGAACCAGATCATTGCTAATAGCGGTGTTTCTAGGAAAGCCATTTCTGGACACACCTATTAGACATCAATCGACCCTTGAAGTGATTTGAAGCCCGAGGCTGAAGTTTGCGTTTGCTGCTTTCTCTTCCCCAATGAACCAGGTTCCAGTCAATTCTGCAATGCAGGGACAGCCTAAAGACTACTCCCAGTATTGAGTAGGGCTGTTTTGCTTCACAAGAGCTTTGAGCACAGGCGGAGGTGAGAAGGCAGTGGAAAACATGAAGCAACATGCTGCAAGGCCAGTGATTTTGTACTAAAAACCAAATCACAAGGATCAAAACAGTAACGTGAAACTTCAATGGGGTCAGAAGATTTCTGCCTTTGCTGAAGAGTGAAGACAAAATTATACAGTGAATATCCCCAATAAAGTGCTAAATTTTCATGGACAATCAAGCAGTAATTTCTTCTAATTCATCACAAAAGGCCACAGTTTCTTCTGCTCTCTGCAAACACGGAGCAGATCAAGCTGACATATGCTCATGTCCTATTGCAAGCCAGGCTCGTGCATCACTGTCCCCACTAGTGCTGGGAACTAGACTGAAACCACAGTGAAACCTTTGCAAAAAGCATCACATTTTGAGAGCTCGCTCTGTCTCTGGGAAAACTGGCTCTGGTTCAGCTTCCCACTTCCATCTGGAAGCTCCCCCCTACCCAACAACCCTTTTTTCCCCTTGATATACATCCGAGGCATCACTGGTGTTAAAATTCCCACCATACAGGTTGAAAGCTGTTCAGTTCCATCACAAGCAGATGTTTTTCAGGAATACATTTCCTTGTTCAGTTTAAGAGTCTCCTCCCTCCCACCCCCCCATTTGCAAAGCTGGCAAAAGTTAAGAGGCCACAGTGACACTTGTGAAGCTTCAATGCATGCTTTGCATAAAGGCTGCTTGCATATAAGTGTAAAGAAAAGCTTCATTCATATCATGGCCATCAAGGTTGAAATTAAAGCTCCCCTAAAAGATCATGCACACATACACATTAGAGATGTGAGACATATACATGCAGTGCTGATATATAAAGAAACAAGGATCCAGCCAGTACCAACATCCTCTTTAAATCCACCTGCCTGCGAGGTACCAAGACAACCACAACATGTCTCTAAGCTGGCAGCTTGTTGGCACAGCCTTCTCCTATCCAATTCAGCAGCTAAGTCACTATTCACCTTGACATCATCTGATGCTTGTACCTAGGCCAAAATCCCTAAAACCAGGTTATTGTCAAAGTTAAGTCCAGTAGCTTGGTGTGTCTTCCTCTTCCCCTACTGTGGGAGATGGCATCAGCTCTAACCAGCTTGGGGAAAAAAACACCACACACACATGTATAATTTCCAGATTCTGGTTTTAAGCTCTATTTAACTCTGTTATTGAGTTGCCAAGATATTCAGTCTGAGCACCGAGTGCTTAAGGCACATTTTGGAGGGGGCTGAAACACCCTGGGCCCATTTGCACCCATCTTTAACCTGCCTCTTCAACAGGCTTTGAGCAGCATCCCAACACATTTGCCTGCAGCCTTTTCTCTCTGAATTCAACCCTTCCACTGCTGTGACAGTACTGCAGGGATATTTTCCTTCTCTGGATGATCACATATTTCTTCACCTTTGGGCTTACCCAAATTTGCACACACTCAGGCATTTTGGGTCAAGGCTTTTGCTCGGATTGCTCTCGACCACCATCACCCAAGCTGAAACCACTGTGCTGGGTGGAAATACTACCTAGATGTTTAGAAAGATCAACCTGACTCTGAAAATGAGACGGTGCTTTCAAGCAGCGTAGGATATGTGGTGACAGGGGATGCTTTCTCACACCGCAGGCCCCCAGATCCCCCTGCTCAGCTACGCAACCTGGGCTATTTCAACAGCTGTCCTCAGCAGATGCTTCCTGAGGTTGCCTGGAGTCTCAAAAAGGATGTAAAATATTTGTAGTAATTCCCTGAACAAACCCAAGAGGCTTCCTCGAAGCAGAGTCCTCAGCTCTGTTGACTTGTGTTTTTAAAAGGTAATATAAATTCCACTTACGCTGGTTTGTTTTGATGTTGAAAATTGGTCTCCATAGACATGGTTGAAATCATGCCCTGAAGCGCTAAGGCTGGAGCCAACAACCACAGAGCCCTTCGCCAGGACAGAGCTGAGGAGGTTTTAAAGGTGTAAGTGCCATCCTTGCCTGTCACAGCGGGACTGGGAGGGTGCAGGGGAGACCGGGCAGGGACAGGGTGCCCCACCACAGGGCAAAAAGCCACAGCGGTGGCCACCCAGACGTTGTCTATAGGGATCCCCTCTATGCTGTCCCCCAACCCAAAGCCTCATCTCACTGCTCACGTATTTCCTTCACAAGGGGGCAAAAAGCCCTAGAGAGCGCATAGGCAGCCTAAAAACTGTATCTGTATATATGCCACATACATACATATACAGGCCATATCCCTGCAGAAGCTCTCTCTTCTAGGGACCATGGTGCTGTTTGCCAAGCAGAAACAGCCATAAAAAGAAATAAGGGTGAGACAAGCAGGGGGAATATATAGAGAAAGGACAAGTCGAGGGTTTTATATGGAAATTTATGTTGAGGGTAACATTCCTGTCTAACACAAGCATTTTAATACTTCCGGATGCAAGCCTCAAGCCAAAATCCAGTGAGGTCTGATGTTACGATAGTGCTTAAGTTCAGGGATGCTGAACATTTTGCAAGAGCTACAGGTTTTCCCGGTGCCAAAACCCATCCAGAAGAACAACAAGAAAGCTTTTAATTCTCCCCCAAATAACCCCACTGCAATGTCCTAGCATGAAGCAATCATGAAGCAGAAATGAGTCTGCCGAACCGCCCAAGTTGATTAGAACACTGGGATGCACAGACCACTGAGAAACCTGCCCACCCCGTCCTGATCCCAGGGGAGTGAAAATAGAGACAAAAAGCAAAGAATAATCTGTATTTGAGACAAAAAGCAAAGAGTAACTTGTATTTGAGAAAAAGTATTACTTTCATTAGACTCTTTTCTTCCCTCTTCCAGCTCGAAGACTGCTGCTGCCTGCTTTCACCACCCCAGAGACACTGCTACAGCTTCCCTGTCTCCCAAAGCCCAGGCAGGAAGCAGCCATCGAGGATTTTCCCTGAAAGCCCAGTTCAGCGTTGAACAAAGCTCAGGATTACCCTGCTGAGGGCAATATCAGGCTGAGCTCAAACCAGGAGCCACATTCCCCAGGTCAGCAACGCAGCGAGCGTGAGCTCACACGAGCGATAAACTGTTGGGAACAGCTTGTCCCAGAGACGCTGCTGCTCCTCACTGCTGCCAAGGCCCATTTCTGCTTGGTTTATGTACCATGCCAATTCCTCCCAAATAAGATTAAGCTGCCTTGAGGCAATTTCAACTTACACAGCTGATATTTGCAGCATTTTCTCTGCTCTGCAGCTCTGCCGGCACAATCCGCGCACCGCCACTTCCCCTCTTCACCCCATGTCACCCTTGCAAAGGCATTAGGTCCCATTTAAGCCCTCACACACCTTTTGATTAGTCCCTTTTGGGACTTTGAAACATCAGAAGTAATTCCAGGGATTCCAGAAAATAATATTTCACTGAAGAGCAGAACTGAGCCATCAGCACCATACAACTTGACTCTGCAGGGGCATCAACGGGATAGCAAAGTACAGGACCTGTTTGCTTAGATATGGCCAAACTAATGAACAGTTCTCCTTTCTGAGACTTTTCTGGGTTCATTAAATCCCACTAGGTTATTACAAGTACCAATAATATATCTTAGAAACAAATAAATAAGCTTTTAAGCCTAGAAAGCTTCATTTCAAGACCATCCTGGGCGGCTTCAAGTTAAAAAGGCAGATACCAAATGAAAACAAAAACTCAATGATCCAAAAAGTCTCCAGATTCCTTATTTGTTTACTTATGTGACTGCACATGAATAATTCCAGTCTAGCACAGGCCTGTTTGGGTGCCAGATCTTGTTTGCAAGTCTGCTCAGTGAAAGGCAAAGGTACAGTTGAACTTGGACTCTATGCAAGTACCAGCCAGCCATTCGCTTCCATTGCTAACCAATTCTTCTGAAATTGGATTAGATGTAAAGCTCGATCCCTGCAGCTGTTGCTGGTTACTGCTGTGAGGAAGAGAGTTATTAATACACAACTGCTTGGGCTCAAATCAGAAATACAACTGCATTTTGTGGCCAGAACAGTAACTCTATTTGATGGAGATGTGTTTTTCTGCATTTAATCCAAGTTCTGTACTCTCCAAGAAGATGGAAGATCTGAAGGGACATTTGTGTGCACAGTGACCACGAGCACCATGATTCAACTCAATAAAACACCAAGAAACTGAGCAGGTGCATCTCCAAAGCCAATGGTTAAGCCATTCAGATGAAGCATAGCTGTATAACAAAGTAAGTTATAAACAAGACTATGGAAAAACTGAGGAAAGAAACTTCCAAAGGGTTTGGCATTGTTATTCTTAGTATTCTTAGCTGAATGCATTTTGCCTCAGTTCCAGTGTAGTCAGATATTCAAATACAACTTGAACACCATCTGTTTGCCATGATCCAGAGACAACAAAGATTGGAGAGCACAAATCACATCAGATTTTGCCTGTACAATCAGTTTGTACCAGACCAGGTCCAGGATCCTCAAGAAAGGCTGTTGTCTACCTGTAACACTGAAAAAGTTTCCTCTAAAAGCAAACACATTTATAACAGAGTCAGCACTAGATTGGTGCAAAGAATAGATTCACACGAAAAACATTTACAGGAAAATCAATGCAATCAATTCCTCCATGTGAAGAGTCCATGCTTGGGTCTCTGGACCAGGACAGCAGAAAGCACTGGATTTACAGCAACTGGTGAGGAATAGTTTGTAAGACGTCTCCATGTGAACCTGTGCTACAGAGATCATTAGTTTACTCAATAACATCTCCAGTGTCTTCACCATGAAATAAGAGTGCTGTTTCCTGCATTTGTGAAGCTCTCAGGCATCGAGACACCCACCGATGTATTTTTCCAAGGTTGGCAAACCAGGAACATTAAAACTCTATATTCAGGAACTCCACTTCAGTAAATCAACTGAATACGATAGCCAATAAAAGCAAGAAAATCTAAAGCAAACTTTATTGCAATAACCAAGTTGAATGTTGTTAATATGGCAAAGCTCATCGCAACAAATCACAACTGAAACTTTCCTCCACAGTATTATTTAGGGCAGGTTTTGCTTCACCTAACTCAGACAATAGGAACAAGGTGCATGTTTTCATGGAGTATAGGAAAATCTGTGGGGAACAGGAGGCTGAGGCAGTGTATCCATAAATCAGCTCCATCTGGAGGCACAGTTGTGGTGCAAGGGTGTACACTAACACTTCATTTTCCCTCTCACAAGCATTTGTGCTCCTAATTTTGTAGCCAAGACTTGCACATTTCCCTGAATGAGAATAAATCTACACAAGGCTTTGCCCAGCGTTGAGACCAAAGCCTACCCCAGCCCAAACCAGTACTACCAGGCACACAGGGTGCCCCATCCCATCCTTCTGCCATCAGCAACACAGTCAGGGGACACAGAGATGGATACCCAACAGCCCCCTCAGGCATTTTGGGATTGCAGTATGTATCCTGCTGACCTACAAGGGTCAGGCTAGGAGGTGCTATCACCAGCTGCCTGGTCACAGAAGAGAAATCTCCAGGAAGCATTAACACACACCCAGGAAGAGGCAGGTACTGAACAGAGACCCCAAGCTGTCACAAATGTACCTTTAGCAGTATTTTACTGCAGTCCTCAAAAGCATATTCCCTCCTGCATGTAAGCAAGGCACAGGAGCTACTGGTGATCAGGGCCAGCCCTGGCCAGGGATCCCATTGCAGAGGCCAACAATCCCCAAACCTTGCAGACTCAGTTTTGTTTCAGCTCAGCCACTCAGGGCAAGACGCTCACAACCTCATGGAGGCTTTAAACCCTTCCCCAGGGGTGAAAACTCAGCCCTAGCCTCAAAACTGGGTGGCATGGCAAGTCAAACTCCTTCTCAGAGTCCAAAGCAGAGGGAAGAGAGGATTTTTTTCATGCTTAGGGGCTGCAAGTTCACTGGTGCCAATCAGCATCTTACATTGTACCACTGTTATATGTAGAAACTGCTGTGCAAGTACAACTGGCCACATGCTACTGATAGGCAGGCATCAGCCTCAGTATGGTATGCAGAAAGTGAAATAGCTCAAAGAAGAGATTAAACTCAAGCAACTAAAATGCTAATTCTAGTGCATTTGAGAAACATTTTGCAGCTGTGCAATTAAAGCCTTTAACACAACACACACCCACAAAGGCAACATCAGAGGTACCCTGGTGGGGTTTTTAACATCTCCTTTTGCATTCTGGGCCACAAAACCCCAAAGCTTCAGTGTCACTGCCACAAGGAAGCGAACATGTGCATGGGTGATGGGAGTGGATTACAGCAACAGCCAGGAAATAGGTCTACATGGCATGAGCTTTTGATACAGCAGAATAAAGGTTTTATTAGCAGACTTTTACAGCTACTCCTCTCAAAAATACAAGTGTCAGCCCAAAGCAGGTTCAGGAAGAAAATACAAGAGATTTCCAGATGACAGCTTGTTTGTCAACCATGGCAGAGGCAGAATTACATCTGTGTGAGGACTTGGCAAGTAGAAACTACCCAACAACTGCTTGGAACTGGAAAAAATATATCACTGAGAAGATTAAGTAAATAAGAGTACATAGCTAACATGATACACCGTGTACTGCTGCCCTGAGTTTGTGTGTTTATACTTGCCTGGATGCCCACAATCATCTTAGTATCTTGAAAACAGCAGTAACAATTAAAAAGCATTTAATAATAGGCGTGTTTTTCAGAAGTGGGGTGTAATCTCTCAAGCCAAAGAGTGCTATAGATCACCTGCCCTGGGAATAATACGTACAGAGTTATTAATAAAGATCAGTCCAGTGACATAGAGTTAAAAATCGGAGCATAGCACTGAGAAGCTCCTGGTCTTCCTTTCGATGCTCTTTACACCCACTACACAAAGACTTACAAATAACTTACAAAGGTTAAACTGGGAGTTTAGGATGCTTTCAGTACAAGGCAACACCAGAAATAAAGCTCACAGCCAAACACACAGTATGAAGTTAAAGGAGATAAGCCAAAGGCTGAAGTAGAATCACTGGAGTGTTATCAGCTGTGGAGCAGATGCCATCACAAGCTGAAGTTTTCCCTCTGACTCTACTGCTTTGACTTCTACAGCTGCTACTGCCCTATTAAAATGTTATATATTGTTCTAAACATTATAGAATCATAGAATAGTTAGGGTTGGAAAGGACCTTAAGATCATTCAGTTCCAGCCTCCCCCTGCCATGGGCAGGGACACCTCCCACTAAACCATGCCACCCAAGGCTCTGTCCAACCCGGCCTTGAACACCGCCAGGGATGGAGCATTCACAACTTCCCTGGGCAACCCATTCCAGTGCCTCACCACCCTTACAGGAAAGAATTTCCTCCTTATATCCAATCTAAACTTCCCCTGTTCAAGTTTGAACCCGTTACCCCTTGTCCTCTCACTCCAGTCCCTAACGAAGAGTCCCTCCCCAGCATCTCTATAGCCCCCCTTCAGATACTGGAAGGCTGCTATGAGGTCTCCACGCAGCCTTCTCTTCTCCAGGATGAACAGCCCCAACTTTCTCATCCTATCTCCATACAGGAGGTGCTCCAGTCCCTGATCATCCTTGTGGCCTCCTCTGGACTTGCCCTAACAGTTCCATGTCCTTTTGATGTTGAGGACACCAGAACTGCACACAATACTCCAAGTGAGGTCTCAGGAGAGCAGAGTAGAGGGGCAGGATCGCCTCCTTCAACCTGCTGGTCACACTCCTTTTGATGCAGCCCAGGGTACGGTTGGTTTCTGGGCTGTAAGTGCACACTGCAGCCGCCTCATGTTCATCTTCTCATCGACCAACACCCCCAAGTCCTTCTGTGCAGGGCTGCTCTGAATCTCTTCTCCGCCCAACCTGGAGCTGTGCCTGGGATTGCTCTGACCCAGGTGGAGGACCTTGCACTTGGCATGGTTAAACTTCATCAGGTTGGCATCAGCCCACCTCACAAGTGTGTCAAGGTCCCTCTGGATGGCATTCCTTCCCTCTGACGTATCAACCGAACCACACAGCTTGGTGTCATCGGCAAACTTGCTGAGGGCGCACTCAATCCCACTGTCCATGGCACCAACAAAGATGTTGAACAAGAGCGGTCCCAACACCGATCGCTGAGGGACACCACTCGTTACTGGTCTCCAGCTGGACATTGAGCCAGTGAGCACAACTCTTTGCGTGCGGCCATCCAGCCAGTTCTTTATCCACCGAGTGGTCCACCTATCAAATTGATGTCTCTCCAACTTAGAGACAAGGATGTTGTGTGGGACAGTGTCAAACGCTTTGCACAAGTCCAGGTAGATGACATCAACTGTTCTACCCCTGTCCATCAGTTCCGTAACACCATCATAGAAGGCCACCAGATTGGTCGGGCAGGATTTCTCCTTAGTGAAGCCATGCTGGCTGTCAGCAAGCACCTTGTTGTTTTTCATGTGCCTTAGCATGCCTTCCAGTCCCAAAACACAGTTAACCATATTTAGTTTTAAATGGCAGGTATCCTTACAACTATTAACATCATCACTATTCTTTTACTACTTTTACTAACAACACTGGTATTTTTCAAGCTAGTTGCAACTTGTGGAAGTAACCTTATTAATTCCTTTACCAGCCTTGCTTTCAACAGCACAGCAATGCGCAAGTATAACTACAGTAAGTGTTGATGGGATTTATAACTGGGTCCTGACTATAGATCATATTTTTATCAGCCTTAGAAACTTTTTATTGCTTTTTTCACCCTTCATTTTAAAGCAGGACCTATACCAAGGTGCAGCTCTTACTATATGCCCCGAAAGATAAAAGATGTTATGTCTCCTAAGCAAAAGTAAAAATGAAAGTAAACATTTAGGGATTCCAAGGAGTCATTTTGAAAAAAACAAGTTTATTTTGAGGCTATATTTGTGTTCTTGGTAGAATTTGAAAGCTCAGTACAAAAGGCTTGACCGGCCCCACTGAAATCAATGACATTTGTCACAACAGAGGATGGAGCCAATGCACTGGAAACAGATCAAGGGCATGGCACAGGCTAACAAAGTGCTCCATCATTAGCTCTTAATTTAAGCTTAGACCTCCTTTACATGCCGAGTGGGTGAGAACAGCAAACAAACCCCATATCAATCATTACATCCCCACGGTTCTCAACTCCTATTTATAGTTTGACTTAGAAATTATAGGGGAAAAATGCAAAGCAGCATGCCAATGGGGAATGAGAGGGAACAGATACAGCCTGTAGGACTCCAAGCTGTAAGGCTGCTGCTTTATCTCAAGTGTGCTGTCCACCACACACAGCACTGCTGCAAGTTCAGACTGTCAATGTCCAGCTTTTGACAAAGCTGCAAAGACTCCTTCCTTGAGTTTCGTAGAAAGCAAAAATCAAAAGGATTCAAAGGATTTCATGTCCATTTTAATCATTGATAAGCTGTAGGCAAGCCATCATTTCCTGTCTTCTTTTTGATTTTCACATTACATCCTACTCTGACACTACCAAGGCCTTTCTGCATGGCACCACCTGCACCTTTGAGGCTCCCAGAGCTTTGCTCTGTTAGAAATGCCCTATTAATCACTGTCTTTTTTTATTCTCTCACTTGAAACTGCTTTTTAAAGTTAAATCACTAAGCTAAAAGAAAGCACGTCCAATGTGAAAGTCTAAATAATCATTAAATAGCTATTTCAGATGTCACATCCACAGCTAAATCATCACAACCGGCTTTTCAACAAAGGATTCTAAGACTTCAAATGTACGTTTTTGATTGTCTTTGTGCCATCACCTGACACAACACAGATCAACCACTTTGCCTCTCATTCACTCATCTTCACTCCATGCTCCATTCCCAGCTTGAGCCACGTCATCAATCCTTATTGCTGCCTTTCTCCATCCCATCATCTTACTTACCTTTTACTCATCCATTTGGTTCACTAACCCTCAGCCTTTCCACGTTGTCTTGCCCCAAAACAGGCAACATCCCCACAAGGTGCTGCAGGACAGAGGCAGACACCAAATTCACATCCACACTCCCAAGTGACCATTGCCCGTAGGGATTTCAATCAGGCAAACGCCTTCTCACATGACAGCAAGAGACAGTTCATGTTTCTCCCTAACAGAAAGAGGAAAGCAATAAGGGAAACACAGCAAGCCTTAAAGCTATAATTCCTTTAAACTTTGTGAAGGATTTAAGGCAATAGTGAGTGCAGCCCCACTGGTTTGTGGGTTAGCACACAGGAAAATCCCAGTCTATGAGAGGATTTTAATTTTTCAATGCATAAAATACATATTTATTTCATTTTACATGCATTTTCTTTGCATTGCATGCTGGACCAGACAGCTACTCACCCATCAAACAAAGACCTCCATTTCAGAAAACACCTTCCCAAAGGGATGCCCACCCTCGGTCTGTCACTGTCATTTGCTCAGTTTTCAGCCCTGGGCGAATAATTCAGGGCCTCAGGTTGTTTCTGAGCTATTTGTATTCCTTGATATTTATCGTAATTCCTATCATAATCAGTTAAAATTAGACCTTTGGCTCTTCACAGCCAACAAAGGTCTTCATGGCTTCATAGGTTGGTACAGAGAGGAGCTCTGAGCCATGCTCAGCCCTTGTATGGGCCTTTGAGGGAGAAGTTGCCAGAGCTCAAATCATTTTAACGTGGGCACATAAAACCTGAATCAACAGCAAACCAGCACACACATCTGGAAGCTTTGTGCATGGCTTCCACTTGCACTTCTTCCTAAATTAACTGAACATACAGGTCACAGAAGTCATTTGTCATGTTAGAAGCGTTGCTAATGCAGTTTTGAGAACAGGTATTTAAAAATCATCCCTACCAGGCAGAGTGCTTTTGCATTTATGCTAAACTCTGGCTGCTTTGTTAAGAATACAGCACTGAATGCTCCGAGTTCATGTAAATGCCTGAAAAAGCTTAAATCTTTTTAAACCAGTGGCTCTTCACAGCCACTCTTCACTCCGACTGCACACACAAAGGGGGCAACACCGTCCCTTGTAAACTTCGTAGAATTCATCATCTATGCAGCTTTCCCCCTTCATTTCAAATAAAAGAACTGTTTTCTGTGCCACTCATTCATCCCTGCAAGTGAAAAAACACCCGTGTTTCATTTGGTCTCACTGAAGAGCCAAGCTGGGCGGTTGTGTGAAGGATTAGAGAGCTGTGTGATAACAAGTAATGAAAAAGCAAACTTATTTTCTATGGTTCCACAAATAGTCTATTTTCCGAAGTTTCCAAGCAAGCCGTGGAGCGGTTGTGCGGGCAGAAGGTGCACTCTGCAGGAAACACCACAAAACATCCCGAGCACCGCTTGGACTGCACCAGGAGCAGCGAATCCCTGGGTCAGCTCACCAGTGCCACCATACGGCAGGAGATTAAATAAAGATGCACGAAATAACTCATTTTAGGGTTTTCGTGCAGGGAGCTCGCTGCAGATGTGGGCAGGGTGGTCTCGATTTCTTCACTATGGAAAAGGCACGATGAGACCCCTCCAAGGGTCTTCCAAAAAGACTCCAGCAAAGGCATGTAGCACAAGGGACGGTCTCTGGGATGAAAATGGGATGTTTCACAGGCTGTAACCCAGAGAACTGTTTAAAAACAGTAACTCTCACTGGAAATGCTCAGCCTCTGATTTTCTCCCAAAGCCAAAGATGAGTAAGTGACACATCTAAAGATAAGAGAAACTTCGTTGTCAGATGAGGTAACTTCTAAAGCCTTTTACTGAGCTCTGCAGGGCATTTTCTCAGCCAGGAGTTGGGAAAACAAGAGAAAGGGACTTCTAAACATGAACAGTGGCACCGCCTGAGACCTCCAGGGCCATCACTGCATTGCTTTGGGAGATGCTTTTCCTGCTTGCAGGCTTTTCTTTATTAAAAGACTCTTTCCCTCTATGTTGTTTCTCCAACCTCACCAGCTGCTGCCTCAGCTAAAGGAAACCACTCTCCCACACTCATTTACACCTGGTAGTACTCACCCAGCTTTCAAAAGTTACTCCAGTTACAAATCTCCCCCCACTTTATGACATTCCTCCTATTTCCAAACCAAATGACCTCATTTATTCCAACACAACAAATGAAAAGTGGTTCAGGTCCATCTACTCATGCCTTTCCTCTGTCCATGAGCATCTCTCAGCACAAGCCTTAGCCCCAGCCAAATACCTACCACAGAAGCATATTTACCACTTCAAAAGAGGTTTTTACTTCAAAGATACTATACAAATACTTAAAAGAAATATTTGCAGAATCTCAAATGCTACACCAAACAGGCCTACACATTTAGTAAGTAAACACACATGTATACAAATACACAAGTAGTGAGTAAATACACACATACACAAACAGGACACCCATAGGGTACCACTGCCTGTCCCAAACACTGACCTCTAATATTCTTGTTTCCAGGGGGCTGAGCAAAGAGAAAGCAGCTCAAAAAAAAACTAGCATGAAATAAAAAGGTAACTCCTTGGAGAGGAGAGACTTTGTTACAGACAATAGTTTTCCTTTAAGCAGGGGATGGAAATATTAATACGATCTCACCGCATATGCGGATAATGATTTCAGAGGAACATGGACTTAAGGCATCAGATTAACGAACTGGGGTGGCATACCAAACCAAAAAAAGACCCAAATCCACTGCTTCCAGAAGCTGCTACAGCTCTAACTTTAATACCTGGCCAAAGACATTAAAGTTCCTGGAAAGAAGAACTACAAACCATGTCTATTCTTCCAAGCAACATAGAGGGGTTTCTATCAGCATGTATAACAACTGCTATTAGCAACAGAGAGGCACCTGCCATCATTCCACAGAACTGCTTCTGCCAGCTCACATTAACACTTTTTAGTCAAAGCCTGCACACAGCAAAGCCCTGGCCTCTGCATTTACAAGCTTTCACTACAGACCCTCAGTTTTAAGACTGCTCCCACCCAATGCATCTGCTGGGGCTGTTTCTAACCTGCCAGGAGGCTGCAAAAGACCCAGCTTCCCAGTTGTTTTTTTTCTCCTCACAGAAAGCATATCTTAGAGCTGACTTGCTGGAGACACATTACATCCCATACACCAGCAGAACACTTTGGTTGAACACAGTTCGCTGAACATCAAACCATTTGATTCACAACTTAATACAAAAGATGAGATGAAGGTAGCCCAGACAAACATGAAGAAGTCTGTCGTCTTTGTTGTTTTGTCTGTGTTGCGTTCCACCACAACTAGGAGGGAAGCAACTGTTTTCCTCAACTCTTCCACCAGTTTCAGATTTCACAGCAGTAACAGTCACTACTCAAATGTCCTGAAAGCTCCTTACCCAACAGAAACATTATAGACTGTATGTGTCTATTGCAGTGTGGGTATGGTAGACGGGATGTAAACACACAAGCTGTATATACACACCCCCCGTCTAACTACCTTTCCTAAAGAAAAAAAGAAAATAAGGAAAAATTTCCTCTGACAATTGTTCAATCCTCTGCTTTACCTGCACTTTACACAGTGCAAAGAATATAACTCACTTCAGAAATCACAGCACTGGTCTAGGAAAAGGGGATTTGCATCTGCAACTGGTTTTCATGGATTCAAGCATCCACTTCAGAAAAATCCTTGGTTGTAGACGTCTACAGCTTAGACAGGAGACCAGCAATACTTAGGATGATTACAGGCACAAATTTACCTACACCCTTTGCTTGAATTGATTCTCCATTCCCATAAGTAAGGCATGCTCTATGCTGTTACACCACACCTCTTTCCTGCTCAGGAACAGAGCAGCGTGTAGCCTACAAGTACCCAAGAGAAAAAAGCACAGCTGGTACTGCCCAAAAATAAGATGAGACACAGGTTCCCCACAAAGATAATGCATGCCAAGAGTCAGATGACTGCAGCTGAGTGGTTTGCTGGATGAAGTCAACCCACCTTCTTAATTTCACTCTGAAACCCCTAATTTAAATCAAAGATTTCACCTGCCTCAGAAGCTTTGATTACTCCTCAAACTAGTTTTCTGAAGAAAACAGTGAGATTTAATCAAGTAATCACTGCAGCTAACACAAGTTTAATGAAATCTAGCAGCATCTGAAAGCTATCACAAGAGATACAGCAGGGAATTCAGGTAGAGCAAAACATGACAAGAATAGCAAGAGAAGAACAACTGAAAGAGAAATTTCTTTAAAATCATGCTATTTCAATGTATGCTCTTAAGGCTTCTTTAGAGAGTTAAAATGAGAGAGATATATCCTACTAAAACAAGTTTACTAGTTAAAAATGTTACTGGCTCAGGCATGGCATGTGACTAGGCACCTGGGCTATTTAATGCTGGTCCTTGTCACATCCTTAATTGTTCTTCAGAGCTTATAATGAAATCAGCAGCTTGATGTATCCTACCTGGCTGTGGTTGCTGGAGCACTACTGGAAGCTTTGTTGGAGCCGTAACAGGCATTATTCTTTTCCAGAATTTTCCTTACCTGCAATAATAGCAAAAAGAGGAAAAACAAGTTATTATTGAGAGGGTTTATTTTATTTTAAGGTAAGTGCTATTTTTATCATTCTCTATGAGTTGCTTTCATAGAGCCAAGTTTGTGTAATGGGTTCCACTTAGACATTAAATACATCAAGTAAAATAGTAAGTGCGTATAGCTTCCCATCAAAACCATTTAAGGAGCTCAATTTAATCTTATAGTATAAAATAGAACATAAGCTTAAGGAGAAATCAGGGCCATGAGAAGCCACCCAGTGGAAGAGTGTATTCCGAAAGGTAGCTGCTTCTTGCCACAGAAGTTGACTAAACGGATCATAACTAGCTTCCACACAACTTGGGAAAGTTTAATAGAGACAAGCTTGCTGCTGCTATCACAACAAGTTATACCAGCATACTTGGTGAGCTGGAGAGGATGGAGCACAGACATACAGGCTAAAAGTGAGCTGTTTAAGCCCATGATGGTTACAAAGCACACGCACTCCAGGCTTCTCATTTTGGTGAGTGTGGAAAAAGCCATCTAATAATTTTGGTTTAAGTCAAGAGCTCTATTTTCAGTGCTCATGGCTGTTTGTGAACTGTTTAACTCTTCTCATGCATGTTTGAGTGGAAAAAATAACAAGGTTGATCATAATTTTTAAAAGCATCATCTGAAAAACATTTTGTTATGTTTATTCTGGACTTTTTTACAGCCATACATAATCTCAGCTATAGAATTCAGTCTTTGGTACAAGTCATGTGGATGAATGGCTTTTTTTAAAGCTGAAACATATACTTTGTGCGGCTGCTTCCCAGAGTTTAGAAGTTAGGGCATTTCTCTAAGATCTCAGAACAATGTCAGAATAGTTGAGAGTGTGTAGTATCACTTGTGACAGAGTCAGTGACAAAATGCCTCTGCTTCTTTTACACAGACAAAGTGTCACATATCTAGAGCTAATGCAGAAGTGTTGTGTGCTGGTTACTGTTGACAGCAAAAGTGTTCCAGAAAAACACTTTTCACACTAATTCTGTGTGGATTGGTCCTTTGTGGTGAATGGACAGTGCCTGTTAGAAAGATCTTCACTTATAGATCACTTTAAAGTCATCCCTATGTATTTCTCTACACCTTTGTTTTGATTCTTTCTAACTTCTGCAACATCAGTCGACCTCAACATACATATATCGCCTTGCATTCGTTCTCCATGAACTGCTGCCCTGCTGTCTCTTCTTTGCTTGTCCCTTGTGTCATGTAATTCTCTGCTTTAAGTATGTTGGCTTCCCCAGTTGAATTTAGGCTTGAAAAGCTCCAATTAACCACCTCTGTGCTTAACAGAAGACATCACTTGTGTTGCTCATACCTCTTGTATAGTATGAATCACTCCTTTATCACTCTCAGAAAATCAAATACATTTTAATGTATTTGAACAGTATAGAGCTTTGAAAAGTTACTTGCCATGAGCTAGAGAACAGCAGTTCTAATAAGTAATCATGACACAAAAATCTTTCCAAGCAATCCTCTCTTTGTCAGCAGCAAAGCAAATGTGAATTCAGACAAACGCAGTGAACATGCTTGCTCTGCCACCTAATATGTTTTGGTCCCAAACAAAACTGCGCCCATGAATTCTGAAGCTGGATAAAGGTAACAGCCCTTTGTCAGGCCAAATCCTAAGTTTCTGGATCACCCATCTTATTTCCCTCTTCTGTGTTTTGCCGAAAAACAAGAACCACATTGGCACAGAAATAAAATGATGACTTGGACGGTTCTCCCAGCTAATGAATGTGTGTTCTATACATGCAACTTTAATAGAAAAGTACAGTAAACAGATACTATCCAAGTAATATAAAAATAGTATTAGAAACAAACAAGTAATAAATGGCATTGATTTTATACTAAATGTCCCCCAAATTGAAACTGTTAACTCCAGATGACAGACGAGTTTAGGATGAAGTGTGACAGTTGATATTCATTTCATCCTACATGGATCTCACTGTTGGAATGATCAAGTCTCCACTATTGCGTTACTGTCCATTTATGCTCACAGACATAAGTAACAATAATTATTAATCTTCTTTGCATTACGCAACTAAGAAATAATGTCTGAGAAACAATCACTGTAAGGAAATAAAAGCACTCTCCTGTAACCTTTGGATGCACTCTGAGTCTGTAACAGGGCAACAAATATTTTAGCTGGCAATTCTTTGTGGTAAGCGCTAATAGGTGCTGTAACCCTCCTCTTGCACTTCAAAAAATAACAAAGAACCTCTTCCCTGTGAGGGTGCTGAGGCGCTGGCACAGGGTGCCCAGAGAAGCTGTGGCTGCCCCATCCCTGGCAGTGTTCAAGGCCAGGTTGGACACAGGGGCTTGGAGCAAGCTGCTCCATGGAAGGTGTCCCTGCCCATGGCAGGGGTTGGAGTTGGAGGAGCTTTAGGGTCCCTTCAACACAAACCAGGCTGGGGTTCAATGATATTTTAACGTTCCCGGCTTTAAAAACTGCTAAGGATCGCTGTTCTTGCCTTACCAAGGAACGGTGTGATGGAGTGAACCCTTCAGTTACTTGTGATCAGCGTGACCTTGGAGTTTGTTGTGAGTCTCTGGACACTGTTCCATGCTCCAGTCACCAGACACTGCTGTGGGATTTATGGTTAATAGAGCTGTAAGACTAATTCCTAAAGAGATCTGGGGGCTTAATTGCAACTCTTTATTTTGCAACATGGGGGGTCTGTGGGTATATGATAGTTTCTTAAACAAGAGGCACATAAATTCTTCGCTGTGAGGGTGCTGAGGCGCTGGCACAGGGTGCCCAGAGAAGCTGTGGCTGCCCCATCCCTGGCAGTGTTGAAGGCCAGGTTGGACACAGGGGCTTGGAGCAAGCTGCTCTATGGAAGGTGTCCCTGCCCATGGCAGGGGTTGGAGCTGGGGGAGCTTTAAGGTCCCTTCCAACCCAAACCACGCTGTGATTTCTGCCCCGTACCATGTAACGGCTTCCCCAGGCCAGGCCCTGCGGCTGCTGTCACTGAGCAGCAACACTGAGGCGGTGGCACCCGGAAGAGGCTTCATGGGTGTGAAGGCGCCACAAAGGTCTCCCGAGGCACCGGTGGCGGGAGGGAGGCCGCAGCCATGGCGCAGGTGTCGTTCCCTCAGCCTGACGCCGCTTGTGCGGGTGCCCCCCCATATTTTAATCTAGTTTTAGCTCTAAAGCCGTCTCCTAACGGACGGGGCCGTCACGGGGCTCCCTGCGCCACTTTTTACCTCAGCCTTCCCAGACCGCTCCCCTGAGGGGCCGCGCGCCCGGCGCCGCCTGACCCTCCTCAGCCGCCGTCGCGGCTCCGCGCTGCGGCCTCGAAACTGCACCGCCATCCCCCGAACCAATCCGCTTCCGGCTTACTTCGCGCCCCGGCCCTCCGCCGCTCCTCTGAGCCAATCGGACGGGCGCTACTGGCGGGGCCCGTCTCGCCATGGCCGCCCCGAGCTGCCGCCGCGCCGCTCTCCGCGGTTGTGCCATTGGCGGCGGGGCCGCGGCGCGATGGCGGCGGCCGCTGCTGCCGGGGGGCTGCGGGCCGAGGGGGGCGGCCGGGGCCTGCCGCGCGCTCGCGGTGGAGGTGGGCGGCAGGTAAGGGGCTGGGGGGGACGCTGGGGGGGCGCTGAGGGCGGTGCTGAGGGGGCGCTGAGGGGCGTTGGGGGGGCGCTGAGCGGGGCGCTGAGGGGGCTCCCGGCGCCGGCTCCGGGCAGGGGGCGGCGGTGGAACAGCCGTGAGGCGGCGCTGGCGCTGCTGTTGGCGTTGTCCCGCGCGGTGGGAGCGGGGCCGGGGTGCTCCCGCGTGGAGGAGGGGGTGTGCTGTGGCTGAGAGGGGGAGAGGGGTCCTGTGCGTGCGCCTGCAGCGGGTGCGTACCGTTGTGTTGTAGTGGTAACGCGGGCCGAGAGCTGGGCTGGGGCAGATGGAGAAGAGGAGGCTCCTGAAGGGGAGACCTTAGAGCAGCTCCAGTGCCTAAAGGGGCTGCAGGAAACCTGGAGAGGGGCTTTGGACAAGGGATGGAGGGACAGGACAAGGGAATGGCTTTAACCTGCCAGAGGGGAGACTGAGATGAGCTCTTGGGCAGAAGCTCTTCCCTGTGAGGGTGCTGAGGCGCTGGCACAGGGTGCCCAGAGAAGCTGTGGCTGCCCCATCCCTGGCAGTGTTGAAGGCCAGGTTGGACACAGGGGCTTGGAGCAAGCTGCTCTATGGAAGGGGTCCCTGCCCGTGGCAGGGGTTGGAGCTGGAGAAGCTTTAGGGTCCCTTCAACCCAAACCAGGCTGTGGTTCTGTGAAGACCAAACCCCACCTAGAACAGGTGATGATTCGTCTTTAGTATGAGCAAAGCGTCTCTCCTCTAAGCTGTATGTGTGACTTCAGGTGAGATCCAGTGCAGCTGCAGGTCTTTGCTGCAAGGTGACTAAGCAGGATGTTTGAGGGAAAAGCACATTTAAGGGGACTTTTGGACAAAGAGTTGCAATTTCTGTATGTAATGGGGATTTTTGTGTCTGGTATGAAGTGTAGCCTGTATTCTGTACTTCCAGTGCTGTAGATGAACACAGAACTTACTGGAAAATGTATTTGGATTCACCATGAGTAACAGATCATTTCTTTCCCACAGAAAAATGGAATTGTCTTCCGGAAAACTGGCGAGGTTTGCTGATGGATCTGCTGTTGTTCAGGTAAAAAGAAAGTCAAGATTTGGGCAACTTCGTAATGCCTGCATCTGAACAGGCATTGTTAGGACATCAGAGCCTGTTTAAAGGATAGAGAGCTTCAAGCGGCAATTTAATCCCTAATTAACCAATAGCTGTGGTTTGTAAAGAAGAGTTTTGCTTGGAGAGCAAACGTAATGGTGTGAAGCGTGGGTTTATGTGGGTTTCTGCAAAGAATGCTCAGGAGTTTTACTCTGAATAAGTTTCGGGATTCAGACTGTATTTTGCTTGCAGGTCATTTTATTTCGTTTTTCTCAATGCAGCTAGGTGACACAGCAGTAATGGTCACAGCAGTCAGTAAAACCAAGCCTTCTGCATCTCAGTTTATGCCGTTAGTGGTAAGTACTAATGACAAAATGAGTTTTGTGATCGTCAGTGGTAATCATTGAATAGTGGAGTTCAAGATGCTGGGGGAGTGGGGAATGCGAATAGCAGACAACAGACTGGACCTCGGAGTAACAGTCTGATAAAACAGCTATGTCTGTGGATGAGGGATGAGTGTGGATGTCATCTATGCTGACTTTAGCAAGGCTTTTCACTAAAGCCTTGTGAACTTCATCTACCACAACATCCAAGTTCAGCTGTTGTATTTTAGATGTGTGGAAAACTGGTTGGGTCATGAGGCTCAGGGGGCTGTGATTATTAAGAGTTAATGACTTATGCTCAGGCTGAATTATAGTTCCTCAGGGGTCTGTCCTGGAACACAGCCTGTTTCGTACTTGTAGCAGTGCCCTGGAATCCCTCTGAACTTGGGATGCAGTAGTGCTCTGCACAGTTCAGACTGGGAGATGACTGGCTGAGCAGTCTATACACAATACAGAATGGGAGGGTCCATTTGGGCATCAAGATAGAGCTTGAATAATGTCATCTGAATTCAGAGTTGACCCTGCTCTTTTGAAGTGTCCCTTCTAAACAAAATGAATCTGTGGCTCTGAAATAAGTAATCTGTTGCCTTTAGGAATCCCTGTTTTGTTTTTAAAAGGTTGACTACCGCCAGAAAGCTGCTGCAGCGGGGAGGATTCCTACAAACTATCTAAGGAGGGAGCTTGGTTCTACTGATAAAGAAATTCTTACAAGCAGAGTAATAGGTAGGCTGCAGCGTTTTATTTCAATTTATTTTAACTATTCGGGAACATTTAAATAATACGAATGTTTGAAAAGAGTGATTTCTAGCTGCTGTTTGCAGAGGTGATTTGCAGTAATGTCAGAGGAAAACAATCTTGTAGTTCTTGTTTGTCAGTACTGGTTTTCAAAACAATACATCCCATATGCTGTGTGCATATGCCTTTATATATAAGCCTGGGTCTTGAGAAATCCTCTTGTCACCTTTGTGGATATTCAGATCTCATTCTAACTGCAGAGATGTTACCTCTGCTGTTGCCCATCTCTGGATGGGTGGAAGAGACAACCAAGCTAAACTGAAATCAGAGGCAGACTTACTGATTGGTATACACTCATTCTCTTCCTCATGATCCTGCTTGAAAAGTTATTTTCATCATGGCTATCTCCATTCATGAATAAGAGCCCTTTGGAATTCAACATTTACGTATATACATCAGCATCTTAAGGCAGCAATGAAAATAATTAGGAGAGGGAACAGCCTATAAGGCCCAGGCTGTTACACAGAGTCCCATACGCTTCAGACTGAAGTAACATTAATGGGAAATCATGGAAACATGCCTTTGTTGCTTTTCTTTGAGGACTATGTCCCCTCATTGAAGATATGTCTGATGAAATACTAATAGGTTGTCTGTATCCTGAAGCATAGACTTTTCCCACTGTTCGTTATGCTCACCCAGATACCTCTTATTTCAGTAGCACTCAGAGTAAAATATTAGACTTGATTATATGTCATGCTTCATTTCCTTCCGAGTTGTCTGCCTTTTTTGGTGGTTTGGGTCCCGTTTAAACCATTTGTCAGCTTCTCATGAGGTTATTATAATACAAACTGAATACTAACTACTGAAACCCAAATACTTCTTAGACGTCGACTGTTTCTTTTGCAGATCGGTCAATCAGACCACTCTTTCCAGCAGGCTACTTTTATGATACACAGGTAGGTTGTGCTCATTGTCCTTTACTATAGTTCCCTTCAGAATGGAAATCTTGGGTATATCCAGGGAAAATTTCCCATGATGTAGGCAGTGTTTTAAGTAAAGCAGTTTTCATGAGCCACAGGGAAGTGTTTACACTTTGAAAAACAGTCTAATAGAGAAATGCTGCTTTTTTGTTTGTCATTTCCTTGTCTCAAATTATTTTTATTACATACTAGTTTCCAAATGTTGTTGTAAAGGAACAACGTTCAAATATCCTCTGCACAACAGAGGAAAGAAAAGCTAATACTCTGTGTTGTATATGATATGATATTATATATTTACATTAATGAGTTTTCTGTGAGCTTTCCAGTTTAAATGCCTGATCAAATTTTTACTTGCAATATAGATTTGTATAAATATGTAGAAAGTTTGCTTTATTTTCCGTAGCTTTGTACTGACAGCTAATAAAAATGTGTAGGTCAAAATTATTCATTGTCTTTTATCTTATGCCAGATCCTTTGTAATCTTTTAGCAGTAGATGGTGTAAATGACCCTGATATTCTGGCAATTAATGGAGGTAAGAGGACTGTTCAAAATTGCCTGGTTGTGTGTGATTTAGTGTGATCCATTATTTCTAATACAGGTTTTTATCTCTCCATTCCAGCTTCTGCAGCACTTGCATTGTCTGATATCCCATGGAATGGTCCTATTGGTAAGTAAATATTTTGAAATGATGGATGATTTGAACATAATATAAGGCTTAGGCCATGTTCATGCTTTCTTTTTTAGTAAGAATCTGAATCTGAAGTTCACTATCTTTTGTTTCAAGTATTGAAAATCATTTTGCAATGGGTAGGATTATTGCGATTCAAAGCATTATTTTTCCTGGACTAAATGTATTTCTGGAAGGATTTATAGTCCAGAAATAGTACAGTAGAGAGACCGTTCACGAGAAACTTGGTCTTGAAAAACACTCTTTAGGAAACAGCTGGATAGGAATACAGCTTTTTTTCCAGGAACTCAAGCTTAAGAAGAGGTTTATTTCATCGTGAATATTTTGGGGGAAGAGAAATGACCTAGCCAAGAACAAATATTTAGCTGTGTTTTCCCTTCACCTGCCTGTATTCTAGATTGTGCCCAAATGACTTAAACCCCGACAGACTTGCAGCCTTGTGTATAATGTTACTCAGCATTGTATGCCCTACCCAAAAGAAATTCAAGAAGAGATAATTCTGCCTCACCCATTTGTTCTTGATATATAGCTAACATGCTGCTATTTAACAATGAACCTTTAGCTTTGAAAATTCTACATCTGAAACTAAAAATTAATGTAAAACGATGTCTTAAAGAACATTATAACAATAATAATCTGGAGTTTCTTTGTAGGTGCAGTAAGAGTAGGACTGGTTGATGGAGAAACTATTATCAATCCAACTCGAAAACAGTTGTCTTCTAGTGCTTTAAATTTAGTTGTTGCTGGAGCTCCACAAAATCAAGTTGGTAAGTGGATTAATTACTAATAGCTGTTGAGGGCTTGAAAATCAAGTTAGTGTCTCTTTGATGCTCTCCTCATCTTTGAAACCTGTATTTTTGCACAGTATTAGGAGTAAATAACAGTGGTAGGTTTAACTTTAGGTTAGATAAAGTAAATTCCATTGTATCTATCCAGTTTAATGTTAATCTGTGTTTCTTCATTGTGTTAGATAGCTTTTGAACAATAAAATAATACTTGATTTTTAACTTTCCATTCACAGTTATGTTGGAAGCAACTGCTGAGAATATATTGCAACAAGACTTCTGTCACGCCATCAAAGTAGGCGTGAAGCAAACCCAGCATATAATCCAGGGAATTCAGCAGCTAGTGAAAGAACAGGGTGTTGTCAAGAGAACTGTTCAGAAGTTGTATGTTGCTCCTGAAGAGATTGTGGAATGTGCAAACAAGTAAGTCCAGAACAAATGATTTGGTCTAAATTCTGTGAAGTGACTCAAAGTGGTTATTTAACCAGAATTTAATTTGATGAGCTCTGATCAGATAGTTGGGGGGGTTATTTAACAAAATAGCATGGTTTGAACATTCAGTACTTGTTATGTTTTCCGTAGAAGCTTAGGAACATGGCCTTCAGCTCTCTTTTATACTTGGTGAAAAGGACAGGTTAAAACAAACACCCTGAAAACCCAGAGGAAGTAGTGTAAGTTAATACGCCTTTCTTGTGGAATGGTGACAAGAGAAGTTGGGATGTTGGCTGGTGGAAGTGACAGCTAATTCCAGAGAGCTGACAGGAGAGCAGGCAGGAAGAGCAGCTGGAGCTACTAATGTTTATAAATGTCAGCCTGGGGTTTTCCTACTGCTAATGAAGACAAACATTTAGTTCTCAAAGCCTAATTATCTAAGTGTTTTATAAGCTGTGTTTTCAGAAGTTCTTTCTTTTCTTCCCAAAGACTTGCTTCCAACAAGATCTACGCGGTGTTCACGGATTCAGGCCATGATAAAGTAAGTGATCGATTCAAACATGAAACAATTACTAATTAATATCATAATGAAACTGTAGTGAGATTTAGTTCTTTATGCTAGTGATAATAAAACCTCTTCTCCTCTGCATATATTTGCAGTAGTAATAATAAATTGTTCTGTAAATTCTTATATACCAGAATACTTCCAGAATACTGAATATATATATACCAGAATACAGTACCAAAAAACTTGTTTGCTGTATGTGGGGATAGAGACTCCCTTTTTACAAGGAGTCACTTAGAAAAGATTAGAGGTACAAGTTACTCCTGGGGAGAGTGTGGTTGGAAATAAGAGGAAAATCTTTCACAATGAGAGCATCAGCCATTGGAATAATCTCCCCAGAGTGGTGGTGGGTTCCCCAGCATCGGACACTGTGTAAGACTGGGCTGGACAGGGTGCTGGGACATCTTGTCTAGACCATGCTTTTGTCAAGAAAGGTTGGACCAGATGATCCTTGAGGTCCCTTCCAGCCTGGTGTTTGTGTGACAATCCTAGTCCTTATTCCCTGAGTTTTACAGTATTTCAAACCAAGCAAAAAGCCAACAACTTGCGTTCTTCTGCTTCGTGGAGTTAACTGGTTCCAAATTCTGTGTTCTAGATTTCTAGAGATGAAGCAATTAACAAAATAAGGCTTGAAACAGAAGAACAGCTAAAAGGTATGATTTTCTACTTTCTTAATAGTTAGAGAATGCTTACCTGGAGCTGGTGCTACTTAGAGCTACAGTGTGCCCTCTGTTAGCCCAGCTATTTCTGTAAAAGACACATCAAATTCATTTTCCAACTTGAGATGCAATTTCTTCTTTATACCCAGAAAAATTCCCGGAGGCTGAGCCTTATGAAATCATAGAAGCCTTCAATGTGGTTTCAAAGGATATTTTCCGAAACCTTGTTCTGAATGAATACAGAAGGTGAGGAGATCCAACTGCTACTGAATAAGACTTCTGTTGACTTTTTATCCAAGACTATAGTTTCATTGATCTCATAATTTCTGCTTGTTACTTTAGGTGTGATGGGAGGGATTTGACTTCCCTCAGAGATATTAAGTGTGAAGTGGACATGTTCAAAATGCTTCATGGATCAGCCTTATTTCAGAGGGGCCAAACACAGGTAATATCTTGAAACATCAGAGACTGTAAATTAATTAAAAGCTGACAGATTTGTGTCTTTCATTGTCTTGGGGGAGGTGGTTTGAGAAGAGAGCAAGTCCAAGGTTGTATCTTTTCACCCCTCTGTGTAGACTTCTATGTTAAAGGTATTTGTTGAAACAAAAGCTTTTAATGTAAAACATAATCCTGTTTGGTTTTAGAAAAATGGGTGACTCAGTAAATGGGTCACTGCTCTGCAGAGCAGTGCTGAACTGTGCATCTTTTAAAAGGAACTTCAGATGTAACCTGGACTAAACAGGGAGATTGTACCCCAAAAAATCATATTAATGAGACTTTTTTTCTCGTCTTTGCCATAAGTGTCAGGTGTTGGTGGGGGGATTAAAGTAAGATTGTACGTGAGATTGGGTCTGCTGTATTTTTATAGCTCATTTTTCTAGAAGACTGTCAGCCATTGGTCTGACTTACTACAGGGAACACGGGTAGTTGCAAACAGTGATTTACTCCTCAGTGCTGTCCCCACTAAAAATAACACATGCTGCCAGTCCATCTGATAAACAGGTTTGCTCTTTTGCATGACATGTGGCCCAGGCTCTTAAATGAAGTAGTTTGCTTTTTAGGGAGCAAACTGTTCCAGGTTTAAGAAGCATTAAATTAGTAATTTTTAAATGTGATTGTGTGATCTTTATGGATACTAATGAATTTGTGCAATGAAGGAAAAGGTTTGCAGATGACAGCGTATTTGTTGCTGAAATCATTCCTTTTGATTCTTCATATACAGTGGAAGTTGGCAATGATGGAAGTGTGTATGAGCAGTTTATTTACCCTCTGTCCTTTTGTTTTAGGTTCTCTGTACAGTTACATTTGACTCTATAGAATCAAGTGTAAAATCGGACGTTATCTCAACAGCAGTGAGGTAGGCTTCTCTCTGGTGTTTTGTCAGTGGTAATAAAAAGAGGGTAAGCATTTAAGTATAGTTGATAAGTTCCTCGATCTTCACTAACCATATCCATTAGGACTGAAAAACGTGCAAAACTAGACTTTGAAGTGCTCTTGGCTGTTGCTTTTTAAGGTTACATTAATTCCATAGATGCATATTTGAAACTGGGGAGTATGACAAGTAACAGCATCCAGTCCAGCTGAGAAAGAAAGGAAACGGTGAATTACTGTTGAATCTGCAAAACTGTGTCCACATGTCAAGCCTCTTTAAATAAAACAGTTGAGGAAAGTTCATTTTCTCTTTGTTCCAAGTATTTATCATCACACTTGGAACTTGATATGAGTTTACTCAATCTCTTTCTCACAAGTTTGGCAGTTTTGCTCGATAGGTTGGATGCATGTAGCCCATGAAGTGCTGTTTGTCAAGTTTGGTTCAAGGGGAAAGCGAGTTAAAACACAGGTAGCTGTGTGATGGGCTTTTTTTTCCCCCAACTGAATCAGCCTATCTAAATATCCTCATTTTGTCTCAAAATAAAGAAGTTCCAAGGGTGAAATGCGAGCGTTCTTTGTTAATGGAGAGAGGAAAATTTAGCTTGTAATGTAGCAAGTCCTTGTGCCATTAACATTTTCTTGCTGAGGGCTACCCTGTTGAGACGGGAAACTCCTTCCCTTTAAAGCTACAGTTCAGTGATCTCATCCCACCAGTGTGGGAGGTTTACATCTGAATTGAAGCAAAGCTGACACTCTTTTGGCCTAGAGGTGTTTGTCCGTATTCTGTAACTTCGGTATTCTTGGGAATCAGTTCCTGTGCTTAAATAATGGAGCTTAATTAACAGTCAGTGTGTTGCTTCATCAATGTCTCCGTATGAAACTACGTGCAAGTCTTGACTTGATGCAACTTTCTTTATAGATGAGCTTTTTGTCTTTATTGCTGACTCAGACCTTATGATACTTTAGTAACTTCTTTGAGCACTTTTTGATTGAATCAAAAGCTATTTTGTGGTTACAGAGATTCTCAGTTCTCCTGAGTGCTGAAGCTTCTGAGTCCTTACTGCATTGTGTGCAGTAAGATGCTGATGTTCTAAGAGTTTGATTCTTCTTTGTTATTCTTCCTTCAGACACACCAAAAACCAGCATGAAGAACTGACAGGGCCTATTCTATTCAGAACAGCCAGGAACACTGTTTTAATGATTATAATGATTAACATATGGGGGTTTTTCTTTGTAGACTGTGCTTTTCAATTTGTTTTCCGCATAGAAAACGTTAGGAAAGATGTGGGTGATGAGCAAATCTGTTGATTCATGGTTCTGGCTGGGCTTATTTGTAATAAATAACTGAATATACTCTTAGTTATATTCCTAACTGAATATAATCTTACAAGTTGCTTATTGTATTGTATGTTTGATGGCTCTTTTTGACATGCCCTTGTTTTTAATTCTCAGTGGGATAAAAGATAAAAACTTCATGCTGCATTATGAGGTGAGAGTTTTACTGTGTCCCAGCTTTCGGCATGATTCGCAGAAGGGCTTTTAAAGGATATATTGATCGCTTCCCAGGGCACAGATTGTCTCTAGATTTGCTAGAACTTATTAATTAAAGTTCTTGTGTGAATTATATTGCACTTTATGACCCAAACCGTTGGTTTCCTAAAAGGCACTGGATAATATGTAAATTGCCATCTCACACAGTCTTTTTAATATCTTAACATTAGGTGAGCTCCTTAAGAATGGGTTATTGCTGAAAGCAGGATTAATCTGCTCTATTATTTTTAGTGAACTCTATTAATATGTACAGCTGACATACTACACCCATAGTCAATAAGTCCTTTTACATCTTGGATCTCTCTCAGCCTTTGGAACTGGCCCAGAGTATTTCATACAGGCAACAGGCACATCTTGTCCTGTTATCTGTGTGACAGAAACAAGCTTTCTGATATGTTGTTTGGCAAGTTTGGTTGGAGTAAACTTGTTGTGCTGTTTCTCAACTACCTTGCGACTGCTTTATTCTCTGGAAGTAAAACATTCGCTAATCACTACCTAAAGCGCTCCTGGTTTCAGACTGAGTGACTGATAGAAGTCAGTCTGCAGTACTGAAATAGAAGTGTGCTGGTTTGATTTTTTTTTTTGATGTGTTTTTACCTTAAGATGCTCCAAAGCTTCAAATGATCTTTTCTAAGTGTATATTTTAAAGTAATAATTAAAAAACCCTAGCTAATCTTCTCTATACACATTTTTTTACTTCATAGTTTCCACCTTATGCAACGAATGAGATTGGCAAAGTGGGTGGTATGAACAGAAGAGAACTTGGACATGGTAAGTTCAGACTAGAGCAGTCCCACGCTCCTAAGTTGTAATGTTTTATCTGATTGGTCTTATTTATGGGTGATTTGATGTTGTTTATAAACAGGTGCACTGGCAGAAAGAGCTTTGAAACCAGTTATCCCCGAGGATTTCCCATTCACAATACGAGTTACTTCTGAAGTCTTGGAGTCAAACGGTATTATGGTTTTCTGACTTTTAACCTAGTGCCAGAGATGAACTTTGGTTCTTCAAAAGGCTCAAGTTTGACAAGCTTGAGTTGAAGGCATTATAGTTCATAAATTTCAGTTTTAACATTCTTAATCTTGATGCCTCTATTACCACACTTAAAAAGGATATATATGGTCATGAACAATGGACCTTCCTTTCACTTTGTGTAGCAGCACAGTACCAGTATGAAATGTAAACAGGAAATCTGAGTTTAATAGTATTTGGGGGCATTTTTATGCTATAGAGTGAGGAAAATAAGTCAGCGTGTATTGAGCCCCATTCTTCAGTGTTCAATCACAGCTCGTACCCTCACTGACTGAGAGGTAGCTTCTGGCTATCTGTATTTGTTCTTTCCCATCTCCAGTCTGGGAGAGAGCTCTTTCCATGTCACCTTCCTGCAGATTCCCCTGTGTGTGTGGCGAGAAGTTCCCTGAGGTCTACCTTGAGTTTCTTAGTGCTGCAGTGAGATGAGGTGGCTGGGAGAAGGGGGTCAGTGGAGTGAGGGGGTCCCATTTGCAGCTTGCAAACCCACGGATTCTTTACGTAGAATATTCATTAGGGATGTTTGTAGAGCTTTTTTGATACTGGTATCATGAAAGATTCAGACTGTATTACCCATTTCTTGTTAAAGTACTTCTCCCACAGAAAACTTCTAATTGCAGTTATTTATGGTAGTATGTGTGCTGCTGCACAGGGTTTTCTGGAACAATTTAAGTTTCAAGCTGTCATTGAAGGATATCCCTGGCAAGTTTTGTTTCAGATACTTCTGACCAGTGTTTAATACTTTCTTTTTCTCTGTATTCTAACTCCTTAGGGTCCTCTTCAATGGCTTCTGCATGTGGTGGAAGTTTGGCACTAATGGATGCAGGTACAAAATCGTAGAATCATAGAATAGTCAGGGTTGGAAAGGACCTTAAGATCATCCAGTTCCAACCCCCTGCCAGGGGCAGGGACACCTCCCACTAAACCATGCCACCCAAGGCTCTGTCCAACCCGGCCTTGAACACCGCCAGCGATGGAGCACTCACAGCTTCCCTGGGCAACCCATTCCAGTGCCTCACCACCCCTACAGTAAAATACAGCACCTAATACGATAAACCACATATGATAATGTGTTACAGGATCTGCAAATGACCAAAGGTTATAAAAATGTCTTTTATTTGCCACTATTAGGAGTTCCAGTATCAAGTGCAGTTGCAGGTGTAGCCATAGGGCTCATTACCAAATGCAGTCTGGAAAATGGAGGTATTGAGGACTACCGTTTGTTGACGGACATCCTGGTGAGTGTCCTAGCACTGTGGTGGTTATTGCTGCTTAATTCTCTAAATACTCTCTATGGCCTTTTGTGTAGTGTTTTACCCAGTCAGTTCTGGAACAGGCACTACTGGAAATACCAAAGAGTTTCGTCTGCTCTGTTTTGTCTCCCAGATTCCTTCCCTATTTCTCAATGAAATGTCCAGTCATGTGTCTTAGTTTTTTGTCATTGCTCAGTTATTTCTTTTAAGCTCTCACAAGCTCTTTCCAATTAGTTTTGTCTTTTCTCTGGATTAATAATTCTTGAATAATTTACTGAAAGCCACAATGTATTGAATGGACATTGGGAAAAGTGTTGAAGGGGGAAGAATGCACATTATCATGCTGCTGCTGCTTCACACTGGCATCCACCGATAGTGCAAAATCAGCTGTGGACCAGTTATTCAGAAGCCAGTCCACAAAGCTCTTAGTTTATGACGAGAGAAAGGAGCAGTGTTAATCCTGGACAGCAAAATAAGGCTGAAGAAAACCATGCAAGTCTTGGAAGTAATTCCAGGTCTGCAGAACTGCTTTGCGGCTTATTGAAACACAGGATGTGCTTTTAGTATAATGAGACTTGACACTGGGATAAGGTTACTCCAATTTGGTTTCTTTCTGTCTATGCTGGTAGGGAATTGAAGATTACTATGGTGATATGGATTTCAAGATGGCAGGTACTAATAAAGGAATAACTGCCTTACAGGTATTGTACCATTAAATCTTCCCAAAATGAAACTGTGACAAGGTATCTAAACCTTTTCTTACATACTGATGTCACTTAACTCTTTTCCTATCAGGTTGATCTAAAACTGCCAGGAATACCAATAAAAATTGTAATGGAAGCTATTCAGCAAGCTACAGGTAGGTCCATACTCGGATTTGCACCCATTTTATATAATATGATAAATTATATTAAATTCTAAGTTTTAAGAAACTAAATAATAGTTTTGTTTTGCTGTTCTCATTGTGGAAAAGCTTCCGTCTTCAAAAAGAACTGGTCTGGTTTGCGTGTTGCTTGTTACACTTCAATATAGGCACTTCATATATAATATATATATTATATATATATAATACATACCAAGTAAAGAGCTTTTTGCGTCAGAGGAGAGCACTCCGTCTCCAAAAATCCAGGCCCTTTCCACCACTCTTAAGTTCCATGCTATTGTACACAGTCCCAGTGACAGTGTCTGCTGCTCCTGGAGGTTCCTGTTACTAAACCAGAACAAACTGGTGTGGTTCTAATGGTCACCAGTTGGGTACAACAGGTCACTGGTTTGGAAAAATTGCAATAGAATTAGTGGCATAGCAAACTAACGTACAAAAGAGGAGCACCAGGGTAATGTCTTGTGAAATATTTGCGTGCAGTAGTTTGTGTGTGACTGGCACAGCGTTACTGAGCCACCTCAGTTTATAACACTTTTGTCATACTGGATCGAAACAAATGTGGGAAGTTGGAGAAAAAAGGCTTGCTCTTTGCTGGGCAATGCATCAGTAAAAAGGGCTGATAAAAATAAGCTCCAGGCTAACTTTAAGGTAACTTCACACCAATGTTTAAATGTCTTTTGAGCAGTGGGTTCTTAGACCTAAAGTAAAACCTTGTGTCATTGCGGTGAGTTCATGCTTAAGATCTAGCAGCTCCGTTCCTCATGAATAACACAGGTAGTGAAGGCTGAGGTGCAGCTTTGTGCACTGAAACTCTGGATTGCTTTGGGTTGGTGAAAGTTGGGAAGGGGAGGAAGCATCTGAAATGGATTTGGACTGGCACACAAGCACCTTATTACGTGACTTCTGAATCCAACAGAGTACTGTTACAAAAAGAACAGCAAACTCTTTCTCATTTACCATAAATTCATCTATATTTACTATTGAAATTTACTGGTGTCTGTATCCTGACCCTTATTAAAATGTAAGAACTCCTAATTCCTATTCAGGGGTGGTTTACTTGAAGCAGCTCAGCTAAAGCTCCAGGCCAGTGTATCATAACTGATCAAAGTATAGCTTATCAGCACTCTGCTTCATCTGAATCAATACCCTGAACCAGAACTGTATGTATGTTCTAGGCTACATAAAATCATTGAACGTGCTCAAAGGATGGAGTTTATATGCGCAGAGCAGAAGGTTGTGCTGCAGCGAACATGCACTGCCTGAGATGTGTTAGGTTACCTTGATTCATTCTCAAGTTAGGCAGGAGGCAGGTTTCTCTGGATGGATGTTCATCTACTTTATAACAAAAACTGCACACAGTTATTTTCGTCTTACACAAAACTCTTTACTTTTTCCTTCCTCCTCCTTTCTTCCCCAACCTCACAGCTGCAAAGAGGGAGATCTTACAAATTATGAACCAAACACTGGCAAAACCCAGACCTAATAGGAAAGAAAGTGGACCCGTTGTAGGTAATGTTAGCTGTGTGTTGGTATGAATTCATTTATTTTATAATCGCCTTTCAACAACAAGCTGCTGCTTAAAGCAGCTGGGTTTTAATGAATGTCTCTTACGTGTTTCTGACCCTTGGAGTTATTTTCTCTTTGAGTTTTGAGGTGAATTTCGGGGGGTTTTACTGCCATGTGGGACAGCAGCAGTAAACTGCTGTACACCAGAAAACACTGCGCAGCAGAAGACAGAATTAAACCGAAGTTATGTGGAACTCTCAGAGCGGGTAAAGGTGTCAGTATTGGTACGGCTTAAGGTCATTTACACTCATCAAAGTATTTGTGTTCCATGTTTTCACTTATTTCAATTCTACAATGTAATGACATCAGTGTTCAGCAAATACAGCGGCTCTAGAAGAGTAAACCTAAATGAGCAGGACATATTTCGTGATAGCTTACAAGATTATTATAGTGAGCATTTCAAGAGTACTTTTACATTTTCTTTCAGAAACTATCCACGTTCCACTATCAAAAAGATTAAGATTTGTTGGTCCTGGGGCCTATAATCTGAAAAAGCTTCAAGCACAGACTGGTAAGACTTTCTTGCTGCTTCTGATATTATCTTAATGTGCTGTTAGCTTCTCTGTATGAATATTGCTAGTGTGGAGTTTTTGGTTAGTGGATCTCAGTAGCACAGGTATTATTAGCACAGCTATTGTTGAATCTGAATGCTATCTTTATGCCCTTTCAGAAGCTGTAAGTAGCTAAACTTAAACTTCCCAGATTTTTCTGTAGACCGTCTCCATGAAACTGGCATTTGTGCTTCAGCAATGACCTAGTAAGTAGATAGGAGGAACTATCAAGAGAAAAGGGCAGTTTTAATTTGTGCTTTATGCTGCAGGCTGCACAACACTGTTCTGTCAGACTTGTATGCTTAGGTGTTCCAATGCTCGGTACAAAGTGAGTCTGTGCTGTATCTCGGGTAATAGATGCATGTGTTTTGAAGTGCTAATGTAGCTGGGGTGAGGCGAGCTTCACCTTGCTTAGTCGCATAGATTCCCTCTGTAAAAGTGCTTGCAGTTTTGTCCCACAGCAGGAACTCCCAGCGTGGTGCACGTGATGGTGCTTTTCAGGGCTTAGGGCACATGCAATTGAAGGGTCTCTTAGGGGCGGTTTTGCAGATAGTGTTGAATGCAAGATATAAAGCTAAGCAAGTGTGATCATGAATATGCTGAAGTGTAGATCAAATCCACGCAGCTTCTCTATGAACTGAAGCCTTTTTGCTCTTGATATCTTAATGAGTCCGTGCAGAATCATTTTGCTCTGTTGAAGTCTTTACTGAATATAACCTCTGCTTGCTGAAGCAGTAGCACTGTTCACCTAAATCCTCTCATTCAATCCTCTTTCAAAGGTGTAACCGTAAGTCAGCTGGATGAAGAGACATATTCTGTGTTTGCCCCCACCCCTGTTGCCATGCATGAAGCAAGAGAATTTATCCGTGACATCTGCAAAGATGATGTAAGGGCAGAATTCTGTTGTTGGCTCTTTCAGTTTGCATTTGGTGAACATGTGTCTGACTGTTTTCTCTTTTCCCCCTACAGCAAGAAGTGAATTTGGAATTTGGTGCAGTTTATACAGCCACGATAACTGAAATAAGGTATAAAACCTGCGCTGGAGTTAAAGTAGAAATTAGTTTATACGGTTGTATTCCTGGTACCTAAATATGACATAAAATGATTGCCAAACATGTATTGGTGACACCTGCATCCTTCCTGGTATCTTCTTAGCTGAAAATACTCTGTTTCTTAGTAAGTCCATTTGGTTTTGCTGCTTGTTTAGTTATTGGGATGTTTGTATAATAAAACCTAAGGCTTTTTTGTCTTTGTGTCCGATATGGTAGGAATTTGCTTTTTACTTCCCAATCCAATAGGTTTTGTAAAAAATTGCATGTACTTTTGGGTGGTAATTACTGAAATACACTGTCTGAAATAACTGATTTCCAGGCACTTCCAACCGAGGAAAAATGAGAGGACATGTTATGGTTGGGATAAGATTTTTAAAAGGGAGGGAAAAAATCTTGTTTATGACAAGTTTTCTAATGCTTGCCTTGGGGTCAATATGCAGAGTAAAATACATAGACCTGTATCAATGCATTTTGAGGTAACCCTGCTGTTTTCTGTTGCAGAGACTCTGGAGTGATGGTAAAACTGTATCCAAACATGACACCAGTGTTACTTCATAACTCACAACTCGATCAAAGAAAGGTAATACCTGGTTAAGCAAGTACAAACTGGACACTTAGATTTGTTTTTCATCAATTCTCACTAAACAGAGTCTGCTTTGGCTGTAACACATCTACTATTGTAGAGACTGGGTTTGTGTTAAAAGCTACATTAGATGAGCAGCACCTTTTTGGTTAACCTCTGCTGTACTTAGAGCTGCAAACAATCAACTGTATGTCTACTATGATTTTATTCTTTGTGCTTCTGTACACGTCACAAAGTTCTTTAGACCTGCAATCCCCTTTACTATGTAACACTTTGAAACGTGCTGTTCATAAGGTAGTGTTGAGTTGCTATGATTGGCTGAAGTGTAGCATGAAGAATCCCTAAAAGAAAGAACTTTTACAGCTAACAGAATCAGTCACGCTGAAATAAACTCTTCCCAAACTCACTGTGTTCTAGATTAAACATCCGAGTGCCCTGGGATTAGAAGTTGGACAAGAAATTCAGGTAAGTATTTCTTTAACTTTAAAATGCAAACCAACTGTTGTTCCTGTTGGAGAATATGAGTGAATTATTTGGTTTTTTGGGTTTGCTGTGTATAAAGAAAATGTCTTCCATGTTACATTCCCTTTCTCTGCTGGTTAAAGGTCTGATCATTTCGAGTTAGATTTATTGAGTGTCAAACTCTTGCTGTCGGGGTACCACATGAATTCGACAGCAGTATAGGCTAAATGGTGCCTGTTGTTTATGGCTTTTCTAGCATGACATTTTAAAACCAGACCAGAACACCACCTTTCAAGGAAAATTCTATCTCCAATTCTTTGAGTTGATCAGTCTGAAAGTGTTTCCTTTTCCTCACAGGTTAAATACTTTGGACGTGACCCAACTGATGGCAGAATGAGGCTCTCGCGTAAGATTCTGCAGTCACCAGCCACAACTGTGCTCAAAACCCTGACTGACAAAAACAGCATTGTCCTGGGAGGTACCATTCCACAGTCATCGACTTCATCCCAGTGACAGGTAAGGCCATAGGAACAGCTTCAGATGACTCAGTACTGTGCTTTCCTTACAACTACTGTGAAGAATTGTGTCAGTCTTGTTTTTCTACAGTACAGTTAGACTTCAGTGGTGTGCAATACTGCTTGCCACTTATGTTGCAGCATATTGTAAGTTATCAGTGGCTTTATCACACCCTTTCCTGTGCTGCAGATGTACAGAGCTTGATATTTAATATTGGTTCAAGTGCCCTGACAGTTTAAGGCATCCTACACAGCCGACTTCCTCCAATACAAGCTCATTTGTTCATCTACAACATCCAGGGGAGCATTCCCTCTTCTCTTCCTTGCCATCCTTTTTTTAAGCGGGGGGAGGGGGGGGAGAAGGGAAGGGAGGGGAAGAGAAGAAAAAAGAAGATGCTTGTTTTGAAAGTTTTGGGTCACTTAGTGTGGAGACTTTCTCAGTCAATCAGTTAATGGAATGTGCAAGGCTGTTCCCTAGAACTCATTTTCCAGCATGTATTTGACTGTTAATAGAGTTATCAGAATCACAGAATGGTTTGGGTTGGAAGGGACCTTGAAGCTCCTCCAGCTCCAACCCTTGCCACGGGCAGGGACACCTTCCATAGAGCAGCTTGCTCCAAGCCCCTGTGTCCAACCTGGCCTTGAACACTGCCAGGGATGGGGCAGCCACAGCTTCTCTGGGCACCCTGTGCCAGCGCCTCAGCACCCTCACAGGGAAGAGCTTCTGCCTTATATGCAACCTGGACTTCCTCTGGTTTAGTTTAAGCCCATAAAAGAGTTATGCCTATGCTTTTCCCCACACTGTTGTCTACCTTGGTTTTCATTGGGAATCTACGCGAACACAAAGGTGTCTGATCATAAAACCAAGAGCAGTTACACAATGAGATTAGCACACAGGAGTACAATGCACCAGTGGTAACTTGAGGCCATCTGTGGCAATCTTTAGGAATGATTCACCGCCCTGGAAGAAATTAAACTTCATTAATTAATTATTTTAAGGAATGCCTGTGAATGCCGTGCCCTGATAGGATCAGGTGGTTACTGGGTATTTTCTGTCTCTTTCAGGAAGCAAGCTGTGATAGCTCATGGAAACCCAAGCGACCTTTGCTAGAATCTATAGATGTCTGCGCAAGAATCTGCAGGTGGATGGTAGTGAATCATCCTTTAAAATGGACACTATTTAAGCTTAAAGGTGATGTGGAACTTGAGAGTCTTCAAATTGATTAAAACCACTTTTAAAATAAAACCAGAACCAAGCAATGCTTTTATCACTTGTAACGAGGGTGAGGTGAGACTCTTAAGAACGTGGAATTGTGTAGACTGAAGAGCAGATTGCATTGCAGTGCTTAATGTTCTTCTCACTATCCCATCAAAACTGTAAAGATGAGAAGCAAGTATTCCTGGCAAAAGGAATTGTCCTGTTACTTGGTTGAGACACACGCGTGATCCAAGTTTTACTGGCTTTTCAGGGTGCAAGACTGAAGTGTTGAGCAAACCATAGAGACTTGAAGTACCACCTTTAACATGACCGACACTGTTTCACATAAATACATCAATTACTGTGATGGGGTTCAGATTGCTAAAGTATCTGAGCAGAAGGGGGACAAAACAAAGGACCTGGCTGAAACATCATTATCATCTGGGTGGATTACCAATTCATTTGAAAATATGTCATTAAAACATTAATTGTTTTGGAATAAGCAATTGATGTGAGAAATCTTCCCCCTAAAACACCCTCACTAAGGGTGTCAGAATTCCTTTACTGATTATATTCCATCAGTGGAATATGGCCTCTGGATTCACTGGCCTCTTGTAGCCTTCAGACCATTCACCTGGGGCTCACAGAGCCACTCTGTTTCCTCCTGTGAGGTAGAGGTTTGCAAATGAAAGAGGTGAGACCCTTCTGCTGTTCACCAGTTTGCACTTGAGCTAGTATCAACTTCCCACCTGATGCCTAGTGCGCTCTGAACCTCCTGAAAGGAAGAACAAAGCACTGGAGGGAGGAGAAATGTGAATGTACAGAAACAATTACTCATTCTTTTCCTTTTTTTAATTCTAAGTTAAAATATTAAAGAAGAAAGAACCGACTGTGCCACTCCTCTGGACTTGTGTCTTTCATCGTAGGAGATTGGAAAGGTTTTCCTTAGCAGTCTTTTCCTCTTTGAGGACTGTGTTCTCAAGGAAGCTGTGGCTGCCCCATCCCTGGCAGTGTTCAAGGCCAGGTTGGACACAGGGGCTTGGAGCAACCTGCTCTTAGTGGAAGGTGTCCCTGCCCGTGGCAGGGGTTGGAGCTGGAGGAGCTTTAAGGTCCTTCCCAACCTAACCAGTCTGGGATTCTACTCGGTAAGGATTCCAATGTCCTTGCTTGCTATGACTTAGTTGATTGATACCTTGTTCGTTACTTATCCTGGACTGTGTTAATGAAATTCCGTAGGCAAATGCTGAAGTCCCTGAAGAGAAGCTGAGATGTTCCCATTTCTCATAACTGTCCTCAGGAACTGACCTCCCAAATCTAAGTTGTTTTCCAAGCTTTAGTTGCTGTTATTGTAGAATCCTTTCTGTGGGGCTACATTTGTAGAACAGATGAATGCTCCAGTTACTAAAATACTACATAAAATACTAACTTTGGAAGCTTTTTTTTTTTAGCTAGCACATTACCAGTAGGATGCTTGCATTTGAATCTGTGAAAATCAATGGTTTAGGAGCCAAAAGAGCCCCATTCTTTCCTGGAAAGGTGTTTCCTGCCTCGGTAACAGGAGCACTATTTGTGTGGTAGGTGGTGGTCTCAGTACATCAGCTGTTGCCGTGCTTTGGGGACTTTGTTTCATGGATGATAAAGTAGGAGAAAGACTCTTGTGTTCCTGTGGCAGGACCTGTGCAGTCAGCCTGGCTTTCTGCACTTGGAACAAGCTTTAGGCCCCATGGGAAGGGGTGGAAAAAAGGAGTAAGCCTGGGAGCTGTCTGGGAGGAGCACAACCAGCTTACCTCTGCCTGAGCAGCTTGAATGGAGCCAGGGCTGAGTAAGTGTGTGCTGGTGTGAACCCTCCTGGAGGGAAGGCAGGCTGGCTGCAGACGTCCTGGGCTCACCCAGGCAGTAGCAGTGGGTTGGGCTGCAGCAGGAGGTACTTGACTGGTGCTATCAGCCGTGATTAGAGAGCAGGTAGGTCAATAGTGCTGGAAAGCAAGCTCAGCCCCACTGCAGTCGTGTTTTCATGTTGAAATGGTGATTTTTTGTCTCTACTGCCCTAGGTAGCTTCTGTAATGACCCATCTCAAATGGAGCCATTGGAAGGCATTGCTTTGGAAAGTGAAGCTGGGCAGCTGCAGCATTCCACCAGGTCAGGAATGCCTGTGTTTGACAAAGCTGAAGTATTCACAGGCACAGAGTCAGGAGCTGGGGTGTTTTAAAGCACCACCAGTAAATATTACAAGTACTGTAATAAAGGCATCAAGAGCTGGCCTAATTGTACTTCTGGGATTATGTGCCAGAGGGAATGATGCAGTCTCTTCATTTCACTCCAAGAAATTGGAAGTGGTTTAGGAATGAGTTGTCTGTCTTGCTTCTGAAAACAACAGAAATCAGAGCTCCCTGCTGCTCTGTGGTGTTGTGACAATGAGGATTTGCTCATTGTCTGCAGCCTCTCCTAACAAAATCCACTGTTTTGCTGAAGCCCCCCAGGTCTGGCTTGCTTTTTCTGAGCAGAGATGACAAGATCATGCTGCAGTTTCTAACACGCCAGGCTGCAGAGTCCTGGATGCAGTTCAGTGCAAAAAGGAGCCCTGTATCTGAGGGAATGCAGTCTGGGTATGGTGGTGTTCCACAGAGGTCATTGATTTCGTGCCTGGAGAGAGCACGGATTTACTTCAAGCAGAAGGAGTAGTTTTTCATGCCAGTTCTTGGCTTGTGTATCTCCTGTTCACCATGATAGGTAAGAATTTGCTCCAGAACATGCTGCTGGGGTTTCTTGCTATTCTGTGTCCCTGGAGAAGTACTGCATCTCATCTGCAGTAGGAGAGGTCACACTTAGCTTTACACACTTGACTTGAAGAGCTAAAGAGCACTTGTAGAAACCTTGCAGAGAGGGAAGAGCATTTGCAGCGGCAGCCACCCTGAAGCAGCGAGATGCTGTGGCCATTGGGTTTTGTCTTTCTTCTTGTGTGTTTTGTGTTCTTTCCACTGAGGCCCAATGTGTAGAATCTTGAGCAGATCAGGCCTCGTAAACCTGGAGATGAGGCCTGACACGTAGCGGGGAAGGCTTGTGTGGAACTCAACTGTAAACTGCTTCAAGTGGCTCCCAAGCTATGGTTGGTGAAACCGTTCATGTAACGTGGCCTTTTGTACAGTTACTGACTTACCCTAAAGCATGTTTCTACGCTGTTTCTCTACAGCTAAAGAGATGTGTATATGATGGGTCTTGGAGGTGTATTCCAGTTGCCATCGCCTGCAAGGAAAACTCAGGAGCGTGTCTCTTCAGTGGCTGCCATGCTCCACATGCTGAATGGCAGGAAGTCTTGGGAGAGTCTTGTTACAATGGATGCTGGAGCAAAAGCTGTCTGTAACAGATGGCACTTTCCAAGCCTGCCCCGAGAATGTTCATTTAACACAGGGGAAAGTTGCACATAGTTACTTTGGGTGCATTCCGCAGTAAACCTTTCCTTTCCCTTCCTCCGGAACAAGACTGAACTTACACCGGGGCAGCGCCAGTCCTGTAAGTAAGCGCTGTACCGGTGGAACTGCTTTCACCATTAGGCAATGCTGGGAAAGCCTGGCTTTGTCTGGGAACGGGACCCGCCCTGGCCGGGGGAGCACTTGTCCTCCCGTCTCCCTTCCCTTCCCAGCCTGAGATGATGTTCTGAGCCGCTTTGAAGCCTCCCCTGCTCCCCATGTTCCACACAGCTTGACTCCTTGCATGCTTTTGTGTCCTTTTCCCTTATTCCCGTGCACTGAAATGTAATGATTTGTTATTCTTGGTACAGAGGAAATTGGTGTCTGGTTTTTGTATGGAAAACTGAAGATTTACAGACTGAGCAATGCCCGAGTGCTCTGCCTTAAATTGTACCGGGGCTGTAAGGACGCGTTAAGCACATTTCTCTCACGGGGAAGCTTCGCAGAACAGCTTCACCTTCGCTTTAGCTGTTGAGCCTTCTGTACGGCTGCGCATTGAACGTTATGGGGCAGGCGCTGGTGGTGAAGGGCCGGGATGGCTGCAGGAGGTGCTGCAGAACACCCTCGCTGCTGCTCTGTGGTGCAGGGGGCACCTTGCTCTTTGTCCCTGCGTGAGCACGGACTGGGCTGAGAGCTCACCCTGGCTCTCGCCCGTTGTTTTGTGCTGTGGTGGCGGCCCTTCCCACACCTGCAAGGGGGGATGCGTTAGGGGACGCGCAGTGCCCAGGGCGTGTATGTGTATTTTAGATATATGATATAAAACAGTGATTTTAAGGGTGTTTTGTAGAGGGTGAAACTGTTCTCATGGAGACCGCAGCACACACGTGACTGAATCATGGACCCATCGAGGTTGGAGGAGCCCTTTAATCCCATCCAGTCCAACCGTTCCCAGCACTGACCCACGGCACTGCGGCCGCGTCTCCGCGGTGTGTGAACACTCGCAGGGACGGTGGCTGCAGCCCTGCCCTGGGTACCTGTTCCAATGCTGAGCACCCTGTGGGGACGGTGCCTACAGCCCTGCCCTGGGTACCTGTTCCAATGCTGAGCACCCTCTGGGGACGGTGGCTGCAGCCCTGCCCTGGGCAGTTCCAACGCTGAGCACCCTGTGCGGAAGGAACCGCTCCTCAGCTCCATCCAAACCCGCCCCACAGTGTGTGAGCACCGCAGGGACGGTGGCTGCAGCCCTGCCCTGGGCAGTTCCAACGCTGAGCACCCTGTGGTGTGTGAGCACTGCAGGGACGGTGGCTGCAGCCCTGCCCTGGGCAGTTCCAACGCTGAGCACCCTGTGCGGAAGGAACCGCTCCTCAGCTCCATCCAAACCCGCCCCGGGGCCGCTCGCGGCCGCGCCGCCCCTCGCTCCCCGGGAGCCGCCTCCTCCCCGCGGGCCGCGGGCGGGCCCTGCCGCTGCCCCGCCCCGCCGCGGCTGTGTTGGCGGCTCTCGGCCGCCGTAGCCCCTGCGAGGGGAGCCCGTGGCCGGGCGGGGAGGCGGAGGGAGGCGGCAGGCGCGGGGCTGCGAGATGGCGGCGGGGCCGCGGTAGGGCTGCGGCGGAGGAGCGGCGGCCGCCGGGGCCGTGCGTGCGGCAGCCATGGGAGGCGGCGCGCCCGAGGCCCCGCGCCGCCGCTGAGCTGCCCGGCGGCCCTCTTCCCCCGCGCTCCATCGGCCCCCCGCGGCGGCGGCCCGAGGCCGCGCCATGTCGGACACCCGTCGGCGGGTGAAGGTGTACACGCTCAACGAGGATCGGCAATGGGACGACAGGGGCACCGGGCACGTGTCCTCCACGTACGTGGAGCGGCTCAAGGGCATGTCGCTGCTGGTGCGCGCCGAGTCGGACGGTGAGAGCGTGGCCGGGGCTGAGCGCAGGCCTAGGCCGCTGCCGGGCTCGGCTGCTGCTGCCCCCCCTTCCCTTGCTCTTTGTTGTTACCGTTGTTCTTACGTCCCCTTGATTCCCCTTAGCTCCTGGCTCCGGTCGCTTCCTCCCGCCAGGAGCTCCCTCCCTTACCCGAGCCGGCAGCGTCTCCTTGGGCTCAATGAAGTCGTTACGTGCGGCGACATTTTGTTCGCTTTCCGGGTGGTTTTGTCTGCTCTTAAAGTGCTCTTCCCCCTCTTCTTCCTCCCATAAGAAGTTGCTTACTCGTTTCTTTCCCCAGAAACGCAGTTTCTATCCAAGCTATGAGGCATCCCTCGTGTTCGATTGCGCTTTAAAGTCACCCTGAGGTTCTTTTTTGATGGGGTGCAAGCTTGCCGCTTTGTCAGGCAACAGGTGCTAATGTGCTAAATAAGCCACCTAAGCCTGGCGTAACTTACTCCGCAGCTGTTGCCAGGATACATACACTGCTTGCATACACAAGGTGAAGTCCCCGGGCTCACAGTGTCCGGATGATTCACTTCTGAAGGGCACTTGAAGGGAATAAAAGCAAATGGCCCGCATGGCTTCTGTGGGGAAAAACATTTCTGTGCTGGGCAGCATCTTACCCGGTGCCAGTTGATGTAGGTTTGCGGAAAGGCTTGTGAACAAGCTGCGTGTCACCCTGGAAACACTGCCCGGACAACTCTGGTCTACACTGGAAGAGAAAAATACACCTTAATATGGTTATTTCTGTTGAATTTTGTCTTACCTGGCTTATTGTAAGGAATCATGTGTAAAGAAGATGGTTCTGGGTTAAGCTGAGCATGTGGCACATGGGAGGTGGGTGTAAGATGTGTGCAGATGTTTTCTTTTGTTAAACTCAGTCAATGTCTCTTCATACCTTTTTCAGGTTCCCTACTGTTAGAATCGAAGATAAATCCAAATACTGCCTATCAGAAGCAGCAGGCAAGTATTACTGCTGGGCTTTAATCTTTATGGTTTCTGATGCTGAGGGATTGTTTATGCTCAGATTGCATTTTCCAGGGCAAAAGGGAAGTGACACGATGTGGAATTGGCAATGGTGTTTTCCATACACGTGAACAGCTTGCTTGGAAGCCTGTACGTGCTGTGATGCTTTGTATTCTAGAGATGAAAATGGGCGTCTCCTAAAAAACCCTTTTGGACTTCAGGCTCTGAAGGGAATATGTGATTCAGACAAATACTGACCTTATTGCAGTCAGAAACAACAGTTAGAAACACGAATGCCTAACTTCTCTCTCCCATCCCACACCATATGAAGTAACTGTTGAATGAGGAAGGTAAAACTCGGCCAGTTCGGTTACAGCATGTTTACTTCTGGAGCTCTTCCTCTGGAGATAAGCTTTGTGGGACTTCTTTCATTATTGCTCTTACAGTTTTTGTCTGAAGCCTTGAAAACTGCTGCTCTCCTGAGTAAAGTGAGTGGCCGTGGGGAGACTTACTCGCACAGTTGCCCTTCCTAGGGGTAAGCCTTGTGCAAAGCAAAGGCGTAGAGCAGTTGGGAGTCATTTTTGTTTCATGCACTAAACAAATTAGGTTGCTAAATCTCTTTTGCTTCTATCACTTTTAATGTCTTTTTCCTCTTTGTGCGTGACTTTTTGGTGTCTCTGCCTGCATTGTTCTCATGATCGTTGCTGCGGTCCTTCCTGTCTCTTCCTTTGTTCTGCAGCAGATTCTGATCCTTTTGTTCAGTGTTTCACACTGTTCTCCATCATTAGGGTATCCAGAAGTGTTTCAACACTAGAAAACAGGAATTTTGTTCTTTCTGAATCACAAAGAGACAAATCTTGAAGGGGTTTGTTTGTTTTGGTGACAAAGCATGTTATGAGAACTTGAGGAAAGAGCCTGCGTTAGCTCTTGAGCGCAGGTTGGCTCACTGTAGGTTAGGAGCAGGTCGGAGGCTTGGGCCTGGCTTTTCAGAAGGCTGCTTTCTGTGGTTTCCACTTTTCACTCAATAGGTGGTGGTGGTTTTAGCTGGGGTGACAGTCGTGGGCTGTCATCAGGGGATGGTCTTTATGGAGCGCTGCAGCGTTCTGAAGGTCAAGAGCCTCGAGCTGCTTCCTGTTTAGCAGAGGAAACTGATACGTAATGAAATACGAGTGCACGTTATGTTGCTGTGCAAGCTTGAAGCGCCTCCTTTTGCAGCCTGTTTTTGTAACTCCATACAACTGATTCTTTGAAAGCCTTTACTTAATGGGTAGCAAAGTTTCAAGTGACTTCAGTAGCTTTTTGTTACGTTTTTTTGGGGGGAAGCCTTGTGGGTTGTAGTTTTAGGCTGAGGCTTATTTTGGTTGGCTTTTATTACTGATTCTGAATGCTTTTGTGACTGAAAGTGCTTGCACTCTCTCGAAGAAGTTTGGTTTAGGGTGGGCTTTTTGAAGAGGAATAATGATTGGTGATTTCCAGAGAGAACTTCTAGGTTTGTCTGACCTCTGAAATCATACAGCTTTCAGTTGACAGAGCTCTGTCCTCCAGTTTTATGTGCCTCCTTCTGAGTAGGGTAGCAAAAGGCAGACCTTAATGTAGCATTCCTGTCTCATGGCTAAAAGATTGTTGTATTCAAACCTGAGCATCTTAGGAACAGATCCTTTTTAAACCAGTGGAAAGATTTAGGCAAAATACTTCGGATAACCAGAGATGAAGAGGTGATCTTTCTTCAGCATCCCTGCATGCATGTTTGATGTCTGTTCCATAGGTAGCCTGAGGACCTGGAGGCTGTACTGATGTGCCCAGGGCAGGTACTTGCAAGTGAATGGCAGCGTGGAGGAAGCTCTCCCTTCACGTGCAGAGTTCAGTCTCAGGTTGTCATTAAGGTGCTGATCATTTTGGGTTGGGGGAAAGCTTGATGGAGAAGCATCCCCTCCCCAAACATCTGTTTCCATATGAATCACTTGAATGGACGTGTGTGGTTAGCACGTTGTGATTTGCGTAGCAACACTGAACAAAGAGAACCAACTGATTTCTAGTTGCTGGGTGTCATTGTGTGATTCCCAGGATTGCTCTGTTTGTGCTCAGCAATGCTGTAATTGCTGGCTAACTGAACAGGGCAGGCCTGTGTCTGCCTTCTCGCATCGGGTTTGTGGTCAACCGGCTTCTGTGCAGAATCCAGTTCTGCTGGGTGCTGGGCAGACTGTCATTGTGGCCTCGTGCTCAAGAGAAGTGGGACTTGGGTTAGACACAGCACACAACATGAAAGAATCTCTAATGGCGTGTGTGCAGAGAGCACTAGAGCCTGAAGAGCTTTCGATCCCCTTGATTTCGGGGTGTAGGCTTCGGGAGTTCCATCCCTCCACCGAACACCCTGTGTTGGCCAAGGAGCAGGTCAGCTGCTTCTGGAGGCTCCAGCAGGAGCAGCTGAAGGAGTTGTTACCACACCCAGTGTTGTTCCGCCCTGTGCTGGAGGTTACTGTTCCCTGGCACAGTTGGCAGCAGAGCGTGTCCTCTGTTAGAGTCAGATGGATCCCTTCCTGGGCTTTGTTCCTCCAGCTCAGCTCCGAGGGTGGTGGTTTTCAGCTGCGTTGGCTGCACGGCTCCAAACTGCTGCAGAGATCCTGGCTGTGAACACTGCCTTCTGCTGCTGACTCCTTGAGGTGTGCGCTCTTTCCAGAGCTGAGATGAGCAGCGTGTGTGCAAATACCGCCTTTTGCAGAGTTGCCGTCCCTCATGTGGGAACCGAGCAGTTTGCTCCGGGCAAAATCAGAGTTCCTTGAGGCTGGCATGTAACACAGTTGCAGGGGTGTTATTAACAACCAGCCTGAGTGTTGCCAAGGGGCTGCTTCCCTCCTTCTTTGTGCCACTGTGAGTATTGGTGTTACTGTGTGACAGGTTCCATGTAGGAACTGATTCCATTGAAACACCTCTTTTTGCCGGAGAGGTGTGGAATAGCAGATATTGTACAAACCAGGACCTAACACCAAAGCAGGGGTTGAACTCCTCTCTTAGTTTAAATTGTTCTGAATTCACCTCCTAGGTTTTCTATTGTGTCTGATGGAATTAAGGAGCACTGATTGTCAGTGGGGCACATTGTGGGTGCTGAGCTAAGTAGGTGGAGTGGGAGCCTCTTGCAGCAGCTAGGCCCAGAGGATGTCTGTCTGTGGGCTTTGTGGGTTGTCTCAGGAAGCGTGTGCCAGATGAGTAGATTTTATATTGCTATTAGACAATTATTTTCTGGTTAAACCACCTTTCAGTCTTTCAGAAGTATTTTTGGAGAAATGTGATTTCTGCTTTGTGTGGGCACCATTGTAACAAGCACTGTTCAGTAACTCAGGAGTTCCCACCAAGTTTGGGTGCAGTCTCGATGGATGCATGCAGTCATTTTAAGTTACAGCACTGTATCTCTTACCTGAGTCACTCTGGGTTGTGAATAGAACTTCTTCATGTATGTGGCCTTCTTTGTTCATTGAGGCACCTCTTGAGTCTCACGTTACCTGGAAGTGGGTTGATTTGGAGTGTCAGGGCACTGGTAATTACCCAGAAGGTTTCAAGATAAACATTTCAGGTTTTGAGTTTGGAACAGCCACAAAACTGTACCTACGAATACTCATGTTCTGATTAATCTCTCAAAGGGAACCTGACCGTGGAGCTGATCAGACTTTTCAGTGCCTGCAGCTGACAGTTACTGTTTTTCCATGAATCCCAGTTCAACTGCTCGCTCTAAAAGGGCACGTGGAGATTCAGCTGTTGGCGAGGAGGAGATGAGGGGGGACAGCTGTAGGCACAAGCCATGGCAGCTATGTTTTTTGAGCTATATATTTGCTCACGTGAATCACAGCCCGAAAGCAGAGACGTTACTTCTTAATATTTGTGATGGTAGGATAGAAGTGGAAGTGTAATGTGGGACACTGCAGTATAAATGAACTCTCCTAAATAGCATTAAAAACACAGTGCAGTGAGCTCAGTTCTTTCCACAACAGGGAAGGAATATATAAAAATGAGAAAGGGGAAAAAATGGAACTTGTGCAAATGGTGCTGGTTTTCATGGGACCTGTGATTATGTTTTGAGAGAAGGAAGCTGATCTATTGACCTGTTGGTAGGCCCTTTCAACAATGTTGCTGGTAGAAGATATTATGCTAAACTATTCTAAGGAAAAAAGGAAAAGGCAAAGACATCCTCCCCCAAAACCACACAACTACAGATGGATATTGAGAGAGACTGTAGAAATGAAGAATTAATGCCATATCAGCAATGCTGACTTTCATGCCTGTTCCAGAGTGATAACTGTACCTGCAGAGTGGTGCTAGTGGAGGCAGAGGTGTGTTTCAGATGGTCATGCTGGTGGAGGAGCTTATCTGCTGTCCATGCTGTCAGCAGTCCTGTCCCAAACGCTAGTCCCCTCTCATCTGCCAGTGGAAGTACTGGCTCCCTGTGTATACAGAGTGCTCCCTGACCTGTGTAAGCACAGAAGTGCATTAACAAAGATCTGCTTAAGTATCTAACCTGATTTTGATCAAAAACAATTAAGGAATGCTGGCTGATGGGTTCAAGAGTAGCAACAGTCACTTGGTGGTAATTGTTTTTGTCCCTGTCTTTGGTGGATACATGAAGGACGGTGACAGGATAGTTGTTATGATACCATGTCATGGGTTGGCCTTTTAGCCTACTGAATACCTTACAGATAGCAATCAATCAGCTTCATCACCATCACCACACAGGTAGTAACCAGTCGGCTTCATCACCATCACCTGCCTTGCACATAACAAACAATCAGCCTCATGGTTTCCTGTCACTTGGTGCACAGAGGGAACCAAGAGGTTCTTTTGGGGTGAAGATGTCAGGGGGCAGTGGCAGGGTCTGTTTCCTGTTGCCCCTGCAGTTTCTTAAGCTATGTGAGGTATCTGTAAGCCAGTGGGGTATTGTTTGGTTTGGGTTGCTTAGCTTAAAGATATCACTTTGAATATCTCATTTCCAACGAAAGTCATGCGGAAAGTAAAGACTTAGAAGCCTTTGTAGGTTGTGTGGTGAACACTGACCTTTGTGAATGAGGGAAGTAAATTACTTGATTGACCATTCAGCAAGGGTTTGCTGATGGTTTTGTTTGGGGTTTGGGGTTTTTTTTAGTCAAGAAACTCACTGGAATGTGGAACTGTTTTGCTGGAGCTCATCAAATGGACTGCAGCGTTAGCAGAGAGATGTTCTGTTTGCACAGCTTGGCATGAAGATGAGTTTACTGTAGGATGCTGAACTATTGTGTTCTGGGTTTGGCTGGGATAGAGGAACTTTCCTCCTCGCAGCTGGCACAGTGCTGTGTTCTGGATTTAGGATGAGGATAATGCTGATAATGCAGGGATGTTTTAGTTGTTGCTTACCCTGAGTCAAGGACTTTTCCCATGCTCTGCCAGCAAGGAGAGAGAGGCACAAGAAGCTGGGAAGGAGCAGAACTAGAACACCTGACCTGGGCTGGCCTAAGGGGTATTCCAGACCATGGAACCTCAAGTTCAGTATAGAAGCTGGGGGGGAGTTACGTGGGAGCTGTTCCCAGGTCAGGCTGTGCATCGATCAGTGGATGGTGAACAACTGTGTTGTGCATCACTTGATTGTCTTGGGGTTTAGTCCTCTGGTTTTGTTACCTCCCTCCTCTTCATCATTATTCTTATTATCTTTTATTTCCATTATTAAACTGTTCATCTCTCAGCCCGTGGGTTGTACCTTTTCCCAGCTCTCTCTCTGAGCGAGCTGCTACATGGTGCTTAGTTGCCAGCTGAGGTTAAACCAGGACAGTTACGTATCTGAATGTGGAAGCACAGGCTCACAGTCCTCACACTGCAGCAGCAAGTGTCCTGATATACCCTCATGAAGAAACGTGTTTAGTTTATTCATAAATTCCAGCAAGTCTTCCAGACATACTGTGCAAATGCACAGATTGGATTGATGAAGCCAGTGGTAACAGAGCAAAAATCCTTGCTTGCATGCAAATACCTGTTGGCAACTGTTTGTAACTTAGGAAGAACTTATGTCTTACTCTCTGTCTTTTAACTCGGAAAAGAATGTTCTGGCATTAGTTTGGCACTGTTTCTCACATTGCCAGGCTCTGTTAGACCCTTTTGAGGAGGAAACACTGTAATCTTGGGCTTTTGTTCCTACTGTATTAAATATGAAAAGACTTAAATTGTTACATTGCAGGTTTTCCTAATCCTACATTCCCTTTCCAAGACTGTTGGCACACAATTATGTTGTGGAAAAATGTCACTATAAGAGTTTTGGTTATGAAAAAAAAGTGTATTTAAATGTCTAATATGTAAGGCAGTGGTCATAAAATAGCAAAAAGGAAGGTGATGTCCCTTATGGAAGAAAAGGCGATTTAATGTTTTCATGTCTTACGTTCTGTTTGGACAAGTGTAACTCTAAATTATTTCTTCTTCAGGCCTGTGCCTTAAAGGATACAGGTTGATACTAAGTGTGGACCTGCTTCAGCATCGCTTATTTTTCTGGTTTTCTCTTGCACAGGACACCCTGATTGTTTGGTCAGAAGCAGAGAACTATGATTTAGCCCTGAGTTTCCAAGAAAAAGCTGGTTGTGATGAAATCTGGGAGAAGATCTGCCAGGTACAGCTCACTTTACGTGTCCTGTTTCTTCCAGACGTTTTAGTGTCTTCTGTGACTTTGTCTATTTGTGCTGTGATTTTTCAACCTACTTGTAAAATAAGCACAGATTCTATTATTTTCTATGGCTTTTCTGCGTCAGGTCATAGGTTGCCACTATTTACACGAGTTGTTGTTTTCATAATTGGATTTTGTGCTTCGGAAAATCAATGTAATGATGGAACTCGGGTCTTGGACGTTTTAGAGGGGTTGGTTTGTTGTCGTTATTAAAAACGGGAGTGCCAAAGTACCACATTTTAATTGTCCTTCTCCCAGGTGACCTCTTGGAGTGTGGTGGGTCTGAAAATGTGTTGTAATGAGTAAGGATGTAGGTGTTTCACTGAGAGACAAGGTGCTGTAGGAGCTCAGAGTTGTCAGTGACATTTATTTCATCAAGATTTAAGTCTTGCTGCCTGTCTGTGTCTTACGGATGTTTCAATCTTTGTTGGTTTATTACGAAACAGTTTAGATTATCTGCTTTCTGGAAGTAACAAGTCAATGGAATCACACCTGAGTGTACTTAAAAGAGGAAACTTGGGCTTTGGTGTTGGAATTCGATTTACTCTCAGGTTTTGAAATGGTGCAATGTGATCTAAAGGAACGCATCTTCCGTTACCTAAAGGAACACAACTCAGATTTCATATCAGTTTCCAAACTAGGCAATTTAGATGCAGTTTAATCTTGGTGTGCTTTGGGATACAATGTTTTCTCAGCCAGTTCTGAAGTGCTGTTGTTGAAAGGAACTGGTGTTGGTAACAGCAAGTAGATGTGTCTAATACGTAGTCCAGGTTTTAAACTGGTTTTAAATCGGGACTGAGGCTGTGACCAGACTGAGAGGAAGGTTTTTGTGTGCTCAGACCATGTCAACCATTTGACTTAGGCTCTTTCATCAGGCTCCAGACCCCTCGTGCCCTCTCCTTCGAGACTCTGGGTAACATGTTCTTCGTGGGGGACGTAGCAACAGGAGGTTGAGAATTCTCTTACTACGAGTTTAATGCTTCACAGCCTTCTGATTGAGAAAACAAAAGAAGGTTTTCTGGTGCTCTTCTTCATCTTTATATATTTAGTGCTTGTCTGAAGGTTCTTCAGCCTTTGAGACTGCAGGGACGCTGTTAGGTTTGGTTTTATTTGGTTTTTGATACTATTGAGGATAATCATAGGATGGTTTGGGTTAGAAAGGACCTTAAGATCATCCAGTTCCAACCCCTAAATGATAGTAATGACTGGAGAACTTTGAAGCAGCAGACTTACTCCTCTGCATGGCCAGATGTTTTCCATACAACTGAAGGTATAAAAGTGCTTTGCACGTACTATTTCAGTTACTGACTTGATGATTTTTGTCTGTGTTTTGGGATGAGTTGGTAATTGCGCACACTCTCTCCTTAGGTCCAAGGTAAGGATCCTTCAGTGGAAGTCACGCAGGACCTCATTGAGTCAGAAGAGGAGCACATAGAAGAAATGCCTGAAACTAGTCCTTTGATCGACCTTCCTACTTGTGAACTCAACAAACTTGAAGAGATTGCTGACCTCGTTACCTCTGTCCTCTCCTCGCCCATCCGTAGGGAAAAGCTGGCACTAGCCTTGGAGAATGAAGGCTACATTAAAAAACTACTACAGCTTTTCCAAGTGTGTGAGAATCTGGAGAACACCGAAGGCTTACATCATTTGTATGAAATTATTAGAGGAATTTTGTTCCTCAACAAAGCAACTCTGTTTGAGGTGATGTTTTCGGATGAGTGTATTATGGATGTTGTTGGATGCCTGGAGTACGATCCTTCTTTGGCTCAGCCAAAACGGCACAGGGAGTTCTTGACCAAAACAGCAAAATTTAAGGAGGTTATTCCTATAACAGACTCTGAACTCAGGCAAAAAATCCACCAGACTTACAGGGTACAGTACATTCAGGACATCATCTTGCCCACTCCGTCTGTGTTTGAAGAGAATTTTCTTTCTACCCTCACTTCCTTTATTTTCTTCAACAAAGTTGAGATTGTCAGTATGTTGCAGGTAAGTGGGTTTCAATATGCTATAGATGGATCGTCTGTACATACCTGTAGCTGTAGTTTCACAATCAGTTACAGCTTTTTAACAACTGTGTAAGTTAATCATTGATGTTTTCATTTGTGTAATGGTTTCAGTGCTTCTCCTTATTGTATTTTAGAAATGGTAGATTTCAGGTAACAGATTTTCAGGAAACAGTAAAAGGTTCTTGATTCACAAGCAGCACATTGAGCATTTGGAGCTGGTTTCGTGTAGGTTTTTAGGGAACAAGCAACTTTTTAACACATAGCACATTCTGAAGCTGATTCAAAAGAGCATGTTTGGAACCATTCCTGCTATGCTACTATTACTTTATGGTAATTTCAGAAGTTCATGTAATATAAATATATATATAAAGTAATTCGTTGTGTTTTTTCCTTCATCTTGATATCCAAAAGTACTAATTAATAAATAACCAGCACATTACTACATTGAAAAACTTACTGCACACTTTGTGGTCAGAAGCAGGCTTAAGAATAGCTAGGTATGGCAACCAGGAGGGCCTGTGGAAGGAGCCTTGGTAAAGAGCCGAGTGTGAACATGACATTCAGGATGTTTTCACTTCCCATTTTGTTGTGCGAACTGATGGATACCAAAGTGGATTTATTCCGTTTCTGGTGTGTGTCCTCAGAAGAGAATATCACAAACCTGTGGGGCCTGAGTGTGGACAGTCTGTAAAATAGGAAGATGTATGAGAGGAGAGTAGTTCAAATTGTGGAAGGAGAGGGGCACTGGAGCAGTGACATTGCCATCAGGAATATTGCTGAAGAATGCCATAGAGGACTGGGGGAAAAACCAAAACCGGAGAATTGCCTGAATAAGCTTGGGGTCTTCTTTTCAGTTTCTTTCTGCTGTTCAGCCAGAAAGTAGAAAGTGAATCCCATGTGCAGAATTACTGACTTTGTGTTAAATAGAGATTTCCCTTTTTATTCTTTTGCATATATTACAGCTGCTCTCCTGAGGCCACAGTCCTGTTTGCAGTTAGAGATATTTAACTCTGTGAAGTTCTTTATTTTTCATCTAGGCTTTGCTGTACTGGATATTTAATTGTGCCTTAACAGAACACTGTAGTTCCCCGTTATCTGCAGTACTCTCTGGAGGAGGTTCTGAATTCCTTTGTCAGTTCTTTGCTGCTCTCTCACGGCTGTCCTTGCCACAGTGGAGCAAGGATGTGGCATATAAGGCGGCTTGTCTGTTTTGAAGACTTGTGTGATGGTTTACAAATAATGTTGATACTCGCATCCTTTGAGCTGCCTTGAGAATTGTGAGCTAAGAAAAAAGCACACGTGGAAGAGATAGCGTGGAAGAGGAGAGTCGCATGGTAGTGTGGACCTTAGGTTCAGGATTGTTTTCAACAGTCCTCTGGAATAAATCACCCTTTTGTTGTGGCACAAGGACTCTGAAGCTCCTTTGGTGTTTGGTGAGCATGTTGGAAGTCGTCTCACCCTAAATACACCAGCAAAGCTCTCTATGAGAGTGGGGTTTATAGGAGTAACAGGTTGTGTTTGCTATGGTAGTAAAGCTCCTTCTGCGTGCTGTGAAGCAGTAGATCCCGGTGCTGCTGTGATTGAAGGGCAAGGAGTGAGCATGGAAAACAATCCTAGATCCACCCTGTGCTTAGGATATCAGGACTACACTGTGCAGCAGCCTTAGACAAGCAAGAGATGTTTCCATTGCCAGGTGTTCTGCAGCAGGGAGTCTGTAGCCTGTCTAAGGTTGGTTGTGGTAGGGTTACTTTTTGTTAACAGGCTTAATGAAGCTGTTAAAGGCAGAGTGAACTACTCAGCGTGTGTATGTTGTGCTCTCTCTGAAGTTGATTCCGATATCATTTGGCTGTAAAGCACTTCTTTCCCCACCTCTTACAATTATCAGGAATTCAGTGGTGCGCCTTTGGCTGGCATTCCTGCAACTGGAAAAGTTCTGTCTTCTGTCACAGCCTAAAAAGCAACCAGGTTATAACAGCAGCACACAGGAAAATAGAGAATAATCCCCCTCTGCATTATGCACTGTAACATTTCTATATATATTTATTGGAATGCTGCTGTTCCATTCGTGTTTGTTCAGTGCATAAGTAAAGTTTGTAGAGTTGAATCAGCAGTGATGCATCATTTTGTAATGCTGTAGCGTAATGTTACTATTTGCTTTAGGATTTGAATTGTTTAAAAGGTAATAGAGGCAGTTGATTTGAGAGAATGCCAACGCTATTTCCATGGAGAGAAACTGATGTACAAAGCAGGCAGAAAGTGCCCAAAGAGCTGAGAGATGATGTTCACCTTTGTTTTCTGGTACCTCTTGATACTGAGCAGTGGTGTGACTGAAATGCTTAACAAGAAGTGGGAAGTTGTCCTATATGTACTTGAAAATAATTATCTCTTGGTAGTAGGGGATCTGAATATGAAAAGCAAGAGATACTCAAGTTTCCCAAATTGGAAAAGCTGGACTACAAGTGGGGGAGCTTTTGCAGCAAACTCATCCTGTGTTCATCTAGACACATACACATAGGTGGCTGGACAAAATGCTTGTGACTCTGCAGAGCCAGGGTAGAGTAGCTGCTGCACAGGACATGCGGTAACCCTGCGGTGTGAGCAGCATAGGTGCAGCAGGTAAAAAAATGTCTTGGTTGGCAGTTTCTAGGGTATAGAAGGAAGTTAAAAGTGTAAAGGCGTACACTTACTAAAATATGTGTTCCCTGGAAGGTTTCATGAAGGTGCAGGGAGGGAGCCTGGAGCAAAAGTGGGACACTGGCTGCCCAGAGAAGCTGTGGCTGCCCCATCCCTGGCAGTGTTCAAGGCCAGGTTGGACACAGGGGCTTGGAGCAAGCTGCCCTATGGAAGGTGTCCCTGCCCGTGGCAGGGGTTGGAACTGGGTTGAAGCTTTAAGGTCCCTTCCAGCACAAACCAGTCTGGGATTGTATGAAAGACTGACATTGTCTGTAGTTTGGGACAAATCATGGGTCGTTCAGAGGGCAGTTTCAGTAGTTATCACCTATGCTCTGCCTCCAGCACAGAATGAATCCTGAAATAATACACTGTAAATGGTCCTCCTGGGTGTGTACTCCTGCCTTTCCCTTTTTGTGATAAAGTCATGGAGGTGTGGAGAAAAAAGGAAGAAAAACTCCTTATCTACCAAATCTAGTAGTGCATGGGGTTTTGTTTGTAATTAGGTGTCGTAGTTAAGCTTAAGTTTGACTTTCTGCAGTGTGGGATCCAGTAGAGATGGATGGTTTAACTCTCCAGAGGCACTGTGTAAGTCCTGTTCCTCTTATGTGTCACGCAGGAAGACGAGAAATTTTTGTCTGAAGTTTTTGCACAGTTAACAGATGAAGCTACAGACGATGACAAACGGTGTGAACTGGTAAGTCAGAGGTGGGGTGGTGCTCTGAATGCGTTAAACTACAGAGATTACATACAAATAGAAACTGTTCCGCTGGTTCTGCAGTCACCGAGGCATTTCTATAACCCCATTTCTGTAATCCCAGTGTCACTCTGTCTTCCTTTACGTACTCATTAGACAAATATTTCTCACTCTGATTTGTTCTAAATGATTAATTTGTTGTTGAGACAGTACTAGCACTAAGCTGACATCCTAGACTTGAGGGTATAGTTTCTTCCAAGTACTCTTCAATGTACCACATCACTTTCTGTTTGTCTAAACTCTGCTTTTGTCACTGTGCTTTCTGCATTCAACAAAGATCTTTTAAGTCCCATGGCTGAGGATTACCGCTAGTCCCTGAATATATATATTACAAACACTATTTCTCCTTCAATATGTTTATCAGCTTAAATAGCCTTGTTGAAATCTTGCTCTTGGCAAGGGAAGCATCTCTGGTCTTCTCAACAAAAGACACACCAGGCAGGAGGACAAACCCTTCACATGCTGGGTGTGATAAAATAGTCACTGCAAGGTCCTTGTGTTTCTTTCTGAAGTCAGTGTCAACCTCTTAAACTTCTGTTGGTTCATTTTTACTGTCTTTTACTTTATTGATGTTGTTGAAGGTTTGGAGGAGAGAACTAGAATAAACCATTTGCTAGGGAGGACCATGCCAGCCAGTACACAAACTCGGATACACATAGTAGTAGTTTCTTACTTCCAGAGTTTTCTGAATCGAATACACCTTAAATGACTTTTTCCCTGTTACAGGTTAACTTTTTCAAGGAATTCTGTGCGTTTTCCCAGACATTACAACCTCAGAACAGAGATGCGTTTTTCAAAACTTTGGCAAAGTTGGGAATTCTTCCAGCCCTTGAAATTGTAATGGTGAGTGAGAACTTGGAGCTGATTTTAACAACAGTAAAACCTCCCACAGCCGTTTAACCTTGTTTTCAGTACTGCCGAGCCCCTGTGTGTGTAAGTTTGCACAGCTTCACTGCTGAAAGCTGAAGTTTATTCAGCTTCCAGTTCAGAAGCCAAAAGATGTTTATTCCTAGTATTGTTTTTACTTTGCACATTGGAGGAGCCTGTAGTAAACTCAGTGTGAAAGCTGAAGGCTGTTCTTTCTCATGTGGCAGCTTGATGGATGTCTTTTCTGTTGTTGTTACTGGGATGATGCCAAAGAAGTATTTTTAGCTAATCTTGACCTGTTAGGTTGTTCCTATCTGAAGATCACCTAATCCTGTCTTTGCAGAGGTCTAAAGCAGATTAATCCATCTTAATCAGCAATGTGAGAACATGGGTTTTTTCACTCCTTTGGTTGGAGCAGCTCTTGCTGCCTGCTTGACTCTTGTCATTCATGTGGGAGTGCTGCTGTGACTCAGAAACTATAAATTCAAGGAGGTTTATATGGTAGAGTAACAACCTGTGAACTCCCTGAAGGACATAGGCTGTTAAGATGTTTGGTGATTAGATGAACCCTAATCTTATTATTCTTTTCCAGGGCTGGACCAGTCCAAATGTTTCCTGTTACGTCAATATTTTAGGCTTAGAAATTATTCAGTTATCAGAGAAAATGTCATACTTTAAGGAAAATTATTAATTCTTGTCTATAAATGAGTACAGAAACTTCTGTATGAATTGATTTGTGCAGTTGGGCCTTTAGTGTGACATCAGTGAACTGTGGATAACAGGTACAGAATGTTAGTGTCTTATGTATTCCAGCAAGTAGGGTAGAAATGTTTCCTTCCTAATTAAGGCTGTTGGATTCAACAGAAAGCCTTGCACCTTTTCTGAAGTAGGAAAATAGATAATAAATCCCAAACTTGATTTACTGTGATAAATTGTTCTCTTTTTTCTATTAGGGAATGGATGATCTGCAAGTTAGATCTGCTGCTACAGATATATTTTCTTATCTAGTAGAATTTAGTCCATCCATGGTCCGAGAATTTGTAATGCAAGAGGCTCAGCAGAGTGATGATGTAAGTAAAAGTGGTTTGGAGTTTGAATGTACTAGTTTTAGAGCAAATGGGGGAAAAAAACACAGCAAAACCAACCTCTGCACAATTTGGGATACAGTTAGCCCCAGAACGTAGGCACTAGGAACATGAGAAAATGTAGATTTAAGGTACAAAGATTTCTGAGCATGTTGGTGTTCCCAGTAATAAGACTGTATTTGAGCCTGACGATGATTTTAGGGGAGAAGGGTTGTGCAAAAAAGAAACCTGATACAGAAACTCATTCTGCTACTGAAACTGTGTCTGATTCCCCTGTGGTTGGTTTGGGCTCTGTTGCAGGATATCCTCCTCATCAACGTGGTCATTGAGCAGATGATCTGTGACACCGATCCTGAGCTCGGGGGTGCTGTGCAGCTGATGGGGCTTTTGCGGACTCTGATAGATCCAGAGAACATGTTGGCCACAGCTAATGTAAGAAAATCCAAAGGAGTAAAGGCACTTTCATGTCTAAGCAAAGTGGTCTGATGCTGAATTTAATCTAAAAAATAAGCTAAAAGTTCCATCAACCTTTGATAATCAAAAGTATGTGGTATTGTACAAGTATTTATGCAACCAGGGAGTCCTGTGCTTCAGTGAAATAGCACCAGTCTGGTCATAACTCCTCCTAGCTGATGAACAGTGAAAGAAGAGAATCTGGTAGAGTTTGCTTGCAACCAAATCAATGATAAAATACCAGTGCACAATTAAGATACAACTTGATCCAAATACTGCCATACCAGAGGATTTATTTGTGTGGTTGGAGTCCAGATTGCCCGCATGTGTTCTGATGTCAAAGCATGAATAGGCAGTTTATGGAAATTTGCTTTAAAACTGGGATCACACCTTTGTTTCAGCTGCTGACATTCTGAATCCAAACCAAAGTGCAATGTATTTGTAATCAAATGCATACTTCATGTAAGAAAACAGATTGTACTCTTAGTCACATATTGATACACATATTTTGTATAGAATGCAGTAAAATGCACCAGATGATACTTGTTCAGTGTAAAAAGGTTTGGAGGTTGTTATTGATAAAGTTACTGCGTTTAAGAACAGTTTAAGCAAATTCTACCAAGCACTTTGAGTCACTGATGTATTTTCAGTTTGTATTTGCATCCATGGCGGGGATTGTTTTGGTGATAGCTGGGTTGGTTTGATGTCTCACAGATCTTTAGTGACAGTGTTGCAGGCCCAACCAAATAGATACAGGCAGAGCTGAAGGAGTCCGTAGAATTCTTTGTTGGCTCTTTGTTAGATTACTGTTTCTTATTTAAAGGGTAATATACAAATGCCAAGGTCTAATAAAGTTATATTTGTTTCAGAAAACAGAAAAAAGTGAATTTCTCAATTTCTTCTACAACCATTGTATGCACGTTCTCACTGCACCGCTTCTGGCCAATACAGCAGAAGATAAATGTGAAAAAGGTAATGTTCATTTTTCCCTTTAAGTCCTGGAGTGTTTCCAAGTGCTTTACTGTCCTGGTAGCAGGGATGAGCCCATGGTGTGACCTGGGAATACACTTGCTGAGAACTGGTGTTCCCCCAGTGATGGGGTTCTGTGGGCGGAGGCTGAGTAGCTCTTTCTTGCAGCTTTGAGCATTAATGTATGTTTACACTGTGCTTTGTGAACGATGTATCTCCTGGATGTGCTTTGTTACTTGTGTACTTATTTTGCTAGTATAGTTTTAAAGGATATTTGCTGTAAAGCAGAGAGTGTATTTAGTTGAGAGGTAATTTTATCTGAAAGCTTACAAAACCCATCAGTGGTTGCGTGATCCCAAGTGCTGGGTGCTCAGGTGAGGAACTCCTAAGACTGGTTTTCCCTTGGCTGTTTATAGAAATGCTAAAAGAAATCTCTTCAAAGCAATACAAGTGGAACTCCTTTGTCCTGTTTCCTTTCTAACTTTCCCTGGCCACTGTAGCAGAACTGGAATCTCTTTTGGCACAGGCAGATAACAAACACTCACCAGTTTGCCTCTGGTGCTTTGCATACTGAAATGTAATATCATTACAGCCTCTCCAGTCAGTTTGTTCCCAGAGATTAAATCAAAGCGATATGTAGTTGGCAAAAACATTATTTCATTTTACCCATCTTACACTGAGTTAAAAATAAATGTTTTATGGGGCTTATACAGAAACAGAACTTGCAGAGTGTCTGTAGAACTCATAATCTTATTTGAAAAATTGAGACTAGGCACTTTCTTTCAGCCTAGGCAGGAATAATGTTCCTAAGTATTAGATTATGTGTTTTCACCTACTTGAATTTGAAGCTTTGCGATGTAAATTGAATACAGAAAGTGCATTTTTGCTGTGTCTTTATTTCCCTGCAGCTAACAGAAACCTGGGATTAGATGAAAAGTTTGAACTGATCGTTTATCCCCTTCTGTTAAATATTCAGTGTTTGAAAACCTTTTCCTGATTTTTGGCTTTCTTTTCTCTTTGTCAGATGCAGTAGTTGGGTCCACGAAGAGTAATACAGTTTGTCCTGGTAAGATTTGATTGAGTTTCTAAACTTGTTTTGTTTGCTGTGTGCGGTGGTTTTATTTAAAACTACCAAAAAAAAGTTAGATATGTCCATACTTTATCTTTTTAAACAGTTTTTATTGAAGTAAGTGCAGGTGCTTTGCTTCACCTGAGATGATGGGAAGCTGAAGGAATGATCTTTCATGTCCCTCCCAGCCCTAATCATTCTGTGATTGTATGATTTTGAGCATTTTACCTACTTTTGAGTTACTGGATTTGGGGTTTTTTAGCAGAACATGTGCTAAGGAGCACACTGAGCTTTTACATGCTGGATTTTTATCTGTGCAGGCTTTTTGCCATTGCTAACTAGGTTCACAGGGCTACAGGTCTGACTGGCTCTATTCTGTTAACTGCATACAGTCAGTCTGGGTTGCCATAACCAGTGACTCACTGGTCCTGGACAAGCCTTGCTGCCAGTTCAGGGTGATTCTTGTGACTGAGGGGGGAAATAAAGCCAAATTTGTGGTGGTTGTTTTGTTCTGTCCCAATGTCCCATTTCCTTAAGCAATCCAGTGTCAGGAGCTGGAAGAGCAGCTGAGCTTGGTGATGATTTGGTGCATGACAGTACTTTGGTTTCTTTGTATAACTTAAGGCATTAACTTTTCCTGCAGATAATTACCAAACGGCACAACTACTTGCCTTAATTTTGGAGCTGCTGACTTTTTGTGTGGAGCACCACACGTATCACATCAAGAACTACATTATGAATAAAGATTTGCTGAGGAGAGTACTGGTCTTGATGAATTCAAAACACACGTTTCTGGCCTTGTGTGAGTATGGAGCTGTTGTCATTTCCTTCTTTGAGGCATTTTATGTGCTGTTTGGAATGCGTAGGAGTAAAAGTTTATACTGAAGTTCCAAATTCATGTTAATTTGCTGTTTATTTCTGACTAGCTGTTAAGTCATGTTGAAGAAAAGGTAGCAGATGCCTGTTGATATAGACCAGTGCCATTGTGGTGGGAGGAGGTGTATCTTTTGAACTCCACAGTGATCCTCAAATCGTGATGACTTAAGGATCATTTGTGATCAGTTGTCTTATGTAAATGGAAATACTGTAATTTCTTAATGTCAGGAATTTAGAGCTCCTTGTGGAGAGCAAAGGAAATGTTCTGAATGTAAAGATTAGGGACTGGTTCTGGGAGGGGGGGGAACACAGAAGAGCACAGGAATGAGCTAAGAACTTAACTTTGTTTGTGCTGAAGTTTATTGCTGCCGTATATTGAACAGAAATGAATAGGCCTTGATAGATGCAAATACCCAGGGAAGTCAAAGAAAGAAATAAAGGTTACCTGTCAGCAAATGCGTCTTGTGAACTAGCAGAAAGTGATTTTTAATGCTTTTGCTTTGCGGCACATCATCTTCTCCATGACTGCAGGTTTCTTTTCAAGAGGAGCAGATTGGAGTCCTGCCATGTGGTTATTAAATCCTTGAATTTCTTCCTTCATACAGGTGCTCTTCGCTTTATGAGGAGGATAATTGGCCTAAAAGATGAATTTTATAACCGTTACATCATCAAGGGAAACCTCTTTGAACCAGTTATAAATGCTCTGTTGGATAATGGAACTAGGTACAATCTGCTCAACTCTGCTGTGATTGAGCTGTTTGAATTCATCAGAGTGGTAAGTTGAGCAGCTCTTACATGTATGTGATGCCTGAGGTAGAAATACAAACTGCAGATCTTTCCCTGAAACAGTGCATCACTACTTAAAGTCACAACCTAAAAATCCCATAGATGAATATCCAAATAGGAGCCAGTGAACTGCTTTGTGCTTGTTTTGCTGCATTGTCCCGTCACAGACTTGTTTCTGGACCAAACTTTGAGGAATTCAGTGAAGTATTTTATATGTGAGTAAACCTGGAGGGGGGCTTTGGACAAGGGTCTGTAGGGACAGGCCACGGGGAATGGCTTTAACCTGCCAGAGGGGAGATTGAGATGAGCTCTTAGGCAGAAGCTCTTCCCTGGGAGGGTGCTGAGGCGCTGGCACAGGGTGCCCAGAGAAGCTGTGGCTGCCCCATCCCTGGCAGTGTTCAAGGCCAGGTTGGACACAGGGGCTTGGAGCAAGCTGCTCTATGGAAGGTGTCCCTGCCCGTGGCAGGGGTTGGAGCTGGATGGGCTTTAAGGTCCCTTCAACCCAAACCAGGCTGGGGTTCTGTGATTGTTGGCTCTAAATCAGATCAGTTTGTAAATGTGAATGATCATTGTCCTTTAAAATCCAACACACTTGGCCAGTGTCAGCTTTGAATCAGTAGATCTTCCACTGGCAATGTTTGTGGGAACCCTGTGGATGTGGACAGGACAGACGGGATGAGCAGGAGTACCCAGTTGGTTGTATTGCTGGGGTGCAAAACAAGAACTTGCAACAGCTGCTGAACCACTCAGTGCAAATGGTTTTGTGGGGGGGAGCTTTCTCAGGGAGTCTTTGCGGCCTGTGAAAGTGAAGGGTGGATTTTAGTCTTAGGGTATCCTAGCTTCTGTCTTCCTGCAAGAAGGAAATGTGTGGTGTCCCTGGGTCACTTTTCCAGTGTGGTAGAACATTAGATTGTTCGATTTGGTGAGGCTTGTTAGAGGGTGAGTGACCAGAAGGTGCCTCATCCCATGGTGCTGTTTTAGTTACTGAGGACTGGAAAGAGCTTAAACCTCTGTGGAGGGCAGGGCACAGCTAAACTCCTGCTTCTCTCAAGAAGATTAATCCTATATAGCAAGCATCATGGTTTAACCAAACTGTCACAGCTAGAACTGGGACAGTACTGAGTGTATTGTATGTTCATATGGGGAATTAATAGTTAATTCTCAATCTCAGCTTTTTTATTAATTATTCATTAATTAATAATTTATTAACTAACGTGATTACTTCACGTTTGTTCTTCACAGTCATGATTTGACTTATGGACAATGAACTTAAGACTTTTAAAACTAAACTCTAAAGCTTTCCTAGCTTCTGCATGTTAATATTTGACTCTGAAACCCTATTCTGTTCCTCTGCAGGAAGATATTAAGTCCCTTATTGCACATATAGTTGAAAACTTTTATAATGCACTTGAATCTATTGAGTATGTTCAGACGTTCAAGGGACTGAAGACAAAATATGAGCAAGAGAAAGACCGACAAAACCAGAAGCTGAACAGGTAAGACCCAGTTTAGGTAATCTGAGACTTTCCTTTTTCCCTAAATGGCAAATAAAGGCAGAAGGATTGGACTGAGGTGGTTCTTCATTGCTGATGAAAGCTTCTCCAGTCTGAGCAAACCCCAGCTGACTTGCTGTGTGGCCCTACCGAGGAACAGATCCTATTTGTCAGTATATTAAATGTTATATTCAGAAAACTTAGCTCACAAAGAGCAGGATCTTCAGTCACTCTGAGTTAGGATCCAGTCTGCCTTCCTGCCAGCTGGGGTTTGGTGATGTTTATGGTGATGGTGGGGCCAGGGATGGAGCTGGACTGCTTTGTCAGATGCACTGAATATACTCTGAAGTGTGAGAAGCCACTTGTGATCCCAGCGGAGTGTGAACCAGCAGGCGAAACTGGAATCACTTGTCCTGTGTCTCTTACAGTGTTCCATCTATATTGCGTAGCAATAGATTTCGCAGAGATGCAAGAGCCTTAGAGGAGGATGAAGAAATGTGGTTCAATGAAGACGAAGAGGAAGAAGGTGAAGCTGTTGTGCCTCCGGTTGAGAAGTCCAAACAGGAGGATGATTTTCCAGATAGCTATGAAAAATTTATGGAAACTAAAAAAGGTATTGACTTGATTTCAGCTTTTTAGCACTGGAATCCTCTGTGACAGATGCATGGGGTGTCTTGTAAACAAACCAGTTGCACATGCTCTGTATCATAGGCAGGAGGAAGGGTATTCCTTGTAATTAGGTAATGAATTCCCAACATGTCTCTGCAAGCTAGTTTAGGATTAAAGTAATGACTTCAGTTGCTCCAAGCATGCATCTAATTTAAATGACATTCAGAAGCAGAACTTTGTATGTACTGTGTGAGCCAAGGGAGCAGTGTCCCCATCTCTGCAGCATCTGTGCCATTCACAGTCTGAATGCGGGTGTACTTTCCATGAGGTTAGTGGGCAGCTGTTGATTTAACCTGAATTAAAGACATAAGATGGGTTTTGTGCCGTGATGTGGACTGTGCTCCATGGTGTACAGTGGATACTCAAGTGTGACACTGTTTGTCCCTCAGCTAAGGAGAGTGAAGACAAAGAGAATCTTCCAAAAAGGACTTCAGCTGGGGGATTCAAATTCACTTTTTCCCACTCAGCCAGCACAGCCAACAGTGCAAACGGTGCAAACAGTAAATCTGTGGCAGCTCAGACGTCACCAGCAAGTTCCAACGGCTCCTCATCAAAGAACACAACCCTGACCACAGCGGTGACAGCCACCAAGGTGGGAGAACTTGGACAAAAGCTGCTGTCCTCTTGTAGGGCACAGAGCAGCATTGTGAGGCTTTACGTGGGGGGTGTGGTGTGGCAAGGGTAGAGTTAGGACCTGCTTGAGCCAGTCCAGAGGAGGCCATGGAGCTGCTGAGAGAGCTGGGCTGGTTCAGCCTGGAGAAGAGAAGGCTCCTGAAGGGGAGACCTTAGAGCAGCTCCAGTGCCTAAAGGGGCTCCACGAAACCTGGAGAGGGGCTTTGGACAAGGGCCTGTAGGGACAGGCCAAGGGGAATGGCTTTAACCTGCCAGAACAGGGGAGACTGAGATGAGCTCTGAGGCAGAAGCTGTTCCCTGTGAGGGTGCTGAGGCGCTGGCACAGGGTGCCCAGAGAAGCTGTGGCTGCCCCATCCCTGGCAGTGTTCAAGGCCAGGCTGGACACAGGGGCTTGGAGCAAGCTGCTCTAGTGGAAGGTGTCCCTGCCCATGGCAGGGGGTTGGGACTGGAGCAGCTTTAAGGTCTCTTTCAACCCAAACCAGGCTGGGATTCTGTGATTCTTTTTGTGTATGAATTCATCCAAAGTCCTGTCTAGTTAAACCCTCACTAGTTTGGGGTAAGGTTTAATTAAGTACTAGGTGGGACTGGAGTCTGTTGGTGATCTGGTAGGCACAGTTTAATATCACAACTTCCACGTAATGCCCAGTCCTTCACTTCTTTAACTGTCCAGTTGCTGCTGTGTGTGTGTGATACCCGTGTGAGATGGGTTTTTTCTGAATTATGTTAGTGCTCCTCCCCATGGGGGAATTATTAAGGGTTTCTAAGCAGATGAAATGCAGTAGGTGATCCCTGCCTTCCTTCTTACTCACTCGTGTTGCTTCAGTCTTTAGCTGTGAGATCCCAAGAGGCTACAGAAAAGCGAGTTCCCTAAGACTTGGCAGCAGAAGGGATGTGCTTTGTGCACATGAGATTTGGACTGTCCAGCTGGGAGCTTAAAAAGTGGTTTCTAAATAATCCTGAGGCCAGGTCCAGAGGCACAAGGAAATTCCAGTATTTTTTAACTTCAAGGTTCCGAAACATTCTCAAGACAAATGGGTCTTGGAATGAAAAAGGCATCACCAAGAAACCTTCTGCAGCAAGCGTGGGTGTCCTGAGCAGGTTGGTGAGGGTTAGGAACTAAAATTGCATGTTCCTGGATATTCTTTTCAATGTGGGATTTTCTTTTTTCCTTCTTTCTTGAATCATCAGGGAAGTCTGGTTGGCCTTGTGGATTATCCCGATGATGAAGATGATGACGAAGAGGAGGAGGCATCTCCTAGAAAAAGACCTCGTTTGGGTTCATAAATGAAACCAAAACTTTGGAATAAAAACTTTTTATTATGGGGTTTCAAATGCTGCAACTGTTTTAAGAGCTAAAAAGGAATCTGATTCAGAAAGCTTTCTCCCATGAGTATATAAGATAATACAAGGAGTAGCAAAAGAAACTCGGTGTATCAGCTAGAAAGGGTTAGTTCTGTAAACACAAAGCTTCCAAGGAACTGAATATCTTTCTAGTAAGTCAGGAGTCTGCCATTCAGGCTGTCAGCAAAATGAAATCGAAAGCAGTGGGTTGGTATTCAGAGAACCTGGATGCTGGCTCCTCAGCGAGGAAAGGCTCAGGTGTCGGGAGGGCAGGGAGGGAAGGGGGTGTAAACACTTTTTAAATACTATTGCAGGGTTTCCCCAGTGTTTAACAGAACTAGGAGAGAAAAAATAACAATTCAAGCTTCAATTTCAAACCTGGTAATCTTAATTTTGTAATGGTGCTGTCCGTTGTGTTCTTTTAGCAATGCCTCTTTTAAAACTTAAGGGAAAACTAACTGTTTGCAGAAGAACAATCCAGATTTGGGGACCATTTCTTAGCAATTAAATGACATTTCTGGGGGTTGGTCGGAGGGAGGGACACTGCAGTTCCAGTGCATGTTGAGTTGTTTAAACCAGTTCAAAAGAAGGTTTTAATTTGTGTTTTTCAAGAGGAGCAAATGGAAGCTGGATTCCAAATGGATGGTTTTGCTTGGTTTTCCAATTCGACATCCAGTAATAGCCATGCCAAGGAACAGGCGCTTCCACAGTACCTCCAGGAGCTGCTCGTGTGGCAGTGGTGCACCCAGCCAGCCACCGGCTTTGCGGTGGGAAGGATCCCGATTGGAATTGCTGTCTGGGATGTGAGGTGAGCTGTCTCTCCCACGGAGCAGCGAGCCCTTCCCCATTGGTGAGGTGTAACTGAGGTGCTCATCAGCAGCACTACCACATTGGTCACTGCGATGAGCTGAGCAGCGTTTTTAACACCAAAGTCACTTTGGACCAAGATGAAATTGTTCCTCACAGAACACGGGGCTCTGAGGCAGGATCCACAAGCAGCACCTGAACCTGGGCGTCACGCAAAAGCTGCTTTTTTAACCCATCAAAGCACATTCCACGTAGGTGAGCAAACTGTGACGAATATGAGTTGGCGGGGGGTGGATAGAGGCAAACAGTGCAGGTTTTATGTCCAAGCGCAGCGAGTGAACTGTAAATATTTTAATGTTAGTTTGCCCACGTGTGATCTGAGATCATGAGGAAGGTGGGGAATTTCCCAGTGACAACTGTCGTGTCAGAAAGGTTGAAACCAGCTGCAATGCACCACGTAGATCACTCGTAATATGTGTTATGGGTCCATTTCTCCTGGAATAGTTTGAACTGAAGCAGTTTCTCTGTTTTGGAGATTTTTGTAGGTAGTTTTAATTTTAGCTCTTGTTTGGAAAAAGATGGGCTGTCTGTGTAGATATGAAGTATAGTTTTTTTCCATAAAGCAGAAGTTTATTTTGTATTAAAAATACCACTGTACTTGTTTTACACCATTTGTATACATGTGGTGATATTAATGCTGAACTGTAAAATTCAGGAATTAAAATGTGACCCTGTAATTCCATAAGTATTGCTTTGGTTTGGTTTGTTACACATGGGAAGTTAACTCTGAATTTTAAATGTGGCCATTTTAGAGGATTTTTTAAGGTTAGTTATCCATGCAGTTTGGAAAGTAACTCTATACCACTAGATGAAATCCCAAAGGGAATGTGTGAGCTCCTCCTAATGCATAAGCTAGCCACGAGCACTGATGGATGAGTGGACCTGGGGACAGTGGTGGTGCCCTTTGTGGCTCCAGGCAGCCAGGAATGGGACTCCTTATTCTCCACCCATGGAATGAAGTGCTGCTGACACACAGGATCCAAGGAAGTGTTTGCTGGTAAAGGGGAGCTGCAGCATCATCATCGTGAGTTGGTGATCGTCTGCTTTCCTTCCTGAGGAGTCTTCTCTCCGTTGTAAAGATGATTTAGCTTCTTCCAGCACCACACGTGCTACTCGAGCAGTGTATGTGCCTTTACTAACCTGAGGCTGAAAAATGTCATCTGGTCTGTGGACCTGAACTGTCCTGATGCTCTTTCACCACTACCCAAACCAAGCTCTCTGAGGGTCTCTGCCTGAACTGTGCTTGTCCTTCCTCTGCTCACCACCACCCCATCTTGTCCCTCAAGTACTGGCAGGAGCTTTAAAACCACACTCAGACCAACATGAGGATTTTTACAGCAAGAATAAGAATGTCATGAATTTTTATAGTTACTAGAAGAAGGCTGTAAAGTGGCATTAGATGTCCCATTTGAGAAATAGCCCTAAAATCCCTGTAGCAGATGAGGTGCAGCAGCACCCTTGTCACCTGGGTCTGTCCCCCCACCCTGTGGATGCTGTTCCCAGCCTGACCTGGTTGGTGCTGCTGGGTTCTGCCTGCGGGCAGCCGCGTTCCCATGCCTGGGGTCCTTGCACTGCTGCTCTTTTGGGGAAAGAACAGAACATCTGCCAACGTGTACCAGTTATAAATGCTATTTTAATAAAAAGTTACATGAAATTTGAAGTGGTTCAGTTTGTTCTTTTAATGCGTGTTAAGCGTTGCAGCCAACTATGCAATGATGTGGTTGGACATGGCATTGAGCAGCCTGGTCTGGTGGAGGGTGTCCCTGCCCGTGGCAAAGGGTTGGAACTGGATGATCTTAAGGTCCTTTCCAACCCAAACCAGTCTGTGATTCTGTGACAGTGTGCAAAGGATATTGTCCCAAGTCTGTCAACACCAAACCAGTAAAGATTTACTTTAAAAGACTTCCACTTTGAAACTTTACCGAGCTGTGCAACTTAAAGCGATTAGTTGCATTTATTGCAAAATCGGACCTAAGGACTGGTAAACTGCCCCAAAAATACATGAGCCAATGTAATCCTGAGTTAATATGTAAATGCCTGGACTCAAGTGTTACCTTCGTCAAGAATAAGATGGTTGTAGTTGCACTTCCTTGTGAAATGGGACTTTATTACATCGTGCAGATGAAAACAGTAGTTGGACAGAGCCTTGGGTGATACACTCTAGTGTGAGGCATTCCTGCCCACAGCAGGGGAAGAACTGGATGATCTTTAAGGTCCTTCCCAACCCAAACCATTCTATGATTCTATATGCTAATAAGAGGAACCAAGCCCCATAATTTTAGAAATGAAATGTTCCTAACTCAGAGCTGTTCCTGTAGGAATTACTTTAACAGATCTCAGGATCTGCTTTTGGTCCATGTAATACTAAGCAGCTGAGGCCAGTAGTTTAGAAACTGATCTGTGTGTTGCAGTGATATTAAATGGCTGAACGTGTTCCAGTGAAAGTGAGTTTCCAGCATTCTGGAAAATAAGTGGGTTTAGTGTATTTCAGTGCAATTTTAAATACATATAAAGTACTGAGGTGCTTGTCTGCAAGTTCTAGAAAACTAAGTGTAATATTGGAAAGCAACTCCATTCAGTTGCTGGTTCTGTAACTTACTCTAAAAACATACTCATGTTATTGGGGTCTGCCACGAGCTGCTTAAAATTACCGCTTATTGATAACTTCTTCTTTTAGTTTTTCTGCGAGCATCCTCCTCTTCTGGAGCAACTTCTGTTTCTCTTCTGACATCTCCTAAAAAACAAAGTGAACAAATACTGCAGTGAATCAAGGGCAAGTGCTGTCAGTGGTAAACCTGAGACTGCCTCATAGGACATGTTACTATCCCATGTTTTGTGAAGTGGATCCCAGGATGTGGGTAACTGGCTCTGTACAACCCTCTGTCTCTTTTGCACTGCACTGTACCAGTCTTCTTGAGAGGACTAACCTCAGCTTGAACTGGTGCTGCTTAGTTGTGAGGGAAGTTCCCCATCAACAGTATTTTGGCATGTTCTGAGCATAATAAAATGCTCAGTGACTCTGAGAAACACCTGAGGCAACAGAAGGTTTTAAGTACATGCTCTGTAAAGCGGAGTAATGACACAATGGTTATAACATTGATTTGTGTAAGGTTTAAGGTCTTCTACTAGTTTCCTTATTTGTGTGAAGGGTTTTCAAGCATTTCTTTTCACACAGAGGTAGATCAGGCCTAATGTGGTAAATGCACTAAGTCATATTAACCACAACATTGATGAACAAAAACCAGTCTTGTTTTTCCTCTGAAGATGACCTCTGTACTGGTAGGGATTTATCCTGTCCTAGGATCCTGTTTTCACCCTGTCCAGTGCCTCCAACTCTCACACAGACTTGGGTTTATTTCTGTTGGAGCCAACTGCGTAGGTGACAGCAGTATCCCCCCTTCAGAGTGCTTTGTCTTTCTAAATGGTATGTGGCTTCTATTGCAGTGGTTGATGGATAGAAAACAAGGATTTCTTCATTTGAAACTGGCACAAAACTCTCAAATGAACAGAACAAATGTTACTTCTCCGAAGTAAAATCCCAGAGATTGAAGGGAGCCCAAACAGTAGGTCACAGACAAGGAGAAAACCAGCATTTGAGCTGTTCGTAAGTATAATTACCCCTGAGGATTTGAGGATATTGAAGCAGGGTAATGCTGACTTAAGCACTGAAACTTCTAGCCTGTAAGCTGCTGCAAAGGTAGTAACTTGAAAATACTGCCAGATACAATACAGATGTTTGAATGTTCACCTCTTTAGGAGGTGATTCCTCTTCTTTCTGTGCCGTGTCTGTTGGTAACAGTACATTATTTCTTGACTCTTTCTTTGTAGCCATCAGCATGTCTCGTTTTTTCTTCAGGTAGTCCTCGCGTTGCTTCAACTCCTGCTTTTCAACCTCTGAGGAATTCTGGAATTGGTTTTTAAATACAGTTTGAAACCAATTTTTGAAGTGCACGTTCTGTCAGATAAAAGCATTTACATCCTGTTTGCCTCCAAAATCACTGGGTGAAAAAAAATCCAAATTGAGGTTTCAAGCCAGAGCTGTCTACTAAGCAATGATCACAGGACAAATGCTGAGTACTGGGTTCTATTCTAAAACTAGAATGATGATCTGAACTTCATGCAAATTAAATCATAAAATAGTGCTTGCACGCTGGGTTAAAACCAAACAAACCCAAAACAAAACCACCTGATTAAAAGAACAGAAAATATATATTTAAATGTAATACTGTCTTCACTGTATATTCAAAATGTAATCCTGTCTTTTTGTGTTCTAGTTCTGTGTTTGGGGTTTTTCCTTGTTTGTTTTGAACTTACAGGTCCTTTCATCCCAGCTTTTTGTGCTGCATTTTCGGGACACTTTCCAGCTGACCTTTTCTTACTGTCGCCTTTCCCTTTGGTGCCAGATGGCTGAGGTGAGCTTTCTACTCCTTTGGGTAATGGGCGGATGGGTTTTAAGTCTTCCCTCACAGGTTTCTGAGATTCCTCTAAGTAGCAATGAGAAAGAACATAAATAAATAAATAAATCTGTGTTTCTTCCAACAGGCAGATGCCTCTTCAAAACTTAAAAAAATGAAAATCCCATTTATAGAATCATGGAATGGTTTGGGTTGGAAGGGAGCTTAAAGCTCCTCCAGCTCCAACCCCCAGCCACGGGCAGGGACACCTTCCACTAGAGCAGCTTGCTCCAAGCCCCTGTGTCCAGCCTGGCCTTGAACACTGCCAGGGATGGGGCAGCCACAGCTTCTCTGGGCACCCTGTGCCAGTGCCTGTTGGAACACTGAATATGAAATTATGTTCCAGGCATTTGACAATTTATAATACATTGCAGTAGAGGTACTAATGCTATAAAGCATTATTTAATCTTTCTCAGAGTGCAAACACAATATCTGGTTTTTGAAAGCTAGTAATAAAAAGAGGAGAAATTGTAGGCCCCTAAAAAGAGAGACTTTTGACAAGTGCCTGTAGGGACAGGAGAAGGGGAATGGCTTTAACCTGCCAGAGGGGAGACTGAGATGAGCTCTTGGGCAGAAGCTCTTCCCTGTGAGGGTGCTGAGGCGCTGGCACAGGGTGCCCAGAGAAGCTTCCTCCAGTTGGAGATGACTTAGAACATCACTGAGTAATGAAACAACTCTGGTTGGAGGCATTTCTGCAGGTTTCCCACTGCAAATATCCTGCTCAAAGCAGGGGGAACTTCAAAGCTAGGATGCTTTACTCACAGCCTATCCAGCCAGGTTCTTCAAACCTTTATATCCACAGAGTCTTCCACAACTTGAAAACAGTATCACATTGCACACACAGGCTGCACTTTGCCATAAAATTACCTGATCGAAGTTTTGGCATTTCTTCAGAATTGTGACCTCCCTCAGTGGGTTCCTTAACTTTAACAGCTTCTCTCGAATCTCCTGGAACACTGCAGGTAACAGCTGGTGACTTAGTTTTATCACATGCCTTAAATTAAAGAAGAAACAGACAAAACCAAGCATTCCATTTCCTGGCACTACAGTCCAACTGTCAACACAAAGAAAGCTCCCAAGAGAACTTTCAGTTAAAACTATGTTGTTTACATTACATGCTGCATTGTCAAAGTGAACAAAAGCAAGCTACTTAGTTTAGTTTACTAACAGGAAGGTTCTTACTGGCTTACAGTCATAAGTCAGCATTTTTTGGGTGAGTTCAAAACCTGTTCCCTAAACAACAATCAGAGTTTGGGACATTGGGTAAATTGGTTTTTGTTTCCCAAATAGATAATTTGGAGTTGGGGGTTTTTTTGCCAACTTTGCCTATGTCTTTCAAAGAGACCTCTGTTGTCCACCAGAAAAATACAGTGCAATAGGAGAAGCAGGACCATGTATTGAAGTTTCCCCAGAAACAGAGAAATCATCCGCTGAATGGAAACAACAGGTCTGGGTAATCTCTGACACCACTGATTGACATCACATTGATTGACAACACAACCCATATCTCAAAATAGAAGAGACAACTGGGATTTGCCCAGAAAATGTCTGCACTGTTCATCAACCATCTAATTCATGTCAAAACCTTCCAGCATCCGTCAAAACATTGAATTATGTTGTATTAAAACATCCTCTAACAAAACCATATTACTGAACAGTAACTATCAAGGTAAACTTGACGGGGCCTTCTGTAGTCTGTCTTATTTATCAAGAACGTTGATATTCTTGTCTGGTCTATATAGATTTGGATAAGCCTGCATCTTAGTACAACTTCAATTCCTAAAATGAGCCAAAGTTTGACTTTCCCAGTAGTTTTGTAAGAAATACAGTAGAAGAGGTGATTCATTTCCTGGATTGTCATTGTAATATGGGAAGGAAGAGTTTTCTTACCACTCTTCTACAGTGTCAGACACTGGGACAGGGATTTAATTTGGTAGAATATCGCAAGTGTTCAGGACTTGCATTCAGTAGCATTGCTACCATGGGTTTGAACTGGGGAGTAGAATTGGAAACACAATGTCAATAACAAAGGAGCTACATTTGGTCTCCAGGTGGTTTCCTTTGTCAGGTTTAAGAAACAGTGTTTTCTCTTTCAAAATTCATTATGCTCAATTTCCTAATGGCAGAAAAGACTAGCAGAGTGATTCTGCTCTCTTCTGAAACAGCCTACAATTCCAGCTATGTCTATATGTCCTCTCAGGGAAGGGGAGGTTTATTGCCACGATTCCACTGCAGTTGATTTCATAGAATCACAGAATCCCAGACTCGTTTGTGTTGGAAGGGAACTTAAAGCTCCTCCAGCTCCAACCCCTGCCACGGGCAGGGACACCTTCCACTGGAGCAGCTTGCTCCAAGCCCCTGTGTCCAACCTGGCCTTGAACACTGCCAGGGATGGGGCAGCCACCCTGTGCCAGCGCCTCAGCACCCTCACAGGGAAGAGCTTCTGCCCAAGAGCTCATCTCAGTCTCCCCTCTGGCAGGTTAAAGCCATTCCCCTTCTCCTGTCCCTACAGGCCCTTGTAAAAACCAATTTCAGTTTCAGTTTGCTGCTGAGCAATTGGCAATTTATCCCATCCCTGTTTACATTCAGTTTTCTGAATTCATCTTTCTATATAGTTTACTCTGATTGAGACCAAGTGATGGTCTAATTTGAAGAGGATTTCTGGCTCCTGGTGATTAGGTTCTGGCAGTATTGTGCAGACTTAATGAATAACTACACTGTCTGTGAAATGATCCTTAAAATTCCTGAAGGATTATGAATGCTGTAACCTCTAAGAAGCTTATACTTTGAAGTCTCTTTGATCTTGACAATATTAGTAATTCAGATGTTCTCTGGATCTGAAAGGCTGACATCCGTTAGCAGGATTTTGGAATTCAGATACTGGAGTGGGAGTATGCTTTCATATGAACTCCACCAAATGGCTGATGGTGTCAATGCTACCATCAAGAAAAATAGAAATAATAGACCTTTCAAAGAGCAGTATCAGGCAGACCCTCCTGACAGCCCCTTTGTTTGCTTAGGATGGTACACACTCCCTTGAAGTGATGCAGCTGACACCCAGGATAGAAGATCAGAGTATTCCTTAATCATCAATGTAACTCATCTGGACAGGTAAGATACTCACTTCTTCAGTCCTCTTTCTTTCTTGCTCTAGTTCATATTCTTCCTTAGATTTTCTGTAGCACAAAATACAAGTAAATGCTCAAAACTTCTTCAGTATTACTGACTTTTAGGTAAATTTAGCACTGCTTAAATATTTGAGGACTATCAAAACCACTACAGAATACCTGTTAGTATCCAAAATATTTCCATGACTTAAATTCAAATGCACTCTTAATAGAAATAATTATGATAAACACACAGAACCCACCATCCTCAGTCTGTCATTCCCTGTGCAAAAACAACAGTGTAAGAATTTCCAGGACTTGTTTCATTTGCTCCTTTAAAGTCGAGAAGGGAAGTATTTTCTGAATACAGAAGGAAAATAGCATGATTTAATATGTGAATGTATTAATCTGCTATTATTTGTCTATGTTTATATATATGGGAGTGGAGGAGAATCTGTAGAAGTATCAGTCCTCACACATCTTCTTGGATCACAGCAACAGTCATTGAACACAGCTAAGAAGGAAGCTGTGGAAAGGAAAAAAGCCTACTGAAAAAGCCCACTGTCTTCCCAAGGCTTTGATGTTTAGTGTGCTTCCTGAATGGGTTACAGCCAGCGTGCTCCTCTTTTCCAGAGACATCTAACCCAGGTCTAAGTCTACTTGTAGATTCAGGGAGAATGGAAATGATGGGGCTCTTAAAGCTGCACATCATTCCATGCAGCCACCATCATGGTGGAGCGGTTATCTCTGTCTTGAAATACTCCTGATCACACCCACCATCTAGCACCATTCATGTTCTCTTAGGTAGGACTTTGCCAAGAACATTCATGTCATCCGTAAGATGAAGGCAGTTTCCTGGGAGAGGCTGGAGGAGTTAGGCCCTACATACCTTTTTTTCTTTATTTTAAAACAGTGTACAAAGTAGGACCGATTCATTTTTTACCTTAGAACCTCCCTCAGTATTTTCATTTCTTCTTGTTCAATTTCACTGAATACATCAGAACCCTCTGTCAAGCAGTCAGGTAAGACACCTACAAAAATCAGGGCAAAACTTATGCATTTCTCGAAAGAAAATTATTTTGTAGTCCATTTGGCATCATCTTCAGGTAGCGAAGAGAAAGAAAACAAACTCAAACCCATCTAATTCTTCCTCTGTGTAACTGCTTCCAAAAAGATTCTATATCCTGGGCATCACTGCTAGCAGCAAAAAGGCAAAGGTTTCTGACCCATAAATTTCAGACAGGTAAGGGTAAAGCATAAGCCATACCCTGCATTGACCATTACATGGCATTTCCCACAGACTCAATTCGGCCATGGCCAACTGAACCATTTTCACATTTAGCTGTTTCATGAAAGTTGACATTTAAAAATGATCTCAAAAACCATCATGCAGGAAGGAGACAAAACAAAATGGTAAAACTAAAGACATGAAATAAAGGAGGAGGTAGATGAAAATCCTCTCAGAAACATCAGCAGAGCAACAAAGCTCTGTGTAAATCAATTCCTCTTCTTTAGAAGCATGTATTAGCATGCTGAAGCCATAACTTCTGCTTTCTGGGTTATTCACACGCAACTGTACAGCCTGAATTGCAAAGTAGGCACAGCAAATAGTACAGCATCATTGCTATGCAACTAGCACAATTCAAACTATCAATATTGTCACTGTTGATGAACTGATGTAATTGCTTTAACACCCAAAATTATCACCAAAATTATTTAAGAAAAAGCTAAGTCAAGTTTCACAGAAAGATTTAGACAAACAGAGCTGAAAAATCTGTTAATTTAAAAAAGACTATAGACAGCTCTCACTGAGAATACAGGCCAGGGACTGAGTATTGAAATCCCAGTCCCAGTAACATCAGCTGCATGTTTTCCATTAACTTGAACTGGAACTGAACTGGTATGCTATGCTAGGTTATGAAAGGATTACAGAGTCATCAATAGAACGCTAAAAAGATAAAGTGAAACCCCACGCTCACCACTTCTTACCATTTCTTTCTTTAATGATTCGAAGAGCTTGCAATTGCATTTCAATATTTTTCTGTACCATCATTTTTTTAAATAGTCTAAAATCTTCTGCTGCCAACACTGTTTGCAAAATGGCCTGTGGGGGGAAAACATGCACAGGATTAAAAACCATAGAGAAATCATAACCAAGTCAGTCTGCTTGGAATTACATGAAGGTTTAAATTCTGTGGAGCATGTTTTTAATAATTATCTTTAATTCTCCTATCTATTTTTCCAGCCATACAGGTTGAGCTGATAGTCAAGAAAATCATTTGATGGTTTATGTCTTTAGATCAACATGTCTACAATAACATTAGCACAAAACCTGGAGGGATTCCCAGTGTAAGTTTCCAGCTGCAATTCATGTGACTTCCTGCATAAATGCATAAGCTGGAGTGAGGAATGTGTGCTCTGAAGAAGCTGGTTACACATTGAGGAGGAGGTATGTCAACAGAGCCTGGTTTGAACTGGCAGCAGAAGCTCACACTCCTCTGCCCAAAATACCTGAGGCGATTCTGAAAGATTTCTTTGAGCAGGGGAAGAGCTGCCCAACCATGTCTTCTCTTCTCAAAGCCAATGTTTCTCTTATAGATTTTACTGTTTTATGATAAAATCAGAGGAAAACATCTTTTATTTTATGGAATATGTCTATTTTTTAGGTTTGTTGCTGTGAATGACTGAAGACTAACATAAAGCTGACAAATATGCAAACAAAAGGGGTAGAAACACCCTAAGCTTAAGAGGTTTGTTTTAGAAAATACAAAGCATAGAAGATGAATCTCTAAAGGTGTCCAACACACAAATATCTGTCATTATTTTCAAAGTTCAAATACAAACACATTATCTTTTATAAAACTACAGTCTTAGAAAGAAAACTTCGCAAAGTTTCATCTCCACCCTGCTACATTAGTGAAAATATAAAGCTAAAACTCCGATCTCTACATTCCTTAACAAAGGGAAATACCTGTGAAGTATGTGTCTTTGCAAGAGGAGATGAAAAAGCTTCTTGAAATTTCTCTTCATTAATTCCAACTTCTTTTAGATAGTCTTCTAATAATTTTTCAACCTGAAAGAAAATACAAGCCTTACTAATTAAGTTTTTCTCCCATAATTGCAAGTTAATTCAAAAGATTTATGAGACTCATTAGTGAGCAAAACACAAGTTATGCATTCAGACATTGTGGTGTTGGTCATTTTAACTTGACAGAAAAGATGAACATTACCAAGCTTTAAGTACAGTATTTTAGCTAGTGGATATGTTAATTTTAATGAAAAATACGTTACACAGCATAACAGATATGACTGTGCGTTAGTTTCTTTTCAACTTATCTTGTGTTTAAGCATGGCATCTTTGACTCGAAGGATTTCTGAGTAACACCTATAACAGGCAACATTAGAAAATCCTAAATAACAAAGATAACCCCATCAGAAGTTCATCTAAATCCTACTTGAACATTTTAAATTAGATTTCTTAGAAACCTCCCCCAAATAGTGAATAACACTCACCAGAGCTTGGTACTCCTGATAAATTTCTGTGTAAGACAATTTGCTTTCTTCTTCATCATCAAAAACTGTGGGGAAAACCACACACACATATTTTGGAGTTAGTGACGCACCACAGACTAACTTATGCCTTAAAGGATTAACCTTTAGAAGGTAATACATTGGATCATATTAAAATACAGGCTATGATTAATAATAACAATAATATACTTTCCACACATTTAGGTTAAGCATGTACTTTTGGTAATTTAATGTCACTAAATTTCAGCCCAGGAAAACATATCTTCATAGTGGAAGCAGATTTTTAAGCAAGTTGAGGATTCAGCAGATATGGACACTAAAAAGTGAGGTTTAATATGTTTTTAATATAATATAAGGTTTAATATAACTACTGTGTGAACTTGCATATGGTTGTTCTAAGGTGGCAGATGACATACATAAAGCAGGAAATTTCTCCCTCTCTCCATGTATTTACATGGAGGATGTATTAATGACTTAAATCAAATTTCTTTTAAATGCTATTCATTTAGCAAGAGCCAAAATGATGCAGGAAATCAGACCCTGTCTGCAGAAAAGCAGATAACCCCAAAGAGAAAATGTGATGCAGATAGGTTATTTTCTAATTATATGTATCCTGATTTAGACAAAATGGCCATCTGTATAGTATAGCCTATATTAATCGTATTCATATAAGTTCGTATTAAGAACTCTTGATTAGACGTATAAAGCTAATGGTCTCTGCACTGCAGAATAGATGGAAGAAGCAGAAAATAAGGGAAACTGAAAATTAGGGTTTGGGAGGTTTTAATTCATGGGGTTTTCATGTCAACAGGAACAGAGGTAATGTCAAACCCAGCAATTAAAGCAGAGGCTTAGAAATAAGACTTCCTCAATCCCCTTCAAGATTAGCCGCTATACGTTGGACAAGGCACTTCCCACGTCCTGGCTTTGAAGTCGTTTCAAGGATGGGAATTCTGCTTGAATCCATGAATGAGTGTGATTTGTTCTTCATCTATGTACGACATCTCTGATGGAAGATGGTGCTGATGCACAGAGGATTAGTCTAACTTTCACACCCATTTAGAGTGTTTTTTTTAAATGACAATCTGGAAAAGCAACATTTGTTTCAGTCTTGCCCATGGGAATTTTTTTTATAACAGGATTAAAACAAAAGCTTTAAAAATATCTAGGAATAAAGGCAAATGGTAGAAAAGCACTATAAATCTTTGTATTACCAAACCCAAGAGGGTGAAGACACTTAACTGCCTCTATTGTCTTCTGCATCTCCTCCTCCCCTCTGGGGGATCTCCCTGACAGCTCTTTTAGTCCCCAACCTTTGTCTTAGTTTCTCTGTTCTGTTTTACCTCCTGCTGTTCCTCCCCACCCTGGGCACCTAAAGAAGGGGTGACACAGGGATGTCACTCCTCAGCCAGTGCCCGCACCAACAGCTAACCTCCCACTGCCAAAGGGATGCTCCAAGTCCTCCTCCTCCTTCCACAGCTACAGGACAACATGGAAAGCAGGCTGGAAAGCCTGCACCAACTGCTCTCTGTTCTCAGGCTCTGAACAAAAAGGGAATGAAGTTAAGTTCCAAGTAAAGCAAGCTGCAGTCAGCATCTCCTCTGAGTTAAGTGGCATTAAGGAATACTGTGAATGGAGACCTTGGATTGTCTTGAGTCATAGCTCCTAAACCAAGTAATCATCATTTCCTTTAAGGTTCTGGAACAGTCTTTGATCACCTGACAGGAACAAATGCCTGAAGCAGCACTGGTCAAGGTAAGACAGGGGACCCGGATATCGTCGGAGACAAGCTCATCATTTTCCTGTTAGAGCTGAAAATCTTTGCTAGGACCCCTCAAACAGGACGAGTGTCAAGTCTGAGTCCTCCTTGTTGCAGACAAGAGCTGGTAAGCAAACCTGAGGGAACTCTCATCTTTCTCCCCCAGTCCTCAACAATATCTATTTATTCCTTTGTCTTTATCTTCGGTGCTCAGAGCCATTATCAAGTTTATCTATCTCCAAATGATGTTTCAGTTAACACCTTGGAACATGTGAATAAAACTGAAAAGCCATCTTGCCTTAAGTACATTACCCACGGATTTCACTTCAATTTTACAGCCACATAATAGGACATTAATCAAGCCATGCGAAATTAATCAAGCCCTCAGAAAGAGGGAGTGAGAAAAAGCAACCTGTCAGCAGATAGAAATCCATTACACTCATTTATGAGTCGTAGCAAGGCCTTGGCCTAAGTAACTGCAGTTCCAAGGTAAATGCTTTACATACCAATTACCAACACTCAAATGGTATTTTTGAGGAATCACAAATTACTGCCAGTTTATAAAATGTTGCTGATTTGCTTGTTCAGCCCGAAGACTAAATGCTTTGAGAAGGAAAGGAATTCTTTCCTGACAAAATACAGCAATGGAATCAGCACAGTACATTTATAGAAAGGAAAAGTAAATAGCCCAGGTATCTGCAACTGAAATTTCAAATGTCTTTAACTGTGCTTTTTATCAACCCTAGCATTGCAGTTAACACTTCTTTAGCCTTTTTGCTCAGTAGCTGCCCAATGCCAACCGGTAGCACAAGTGATACCTTGGAAGAACATTTATTGCAAGTGATTTCTCCTTTGTTCCCCCAGTTTCTCAGGTAGAAAGCAACAAGAGGCACTGGCCATTGCATAAGCCTGACTCACACTAAGTGGAAATTTACAGAGGTTCCCTAAATCTTCTTACTGCCAGTAAATGCCCCTCAACCTTCTAAAGAGAGATCATTGCTCCAGAGAGGGATAATCAATTCCCTCGATCCCTAAACCTAGAACTTCAGCATGATAACCAAAGTGCGTCACTGTGATCAAGATTAAGCACTTTCCAAGAGAAACTTCTAGTCTAGATTTCATTCTCTCTTCCCCTCTTTAAAGAGGCCAGCAGCTTTACCCTTCTCTTTTCCCAGTATACAAGGGAAAGGTATACACTCATGAGGCCCTTGGTGACATGGTTTAGTGGTGGTCTTGGCAGTCCTGGGGTAACGGTTGGACTTGATGATCTGAAGGGTCTTTTCCAACCTGGTTGATTCTATGATTCGATGATGATCTTGCCTGGAAAGGGTAGAACTGATTCAGGATAACTGAGAAGCAACTTGTTTAGAAGCTGATCTGAATCGGAAGTGTGTCTGTTTCACTGAATATGAAATAAAACCTCTAAATGGACCGTAACAAGAACAACTGTACAACAGAAGACAGCAGCCCCCCCTTGACCAACCATTACAGAAGCTGTTCTGGAGCCCACAGCAGGACAGAGGGGAGGAAGCAGTATGCCCAAGCAGGTATAATATGTTAATAGTAAGAACCATTGGTTAAGTCCCTAGAAATAATGAAATGAAATAAATGAAAGCCTTCATTTCATGACCTCAGTATTTTCAAGTTAAAATTGCTAGGAGTCCTGCATCCTGTCAGGTGATACTGAAGGGACAGATTTACTCATAGGAGACATAGAAAGTGACCCTAAATTAGTGTATGGCAACATGCTTTAATACTTCTCATGTGTGGGCAAGATCATGGGCTACCGTATTCTCAAACATGTTTTTTATTCCAATAATCACAAAAAGGAGACCTATACGCATCTCCTCAGGCACCTTTTCATGGAGCTACAGGTGTATTCCAGTCCCTTTCTCGCTGCCTGTACTTCCCAGGCTGTTCCCCAGATTATCCCGTGATTCCCTGAGGTCCTTCTTGAGGGAGAAAAGGAAGTTTAACTGGAGTTGCTACTGAGCTAAACTCATGCACAGGAAGACCTACAAAACGTAACTGGTAACCACTGGCTTTTCACTGGTGACTATCATTTTTTGAGAGGTATTAACTTATGGTTTCTCATCTCTTAACTGCCAGTTGCAGGAATTGAATTTTGGGCCTCCTAGCTTCTGTCCCACTGACCAGTGATTTTAGTTGCGCTGTCCAGCTTCCTAAGGAAAACACTGAGCTATGGCAAAGCATTAAAGGCCTCTACCCACTTTCTAGCACATCAGGGTATTATGCGCAGCAGAGCGAAGGACCTGCTCGGGTGCCACGCTATAAGCTCATGCCATAATCCCCTGTACGAGCTAATGAGCGCAAACTGCCACAGCCTGACGAACAGCATGTGGGGTGACACCGACCTTCCCGGACCAAAACCCCCCCGCTCCCTAAAACCGGTCCCAAAGCGCAGGCTGTGGCTAAGCAAAACCCGACGAGCCTTCAGCGGGGATCGCTCCCGGGAGGCGCCACGGACACTGACCGGACGTGCTAGCACAGACCCGCGGGGCCGGTGCTGCTGCCGTGCAGGGAGAGTACCCCTCCGGGACCTCCCGTCCCTCCGCATGTGCCCGCACCGAGGCCGCTCCCCCGGGTGGGTTCGGGGAGGCCCGGCCCGGCCCCGCTGCTCACCGTCGCACTTCTGCTCCATGAACTCCAGGATGGGGATGGACCAGGCGGGCCCGCGCAGGAACCCGGCGATGGTGTCCACCACCCACTCCACGTCGCCCTCCTCCTCCTCCGCCGCCATAGCCGGGCCGGGACCGGGAGGAGGGCCGCGGTCGGAGCGCCCGCCCGGCTCTATAGCAACCGGCGTCACGGGGCGGGGCGGAGCGGGGATGGCGGCCGGGGAGCGTAACGGGGAGGCGGGGTAGAGGTGTGCAGGGCCGCGGCGTTCGGTGTGACCGGATCTGGATGCTTCGCGTGCCCGCCGTGGAGGTCCGGGTACCGGGAGTTAGAGCGGACCTACAGCCGGGCCAAACCGGTTAACGCGGCACTTGGCGCTTCAGCGCTCCGCAAGGACGTGGAGGGTGATCCCGGGACCGAGAATTCCCGTTCAGCCGCTGTTTGTCCTGCGTGGAGTGTGCGACCGGCAACTTCTCTGTGCCTCCTCAGCTGCTGTACCCGCTGCTCCCATTCCAGACAGCTGGACTGAACATGTCACTCATCAGGCCCTGGTGGGGACACGGATACCTCGGCACAACTCGTAACTAACACCCTGAGGTGCAAGGCTCAGGAAATCATTTACAAGGCAATATGTGAGAACACTGACATTAAAACTTAATCATATAGATGTTCTTTCTTAGGGCTCGTATTTGTGGATACATTCCTTTTCTCCACTAAAACTGATGTAATCTCTGTCCTTGTCCTGTTGCACTGCTGAAAGACTGAAAAGGTTTCCCTAATGTTTAAATGTGTTGTCTTTCTAATGTTTAAATTCATTTCCCTCCTTTTTTGTCTGTGTGTTGCTGGTAAGTAAAAACAAAACAACCTAAACCAACCAAAACTCCTTGAAATCTATTCATTCCTTTTTAACTCTGCCCTTGTTTGAGGTCTTTTATGCAGGGAAGGAACCAGTGGTACGGTGGTCGCTGCAGTTGGTGACACCAGGCTCCACTCTTGTTCTTGCTCAAGAAAACCCCTCATAGTCGTTAATGAGGTTTCAACTTGCAGAAAGCCCCAGGGCTGGGTTCACACTGATTTATTTTCATCTCAGAGGTTACAACTTTGTGCTGTCCATGCTGCAGAGAAATACTGATCAGCCATGCTTGACTTCATTTTAGAATGATGCTGCGCTGGAAGGTCACTAACTCCATTCTCATCATCAGTGCTTCCATTTCAACAGCCAGCGTTGTGGTCTGCAACTATTAGTACAAAGGTATTGCTTGGAGAACAGCTACCTCAGATTTGATTGTTCACGAAACTTAATCACTAATTCAAGCTTACATAATTGTGAAGTATGTTCACCTCTTGCATGCGCCATCATATGGGCAAACACCCACCATGAAATGAAACTGGGAAACTTGGAAAGGCACCGAGCAGGGCTCAGATCAGAAAATCCTAGAGTTTTATATGTTTCTTCTCCTTTGAACGAAGTAGGTAAAAGCCCATCACAGACAATCATGCTTGGAAGCCAGAGAGCATCTGACATTTGGATGTGACTTCTCAAAAAGGCAGTGTGTATTTCCAGACACAGGGTGTTTGTGCCTCATATCAGAACTCACAGCATGTACCTCACTGGGCAGAACAAAGCTGAAGGCTTTCCTACTTTCTGTAGTCACTACTGGATTAATTGCAATAAAGAGGTCATAATGCCAAAATTAGTTTTGTTCTTTGCATCACATGCTTACATATCAGTGCGCGCAGCTGTACTGTAGGACATGCCCAAAACCTCTGGCTTCTCTTGCTTCTGCTAGCAACATGCTTATCTCTGCGGAGGTCAGCCGAGATGTCTCAACATACTGAGAAAAACCTGTTTATTCTTTCAGCATGGGTAATCTTACTTTTCACTTATTTGTGGCATGAAAATGAAAGCATTTCATCACAGTTACAAGAAAAATTGCTGGACTAATTGCTGAATATGAGGGAATTCTGTCCGCTCTGATCAAAACCATTTTATCACCTTTATGAAACTGTCCAATGTTATTAAGTTATATTCTTAAATGTCAGAGGAACACTTGAGTTAGTCTTTCAGTTGTAATAGCACAAAAGCTAGAGCAGGAAATGCTCTCCTGTCTGACTCACACAAGAGCAATTACTGCTTCATCTTCTGTCTCCTCTGGACTAGGAACCGTATCGGACACTTTGACAGACTCTTGGTTCATTGCCTTTTAGATGCAGTGACAAGCAAATTCTGTCACGCCTTTCCAGTCTGCATGCTGCTGAGTTCTTTATGGCAGCACCCAATCCTCTTCACCTTCAGTGGGTTCCATTCATACGTGTCATGCAGCAAATCACAAAGCCCAAGGTATTGTATCTGCAGTCTCTCTTTTATCAAATAATTCTTGCACTAATAGAGTATTAGTAGTACTAGTCATCTACAAGAATCTGTAATAATCTATAATACTGTACTGTGTCGAGTTCTGGTGTCCCAAACATAAGAAGGACATGGAGCTGTTGGAGCAAGTCCAGAGGAGGACACGAGGATGATCAGGGGCTGGAGCACCTCCCATATGAAGATAGGCTGAGAAAGTTGGGGCTGTTCAGCCTGGAGAAGAGAAGGCTGCGTGGAGACCTTATAGGGGCTTCCAGTGTCTGATGGGGGCTACAAGAATGCTGGAGAGGGACTGTTCATCAGCGACTGTAGCGAGAGGACAAGGCGTGATGGGTTCAAACTAAAACACGGGAAGTTCAGGATAGATATAAGAAGCTCTTCCCTGTGAGGGTGCTGAGGAGCTGGCACAGGTTGCCCAGAGAAGCTGTAGCTGACCCATCCCTGGAAGGATGCAGATGGTCAAAACAAATGAATTTGAAAAAGAAAATAAAAAAGAGGCAAAAAGTGAGGCAGAAGAGCTTTTAGCTACTGGGAAGCAAAGCTTGTTTTACATCACCTTTAACTACTTCCTTTTAGTCTTTTCAGTGTAGATAATTCTGTTGATGTTTGAGCAATGTTGAGGCTATTCGCAAAGGTGCATTATTTAGATTTACAGTCATAGTGAACAGTCTTATTGTTAATCTTTTATTTAGGCTTTAATTCTTTCATCCACCTAATTTGTAATATCTAATAAATAGTTTTACAATGGCAACAACTATAAAGATTTCCATCTTAGTGAACCTAATTCAACTTTTCCAGTTTGCTTTTATAAATATTAGTTTGGGAGGGATTTTTTTCTTAGTGAATAATCACATCTCTGAAAGGAAATTCCAGTCTTATTTTACAAATCTGACCTCGAAGAGAACCCTGATCTCAAGCAATCTTATAGCAAACTGTGGTGTAAAGGCCTTTTTGTCCATGGGGACCGTGGGCCTGTGGACCCTGAGAAGCTGTGGTGCACTCCACTTTTCCTGGGTAGCAAAGGTATACTTAACTGTCCTTGACATATTTTATCTAACTTCGCCTTCAAAACTTCTAATAAAAGAGATTCTATGACCTTCCCTGTATCCATGTGTCATGGGTTCAGCAGCAGCAGTCATTTTTTTTTTTTTTTTTTTTCTCCTTCTTGGTAGCTGGTGTAGCACTGTGTTTTTGATTTTCAGCCTGGGAACAGTGCTGATAACACCAGTGTTTCTGTTGCTGCTTGGTGATGTTTTGGTCTGGCCAAGGATTTTCTGAGTTTCATGCTCTGCCAGGGAGGAGGGGGAGCCGGGAGGAGGCAGAGACAGGACACCTGACCCAAACTGACCAAGGAGCTATTCCATGCCACAGCACGTCATGCCCAGGATGTAAAACTGGGGGGGGGGCAGGAACCCGGAAGAGTTCAGTTCACAGCTCGGTCATCGAGTGGTGAGCAATTGTATCCTCTTTCCTTGTATTTCCCTGATCATTTTGTGGGTGGTGGTGGCAGTGGTGGTTTGTGTTATACCTTGGCTGCTGAACTGTTCTTGTCTCGGCTAGTGGGAGTTGCATTCTTTTGATTCTTCTCCCCATCCCTCCGGGAGTGGGGGGCAGGATAGAGGGGGGAGTGGGTGAGCAAAACTGCGTGGCTGACTGGACTTAAACCACGACACCTTTCTTGCTGGGGCCAAGTTACTGATGAAGGAAGTTCTTCTCCTTTTTTATTGAGGAGGTTAGTCTGAAATGGGAATTCAGATTAGGAATCATGGCATTCTTCTCCAATGTGTTCTTTCAGTGGAAAACTGCATTTTCATTTAAAAACTGGCAGGCTGATGCAAATCCAATCAGTGGGAGGTTGAGCTAGAAAATAACCTGCCTTTTTTTTTTTTTTCATATGCAGAAAATGTAGTTTTCCACTGAAAGAACACATTGGAGAAGAATGCCATGATTCCTAATCTGAATTCCCATTTCAGACTAACCTCCTCAATAAAAAAGGAGAAGAACTTCCTTCATCAGTAACTTGGCCCCAGCAAGAAAGGTGTCGTGGTTTAAGTCCAGTCAGCCACGCAGTTTTGCTCACCCACTCCCCCCTCTATCCTGCCCCCCACTCCCGGAGGGATGGGGAGAAGAATCAAAAGAATGCAACTCCCACTAGCCGAGACAAGAACAGTTCAGCAGCCAAGGTATAACACAAACCACCACTGCCACCACCACCCACAAAATGATCAGGGAAATACAAGGAAAGAGGATACAATTGCTCACCACTCGATGACCGAGCTGTGAACTGAACTCTTCCGGGTTCCTGCCCCCCCCCAGTTTTACATCCTGGGCATGACGTGCTGTGGCATGGAATAGCTCCTTGGTCAGTTTGGGTCAGGTGTCCTGTCTCTGCCTCCTCCCGGCTCCCCCTCCTCCCTGGCAGAGCATGAAACTCAGAAAATCCTTGGCCAGACCAAAACATCACCAAGCAGCAACAGAAACACTGGTGTTATCAGCACTGTTCCCAGGCTGAAAATCAAAAACACAGTGCTACACCAGCTACCAAGAAGGAGAAAAAAAAAAAAAAAAAAAATGACTGCTGCTGCTGAACCCATGACATTATAAAAAAAAAATGACTGCTGCTGCTGAACCCATGACACCATGTTTTCCTACTAGACCCACAAATACAGAGTCTTTAAATTTAATGGAAAGGCCATGGGAAAACAGTGTAATTGTGTATTGAACAATGTGTGGAAAAAAGGTACGTCCTACACTGTATTTAAAATGTATAATGTGCTGTGATATTATAGACTCATAGAATCATAGAATCAATCAGGTTGGAAAAGACCGTCAAGATCATCAAGTCCAACCATTCCCCAGCACTGCCAATTGAATAGGTTTCCAACTCAAATTATGACTTGTTAAAGCCTTTACACTTGTGCAGATTATACACTTTTAAGCTGTTTTTTATTCCAGTGAAACATGAACAGTTCTGCACATTCACAAACCATGTAGATGAGGCCCTCAATGACATGGGTTAGTGGTGGCCTTGCCAGTGCTGGGGAGCGGTTGGACTTGATTCCGACTTAAAAGCCCTTTCCAGTCTGGTTGATTCTATGATTCTATAAATTGCAGGCCAGAATATTCACTCATATGGATATATCATGGGAAGATGGGCAGAGCTTCACTTCCCATGTCAGCGGGGAAGCTGTCTTGATTATTAATTTGTAAAGTTAAACCTCAGTACTAGAGGTTTGCTCAGATTGATGAGTTCATGTGCATGTACCTTCCCTTCATCTTCTGCCTGACCCCCAGAGAAAAGCAGCCTGAAGTCAGTAGCCAGGCCATTAAGAAGTAGCACATATCTTTTGTGTGGGAACTCAGTCAAGATTAGTTTCTTTCCTGACAGCAGTAATGTATTTGCTATGAGGAGAAAGGAACCATGGGACACTGCTTTATGGCAGCAGGAGTGCTCTTCCAAAAGAAACTCTATTAAGATAAAGCAGCAGAAAAATGATCTACCAAACACTATCTGCTCACATGTATTTTGATTCATGGAGCAAACATTATTGTCAGAGCTAGAGCTCTGTATCCTGTTTATCACACAGAGGTCTCATGTGAGTGTTAACATACATACTCCCATTTGCCCAGAAGCAAAGCCAAGGCACTTCCTTGCATATATTTTTCATTCTCTTTCTTCTTTTTCCCACACAACAGCGCATGCAAAAATATACTAAAAATGTAAGTAAGTTCATAATTTTTTTCTCCTTGATTTTTCACCAGGAAGAAACTAAATGTGTTCCAGCAAGTGCAGGGGGGTTTCTGTGCACAATTTAACATGCACTTAGGAAAGTGCTTTGTACTCAGCAGTTCTTACCTAAAATGTGTGATTAAGCTGTTTGCCAAATAAGTTTGTACAACACAGCCTCTGGCACCTCATTTAGCACATGAACATTCTCATCTTTCCCCCACTAATATTTTTCAGTCCAATAGGCAGAGTTAAATGTGACTTCAGCATAAAAGAACAGAAGTTATAATACTAATTGGGCTGGGTTTAGTTGTAATTACTTATTGATGAGGATTTCGTTAAATACGATATACTTCAGTGACTTCATTTACTTTAGGCAAAGCTAAAATAGAAGTGAAATTGGTTCTAAGGAATGCAAACATATTGAAGAAGTGCTTTAAATCAAATAGGGAATCATGAGTTATATTAGTTTTCCTCCCCTCAGGAATATTGAATTCCTGCAGGAACTTCTAAATATCTTCCTATTTAGGTCATTTGTTTTATAAAGCTTGTCCTCTCTTCTGACTCAAATCCTAAAAGCATAGGCTGGTTTGTGTTCGAAGGGACCTTAAAGCTCCTCCAGTTCCAACCCCTGCCACGCGCAGGGACCCCTTCCATAGAGCAGCTTGCTCCAAGCCCCTGTGTCCAACCTGGCCTTGAACACTGCCAGGGATGGGGCAGCCACAGCTTCTCTGGGCACCCTGTGCCAGCGCCTCAGCACCCTCCCAGGGAACAGCTTCTGCCTAAGAGCTCATCTCAGTCTCCCCTCTGGCAGGTTAAAGCCATTCCCCTTGGCCTGTCCCTACAGGCCCTTGTCCAAAGCCCCTCTCCAGCTTTCCTGCAGCCCCTTTAGGCACTGGAGCTGCTCTAAGGTCTCCCCTTCAGGAGCCTTCTCCTCTCCAGGCTGCCCCAGCCCAGCTCTCTCAGCCTGGCTCCACAGCAGAGCTGCTCCAGCCCTCGCAGCACCTCCGTGCCCCCTCTGGCCTTGCTCAAGCAGCTCCACGTCCCTCTTGTGCTGTTTCATACAAGTGTAAGGCTGTTTCAGTAGAATTCATCCTGCATCAGAGGCCATTCCTAGCTCTCCTCTTCCAAGAGCAAGGCATGTACTAAACACATTCAGGAGTGTCACTGTCCAGGAAACATTTCCTTTTTTCCTAGTGTAGAGCAAGACAACAGGAGAGCCCTGTTACAGGTACCAATTCGCCTTTGGTCATCCTTATCCACACCTTCCCATTGCTGGGATGCTGAAGAGGGAACCAAATTGTTTTCCTCCATTAGCGTGGGATTTGGAATAGAAACATAGCTCCTTATTTACTCCCTACTAAATCTGTGCACAAGTCCAAAAAAAGGATTTACTAGAGACACAAAAATACTCTTCATGCAGTGTCTGTTCTCTTTTATCCTGTCATATTTTTAAACTGTCTTCTCCAATAAAGCATCAGAAATGACAATTGAATATTTTCATTAAAAATGTTTCTGCTGACCCCAGCCCCCCCCATCTCTGATTTCTAAGAGCTGTTATCGTTCCTATTTTAAGGTTTTTGTATAGTGCTAATAATAATTCTTAGCTGAATTATCTAATCTTGAAAGCACCTGAAGTGTCCAGCATCTAATGAGTTCACCTTCTATCTTGTGGAAATAAGAGATACTAAAAAGTGCAAGATGAGTTATTTCTTCCCTCTTTTAGGATATTTTCACTTATGTACTTGCCACAACCTGTAAACCATGCACCTCTTACCCACACATTCATCCAAAAGTCTATCCAAAAATTCGATTTCATGTATTTTCCCAAGCGAAATTTTGTTCTTTATTTACCCCAAATAGGATTTATTCACATATAGACATGTATACTTTTCATAGGAATTTTCTCCACACATTGACTAAGTATTTTAATATTAATTTAGTAATTTCTGTTGTGCTTTTACCATTTTTTTTCTTTGGTATCTGCACATCTTGAATTCTAAAAAGCCTTGTAATTCTTTAGTTTTTTCTGTCCAGTTTCAGTTGTTACTGAGGGAAGATGAAGTAGCACAAGGTGGATTCTGTGGTTTGAGTTGAAGACTGGGAGCTCTGTTATTCTGACCTCTTCTAGCACTGAGTTCTGAAGCCAGAACACTTACACTAAAGATCTGAGATGTAGCTGTTCAAAGTCCCTGGAATATATCAGGAAAACCATTTTCCTACAGCTCTGGACTAGGTTTTTACCACTAAAAGAAGATCTCCAAGAAGATCTCAAGAACCTTTGTTGTTATTTAACCCACCCTGATAAGAAACTCCATCCCTAAAGCAGAGAAAACTTTGCTGAAGTTCAATTTAAATTGAAGACACGTGTTTGAAACAAATTGGTGTCTTCTAGTTGTTTCAATGGAAAATTAAGACCTGGTTGTTTGAATTGTCAGAGGGCTCTTCTGGCTGATGCTGGCAGCCCGGGGAGCGGTCGGAGAGAGGAATGGAAGCTAGCTCATGTGAAATCATGACAGCCAGAGGCAAAGCATGGAACAAGACAGCAGCTCACCCTGTGGTGTGACACTTCACTGTTCTGTGAATCAGGCAACATTTCCAAGGCTGATGCTTTCACTGCTTTAGGCTCCTGCCATATTCCAGTCTAACGTATGTAATCGTGGCCAAGTCTAAATCCTAATTGCAGAACCCCATGGAGCTGAGGCTGACTGCTGCTGTCATACTTCTAAGCATTTTGAAGTGTTTTCTTCTCCTGAGCAGCACCTCTTCCTTGCAAGGGCTACATTTGGTCTTATTGCTCAGCCAGTGACTGATCTCAGGCATTCACAAAACTAAACCGGGAAATGCTCCCTTGTGACTCTTTGTTCTTAATTACAAATTAAGACATGGCCTTCATTAAGCTCCACATGGATGAGTTTTCCTGCCCTTTTGGAGTTAGAAGTGTCTCCCACTGTCCTGCTGTAAGCAGGAAGGCTGTCAGCACATCGCTGCCGACACCACAAAGCGTTGTGGATGTTGCCAATAAAAACAGCCTCATAGCCTGGTCTAAGCATTGGTATTACACAAGCAGAAGCATCTTCTGGATCCACACTACCACAGTTGATACAAGTTTGTAGCATGTATCTAGGGGTCTTTGAGGAATTTCTGACATTTATTAGGAGTATGTCACTCCATGCTTCAGTGTTCAAGGCCAGGTTGGACAGAGCCTTGGGTGACATGGTCTAGTGTGAAGTGTCCCTGCTCATTGCAGGGGATTGGAACTGGATGATCTTAAGGTCCTTTCTAACCCAAACCACTCTGATTCTGTGATTTTGTGCTTACAGCTGCTGTAAAACAGGAGTATGAACAGTGTAAAACTTCTCTCTGAGGAAATACTGCATTTCATTCTCACCAGCAATTTCATGTAATCAGTATAATTAGATTAGGACTGATTATTGTGAAGTGGGTTACAGTGAAGGACTCTGAGGATGGCTCTGAATGCTGCCATTTTCCTTTTAAATTTGACCATAAATCCTGAGCACAAATGCACTAACTGTGATATTTTAAACACATGTAAAGTTTCAAAATGGATTTTTGTTCCCACGAAGTGCTGTTTCCTTCAGCAAGAATTTGTCTGAGACAAAGAATCTGGTTTTCCCTGCCATAGAAAAAGCTGTCAGAGAGTGCCAGGAGAAAGACAGAAAGAGTTGCTGCCTCTGGGAATTCAGGCCCTGAAAAATCACAGGTCCATCCTGAATCTAGTGGTAACAGGATGATACTGTCCCAGGGAATTCAAATAATATAATAATATAATGTTTGTTTAACAAAAATTAAAATAAGAAACCTCAGTTTGAATAGCAATTGTATATTTTCTTGACAAGATTTATTCACGGCATCATTTCTCCACCAGAGCTGGCTGTTTGACTCAGTTTTGGGCAGAAATCCTATCTGAAGGTCAGCACACAGATCAAAGGTGTCTCCATGTAGCACACAATGATAGTTCAATGCAACTCTGCAATTTACTTTGATTTTGATTTATTCTGATTAATTTTGACATTAGTGAATCATCTAGTTTCTATGTAGTATATATAGAAAGTATATATATAGTATATAGAACCCTAACTGAAGTAGCATGAAGATAACATCCTAAAACATACTTTAACATATTTTTCAGTCTAAATTTTTTGTTTGAAGTCAGAAACCAACTTCTTCATTTGACTAATGCAGTATTATGATAACAAAAAGATGCTCCCAGATGTATTACTTTCTCAGGATGTGTTAATACCTTTTATCTACCCAGCATCACAGAAGCATGTGTCAGACATTCAAATTTTGGGTTTAGAAGCTATCAAGCAACTTCTCATTATATCTGTCAGTGATAAAATTGATTTCAGCTGATTTGTCCCTATTGCCAGGGCCCTGGGTGGATGTTAATCACCCTTGCCAGCCTCACCTGGCCTCTGCACCTGTCCTTCCACCCCTCCAGGAAGATGGCTGGAGGGTCATTTGAGCTTGCTCAGGAGCTGGCTTTGCTGCCTGAGCTCTGCTGGAGGTAGGTTTGTGTTCAGTTCAGTCTTTTGCTACTCCTAAGGTTCTTTCTGGTTTTGCTCAATCTCCTCAATTGTCTGAGGCTTATATTTGGGTGTCAGTATCTTTTACTATCAGCAGCTTTGCTCTGCTTGGCTGCTGCAGAACTGTACCCTGGTTGGTAGGGTCTGTGTCCCCCCTTGTATGGTTATGGCCTCTAACTCCTCTAGAGTAGCTCTACTTCTGCTGCTCTCTGGCTATTTTTATTTTAGATGCATCCAAAATCTAAGCAAGTCTACTGAAACCTCTGCTCACTGGTATCATGAAAGCGTTTCACAAATGTGGTATCTCACAAACATGGCATTATTCCTTATGGAATGTTCAGAATGGCTTTACATTTACAAGCTAAATATACTCTACAAGGGGTTTCAGGCTTCAGTGCTGAAAATAGCCATTGCTCATGCATTTCATGAAGAGAGCTGTTCATTGCTGCTCTGCAGCTCAAATCAGATTAGAGCAGGAAGTGAGTATGTCATAGGGGCTCCAAGCTCAGTGACAGACTGTGCTGGAATTCTTTAGATAGTACAAATGCTATTTTTTATCGCAGATGGGGAAAATGCACACATCTTTATAGGTTTATCTGAATGTCCATTAGTTTTGTGTGATGCATATGAATATGCCTCTTACCCAGTCTAATCTGCCTCAGTATTTACGTTTGGAGCATGATTGTAGTTTTGAAGTGAATCTCCACCGAGTGCATGTTAATTTGGTTTACTCTGCCAACTCATCACTTCCTAAAGAGTTCCAAAGCAATGGCTGGTTCTTGGGCCAGCTTTGACCTATGTGTGAGCTGGTTCAGGGGGACCAGCCTGAAATGACCTTTAGCTAAAACTGCAATACATTATATTCTCAGCACTGTCTCCTGATTTTACTTTATTGGGCTAAATTAGTAACTAACACAGTCTTAGCTTTGGTCATAGTCTGCACTGAACCTTACTGACAGCACAGTAATATTTGAACTCCTTTAAAGTTGACTGAAGTGTGACTCTGGTTTTAATTTTTGTCTAACTAGAAAACTTATGCTTCTAGTTGCATTAAAAGCAGATAAATTGGTCTAAATTGAATGAACTTTCACTCTGTCCCATGTTCTAATCTAAAAGAACGTGGGAATAAATTGCCCGATGCTAGGACGCTTATTGAAAGTAAGAGGAGGAAAAGTTCAGGGAATGTGACTGCCACGAGTCCTTGATGATAATAATAGTTAATTAAATTGTAGCCTCAGTAGTTGTGTGTGGATTCTGGGGAAAGATCTTGTGTGGTTCTGAGGTTGTGAAACTTTCTGTACAAGTCTTCTCTTAACATCTTCAGCCAAGTGGCATGAAAGCTAAGCAGAAAGACTGCTATTACATACAAGCTAGTTTCATTTTTTCTTTGGTTGTTAATACTTTAGGAAATATGCATTTTAATTCTGTTTTAGAACTTCCATTAAAAAAAGACAATGTTGGGATTACTGAATTGTAACCTAAGGATATATGGAAAGTGAAACTAGAAGAGATCTGAAGGCTGCCCAGCCTTGGAGTTTCATGCTCCACATAGTGCAAGGAAGAGTCTTAGAGGCAGCAGTTAGGGACAGGAGTTTGGTTTGAGTCAGTCTTACCACAGGGTTTGGCTTCCAAGGATGCATTTAGTACTGAACAGACAAAAGTGCTGGTTCCGGGGGCTCTTTGGAAGGACCTAAGAGTGTGCATTTCTGATTTTTATTATCCACATGTTTCAGTTGCCCCCAAGAACTTTGGCTAATTGCATTGCATTGTTGATTATAAAAGCCAGGAAAAACAAAAAGGACAATGCATCAGAGTGCTTCACAGAAACTGCGCTTTACACTTCACAAAAATCAGTTGGATATACAAGAAAGAAATACTTCAATGGAGATACAGATGGAATTGTTTTGTTATAGAGCATAGCCTGTCCTGTTTCATAGCTTTCAGATGTACAGAACTCACAGCAAGTCAGATATTGGAGGAATTATGCATATTAGATTAGCAATGACATATGCTGGGGAGCATAACTTTATCCCATTCACCAATGTGTCTGATCTGTCTTCCAGGTGTGGAAGAGATACCATGTTAATGCTCTGGCTGTGGCAGCTCACTGTTGAGATTAAGCCACATGTTCAGGGTGACACAATAGTGTCAGGGTGACTTCTAGAGATCTAAGCAAAGCTCATAAATTACAAACTCATCACACCACCACATTGGCTCTCATCAGTGTTGCACTTGGCCTCCCAGAAGCTTGCAGGTTTGATGGGCACTGGTCAATAAGGTTTTTACAGGGCTCTAAGGTGCTGCTTAATGAGGTTTATAGCAGAGGCCCCATTCGGAACAGAGAGAGAGAAGAGGCTGTGGTGTTGCACAGGGCTGGGAGCTGCTGAGCACTATTTCCCTCAATATCTCAGTAAAACTGCCATATCAGTACGTGTGACAACAGGAAGGCACAATAAAGCAGAATTGGGACATGAAGAACGGAGTCTTTCACAACTTTATAACAGACTGTTAGCCTAAGCAGGGCTGCTTAGGCTCCTCCTTGGAGGACAGGCTCAGTGTAGAATTCCAGTGCATGCATGGTTTTCATTAAGCTTTGTGTAACTTTTCATAGTCGATTTTTATGGAAGCACCATGAGTTATTTATTAAGTAGTTTAAATTCGTGGACTGTGCATTCAGGATATGGGATTTTTACTTGTGCCTTAATGTTATGATTTAAAAACAGCATAGTTTCCAACTTTTTCTTTTTTTAATAGAACATTGATTATCAAGTGATGCTGTGTGTAACTTTGTGGGTTATTCTGTGACCAGCGTGGATTTCCTCACAGTAGAACTCAAAGCTGGGAGCTATGCTGTCATTAGCTAGGATTTAACTTTATCCACTGTCTGTTTTACACATGCTTTTTTAACTTTATAAAACTTCCTAAGTATAACAAGTGTATGAAACTTCCAAACACTCTTTAGAAAGGTGTGAACAAGCAGGTTATTTGGATTTTGTAGGAAAGAAGACAAGAAATGAACAGAATTGAGTGAATTCAAGTTAGTGTTAACAATAGAAGGCAGAAGGTGTAAAGTTCTTGGAGCTTAAAGGTGTTACTGGGGCCTTTTCTTTCCGGTCCTAGTTCTACCTTGTGGGGGGGGTGGTGGGGGTGTAAAAGACTGAAAGACACCTTGCTTTTCAGGTGAAGGGATCAGAGGTCAGCAACTAGCTTTTGTTTTCAATAGCCTAGAGGTAGAAAGGCTGATAGGATGTTCTCAGATAAACTGCTATTCCCAGTATGAAGAGGCTTTGAGGACCTTGTAAACCAGGCTTAGAATTCCCTCCCTCTTTGTTACTGGTTTTGGTAGGGGGAGTTTTACTGTTTTGAGGTTGAGGTTTTTGTTTTGTTTGGGGATTGGGGGCACATCTGTGATGTTTTCTTAGATCCCAGCACTGGGATTCCACCACACCCAAGGTTCCTCAAAGCTCAGTATCAGTTCTTGAGATGTTTGCCAGACTTGGCTATAGTAGCCAGCTCTCTGCAAGGTTTTCTGGTGTTCTGCTGTTTCACGTATCACCACAGTGGGCTGGCAAGCAAGTGGGCTCTGGGGCTCATGGGGTGAAGTTAATCCATGTTTTGCACTCTTGCAGAAATCCTGGCAGGACTTTAGGCCATGATGAGAATTGGATGGAGGACAAGGGTTGGGGAAGGAGGTTAGAAATTACATTTGGGACTCTGCTGGGAGTTTTAATACTGATAATGTGTTCAGTGTGATAAAGTAGAAAGAGTGCTTGTTTGGGAAAGCTGACAAGAGACCAGCAAAACATGTTTTGGTGCTACAGATCAGAAGACTCCTTCCTGATGCTTTACTTGGCTGGATAAGCTTAGCTTACTATTTTAGAGCAAACAACAAAGCAGCTCGGCACTGTAGTGCCAGAGCAGTAATAGAGCACTTCCTGGACTTAAATTCAATTTTACATTCCCTGCAGAAATACACATGGTTTTCAGTGAAATAAATAGAATTTAGTATGTTTGGTATTAATATTATTGGCTCCTTGCTGTTTGTATTCATTTTTGTGCCAGAATAATTTTATATGAGAAAAATATGTCTTGAAAGGTTTGTACAGATGAAATGCAATACTTTTTACTTAGAAAAGGCCTCCTGTGGTGTTCTGTGCTGTACATTGATCAATAATATGATAGACTGACTCAAACTGATCTTCACATAATGTTTAGCTCCTTCTAACACTTTCTATGTTAGAATTTTCATCTGTAAATCCAGGATGCCAGAGGGGGGAATGGATGGGAAAGAGAAGTACTTCCAGAATGGCAAACTCTGAAGCTGAACCAACATGAAAGGATGGGATGGCAGCTGAATAAGTCATTGAACAAAAGGTACTATTTAATCCTGATGCCCTCAGTGCATTTACCACCAAATACATGAGTGAGTGGGTTTGACACTAAGAAGTCAGGACAGGAAGCTCTAAAGGATAAGGTGAGAGTTTGTGACAGGCTGAATGATGTTTTGGTTGACTTGATGACTTGAGATACACAGAGCAAGACTGATTCTAAAGAGAATCCTTTGTAGTTACCACTTTTGTGTGCCTCATTAGGGGAGGAAAAACTCACATTTACCCAATATGCTAGTATCTGATATGATTTTTTAAGGTCTACTTTGGGTCTGTATCATGAAGTGTAATGCCAATGGCATGAGTCACAAGATAAATGCCAACAACCAACTGCAGGGCTGGATCTTTGGGTGTGCATAAGAATTGATAGCTGGCAGATAACAGGGCTGAGAGATTTGTTATCAGGGTCTACTTCAGCATGTTGCTTCTTCCTCGGGGCTCAGCCCGTCTCTTGCATAAGGCTCTTTAAATCTAATGTGAGTCCTGTAAATACAAGAGATGCTCGAGCTCTAATCATGGTGTAAGATCATAGAATCAGCTAGGTTGGAAAAGACCTTTATGATTATCAAGTCCAACCTTTACCCCAGGACTGTCAAGGCCACCACTAAACCATGTCACATAAGCAAACTGTGTGGTTTTGTGAGAAGGCCAGTTGTGTTAAAGCACATGGATGACTGCAAACTAATGTATAGTTCTGAGGCATTGATATGAATGTTAGCACCAACTTGCTACACCATCAAATAACTGCCTTCTAACAGAAGTGTATATGTAGCACCTTGCCAGTTGCTGCAAACTGAGATTTGCATCTTGTGGACGAAGATCATTTCATTGCTCAGTGCAATTAATTTGTTCCATTCCCCTATGCAGGCATACCCTATAACAGCAGCAGCTCTTAAATGTTTAAGATCAGCAGTATTTTTTTTCTGTATATTTCATAGCATGGTAAATGCTTAAAAAGTGTGTGTTTGGGAAATCATTGCTCTCAATGATTGTTTCTTGTATTCCAACAATGGTATCTGTACATAATTATTTGGCAATGTGATAAGAGCTCGTGTAGATGTGCCAAGTTATGTTTAAATGAGTCTGCTGAGATACTTCTAGATACTATGCTGTAACAGCAGAGGCTGTGCAAACCTGCTAGAGGCTCCTAGTGAACATGCGGAGGTGAATCCAGAGTTGCTATAGCTATGCTCCTAATATTTGAACTGGTTTATTGGTTTCCAGTTTGGACAGAACTTGGAGCCACAGGCACACTTGAGCTCTGCAGACAGAGGTATCCAGAGTCCAGCGAGTGCCTCATCAGCATAAGAAGGCATTAGGAATGAAAAGGGAATATAGAATCTGTGATGCCATTTTCTTAAAATGTTGGGATCACAGAGGGTTGAATCTGAGAACTTTGTCTACGTCAGTGGTCCTACAAATATCATCCTCAATACAAAACTGCAGAATCTGTCCTGTATTTAGTTAAGCATTTTTAGGTAGAGTCAACATTACAGAGAGGTTTGGAAGCAACAGGGCTTGTTTACACCCACAGTAGCCTAATAGAAAATCTGTAGAAACATCTTAAGTGTGTGCAGATTTCTGGGCCTTATTTGTACATAAAAGTACAATGTTTAGTTAATGTTGTACTTGGTATGTTTAGTTAACCTTGTACTTGGTCATCCTCAAGCCACCTACTCCTATGCATATATAAAAAAACTCTCAAGGGGGCACTCTTGGTTTAAGCACAGTACAGAGTAGGTGCAGTTTCATCTTGATTTTCCTTTGTACATTGTACATTGACAAAAAAGCTTAAGGAGCTCCTAGAATGACTTTCAAGTCACAGTTAAAATAAGCTAAGATAAAATAAGAAAATATTTAATAAGTGTTACAAAAGGTAAAGGATCTTTGTTCCTATAATTCTGGCATAAAGTAAATCTAGTTATATAATGTCTACAGCCAGAATTTTTACTTTCACTTAAAATAGGATCATACTAGGAATGAAGGCTTTTTATTTAGAAATGTGATATTTACTTGACTTACCTCTTTCATTGTTTTTATTCCTTCTGCAGCTACAAGTTTCTGGGTGTAAGAACAGGGGGAGAATCAGTCGTCACTATATGTGATATTATAGATTTCCTGCTGTTACAGACTAGGAAACATAGACTATGCAGACCCATAATGAAAAATGTAATAATTATAGGAAGAATATATTTAGTAATTTAGAGGAAGCTTCCTACCTGGTGTTTGTTTCCCAGAGCCATGACAATTGAACTGCAGTTTATATTTAAATCTAGATGCTATACAGCTTCTTTTACTACCTCTGGTACAGCTAGAATGCTCTTTGTTGTCAAGCCCTGGGATAATTATCAGCTCTCCAAAGAGCAGACACATAAATATGGTGTTATGGTACTAGCTATCCTAACAAAGCTATCACAAAACAACCCAAGAAAAATTGGCAATAAGGAAAGAAAATGACACTAAACCCCTATTTTTACTTTCTTACTGTTGGCTTGCTGCAAGAGCATTTAGTAGGTAAAACTGAACTATGTCTTGGGCCCTTGAGTGAGAAATTCGTTCGAAGAAACAAGCCCTGTATTCTTCACAAGGAGGATTAGCAGTTCCTAAATGCCTGACTAATTTCTTAAACACAGGCCCTGTTGCTAAAGGAAACTACAGTGCTTCTAATACTTCGCTGTTACATGCTTCGACTTAACTGCATCAAGACAACACAGAAACAGTAAAAGAAAGAGCTTGACAGAGCAAAAGAGCTCTGCTCAGAGTGTAACAGTTAAGGAGCCAAGTCAATAGGAATTATTTGCAAGTGTATCTCTATTCAGTGTAGAAGGATCAGCTATGAAACATTAAAAAACAGCCTCACAAGCTGGAGGCATGTCCATCAACTTTTTAATGGAACTATGGATGAATTGGTTGGAGTATCAAGGGTTCACATGCTGATCATTTGGGTTAGAGGTTACTTGTAGGCTATTTCCACTATTAGCATCCATGCCCTCTGCAGCAGCTTCTGCTTCTCTGCCAGGTACTATCTGCTCTGCCCTGCTCCACATGCACCACCACCCTGGGATGGAAGCTTCAGCTCCAGCAGAGAGCTCATCAGAGTCAGAAGATCTCTTGATATTTCGAGATAATCATTATTATTAGTGCCAACACCCCTTTTGGGTGACTGTCAGCCTAATCTATAGCACCAAATTGGCTATCCTCATTTCTTAATTAATTTTGTTCATAAAATCCTCCTCTGAGGGTGAGGGAATAAATGTTACCATTAAGGACTTAAATAGGCTTTTAGATGAAATGCAGCAACCAGCTGCAGGTCAGCAACAAACCATTCTTTGTTAAGGTGTTTTCCTTTTACAGACATACAAACTGAATAATCTCATCCTTTTAAGGTAGACTGTTAAGGTGGACTTCTATCATCACACATCCTATAGGTCACAGTAGCAGAAAGGGATAATAAGGAATGAATTTTGAACTACTTGTTATTTTGGTATAGCGTTTTCTGAAAACCCCTGTGAAAAGGGCTACAATGTTCTCTTACTTATGGTTAATATTTGCTACATTTTTTTGACCTGTTACTAATATTTTAAAGTAAAAATCTTAAGCAGAAATAAATCCTTTCTGACCCACATAAGAATTATCAAGGTGGAAGCAAGACCGATACACACAAAAATTGGAATTCTCATCTTACCCAGGTTATTAAGCTAAATCATTTTAGATGTCACAGAAAAATACTTGAATACAAATTTTAAAAATGGTGTAGATTTGGGTAGAAAATGTCAGGGTAAAATATCAGAAGACAAGAGAAAGGGAGATAGCCAAGGAGTTAAAATTTAGCGATAGTGCTTATCATTTAAACTGCTTCTACTTATTTTCCTATGCAGTATAATGGTAGCTATCACCACGGGATTGTATGTATAGAAAGAACCTTGGAGTTCGCTCTGAAGATTATACCTAATAGACTACAGAAAATAACCTGGATGTTGTTACTATGCACCATTAGCTCATTCAGTAGACTTAGTAGAGTGAAGATGATGTGAACATCTTCTGATAATTGTGTGCCACTGAAAACAGCCCTAGTGTTCACAAAACCTGCTCTGAATTCTGAGGTGCCTTTATGGAAGTAAGATGAGCCTTTACTCTGCTGGGAAACTGCCCACTGGGAACTGCAGCAACAATTTTCCTGGAAGTACCCTCTTTTTGATTGCTTTTCCTTGCAACTCATGTACCATGCCTCTAGGGTTGAGGTGTACTTTTCCATCCCACTTCTTCATGTCCTGTCAGTGGTCATGCAGGTAAAACACAGAGTGGCCTGTGGTGTGTACCCACTAAATCCTTTCCTGAGCACAGGGATAGCTGAGATACTGGTTGCCCAAGTGGGAGTAGGGCATATCCTCTTTGCTAGAACTCCTGGAACATCTCCACAGCCAAGACTCAGTCCTGTGGAGAGGAAGAGACTTCTTTCACATTGCCAGAGTTGGCCAGCCAATTCATCCACTGTTTGTCCCTCTCTGTCTTTCCAGACTATTACTGCCAATGAGTTGACACACAGTCGTGTGTTCCATTAAGTCTTCTGCCACATGGGTTGTATGCATTGGACTTCATCTGGATCTTTGGATAACAGCTCATTGCTAGCTCATCATAAATCACCTCCGGTACAACTAACTCCCTCATGTACTGAATACCTCTCTCCATGGTTGTCTGCTTGCCTGGGTGACATATAACATCTTCCTTGAAGAGATACCTTCGTGCTCAACAAGAGTTGCCTCCAGAGGCTGAGGGCTTGTGCCCCTTCTCCAATCACTTTGTCAATGCCTCCTCCAAAGGGATTCCAGCTGCTTCGATTCCGTACCCTCTAGTTCCAGGCTGCTTTGCCTCATTATCCCAGCACTGGAGCAGCCAGATGAGAATGTGCTTACCTAGACTATAGCTGAAATCTTTTAGAATATCTTGCAGCTCCCTCAGGGATAGGGATCAGGTGCTTACCACCTTGTTTGAGTGCTGCCTCTTCCTCCTCCTCTTCTTGTGATAGCCCTGCTTCTGGCATCCTGCCCTGTTCACTTCTTCCTTCCCCTTCTTAGTAGGAATTTCCAGGAGATGGTTCCCAAAGTACAGAGATGATGGGAATACTGAGTACAAATACTAGATTAGCCTCATGACCAGTAATTTTATTGTACTATAAACTACTGTTAGGACATTAACATGATAACCTTAATCTAGGCCCAGAGGTGATGAACAGCACAACAGGGAACATATATAGCAAGTAAGGTGTTAATAATGCAACTCTGAGAACAAGCACTACTCTGAGAACAAATAAATCAACTATTAAACTTAATGTGATAATTTAAATTAAACTATTAACAGTAACTACTAAACTAATATAATGAATGCTTGTAACAAATTTGTTTTAACATGTTCTAGTTGGATCTGGTGTTATCTCAACCCTTTGTACCCCATGTTGAGTGCCAAAAAGAAAAGGACTGTTGTGGTTGAACCTGGCAGGCAGCTCCACATTATGCAGCTGCTCGCTCACTTTTCCCTGGTGGGATGGGTGAGAGAACTGGGGCAAAGAAGGTAAAATTTGTGGGTTGATATACAGACTGTTTAACAGGACAGAAAAGGAAGGGAAAATATTATTCATGATAAAAGCATTTGCAAACAAGAGATGTACCGTGCAGTTGCTCACTACTTGCTGACCAATGCCCAGCCTGTTCTTGAACAGCAGCCTAAGGGCAGCTTTCCCCCCAGTTTATATCCTGAGCATGATACCATATGGTCTGGAATATCCCTTGGGTCAGTTGGGGTCAGCTGTCCTAGCTGTGTCCCCTCTCATGCTCCCCAGCCTCCTCTCTGGTGGGCTGGGGTAAGAAGCTGAAAAGTCCTTGACTTAGTGTAAGCACTGCTCAGCAACAGCTAGAACACCAGTGTGTTACCAACACTATTCTCATCCTAAATCCAAACTGCAGCCTGTGCCAGCCACTAGGAAGAAAATTAACTCCATCCCAGCCAAAATAAGGACAAAACCTTTATGGCATATTTTCCAAAGATAAACAGAAATAGGTAAGAATTCCAATTTTATGTTCATCTCCAATTAAATTGAGTTCACAATTAAACTGGTATTACAGTGAATTGAACCATCTGGACATAATGCAAACAAAAGGGTCTTAACAGTGGCTTCTGAAAGAGGTGTGAATGAAGAGGCTGTTCCCAGTTGTAGGTAGCTTATGATCCACACTTGCAAGAAGCTTAATCAGGAATGCTATTTAGTAGGTGTTGTTACCATTTTTAATCCATCTTGAGTTATGTTTGTGACCTTTATTTTTTCTATTAATTAGTTCAAATATTTTAATATCAGTTTTTTTAATGTAATGGTGTAGAAGAAGCTTCTACATCATTCTACATCAATCATCTGTGTCTTCTTGCTATACAAGCTTGTCAAAGGATTTTCCCAAAGGCAAAACAGGGATAGCTTAAAAGCTTTTAATTGTTTCACTGGTATTTCATAGAGAGAAAAGCTGTTTTCAGACGTAAATAATTTGACAAATAACCAGGGGTAAAATTGGACATGAAAATGAATAGATAATCCTGAGGGAGGGAGCTCATAATAACAGATATGATCAGAATTTATTCTACTACAGTTATATTCTTAGTGCTGTATATTTTTCATTCTTTTTGTGGGCATAACTATGTCCACATACACAAACTGAAATCTCAAACACAGAAATGTATTCCATCCAGTTCATTATTTATTGACCCTGGTAAGGTCCTAAACACCATCTCCAGCTGGTGAGGAATGCCTCTCTAATGAGACATGCTAACATCAAAGGTGGTGCAGGGCTCTGTGAAATGCAAGCTAATAACCTCTGCTGAGCTGATAAATATGGGTTTCATGCCAGCATTGCCCAAGATACTGGGGTCAAGTGACATTAAGACTGCAAAAACGTGGATGAAAGTAGGGAGGCACCAGTAAGAGGCTGTGGCAAAGGATAGGGAGGCAATTACCAGTAACATGGTGCTGCGTGAAGCAAAGCAAACTGGATGTCATAATAAAATGAAACTGAGGCAACTGGAGCTTGAAGAGGTAAGAAAGTCTTTCACAGGGAATATAAAACCTCTTCTGTTTTGTTCAGCTGAATGGTGAGAGTGCTCTATACTAAAGGAAAATCCTAGAGAAGAAAATCAGCTCACCCTTTCTGTACAGTACGGATTCAAGATGGCACAATGCTGTTGTCACAATCAGCCTTGTTTTTCTAGCTGCTGATCTGCATATACACAGCTAGCTCTAATAGCTAACAATTAGCACACTGGGCTGCACGTTGCTCCTTGTCAGAGAAAATGCATAGAGTGCCCTATAATTCATCTTTTTGACCCAGTTCATGAGGAACATTACTTGTACTGGCAGGAACTTGTTTGACAGAAGGCATGTCAGCAAGAGCTTCTGCTCAGTCTCACTCCACTGGCCACAACAGGAGTTATTACCAAAGCTATTGTCCTGGGTAACTCTGTCTTGCTGTAATGCTTAACACTTGCTTTTACGAAAACCCCAATATTTTCTTCATACGCAGCAAATAACAAAGGGAGTTCATAGGCAATGTTATTATTATTAGACAGTTTTGTAACTTGCAGATGGAAGTCAAACACAGATAAATGCTTTATTGGCTAAACCAAGACAGCAGGGAAAAGATCTGGTTTGTAATACTAAGAGGTTTTTTGTAAGGCAGCGTTTGTCTGACATTCTCCTAGCAGCCTAAGCCTATGGAAAGACTTAGGAATGGCTATTAAATTTAAAAATGAAGATAAATACTTTGTTGTTTATTTTTGATCACATCAGCTGACTTGCAGAATGTTACTGTGACTTGCCACAGTAACATTCTGCCAGTCCAACTGATTGAAAAGGAACCAAAAAGCTGCAAACACCTCCCTCTTCAGATGAATAGCAGTATTAAATATAATACTCTCGCCAACTGTTTCACAGTTTAAGTACACAAGTAGTTCTTCAAGTAAATTAAGACTTGGCATATGTGCAATTCAGTGATATGGCAGGAGTTAGGATCTGGCTCTGCTGTTACAGTTCTACCCCCTCAATGTACTGCATTGCTTTCTCTTGAGTTTAAGATGCAGTGTACTCAGAAAACATAGTTAATTACTTCAAGTTTTAACTTATTATAATCAAGTCATTGTTTATTTTAACAACAAATCATTACTGGAAGCCACCCCTGGGTTTGTGTCAATGTGCTAGATCATACTTTTAATCATAATTCAGTTGAAAATTCAATATCCACATGGCTAAAAAGGAATCAGATTGATGTGTATATGCTAGCTAGGCATGGCTGGAAATGGTAAACACCTGTTTGTGCAACTAACATTCTGCCTGACAGGAAATTCTGATGCATTTGCATTGATGCTGATGCAGAGAACTGTTCTGGGTTACAGATATCAGCACAGGATGCTCCTTGTCTGCTGTCTCTACACTTATTTCTTGCTAATTGGTATAATTTGACATAACTTAAAAATGTCTGGGATCTGTAAAAATCCTCAAATGGAAAACAACCACTTTCCCCAAGCCCCAACTGTTTTGTCCTTCATTTTCCACTCAAAATACTCTGAGGTTACTTACAGTTCTGGCTCAGAAAGTTCCCTTAAAAGCTGATGGGGAATTTTGGTCACATCAGAGCAGACACAGTAGCGGGGAAGAAATCTTCAAGAATTTTGGTGGAATTTCCTTGGTATTCATGCTATGGAGGGATTTCCCCATGTTTCCACTCCTGTGGGACAAGAAGTAACTTTTAGTCAACTGTACTTGTGGGGCTTTTGGAAATTCCTGGCCATTCTTAAAAGACTCAACCTCTTAATGCCCCTACTCTTCGTTTTATATTTATTTCTGATTTGACAGAGAAACAGGTTTCTCCTGGAGCAAGCATAAGACAAGGACAACTCCTTTCACTAGCCACTGTCCTGTTGAGTCAGCCCATACTCAGAGAACTCCGATTTTGACTGAACTTTCAGAGTGCTGCGGTGGATCCCAAGCATTCCCACTTGGTTCCTGTTTTGCTCTTCTGAAGCTTTGTTAGACAAAGGCCCAATGCAGCACTGTGGATCCACAGGCAAAACCAGCAGCAAGAGCTTTCTCTCTGCCACCTTCTTCCTTTGCAAAACTAGGAGAGGAAGAAAAAACCACTGTCATCTGCATCAGATGCACACTGGGTAGATTGTTTACACTTGTCTCCCAGAACAGTCCCCTCCCTTTGCTCAGTGTGGGCAGGGCTGACCAGAAATCCTTCCACAAACTCTGATGAGGTAAATGGGGCTGTACACAATTGTGCTTTTCTGCTGTCTGCAGACTTAAGGCATCATTTTGTGTCCTAATCATTCAATCTTCAGTTTGCAACGAGAGGCACAGGAAATTATGCTATGAGGAAAAAAAGTTAAAGTGAGACCATAAAGTTATTCTGTAATTTGCAGATCGGGAGCATAGGAACAGATTGATTATGTTTTCAGTGTCTTCTGTGTACAATCTTTGTGGTACCAAAGGAGACACTATAGAAATGAGATGGGGAGGGTTTATCTGCAGAAGAACAAACACTACACTTCAAATAACAAGGTTAATGTCTGAATCTGTTCTTTCAGCAGTAGTAGGCCACACACTGTATTAAATATTCACTGTATTAAATATTGACTGCATTAAATACTCCATTCTAGAGAGTGGAGATGTGAGAGAACAGGACTGTTCTCTGTACCTTTTTCCATATTTTAAATAGGAGAATGTTTTAGTTCCAAAATATTCCCAAATATGTGTTCCTAGAATGGTTAAAACTATTAAAACTAAACCCAGATGCTCCACCCCAGGGGTGAAAGAGTGGAGGGAGGAGGATTTCAGTCAGCTCACACTCTGAGACACAAGCACCTGCTGTCAGCCTTCTCTAGTTCTGGGTCAGTTCACTCAAGGAGCTAACTTCCTCAGCAGGGACTGAATTGTAGTAACAAAGTGCCTGGATTTACCATCTGTAATGGTAGCATCAAACTTGCTTTTAAGAGTCTTCCCAGGTAAAAGTGCTGAAGCAATGCAGCCAAGTGTATCACAAGCTATAGGTTATAGCGGTGTTGCTCTGCCACTTGGGAATAGAGTTGTGATGTTTAAGTTTTAATTGGACCAGTACTCCAGAAGATTCCCATCAGGTATGCTGAAAATGGAAGCCTTCCACATTCAATTTGGGATCAGAAAAACAACCCAAACTTTTCTACCTTTTAATTTATTTCAAGGTGTGTCTAAGGCTCAGCAATCAGAGGTAAGGAGCTTCCTGTCTTAAAGCAAGTCTTCTCACCTCTCTTAGCTGGCTGCATGTTAAATAACTAGTTTGCATTGCTCTGCTGCTGAGCATGAGTGAGCTGGCCCAGAAGAACCACAACTGGTCAAGGCTGGTGCCAACAGTGTCCCTAGTCTGTATAGGTATCCTGCTGGTGCCTATATGATGACCACTAAAAGCAACTGAACAATCTCTAGATTGTCCAATTTCTTCTAATTATTACTACATTGTAAATAACTTCTCTTTCAGCAACTCATTCTGATGTCTGCATATACCTGAAAATGAAGGAAGTATTCTTACACTCGGTTTGACAAGTGTGAGCTACAGAAACTATAAAGCTTCTTCACAGGTGTCAAGGTCTCTTAGTCTAAAAAAACCCCAAACCCGAAACCAACCAACCAAACCAAAACCGAAAATAAAACTCTCATGACGAGAAAGTTGGGGATGTTCAGCCTGGAGAAGAGAAGGCTGTGTGGAGACCTCAGAGCACCTTCCAGTATCTGAAGGGGGCCTATAGGGATGCTGGGGAAGGACTCTTCATGAGGGACTGTAGTGATAGGACAAGGAGTAAGGGGTTCAAACTTAAACAGGGGAAGTTTAGATTGGATATGAGGAAGAAATTCTTTCCTGTAAGGGTGGTGAGGCACTGGAATGGGTTGCCCAGGGAAGTTGTGAATGCTCCATGGCTGGCGGTGTTCAAGGCCAGGTTGGACATAGCCTTGGGTGGCATGGTTTAGTGTGAGGTGTCCCTGCCCATGGCAGGGGGGCTGGAACTGGATGATCTTAAGGTTCTTTCCAACCCTAACTATTCTATGATTCTATGACTGTTTCTGGATGCCTTTTCTGAAATCTCTTGTACTGATCTCCAGTTTGAATAAGGGACTGCCAATCATCTAAGATAAACCAGCACACAATGTATTTCATAATGATATGCAGTATTTATCTAAGATACAGTCTTTCTGCAGGAACAGTGGCCAACAGTACTGCTGAGAACACATGCAAAAACTGGTGGTGTGGATGGAAGTGAAAACATCCAAATTGTTTAATCAAATCCCTATCCCAGTGTTATGGAACTTCAGGATGTTTTTCAAGAACTCATGAACCAGCTTATTAGCATGTGACTACTGTGTGTGGGTTATCAACCTCTGCTACCCAGATTCTTAATTCCTAGAAATTGCTTTATCCCAAAGTCATTACTGCCTAATCAGAGCCCACAAGAAACAAACTGATGAGGCAGGGAAGTTCCACAGCGCTGCCTGTGCTATTGCATGTTATATACTGTTGCCAGGCACAGGAGCTCAGCAGTTGGTTAGTCAGGCTCTTACAAAAATGCTTTTGTAGTTGCCGTTAGGGGTTAGTAGTTGATTGCGAATTATTTCACCCATGGATCACCAGATTCTCATTCAGATCCAAGGCTGCAGATTTTTCCTCTTAGTTCTTTTGTTTCACAGGAGGGCTCTGGGGTCACTGTAAAGATCTGGATTGGGAGGGAAGGGCATGACTTCTGCTGCAAACGTGTTAATTTTGTGAATTAAAACAAAGTCATTGAACTATGCAGCTCTTGGATGTTACATACTAATAATTCAAAGCCTGTAATTTATTTCCCCTGTGTTTTACTTACACATTCTCTTCCGCTTCCCATATGGGGAAAAGGTCATGATTGGGTATTTTTTTTTCTATTCTTGGACCATTCGGATTAATGCTATACCCAGTATTTGGGTTAAAAAGCTTAATCTTGTGTTATCGGTTACTGTGGTGCTCTCCAAAAGGACTTAATTTCAGTCAGTTTCATTGCAGTTTAGTAGTGGTGGTTTGGGCTTTTTTGTTAAGCTATGTGTATAAAACTAAAGGTATTTGGACAAACACTGCTGTAGTTTAATTTGTACTACATGGGAAAGAAGCCGGATTTACTTCGAGCTTTTGCAAGACGCTTTGTGAATAAACTACATGATCTATTAAGCAGACACGGTCCCGTATGTTAATGCAGAGATGTGAAACACAAGTAGCAAGAGACAGCTTAAGGACAATAGCTTAGGCGAGCAAATTGCTTGTCATCATTCGCTTTCCAGCAATCAGGTCGCCCCCCTCCCCACTAAATCCCTCCAGAACGCTGGTGGCTGTGCTGGCTTTCACCTCAGGAACAAACCTGTCCTGCTTCCCCAAGGCGGGAGTGCGGCGCGATGCATCCCCCATTTTACCCTCCAAGGGCGTCAGCGACTCCAATGGGAGTCTCCCCCTGCCCTTTTTCTTCCCACACAACGGGTTTTTCCTCACGGACACCTCATTTTTCCCTTAAAGGCGACTCGAGCAGCATCTCCCTCACCCCCGCGGGCAGACCTGCGTGTGCCAGGCCCCCGGGCGCTCCTCCTTCCTCCTCATCCTCCCTCCTCATCCTCCTCTTAGGGCCGCCGCCGCCTCAGCCGCTCTCCCGCCTCAGCTCCCCTCACGCGGCGCGGCGGTTGGGCGCGCGCTCCGCCGCAGCGCGCCGCGCACGAGCCCTGCAGCGGTTCCACCCCCCCCACTTCATTCTGTGGCCCCGCCCCCGAGGAGCGGGAGAGAGGAAGGGAGCGCCTCCGGCGGAGGGATCAGCGGTTACCGCGCACAGAGAGCGGGGCGGAGGGATCCGCACGCTGGAACCGCCCGTCAGAGAGAGAGGGAGGGAAGGAGGGGCGGGGGTGATGCGGCGCAGCGGGGCTGGCTGAGCAGAGGTGGCCGTTATCTGGGAGCAGGGGGTGGGAAGCGGGGCTGGTGCGGCGGGAGGCTGAGGAGGGGTGGGGGGTAGTGGGGTAGGCAAAGAGCTGGACACGGGGGTTTAGGGCTGGGGAAGGGGGTCGGGGGGCTCCGGAGGCCGAGGGGAGCGGCCGGCGCGGGGGAAGGGCGAGGTTGTGGGGCGAGGCGGCGTGTGCCGGTCCTGCGGCTGACTGGTTTGGTGGAAGAGGGAAGGGGCTGGAAAGGGGAACTGGGTTAAAATAGCCTCACATCCCTGCCGGGGGCTGCTTCCCCCTCTGGCTGCCGTGCCCCTGCGGGGAGGGGAGCGGAGGGGCTCTCTTGTGTGCAGGAGCAGCCCGGGGGGCTGAGCTGGGGGTCTCTGCCCCTCATTGCCTCCCCTCATCTGGATTCTTGTGTGTGGGGAAGGGGCAGGATGAGCTTGCGGAGTTTTACTGGAATTTCTCCTTCCTTTCTGAGGAGCTGCCGCTGCTGAACCAGTTCTTTCCTTCCTTCCTTTTTTTTGTCTGGTGCAGAATCCCAGTAGCTAGGCAGCCTCCCTCCTTTCTTTCCTTCCGTCCTTCTACCCGTTCGGTATGTAGGAAGGGAGAGACATCAATGGAGAACCTGAGATACGCGTAGATGGACTTCAAATGCCTTTTTTCTTGCGCGAGGAAGATAAACCCCAGCTGCCAGCGCACTGACTTTTTGTTGCTGTTGAATTGCTTGGTAAAGATGGGGTTCAGTTTCTCCAGCTGAATCCTTGGAGCATTTCAGAGTTGCTACAGCAAAGGACTTCTATTTTTTTGCATCAGAGGAGCTACATTGATGTTAACCGTTTTCTTGTAAGATGGAGAACGAGATATTCACACCCCTCCTGGAGCAGTTCATGTCTAGCCCTCTTGTCACCTGGGTAAGCGTTCATCTCTCCTCACGCCTTAACTCATTTGCTCATTGTTTGATGGTAATAAGGTGGAGTTAGTGTCACGGTGGTGATGGTTATGTTTTAGGTTAAGACGTTTGGACCGTTAGCTGGAGGAAATGGGACCAACCTGGAGGAATATGTGGCGCTTGTGGATGGCGTGTTTCTGAATGAAGTCATGCTGCAAATGTAAGTGTGTGCGAGTTGTGCCCTGGGTTCATTTTTCTGCTCTTCTTTCTCTCGTATGGTTTTATTTAATACAAAAACTCTTTTTTTTCCCCCGTGTTCACCTTGGTAAATGTCTCTCTTTTATACCTGAAGTGGTAATGTGGTTAGTTAAAAGGAGACTTCAGAGCATTGCAGATACTCTTCACAGTTTGCTGTCCGAGTGGTGTATTTGCAGGATGTATAGTGTAACGCAGGCTGAATCACGATATGCAGAACTTACTGGAAAGCTGGATGACTGTAAATAGTTTCCCAGCTTTCCACTGGAGAAGCATAAAGGTTCTTTCTGCTGAAAGTCATGCTCGTAAACAGAATTCTGAATAAATTCGATTGCTAATAAGACTGTAATACATGTCTTGGTTCATGTGACATGTAACTTAAGGATCATATGCGCGTCACATAATGTTGTTTACTGAGCAAATCGACTGTCCAACTCCTTCTGCTGTGTTTTTCACAGTTCTGAATCAGAGTAGATAGTTGTGCAGTAAAACTGATGTTTTAATTGACTCTATAGAATGTTTTCTGGCCGTGAACCAGTGAAGAAACATTTTTACATGGTTTTGTAAACTGTTTGTTCAAAACTCTGATTGATGGAAACATTTCTTTATAGTGACTTTTTGTTCCTCGTAGTTGTGACTGGAATGTTGCCCACTACTGTAATGCTGGAGAGTAGCGCTTTTGTCAAGTGCCTAGTGATCTAATCATAAAAGTGTTACTAGTGGAAAAATATTCTCCATACCTTTTCTGGGGGGGACATTTTAAGTCTTTACAGAGAAATACAGTCTTTGTTTGTGTAGGTATGAAAAAATGTAGGTTTATGAATGGCTGGATAGATACGGTGGTGTGTGAGCAGCTTGTGTTGACAGCTGTTCCTCAGCAACACTGCTCAGTGATGGGCGTCCTTTTACTCTCTTTACAGTTTTGACTCATATTTAGTACTTGAAAGGTTTTTGCTGTTGATATTCAGCTTGTACAACTCACCTATGTAAGAAAGATATACATGTTAACACATTCAAGTTTGAATTTGCATCCTTGTGAAATCAGCATTTGCTTTTGTTAGCAGCTTCTGTGCAGCTGAAATTCCAAGTGTTCGCTCATGTAATGTTGAGAAACATAGAAAACTTAGTGGAATTGAACTTTTTGGAGGAAAAAAACCTTCTTGAGTGTATTTCTGGCATATTTTAATAAGAATTTGAAGTGATGCATTCACTGAAGCATGCTGTTTTTATTTTATGTGTTTATTTTCTTGGACTATATCTAAATGAAGTAGCTTCTCAATGGTGACCATGCATTGAACGTGTAGGGTTTGTATCTGATGAAAATGTTTGGAAGGTAGATTTGGTACTGGAACTGGATCAAGGTGCTTGTGAAGAATATAGCCTTGAAATTAAACTTTTTGAACACTTGAAGAGTATAAATTGATATCTGGTACTTATGTGGGATAGGTGTACGTAAAATGGAAAGCTGCAGAGAGGGAACGTTCCCATGCTTAAGCCAGAGTGCCTTGAATTTGGCTTTGACTTTGTGCTTGCTTCATCCCATACCATGATTATTGTAGTTAACTTAGGAGTTGTTTGTGTATGTATTAAAAAAACATGCCCAGGAGATGTAAATGTAAACTAAAATAGCTCGGAAATCAGAATGCTTAAAACGTTCCTTAAACTAGAGGTGTGGTATAAATAAAATTCATTTTACAAATATGTACCTACACTGGAAGGTATATTTCATTGAAGATACCTTTTTGGAGGACTGAAATGTGTTACCGTTGGTTACCATGTTGGAGTACAGTTCCGGAAACTTCAATTCTGTTTTGGAGGGGTTTAGTTTGTTTTGGGGTTTTTGCCAGGCTTGAAAGAGGGGAAAAAATGTTTCACGTTTTGCAGGCTGATTCCACCTCTGGTGAAGTCACTGTGGAAATCTGTGTTAGCTTCCAGTCCTGTTCACTTTGAATAGCCACCTATTAAACATGTGTCTTCATTTGCAAAAACATTTCAAAGATGCAGCTCCAACATCTCTATAACGTATTTTCAGTATTTTCCCATTTTATTAGGATTTCTCTCTTTCCCTTTCAGTCTTAACTGCTGTATGTTGGGAAAATGGGGCAGAAAAATTTGTATCATGTGACATCAAAAGCAAAATATTTTGCTGCAGAATGTCATGTTTTGGGTAATTTTCTTTTAAGCACTCACTGACTTAATTCACTTGAATTCGAGTTCTGTGGTTAGGAGCTGTGGCTCTCTTAGAAGCTATGGTGAAATGTTCCCGCAGAAGTCATCAGGAGTGCCATTTGTAGAAGTATGTGGAAGGCACCACTAGAAGTTGCTTTTCGTTCATGTCTTGTGTTATATAGTGCTTACTATTCGCACCAGTTTTGAGCTATTAAGGCTGTTCTGGTGTGGAAATAGAGCTGGTGCATACCTGTCAGCTAAAGACTTTGTGATGTGATGGTGGTGTAGATCTTTTCCTATGGTTGTAAAGCTTTTTGCAGCATGAGATGCTTTAAAGGCCCTTAAAAGCAAGAGCAGGTGGAGGCTGGTAGAGGTGCTGTGGTCCTGCTTTATATATACTTCCATACTTTATTTTCACCAAATGTTGAAAACACAAATTCTGTGACCATAAAAGCGAGTGTTAATATTGGATTAGGCACGGTTTGTAAACAGTTACACAGCCAGGAAAAGTGGCTTTGTTACTTGGAGAAGGCTTTTTGTTCAGTTAAAAAAGAGTTAATCCTGCCCTCCATCAGCTACAAGTGAGAGTGTTAGTATGGCATTTGTTTCTCCTTGTGCTTGTCTAGACCAAATCTATTTTCATCAATTGTAATGATTTAGACAGAGGAAACAGATGTCAGCATTGGAATAGTTGCAGGATAATGGTACTGAGATGGTTTGGTTTTATCAGCATTGAGTTTATTAGTACCTCTCACATGAGAGAGAATAATTCATTGAATTCTTTTTATGTCTTTTGCTTTTGAGTTTTTGGACGTTTTAGTGGATGTGAAAATTACACGGATTTCATTCAGTATTACATCTGAAGAGCTCTTTCTTTGCTGGAGATGCTACAGGCCAATTTTATTATTATGACTTCATTTCATTTTAATTAAGGAGAGTGCCGGTGTTACAATATTAGCTCCTAACTTGAGAGAATGTCTCTCATTTCCTGTTTAAATTTAGGTCCAGTTCTACAAAAGTATTCGGTTACCTACCTTCTGCTGGGATCAGTCAGTATCTGATACCTCTGGATAGAAACCCATCTGTCTTTCTAAATCTGAGCCTTTATCTTTGTGTTCTTTGATACAAACGGAGGTCATGCTTCTTGGAAATCAATCAGAACTCAAGAGATCACTGCAGTGGTGTTCTGCCATGGCAGGGAGGTGGAGGAACATACCAAGAATACTTCATACCTTTACTATACCTCTATATCATAATGCTTCTAACGTTATGAAGTACTCATATACTTGAGTAAAATGAATGAAACAGTATTTTAATGGATTTAGTCGCCTGTTGCACATCTTGGTACAATTGCAGTAAAATAATACTTAGTTGTCTTAGAGATATTTTTCCAGAACCTGACTAACAACACCTCATTTATTTTAGCCTTAGTATTGCACTGCTTATATACTCTTCTGATCCAAGAAGATGGAGGTTTCTTGCAGAAACTCTCATTTCCTGAGTGTTTTTAATCTTCATTTCTGATATTTGTTAATTGACTTCCAACAGGATTGTGTAAGAAATGCTGAAAGTCCTGTGGTGTGAGCTGTGCTTCCCAACTGACAAGAGTCTTACTGGTTCCTTTGAATAAAAATAGGCAGCTGCAAGGAATTAAGAGATTGAGACTTTAATTACGTTTAGCACCACCATTAATTTTTGTTCAAGTAACAAAGGCTTGAAACTGTTTATTTTAGTTTTAAAGGTTTTATTTTATTATGGTTTGTATTTGTGCAAATGGATCTGTTTGAACTATTGGACAAATACTGTGTGCAGAACCAGTGTAGGACCAAACTCTGAAACAGAGTTTAATTTATCCCCTGTCTGGAGAACCTGTCTGCTTTCATCACAGTGTTACGTTCATAACTTGTCTTAATTGACTATATTAATCAACATTTTCTGTATCAGTTGCATCCAGACATGCTGAAAACTACTTCAAAGGATTAAGTATTTTACTGTTCTGTTTTTCTCCCCTTTGCAGTTCTCTCCCTGTTTTTCACTGGCTGGATCCACATGCCAGCCTTTCACACCTATAGAATTTTCCAGGTGGACTGGATGACTCTTTCCTTCCATCACTCTGGTGGTGTGTGCCTAGAATGTGTAGAGTGCTTCACTGAGTCCTATTCTGAGCTCTGAAGTCTTTAGTTGTATGTTTTTTTCCAAGCAGTTGAGCTTGCCAGCCCATACTTCTGTCTTGCCTGTATATTTCCCTGAAAACTGGACTCCATCGCTAGTGCTTGAGCCAGCTGCCTGCCTCTGTGGAAAGCTTCAGGAACATGCACTCCAACCCAGTTAACTCTTCTGTGAGAAGATGACCAACTAGCAGGAGGCAGCTTCAGGCAGGAAAGAAAGGCTTTGGGAAAATGAAATTGAGTTTGGCAGTAAAATTGTGAGCATGTACTTTAAAGAAAAGTCAAATATTATGAAGTCTGTACCTTTCTCACCTTCTTGAAGCAAATGGATTTGATTCACACTTTTCAGATGTGCTCCGTCAGGCTCCCACACAAGGAAGGTAGATGTCACTGTAATAGTTGGTGAGAGCTCTTGCTCCTAAGAGTGGTTCTGCAGCTGTAGAGCCTACATTTTTCTTAAGGAAAGCTGGATTTATAGCATTCATTTTTCTTGTAAAGAAGCGAATTCTGTAATAAATATCCAGCAGAATGTGCACCATGGTCAAGATTGCTGGAATTATAACCTTCTGATTACAAAAAAGGAAAGGGTTGTTCTTAAGGTTACGATGATTAATTTTACAGTGAGCTTTGAATTGGGCAAATGAAGTCAACATAGGCAAATGCCTGCACTTCTGAGATGCTTGGGGTTTTCATGGCTAAAGGGAAGTGTGGCTTGAATGTGGAATGTTTAAAGTATTTGCTCTTTGCTTATGCCTAAGTTTGACCAGGGTTTTTTATGCTTTCATATTTTTTCTACAGTTGGTGTCTGCTTTCCTTCGTCCTGTCTGCTCTGATTTAGTAAACTGTTCTGTGGTTCACTTTTGTTTCTTGTAGTATTTGAAGATCAGGAAGTAAATAATCTTCCTCTGCATGTATACATCCATTTTTTTCTCTTTTCTGCATGTGCTATCTTGAGTATGTATCTTTCGCTCTGTCTCCTTGTTACTTTTGGTAGTGTACTACTTATCCCATCCTTAGTCCAGGCTAGTAGCTGTAGCTGTGTCCTGGGAATAAAAGCTGAGTTAAAAAAACGTTTCCTAATACCTACAGAGGTGCTCCCTTGAGTCTACCTGCCTGCTGCAAAAATAGCAGTCTTAGTTGAAAGATGTAAAATCAAAATAACTTGTTTCATCAAGGAAAATATTCTAGCAAGGGAGCAACATATTCATTATGGTTTTACAGTTTTATTTTCAGTTTATTTTGCATTTCACTCACATTCTACATGCTGTAGAATAATGAAATGAACCTACTGACGGTTTTCTAGGCTATATATTACGTGTTTCACTGACATAAAGGTAAGAGTGTGCTGACGCACCCTCTCCTGAATAGCTCAGGGCTGTTTTGCATGTAAAGACACGTGGATGCTGCATTGGAGACTACACAGCAGAGATGCCTGAGCAGAATAACGGAGAAGGTACAGCCAGAAAACACAGTGCAGCACTACTAAATAGAGCTGTTGTTACGCAAGGTTGAGTTGGGTTTAGATGAAGTCAGAGGACCATGTGGGGAGCAGCACAAGTGTGATGTTGAGCCAGAGGAAGACATCTCCCTGTTTGACAGTAGTGGCTGTGCTGTGTGCTACTGTTGCAGTTCAGGTGCGATGGCTGAGTGGTTCATCTAAGCATCATTTGCCCTTTGCAGCGCCCAGCTTTCAGGCTGGGCGAGCTTTCTAGTTCCAGTTATGGCTGTATGTGATATTTCAGTTTGTGGACCTGACTTTGCTCTTTGCCTACCTCTGCTTCTGTTCTGTGGCTGTCCTGGCTCCCTGTGTTGTAACAAAAAGGCAAAACACTGCTGCTTTTGCTCTACTTTCTGTACCAGAAAGGCCAGTTTGCCCAGGTGGCTGAGATGCCTTGAGCCACCCTACAATGTTGCCGTATTTCTTTGCTGTATACCAGCAGTAAATTCTAGAATTTTGGATTAGCTACAGATGTCTTACCTGTGCTGATCACCTTACATCTTCCACTGGCAAGGCTGTGTTTCTTCATGTATAAGGACTGGTTTGGGGATCTCTACACCACAAACCTTTGCCAAGTATTGCTGTGCTCTTGATAGTTCTTTTGAAACTAATCTAGTACGCTGACAAATTGGTTGCTAAATCCTAGAATTGTTTGTGTTGGAAGGGAGCTTAAAGCTCCTCCAGCTCCAACCCCCTGCCATGGGCAGGGACACCTTCCACTAGAGCAGCTTGCTCCAAGCCCTTGTGTCCAACCTGGCCTTGAACACTGCCAGGGATGGGGCAGCCACAGCTCCTCTGGGCACCCTGTGCCAGCGCCTCAGCACCCTCCCAGGGAATAGCTTCTGCCTAAGAGCTCATCTCAGTCTCCCCTCTGGCAGGTTAAAGCCATTCCCCTTGGCCTGTCCCTCCATGCCCTTGTTCAAAGCCCCTGTCCAGGTTTCCTGCAGCCCCTTTAGGCACTGGAGCTGCTCTAAGGTCTCCCCTTCAGGAGCCTTCTCTTCTCCAGGCTGCCCCAGCCCAGCTCTTTCAGCCTGGCTCCAGAGCAGAGCTGCTTCAGCCCTCGCAGCATCTCCATGTCCTCCTCTGGGATTCTATGATTCTTAAGCTCATCTTAAGATCATTTAAGCACATCTTAATCTTGTGTAAATTCAAGATTTTCCTCATTTATTTCTTCTGTTAAGAAGGGGCTTTTTAGCTTTGTGTTCTTTCATATGGCCCTCTTATATTTGGTTCCTCCTCCTTTTTCTCTAAATACCAGTTTGTTGCCTGCCTTGTTTTTCACACTGTACTGCTTTTCCCTATGCAGTAATTATTTAGGGATCAAGACAGTTTTCAAAATGCTGTTTTGTTAGAGCATGTGATCTCAGTGGTCAGAGATTACATGGTAATAACTGTGCAAGAGTCTCTGTTTGTTTGCTTTGGTTTAGAGTCCTGTATCTCAGCCTTCAGATGCTCCAAAGAGGGGTGGCCTCTTGAGCAGTTGTTGCTAAGCAGTACTTTAAAAATGCCCCCATTTGTTTCATTGGACTAATGCATGTTAAGGCATTGAATCAAAGCAAGACTACTGCTTGACCCAAACTCTGTTGATGTGTTTTCCATTGGCTTCCTCTAAGGAAAAGGTAATAATAACCTTGCATTGTATTTTTGGATTTGGAAATAGTAAGGGATGAACTTGTCAACAACTTGTATTATATTCCTGTCTGTTGAGTGGCTCTTTGAATATGTTGCACATTTTGATATACTTGAAAACTTGCTTCCTTTCCTGTAGTGGTAGGAGATAGAGTCTTTTTGGGCTTATTACAGAATTTTATCTGATTTTAAGCCGCAGTGAAATATTTGCTCTAGTTTATGTTTGTCTTTTTTATTTTCTTAAATCAGCCCTTGAGCAGAAAATGTCAGGTGTAATTTCCTGGCAATTTGAGAATATACTTGTGTATTGAGTGTACTGTGTATGCCAGACAACCAGAATACAGCTACTACTTGATGTATGATAGAACATAGAGAAATATCATACTTACAAAGTGTCGGGTTGCATCTTAGCCAGAATATTAATATTAATCCTTTAAGAGCGTATACGTATGCTTTTCTTGTAGCTTTGGGTAATCAACAGGGGTAAGGTCCTTCTGGTATATCTATATTTATATATAAATCAGTAGGAGATTGTACATGTATTGATTGCATGCAGAATCTGCAAGACATTTCACTTGGTGTGCTGAAGCAATGAAGTTGCTCACATGGTTGAGATTTTTACAAGAAATGTAACTTATTTTCTTTGGCAATCCCCATCTCTCCAGGAGCTTTGCATATGGATTTGTCTCTTTCTCTGGAATAATCTGGGCAAAGGCTCAGAGTTGTCAGCAGTTGAAGAATTGGTACAGGAAAAGATGAAGATGTATATTGTTATTAGCTTACTTACAGGAGGGTTGTTGTCCTTCCTAAGGAAAGAAAAGTCTGGATTTGTGTTCTAACCTGAAATATTTAACTTGATAATATATGATTATCAAATAAAGCAGAGTACATAGTGCTGTGGTGTTGAAAGTTCAAGTAGGAGAGAAAAAATATATACAAGTTTGGGATTTTTTTTAAAGCTCAAATAAAGGAGACTGCATAAATGTGTCTTAAATTCTACGTAAGTTATTTTCCTTTATATTAATATTTGAAATAACTTTGCATGTTAGCTCCACAAATATCATTTGCTAAGAGCAATAAGTGTTAATTTGCTTCTCTTCTATTCTGCTTGCTGCTCCTTATCTGTGATGACAGCTTTCTGGCCCTATTCTTCTTCTTTTATAACTGTTTCTGATGTTTCTTCCAAACCGCTTAACCTGTGTGTTTGCAGGATGTTCTTTTCAAGGTAGATTGTAAAAACATCTTCTCGCTTTAATGCCTTCTGATGTTTGGTATCAAGTCATGCTGCATTTTGTGATCCAGATTGGAGAGTGCTTGCTTATGTAAGGCTAATCTTTCTGTCACAGGATTATTGGAGGTGTAAATGTTTGCAGTGTTTTAATGGCCAGTTACATGAGGTGTTAACCATGAAGTCAACTAGTTTTCACTTACTCTGTTAAATAGAATTGGACTAAATAGATCTTAAAACTTAAACTCACTTCAGAAGTAAAAAATGTTGACCCTCAGGGAAAATAACACACAGTGAAACTGTACAAAACTTCAGTATTCCTTGTCCTCAGTACTTTCTTTTTTTTCTGTGGTATGTCCATCTTCTGAAGGGGCTGCAAGGATTCTGGAGAGGGACTCTTCCTCAGAGACTGTAGTGATAGGACAAGGGGTGATGGGTTCAAACTGAAACAGGGGAAGCTCAGGTTGGAGATAAGGAAGAAGTTCTTTACTGTGAGGGTGCTGAGGCGCTGGCACAGGGTGCCCAGAGAAGCTGTGGCTGCCCCATCCCTGGCAGTGCTCAAGGCCAGGTTGGACACAGGGGCTTGGAGCAAGCTGCTCTATGGAACGTGTCCCTGCTGGTGGCAGGGGATGGAACTGGAGGAGCTTTAAGGTCCCTTCCAAACCAAACCAGTCAGGGATGCCATGATTCTGTAGATTTTTCCTTTCCATTACTGACACTTTTTGGTTTGGTGGTAGCCAGTTTACCTCTGCTCTGTGGAGCAGAGGCTGCTCCATGTTCTCACAGAGACTTGCAGGGAGCTCACCCAAGTTACTCAGTGCAGTTAGTAGTGATTCACCATTTTCAATCTTTGGCAGAAAGGTTTGTTTGAGGGTTTGTTGTTTTTTTTTTGCATAATGTGATAGGAAAAAGAGTACATCTGCTAGTCAAGCTGAAACAATAGTAGTAAAGTTGTTCTGTGCTATGTGTTGATAAAGGCAGCTGTTGATCTGTAAGCTTGGAAGGTATGGATTTGTGGGGGGTGTTAATTCAGTGAGACAAGTGTGTGCTTAGTAAATGACAAGTAAACTGTTTTATTTCCTTTCATTTTCTCCTACATGTTGCTCACATGCATGCATTACCTTTCCTTATTATTTCCTTATTACCATTAAGAAAAAGTGACAGAAAATCCAGTCTGTTCTGGACTCTCCTTTGTTTTTAAAACCATGGGAGGGATAAATTAAAGATCAGCCACCAGCCTCTTGAGTTTACTATACTTTGGGGTCCTTAATGACATGATTTAGTGGTGGACTTGGCAGTCCTGGGATAAAAGTTGGACTTGATGATCTTAAAGGTCTTTTCCAGCCCAGTTGATTGTATGATTCTGTGATTTTGTCTGGCTGTTTGCACATTCAGCTGTAAACCTGGGTGTGCACAGATTTGAGTCCTGCAAATCATACCACTGACAGTGAGACCATCCAGCAGAGCAGTTGTTGGTCAGAGCAGCCCCAAGGTGTGAGGTGCAGCAGGCCCATGTTGATGGAGAAGGGAGAGAGAGGCAGGGTTACTTGGCACAAAGGCTTGTGGCACTGCTTCAGATACACTTATTCCAGCACACTTCAGCCATGAGTAATTAGGTAGCTCCTCTGCTGTGAGTGCCAACAAGAGAGCTTATGCACTGTGCAGCTACCCTGTGAGTAGTTCAGCCTAGTCAGATGGTGCAGAGCTAAGGCAGAGAGTAGGAAATCTGTCTCATAATGCTCAGTATCTACTCATATGTTCTTGACAGTGTTGCCTGTGATCCTCACTAGCCAACTGATCTGTTGTAGTCCACTTGGTCATGCTTGTTTTCAGTGTAGGCATAGAGCTTCAGCCTCCTGATAGTTTATGATGTTGGACATAATCCTGGGAAATGGGGTTTTATGCCAGGGCCAAAAGGCTTTTGATGTCATACCTACTTCCTAAAACTCGCATTAGCTTGAAACAAAAAACCTTTGATACCAACTGCTGAACTTTTGGCACATACAAGTCAATCTTTGCTAAGTGCAGAGTTAGCAAAGTGTGCTTAAATGGAGATAGTAATGGGCATCTTGTTTTGTGGTGACAGATATCAAGCATTTGTTATGGTATCTTTAATGTTTAAGTAGGTGTTTGCAGAATTATGTGACCATTTTATCTGCATTGATTGCTGCTCAAACACTGTTGTTGGAAAGGTAGAAATACAGGAACTTTACAAATAAGAGATAGATTATCATAAATGCCTGTTAAAAAGCCAAGGAAGAGTGGTTAGTATAAATCATGTTTGCTTATTGCAAGTTAGGGTTAGAGCATCTTTTTACTGGATCCTGTGTAGATAAAACAGCTGAGCTGGATTCAGAACTGAACACTTCTTCGACTCTAGAAATGATATCCTTTGTATTTTCAGCAAGTCAGACTGTAGCTCTCCAGTTGTATCAGTCATGTGTGCATTGTGTGATATCACTGGGCCATCAGGTTCTTCAATATTTACAAGGGCCTGTAGGGACAGGACAAGGTTAACCTGTCAGAGGGGAGGGAGATTGAGATGAGCTCTTAGGCAGCTCTTCCCTGTGAGGGTGCTGAGGCGCTGGCACAGGGTGCCCAGAGAAGCTGTGGCTGCCCCATCCCTGGCAGTGTTGAAGGCCAGGTTGGACACAGGGGCTTGGAGCAAGCTGCTCTATGGAAGGTGTCCCTGCCTGTGGCAGGGGTTGGAACTGGAGGGACTTTAAGGTCCCTTCCAACCCAAACCAGGCTGGGATTCTGTGAATATCATCAATACATTGCAGCCTCTGGGCTTGCATGTCTTGCATGATACTCTTCAAGAGGCAGAAGGACTTTATTCCCATCTCTTCTTAGGATAAGAATGTACTGAGTTTCTTCTCTGCACACTTCAAGAATGGATAGTCTGTGTCAAAGGATCATAGAATCAACTAGGTTGAAAAGACCTTTAAGATCAAGTCCCAACTATTACCCCAGGACCGCTGTCTTCAGGGAAGTCATCCATTTAATTCCATTTCTGTGAACACAGGAATTCTGACAAACATGTGCCAGACGTATAGCAAAGGAGTTAAGATCGTTTTTTTTTTCTTTACCTTTCTGATAGGTTTAGCGTGGAAATACTCTTTGGCAGCAGCAATTGATCATACTGATAGATGCGGGAGGAGTTTGAAGTATGCCATCTTGTCGCAGCCTTTCTAGAACATGCATGATCAGAAGGTTCAGCCGCTGAAATGCTGTACTTCAGAAGCTGCCCCATCCTTTGATACAGTAACTCCTTCAGGCGGACCCTTTGGCTGTGATTGATGAGTTTAAATCTGATCCAGCACTACACTGGTGGAGGCCAGTGCTCCCTTTGTCCCATATGCAGAGGGCCATATGTAATAGATTCATTGCCTCAGCTACCTGCCTTGTCTGGTGTTGCTTCAAGTGTTTAAAGCAAAGTGGAGATTATCAATTATTCTCCAATGAAGGCCAGATCTTACTTCAGCTTTCACAGTAAAAGGACACTGCTGTATTAAATTTCTTTGCAAACCACATTTTGTATGTGTTTATTATTTTCCTACTAATAGTAAATAATGGAAATGCTGCTTTATCATTTGAACTCTATCCCAAAATTCCAATATCAGTAATTACTGGAGTATTTGGCAGAGAGGAGGAATGAGCCTCAGTATTCCAATTAAAGGAACTTTGCGAAAAATACAACTTTATTAGGCAAGCAACACTTATGTGTAAGTGAATACTATGCTACTGTAAGCTAAAATACAGAGTAACAGTCAGTATGTTACCCTTTGAGATGTACACTTCTGCAGAATTTCTTCCAAAGTGCTTGTTTCAGCATTTCAGTGTATTGAACAAATACATTCAAACAACGATATATTTAGAATTAGAGTGCGTTATAATACTAGAGTTAATCATGAAGCACCATCAAGGAACAGATGGCGGGAGGGCACACAACTGGTTTGCAGTCTGCATAGATTTAAGCGTGAAGCCATTAAGCTATCAGATTCCCATTTCTGATAGATTTTGGTCAATGAAAAATTAAAGACACCTAATCCCTGATTATATGAGGTCTCAATCTGTACCTCATGAAACTGGTAGGATTTCAAAATCACTGAAGTTCTCTAATCAGGAGTTTTAAACTAATGCATTATTGGGATAGATGCTCCTGTCTGGTTTTATTGCCTTGAAATTAATGTATCTTGTCGTAAGTAGGTTGCTCTTAAATGTAAAATTGCTTAAGGGTATCTTTTACTGCTCTGCTTCCTATTGACTTCCGGACAGATTTGCCCTATTTTGCCAGGCTATTTGCTGCTGAAGCAGTTTAGTATTTCTACCTAATAAAAGCAGTTCAGAGCATATATTTGCCTTAACAATATTTACAGTGTAACAGGCCCAGTAGCTGTTACAATCTCATATTGTTTTAAAAGTCTTCTTTAAAGATGTCTGTTACAAAGGTCCAATTTCTTTTTAACATAATTTCATTTGCATCTTATTTCCAATAGCACATACCAGTTTATTTCAGTGGTATTGCACCACATGTATTCTAATGAGCAAAATGGTTTGGTATTAATAAACATGTAATTATGACAACATTTTCTTAGTCATGGAAATTAAATAATTCACTATAATAAGAGTAATTTATTAAAATCTGTTATAAATTAGTTGCCAAGAAAATGTGAACAGATTTAAAGATGCACGCTCTTGAAAGTACAGATTCTGGTGGCTTATGTTTTAAACTTTATCTTTCTGTATGAAAAACAGGCAGATTTGATTAGTTATTTCAAGTACTTGGTGAGAAAATGAGTATGTCTGTTCCTGGCTTGGACCAGACTGACAAATTACAGTTATACAAACAACATGTAATGGAGAACTTGTAGCTAACATTGTGCTGTGTTATATCCTCTGGGAGAGGAATAAGTTAAGGCATCAATATTTAAGAAGATGGACTGTGTTGACTAACTGAAGATAATTTAAAATGGTGTTTTGTGGATTAAGGAGACTACTGAGCTTTAAAGTTGGAGGTTTGGAGGAAATGAGACCTGGTTATCAGTATTGGGAATGAAGGTGGGTTTACTTTTTACAGTAATAAATCTCCTGCTGAAGGACCTAAGCACAGCTCCTTTGGTAACAGTGCACAGCGTGAGAAGTGATCTGTCAGGTCTGGTCTGGCTGTTCAGTGCACTCTTCAAGTCAAAACTGACAGTTCAGACATAATCTGAAAGCTAGAAATCGGTGACTGCAGATGAGGGAGCAGTGGGAAATGCAAACACTGAAGGATTCTTCTATCAAGTCTCTATTTTAGATGTTTACATTTCAACAGGTGGGTCATTTTGGTAGGGAGCCTATTAATATCCTGTGTTTATAAGGTCTAATCATTGAATGGCATAATGTGGTTAGAAAGATTCAAATGGCCATAGTACAGAGGTAAAGGAAAGGTATCTGCACAGGAGGATATTGAGAGCAGGATATCACTCCCGGAAGAGTTAGGAAAAGTTTTTTTCTGAGTAAAGATCACCCTAGTCATTGCTAACATGTATTGAGTGAGAGTGGCAATGACAACTTACACCTCTCATTTGAAGGATAACGAGCCAATACAGCAACCTTTACCAAAAATGACGAAATCAAGGAAATAAAACTTCCCAAAGGCTATAGTGAGTTACGTTGTTACGAGGACGATCAGGGGCTGGAGCACCTCCTGTATGAAGACAGGCTGAGAACATCGGGGCTGTTCAGCCTGCAGAAGAGAAGACTGAGTGGAAACCTCAGAGCAGCTCCCAGTATCTGAAGGGGGCTACAAGGATGCTGGAGAGGCACTCTTCATCAGGGACTGTAGCAGTAGGACAAGGGGTGATGAGGTCAAACTTAAACAGGGGAAGTTCAGGTTTGATATAAGGAAGAAGTTCTTTACTGTGAGGGTGGTGAGGCACTGGCCCAGGTTGCCAAGGAAGTGGTAAATGCTCCATCCCTGGCAGTGTTTAAGGCCTTAGGCAACGTGGTCTGGTGTGAGGCATCTCTGCCTGTGGCAGGGGGTTGGAACTGGATGATCTTAAGGTCCTTTCCAACTCAAGCCACTCTGTTTCTATGTTTAACTGTATTAGAAATGATTGGTAGAGATTAATAATGTTAGTACTGATGTTTAAGTAACTGTAATTTTATTAGCCCTCAAAAGCAAGGGGTTGAACTTCCTGTTATCACAATCTGTTTTAAAGTTCTGTTGAGAAATGTCAAGGGAACTCTGAGGTCTGGTTTTCTGGTGGAGCTGTTGCTGTAATCTTTTGGAGAAATGCAATTAATTCTGGGCACCAGGTTATCCTGGGGCTCACATTCTGATTTTGCTTGGTGATAGTCTGCACTAGCATAGGATCATATAACTGGCCTGTGAGGGGTTTTTTCAAGTGGTAAAGATACAGTTCCAGAGCACATCTGTGGCCCAAGTTTTCCCAGCAAAATTCAGTCTCAGTAAACTGCTGCCTGCAATTGATACCAAAAAGAAAATACAAAGGTTGAATGCTTTCTGTTCTGAGATACAGGAATGAATCATTTTGACCCAGAACAGTATAACTTTTATCAAAAAAGAAACCTGGCATTTTCATGAAGTGTAAGGAATTTGTCGGCAAGTTGACCTTGATAGATGTAGGTATGCACAACATAAGAAAAAATACATCTATGGAGAGAGGGGGATATGTGGGGTGAATTGGTGGAAATAAATGGATGTTACTTTACTTTCAGCAGCAGTTGATACGTATCAAGAGAATTGCACACTATCCTTGTCAATGTATAATTTGGTAGGGTTGATCAATATGCTGTTGGTTTTCTAAGGATTATGATGGAGAAGACGAATCATAAGAATGATTGGCAGTGGTGCTGTTGCCAAGGGTCCACTAAAGTGTTCTGTGAGTGCCCAGATTCCATTGTATCTGTGGTGTTCACATGTGAGAGATGTGAATTATTTACTTTTGTACTGTGAGGGGAAATGCTGGTGTTCAGGAGCAACATCCAGGTACGGGTATAATGACAGCTTGCTGTTCCTGATCTGACTTCAAGGATTTATATTTGTAACATCAAATAAAGCACAAAGCTCATGTGCTCTGTCTTTGGTGTATGTGAGTCCCTGTAGTGAAATATTGTCCTGCAGAACTGTCAGGGTCTAACTGGAGAAAACCCCAGTGTCGGACCTATTTCGTTTGTGATCCCAAGAGTGAAATTAAGACGCAAATGAGGTCAAGGCCTGTAATCAATCAGTTGGTTTGTTACAAAAAGACTGTTATTACAAACAAGGAAACTATTACAAAAAAGAGATAGCGGTAGGGCAGACTGGAAGAAAGATAGAAATGAAGCAAGGATTTGGGTTGCAGAGAGACAGATAGTCACCGCCATGGATCCAGCTGTGTCCTGGGGGTCCGTAGTTGTTGTCCTCAGTGGTGGGAGTCCTCCAGGATCCATAGTAATCATCAGAGGTGGGTGTCCCAATGGTGATTACTTTTTCCCCCTTTTACTATGAACTGGGGGAAATACCTCTGTTCTTAATGTCATGTGCTGCACTGATGGACTAGTTTCACTGGCCTTGCAACCAGCTCTTCAACTGCATGTCTGTAGCAATTCTTCACACCAATCGTTGAGGTAATGGATGAAAGAGTCTTAACTCCTCCCACCCATCTCCCAGGCAATGGACGATAGATCCCATTTCAGTTCCTCACACCCTTCTCTCAGGCAGTGGCCATTGGGGTCTTATCACAACTCCTCCCATCTGTCTCTCAGACAATGGACAGTGGAGTCCCATCACAGCTTCTCATACCAATCTTTGAGGCAGTGGACGGTGGAGTCTGATTTCAGTTCAGCCTCTCACAGGAACATGAAGATGGCAGTGGTGACAAAGATGTGGAACCAAGAATTTGTGTCCTAGGAAATCTTGCCCGTTTTTTAACTCCTCCACACCAATATCTTAGGCAGTGTTCAGAAATTTGTTTGTGTTAATTTCCCATTTATACTATTGGGATAGTGACAATTTGTGTTAAAAATGTGTAAAGATTTGTAGAATCACAGAATCAACCAGGTTGGAGAAGCCCTTTAAGCTCATCCAGTCCAACCATTCCCAGCACTGCCAAGGCCACCACTAACCCATGGCACTGAGGCCTCGTCTCCACGGTGTGTGAACACTTGCAGGGACGGTGACTGCAGCCCTGCCCTGGGCAGTTCCAATGCTGAGCACCCTGTGGGGAAGGAATTGTTCCTCAGCTCCATCTAAAGCTGCCCTGGTGCAGCTTGAGGCCGTTTCCTCTTGTCCCATCCCTCGTTCCTTGGGAGCAGAGCGCAGCCCCCTCCTGGCTCTATCCTCCTCTCAGGCAGCTGTAGGGAGCGATCAGGTCCCCCCTGAGCCTTCTCTTCTCCATCTGAACCCCCCAGGTCCCTCAGCCGTTCCCCACCACACTGTGCTTCAGGCCCTGCTCCAGCTCCATTGCCCTTCTCTGGCCCCACTCCAGCACCTCAATGTCTCTCTTGTAGTGAGGGGCCCAGATCTGAACACAGGATTCGAGATGCAGCCTCACCAGTGCCCAGCACAGGGGCACAGTCACTGCCCTGGCCCTGCTGCCGCACTGGTGCTGACACAGGCAAGGATGCTGGTGGCTTCTTGGCTGCCTGGGGACAAGCTGCTCGTGTTCAGCTCCATCAATCCGCACTCGCAGGTCCTTTGCCATGGCAGCTTTCCAACCACTCTTTCCCAATCCTGGAGTGTTGCGTGGGGTTGTTGTGGCCCAACAAGTGGTATGTTTACATACTCATGATGAACATATAGTGCTATGCAAATGCTAAAGTTTTTGTTCTTATAAGATCTAAATTTTCTAGTAAAGCTTTTGAAATGAGGAAGTGGAAAGCTTGGGCTTTTATGACATTTATGTTTTGAATTCTTGTGGTTGCTCACTAATTTTTGTGTTGATACTGAAATAAAAGCTATTACAATATCCAGGAAACTCCAGTGCCCTCTGTTGCGAGTGCTCTAAAGGGAGAGCCATGTGAAATACATGGCTGTGGAAATGCTGCTGAAGATGATGAAAAAGCCTGGCAATAATCTGGTAGTCATTAAGATTAAAGATGAAGATTAAGGGCCCAAATCGGCCATTTGGAGATACAAACTAGGGGCCTTCAGCTGATCTCTGTATGCCAGCAGGGCAGCAGGATTTACCCTGGATTTTCTCTTCTGATTTTAACCAATCTGAATGAATTCAGTTTGGAAAGGGACTCAGTTCTACACATCTCCAAAGCATAATCATTGTTAGCCCATTTAGTTGTGTTTGCAGCTGCAGGTTGGCTGAATTAATCCAAGGTGACACCTTAGTCACATAGTTTGGGCTAATGTATTCCAAGATGTACTTTGGTTATCGTATTTTTAGGAACGTGGGGATGAACATTAGGAATGAAGCAATTACCCATTTAAGAATCTGTGTCCCAATTTTCCTAGATTTATATTAATATATATGAGAAAAAAGATGATAAGCTAACTGCTTTTCTTCTAAAAGTGGCTGTTGGAGGTGCATTTTATGTGTGATCTGACTTCCTCTCCTAGCATTATTTTTTCTATGTTGTTTCTGTCCATGCTTACAAACCAGGAAATTCTGATAGCAATAAACTGAAGAAAAGAACACAGATGTATCTCACTAAGAAGTCTAACGTGCTACAACCAAAGAAAACTGTAAAAGGCAAATTAAAGTTTGTGTAGGTAACTTACATGTAAATTTTGTTTACACATGAAACTACCAATCAAAGTGATAAATTGCATCAAAATAAATCATAGAATCATAGAATACTCAGGGTTGGAAAGGACCTTAAGATCATCCAGTTCCAACCCCCCTGCCATGGGCAGGGACACCTCCCACTCAACCATGCCACCCAAGGCTATGTCCAACCTGGCCTTGAACACCACCAGCGATGGAGCATTCACAACTTCCCTGGGCAACCCATTCCAGTGCCTCACCACGCTTACAGGAAAGAATTTCTTCCTTATATCCAATCTAAAATAATAAAATAAATAAATAAAAATAATATAATAAATATAATAATAAATAAATAAGAATATATAATAAATAAAATCATCATGATACTACTAAATTCAGTGGAGTAGAGGGAATAGCTCGGTTTGGGATGCTGGTTGTTTACACTTACACATTACAGTTGAGTATCTGTATAGAAGCATATGAATCACGTGTATATCGATGATGTTGCAGTCTGCTTACATGTAGTTTCTTTAGATAAGATATGTTCTGTACAGTGTACATCCTTTTTCTGGTGTCCTCTGCACAGCCTTCAGCTTGTGTGTATCAATAGCATCTGGTGTTCAGGTTGCAGGTTCTGGGTGTTCTGCCAAGACGGCTCATGCTGACCTGTAACCTGCTCCATTCAGTCCCCGGAGGAGCTCGGTGGGAATAAATACACTGTGTTCTGGATGTGCTGTTTAACAGGCAGTTCCTGCTCTCCGGGGGCATATGGACCTGTGTGTAACCTGGCAATACAGTGCACCCAGGTGACTGGGGAAAGGCTGTGATGAGCCTTTGCATGCTGCTTAGAGCCCAGGTGATTCATCTGTGGAACAGGTACAGATGCAGACCTTCCCTGAAGCGTGACTCTCTAGTAACTGAAACATCATCTGTACCATGCATAGAACCCCAGCCTGGTTTGTGTTGGAAGGGGCCTTAAGGCTCATCCAGCTCCACCCCCTGCCATGGGCAGGGACACCTTCCACTAGAGCAGCTTCTTCCGAGTCCCTGTGTCCAGCCTGGCCTTGAACACTGCCAGGGATGGGGCAGCCACAGCTTCTCTGGGCACCCTGTGCCAGCGCCTCAGCACCCTCCCAGGGAAGAGCTTCTGCCTAAGAGCTCATCTCAATCTCCCCTGTTCTGACAGGTTAAAGCCATTCCCCTTGTCCTGTCCCTCCATGCCCTTGTCCAAAGCTTCTCTCCAGGATTTTTGTAGACCCAGGGTACCTCTCTTTAGACAATACTTCTGCTAAACAATTAAAGAATTAGTTTTTTTTTGGCAATGTAAATTCTTTTGCCTTAGTATTTGGTTGTATCCACTATAATATCCAGGTCATTTTTGTGTTATAGCAAGTTACTCCTCTTTCTGCCTTTGATTCCTGACTATAATCCCTTTCCTATACGTGTTATTGAATTCTACTATGCTGCTGTCACACCACTTTCGTGCTTTATCGAGGTCGTTCTCAGCTGCCATAATGTTCCTTGAAGTTTTGTGTGCGTTAGTTTGGTTTTTTATTCCTCCCCATTTTTCCCAGTGGCAGTTCTGGTGTGAGTGTTCTGTATTCCATTGTCTAAATCATTAATGACAGTGTTGACTGAAACCAGACCCAGCAGACGCACACCACTGCAGGAACCTCCCGTGTGACAGTGAGAAGTTAGTAGTTTGACTGCAGTGTCCCAGCCAGCTGCACTCTTATCTGGCAGTAATGTCATTAAACAATGCCATAATATCATTAAATATCCAAAATTGTGTTGGGCAGCTGTAGTAAGTGTCTTTGTAAAAGTTAAGATGCTTTACACTGACCATAACTTACGGGTTCTGTACAGGGTGGTGTGGGGGAGCTGCACTGATTCTGCATTGTTTCCCCTGAAAAATCACAGTGAATGGTTGTCACCCTGTCTTGTATGTGGCTGATAATTTGGTATGTTATGAGGTATTAAAAAAGGGTGACTCATCTGCATTTCCTCAGATCCTTTTTCCTTTGTGAAGGAAGAAGGGATTGATTTCCTCTTTGAAGCCGAGATAAACCAGGGGAAAATCTAGTAGTATGTGAGAATACGTGACAATAACTCCAATTAATAATGCCTTTGTTGACAGATTTCAGTGAGCTGTAAATAACTGTAAGATAATTTAGTGTGTGCTGGCATGATGGATTTCATATTGCTCATTGTTCTGAAAGTTACATTCTGGCTTTGTGCCTCATGATAGTTAAATAGCATCATACAGCTTTCCAGTATATAGACATTCGATAATGTAGCCAGCCTGAATTCTGTTATTGGTAATTGTCCGCATCAGTGAGAATGATTCCTGATGTCTGTAGTGTGTGTGCTGGGATATTTACATTACAGCTGCGTTCTGCTTTCTGTATTCTGTCAGGGAGAAGTGCAGAGCCAGAGCCACAAAAACTTTCTTCTCGTATTCATTCTCCTGTAATGGTGATGGGTGCTCCCAATTACATGGTGCGCTAATAGCCCAAAAGGCTGCTAAGCTGAGTAGCTCTATCAGAGACACATGTTTCAAGTTATTAAGCTGTTTCTTTCTGCCTTTGGCAGTCACTTCTACAACTCCTTTACTTGCGGAGGGGAAAAATAGAGGCATGGTGACGAAGACAAGAAGCTGTTATGCTGGCATATTAACTGTATCATTTGTTTTATAGACAGCACATTAATGTTCAGTGTGTTTAATTTATTCTTTCTTTCTTTTTCCAGTAATCCAAAGTCTGCTAATCAGAGGATAAACAAAAAAGTAAACAACGATGCATCACTAAGGATTCAAAATCTGTCTATTTTGGTGAAACAAATAAAAACTTACTATCAGGTCGGTAGCTGTTGCTTGTATTATGCTTTGCCTGGAATTGTTTTTGAATATTCTTTTACAGTTATGCCGAATAACAAAAATAAGATGAATATTTTGAGAAACTTCATGGGTGGCTTATAAATCTGGTCACGTTTTTTATCATGGTTAATTTGCGGCTATAGCAGTAGTCTGGAAACACTTGGATGTGAGTGATGATGGTCTGTTTATATAATAGATATTCTGCATGTTTGAATACTCATATAGTACATTAAGCAGTATTGGTTGGTATTTTTGAGTTGAAGCAAGTTTTGTGCCTATTAGAGAAATCATCGCATGTACTTTTAGTCTTATCATTGGAATCCTTGTAAGGGAAATGTGATGAAATTTATTGGGTTTAGAATTGGTTTAATTTTCAGGAGGAAAAAATCAGTGAGGTGATAATGATCAAACAGGAACTCATAGTAAATGTAGTGATCTAATCTAGAGCTGTAAAATAGGCATTGAATTTTTGTGTGTTTTGTGTAATAGGTAAGAGCTGGTGCCATCCCTTCTAGCCCAGAGAGAGTGGTGTACACATGGGCACACTGTAGTAGAACCCCAGACTGGTTTGTGTTGGAAGGGACCTTAAAGCTCCTCCAGCTCCAGCCCCTGCCACGGGCAGGGACATCTTCCACTGAAGCAGCTTGCTCCAAGCCCCTGTGTCCAACCTGGCCTTGAACACTGCCAGGGATGGGGCAGCCACAGCTTCTCTGGGCACCCTGTGCCAGTGCCTCAGCGCCCTCCCAGGGAAGAGCTTCTGCCTAAGAGCTCATCTCAGTCTCCCCTCTGGCAGGTTAAAGCCATTCCCCTTGGCCTGTCCTTACAGGCGCTTATCAAAAGTCTGTCTCCAGATTTCCTGTAGCCCCTTTAGGTGCTGCAAGGGCTGTTACAAGGTAGGAATGCACTGCAGATATCATCAGTATCCCTTATAGTGTGTCTTCTAGTGCCCTTCCACACTTCTCTGCTCCTTTTTGCCAAAAGAGTCTACATCTGGGAGAAGAATCTTTGATCTGCCTCTGGCAGTGCATCATGGCAGTGCCTGCACTGATGTATGCTTTGCCTCATGTGTACACACTTAGTATGTTTTCAGAAACTCCAGCGCACACTGACAATTCCCAGCTGTCACTTCCTGCAGTGGTCAACCACTGTACATCTTTGTAGCTCACACTTTACGCATATGCATACTTCACATTGTTCTTTACTTGGCAGCTACTATGTGTGGATCTAAGTGCTGCTGCAAAGACCCATATGCTTCTCTATTTCCTGATGGTAGTAATTTTCAACCAGGCATTAGTGTTTCACAACCGGTCGAACACTGGCAGGACTGATCATTCTTTGAATACAAAGCATTCCCTGTGCTGCTTTGGCTTTATAGTATCAGCAGTGCTATCAGGCAGAATTGCTTGCATTTAGGTAGCTTATCTTGGAATGACTCAGATCGCGCATGTTGCTCCAAGCCTTTGTTAGAAACATTTTATTATACCTTTTTTAAAATAAAAAAGTATTCTTACTCAATAAATGTTAAAATCAGGCACCAGGCCTTCAGTGGTTCAAGTTTGTCCTGTGTAAGTGTAAGCTATATGGAACTGCATACACTTTCTTCCTCTTTCCCTCCTCAGTCTCTGAGGCTTGTGAGATGCCAGCCTCCCCACAGGGTACAAGTGAAGCCACATGCACGCACTGCAGGTCTGATATTCGAGTAGGAGTAAAGACATTTAGTAGCCAAACTGCAACACTTGTTCAAATTTAAGATTGCTTTTTCCATGTGTTGATGGTCACTCAGCAATGCCCACGTGTGTGCAGGGAGCTTTACACATTGCGGTAGTTCACTGGGTTTGGAGAGCAAGGATGAAGGATGGACTGTAGGCTTTGTTTCCTCTCCAGCGTAGTGCAGCCTCGTACATGGGGTGTTTCCCCACAGCCCCTGCTTGGGTTAGCAGGGTAGCATAGCATGCTCAGTTTCAAGAAGGGGTTAAGTTAGTTCCTGTCAACCTGTAAAATTACCTAAGGCAGAAAAGCTGGTGCTTGATGGATGCCTTGTAGTCAGGCTGAGAGGCTGGTCCTAGCCTGGGATACACCTTGGCAGAGCAGAGGCATGAGCTCTCACACCTGAGGGCTTCAGAAAGCTGTACAGACATCATGCTGGGTGTATGCTCTCAATGCCTGAGATCTTGAGAGTAGTCAAACAGGGAAAGAATCATTGGAGGTACAAGATTAAACAATTTCTGGAATACTGCAGTAGAAATAAGATATTAATTGTAAGGGGACTTTTTAGCATTATGTTATCCTGACTGCTAAATCTACAGAGCCTTTTTTGTGTCCTTTGGGTACTTAAAAGAGGCCTTTAAGAAAGATGGGGAGAGACCTTTTAGCTGGGCCTGTTGCAATAGGACAAGGGGTGATGATGGTTTTAAACTACAAGAGAGAAGATTCAGGCTGGATGTGAGATAGAAATCATTTACAGTGAGGGTGGTAAAACACTGGCACAGGCTGCCCAGAGAGGTGGTGGCTGCACCATCTCCGGAGGCATTCCAGGCCAGGCTGGATGTGGTTCTAGGCAACCTGATCTAGTTGAAGACATCCCTGTTCATTGCAGGGGGTTGGACTAGATGAGCTTTAGATGTCCTTCTCAACCCAAACTATTCTGTGAACTTTTTATTGTGAGCTTCTCCGTGCTAGTTTATTCTGTGTGCTTTTATAACATCTGTGGAAAACATTGTTTAGCAAATTATTCCATTAGTGATTTAAATGTATTTATCAAAAAACCTTTACTTATAAAATACAACATTCAAAATTAGAATGTTATGTGAGATTATACAAGGTTTTGGTTCCTGTGTCACCTTTGTTCTTCTTTGTAGTTAGAATTGCAAGTCTTTTTACCAAGGAAGCTGCTTTATTTGCTTTCAGCATCTTACTAGGTCCCAAACGAGTCTTTTGAGCCTGTAAGCGTGTGGAACTGTTCTCAGCAGCTGATTCAGGAGAATTGATCCCCGTATAAGTTTTTATGGGCTTGGGAGGTTTAATAGTGAGCCCCATGAGTGCTCTGTCAGCCTCATTTGGCAGATGATGTGCAGTTCTTTAATAGAATAAATGCTAATGAGCACTGAAAGTTTGTACAGACAGGATTCTGTAAATAGGTTTAGTTTATTTTTACAGGTTAAACAACAGTGAAGTATGTGGATTTTGGGACACACAAGTTCCAATTGCAGGTTTTTAATAGAATAAACACAAATTGAGAGCAGCTGCACCAAGCTTACTGATGAAGTTAACACTGTGTGACAGAAAAGGTGGTAGACATCTTTGAAGCCAGGTAAAGGTGTTGTAAGAAGAGATGATAATGGCATTAGTTCTTAGAAGATACATTTTTTGGTTACTCCTGCTTGTACTGTGCTTCACAATAAGAAAAGCATTATAATAATAATATGTATAATAATAAACATCATGGAATTATTTGGGCTATTACAACAAAACAAAAAAGCCGCCAAGCCCCCAATTCTTAACATACGTAATATTCTTTTGTAGTATCTATAAATACTCATTGAATTCCTTATATTTTACCTGTTCTTTGTTGATGTAAAACTTCCTGTGGGGTCCTTCATATCTGGGGTTTTTTTTGTTTGAAAATTGGCTTTATCAGGATCTCAGGATACAAAAGTAATGTTTGAAATTCATGATGTTTTAGTAGGTCAAAGCTATTTTCTCCCCTCTTATAATGTCTTAAGTGTGTGCAGAGTATGTGTTTTTCAGTCTAGTATCAATTCAGATATGACTTTTTATGTACCCCCATTTTCAAGAAGGGAAAAATGGATGACCCAGGGAACTACAGACCAGTCAGCCTCACCTCTGTGCCTGGAAAAACTTTGGAGCAAATTCTCCTGGAAGGCATGCTGAGGCACATGAAAAACAACAAGGTGCTTGGTGACAGCCAGCATGGCTTCGCTAAGGGCAAATCCTGCCTGACCAATCTGGTGGCCTTCTGTGATGGGGCTGCGGAACTGATGGACAGGGGTAGAGCAGTTGATGTCATCTACCTGGACTTGTGCAAAGCGTTTGACACTGTCCCACACAACATCCTTGTCTCTAAGTTGGAGAGACATCAATTTGATAGGTGGACCACTCGGTGGATAAAGAACTGGCTGGATGGCCGCATGCAAAGAGTTGTGCTCACTGGCTCAATGTCCAGCTGGAGACCTGTAACGAGTGGTGTCCCTCAGGGATCGGTGTTGGGACCGCTCTTGTTCAACATCTTTGTCGGTGCCGTGGACAGTGGGATTGAGTGCGCCCTCAGCAAGTTTGCCACTGACACCAAGCTGTGTGGTTTGGTTGATATGCTGGAGGGAAGGAATGCCATCCAGAGGGACCTTGACACGCTTGTGAGGTGGGCTGGTGCCAACCTGATGAAGTTTAACCATGCCAAGTGCAAGGTCCTCCACCTGGGTCAGAGTAATCCCAGGCACAGCTCCAGGTTGGGCAGAGAAGAGATTCAGAGCAGCCCTGCGCAGAAGGACTTGGGGGTGTTGGTTGATGAAAAAGTGAACATGAGCCGGCTGCAGTGTGCGCTTACAGCCCAGAAAGCCAATCGTATCCTGGGCTGCATCAAAAGGAGTGTGACCAGCAGGTCGAGGGAGGTGATCCTGCCCCTCTGCTCTGCTCTCCTGAGACCTCACTTGGAGTATTGTGTGCAGTTCTGGTGCCCTCAACATCAAAAGGACATGGAACTGTTGGAGGAAGTCCGGAGGAGGCCCTGAGGATGATCAGGGGACTGGAGCACCTCCTGTATGAAGATAGGCTGAGAAAGTTGGGGCTGTTGAGCCCGGAGAAGAGAAGGCTGTGTGGAGACCTCAGAGCACCTTCCAGTATCTGAAGGGGGCCTATAGGGATGCTGGAGAGGGACTCTTCATGAGGGACTGTAGTGATAGGACAAGGAGTAACGGGTTCAAACTTGAACAGGGGAAGTTTAGATTGGATATGAGGAAGAAGTTCTTTACTGTGGGGGTGGTGAGGCACTGGAATGGGTTGCCCAGGGAAGCTGTGAATGCTCCATCGCTGGCGGTGTTCAAGGCCAGGTTGGACATAGCCTTGGGTGGCATGGTTTAGTGTGAGGTGTCCCTGCCCATGGCAGGGGGGTTGGAACTGGATGATCTTAAGGTCCTTTCCAGCCCTAGCTATTCAATAATTCTATGTGCTTCACTAACTGATATACAGGTATAGGTGGTATTATAGGTGATAATTTCTACAGGTGTTTTTCAAGAATATTGACATTTTTTGAAATTTAGCATAAAGTGAGTTGGCTTTTAGGTTAGATTTTTAGTTTACAATATGACACCTAATTTGTGCCTTTTGGATGTAGAAAAAGGGATGGTTCTGAAATACATTGCTTATGAGTATGAACATTTTATGTATTAATGAGTCTGTCACAGTGGAAAAACAAAAAGCTGCTGATGGGATGGCATCTGCTGTGAATAAACATCTGGGAACAGGAGGAAGACTATTCTGCTTCAGAAGATTTAGGCTCTGTCTAGACTGGGGATTTGACCTGATTACAGCCACTACTGGCTGGCAGGGACTGTCCATTGATGCAGTCTATAGAATAGGTGGGCAAAGCTGCTGCTTTGAGTGAACTAAACTGCTTGATCATGCAAATAGGGGTTTGTACCTTTATAGTCAGGATTTTCCCAGCATAACTGCAGCAAACGCCCTAATTTTCACATCCATGTTTTGGTAAGGCCACTGAGACAATGGACATGAAATAGAGGAAATTAATCTTTGGTACTGTAAATGAAACTGAGGGTCAATAAAATAAAGATTTTATCGATGAGCCAGCAAGAGAAACAGGATCACTAATAAAGGAGTTTGCTACCTTCTGAGACACAGGACGTAGTTGACTAAAGATCCATTAGCCAGCTCATTGCCGTGAGAGGGTTTTACTATGTTGTGATGATCTTGCAAACCAGTAAAACAAGGCTTTTGTACAAGTAATTCCTACTTGTAAGTTTGGCTTGTTGTTTTTCTTTTGAATTAGAGTCCAGTTGAACATGTGTGTATTAAGACCTGAAACATTTTAAACTACTTAACGCAATACTCTTCAGTGTATGTAATGTAATTTCTCTTCAGTGATGGTTAGTGTTTGATGTTTGTTTTTATTCAATACATATGATTAAAACAATATTTTAATTAACTTTTATAGGAGAATTTGCAGCAGCTGATCATGATGTCTTTGCCAAATGTATTAATAATTGGCAAGAATCCTTTTTCTGGTAAGTTTGGTTTTAACTCAGATGAAAATTCACATTTATTATACCATTTCACTGGAAGTAGAATTCATGTAGGGTTGAGCCTTTCAGTGGAAGGTTGTGTAAATACTTGTAGCAAATAAGGGGTTTAATAATGATGAGTAACATTTTCTTTGTTCGCACCAAGGTCCACACTTTACAATAATGTGCTCTGTCCAAACCTCAGCACTGGCTGTTATTAGGATTTATACTGAAAGGAAGTGCATTCCCAAGCAACCAGTGAGCACTGATACAACAAAGTATAAGTTTCATATATTCCCAATTACCACACTTTCAACTTTCTTTGCCTGAGAGAAGAGGCAGTTCAGTGCATCTCACTTGATCCAAGTCCTAATCCTTGTTGTTCCTTCCCCAAAACTCTCCTGCTTCTCTTGCATCGTTACCTGAAAAGTATTGCAATGACCGTGTTGCTTTCTCCCCTGAACTGACACTGTCTTCTCCATGCTCCCGCCTTCTCTGCTTCCAGCGCTGAGAGTTGCAATTTTCAGACCAAGAAAATTAGCCTGTGTGGACCCAGCTGACTATCCACAGCCACTTGGGAATCTCTGCACCATGCTCTCAATTCCAGAAGCACGGAGCAGACACACCTGGCCTGCATGGAGCCACTATGGATTGGGCAGAATTTATTTACTTGGGTCTAATGTGTCCCAGGTGTTCTACTTCTGATGTTCTAGCAGCTCAGCAGAGAGGTTAGGAACTACTCTAACAGGCTGTGTAGCTTCCCCTCGCTGTTTTTATTCATTTGAGTTGTCTTATATGCCATGCTTCTGTGTATGTGAGACAAGATTCTTCTCATGAGCAAGAAGCCCCGTCTGTGTTACGAGGGTTCATAACTTTCCATATCCCATCTGCATATATGCCATTTCTGTAGGTATCCTGATTTAAGTTGTTTGATTTTCACTTGCTGCTTTTGAATATTGCTGCTTTTGCTTCTGAGGTCACAGCCTTTTAAGTTTCTCTATGTGTAGATGCTGTAATCTGTCATATGCACCCAGAAGTGTGAATGTGGTCTCTTCTTTTCCAAAAGCATAGAATACATTGTGCTTTTATAGTTTGATTCCAGGCTTTCTTAAGGTTTTCAAAAGCCTTCATGGGTTTGCACAGAAACCAGATTTGGTGGAAAATCAGATTAAAAAATCCCATGTCATAGTATTGTTTTTGTAGTGACATTTTTTAGTCTCTTCAAGATACTGAAACCAAAACATGTCTTAACAGTATTTTATAGTATAAGTTGAAGTCTTATTTAAAATGCACTACAAAACTCCACAGAGCTAACGCAGTATTCAGTTATATACATAGAAATCTGTGCTTTAGTCATTAAAACAGAGGCTTCTTCCTGTTTGGGGACCTAAGCTAAGTCTATGCAGCTTTTGTGGTTTGGCAGCTCAAACCTCTGCTGGTGTGTGCCCTCCTCTCCTGTGGGGATGTTATTGGATCTGTGAGAAAATACAGGCTTTACTGTAGCATAGCCCACATATTGTAAAAAGAAGTGCTATGAACACACAGTATTCCTGAAGATGTTTCAGATTCCTGCCTGGGTTCATCACGGAGTTTGATCTGAATCAGAAGATAGACCTGTTCTCTTGGGTGCCATCCAGAACCTTTCCCCTTTGAGACTTAGGCCGGCTCTTGCTGTGTCAGCTTGAAGAGGGCCTCATCCCTACAGGGATTTTAAAGCTTTTTCCTTTGGTGGCAAGTGTAGTGAAATCAAACCTCAGTGACCTTTTCAGAGACTTGCTGTGCAAATCTGATTGCACCAAGGCCAGTCCCCAGAGTAAAAGTCGATTCTCTGATAATGATTTGGATTTGGTCCACTAAAGGTTAGGCTGTAGCTGTGATTTTTCACAGGAATGTCTCCCAGTTTTCCCCCTTTGCACTTCAGGAATGATTATTAGAGAAATGCCAGAGGATGACAAATTGCAGAAGGCCAGGGCAGGTACGATCTCAGGAAGAGAAATGTGTTTGGCTGTGTCAGAGGCAGTTGGCTAACCGGGGAAAATGCAGCTAGAATGCTGGATTTGAGCTCTGGTGTAGAAAAGAGGTCATTAGAGACTTGATCAAGAAGCGTTTCAGTGGAGCTAATTGGCAGGAAGCCAGTTGGAGGAGAGAACTGGAGGAGAAGTGCTACAGACTGTGACTGTAAATGTGAAGTTAAATTACAGAGGAAAAGGAGAAAGGAGATAACAAGGTGAATGTTCTCTAATGGGGGAAGAGGAAGGATTAAAACAAGTTTGTGTTTCTGAGGGAGCAAGCCTGGAGAGGATGGACGGCTACAGACAGGATGGAAGTCAGGGGTAAGAGTTGAGTGCAAGGAAGATCAAACGAGGATAGGGTAGGATAGGGACAAAGTTCAAGCAGCGAGTTGGAGGGTGTGGAAGAGGATGATCTATTTTTGTATTTGTGATGGGGACAGAAAAGGAAGAAAACCATACAGGATGCTTGGTAACAGTGGGAAGCTGAGGTTGTTCAGTATTTTGCCATGTTTCTTCAGAGAATATGGGGAGAGACATGGAAATAATATTCGGGTAGGCTTTTAAAAGGTGGTCAAGAGATGCTGAAGCAGAGTGTAAATGAGTGTCTGAGGAGGAGATCAGGGATTGCTTTAAAAAAAGGAAAAAAGAAGTGATGAATTTATTCGGATAAATGAATGCAGGATGTGAGATGTTGCGATGGATTCCTTCCATGCAGTATTCTGGTTAACCTTTATTGATCAAGACAGGCAGCCAGGTGGAATTCCCCTCCTTTAGCTGCAGTAGTGAGCTTCTGATGAAATCTGTTCCTTGATGTTTTCTCTTTCTGTGCAAAAGGCTTCCCAGCTTGAGTCTTTGGGATACAAGAAGTCTCTATAAATGCTTATAGCTCTCCCGTTTGAGCTCATGTTCTTTGTAACCTATTTGCTTGACAAACCTCTTTTGAAAAACTTAAAAGTTCCATGTTCATTGGGATCATACACACTTCCCTCTAACAAAAGTAGGTTGAGCCAGTCTTGAAATATACTTAATATTATAATGCGCAGAGAACTGGAGCCATAAGGAAGGTGGAGAAGCTTAGCATTTGTCTTTCATCTCTGCTTTACAGTAGCAGGCTTGACTCTTCACTGTAAGCTGGTGATAAACATTTATGTCCTTTTAGGTTTTTTCTTGATTTCTTTTTAATTTCCTCTTTTGATCAAGCTTACCTTATATCTGTAACTTTTCGAGAAGGATTTGACATTTAATTCACTTACAAAATACTGTGGATCAAAGCACAGTTTGCTTGTAAGTGAATAATTACATCTGTCTTACATGGAGGTTCATCCGAAATAGCCTTAGTTGACAAATGTAGAAAAAGATTGCAAGCTGCCATTTCAGAAAGAAGGTTCTCATGAGTTTTCTTTTAGATGCTTTTAATCAGCATAGAATCAACTAGGTTGGAAAAGACCTTTAAGATCATCAAGTCCGACCATTACCCCTTGTGATCATTGGAGATCATCTGTGATTACCAACTGTGCCCTTCAAAAAAAGGGACTTCAGTAACTTAGATCAGGTTCTAGAATGACTGTGCATACTTTAGTATATGCTAGACATTTGCTGTTTGGTATTTGGACTGAGTGTGACTCTTGGTATCAGTAGTAGTTATACCAGCTGTGTCACAGAGTTTTGCAGAATAGAAGTCAGGTTTCTGTCCAGACTCGGCATTATTATATTTGAGAACTTCGCTTTTGTCTGGTTAGCTAACACTGAAATAAACTACTGGCTGAAATCCAGAGTATATTAGAGAAAGGATCCTGTTAGGATCTTTTTATTCCTAGATAGCCACATGGACAGTGTTTTCTGTTTCAGTAAAGCAAAATGATATGTGACCATATAGAATTTAATTCCCATTAGCCCAAGCTATTTTGCCATCCGTAAACTGGTTGCTTTATGGCCTTTACATTCTAGATACAGCATATATTTAGTAGCAAGATGAGGACATTTCAAATGTGAAAAGTAAGAAACATCTTTACCATAATCTGTAAACAGAGTCCTTTAACTTAAGCTTCTTTAGGAGATTAAGATGCTTAAATCCAGATGTGGAAATACATTTTGATTTTTAGATGTGCAGATGAATATCTAACACAGCTTTACAAAATAATTCAAATGAACTCATCACCCAACTCGTACAGCCTGGGGGTGTCAGATAATTTAAGTACTTGTTATAACTATCTTGAGATATCTGGGATTACAGTTGAAAACTTGATTGTAGGTCTCCAGAGCACTTCTGAAAATGTCACTCACAACTTCTGCTTTACAAAGGGCTGAAATGCTGGGGTTTTTTTCCACTTAAAACTTATGGCTGTCAAGCTGTTTGTTAACACCGAAAGTTGGCAGTTAAATGGCAAAAAGGACTGAATGGAAAGCTGGCAAAATGGGGCTGCATTCATCTTTTTGCTTTCTAAACTAGGTTAACAGAAATTATATGAAAATAAAGAGAAAACCTGATGGTTTCTGAGGGGTAGGGCAGGAAGCTCAAATTCCTATTTTACACCTACCATTTTCTTATAGTTCTGTTTTCCTCTTAGAGCCAGGTACAGAAGAAATAAAAAAACTCCTTCTGCTTTTACTTGGTTGTGCAGTTCAGGTAAGTTTAATTATATTTATGTCTGTATGAAATAGTTTTAAGTGTTAGAGATCTCTTTTCTTACTATTTTAATACTTGGACCTTCCTTTCTGTATTGGTACTATTGCCCTCCTGGAAAATCTGGATATTCTTACAGTTAAAACGGCTACAACGTCTCATGTTTTATTGTACAAATATAGCAAACTGTGTATACAATTTCTAATAGTTATTAATTGTAATGTTGTCATTTACCTGATACCATAAGGAATGGAAGAAAATGGTGAAGTATTATGTCCAGTTACCTTACTGATAAATCTTACTATTAGTGTTTCTCGTATTTAATGAACTTTTTGGATGGGCTGAGGTTCTTATTAGGGAAATTGGTACCATTCAGCTAATTAAAGTGAAAAAATAGAACCAGTTCTATGTTCATAACAACTTAAATAATTAACTTGAGTGCTAAAGGAGGACACTGAAAAAATACCTGTGGAACTCACTATCATAAAATGTGAGTAAGTGGCTATTTTAAGAAATCTCTTCCTTGCCCCATTTCAATATCTGTTTTTTATCATTTTATTAGTGTTGAAAGTTATAATTACTGTAACATGGCATAAACCAAGTATTTATTGGTCCACCAAATTATTGGATAATCATTTAGTAATGAGATGTCAGCTTTATTATTTTAGCTCTTAGGTATGCAAAGGAAGAATGAAAATACTTGTAGGTATGTATATAAAAACGTGTATAAAATAGATGTCTTTATTTTTAGTGTCAGAAAAAGGAAGAATTTATTGAAAGAATCCAAGGTCTGGATTTTGACACTAGAGCAGCTGTTGCAGCCCATATTCAAGAGGTATACCGGGGTTTTCTGTGCTTTAAACTTATTTGGAGGTGGAATATTGTGTTGTAGGAAGATTAATTGCATTTGTTCAAAAGCAAGTATATCGAATATGTGATTTGTGTACCAAGTGGTTTTAGTAAGCCAAAAATACCTTCATTTTTTAACATGGTTCACAGAAAGATTTCGTGATTGAGGTTTTTTTGGACTAACATTGTTAAAGCAGTACCAGGGAGCAAGTTTGTTGCTCCAAGAAATTCTTATCATAGTTTAGTGAATTTGTAATGTGCAAATTAATTTATAAAGTATAATTCAGATCCCATGTATGTGATACATAATAGATATTAAGTCATGGTCACCTTTTGCTTTTCATTTTGCTAGAAGTACAAGGTTCTACTTTGAAGTATTCCATTACCTACAGTTTAATCTATTTTAAGTGGTTTTGCATACCTTGTTTAGAGAGTTTAACCCATGTAGTTTCAGCTTTATTTCCTTTATGCTTCCTTTCTGTCTCATAATTTAAAGGGGATGGTTTTTCTCTTCCATTTCATTCCATGCAGGTAACTCATAATCAGGAAAATGTGTTTGATCTGCAGTGGATGGATGTCATTGTACTGACACAGGAGTATGTTGAACCTCTCTTGAAAAATATGGCATTACATTTAAAAAGGCTGATAGATGAAAGAGATGAGCACTCAGAGGTATGGATGATGTTTTTTTGCTTAAGAGAAATGTAAGGAATTCTTCTTTTCAGGTGATCCAGCTTACCATTTTTATAACTAATAGTTTAATGTATGTTCTGCTAGCATATATAAGCAAGGATTCCTTACTGCCAGAAAGTTGTTTGAGGTAGTGTTGGTGTGTGTACTAGTTGTTGAATATTGTGACAAACTAGGAAAGGTAATAGCAGATGATCTTCTCCATGTAACCAGAGTCTATAACGACTTTAAATAACCTTCATCTGTAGCTGAAAACAGAAAATTCAAAGCTGTATTAGCTGAACTTTCCAGAAATCACTGAACAATTTGCTGGCCATTCACTGAAAGATGTCTGTCACATTACTGTATCCTATTGTACAGGTTTGAACTGGAGCAGGACCTATAGTAGGAGAAGGAGCTTTTGCAAGCTTATCATGTGGTACAGTCACTGTTCTGTGTGAGAATCAAGAAACAGAAATGTATTAAATAAAACCTGCATTTATGAGTCGTCTTGGTGGTCCCAGTAGAGTGTGGATGTGTTCATGTTGCAATTACTCCGAATGTTCCTTAGGCAGCAACTGTCTGTCCAGTTCACAGCCTTGACGAGTAAAACAGAAACTGGACCGTGAGGCCAGACAGTGTGTGGTAATGCTTTTCTGCAACAAAAAGGAAAAGTAACTATAAAATGTGAGAAATCTTCGTATTAGGATAACACCTTTATTGATATGATGAACTAGGAATATTCCTATAGGGCTGATGCTTTATTCAGTTGCCAAAGATGCTGTTGCTCACTGAACACCAGTTTCTTTAGAGATACATATTTATCCTCATGTTCAAGGAATTCATGCCCTTTCGTGACCAAATCCATTCTGAACACTGATAGTTTTGTGGACTTAAAAGGCTAAATATGAATGGTTTAAGAACAGCTAAATGATACTGTTAGAGGTGTTTGCTTTTGATTTGCTTTAGGCACAGAGGTGTATTTAGGGATTCTAACTTCTTGCAGGGCAGAATTTTTCCATTATTCTTTGCTTCATTTCAGTCTTTGATTTATTAAGGCAGTGAATTACAGTAGTTTCTGACATAAAAGGCTCTCTGAACCCAGTTTTGTATTGTTTTATCTCTTTGTTTTTGAAACTCCATAGACTATCATAGAACTCTCGGAAGAACGGGACTGTCTCCGTTTCCTACCTCACGCATCAGCAGCACAATCACCTTGTGGATCTCCTGGCATGAAGCGCACTGAAAGCAGACAGCACCTCTCAGTAGAGCTAGCAGATGCCAAAGCAAAGATACGAAGGCTTAGGCAAGAGCTGTGAGTACATGTACATCACAGAAGTGTGTTCAGAATTACAGGGGTTTAAATGTTGTTTATTTCACACAGTAGTAGTTCCTTCTAGACAAATCCTTTGTTCTTTCAAGTGTTAAATTACAGTTTTAAATGCCTTTCTTTACTTACTGCACCCCAGGAAGCATATTTTTTTATAACGTGAGCATATCTGGGGACCAGTGTGACAAATGCAACTTTTCATCTGCGTTTCTCTTAATTTGTATTACGAATTATATTAATGCTTTCACCATAAACACACGGAAATTAGTGAACTGATGCTGTGCTAATTTTGTGTCTTTTGTACTCTGAACTGACTGTGTTTGAGCAATCCCTTGAGCATGTTACAATGCAGTACCGAGCTCTTTGTTCTGCATAAACTGTTTGTCTTTTAGAAATACAGCTAATCTAATGCAGCCTTGCCTTTTCTCTGCATGTTGTGTCCATATTGTTGTTTCAGAGGCAAGTTCTTTGTGCTTCCTCTGTTGTTCATTATCGTTAATGACTGTCTGACTGTAGTTTTAATATATCTGTGTTTATATATGCTTGTAAGACAATAGCTTTGCACTTGAGGCAGTTACGGGGTGACAGTCAAGAACAATTACATGGGCAGGCAGGTAGGGACTGGAAGCAAGAGATGAGTCCTCAGCATTCTAGGATTAGTGACAAAAACATCCTTTCAAAAGGAGATTGTGCTGTAGAAATTCCTTAGCAGCAGCATGATTAAGTTACCTGTTTCTTGTTGCAAATAGAGTAAGAAATAGTCATCTGTGGGTCATTCATGGTTTATGAAACATCTTCATTTGTTGCAGATAGGAAAAATCTATCATTCATTTCCTGTCCCCCATCTCTTTGTTTCTTTCTGTGTAGAAGATTCCTTGTCTGCACAACACTTGTTTGCTCATGCCCTTCAATGCTGTTTCACTCTGCAGAGAAAACTGTAGGGTGCCATGCCACTCTACAGAGAAAAATAGAAGAAAGAAAGGGAGTTCTGCAAACCAGACTCTAAATCGACCCACTGCACACCTGGATGCAGTGAAACAGACCTTGAGTTTACTGGCAGGGGTGGTCATTTATGTCTAAGGAATATATAGTTTGTAAAATGAGTAAATTTTATAGCTTGGGTTAGTTACGGTTTGTTACAGTTTCCAGCTTTTACATTCATCCAGTTAAGGGTTTGCCCTCTTCTCCTGCTGATGGTGACCTCTTAGCTAGGGGTGTATTCCCCTCCTTCGCCTCATCCAAGTGAAAGATTAGTCCCATTGTAATGAAGATCTTTGTTTTTCATGTTCTAATTAAAACCTCCTTTTATCCCTGCTATTTTATGAAGGAAGCTGATTCAGTAAGTGGGTACTTACTCTGTCTTCATAGTCTTGAAACAAGTCTGAGCAGTAGTGAAGAGTTAGAGAACAATAACTGTCAAGTGGAGAATCTGTTTCTCCCTATAGCAGTGTGTAATGCTATTTTAGCAGGGTGAAGTATGTGCAGTCTGAACTTAGAATGCAAACATCACATCTGAAGAGATTCAGTATGCAAAACAACTTGATATAGTTTAGAAACAGCATAAATAAAGAGGTTTTTCTTTTAATCCAGCATATCTCATGGAGAGAGGAAACAGGTAAAATTAAATGGAAAGTTGAAGGTAGCAGAAGTCAATTACCAGCTCACTGGTCTGCTCTTAGCAGCATTTGTGATCAGATCATCTCTAGCTGGCTGGGTTAAGTATCTGGTTGATTTACTCAGAGCATCCCCTTCCCCCACTACATCTAGGTCTTCATGAAGAATAGAGGACAAAAAGATAGGGCTCTTTTTTTCCTGATGTCTGTATTATTATGGGTCTACTGAAATGAGCCCGCCCAGGATATTCTATAAACAGCTGCACCAAGAAAATTAGTGAAAAAATTGCTGTTATTAGTTTGATTGACAGTTAATAGATAGCCTAAACACTGCACGCTGCTATGCTCTGTGTAATTTAGTGCAATCCTCTCTAGTCTGGAGCTGAAGCATGCAATTAGGGCAACAGTGATGGCTCAGAACATCTCACATTTTGCACTCTATTTGAATTCAGTTCGTAAATAAATTTCCTTTATGCATAGCAATATATTTAAAACACTAGACTTTGATGAATTAACTTCTGTATGTGGCATTTGGTATTAAATACTGAGTGGATTTGATAAATTTAAAATTAGATTTGTTGCAGAGTTGAAAATGTTCAGCTGAAAATCTATTTATACTCTGGTTTTGGCAATGAACCTGGTTTAAGATGCACTGCAGCTAATACAGTTTCATACAAAGGGTCTATAAAGATGATTCTTTCAGTTGGATGCAAACCATCAATTTAAGGCTTGTAATAGAGAAACTCCAGAACTGGAAATTGCACACCTAATTTTCTATATTACGTCGTGTGTCTTTCTGTGTAGAACAATAATACAGGAATATGAATGTTAATAGGAAGGTTACAGTGATCTAACATAGCAGAGAGTACATTTGTATTCTTGCATGGTTTCTGAACACCCGTGCAGAGAGAAAGCTCTGGTATCTGCTGTGTACAGGCAGCTATGCATAGATGAACCCTTGTATACTTGAAGGCTGTCAAGAAGGATAATTCATGGTGAGATTTGGCTCATTTTTAAAAACAACTGGTCTAGTTTTGTTTAAAACAAATATATTTTTCATTAGTATGATGACTTTTAGATTGTATTATATGCTTCAGTCCATTAAATTCTCTTATTTCCTCTTTTTTGTTTCATATTTGTATTCCAAAACATTAAATAATGCAGTAACATGTTTGACTATGCGATCTATCTTTGATAGAGCTGAACTATTGGGTATGGCAGGGGTTTTCAACAGTGAATACTGGTTGTTGTGAGGTGCAGTTGAACTTTGAACACTTGGTATTCCATGTCTTTGAAAGAATTAAATATTCCCCTTGCACTTAGTGTTTAATGAACTCATTTGTTGAGTATTGAGGAGCTGGAAGTTAAGAATTAGTCCTGTAAAAGTTGTAGGATTCTATGTTTTTCTTATTACAGAGCTCTAAATAGACTGAAACAGACACCGTGGTTTTTCCATAAAATTCAAATTCATTAAGCATTTCATAAAACTGAGGTTGTGAAGTTACTCATTCTTTTAACGGATAAAGGCATCTGAAAACCTTAATTCTTCTCCATAGGAAAAATAACATGAATCTAAAGGTGCTTTTTGAATTGGCTTTACCTGTTCTGTGACAGGGTGTTATCAGCAGTCACTGTCTGGTTCTCCTGGAAAGCATTTGGACCTTTTGAATAATGTATATATTGAAATCAGTCCAAGTTTGGTTTTGGATGTGAATCTCTGGTACACATTCATGTGCGTTTTCTGGGCTTTTTTACCAAAAAAGCTCCTTATCACAAAAAAAATATCCCTTAGTGCACCCCAGTGTTTTCTGCTCCACATCTCCATGGAATTCTGGATTAAAAAAGGGAAGTCTCACAAATCTTAGTGTTTTGTTCTCAAATGAGATGATGATTACCACGTTTTGCAGTTACATCCAACTGGTTTGTGTTTTCTCTTTTAAGTGAGGAAAAGACTGAGCAGTTGCTTGACTGTAAGCAAGAACTTGAGCAGATGGAAGCTGAACTAAAGAGACTTCAGCAAGAGGTACAGGGTTTGCAGATGTATTGTTTAATAAAAAAAGGGGGAGAAAAAAGTGGCCACCACCAGAAGAATTCCCCTTCCTCCCCCTTTTTCTCTGTCTTAGGAAGTATGTTTTCATGCATTTCTTTATTTGCACTTTGAACATCAAATCATAGAATGCTTTGTGTTGGAAGGATCCTTGAGATCATCCAGTTCTAATCCCCTGTCACAGGCAGGGACACCTTGCACTAAAACCACGTCACCAAAGACTCCATCCAACCTGGCCTTGAACACTGCTAGGGATGGGGCATTTACCACTTCTTTGGGCAACCTGTTCTGGTGCCTCACCACCCTCGCAGTAAAGAGCTATTTCCTTATATCTAACATATAAAATACATGTTTTTTTTCTTTACCTTTGTCAGTATTAATGCATATCCTTCTGCATTACCCTGACTTAAGTAATGAAGCAGCCATGTTACCCTTCAGCGTGTACTGCCCAGTATTCTTGCCTTTAATTTCTGTGTTTTTGTATTTTCTAGAATATGAATTTACTCTCAGATGCCCGTTCTGCCCGAGTGTATAGAGATGAATTAGACGCCCTTCGTGAGAAGGCAATTCGAGTCGACAAGCTTGAAAGTGAAGTCAGCCGCTATAAAGAGAGGCTGCATGATATTGAGTTCTACAAAGCTAGAGTGGAGGTATAGTAAGGAAAAAAACCACTGAATACCCATCATTTTGTGTTTGGTCTGGCTTTCTCAAAGTTATTTTGATGACTGAAACATTGGGGTGTAAAAATGGTGTCACAGCTTCTGGCTCTGGGATATATGATAGTCAGTCTTTGTGATAAATAACAGTTTTTAGGTAAGAGTCCCTGTGTCTAATGGCACATAGTCTGATTTGAAGTCAGCAGTATTCGGCTAGCTCTAAGCCAGCAAGATCTGTAGGAGCTTCTGTTTAGGATATTGAGAAATCCAAAGGAGACATTACTTAAAAATAGGCTATAAATGTGATAATTCGTTTCTCCTCTTGTGGGTCTTCTACGAGAAGGTAATTTTCCAAGTAAAGTGTTGAGGAAATACTGGCTATGCGTATAAATAAGTGTAGGATGACTGCATTCTATGGGTAAAATATACTAAAAAGACATATACACTGATACCAGCCAAGAGACACCTACAGTTCTGTCATGAATTAGGAGTTTAGGAAACCAGTCATCAGCATGCAGGATTTTATCAGGCCATAATTCTGCCTGTAAATGGCCAAATTGTTGGGTGAATGTCAAGGTGGCAGAATTTGTGAAAGAAACATTAGTGGGAGTCAAAACTAATGGAAGTTTAAAGACATTTTCAAGATGGTTATTAAAAAAAGAAACTCCTAGAAAAGCTGAAAGAGCTCAAAACGAATACTTGTTGGAAAAATATTATGTTGCCTAGATGTAGTTGCTGAGATACTGGTACGAAGCCCTTTCTTTAGAGTAAAAGTGGCTAAAAAGCAAAACTAAGATGCTAGTTTAGATTGTGACACGGAATATTTGTACATAGCTTCTTCATTTAATGTGGCCCCTTGGATTGACAGGCCTGGATAGGATCTCAGGCATTCATTCAGTCCTTCTGCTTTAAGCATGGTATTTTTTATGTACCCATTCCCCTCCAAATGAAAGCTTGGTATTAGCCAGGGCTTTAGGACCTGAATGATGGGGTGTCCACAGCCTTTTGTAGCAGCCTTTCATACTTTAATGATGGCTTTACCAGTTCTGAATGCAGTTCTGAATTCTGTGTTTTCTCTACACCTTACAGTGTAGGAACTCCAAAGCAACATCTCAGCATTGTGCTCTGTGGTAACCTTCAGATTCTCTTCCCACTGAACTGCTGCCTAGACATGATACGACATCCCCAATGTTCTAGTTATTGCATCTGAAAAATGTCATAATACTAATGACCAGTGATAGAGCATCCTCTAGAAAGACTTGAAACCTTTTAATGAATGTATGCTTCATATGTCACAGCATAAAATAGCTACTATTGATAAAAGCTGATGATAATGAAAAGGGGAAAACTGCAGGCGAAACCCAAATATTTTTGATGTTCAATTGTAGATCCTTCATCCAAAATTTCTCGAAGCTTTATTGAGAAATAAAGCATACCAGCAAACATGGGAATTGCTTGGTTTTTAATGGAAAATTAGATGGAGAGTTTTTCCAAGGGAACTGCAGTGTGAAAAAGCTAACAATGGAGTGTACTGAAAGATAGGTGCATGGTGCAGGTTAAGATGTTGTTAAAGGGGCTTTAGTCATTTCTGAAACTTAAAAATGTTATGGTTCCCAGGGTGTTTTATTCTTTTCAAGATGACCTGTTCTTAGCCTTGCTTGTGGAAATTAATTTTATCATCTTACTGTGTAATGTGAAATAATCTGATGAAATTGGAAGAAGCTTTCTCAAGATATACCAAATACATACCTTAGTAGCTTCACTGAAACATCCATTCTTGAGGAGGCTCCAAACCTGCCTTCACATGCCACTTAAAAACACGGGCTGGGAACCACATTCCAGCTCTGGATCTTTTCTCAGTGCTTGACATACTTTAAACAAGATGTTGCTATTCAACATGAGCTCAATGATAAAGGTCCAGTGCTGTGATTTATGTTCCTAAATTTCCTCCAAGTTTGTTGGCTGTTACCTACATGATGCAGTAGTTTAGCATACCTGGAGCTGTTGGAAAATCAGGTACTCTGAGTGGTAAGCATTAGCATGAGCTTAATAACGCATCTTAGAAAACCTTTGTGTAGGAGCTATTTAAAAGCCATCTTACATGAATGACTTTCTAAGTCATGATTGTATCTGCTGCTGTTGTAAGAGGGACTGAATGTGTATGTTTAAAAAACCTGGGAAAGGAAAAGAGAGTAGTGTACGGGATTTGAAATCACTGAAAACATGTTGGAACTGTAAACCCCCCTAAAATTTGTTTACATGTTTCCTAGCCTTTAAGCTCTGATTTTTCAAGCATGCTTGAATGGAGACAGATGTGAGTTAGTTGGGTTTGCTTCATAATAATAATTATAAGTTAATATTTGTGTAGGGAGGAGTAGAAAGGATAAATATTTATATGTTCTATTCACTGATCTTTATTTCAGAGTTTGCAGCTGAAATGCGAAAAGTTGTCTTTATATCATGAGTAAAATTGCCAATTATATGTTTTTACCCATTATTTTCATCAGATGTAATTAAAAAAATCCTCTATGTACATAAATCAGAGCTGTTTGGGACCTTTGATTGTGGTTGTATTTTAAGAACACGGTTGCATTTCAGCATTGTGTCCTGACTTTGGGCTTAAGTAAGTTGTAAACCTGATTATGGCCTATAGAAAAATTACTCTCTTAAGTTTTATCCTCCACAGCCTGCAAACCAAAGAATAAGGAGTTCAGTCTGAAATGGTAAATTAGGGACTGAAAAGGAGTATCTCCATCTGCCTCCAGTCTTTGACAGTGGCCAATAGTAGATGCTGAGAGGAGAATAAAAGGGCAAGCACTTGGTGGTACTTTCCTGTTGTGCTCTCCAGCCTCCAGCTTAGGAAAATCGCACTCAGAGGTGGTACTTCGGGGCTTTCTGCCCTTCTCTTGCATGAATTAGGTAACTCTCACACATGTAAGCCTTTTACATCTACACAATAATGTAGCAACAAGCTCCACAATTCAGTTCAGTGGTGTGTGAAGTAATTCTGTTTGTTTGAGCCTGACACCTGTAATTTATATTTGATGTCAGTTTTTTGCTTAGCTGTAGTCCATGTATGTGCAATACATCTTTCCAGATTACATCTCAAATCACAGACATACTTATGGTTTGATTGTAGTTATGAACACCTTACTTGTTCCTGTATGGGGTAGGGACTATTTAATTTCTCTGAAGTTATGTAAAATTTACTTTTCATAAAGATTTCATAAGTTAGTTATGTGAAATTGCTGTAAATATGGGGGTTTTATTTAAATAGTCTACTACATCTTCCAAATAAATATCTTTGCATTAGAGCAACCTTTCTAAAACTAGATATGATGTGTATCAGCATATGTATGGAAAGAAAATACTTCTGTTGTGAGTTTTTTCTTGTTGCTTAATTCTTGCAGGAGTTAAAGGAAGACAATCAAGTGTTGCTAGAAACAAAGACAATGTTGGAAGATCAGTTAGAGGGGACCCGAGCCCGTTCGGATAAATTGCATGAGTTAGAAAAAGAGAATCTACAATTAAAAGCTAAATTACATGATATGGAGATGGTAAGTGTAAATGGAGGATGACAGAGACAACTGATATTCACTGAATTTCATATCCATTTTTAATAGAACTTCCAGTCCCAATAGTGGGAGAGAGGAGGAAGGAATGTCTTGATTTACTAGAACGATTTCCAGGTACAGATTCCTGCAGTAGCTCTGGTTCTACCTAGAGAAGGAAAAACTGCAAAAGCAGTACTCTTCCTAAAGGCAGGACAGCTCTTAATTGGTTAGCTAAAATATGACGATAAGAGTTACAGAGAATCATTAGTTAACACGATAGGATCCATTGGTTTTTTTATGTGAAGATAGTCTGTTGTCACTTAAATACTTGGATGCAAGAGGTTATTCATATTTCAAATTCTGGCAGTGTAGTGACATACTTCTCAGAAGGTTATTCCCAAAATAATTTCTGGGTTTAATCAATTATTCTCCAGAAAGTAAATATGCTAAAATATAAAGCCATGTTTTGATATATTATTACATATTATAATTTAAACTTTCTTTCCTGGTACTTTGAGAAAAGTGAACTTTGAAAAAGAAATAAGTAATCATTGCCATAGGTTCTGATAAATAGAGGTTCTTCTCTGCACAATTTTCTTTGCTAGTTGTAAGTTCTCCATACATTTTCCTCCCTGTCTCACCGTGTGTTAGGACGCCAGAAAATGCACTTTTGCATTTCTCTGTGGCATGCTTGATACTAAAATATTCTGTGTATATTGAGACATCCTTTTTTTAATGTTACATGTGAAATGCTTTTTAAGGAGCGTGATATGGACAGAAAGAAGATTGAGGAACTCATGGAGGAAAATATGACTCTAGAAATGGCCCAGAAACAAAGTATGGATGAATCATTGCATCTTGGCTGGGAACTTGAACAGATAAATAGGACTACTGAACTTTCTGAAGGTATACCTAGTAATACTTGCAACTTAATAGATAAAATAGAAAACTTGGAAGCTCATTTAAGGTTCTGTATTCTGTAGCACAGATCTTAAGTTATCTTGCTTTACTGTTCTCCAAGTTAAAAAAGACTTTTTAAGGCTTTTCAGAGTAATTGTTTGCAGAGATAGCTAGCTATGGCAAGAGTTTTGAACCTTCCAACATGGCGTGCTTGGTTGTACATTGGATCCATACAAATTATTTGTGGAAATGTAGAGATATATCCTCAGTTGCAGGAGACAAATCTCTGCTGTGATTAAGAACATCAGGATGAGTAGAACATTTCCTTTTATGCATCTACAGTGTTAACTGTTGGGTAAGGAGGGTGGGTCATTAATCCTGACTAGCTCTATTCACCAAGAATGCATTGGAGGACTGTCAAAAGAGTCAGTCACCTAAGCCTAAAACGGAAAAGTCCCAAGAACTCAAGGTAATGAGTAACCTTTTTTTAATGGTGTTCTTTTCTGACAGTGCCACAGAAATCACTTGGTCATGAAGTGAATGAACTGACGTCAAGCAGGTTACTGAAGTTGGAGATGGAAAACCAAAGTTTGCTGAAGACGGTGGAAGAACTACAAAGTGCAGTGGGTTCTGTAGAAGGCAGTAGCTCAAGGATCCTGAAAATGGAAAAAGAAAACCAAAGACTTAGCAAAAAGGTAATCATCAGTGTACGGTTTGAACTGTGTATGAGTTACTTGATGCTGCTTGCTGTTTTATGAATTGCTATTGGTTTAGGTAGAGTATTATGGAGCCTGAATAGTGTTTGTAAGTTTATGGTAAAAAAGGTTTTTTTACCATGAAGGACCTCAGAGGTTTTTATGTTTTCTAGTTACGCTTTTTCATTGATGTAAGACCGTAACCATTTTATTCAGAATGGTGTTATACCATAGAGGAGAAAATTATTGACATATTTGGGACATAAGTAATGAAAGTGTTTTAAGATACTTGGTAACTTTATATTAATTTTCGTAATTATTAAGTAGGGGAAATAATCTGTGCGTGGGTGAAGGGTGATAAGGCTAAACAGAAAAACTTGGTCATGTATCTTCATTCGTAACTGAGAAAGTGAGAAGATGGGCCAGGGAACTGATGAGCAAGAGAATTAGAGGAGTTAGTCAGATTTATCTGTGCTGATCTACAATATTTTACTCTCCAAATTATCTGTATCAAGTAGAGTCATTTAGTGATATTTATAGAGAATGAAAAATGGGAAAAAAAAGGGAATTAATTACAGTGGAGTGAAATGAGATAGCTTTTGCTTCAGCAATATTTCAGATGTTAGACTATTCTTGGAGTGGGTAAGAGATCATTAAAAAAACTAAATTGAAAGAAATCCCTTGTGTCTTCCGTGCTTTTCCCGTGCTTTTTCTTGATTTCTTATCAATATGGTGGGTTTTGCAGCAGTCTCTGTGCAGCTTTGGGTTTCTGCACAGTCCCAGAATGAAGCTAGGAGTGTGCAAAAGAAGGAATAGGTATATAAGGTACATTATATAATATATATATAAGATGTAGGTATATAATGTACGAGAAAAGTTGGGGCTGTTCAGCCTGGAGAAGAGAAGGCTGCGTGGAGACCTCAGAGCAGTTTCCAGTGTCTGAATGGGGCTCCAAGGATGCTGGAGAGGGACTCTTCATCAGGGACTGTAGCGATAGGACAAGGGGTGATGGGTTCAAACTGAAAGGAGAAGTTTAGGTTGGAGGTAAGGAAGAAGTTCTTTACTGTGAGGGTGGTGAGGCACTGGAATGGGTTGCCCAGAGAAGCTGTGGTTGCCTCATCCCTGTCAGTGTTCAAGGCCAGGTTGGACAGAGCCTTGGGTGGCATGGTTTAGTGTGAGGTGTCCCTGCCCATGGCAGGAGGTTGGAGCTGGATGGCCTTGGGGTCCTTTCCAACCCAAACCATTCTATGATTTTATATAAGCAAACAATAGTAGGTCCTTGTGATTGTTTGACACTGTTCCTACCACTCTGGATGTCTGGCAACATGTCCTTTTCCTCCCTTGCCCCTAGAAACAATGTTCTGAATGGTGATCAATTCAGCAGAAAGCCTGAAGTAGTACAAAATGTGTTATGAATCCTGTACAAATAGCATGGTTCTATCTTCTCCTTTACAAAAACCAATGACAGTGCCAATATGCCTATAAAATGTGCACTGGTCTGCTAAGCAAGGGAGCAGGAGTATCTGAGTTTGAGGGGAAGAGGGAAAGAGAAGCAGAAGACTGATCAAACATTGGTGTGCTCATCCCAAGAGAAGGATTTAATTCAGATTCTGGCCTAGTTGTTGCCACGCTCTTTGCAAATTCCATTCTGCTACCTTTTGTGATTTTATTTCTCTGTATTCTTTAGCAGCAGTATAATGTATAATTCAGATAACTTATTTCTAAAAGCATTCCCCTGCCTGGGATATGAGTTAAGTCTGGACTCCTCTAGGATCGAGTAATGCAGCAATAGACTTGGAATAGAATATGAACCTTCCAGCAGATGATTGTTTAAAAATACAGTGTGTATGTTGCTTTTAAGTGACTAATTACAACTTATACCTGAGAGAAAAATCACATTTGTCTGTTTTCACTTATGAGCAGTTTTGTTGTCTGGCAACATTGCAGGCTGGATCCATTTGCCAAAACAAACCTTTATGTTTAATTCCCAAGGAATCATCGTAGTATCTCATGAAAGAGTTAAGTAAAATTAAACAACACTCAACCCTTATAAGTTAAAAGGGACTTGGAGGAGCAGTTGAAGGCTCACTAAAATGGAATTTTAAGAGAAAAAAAAGATGCTTGGAGAGGTATCCAGAGCCTAATAAAATCTGATGTTTTTCTTATGCAAAAGTACTTTATAGATACAGTCTGAGCCAGGGAAAAGTCTGGCAGAAATATATTTACTCCTAGAAGAGATGAATTGTTTCAGATAAAGAATAGAAAATTCCATGTTATTCTTAACTTTAACCTTTTCATTCATTTTTATAAGAGTACCTCCAACTCAGCTAAGAGTAATGCTGTTGTCATTTGTAAGTACGTTGTAAAAAGCTTGTTTCTTTTTCCCTAGCTTGAAGAGCTAGAGAATGAAATTAGCCAAGAGAAACAAAGTCTTCAGAACAGTCAGAATCTGAGTAAGGATTTGATGAAAGAAAAAGCACAGCTTGAAAAGACACTTGAAGCACTTCGAGAAAACTCAGAGCGGCAAGTGAGTAGCAGAATTGAAAGTCTTAATGCTGCATTGCACTGTACTGTTCTCTTCCTGTGCTTTTTTACAGGCATAAAGGGATTGTCAGTGTAGCAGACTTGCCAAAAGGACCTATCTGCAGCAAAATAGCTTGTCTGAGACCTGCAGCCAGTGAGAGACATGACTCATTTTTAGCTGAGGCTTTACTGTTAGTTTTAGAACTCTCTTAGTGTTCCGTAGTGCTGCTGTGGCTTTCGTGGGCTGTGCATTTGCTGTGGTTGCTTAGAGGGCGTAGCTCAGCCAAAACAGAAAACTGGGAGCTTTGGAGGTAAGCCAGGCACTTCTCAATGGAGGAAAACAGGTTCCAGACAGCTGGGCAGTGTTTGAAGTAGTGCTGGAGTACTAATGAGAATTACAGCAGCCTGTCCCTCGAAGGGACCAGACCAGTGTAGCAGAGCTGCTCTGCTGCTGACTGTTCCTCCTGTGTCACCCACAGTCTTGTTTATCTGGGGTAGGATCCATCATACCCAGCTTCATAATATTCCCCTATACTGGAATGTTTTCTAGCTGAGGCTTGTAGGTGGATGGCAGAATGTATTTTTGGTTACCAGAAACTGGGTCTTTGTAAAAGATTTGAGCTGTATTTGGGAGGGTTCTGGATGTCACTGATGCCTGTGTCTAATTGGTGCTAACACCTTCTCAAGGTCTTTGCAGACCAATTCAGGGGACCTGTGGAAGGCAGCCATGAGGAAACAAGAGTTATGAAAACTTCTGGAAACCTCGTATTTAGTAATCACGTCCTTCAGAATCAACTGCAGTTACCTTTTATACATTCCACTGATCCTTCTTGATGAGATCAGCATCTTTCTAGTTTAAAGGACAGCATTTTGAAATACAGAATGTTGTATTTCAAAGATCCTGATCGATTTAAAGGCCCAATTTAATCAGTAAATGAAATTCCAGACATAGAAAAGAAAGAAAAAAAAGCCTGGCACTGAAGCTTTACTTTCATTTAAAGAGAACAGTAAGGATAACTTTGAAGAAAATAAGCCAGCTTGTCTTGTTTAGAAGTGTTAATTGCTATAAGAATTGATTCATGCATTGTATTAGAAGTGTACTTCAGGGAAAAAAGAACTAAGACTTTCTGGAATAAGTCCTAAGTCCCAATTCAACCATACATAAATTGGTTTAAATGTGTTGGAGTAGGACTGACATTTCAGTGGGACTATTTCTGCTTAAAATAACATACTTAGGAGCTGTGATGGGTTAGCAGCATCTTTCATGTCTTTTATGAATCCTGTGCTGAAACTTATGGGAGTCAACTATATGAGGTTTATTTGATTTCATCAAAATTCTGGAGGCATTGATCATGATTTTTTGTTTAGTTTGGATTCTAGAGGCAGAATTCATGGAAAGGAATTGTGCATGTGCAGTAACGTAGAAGAGAAGCTGCATGGAGAGCTCAGAGCAGCCTTCCAGTATCTGAAGAGGGCTCCAAGGATGCTGGAGGAGGGACTCTTCATCAGGGACTGTAGCAATAGGACAGGGGGTGATGGGGTTAAACTGAAACAGAGAAGTTCAGGTTAGATGTAAGGAAGACGTTCTTCCCTGTGAGGGTGCTGAGGCGCTGGCACAGGGTGCCCAGAGAAGCTGTGGCTGCCCCATCCCTGGCAGTGTTCAAGGCCAGGTTGGACACAGGGGCTTGGAGCAAGCTGCTCCAGTGGAAGGTGTCCCTGCCCGTGGCAGGGGTTGGAGCTGGAGGAGCTTTAAAGTCCTTTCCAACCCAAACCATTCTGTGATTCTGTGGAAGTTGTGGTTTTAGACACCTGTTTATTAGTTTCTTGTTAATGGCTTCAGAACAGTTTGGCATTGCTGGGGTGGAGCTGTAGACCCTGTCATTAATAGTTACATTCAGACTTGAGTATGAAAGAATAGTCTATAATTTTCTCAGGCTGTTTTTCAGAGCAACCAGCACTTCTGCTTTACTTCCAAGGAGTTTATTGTTGAAACATCCCTTATGCTTTGTTATTAGTGTATCCTTAAATATTGATCTGAACAGATTGCTGGATTTTGCTCTCTGTTGTTACAGACCCAAATAGTTTCAAATGATTTGGAGTAACTGGAAGAGTCAAGGAATACTGAAAATGAACACGTAAATGCTGCCTTTATCCTTGTAGTAGATCTGGGAATGTGTTACTTAAGAAAATAATTCAGTTCCAGTATACTTTCTCTGGAAGCTCTTGTGGAACAGCGTGTCCAAGGGTTCTTTTTAACTTGGAAATTAATGGAACTTTGATGTGTTTCTTCCCAGAGTGTTACGGACTGTGATCAGGATGCCTTTATATTCCACAATATTTTTTCCAAGTGAAATAAAGACATTTTTGTGGCTCCCACACCTCCCTCCATGACAAGTTTGGTTCAGAACTTGACTGCAGGTTGGATTTTTGTGGACACACGTCTCTGGGAATTAGAGTTGAAGAAAAATAATCCAAATGTGGTTAAACACAAATGAAACGATGCTTAGAAGCAGGCTGAGCTTTGTTTTGCTTTGTGCTTGCGTTAGTTTTATGTTATCTACTAATATCCAAGAGGAAGAGACTTGAAGATTCACTTTGATTTATTTTGTTGTCAAACCTGCACCTATGTACATACACAGTGTGTGTAATGCTTCGAATAAATGCTTCTAGAGTAAAAGGATATTTCTTGTTTTAACTTAAAATGAAAGAGAAATATGATGTAATCTTTTTATCTTAGCAGCTTTCTGTTTATATATGGAAATAATTACTTGTTGGCGTGTTGCTCACCAGAGTTTACTGTTTTTCTACCCAAATTAGATTAAACTATTAGAACAAGAAAATGAACACCTGAATCAAACCGTAGCTTCCCTAAGACAACGCTCCCAAATCAGTGCTGAAGCCAGAATGAAAGAAATTGAAAAGGAAAACAAAATCCTTCATGAGTCTATTAAAGAGACCAGCAGTAAGTTAAATAAGATTGAATTTGAGAAAAAACAAGTCAGGAAAGAACTGGAGCACTATAAAGAGAAAGGGGAGAGAGCAGAAGAACTGGAGAATGAGCTGCATCGTCTGGAGAAGGAAAATGAGCTATTACAGAAAAAAATCACTACCTTAAAAATCACTTGTGAGAAGATAGAGGCCTTAGAACAAGAAAACTCAGACCTAGAAATGGAAAACAGGAAACTGAAAAAGACTTTGGATAGCCTGAAAAACCTCACTTTTCAATTAGAATCCTTAGAAAAGGAGAATTCGCAGCTTGATGAAGAAAATCTAGAATTAAGAAGAACAATTGAATCCTTGAAGTGTACAAGCATTAAAGTGGCACAGTTACAATTAGAAAACAAGGAGCTGGAGAGTGAAAAGGAGCAACTTAAAAAAAGCCTGGAGCTCATGAAAGCCTCATTTAAGAAGACGGAACGCTTGGAAGTCAGCTACCAGGGCCTGGACACAGAAAACCAAAGGCTTCAGAAAGCCCTTGAAAACAGCAATAAGAAGATTCAGCAATTAGAAAGTGAACTGCAGGATTTAGAGTCTGAAAATCAGACTCTGCAAAAGAACTTGGAAGAGTTAAAAATCTCCAGTAAGCGCCTGGAGCAGTTGGAAAAGGAGAATAAGTTGTTAGAGCAAGAGACTTCTCAACTGGAAAAGGATAAGAAACAGCTAGAAAAGGAAAATAAGAGGCTTCGCCAGCAAGCAGAAATCAAAGATAGTACTTTAGAAGAGAACAATGTAAAGATTAGTAACCTGGAAAGGGAAAATAAATCTCTATTTAAAGAAATAGTTGTATATAAAGAGTCGTGTGTGCGCCTGAAAGAACTAGAAAAAGAAAACAAGGAACTTGTGAAAAGAGCCACCATTGATAAGAAAACCCTTGTCACTTTACGAGAGGTAAACAGAAATCGGTTACCACTCCTGGCATGACCTGTTTGATATGTGAAGAAATGACACCTGTATGTTTGAAAAAGATCTTGTATTTTGTAGGTTTTATGCTTTAATCTGTCTTCTAATAGCATCCTTAATGGGTGCAGTGGGGAAAGTGTTAGACAATCAAAAGTTATACAGTCATCATAATCAAATGGAATAATAGAACCATATTGCACTTAGTTCTGTAAGATTGCTTGCAGATTGTCATGGAGCCTTTGTTAAATGAATGTTGTTCGGATGCTTCCTGTTGGTATTGGTTCAGGCTGAAACCTTTTCCCTTCACTGTAACGTTCAAAACCAAGTTTGAAAGGGAGCTCCTAGAGCAAGGAAGGAGTGAACACCTAGGGTGAAATCATACTGTAGTTGCAGTGTGATGTCTGATCTAGCTGATTTGGAAGGAGAGTTACCACTGAGTTATTCAAGTCATGTAGTCACAAAAGACTCTTGCCTCAGCACTTCGAGGATTAAGAGTGCCTTGTTTTATTTCCATGGTAATTCTGACTGTACCTTTCTCTGTGCAAGGACTTGGTGAATGAGAAATTGAAGACTCAACAAATGAACAATGATTTAGAAAAACTGGCCCACGAACTTGAAAAAATAGGCTTAAACAAGGAGCGCCTCTTGCATGATGAGCAGAGCAGTGATGACAGGTGAGGATGTCAGGGCCTACCTGGAACACGCAGAAATGAGGCTCTTTTTTACTCATAAAGTAGTTCTACATGCTGGTTTTGTGCATACTCTTAGATTTTTTTTTTAAGGCACATTAATAGACCCAAATTGGAACTTGCTATTCTTTGCAATAATAAGGTAGTTGATGTGCTTTTCCTTTCAGCTGTCTCTGAAAGAGAGTTGACACTCTTTGTCACCAAGGAGTTTCTCAAAGTCTGTCAGTAGATAGAGCTAATGTATAATTAAAATGCTTTATGTTTGAGTTAGCAGCAGGAGCAGGAGCAGTAAAAGATAATAGAACCAAAGTGGGCTTTTTCCTTCTTGACTGCTTGACTGATAGAAATGGTTTTTACACTTTGTCACACCGTGGTTACCTTAAACTGTCTCACTCTTTCCTTCCCACTCTTTCCTTCTAATTCTTCCTACCAAAAGGAAGCTGCTTTCCCAGTCATACTGGTTGGGAAGTATCCAATACTTGACTGTCTCCAAAACTTCACAGTGGCTCTATCACTCTACCACAACTGCCATTATAAAGCAGCTGCTATCCTGACATCTCTTTCTTCTGCTGTATGTTGTGTTCTGTCTTGTCCTGCAGGGATCTAGGGAAAACTTGTGACAGGAGAAAAGCAGACTAGCGTGGGCTTCTAGCCAAGCTTTATTTCATGATGCTATTCAGTTGTGCTATTGAAGAGAAAAAGAAAAGCTGCTGTCATGATCTGTCATTACAACTGATTGTCATGAACATGTAGATTGATTTTGGGCCTTCTACATCAAAATACCTGTATCTATATCCCCCCCCACCCAGTCAAAATCAGTTTCTTGCTGCCAGTGCTCCTTAGCTGGGGTGGTGCCGGAATCCTGTATGAAGAATCTGTCACCACGTCTTGTTTTGTGCTTGTGTCTTTCATCCATCTTTATCAGCTCACAGACCAGGAATTCTTCTGTCAAGGAAAGTCTCAGAACTTGACTAGTGACATCTCTTCTGATTTAAGCATTACTGTGTAGCACAAATATACCGGGCAAAGAAGAACAATCCTTGAGCTGAGTTGAAGCTTAGACTGCTTAGATGAAGAAGTCCAGATTGAGCAAGTTTTTTCTAACCCACATTCTTGATTCCAAGTGGGTGGAGTGAGTGCTCCCATAAAGGGGGAGAATGTTGTTCTGTGAAGGTGCTTTTGCAGATTATACTACATGAAAAAATTTATGAGGCTACATCCCCTTTCCAGTCAACAGCATTTGTCCTTTGCTACTGCTCATACTCCTGGCGATTAGCTGTTGTGGGCTCACTTCTCATAGGTTGGTTGGTTTGTGACATTGGGCCATATAATACTGATGATTCCTTCACATTCTACTGAGTGAGGTTACATGTGATCTATAAAGTATAATTTGGAAGAAAATTTGGAGTTGCATCCAGCTTCCCATTAATTATAACCCATAAATGAACTTTCATCATACTTCTGGCACATATCATGACCCGTTTAATTTCTTCCTTTCCTTCCAGGTTAGGTGTGTGTGGGAATTACACAAATAAGTTAATTTTCATTTCCTCCACGTCTCTGTATTTCTTTTATAATGGGTATTCCTTTTGCAAAGAGTCCCTGCACCTTCTTTGCTGTGTATGTATTAAGAGCACAGCTCAGGAGGCAGGCTTAAGCATTGCATACTGGTTGACCTGCGCTTGGCAAATGTCTGCTGCTGGCATTAGATCTCCTGTAATGTGATGCTGCTCAGCGTAAGAACAGCTCATGCCTAACTCTTTGCAGATTGCCTTGCAGCAGGAGGCAACGCCTGTCTAGGGGGGTGTTCATGGTGAACTGGATTGTCCAGCACTGACCATGTGAAAGCACCACAAAAGCGGATGGAATATTTGATGGTTCACGATATTTGGCCATCAGGCTGTTTGGGTGTGATGAGCCTGTGCAGGCTGATCCGAGGTGAGATATATGGGAAGCGTTAGCTCTTGAAGCTTACCTGGAACACTGTTTAAAGCCTGTCTCTGAGCTCAGGCTTGTGGCCGCATCATTTTACATGTGAAGTGATTTGGGCTACGCTACAGTTTCAGCTTCTCAAACTTCATGTAGAGTTGGAGATTGTGAATGGGTAGTATTTGTTTTCAAAGTGGAAACATTGGTTGGTTTGAAGTTTTGCCCTGCCACTCTACTGCCTTTCCATTATTCTCTACTTCTTCATTCATCCAAAAGGTACATGGATTTATTTCATTATATTATTACATAGGTGAGGCATTAGCAATTATTTCATCACGTTCATTATGGCCAAAATGACTTCTCAGTATATTTTTTGTCTGCCTCTCTCATGTTGGTGATGGGAATTAAAAATGCATAATTTTTCTCTTTGCTTGGAGAGAGCTGCTTGTGGTTTCTGTTGAATGTTCTTGGTAGCACTGCAGAGTCTTTCTTTTGGGGCTGCCATGTCTGATGAGTTAACTTTGAAGTGTTTTCCATTTTCTCTTCCCTTTCTGATGGCTGTTGTCTTTGGGCAAACAGATTCATGGACGTTGACCCTGAATCTGAAATACCCAAATCTCAGTGGAGTTAGAAAATTCCTGCTATCTTTGGTTATGAGGTGTTCAAAAGGAAACTGGATATTGGGTCTCTGCTATTAGTCTTTTTCCTTCTTTGTTTTCTGTGTAATGTATAACTGAATATATGCTTCAGCTCAAGAAGATGAAACACTGTCTATTCTACTTGTCATAGTCTGCCTACTGTTTCTTAAGTCTCTGAGAATTACTTGTCCGACCTTAAAATGTAGGATTCTCATCCTACCACATGATGCTACTGGACAGCTCTCGATTTATTAATCCTCTTACCATTGGTCTTCTGCTCCAGTTCCTGACTAGGTCTAATGCTCTTGTCCATTCAGGAGTCTCTTGCAGTCTATTCCTTTCACTAAACTGATAGATTCTTCCGCAGTCAAGATTAAAAAGGGGGATATTAGTGGTTTGCTTTATTTAGTCCTACTGTGGGGAGAAGTGGGATGTTTTCCAGATTATGAGCCCATGTACAGTGACTGAACTGCTTAAAAGTGATTAATGAGCGTGGCTTTTAGTGTTTTCTAAAAAGGAGATAACTGTTCTAAAGGGATATATTCTAAATCTGACCATTTCTCTCCCAAATATTTAATTTGGGGTTTTTAGGTGCCCTAAAATATTACAAATATAGTAAAAAAATGGCAGCTTTACACACTGGGAGTGGTAACAGTCTTAAAAATAGCAGCAGCTGGGCTGAGTGAGCAATTTGCACACTCATACGTCAAATGAGTATGCACCTGCAAAGTGCTGCGTTCATCTCCTTCCCTGCTCCTCCTCTTTGTGAGCCGGCAGGAAATGGAAATTGATGAAAATCTTGCTCTCCAAATACTTCACATCCTAATTTAGTTCAGGTCCCTGCTGGATTCACTGGAGGGGAGCCAGAAAGAAGAGTGCTGTCATCACACACGTGCTAATGATCCAAAGCCAGCGCCCTGCTGCTGTGGCTCAAGGGGGCTTTTTGTCTCTCTGATAGGTTTTAAAAGAAAGAAGGATTCATAAATGGGTTTGACTATCATGTTCTGCTGCTTTAAACATAGGACTTGCTATCACTACTGAGGTGTCTTCGCGCTTTTGAATAGAGCAGCATCGAAGCAGTTTTGCATGTAGCTTTGAGGCTGCTGTTTCAGAACAGTTTAGAATTGAAATACCTCAAATAATCCTTTAAAATACAGACTTTTGTGTGTGTGTGTTGTCAATGACCAGCAGGTACAAGCTTTTGGAGTCAAAATTAGAATCCACGCTTAAGAAGTCTCTTGAAATAAAAGAAGAGAAAATTGCTGCTCTGGAGGCACGTTTAGAAGAATCAACGAATCTAAACCAGCAGCTCCGTCAGGAACTTAAGACAGTAAGAGAATGATAATTTTTTCTATAAGATTAGTTACTCCCATATCAGTTATTGTTATTTCTACACTCAGCCTTGTGTGGGACAACAGAAGGTGGGCACTGTTCAGGTGATGTAAAGCAGGACAAAGGCATGACTGCATTTTAAGACTGCAGTGATACGGGCCCAGTCTTGAAATCACACGAGAAGTTGATGAGTTTATTCATTGGTCATAGACTGTGTCAGGTGGATGAATAATCTGAGGTTGATTTCATTTGGGATGTCAGAAGCAGTCATTTCCAATTACATGTTCTGATCTGAGCATGCCATGAATAGCACAAGTGGGCTGGTTAAAAACTGAAATACAGTCTCGTTTGTTGTAGGACTTCATAGTAAGTGGGGGGGATAAAGCTGAAAGCATTGAAATAAAATAGAAAATAGAGGTCTTTTTCCTTTAGAAACTCATTAGGGTTAAGCTATCCATATCCATAAATATCTTGTACATCATCTCCCCAGTCATATGCAAAAAGCAGATCTACAAAAACGGTGATGTAGCACTTTCTGCTCTTTGAAAGATGGTATGCTCATGTAGTCAGTTAGGATGTAGAAAATGGAAAAGGCTGAACCTAATGTAAGTTGTCCTAAATAATTTCAGGTGAAAAAGAACTATGAAGCTCTCAAGCAAAGACAAGAAGAGGAAAGGATGGTTCAAAGTTCTCCTCCGAGAAGTGGGGAAGAAAATCAGTCTGTCAATAAGTGGGAGAAGGAAAACCAGGAAACTACTAGAGAGTTATTGAAAGTTAAAGATAGATTAATTGAAGTGGAGAGGAATGTAAGATGTGTTTTTAAATACTATTCTGATTTTAGCTATTTATTGTGAGTTGTTCCAGTAATATAAATGAGAGGATTTTTAAGGAAATGTGCAATTTATCACCTACTTGATGAACCAAGCAGAATCTGAGTTAAATATAGTTTGTGAAGCATCTGGATTGTGCTGTAAAGCACTTGACCAGCATATAAAAGGAAATGTGGAAACCTGAATTTGCTCTTTTGAATCCACAAATATCTCTAAATCCCTCTTACATGATCCTTATTTAAATGAGTCATGGAGATTTCTCTACTATTTCTCCATAGGTACAATAGCAGTTACCTATTTTTTCAATCTTAACCTGTAGTGATAATACTGCTGTGTTACTTGGTTCTACCAGATGATTTACAGTTGTGTTCCAGCATGTAAATCTCTGTGCAGTCATGCTGCTTCATTTGCTTAGGAGAAACGAACTCTAGTTTAAGTGTTCACTTCAGTAAACAGCTTTGAACTCTCATTTTCATTATATTTCCTTTAATGTTCGAAGAATGCCACACTGCAGGCAGAGAAGCAAGCACTCAAGACACAATTAAAGCAGCTTGAGACACAGAACAGCAATCTGCAGGCTCAGATTCTTGCACTTCAGAGACAGACAGTTTCTCTACAGGAGCAAAATACAACTCTACAAACTCAGAATGCCAAACTGCAGGTAATATTTTCCTGGTTTGCTTTCAAAACAAAAATGAATGCAGAGGGTTTTTTCACATGAAAGCCTTTAAAGCTAATGGCAATAACGTAGTTAAAGTCACATTTTGCTTCTGGTACTGACATGGAAAAGAAAATGATGTGCAAATAATCTGCACTAAAAGCAGTCAATATTTTGTTTGCTGTTGAATAACAGCATCTATAGAAGTTGGTTTTAATCTTTCATGTTTGTCCAGTTTAAAGTCCTAACTTTATCCTTGGAGTGGAGAAAATTCTCTTACCCAGTCTTCTAAGATATTTTTCTGTTTATATTTCTTTTGTACTTCTAAATTAGATCAGGGAAATAAGGTGTCCAAAGAGACACATAAAAACTGCGCAAGTATGTGAAGATTGAGTTCAGATAACCATGCCAAGTGCAAGGTCCTCCACCTGGGTCGGAGCAATCCCAGGCACAGCTCCAGGTTGGGCAGAGAAGAGATTCAGAGCAGCCCTGCGCAGAAGGACTTGGGGGTGTTGGTTGATGAGAAAATGAACATGAGCTGGCTGCAGTGTGTGCTTGCAGCCCAGAAACCAACCGTATCCTGGGCTGCATCAAAAGGAGTGTGACCAGCAGGTCGAGGGAGGTGATCCTGCCCCTCTACTCTGCTCTTGTGAGACCTCACTTGGAGTACTGTGTGCAGTTCTGGTGTCCTCAACATCAAAAGGACATGGAACTGTTGGGACAAGTCCAGAGGAGGGCCCCGAGGATGATCAGGGGACTGGAGCACCTCCTGTATGAAGATAGGCTGAGAAAGTTGGGGCTGTTCATCCTGGAGAAGAGAAGGCTGCGTGGAGACCTCATAGCAGCCTTCCAGTATCTGAAGGGGGCCTATAGAGATGCTGGGGAGGGACTCTTCATGAGGGACTGTAGTGATAGGACAAGGGGTAACGGGTTCAGACTTAAACAGGGGAAGTTTAGATTGGATGTGAGGAAGAAATCCTTTACTGTGAGGGTGGTGAGGCACTGGAATGGGTTGCCCAGGGAAGTTGTGAATGCTCCATCACTGGTGGTGTTCAAGGCCAGGTTGGACATAGCCTTGGGTGGCATGGTTTAGTGTGAGGTGTCCCTGCCCCTGGCAGGGGGGTTGGAACTGGATGATCTTAAGGTCCTTTCCAGCCCTAACTATTCAATAATTCTATGATTCTATGATTCTATAATTCAGAGGCATGGAAATGAGTGACCATGGGCATTACAAAAGTGATTGCTCACAGTCTTGCATCTCTTACAGCCAAAATTCAGATCTCATTCTTCATTTAAGAGGGTTATGAAATACATAGCTTGTTTTCCTCTGATAAATGAAATATTCTTGCTAATGGATGTAAATGCTTTTTTGAGCTCTGAGAATTAAAACTACTTAGAGAGGGAATGCAAAGTCCACAAATCAGCAGAAATAGTAAACAGTGTCAGGAATGATGGAGGGTGGATGGAAATCCAGGAGTGAAGGAGTCTTTAAATGAGTAAACACAATGCATTTGGTGGACGTCTCAAGTTATCCTCCTGCCTCTTTCTGGAGAGCAGGATGTGGTTGTACCACAGATGCACTTTCCATCTTCCACACTGAAATCTGATTAGTGCGCTCCCTTTTGTAGCTGGCAAGCCAGGAATGGAACAGAGCAGCGGCGCACACACTGTGTCTTGTCATTAAAAACCTAGTGGATGTGGGCATGGAAATGCACCATTTTAAACAGATGAGGACATATCTCTGGGATTCAGAACTCTTTGAGGGTTTTGTAATGCCATTTGTCAAAAGAAATATCTACATGGTTCCTTTTTGTCATGAATTGCGCAGCAGCACAGGCCTTTCCTATTGGGTAAACCTGGAGAATGAATTAACTGCAGGTATGGCAAGTATTGAGGCACTGAGTTGGGAGAAGGAAGCATTTTTTACCTTTATGTTAAATTAAGCATTTTTGTGGTGAGCTTCACCAAGCAATGTAATTTCTGTTGCTGGGAGTGACTGGGTGATGCTACACCCAACAGACAGAGAATGGGAGTTATTTTCTTCCTCACATTCAGCTGGTTTTGCTCATAGCTTCAGGCAAGTTGCAATACAACTGTCCATCAAGTCTGAATCAAAATGAAAGGTGAAATATGTTCATGAAAATAAAGAGTGATGTAACTATTCTGAAGTGCAGACTAAGCTGCTCTACATAGACTATGTCAGAACTGTCCTTAGGCAACTGTTATTCTACTGTTCCTTCCAGTTCCCGTAAGGAGCATGGATGAGAAAAGATGTCTTAAAGGACAACTGGGAATTCTGAGCTACATCAAGCTCGGGCTTCAGTCTGGGAAGTTTCACAGCATGCACATGCCATCAGACATTACTTCATTTCCAGTGAAAGGTTCAGCTTTCTCATCTGTAACAAAGAATGCCGCAGTTCCAACAGAAAGGGATTTGTTCCTTAGTAACAGCGTGCACTGGAGTGATAGATTTTGGGTTTTTTCCCTTAATAGATACCCTGAGGGTATTAGAAGCCTCAGTAGTTTGTGTTTTTCATGTCTTGAATAGGAAAGAGAAGGAATCTAGCCTAACACAGGTCAGATGACAGGCATGTTAAGTATCAGCCATTCTTGTAAGATCTCCGATGATTAGTTTAGGTTAAGCTTTCCAGAGGCACAGAAAGTAAAGTTGTTGTTACTGTTTTGGGTTTTTTTATCTAACTGTTGAAGGCTTTAATGTGTTAATAGACATTAATACTCTTCTGACATAATCAGTGGAGGAGCTGTACACCAGCTCTCACAACATGTACATGGTGACCAAGTGACATTACTGCTGTTGGAAGAGAACCAGGAATGGCAGATCCTCAGTAAAACAGAATATGGGTAGTTCCTTCCAGTGCTATTGTTTTATTTCCGTTACTCTCTGTTAAATGAATGCTACTGTTTGAAGTCTCGTTGTAAAGAATATGTGAGTACAATAAGAATTTTGTGGGGACCATAGAGATTCTGTTCAATAAAGACTAAAAAAACCCAAATTATGCCACTATGAAAGTTCATCTTATTTTAGTCATATCAGGAAAATGTGCTTCTCATCTGGACAGCACTTTAACAGATATTTGAAGGTAAATAATAGTTTGATATCCTCCCTCCCATGTCAATAACTTGAAGGTTGCTAAAATGCTAAGGATTAAACTCAGGAAATCTCTCAATAGGAGGTGATAGACAAAGGTAATCCAGACTGTGGAATTAACTTGCAACTCTTGTCAAATGTTTCTGACTGCAGGTTGAAAATTCCACCCTTAACTCTCAAAGCACATCTCTTATGAACCAGAATGCACAACTGCTGATCCAGCAGTCTGCTTTAGAAACTGAGAATGAATGTGTGCTCAAGGAGCGTGAGGATCTGAAGTCACTGTATGATTCACTTCTCAAAGACCATGAGAAACTGGAGCAGCTGCATGAGCGCCAGGCTTCGGAGTATGAATCTCTGATTGCCAAGCATGGGAGTCTGAAATCCGCACACAAAAACCTGGAGGTGGAGCATAAGGACTTGGAAGATAGGTAAATACTAATGGACATAAGTGAAATTAGTCTGCAATTCCTGAGGAAAAGCCACTGTATAACTAGTATGAATAAAATTAGTAATAAATGCAACATTAAGATCTTTAAACTTTGAAACTTTTCCCCAAAATTCCATATTGTCATTCCACAAAAAAGTAACTTCAGTATTAATTTTGCTTGCAGGTACAACCAGTTGCTGAAACAGAAAGTGCAGCTGGAAGAACTGGAGAAGGTACTCAAGGTAGAGCAGGAGAAGATGCTGCAGCAAAGTGAAAAGCATGAAACTGTAGCAGCAGAGTATAAAAAACTCCGTGATGAAAATGAAAGGTAAAGCAGAAGTCAGATACAGAATGGTGCATATGGAATACATTACACATAAAATAACACACATATTCCGATACAGATTATGTGTTTTAGCAGAGCTCTGAGCACTTGCTAGTACAGTTTAAATAAGTGTTGTATCCTCTCAGATTTCTTAATGCCTGATGCTGCAATTGAGGCCATTTACAATTCACACCTTACAGCAACTCCTCTTGTTGGTCTGTGATGCAGTCTTTTTAGAAAGACTGAATAGGAAGAAACCAAACTCAAACCCACAAAATGTAATTATTATATCCTGAGGATACTGAATTCCGCATACTATCTTCAGGAATGGCAGGCCAAGCACAATGCAGCATGGTTGTGAGCTGTAGAGGGAGCAAACCACTCCGCATGAGTTGCTTAAGGGGCAAGATAATTGAGGTTAATACCAGTAAGAGTAGAACCACAGTGGGTGGTGAAGCCCTGCTTGACCCCTGCAACTGAGATACGGCTTGCCGTAAGTACTTAGGTTTAACAGTAGTATTTACATAGCATGATACTTCCCCCCTCAAGCAGAGGCATTAAGATTTGTTCATCTGGCAAAGAGGCTCACAATTAAATGCCTCCTACCTTTGGTGTTGCGTGAGGAGGATTAGTAGGGGCTGGAGGTTGTTTTTAGAAAGGGACATGGCCAGGCCCAGCAGGGACAGAGGGAGCCCAGAATCAGTATATGAACATCCATCATTGCCAGAGTTTGGATTGTTCCTAGTAATTACTGGTTTGTGCTGGGAAGAAATTCTAGCTTGTGTGTAAGACGCTTGTTTTTTGAAAAGCAGGATCTTAAAACCAGTTGTGATGTCTGCATTTAGGAATCCTGCTTTATTTTTAACCATACAGAGAACCCAGAGTGATTGGCTTAAATCAGAATGCATACCTAGGAAAGTTAGACTGAGATGACTTACCTACAGTATGTGATAGCAAGAAACGGTTATATGGGTTCTATGGAGTAGCAGAGAGCATTCCCTCTGAAACATGAGTACACTTCCTTCTATCTGCATGTATTCTTTCATGATGTCTTTAATTCCAGGCTTACTCACACCTACAGTCAGCTCTTGAGAGACAACGAAGTTCTCCAAACTGATCATAAGAATTTGAAAACACTATTGAACAATTCCAAACTGGAACAAACTCGATTAGAAGCTGAGTTTTCCAAACTCAAAGAACAGTACCAACAACTGGATATTACATCAACAAAGCTAAATAATCAGTGTGAGGTATGTGAGAATTATGCTGTTATCATGACTGATATCACTGTAATATTCATATAAATGTATTTTTAGATTCATAGAAACCTTATGAAGTGCTTGAGAATTAATCACTGGGTTTATAGATAATGAAGTGGGTCTGAAGTCAGTAATTTGCCTCTTGTGCAGGCAATACAAAAACTGGGGCTCATGTTAGGTAAACTGATTTAAGTTATTTAAAGCATCAAAGAGTCTTTTATCAGTTGAGTCATGATTTAGTTTTCTGTTTGATTTGAGTCCCTTTGTAGACCCCAGTTTTCTTGATAATCTCATTCTCTGTGTGTAAATATGCTCACATATATATGCATGTACCATTTCATGTATTTTAACAGCTGCTTAGCCAGCTTAAAGGAAATCTGGAGGAGGAAAACAGACATCTACTAGATCAAATTCAGACATTAATGCTACAGAATAGAACATTACTTGAGCAGAATATGGAAAGCAAGGATCTCTTCCATGTAGAGCAAAGGCAGTACATGTGAGTCTTTAAAACAATGAAATTATTGTCTTTAGGGCAGTTACAGTAATACTTCTTTAAAGCTTCTGTTTCATATAGAAATCGGCATTCTGAAATGTGCTACTTCTGAAATGTTTCTCTTTTTAAAAGACAAATGTAAATTATATATGAAAAGCAGATAAACTACAAACACACTACTGGTTCTGAAGGCTCAGTGCAACTGTGTTCATTGCTGATGATGCAAATGAGGACCAAAAATGTTATGTATTCCTCATTCTGCTACAAGCAAAGTTTCTGGGTTGACTTGAATTTGAGAGAAATTTGATTCCGTTAGAGCCTCTGTACACTTTGTTATTATTCAAAAAGGGGGAAAGTTCTGTTGTGTAATACAAGCAAATGGATTTTTTTCAAGTTTATATCGTAACATTAAATGTAAGGCTGTTGGTTTGCTGTATCTTTCCTGAGTTTTCAGTAAGAAACAAGTCTTATACAAGAATTCCTCATAAGTGACAACTCTGAGAGAACAGCTATCTAAAGGAACGTGCTACTCACACGTTATACATGCATTTTTGAAGCATGCGTTATCATTGATTTCTGTTAACAGTGACAAGCTGAATGAATTACGGCGACAGAAGGAGAAACTGGAGGAGAAGATAATGGATCAGTATAAATTTTATGAGCCATCTCCACCAAGAAGGTACTGATGAACGTGATCTAAGCACAAGTCTAAGCCATGACATACCTGTTCTGCTCCAGCTGAAAATCAATATCCCTTTAAGCTTCAGGGGAGCAGAATCACGTCTGTGTTCTTGCTTACAAAGCAGGAAAAGTCTGGAGGAATGAGTGGTGTATCATTAATGCTATCGATGTGCTGTGTCATTGGTAACAGAAGGGGCAACTGGATCACTCTGAAAATGAGGAAGCTGATAAAGTCCAAGAAGGATGTTAACAGAGAGCGCCTCAAGTCCATGACTCTTACACCCACCCGCTCAGAGTCCAGTGAGGGCTTCCTGCAGCTGCCCCACCAGGACAGTCAGGATAGCTCCTCTGTGGGCTCCAACTCTCTGGAAGATGGGCAGACCTTGGGCACCAAAAAGAGTAGCAGTGAGTACTGCAAAACATTTGTTCTTCTATGGGTAATCCTTGGCTAAACGTCTTTTTGATGTGACTGAAAGTTAAGAGGTGCTGGAAAAGGCTCTGTGTTTTGGAGGATTTAAGTCTTTAGGAGTGAAGCCTGAAGTCATTTATTAATGACAGGTTTATACCGACTTCTTGCAAACTCCTTGAGTGTTTGGGCAGGATCTAGTTCTTAGCATATCTTCAGCTCTAAATACTAAAATGCATTTGCAGTGCTGGGATAAGCTGAAGCAGGTGCTGTTCCTGGGTCAAGCGAGCAGAATCCTGGATAGAATGTCCGATGCCACCACTAGAACCCTTTTCTGTTTGTCCCTCTTGTCCCAGCATGAACCTTTCCCCTTGCCTTGGAAGTGCTTTCCAAGCTGTGGCTGTGCTACCATCCTTTAGCTGCCAAATAGATCTGTGTCTGGAGGTTTTTCTCCAGCATCTCACAAAGCCGATGATGAAGAACTTTTGTACTGTTTGAATAGGCAATAGGAAGAGGCAGTTTAGAGACATAACCTGTTAAGAAGCCTGAAGATTGGAGTTAAGGGCTGAGGGAGACTGAGGAGGGTTACAGAGGTGTGGATAGATCCAATATTCCAGACGCAAGTTGCTCACCTTGCAAGAGCCCAACGGCTGTCACGTTGGGATGCCCATTGTAAAAGGCCACATTCTGTGCGGTGTACCCGTTTATTATCTATAGTTTTTGTAATCCATTCGTGGCATGACTCATAAACTGCCCAATTTCTCTCAACTTGAGAGATAATATTGCAGCCCCGTTATCAGGTTGGAATGATTCCATTTAATAGTTATGCACCAAAAGCATTTTGGCTGTGCGTGTAAAAGCATCAGGATATGCGTGTGTTAACAGTCACTTTTGCAATGCTTTTATAAATGTAATGTCTTGGGTTTCAGAAGACAGCAGATTGGTCTCCTGGCTTCCGTGCCAACTCTGAATTTGCTGTGTTAGAACTGATTGAAGCCATGATGATGCATTTTTAGTTCTGTACTTCCTGCAGAAGCTTAGTCAAAGCTAAAACCATCTAAAACCACTATGCCAGGGGATCTTAAAATCCAATTTGTGAGTATTTTTTTGAATAACTGAAGAAAAGAGTAAGTTTGAGGTTACGTTTTACCACTTTCTTGCTAATTTGGCTTTTTTCAGTGAGGGTCTGTTAAGGTTCAAAACAGGTACTTTTGAATTGAAATAAGCAACTGTTGCTTTTACATCTCACCTGAAGTCTTGTGGAACTCGGGAATGGCTGAAGCTACAGTGGATGTGTTTGCAAGTGTGTTAGTTTGAATCCAGAGTGTGCATGCTTTGGTTCAGACCATCCACATCCGTGTCAGTGGTTTCATGTTCTGGAAGGGCTCTTGTGTGTGACAGTTTTCTCTGCATGATACCTGGGACCTTGTAGTGTGCAGTTACCTCCTGGTGGAGCCACGGTTGAAGTTACCATGGCTGATCCTCAGAGAGGTTTGAAGTTGTTCAGACCTCATTAATTTCTGCTCCATGGACTTTGTTCATGTTCCCCTTCATCCCAGTGTATTTATCCACACACTGGAAGGGCTGATCTAATCCTGGATCCTAACCTTCCTCCATTGCACATCGCCATGGAAACCACAGGTTTTGATAGAATTTGGAGGACTGATGTGCCAATTCAGTGCTGACAGTTTGCATCTCACAAAGCAGGATTGTATCTTGGTGTGAAGTACCAGTAATGGTGCACATTTTGCAGCCTGTTTCTCCTGCTTTAAGAACAACTGTTAAATCCCAAATATCAGGACACTGTGGCTTTCTTTTCTGTAAGAAGTGGCTTGGCAGTAGCAGCTTCCACTGAAAGAAGCTACAAGAGAAAACCTCTAAGTTGCTCCCTGTCCACGCATGTGCTCAGCTGTTGTAGCTTTCCACGCTGGTTGAAGGCAGCTTTGAGTATGGGGAGAGACAGGTTCTGTTGCACCCTGATCTCCTATGTCTGGGGATGGAGATGGTTCCAAAGGAAGGCAGCTAACATTCCCCGTATGGCAGTCCCTGGCACACATCACGGTATTCTCCAAGGCCAGAAGACAGAGTAGCTGATGTGAAGTGATCTCTGAGGTGTGTAGGTTTCCTACCTCATATCCCCTGTCACAGAAAGCAGGAGATACTGACTCCAAAAAGAGCTATCCTGCTACTACCACTGCTGACAGATAGGTTCTCTGCGTGAGATCTGTGGATTTTCTTCTTTGGAAGCTGGTGATGGAGGCTGCTTTCCTGCTGCAGGACACTTCCTGATGCAGATGTTTTCAAGAGACCTTGAAACTCTCATCTGCAGAGACGGGTGATCTTGGAGCAAAAATCAGGCTACCCTGTTCTGCAGAGGCAACAGCACCTGAGGTCTCAGAGTGCCTGAAGTCCTGTGGGTCTTGAGGTGCTCTGGAAAGGAGGGGAGGACACATCGTGTCATAGTGGGAAGAGGAAGTGGTATATTGGGCTCCATTTTCTACTACCAAAGCATTCTGAAGATGTCTACCTGGCGTTTTCTTGTGGCGTGGACAAAGTGATTGATTGGAGGATTTTGATACTGTCCATAGAGAATTCCCCGGAGTATTTCTGGCAAACAGTAGGAAGATCGCAAAACGGGAGGTTTCCTGAGCAGTGGAGGAATTCCGCAGTACTCATCATTCATTCTCAGCTCAGGAAGCAAGAACATGTTCCCAGAATACTGAGAAGAGAAAGAAAAGCTGATGAACTGGAGTTTTTGGAGTAGCTGCTGACTATGACAGAAATAGTCTTTCTGCCATCCTGGCTTTGAAGCCTGGTGGAATAAAGGTGTAAAGAGCTCAAGTTGCCTAAGGTAGACCGTGGTGCCTGTTTGCTCCTGCTGTAGCTTGGCCATTCCAGTGGTTTTGTGCGGGACGTTTCTTTAGTTGTATTCTATGCAGAATTCCCTCAGGTAATTGCTCCACTCCAGGAGGTTGCGTTTTGCCAGGGGGCAGGTTTTGATGGATGATTTCCAGGACATCGATAGTTGCAGCGGAGTTTTCTCTTTGGTGCAGTTGCTCAGAGCCATAAATCACTCCTCTGGGAGGGATCTGTGTTAATGAGCAAGTGTCACAGGTGACTTCAGCGAGTCTTGGACATCCTCTGTGTGCTTTTTAGGAAGATTTGGGTGGTCATTTCTAATGAAGAGGGATCAGATATCTGTAAAGTATTATAGAGTGATAGGGGGGGTTGTCTATAAAGGGTTATAGAAGGCACAGAGAATCATTTTTCACCATGATGGCAAAAAGTAGAGCAGGACTGCCTCTTTGGTTTGATGGGATTAATGCTAAAACTGATTATTTACCTGTTAGAAAACTAGTCTGATGCTGTGCCTCATGCTCCTTTGGCAGGGTTCTATATACTATTAGATAAACAACACACATCTCCTTTGTGGGAGGTTCAACAGTGCCTCTGCTGTTTATGAGCCAGGCACCATCCACGCTTATGTTGGTTTTGGCTTGTTTCCTCAGGGTCTACAAGAGGAGGAAAGCTTTATTGATCTGATAAAACCCAAACCAAAATAACTGCTTATTTTGAAGTACATACAAGTATATGTACATGATAAAATATATTTGTATCTATTATATATACCCAAATGCTGTATACTTCTGTATTGCATAATTCACTATAAGTGCAAACACAGAATAATATGGAGATTGAAACTATAGATCCCTCTCCAGTTTAGATAGAGAGGGTGACGTCCTTCTCTTTCAGGGCAGTTCATGTGCACTTATAAATGCATATGTATATATAATGCTCTAAAAACGAAACTGCTGTATAACAAGCTGCTGGTACTGCAGAAACCCAGTGTAAATCACAAAGTACATGTCCCAGAAGTGACTCGAGGGAGATGACATGAGCAGATCTTGGGCTGATAGACTGGGCTTTCAGACCTTCATAAAGGATGCTGGTCGGTAATTCCATGATGGATTTCTTTATGGATCTTTCCATGCCAGTCATTTGCATGTGGCTCCTGTGTGCTTGGCAGCTGGCTGACACCTCTATCTGGTGATTCAAAAAGCAAGTGTTACTAGTGCAGAAGAGCTGAATCTAAGCACTAGATTCACTTGGGATCCCCCCTCCTTTGTCTTGCAATACTATTTGTAACTTTAACTCTCTTTTCTGGTATTTTATATATATTGTATAGACCTCAATTTTCTCGTAGCCCTCCCAAAATGTTACAGCAACACTCATATTTGGATTTAATTCTTCTATTTTTATCTGAATCTGTTATTTCAGCTAAAAGATTTGGTCAGTCCCATTCCAGCCCATAAACCGTGACTTTCCTTTTCCTGTTACAGATTGGAAGTGGATTATTTCAGTAAAACACTGAAATCACTGCACACAAGCAGCAGATTGAACATCAGGTCCATGTCATTTACCTACAAGACAGTAGATAACCAAAGTCATCAGTTAGCAGACAATGTGGCAAATGAAGCCTGATGATAGATTGGGTCCTATTAGAGATGCAGGGCAAGGCATTACAGGAGTGCTTAATCTCAAAAAGTAACGATGTGAACAGACTTTAAGGCAGAATTGTACTTAGTTGCTTTCATTTTAAGCTTTTTTGCTTCACATTTTTATGTTCAAGAAATGTTATTTTTCACAGTAAAAACTAGATAATCCTCTATTTCTATAGTAGTCTGCAAAGAAGTTACCTTTATGTTTTCCAAGAGCTTGGCACTTAACTTTCAAAGCGTATTACACCTTCACCATTATTTTCAGTGCATTTCTGAGGTTGTTAAGGTTTTCCTAGTGTAGTTTTCATATTTCAGTGTAGCTTTCATGTTTCATTATCACACAGAAGCATGAGAACGATAGCGTGTAGCGTAGCTTAAACTCAGACATTCATTTCTGTCCTTAGTTTCAACATTTAACTTCCATCTGTTCTTCTCCCCTTTTTTCTTTCATTTCCCTGTTTCCGTTTTTCCTCATGCTATGACATTAAAGTGGTTGCACTGAAAAGACTGCCCTTTTTGAGGAACAGACCGAAGGAAAAAGACAAAATGAAGGCCTTCTACCGTCGCTCCATGTGTAAGACTTTCTGACAGTTCAGCTTCTTCTCAATGGCTACTCTGGCTTCCATGACTAATTTTTCACTAACCTCTCCCTGGACTGCGCTGTATTGTACCTCCTCTTCTGCAATGTGCAAGTCCTGCTACAGTATAAGGAGCTGGAGCTTTTCCCTTTTTCCCTTTTTTTTAAACCTTGGCGCTGAATACTTTATATATGTGCACACCCCCCCCCAATACTATACCCCCACTATACATGCACATGCACGTACATATATATGTATTCAGTGCATTGTGACTGCATATATTTGTATACATAGTTGTCTATATACACATGTCTATGTGTATATAAATTGACAGTGCACTCTGTTAAACTAAATAGTTGCAAATCACATATTTCATAAGGCTTTTGTTAAGAAATCACTGTAATCTGTTGTTTAAAGGAAGGGTAGGAGGTAGTGCGAGGCTCTATGATGGTCTGTCACTCTTCAAGTATCCATCAGTTGTTGTTGCCAGAGTGTTTCTATTCAGTTGATTTATTTGGTTTTCCAATGAGGGGTGGACAGTTTTCTCTGGGTATTGTGCAGTGAAGGGGAATATCATCAGATGTCATCTTTTCCAGACCCTTTTATTTGTTGTTATGTGAAATCCAGTATCCCTGCAGTAACCTGCACCGTACAAGGATCCCGTATCACTGTTGACATCATGTTGTATTACATCTTTGCCCATTTTATCCTTCTCCATTCCATTTGCCCATTGCAAACAGTGAATCAAAGCTTCTAACACGCATACTGCAGCGCAAGCATGGCGATTATACCTAATAAAAGCAGTTTTAAGACCCATACTGGGCTGAAAGGAGTCGCTTGATTTACACCACTCCTCACTCATTGAGCCGATTGCATGTCATAACACGAATGATTTTGTGCTTGTATCTTCCAGTATTCAATATGCTTTAATGCTTAGAAAACTGTCCAACGTTTTGCAGTACAAAATAAGACCAGAAGCGAATACATTGACCACGCTGATCATTTGCTTTCATTTGCATCCCAGCCATGAATGACCTGGTGCAGTCCATGGTCCTAGCAGGAGGACAATGGACAGGTAGTTCTGAGCATCTGGAGGGTCCTGATGATATATCTGCGGGTAAAAGGAGGAAGGAGTTGGGAGCTATGGCCTTCTCTACTACAGCTATCAACTTTGCAGCTGTCAACTCTTCTGCAGGCTTCAGATCCAAGCAGTTGCTAAATAATAAAGGTATAGGCAGAAGCTTTTTGCACCGTGCCGTGACTATGTGTAACAGCCATTTCATGTAAATACTGGGTTTACTTATAAGTTGTTCCACAGCAAGCAACTTCAGTAAATTGAGTTGCAGTGCTAAAGATGTTGCATAGGTTTAATAACTGTGGTTATATAAAGTGTTTGTGGGTTTTTCCTACAGCGTGTTACCTAAGTAAAACTGGATTGGTTTGAAAAATGCCTCAGTATATTTTACACATTTCAATAATCTTTTCATTTCCTTTCATTGTCCATCTTCTTTTATGTCTCTGTGTATAGATACTACATCCTACGAAGATGTAAGTCCACAAGGTATTAGTGATGATTCTAGTACAGGATCGAGAGTTCATGGTAAGAGGTGAACTTTAACTAACTGAATTAAGGATATATGAATGTTAACCAGCTTTGCAAAGAAGAGTGAATGGCATGGTTAGGAGTGAGCATGCGTTCTGTGATTTGCCTCTCTTGAATGTGTAGTATCATTTCTTCAGATCGTTCTTTTCTTTCTTAACTACAACATCAGATATTCTGTATCTCTGGTAGATATTCTATCTAGTAGAAAGTATCTATGAAGTGCATCTGAACAGGATCAAAACATTTTCCCTTTAAGAATTTATTTGGAGTTAATAGTAAAAGAAAAGAAGCTCTAATTTCCATCCTAGAAGCCGTTTTTAACCCAAATCCAAATCTGGCCTGATTATTCAAGCGTTTATTCTTCAGTGAAACCTAAATTTGTCGTGTATTTCATAAAATCGTTGCCTTCAAGCCACGCTTGAAGTGAAAGCTGAGATAGATTATGTAGAAGTGAAGCTTTAATACTTACAATGAGCAGGAGCACAGACCTTTCTGGGGACAGTAACAGCGCGTTTCCTTGTGTTGCATAGGAGTGCAGGCCGTTATCTGTGCAGATGCTCTTGCTCCTCCTGTTGGTGGCATTTCAACTCTGTGCAAGGTTCCTTGTCAAATCTGTTGTAAGTGACCTGCTCACCAGCCGCTTGCTGCACGCCCTTCACCTGCAAACCCTGGTTTCCCACTAACCAGCCTGTTTCAACTCTAAACATACACTCTGTTTCTCTATTTCTCTTTTCCTCTCCCTTGTACCTTTACTATTCCTGTAGTGCCCTTTCCCAAAGTGTCCTCTTGGGCTGCCTGGAAATCCCTTCGCTTTCTGATGTGTAAGAAACCACTTTGTTGGCAATGGGCATGCTCAGCCTGTGCAGTAGTGCATGATCCTGCCTCTGAGCATTCTGCGAGCAGAATGTGGAGGTGCCGTGCCGCCCGCTGTAACTTGGTTCCTCATCGTGTCTCCTCATTTCCCATTTAGCTTCCAGACCAGCCAGCCTTGATAGTGGCAGAACATCCACTAGCAATAGCAATAACAATGCTTCACTCCATGAAGTCAAAGGTATGCTGTAGGTGAATTCACATACGTGCTTCATGTCCATTGTTTTCTCTGTAAGATCATCTGTTATAGGTTAAAATAAGTAAAGGATAAAAGAATTCCCAGTAAACACCCCAGATTGATTTTCTTTAGGTGTTTTAAAGCCTTTATTCCTTAAGTTAGGAAAGGCTACTTAATATAACTTAATGTTTTTCATAAATACTAAAAGGGTGATATTAGTTACAAACTATTGTAAACCAAACCTAACCCAAGGAAGAATGTTACAGAATAAGAACTCCCCCAAATTACTTTAAAATGGCTCATTTGGAAGCAAGGAATTGCTTCATTATGTTTTTTTCTCCTAGTATCCTACTGCTGTAAAGCTCTGTGTGTAACACACAAACTGGACAAAATGGCAGCTGAAATACCAGCCCGTAGTCGTCTGTATCTGTTTCTAAAGGATGGATAACATCCCTGGATTTAGCTGCATCCTTTACATTTCATTTATCATGAGTCCTGAGACATTTTTGGTTATAATGGAAATAATAATCTAGCTGGAGACCATTGGACATACGAGACTAGAATGCTGCCAGCTCAAGGCTTCATTTAATACTAGTGGTTTGCATTAATGAAACAGCATCAGATTGGAAGCTCAGAGCTGAATGCCAGCTCGAGATTTGGATTGGTTTTATTATGAGTTTAGTTTGTGTCTGTTCCATGATTCTTCGGGGTTCTCCTCGCCCCGGTTTCTGTGCAGCATTGGAAATTTCATTCTTCAAAGTTAATTTCATTTCTTGGGAATAACGTGACATAGGAAACACTTGATCTTTCATCAGTATTTTTCAAGCAATTCTCAATTACTGAGAAATAAAAAGAATTGGTGCTGTGGGATTCATTTTGCATTGGATGCCATGTGCTTCCTTTAGGCCGCACTTGTCAGAAAGCAGAAGTAACAGCAGAAGCTGTGGGAGAAGCAGCATTCCTAAATTGTCCTCATTGAAGAGCTGTGTTTAAGAAAACATTTTCTTTCCATTCCATGCTTTGTATTTCATTTAATGTAAAACTCGTTACTGGTACAGTAGAGCATGTGCCTCACAGTGATGCTGAATAAGAATGGAGGCTCCTCTTTAGCCTCTTGGAACATGATGTTACGTAGGTGGAGGCCCAGATTATAAGTGAGAGGTAGGGGTTGTATTCAGAAACCCCCATGATGTTTAAAGAGCTGTTAAGAGGTAAGTCAGGGGAGCGCAGTTGTGTTAATCTGCTTGGTTTGAGTAAGAAAGGACAACTGGCTTTAGTATTTTAAGTGGAATTTGTTAATTGAATCTGTTACTGTTCCAGATGTGAGCACGGTTGTGGAATCACTGAATGCCATTTGCCCCAAAGCAGGTGCAGTTCACAATCAGAGCAGGCCCCAGAGCCACAGCAGCGGGGAGTTCAGCCTGCTGCACGAGCATGAGGCATGGTCCAGCAGCAGCAGCAGCCCCATTCAGTACCTGAGGGGTCACACGAGGTCTAGTCCTGTGCTGCAGCAGCGAACCCCCGAGACGCTGGATGCTCGTGGCAGACACATCAGAGCGGGTTCCCCTGGAAGTGAAGTCGTGACCCTGCAGCAGTTTCTGGAAGAGAGCAACAAGAGCACCTCCAGTGAGGTTAGTTTAGTGGATGCTTTAACTACGATATCCCATGCGCAGTTAACGGAAGGCTCAGAGTGAGTAGAGTGGCTGTAGAACTGTGTGGGGTCACAGATTGTGTCTGCATTAAGGAGTGGCGCAGATGGTATCCTGATAAACTGCACTCACTGTGTTACACGCAAAATCAGTTGGGATTTTGCTGCTTAACTCTTTCCAGGTTACTGAATTAGGTGGGAAAGTCCATCTCTGTTGCACAAAACCAACACTTGGTACACGCACCAGAGCTCAGGTGAAGGCCACAAGCTCAGAGGTTTACTTCCCATTCAGCTCTTGTCCTCAGAAAGAGGATGATGCTTTACTTCATTCCCTGAGGAGAGGCTCTTGTCTGCTTCAGGTTCATTTTTTAACTCAACTGGGCACAAAAAAATGAGCTTGGAGCTCATTGAAATCTGAGGGCAGGAAGGCAAAGAGAACACAGAGTTGTGCTCAATGGCTCAGTGTCCAGCTGGAGATCGGTAACGAGTGGTGTCCCTCAGGGATCGGTGCTGGGACCGCTCTTGTTCAGCATCTTTGCAAAATATTTGCAGAAACATCTGAGAGGAGAGAGGAAATGGGAAGAAAATTGGAAACAGGACAGACATAGACACAGCTTAGAGAAAGAGGCACCAAGATGGAGTTCCGAGTGAAGAAAACATAGAAGATGTGACCAAAATACCCAAAAAGTTTAGATTTGGATATAAGGAAGAAGTTCTTTACTGTGAGGGTGGTGAGGCACTGGAATGGGTTGCCCAGGGAAGCTGTGAATGCTCCATCGCTGGTGGTGTTCAAGGCCGGGTTGGACATAGCCTTGGGTGACATGGTTTAGTGGGAGGTGTCCCTGCCCCTGGCAGGGGGTTGGAACTGGATGATCTTAAGGTCCTTTCCAACCCTGACTGTTCTATGATTCTAAGATGAACTTGCAGTTTTGACCACATGATTTGCTGAGTTAATCAGTGTTAGAGAAGCTGAGTCCAGATTGTTGTGCTCTGTCTGGTTTTCTAAGTACTTGTAAGCTGTGCGGAAGACTCAGTGGTATGTGCCATAAGCAATGGTACATACTACTTTTAGATCTGCTAATGGTACATGCTGCTTTTAGATCTGAGAAATGAAAGTACTGTTAGGAGTTGTTCTCCATTTATGTCCACAAAGGTGAGAATTCCAGTGTATAAATTCATGTTTCACCTTTGTGACAGATGAAATCAGCAAGTGAAGAGAATCTGTTAGATGAAGTGATGAGGAGCTTATCCGAGTCCTCGGAGCTGGCAGGGAAGGAGAAGCTGAGGAAGCAGCCGTCTGCCGGTTGTGGCATCGTGAGATCACTGAGTGTCAAAGCCACCATTGACTTCTCAGACGGACGATCCCTGAAGCCAGAGCAGCTGGTGAGGCCCAGCCTTCGGAAAAGCGACGATCCCACTGTCACTAGCTCTCCAGCAAAGTTGACAGGAGGCACCCAAGGGAAGGCCAAATCCGTTAAGGAAAAGCTCCAGGGGAGCGTTTCCCAGCGCCAGTCCCGCGAATGCAATCCCTACGCCACCTTACCTCGTGCCAGCAGCGTCATCTCCACAGCAGAAGGAACCACCCGAAGGACAAGCATTCATGACTTCTTGTCTAAGGACAGTAGGCAGCCTGTATCAGTGGATCCAGCGCCAGCCACCGCTGACAGGAGCGTTCCATCGGCCTCTAGTGAGTACTCAGCACACCAGTTACCCTCTCCTTTTGTTCACTGTGTGGCTTACAGAGTAGATTGTGTTCCACAGAGCGATGCAGCTACTGCAGTTAAACCCCATACTGTAGGATGTCACTCTGATGTGCCTAAAACTTCCAGGATGGAAAGATCAAATTTTCGGGAGAGAACTTTGCTAAGCTCAAGTGTGTTTAATGATAAATTCTGTGGTAACGACAGCACAGGGTCGCTCACTGTGACTCAGCCATTTTTATCCCTTAACACTGAATTAGTTAGTAATATAAGTGGGTTGCCTCACAGACCTGCATCCAAACCAACTGATCAGGCAAATCTGGCAGCATTTAGATCAGTGCCAAAGAATCCAGAGCAGCCTCCTGCTCCCCAGGAGCCTGCTCGTAGTGGCCCACGGTCAGCTCTGAGTAGTGAACTTGTTCCTACCCCGTGTGTGAACACCAGTGAGGCTGAATCCCCGTTGCTGGTTTCTGAAGATAACAAAACTGTGTGGTACGAGTATGGCTGTGTATGATAAGGAAGCTGTATTATTAAATATATATATAGTCTCACACAACACATAGGTGTTCTGCTCAGTGTCCGCTGGACTTAAGAGGTTTCACTCCAGTGACAGAACAATCCCATGATAGATCTGCGGGTGGATGTTTCTAGAGCTCAGTCGTGTACTCCAGCATGTCTGAATGTATAATTGTAACCTCACCAAAGTCTGCATGACCCATTAATTGCACTGTATATATGTTTTGCATGCCTTGAAGTCTATAATGCAAGCTCTGGTTTTATTTGTCACCCATCACAGATACTTTGGTTTCCCCCTGTATGTTATGGAATGCATGTCAAACCAGTCGCATGCTGCACTGCCGCAGATGGCCCCAGGAGCAATTCAGTACAAACCCAGGTCTATCCAGCTGTGCTCCTGCTTTCAGATGTAACAGTGACACACTGAGGATGTATTTGGAGTAAAAACACTCCCCCCCTCTTCTTGCATAAATGAGATACAATGAAAAGAAGTGTTTAGAGAGATTCCAGTGTCTTACCCTTTTCATTTATGCCATGGCCTGGCATAAACGCACTTTGCACAAGGAACAGGTTACAGCCCCATAATTCAATGCCTCCAGCTTGCACAATAAACATGAATTGCTGTTCATAGTTATTAAATTACTTGAATATTAATAAATGCAAAGACCATTCATAATCCTAATAAATGTCAGGAGGAGGTGATAAATACTCGCATGATACACAGCACGTGTAATGAAAAAATGACCCTTTCCACCTCTTCCCTTTCGTATGCTTTGTCTCTCCACGCCTGGTGTACAAATGTGGTGAAGTGTATGGTTTATTAGGAGTCAAATAACGGAGTTACAGGAGACTCCTTGTGATGTGTGGTAATAAAAACCTGTATTGATCATGGTGGAAGCTCATTTTTTCTTCTGAATAGAAGTAACACTAATACAATAGAAAAGAAGATGTGTGACAGGGATAACTGTTACATTAACACAGCTAAATAAAAGACACAATCACCAGGACATTGCTTGTGAAGTTATGTGAGTATAGGGATGCTGAAGCGAGTAACTCATTAAATCCCAAATGACCAATGACAGAGAAATGCTGAAAAGGAGCTGCTTATTGTGCCCCTGTGTCTGCAATGGCTTGAAACCTCTCTGTGGTGAATATATAACAACAGATATATTATGCTATAATATATGTAACAGTTTAAAATTGTCATACTTAAATTCTAATTAATGAGGCTTCAGATGAGCACTTTTTTGCCAGAGGCCGTAGTTCCCAACAGTTATGGTAGGCTGACATTACATATGCTATCAAAACCTGAGTGACAGTATATCTAGAGGAGAAATAACTTCCAATCTCAAATACTGGAAATCCTGAATGCCATATTCTGATTTTTACATTTGAATCTCTTTTGCCAGCGGTTCTGTGGCACTCATGGTACTGCTGGAGCTTTAATTCCTGAGTGTTTCACTAGGGAGAGACAGCAGATTCGCTGCTCCTTGAGGAAGAGCAGCAGACGCATCCCATATCTTAGCCTAGAAATCACTGTCTCAAACATGAAAGTTGTTAATAGAGCACGGAGATAGCCCTTGCAGAGCTCCAGCTCCATTCCAAGGTGGGGAAAAGGAACGGGGGCAGAAGTTTGGATGTTTCAGAGACACTTTGTGCAGGATAAAATGACTGTTCACAAAGCGAAGCAGCCGTCCTTGCCCATGGCCGCAGGCATCCCTCAGTGCCGGGCTAAGTGTTGCTCGCAGCGAGCTGTCAGCTACTGCCGAGCTCTCTCTCGAACTGTCTCACTGTTAAAAACCCCAACCCCAAATCTGAAATGCCATCTGCATTTCACGGGCAGCAGGATCAATGTGTGCTGATCTCTGGCCCTGTCACTCAACTCCGTTTCTGTTAATCTCTCGATGTGTTGGCATTAGCTTTGAGGAGAGCAGTGCTGAAGCGACATGAGCGTGGCACGTTCTGTGAGTTATTTAAGGCATTATGGAGCTCTCAGAGCACTTATTATAAACTCACACTCTGCTGCCAGTATCCATCTCATTTGCTTAACTGATTGCAAGCCTGTGTCTTGCAGCAAGGCTGCTTGTTAGGGTAAGGACAAGGTTTGTAGCTCGAGGTAGTGTCTTCTTAGATGAGCTGCTGTTGTCCCAGGCATCAGATAAGCTTTAGGGCATGATACTGCCTCATTTGCCAGCCTTGTCCTGCTTAGCTCCTTGGACTGTGACAGCTACAGACCCCACCAGTAATGGTCTCCAGATACATTGCAAACCCTCCAGCACTGAACCCTGACTGTAGTCAGGAGCAAGGCCGAGGTCTAAAGAGAAGTTGTAGAGGTCATCCCAGTAGGGTGAAGGTGAGGCTGCTGTCCAGGCACTGGATATGTTGTTTCCTGCCCCTGCCCATGGGGACACTGCAGTTTCAACCATCTCATTTCCCAGCACTGAGCTTTGCAAACAAACCAAACCTGGGAGTGAATATCTGTGCCTTTTTAATGCCTTTTAGCCTGTGTTTTACGTTACCCCACTGGGGGGGCAGTGTTAAAACAGCTGCCCTCTTAAAGGGCTTCGGAATAACTGTTAGTGCCTTGGAACATGAGTGCCTTGTATCCTCTGCAGCAGTTCTAGACTCACCTTGTCCAGGTCAAGGTGCCCTTTTGCATGGTTTATAACCTAATGAACTGCATTTCAGTTCTAAGGATTAGAGCTTTTAGTGTCTCTGAATGATAAATTGGCAACATTTCTCTACTATCTAGGAGAGAAAGCAAATGTTTTCAGGTACAGAAGGGTTATTTTTCCTCCCCTATTATGCTTTAACAACAACATCATGGATGTCTCTTGTGGTCTATGCTCAAACAGTGGAAGAAGCTGTGAGGTGCCTTTCAGACCAAACTGCTGCCACTCCTTCGCCATGCATGTGGTGCCCTTGCTCATTCCTTGGCCCCTGCTGCCTTTAAAACTGAAGAGTTAGGGCTTTGCATGGTAATTACAAACACTAAATAGGTGGCTGCTGACCGGAAGAGGTTGTGTTGGTCAGGCTCAGTGATGTGCTTGCTGTTAAGGTTTGCTCGATGCTTTGCTTGCAGTGAATAGTAAATTGAGAGCCTGCATTTTGCATGTTCAAGCTGTTGCATGCAAAGTTAATTCTGTGTTTTGCAGAACTGATGAACACAGATGAGTTGAGTCCTTGCTCTGCTGGGGTCAGTCAGCCTGGGTTACATTGGGTTGTGTTCATTTCCTTTTCATACAGGGTTAGTGTATCTGATTGTGGCTTTGAGAACAGTACCTGGTTATTCTGAATGCTAGGATGGATTGTAACAAGTGTGCTTGAGCAGGCACTTCAGTGAGTTTCTTCCATCCCTCTCCTCTGTCCTTTCCTCTACAAACAGAAAAGACATTTAAGTATATCCTTTCGCTCTACTAATGAGTAGAATGTATTTTAATGCATGAGGGGTTTATGTTCATGTCCTGATCAACACAATGAATAACATGAAATGCTTTTCTCTGCAGATGTGGAAGCTATCCCAGAAAGCAGAAATTCAAAAAGCAGGTCTAGGGAGCCACAAAGCTCCTAATTCTATTACCCACTACCTGAGCTGTGGGCCAAGTGGTGAGTTTCCTGCCCAAAACGTAAATGAGATTAATTTCATTTACAACAAACTAACAGCATTACCTATGAGAACAAGTGCACATTGCATTAACCAGTTGTAAATGCTGCTTGCTTAACTGGCTTCTGTCTCGCTTACTGGTTAGGCCAGAGCAGGATGGTTTCCAGCAATTGTTTTGCCTGTGCAGGAGAGGGAATATCATCCCATCCGCCTTCTGCCTGGAAAAATGACATTTATTTCTCATATTTCTTGAGGAAGAAAGGAGTAATGTTGAAGTCAGTTCTTAGAAAGGGACTGATAAACCTAAAAGAACAGTTTAACAGGACAAGAAGTGTTCCGTAGCGCAAGGAAGCTGCCTTTTTCCAAAGCTTGTCTGTGGCATCCTGTCCTCCTCTTGACTCCATTAAAACACCTTTGCTGCATGCTGTTAGTGCTGTTAGTTCTGTTAGTGACTTAACTCCTATATTTTATACTTCCCCACTTTTAAGCTTTTCTTATGTTCTTTTCTCTTTCCGCCTTTCAACTGAACGCAGAGAGAAAAGTGTCCTTCAGTATCTCAGTATGAAGCCTTTATATCTGAAGTAACAAGACAGCGACTGTAGGAATCAGTAATAAGCATTAAGTGAATTTTTTACCTTCTTCGTGACTAGAGCAGGCAAGAAATAAAAAGCTACCTACCTTCCTCCTTCCTTCCTTGAATCAAGGAGCTCTACTGGAGTCTGCTGCCGGAAACCCGTAGATGGTCTTAGGAGTTATTGCACATTGCACTGTTAAGATCTACTGAATAAAGGACAGTTCTCATCTCTCCCTAAGGACCGAGGACTTTCAGGGCTCAAGAATTTACTCCAGGGGGAAAAAAAACACCAGAGAAATCAAAATACTTTTTTCCTCTTCTGTTATGAAATTTGCCACTGATTTGCTTAAGCTTCTGCTGATAATTAGCCAAAAAGCCCCCTACCAAGCAGTTTCTCTTCTGTACCTCTAACCCGCTGTGGTATTTTGTTGGGATTGACTGTAAATACCGCTCCAGACCCCTCCCCGCTTCCTGGCACTTCACTGCCTTACCGGGTTAGCGTCATCTGCATGCAATTGCTCTTTCAAACGTTTCTGCTGATTTGTGTTGCGTTCTGCAAGGGGAAACCCCCATGTTTACAAAGCTGACCGAGTTCAGTGACTAACACGTGGGAGCCGTGGGATGACGGTATCATACAGAGATCGCCTGTCAGTCGTGTTCTTCCCATTCCCACCCGTTACTCTGCGAGTGTACGTTCAGATGGTCCCGACAGGACATTGTCGGGTATGATGTTTCTATGCCTCTTACTTTACTGCAAGGCTGTTTTCAACAAGGGGCATTGCCAGGATCCAACTGTCTGACGATGTGTGTGTACTGACTCCTTTGTTTCACTTGTTTGTCCTTTGACATGAGCTGGTTGTGGCTTTAGGAGGTTTCCTGATAGCAAAAAAAAGAAATGTAAATAATATCCCCCGCATTTTACAATCGGTTCCCCTTAAGGTTATCTTTTACTAGCAAGATACACTTTGTTCGTTATTGATTTATATTAAAGTCAACGAATGTTATTGGTACATTCAGTCGTTGCATATATTTGTCGTCTTGAAAGCCCGTGGGGAGAGCTCACAGGATGTGTGTGTGAACTTACAGGCAGAGCCAAAATGAGTTTACTACAGTTGTATTTTACTACAAGCCCATAAGCACACTCACGTTCCAGTTCTGACGGGTTACCTGTGTAACCTCCTCACATCCCATCCTCTGACAGGCGTGTGGGTGACTTCACCTCCAGCTATCTCCACTCACCTAAGTGAAGGTAAGCTGATGTGTTTGCAGGGTTTAGCACTTACGAAGCCTCGAGCTGTCAAGGACAGTTGGAATGGAATCGTTTTCACGGGAGGGAAGATGCAGTTCAGCAAATTCAAAAGCATCCTGGCACCTAATTTACTTCAGTTTACTGAGATTTTGTCAAAAGGGTAAAAAGAGGAAAGTTGGAGAAGCTTTAGAAGGAAATGCTCTTGGTTTTCTTCCTTCTGAGCTCCCTTTGATGAGAAAGTATCCTGAAAGATCTAGATCTGAGCAGAGTGTTCTGGGTTTACAGTATAAATACTCGGTTCAGTCTGGCATTGTTTTCCCGGAGAGTTTAAACATTTTCAGTTTTTCTTAAGTGAAAACAGGACCAATTGCGCAGCTCTGCACCCACAGAAGGTCCGTTCTTCCTCTGCAGACATTTCTGGTGTGCCATTAAAATCACTGGTTTATTGTGGTGACCAGCTCACACTGGCACCCAGTTCTGGTCCCGCACTCTGAGTGCCAAGCTTTTCACTGGTTCCAGCAGAAGCGTGGTGTGTTTAGTGGAGTATCCACACTGAGCTGCAATCCCAGGAGGATCTGAAGCCTGGAGTGCTCCTGGTGTCTGGCTCCACAGTGCTTGGCAGCTTTTGTTGGAGTCTGGAGCTCAGTTGCCCACGTTGTAACTGGTGCAAGGACGTCTCGAGAGGGATTTGGGCATCCCAAGCCACACAGTAACAGCCATGCTGGTTGTATTCATGGGATCCAAGCAGTTGAGTGGGTTCAGGTAAGACCCTCCAGGACCCATTGGGCAAGAGTGTTTTGCCCTGACTGGTAGGCATTTCTCTGTGAGCAGCGTTGCTGGGCACACACAGCCTGCCCTCGCCATGGGTGGCTGTGTTAGTTTTGGCCCATGGGCATCTCCTGGTGGTTCATTTAGTAGCTCAGCTCTTTTCTGTGTTCATTAAGTTGTCCTGTATCACCCATCACAACTTCCACACTTGCTTTTTCTGCACGTTGTTACACCTTCCTAAAGCATCGGTGCAATCACAGCCAGGGTTACAGCCACTCATTAACTGGTAACGGGTGTTAGAAATGACCCCCCCCATCCAAAACCCTGCACAAAGTTTCCTTGTACAAGAGAATCAGCCAGAGCCTGGGGCACAATTCCCCCTGCACCCCAGTCCTGGCTCAGGCCTGTCTGTGCCAGTGTAAGTGGGTTTTTGCTCACTTCACCTGCATCAGCACAGAGGCCAGAGTGGGGTTTGGGGTTGTAATTGTTGAAATAGCCAAGCCCAGCACCAGAGATGCGCTGGCACTTGAGAGCTCAGGATCTGCTTCTTGCAGCACTTTGTTTTGCAGACGTCTTGGAGCAAAGGAGCTGTCAGAAGCTCTCCATGCTCCGAGGAGTTCCAATTACTTTTTCTCCTTAATCTTCCCAGTCTGTGCCCTTCCAATACAATAAAAATGTAAAGTTAATTAGGGAGCTGCTTCACAGTGTCCCAGGGGAAGGCCAGGGCTGCTGTTGGACAGTGCGTGTACAACAGGAGTACGCACGCTGCTTTCTCCTCAAGCACTGCCAGATCTGTCACCGCTGGTTCCGGATCGCAAACAGGCTGTGGTGCTGTACAATGTGTCAGTTTGATTTACTTCGCTGAGAGTCTGCTGAGGATTTAGTGACATTCCCAACACATCTCGTGTCTATCCCCAAGACATGCTGCAGCCCCAGCGAAGCAGCTCATGTATGATTTGTGGAGTTAGATGATGTGTGTGTAAATAATGCTTTGATATTAATAAAACTGCCTTAAAGGAACGTACCGAGGTGTGAAACAACACTCAAAAAGCTCTTATTTAAATCTGTAATTTCCTTTACATATTGATTTTTAATGTTTGCCACTGTAAACATTTATTAATGATGTTATTAAAATGCCAAACCAAATAATTCTTACTCTTGTGTGTACATCTATACACACTGTCTCTGGAGACTGATGTTGCTGGAAGGATGTTGGTGTTCAGTTGTGGTCAGTTGGTGATGTAGTCAGTGAGTCCTTCTGACCCAGAATCTTTCCTGGACGGTGTTGGTTTGTGGTGTTTATGTGTGTGTGGCTGCTCACGAGACACTATTTTGATATTATTTAAATAAAAAAGGCACTAATTTCGTAAGTAAATGCAAAAAGAAATCGTTATAGATTTGCCAAATGTAGCATTTAAAGCTTTGATTTTGCCTGGTTGTTACTTCTGCTGAGAGAAGTCTCAGAGTCTCTCCTGAGGACAAAGGCATGCTCCATCGCTGGCGGTGTTGAAGGCTGGATTGCACAGAGCCTTGGGTGGCATGGTTTAGTGGGAGGGGTCCCTGCCCATGGCAGGGGGGTTGGAACTGGATGAGCTTAAGGTCCTTTCCAGCCCTGACTATTCTATGATTCTATGTTTCTATGGATCTGGAGATCCACGAAGCACAGTAAAGTGCTGTGTGTATGTGTCTTTAAAACAACTTTTCACATTTAAAGCTTTCTGGGTATAAAAACCTTGCCAAGTCAAATATCATTTGGGGTTTAAGTTATAAGGTATTCTGGGGTACCACAAAGAAACCTTACAGGGAAGGGAGAGTGAGTGGCAAGCAGAGGGTAAAGTAAATTCTACTTTTAAAGACACGTAAGACAGTATCCACATGTTCCTTTCAGTCCTTTAACAACACATTCAAAACCACTGTATGTGGGTATCGTTCTAGTGGCTCTTCCTACAGCATCAGCATTTTTAGGTCACCTCTTTCCCATTGGAGATGACTGCAGTGTTAGATGGGGGTTGGTTTGTATCTTTGGAATGTGGAGGGGAGAATTTAACAACAGAACACTTCTGAGGCAGCAGTTCAAGCTCCTGGCTCTGAGAACAGGTTATCAAATCCCTTGGAGGATTTGAAGGACACCATGGTAAGGCTGTTTGTGCAGTGACTTGCTCTGCCCTGGAAGATGCTTTTCTTAGTTGTTCACTGTGTAGAATTTAAACTTTCACTTTCTTAATAAGAGAAAAATAGGCAAAAATACTGCATCCTTTAGAGTGATGCAGTAGCAAATAGTCATCCAAGATCACGAGTTCTTTAACACGTTTTTAATTCATCCTTCTGTGTTCTGCCTCCCGTTCGTTGGTGTTATTGCTTGTACGTGACATTTCTGTTAGGCTGTGTTCACAAGCGCTCTTCCTCATCATCTTCACATTGCATTCCTTGCTTTCACTGCTCCCCTGTCTCTGGGTTTTGGAAGGGTACCTGTTGGCACAGCACATTTACTGGACTTCATGGAGTTTCTGCTGCTTCTGTCGTCAACACCCATTCTGTTTGAAGGGGGTTTATTCGTTTAGGCAAGAGAGAAGGAATTGAGAGTGTGTGTTGAGCATGTACTGGTCTTGGGAGAGCAGATGTTTCTCTGTACAAAGTATCACCTATTGAAAGCCAAATCAGCCTCCCCTCAACCTCTTGGAACACGTGGATGTTTGTCAGGGGAAGGCAGTCCCCTTCTCCGGATGGGAGAAGCTCAAGTACTCTTCTCTCCGCTTCTGTAGGTGCTGGTTAAGGTACACTGGAGCACAGACACACCAAACCCACACGCAAACGTTGGTACAGCTCCAGATTGTTATTAGCTTTCCTCCTGAGCAACACCAACACAGATCAGGAACCCGCAGTAACGTTCCTCCTTTGAGCTCTTTTGTTAGAAGGGAGGCTGGTAGCAAGGTTTGCATCCTGGTTGCCAAGAAGCTCTAGAAATGAGACGCATGTCTGTGCTCATGGGGCAAGCACAAGGTAACTTTCCACGGGGAGGATCCTGTGAAAGTGAAAATGCAGCTAAAAACAGACAATCAAATGTGGGTTTGGTAGTGTAGGCAAACTGTTTCTTTCTAGGTGGAAATAATAAAAAGCAAGCAATGTGTAGGAGAGGATGAGCGGGTACAGGTACGCAACAGAGACACCTCTGTCCTGTGTGTACTGACACATACTGTGGAACTTTTAAGTTACTTTCTTAGATCCTACTGATGTTTTCAGTGTAACCCTTCAAGGCCAGTACCACACATGGGAAGTTCCAGTTTTATCTGTTCTGTTCACAAAGACTGTAACGTTATTTAAATACCACCTTTTCTGGTTGCTCAGTGGTAGACTGCAAGCATGTCTTTCTAAGAATATTCTGTTCAACTTCTAATGCCCCAAAGACAGCATTTTTTCTCACCAGATTATAAACTTACACAATTGAAAGGATAACAAGGAGTGAGCTTGGTTTTTCCAGTTTTATTTGCAATGAGACTTTTGCCAGTTTTTCTTTACAAAACCTACGCCTCGTCATAAAAAAGTGACCTTCATCTACTTGGTGTCCTCATCGAAACGTATGATGATGGGATCGTGCCCTGTTGATCTCACAAACCTCAAGAAGTCGTCGGGGCTCAAACCCATGGTTGCACAGTTTGTCATTGGGTGGAAATACACCTTCTCGTGGCCACCCTCCAGGAAGGCAGCGTCCAGCACCAGCCTCACCTCCCCCTGGTCACAGAAGAGCGCCAGCGGTGTGGCGCAGCCCTGGCCCACCTTCAGCTTTTCCAGCATGGAGTTTTCATCAGCAAACCTCAGGTTCCCGCTTCCAACGCCCAGTTTTTTCGCGAGGTCAGTTAAACTGATTTGCCTGTTGTGCAGGAGAGTCACCAGCCAGAAGCCTTTCTTCTTTTTGTCCTTAAGGAAAAGGTTTTTACTGTGACCTCCTTTCATGTGTTGGACATGAGGCATCATTTCTTCCACAGTGAACACCTGGAAAATGCCATCAGTGCAGTGTGAGACACTGTATCCCGTGAGACTTTTGGTTGTGTACTGGCAGTATCTTTTGTCAAAGACTTAGAAAATGACTGAATGTTACACTCGGCCTAAAAACTGTACCCTTTTATGAAGAAGTTTTAACAGAACACAAATAAAATGTGACATACTGCTCCTGCTCACTTCCTGGATCGTTTCTGTCTCTTATACAGCAAGAATTACACTTTAAAGATGCAGACAGGCAGTGCTGACAGCACTGCTTTTACGGGCAGATTAGAGTGACGTGGCATGTGTGCTTTTAAATGGGAGTGAGAAACAGTTTGGAAAGCTTTAGATGCCCTCCACTTCTAAGTGAAGAAGTGGGTGGGCTACAGCTCCTGAAACTGGAAGGGGGAAAAGGGATCTGGGGAGCAGAAACGCAGAGAGGGATCAACCCGGACCCCCCCAAAAACCCAGAAACATCCTGCCGAGCCAACGGCTGCAGGTCCAGCGGGTGAGGAATTCCATATCGATTCTTCATTATGCTACAAAACCACGTACAGAGCATAAAGCTGCCCTGCAGCTCGCTCTGCCCTCTTTGTGTGTGCAATCGTATGCCCCTAAGAAAGCCGTGGAGGACGCGAGAGGCGCGCTCGGAGCGGGCAGAGCCGCGGCCCTACCTCGGGGTGCTCGGCGGTGACCGTGGCGATGCCCAAGTCTCGCAGCCGCCGCTCGAGCTCCTCCCGCAGCTCCGCCGCCGCCGCCGCCGCCATCGCCTCCGCACGCCGCCGGGGCCGTGCTTCCGCCCCTTCCGCCGGGCAGCGCCCGCCTTCCGCGGGGTTAGCGGGGCGCCCGCCCGGTCCTGCCCGTCGCACGGCGGTGCGGATGGGAGCCGGGTCCCTCGGCCGGCGGGGTCCGCCCTCGGCAGCACAGTCGGTCAGATGGGAAGTGCGGTGTTGGCCATTCGGTTGAACTGAAAGCAGGGCAGTTTGGAGCTGGTTGCAGAGGTCTTTGGCTTAAAACCAAGACTGGATCGGAATGTGAAGTCTCCATCTGTGGAGACACTCAGAACCCGAAGGGACATGATCCTGGTCAGTCTGGGATCCAACCCTGCCCAAGCCAGCGGTTGAGACCATCTCCAGAGGTGCATTCGCACCTCCACTGCTCTGCGATCTCACCACACAGGAGACCAGAGCTTGCTGCCTCCTATGGGGCAGAGAAATCTGCCTGCCCCTCCTGTCATACAGCCCAGGAGCTTCCTGCCATCCCCCTTCAGCCCCTCCTGGCAGGAGAGCAGTTATCCATAACGCTCCTCCATACATCTCCCCATACCTCCCCTCCCACGCAGCTCAATGTATTCTATCTTTCCTAAGACATTCTGTGTCTTTGTCACACAATGACATTAGAACAATACATGCTCTGACATACACTAGGTTTCCCCATCCAACATGAACTGTATTTGGTTCAAATACTGGTTTCAGGACAGGCATTCGTTCTTTGTATCCTCATCTGCATGTGCTCACTGTAATTTCAGGTGCCGGCTTAGTTTTGCTGAAATGTGGCTGCTAAAGAAGGAAGAAAGAATCAAAGCTAGAAAAACGAAAATAAACTCTTTAGCCAGTGAGACACCCGAAAAAGGAGAACTGCAAAATCAAATGTTCGTGTTTCTTTAAAGGCAATCAGTCATAACGAAGAGCTGCCACTAAGGGACAAAGCCAAGCGCTAACGGCCAGCAGCTACAACCCAAACCATGCTCCTGACTTGTGACATCAGAAGTTGTTTGTTTTCAGTTTGTCCTTTAGGAAGACAGGCGGTCTGTAGTGAAGCTTTAAATCCGAACCATGAATCTGTGGTTAAGAGACACGTGGACACAATACGAGCCACGCTAATTCCCAGAGCCTTAGGGCAGCACGCAAAGATTTCCAGGCAGCACCCAGTGGAAGATCAACCCAAAAAGCACATTTGCAGCAAACTCTAGTGACTGTTTTGTGTGATAAATGTACCTTTTAAATAGAGTTTTCCAGGTCAATCCCAGGCTCATGTGAAGGACGTGCTGCCAACAGGATGAGAGCTGGCAGCTCCGTGGGTCCATGTGCTTGTGCCGTCTTTGTGCCCAATTCATCTCCCCGTGCAGGATCAGACTGCACTGAACACCTTTGTACAACCTTTGGTATATAACTTTGGGGGTTTTTAACTCTAGGTTTTTTTAGATGCTTTTCCCAATTTTACCTTTTGAGAAACACTTGAGGGCTCTGTGCATTGTCAAGGTGTCAGTCAGTACCTGACACATTCAGATGGTCCCTTTGAAACACAGGAAGGACATGGTTTTGGGTCAATACTCTGCATCATAAATGAGCAAATATAATAGTGAGATACCGAGGGCTGCAAAACACGTAGATGCCACCTATTCTGTGTGGAAAACCACCTATGTGAGCTACTCTAAGTGCCACATTAAGGGCAAAGTGTGTAAAATGAACAGCTCAAACCTATATAGAGAAAGTTATGGTTATTACTCATAACACAGTTTGCAACTACTTCATAGGAGATCAATGCAGAAGCAGTGGTGTCCCAAGTGAACACCAAGGCTGAAGGTTGTTGTAAGAGGTAATTTGGGATTATCTCCGGTTTTACAAATAGCGTTGACGGAATAGTGAGGATTTTACAAAAACCATTTACAGAGCTTCCTCTTAGGTATTTTTCCCCCCATGTCTATTAAGTGATGTTAGAGATGCCAATTAGAGAGAACTTCAAACACAATCAGCCATGTTAAAGCTTTGGAGGTGGAGTGAGAGGACACATTATCCCAGCCTGGTTTGTGTTGGAAGGGAGCTTAAAGCTCCTCCAGCTCCAACCCCTGCCACGGGCAGGGACACCTTCCATAGAGCAGCTTGCTCCAAGCCCCTGTGTCCAACCTGGCCTTGAACACTGCCAGGGATGGGGCAGCCACAGCTTCTCTGGGCACCCTGTGCCAGCGCCTCAGCACCCTCCCAGGGAAGAGCTTCTGCCTCAGAGCTCATCTCAGTCTCCCCTCTGGCAGGTTAAAGCCATTCCCCTGTCCTGTCCCTCCATCCCTTGTCCAAAGCCCCTCTCCAGCTTTCCTGCAGCCCCTTTAGGCACTGGAGCTGCTCTAAGGTCTCCCCTTCAGGAGCCTTCTCTTCTCCATCTGCCCCAGCCCAGCTCTCTCAGCCTGGCTCCAGAGCAGAGCTGCTCCAGCCCTCGCAGCAGCTCCATGGCCTCCTCTGGCCTCACTCCAACAGCTCCACGTCCCTCTCGTGCTGTTGGACATTGCAAAGAAGAAATACCACCTCCTCACAGGCAGGAGGCACCCACGTGTGTGTATGTGTGTGTATGCATGTGTGTGTATGTGTGTGTGTGCATGTCTACGTGCTCACCACAGGACGCGGTGTCAGCTCCACCGCCACCCAACGCTCCCAGCAACGCCTCCGCCCCCTCCGTCCCGCCCACGGGTTTCCCGCCTTCCGTGAGGGGAGGCGGCGCGCGCCGGCAGTCGCCACTGCGCATGCGCGGTGACCGTCGCGCGGCTGGCGCTTGCGCGGTGGGGGGGCTGAGCTCGGCGGCAGGCGCGGAGGTGAGGTGGGGGGGGCGGACGGGGGGGGTGCGCTGACGGGAGGGGACGGGACGGGACGGGACGGGACGGGACGGGACGGAACGGGACGGGACGGGAGGGAACGGGAGGGGCGGGAGGGAACGGGAGGGGCGGGACGGGACGGGAGGGAACGGGAGGGGACGGGACGGGACGGGACGGGAGGGAACGGGAGGGGCGGGACGGGACGGAACGGACGGGACGGGAGGGGACGGAACGGGACGGATGGGACGGAACGGACGGGACGGATGGGACGGAACGAACGGGACGGGACGGGGCGGAAAGGGACGGATGGGACGGAACGGACGGGACGGATGGGACGGAACGAACGGGACGGGACGGGGCGGAAAGGGACGGATGGGACGGAACGGACGGGGGTTTGCACTGACGGGACGGAACGGAACGGACGGGCCGGGCTGGGCTGCGGGCGGTGCCCGGAGCCCCGGGGAAGGGGATGCGGGAGGCTGTGACCGCGGGGAAGGCTGCAGCTGCCGGGTCTGCCGTAGCGGTACGCGGCGGTGCGGCGCAGCCCCGCTGGGCGCGGGGTGAGGGTGTTGCGAGGCGGCTGCTCGTGGCCTGCCCGCAGGGGTGAGCGCGTTGTGAGGGTCCGTGGAGCCGGGTGGCTCCTGTGCAGTGCCGCCAAACCGAGGAGCTGAAGAGCTGTCGGGGAGCGCCTGCGCCGGCACTGCCGGCCCTGAGGGCCGGGGGTGGGTTCCTTGCTGTGGGCGACCTCCCGTGGGTGTCTGCTCCGGGAGCTTGCCCTGGCTTGTCTTGACCTTGTGTTAGTTCTCTGTGTATGCAGCCTTGTGGGGTCCTTGGTTTTAGCGGTTCTGCCCCTTTGAAGTTCTCATTAGGGAGGAAAAGCCACCAGAGTAGTTGGGTTTGCTTGGTTGGTTGTCATCTCCCTCCTGCAGTATCGATACAGGAGAGTTTATAAAGTGACTGCAGTTGTTTTGGGAGGAACTGATAGCATTTCACTCATTCGGAGCTGCTTGGGAGACGGTACAAAGACCCCTCTGAGGGAAGAGATTGAAGGTCTAGAGCATGGCATCACTGAGCACAGGGATTTAAATAGCTCTGAACAGGAAGAGAAGTTCAAATAGGAAACTGTTATACAGGGTAGTTAACAAAATGACCCAAGCCAAAGTTAAGATGGTTAAAACAAGATGTGGGATGATCTGACAGAAGCATCTTGGAAAGCTTAGTTGCCAAGGCAGGGCTTAGCCTCGAAGAACATCTCTGTCGCTGTGACAGCACTGGTGTTACTAGAGTGCTACAGAGCTTGTGGTGGTATATGCTCTTGTAAGAAGCATACTGCAGATGTGTTTTACTGAGAGGTTTGTTGCACCTGGATAACTACGTTATAGAACAAGGCATGCAAACGTCCCTTTTTTTCTAGGTAATGTCAACCCAAAATGTAATAGTTTATATTAAAGATCAGTGGAGGAAGATGTAAGATTTGTAAGGTGTGGCAACATTAGTAGATCTGTGTGTCTGCAGTGGCATAGTGGTGGAAAGTGAAGAACTGAAGGGAACTGAAAAAACTGGAGCAGTTACTGAACAGATCAACTTTTTCAGCATTAAAAGGCCTGCTTGGAAACGCAACACTTGTGCCTTGTGTTCCTGCCTGTGTTATCACAGGGAAGAGTATCTTTCAGCTTTGAGTCTGATTTCAATGTGTCCTTTGTATTTGCAGTGAGGAAATGAATCGGGGGTTGATACTGAAGTTTGAGAATCTGTTGCAGCTACGTGGTGCTTGTCGGCAGCTGCGGACTCTGTCCTGCAGGAAGGTTTCCAGGGCACAATGGAAGCCTGTGCAGTCATCTGCACGTCCCGTGGGATCCGTCCTTCTGTATCCACACTTCTGGCAAGAAGACAAATCAATCAGTATCGCCTTATCGCAGCGCAGATATCTAGCTACAAAGGAGGTGACTAACAACATCCAGTGATCTCTGGGTTTATGTGGAAAGTACAAGAGCTCAGTTTGAAGGTTTTAATTACAGAAAGAAGAGCTTTATTAATGAATATAGAGAAGCTTTTATAAATGTATAAGACAAAATGTACTTAATATATGACTGCACTGTGAATTCCTCTCAAATGTTAAAGTGCTTATGCCAGCAGCATCATGAATCCTGCAGAGGCAGGAGGAAGTTAGTTATTACAAACAGAAATGAAAATGATTTTTTTAATTTTTCCCCTTGTTTTGAAATATTCAAAATGAAAAAGATTGAATGTAGTATCCTGTACATTTTAAATATTCACCGTGGTATGTTAAGTCATTTGTTTATCGTAGTTCATTAGTATCATAGTAAAAATACATATTTATGTCATATGGCTTGTTTTTTTTACATCAGTGATTTACATCATTGTCTTTTTAATATTGTTCTTATTATTTCTTACTTTGTGCCAGCTGTGTGTTCCTATATATGTGTCTAATTCCATGTAGGAGACAAAAAAGAAGAAAAAGAAGATGCTGCTGACAAAAGGTGAAGTGGAGATAAGGCAGAAGATGACTGTTGAGGAGCTCGCACGAGCTATGGGTAAAGACATAGGTGAGACCCTGCTCTGTTGTTTGAGATCAAATAAGACACAACAGTTAAAATCTGTCATGCCACTTTCAAGAGTGGCAAAGGGAAAGATGTCTATGATGGCATTAATCAGTGGTTGCTAATCCCTCCCTTAGCAAGGTAAATTACACCCATACCAAAGGAAATGTTGGTAGACATGATGGCAGACTAAAGAGACAAAAAATCAGGCCATCCAAATTACCAGGCAAGACACTTTAATGTGAAGAAGTCAGGACTGTCTTCCATCTCCAGTAGAAAGGCTTCAGATCCACATGAGCTGCTCTTCATGACTGTGTTTCCTGAATGCTAAATTATTCTGGGGGGAAAGACACTGCACCCTGGTTTGTCAGTGCTGGACCCCTGTGCGTAAAGAATTTGTGGCTAAAGAGAGAAGGCATAAAAGAGCTTCAGCCCTTGGATCTTGGGTTCAGGAGTAATATGTATTTCATGAAAACCAGTCATTTGATTAACTGGGAATGGGAAGGACTGGTCTGGAAACACTACCCTCTTTAAGTGACTGCCCTATCAGTGGGGTTACAGAAGTAGGCTTGTTTTTTTAACCCCACGAACCATTTGAGTTCCACAGTGGCTCAGCTTGACCAGTTTTCAGTGATGTTTTGGCAGTTATTATCATGTTTTGACTGTTGACATTTGGAGTAATTCCATACTTGTATAATACCAAGGTTTTTTTATCCAAAAAGGTGGGTACTTTTTGTGGCAGGCTCTCCTCTCAGCAATGAAGAGAGAAACAGAAAAGTCTGTCGTGTCTTGCTGTGCATTTCCAAGATAGATTTGTAATGGTATTACGTCAGTGTACAGCAATTTTTGACGAGTGTATTATGTTCTGTATTTCTGCTACCGAAGAAGGGGGCATATGAACAGATACATGAAATTTCTGCCTCCTTGAATCATTTCTTTGCTGTTTGGTTTTGGTGAGTTTTAGTTGTTCCCTTCTTAGGGATTAATGGAAAAGCAAGCTCTGAAGATCTGAGTGAAAAATAAGATTGCAGCATCTAATAAGATCGTTGTTTTCAGTAGATGTTTCTCAGTCAAGTTCTTCTCTGCAAGGCCGTAGCATAACAGGGACTTGCAGATCAGTCTAAGGGAAAAATGCTTTGTGAATGAAATTTGTTAGCGTGATATAAACGACTAATGAAAAAGTCTTAAATTGTACGAAGTGGGATGTTTTTGTCCCACATGTTTTTGTGGATATAATTGTTAAATGTCTTTATCTTTTTACAGATCATATTTATGAAGCGCTGCTGTACACAGACATTGACCTTGATTCACTAGAACCAGATTCCATCTTATATGAAGACCATATCAAGCTGATTGTTAAAAAATCAGGAATGAAGTATAAATCGGCAAAACTGAAAGAGGAAAAAGAAAGAGAAAACAGAGATGCTGTCAAGAGGCAAGTTGTGAACTGTTCTTTTTGGTTTTTTTTATCCTACTTGCTTCTGCAGGTGTTTTTCATACACTGTATTTCCTTTGTTCTGATGATATGTTGGTAATATCTGATAGTCATGATCTGTTAATATTTAATAGGGAAGTTTTACTATTTTGATTTCTTTGGCCATAAAGATGATACTCGGATTTGGTTTTGTTTAGGTGAGCTTTTTCTGTTCTTTTTCCTGGAGAAAAGCCAATTCTTTGCCTCACTGAATTGCTGTATTAATTGCTGCAGTAAGACTGAATACGAGCAGAGCTAACTGTGGGGTGTAGCTGGGAGTTGTGATCTCAGTGGGGAGCCTCACCCGTTCATCACTGAGTTCTGGTAAATGGCTCTTCATTTGCCATAGTGGGTGTGCATATCACTCAATGAACTTCTTTGGTATTGACAAACCACCTCATTGCTGTAATTGTAGGCCTCCTGCAGACCCAGCAGTACTAACCCCCAGACCCCCTGTTGTTACCATCTTGGGCCACGTAGATCATGGGAAAACAACCTTACTTGACAGCCTGCGAAAAACTCAGGTGGCAGCAATGGAAGCAGGAGGCATCACCCAGCACATTGGTGCTTTCCTTGGTACGAATCGTGTCTACATGCTTATGTAGAGACCAGCTTACTCTCCATCTCGCATCTCAGGCTGACTTTCTGCCAATTCATTGGGGAAAAATCTCGCAACATAAACAATGTATATGTAAGCAGTGAAAAAGGAAATCATCAATTGTGATAACTGTCGTAACTGTGGATGTAACTTAGAAGTGGATTGTATGCACAGTTGATACTAGACTAAGTGTTCAAGGCCAGGTTGGACAGGGCTTGGAGCAACCTGCTCTAGTGGTAGGTGTCCCTGCCTGTGGCAGGGGGTTGGAACTGGATGAGCTTTAAGGTCCCTTCCAATACAAACTTTGATTCTACTTTGATTTTACTTTGGATTATTGAAGTTCCCAGGGCACTTTTTCTTCCCTGATGAGTTAAAAGCAGGTTTCACTCCATGCCAACAGTTATCCATTTGCCTCAAATATGTCATTATTATTAAAAACAGTTCTTAAAGGAGTGATGCTTGATTTACAGTAGATCATACAAAGTTCTGAGAAATGCTGATTTTAAATGTACCATATCCATTTGTTCACAGTGCATTTGCCTTCTGGGGAGAAGATAACTTTCCTGGATACTCCTGGACATGCAGCTTTTTCAGCCATGAGAGCGAGAGGTACCCATGTCACTGACATCGTCATACTGGTTGTAGCAGCAGAAGATGGAGTAATGCAACAAACTATAGAATCCATTCAACATGCTAAAAATGCAGGAGGTAGGGTGTTCACCTTGCTAATATTACACTTTGGAGTGGCAAGTCCAGTACTCAAAGTAAATGTACAAGGTGTGTGTTACTGTGCAGATCAAACAGTGAATACTGTGCAAATGTTTATTTACCTCTCAAAAGAAACTCCTTGCGCTGGAAACCACGCACTTGGGAAGTAACTGTTGTAGTCCCCTTCCTTCTCCCAAGTAACTGTTGTAGTCCCCTTCCTTCTCCAAAGTAACTGTTGTAGTCCCCTTCCTTCTCCCAAGTAACTGTTGTAGTCCCCTTCCTTCTCCCCTGGGAAAGTGTTTGAAAATGTACTGAATGTTGCAGTAATACATAAAGATATTAAAATACTAATGTTTTTGCAGGACTTGCAGGTTTGTGAGAACTCCCTCACAGGGGTTGTCTGTGGGGGTTATTGGGGTGGTTTTCCTCTTACATAGTAAGATAACTCCTCCAGCTTACTCGTGGTAGTTCAGATCTCAATGCCTACTCGGGGAATAGGCACAAAGTGAGGTCGTGTGCTCTGAGTGGCCATAACCTGCTCTACCCTTTTATTGCAGTTGTGTTACTAGCAGCAATGTTTGGTTAGCTTGGTAATGAGTTTGTGTGTTCTCCTTTTAGTTCCTCTTATCCTCGCCATTAATAAATGTGACAAACCTGAAGCTGATCCTGAAAGAGTAAAGAAGGAATTGCTGGCCTATGATGTGGTCTGTGAAGAGTTTGGAGGTGATGTTCAAGCTGTGAATATTTCTGCACTCAAGGTAAAGTTTTGGTGGAAAGAATGATGGTGTTCATGGGTGTCTAATACATGCATACAGCTGCATTTTTATTATCAGCTGGAAGATAAAATGTTTATCTTCCTGGTATTTGACACCTTACCATGAGCTAAGTGCTGCTGGCTCTCACCAGAATCATTTAAAACATCCTCCTGTCATATTTTGAGGCTCAGACTTTGAGTCAGCAATAATATATCAGTTTTCTTCTGGTTATTTTTTCAGGTTAATGCTAATTGCTGTTTCCTCATGTATTTGCTCACTGTATGAAATCAGAATCAAGGTTATTGATAGTGCTATGCAGGAAGAGGAAAATTCAGACAAGGGTAAATGAGTATTTTCCTAACACATACCTAATCACAGGAATGTAGTTCTGTAGTGATCTGACAGGATTTACCATCATCCTGGCGAACAGCTGAGAGCTAAAAAGTGAAAATTCAAGTAAAATCAGGACTTTAGTTTTGTGGTGGCCAAAGCAGCCTTGTCCAGGCTGCTGCAGCAGCATCTTATTGCAGCAGCATCCCTATTGCTGGCTTTCCAAATGTATCCCAAGTAATTTTCTAAGTTTTCAGGCATGTTCAAGGCCTTTTGAAGTCATGTCCTTATACTTTAAAATAGCCATACATAAAAATGGCTTCTTCGTTCCCCTCTGTAGCGCATGTCGTTGTCCTCGTTCATGTAGATCTGGATCTGCTGACTGACAACTAACTCATGGTATCTGTTCTCAAAACCAAAACGTAATTAGAACGAACTGGGGGGAAAAGAGAAGAAAACAGACCAACAGTGTTGTCTCTGTGATGTCCTGGAGTCCTGACTGGGTGGTGAATGTCATCAAGTTTCAGTTTGGGTGGTTTGGCTAGTTGGGGTTTTTGGGGGTTATTTGGTTGTTTTGGCTTTGTTTTTCAATTTGCATTCCTAATGCACTTGTAGCAAATTATTGCAAGGTTTATAATTAAGATACATATATATTTGTGTGTATATGGTTTTATACAGGGTGAAAACTTGATGGTTTTAGCAGAAGCAACTGTTGCTTTAGCAGAGATTTTAGAGCTGAAGGCAGATGCCACGGGTCTGGTAGAGGGGACTGTGATTGAGTCTCGCAAAGACAAAGGGAAGGGGTAAGTAACCTGCTGCCTTTTCAGCTTTAATGAAGCAACTTGTAACAGTGCAGAGATACTGTTCAGCTGGTTTGTACCTCAGGATATATGTTTAACCTTGAACTTTCTGTTGTTAAACTGTAACAGTTTCTTTGCAGTGTTTGTGACTGAAGCACCGAATTGTTATTGTACAGCATGAGAGGCAGAAAAAGAAGTTATGAAGTGATAGGGCAAAATTCATCATCTCGCTGATTAAATGCTGTAAGCACAGGAAATAGCTTAAAATGCTACAACAGCTGCAATTTTTTAAAGTTTCATTAAAAAATAGGAATGATGAAGTTTCATACTCATAATACATACACAATTTTTGGTGAATTATGCGTAACATGACATTGTGCTCTTTTAAATATCGTAGTTCCTTTGCAGATTCTCTGGTAACAAGGTGTGTTTTGCCCTCTAAAAATGAACTGAATTCTAGAAGGTTGTTGGGGTTTGGGGTTTTTTTGGTGGTGAGTTCACTTAAAGTGTTAAATGTGTTTTCTTACTAAAGCTAACTGCAAAAAAGGGAGAAGAGTCACTTTAATTTTGCCTGTTATTTCTCTCCTTTGCTTTTCACTAGTCCAGTTACCACAGCCATCATCCAAAGAGGAACTCTGCGAAAAGGCTGCGTTCTGGTTGCAGGGAAGACATGGGCAAAAGTGCGTTTCATGTTTGATGAGAATGGCAAAGCTGTAGATGCAGCTTCTCCAGGCATCCCAGTGGAAATCATGGGCTGGAAGGACGTCCCTTCAGCAGGAGACGAGGTCCTTGAAGTAGAATCTGAGGTACAGACAGACCTCTTTAATGGAAAACTCACACTGCAGTGAGGTGGAGGGGAAGGAGCTAAGTGAAAAATAAGTGATAGCTTTCATTGTAAATAACCTGGATAATTTGAAAGGTGAAGGATAAGCACAGGTATCAAGACTTGAACTAGGTGCTCTGAAAGAGGAATATCCAGGATATGTTCTGTGTTCCCTTCCTAAAGGCACAGAAGACTTTTATACTATCACACTATCATCCTACCTGGGGAACAATCCACTGCTTAATTATATCAGTGTTTTAATTTTAGAATGAGAGAACTAGTTTCTGTCAAGAACATGCATAAAATACAGCTTGAAATAGGTGTGGTGAGAGCTGGCCAAACACCACGTGGAATAATGAACAATAATTCTTTTCTGCAGTGCAGAGTTACCATAAGAATAAGCCTTGAATCATGCTGTAACCCAGGAAAGAAGCTATTGTGCTTATTCTCTGCCATACTTGAGCAAAATCTACTGTTAAATGTGAAAGTAAATGAGTGAACCTGTAGAGAAGATGCAAAATGCTGAAGCTGCATTACTGTGGAGTTTTCTGGTGCAGTGCTGTGAAAGATAATGTTTCTGTCTTCCTGCCCAGCAAAGGGCACATGAAGTTGTGGCTTGGAGAACCTATGTTGAACAACAGGAGAAGCTGAAAAAGGATGTGGAAGTTATTGAGGCAAAGCAAAAGGAGCACAGGGTGGAATATGAGAAGAAGCACCAGCAGCTAGCCCATCTGACCTGGAGGCAGAGGAAGGCGGTGCTGTACAAGGCAAACAAGCACGTCATGTTTTTAAAGCCTAAAGAGAAAACAGAGATGGACAAAAACGTGCTATCGGTAATTGTTAAAGGTGCTGCTCTATTCTGTTTAAACATTGGTTCTGTGTTTCTCAAATGCTCAGTTTGAAGCATAGCACTAAACTAGTAAGAACATTCTGTTACCAGCAGTTTGATCAGTGCAAACCTGAACAGGTTAGTGAACCTCCCTCAGTCAGAGGATGGGCATCCAAAAACACCCAGTGGTCAAAAGGATGCACTTCCAGCAGGGACAGAGAAACAGGAAAATTACAAGCCTGAACCCCTTACCCAGAAACTCCTGAGTAAAACCCATATAGAGTCATAGAATAGTTAGGGTCGGAAAGGACCTTAAGATCATTCAGTTCCAACCCCCCTGCCAGGGGCAGGGACACCTCACACTAAACCATGCCACCCAAGGCTATGTCCAACCTGGCCTTGAACACCGCCAGCGATGGAGCATTCACAACTTCCCTGGGCAACCCATTCCAGTGCCTCACCACCCGTACAGGAAAGAATTTCTTCCTCATATCCAATCTAAACTTCCCCTGTTTAAGTTTGAACCCATTACTCCTTGTCCTGTCGATACAGTCCCTCATGAAGAGTCCCTCCCTGGCATCTCTATAGGCCCCCTTCAGATACTGGAAGGCTGCTCTGAGGTCTCCACACAGCCTTCTCTTCTCCAGGCTGAACAGCCCCAACTTTCTCAGCCTATCTTCATACAGGAGGTGCTCCAGTCCCCTGATCATCCTCGTGGCCCTCCTCTGGACTTGTTCCAACAGTTCCATGTCCTTTTGATGTTGAGGACACCAGAACTGCACACAATACTCCAAGTGAGGTCTCAGGAGAGCAGAGTAGAGGGGCAGGATCACCTCCCTCGACCTGCTAAGTGTCTCTAGATATAAATATGTATTAAAAATATGTATATTTAAAGAGTTAAGTACAAGCTATATGAGCAGCAGTACTGCATCAGCAAAATGGAGGACAAGAACAATTATTAATAGTTGAAGTGGACAGGGAGAACTTGGTTTGACCTCACATTTAGTGATACACAGTGACAGTAGTAGCTGCTAGACCACACAAACCTGACCTGAAAATAACTGCAGATGTAGATCCTCTGTCCTACTGTATTGAATTCATTTTTTGAATTAATAAACTTGCTAGATGTGTTTTAACATACTGCTGAAAGTACAGTAAGAATGATGGATGTCAAAAGACTTCCTGTTGCATAGTGTGGAGTTGTCAAGGGCTTAGTTCTACTTCAGTGTTCCTCTGATGTGTACAAAGTGAGTAGTGCTTCTGTTTATACACACAGGTGACGTGGATGGATCTGTTGAAGCTATTCTGAACATTCTGGACAGCTACGATGCTGACAGTGAATGTAAATTGGATATCGTTCACTTTGGAATGGGAGATATCAGTGAAACTGATATAAGTCTTGCTGAAGCATTTAATGGTGCGTGTTTAAAAATGGATTTACAATTAGTACAAGCTCTTTATTGAAACGAGTAGGACTCATTCTGGTTTTGTTCTGTTAGTAATAATTACTAGCATCAATAAGGTAAACTTGTATCTTAAAAACATTTCCTTTAACATCAGACAGAGCAGGCTGGGGAGACTAGAAATACCACAAACCAGAAGGACTTTTGGCAAGTTGAATTGTTAAGGTTAAACTCTTGCCTCTTCACTCAGGTTGTTTTATGATGCTCAAACAGGGCGAAGCCAGAAAAGCAGGTTACAAAAGAATTCTCTTTTGCTCAGGGAGGTAATTGGAAAGACTGCGTTGGTAGTTGTTCCCATATCTACCCCTTAACGCTCACCTGCTGTAGACCATGGGGTTGTTGCACCTGTCATAGTCCACAGGTGGACAAAAATGATTTAGAAGTTCACTTCCAGCTTGATTTGACAACCAAGCTGTTTTTCCAGCCCCAGAATGGGAGGTCCCTGTGCTTCACATGAGCTCTGGTGAGTTGTAAGCATTAGTTTCTGCTTAGATACCTCCAGTTCTGTCACAGGCGAATGTTCTCTTACGGCTTTTTTAGCCATTAGCTTAGCAGCAGTCCATGTGCAATAGTGGGAGAAGTAAATGGTCTCTCCTTAAAAGGGAAGTAGTAAAATGCTGGGGTTTGTTTTGCTAACCACTAATTCTACCCTGTCCCTGCAAATACGATGTTACAGAATAGACTTATTGGTTAAAGCGTGATCCCTTGTAGTCATCACTTGCTGATTATTTACCAGGTGTTATATTTGGATTCAGTGTGAAAGCCCATGAAAACATTAAACAGCTGGCTGCTAAAAAGGGAATAAAAATTAAACTTCACAATATCATCTACAAACTTGTTGATGACTTGAAAGAGGAGTTGAATAGCAGGCTGCCCCCCTCTACGGTGGAGAACACAATAGGTGAGTTTTCATGGACTGAGAAATTCTTACTGCCTAATGTGGCCTAAGGTTTATTCTCCAATCAAGTGTTCCTATTCAATCAAGTATTTCATATTCTTCTATAGCTGTTATAAAGCTTGGTCAGTGGAAGAATGGAGCTTGCTTCTGCTCATTGCTAGTTTGCTATTCTCATCTACCTCATATAACTTTACTTTTTCCTTTCAGGGGAAGCTTCTGTTCTCAACATCTTCTCTGTAACGGTAGGGAAAAACAAAATTCCAGTTGCTGGATGCAGGGTACAGAAGGGGCTGCTGGACAAGAAAATGAAATTCAAGTTAATCCGCAAGCGGGATGTTATTTGGAAAGGTAAGTGGCATCGCCACAAAACAGGAATTGTGTCCAAGCGCTGCTGGTATCCTGTGAAGTACATGCCATATTCACAGCAAAAGGGCAAACCAAAACACCCCCTCTGATACTGGTGACTCTCTTTCTTTGATGCACTTTTGTCTTTGCAGGATCTTTATCATCACTGAAGCATCTTAAAGATGATGTCCAGGTAATAAAAGCAGGCATGGATTGTGGATTGAGTTTGGACAAGAATATAGAATTCATTATTGGAGATGAAATTATTTGTTATGAAGAAAAAGAAGTTCCACGGACAACTTCCTGGGATCCAGGATTTTAAAAGGCATTAATACTAAAGGACTGTACTGTTCCTGGCTGGCTTTCAACTCTTTAACATTAAATGGACTTTCAAAGATGCACATTTATGATGTCTATTGGTTCCAAATAGCCAGACCATCTTCTTTCCCCCCCCTCCTCAGTACGCAGGACTCTACTACCCTTTTGTCTAACATTGAGCATTGTAGACATGATTTCAGACCTCTTAATCTATTTTTTCCAGACTACATGTATGGTTTACTCCTTTCATGTTTAAGGAGACCACTTCCAAGGTTAGCCATTATCATTTTTTTCCCTCTGCCATTGCTACTAGTTATCTCCTTTCAAGGAGACATAACTAACCAAGGCCACTCATTAAAGATGTTGCTGCTTCAACCTAGAAACAAACTTTCATCCTAGCTGACAGTCAGCATCTAAAGTTTCAAAGATTTTTTCTCACTTAGAGGAAATACAGTGCCACAGGAAGCAAAGTAACTACTTAAACCGTACAGAAGTTCAGATTTTTATTGTCTAGTACATTTACTTGTCTTCTGGTTTATTGAAGCAGTACGTCAGACAGCACTTGCCACAGTAGTGTCTGTCGAAGTGACTTGCCATGAAGACTCCAGCTCCACACTCCTCAGAGGGGCACTCCCGGCGCAGACGGCTGATCTTGCCGTTCTCATCCACCTGGGAATCATGGAATCGGAATGGTTTGTGTTGGAAGGGACCTTAAAGCTCCTCCAGCTCCAACCCCTGCCACAGGCAGGGACACCTTCCATAGAGCAGCTTGCTCCAAGCCCCTGTGTCCAACCTGGCCTTGAACACTGCCAGGGATAGGGCAGCCACAGCTTCTCTGGGCAATCTGTTCCAGTACCTTCCCACCCTCAAACTGAAGAACTTCTTCCTTACATCTAACCTAAATCTCCCTATTTAATTTTAAACCCATCACTCCTTGTCCTATAACTACAGTCCCTGATTCCCTCATGAAGAGTCCCTTCTCCAGCATCCCTGTAGGTCCCCTTCAGATACTGGAAGGCTGTGGTGAGGTCTCCACACAGTTTCTCTTCTCCAACAACCCCAATTTTCTAAGCCTGTCTTTGTATGGGAGGGCAGAGAAGCAACATCGCATAAACGCACTCACCACGTTTTAGCACCAATGATAAGTTGGGTTTTTTCTTAAGCAAAGTAGCTCTTGTGACAGTTACTACATCAAACTTCTTGAAGCGAAGTTCAGAAGCACCCATTTGTAACAGTTAGTTTCTTTCCTATTTAAGAGGTGGGATGTTTGCAAATAGAAGGACTTTAAATATACCAGGCTACACGCAGAGCAGTTACAGGATTCATGTCCTTCCTGGTGAGAACTCAGTTTTCATCAAGTTAAGAGTTAGTTCTGCATACCTTGTAGTACTTCAGCACTGCAAGCTTAACCTTCTTTCTCTTATGCTTGTTCTTCTTGGGGGTTGTGTAAGACTTCTTCTTTCTTTTCTTGGCACCACCACGAAGTCTCAGCACAAGGTGAAGAGTTGATTCCTGTTTGGAAAGCACATGAAATAGGTTAAAAACACATGTAAGCAGGCTTTTATCTATACAAAGTAGGTCTCTAGTTAGGAAAGCTCTGAAAGGATTGTTCAACATACAGGCTCCAGAGAACAGTGGCTCCTGCATCCCAAACCCCAGAAGGTTCAATTGCTGTGCCTATATTCTCAATTCTAACAGGAATTGCAGAATCATTTCCTGATGTAACTACACCAAACTGTCAGCTTTTTGTAGCTCCTCCTTTGCAATGGCACTCACCGCCCTGTCAGGTTAATCTGGCAGAAGTGAGCAGGACTTCTCACATCAGCCCCCTGACACAGCTCACCCCTGTGTGCCATGTGCCCAGCCTGACAGAATGGAGATGCTGGAAGCAGAATCCTTATACTTCCCCAGTCAGAAGCACCACCCAACCCTAAATCAATTAATTTGGTTAAATCCATCTGCAACATTTCTTAGGCTCAGCTGCAAAGGCCAGTCCGCTCCAACGGTGCCAACCAGTGGGTTCTACAGCGCGCTGCGCAGCCTCTCCTACTCACTTTTTGGATGTTGTAGTCAGACAGCGTGCGTCCATCTTCGAGCTGCTTTCCAGCAAAGATCAGTCGCTGCTGGTCAGGAGGAATGCCTGATGGGGACATGAATCGAGATAAACTGAAGAACACAATCTAGGACGTTAGCGTGCTGCAGATGATCACACATGCATACGATATACATCAACCAAAACGAGAACAGTAAGTGCATCTTGCGCTTACCTTCCTTATCCTGGATCTTAGCTTTGACATTTTCTATTGTATCGGAAGGCTCAACCTATCAAAAAAAACGAAACAAGGGGCTCAAAACACGCTCTGCCTTCTGGTTAGCCCAGAGACGCGGACTCCAGGCGGCCACGGCCGTTTCGCCTCCCCAGCACGGGCAGCCCGCTCCGGACAGCCCCACCGAGCTCCGTGCATCCCGGCGGCGGGGCGCCCCTCGGCTAAGGCGGACCCGCGGCGGCTCACCTCGAGGGTGATGGTTTTCCCTGTGAGGGTCTTCACGAAGATCTGCATGGCGGCGGAGCGCGGCCTCAGCGCGGCTCCCTGCCCGAATGGCGGCGCCGAGAGAGAGAAAACGCGCCCGCTCGCACGGGGCTTCCCCCGCCCGCGCCCAGGGGCGGGACTACATGTCCCGGCATGCCCCGCCGCCGCCCGCCGCGCCGCGGCATGCCGGGAGCCGCAGTCCGGGCCGAGGGGCATCATGGGAGTGGTAGGCGGGGATGGGAGCTGCGACCGCGGGGGCTGCGGCTCCCACAGTGCACCGCGGCCGGGAGGGGAGGGGAGGGGAGGGGAGGAGAGGAGAGGGGAGGGGAGGGGCTCGGGGCTCGGTCTGTGCGGGACGGCCGCGGGGAGGAGGGAGTTGGGTGGGGAGGGAGGGTGCGTGTGGCGTTTGTGTCTATATGGAGCGCTTCTGGTGCCTGTGTGTGCATAGAGCGCTTCTGGTGCCTGTGTGTGTATGGAGCGCTTCTGGTGCCTGTGTGTGCATAGAGCGCTTCTGGTGCCTGTGTGTGTATGGAGCGCTTCTGGCGCCTGTGTGTGCATAGAGCGCTTCTGGCACCTGTGTCTGTATGGAGCGCTTCTGGTGCCTGTGTGTGCATGGAGCGCTTCTGGCACCTGTGTCTGTATGGAGCGCTTCTGGTGCCTGTGTGTGTATGGAGCGCTTCTGGTGCCTGTGTGTGCATGGAGCGCTTCTGGCGCCTGTGTCTGTATGGAGCGCTTCTGGTGCCTGTGTCTGTATGGAGCGCTTCTGGCGCCTGTGTCTGTATGGAGCGCTTCTGGTGCCTGTGTGTGCATGGAGCGCTTCTGGTGCCTGTGTGTGCATGGAGCGCTTCTGGTGCCTGTGTGTGTATGGAGCGCTTCTGGTGCCTGTGTGTGCATAGAGCGCTTCTGGCACCTGTGTCTGTATGGAGCGCTTCTGGTACCTGTGTGTGCATAGAGCGCTTCTGGTGCCTGTGTGTGCATAGAGCGCTTCTGGTGCCTGTGTGTGCATAGAGCGCTTCTGGTGCCTGTGTGTGCATAGAGCGCTTCTGGTGCCTGTGTGTGTATAGGGTGCTTCTGGTGCCTGTGTGTGTATGGAGCGCTTCTGGTGCCTGTGTGTGTATGGAGCGCTTCTGGTGCCTGTGTGTGTATGGAGCGCTTCTGGTGCCTGTGTCTGTATGGAGCGCTTCTGGTGCCTGTGTGTGTATGGAGCGCTTCTGGTGCCTGTGTGTGCATAGAGCGCTTCTGGTGCCTGTGTGTGTATGGAGCGCTTCTGGTGCCTGTGTGTGTATGGAGCGCTTCTGGTGCCTGTGTGTGCATAGAGCGCTTCTGGTGCCTGTGTGTGTATGGAGCGCTTCTGGCGCCTGTGTGTGCATAGAGCGCTTCTGGCACCTGTGTCTGTATGGAGCGCTTCTGGTGCCTGTGTGTGCATGGAGCGCTTCTGGCACCTGTGTCTGTATGGAGCGCTTCTGGTGCCTGTGTGTGTATGGAGCGCTTCTGGTGCCTGTGTGTGCATGGAGCGCTTCTGGCGCCTGTGTCTGTATGGAGCGCTTCTGGTGCCTGTGTCTGTATGGAGCGCTTCTGGCGCCTGTGTCTGTATGGAGCGCTTCTGGTGCCTGTGTGTGCATGGAGCGCTTCTGGTGCCTGTGTGTGCATGGAGCGCTTCTGGTGCCTGTGTGTGTATGGAGCGCTTCTGGTGCCTGTGTGTGCATAGAGCGCTTCTGGCACCTGTGTCTGTATGGAGCGCTTCTGGTACCCGTGTGTGCATAGAGCGCTTCTGGTGCCTGTGTGTGCATAGAGCGCTTCTGGTGCCTGTGTGTGCATAGAGCGCTTCTGGTGCCTGTGTGTGTATAGGGTGCTTCTGGTGCCTGTGTGTGTATGGAGCGCTTCTGGTGCCTGTGTGTGTATGGAGCGCTTCTGGTGCCTGTGTGTGTATGGAGCGCTTCTGGTGCCTGTGTCTGTATGGAGCGCTTCTGGTGCCTGTGTGTGTATGGAGCGCTTCTGGTGCCTGTGTGTGCATAGAGCGCTTCTGGTGCCTGTGTGTGTATGGAGCGCTTCTGGTGCCTGTGTGTGCATAGAGCGCTTCTGGTGCCTGTGTGTGTATGGAGCGCTTCTGGTGCCTGTGTGTGCATGGAGCGCTTCTGGCGCCTGTGTCTGTATGGAGCGCTTCTGGTGCCTGTGTGTGCATGGAGCGCTTCTGGTGCCTGTGTCTGTATGGAGCGCTTCTGGTGCCTGTGTGTGTATGGAGCGCTTCTGGTGCCTGTGTCTGTATGGAGCGCTTCTGGTGCCTGTGTGTGCATGGAGCGCTTCTGGTGCCTGTGTGTGCATGGAGCGCTTCTGGTGCCTGTGTGTGTATGGAGCGCTTCTGGTGCCTGTGTGTGCATGGAGCGCTTCTGGTGCCTGTGTGTGCATAGAGCGCTTCTGGCGCCTGCGTGTGCGTGGAGCGCTTCTGGCGCCTGCGTGTGCATAGAGCGCTTCTGGTACCTGTGTGTGCATAGAGCGCTTCTGGCGCCTGTGTGTGCATGGAGCGCTTCTGGTGCCTGTGTGTGCATGGAGCGCTTCTGGTGCCTGTGTGTGTATGGAGCGCTTCTGGTGCCTGTGTGTGCATAGAGCGCTTCTGGTGCCTGTGTGTGTATGGAGCGCTTCTGGCGCCTGTGTGTGCATAGAGCGCTTCTGGCACCTGTGTCTGTATGGAGCGCTTCTGGTGCCTGTGTGTGCATGGAGCGCTTCTGGCACCTGTGTCTGTATGGAGCGCTTCTGGTGCCTGTGTGTGTATGGAGCGCTTCTGGTGCCTGTGTGTGCATGGAGCGCTTCTGGCGCCTGTGTCTGTATGGAGCGCTTCTGGTGCCTGTGTCTGTATGGAGCGCTTCTGGCGCCTGTGTCTGTATGGAGCGCTTCTGGTGCCTGTGTGTGCATGGAGCGCTTCTGGTGCCTGTGTGTGCATGGAGCGCTTCTGGTGCCTGTGTGTGTATGGAGCGCTTCTGGTGCCTGTGTGTGCATAGAGCGCTTCTGGCACCTGTGTCTGTATGGAGCGCTTCTGGTACCTGTGTGTGTATGGAGCGCTTCTGGTGCCTGTGTGTGCATAGAGCGCTTCTGGTGCCTGTGTGTGCATGGAGCGCTTCTGGTGCCTGTGTGTGTATGGAGCGCTTCTGGTGCCTGTGTGTGCATAGAGCGCTTCTGGCACCTGTGTCTGTATGGAGCGCTTCTGGTGCCTGTGTGTGTATGGAGCGCTTCTGGTGCCTGTGTGTGCATAGAGCGCTTCTGGTGCCTGTGTGTGCATAGAGCGCTTCTGGTGCCTGTGTGTGCATAGAGCGCTTCTGGTGCCTGTGTGTGCATAGAGCGCTTCTGGTGCCTGTGTGTGTATAGGGTGCTTCTGGTGCCTGTGTGTGTATGGAGCGCTTCTGGTGCCTGTGTGTGTATGGAGCGCTTCTGGTGCCTGTGTGTGTATGGAGCGCTTCTGGTGCCTGTGTCTGTATGGAGCGCTTCTGGTGCCTGTGTGTGTATGGAGCGCTTCTGGTGCCTGTGTGTGCATAGAGCGCTTCTGGTGCCTGTGTGTGTATGGAGCGCTTCTGGTGCCTGTGTGTGTATGGAGCGCTTCTGGTGCCTGTGTGTGCATAGAGCGCTTCTGGTGCCTGTGTGTGTATGGAGCGCTTCTGGCGCCTGTGTGTGCATAGAGCGCTTCTGGCACCTGTGTCTGTATGGAGCGCTTCTGGTGCCTGTGTGTGCATGGAGCGCTTCTGGCACCTGTGTCTGTATGGAGCGCTTCTGGTGCCTGTGTGTGTATGGAGCGCTTCTGGTGCCTGTGTGTGCATGGAGCGCTTCTGGCGCCTGTGTCTGTATGGAGCGCTTCTGGTGCCTGTGTCTGTATGGAGCGCTTCTGGCGCCTGTGTCTGTATGGAGCGCTTCTGGTGCCTGTGTGTGCATGGAGCGCTTCTGGTGCCTGTGTGTGCATGGAGCGCTTCTGGTGCCTGTGTGTGTATGGAGCGCTTCTGGTGCCTGTGTGTGCATAGAGCGCTTCTGGCACCTGTGTCTGTATGGAGCGCTTCTGGTACCTGTGTGTGCATAGAGCGCTTCTGGTGCCTGTGTGTGCATAGAGCGCTTCTGGTGCCTGTGTGTGCATAGAGCGCTTCTGGTGCCTGTGTGTGTATAGGGTGCTTCTGGTGCCTGTGTGTGTATGGAGCGCTTCTGGTGCCTGTGTGTGTATGGAGCGCTTCTGGTGCCTGTGTGTGTATGGAGCGCTTCTGGTGCCTGTGTCTGTATGGAGCGCTTCTGGTGCCTGTGTGTGTATGGAGCGCTTCTGGTGCCTGTGTGTGCATAGAGCGCTTCTGGTGCCTGTGTGTGTATGGAGCGCTTCTGGTGCCTGTGTGTGCATAGAGCGCTTCTGGTGCCTGTGTGTGTATGGAGCGCTTCTGGTGCCTGTGTGTGCATAGAGCGCTTCTGGCGCCTGTGTCTGTATGGAGCGCTTCTGGTGCCTGTGTGTGCATGGAGCGCTTCTGGTGCCTGTGTCTGTATGGAGCGCTTCTGGTGCCTGTGTGTGCATGGAGCGCTTCTGGTGCCTGTGTCTGTATGGAGCGCTTCTGGTGCCTGTGTGTGCATGGAGCGCTTCTGGTGCCTGTGTGTGCATGGAGCGCTTCTGGTGCCTGTGTGTGTATGGAGCGCTTCTGGTGCCTGTGTGTGCATGGAGCGCTTCTGGTGCCTGTGTGTGCATAGAGCGCTTCTGGCGCCTGCGTGTGCGTGGAGCGCTTCTGGCGCCTGCGTGTGCATAGAGCGCTTCTGGTACCTGTGTGTGCATAGAGCGCTTCTGGTGCCTGTGCGTGCATGGAGCGCTTCTGGTACCTGTGTGTGCATAGAGCGCTTCTGGTACCTGTCTCTGTATGGAGCGCTTCTGGTACCTGTGTCTCTGTAGGGTACTTTGGCAGCTGTGTCTGTATAGGGTGCTTCTGCCTCCTGTGTTTCTATAGGCCTGTGCTGAGGCCTGAAGTGCCAGAAATCGGTGTCCTCGCCTGGGTGTGGGCTGCTTAAAACTGCCTTACGGCTGCCTTGATAAATGTAGATTCCCCAAGGTCAATGTCGAGTTTGTCAGGGCTTGTATCCTTAGGATTAGAAAAGCTGTAGGCAAGTTAGGAGGAGCAATGGGAGCCACGTTACTTTGGAAATTGCTTGTTAGCTGGGTTAATGCATAGGAATTGATTATGGGAAGGGTTAAGCTGAAAGAATTGCTTGAATAACAAAGTATCATCTGATGATCTTTTAACCATTTCACCTCCTTTAGAGTTTGATCTGAGGCAGTTTTTGTACAAAGGAGGAAAGAGGTTTAGACTTCATGTGAGAACTTGCTGTTGTGTGATGAAAACCATTGGATGGGAGCAGGGCAATGTTCTGTCTTCACTCCTGCCCTTGAGAACAGGAGATGTCCATAGGAGCATACACATGGACAGGAATTGAGCAAGCGGGTTGTGCTGAGCAGGGATCACCTGCAGAGCATTACATTATAGACAGTAAAGCATTTCACAAGGTAACATTTTTCGTGTGAGAAGTGACCAACAGTCAGTGGAAATTGGTTTGCTCCTGCTTTGTCCTCAGAGGAAAAAGGGTGTTAGCAGACTAACTGCGATGTGTTGGTCAAGGTTAGGTATGCTTTCAGCTGCTTTGTGCCCCGGTGTGTACTGTAGGCAAATAGAAGCCTCTCCAATAAATTCATATTGCCAGAAGTTACAGTAGGGTTCATGCTTCATAACCACTTTTCATAACTTTATGGCAATGATAAACCAAGAATAAATATTCTTAGTTTTCAGGATGGACGGGAGTAAGGGTTATTGGGTCTGCTTTTAAATCTTGACTCGGACTGCCATTGTAAGATATTAAAGTGCACAGAACCCTCTCCTTTGGTCTTCTATGCCTAAAAGTGCTAAATTCATTTAGTGCCTTGTTACTTGCTTCTTATTTTAGGTCAGTGCTACAGAACTTGCTCCAAGGGCTATCTAAGGAGTATTATTTTGTCTCTTCATTTCATTTTAAACCTGTTATGCTTATTAGAAAGTTCCAGAAAGCTGTTTTACTGTTCATTCTCTTTGTTTAACTATTATGTCAGAGACATTCACATATAAGAAAGTATGCTACCATGTACAAGAATATCCTGATTTCAGTCAAACAGGAACATGAGGCCTTTATTGCCAGAATCAAGAGTGGCCAAAGGAACACCTTTTTTCTTCATGAGAGATTGAAAGCTGTGGGATCAGCACCATAACTCTGAGATCATAGAATGGTTAGGAATGGAAAGGCCCTCAAGATCATCTAGTTCCAACCCCCATGCTGTAGGAAAAGAGCAATGGAGCTTGAAGACAAATTATCTCTAATAATGTTTAATGCAAAACACACTGTTTTTATGAGGACATTAATAATTTAGTTGTGGCTGGTTTCTCTCATTTTTTCAACGTTTCTGTTCTTGTTTTATATTTATATGCAAGCTGCCAATGGCTGTGTAAAACCTTGCTAACACGTGGGGTTGGACTTCTGCTCCTCACATCCTGGTGCTGATTATTGTGCATTCAAACTTGAGCTGTAAGGCTTTGCTTGCAGAAAAGCTGGAGGATCAGTCTCAGAAGGTGAACACACACAGATTCTCTCCACCTGTAGAAATAGCATAGCCTGAAAATGAGGCTATTGTATTCCTAAAGTGCACTCTCTGAGGCCGAGGAAGTATTGGATGATGGTTTTTTTCTTACTGTTCTTTTATTAAATCCTAAATTCACTGTGAGCACAGAGCAAACAAGCCATACTGGCAGCTCCTTCTGAAGGATACGTTTTGTTTTGGTGGTTGTCAGCCTTTCCCACAGCATTGCAGGCTCTGGTTTTGCTTGAGACTTTTTTTTCTCTTTCACTGATAGCGGATATAAGATTTCCCCATCCTTCTGTGGATAAAAAAATAATTGCTGGGATGTTAATTTCTTCCATTTTCTTGTTGATGTCAATAGCAGATCCACAGTTTCAAACACGCGCTAAGAACGTGCTTAAGCTGTAAACCCTCTACCTGCACTTGGCCTTTGTTTTTCCCTTTATGAGGATAGGATACAATCATATTTGAATTTCTAGACATGCATCTGTTTCTGTGTGTTTGATTTGGAGGAGACATTAAACTGTCAGCAATGTGTTTTCCTAATTCAGAGTAGATTTGTTTGAAATGGTGAACAGCTTTACTTGAGTCTGGTATTAAATAAACTGTAATGGGTGCCTCTCCGGTGAAGACTCCTGTGAAAAGCAACAGCTTTTTTGAATGCTAGCTGGTATTTTAGTTTTAAATTGAGATTCTGAACTACCTTGTGTCTGGGTCAAAATACCACTTCTTTGTTTAAGTCCTAACCCATAACCTATCCTGCTTCAGCCTGCTCTTTTAGAGTGCTGAAATCATCCTTGTTCTTGGAGTAATAAGCCCTCACTACTTAAATCATCACACTGAAAGACTGGAGAAGAGAAGGCTGCATGGAGACCTCATAGCAGCCTTCCAATATCTGAAAGGGGGCCTATAGGGATGCTGGGGAGGGACTCTTCATGAGGGACTGTAGTGATAGGACAAGGGGTAATGGGTTCAAACTTAAACAGGGGAAGTTTAGATTGGATATGAGGAAGAAATTCTTTCCTGTAAGGGTGGTGAGGCATGGAATGGGTTGCCCAGGGAAGTTGTGAATGCTCCATCCCTGGCGGTGTTGGACATAGCCTTGGGTGGCATGGTTTAGTGGGAGGTGTCCCTGCCCCTGGCAGGGGGGTTGGAACTGGATGATCTTAAGGTCCTTTCCAACCCTAACTATTCTATGATTCTCAAGCCAGGCTTTATGACCACCTTGGGAATCACAGAGTATTACAAAACACAATGTGATTAACCAACAGCTTAGTTCCCCTGGGATGAAAGCGTGAAAAGCAACTGTAGTTTCTACTTTCAAGCATTCCAGATGTTTACAGTAGTCAGGGAGCTGCAAATGGCTTTTAATTGTTTGCTGGAGAAGCCTGTTGAAAACTAACTGTTACTGAAACAGGCTGATGCCTTGTTTGTGTAGCTCCATATGAACTTCACCTCCTGTCCCAAGGCTAGAAAGTTCTGTGCTGATTGTTAAAACAGCTTTCGCAAATTCTAAAAACAAATTAATCCTAAACCACTTAGATTGTAGCAAAATTGGTAGCAATGCCTGTAGCAGACATTACATAGCACTTGACTGCTTAAATCCCTGTTGTAGTTGTTGCACTGTTATTACTGTAACTGTGGCACATTACCAGTACCGAGCAGATATGCTTCCTCAGCCCAGTCTTCTTCTTCACAGTGCCTGGGCTAGGCTAAGAGAGGTGCTTAAATTTGAAGATGCTGTTTCTGAAAATTAGGAATTAGCTCCCATAGATTTGCATCCACTGTGCTTTTTGTGTCTTGCTCCAATAAACTGCCTTTAACTTGAGCTGCCTGCAACTCCCCTGTCATTCTGTTGCTCTTATGGGTTTCAGAAAGGATCTTGAGTGCCACCAAAGGTGTTTTGAGAGCAAGGTATTTTGGCCTTTAGGCTTTTTATATTAAAATAAGCCCTTTTTTCATATGGGCCTTTAATTTCGTCAGCGTTTTCCTTTTATTTTAACTCAGCCTTAGGATTTATAATCCATCAGGGACAACAGTGAACGGTTTGTGCAGTAGGTTTAGTATTAATAGTAGGAAGCTTTTTAGGGCAAATACGGCATCTTTCAATGCAGTTGGGTTTTTTCTTAGATGCATTGAACAGGTTATTCTAAATGATACCGTCTGTACTTTGGAAGACTGGAATAAAATAGCAGTTGCTTGTGCAGAAAATAAGCCTGAAATGTTATCTCAGAGAATCGTGTCGATTCTCCCCTCTCGCAGGATGGAGTGTTTGAAACCTCGCCGCTTGAACGACGTGCGAGGATAATGGAACATGTTTTCCGGTAGTTTTAATGTGTAACAACAGAGGGAGCTCTTACAGCAGGCAAGTGACGAAGCCTTTTAGCTCTTTGTATGAGCGGGAGTCAGCACTAAGCATGAAAAAACCAGTGCTGAGAATTATTTTAACTATCTAATATCACTTTTTTATCCCTTTTAACATGTCCGTGTGAGAATGTGTGCATGTTTGCACTTTGTTTAAATGAAAATATATTCTCAGTGTAGAAGAAAGTGGGCATATTGTACTCTGGAATGGTATGGTAAGGGTATGCATGGGCTTTCCATTCAGTTCTCAGCTTTAGTAAATCTTATCTGTCTTTTAATACAGTGCTGGAGGGAGATACCACATGGGGTTTAGAACCAGCATGGCTAAGAGACACTGCTCTGAGTGGATCATCACTCTGGACAAAGAGCTGGACAAAGAGAGTGTGGTGTACACATTCCCTGATGCTTTGGTCCTTTTGTTTTTTTTTCCTGCTAGACCAACATTGGAGTCATAGTACAAGTTAGATTATCAAGGTAATCCAACAAATCCTACCAAAATACAACAAATGTTTACTTAGATCAAATTTAGGCTTCAATTATATGCATCCATCTCATCCTTGTATTGCTGTGGCATTTGAGGACATATTACACTGTCAGAGCCAGTGCAGGAATTTGGCTTAGACTGATTATTAGAAGGGGGTAATTCAGTCTTTGTGGGGAGGCAGATGCCCACTGCAGTCATATACCAGCAGATGCACTGGGTGCATGTTGGCAGAGCCTCTTGATAGCTCTCAGCCCACAACCCCCATAAACAGGAAGAATGCTGAATGTCATTTGCTGTTGTCACTGTGCTACATGTTCCCAAAGAACAGATATCTCTATAATTAAGCTAGATATAACTGCTGCTGGTTTGTGTCAGTTTTGATGTGTTTTGGCACAGTTTAAAAGCTGCTGGGCTGTGCTCTATTTATTATATGGGTAAATCTGCAGGGATTCACAAGAGAACTTCCTTTAAAAGAGAATTGCAAGTCTACAGATACTGTAAGTATTGTGTGGGTGAGGAGCAGGGAAAGGTATGCAAGTTCAGTTTCCAGCATATAGAATAATATCTCTTGTAAATATAGCCCCAAGTTAATATATAAATGTAGAGATATTTCTGAAATAAATTAGTGTTAAATATTTTTCCTAGTAATGCCTGACCCTTAGTAATGTGTTTCCAAAGGCTTGTGAATTATTACCACTCTGCAGAGCTTGCAATTGATGCCATTTTTTAGTGACACACTCTTTGTAATGAGCATTAGAACTTCTGCCTCAAGAGTGGTTCAATTCTATCAAAGGCTGTCCAGTTCAGCGGTGCCTGAAGTGTCTTCAGTGCTGTAGAGAAAGGTAAGTTCTGTGACCATGGGGAGCAGGGCCTTGCCCGGATGCTTTCGAAGTTGTTTAGCTGCTTACTTCTTTTCCTAGGTTAGTACTTTTTAATCTGATGCAGTGTTTTCTGTACTCCATCTGCTATGCTGAGAAGGAATTTCTAACATTTGAAGGGCAGTTGATATGATCCTTTTTGCAGGAGAGGGGGGAAAAAAGCTGATACTGTCAAAAGAATGTGAGTAGAGGGATTTAAACTGTTTATTAAAGCCTCAGTTTAAGGAACATAGTCAGGAAAAGCGACTTGTGCAATGTCTACTTTGCATATTGCAGCTGAATATTGTCTGATGTTCAAGTCCATTTTTCCCAGAATTCTGAGAATGAACTACAAATTAGGGATGGTGTTTTCCCTTTTAGTGCTTGTTGCTATTCATGTAACTGAAATGAATGCAGTCCTGCCATTGTGAACATCTGTGCTGATATAGATGCTGCAGGAGCAGTCAGGAGGAAAGGTCAATGCTGAAAGCTTCAGTGAGATTTCTGAACACAGCCCATCTGCAGAGCAGAGCTCTGAGCAAGTGCTTATGATTGGGGGAAAAAGTACTGTTATTTCTGTAACAGTAGAGCATTCATTGCTGACACTTGATCTTTTCCTTGTAGCTCAGCTTGACACCACCTGAGTGACTGCAGATTTCTGCACTTCCTGATTATGAAATGCGGAGCAGCTGAATACCATAGAAGAGAGTTTTCCACAGCCTGGTGTCATCACACATGATGAATACAGAGGTCAACAGCCATTTCTCTTCCCATTTATGTAATTCAGTTATAAAGTTATGGAATCCTACTTGTGACCAACTTGCATTGTGAAGTTCGAATCTGAAGTATATCTAAAAAGCAGGCATAAGCAAGGGATCAGAAAGAACAGCCCTGTGTCTTTTGTATGCCAGCAAAAGAGAGCAGGTATAAACTCCCAGAAGTAGTAAAACACCTTCATGGAAAAAAATAGTCCATGCTAGATGAAAATGGATTTATTCTTAGACATTGCTGGGCCTACTGAAACCTCGGGTTCCATTTTTTCATTTCATGTTATGCTGGTGCATGTATATTCATTTTAATGGTGCTGTTTCTTATATATGTAATGAGTGTCAAAAAGTCATAATCTGATTAGTTGCCACACTGATTATGAGATGGGGTGTTTGACCTTAGATACTGTATATATTGTAACTCAATTTACAGTGTAACATACATCAGATTTTACCAAAAGGATGAAAACAATGAAAGATTACTGACCTTCTTTCTGCACTTAAGTTGACATCATACAGGAAGGCAATGCAGCCGTAACTGATAATCCCCAGAGTGATTTCATGGGTCTTGTTTAATATTTGCAGCAGCTCAAAATGAAAGTCCTTGTTAAATAGGTCAAGACAGTGACAGGCAAAACCACAAAGTTTTATTCTTTTTCTTTATAGCCATTTTTGCTGTGCAGAAGTGATTTCTAGCAGGGATACATGATCAAATGGCAGGCCTGAGGTAAGTGCTTCTTTAGTTGGCCTACTTACTTGCCAGCTGTTTTGTACTAAGTGTTCTCTGGAAGCTCTAGAAATCATGCTACATAAGAAAAACAATGCAAGGGCAGTGTCAAATATGTGCTCCCTGGAGCAAACACAACTGTTACAGGGGAGGATTGTGCTGCTGTTGCCTTATATGCCTTATTTTCCTTCAGAATTTGGTGTCTCCCAATCCAAGAATCAGTTGCTAATCAGCTGCTGGGATTGAAAGCAGTTTAGACCTGTATTTTATTCAGCAACCTTAAGAATTTTCAGTCACCTCCTCTTCAGAAAAATAAAAACTGTTTTGAACATTCTATTTAGCAAGGTGACAGTCTACTTTTACCCAAAGTGTCCATGAAAGCCAAGTAGTAGTGTAGTAACATTCAAATACCCAACATTACCTATAAAGAAGAGATGGAATTTCAACAACATAGAGACATTTGCAGGTTAAAAATCCATTCCTTACAAACCTTTATGCTCCCCATCTCAGATGCTATTTTGAAGAAGAGTTACCCAGTTTCACAGCAGTGAAGTAGGAGAGCTGTCTTGTCACCTCACTGGTAAGAGAAACATTTGGCTACTGTCAGTACTCGCATTTCTTTTTCCTCTTATTTATTAATCGAACTCAGCATTTATCATTTTCCCAGTGTTTGGCAGACTTTGACTTGGATAAAATGAAGTGGTGGTGAGCTTTAAAATACTTCAAGACTGAACCAAATGTACAGATACACAAGTGCACAGCATCATGGTGCTGCGCAGTTTATTACTGCCAAGCTCTGGCTGACTTAATTACTATCTCTACTTGACTCGTGTGCTGCACTCACCTCCTTCCAATGCAGACTTCGCAGAGGTCAGCCACAGATTTATACCTTGATCTAATGAAGAAATTAGGCTCTTACAAGATTAGTGCTATGGGGGTGTTAAAGATACTGGAATGAGAGGAGATGTTGTGAGGTTAGTTGTGTAGCCTCGTGCATGGGATGTGTACCCAAAGGAGGAAATCATAAGCTGTGCTTCCTGCCTTGTGGAATTCTTCTGTCTTAGAATTAATTCATTATTCATCTTCTGTATTTAAATTAATTAGTCACTGGAAAAAGTACAAATCCCCTCCAAGATCCACTTCCCAGGTGAGTGCCCTTATCACATATGAGATGGGTTTTTTCCAGCCCCCCAAGAAATTTCAGTAGAGCTTAAAGAAGTGATAGTAGTATTTTTATCGCATTCTTGTCTTTGTGAGATGGGGTTTTATGTTACCCTGGCAAGTTTTATTAAAAGCACATGACCATAACTTAGCTTTTTGCATGCTTTAACCCCCAAACTCCTGTGTGATGTGAGAGGTTTCCTGAGGTTACCGAAAGCAAATAAGATTTTGTGATACAGTTTTCACCAAATGCAAATCACAGGGAGAGGGTTATGAGTATGAAAGAGTTTGTATTGATAACTAAGTAAATGATAAAGGTACTGAAAAGGGTTTATGCTGATAAGAGTCCATCAGTGATATTCACAAGGCCCTTTTAAGGAAAATTAAGATACTCAATTTTTAAACATTTTTTATGTTGTTTCTTCAGGTTTTTCCCACTATTTAACTTTTTTCCTTCTAGTTTTCTTGTATCTCCATGGACCAATTATTCTCATACTTGGAACCACAGAATGGTGAGGAGCAATCCTTCACTGGTGGAAGATTACTGGTGACCTAACACACATTTATGTGGTCTATTTCCATCCTTCTGGAATCCCATTGAAACCCATGAGTCACACTAAGGATGTCTGGCTTCACACCTTTTCCTTCAGTCAGTTTTGTGACCCTATGAGCCTCCTTTCTGGTTTTGAAAGCTGTATATACAGTCACTTCATTGCTGAAGCCATTAATCAGAAAGAGCTATTGAAGAGGCATCACTGGAGATACCTCACCAGTTATCTCAGCTCTCCCACATAATTACTTATGTCCTAGATGTATTAACATTGCTTTGACAAAAGGTTTTGAAACTTCCAGATACATTGAGAAATCCTGATAGTTTTATTCCAAATGAATTGATGGAATCTGTTATCAAGTCACAGTGCTCCAGAATTCATTAATTAAAGCTTCGCACTGGATTTAGTAAGCTATAAATTCCGGACTATGTTTTGCTCCACTGATATTCACTCTGACTGTTCTGCTGGAGAGCTGAAAATGGAAGTAGGCTATCTCTGAAGATAACAGAGCAGAAAAAGAAGTATCAGTTGCTGAGCTTTTGTGGTTGGGTTCTGTCAAACTTAAGCTCCAGTTGTTCTCTATTTTATGCTCAACAAAAATAACCGTAGTCCAAAACCTAGATTTAAAAAGTGCTTCGAATGCAGTGCAGGAGACAGAACTAGCAAGTATGCAGCTGCTGACAGCAGATCTGCGAAGATGAAGTAAATGAGTTTTGAGTGAAGCTCACATTGATATGAAATTTAAAAGGTCCAGTAGTTTCCCAGTAACTCACCATTAACCCCTGGTGTAACTGGAACCTCCAACTAGCTATGTTTCTACTTCAGAAGTAACAACTGCATTGTAATAAACCAGAGTGACATGTCATAGCAGCTACACTCATTTAGGTCTGCAGTCCCTGATGGGTTTTGTTTCAGTTTAACAAGACTGTTCCTAATATCTATTCAGAAGCATCAACACAGAAAATCCCATGATTTATGTTCAGAGTGAATATTGCTCAAAAGCAGGACAAACTGCACAGCCCTCCCTCCTGCAATCAGCAGAGCAGCAATTACAGTCATTTTGATGATAAACGATCAAGGAAGAGGGGAGGCAACCCGCAGTGTTTCATGTGCTGTAGGAACACAAAACCTTATAAGCAGAATCCTATTTTTTAAGACAATAAAAGGCTTTTTTTCAGTAAAACAATATTAGAAAAGGAATCTCTGCTGGGTATCTTGAAGAGATTATTGTTTCTTGTACAGTGCTGGCACTGAGCTGCATTACCAGATATTGTTCAAATACCAGCAGATAGGCAGCAAAGGTGAAAGGAAAGCAAAGTACAAACACTGAGGTGGGTCTGGAAAGGTCACGGTAGATATGTTTGTTGTGGATACTTCTCTGAAGTCGAAGACACACAATGAAAAGAGCAAAGGGAGAAGGAGACACTCTGTAATAACCTGAAATTTCTAGAGCATGTTATTCGAAAGATTCATTACCAGTTAATTTGTATTTCTGAGTTCTGTCAGGACCAGAATTGAAGTGTAACAAATGTGGCTGCTTTGTGAGTAGAATCTGGGTGTGTGGATAAGCTAAACCACTACTTGTTTGGCAGTCTTGAGTGTTCGGTCATTTTATTCATCCTTGAACAAAACTGTAAGGTGCTGCAGAGTCCCCAGCACGTAGCAGGGAGGTTACCCCCAGCTCAAGGCACCAAACTCAGCAGAAGGTTCATTTCCTGAGGCTGCTGCCATTGCTGTCATGCATTGCAGGGTCAGAATGCAGTGCTGCTGATAGCACACAACTGGGCCAGAACATTTCCCTACTCCCTTCCTCAGCTGCTGTTGCTCAGGCAACAAGATCATTCAGCAGCAGAAAAGCACAGAAGGAAACTGTAAGGAGTGGGAGGAGAGATTTCCTGGGGGCTATAGAAAGGGTGGAGGAAAGAAGAGAGAGAATATTGGTGCATGTCTCAGGGAAAACGCTTGCCCTTGTTGCTCTGACAATGGTGCCAGAGGCTGCTTCAGAGCACTTCAATTAAGCTTCTTTCTAAATTTCCCATTTGGAGTAGCTTCTTCCCCTCTCTTGGCTTTTGAAAGAGGGGAGCCTGGTGTTGGATAGTGTTAATATCCTGTTGTATACTGGAACGGCATTCTTAAGAAGTCATTTAGGTGCCTTTACCTGGTGAACTTGGCATGAGGGATCTTGTCTAGTCAAATGCAAGCTGAGGTTTGTGTTGGGCCAACAGCAAAGTTGTTCTGGTGCACGCTTGCATCTCTCAGAGGAGCGATAGGACCTTTAGGCTGTTGTCAGCACTCAGGGCATCTCCCCTTGGCTCTCAGGAGATCATGGTGTGTATCTTAGAGCTCTTGCCATATGAAGGCATATAAAGGTAGTTACCCTTCTGGTAACTACTAACTAGGGGAAAATGGTGTCTGTGACCATCCTCTTTTAGGAGTAAACATTTTTAAAAGAAGAATGGCAACTCCATAACTTTCCATCAGTGTTTCTACGTCTGTGTTTGCAGTATTGATGCCATTATCAAAGCTGTTAAAGGTGAGGAATTGTTACTGAAACTTCTTTAAACTTAACACATGAAAAATGAGCTTCAGTTATAACATTACCTCTTCATTCAATAACTATTACAGTTCATCAGTTACAAAACATGAGTACTCTGTAGGCTTTACTGCAGTTCTGATTTCCAATGAATTAATACTGATTGGCCAAACTAACAATCCTTATTATTTTATTTTTAACACATCTTCAGAAGTATTCAGGTTTTCCTTCACAGATGTTATACTGCTGTACTCTGTTAGCTATTATGTGCCAAAAAGCTTGACATTGTCTGACACAGTCCACATGAAAAAGAAGCATTTTAATCTTTAAAAGCTGCATTGCAGTCAAAGTCTCTGTTGACAACTTGATTGTTCTTCTTAATTGCAGTGAATGTTATTTTTTGGATCAACCTGTTTGTTTTTACAGTTGCTTTTGGAAAGTTCTGATATGCTTTCTTACAATGATGTCTAGAAAATCTTGATCACAACTGTATGATTAGTACTTCTCATGTTGGCCAATATCATTATCTCATTACTTCCCTTGTAGATAATTTACACGTGTTGTGTCTCAGGCAGTAAATTCTTCAGAGCACTGATTGTCTTTTGTTCTATATATAGCACCTTGCAGATGAAGTCTTGTTTATGACTTGGGCTCTAATAGAAATCTTAATCTCCTCCTGTATATTGTTCCATTAATCTAGGTAGAGGTGGCAGCAGCAGAACAATGATGTTAACAGACGTGTTAATGCTGTTTGGGCTGGGCTGTGTGGCATTCCCAAAGGCTGCAGTGGGCTGACAGAAGTGGGTTTGCCACTGCTTCAGAACAGGAAGTCAGTTAAGGTGTTACACTTACCTCCTCTTTTGAAGTTCTTCTCTTGAAGGGAATGAGCAAGAAAGCAACCACTAAGTCATTAAAAAAGATTGAAGGAATGTCAGAAGACAGGCATATCTTTATTTTTGTTGCAGGAAAGACTGTCATCCCATGGGCCTTCACTTGATGGATGTATAGCTTTGATGCCTTTCGTTTTTAATTGCTGTAGGGTAGTCTGTCTTTTTTTCCTACTTCCTTTTCATTGAGCTTTTCACTAGAAGGAGTTACAGAAGCCCAAAGAATGAATGGAAAGGTTTGCAGTCATATCATATTGAAATGAACTGAAAATCCAGAAAACTTAAATTATTCTCATTATGGGGAAGTATTTCTTAACAGTGTGAATATTATAGAAGTATTGTTTGGGATATTTGAAACTAGATTGGACAGAAGACCTGAAAGGTGGTTGGTGACTTCCTAAATGTTCTGTTTGTGAGCATGGAGGATACAGAATTGGCTTGCTGAACCACCATTGCTTTCCCTACACTTGCAGCAGGTCTTTATCTTTAATTAGGCTCCCAGACAAGTAATGCTGCATGAATTTGCATCCCAACAGTTGTATTCCAAGCTGGTATTTGAAGTGCCAGTGGGAACTGGCAGCTGCTTGTGGAATATTTGAATTATATTCAGAATTTTCCTTCAGCATTCTGCTGTCATGAGGCCTCACTTGGAGTATTGTGTGCAGTTCTGGTGTCCTCCACATCAAAAGGACATGGAACTGTTGGAACAAGTCCAGAGGAGGCCACGAGGATGATCAGGGGACTGGAGCACCTCCTGTATGAAGATAGGCTGAGAAAGTTGGGGCCCCTTCCAGTATCTGAAGGGGGGCTATAGGGATGCTGGGAAGGGACTCTTCATTAGGGACTGTAGTGATGGGACAAGGGTTAAAGGGTTCAAACTTCAACCAGGGAAGTTTAGATTGGATGTGAGGAAGAAATTCTTTACTGTGAGGGTGGTGAGGCACTGGAATGGGTTGCCCAGGGAAGTTGTGAATGCTCCATCGCTGGTGGTGTTCAGGGCCAGGTTGGACATAGCCTTGGGTGGCATGGCAGGGGGGTTGGAACTGGATGATCTTAAGGTCCTTTCCAATGCTGACTATTCTATGATCTTTTCTATGATCTATGGGCATAAATATTCTTATGCATAAGGATTTGTACACCCCTCATTAGTTGCACTAAATCCTCTTCACACTGAGATACTTACGGTGGTGATTTTAGTTATTCTTAGGGTTGATCCTTCTGCAGAAAAATGTATGACAAGGTTTAATAGTTGTACACTTGCTGCTGCTAAGCCCAGCTATTAAAAATACTTCTAATTTCCATTCAGTGAGTATGCTCAATTTGTCTTCATAGCTGTGGTTGTAGGAGCAAGCTTGTATTTTTCATTAGCTAATGTTTCCAAATTGAGTGTTGTGTCAGTGGCAGAGAATCTGAGAGCTGAATTTCTTCCTCATTCCAGAGCCTACATGTGGCAGGAGGTTGGTTTGAAGAGGGACAGAGAAATGGCCTCCTCATTGTAAAGTGCTTCTGGAAATTCCCTTCCTGAGTCATACCCTTGTAAATTTAGATTCTGTTTGTCACATATGAATAATGCCTAATTCTCTTGAGCCTGATGGGAATATCTGACTCTTAAAGGTATTTCTGTATTCTCTTGGGTTTTGAATGACAGAGACCTGTACAAACAACACTTTGTTCTTTCTAGAACAGTGTGTGGTGCCATTGTCTGCAAAGAGAGGATACGTCTATGCTAGGAATAGGCATGATCTGGAACTTATGTCCCTGTGTATATGAGTTGCAGGGAAATGAGGAGTCATAGTTTTGAGTCCAGACCTTGGCACAATACACGCTTTTAGCTCTTACTAATAAGATGAATCACAGTCTTCACCACTGGTCAGAATGCATGCAGATTTAGGGTCATATTCATAGCCAAGGCCAACACTTTGTGGCTTAGGATCAACTGCTGCCTAAGTGTGTGAGGCATACAGTGGGTTACCAACAGCAGTATAAATAGAATATGTGGTAGAGGTTTTGGTAGCTTGGGCAGAAAGTCACCATCAGCTGCTGTGATGATTTGCTGGTAGTGGCAGGATGCTTCAGAGCACGGAGATTGGTGCTGCTGGATCTTGTCATCTAGGACAATGGGGTAGGAGATGGGGTGGGTGGCTGCAGATGACAGGCTTGTGATGAAAGGCTGAGGTGCTACCTAGAGTTTCCATACCTGTGGGAAGAGCTGTGTCCCATGCTGGGTGGGCTTTCCTTCCCCTCCTTTCGCTGCCACGAGTGGGAGCAGAGGAAGACCTGAAAGCTCTGTGCTCCAGAGCTTTGCTGGAAGTTGTGGGTGAGCCTCAGGAAAAGAAAATGCCTTTCAGGAGAAAACATTCCACACTGACCTGGGCGCTGGATGTCATTAGAGGTGTCAATAATTAAGTGCCGGCAGATGGCGCCCACGAATACGGAGTGTCAGGGCCAGAGCCCCAGGGACCCGGGGCCGTTTCTCGGGTGGGTTTACTCGCTGAGCGTGCAGCCCTTAAGCAGCCTCTCTGCCTGAAATGGTTTGTAGAGCAGCAAGTAACGCATCAAATGCACTATCAGCTGCTGCTGCGTGCGAGAACTGAAACTGCCTGGAGGTTGGTTGCAGTGCTAGTGACAGGGGAAGAGCAACACTGCGGGATTCCAGAGGGTGATGCCCATGGCAGGAGGAGAAAAGCCTCTTCAGGAGTAGTGACTTGTCTGCAACAAATGCATGGGGTAAATAAAATCCTTATAAAGCCCTGCAGAAGGCAGCTTAATTGCAAATAATTGCTGGGGTGGGTGTAATAGGGATGGTATGGCAGGAATGAAGTTTTTTGCTTAGTCATACTTCGCAACGTATGTTCAAGCATCTCTTTGCTCTCATAAATATTGGAGAGAATAAGATGGGATGCCTGCATGTGCGAGCTTTCTGCTCTTGCTTTCAGCTCTCAGGTGAAACACACAGAGGGATTAAGAATGGATTAGACAAGGATTCTTGGGGGAGTGTCTTGAGAGAACTCTGGGAACAGTGCTCTGGCCTATTAATTGTGAAGGATGCAAAAAGCTGCTTGGCCCTTTTCTGCTTGGGGAAAGCACAGTTTTTATATTGGGGTTTATCCCATTTACAGCTTTCCTATTATTTTCCTCCTCTAGTCTTTCTTTTTAACTGTTTCAGGGTATTCAGTGTGCCTTCACAATTCTGTTGGTGTGTTCTTTCCCTGATGTATCCCCTCTGCCTTAAAATGTCAGTAGGACTGGAAATTAAAACTGGAAACCGTACATTAATACTAAAATTCTTGTGAAATTCCAGCCTGTCAAGATACAAAATTGTACTTTTAGGCAATTTATTCTCTTAGGGCAGTACTGAACTATTTTAGAACTTTACTGTTGAATCCAATGGGAAGGAAGTGAGGCCATAACATGTATATACTTTGTGCACCCCTTTTTATTTATTCTTGTATGTTTTCTAGCTGATGATGTGGAGGATACTCAGAGCATGTCATTATTATGTGTTAATTACTGCCCTAAAGCTACATTTAATTAAACCTGTAATAGCAACAGATTACAGATATTCCTGGAAAACACATTTCTCTTTGTGGTGTAGGGCTGTTACAGTGCAGCTTAACTGGAAGCCCCGCGACTGACAGCACCACCCAACACCTCTTGTTCTGTGGGGAAAGATAAGAACACTGGTAATGAAGGGCAAAATATGAGTGTCAGGGTTTCAGCAGCTGAAGCTATTCTGTCTCGCTCCTGCCAAAGAGCCTATTAAACCTTTTAGCATTATGCTGTCTGTGACACTAGGAGTTGCTCCCATTTACACTAATAGCTTTACTGGGAGAGAGTAGCATGAATACCCTTCATTAGTCCTACAGATAAAATCCTGCGTAGTACGTGCAGCATAAGGTGCTTAAAACATGTTCTCAATGTAGTGTAGCGTGTCATGTGTTACACTATCTGTTAAACATACATGGATAGTTAAATTGTGTATCACTCTTCTACTGAGGTTCCACACTGGATTGAAAGTATAAAATTGGTGCATATAATTTCCATTTAGTCCATGGCTTCTGTCAAACTAATTGACCCTTTACCAGCCCCTTTGTCTCTTTTCTTCCTTTAAAAGTGCTTCTTGTAATCCTCAGTGTAGTTCAGGATGACACAAAGGAAATGTGCCAAACTGATCAGAATTTCATCATGCAGACTTGTCAAAACCATCTTCTGAGCCATGCTACACTTTAATGCAATGCAATGTCCTTTCTTAAGGCTTGCTTCTTCCTTACTTAGCAGCTGCTCAGAGAGGCAGTATGCCATTTGCTTATGCACCATGATTTTCTCACAGAAAATGCCTCTTTTTTCCCTCTTCCACAGATACTAGTTAAGAAACCAAAAATAGTTTGATTTCTCAAAGTACAAATATTATTAGAGGCTTAAGAGTTATGGCATCGCTTAGGAACAGATCTCAAAGACTTTTATCCTGCTCAGTTGGGATTCTGAGTTGCTATGAAATTGCAGAATGCAAGATATTGAGGAATCTGCCTGAGAAGCTTAAGCAGGCAGTGAACTCTCATTCAGGGTAAGGTGCCACACTGTACTGATTCAAAACCCCCAATCAAACAACACCAAGTCAGAGGTAGATATGTGGTCTGCGAATATTTAGTAAGAATTAAAGGAAAAATTGAAGCAGTAAAACATGTCAGATACTCTGTGGAGTGTTGCCACTCACTGTGCATACTTGGAGGAAAAACCTTGTAAGATACTTTGAATAGCAGATGCTCTTGGAGTAACTAGAAGCAGCATTCTGCTGCATAGTGTTTCAGCATATTCCATAAACAAGGACAACCCTCAGCTTCAGCAAGACAGACTAATGACATAGAAAATAAAGCATCAGAAATGAGGTATGCAGGAGTGAGCAGAGAGAAAAATCTGCCCTGATTTACCTATGTAAATGTAGTTCACCCCCTCTGTGTACATGGGTTATTATAGAGCCTTTAATCAGGTAATCGCATGCTGTGGGAAACAGCTCAGCAGAACCACATTGTGATCTGTCTTGTCCACACTTGTGATACCATCCCAGGCAAATGTTTGCATTCCCACACATTTATTCCATGCATTTCCCTTCTCTTTGGCTTCTTCCCAAATAGTAATCATTATATAATTAAACAGCTTATTTCCTGCACAGGCCTATTGGCCAGTATATTTACTTCCCACTTTGTAATTGCTGCAGGTCTCCCTGCTCTAAGCATTATGACAGAGTTGAAGCTATGTTTCTTTGTCACAGTGTAGTTTCTCATACACAGTTGGTATTCTTACACAGTGTTTGCAGAGGTACTGCTGTGCTTTGTTTGCACATCCATCTTCTGGTATCTTTCTGGATAAATGAAGTTTTCCTTTGTCAGCCTTTCAAACCACCCGATGCTAAAGAGGAGGCTGAGAAATCTAAGCTGACACAAGATTTTTACCCCAAAGCTGTACTTCGGGGTAACATACAATAAATTCCTGGTCCCCATATACTATTGTACAGAACAATATGTGGTCTTATGCCATCCTTACTGGAGAAGCAGTGTTTGTGAATACGAGCTGCTTCTGTCACTTAGATGGATGTATTCATTCTTGCAGGCCTTTTGTACACAGCTATCAGGCTGATATTACTTCCAGGCTTTGATTTTGTGTGGAATTAAATGATCTAGGGACTTCCAGGAGGAAAAGGAAACATCGGAAGAGAGGAATCCAGGATTTCTTTAAGTAGCATACTCTAAGGGAAGGAGATATGTAAATTCCTTTGGATTTCTTCATATCAGACTGCAGTTGCTTACAGCATGTTACTGCTGGCTGCTTCTTCACTCAGCCTTTTGCTCCACGATGGGCCCTGCAATGCAATCACAAAATACATGTGGTATTGCCGTTCAGCTTCTTTGTGTCCCACACACGCACTGGGTTTGGTTTACATTTCCAGAACAGTCCCTTATGAATTTTCTTGCCATGCTGAAGGCTTCTTCGTTTAGGTTTACAGAGAAGAAATTTCACAGCTGCTGCTTAAAGGCTTGCGGAGAGCCTCGCTGAGGCTCTAGCGTTTCCTGTTAGGTAATTGAGGTTATTGTAACACGTTACTTGAGGGGCATACAAGAGAACAGGCTCCATCTGAGATTCCAAAATAAATGCTGACACAGTTTTTCAGTTAAAAAAAGTTTGCCAGAATATTTTAGAAACTAACAATTATATGCTAATATTTCTAGACTAACAGGAATAGAAATGAGAATTAATGAGTTCTCTGCAGGTACATCTGTCACATATTTAATGATATGAGGCATATTTCATGCTCGCAGCACTCTGCTAACATTATGCAAGCCTTGTAATAGCTCTCTGCAGCAAATACCAATCTTGATTTGCTGCTAGAGAATATGAAACTTAGTTTCTAGGCATGACACCCTGAGGGTTGGTAAGCGTGGCTCCGCCTGAACTCCGTGGATATAAATGCTCCTTGGACTATCCATAAAGAGCTGTGCCCCGGTGGAATTGGTGCTATTCCTTGTGACTGAAAATGTCCTTGTCTAAAGCACATTGATGGTGTAGGAGCTCTGGCTGCCACAGCTCTGCATTGCCTGGGTGGGTGCATCAGTTTGCAGTAGCTGACGTCTCCAGTGCAGAGAAGCAGCAATTTCCAAACGTACCTGTTGAGCGGCTGATGTCTCCTGGGATAAAGAGAGAGATAAACACATTTGTTTACAGGGTTTTAACCAGGAACTATGCTGTCAAGATTCCTGTGGATGCTAATGAAGTGACCTGGTTTGTCCCTGTTGCCATTCTCCGTCTGTGCGGCATTAGAACAATAATTGCTTCTATCTTGGAAAGAAACAGGAAAATGAGATGTTTTCCTAGCGCTGAGACAGTGTTGATCCAGTAGAAATGTCTTAATCTTTTTTAGGGTAGAATAAGAGTACCTGGCTAAGGTGCCCAGCACTGCTGTCCTTGTTGTACATACGCTGGCAAAGGCATCCTCTTCTTTTGGCAAACTGTTCATTCAAGATGAACAGGTAAATCCTGGGCTCTTCTCTTCCAAACTTCCCATAATTTACAATGTAGCCATAAAATGGCATCTGTGGTTCATTTAACCTGAAATTTCTAAAATAATTTACCTATAAATGAAGATGTGTTTGACATTTTGCTGCTTTTACTCATTTGGCTTACTCTCATTTTCAGTCACAAGTAATCTTACCACCTATTAGTAGTTTTTTTATAGAATCATAGAATAGTCAGGGTTGGAAAGGACCTTAAGATCATCCAGTTCCAACCCCCCTGTCAGGGGCAGGGACACCTCACACTAAACCATGCCACCCAAGGCTCTGTCCAACCTGGCCTTGAACACTGCCAGTGATGGAGCATTCACAGCTTCTCTGGGCAACCCATTCCAGTGCCTCACCACCCTTACAGTAAAGAACTTCCTTATATCCAATGTAAACTTCCCCTGTTTCAGTTTGAACCCGTTACCCCTCGTCCTCTCACTACAGTCCCTCATGAAGAGTCCCTCCCCAGCATCCCTATAGGCCCCCTTCAGATACTGGAAGGCTGCTCTGAGGTCTCCACGCAGCCTTCTCTTCTCCAGGCTCAACAGCCCCAACTTTCTCATCCTATCTTCCTACGGGAGGTGCTCCAGTCCCCTGATGATCCTTGTGGCCTCCTCTGGACTTGTTCCAACAGTTCCATGTCCTTATGTCAAAGTTGAATAAAGGGAACGTAATTCCAATATTTGCTGCTGCAGTTCTGCCTGTGTGTGAGACTGGGAAGTGAATTCAATGTCTGCCAACACCAGAAATAGTAGATCCACTCTCAATTGCTTCGAGTGTGCTCCTGGAAGATGTTTGTGCTTCTTTTTGAACTATCCCCCTTCAGGATAGGATAGTTCTGTATCACAGCAGATATCTTCAGGCAGAGAGGTGGACCTGAAAGGGAAGCTTTAATTTAGATGTTCACTTTCCTCACATCCAGGGGCTGTGTGAAGGGCTGTGTGAATGCCATTATAAGCTTAATTTCTGAAGCTCAGTTCTAGTTCTGAATTTTCCCTGGGCAACCAATAAGGAGAATTTTGTTTCAGTCTGGATGTCTGGTATATCTTTTGATACCACTGCTGGCAGACTCTTGACAGAACAGAAAACCTTTCATTTTCCCCATTAATGGAATTTCCATTTCCATTGTGTGATAAAAACTTCTGTTATGAATATAGAAAGAGTGAACCTCGTATAATAAATTATTCCTTATCCAGGGAAATGGGGGATTTGAGTACATGGAAGTATCTCATGCTGCACCTGAGTTATTAGCTTTCCTGTTGCATTGTAAGCACATATGGCAAGCTCTCAGGCACCTGAGGGAATACTCTCTTTTTCCTTTCTTTTTCAGTGCATCAGTATGACTGTAATTTTATGCCTTTGCTTTAAAATCAGTTTCTTCTTGCAGATCAGCATCCAGTCAAAAGGACTTCTTGTCTGCAGATCATCTTGGCTATTGTCTAGGAGCTTCTCAAGCATATAATGGTGACAAAAACTATCCACTAGTACTCACTATTAGTTCCTCCACAAAGGCTTTTGAAAAATAACCAAGTTTCTTTTCCTTTTAAGGATATAGAAATAGGAGTATAAGAACTGTTGATGTTTCACCACAGTTACTGTCACTGAACTAAAGAAACCGCTGTCCTTCTGTTGCTGTTCTTTTGCTTTATATCTGAGCTGTAGCACCTGAACAGACTGTTTTTAAAAAGGAAAAGGAAATCAAGGGGTGACATAATCCTAATGGTAAAGTCCTGATGACTGTAGACTGAATGTATGTGCTTTAGCAAGTCACGGTTGTCCTCCTTCAGGACATGTCTGCACTGGAGACTGCAGCATAGCTTAAAGGCATTCAACTGGACCCTGAACTAGGCTGTCCAGAAACAGGGAAAATGAGCCCATGGCAAACTCCTTTCAGGACTGCAGCAGCTGCAGAGCTGCCGGGTCCCAGTCAAACAAGCTGGGCTTGTTTAAAACTTGTTCTGGTTTCTAGACACTGTTCTGGTTTTCCCTCTTTAATGTAGGGAAATGTGCTGTGTGCTATAGGAAAAGCTTTGCCAGCTGTGAATAGCAAATGTTAGGTGGGGCCAGAAGTTTTTGTAGAATCCTTTTAATGCTTTAAGGGCTGCACTAGCATCAGCAGCTAGGAAGAAAGCATGCTGAAGTGGAAGGGGTCATGTCTTGTATCTGTTCTCCTTCTAAAAGAGATGTTGAAACTGCATCACAATAGCAATAGCTCTCTCTTGGTACTACTAAACTCAATTCCTGTGAATGATGAGTGAGGAAAAAATGCATCTGGTTCTTTAGATCCAATCTGTGGAGTTTAATTTCGGTATCCACTTTGCATCCAGTTATGTTTGCATGTGGTTTAACACTGCCTCTTCATTCAAAGAGCAAATGTGACCATGTTGTTCTCCCACAGACTTCTCTGTAAATGCATGTCACAAATCTTCATTAGTTTCCTCTGTGACCTTTTTTGTTTTATTCCTGAAAGTTTGTTTGTTAATAACGTACAAAATGTGGGTAAGTTTCACTTAAATACCTCTCACAACTTCTGAGGTTTGGACTAGTTTACATATAGAAACAATATGGAATTATAAAGACATGCTTCTGGTGACCTTTGGTCACTGCATGTGCGCCACACTGCAAGGTGGTGAGCAGATCCTCCAGCAGTGTGCAAGGTCCTGATCCCTTCACTTAGAGCTTGTGGTGTTTAAGGTGAAAACATGCATTAAGAATAAAGATGTCCAAACTGACTCGTTTTTTCCCTCAGGCTCTTGCCCATCCAGGCCATCTGAAGCCTTCTGTCAGCTGATTACTGTTCCTCTTTCTCAGAACTGCGTCTAAGGGTGGTCAAGGGCTTCATCATCTCTCCTGTCTCCTCTTTACAAGAGAGATGTTGCACCTTCCGTATAATTCCAGTTCGTAAGGACTTAAATTGTAAAGGAAGTCAATGGAACTGTCACAGCGTTCACCCTGCTCTGCTCCTGATCCTGTTTGTGTCCTTTTAGGTCACTTGCACATTGGCCATTGCCCAAGCGTAGTCATCCTGAAGTCAAATGAGAGCTATGTGAATAATAGAAAATCAAGGTCTGGGACTGTAAAATCCCAGTGCAGGAGCTATGTTCTCCTACTGTGCAGTTCATGTTTCATTCTGAGTCATGCTTAAACAGGTTGAGCAGCTGTGCATTTAAATTGCTCTAAAGGCATGTTATTTCCATGTGAAAGTAGATGCAAAACCAAAGTCTGAAATAATCCAGGTTGACAAGTATAAGCTGTGTTAATTGTAGCTAGAATTAAAACTTCCCACTTGAACCTGTGTGTTTTGGGAACCCATGGGCTCATGGGAACTGGTTTCTCCAGTTAGATTCCTGTTGCTTTGTATCCCTAGCTTTTGAGTGAAAAGAATTAGTTCCTTCCAAGCTGGCAAGATATTTTGGAAGAACCTGTGTATTTCTGGACCTGGCCATCTTTATATAGGTACTGGGGCTTCTGGGCCTGGCACAGATGTTTCAAATAACCTCCAGCTATAACCAAGCTTCTACCTACTAGTTCTTGATTCTGGGAAACACACGTGCATATCCATATTACCAGCTGTCTGTAAGCTCCAGGCACACAAGCACGTGGTGCATAAGCTAATAGTGCATCATATGTTCAGATTCAGCTTTCTTCTGTGAATTCATCTGCCTCCTACAGTCAGTTATCTGGATTGTATATTTTATAATAGAGCAGTTCATGCATTAAAGATCCTTATTGATCAGCTGTGAGTTGGAGATATGCTATTCAGACTTGGCCTAGAGTTAAGCATAAGTCAAGTCAAGGACAGGGCTGGCAAGCGTTCAGGCTCAGGCACCACAATGCTGAAATCTGCATTTATTCTAATCTGTTCAGATATGATTTCTGCACTGCAGCCAGTGGCTGAGGCTGTCCTTAAATCCAAAGAATCCTTGGCTGTTGGGCTGCGTCCAAAGGCTTAATCCCTTTTTCTCTTGAGTTCCTTTTGTTCCTCCTTATGCCTCCTCAGAATGGAATGGTATTTTTGCTGCTCTTTTATTTGTCCTGAAGCAGTCCTTCACATCGCTTGTGGATTATTGGTATTTTTGCACTTGTTTTTTGGAGTATTAACTTCACTTAATCCCCCTTCTGCAGCACTCTCTTTCAGCTAACATGCAAGCACACTTTGAATTGCACCAGTGCTGCTTTGTCAGGCCAGAGGCAGTACCCCAGTGGGGTACAAGGCACTGCTCCAAAGGGTCTGAGCTGGACACAGAGCCTCCACTTTTTGCCCTGTGGTTAGTAATTGGAAACTGAGCTCAGAAATCTTTCTGGCACCATCATGCCACAGACCAACAGTTGAACATGATGCATTAGTGGTACAAATATTACAACTGGAACAAAAAGGTGGGCATTAAGAAACAAGCTGTGCTGCCCAAAGTGCCCATCTGTGATCTTTGTGAGTAACTTGGCAATTACTTTGTTTATTTTAATAGGTGTGCTCTTTAATAGGTACAGTCAGGTGTCTGTTGCTGTGCAGGCAAGACATCTTATCCCATTCTGCTCATTTCCTTCATAACATCCTTGTGTCAATCCATGTGTCCCATGTGCACCCTGAAGAAAGCAGCTACCTTCTGCAGGCTGACTGTGCTGAGGAGGTTCCTGTGCACAGGACAGGGAGGTTCCTGACCTCATTTTCGGTGCTCAGCCTTCCAGCATCTGGTTCAGCAATTACGGATGAAAGTCCTTGTGAGTCTCTGGAGCTCACACTGTGCAAGTGGGAAGTGATTGCACAGTCTGACTAGATAGAGAGCTGTAAATTGGGATCTCTAGAAATTTAGTAGCTTCACATTCAAGGAACTCTACACAGTACATATAAGTTAGAATTTTTCTGAGGATTATATAGACATGGAGCTGTTGGAGGAACTCCAGAGGAGGCCACAAGGATGATCAGGGGCTGGAACACCTCCCGTACAAAGAAAGGCTGGGGACATTGGGGCTGTTCAGCCTGGAGAACAGAAGCTGCATGGAGACCTCAGAGTAGCTTCCAGTGTCTGAAGGGGGCTATAAGGTTGCTGATGAGGACTCTTCATCATGGAGTGTAGCAATAGGACAAGGGGTGATGGATTCAAACTGCCAGAGGAGAGATTGAGATGAGCTCTTAGGCAGAAGCTCTTCCCTGTGAGGGTGCTGAGGCGCTGGCACAGGGTGCCCAGAGAAGCTGTGGCTGCCCCATCCCTGGCAGTGTTCAAGGCCAGGTTGGACACAGGGGCTTGGAGCAAGCTGCTCTATGGAAGGTGTCCCTGCCTGTGGCAGGGGTTGGAGCTGGAGGAGCTTTAAAGTCCCTTCCAAAACAAACCATTCCATAAGTCTGGGATTCTATGATTTTATATGTAGGTTTATTTCAGGGGCAATAAGATGCGCACCTCACCAGTTACGTGCTCTTCAAGATAAAAACCCCACAAACCAAAACCCAGCCCCCTTAAGATTTCTTTTTTAGTATCACCATGACAGTGTGTTTCTCTCCTTGGCTCATTGCTCTGAAATAGCTGAATCATTTCTTGCTGCAAAGCACTCCAAAATCTTCAGCCAATGGTCTGGAAAACTTTGATGCAAAGGTTTCTAAGGAGCTGAAGTCAAGCTGTTTGAATGGGGAGTGGCAGGGAGCTGCACAGTATGGAAGTGTGTGAGCCCAGAGTGTCATACACACTTATAAAGCCGCAACCTTAATGTTAGATCCTCCAAGTGAATAGAACATGAAAGACACTTATCGTGTTAAAGGAACATAAAATGTTTGAAAACAATGTAATAATTTCTCATTAATAATAATTGTGTTCCTGTGGGTAGGCAAGGCTAGGGAATTAGGGATGCCAGTATTATGGAAATCTGACCTTGCCCATAAATCTGAGCAGGATAACATGGCTTTGATTTCATCAGAGTATAGAGTTTCTGTCTGCTTAGCACTGGGGCTGGAAGCTTTTCTGGTCCCAGCTGTAAGCTGAGATTCCATATCACACCCTCAGTGAGTTTCTGTATTACAAAGGTTGTGTAAATTGAACCACACTAACATCACCTATGGATTCCAGGCTATGTGATTAGCATCACAAATGGCCTTACAGTGTGCATGCTGTACACTCACCAATTAGGCTTTCTTTTCAATCCTCTTTGAGCCTTCATAAAAAGAGAGGAGGGCTTTTCTTTGGTGGTGGTGTTGCAAAGAAAAGCTGCTAATGAAGGAGTGATGAATGGTCTGATTGTGTTGCTGTTTGTATAGTTTCACCTTCATTTGCATCAGTACCAGGCACAGATCCCAAGACTCATTTTTCAGTTTTCTTCTTTGCCCCCTGCCTGCACTAGAACCAACAAAAGCAGCACATTTATCTTTGCCTCCTAGGGCACAGAATAGGAGTATTTCCCTTCTTGCACCAGTGGGGCCTACTCACGATAGAATGTGGACCTCTCCCCAAGCACATCTCCTCTCTTCTGTTGGTGGTTGATTTGGAAACCTCACACCAGCTGGAGGATACACAAAGTGCACTGGGAGCCATCCCTGTACTGTCCCTCTGGAATGATTAATGCATCATCTCTAAGTGTGGAGCTATTTCCTGCTCCAAGGAATGGATCTCTTATTTAGCATCCTTTTCCAGCAGTTCCCACAATGTGTTTGGCGCAGTAAAACTATCTCCCCCACCCCAAACCCAGAGAAAGTACACAAACAGAGTGTCAAATTGCTTACATAGCAACCCCCTAAATGATTCAAATCAAAAGTGTGAGGCAATTCTGCAGAGCAAACACTGGAGCAATCCCTCTCTGCCCATAGCCACAACTGAGGATACACAAGCCACATTTGACGAGTGACTCTTCAGATGTGGAGTTCTTTGGTCCTTCCTGGTTTTCCTGTCGTTTTGAAAATGTATCAACTCCCAAAAAATAATTGTTTTCTTTTAAGAAAATGAAAGAATGTGGCCCTTTGTGTTCTATATCTGTCCAGGGAACAGGCTTCATTTGATTGAATGCCAGGGAGAGGATAATGCAATCTCCCATTAGGCTCGTCTGCATCTTTTTCCAGGATGACAGTTTAAGTCTGCTGGCTACAGATGGCCTTTGACAACTGACAACGCTTGCTGCTATGCCAGTGTATGACTTCATTGGTGTGACACTGCATGTGACTACAGCTCTCTTCCTCTTTCACTTGCAGAAACTGGTCTCCATCTCAGTAGCACCACAATAACAGAGGTTTCCCATGCATAAAAAGAACCAGAAGCCTGAAACTGCATTGCTGTTCATGCTAAAAGCACTGGGAGCTGGAAAAACACAGTATTGTTGGGATCTGTTTGTCTGGAGCTTTAACCACCATTAACAATCTGACGTTGGCCACATTTGGTAAAGCATCTTTACAGCTGCAATACTTTTTCCAACCAAGTTTCCAATTCTGTTAAGGTCCACCTGGCTGTAATATCCATCTTCCATGCACCAGCGAGCTTCCCAAGTGAAGAAATGCCAAGTAATGAAACACCAATTGCAGAAAGAATTGCTGTCTCCTCTGAGTCTTGGCAACCTCAGGGAATGCTACAACTTGAATGAATGAAGTCATCCATCATCCAGCAGTGACTGGAGTAGGGTGAACTCATTCTCATTCTGCCTTTTGCTTCAGAAGCAGGAAAAACGTAAGGTTCGTATTCTAGACTTTTCTTTTTACTGCCTTTGATCAGGGCTCTCAGTTTGCTCTATGGTCGGTAGCTGTTATCTTTCCTAATTTTTATGACAGCTGTTTGATCTAAACATAGTCCTAAGGCCTGTTCCAGCGCAGGTAACTTAATCTTGGCTTTAAAAAGAGAGTGAAAACATACTTTTCTCATTTCCTCAACATTTTTTCTTGTTCTATACAAACAGAGAGCTGAGATACACATGCAGTGGTACGGCTCTTAGGTAGTGAGTGTATGCACAGGCCTGGACTGGGGATGGAGTTTAGCAAGTGTTTGGGCTCCTAACAGAAGATGACAGCCAAAAAGTTAAATGCTGTACAAGAACAAACCTCCAGTCCTCACAGACCGTGGTGGTGGTGTTACCTGGCAGCACCTGAACTGCAGCTGGCTCCACCAGACATGGAAATACTTGGAATGCCAGGCACATGGCCTCTGAGTCCTGGAATTCACACAGCGCAGAGGGGACCATGAGTCTTCCCTCTTGTAGGAAGTTCTCTGCTGTGCCTTGAAAGAGGGATGTAGCTGGTTGTGGCAGTGGGAAATGCTGGCTGGCAGGGGTACATCAGTGTGCTCAGCTGGAGCCAGGCTTGATCAGGAGAGACAAAAATACTAGGAGACATGGTTTTCATTCTTCATTTTAATGGAGCTCCAGGAAGCCTCCTCTGAACCGGACGGTACAAGCATTTCAAATTACTCATGCAAATTCATGTTCGTAATTCAGTTTTACAAAATGATGTGTTTTTCAGTCTCCAGGGAACAATTAAGAGTACGTGTAATAATCTCTATTTGTTTAAAGATCACATTTCAAAGATGACCCCATCTTCACTTTGGAATCATACTGTCATGAGTCTGTGAACGTGCTAAAGAATAGGAAAATGGATTTGCTATCTAAAAACTTATTTTCTTTGAGTTATAGTGTGCTTGTGTCTGTCCTACTGTCAAAACCAATGGTCAATTTAGGAGAGGAATAACAATTGACATCCCAAGATTCGTATTCAGGATGTTATTTCTGCAGAGCATTACACAATTCCATAATAACTTCAGAAGGCAGTTTATCAAAATAAAATGGAACTATCCTGGATAAGTAAATTGCCTCAGTTAGAGGGCCCCGTACTGTACAGCAGCCTGAATTAGCCCTGTTCTGATGAATGAATCACAGAATAGGTCTGTGACTCTTTTCGCAAGGTAACTTCTGTAAGTATTACTAGTAAAATGTTATATTCCACATCCTGCTAAGGAAGAGTGGGACAGATGCTGCACATTTAAATCTTTGACAGTTATCCCATCTGGTCAAATGGTACTTTAAGAGATGTCAAAATAGAGGAATGACACTGACAGAAAGATCTTTAGTCTTGTGGCAGACATGTTAGATGAACAACCAGGGCGACATCCAGTGTGTTGGAAGGGCTGAGTTATAGCTCCTGCTGTGCTCTGAAATCCATCACCTCCTCTACCAGGCAGTGTTTGATCCCTTCAGGCTGGCAAGCATGTGGCCAGCTAAATGTCATTTCTGTTGTGATGCTCAAACCACCCTCTTCACAGCCTTAGCTAACAAAATGCTAATATTATTTCTATAGCCTCCTAATGCAACTCCGTGCAAATGATGTTGGATCAAAAGCATTGGTTGCTGCTTGTGCCCTTGATCCGTGTGACTGTGGATAAATCTGTTTGCTCTCTTGTTTTGAGACTTAGGAACATGTGAATTTTGCCCTTGTGTAGCCTGATCTTTCTCTGTCTAGTGACTGTGAAGTCGAGCCCTTGGAAAGGACAGAGAAGAATAGCAGCAGCTTGGCTGTGAGACATCACTTTGGCTGGCAGTTTGTGAAAGAACACAGTCTGTTGACTGGTAGTGATATAAATATTCAGGACTGGATTGACAGTATGCAGGACATAAGCCTGCTGGGAATAGTGAAATTGAGACGTGACTTCTTTCTTCTTTTTGCGCTCCTTTTGGGAAGGCATGTAGAGTGGCCAGCAACAGGTTTCTTTCCTTCCCCAAGATAAAGACAAGTAGAACTGAGCTGTGAGGTGTTGTTGGTATTGTTTTCCACTTGGTTTCAACTTCTGCAAACAAAGCTAGAGCTGGTAAGTGAATATGGTTTAGAGAGCTTGCTAGACCCTCCCAGAAGAGCCGAGTCTCAAGGCTGCTCTCACTTCTAGGCTGCATAAATGACGAAGCACTTTGGTGTTGGCTACATCAGACCTTTTCTTTTGCAGTTCACCTCATTGCCTATCAGTTTAAGCCTTGATGTGTGAAAGATAATTTCAGTGCTGGTGAAGAAGCAGCTCTCAGTGACACTTAAGGGGCTGCATTTAAAAGCTAATTAATACAGTGGCATCAGTACTGAGGAATGTTACTTGTAGTTTAATGTGGCCAGAGAGACCAAGGCTTCTACTCCAAGATATAACCATTAAGAAAAACAAGCTTTAAATAGCTGTCTAGTATGTATATCCCCAGAATGTTAAATTGATCACTAGAGCCCTTTTTAACTTACCTGCTTTTGGGTCAGATAAAACTAGTGTGATTAGTCAGAAGCACTCATAATATATAGGCGCGATGAATATAAGAGCCAAGAAGTTGCAATTCTGCTTATCAACAGATCTAAACCTGGGTTAGGTGTGCGATTTGTCCCAGTAGTATAGAGTTGGACCTAGATATGTTTGTGTGTATTGTGTAGTTGCACGTGAAGCAGAACTATTTCATCTATGTGTTTAGATTTATGCCCTTTATCTCCCCTTGTCTTTTGGGGCATTTTTGTGTATGCAGCCGGAGTGCACGTGAGATGAGCTCTGAAAATTGTTGGGTGATCTGCAGGCAAAATGCATAGGAGGGGAAATGCATGAAAGGAAAACTGCCAGATTGTGAAAGGCAACCAAGAGTGACTTTCTGCTTTGTTCTTACTGACACATGCTGTTTCTACTTCACATTCTTACGTTGCTGAGAAACCCTGTCATCTGCAAACAAAACCAGCTCATGCGGTATAGAGCCGAGTGTGTGCAGAATGTAAAGAGGGAGGTATCTGTAGCCAGCCCACAAGAGCTTGTCACGTTATTTCCATGCCCACAAAAAGTTACTTACTTCTTGGCACTAGATTTACCACCCTGAGAGGCAACCTCTCTGCAGTTAATGGGGTTTATGTTGGGAAGTTTCTCTGAAGACTTGACTCCCATATTCTTAAGTAGTGAATAAAAAGTTGTGAATGATGTTCCAAAGCATTAGTCAGTATTATATTAAAATTACAGTATGTGGGATTCCTGCTATATAGTCTTTTATATAGGATATATAGTCTTTATATAGGATATAGTCTTTTAACTAGGAGCATCTGATTCAAGGTTATGGACTATTTCTCTGTACCCTTGAAAAGACAAGTAGTCTTAGTACTAGATTTAGTAAATTCTTGCAGAATATCTGCAGGTAATATTTTACTGATTATGGAATTTGAGCCTGTAGTATCTAACACTTTGTTTTCTGTCCAGTTTTGTGTGCCCTGTCATCCCTTTATTAACTCTCAGGATGAAACAAACAGTCTTAGTGGTGGATTCCTTTCTGAGCCATTCACCAGTGTTTAGCCAGGAAGGACTGAGCCTGTCCTTGGATTTTTGGAAGTGTAGCCCTAACTACATAAAAAATGCCAAGACTGCAGGATTATGTCTGAAATAAAAACGTGGTCCCAGTGGTGAAATAACAGAACAGCTTCTCAGCCAAAAGCTGCTTAGTCAGACAACCTGAGAGCAATGGACTGGCTGTATTGCTGTAGTGACACATTGTAAGACTCAAACCAAGAGGACACAGCTGGCCCAGGATCCCTAGTGGAAGATATTCCCAGTAATGAAGCATTGTCAACAGTAAGCTGGTGGTAGGCAGATGGCAGTGCACAGGCTGCTGCAAGGGGTCTCCTCACATTCAAATTCCCCATTATATCTGCAGGGGTCTTCTGTCCTTAATAGGGGACTCGGAGCTGGGCTTAATGGGCTCTGACTAATGACTAAAAAGGAAAAAAAAGATGAAGAATTAGCTCCTTTGTGATTTCCCTTTCTTTCTTTCACCCATCCTTGACAGGCTGTAAATGGATTTTCTGGAGCTGTTACATTGCACTGGGAAAATCAGCATGTTGTGGCTTTAAATGATTAGTCATTATCTGTAGGGTTTGTGCTCAGCTTTTGCACTGTAACTGTGTGAGACCAAGAGGTAACAAGGAGACCTTTCAGTTCCCAAGTGAGAATTCCTACTGGGGTGTCTGTGGGAAAAGGTTGCCCCAGGGCTGTTCATCCCCAAGGCAGTAACAAGACATGGCCTCATTGCTTGTGACCACCAGGCTCTGGACACTGAGTTTCTGCAACCACTGTGAAACTCTCACATTTTCTACACTGTTTTAGCCCATCCTCTGCATTTTAGAAGGGAGATTTAGGTTAGATATAAGGCAGAAGCTCTTCCCTGTGAGGGTGCTGAGGCGCTGGCACAGGGTGCCCAGAGAAGCTGTGGCTGCCCCATCCCTGGCAGTGTTCAAGGCCAGGTTGGACACAGGGGCTTGGAGCAAGCTGCTCTAGTGGAAGGTGTCCCTGCCCGTGGCAAGGGTTGGAGCTGGAGGAGCTTTAAGGTCCTTTCCAAACCAAACCAGGCTGTGACACTGTGATTTAGAATATGTAAAACAAACAGCTTTTTTGTTGATAGAGTTAAGAAATGTACAACTTTAGTCAATCCTTCAGGCTTAGCAATTCCAACTTCAAGGAAAACTGTGGAGCAAGTTCCCCGCTGTCCCGTGTTTGCACTGGATTTGCAGAGAGCTTGGCATACGCGATGTCACAGTGTTTGTAGGGAGTTTGTTGGGTCAATATACCCCTTTTGAAGTCTTGAAAAAGAAGGAGGGAGATTCATGAACTGTCAATACTGCTGTCTACAGGGGAGGGGAAAAAGAGAAAGCTTTATAATTCAGTTAGAAAGGAAATGCTGTCCATATTGATGATGTGTCCTGTTTGATATGATATGCCCATATTGATAATGTGAGGCTGTAAAGCAGGAAAGGAAAACCCTTTTAATATAGACAAGCTTATTGCAAAGCTGAAGAACCTGAGAAGATTTGGGCTTTTTGCAAAGTATGTGGAGTCCCCAGAGAGATGCAGCCATCAGCTTCTTGCAAAAGGCCAGTATGGTTATGCCACTACACCGTGGTGCAAGAGGGAATGCAGAGATTGTTTAACTGGGGGTTCCTGCTGGGTGTCAATGGGAAGAAATTGCCCCAGTTCTCATTTTAAATCTGTGCTTTGGCAGGTGAAAATGTGTGAAGGACAATGGGGGATGGAAAAGAGAAACCTAATTTCACACAAGGGTAAATGTGTAGACAATTTAAGCTATAGTTTTTGGCTAGTGCATCTGATCTAGTCCAGAGAACTTGACATGGCGTGTTTCTTAGAGCTGAGTGACATCCTGGTGTTTGTGACTGTTTTCTCAAGAAAACCCATTCCATTTGTTACCACTGTGTGATAAGCTTATTGTCAGGTTGAAGCTCAATCCAAAGAAACGTGGTTTGTTTTGTGAGGGAGTGATTAACCCTGAGCACGCTGCAACTGGGAGAGGGTTCCCCCTCCAAAGCTTGCGGTGGATCAACACCGATCAGCTACTCGGACTCTCACAAATGGGTGAAGGCTTTACATAGGTTGGCTGAGGAAGAAAAGTCATTTCAGCACACTACAGAACATGACTCAGTATTCTCAGAGCTGAAACCAGCTTCTTATGACTGTGTCTTCCTTGGTTTATACTTAAACATCCTTTCTGACAGGATTCAGATGATGATGCTTATGGTTTGAAGGCTTGGGTGGTCTGTAAGGTGGGGAAGTCAAGCCATGGAGATTTAATGTCTGTTGAACTCAGTGGAAAGACTAAGGCGTTGGGGTTCTCTGCAGTCTAAGGCTGAGGGACAACGTTTGCTGTCACCTCAAAGCTGTGTGTCCTCTTTATTGTCTGTCAATAATTTAATCACTATTTCACAAAGTAAAAACTTGAAATATGTTTTTGTTTAAAAACCATGAAAACGAGAGAAGGTGTTTGAAAGAAACAGGCACAGAAAGATAGAAATAACTATGGAGGAAAAGAGGAGGCTGATGTGGACCAAAGGGAATGAAGGCAGAGAGTGTTGAAGTGAGCTCAGAAGTTCCTTGTGAAAGGTTTTCATTCTGAGGATTTGGATGTCTGATTTTAGAAAAGAATTTGACTCCTTCTGAGTAGGAAAAGAAGCCACAAAAGGGTAGAAGTGTTTAGTAAGTCATGGCTAGGGATTGCCTCTTGTTCCTTCCCCAGAGGAACCCATTTGGACCTTTTGTTTTACTGTAGGACATTGCCAAGCATACTTTGAACTCAGCCTTGATATAGCAAAGAAAGTATGAGGGCACAGAGCAGGCTGCTTCCTCAGCAAGTGCAGTGACTCAGAAGTGACAGCAGCAGAGCTGACTGGGGTGAGGAGCAGAGTTACTCAGCAGCATTGCGTGCTGGGCTAAATCAGTCCCTGACACCATTTCCAGAGATGTGCTGGTGAAGGCTCCAGCTGGAGAAGGCTCTGATGGGGCTGTCAAGGGGAAGAAGGGTCTGTGAGGATATATATATATATATATATATTATAGCTGATGGGAAGATGACAGCGCATTCGATTTCGGGGGGATTTCTTTTTAAAGCTCCTGTGTGATGTCTACCCAATCATGGTAGAGAAATAAAGAGGCTGCTCCAGGCTTCCCCATCTGGACTTTGCTTTTACAGTCAGTAACTCTGCTTCTCCACAAGAAACAAGTGTATTAACAGGGGCAAGCAAAGCAATAGAGAAAAATCCAGGAGCAGTTATGTTATATTGGCCTGAATTACACAGGTTAATGAATGTAATTGAGGTTTGCTGCCTTATTGTAGCTGAGGATCTGCCCTAACACAACTGCAGTGTACCTCAATTAGAACCACTTGTAATTGCTCTATATCTGGTAAATAACTAACATGGGCTCAATCATTCATTTCTATTTGAACTCCATCTGTAAGCAGCAATGGCAGATTTTCTGAATCAGATGCATAAAATGACTGAGAGCTTTTGTTCAGCCATGAAATGAGACACTGGAACACGGTGGATCACCCGCATTTTGATAACAGGAAATAATGAAGTGGTAAATGCTTTTAGTGCCCTGCTAATTGGTTATAATGGAAGTAAATTCTTTTGGTTGCAAATTGCTTGATAGCCAGCATAGGGGAGGTTTTGTTTGTCTGGGAGGTTGTTGGGATGTTTGTTGTATTGTAGAGGCAAGGGGGTTTTGGTCAAAAAGTTAATAATGCTCATCAGAATCTTTTTAATGAAACGTTAATGCTGTCCTTTACGTAAGAAGGACATGGAGCTGTCTGAGCAAGTTCAGAGGAGGCCATGAGGATGCTCAGGGCCTGGAGCAACTCCTGTATGGAGACAGGCTGAGAACAGTGGGACTGTTCAGCCTGGAGAAGAGAAGCTGTGTGTGGAGACCCCAGAGCAGCTTCCAGGGTCTGAAGGGGGCTACACGGATGCTGGAGAGGGACTCTTCATCAGGAGCTGTAGTGATAGGACAAGGGGTGATGGGGTCAAACTGAAACAGGGGAAGTTCAGGTTGGAGATAAGGCAGAAGCTGTTCCCTGGGAGGGTGCTGAGGCGCTGGCACAGGGTGCCCAGAGAAGCTGTGGCTGCCCCATCCCTGGCAGTGTTCAAGGCCAGGTTGGACACAGGGGCTTGGAGCAAGCTGCTCTATGGAAGGTGTCCCTGCCCGTGGAGGGGGGGTTGGAGCTGGAGGAGCTTTAAGGTCTTTTCCAACCCAAACCAGTCTGGGATTCTATGATTCTATGGTCTATATTTTCTACATATCTATACTGGTGGAAGGGGGGAAAGAAAAGTATAACTGATACAGAATGGAAATGAACAAGAATAATTGTAGTCATGTCATAGAAAATACCTGTTTTCAAACAGGAAATACTGTTTCAACTGTCTTTAGTACTGTCACTTTCTATGACAGTGCTTTCGTTGATTGTTTCTACAGTTGGACATTCCACATTTCTTTTGTCTGCCTGGAGATAAATAGTGAATACCTTCTGGCTGCTGTGTCCAGGCTAAAAGTGGGAATGCAATAGTTACTGAGTTGTTCATTGTATTTGGTCAGAATAATTGTCTGCTTAACTCACTGCTTGATATTCCTTATGCTTGAGAAATATTTCGAATTGAAGGATTAGAGCGCATGACTGCAGTAATCAAGTCCCTGTTAAAGGTTTTTACCCACCCATCTTCTGTTCATCTTCAACATAACAAATATTAAGCAAGATCACATTTGGAAGAGCCTGAAGTTGTGATATCTCTCAATTATCCTTAAGTATTCTTGGGTTGCTGGTATCATACGAGTCCCTGAGGTAGGAATATAATGGGAGAGGCCTTTCAGCAAGTTCTCAGGGTTAATTCCTGAAATTCAGGTCCTTTCTTTGGAGCTAGTTCTTTATGGCCCAGAGTATTGCTGTTAAGCAACACAGGCTTATTTCTTCCAGCAAAATTCACGTGTATGGGTGAGGCTTGTTGAATATATTTGGCTTCTGTGTAAGCATGAAGCAACTTAAATCAAACTGGGCTGTAAATACTTTTCATCGCTGCTTCAATCTTGTTGCTTCAATACACAAGCAGTAAAACACAATTTAGGGGAAGGTAGATACTGAATAATAAGATTCAATGAAATATTTACCACTGCAAAGGCCCGATCTTGCTCTCTTTGTAATGGTGTAAATTACTGAAGCCTGGTGCGAGTATCTGCTACATGTTTGAGGCCTGGAAAACAATTGTTTTGCATCTGTGAAGTCAGAGGAAGCATATTTGGCATAAAGTGTTTCATAAAAGCTTAACAGAGATCACTGCCTGACAGCCTGGTTTATCCTGCCTGTGTTAAAGACCGTTCCAGTGGTTTCGGACTGAGTGTTATCATCTTTCTTGGCTAAGGTCTGCAACATTTATACGCATGAATCATTTATGTGAATACTTTTATTGACTCATCCATGTAAATATTTTCAACGTGGAGCCTTGGTCAGTGTAAATTCTTCAGAGAAGTGATTGTAATACCTAATTTTTGTCTCTATAGTAAAAGAAATTATAACTTAAACACATATCAAAAATACATCTGTGAACATATGAGTGGCAAATACTCTTTCTAAAGCCTGATTTGAGAAAGGACATGTCACTCACTAACCATTAAGAAACCACAATGATTTGTTGATGTTTTTTACATAGGATCAAGTTTAAGTCTAGCTGTGGTCAAGGAAATTTCTACTGAGGTTGCAGCCATAGCAACTGATTTCAGGCCATGTCAGTTATTGATCCCGTTTTTTACATACTGGGTGTACTTAAAGGAGTAGATTTTGGTCTTTCAATGGATGCATGGGAACACCCCAATATATTCTGCCATTGGCCGAAAATCTTGGGCTAAGTCTTCCATGTTAATTAAGTATATCTGGATGAAGTGATAAAGTCAGATTAGTACTTTACGCTGCTAAATTTCACCAATATAGTAATTGCAATGTTTGGTTGCCTGGGATTTCCTGCTACAACATCCGTATTACTGAAGTCTTTTCTAACATAGGGAAAAACTACTTATCCAGGTAAGAACATGGATTGATTTTCTCAACCACTGCATGGTAGATGCATCAAGCCTTGTAATTCGTATTTTCTAGCCATGCTGTATAAAGGGCTTCAGAAGCACTGTGCCAGGCTGGAGTTCACTTTGCATGCCTTGCTTTATTAAACAGGGGAAGCACACCAGCACTAGAAATGCCTGGCTGATAAGCTGATGCACTTTTTATCTCCTTTGGAGCCTGACTGACATCTTTGAACACTGTTGTATCTGAACAGCTTGAATATGTGACCTCATTCCTTAAATACCATCACTTGAACAGCTCTTGTTGCTAAAATAAAAGCAGCATTGCTTCTGTGTTGTGAAAACTCCTCCAGACCCTCTGACAAGCACAAACCAAACCACACCTTCTTTTACTATGATAAAAAATGATGACTTATTTGTACCAATTACAGTGTACCTGTAGCAGCAACTACAGTGGAGGCATCGCTTGTGGCTTTCATCACATTCACTTCATGTCAAAGAAAGCTCTGGAATAAGACTAGGAAACAGAACTCAAGGAAAATGATACCAGAAAGGTAAAGTGGCTGAACAATTTTGTTTTCTTATACTGACAAGTAGTTTGTTAACTGCTCCCTGCACTGAGGGAAGACTGGAGTTGAGCCAAACTCTCCAGTAAGATAAAAAGAGGCCAGGATCAGCTTTCTCATTTTGTGCTGTCTTTTAATGCTCAGAAATAAGCCTTCTGCAATGCAGGCCTGTGTCAGTGCTTTGTTAAGTACAGCCAGGTTTTAAAACCACAGGCTATGCCCTCCATTCAAACACAACTGTGTTTCTCTGGAAACAGTGTTTGTAAGTTTTTTCCCCAAGAGGTGATAGTTGGAAAAGCTGAACTTTGACTGGGAAGCTGAAGTATGGACTCCTTAAAAAGAAGCTTAGATTTTTTATCTACGAAAATCATTTTTTATGAGAGGACTGATGTGCAAATCCCATGCAAAGTAAATAAAAAAGGGGAAAATGTTCCTATTTTAGTGAACAGATTTATTGACGATTGTTTAAGCAGTTTTGTCAGTTTGAATTTGGTGCTTAAAATAGTATTTTGAAATGAACTGTGACTACATATTTGCATACAATTGTTTTGCAGCTGCATTTATGACTATAGGTGCAAACTCTATTACTTGTTACGTTCTGTTCCTATGGGCAATATTGAGGCAAGTGCCATAAAGGCCAAAGGGCTCACAGCGTAGAAAGGATATTCAGGTTACTGAATCTGCATCTTTAACAGAATGTAGACCTCTCCCCCCAAAAAGCTGGCTATAAACTCTTTTAAATTGTGTTTTATTTTCAGAGTATAACCTAATTTTCTTAAAGTAAAACCTTTTTTAATAGAAATCCTGCTCTTAGGTCCAGTCCAGCAAATACTTTCCTACAAAGCACAGTTTTGTATGCTAGATAGGGCAGGTTGTGACTACAAACAGGAACACATGAATACAAGCACTGCCGAATCAAGACCTGTTTGTTGGTATAGAAGCAAATGAGAGTGCTTATGGTTTTATTCATGGATGTGAGGACCAGAAGAATTTGAATTTGGTGTCCTTGAATTGTGTTATTGACTTATTGCAACTTTTACTGGATTGAAATAAAGGTGGATTGAGTTATACTAAAGAGAGCTTCCTATTTTTAATCCTTTTACCCAGTAAGATGAAGTACCGTTGGGATCAGTGGATGCTCATCACTTATTTCTTAAAACTCAGTATTATTTTGTTAAGGGAAGACTGTGACCGAGCATAACAACTTCAATTTGTGTTTTAATTTATAACAACCAGATATAGCATTTACATAAAAATAAAGGAATTCAGTGTAACTTTGGACACCAGACCTGCATTTTGGAGGAAAGAAGGACAAAAAATCTTGAGTGCAATCTCTGTGTAACTTTGGTGATCACAGTATGTTGGTCCTTTCTGCAGGAGAATGATTGTAGAGCAGTCAAGTTGCTGGTGAGGTGGGAACATCTGTATACCTGCTGGTAACAGGAGGACTCAAATGGGCCTGTCTGGCACTCAGAAAGGTGAGGGAATTGCTGCCTTGGAGGAAGCACCCGGGGTGAGATTCCACCAGGCTTTAAAGGTCAAGAGGAAGCACCTTGAGGCCAATATTGAATGTGGCTGGCAACCAGGGTAACTAAGCTACGAAGGGAGTTATGTGCTTACTCTGTCCGCTGCCAACAAAACTCCTGCCAGCATCTTTTTGTAGTAGATGAAGTCTATTAATTCTGCATGCATACACATCAGCAGAAAGGGTCTAACATTACGCTGGTCTAAATGGAACAAAACACAGACATGAAGAAGGACAGTCGCATCCAGCAGAGGCAAGGAAGCGTTCTGGCAACATTCCCAAACAGAAAGGAGAAGCATTTCACTCCCATGAAGAAACACTGGCTGTGTGCTGGACCAGAGACTCCTGGGGTTGAGAAGGAGCAGTGAGAGATGGTGTAAAAGAAATACAGAGTTTAAATAGTGTCCAGATAACACAGATATTTTCTCTGTTCATCCTGCATTCATTTGCAGACTCTTAACAGCAGAGACACAGAGGAGTCAGGTGCACTGGTAACACACAGAAGTGGCAGATGGAGTAGTGGTAATGATTTTTAATTACATCTTTGTGATAGTTGGCATCTGAATGAAATTTAAGCTTCCTGATGATTTTATTAGATCCATAAGTGAAAAAATCGACAGACTGAAGAATTGAACACAGTGCTCTGAGAAGACCCATAATGAGTCATTTAATGAAGTAGTTAACTCCACTGTAGAACACAAACTGGTTTTAATTGGAAACACTGGATGGCTTAATCTTTCTATCAGATGTTCAGAGGAAATCAAATACCCTGTTGTATAAAAAGCAGCTGGGAGAATGGCTTTTATATCAGTGCTCTGTGAGAGGTCAATGACAATTTTAATTGATGCTATTTCAGTTCTTGTGGTATGGTGGGAACTAGAATAGAAATATCTGAACTGCTTGTTCTTAGAAATATGTGGACTTTTTTCAGGGGAATCTTCAGCTTAGAACCAAGCACAAAGATTAGATGAAACCTGCAGATACAAGAAAAGAGGTGCAGTTAAACTTCATTGTATGGATGCATCCATTCATTTCTGAAAAATATAGGAAGTGGCCACATTCACTCATGTTCAGACACAGTTGACAGTGAAGCCAGGTATCATTAAACCTATTATACAGCTCTGAAAAAAGAGATTCTAAACAACAATTGCTTTAAAGATTTATTTTCTTGATCTTTTAGACTTTGCAGAGCCCTTTATATGGCTTGTTCTTTGTCAGCCTGAGATCACAGCATGGTCCTACTAAATCCGTCTCTTGATGTCCTTGGTGTCAGTGTTGCATACCATCCCAAATAGAAACTGTATTACTAAAGTAGTGGGAATATGGGCTCAAGTTTGAACAACAGCAGTATTGGTTCTGCTTTTTTCACATATACAGAGGAAGATTGTTGTAGGGCATTGGAGACAATAACAGGAAACAGCATGGAACTGATTTTGGAGGTAGAGTATTTGTATAGTTTATCTTTGAAGAAACCTGCTGTCATTTTTGGTCTTTGCTGAAGGCTAAAAGCTTGTAGTAGGGTATTGGGAAGTGGGTTTTAGCTGGTGGTATACAGGTATGTGGAGAGTACATGATCTTTGACCTCTCTTTTGGACTCAACATTGGGGAGGCAGACTTTGGGAGAACTCAGGACAGGAGTCACACGGTCCCATCCACTCCAATGCTTCTGTGATGTATGGTGAATTTGGTATGATTTCAGCTTGCGGTGTTATTCTGCACAGATATCTCCTGATGCTATGCTTTTCATATAGCCCACATTTCATTTAGTTAGTTTTGAGCCTTATAAGCCTAACTGCAGCAAGCCAGATTCTCAGCTAACACTAATTCCCAACAGGGTGTTGATTTCAATGAAGCAGCCTGAATTTTATACAAGCTGAGGATCTAATCCAATAACTCTTTGCATAAGAAGGTTGGATCTGATTTTAGTGACAAATCTCTTAAATACATAATACGAACTCTTTAGAGCTCATCTTTACCCAGGTTGGCAACAATTAAGGATCACTTCACTTATCCCAGAAGCAAATGCAGATCTGCGTGATTCCACCCATTTCTGGGGTTACCTTTTGAAAACATAGCCTACCAGTGTCATTAACATGTCAAGCTGTGGCAGGGTGCTGTGGTCTTCTTAGAGTGAGGTTGTGCTCCATACACTGCAGAGCTGTGTAGAAGAAAAACTCCCTCTGGGGAAACAAGGGGGAGATGATTTCCACAGGGCTGCTGCATCCCCAGAAAGTGGTCCACAATCCAGTCCTCAAACTGATGCCTCAGGGCTTTGGATCTGCTCTCGTGGGACTTCAAACCCTCACGAGTGCTGAGGATTGTAGTAATACTGGTAACTTCGTGTTAGTACAACACCAACTTCTTTTTAAGTGTCTTTTTTCCCCATCTAGCTGTGGTTCACGTTGCTTTCCCAAACTCTTGTTGGTTCATCTAACTCGTGTTTCTCACTTCACCACCCAGTCTCTGGTTTGAAGTGGCTATACTGGAGTCATACTTCCTTCAGCTGAAGAAGGGATGAGTTAAATAGCTGCATCTCTTGAACTGCTCACTTCCAAGTTTGAATACCTTTCCATTTCCCCCCAGCTTTATTGTGCTTTCTAGGTTTTAGGTGTAATCCTCCCAAAACACTTTAATCGGATTAAAAGTTTAATTATTGTAACAGGTTTGCTTATTATTATACATTCAAATGCCTTTTCAGCTTTTCTTTGTGGGTGGGTTTGGGTTTTTCTTGCTTAATAGTCATTTGAGGGTCAATTCTTAGACTAGAAGTTTAATCTGAGTGGTGTTCATAAATGCAGAGACACATTTGTTATTAATCATTAAATGAATGGATGGTTGTTTCAGAACATTGTCTAACTTAGGGTAACACCTTCCTATTTTAATATATTTATACAACTAAATAAGCAGAATGGAAGGTCAGGCTGTGAAGTCAGTCCTCATCATACTAAAAGCCCTGCAACAACTGCCTCTTGATCTCTCCTGCACCAGACTGTAGTCCTTTTGCCTTCACATAGCCATAAACAACTGCATTTTACTGTAGTGACACTAACATGCACATGCCCGAGAGGAAAGCTGGTCCTTAGCAGTAAGTTTTGAATGAGAAGGGAGAGCAGAGAACAGTACAGGCTTAAATGTGCATTTAAAATAACAGAACTGAGTCAAGTGCTAACTACATTCAGTGCAGCAAAGCAACTTGAAATCACAGTTTTTGTTGGTTTTCTGCTTGTAAGGAGCATTTTACGCTCTTTCCTTTCTTCTGTCTTCATTTCACATAACAGAACTGTATCAAAGTATTAATACATTCCATGCAGCAAGGTAACCTGAAATTACACTTCACCAGTTCTCTGCCTCATCTATTTTTGTGCTAGAAAAGGGGATTTCTTGCCCTTTCATTTTTGTCTTCATCTTTTACAATTTCTGTGTGTTGGGCTCCTGATTCATTTTGCTCTTTTTCTCCTAACCCTCCCATGCCTGGCTCAAAAACTTTGGGATACAGACTCCAGTTTGTTCTGCCTATTTTCTTTCTCCTCCAGCTGCTGCTGCCTGACACTGCTTGGCTTGTTCCCCCATCCACGCTGCAAAGCACCGTGAGTTTGCTCAACTGTCACCATAGGTTCTGTGCACAAATTCCCACCTTTTCCCATTGCCACTTAGAATCATAGAATAGTCAGGGTTGGAAAGGACCTTAAGATCATCCAGTTCCAACCCCCCTGCCAGGGGCAGGGACACCTCCCACTAAACCATGCCACCCAAGGCTATGTCCAACCTGGCCTTGAACACTGCCAGGGATGGAGCATTCCCAACTTCCCTGGGCAACCCATTCCAGTGCCTCACCACCCTTACAGTAAAGAACTTCTTCCTCATATCCAATCTAAACTTCCCCTGTTTAAGTTTGAACCTGTTACTCCTTGTCCTATTGCTACAGTAAATGTACTTGAATCTCTTCCCCTCATAACCATCACTGAGAAGCCCCCAAACTCCTGGCTTCAGTGTTTGTTGCTCTTCCTGAGCAAGTGACTTCATTCAGACACATGGGCAGGACCAGGCAGCCGTCCTTCATGCTTGCTGTATTAAATGGCCATTATTTTTGGAAGAGCATCACACAGCTTGTGGCAGTGTCAGAGTTTCTGTGTAGCAGCACTGAGAACACCAATACCCAACTTTCTCTCTTGCAGTAATCTCGTGGGTTTCTTATCCAAGTATCGCCAAACCCACCTATCTTGTCAAATTCCATGTGGTGTTGCCCCAGGTGACAGGGCTACAAACATTGCATACACATATCCCACGCTTCTCTGTGTTGCAAATACTCAGAAAGGGTTTTAAAACAGATCAGTCATGTGCTGACATGAAGGAGAATAAGTAGAAATGAAATTGTTCTGTATGTTGTGCCATTAACTTCATTGGCATAATGATTCTTCTGAACTTTTGCAGTGTGGGTTACCAGCACCTGGTTCAGCAGCGCTTCCAGCTGATGCGTTTGCCCTGTCAGCAGAGTTGTCAGAGAAATCTGATGGAAGAAGAAAGAAAAGACAAGCCCATCTTGGCAGGAGGTATTTATAGTAGCTAAGTATCATAGGGACTGTGATCAGGATGGTGGGTTCATTGTGTTACATTCTGTAGATAGGAGATGATTCTATCCTATCCTGTCAGGGGACTGGAGCACCTCCCGTATGAAGATAGGCTGAGAAAGTTGGGGCTGTTCAGCCTGGAGAAGAGAAGGCTGCGTGGAGACCTCAGAGCATCCTTCCAGTGTCTGAAGGGGGCCTATAGGGATGATGGGGAGGGCCTCTTCATGAGGGACTGTAGTGAGAGAAAAGGGGTGATGAGTTCAAACTTGAACAGGGGAAGTTTAGATTGGATATGAGGAAGAAATTCTTTCCTGTAAGGGTGGTGAGGCACTGGAATGGGCTGCCCAGGGAAGTTGGGAATGCTCCATCCCTGGCAGTGTTCAAGGCCAGGTTGGACATAGCCTTGGGTGGCATGGTTTAGTGGGAGGTGTCCCTGCCCATGGCAGGGGGGTTGGAACTGGATGATCTTAAGGTCCTTTCCAACCCTGACTATTCTATGATTCTATGATGCAGTCTTTGCCTTAGAAGCTTGCAACTGAGGAGGTCAGAAGTGTGTGCTACAATATAATATATAGTGCCTGAAGTGTTCACAAACCATGTAGACAAGGCCCTCAGTGACATGTGCTAGTGGTGGCCTTGGCAGTGCTGGGGAACAGTTGGACTTGACGATCTTAAAGGTCTTTTCCAACCTAGTTGATTCCATGATTCTATGTTCTATCTATATTGTAGTCTGCTTATGTAGCTAAATTTAGTAGCATGGGATGATGTTCCTTGCTCACTGAAGATCTTTTCTTACTCTTTTTTTCCAATCCATGTGTATAATTACTCGCTTACTTCTAGATCCATCTTTCAAATTCAAGGAAATCCCAAACATCTGCAAGAGAAATCAACTTGCCAATAGTGGTAGGTAGCAAACTGGCTGCTCTTTTTCCACTGACCTCTTTGGTTCGTTGTTACCTCCTTTTTCCAAAACACCCCCACGCAGCATGTCTTTCATCCACCTGCTGCATTGTGTTTTATGAACTATGTGTAGGAGGGATCGGCTTCTTGACATGCCAGTGCATTGCATAAGGCAGTGCGCCTCAGTACTCAGCTGTAAGCCCGAGCATTCCATAGGGCAAGCATGAGCCTAATTAAAGCCAAACAGCCAGTTCGGCCAGAGACAGTATATTCTGCTTTTTTGGTTCACATTTTGCATATGCATTTATACGTACATATATATACATGCCCCACACAACTATAAATGCATAAATACTTAGGCTGAAGTAATATCCATACTTAGAACTGAAGTTTCCAAGTCGAGAGGAAGACAAAATCCCTAATATAGTGTGTTTAAAAATTACATATTGGTAGGAATGCAATAAAAATCTAAATGTTGCCATAATACGGTCTAAAGTGGAACCAATGTATCATATAACATGTATTTATATGGGGGCACCTGATTTCATTGTTAAAGCAGTTCAAATAGCACTTTCTATTTCTGAAGAATATGGGAAATAATATCCTGTACTGTTTTTAGGAACAATATGTTTATCTTTTTTTGGTGGCAGTTAGATGGGTGCTATGTGAAGAAGTAAGAATTAACCAGGCTGCTTTAGTCTGGGGAACTCAAGTTAATAGTTTTTGACCGTGCCAGTTGCCAGTGCTGATCTTTCTGTTCTGTAGGTCAGCAGCTGGAGGTCTAGTCCATTTTAGCATCCGTATTTGTCTTCTCCCAGCTGTCTTTCCTCTTATCCCACAGTGGGATACATAAATTACTTTTACAAGTTCATCATCCTGGGGCAGCCACAGAAATGGATTTGGAGGGGGGAAGTGCCTCAGGTCTGTGCAGAGAGGCTGACTGTACAGAGGAAAAGCCAGGAGAGAAGTTTTGATGAAGTATTATGCTTAGTTAATATAAAGTGCATATACATCTTGGTGTCTCACAACCTTTCTTCTTGTTATATTCTTGAAGAAAAATAAAGGATACATTGCTTCAAAGAAGAAGTTCAGAACAACTATTGAACATCTGTACAAACTATAAGCTATAAGAAAGGCTAAACCAGGTCAGATGAGCAGCAACAGGATGACAGTGATGATCTGGTGAGGGGATTTGTCTGAAAGTGGGCTGAATTTGAGGATTCCTCTGAGACAAGAGGAGAAGGTAAGCATGGCAGTTGCTTAAGTGCTGAAAAGAGACCAGGTGGGTGACCAGAGGTATATCTTACCATCACATCCATGCTAGAGTACAAAGAAACTGCCTGTGTATGGTCTGTGATCACATGCTATTGAGTGAAATAGAGGAATTCTTACATGTACTAATAGGAGCAAGAAGGCTGTCTTCTCCGCATCAAAAGAATTTGTTTAGAATGGCAATCAATAGGCCTGTGATTTTGAGTTCATTCTTTATTAGAATACTTACAAAACAGTTTTACACTGTAATTGTAAGTGTATGAAATGCACTGTGCTGAAAGAAGAAATAAATTGACATGAATTTAACAGCAGCCTCTAGGTATTCACATATTTGTATGCCTTATTAACTTGTTCCTCCTCTAGATTATAGTCTAGGTAAAAGGAATTACTACTAGTGTGCTAGAAAGCTGCTTGTCATCACTCAGTGAGGCTGGCTTTACAGCAGACTACACAGTTGAAGCATTATATGATTTTATTCTTTTAGCAGCAGTCATTTGAAACTGATTTGCCAGGTGACATTTGGGGAAAAAAAGAGAAGTTTTAAGGAAGTCATTATTCTCCTGGAAAATCTGAGTGAACAGGGATTAGGTAAAAATAAAGATTGCATGTAAAGAGAGATGGAGAATGAGATCCATTTCTGAGGGCAGACACACTGCTTGTTATCCTAGTTCATCTCTATTGGCTTCAGGAAGGTTGCAATGTGCTCCATCAGAGGGATCTGTTCATGTTACAATAGCACAATGCAAAATGTACAGGAACTCTGTTGAATCAACTTAGTGGGATAAATCTTCAACACTGATAGTTATAAATTGTGATTTTATTTTCTAAAGCTTGAAGTGGGTAAGATTTGGATGAGAAACAAATAACACAGAGCTCGCTACCTCTGAAAGCACCCTGATTTTATGTCTTTCAGTTCACCCAGGCATTTCTGCCCAGGTTATGGTCAGGTTATAGTTATTTCCAGGCTCATACATTAAAACTTGCACTGTTTAGCAGCCTGATTCTACCTGACGGAATAAAACCAGTTAATCTTAGCCAATGGCCTGTGCTGAAGTAATAATTTAAGCAGATGTTACATGACAGTCAAGAAGTCAGATTTTACTGAAATATGTTAGGTTTTTACAAGTTACAATGAGAAGAGTAAAAACTGTATTTTCACTGAAAAAAGCGCACCTGAAAATTGCTTCGAACAAGCGATACCTACCAAATACCTTGGCCTAGAAAGCCTGAAGAACCTCAGTTTCCTTTGGGGGATAAAGTAGCCCTATGCGACTTCTTTTTGTTTCTGCTCCTTTTCACAGGGTACATCAGAGAGAATTCAGCCTACAAGATTTATCTCCTTTTTTCTTCCATCCTTGCCAAAACTGTGGCTGCACCTACATAGTCTTCACCACTGGCATGACTCACCCAATATACATCCCTATCTAGAGCAGTCACAAACTAGTTCCAAAACCAGTAAAACTAGCAAATTCCGGTTTCCTATAGCTCCAGGTCTTACATTGTTTGCATCTTCCGTTGTTCTCACATCTCTCTTACCCTTCCTTTTGCTTTTGCCATCTGGGTGAAATACAGACATATCTGTAAAAACTACATACAAGCTGATGGCTCCCAAATGCAAGGGGTAAAACCAAGTTCTCCATAGGAGAGCTCCTCAGCTCTCTGTAATTGAGCCAGCTGCTGATTGTTACTAAACTATCAGGAATTTAATATCCTTGAGTCTTCTGCCACTGTCATAGTTAACTGAAATCATCCCAAGTGTTCAAAAGCTGGAGTGGTTTATGTGGGGAAAGGTGAGGGGGATAAAGGACTTCAGTGTATGATCAGCTTGATGCGATACTGAGAAAGCAGGGTAGTGATGTTGAAGACCTTTTTAGGTGTCCTATCTTTGTGTGACCCAGATAAGAGGAAGAGCTCCCTGAATGCTTGTAAGAAAGAAGCCACAGTCGCAGTCTTGGTGGTGTTTTCCAGCACTGTCATACCTGCTTTGGAGGTCAAAAATGCAACCCCCAAGCACCACCATAACTCCAGGTGCTGTAGTCTGATAAAAGCAGTCACAAGGGACATGCTATTAAGCAGTGAGCAAAGTGCTAGAAGATGGTGGGCTGGTACGTTTCAAATGTGAGCCATTTACAACCAGTACTGCTGCTTCCAGTGCAAGCTATGCCTGTGTGTTTTAAGTTTCATAGTCCCAGTAGCAATGTCATCAACCTTGGCTATAGTCATGCTGAAAATGTTGCTACCATCAATGTGTTTACTCCTCAGGCCTATTTAGCAGCCAGGGGAATAACTGTGGATGTTGGTTACCAGGCTGGTTTTTTCCTAAATGGGTAAATATCAGTGCTGAAAAGAGCAAAAATTGATTTCTAATTTAAACGATACACACTTTTTCTTTTAAAAAGCAAAGCAATTTAAATTCCAAATGATTACAACTTGCACGAATTCCAAAGTTTTAAAAAAGCTCCTAAATAATGTAGATACAATACCATGATTTCAGATGGTTCATTCTTGCTGTTGGAGTTGTAAATTCTAGACACTGAGCCAGCAGCATCACTAGTTCAGCATCTGGAATCAGAATGGTGGAGCTGCCAGAGAGGCTCTTGCCACCTGCATCTTCCCCTGCGTATGCTTCCCTCAGTCAGTTTGTTCAGCTAATTCAGCTCAGTCACTTGTACATTCCAAGTTAAGAAATCAGAGATTTGAGCACCCCTGATTCAGAGAGGTTGGATATCCCTCCTATCCTCGATCTGCAGGAACTGAACATCACAGATATGTCAGTCCAAATGACCCGAAAAGTACTGGGAGTCAATGGACTTTTTCCTCTCCATTGAACCCCCAGGCACACAAGGAACAAACACTGCTCATTCATTACTTTTAATTACAGTGTGTGGGATGTTCACATAAAACTGAGGAAAACCATAATAAAACCATTAGAAAGAATCATTAAGTATAAAGGCTGAAAAGTTTGGATTCAGACATGTCCACGGGTACTGATTTAGGGATGCCAAGATCTAAACTTGACGCTGATTTAAGCATTCATGTTAAAATGAAAAGTGGGAGGGGAGAAGATGAATTGCAAAAAGTAGTTGTGATACTACCTTAGTCTGTTCGCAGCAGGGAATAACAGAGAATGGATTTTTTGGGTCTAGGTCCAATGAAGCTGGTCCTTATGTTCCTCAGGAGTGTAAAGTACTATGGCCAAACTGGTAAGTGAATGATTTCATTGTATTTCTTAAAAGTAGGAGGGCTGAAGCAGATTTAGTGTTTTACTCGGCAGCAAACAGTAAACCTGAAGTAGGGAATTACCTGTGTTCTGGGTAATCTGGAAAGTCAGGAAAATCAGAATCTTCCCCATTCATTCTAATGCCTTAGAAAACTTGAGGGATGCTCACAGGGAGTCTCAGAACACTTCACATTCTTGTAGGTTTAAAATGTCTACAGTGCCCTGGTGAATTTAGCAAGTGGCATTAACGGTTGTTTAGTGCACATCATTCTGCCACATTCCCATGGTTTCGTTTTCCTGAGACACTATTATGAACACGTGAATGGACACATTTGATTGAATTTTGTGATTAATATATAGCATCATTGTAATAACGGAAGGTAAACCTCTAGGCTTTATTTTCACTTAAGGACTTTCCTGATTGACTGCATGGTCTCTCAGAGGGTCCAACCTCATCTCCCTGGCTGGGCACAGAGGAAAGTCTTCAAGGGAAATACTTATCTTAAATCCACGCTATCTGCTTGTTGGGAACTTCTCAGTCCTGCAAGTCAAACACCTTTCACTGCGGTTATTAATTAGGTAGAAGGTTATCCAGGAACATGGAAGTGCTGCAGGAAATGGTTTCCTGGCTTGTATCACTAATAGCGTAGCCAGCAGGACTAGGGAAGTGATTGTTCGCTGCACTGGGCACTGGTGAGGCCACACCTCGAATCCTGTGTTCAGTTCTGGGCCCCTCACTACAAGAGAGACATTGAGGTGCTGGAGTGGGGCCAGAGAAGGGCAATGGAGCTGGAGCAGGGCCTGGAGCACAGTGTGGTGGGGAACGGCTGAGGGACCTGGGGGGTTCAGATGGAGAAGAGAAGGCTCAGGGGGGACCTGATCGCTGCCTACAGCTGCCTGAGAGGAGGATGGAGCCAGGAGGGGGCTGCGCTCTGCTCCCAAGGAACAAGGGATGGGACAAGAGGAAACGGCCTCAAGATGCACCAGGGCAGCTTTAGATGGAGCTGAGGAACAATTCCTTCCCCACAGGGTGCTTAGCATTGGAACTGCCCAGGGCAGGGCTGGAGTCACCGTCCCTGCAAGTGTTCACACACCGTGGAGACGAGGCCTCAGTGCCATGGGTTAGTGGTGGCCTTGGCAGTGCTGGGAATGGTTGGACTGGGTGAGCTTAAAGGGCTTTTCCAACCTGGTTGATTCTGTGATCCTGGCTTGTATCAGAAATGTTCAAGGTTTTTGCAGAGGTCTCATCGCTCTTCAGTGTCATCTCTGGTGTGGAAGGACTCCGCTGCTTCAGGTCCCACATGTCAGTAAGACATAAAACCGGTGTCTTAACTACGTATTGTCTTTTAAGACCTAACGCTTCTTTCTGAGGAAAAGAGGAGTGAGACCCAAATCCACTTCATAGTGAATTCCCGTGCAGTTTTAGTGAGGTGAATTTCTCATGTCGCAGCCTCATTTGCTGGAGAGCATTTTCATTCGATTCACTTCAAATGCTGGTGTATTTTAAGATCAAGCAAATACATCCTCTTGTTCACTGTTGTACCATCATTTTTAATGTTATGCCTCAGCTTTGGTTCCTCTGAATGAAAGCTTGAACAGAACCAAGTCGTGGCCTAGGAGGAAATGACCTGGGTGTAGGAATTTAAAGCTATGGCTAATGGCAACTTTTCACTCATGGCAGTTGGTACAATTTAGGGCTGTCCTTACACCACTCTCATTCATGCAGATGGACTGGCTCAGCACTGGGCTGGCTGAAGGAAGCTTTGTGACAGGTCTGAATCGGAATACTGCCTATGGACAAGGTCACCAGGACACTGGCTGTAGAAACTGACTGCTTTGGCTTAGCAAGATGATTTTGAGAGCATAAAAAAAGTGGAAAAATTGGCTCCATCTAAGTCAGCCTATGGGATGTTAGAAACAATTCCAGAATATTAAGTGCCAGGAACACTAAAGCACATAAAAGATTTCAAAGCTACTGTCAAGAAAACATTAATGATTGTGGAGGATGAGGCTGAAAGGCAGCCTCAGAGAAGGTTCTGATAGAGCTGAACCCAACTCAGTTACTATCAGGGGACGGTAATCCCTCTGTACTATTGCTTTACCACTTGTTCCCTCCATATGCTGCATTTGTATTAATGAACTAAGCAGTGATTTTGTCAGTGTTCTTGTGATCTTGAAAAGATCTTGCAAATAGCTGCAGCAGATGTTCAGTTGTCTTCACTTGTGATGCCCAAGGTGCTGCAGCACGGGCATAATCTGGACACTAAAGAATCCCAGAGTTTTATCTCTCCAGAGATAAAGATACAGTGCCTGAAACCTGGAGAATTGTACTTCAAGCTTAAAAGGAGGGACACAAACCCAACCCCTTGTGACTTTAACTCCATATTTTTAACTGCTACCTGAGCCCAAATGCGGTTTTTCTGTTTGACCCTGCTGTGAAGTGCTACTACTGCATTTGTCGCATCACCGTTATTTTCCTAGTCCATGGCATGCTGTGATATCATGTACCATCTGTGTAAGATCAAACAGGTCACAGTGGACAGAAAAAACCCCCGTCAGCCCGTGGCCATTGTTAGCACTGCTCAGGAAGTTTGGAAACACACTGATTGATGTTTCTCCTTCACGTGATGAATCCTTTTCTTCCCAAGTTTGCTATATGAAAACACCGCATGGAAACTAAATAAATGAACTTGCTGAATACCTGCTCAGTACTCCTGCTTCTTGACAATCTTCATAAAGGGCTAGAAGAAAGGCTGCTTTGCAGTGAAGTTTCAGTACTGGAGAGCTGTATTTTCCCCTCCCTTGTTAGTTTGCCTTGCCCAGGCTATCTGGAACTCCCTTCCTGTTTCCCTCCGAGACCTTTAGTCACTTCCGTTCCCTAAATAAAACCCCCTTTCATTTGTCCTTAGCTGGTGATGGATTCACTTTCAAGCTCTCTGATAAAATCAGCTGAATTGTATCTAGATTTTTCCTTACGTGTAGGTGACCAAACCCCACTGCAGTTAGATCTGTTCCAATCAGTTTCAGCACCGGGTCTGTACTCAGAACGTTACAAGTTTTTCAAAGGACCTTGTTGCCTTAGGGCACATTTTAATGGAATGTTAAAATTCCATTTTCTTGTGTAACCAGGAAACATGGAAAATAGATTGGCTGGTGAAATTATAAGGGCTTTATTCAATCAAAATGTTTTTCTTTGCTTGACAAAGAGTGCAGATTCACAATACAAAAATAAAACTCCATTTACTTTCCCAGTATGTAGTAAATGAGTACACAGAAAAGCTGATTTTCCATTTTATAAAGTATTTGAAGCCCAGACATCCACCGTGCATGGGGTAGGATGAATGCCACTGCAGACTACAGACTGCTATTCATCAGAGAGGTCATTAAATGTGCCCTGTTGGGCTTGTTTTCCTCAGATAAAAGCCATCGCCAGAATGTTACTCCTTTCTTAATGCAATTTAATATACTAAGCTTCTTCAAAGAGTAAAACTGTTCTGAGAATTCACATTACTCAGAACTGAGCTCCCTCCAAAGTGACCGCCTGGTAGGAAAAGAGAGGAGGTATTGGGGAGGTTTCCTTTGCGTGCATTTACACCTGTGGCAGCTGCTGTAGACACATCATCTGGAAGTAAAACAAAGACTGAAGGTATCAGCTTGTATCTTGAATCATGAATCAAATTAGTTCCTGGCTTGGTGAAGCACAAGTGCCAGTGTTCCAGCAAAGATCCAGGGCCATGATCCTCCACATCAGGACCCACCATCTCAGACAGAGTAAGCATGCTGCCTTTAGTCTACATATAAAAATACTTTTCACGTTCCTTCTGGAGCTTCCTGATAGAGATGGGGAATATTGCTGTCCTTGCACATTCCTGGAAAAATCTCATCTGGAGCCTCCTGTGCCCAAACTGAGGCTGAATTGGGTGCAGGGAAAGGCTGCTTGGAGTAGCAAGGGAGGGGAGACAGTGGAGGTTCTCTAGCTTTAAGAAAGCAAGGACTGGACAGAGGGTATTCTTTTAAGCAGGTTAGAAATTAAAGTTCAGAGAAAAGAACAATTTAAATAGTTAAGGGATGTACATCGGCCTTGGGCAAATTAAAACTGGATGTTAGGAGGAGGTCTCCAGTTATTTAGGTATTTTTAGAACAATACAAATAGCAGCAACAACTCAAATATTTAGACCAGCTTGCTCCAAGCCCCTGTGTCCAACCTGGCCTTGAACACTGCCAGGGATGGGGCAGCCACAGCTCCTCTGGGCACCCTGTGCCAGCGCCTCAGCACCCTCCCGGGGAAGAGCTTCTGCCTAAGAGCTCATCTCAGTCTCCCCTCTGGCAGGTTAAAGCCATTCCCCTTGGCCTGTCCCTCCATCCCTTGGCCAAAGCCCCTCTCCAGCTTTCCTGCAGCCCCTTTAGGCACTGGAGCTGCTCTAAGGTCTCCCCTTCAGGAGCCTTCTCTTCTCCAGGCTGCCCCAGCCCGGCTCTCTCAGCCTGGCTCCAGAGCAGGGCTGCTCCAGCTCTCTTGTATGATTTGGGCTCAGACAGTTCATGCAAAGAATGGAGGTCATGTTTTCCTGAAGCAAAAGCAGACTCAATGCCGGGAGCTCTTCGAGCCCCTGATTAATGTGTTGCCATCCTGTTTTTCAGAATGTGACTGAATGTTGGAGATCCAACCCCAGTTCCATGCCAGAAGCCCTTCCCTGGGCAGAAGAAACACAGCTGCCCCCTCACTATGTTCAGATACACTGAAGAGAGACCACTTTGGAGCAGCTCCTGATGCTGGGCATAAGGCCTGCGTAACGAGAGAACTCACTGGAACATCCATCTCTGCAGACATCCCACCCTCCATGGCACAGCAGAGGTAACAGCAGAGCTGGTGCTTCTATTTCTTAACTTCTCATGTCTCATGGAACTTGCCATTGTACGCTCCAAACATTTCTATGAACTAATTATACAGGCATATGTGGGAGAATAACTCATCTGTGAGTTAAAAATCCATAATAATGCTGGAACAGGATTAAACCACAGAATCATAGACTGGTTTGGATTGTAAAAAACCTTAAGATCATCCAGTTCCAACCCTCTGCCATGGGCAGTGATGCCTCACACTAGAACATGTCACCCAAGGCTCTGTCCGTCCTGGCCTTGAACACTGCCAGGGATGGCACGTTTAGCACTTCTTTGGGCACCCTGTGCCAGTGCCTCACCACCCCCACAGGGGAGAACTTCTTCCTTATATCCAACCTAAATCTCCCGTTTCAGTTTGAACCCATCACCCCTTGTCCTGTCACTCCAGTTCCTGATGAAGAGTCCTTCTCCAGCATCCCTGATCATAGTTCTAAGTCCTTTCGGTCTTATTGTGATAACTTTATGGGCGGAAATTGTATCCAAATAAACATCATTTCAGTTAAATTGTTACCCTGAGGGTTTTGGGCAACGCTCCATCTCTGCACAGAAAGCAAGAAACGGCACTAGGGTCCAACGCAGACGCAAGCCAAGTTCTGCTCTGTGAACTGCTGCCATTTTCCCCTGCACAGGCTGGGATTCAACCAGAGATGGTTGGATCTGCTCAGCCGGCTGACTTAAGCTAACACGAGTGACCGGACGAGTTTGTCTCTCTGAAAACATCTCCCTCCTGCGTGTTTTTCAGGCCCAGCCCGGTTTATGCATAGCGTTGTGGTTAAACCTTCCGCTCCCCTCCGAGGAAGGCGCTGACGGCTGCTGCCTGCGGGGGCCGAGAAGGAGCCTCCCCCCGCCCCGCACTGCGGAGCCACCCGGGACGTTTCGCTCACAGCGGTGCGCGGGGACCGGTCCTTGCGGCATCGCTCCCGGCTTTAAGGGAGCTAAAAGTAACCCTAGTGCTGGCGGGGAGGCGATGGGTCCGGGGCGCACGTCTGTCACGATGGGGCCGGAGCACGGTCCATAGGGGATAAGGGGATGGGGAGATGTTGGGAAGGGGGGGATAGAGGGATGGGGGCGCCTCCCCAGCGCCCCGTTATCGCCAAGGGCCTCCCCCTCCACCCGGCCCCACCCCGCATCCTCGGCTCTGAACTTTACCCGACTTCTCCATCGCCGCGCCGCGCGCCCCGCCTCCCGCGCTGCATATTCATGAGGACGCACCCAGCTCCGCGCCTCATTGGCTGTCCCGAGCTCCCCTCCCGCTCCTATTGGCAGACGCCGCTGTCACTCAGCGCCGCGGGGCGGGGCAGACGGCCGCGCCCGGCGGTGACTCACCGGGGCGGGGAGCCCGGTCCCGCAGCGGCGCAGCCCGCGCAGGCACAGCCCAGCGCCGCGCACTCATTGTTCCGCCACCTCCGGGCACCATGGACGAGCTGGACCAGTCTCCCCTGGTCTCCTCCTCCTCCGGGCCAGCGCGGCCGCAGCAGCCGCAGTTTAATTACCAGTTCGTGCTCGACGACGAGAAGGAGGAGGAGGAGGAAGAGGAGGAGGAGGAAGAAGAGGACGAAGACTTCGACGAGCAGCTGGAGGTGATGGAGAGGAAGCCCGCCCCAGCTCCCGCCGCAGCCCTGCAGGACCGGCCGCCGCAGCTGCTGGACCTCGGCGGCCCCGCCGAGCCGCCGCGCCCCGCCGCTCCGGAGCCGCCGCAGCCCGACTGGAGCCCCTTGGGAGCCGTGTCCTCCTCCTCCTCGTCCGCCACCACGCCGTCCCCCGCGCAGGAGCAGCCCTCGGCCCCCGCCCGGCCCGCTCAGCCGCAGCCGCCCAAGCCCGAGCCCGCCGCTGCTGTCGTTCCTCGGAGAAGAGGGTCCTCCTCCGGCTCGGCTGGTGAGTGCCTCCGCGCCGGGGCTGGGGAGGGCGGCGGCCGCTCCTCGCCCCAATCGCCCCGCTGTGGCTGCCCGCTGCCCCGACGGGAGGTTCCCTTTGTCTGCCGGCCCGCGGCCGCCTCCTGCGGCATCGCTCCCTCCCCTCCGCCGCGCTGGGGCGCGGCCCCGCCGCAGCCCATGCGGGAGAAAGGGCCCCCCTCCCCTTCGCTATTTTCGTTTGTTTTCCCGTCATCTCTCCTCTTTTCCCCGCTTCTCCTCTCTGTTGTGCTCATGGCGGGAGGGGGAAGCGCCGTCCCGCACATGGGCCAGGCAACGGCCGCGGTGAAGGAGGGGGGGGGATGAAGGGGCCGCCCGTGTCCCGCCGGTTCTTCCCCCGGTGCCAAGCCTGCCTACCTACGGCGGCTGCTGCATTCCCGTCCGCCGGCCCGGCCCGACGCGGCGGGGAGGGGCGGGCAGCCCTGCGGCGGGCAGCGGGGGGAGGAGGGGATCCAGATACTTTAAATCTTACTCATTTTAACCCAATCGCCTCGGCGGGAGGGGCGCGGGGGAGGCATTGAGCAGCAGCGCTGCCTACCTCCTTCCCGAGCCTGCCTGGCGGGGCAGGGAGCCAGGCGGGAGGTGCGGGGATGGGCTGCTGCGGGGCTGACACAGCCGCCGGCCCGTGTGGGAAGCGCCGCGCTCCGGCCCCAGACAATGAATCCTAAGCCCCGAGAAGGAATGTAAGCTGGTGAAGTACGTGTGGAAGCACAAAAGGCGTGCTGGCTGCTGTAGGTGTGGCAGCGCTGGGAGGGGAACGCCGGCCTCGCGTCCTGCGGATGCCTACGGATGGCCGCAGGTACCACTGAGGGGCATCACCCCTTGATGGTGGGGTTGTCCGGAGCTCAGATCCGCTGCAGTGATGGGTGTGCTGCTCCCCGAGCAATTGTTAGTGCTGCCCAAGTGCTAAACCCCTTTTTGAAGGTCTGATCCAGGAGCATGACTAATGTGTTGCATGCGGCTTGTGCCTTGGCTCTGCTTTTGCTTAGTTGAAAGTATGAGAGCTAACGTCAACCCATTAAAACAGCGAAAATGAACAAATCAAAGTGCCTTACGATCATGATGGTGCATTCTTATTCACGGCTATTGTTATGTTGGTGCGATGTATGGCTTTTAAAGGGGGATGATTTCAAGAAGGATTTGATGTCAGGGCATGAGTGGGCATAATACTCAAGACTTCATTAAAAAGGGCGTCTGGAACAATAACAAAAAGGTCCTGTCGTTAAACCTGAACTAGATTTCGTTGGGGAGGCAGTTTCACAATGTGTTTTATTTGCATATGTGGCAGGACTTCATGGTTAGTTGTGCTCCTGTCTTTCATGAAGCCTTCTTTTTTTGTTCTTCTGGTAGCTGTGTAGCAATATGCGGAGGAGATTGTTTCTGTTTCCACCATTTGGAGGACAGATGATGACAAAAGCTTGCTACAGACTTAAGAGGGGGGACCCTGTGTGATGGCTGAACAGAATCTTTTGAGTGGAGCTCTGGAAGGTTTGAACAAAACAGAATGGAAGGAATAGGATCAGCTGAATCTTGATGTCGCTTTGAAAAGTAGGGCTAAAAGTGTGATTTCTAGAGCTGATTTGTCTTTCTGCTCTCTGACCCCTGAAGGATAAGGCAAAGAGCAGAGTAATTGCTGAAATATTTCCTCTTCAGTAGAGTAGAGGAGACCTGGCTGTGAGAATTGGGTAGTGCAGCTGAGCAGAGGTGTCACAAAGTTACTTTCATTTATCAGCGATGATTAATTTAGAGCTCTGAAGCGAGGCCTGGCGTCAGTGGGAGGCCTGGTTTCCAAAGACAAGTTGTATGATGAGCATAATGCTCATGTAATGATGGGTTGGAGTGTTAGACGCTGTCTGAATTACTTGCTGAGAGCAACTTTTTTGGACAAAAGCTTTGTCTAGTGATGTCGTGAGTACTTTGGTCCTCTCGCATGCAGGGGTGCTTAGTTTTGAGCATGCTCAGTGTCCATTTAAGCATCATGTATGTTTTAGTTTTGCATCTAGCAGCTATCTCAGTCAACATGGTGTAACATATAACAGTCTTGCAGTACCGAAAGGGGCTGCAGGAAACCTGGAGAGGGGCTTTGGCCAAGGGATGGAGGGACAGGCCAAGGGGAATGGCTTTAACCTGCCAGAGGGGAGACTGAGATGAGCTCTGAGGCAGAAGCTCTTCCCTGGGAGGGTGCTGAGGTGCTGGCACAGGGTGCCCAGAGAAGCTGTGGCTGCCCCATCCCTGGCAGTGTTCAAGGCCAGGTTGGACACAGGGGCTTGGAGCAAGCTGCTCTATGGAAGGTGTCCCTGCCCGTGGCAGGGGTTGGAGCTGGAGGAGCTTTAAGGTCCCTTCCAACCCAGACCAGTCTGGGGTTCTGTGATTCTGGAGAGCACTCAGTCTGGAAGACTGGCTCTTTGATTTAGTGAGGACTTGAGGCAAGTAACTTTGAACTTCAATTTCCCAGAGAATGAGCAAGTCATACTGCCTGTAGCAAGCATGCAGAGAATAGCAGGGGTTCTTTCATCTGCCACAGTAGGTCGTGGTGCTGCTTTTTGTCAGTGTAACAATAGAAAAAAATGTATGGATTACTTGATGGCCCATTAAAATGTATTATTTGTACATCTGGATGTGCATTAAAAGTAAATCTTTGCAATTACTATTAGTTACAGACTTGGGAGTATTCAGTATCATTGTTGTAAAGAGACTGACATAATTGTGTGTAACGCAAGCCTCTGGCTGTGTATCAGCAGCTACCTTCTGAAGAGCTAATCAGATACTTGCTGGAGAAGAAAACAAGCCAGAGGACTGCAGTGAAACTTAGGCTCTCCTTGATACTTTCTGGGGGTTTTTGCTACTCATTGTTCTGTGAGTAGCAGAAAACACAAGTAATCTCAAGAAGAATGCTTAAATCTTTTGCTTACCTAAATTTACATACAGTGAAAAGTAAATTTGAGGTAGTCATACATCCATGTTAAAAGTATTGGACTCGGGTGGTTTTTTTCTTGTCCAAAGTAAGATTAACCAGTAAATCACGATATCAGTATAGCACTTTCTATCTTTAAAGCCCTAGATCCCGCAGCACCAGCTCCTGCTTTTAAAGGGAGGATCACATATCACTCTGCTGGAACAGACTATGGTGTTTTGAAATGCAACTGCACTTAGAAGAAACCCCTATACTAAATCCACCAGATCAGCATCCAGAGTGAATAAAGACGTTTCCCTGCGTGTCAGCTGCCTGCAGCTCGGCCACGGTTCAGTACCTAGGCAAATGTTGTGGAGGGCCAGTTAGCAATTAGTCTTGTTTTTCCATTTAGTTTTATAGGGCTTGTTTGTAATTCCTCAGTGCTGAGGAGAGGTTTCATGAGCAGTTTGCTTCTGTGCCAGACAGTGTCAAGCAGAGGTCAGCAGGGATGAGGATGCCGCAGGCTGTACCAGGAGCTCACACACTGTTCTCTGTTGGAGTTCGCCCTCACCGAGCTGACCCCAGCTGCAGTAGGTGGGGATTAGATGGAGCCATCTATACCTGCTTCTGCCCACTCTGTAGTGGGGGTATTCAAATGCTGTCATTTGTATTTTATACAAATTCTAAAGCAGCATACACACTCCCCACCTTTTTCCTGTGTTGTTGAGTTTTCTGGTGAGCTGCTGTGTATGCACAGACACAGCAGTTGTGTGGATTTTAAGAACAGAATGCAGCATGACTTGGGAAGAATACAGCTGTCCTTGGAAACTACCACTAGTGACTTCCATTTGCACCCTTCATGATGTTCAGTGTTTCTTTGAGGTGCAAGACCCTTTCTCTTGCCAAATGCAGTCAGTGAAGCTGCAAGGGAGGTGCTTACAAGCTAGGTATAGCAAAGGCAGAATGGGATATTTTTCCTATTACACATTTTCCATTCTAGTGACTTATGAGGAGGAGAGTAAACAGCAATTTGTCTGGTTAGTAAAGCTGCTATCTTCGTTCTGGATTTCATGTTCCCATCTAGGTGAGTTCAACAAGGAAATCACTGTTTGGGTTTGTTTATTGTCATGTACAGTGTATGGCACAATGGGGCCTGCTTCTGTAATTGAGCTGGTGTGTTTCTAAAGCCAAACAGCTATTTCTTCTATTAACCAGAGGTATGTGCAAGGGCACTGCCAAGTCTGGTAGTATACTTGCTTTGTGTGTGTATCCTCCGAGTTGCTTTCCAGGAGAAAACCACACAGCTTCCACCTACCATATACTGATGTAGCCCTCGGGGAAGTTCTGAATTGCGCTGGGAGTTTTCTCCTTGGGCATGAAATCCTACAAACCCCAAGTCAGGAGACAGTGAGGAAGTACTGTTTGTTTGCCCTTTTTCCCCCCTCTTCCTCCCTGTCTGTACTTAAGGAAGTTTGCAGCGTGTCTGCAAAGTAGCCACTGTCTTGTCCACCTTGGTGGTGAGCACTGAACCTCTTTCATATCTCATGGATTAGAATGTTTAACAGCATAAGAAAAGCACTGAAGACAACACTCCTGGAAGTTGAGGACAGCATTAAAGCCTCCTGGTCAGTGGGTTTCTCCCACTGACTGATGCAAAGTTGCTAGGGAAGTGTCAAGTCCTTTTACAACAGCTGATCTACAGATGGGTGATGTTCTTTGGGATATAAAGGCCAAGAGACTCAAACATTGCAGCTCACAAGGAGAGAAATAAGCTGTGGTTGCAGGCAATTGGCATGGTGACATGACAATTTCAGAGTAGACCTGTGACTGGAAAAACATGATTTCTGAGTGGCTTGCGGATGCATCTTGTGTTTTTGCAGAAACTTGATGCTTTTTTCTACTGTATTGTGAGGATGTTATCTTCACTTTCCCTTCCTCTTCCTTCAGTGCCCAGGATGGGGAGGAGGAGGTTTTTAGCCAACTGTGTGCTGGGCTGATGCAAAAGGAGTGGGAGCAGCAGTCGAGGGAGGGGGTTCTCCACCTCTGCTGTGCTCTGGGGAGACCCCCCCTACAGTCCTGATCCAGCTCTGGGGCAGCAGCACAAGAGGGACGTGGAGCTGTTGGAGTGAGGCCAGAGGAGGCCATGGAGCTGCTGCGAGGGCTGGAGCAGCTCTGCTCTGGAGCCAGGCTGAGAGAGCTGGGCTGGGGCAGATGGAGAAGAGAAGGCTCCTGAAGGGGAGACCTTAGAGCAGCTCCAGTGCCTAAAGGGGCTGCAGGAAACCTGGAGAGGGGCTTTGGACAAGGGATGGAGGGACAGGACAAGGGGAATGGCTTTAACCTGCCAGAGGGGAGACTGAGATGAGCTCTGAGGCAGAAGCTCTTCCCTGTGAGGGTGCTGAGGCGCTGGCACAGGGTGCCCAGAGAAGCTGTGGCTGCCCCATCCCTGGCAGTGTTCAAGGCCAGGTTGGACACAGGGGCTTGGAGCAAGCTGCTCTATGGAAGGTGTACCTGCCTGTGGCAGGGGTTGGAGCTGGAGGAGCTTTAAGGTCCCTTCAACCCAAACCAGGCTGGGGTTCTGTGATTTTGGAGATGGCAGTCGGAAGCCTGGCTCTTCAGCAGAAGGCATATAGGCATTATTCTTCTAACTCAGGAGATTCACCTTCTTGTGCTGTTGTCATTCCCTGGGGCCTTTACTGTTTGCCACATCTGATATTGAGGGTGGGTGATGGCTTTGCCTGTTCCAGTGTCTGTTTTACCACACCGCTGCTTGGTGGCTCTCATCAGATTAGTCCAGCCTTTGCATGCTGGGAAGGAGGTATTTGAATAGCAAAGGCAGTTAACCTATAACTTGAGGCATGTCTTGGTGGGCTTGAGTTATGTTTCTGTGTTTTCTGTTTATTTTGAATGAAAAAAGCCTTTTTTTTTGTGTCCTGTTGCTATAGTAACTGTGAAGCTTGTACAGAAATTAGCAGTGCATAGTCTGAACATGGCCTTCAGGTTCTGGATATTTTCTGAGCAAGGAAATAGAAAGCAGTGTATAGCTTACAGATGAATTGTCCTCAGGTATTCAGAAATGCTTACGCATGAAGTAGGAGGCAAATTGTGTAGCTATCAAGCTTCATTAGAGACAAAAGAAAAAAGCTATTATTACCAAGTAAAAAATAGTGATCTGAGGCTTATTCCAAGTAGAACAATTGAGTATGTTTCCATGTGGCTATTTAACTTCTTGTCTTATGATCTAAACCAGGAATTACTCCTGTTACGCTTTGAAAACACATGTTATTTGCTACTTGTTAAGACTGGTTTTAGGGCAGCTCGGCGCAGCACCCAGATCAGCAGACTGCAGCCATGTGACAAAGGTTTGGTGGATGGCTTTTGACATCGGTATTTCCATCAATAAAAGCTATTACAACAGCAATAAAATAATGGGCTTATGAATATTCACAGAGCCTGAGAAAATCAGATTATCGCAGTAGGATGTTTTTATGTTTCGAATGGAAATAATCTGCTGCTAACTGTAGCTGTCAAAATACAAAGATCTTAGTTTAGAGATGCTTTCAAATGACTACTTTTCCCCATGGTTTTTAATGGGTTTGTCTCCATTTGCTGCTTTCTGATGTATAGACTCATGTATAAAGGAAGAATAGTTGTGTTCCCTCCCCCTTCATGAAGAAGCATTAGGAGTACCAGGTTGACCCTCTCTGCTTTTGCTGGAAGGCTTCCTTTGTGTCTTAAGGAATGTGCTGTGAACTTTCAGTTGCAGCTTCTTAATGAACTGGGCAATCATATCATCAACTTCATCAGCCAGGAAGCCTGTGTTAATTATGGTGTCTTTAAATAAGACACAAGGCTGAGATAAATATAAACTTTTCTGTTGCCAGTTAGAAATGATCTCAGTCTATTGGATGCTGTTGGTCTAATGGTAAAATCCTGCTGCTCCTCCAGGATGGGTTTTTCTTGAGCTCTTTCACCTCTTTTCTGACAGAAGATGAAATTTCCTTAATGCCTGTCATTTGTGAGGGATGAGGAAATGAATGCCAACTTAGATGAAAAAGCATGTACAAGGCCTTTCAGAAGCAGGTTGTAGTTGCAGAACTGAAAGAAACAAGCAAGGTCTGGAGCAAGTAGGAAAACATATGTGGTAGTGGTGGAAGAAAGGTTGCTTCTTTCTTGGTTTTCAGCCAGGTCTTCAAGTATTCAAGTGTTCAGCTTGAGAAATGCTGCTCAGAGGGCAAAAGGATGAATTTCTAGTGTGTTAAACCCATGTTTTCTTTAAGAATCACATTGTTGGACAAGAAAATCGGTTTTCTTTCATACATGACTTGTATCTAAGTGCCAAAAACTGAAGTGGATTGCTAAAGCCTGTAGTGATCAAAAATCTGTTGCAACCCAGGAAATGCAGTGCAGCTTGACACGTGATAGTCTTTGTTGAGGAGGAGGACATGAGGACAGTGTGTATCATCTTCACACTGCTTTATCTGCTATTAAAAGATACTCTTTTACAACTGCTAATGGCTGTAGTGAATCCTCTGATGAATGTCCTTGTTCTTTTGAGGTGAAGATATCTTATGCATCAATCTGTTTTTATTTTGCAGACTATAAGCTCTTATATCAGAGGCTTCTCACGCAAGGTAATGTGCTGGAAGAGATGCTAAAGGCAATCAGTAGCAGCTCTTCTCCATTCTTCAACAATTAATTTAGCTAATCAATACATTCTTCCGCAGTGATAAAGTTGCTAATCTAAATACTGCTTAATTTGCTTAATTGTGGGGAAAGGGAAAAATTCCATCTGTACAAATCAGTGAAAGGGAATCTTATGATTGGTATAATCTCTAAAATGAAATTGGATAATGTCTGCATAATGACAGGATTTGCATGGCTCTTCAGGCCTCCTGCCTTTGAATAATTTCTGCTGTAATTATTAGATGTTTCTGCTTTGTGGCTCTGCCAGAACCCAGATTTGTTACTTCAACAAAATGAAAGAGTCTGGGCATTAAGGAAGAGTTACTCCCATTTTAGAGGAATTAGCTAGTATTTCTTTGGTTACAAACGTTGCCAAGGACTGAATACTTTAAAGCCATATTGAGCTGGACACATGTGTTTGCAGTTGGGTAGATTGTTTCTGTCTGCTTCTTTCTTTTTAATTCAGTATATGAAATTGGTGACTGCAAATGCTGGATCTGTGAATGTTCACATCTGAGATGGTTCTGAATTCATTCTAAGCTTTGCCATTGAATATATTTGTGATTGATATGTTAAATGTAGTTGTGATTGTGAAGAGGGTATTTCAAGCCATCAGAGCTGGGATGTGAGCAGATGAAGTTGATTATTGTGGCCACCTGACATTAATGAAGGGAGATCCTAACCCACCACCTGATGCTGACTCAGGAGGCAGAATTGGGGTGATCAGGTCTGTTGATTCACCTGGGGGAGGAGGCACAGGCCCTCAGGGGACACTTAGTCTACGAACAGTACCACTCCTCTGGGAGCTCAGAAGCCAAATAGCTTAGCTTTGCCCTTTGGAGGATTTAACTTGCCTTCCTGTTTGCCACTGGGTTGCTGGTCTGTGATGGGTACATGCATCCTGGTTCTGAGAATTCCTTGTTCTCTTGTAGTACTTGATATAAGAATAATGAAAAGCTTCTTTGGAGCTGACCTATGTGACCTTTTCCTTTGCTTATTTACTTTTAATAACAAAGTATGCCAGACAAGGTTCTGTCCCTGCTCTGGGGAGGTACGCTGGCCCTCGTATGGATGAGGGACTTTTAATAGGAAATGGCGTTATGGCACCATCCTCTGGAATGCTGCTTGGATCCTGTCCAGACTGTTACTGATCAAAACGTTTGGTGCAGGAGTGAGGTGAGGCTGGCAGTGAAGCATTTAATGACCTTTCAAAGCACCCTTGTAGTGGGTACTTAGTTTGGCAATGTGGGAATTGTAATCGAAAGAGCTGTGACAGAACCAGGACTAATGTACCTTCTTGCTTTGGTTGGCAGTTGCAGGGCAGTGGTACTGTCTTGCTTCTCTATAGCTGCTCAGAAGATGAAATGGCATATACCTTCCCTGTGTCCTTGTGCACTCCACAAGATCTGCATTGCTGGCAGCCTGCCTCAGGTGTAACTTTTCCAAGAGAGGAGAAGTTGCTGCAAGTTGGGTCACGTAAATATGATACTGGGGAGGAAAAAAAGACCCGATCGAATCAACCTTGCTTAATCCGGTTTGCTTATAGATTTCTGCTTGGACAACAAGGAAGGACTTTGCTTCTTGCTGGAGACTTGTGTTTCCATAAGCAGAATACTGAAAGCAGCACTGCTTGAAATGCTTCTTTTGAACTTGTTTTCTTTACTTCAAATAACACAAAAAGGGAGATCTGTGCCGCACGACTCGCTCTGCACGTGATGTGTTGATACCGCTTTGTGATAACTTCCATGAAGACCTGGGATGACCTACAGCTCCCCTTGTTTGTTAATCAAACCTCTTGGATCCTTTTATGATCCTAGCTGTGATAAGGGTATCCAGATGTTGAAACCAGCTCCTTTTTCACTCCAGTCCTCAGCAGTCTCCATCTTCTGCAGCAGGTCCTATGCTCTCCTGAAAGACTTCCAAACAGTTTACAATCTGAGTTCCTAAACTGAGAACTACTCCTTATAAACTTACACATAGAACTAAAAAGCAGTTAATTGGTTGCTGTGGCTCTGCAGCCTGACCTAATGATGTGAAAAGACGCTATTAATAGTTACTGTTCTTTAACTTGGATGCCTTAAATATTTGGTGAAATAGCCTATTTGGAACAATTGCATCATAGCGGGAGGTGGTTTAAATGGAGTTTGTGTAGGCAGCTGCTTTTGTCAGGAAATTCTTGTGAACTTGGGTGCCCTTGTTTCGTCCTGCAGTGGGAAATCAGGCATCCAAGAACTTGGCTCCCACTGAAGTCATTTAACTTTTAAATCCCCACATATGTTGGGTTTGACACTTTATGCCAAGAGGTAACAATTTACTCATAATGATTTGACATCAACATACACAGGAGGGGAAAAACCCAACATGGCATTTCCTCCCTATGGTTATGAAGTGTGAGAGTGCTGCACTGGTGCAGCAAAAGCTTTAGAGCGACAGTGCAAAAGCCTTTTGAGCTTTTGGAAGCTCTTTAATCTGTAAAAGAGTCTAACATCATGGTGATGCTACATATGTGTTTTGCTTAGATAACAATTTGAGATTAGAAATGCTGCTTGGGGCAGTCTTTGCTGTCGACTGATGAACAACACGGTGCATTGAAGAAGGAGACGATTTCTCTTTCATATCTGCCCCGGAGGGATTGCTGCAAATGCAACTTTCAGGCTACAGATGAGTCAAGTCACAGATGCCATTGCTTGGAGTATTAATTTCAACTTGTTTTCTTTGGTGTTAAATATTTGTATCGACAGGAGAGGCCCCTCACAATCCATGTCCTGTCGTGGTAGGTCTGTAAGATGGAAGCAGCCCCTGTCTTGGTAGTTTGCATGTTTAGAACATGAGAAAAATCCCAAAGGTGAAGTGGATCCTTAAAAACTTCAGTCTTGCTAACTGGTGGGGGTTTTTGGCTTAAGAACAGCATCCGTTCTCCAGCAAGCTAATCCAGGAAATGGGGGTTTGGTTTCTGAAGACTGAAACTGCCATTTAGGAGCTTAATACAATCTCCTACCGCAGTTGGACTGGGCATCAGGGTGAAGTTTACTCAGTTTATATGCAGAAAATAAAATATTCAGATTTCTGATTCTAAGCTCATACATAAGAATAAGGAAAGTATCAGAACAATAAACCTCATAGCAGCCTTCCAGTATCGGAAGGGGGCCTGCAAGGGTGCTGGAGAGGGACTCTTCATCAGCGACTGTAGTGATAGGACAAGGGGTAATGGGTTCAAACTGAAACAGGGGAAGTTCAGGTTGGAGATAAGGCAGAAGCTCTTCCCTGTGAGGGTGCTGAGGCGCTGGCACAGGGTGCCCAGAGAAGCTGTGGCTGCCCCATCCCTGGCAGTGCTCAAGGCCAGGTTGGACACAGGGGCTTGGAGCAAGCTGCTCTATGGAAGGTGTCCCTGCCCATGGCAGGGGTTGGAGCTGGATGGTCTTAAGGTCCTTTCGAAGCCAAACTATTCTATGATTTTATGATAAATCTGCCTTACCACAGACCTGCTGCTCGTACATGGAAAGAGTCACACATGGGAGCAGATGGGAGGATCCATCAGTTATCTAGAATACAGTGATGAGGGCTAGAACATGTTCTTGCTGAGTTCCTGTTTTTGGGGACAAGACTTCAGTCCTCTGCTTTCTGTTGGCAAGTCTATTTTGGGGGTGGAAAGGCAGGTTTTCCATAAATTGCTTTTTTTGGAGTTGTCAGTTTACTGCTTCTTCATTTAAACGTTCTCTATTTCTCCAGAAATCGTTGCAGCTCACTTTATTTTCTTTTTCTTCCTTGTCTGGGAAATCTCTCTCCATTTCTCTGCTTTTTATCCAAAACTTTGATATCAAAGTCTGATGCTGGTAAAGCCTTATAACAACTCCAGTTAGTGGGCAGTCAGCAAAGTTAATATGAGAGTTTAAAGGGACTCCTCTTTGTCTCTTTGTTGTCAGAGTTTTTGTTTTTAAACAAAACTGCAGTCTCTTGGTGGAGCTGAAGTTTTAGTTGAAACCAAAACACAAAGTTTTAAAGTGTGAGAGTTTGTGCTAATCATAGAATAGTCAGGGTTGGAAAGGACCTTAAGATCATCCAGTTCCAACCCCCTGCCATGGGCAGGGACACCTCACACTAAACCATGCCACCCAAGGCTATGTCCAACCTGGCCTTGAACACCGCCAGCGATGGAGCATTCCCAACTTCCCTGGGCAGCCCATTCCAGTGCCTCACCACCCTCACAGTGAAGAACTTCTTCCTCATATCCAGTCTAAACTTCCCCTGTTTAAGTTTGAACCCATTACCCCTTGTCCTATCACTACAGTCCCTGATGAAGAGTCCCTCCCCACCATCCCTATAGGCCCCCTTCAGATACTGGAAGGCTGCTCTGAGGTCTCCACGCAGCCTTCTCTTCTCCAGGCTGAACAGCCCCAGCTTTCTCGGCCTGGACAGGGTTGTTTGTGGGTGACCTCTCAGGTTTTTTTCAGGGAATATTTAATTTGCAAAAATCCAAGGTAGATGTTGCAGAATGCCTTTGGTTAAAAATGGGATTTCAGTCAGAATGAACCACTTTGTGCATCACTTTGTTCTGCTGTTCCTTGAATGCTTTTCTTTTCGCAAAGGGGATATGTTCACATAGATGGATATTAAAATAAAAAGCCAGAGGAGTGTGTGCTAATGAGCAGAACTGAACTTTCTCGTTAGGTAAGCAGCAGTCGTGCAGCATTGGACTGGTGAAGTGTGGGTGCGTATGTCTGGATACAGTATTAGTGATTTACTGCATGCGACAGCATCACCTGGGCAAGGTTGAGTCTGTCCAAAGACTTCTCTTTAATAACCAGGGATTGGACTACTCCAGTGACTGATATAAAGTAATCCCTAACTAATACAAAGTAACACCATTCCCAGACAGGAGCTCTCCCAGCTGTGATGCCGAAGGCGGGTTACTAACCTGTACCATTATGTATTTTTGGCAGATCGAATTTGGAGTAAAGCCTGTTTTCTCCTGGAGATTCAGTGTTCATTGTGAACTCTCATTCCTCTGTGTTTCACACAACAAAGTCTGTCTTCTGGTGGAAACAAGACATTGAACAGTTCATCTTACTGAGTTAATTCTTATGATTTGTAGACACTGAAGGCTTCTTTCTAGCTTTGTGTTTTCTGTCTTTGGGTGAAGCTGCTGTAGCAGAGGCCTGCTTTGTAGGTCAAGAAAGGAGTTTTCAGTATGCACCTTTACTAGGCAATAATCTTGCTTAGATTATATATTGGGAAATTTTACTTGATTCTAGTGGTAGTGTCCTCCTTGTTTGTTTGGATCACCCCCTTTCTGCCCTTGGTAGGCAAATAGGAACCCCCCCTCAGTGATCTACTCTCCTTACCTTTTACAAATGACGATTCTCCACTCTGTGCAATACTCTATTACCAAATGGACTACAGTCGTCAGCTGTTACTGGTGCTACCGTGGAGCAGTGGGTGGGAGGAGGCAGTGGTTCTCTGGAGTTCTGCAGTGCTGGCTGATGTGCTTTGCACACTCCTTAGGGTCTGCCTTTGAGCCTGGGCAGTCTTGCTCTGTGCCAGCAACATCTGGGAGATGCTGCGTTTTATTCCTTTCACCTACCAAAGCACCACAGAAAGGTTTCTGGTTCTGAAAGGTTTCTCCCTCCAACACTGAAGGTGAGGGTTCTTCAGGGCAAATATCATTGCTGGCAAAAGCAGCATTCCTTTCACCCTGTTACTTGAATTAGCCTGAAGGGGAATGGTTGGTTCAGTTGGCGCTCACACTGATGTGGGAGTTGTGCAGGTCCTTCTCTGTTCTCCCACCTTGCCTGGAGGGGTTATACAGGGCCCACAGCAGGAAGAAGTCCTTGTATCTTCTTCCTTTCAGCAGGGAAAATGCCATTCTGTGGTGGGTGGAGGGAAGGTGGGTGGTTCTCCTGGTTAGGAAATGCTGGTTTATGTAATCTCTGTTCACACTCCAGCTATGTGTGGAAAATAAAGCTTGGGTGTGGGCATAATATCCTTCCATTAAGAGAACCTGGGAATGCAGTGACTAGCACAGCTATTGTGTGTTGCTGTGTTGAGTAAATGGAAGCCAAACCTGAGGAAGAGCTTCTGCGTTGTGCTGTCCTAATAGAGCACTGGAAAATCAATGCCCATGCTCGTAAAAGCAGCGTTCCTCACCAGAAACTGAGTCCTCTCTCTGTGGGGCTGAGAAGTATTCAAAAGCTCTGTAAGTCTGGAATTTTTGGTAGAGATTGCAGTTAGTCTTTGGACACCAAACGTACTACATCGTAAGGGATTTGTTGTGGGATTTTTGTCTTTGCCACCTTACCCCAATGAGCTCCTTTCTTTGCCCATCTTTTACTTCTACGTTTTCAGTACCTCCACTCCATTGAGCTGTTCTTGGTTTCCCTGTGAGATCCCTTTCTTTTGGGCAGCCAGAGGCCTCTATTTCATGCTGCACAGTCTGGTTCTGTCAGGTCCATCCTGCTTTCTCTCTCCTCTGCTCCAAAGCATTTACCCCTTCCAGCGAATGAAGTCTATGCTGCTGTACCATGGCCCAGAGGAGATGAGAGTGTGGGGCGGCAGGGAAGGGGCAGGCTGAGGAGTAGGCTTTGTTACCAGCTTCAGGGTAAATTGCCACAGCACAGGTCCCTGGAGGCTTTGGACGTGGTCCTTGTGTGTGTGTGCAGTGCCACAGGCGAGTGAGAGATGAGGTGATGGATCGACATTGGCTCAAGCATGGAGTATGCGGACGTGACTACTCTGTTTAAACAAGTGAGTAGGTATTTCGGCTGCATCAGCGTTCAGTACACACACAGAGGGACACAGTTCTGTATGTGCTTTCTTGGTCCTCCTAGGCATAATGTTGGGAGAAAAGGAGAGTCTGCAGCTGCTTGATTCAAACTCCAAGGCTCGGGAGAGACCTTAAAACAGTTTTCCAATACCTAAAGGGGCTGCAGGAGAGCTGGAGAGGGGCTTTGGACAAGGGCCTGCAGGGACAGGCCAAGGGGAATGGCTTTAACCTGCCAGAGGGGAGACTGAGATGAGCTCTTAGGCAGAAGCTGTTCCCTGGGAGGGTGCTGAGGCGCTGGCACAGGGTGCCCAGAGAAGCTGTGGCTGCCCCATCCCTGGCAGTGCTCAAGGCCAGGTTGGACACAGGGGCTTGGAGCAAGCTGCTCTATGGAAGGTGTCCCTGCCCGTGGCAGGGGTTGGAGCTGGAGGAGCTTTAAGGTCCCTTCCAACCCAAACCAGTCTGCGATTCTAGGGCCTAAAATTAGGCTCAGCAGTAATCCCAGATGTACCAGGCACACCAGAAACTGAAGTAAACTCTAATGTTACTGCTAAAAGCATCATCTGAGGAAGGCAGAGCAGCTCTTTGGGCTGGTTAGTCCCAAGCTGAGCTCTCACTGAAGCCCCTCACATCGCTCCACACCAGATGGCTGTCTAACCTGGGCTATGGGACCATTGTGAGCAGCCTGTTTGCGGAAGAGATCCCCATGAGCAGGGCACGGGGAGTCAAGCATCCCTTGGAATGAAGGGTGTGCAGGGACACTTGGCAGTGTGCGGATGAGCACGGCAGTTCTGGGACCTGGTGTCACACACTGATCGGTTGTCCTCCACTGTGGTTTTTGTCCTTAAAAGCTTTCACCACCACTGAGCTGTAGCGCTGCTTTAATGTGTTCTAAATTTGAAATTGAGGTTTCTTTCTGGGTGGTCCTTAATAGGAAAATGTCATTTCTAGAGAACTGAACTGAAATCCCTTTGGCCCAGCAGGACTTGAGGAAGCTCCTAAATTCCAAGTCCTAAGCTCCTGCTTTGTTACTCTGTTTTCTTCTATCTTGCCGTATTTTGTGGGTTATAAACATCACTTGGAATAACAATGTTCTGTGGAAAAAACCCAACTGGGTGTATATTGGGACAAGAAAAGTAGGTTGTGAGGAGACTTGATTTTTTCGGGATACTCCTGGTGGGATTGCCTCAAGCCTGACAGGTCACGAGTATCTTGAAGTGGCATTGCTTTTGCAGAAAGGCATGGATCGTCCTGTGTGTGCTGCTGGCTCGGCCAAGTTTCTCACTTCTTGCATCTGTTCAAATCAATTGCTTCCATTTTCCTTTGAGTTTAAGAATAGCAAGTTCTGGTTTGGTACTTGATTTTTGTCCATGCAAGCATTAAAACTAAAGATTGTTGATGGCTGTACTAGACAGTCAAAATCTAATTGAAATGCTTTAATACAGTTCTGCGCTCTGCTAATACAATTGATGTCAATTGCAAATAGGCTTTAACAGCTTTAATTTGAGAACGTTTTGCATTCAGAATGAAATACATTTACCCAAATGTTACTGGTTTTACATTAGCTTAATGCCAATAGGCTGTGATGGACCTGTGAAAAACAGTGCTGCTGCTGCAGAAATGCAGAGGAGGGCTGCTTTTAATTTGCATGGTTCCTAATGATGGCTGGTATTGCTGCTTCGGGAGGGGCTTTTCATGAAATGCTTTATTTAGCATAGTAAAATATCATATTTGTATGCTTTTACTCTGGGTAATGTGCAATATGAAGCTCTAGCTTTGCCGAGCTTCTCACCACCGCGCATTAGTGAAGGAGGGTGGCGAGTTCCTTAGCTTAGGAGAAGCCTGTCCTTCCTTATATTCACTTAGTTCTTTGAGTGGAAATTGGAGAGCTGGGAATGTCATGTGAAATGTTGGGGTAAAACAAATACAGCAAAGCAAAATATGCTCCTGGGATCATGCTAAAGAATGCATTAAAACTAATGCCTTCACCTGGAAGCTTATCTGTGTTGTAACTCCCCCTGCACTGGGCACTGGTGAGGCTGCATCTCAAATCCTGTATTCAGCTCTGGGCCCCTCACTACAAGAGAGACATTGAGGTGCTGGAGCGGGGCCAGAGAAGGGCAATGGAGCTGGAGCAGGGCCTGGAGCACAGTGTGATGGGGAAGGGCTGAGGGACCTGGGGGGTTCAGATGGAGAAGAGAAGGCTCAGGGGGGACCTGATCGCTGCCTACAGCTGCCTGAGAGGAGGATGGAGCCAGGAGGGGGCTGCGCTCTGCTCCCAAGGAACAAGGGATGGGACAAGAGGAAACGGCCTCAAGCTGCACCAGGGCAGCTTTAGATGGAGCTGAGGAACAATTCCTTCCCCACAGGGTGCTCAGGCATTGGAACAGGCTGCCCAGGGCAGGGCTGCAGTCACCGTCCCTGCAAGTGTTCACACACCGTGGAGACGAGGCCTCAGTGCCATGGGTTAGTGGTGGCCTTGGCAGCGCTGTGTTAATGGTTGGACTGGGTGAGCTTAAAGGGCTTTTCCAACCTGGCTGGTTCTATGAAAATCCTAAAGACCTAACCATACAGCAAAGAGTACAGTCATTTCCTGTTCCTGGTTTAATCAGTGTCAGCATGCCTGATCAGTGCTCTGCTTTAGGAAGTTTCGAAGCCTGCTGTAGTCACTTCACGTTCTCACAACTTTTGATCAAATCTCCATTTTGCCGCTGTTCTCACCCAAGTAGGTTCGTTCTAGAAAACCCTCTGACAAAGTGAGCTGATGGAGTCTATGGATGGCAAGTCAAGCGGTGTTTCTGGTGATAGAGCTGCTGTAGCTGCTCAGTAGTGTGAATGTTCAGAGAATGCAAGTAAAGAGTAGCTGCTGTGATGTATCTTACCCTGAGCTTGGTCACTGGCTTGGAGGGTTGAGGTGCCTCAGTTGCCTCAGTGAAGATCCCATTGTAAATGGAGAAATCTGCGTGTTGTCTTTCCCAAATTACCCTGCTTGTGTCCAGTTCTGTGGTTCTCTGTGGGTGTAGATGTTGGCTATGGATCTGTTTGACTTCCTGGGAACCGACTCCTTGCGTGCTTTTCCCCTCTTCAACCTAGCCTTTATTTCTGCTGAGGTTATTTGTTTGTTTTTCAGATGAGACCCTTTTTGCTCTTCCTGCTACATCTGCGCCTCTGATGCACTCCTCTGCAGGCAAGTTCTTTCTGCTCACCTTTGTCTGAATACATCCTGCATTTCTGACCTCATTAACCCGTTCCAATTAGTCTGCCTTTACTAAAAGTCAGCATGGGTCCAAGAATAGCCTCCATCGCATTGCTCCATCTTGTGACTTTCCAGTGGATCCGTTCAAGATTTTAACACACATTCATTTCTTGACATGGTAAATGTTGTGTGAACGAGCCACAGCCATCTGAGTTCTTGGACCCTTGATGTAGGAGAGAAGTTGATATTATTAACAGGTTAACACATGAAAGCATAGTTGCTTTACTGATTTAGCAGAAAGATTTAATCCATAGTAACTTTCTGCAGTACTTTATGTAAGTAAAATATGTACCTGTAGTATCTTAATGCTTTTTTCGTTAGCTACAGTGCCAAATTCCCATTAAGATGTCAAAAGCAGACTTCATGCACGTTTGTGCATATGTCTGTGCACAAGCATCCACACATACCCTCTCTCTGTCTCACCTTGCCACCCTCCCTCTCTTACTGTGTTAATATTGCCTGCTGTGCTTGGATGCTCTGTACTTGTCTGGCATCTTCAGCTTTACTGTGATCTCTGCGCTGCATAAAGTTGCTGCTTCTCTAGCCTCTTGCATACTTCTCTGCTAGAGGAAGTGAACTAGAATAGCACACTTTAACCCGTGCTTTAATGGGTAATAGTGTTTATGATAGAACTTGGAAGAACCTCTTAATAACTAACATCATGTGAACCTGTCATGAACGTTTGCATTGACTTTAAAGAGCACTTGCATTCTCTAACTTTCCTTTCTGTCCATGGTCACAGAAAAAGTTCTGGACTTGCAGGAGCAGCCAGGTAGCACTAAGTCGCTTGGTCAAGAGGATTTTACTGCAGTCCCGCTTGATACTGCTCCTTCTCTTCCCTCCTTCTCTCCTATCTCAGCTGATCCCTTTAAGGAGCACTCAGCCCTTGATATGCTCTCAGATGGATTACCTGCAAGAGGCACTTGCAAAGAAAACGCAAGTGAGGTTTATAAAGAACCTGTGGAAAAGGCAAGAAATCCATTTCTTTCAGAGGGAATTGGAAAAGACATTCAGACATCAGAGATGAAGTCCTCAGAACCCCCATTTGCTAAAGCAGAAGCAGCCATTTTATCTCAAGCTAAAGAAGAAACACAGCTAGAGGGCCCTAAAGAATTACCTAATCTGGAGAAAATGCCTGCAGAGCAGCTGAAAATGTCTCCAGAAAGTCCTCAAGATTTGTTTGAGAAAAATGAGGAAGATCTCTTCTATAACAAATACAGAGGTGGTGATCAGGGTGACAAAGGGGCACAGAAAGAAGACCCTCTTAAGAGGGAAGAGTACGCAGACTTCAAACCATTCGAGCCAGTATGGGAGCTGAAAAGTGCTAGTCATGGACTGAGCAACATGAAGGAGGATGTTGGAAGTAAGGTAGATACCAGACTAGAAAGCAGTTTAGATGAGAAATACGGTGTAGGCAAGCTGAATGTGCAGAAGGATTACGAAAGAGACAGCGAAGGCAGCGTGGAAGATCGCTCTTTCCCAAGTACCCCCGAAGCTGTAAAAGAACCTTCGCAGACTTACATCACTTGTACCAAGTTTGAATCCTCTGCGAGTCCTGATGGGAACAAAGGCAAGTCTCTTTCTCCACTAGAGGAAGGTGCTTCAGAGAATAGAACCGATGATGAGAAAAAGATTGCAGAAATGAAAGCTCAGACGAGCGCAGAACAAGGTAATTTTAGCACTAAAGCAGTTGGCAAGCAGGAAGGCCAGGAAGCTGACTACGCTAAACCAGAGAGTATATCAACAGTGCCATCTGACACTGCAGCAAATATGCCTGAAGGTCTTACTCCTGATCTAGTACAAGAAGCATATGAAAGTGAGATGCATGACGCAGCATGTACAAAACTTGCTTATGAAACAAAGATTGATTTAGTTCAAACCTCCGAGTCGGTACAAGAGACTCTGAAACCCGTGACACAACTCTGTCCCTCCTTTGAAGGCTCAGAAGCTGCTCCATCACCAGTCTTGCCAGATATTGTTATGGAAGCCCCGCTAAGCACTGGGACTGCTGCTGCAGAAACGTCTGCTGTGCAGCTTGAAGCTTCCCCATTAGAAACATTTATTCCTACTGCTGATTATGAGAATGTAAAAGAAGAGACTGAAAAACCTCCCGTGTACCAAGAGGCAGTGAATGTACCGCTGACACAGACCCAAGAAGCAAAAGAGGCATTAGCATTTAAGAAACCTGAGCATGAGAGTAGCACCAGTCCTGAAGATACAGAGACTCCATATATCTCTATTGCATGTGACCTGATTAAGGAAACAAAGGTCTCTGGTGAGCCTGCTGCTCCATCCTTTACGGAATACTCAAAGCCGCCGGTAACAGAATGCATTCCTCAGGATGTGCCTGAAGACAAGGAACTTGTTGAAAAACTGTCTCCACAGTTTGAGAAATCTGACCTGTTCAACAGCCAGGTGATACCTGACTTCGCAGAGAAAGCGAGTGAAGATCCATCTCTCGTCCTAAAGAGTAAATCAGCTGAGACTATTGTAACTGATGAGGAACATGAGGAACAACTGGTGGATTCAGGAGCTGCTACAGGCAAACCTTATTTGGAGTCTTTCCAGCCCGAACTGGACTCTTCCAAAACCGTGGCTGCTCTGCCCTCTGAGCCAACACCTACAAAACCAGCCAAGGTAGAGAAGATTCCTCTTCAGATGGAAGAGCTGAACGCTATGGCTTATCCAGCTGATGTACCTGTTGCTACACAGCCAAAAACAGGAGACGACAAAGCTCTCTCACCCATGGATTCTTCCCCAGTCACAGTGGAAGATGACTTTGTGATGTTAGGTCATCCTAAAACTCCTGAGTTTCTAGCAGAAGCCATTGACAGAGAAGTAATGCGCAAAGATGCAAGTGAAGAGACCAGTAAGGTGATCCAAGGTGAGAAGAGGCAGTTGCCTTGTCCAGAGCTACCCTGTGATCTGTCTGTAAAGAATGTAGAAGTAAAAGCTGAGAAAGATACCAATGCCTTGAAAAAGTCCTTGGAGGCTGTGGACAAAGAAGTGCCTGAAGTATCCAAGGTGTCCTTACCGGCCACAGATACCTCACCTTCACCTGCTGAAAAAGAGATAGTCAGTGTAGGAAAGCCAGAAGCTTTTGAGAAGGAACCTGGGCAAGAAGCTGCTTCTGTTAAAGAAAAGGAAAAACCTACTGCTATATTTTCAGCAAAGCTGAATAAATCTTCAGGTAATCTTGTGTGCACTGTCTTGCAGTTTGCCAGTCTGCTTATTTTTATAGCTAAGCTTAAGCATGTCATGACTTTAACTGTTTTTAAGTCGCTTTCTGTAACCTTCTTTAAGGGTAACAGAATGTTGGTGCCTGCACTTTTACCTGACTCATATTCTGATTGCTTTAGTACTTTTTTCTTGTGTTTATCAGGGATGGACTCACTGTCTCCAGTTTTCTCCTTCAGTTCTCCTGCTGATCTGTTGAGACAGAAATAAGTCACTACTCACTGCAAGCTCTGCTGTGGTGGTCTACAGGCTGGGCATTAGGTGGCCTTCCAAACTTGCTCTTAATAGGTGACAGTAAGCCAGGGATGGTGTTTCAATCTGCTGTATGTACATGATTTGAAGAGGCATTGCTGTTCATACACAGTTCAGACATTAGACTTGAAACTTAGGAAAATACCCTTGCTGCTACTGTATGTGTAGCATATGCATCTGGAATCTGGAAGAGAACCTGCACATCTCCTCTCATGGGACTTGCAGCTTGCATTAGATCGAGGCCAGTGGTTTGAAATAAACAGAGCACATGAATGAGTGCGATAGTACTCGGGTTACTAGGAGAGTGGTCATTGAGAAGCTGAGTATCCTGCGACCATTGAAATTGGTTTACGTGCAGCAGAGATACTAATTTGCATGTTTCTTTTCAGGTGGGGCTTGCACTTCAGTGTAGGGGATTTTTCTTCTAGTAAAGTGTGCTTAGGTAGCAGAAAGTTGGAGAGATAAGATCATTGTGTTCTCTAAAGTGAATGCCTCATGAAACTCCAGCTGTTGTAGCCTAGGGGAGTACTTGCTTTTTGATACCACAACACTCCGCTGCCACTTAAGTCTTATACCAGAAGCATTCCTGCTAAAAACAACTACTGCAGGAAGCACAATGACTCTGTTCCAAATAGAAATCCAATATTAGTTTGGCTCAGCCTTAGGATATTTGCACAGGAGCTGCAGTCACAGTTCATAAAATACTTTCCTAATGTAGGTAGACTGTATCAAATGTGTTTTGGAACACGCAGGTGTATGTTATGGGGAATGTCAGGATGTTGATGCACTTGAGATATGGTTTGGAAAATAAGGTAGAAGATGTAATGCTTACATTTAACTTTGCATCAGAGTTGCCATTCCTCCTGTCTCGCCTCTTCATACATACAGGTGGGTGGAAAGGACAGTTTCACTTCTCCCTAGTGATGAAATACCAAGGATACCTGCACTGTTCAAATGCTGTGTGTTCTGTGAAGACTTCTCTCCTTGTGCTCAGACTTCCAGCATATAGTGCTGTCTAGAGAACAGCTGCTGTGTATCTAACCCGTCATGTCAAGGGGTTAATTCTTCAGAGATCAGACTACTTAGAAAAATAACATTGCACTTAATATACTGGCTTTTTTCATTAGTTCTTACAACAGGAAGCCTTGCAGGGGTGTCTTAAGTCATTGCATGGATGTAGCAGCCTGGGAGTGGCAAATCGCTGCTTTGGGTCTGAGGAGGACACAGCTGCTGCCCCTCTGTCTGTGGGAGACTGCCAGAGAAGCTGCACATGAATGCATTTCCCATAGCAAGAGAGGAGGGAGTTGAACGGTGTCTTCCTTCTCCCATCTGGTGGTACGGAGCTGGGACAGGCATGGGGCTGGCCTGGGTGTGTGGGAAACTGGGCACTGTCTGCAGTCCGTCAGTGTTGGAATCGCTGTAAAGCAGCTGCAGTTTTAATTCTTGATGTGCTGTGTTGTTTGAGAAGGAAAGTTGTTGTTTCTGGAGCCACGTTTTCTTCAAGCTCAAGAGATGAGCATACTAACCCAAACCATGGCCCATTTGGCCTAGATTTTTCTCCCCACTCTGTGCTGTTGACTTTTTTGCTCACTGCTGTATTCTGTAATGCACAACAGGACTTCTGAGACCTGCCTGAAGAGCATAATGACAAGTCATGAGCAAAATCAGTTTCTGCTTTTACTAGCACATTACTTCAGCACAGTTTCAAAGTAGCATCAAAAAGCTAACACATACGCTGGTCTTCCACACTCTGAAAAGAGGTATAATTCATCACAAGGCCAAGAAGTGGATCTGTGCGTGTGTTTGCCCTTCTCAGTCTTACCTTTATCGTGTGTGTATGGGGTGTTGGTTTGGGTTTTTGTCTCAATCCATCAGTGGAACTGAAACAGATCTTACCATGCCTTGAGACTTCTTGAATCAGTTGGCTTGATGTATGTGTCGTGCTTGTTAAAACGTCACTCTGAACTGCCTTACAGCTGCACTTAAATGAAGGGTCTTGAATGCTTACCTAACAGTGCTATTTTTGATGCCTAATGTAAGTGCAAGTGTGCCTGTGTGTACCTCCAGGTGGAGCTTCCACCAGTCCCGGTGAACTGCAGGGAGCTACAACCTCTACAGGGGTTGCACGTTTTCCTTTCTAAAACTCCACCACCACCCCAGTAAAGCAAATCTAAAGCTCTGAGCAGCTTCCTGGGTTAGAAGGAGGCTTGTTGAGTGCTGCCTGGCAGACCCTTGAGTAATTGATTTAGCAGTGGTATCAGACTACAGGCACCTTGTACTTCATAGCTGCACAGATGTAAAAATGAACCAACCAAAGCAAACTCAGAACTGTAGTTAACTGCCAGGAAACTCCTCTTTATAACAATTTAACAGCAAGTACCCCTCTGCTGCACCACCATCACTTCCTACGGTCGTGGGTACAGTGATGATTTTTTTCCCCCATTCCCTTTCTCAGTACATGCTGTATTTGGCTTCCAAGCAGGTAATCCTGCTGCTTCACCCTCACCAGGCATTTTTGACCTCCATAAAGGTACTCCAGATTAAGATGTGACTTCAGAGCTGATGTTTCCTGATGCCTGGGATGCTTCTGACCTGTGCCACAGCCAGAGCAGCCCCAGCTTCTGCCAGAGCTTCTGCTGGTACCAGCACAGGGCAGCAGTGAGTTGTGTGCTAAGGGGTGCTCATAAAGGGGCTTTGATGCCATCTAGTGTTTGAAAATGGAGTGTAACTCGAGTGTCCTCTGCCTGCCAGAGGATTGCACCCAGGTTTTGAGAACCGCCGAGTGTTGAAACCAGTTCAGTGTTCTTAGGGCTGAAAACTGCGTACACATCAGAGCCCTTCTATTGCACAGACTTTCTGCACTGGTAGTGCATTACTTTTGGATAGAGACCATTAATTCTCCCAAATAGGCCAGAAAACCAGGCTTGTCATAAACCTTGATGTGAGGCTTTTGTATTATTGAATAATATAGAATGGAATCATGGAATAGTCAGGGTTGGAAAGTACCTTAAAATCATGCAGTTCCAACGCCCCTGCCATGGGCAGGGGCACCTCCTACTAAACCATGTCACCCAAGGCTATGTCTAACCCGGCCTTGAACAATGCCAGGGATGGAGCATTCACAGCTTCCCTGGGCAACCCATTCCAGTGCCTCACCACCCTTACAGGAAAGAATTTTTTCCTCATATCCAATCTAAACTTCCCCTGTTTCAGTTTGAACCCGTTACCCCTTGTCCTATCACTACAGTCCTAATGAAGAGTCCCTCCCCATCATCCCTATAGGCCCCCTTCAGATACTGGAAGGCTGCTCTGAGGTCTCCACGCAGCCTTCTCTTCTCCAGGATGAACAGCCCCAACTTTCTCATCCTGTCTTCATACAGGAGGTGCTCCAGTCTCCTGATCATCCTCGTGGCCTCCTCTGGATTTCCTCCAACAGTTCCATGTCCTTTTGATGTTGAGGACACCAGAACTGCACACAATACTCCAAGTGAGGTCTCAGGAGAGCAGAGTAGGGGGGCAGGATCACCTCCCTCGACCTGCTGGTCACGCCTCTTTTGATGCAGCCCAGGATACGGTTGGCTTTTTGGGCTGTGAGCGCACACTGCAGCCGCCTCATGTTCATTTTCTCATCAACCAACACCCCAAGTCCTTCTCTGCAGGGCTGCTCTGAATCTCTTCTCTGCCCAACCTGGAGCTGTGCCTGGGATTGCTCCGACCCAGGTGTAGGACCTTGCACTTGCCGTGGTTAAACTTCATCAGGTTGGCATCAGCCCACCTCACAAGTGTGTCAGGGTCCCTCTGGATGGCATTCCTTCCCTCCGACGTATCAACCGAACCACACAGCTTGGTGTCATTGGCAAACTTGCTGAGGGCACACTCAATCCCACTGTCCATGGCACCAACAAAGATGTTGAACAAGAGCAGTCCCAACACCGATCGCTGAGGGACACCACTCGTTACTGGTCTCCAGCTGGACATTGAGCCATTGAGCACAACTCTTCGCGTGCGGCCATCCAGCCAGTTCTTTATCCACCGAGCGGTCCACCTATCAAATTGATGTCTCTCCAACTTAGAGACAAGGATGTCATGTGAGACAGTGTCAAACGCTTTGCACAAGTCCTGGTAGATGACATCAACTGCTCTACCCCTGTCCATCAGTTCCGTAGCCCCATCATAGAAGGCCACCAGATTGGTCAGGCAAGATTTCTCCTTAGTGAAGCCATGCTGGCTGTCACCAAGCACCTTGTTGTTTTTCATGTGCCTCTGCATGCCTTCCAGGAGAGTATACTGCAGTTAAATTTGTAGATTGTAGAACCTTCCCCAGAATCAAAACCTCTGACCATGGCAGAAAGTTGGGTACCAAAATGTAACCACATTGTCAGCATAACTCTAGCTGTGTTCCTCTGGAGCATTGCAATGGCATTTGAGAATGATGCTGAGATCTTTCCCACCAAGGCTCTCAGTTTGGCAGGATACGCTTGTTTCACGGTGGTTTTGAGCAATAGGCTCTAGAGACATTCATTTTAGGTTAGATTTATGGGTGTACAGGTCTCTTGTTTTCGCAAAGGCTACAGAGTACTCTGTAATTGAATTACAGCAATGCAGCTATTTACTAATATCTTACGCTTCCTGGATTGTCTTGAGAGGGCAAATTCAAAGGTGAATTCCAAGTGGGAATGTGCTTTGGGAGGGCGGCTGTGTGGTACTAATGGTGAGCTTTTCCTTTTAGTCCTGAGTTGTGGGGGGAGAAATAAAAATGCTTCCGGTGATTCTGTAACAGCAAACCATGTCATTGCAGGTATGTGAAGCTTAAAAGAAGTTAGAAATGCACCTTAGACCGTGTGGTTATTAACTGTTCGTTTCTGTGTTTGTAGTTAATTAAATAGAGCCATTACCTGATGGGGAAGGGTTTGGTTTTAGTTGGTTTTCACTGAGGGAAAACTACCTTTGAATGCCTCTGGAATTCCTTTCAGGAGCAGATTATTTGTAAAATAGCCTGGAATTCAACCTCAAATCTTGATTTACTTTGTTCTGGTTATGTTCTTAGGTTCTTTGATGGTTCAGGTCTTCTCTTCTGCTACCAGGTAAATACTGACAAATGGAGACTTCTGGTCCAGAGTGAAGAGTTTGCAGAGGCACAGAAGTAAGGAAGAACCCAAACCCAACCCTGAGACTGATTTTGCGGAAGGGAAGACCTGCTGTGTTTTATTAGAGCTCTTGTAGCACCCTGTTGAGCGGCAAAGGCACGTCCAGCTAAGCCAAGGCCACTGACAAAGCAAGGCCTTCGGGAAGTTAATTGCAGAGTGGCAGAACTAGGGGAGAAAACGGAACTTTGTGGTAAGCTTCCAGCTTTCCCAGAGGCACAGTGAGGTGGGCAGCACTGAATGAACCTTCCGGCAAGAGCAGAGTTCCGTGTTCATGCACAATGCTCTCCTGCGGGAAGTTGGGAGCACTCTTCAGTGCAGAAACGCTGCTGCCAGTCCATCTGCTCAGGGTGATTTAGTATCTCTGCAGTGCGTAAAGTACTCACCCTGCAAGCATGCTGCCCTTTAGATGTAGGGGCATTCCAGAGAAGAACATGGTTAGAATTGATTGCGTCTGTTTTAGCTGTCTGGGTGAGTTGATAAAGCCGTCTTGTACGTAGCCTGTTAGTTGGGTAGGTTTTGTGTAAATGTTGGTGTAGAAACAGGCATGCAACTTCCCTAATGAACCAAGAAAGCTTATACAGATGTTTGTTGACACTGCTGGTGCTTTGTTTAGAGAGGAGGGAGCAGAGAGTGTAGAATAGGGTGTAAGTGCCTGAAATAAGAGATGTGAGTATGGAGGAATCCAGACTTCGTTTTAGGCATTATATGTATGGAGTGGGAAGAGAGAATACAGTAAAGAGGAGGATCTTGAGGGCAGGGAGCAACTCCTGTGGACAGAGTTAGTGGCTCATGTGAGATGTAAAGAGAATGTTCTCATGTAAGGAGGTTGGGGATTGGTAACACTGCTGGCTGCATGTTTGTCCATGCTCTGGGCGCTGCCGGTTTGCTGTGGATACAACAAAACGCCTGCTCAGGAATGTGTTGCGTAAATGTAGTGTTTTAAGTACGTAATACAAGGGACTATGAAGAAATGAAGAGACTGTAATTGTGTATTGGTAATTAGTGGAAAGAACTTTCTGAAAGCATCAGGTTTTTGGCTATTTTAGTGACGATGCAGTCATCCAAACAAATGTGAGGGGAGAACAATGGGTTTTGGTGCTTTCCAGTTGATCTTAAGGACTTCAACTCAAAGACAAGCACATTTTCAAATGTGTTTTATACTTCTTGTATAGTGCAACTCTTTCTTGCACCGATATTTGCACGTACACTTCCCATTTCCCTCCTATAGTGTGTGCTTTGATTTACCTGTTGAAGCTGTGAACGAAATGTACATCATGGTGTATGTAGAAAATGTATGGAACTGCTTTTGCTGTCAAAGGAGGACTTAAATTTATGCAGCAGTTGAAGCAACAACAGGGTTTTCAGGTAGCTTTGTATCTTTATGTAGGATTGCCTGTTCCAGTGCATAAGTATGGAATCAGGATCTCCATCCCAGCCACCTCCATCCCATTTTTAAGAGGCTTTGGAGCAGTGCTGGGGAGTTTTTAGCATTTTATTGTCAGCCCCAGATCTTAAGAACAGACTCCAAACCAGAGAATTAGTCAGATTCTTTTCAGCAGGGATGGAAACCAGAAGGACATTGTTCTTACAGCTCTTCTCTTTCAGTTTGAGTTTCTGGTTTAGGCTTGTCTCATGCCTGTGTGTTACTTTCTATACGTTAGTAGTGTAACCTTTCAGGTCCTCATTTTCATTTAAATGAAGGGAACGTTTAATTGTTACTTCCACAGCTGACAGCAAAGGGTAAAATAAAAAGGGGAAGGTGTTTGGTCGTAGGAATTGTGTAAAGGGTTAGGTAACCGCTCTCGAGCCTCCATTTAATGCATGCATGTGGCTGAGCGCTTCATAAGGACTAAAGATACCAGCAAAATGACTTCTGCTGTTCTTCCCGAGCCTCTTGCTTTTGTTACAGGCACAGAAAGGGTCCTCTTCTGTCCTCCTTCAAGCCTTTTTATTTAAAGGGAGAGGTGTGTCACAAAGAGGTCTCTGTTAGCCTTGCACACAGTCGGGCGTTTGTTTAAGGAAGCGAGGGGAAGCCGTGTATCGAGGAGGTCTGTAACGTGGTTTAACCGCTGCTTGAAAAGCAATGCGTTTAAAGCCTGCCTGGTGGCTGCTTTTAGCTCCACTGTGAAAAGCTTCTTAGGGCAGTATTTTTGCTAGCCTGTGCTGAGCCTGTCCATGGCATGGACGCTGCAACAACGCAGCGCACGGGTGTTCCGCAGGGAGAAGCCATCTCCCTCCATGCCGGTTCCCTTCTCCCTCCGCCTCACGTCCCTCCCGGCTCCGTTGGCACGCAGGGAAGCAGCAAATGGCTGCACGGGGCCGGGATTGCATTGGAGCATGAGGAGCCTGGAGAGAGCTCGCACTGCGTCAGTCGTGCTCCACACCCCGTCAGCTGACCGGCCTCCTGCAGCACCAGTGCAGCCGCGCACTGCAGACGCGCAAGCCCATGCTTCCCATCCCGGGCTGCGGATCCCTTCTCCTGCAGCTGCCCTCTTGGAATGCATAATTGATAACCACAGCTGGAGGGTAGAGCCTTTGCGGAGAGATGGACAGCCAGCTGAGCAGCTGGAAGGACAAGGGTATTGCTTTCACCTTTCTTCCCTTTCAGTTTTTAATGCTCAAGATGCTGCGGGTTGATTTTGGCGAATGGGGTTTGTGGCGTGTGTGTGATCATGGAATGTATCCGAGGGTGGAAGAGCTGTGCTGTTTGCAGAAAAAAAGCTGTAGGTTCAAACGGGTAAATACGAGCAATGCAGAAGGATAAATTATTTATGTAGGTGAAATAGCTTGTGTGACACTGCAGGTCTTTTGCAGCCCTACAGAGTGTGTTAAAGCACGGCTCGTTTCCGTATGCACTGCACAAATACCAGCATAGCCTCAATTTACTTGGTGTTCCTTTGAAATTCCTGGATTATTAATACTTTTACAATGCTGGCTATTAGCCTGAAAGAAGATGGTGCCTGCAGTTCATGGGGTTTCATTATTTTATGAGGAGAAATCTTCTGTGGACTAGAGCCGGGGGGGGGGGGGGGTTCTCTGTTTAATACTGGTTGGAATCAACCCTTAATCACATTTGCTGTGGGTTTTTCAGAATTCTGATGGATTTTAGGTAAAACTGAGTCTGATATTTCAGACCTCGCAGCCACAACATAGAATTGGTTTAGGTAAATAAGTAGCTAACCTGAAACAAATGTGGTTCTGACCTTTGTTCCTGGAGCCGCCAATAGGAGATGGTGGGTGTAAATCTCTGTGGATCATTATATTAGTGCTCAGTGTGTAAGGGTTTAAGCCTGATTTGAATATGTAATCGTCATACTTTATCAGCAAGACAAGCTCTAAAAGATTCTATTCATCTCTGGCTACTTAAATATCTCTTAAAGGGCCCCGACATGCTTGTTACATGTGAAATTTGCCTGTTCTTTTATCACTGTTGATCAAAATCTATGGTTGTTTTCCCCTTGGACAAAATTGCTGGCTGTCTAGAATCCATGGAATGCTCAATCAGAACCTAAATATGCAGCAAAGAAGCCCTGCAGGGGAAAAAAACTTCACCCCTTTGCAAAACAGTTTCTTAAAATGCTCATCTTTAATGTAAGGGCTGTAAAATATGAGGAAGAATATACTCTGCAGTGTTTAGCAATAGGGGCTGGATGTGTAATGCGTTTAAATGTTCAGCACTGCTTATGTCAGGCCTGAAATTCCTGGGGTTGGGAAAAAGAAGAGAAGGAAAAAAAAGAAAGGGATGGGAGGGATGATCAGAAGGATTCTGTAAAAATCCAAGGGGAAGTTCCCTTTGGGTATTCCGGCCCAATTTTCAGGCTTTGTTTTACAAGCCGAGGGCTGGTGGTGGCCTGTGCCTCACTGCGACTGAAAGCAGACATTTCTGAGCCTGGAATTAGAGGCTTTGGGGATAATGGGAGTCTTTCCTGGTTTAAAATGAATGGATTGCTAGTGATGAGCATGCTTGCATGGCACACATGGGGTGATACACTAACCAGAGCAAGCCATGCCCGTACTGGGGGTCTGTGAGCTTGGCTGCTTTAGGAAGCGTGGACCTGACTGGTGGGTAATGGAGCTGTCATCACATGAACAAAGCAAACCTAAACCGGTCCTTTGTACATATGTTGTGCTGTTAAAACTGCGTCAAGCAGTTTTCAGTTCCTCTTTCACCACTTTGTTCTTACACAGTGGCATCCCCTTAGGTGGAGGAAGCTGGTTCAGTGCCTGTTTCTCCCTCCAACAAGTCCCTGCTGCCTTGAGGTTTAATTATCATTTCTATTGCAGAGGTAGGGTCTAAAAGAAAATGGAAGCAGAGCAAAAAGAAGGTGGTTTTTGTGGGGAAGCAGAAGAGCCTAGTTCTTCTTCTGCAACTGTTCTTGCAGCCTGGTTTGCTGTGGTAGCACTTGGTTGTAACGAGGTGAAGGCGCCTTGTTTCATGTGTTGTTCTGTCGTTAGGTCAGGCTCCAGTGGCATGGAAGATGATGGGTAAAGTTCAGGGACTGATTACCCTGTTCAGCTCTCCCCAAAATAAATATAGAAGCAAATATTGCAACATGCTCCTTCACATGCTAAAAAATAACCTTCGAAAATGTTATGATCAAATCTGAAGCCGGAGAAGAGCCAAAAGGATGGCCCGGAGTTAGACCTTCCGGCTAAAGCACCACTTTCTAATTAACATAACCCTAAACCTAGTTTTGCTCTGTGTGTTTCTTGTGCTGACCGCCTGAGGAGCCAGCTTAATGTACAACCTGTGGTATTGATCATCTAGACAGGCAGGATGAAATAGGTTTACCCTGGGATGGCATGGCTTTTATTGTTAGCATTTTTAAAGACAGGTCTCCACGGACAAATTGGCACTAAAACGTGTCTTTTATTTGGTGCATATTTCAATGAATCGTCTTGTTTTAATGGGTGAATAATGCAAATGGCAGGGTGAACACCACAGCTGCACACCCAGGCTGTCCCCGGATGGCTGTTATGTATATTAATGTGCTGAAAATCTATCTGAATTCTATTTCAGATTAGTTAAATAGAGGAAAAGGTTGCATTATCATGAGTAGCCAAGGCTTTGGAACGGTTTTCCCTGTTTATGCATTGTGCATACATGCACGGGTGTATGATTTAAGTAGAAATTGAAAGAAAAATGCTGTTTTGACTTATTAGTAATTTATGGTTATTTATAGATACATCTGTGTATTGGTCTATAGGTAGCATTCCCATTTGGGGGTGACAATCTGGTAGCGTGGGACTTTGTTTTCATCCTAGCATGTCCTTGGGAAATCCGTATCACTTTTCCTTGCCATGGACTGTGGGGCAGCATGTGCCAGCTCCGGAACGTGTGCGATGCGGGCTTGTTTTCTGGCCCTTGGGCTCTTGTTAGACCAGCCCATCATTCCCACTGGCCGTGCCACCCCTGTGTAGCATCTGTCCCGAGGACAGGGAGGGCTCTGTTGGTTGAAGTCCGCTCCACATGCGTGGCACCACGTGCGGTTGTGCTACAACCACCCGGGTTCACCAGCCTGGGATTGTTCTGTTGTTACTGACTGGCAGCGAGGCACTGAACTGGTTCCCAGCACGGCTCATCCGGGTGAAAAGAGGCTGGAATTGTGTGGCTCAGGCTGTGACTGCTCCTGCTTAGGATGCTCCATCCCTGGCAGTGTTCAAGGCCAGGTTGGACACAGGGGCTTGGAGCAAGCTGCTCTAGTGGAAGGTGTCCCTTTGTATGAGGGACATTGCATGAGTCTGTGACAACTGTGATTTTTAAATGGTCATTCTGGTGTAGGGAAACTGGAAAATGTGGGAAATCTGGCAAATGTCAGGCCCCAGCATTCTGATGGTGTTTGTGCTTGGCAGACTGACCACTTGATGGGTTGGTGGTTTCCCTTTGGGGTTGGCTTGGTCTGGTTGGTCCACATCAGGCTCGCCAGGCTTTGAAAGTGGAAGCTGCAAGTGTCAGCTCTTGCCTAGTAGATAACCTGTGTAAAAGATTAGTGGAAGCCCTGGACATCGCTGTCTGGTGTAAATAGGGAGGGTTTTAGTGTAAAGTGGAAAATGCTAGATACTGTGCATGAAAGATCAGTGGAAATCCTGGGCATCAGTGCAGGTGTAAATAGGAAGTTTATTGAATGTAAAGCGCAAAATGCCCCTCTAAACAGAAACCAGCAGGGATTTGTGCTCGAGTGCTGGTTTATGCTGGTCTGGAGTTAATCAATAAGCCTCCACTGTGCTGCGGTGACAGTTGTGACTGTGCACTTTACAGTGTGGAAGCTGCCCTTTCGCTTCTATGTGAGCACAGTGCTGCTGTTACCCCCCCCCGAAAAGCCTCTTTCTTGCGCTTCCACGCTGTGTTCATTGGCAGCACATGCCATCCTCCTCACCGCCCCCCCCAGACAGCAGCAGCCCCCACGTGTAAACCTCCCTGTCCTGCGTTACCCCTCGCGAGCAGCCCCCGATGGGGCCGAGCTCCCCATGGCCGTGCCCTGCCCGCGGCGCCATTGGCGGGGTCCGGCTTGGCTGCGGTTGCGTACAGGCACCGACCTCTGCGTGCCCTGCAGGAAGTGGAACGGCGCCGGAGACGCTGCATGCAGGCTGCTCAAGATGGAGGCCAGAATGGGTCAGTCCCTTTTCCTTGCTTCTCTCTGATAGCTGCCGGCGGAACTCGCTTTCGGTCGCCAGCCTTTCCGTCCCCGCCTCGGTGAGAGCGAGGGCTGCTTGGTTCCGCTGTTTATGAAGAGCGTTCTCACGTTAAATCTATGGAGCCACTTGTCATTTGGTCACGGTAGGGACTGTTGGGTGTTCAGCGGAACGCCCGCGGAATAGAGAGAAAAGGCTTTAAAGCACAAGTCATACAGCGGTAAAGCTGTCGCGGCACTCGCTTTGAAAGCAAAATGTAATGGGATGAGTTGTGCATGTAAGGCACGGATGCTAGCAGAGCTATTTTTAGACGTGCCAAGTGACAGTTCGTGCTTACCAAATGTAGGCAGCTGTTCCTGCTTCAGAATAGGCCGGGGGTACTTGCTTTACATGTAGGAGATTGTAGTTTGGGGGTATGAAATGGAGGTGAAAGCGGTTTCTGGGAGGAAGGAGGCTGCTTGGCACCGATTCCTGAGAATTGGGGTGTGGGGGGGTTGTTTTTGTGCTGTGCTGGTTTTAATCTGCTGTGAATATCTTGTGTTTAAAGCCAGAAAGCTCTCCTGGTAATGCTTTTAACTCTTCATTTTCCTGTAGGGAGGAGTGCAGAGACCTGTTTCTGATCGATTGGGGCTGGTGAACCACTTCCTTCGTTTATAAATCATTTGCATTGCTCTCTTTAAAACTACACCTCGGTTTTTCAGTGCCTCTTCACTGGCTTTCCCTTGGAGGAATTCACAGTGCAACCAGATCTGGGTGTCATTAAGCCGGGGCTGGGTTGGTGGGGAGAGGAGACACTGAGAAGTGCTTGGTGTGCAGTTTAACTATGGTCCGGGGGCTCCCAGCTTGGGGGTCTTCTTGCTGAGAAGGCTGAGGATGGGGCACTGGGGGCCATTTGTGGGTGCTTTAATTACAGCCGTTTACCTTGGTTTCTCCTATCTTGGAAACCAGGGTACAGGTGAACGACTTTGCCTTCCTTACACCAGGGTGCAGGTACAGTGCTTCATGCTTGTAGTAAGGGATTGCTTGTGAAGCAGTCAGAACCTCGGAGCAGTGAAGAGGCTGCAAAACTGTGTTAGAGAGGAGGGAGTATCTCAGTTATCCACCTAAAGCTGTCTGCAAACGGAGAGGAGTGGGGCTCATGCCTGGCATGTCACACGATACAGGAGCAGCACCCAAATATCACCGTATGGATGCTCAAATTGCAGCATTTAAAACTAAATATAGTTTCAGGATATGCAGCAAATACTTGGGAAGAAATGAGGTTTTCAAGGATTTTTTGCATGATTTAGGAGTGCAAAATCCACTGCTTTATTCCTTTTTTTGCAGTACTGGTTTTGACACCCCCCCTTCAGTGTTATAGATACTTGCGGCTCAATTTAGGTTTAGAGTTTACAGCAATTTTTAGGTCAAGCTCACAGTGTGGTTCATAAGCTTCTTTTGCCTGCTAAACTTGCTTCGTTAAGGTGCACAAAGACACTACCAGGCACTTTGGTGGTTAGAAGCAAAGCCAAAGAAACCAAATAAAATGTTGAATGTAGGGATTATAGCCCATACAAAGGGAATTTTACAATTACTTGATATTTAATTTGATTATTACAAATTACTATTAAAGAAAAGTTTTCTTGCTTAGAGCTTCATTGGTTTGAGAGTGAGAACAGCGGCTCTGTAACATGACAAGACCCAGCAGAAGAGCAGGTCAGCAGAGTGCATGGGTGGGTTGGGCCTCAGTGTGACAAGGACTTCAGCCGGGTGCTGGTGGAGCAGGAGTGTCACCTCCTTCAGCTGGCTGCTCTATCTCTCACCCCATATGTTGGGGGAGCCACATGGGGAACCACAGCCAGCGTCTGATCTGGCTGCTGCTTTGTTTGTATTCTGCTTTCTGGGGGCAGCAGGCAGGGGAAAGCAGTGGGGCTAAGGGTGGTGGTGGAGGGCTGGGGCTTGCTCCTCCCACAGCAGTTCTGGTTTGTGATAAGTAAAGGAGAATTGGGGGGGGAAATAACATAACATGGGTTGTGAGAAGAACAGTTTAATAATTGAAATAAAGTGAAATGTAATAATAATTGTAATGAAAAGGAGATAAAAAGAGAGAGGACTGAAACCCAAGACAGTCAAGTGATGTACAGCACAGTTGTTCACCATCCACTGACTGATGCCCAGCCTGACTTGAGCAGTGATCCACAGCTCCCAGCCAGCTCCCCCGGTTTCTATACTGGGCATGATGTGCTGTGGTATGGAATACCCCTTTGGCCAGTCCAGGTCAGGTGTCCTGTCTGCATCCTCCCAGCTTCTTGTGCCCTTCCTCAGTGGCAGAGCATGAGACTGAAAAGTCCTTGATCAGGGTAAGCAGCAATTAGAACATCAGTGTGTGTCAGCATTATCCTCATCCTAAATCCAAGCAGCACAGTGCCAGCTACGAGGAGGAAAATTCACTGTATCCCAGCCAAAACCAGGACAATATGAAAATAGCAGCTTTAAGTTTCTGACCAGGCTCTCATCTTTGCAGCGCCTGCTGCTCGGTACATTTTCCCTAAGGAAATCGTTAGGAAAGGACCCCAGCTTCTGAAACACTGTGAAATTGCACCATAGCCCCAGTGGCATTTTCATACTGTACCTACGAAGGGATTATGCAGACTTTGCCTACAGAGGCTACCGAGTAATGCTGGTGCATTACCACGTTTTCGTCCTGTAAGCAACAATAGATGTATTTCATTTTCTTATACAGTCATTCAGAGCAAGAATGCGTTCTGAACTGTGAGGTGCTACTTTACAGTTAACTTTGGTGATGTTCAGGGTGAGACGGGATTACTCACCTTGTGGTGTAGCAGTAATTTACCGTAACTTAACATGAGTTCTGCAGCTAACACATTATTGCTGTTCAGAAGCAGTTTTGATGCAGAAGAGGAATTTGTGCTTGTGAGAATCTGGTCAGCTGTGGAAGTAGAAATGATGAAGCAGGATTTTTTCTCTGTGTGTCCCTAAAACCAGACGAGATGCCCCTGCCCAGTTCTGTATTTGGCAATGGGAAGGATGTTTGTCAGAGCTCATGAGTTCAGTGGGGTAATTGACCAGATGCAGCAGCACCTTAAGGCAAACAAATGTGCAGTGGGTGCATTAAACCATTACCTATGACCTGGACAAGGGCGTAGTTTAAACAGTGGTGCTTAAAAATGGCTCAATATTGTGTGCTCTCATGAGGGTTGCTTGAGGAAGAAGTTAAGCTTGGCTTACAAATGAAGCATTTGGCATTGGAGTGCAGCAGATTTAGCCTGGATTGAAATTGCAGTGAGATTATTCCCTCTTGATGGCTCAGTCTGTCACCCATAATCAGCACTCCCATGGGAATGTCTTTGGTCAAAAGGAAACAAAATGAACTGTTCATAGGTTTTGAGCAGTGTCTTTGCCTCTACCAGACTTAAAAGATATAGTGGCTTAGAGATCTGTTAGCATCTTGTCATTTGTCCTAACAGGGAATTGGACTCAATCTCAGTGAGTGACCTCCACAAAAGGCACAAAAATAGAATGAAATGAAGCACAAACTGCCGTGGTTCTTGGTGCACAGCACACTAGTCAAAGAGATTAATTCTGGCATTGCTTAAGGGCAGAGTTGTTCTTAAACTTCAGCAATTACATTTGAGGTCATCCTAATAACAATAATCCCAATAATCTGAAGTCCAGTGCAGAACCAGTGCTAAACCAACCTATTCCTGGTTGTCATTTCAGCTCTGGTGTCAGAGTGAGATGGCAAATTCCATTCTTGATGACTCAGCAGTCAAGTGAATTGTGTTTTACTGTTTTCATACGGATGCAGAAGGTTTCTTGTTCTAATTTCTTACCTTCTTTAAATTCTAGTTGTTGACCTCCTTTACTGGCGAGACATTAAGAAGACAGGAGTGGTGTTTGGTGCCAGCTTGTTCCTGCTGCTCTCATTAACAGTGTTCAGCATCGTGAGCGTGACAGCTTACATTGCCTTGGCCCTGCTTTCGGTGACGATCAGCTTTAGGATATACAAGGGAGTTATCCAGGCAATCCAGAAGTCCGATGAAGGCCACCCGTTCAGGTGAGAGTCTTCCTTTCATTAACAAGAAGTGTGCTGTTTTGGGGAGAAGTAGTGGTGCTGATGGGAGCAGGGGATGACATAGGCTGTAATATGTTGCATAATAATGTATGTTATCTGTACTGGAAAGTGCCCAGCCTACGACTCTTCCTCTCGCAGTTTTCCTCAGCAGACATACGCAGTGGTAAAGAAATTGAACTGTGTGCTTGGTACCTGGGATTTCCTTGGGAATGCTGGAGTACCTTAAGTTACATAAAAAAAACCCCAAATACTTCAATCTAATGGACGAATATATACTTTTTAGAATGGTAGAGTCATCAGAATGTGAACCAGTGGCAGATGAGCTACAAAATTTAAGGAATTCCCAGGAGATGCAGCACTTTCTATGCAATATATTTAGCAAAAATCTAAATGCAGCAGGGGATCCTTTTATCTTTTGGGGACTTTTCTTTTAAGAGTACTGTTAAAGTTTGTGGTCTGTGTGTAGCAGCATGGCTGTGGTCTCCACATGCAAGGCTGCCTTCTCACCAGCAGAATCCAGGTTCATTGAGGTGTGCCCAGATCAGAAATCCAGAAACTTGGACTCTGGATTCTATGGCTTCAGAAATTGAATCACAGGATTAATTGAGGTCCTTGAAGAGGACCTCAGCTCTTTGCTTTAAGTGATGAGCTAAGTCCTTGTGGCTTCCCATGTGTACACATCTCTGCAGTGTGGGAATGTGGTACCCATGGTATTCCTCCTTCCCTGTAGAGAGCACAGTGGCACCTGATACTGCAAAGCTGCATCTTAAGAGGAACAAAAGCTTAAGTGATGTGGTTATTTGCTAAGAGTGCCTGTTTCCACACCAACCCTACCCCACACTGCTCAGAGTCGCTTCTCTCCCTTCATTAATCAATTGACCTGGTTCCATCTCACCTTCCCTTGCACCTTTCCGGAACTCCTGCTTGCCCTCCCGTTTACAGTTCTTGCTGATTTTGTGCTGTTTTCAATTGTTCTCATTCTCTTCCTCTCATCTTCAGTAAGGCAAAGTAAAATGTTTTCTTGGATTTACCTCCATTCCTCTCTGTGTGCTGTGGCTCATTTACCCAGTGGAAGCCAATCCGTGCCCAAACCAGCATGGGGCAAAACTGGGGGGGGGGAAGGAGTATTTACTTTGAAGCTTAAATCTGATATAGAAATTACATTTGAACATTCAGTGTAGCAGTGTGAAACTGTATGGTTTGTAAACTTAGGGCTTTGGTTGCCTGCTTGCTTTAACCCACCAAGGCCTTGCATGGCCCTCCTTATTCACCCACATGAGGGTGAATAATTCCCACCTGAGATCCTGCTTGCTCTCTCTACTCAATGGTGCTCTTGGGTACCCAAACAGCATTTCCAGGTATCCCAGTTCTTTCTTAACAAGAACAAGCAAGACTTGTTTCACCTGAGCTCTTACTGCAGTTTATTTCTAAAGCCACTGATACTCATCAGAAGCATCCAGACATTCTTGTCCCACGTACCTGATTGCTTTTTATCTGTGTACCTTCACCTACAAGGTTGTTCTTACTTGAATTTACACAGTGAAGAGCACGTGCGTGAAATGGGCTTAATCTGTGGTTCAGGTACTGAATATCTTGCAGATGAGCTGAGGGTGTGCAGGTTGGAGCCAAGCATGGATAGCAGGATGCAGCTTTGAAATGGCTGCCTGCTGTAGTTACTGTTTGAAGTGTTTGCATCTGCTTTGGACTTGCCACAAGGCTGTGCTTGGCGTTGCCTTAAGTGATAGCCATGGGAGCCTCCAGTGTACATTTTTCAGCTTCTCACCCCAAATCAAAATCCCCCCTAAACAAGAGCTCAGCAACTGCAGTAACTATAAAATGAGTGGCCTGTTACAGATGAGCTGCATTGCTCCTTCTTCCTCCAACAGGCCAATTAGATAAACTAATCTCTAATTAAAGAATCTAAATTGCTGTGGCCACTGCAGCTGCAGATAGAAGCCTCAAAATGGTGGAAAGAACACTTCCCCAGATAGGAGCTTATATCTTTATCTTAAAAGAACTGCTGTCACTAACTGTAAGAACTGTTTTTAGCATTCCTTATACAGTGAGGTTTTTCCCTTTATAGAATTCAAAGGAGCACATGTTGATGATATATATATAAAACATATGTTGATACTGCTTGGCAGCACTCCTACAGTGAAGTTTCATAAGCTCTTCTTTCTTGCAGGGCTTACTTGGAATCTGATGTAGCTGTGTCTGAGGAGCTTATTCAGAAGTACAGTAACGTTGTGCTTGGTCACATTAATGGCACGGTCAAAGAGCTGAGACGTCTCTTCCTAGTCGATGACTTAGTTGATTCTCTGAAGGTAAGTTTGCTCCAGTGTAGAAGCAGCAGCCTTGTGTAAATAGGTCCCTTGCTGACCTGGGCTACAAAGCCCTCTAGTCCTCAGGAACGTGGAGGAACAATAGCAGCTTTGGCGCTGTGTAAGTAAATAAGGACTTTTTGTTTGAGTGTTGGAAGTAATGAGCCTTTTTGTTTGTCAAGAAGTAGAGCTTTCTGTTAGCCGCACTGAGCTGAACATCTAGTGCTGCCTGCAGTACCAGTGGATAACTTTAGCTCCACTTCATTTTGCCAGTATAATAATAACCAACGGAAAACTGACATAATCCCTGGCTGCACGTAGCTCGGCCTTACACCTCCTCTTTGGTGCTGAATAGCAGAAATCTGCTGCTTCTAGTCCTGCGAATCACTGAAATGGGGTTTGCAAGTTACCCTACCTGAAGTGTGCAGTGCTGCCCAACAGATACCTTGAATAGCTCCAAGTAGCACTTTATCTATTAAAGGTGGCAGAGCAAAATTGACAGTGCATAATAATAGTGATAGGATTGGCTGCAGACCCTTCAGCTCTGTTCTGTGAGGATTATATTCCCTCCTGTCAAGCTAATAGTGTTTCTTTGTTTTTCAGACAGTTGTTTCCTTTACCAAGTACAATGTGGTGGCCCTTTCTTTCTCAGTTTGCTTAATCTTGGAAAAGAGTAAATCCCTTACTCAGTGCTTTGTAAAGTCCTTTGAGTTGCTTTAGGGTTGGGGGAAGGGAGAGGAAAAGGGAAGGTTGTGAAGTCTTTGTTAGATCCGTGCAGTATAAATCAGAGGTGGATCTCAGGATCTTACCCAGAGTTTCTGATCTGGTTTCTCATTAGGATCCAACTTAAGCAGAGTTTGTGCTGGAAAAGCTGCACCTGATGCAAGTCTGCAGTGAGTCCTGTCCCTCTGGAGACGGGAGATGATGGGGCTGTGGGGTTGTTATCTGGGGTCTGCTGCTGGTCATAAAGATGCATTTTCTCCAAAGGGAAGAGGAGATGGGAGATTTTAGGCTGGGGTTTGATGTGCTTTGATGGCTAAATAAACCCTCTCTCCACTGCCCGTTAGTCTGGGCTGTATGAAGCTGTGTCTCACAGTCATGCTTACAGGACTGAGTACTTGGGATTCATCTCTGCAGCACCTCAAGGCCACAGCCTTGGCCAAAAGAATTACTGTTCCACAGCCAGAATAGCATTTGGTAACTAAAACTTGGTGTGCGAGGGAGGGAAGGGACATACCCTTTGTCTGTTGTGGGGTCTCAGTGTTCAAAGAAAAGTTAACTTTGCTGAGTCATGTTTGATCTGCCCAACCACCAGCGCAGAAACTGGCAGCCACAGGGGCACTTGTATTTCTTTAATAATTAAGCCCTTTGTGATACGTTCCTTCATCTGCGTTACGAGGGCTGTCGAGAGATCCCGATCCCTTGCAGGGAAGGAAAAGGGAAGCAGTGGACAGCCAACTGCTGCTTCAGTTGACACTGTTTAGAAAACGGTGCCTCGCAGAGGGATTAGGTAGGAAGCAGAATTAATTCCAGTCAGAATGCCTTCGAGGCACTCCAGTCACTTCTAAAACACTATGGGCTATAGGAAAGACGTGTTTATTCAGCTCAACTGATTCATTTCCCTTCTCTTCTGACACTCAAAATGTTTTATGTACGTTAGTGAGTCTAATTTATGGTAGTTGGGAGCAAACCTTATCTGAAATCAGTGAATGTCAGGACAGTTCATGAGCACAAGTTACTGATCTGAAGAGCTGGTGCTCGAGGAAGTGATGGAGATGCTGGGGTCTAAGGGAGTACAGCAGCCCTGGTTTAGCACAAAATAGAACTGCCTTGGCTCATGTAGTTTAAACATCTTCACTGTAGGAAGCAGCATGTTTGTGTATAATTAGAGAGCTTTAATGTAGGAAATGTCTGCAGGTCAGGTTATTGTGTGTAATAGTCCTGGCTGTAAAATCCATCTTGTGAAGGATTTTCGCTTCAGACATGGAGGTCTTAAAATGGACTATAAATATTTATGCAGCTCAAGAAGCTCCTCGCAGCTTGGGAGGAGCAATTCCATAGGAGCCCTTGCCAGGAAGCCCAGGGGAAGCTGCACTTTGTCCTGCTCAGCAGCGATGTGCTGCCGCAGCCAGTCTGGCACTGGGCACGGTGGCTTTTGCCTCTGCTCAGTTGATGCTTTGAGAAGCAGAGCTCCCTGCTGCAACTATTTCATAGCAAAGAAACTGATATATGGGCGTTCCTGGATTTGCTGTTAAATTGTGGTGTGCTCTGGGTACTGGGAAGTCATTGAAATAGGGGAGGCAAAACCTTGATGCAGGCACATCAGATACACTGGGGTTTTACTGGTGTGTTGGATCATCCTAACGCTCAGGCTGAGCTTGGGCATGGTGCTTGCCCTTGGTCCTGAGCGTGTAGGAAGAGCAGCATTATCTTTGTAGGTCAGTCTGGGGTTGCCTTCTGCTTTCTTTTTCATCTGGAGCTTTAAGCGCTGAGTCCCAGGTAACCCTTTCTGCATTTGAGAGGCTGAGTTGTCTCCTTTCTAAGGAGAACAAAAACCAGAGGCCAGTGCGTAAATGTGGGATTCAGATCAGCTCCACTTAATCCCAGGGCAGCGTTTTAACTGACAAAGCGTGTGAAGAGAAGAGGAAGAGTTGGGGGAGGAGGGTCTGAGGCTTTGGCTGCACTCATTTGCTTTGGTAGCCCTGTTGTCTCATACTGATGTGCTAGAGGAAGTTGGGCTCGTTGGGCTCAGGGTCCCCACTCCCACCCGGTATGAGTAAGCGAAGGGGATTACAAACTGCATGTGCACTCGTTAGACCCTGTGCTGCTCAGGGCAGACTTTGGGGGGAGCAAAGCCTGCGTCAGCCAAACATTAACTCCTGGATTTTGATCTTCTTTGGGCCATAAATTCAATGCTTGCTGAATAGGATTGGATAGTACTGATAAAGGTTGGACTTTGGGATTGATTCAAGCTGTTACCCTCTGCTTGCATGAACTTGCATTTTCTGCCTTGGTCATAGTCTTCAGCAGCATTACTCAGTGCTCACCTGACCGGGTGGTGCTCATGAGAGGAGATGATCGGATCACAGATTCAGTGAGGTTGGAGAAGCCCTTTAAGCTCATCCAGTCCAACCATTCCCAGCACTGCCAAGGCCACCACTGACCCATGGCACTGAGGCCTCGTCTCCACGGTGTGTGAACACTTGCAGGGACGGTGACTGCAGCCCTGCCCTGGGCAGCCTGTTCCAATGCTGAGCACCCTGTGGGGAAGGAATTGTTCCTCAGCTCCATCTAAAGCTGCCCTGGTGCAGCTTGAGGCCGTTTCCTCTTGTCCCATCCCTTGTTCCTTGGGAGCAGAGCGCAGCCCCCTCCTGGCTCCATCCTCCTCTCAGGCAGCTGTAGGGAGCGATGAGGTCCCCCCTGAGCCTTCTCTGCTCCGGACTCATAGGTGGCTGGCTGGCAGGATGTGTGTGCTTGAAGCTGACACGTTCAGCTCACTGAATGCAAAGGCTGCAGGAGAAATCAACCTGAATGACCACAGACCTGGGGGTATTTTTGCTGCATTAAGTGTTAACTTCCTTCCCTTGGCTGGGCAGGGGGATGTGCTGCATGTCCAGACTTGCTGTGCAAGAGAGCATTTGCTCTGTTGAAGTCTTGTGCAGAGGCTGGCAGCCAGCGCTCACCCTGGCACTGCAGAGCAGAACTGGGCCAAGGTTTGAATGAATCATGAGGGAGGCAGGAGCAATGAGCTGTGTTTTGCTTGGTAACCCTGCCAGAACCCTTCAGTCCGTGGCAACATCAGCCTTGCCTGAGGGGTGACTGCACCGGGGGTGCCTGCGTCACACCAAGGAGGAACTGAGAGATAAGAAGTGCCTGGTTCGCAGTTAATTCTCCTGAAGTTTGAATGGGATCAGCTGCTTTGAATGGAGCTCTTGAAGTAACTTCAGTTTGTTACAGGGGTCCCACAGTTAAGCTCGTGTTGGTTGTCATGCCCTTATCTTGCTGTTGGCACTTGATTTTGTTTGGTTTGGACATTTCACATCTTAGGATAAGCTAAAATTGGATGTTTGGATACATAACTTCAGTGTGACTCAGCTGCAGGGTAGATCCTTACCCACTCCCACAGGCCTTCAGCATGCAGCTTTTTCTTCCCTGTGCTTTGTACCCATCTCCTCACATTCATCTCCTGCTCACCGGAGTGCTTCACCTTCAGTCATGAGAATCATAGAATGCTTTAGGTTGGAAGGGACCTTAAAGCTCATCCAGTTCCAACCCCTGCCAGGGGCAGGGACACCTTCCACTGGCTGTTCGCTGTCTTGCACACAGAACGAGCCCATGTGCTCAGGTGATGGAAGGGCCGGGGTCTCTGCACAAGCAGAGCGCGATTCCGTGTTTAGCCAGAGCCAGAACCTGGTAAATGCGCTGTGTGTGACAGCCAGCCCCTGGCTGCTGCTCAGCTCCTCGTGGGCTGTGCAACACTAGAAGAACCGGGCTGCTCCTCCTTGGGAAGGAGCCCTGCACAGGAATAGCGTTGGCTGCCTGCCCCGGTATAGGTCAGAGGTGTGCTCGGGACACGCTCCACCTGGCTGAGCATGGGGGCCCAAAGCCCCCTTTGTGCAGAGCAAGCGGAGGAGCTGTGTGAGTGCAGCCAGTGGGTGCTGGGGTAAGAACAGTGACTGGGTGTGAGCTGGGCTGGGGATGAAGCCAGCACTTAGAGCAGCGAGGGGGTTTGGGGGTCTGTGAACAGAAGGGACATCTTTGCTTCTGAATTTGCCTCCGACTTGGAGCCAGCTCCCATTGCCTGGCACTGCTGACTCCTCTCTGAAGCTGCAGTATCCAGAGCTCCTGTTTTTTAAAGGGAAGAGTCAATCCACCCAACCTTGCCGTGTACCTCCAGAGAGGTTTTAGTCTCAGGGTGACAGAAACCTGCCCGCCCTGGTCAGTGTTCACTGAGAGCTTTGCTGAGCCAAAGTGTGACTGATCATTGGTACCAAGCCTGGGTGCGCGAGGATGCTGTTGTGCTGCCACCCCACCAGCTGACCAGCTTCCCAGCTCTGTCACACACCAGCCCTCAGACCTCTCACTTCCTTGTCCCGTTCCATTTCTCTGGAGGGTGGGAGGCAGGAGCTGTGTTTGCCCATTGCTGTTTAACATGGATTTGAAAACACTGGATAATGCAGAGGACATGGAGCAGCCAGCAGGAGCTCACAGCTTGTGGTCACTGCAGACTCAGGCTGAATTCAGCCCATGAGCCAGCCCACATACCCTGGTACTGAGCCCTTCAGCCGTCTTGCCACTCCTCTCTAATTACATGAGACATCCAAGGGTGAAGGGGTTTGGGGTGTTTCAGTTCTGCGTGCGTGGTTAAGCTCTAAGCAGTTGTTGTGGCAAGGCCATGGGCTGACACACGCTGTTTCTCTTTCCTTTTCAGTTTGCTGTGTTGATGTGGGTGTTCACTTATGTTGGTGCCTTGTTTAATGGTCTGACATTGCTGATTCTGGGTAAGTGCTTGAAACCACGCTCAGTACAGAATAACCAGGGGAAGCACTGAGGTCTGCTGGATACCGTGGGGCTGTTCCTGTGTTCTGGAGCACGTAGTGGGATGCGGTAGCTCCGTGTCCTTTCTCTGGGACGTTGATAACGCTGGAACTGCTCGTTTTGAACCGTGTCGTTCAAAAGCCAGCAGTCTCGAGGAATTCAGACTTTGTATCATTTGAAAGCCCGTTGTGTTGTGCTCGTCCCTGTCAGGGTTAGCCTGGGGCTCCTCTGGCCATGTCCCACCACAGGCAGTTTTGTTTCTGGTATCCCAGAGCAGAGCTTCAGGTGTTGGAACCCAACTGGCCCTGGCAGAAGCTGAGGCATCCCCTTTGAAGAAGGTGCATAACCCACGGTGCCCAGACTTTGGGTGCTGTGAACAGGACCTGGAGGCCAGCCCAGCCCCTGCTTCATGGGGGTTATTGAAATTACCAGCCAGCAGGTCCTGCAGGTGGCTTGGTTGTTTCTTGTGCCTTTTGGAAGGCAAGGTCGAGGTGTGGAAGCCAGGGTTTGTGTTACCTGAACACCCTCCCTTCTGTCAATGCTTACACCTCTGCTGTGCTCTCTTCCAGCTTTGATCTCGCTCTTCAGTGTTCCTGTTATTTATGAGAGACATCAGGTGAGTGTTGGATGTGAATCACTAAACTGGCTCTCGAAGCAGCACCACAAGTGAATAAAACCGGAATTCATCTCAATCTGCTAAAATCCTGACAGCCTTTAAAAGGCCTTGAGCCAGGAGGCAGTGCCAGGGAGGTCGCGGTCACACTGGAGCCCGGGCTGTGTGTGGTTCCCCTCCTCTTCAACGGCAGCATGGGAAAGCTTCCCCAGCAAACAGTGAGGACAAAGGCCCGATTAACCTGGGGGCCTCCTCTGCCCTGATCCAGCTTTGGGCAGGACTAAAGCGGCAGCGCAGTGCGTTAATCCTGATGGAAGCACAGTTCTGCGGAGCCCTTGGGAGCTGATGGTCAGGACTCATGAAGCCCTGTGGAATCTAGCCCTGGCAGAAACAGGAGGTGGGAGACGCTGGGCTCAGTCCAGAGCTTCTCCCGGGGGGAGACCAATGTGAAAGGAAGAGACAAGGAAGAGCCGAAGTAAAAGGTGTTCAGCTCAGTTCCAGCCGGGCTGGAGCAGGGGCTGCCTGCAGCAGGTCACAGCGCAGGAGGGGCAGCCAGCCCCGGCTTAGCAGTTCCTTCTCCTCTTTCACAAACAAGGCTGCTCGGGGGGGGCCTGGGACTTGGGGAGGGAGCAGAAAGGCTCAGAGCAGATGGTGGAGCCTCATGGGCTCCTCTCCGAGCTCCTAGGAGGGAACAGGGTGCCCTGCAGGGAAAGGGAACCCAGTGGCCCGGGAGGATGAGGGACAAGGTGCATGGCTTAACCCGGGCTCCGCAATCCTCTTGAGGGGCTGGAGCTGCTCGCCGAGGGAGTAAGCGGGTTACCAGGGCCGGCCCACCTAAGCCGCTTCCCTGTGCTGCCCAGAGGCACCCAGGGCCCGGGCTGGTCGTGCGCCCTCGTGTTGGCCTTGAGCTGAGGCAGGGGACCACAAGTGGCTGCTCTGGAAGCCGGAGGTGGATGTGTGCGGGCACCTGCCCGCTGCTCCCTGCCGTTCCTGGGCAGGCACTACTGTGTGCTGCGGCTGAAGCCGTAGGCACTCCGGCATCACACACGCGTGAGCCCCGTCCTGCCACCGGCCCTCTCCTGCGTGAAGCACGTGTTGTGTGGTGGGATTCTGCGGCGCAGGGAGTGTCGGAGCTGCCGGTAACGTCTTATCTTCCGTTTCAGGCCCAAATTGACCATTATTTGGGACTCGTGAACAAGAATGTCAAAGATGCCATGGCTAAGTGAGTAAAATTGCACTTCATAAATAGCAGTTAGAGTTCTTGGTACCTGTGGCGTTCCTGCATATAACAAATGCGTTATGTGCACTGGTCCTGGGGGGAAAAAAGTCCTCTGTTTAAATTTGGAGTGGTTATAAACTCAGCTCGGTTCTTGCTAATGCTGCTGCTAAGTTAATCCTGTAGGGCTTCTACCAGAAATCTGTGTCTTTCAACCTCTCAGTGAAACTTGGGGCCCTCAGCAGTTGCAGCTGAGGGGGGAATGGAGAAGAATTGAGCGGTTGCATTGGGTTGCATGTTGCTGTGATTATTATCTTGCCGTGCTGCTGGTTTAAGACTGTGTTTTACACCTCCTGCTTTGTGTTCATTACTCAAATGCTGTTCTGTTCCCTCTTGCAGGATCCAAGCAAAGATCCCTGGGTTGAAGCGCAAAACTGAGTAGAAAGCCTGAAGCAACTTATCGATAGGAAGTTCATCTTTTAAGGGGGGAAAAAACTACTCATTTGGATTCACACGGGGAGGGTCAGGGAATAGCAAACCCCTTGACATTGCAGTGCAATTTCACAGATCTTTATTTTTTAGCAACGCAGTGTTTGAGGAAAACAAAAATAACTGTTTTGACTGCCATGTGTTTCATCATCCTAAGTATCGTAAGCTGCTATGTATGGATCTAAACTAATCATCTTCCTCTATCCTGTGTGCAGCAGCACTGGCTAACCCAAGAGTTGAAAGCTGTACATTTTGCTTCGTCAGCGGTAGTCCCTGCGGCGTTCCCGGGTGGTGCGGGTGGAGCGGAGGCACTGCAGTGTGTGCACGGTGTATGGTCTGTGTAGGTTGATGCCCATTTTCTAAACTGAGATGTTTTAGAAGAATTATACCATTTTAGCAAGTTTGGAAAACAAATCTTGCCTTTTTGGTATGAGTATAGCTGTATTGTGGTTTTATTGTTTTATCAATTGCCAATATATATATATATATATGTGTTTCACAAAGCTTAGATCTTTCAGCTGCTCCACAGTGCTTTGTACTTCAGAGAATTGACTGGTGGCTGGACTAGCTCTGCAGCACACAAGCTCGAACCCCAAACTGTCTGTGTAAACACTAGCATCTGGTTAAAGCAAACAGCGAGAGGGGGATGAAGGAAGGAACCTCCACATACACCTAAAGCAAGAGACAAGCATACACTTTGTGGCACAAACGTACAGTAGTTGATTCTGATCTTCAAACTCTCATAATCTGTGGACCGAGTATCTAATGCTGCAAATGTTGTTGGGAACCCTAAAACCTTGTTATGCGAGAAATACGTGAGAATTTCTACACTTGCAGTTTAAGCTGTATTGAACCAAGTCTGTGGAATGCATTGTGACATGTAAGAAAAACCCAACAAAAAGGCAAAAAAAAAACCCCAACCAACCCAAACCCCAAGTATCAATAAAGCTTCTAGACAGAAACTGTTGGCATTTTGCTTTCTTGAGGCAAATTGAATCTGTTTGTGGTTTATTTTGTTGAAGCTCATCGTGATTAAATACCCATTGTACATGGTGGTGGCCACAGTCAGTCAGACGTAGGGTGATGTGAGTCGGTGGCTTCTCTCAGTACCTGTTCTTCCCGTCCGTGCGCTGTGAAGCAGTTTGGTCAGTTCCAGTTCCAGGGCTCTCATTCCCGATGGCTCCAGTGGGCGCGGGGTTCTTGTTGCCCAGACTCTTGGCTGTGGCTCCGGTTGTTGCCGCCACTTGAGTGTTGTGCATTGGGTGTTGAAAATGGTGAAGGAGACATTTTAGACTCTGCTCAGCCAAGTGAAGGTCCCTGGTTGGCTTTAGAGACAACTGATGTGCGATGCCACAGTCTGCTTGGGAGGACATTGGCAAGCTAAGTCCCGGTGATCTTTCCAGATCAATTTGTTGAGTGTGATTTAAGAGCTGGACCCTGGAAACCTGTATCCAAATTTATTTGGGACACAGAGGTGTAATTGATGGTATCCTGACCATTGGAAAATAAATCCATGCGCTAGGACTTGAGTTTACAGTATCGTACATGGTGACTTCTGACCGTTTTGCACGTAAAGCCAGCCCATAGAAACACACAAATGTGTTTTCCTGACAGACGCTATTGCTTTAAGCTACTTTTCACATCACCATTGATTAATTCATTCTGGTTTTATCTGGGGTACAATCCATGGGGAAGGAAGGCAGAGAAGGTGCTCGCTGACATCACCACCTGCCAGGAGTCCGTCATCTCAGCAAGGAGCTGTGGCTAGCGCAAGGACTGCATAGGGCCGTGTTGTGTATCTGACAAACTGATCTGTGTAGTGATACAAGGCATTAATAAATTCAGTTGTAAAAAAGGTGATTCTTTGAGGTTGCTGAAGCACTTTTGTGTGGTACCTGGACACCGATGCGCTCCTTGAACTGGATATTGCACCCAACAGCCTCCTCTTTGTGCAGTGGGCGTCAGAAACGGGTTGGCAGGAACTTCCCCCAGTTCAGAACGGTTTTGTCCTGACCTGGGGCTAAAGCACTAACAAACATTTCTTTTCAAAGACAATATAAGTCTGAAGGTTTTATTTTGGCCTTTATGTCTTTGATCAACAGTCTTTTTACAAGAAAGGTAATTTTAAAATACATCATTCTAGGCCCGAAATCTCAGGGATCCTTTGCCATTGCCCACACTTCCCTTTCCTTTCCAGCCACTTTCATTGGAAAATGCTGAACTTTTCCTTTCTCCAGTTCCCCTGTCCCTGGAGTTTTGGTTTTGACAGAAACGCTGAAGGGCTTTGCTTGCCTTTTGTGGACCCCTGCTCGTGGACTGCTCTGCTCTCCTCTCCTGGATCCCACAGCCCTGTCCCCCAGGAGAGGTGATGATGGGAACACGAGTCCAAACTGAGCACAGGGGCTGCTCTTCTGGAGGACAGGTGAATGTTCTGTATGGGAGGGGTTTCTGTTCTGCTCACAGGCAGCAGATGCTGCTGCACATGGGCAGCGCCAGGCGTTCCTTGGGATGCCTGCGGGAATGCCCCCAGCACAGGAGGAACAGGCAGCAGTAACTCAGAGGCTTCCACACCATTAATACAGTGGATGGCCCCTGCCTGCAGAAGCAGTTACCTCGAAAGCACAGTTTCCCATAGACAGGGAGTGTATGAGAGCGTAGGGAACGGCTTCCTCACTGTTGGCATCTTTAACCAAGCCTCTCCCCCTCTACTCACCGTTTGAGTTAAGCTTCGCATTCTGGCTGTAGCTGTGCTACCATCACGCACGTTGTGAACAGCTTACCAAGAGGTGTAATGCCATCGGGTATTTGTCCTTGGAACAGCACCGAGCTGCCTCTGTCACAAACATTTTGGGATTCACTTGTGAAGGTGTTGAAACCCAAAGCAGAGAACGGGGCCAATGGAAGTAAGTACACAGCTGGAAAGGTGGTGATGGTTAGCCCTCCTCTCTGTGAAGTTATAGCACCGTATGTTGAAAGCAAGGGGTGGGAGGCAAGGCTGTAGCCCATACTAATAGAAAACTATTCAAAGGCACTTCATGGATAGAAAAATCTGCCAAATATATATATTTAAAAAGAAGATGGACTTAAAAAATGATGCTTTGCTCCTTCGCTCGCTGACAGCTGAAGTGGGACCCCAGCACGCCTGGTCAAAGCCTGCAGCTTTACTCAGTGCACCAAAGGTGACTTTTAAGCAGGTGGTTAAAAACCCACCCCTTTCCTTGAACAAATCAAGCCATACGTTTTGAAATGATGCAAATTAAAGGGCCCAGCGTTTTCTCCGTGTGCTCCCTTCTCGGACAGGGTTTAGCTAACACAGTATTAGGCAAGAGCAGCTTTGTGAGTGACCTGTTCATCACTTTGGCCTACCCGGGTTACAAAGGGATTCCCTTTCAGACGTCTCCTTCCATCTCAGGGTTCTTGGTCATTCAACGGCGACATCACATTCAGTAAATGCTATGAGGAATCTGGAAGTGTCACGGTGCAGCATCGGGTGGAGGTCACAGCAGCCGCAGGGCTCGAGGCATCGTGGCTGTCCAGGCTGGCACAGTCACTGGGTGGTGGCAGTAACAGCAGCATGGAGAGGCTCCTTTCAAAGGCAGCGCCACACAAACACGCTGCAGGGGAAGGAAGCGAGGTAGGGGTTAGTTTGGAGCACAGCGCACACCAAGAGACGTTATGGGTCCATAATGCCTGTAAGTACGTGAGTGGCTCCAACTGGGGGTGTACCAGCCAGCTGCCGGGTACAGCAGCACGGAGCCAGGACAGATCTGAATGTGCTTCCCTTTCTCAGGAGAGCTACAGCATCGTAAGCAGCTCCTGCCCATGTGTTCAGTGCCGGCCTGGAAACGCCACTGTTTGGTTTACTCCGTACTTGCGCTCCGAAACAAGAAATCCCCTCCACAACGCTGGCCAAAGCAGGGCAGCTGATGAGCTGCTCTGCGCTTATGCAACTTGTGTCCTGCAGGGTGAGAGCTGAGGTGAATGCAGCCCTTGTTCCCGTGCAGCTGCTTCGTGATGTGACGGAGCTTCCTGTTCCCACTGCGCAGCCCCTTTCTCAAAGCAAACACTTCCTTCTCCTCCCCTTCCCCTTTCCTCCCCACTACCCCCTATTAGTGGAAAATGTATGGGGGACGGGGGGGGCTCTTCATTAGCAGCACGACTGCAGGAACGACGGTGGATGCTTTAATGCGGGAGAACTCGTGCAGTGAGGGTTAAATTGACTGCAGCGTTAAGAGCAGTGCCTGCTGCAGCTTCCCATGAGGGCAGGGGGAGCCTGGGGTCAGCAAACGTTCATCAGGATTTAGGGTTCTGCTTCTGGAAAGCAGCAAAGTCAATGCTGCAGCCCCCCGCTGGTATTTTCCTGCTGAGTAAGCAGTTAGCTATAAATACCGCTTGAACGCAGCTCTTGGTACTTGCTCCTGTCGGGATTTGTGCCTTTTCATTTCCTACCTCGTTGGTTTTCAGTGGAAAAAAGCACTTAAAACCCAGCGCTTTTTCCAGTTCTGCTTCGTGCTCTTTGAAAGTCGCTCGCGGGTTGTGTCGAACCACATTTGGGTTTTATTCCTCACCCTCCTGTCCCTGTTTTGCTCTGGGCAGTGCTGGGAGCTCAAATAAAACAGGTGGGGAGTGAGAGTGGAGGGGAGCCCGGCTGCAGTGCCAGTGTGTCTGTGTGTGCATTTACTGCCCTCTTCTTTGAAGGAGGAAGAAAGCCCCAGCTCAAACCTCGGGCACCTTTTGCAGCTCCTGCTATTTGAAATGTCTTTCTAAATCTGTCCGTCCCTGTGTTTGGCCGAATTCCTGCCCTACCCTTTGCTGGGCAGGAGCTACTCAGTTATTTTGGTGTGACTGACACCCCCACCAGCTGTCTTTGAGTGGTCTCAATGTCCTTCAGGCACACGTGTGGGTCCTGTGCCAGCAGCCAGGGCTCCTTCTGCTACCTCTTGGTGCCCAAAGTCTCAGAGCTGGGTGCTGGCCAGGGCAGCACCAGGTCTGCTCTGCCTCTGCCCACAGGGAGGAGGCAAACGAAGGAGCTACGAGCAGAGGCTGCTAAACACAGGAACCCAAATGCGAGATGCTTCACGCAGTGGAGATCACCTTGTGAGTGGTGCCAGGGTGGCAGGATTTGGGTGCCAGTGACTGTGAAAGACATCGATCCCAGAGATAGAGAAACAAGCTAAGCTGCCACACATCAGCAGGCTGCGCTGATGGGCCGAGGGGGGTGGTCAGTGCACCGCGGTGGGTTTGGTGCTGAAGGTTGCACACAACACCTTGGGTCATCTCCAGACCAGCTCAGCCCTCACCTGCAGTCGTCTCCTCCCGTACTGATCACGTACTTGTCGTCGTGGGAAAAGCGGATGTTGGTGACGTGAGCAGAGTGCCCGAAATACCGCTTGTGCTTGGCCTGCGGGGAAGGACACGTTCAGGTTGGTACAGCAGCGTGGCACTAGAGTGACGGAGCTGCCCCATGGAGCCCGAATCGCAGCAGCACCAGTGCTCTGAGCCACAGCCACCGCAGCTCAGTGCTCAGTGCTGTCTGTTCCTCCCTCCCTGGCTGCAGGAGGATGGCTACTCCATCACCTGCAAGCGGCTCGCCTGGGGACACCCAGCTCCCACGCTCCCGCAGCCACTGCTGCTTGGAGCTGGCCCGCTGGACCCCGCACTTGGAGGCCTTAAAATCACAGCCCAAGGAGCCTGAGCATGGGGAGATCAAAGCTGTTTGGGGGAAAGGGAAATATGCACTTACAAACTTTTCTGTGCATGGGAAATCAAACAGTTTCACCAGCCCAAAGTCGTCTCCCGTGGCTATGTTTAGGCCAGCATGGGTCACGCATGCACAGTTGACATCTGCTTTATCTGCATTTCGCGGCCAAATTCCAATGACTTCGTCTCCAAGAATGCTGTTCCAAAAACAAGTTAAAAAAAGAGCATTGGACCGTGAGGCGTTCTTGCTGCTGCTCTGTTCCACAGCATGGGGAGGCAACACAGCCCGGGGATCAATAATTGCTGCCCCTTAGAATAGTCTTTGCCTTCTAAATCATAGCACTGAATACGATCTCATCACGGAGAGCACCACTAGAATACATCTTTGTGTGACTCGCAAGGTCACCTCTGAATCTAAACCCTCTCTATCCATACATCCTGAGGTTTACCTCCTGTGAACCTCTCTCACCATTTTATACAAGCAGCTACAGTCTCCTCCTTTCCTCAGGGACACATAGGGACCCTCCCCCAGGGATTTCTGACAGCAGTGTTCCCTTAGCTCTAAGTTACTGAATGAGGGGATGCTTGTTTGGGTGTGGAACACTTCCTAAAATACCTGTTCCTCCCTTAGATTAAGCTCCTTTATAATCATTCCTATTTACCTGCACGTTTACCGTCAGATGTGTCTGCCCCACTCGACAACCTGCCAGGAGTCCTTAGAAACGAGGAATCTGGGGCAGATCCTTACGCTTGGTAGCAGAGCAGTGGGAGGAGGAGGATCCTCACTACCTCCTCCTCAAACCACCGCTACCACCACCCGCTCACACCTCAGATCTGCCTCTGGCCTGTTCCGCTTCGCACAGTAAGAGCGCAACCCCAGTTTTGGGAAAGCCCCTTATAATCCCATGTCAGTGAATGTGTTTTAATGATGCCCGCAACTCCTTCCTTCACAGTCAGCTCCTGTTTCCATGCTTCCCATGCTGCTTGTGTTTGTTGATGGGGGATAAGGTAGCACCTACACCAGCGTGTCAGTGAAAGCAAAGCTTGAAGCAGTGCAGAGCCCCATGAAGGCAATGAGCCACTGCGGGTGTCTGACACCCTCAGCGTTACTGCAGTAATAGTTACTACAGGCACCAACCAGCTATCAAGGTGTGTAGGAAGGTAAGTGTGGAAGGCAGAGCTCTGAGGGAGTGTCTGTGTGCTCTGGCAGGTGTGCCAAGCCCTGGGCCATGTCAAGCCTTTGGTTTACACAACCTGACCTTCGTTCTGCATTAGACCTGCCCCAACCAGGCAGAACACTGCTCTTAGTGCTTTACCTTGTCCATGTGGCCCACGTGATCTTCTCTATTAAAGCAGCATCTGTTACCTGCTTCCCTAGTGGCACCTCGTGCACTTGGCGCTTATAGGCACCCGTCGATACCTGAGAGCAGGAAAGGAAAAAGCCGGTGACTTTGCCATAAAGGCATCATTGTCTCTAGTTATATGATTTCCAGCAGAATAGTCTCAACAGGTAAAAATGCCTTTTCCCTAATTACCTACAATTCATTATATGCAGTATGAAGTCATAACTGTTACAGGATGATAACCGGACGAGGTGTTCACGCACGTGCTGCATAGCTGGGAGCTTTCCTTTCAGTTATGTACTCTCTGGTTTATCTCAACCCGATTTTACCGAATGACAGAAATTTCAGAAGGAAACCTCACCTATTAAATCTGTTATAATATGCATCCCATCCCGGGGAGGAGGAGGAGAACTGTTCCTTTATTGGCATAGTCCACAATTTCTTTCTCTATGTTGCACCCTTTCCCTTGAAATGAGACAACGCTTTGCCTTTAGCACACTGATAATCCTTGAAGGTAGCCTGGTTTTGACTGGAATAGAGTTGATTTTCTTCCCTGCTCACGGAAGCAGGCTAACTCTCAATATAAGGGAACTGAGCTATGGCGTTGCTATGGACAGAGATGCAGAACCCAGGGGGAAGACCTGAGTGTTTAGAAAGAGGACTATAGGGCCCAATGAACAACCTAAAGGCAACCCGAGTTATCTGGCCTACCTTGGGAGACTTAGAGGCACCCCGAGGTTCAGAGCAACTTTGGAAAGCTTCCCTTTGCCCTCTCTCACCTCCAAGTTATTACTGTGTCTGGTAGCAGGGAAGCCACACTGAATACAACCAAATAAGACATACCTGGATGTACCTGCTGTCCGCAGAGAAGTCCATCTGTATGACAAAGCTTGCGATGTCTTTGCAGTAGCCTATTCGGTTCAGGGTCGTACCTTGAGTGAGATCATAAAAATCCACAGTATGTTCTTGTGAACCCACTGCCAGGAACTTGTTATCGGGGCTGATCCTGGACAATGAAACATGGGATGGGGATAGAATTCACTGTTTCTGTAAAAGGTTTTCTTTTACTTCACAAGTTAATACAGGAGAGCAGATTTCTTTTACTGGAAAACAACAAAAGCCATCTGTAAGTAGCAAGACTGAAAACAAACTGAACCTTGATGCTCAAAAGATAAGGAAGATGGAGGGTACTGTATGTAGTTAACTGATGTTAATGCATAAAGCAAACAGCACAACGTGCAGAGTAACTAATCCTCTGGGAGAAAGCAACAGGAACTGCAATTTAAAATGGTCTGTGATATTCATTCCCATAACCCCAGTTCCACAGCGCACAAATTCCTGGCAATGTCCAAGTGGCTATAACTGGATTAATCACAGGAATATGCCAGACACGGTATATGAGACACAAACGTTACATATATGTAAATACAAGCTTTAGGTATATGTCAATCCACTAGCTGGCCAGTAAAGGCATTTCATGCTGTCACACGACAGATACAGAGCTATAGAGAACCTGGACATCAGCTTGGATCTTGACGGCCCTTTTCTTGAGCGAGCTGCAATTCTGACCTACCTGATATCCTGAATGGCAGATTTCCTGTCCCGCTTCTTGCCCCACACCTTAAGGCTGTTCACAAGTAAAACCACGAACTCTCCGTTCTTCATGCCAATGGCAACCATGTCACCATCGGGGCTGTACGCAGCACAGCGCGCGGGGTGGCCCAGGTTCACTTTGTTCAGCAGTTTCTGTGTTAACACAAGCAAGAGGCTCAAACCTGCCCTGGGAGAATTCCCAGAGAAGGGAAAGCTCCAAACGTGGGACGAAAGCCCCTGATGAAAAGCAAATGGTTTGGAGTTTCCTCTAAGGATAAACCTGAAATTTCACATCAAAAATCACATCCCACCAGGCATATGTCACAGAGCAGACTTCAACGGAGAGATGTAACTCAGATGGGGTTTCGGTTTGTGCCTTGTTGCGGGGTGACTTCACGTGTTACACCAGAAGGGACACTATTTATCAGAACAGGCAGAAAAATCAATTTCCCATTTTGCGTGAAAGTGATTTTGGCAGCTTCTGCAACTGCAGATCAGGGCAGGGTTCCCATTTGATTTGCTGTGTGAAACCAGCCTAGAACACTCCAGCATTTTTCACCGATCTGACTGTATTTGTGATCCATTCGTTTTCCACAGTAAAAATGGTCCTTGTGGGCTGCATTTTGAAAAGGTTTCTGTAGGCTTCCACCAGCAGAAACCTGCTGCTTAGTTTTGAAAAATGTTTCATTTCTTCGTCAGTTTTAGAAACGATTGTTGGCATAAAACTTGACTTGGCAAAAGAAAGTATCCTGGACTACGCTACAGCATCCAACCTGGCCTTGAACACTGCCAGCGATGGAGCAGCCACAGCTTCTCTGGGCACCCTGTGCCAGCGCCTCAGCACCCTCCCAGGGAACAGCTTCCTTATATCTAACCTAAATCTCCCGTTTCAGTTTGACCCCATCACCCCTTGCCCTATCACTACAGACCCTGATGAAGAGTCCCTCTCCAGCATCCTTGTAGCCCCCTTCAGGCACTGGAAGGACTGGAAGAATGTGACTGCTTCTAAAGGAAGTCTCTAAGGAGGAGGGAGCCATGTGGCCAGCAAGGCAGGCTTAGTGTCAGGGTCTGTGTATTAGTGACAGGACAATCTGTGTCAGCCGGTCTCTAGGCATGGAATTAAAACCCTTCCTTAATCCATGCCAGCCTGTGCTTTCAGATCAAAATACGCCATGCACAACAAAAGACACTCCATCAGCATGAGGGCGTTTAAACTTGTGCCCAGAGAAGCTGTGGCTGCCCCATCCCTGGCAGTGTTGAAGGCCAGGTTGGACACAGGGGCTTGGAGCAAGCTGCTCTATGGAAGGTGTCCCTGCCCGTGGCAGGGGTTGGAGCTGGAGGAGCTTTAAGGTCCCTTCCTCCACAAACCAGTCTGGGGTTCTGGGATTCTACATAACTGTGTTTCTCTGCAGACTGCTTGCAGTTGGGAAGTGCAGCAACGCTACCTCAGCAAGGACTCACCCTTCCACATCACCACGGAGCAGGGAGTGAAAAGAACCATACCAAACCAGGAGAAACACATTGCTTTCTCTACATGGCTGTGCAAAGGTGCATACGTACAGCTGGAAATCCACATGGTTGTATACAATGATCGTATTTTATCATACACTTTTGAATTTAGCAATACTCACTTTGTCAGACAGGTCCCAGATTCTTGCTGTTCCGTCATTACTGGCAGAGATAAATATGTCTTTTGAGGGGTGAGTTGCTAAGCCCCAGATTTCCCCTTCCATGTGACAGTCAATCAACAAGTTTGAAGCAGCATTTTTTTCCCCTACTTCAAGGATTTCTCCATCTTTTGTTCCCACTAAAATTTTCCCCTGTTTGTAGGTGAAAAGAAGAACAAGAGATAGGTTATCAGTGGAAGAGACAGAACAGATGATAGCAGTGAATACCAATGCACTGCAGAAATACTTGTGATAACTCATTCTGATTTATACTGCTTGTTCATGCAGCATCTTAAAAGCAGAAGGTTAAACCACGGACGCTTTCACACCTTGGCATCGGCTATCATGTTCTGGTGTTACTGGTGAGTGGCTGCCGTGGATTTGCACCTTTCTATTAAGGATTTTAATACAGATCAGAGTGTTTACATACAAATTGGCAAGAGTGATACTCATACCTTTGAGGTAACAGTATAATGTTGGGCAATAACAACAGGGGTTTAGGCTCAGTGAGACTGTTGAAGAGCACCTTGCATCTACTCTAGCCACCCTGTCATCATCTAAACTGTAAATACATGGAAGAAGCATCAAGAGATACAGTTTGAAATTGGTCAATGGCTACTTGATTAGAAACATAGAACATTCCTCAACGGTGGTGCTACCAAAGAGCATATCAAGTTCCTGAGTCTTGATTTATGAAGATAAATAGAGACCATTTCATGTGGTGTTAGGATGGACAGATACCCATCAAATAAAATAACACTCCTGCATCATCACGCGCTCCTTTCACAACATTTACAAGTGCGATTTAAATGTGTGCAAAAGTGACTTCAGCATGTAAATTATTATTTCTGTTTTCCATTTTACCAAAACTTAAAGTCAACCGTTAATTCTCAGCATCAACTTGTTCGATTTGTGACTTGAGGAAAAGGACAAAGCTAGGATCCTCTCTGTCCAAGTGAAGCACCTAAGCTGTGCCCATGTTTCACAGGAAGCAAAGCTTGTAAAGTAGGTACCTAAGTTCCTTTTGTCATTTGAAAAGAAACGTGGGACACAGTGGTCCTGCCCTGGTGAAATATGTCCATACACTTCCTTGATGACTGCGGAGGAAAGGCAGGCCCCAAGCGCCAGAAGCGTGATCTTCATGCAGCTTAAAGCCCTTCCTGAGTTCAGGAAGACACGTAAGGACACATCACGGGGTAAGCAGGCAAAGCCTCCTCACATAATGCCACAAAAATCTTCCCCCCTGTGTCTCCCATCAACCTCCACCAAGAACAACATGCAGGGGTGCTGCTCACTCACTTTGCCTCTGCAGACGGAGCGCACACACTCGATGAGTTGGCCAGTCTCAAGCTGGAACGCTCGGCACCGCTTCATCTCTTGGTCCCACAGCTTCACAGCTCCCCCTTCTTTAGTGCTGAAAAGAAGGGTGGTGTGTTACCCACATCTCCCTCTGCACAGGCTGCAACAAACCCATAGGTAAATCCCACCCGTATTGTTCTGATTAAATTATAAGACATGCATTGAATCACCTTCTACTGTGTATAAGGGGGCTGGAGCACCTCCCATACAAAGACAGGCTGAGAAAATCAGGGCTGCTCAGCCTGGACAAGAGAAGCTGCATGGAAACCTCACAGCAGCTTCCAGTGTCCGAAGGGGGCTGCAAGGATGAGGAGAGGGACTCTTCATCAGGGTCTGTAGTGATAGGACAAGGGGTGATGGGTTCAAACTGAAATCGGAGATTTAGGTTGGATATAAGGCAGAAGTTCCTCCCTGTGAGGGTGCTGAGGCGCTGGCACAGGGTGCCCAGAGAAGCTGTGGCTGCCCCATCCCTGGCAGTGTTCAAGGCCAGGTTGGACACAGGGGCTTGGAGCAAGCTGCTCTATGGAAGGTGTCCCTGCCCGTGGCAGGGGTTGGAGCTGGAGGAGCTTTAAGGTCCCTTCCAACACAAACCATTCCATGATTCTATGACTCTATAAAGACACCTCACTATCGTGTAATGAAAAATAAATAAGTAAATGCCATCACACTTCATGTTTTGAACATTATCTAATTTGCAAGACCCAAATTGTTCTCTTGTCACTTCATCTCAAATCTCTGTTGCCAAGACAAGCTTGGCAAATTTGTTACTTCAAGTAAACGAAAGAATTTACTCCTCGGCACCTCCACTGGGAGAGGTTGTCTGTAATTTGCCAGAATTGAAAAACTAAGGAAAACCCACTTCTGCCAGGCTGGCAGGAGCTTATGCAGGTGCTCCTATCAATTGCTAGTTGGAGGTTCAGTACATCCTTTGCACGTAACATGCATTACTGTGACCCTTGAGGGATACTCATTAATCCTTTACTAAGATGCCTGTGCGCATTACACCAAGTTTAGATAGAAGCTGCCACAGTAGAGATGCCATTTATCTCTGGGAAGCACTGTGCATGCCTAGGGGATTGGATAAATTAAAAACAAAAAGAGAGAAAAGCTGTGTGCTGCAGGAAGGTTTTATATCTTACGGTCTCTCCTTCCCTCCTGTAACAATGAGTCCATCTCGAAGGGTCGTGTACATTGTGAACACTGGCCCTGTGTGAGCTTTTGCCACAAGCCTGACCAGAAAATGGTCCTTCCACACGTAGACATCTCCATTTATGGCACCAGTAAACGTAAGGTTATTCTGCAACAAAAAGCAACAATCTCTGATATAATAAATACCTCAGCAGTTTCGTTCAGCTTCTGTTGAAACACTTTTAGTTACTGCATTTCCTGAGAAAAGCCAACTATGCAATGACTGTAGGAATTAAACCCATCTGCATTGAGAGAATGAGTTTAATGATTGCACTCTAAGGGTGTTTCTTTGGGATGTTATATATGTGGAACACATTCACCTCATGCATCTATCTCGATCTTTCAGATACATGTGCTTCTTTTGCTGTGCACATGCTGTGCCACTTTCAACAAAGCATCTAAGTGATGCTGCTTTCTTCTTCGAGGATGTGTCAGGGAGAATCCCAGTGCAGGTGACTGGCAAGCAGGATCTTCCAGATGTTGAAAATGAAGTGTATAAACTTAACTGCAGAACTAACCCAACCTGGTACCTGCTTTATGCACCACAGCAATGGCATAATTCCTCACAAAAGGAAGCCAGTGAGATTCAATCACACATGCTTGAGGAAGAAAAAAGCACCCTGGAAGAATGATGCATTCTGATCAAGTTGGGTTCATCTGCTGGTTTTGAAAAGTACAGGCAAGCAATTTGTTTGTTCTGACATTACATTCTGCTGCTTATTTAAAATCACTTTTGGGGTCTTCAGTGTCCGTTACATTACTCCTATTTTGTACTGGAATAATTCCACTGAAGAGAAAGAAATGTTTGGTATTAAGCATTTTTTGACAGCACAGTCACTTGTTTGGGTATAAAGAGGAGGATCTGGGAGGCTAATTTAATACTCCTGCATTTCACACATTAGCGGGGGGGGGGTAATTAGGAGTAAGGGGTTTCTTTGAACTGATGATTTGTGTAATTTATGCCCAACCTGTGCAAAGGTAATTTCTGTAGGGTTTCTGGATGAAGCAGAAGCTATTTCAGACCTTAGTTAGGCTCACGGTAAAGCTGCTTTTTCCCTGTTAATATGTCCTGTTCTCACTAACAATGAAACCTGAAGCACAGTGCAAGGCTCCCTAATGATCATACTGCAGAGCAGAATATACTGGCATCATTAGTGGGATCACTGGTACATGCTGTAGCAAATACTGTTAGCAGAAAAAAAGGTGGCAGAGCCTACCCACAAAATAGCATCACATTCTTCTAAGTTAGCTAGTGAAGCACTACATAACTAGCAAGGACAGAAAAGCCATGGCAGCTCATGCTGCAGGTGAGCACTGACATTAATAAAAACCATTCACTGACAGAGAAACCAGCTCCTGCTTAGAAAACTTCCGTGAGGATGCAAAGGTGTACAAGTTTGAAATGCAAAGTTTAACTAAGAAGCAAGAGCTCGAAGGTCTTGCGCTGTGTGTGCTGCTCAAGATCTCAACAAGGCAAACTGACACTTGCAGTCTAAATAACAGTGTATGATAAAAGTCTGTAGCAAGTCACTTGAACTCACTGCTCCAAAGGCCACAGAAAGCATGGTTTGCATTTTGGCATCTTCCATGGAACCAATGACTCCTTTCTTATAAAGCAAAGCACTGCCCGCTAATGTCCAGAACTTCATGTGTTTTACCCCAACAGACACAAACTGAGTGTCTGAGTCTGGGCGGAACTCCACCACGAATATCCTCTCCAGGTGTCCTCCCCTGCTGGCAACTTTAGCCCCTGTTTTAATTAAAGGATAAAAATAAAGTAAAATTTACCTGCAAAGTTAAGCTCTGATATGATTTTATAACATCAATTGACCTGGGACTGGACTAGAGAACTGTGTCCCAGATGCTGAAAGCTAAGCAAATCCCCACGTAGTGCATCAAAGCTCTTAATTCATGCAACCTGTAAGGTCCCTGGATGTGATGATAGCTTTTGGAAGCTCGGATTCAGGTCTCCCCAACACAATTTGTCACCTTCATCAGTGAAATACCACCACAGAAATTCTGAATATCATCAATGAGTTGCCCTCAGGTGAAATGCACAGGACGCAGCTGGGACACTTTCCCTCTCATCTCCCCCATTTCCAAAGATGCTAACTCCTTTTTGGAATTCCCAAGGCCTACCCACAGTGTAGAATTTCAAGTTTAAGTATTTTAGGAAGAAGAAAATAATTTCCTTAACTTTATAGAATTTTATATTAAACAACATTATTTCCTTAACTTTTATTTCTAATAGAAATTTGAAACTGATTTTCTTGTTTGTATTATCTATCACTCTGCCCTCTCCTTTAACTGGTTTTGTGACTTAAGGAGCTGGGATACTCAGAGTAATCAGTTCTCTGGAATACCCATCTATTCCAAAGACTTGAAAGGAAAAGCAAATAACTGTCCACAGTTCTGCCAGGCCAAAGGAAGATGGTTCTTCCAGAGTTACCTTCTTGCCACCTCCACACTGTGATGGTGTGCTCCGGATCAACTCCCACAGAAACCAGAAGTTTGCCAGTTGCACTGAAGTTAACATAGTTGACCCCTTTGGTATGGAAGCAACGCAGCATTGAAATCGTTTGCTTACTCATAGCATCCCATATATGAATTGTGGGAGTTGTACCTACATGCAAAAAGATGTGTTCAAAGAGAATTAATTCAGCATTTGGAAAGCTTCAGTGCAAAAGCGGCATTTTTCAAGAACATTTAACCTAAACACACACTTGGAAGTTGGGGGGGTTTGTTTGAAGATTAACAGTACCCAAACCGAAAAATAACCATAATAGCTTGCAAAACACGGGGGGAATCATTGGATTTCATGAAGTAAGACAAGTTGTAAAAGAACAACAGAACACTCATGAAGAGCCTCATGCAAAAGAAACTGTGGACATTTCGTTTGTATCCGCGGTTCACACAGATACAATGAGGGAACAGGAGACTTTAACAGAACTCTGCTGGACTAAAATCCACAAACAAATCAGCCTTACCTGGGAATTCTGTCATATCACCTGCATTGTGAGAGCAATGGCAAATGAGGAAGCACCAAGGGAAAACAATAGGTGAAGTAAGTCATGTTTCTAATGCTGAAGTGCCAGCATCAGCACCAGAAGGAAAAACAAAATTAAAAGTTTAAAAATGGGTATGGATTAAATTAACAAAGCACATAAGCAGGAATATTGTTGAACTTCTTTGGGTATATTGGATTTTATACACAAATACCGCAACAATATTTAGTACTTTGAGTTTTAAAAGAAATGCTAAAGGCATGCAGCTTTTACAAACTATCACATTTCAAGGTGGAATGAATCTGTGGTCATACAGCATCTCAGCCATAGTCAGAACCGCTGATTTCATGGGCTCTTACTGACGGACTACAAAGGGGGCTGTAACAGCCACCTCTTCCCTGTATCTTTAACCCAGTATTTTGAACAGAAGCTATGACAAGACACAGATTTTTGTGTTCACTCAACATCCAGACTGAAGTGACAGCCCCGGGTGCAGGTGGCAAAGCTGGTTTGTCAAGGTGCCATCGTCTGCCCCCTCTGAAGTTACTCACTACAGAAGTTACAGACTCGAGTCTCCTTCTGTGATGAGATGAATTCACATGACACCGTTCTTTTTCATGCAGTTAATGATATAAAGCAGCTTTAAGTGAAAGGCAACAGAACCTTTGGGAGGCTTGGGACAAATATCCCGCATTTTCCACACAATGTTTACTCCTGCAAAAGGTACTAGGGAATGTAAGAGGACTCTGTGTAAATACTAAACATATAAATACATAGGGTCTCACAGCTGGCCCCTTACATGTACCATAACTTCTGTTGAGATTCCACTCTTTTTCTTTCCTTTTCTGTACAGCTTCTGTACTTCTGCATAGGAAAGTTTGATTGCTTTATTGTCACTGCTAAGCACTTTACTGCTAAACACTGCCTTGGATACAGGAAAGAAAGGGAATTCTATAAATCATATGACTACAGATTAGCAAGATGATTTAGTGCGGTGTATCAAAGTTTGCTTTCTGAAATACGATCATGCTACAATTAACTCTAAAATCCAATCCCTCACAATCACAGATGACATTGAAATCATAGGAAAATCCTGAAGCTCGATTATGCCTTTAAAAATCAAAGAAAAAGACTGAGGACGGTAGAACTGGCATGTCCTGGTAAAACTCCAACACAGAAAAGCCCAAAGTAAATCAGTGCCCCTGATGATTTGTGAGTAAAACATTACTATATGGAGAGTCACCTACCGATCTGGCTGGTAGCCACAATGTTTTTATACTTTGGGTGCTGATTCACAGTTAGGCAGAGGATGTCATCAGTATGCTCCAGGTAGAAACTCTGGCTACCTAATAAAATTCAAACATGGTTTTAATCACAAGAGCATTGAAAGAAAAGCCACCACTGAAGCAAAGAATACTCGGCCTGTTGCTACACTCATGCTGTGCCTCGCAGGGATGGATGGGGATGGAACTACCTCAGCAGCCGCTCTGCTCTCTCTCCCAGGCAACATTAACAAATGCACTATGAACATAACCATTAACACGTGTATGTATAGAAAACCAATATTTGGTAAAGTAGCTATGTTCAAGGAACCAGGAATCAGCTCAAGAATCATCCTGTAGCAACCTGTAGCAGCAAGGAAAAGCCAAACTGGCAAGTGCAGGGTCCCAGCTCCCCAGTAAACCAAAGCAAAGTGGAGAGCAAAGCCCTGTGAAGTCTGAGCTTTGCACTATCCTCTCATGGGCAAGGGCCCAAATAGAGCAGATGGGACTGAGCTTCCCAGCTCTGTGGGTCAGAGGCCATGCTAGGACCAGAGTCCCTAAAGGTCACCAGATGTGACAGCTTTCCTGCCTCTGCCCCTGCCCCTTCTGAAGGCAGCGGGCTTTCAATCAGAAATATTTCACTTGTAAAGCATTTTTCGTCTCAAAGTATTGTTTCAACTTGATTTACCAGTAGAAAGATTTTGGACTATGCCTGCTGCAGCTGTGTGGAAAATAATATCAGCACCATCATTCAGGTAATGCAGGTTGTTGCGACAGTCGAATCCTCTGTATCCAAAAACATGGTCTAAAGCCAGCTCCTGGTCAAGTAAAACAAAAAGAAAGAGGAAGAGTGAAATGAAAGAAAGAACACGAGATCATAGAGTTTGGCTCACATAAGCACAGTTCTAAAGTAATCACACGAGCTACAAATACCTTGTAGAGGTGAAATGATCATTAAACTATAGTTTATCAGTTAGCCCTGCTCTTTTACTCATTTATTGGGGCACGACATTCTCACAGACTATATACAATGCTTTAATGGTCAACTAAGGCACTGCATTTATATTACTATTTCTTTAATAATTCATCTGGCTGCTGTAAATTTCCCTTCAAAATATATATAACTTACAAAACAGATCCAAATCTATTAATCTTCCCATCACAGTTTGCTGTCTATACAGGGCATCAGATCTTTGCAAGTGTCTTCAATTCTACTTTAAGAGCCTTCAAAAATCATTCTCTCAAACTACCACGTTCCAACAGACCAAATTTTGACCTTAAAGGCCTATAAGTAACTTTACAATTAACACGTTGATTGGAGGTGTAATTTCAGCATGCAATAAGCAGCTGCTGAGGAAACTTCCTCCAGAAAAGCAGCGGTGGTTAATGGGTAGTTGCTAAAGTTGCTTTTGTAGCCCAGAAGACAAGAGCTAATGAACCTGTCCCAGACACAATCACAGCTTACTTGGCATAATTCAAATGGCAGTGGCAGCCCAAGCAAGTGTTGTGAACGGCTCACACAGAACACAGAATATTCCTTGTTCAGCATATAGTGAGGGAATTCAAAAAGGCTTTTTGGGGAAAAGGTGTTTTCCAAAGCAAACAAACAAACTTCATCATGCAAAGTCCTGCATGTGGTTTTTCATGTGTGAACATGCAGCTTCTGACTGTATTTCCCATGGGATTATGTAGTGAGTACAGGCTCTGCTGTGGATGCGGACGCACCCCGGGTCTACCTGCCTTCAAATGAAGAGACAGATGGTGGGTTTGGAGAGCCTCCTATTGCATGCAAGCTTTAACACCCTGAATCTGAGGTTCTTCCTGACAGAGGCTGCTGTCTATCACATCTCCTGGTGTTTGAAAGCACTTCCTAGAAATCTCTTTCTCTTCCCTTCTACCTATCCATGGCTTCAGCTGCCCTCAAAACAGGGATGAATTTCCCCCAGCACTTCTAAAGCAAATGCAAAAGTATAAAGCCTGACCTCAACCAGTTTCTTTTTTTTGCTGATATTGTTCTTTTGCAGTTTCTCGGGTTGAGGAGCAGCTCTGCTAACTGGTGGCCTGAAACAAACAGGTATAAAATAGGACAATCAATATGCTTGAAAGCAAAATAAAACCTCCAAAACCACAGCATGTGTTCTGTATGGCAACAAGAAATGGCCAACTGCGGCTCTATCAGCTTAATGCCTCGGTTTTTTAGAGTTGACCAACAAACTGAATACGATCATATGCATGTTGATGGAAAGAGCAGAAATAACGCTGATTTTGTGGATGAGGGGCAGAACATTTTATGCCGTTTTCTAAACCCCCCCTGATTTAAATCCATGAATACTAAAGGATAGTAAACTATTGCTTTCAGAAATGAGCTAAAAGATTTTCTACGGCTGGCACTTGACCCCAGCCTTACTGCTTCTGAGAAACCCCATCATGAAACCTTGACACGACTTCTTGAAAACCTTCTCCAAAATGATATTAAAGATGAAATGATTAGATTTTGAACTGCACAAGTCATTCATCCGTGGGAAGTTAACAGGGACTGAGGCCAGCGAAGCACTTTTATATAATTACAGTTGCTAGAAGTAGCTAAAAAGATAAATGTGGAACACTGAAACAAAATCTGATCGGAGCAAATGGTCTTCAAAGACTGACAACCTGTGCTGCTACTATTGTTCCTTCTGAGGAAGAAAGCAGAGGCACAGACCCAAGAGGAGAAGCAGGAGCTCAGCCTCTGGAGGTTCATGACCTGACAAAATCAAAGGCCTGCTCCACTGTAGATGAGCACTGTGGTAATTTAAGTGTTAATGATTCTCCCTTTCTGCTCACAGAACTTCATGAGGGCTAATTCTAACCCTGTCCACAGCAGAACAGAGCCATAACGGTTGCACTGGATTACTTGAGACATTAGCCCACAGAAATTCGGCCCACATCCTTTATCCTGATCATATTTCACTTAGGAAAGGTCTCGGGTAGAAGTGATGATGGGAAAAGAATAAAACCAGATATTATGGTTAAATGCTTCTCCAAAACATCACTTGATGGCTGCTGTTAATAACACAAACCCCACCTCACAACGTGCCTTTAAACTCCAATTGCAGGTTCTGGAGATAGAGTTAAACAACAAGGGGGTTCTATAAGTGAATAGCCCTCAATTTATTCACATAAACATCCCAATTTGGAAAGCATTGCCACAGTTTCAGATTTGAAAAAGATGTGAATGCAATCTCCATTATAAATGCTGTGAAAATTACATTGTTCTTGTCCTTATGCTTTTATTCCCATTAATTTTCATTTGTGCAAGAAGTAATTGCAGAAGAATGAAATTCCTTTTACTTAGAGGGAGCTGCTTTTTCTGGAATTGAGTTTTTTTTATGGAAGGTCTTAAAGGCAACAAGTGACAAACCACACATTTAGAGCACTTACTGCTGCACAGCTAGAATACCTATTGCAGGAGTAAGCAGCATGAAAATCTGAGCTCTCAATAAGACAGAACAAAGCTGAAGGCGAACAAACTAACCCACTTCTCAAGCAAACAAACAAACTCACTAAGTACTAGCAAAGTACATTAGCAGGTGATCTTGTGACATTAAAAGAGTGAAAGAGTTACCTTGATCCCCTTGTAAGCAGCAAATAAAGCCAAGTAAGAAACTTAATACAGTTTAGGTGTACTTCTGACCACTTTACTCATGCACAAGCACTTTTAGGGTTGATCAGTCATTCCTCTGTGGCACAAACCATGCTGCTCAAGCATGCCAGCAAGTACTAAAACAGAAATTAAAGAGTGCACCAGTCCACAAATTCAGAAACATCATCCCTGGGTATGCTGTGAACTGAAGATCCTATGGGATGGAGGAAAAAAGGAAGCTACATCCATGCTTCCTGCACACTTTATACTGCAGGAGAGTGCGATTCCATGCGTCTGTTTTCAGGTTCCTGACAGGGATGGAAATTGGTAGGAACTTTACAGCCTCCAAAGCACAGCTGAGAATATCACACAATGGATGCTTGTTTTCTCTCCTAGCTCAGCCTGCGATTTCGCCTCGTCATTGTTCCTTGGGAGGCCAACTTGCTCATGGGGACAGCTTGTACTTTCTCGTTAAGAGGGAAACAAGTACCTTTATTTTCTCTGAAAGTGGTCAGTCAAGTCCCATTGCATAAGTGGTGGTGGCAACTGGACCTAACAGCAGTGCAGTCACCAGGGAAGGGGGGAGGAAACTATTACAAAACTTAAGGCTCTCACAAAATAAAATGGGGATTTCACTGCAGCCCGGATTTACCAGGGCCGTGCTTATGAAAGGAATAAATCGTTTCCTTTTATGCTCCCTGCTCTTTTTTCTGTTTTAGTGTCACTTTAAAACAGATCGCTTGCACATTTCTTAACCCCCAAGATTTAACATCAGTTAAAGTTTATGACAAGAGCAAGGCAAGACTCTTTATGAAAGCAAGAGAACACTACACTGTGACATGCTTGATCATCACTGCTGTAAGCATGAGATTTCATTTGGAAACATACACACACACACATATACTTTGCTATATACCTTTTCACAGTACACACCGACACCACGTTGTGTGCAGTCATATATACATATACACGTATATATATACACACATGTATACGTTCACTGCCTTATTATGTTAATAAAACAAATGCAAAGCGTCACCCAATGTTTAACATTTTAAGAAGTCATTTCATTTTTAGCAAGTCTGGGACTGAACCTACTTGATTTTGATACAGAAGATGGCAGTGTCAAGACAAGAAACTGGCGCTGTAGCAAATGACATGTATTTCTCCCTTTTGACCTATGCAATCTGCATTGTACATGGACAGCAATCTGTGCTTTCTCTGTGTTAGTACTTACTTGACAATTCCCTGCCTCCAAAGGAAAGCAAGTTAAAACATAATACAAGCATTAACGGTTTCTTTCCAGTCATTTAAAATAAATACGCTTATATTAGGCTATGGGGTGAATGAGTTCCAGGAAAGATAAGACACAGTCAGACATTAGAGGGCTTTCCGTTCTTCAGATGCTGTGAATACAGCAAATAAAATTGCTGTTACTAATGATTATCTTGACAATATGCTTACAGAAGTATGCAGGAGTATAAATCAGTGAACTACTCCAGATTTACACGGACAAACCTCACCCACTGTCTCCATAGAGAAGGGTGAAAGAGACAGTTCATTCCCCCACACCTAAGCAGAAGGTGATCTGAAATGACCAAGAATCATGAGTAAGAAGAGGAGCCTAAATCATGGGTAGGGTGAAGAGGCAGCACCAGGACAGAGAATAACAGCCAGACATAGCGAGAGCTGAGCATAAAGGAAGAGGGAATGAGGGTATGGAAGAGTGGAGCAGCTCGAGGGAGAAAAGAGATGTGATCTTAGGAAACGGAGAAAGTAAGGGGAGGTAAAAAAGTCAGATATATTTAGACAGAAAATAAAAGAGGGAAAGCAGACCAAAATTGTTATGATAAATTCTATGGGACAGGGATAACCAGCTCACGCTTTTAGAGCACATGGCATAACCGCTCTCTGATGAGAGACGCTGTCTGCATCAGTGATAAACTGGCAAGTACACAAATATTCTGAGGGCAGTGGGAAACAGAACGGGATCTTCAGAGACAGCACTGCATGAAAGTGACAGTGAGGCTTGGAGCAGGGACAGATGGACACTGAGAAGGTGATGGGCTGGGCTCAGCAGAAATGGGCACAGAAGAAGCTGAGGACAGTCCAACAGGGAAACGAAGGTGTGAATTCAGATGGCAGCTACCTGGAGAGGGAACATACTTGGATGCTACACAAAACTGAGCCGGGCTGCTCCCAGGAACAGAAAGCAAGCTCCAAGAGAGGTAAGAGGACCCACTGCTGTAGGTTTGTTTGGGCAACAGAACAAAACCCCAGGGTTTAAATATATATATATATATATACTGTTCATTTGTGAAAATGCAAAAGCAGCTTTTCAAAGTACATTTCTCCTAGCAGTGCTGATGGAATGCCCTAAAACTGCTGCAAAACTGGAGCTGTAAGAGGGGATTAAAAGATCTTGTGAATTTTAAACCCTTGGATCTTCCCATCCCAACATAGACAGCAGTTAAACAGACACCTTTTCCTGGTGTTACTTTCCCAACACATTTTGTGGATAATACGAGACAACCAAAGAGAACAGTATTCAATATGAAAACACCCTGCTTTAATACAGTCAATACAGCAAAGCTGACACGAAACTAGAGGGAAACATTGATTGTAATCCAAACTGGTTTTTAAGCGGGTAGCACTGAAAAAGCCTCAGCATGGGCACAAATATTGATGATTTCACATGTATGCTGATGCACTCTTTAAAATAACCAAAAAACCCAGGTGGTGTTGCAAAGCACACGGTGGTGCAGTCATGTTTTGTATGGGAAGTTAAGGCATTACATTCGCATGTCATTCTAGTTCAGTCCCCACATGTGAAACAAGCAGGAAAGCAGATTAGTAAGGAGGGTAATCACTTCTGAATGAGATCTGAAGGCCCTTATTGTTCTAAGCATCTTGGAAAGCTGTTAATCTACACAATTGTTGCAAATGGGCTGGCCCCATAGCACAGAGGGCAACACGCTGGACACAGGGCGGTCTGGAGGTTGCCCCAGCATCAACTGCCCAGACCACCTTCAAGGTACACACTGTAACCTGCCTTAGGCAAAACCTAACTTTCTGGCTTTGAGCTAAAAAGGGTTTGATCGCCTCAGGTAATGAGGTCGCAGGAGAATTCTTTCCATATGCTACCAAGGCATCAGAATCAACCCAACTTCAGCATATTCTGAAAGGTGTCTCTCTTTCCTTAGGCTTCTCTCAGGGTTTGTGATCATGTTTGAGGGGAAGAGCCTTCCCCACCTGGTTTTTTTATCCTTTCCATAATCTCTGACATGTTTTGAAGCTGTGCTTACTGGATAAGTAGAAATATTTAACCAACAGTATATGGAGAACTTTTTCCACATAGGTCAAAAGGGCTGGAGGGAAAACACAACAGGCAGATCCCTCCCCTGCAGAAACATGGCAGAAACCAATGCTTTTTCAGTCCATCCTGGACTACAACCCTCAAAAATGGTTGAATATTTCACCTCAACCTCAGGGCAGAGAGCACTCAAGTTCAGACAGAGAAACACCGGTGACACATTGTGCCCTGGGACAGTATTGGCATCCCTCAATTCCACACCCCCAAATGGAACAGACCTTTGGGCCAGCTTTGTGCTGACCCGCGGGAGATGCCAGGTTGACACTGAGTTCAGTAGGTTGGCAGGGACTGTAAAAATACCACTCACAATGTGTTCAAGCCTTGGGGACAACAGTGATGAAACCAGCATGCTGCCAAATACACTTAGGATACATTAACTTGACATGGTGCTGCTGAGAAAGTAACAGGGAATATCCCAAAGGATGCTGCTCATTCTCAAATGGGAGGATTCCGCTGGAATAAACCCGATGTTTCCTCCACCCCAGAGATGTGTTTTCCCAGATACATTTTGAACAGTTCCCTCCTACACATGAATACAAAGCAGATGCACATTCAAAGCTTTTGCACTGCACCCACAGAAGTGTGCATGTAAAAATGCATGAGCAAATTTTGTAACCGTATGTCTAATAATTCAGTTTATGGTACCAAGGTCTGTACTCACCACTTGTGAGGCTACTTCAAAAGCCTGTTTAACTCAGCCCATGTTGTTTGAAAGGATAAAGAATCAAAAGGGTAATATTTCAAGAGAGAAGATCAAAGTTCTCAACCTTCTTTAACTTCTCCCCTTTATCAGAGCATATGATGCATAGTAACACACTGGGGAACAGGCTCTGAGACAGACAGCTCGTGGAGAGTGGGACAAGCCAGTATGTTCAGAAACCAGAAAACTAGACAAACATGCCAATGCTGCTTTTTGTTTCCCAAGCATTCAACCTGCTTCAAAGGGTTTTCCACCACCAGGTATATTACAAGAGTTTTCAGTTTCTGTAGAGTCATGCAAATCAAACTAAACGGCAGCTGCAAACATAGGATATGTATCAGCAGTTAGTAGAATGCAACTGCAAATATATCTTTGCCTTTTGCATTAGTAACATAAATACAGTCTTCACACAAGCCTTTTTTACTTCTTATCATAGAAATTCTTTGCCAGTTAAAGCAGTCCCAGTTCAGAAGTTAGCCCTTTGCTGACGTGAAGCCCAATTCCAACATAACACACAGCAGAGCTTACAATTGGCCTGGATTGCCTGGGGCAGCCCCACCAGTGACCAAGCGGTCCCGAACCGTGGGAGCACTGCTCCTGGACTCCCACACCGTGAGACTGCCCCCGCAGCACCTCCCATGGGCACCCCACTTCTGAACCACACAGGCAGAGCAAAGAGGATGCCAATCAAAGGAGCAGAATGGAAGAGAAAAGTAAGGGTGGGTGGGGAGAGCAGGAGGACAGACATGGTGAGGGAGAAGAAACAAGAAGGTTGGAGAGAGGAGAGAGAAACAACAGTTGATTAATTACTTAACTGCATGCAGCAAATACACCCACAAGACATTTTAGAACTGTTCCTCAGCCTCATCTTTCCTGTTATTTTTCCATCCTGTAGCTATAACTGCTGATGGAGACAGCAAATCTTGGGTCCCCCCCAAAATGCCACACCGTGATTTATTTCAAGTCCTGCAAGTAAAATCCATCATGTAACTCCTCCATTCATCCAAGATATTGGCAGGATCATCATTATTTTCATCATGTAAATAAACGAGACAGGAAAAGTATATTTAATAAAGGGCTTTCATTTTCTTTTCTAAGGAAGAACCTTAATATTATCCCCAAGTTTGCCATATATAAGTATTTTGCCCTTTATAATAATGAAATTTCTCTGCCCAGTTTGCTCAGAGGCCCAATGCTCTGGAGAGAAAACCAGTGGAAAACAGGTTTCCTTTTCATATTGCTGGATTGTGCTGAGCACAGTGCACGTGCTGGGTAGTAACAGCAGCTGCTCAAAGTCACAGTTATCTTGCGTATTACTACGTCAAATCTGTCCTCCTACTCTCTTTCCCATGATGGGGGAGAGAAGGGACAAGAACTGCTGGCTCCTCGCTTTTGAGAGCAAAGTAAGCCTTTGTATGAACGGGGGGAGTCCTTCCTAAATTGTTGACTCCTTTCCAGAAGGATGGTGGCTGTTGCAAAGCTTTCCCCTCACTCCTTGTATCAGCTCCCTATCAGATTCGTGCACATCTCAGTTCCCAAGGTTAAACTCCTCCTGAATTGTACAGTGATTTGTAACTTTTAGAGAGATGATGTGCTTTGAGTTTTTCGGAGTCACCACTCAATATTATGGAAGCAGGTTCCTGTGAGCTTGTTCTAGCAAACACAAAAATGACAGAGATGGAAATGCAGCTGTAATAAAAAGAAACCAGCCTTCCTGAACCAAAGCTGTCTCCTAGGTGTCACATAGTACCTTTGAAGTGCATTTGTATTGTCTGAGGGAAATAAGTTGCTCAGCACCAGTTCACCTTCTGAATAGTACTATTTAAAGAAAGAAACATAGTGAGCTTGAGGTCCCTGTTCCCAAGAAGCAACTCAGAGCAGCAGCCCCTGCTATTCCCGTCCCTTGCTTGAGCTGGAGGCTGCAAGGTTGCTTTTCTCTCCTTTCTTTTCTTAATTTAAACTTCCTTTCTTTAATTCTGGTGTTCTACCCACTATGCCTATGAATAACTCACCATACCTATGAATTCCTCTCTATACCTATGAATAACTCACTGTACCCATGGATAACTCTCTGTGTCTATGAATAACGCACTCTCTTTCCTTTCTCAGGCACACAATGAAAATACAATGCGGGGACAAATCTCAGATCCTCACTGTACTCTGCAATGAAGCAGAGCAGCAGTTTTTCAGGTCTTGTGATGAACACACTTCTACCTTAAAGGACCTTCCAGCTTGCAACATGGTTTTCAAAATGCAGACAGTGTGTTATCAGAGCATTCGCAGTGTGCAAATCCCATCAAATGCACAGTCTCAGGGGTCTTTATACAGATATGGCTGGAAAAGAACACTAAAACTACTTAAAGTTTTCACAAGGGAAGAATAACTACACCAGGACAAAAACATTCAAGAGAAGCTGGAGGTAAACAAAGGTGAAGCAAAAATCAAGTGACAGAAGGTGCCTTTCTGAAGTGGGACTAAAACTAATGATATTAGAAGTACACTGTTTGGTTTGACACTAACAAACCCAACAGTTTTGGTTTCCTTACACAAATATATGGGTTTAATATTTGCATGCATACTGGTTGCACATTCTGTTCTTGCCACACTGTCGTCGCTGATGTTTGGCAGCATCTTTCAGCTCAGTTCAGAATAATCACTCAGAAAACCCAGTAATTAAGATGTGACAAAATGGTATAATTACAAAGAGGAAAGATTTGGGAGCTGAATATGGTCAGACAAACTGGTTGCTTCATTTGTATTCTCAGAAGAGATGGGATCTGGCACAGCTAAAGTTTGCCTCATAATTCACATGTCTTACAAGAGAAGTCAGCTTCACCCTGAAACACTCGTAATCCAGAGCGTTGATATTCTGCATAAATTGTGCACATATTGGTACAACTGTGGCCAAAAAACTGAAGTCATTGACTACTGCAGTAGCCAACACATGAATCTCATCTTACTGCATCCAAACCTGATGACCTTTCACAGCTTCAGGCCCTACCCCAGCACAAACCTTCAGAAACTGCAGTTTTTCCTACATTTCACCCTGAAATCTCTGCTTTTAATTGTTTGACTATAAATTCTGGTAATCCATATTAATCTGATCAAGAAAGGGAAGCGAATTTATCTCTGCCTAACAAGTTATATATGAAAAGTATGGGATCTGTTGACAAATTTATCAGAACAGCAAATTCCAGTGCCCAAGATGTGATTATATTAAAGTAGCTGTAATTGCAACTGGACATGTAAAAATGTATTGAATAGCTGTGACTCTTCCAGAGAAGAGATGGAAAGGCCAGTTACAAGGGCTTACTTTTAAGCCATTTTAAAATGAAGTTCAAAACTGTTGATTACATAGAGGCAGTAAGAAGAAAAGAAAATATGGAAACATAAAGCCTAGAACTTGTTATAGGATAGCTTATTCTTTCAGATAGGTCACGGGAAGCTATTTTCATGTACAGTCATTATCAAGAGATTATTATGGAGGGCATTATTACTCGAAGGCAACCTCACTGCAGAGGAGGTGTCTACCCATTTAAATAGGTCCACCAGCTGTAAACAGAGTGGGTAGTGTGGAAACACTAGAACAGCTTCAGTGGTGTTGGATAGCACAAAGCACATTTTCCCTCCATCAGGCATCTGCAGTTAGTGTGATAAGCAGGAAGCCTGCTCTGCAGTACCATGGTTTTGTTTAAAAGGTTGAAACCAGCAAACTGCCTGTTCATTGCAGGGTGCCTTCCTCCACAGCAGCACAGCAGTTATGTTGCGGAATCAGCTGAATCAGCTTATGCAGTGTAGAACTGAGGATGTGGACAGGCTCAGAAGTCAGGAAGTGTACGTGGCAGATGGATACTCCTCAGAGAAGCTGGGTACTTGCTTGCATCAGAGAGCAGATCCAGAGCCAGGTTTCAAGAAGGAAAGCTTTCTATGGACCCAAAGGGACTGTGGTGGTTTTCACTCCTGGACTGAAAATAGTGCTGGCAAATTGCACAAGAGACTGATGCTTATGCTCATATTGCTGGTAATTCACTAGTACAAAACAATTTTAAGCTCAGCTTAATTGGTCAATTAAACTGGCTCTACAGTTGCTTTTGCATCGTCAAAGCAGAATAAAGCAGCTGGAAGATACAAGGGTTTCGGGTGTAAAACATCTGGTGTACCGTTGGCACTTGTAATTTCACGTGTAATAACAGTTAAGCACTATTAGCCCAAAATAAAATAGTTTCCCTTTTTTAATTCAGTCTCAAAACATTACTAGATAATACCCTATGTCTTTTCATAGAAAAATGGAGGAAGAAAGACGTTATATGAGTAAGTGAGGAAATGGAAAGAGAGATCCTTAAAAGAAGGGGAAAAGAAACGGTTATGGTTCAGTATTCCATTGCAAAAAAAAGGACTAATCCTCCTATTGCATGTTTTTGTTAAAATGTGATGAAAAGAAGGGGGTGCAACATTTTTCTTCTCCTTTGTCACACCCAACTTCTGTCCTATTCAAATACGGAGTGAAAATATTAGGATGACTTTCTATCCAGTCCTTGAGAGCTTTAAAGACATAAACAAACGCATTTTTCAAAGGTCTGCATGAAATCAGGAACTATTCCTCACTCCATTTTGCATCTTGCAAATCAGGACATCGAGGAGATTTAAAGCCAAAAATCTCAACAGGTAGCACTAGTTTTCCATAGTCAGGTGAGAGAACCTCAGACCTCCATCTGTTCAATGTGTTACGTGTTTGTTCCACACGCTGCTTAACTGATCACCGTTTGCAGCCACGAGTGTGCAGTTTTCCTGCAAATTCAGCTGTACTCCTCTGGAATTGAGGTGGGACACGGTGAGAGGCTGCCTGCAGAATGCTCTGTCTGCCAACCACCACCCAGAGCCCTGTGACAGAAGCAGAGCACAGCTCTCCACAGGCTCCAGAGCTCTCTTCTTGCCACCCCAGCCTCTTTCTCTACCCAGCACTCCCATCTTCTGCAGTACCTGCAGCAGGGATCCTGCAGTGCACCAGCGCTTCCCTCTGCACCCGCTGTACTCCCTGAGGACATGTATCCTGCTCTCTAACTAGGGCAGGATCCCTGGGGAGAACAATATGCCATTGCTGAATTGTTACTAGTCACGTGCTCTGGGCAAACTGAGGGCAAACGACCAAGCTTAAATTGTTTCTGTGGGTTAACCCACAGCAGCCTTTTGCCAGTGCCCAACATTGTGCAAAGGCAACAAAACTCATGATGAAAGAAATAAAAAGAATAAAAAAGAAATTCTATAAAAGCGATTGCATGGATTCACAGTTGAGAAATCAACTGGATTCACTGGGGTAGATTTACTGGTCTAGATTAGGAGGGGGAACGTACTTTACTGGTTATAGATTCTTCTCTACCAGCAATCCTGTTCCAGTCAGAGTTTTCACTCACCTACTCCCCAGGTCTATGTTTCAGTGGACCTCACACTGTGCTCAGCTCTTACCTCATGTCTTTACTGTCCTCTCCAACACTGTTCTCCTTCCAGCTTATTTTTCCCAGAATAGTTCAGCCTAAGGCCAACGCGTGCCATGGGAAATTTCAGCTTTAACAGTAACAACCTGACACAATTATAAGCAGCTGAAAACCTTTCAATGAAAACATCACCAAAGCCTCAATTACAAAGCATTTACAAGCTCACCCTGTCCCCAAAGCACTGCTGCACACACATGCACAGCTATACCTACTAATTAGGAAAGAATATAACTGCTTATGTGACAGTAGCAGAGAAGACAACGCTCACAGGTGTTTTACTGATGTATACATATTATTCTCCATCATATGAATACCTTGAGCACCATTTGAAATATTATCTTGTGAATTTGCACATTCCTGTCTTATTTTTAAGGACTAATTTTAAGTTGCATGAAAAGAGGTTCGAAAGAATGCAATGTACATTAAGAAACGAATGCCTTTGCATGACATACCTCTCTTCAACTGAAACTTCCTTCAGCTGTTGATGTGGTTTTGTCCCTTCCATTTCTCGGATGCTTACTGCATAGATCTTTGTGGTATAGTCAATTGCTTTTTCTCTTGCAACATCACTATCATAACCTTAGGAAAATGAAACATAAAATAAACCAAACTACCCTTGTTTCACGGTGGAAGAAGATCTGTACCAAGAAAAGGAAGGAAACAAATCCTACCAAGCTCTCCCTACACTGAGCCTCAGCACATGAACGTTTCTTGCCCACTTCAAGTTAAACGCCTGTGTGAGACTAAATTAAAGCCATGCTTCATACAACCCTTTTTACCTCCATCTTCTTCTGCATCTGTGTCTGATTCTTCACTATCAACCAGCTTACTCTCCTGAATGCCCAGTAATTCTCTGGTCCAGATCATCAAAGCTGTATCAGCACCACCTACAGTCAGCAGCACAGAATCATTGTGTAACCACCGCACGTTGGTTACCTGTGCGCTGTGACCCACGTACTTCTTGAATTTCGCATGTTGGCCCTGTGTAGCACAAAGAATTCACATATTAGCAGCCTGAAGTACCACAAACAGTGACCTCCTTAATTCCTCTCTTTCTGCAGCATCTAATCACAGAAATAAATGCATTTATTACCTTCACTGGATATGAAAAAAGCTTCACAAACCCAAAATCATCTCCTGTAGCTAATAGCGTTCCATCTTTTGTAAGGCTGGCTGCATTCACAACAGTCACGTCACTGTGCATGGGCCAAATTCCTTCACAAGTAGAGCCAAGTACACATGTCCAGGTGTCCCACTCTATTTTCTCTACCTGCAATCAAAATATCCCCAGAAGATATTGTCTTAATACATCAAATGCACACTGGTTTCACACCTATATTTTTCTATGTTTGATATTAACTTCATTTTAGTGGTTTTAGAAACTGTTCACTGTTTGCAGCTTATTAATACAAACTGCTTATCTTCATCCAAAGGCTTAAAACCTCCAATATTCCCACTTTTCCAAGGTAAAGCATAATTTGGATACAAATCTCCTTAAAGATTTTCTGAGCTGCTAAACGTTGGCAGTTTTGCACAAGAATTATGTGTCACAAATGATCCACATCATTAAATCCAGGCCATACTCTTTAGAGAGGGTATAACCTGGATGACCACTCATTACACAGAAAACCAAGGCAGGGGTTGGAACTGGGTGATCTTAAGGTCCTTTCCAACCCAAACCATTCTAAAATTCTATGATTCTATGAAAACAGGTGACTTTTAAGGAAAGGGGTTATGGAAAATGACTGCTATTAAACAACCAGCAATAAATTTAGAGGTACAAGCAGAAGCTTGCAAGTCCTACCATTTACAAAGGCTAGGAAAGATGCTATCCAGAATGATTAAATCTAATTCTATAGTATTTTAAAAGGAAAAGCTATGCCATTTGAAGACAAAAAAATGCTAATTTTCAACAGTCCTCAAAAATAAGTTTCACAGTAAAAAGATCCAATAAGCATAATTCGTACCTCAGCAACTCTTATAATATGCCTTTTCCCCCTTGGTGCTTCAAAAAATAGCTGTTCTTTGGCACCAGAATTGACTTGCAATAACTTTCCTGGGTATGAAATAAGAGTTTATTATGATTCTTATTCATTATTATGAATATTATGAACTTTCTTTTGATTGAGGGAAGAGATTTCTAGGGGTAAGCTAAAGCAGAGGCTTCGAATCACTCTCAGAAGTATCCTATACTCCTGATTCACTGCGGAAGTAGTACTTTATATATTATCCAGCATCCCTAAAAAATTACTGTCTTGCAGCAAATCATGTTCTTCTGATAAGAAATATTCCACTTGTGTTTTCAGCACCATGATAATGAAAAGTAAAAACTATAAATGTGTATGCTTTTAATTTTCATAATCATCCTGCAAGACAGCTTTGCCAAAAGCTAAATGCACTGTTGATCCTGTTTTGCAGTGCTTGACTTGTATACAGTCCAGTTACACACCAAGCTGTCCTTCCATATGAAGTTTACTATACTCATACAAAAGCTGTGATATTACAAAGGTAATCCTGAATGCAATTGATAGTACATTAGATTATCAACTGATAGGAGCTAGTGCAGTTCCAGCAATGCTCTATTTTCACTGGGCTTCTTGCCCTTTTTTACATGAGCTATATGTAGTCAGTCTGTTGCGGTCACTGACAAACAGAAATGCAATATGCCATAGAAGCATCATGCCTTTCCTACCTGACCTGTGTAATGCAGTTTATACAATTTAGTATATTAATCCTTTACATCTACAAGTTCAGTTAGAGTTTCCAATAAATACCATAAAGGACACAAAGAATTCTCAGTTTTCTTATACTTTATATCTGCCCATGCATTACAACCAAGAACTGGCTACTACAGGTAGTATCAGACAACTTGCTATTATTACTTTACAACTGTCAGTAGTCAGATTATGAGGGTTTTAAGCAGGCACACGGTACCAGCTCTGCTGTAGAATGGTTTTCTATTTCTAGCTTAAGAACAGCACCCAGACCTGAATGAATTCTGCCAGGAATTTAGCTCCTGCTGTGGGCAGTGAGCTTGCGCCAAATCTTGGGACTAGCACAACAAGGGAAGCAGGGCTTAGATACACAGGTGGTTCCACACAGAATCATATTAGGTCTGGGAAGGCTTATTTGCAAGAGTTCATTATCAATCCTGCTAGATGTAATTAGCTGTGACAATAAGGCTCTCTAACTTCATTGCAGTGATTGCCATGTAATGATCAGCAAAGAAGCAAGCAAATTGGACACCAGCAAATGTTAATTGCACTGAACCCATATGGTGCTTAACATTGAAACATCATTTGCATTAGTAGCGACAGTTTATGCTAATAACTGGTACGAGAACAGCTTTCTGATATTCTGTTTCACAGGCATTTTAAATCTGTATCTCTGGTCAAACATTTTACCTCTCGAGTCCCAGTCAATGTGCGTGATATAGCTGGATGCACCTTTACAAATGCCAACTCTTTTGCTGGTAAGCACATTGTAAATGTCTACAAAATTATCATGGGAAGCCACAGCCAGGTACTTCCCTGATTCTGTAAAGAAGAGACACTGAGGTTATTAAAGCTGTACATGTAGTAATTATTATTGTTATGCATTTTTACTACTGTAGAGCAACCAAATGCACCAGTTGGGGGTGGGCCCCATTATCCTGGGTCGCATACAACCATACTGACTTGCAAAGTATTTCAATGGAGTACACATAAAGCCAGCCTGCCTTCTGAATATACACTCTTTTGTCTAGACGAGAAAAACAAACCCCAAGATGAACGCTGCCCTTTCACCTGATCTGATTATACCTCGTGAAAACTTTATATCTGAGATCATTTCCTTTCTGTGGTGAAAAGAGACCATGTCTTCAACAGTGTCAGCATTTACCACCAGAAAACTCCCATCATTCAAGCCTACAGCCAAGGCTTTCCCATCGGGAGAAAAGGCACAGCATCGTCCACCTGCAGAAGGAAAGGGGAGGGAGTATCTTCAGGTTTACAAACTTGGGAGTGAGAAAACCATCAATAAACTGCAACTGGAAGGTTTTTAGATCAAGTACATACCTTTTAAATAGATTTGTTGTTTATTAAAACCAATCTATAATGTGATAGGAGGGCTATGATTAATGTTTTACTAAGTAGGAATGTACCTTCTGTGATTTGGTAAGACTTGGAATGTGTTTAGGTGCAAATACCACCTTGCAGCTGTGTTCTAAACACACCAATGTTGGCAAAAATCCAAAACTAAATGAAAGAACAGAAAGGATATCCAGATGGAAAATTCGAAGACTCTTTATAGGCAGCATAATTATATGTCTTTTAGGGATACTACACTGAAAGCTTCTTCATTATACGACTGAATAACAGTTCCTGTCAGGTGAAACACATTTAAAACAGAGATGTACTACACTTCCTCCATTTACTTTTTGCCTCACCGTTATTTCTGACCATACTCTGCCATACAGCTATCCTCCTCCATCCCTGAGTTCACCTGACTCTGTTTTTCCTCATCCAGTTAGAGATCCTGTGCTCTGAATCTGTCACTGAGAATGAAGCATGTTGAATTTCCACCAGAAAACTTCCTAAAGGATATCGATGAATAAATGAAATAAGAGTAATTTTGGGAAGACAGCATTTCAGCACAGCTTATCCAACTTCATACAGAGGAGAGGGCAGGAAAACTGTTCATTTTCAGGGAAGTTAGAATGACATGTAAAGTTCATGTTGCCACTGGTTGTGCTCACTGTGCCGAACATTTTACATTTGTCTTCATAAGGAAACTTTTTAATGTCAGCAAAAATATATGCTAGCCTTAAATAAGTATTCTTAGGAAGGAAAATGATCCCAAGGTCAAGTCATTCCACTTGGAATCCAATGAATATATGTTAAAGTTAATTTTATTATCATTCATTACAATAGATTATCATCCTTTTTCTTTCTACCCTTTTCATTGACTTGACACATGCCAAAGACAGTTCACTTCCTATGCTTCCAATTTCTTCATGACTATGTCCTCTTCCTACCTAATTAATGCCTGTGATGAGCACTGAAAGCAAGGATGGGACTGTTACAGGACCAGAGTGGCATCATGACTATCGCAGTGTATGACCAAATGAGAATTACCTTTCTTGAGTTTCCTCACGGCCAGCATGCGGTGCTGGGATGAGAGCTCCCAGATTCGGAGTGTTTTATCATCACTCACTGTTGCACAGACAGGCAAGAGAGGGTGAGCTGCCAAGCCCCAGACTTCTCCTTCCATATGTCCCTGAAGGAAATCATTGAATATAAGAGAAAATAATGCATTTGGATTTATGTAATACTTTACAAGTCCCGGGCAATAAGGCTTTCACCATCTCCTCTCAAAGAACTTCCACATTCAAAGAGACCTGACTGGTCTGTTTCCTCTGATAACCATCTAAAATATACTTTTCCATAGTCTCTTCCACTGTTACTAGCTGCAATTCCCATGCTTCTAACTCTTTCTCTTCCAGACTTGAAATGAACAAGAAACAGTGATGCCCCAAACAGGACTTTAACCTGAAATCCTAACATGGGCTAATCTGTCTTCAAGGCTCCTGTCATTTTTGAGATCGTGAAGAACTGCTTTGTCCAACATACACATATTCAGTTCTTTTAATCTTCCCTCAGAACTCAGTTTTCAACGTGCCACAGCTTGCTGGCCCTGCAGTTCAAGTTGAAATCATTTCTCATTATTCTCCATCTGGATTTCAGTTTGGTAACTGGTTTTGTTGAGATGGAAAAATACCATTAACAGGAAAAGCGGAGGAACTCTCATCACATCTTGATTACACCTTATGGATTCTCTATTTTGGCTCAAGCGGATGCATTTACAGATGTAATTTTAGATGGATGACAATTTTAACACTTCTCTTTATCAGAAAACTCACAGCAATTGGGTAATTCTAAGGCAATTTTACTATCTCACAACCTTAGTATTCACCTGAAGACGAATATATTAGGATGAGATTGCAATTCCAAATTTGCGAATGAGTTAAATAATTTACACCCTTACATTCAGGTTAGCGAGGCTGTCATGCAGGCAGTGACAATTTGAAAGCTTAGTTTGTGTAATCAGCACTGACCAGAAAGAAAAACACTGAAGAAACAATGCATTTGTAAGAAATAATGTTAATTTAGTCAGTTACAGACAACAAAAAGTAACATGGATTATACCTCAGTAAATGATACATAGGATTTTCTACATACAGACATTAGGGGTAAGACACTAAACCAACACAACATCAAATACAGCAGTGGGCATACATACGATTTGTTTTAACCAAACTTTGCAAAACATTTTGGCTTGAAAAAAGAGATTTCTTTAAACTATAATGTCTACAAAAATCATAAAAAGCCTCATCAGCCTTTGGACTTATTGGACTGTTCATTTTACCTTCAGAATTCTGAATCCACAGTGAATCTCAAAGTCATTTACATAAGAAAGCATCAACTTCTGCCTAAGTGAGGAAAGGAATAGTGGCTAACAGGGTTAATGAAAACAGAAAGGACTGGGAAAATCTCATAATGTCTTCTGTTTCTACAGGGAATATTTTGATATGGGAGATCCATACCATACCTGAACAAGAAGAGTCATAGGACCACTTTTATCAATTTCAAGTATCTCTCCATTTTTAGTTCCCACTAGTATATGCCCATGTCCTAGACTGATGGCTCGAATTGAGGGATTGTCTTCTAACAGTAAACCTGAAGAATACAGAAGAGTTAATTTAAGGTTTTTATTGTGAAATCAAAAAGAGCCTCATATCACCCATAGTTTATATAGTTGATATTACCTATAATTACAATCTGTTTAAAATCAGCACACGTGAGATACATTTGCCTGATCAAACTACTACATAATCCATGGATTCCATTAATAGTTCAAAGGAGGGGAGCTTGTGCTATTCTATACTGTGGCAATATAAAGACTGGTATTTTACCGCTTTAACAGTGCAGTGTACCAGGGGTTCAGCTGCTCCAGCACCATGGATGTTAAGTCTGTGATTAGCTGTGAATGTCACTGTACAGGCTTTCACCTGATGCCTCTGAAAGTACAATTTAACAGGGCTTTCCAGCTCACAGGGACCTTGGTCTCAGTACATGAAATGCGGCCAGCTGAGGCAGCTAGCTGCTAAACAGAACAGGCTTTGGAGCAGCGAGACTCCCAGGCTTGTGACATTCCTTTTAAAATCATTTCTTCAGTGAAAACAAAGCCAAATGTCATGAAATAGAAGAGGAGACAGCAGAGCAAACTAGAAATAGCAAAGATTGTGTGAAATGCAACTTGTAGCAATCCAAACAGAGATTCCAGTGCAGAGTAGTGAGTAATATATTACAGTTCCCTTTGTTTTCTGGTAAGTTTTGACAGCTATTACTGCCATTTTACCAGCCTTCCTGCATATAGTCCTTATTAAAACACACTGAAAAATAATACCTTTAGAACTAGCAGATAGTGCTGCTCTTTTAATAGCGTATGTCTTCAGACATCGTTCGAACATATCATCCCACAGAGCCACGATTCCATCTTTTCCACCAGTTACAAACCCCTGTGTGATCACAGAATGGAAAGACAGACAAATGCCAGTGCTCATAGGTTAACATTTAAAAAGACATGCCCAGGGACAGTATAAATTCTCCTCTGCATTTTATTTATGTGTTGAATTAAAAATGCTGGAGCCTATACCTATGGAAAAAATACAGAAGGGGATAAGTTCAGAGAGTCGCTTTTTTTAGGGTTATAAAGACTTATAACCCCGCAGATTGCACGCTATTGTAAGTAGTAATGCTGGACCATAACGTTGCTCTGCATGGGAAAATAAGCTATGGAAAAATACGTGCTTCATCTTCAGACAAGTAGATAGTAAAATAGTTTCGCTTAGCAGATGCTTCAAACTGAGTTCTAATAACGCATAGGAACCAATTATTTGATTAATACCCTCGGTAGATTCTCTTTATCTGTGCCAAGTGAGCGTAAAATACAGCACAAATAACTAACCAAGAAAACAGGAAGGGAAGAGGATGTGCAGAAGATGGAGTGCCAAGATCAAACAGAAACACTGATGGAAAAGCTGGGAACAATCAGCTAGGGCCAGAAAGGACTGAGCTGCAGGGATTTTAAGTGACCTTGATCTATATTCTTCTCCTCCTGCTATACTTTCGAAGTTGAAGCTACAGCCTCAAAAAGGATGTTCCACTATCAGCATTTTCAAACTGCCAGTGGCAAAACTTCGCCCCAACCTCATTCTTGTGGTGTCAATAACATATTTTGCCATAGTTCCTTTTAAAGATTTCCTGAGACAGCTTAAGAAAAATACTTTTGATATCTGGAATAAATAACTCAGAGAAACAAAACCTTTGGATATTCAAAGTCTTGATTCCTTAAGATACAGTGATAATACTATTAAAAATTCCTGTTTCGTATTTTGGAAACTGATAAGGCAAACATATTTTTGGGATCAGGTTGAAGAGGCAGTGAATGGCTCCTGTTACTCTCCTGGGGTTTACAAATATGACAATGACAAGCTTGAGCATATTCTCTCTCAGTGAGAAATAAATGCTGCATATTCCCAGGTCAGAAAGCTATTGGTCAGATAGCAAGGACATATGGTGCCTACAAATAAATGTCTATCAAATAACAGAACTCATTAATATTGGTTTTGGGATTTTAATCACATTCAGATTCATAGAATTCGACTCGCTTTCTGCTACGGTTTTGATTATTAAAGCATCTTCATGCAGTGTTAATGCAATGTAGCACCAGATGCTAAATACCTTATCCAACGCGTGCATGGCAAATACAGGTCCATCATGGGCTTTCACTGTCTTCAGCAACAGAGTATCCTTCCAGATATAAATGTCTCCAGTAGCAGCACCAGAGAAAACCAGATCTTCTATTCGCCCGTATGAGACACTCATCATAGTTTCCAGTTTTCCAGTAGTTCCAAAAGTTCCTCGTTTTGATGTAAAGCCTCCACCTGCACCATGAACAAAAGGGATCTGTCTGGGTTTCAGTTTGCAGCCATAGTGCTGTGAAGACAAATGTCCTGACCCCATCATCCCCTTTGATTATCTGTGATAGAGTAGATCAGGGAAATACTGAAAACAGAGTACACAAGGGACAAACATAAGAAAATCAATGTAGTAATGACAGTTTTGAAGCAGCACAGACTTTATTTTTCAGACTGTTCTTTCCAAGCAAATGGTAAATTTAGTGAGGAATTGTGTAAAAAGGATTAACACAATGGCTGGCAGAATAGCTTTTGCACAAAACAGCCTGCCAAGCTCCTCACAAGCATTTTCTCTTAAAGGTGACCCCAACTACACATGAGATACTAGAGGTTCGTTTTACTTGTCCACTAGCAACCTGGCAATTTGGCAGCAGCTTTGCAGAATAAATGGCAGGATCTATGATTTGCTGCTGTTTTGATAGTCAGAGAACCAAGTTGCCACAGTGTTACTTCAGTTCAGAAAGCAGGAGTAGCTGTATGCACCCATGAATTGAGTACTTCTAGATTAAAACACACATGTAAGTACAAAATGAAATAGCAGTGGTGTCCTTTTGTCAAGCCACCGTGTATTTCACAGTGAATACCACACCGAGAGTCCCAATGAGCAAATCTTAATTCAGAATACACCATTTTTATTGCAAAGAGACTATACTTTGAGTAAGACACTGCTTAATGCAAATTCCTGCACTGGAATTTAGCAAGCAGCACTGAAAGTGTATTTAATCATTACAAAAATAACCTAAACATAAAATACGCAGGGAGAAATGTAATTTTTAATCTGAGAGCACCTAAACCTCTTGAATGCTGTCAGGTATGGTGTAAGTATAGGAGCTTCATAAAGCTACCTGATTTTGAGTTCTGTTTTTAGCTGCCCTTGCCCTGCCAACCTTACATGCAAAAGATGCTCTCCAAGGTCTTTTGACCAAGTACTCATGTAGTGTCTATACAATTAAAAGTCATGAAGAACAAAAAGTCATGAAGAATAAAACCAGCCTCAATCAGAAACCAGCTTTCTCAGTCTGACACAAGTCCAGACCAACAGCTACTTCCCATTCTGAATATTTCGCTTATTAGTCTGCAGAATCTTATCCTGTTTTTAAATAATGGAAAATACACTTTCATTTTTCATTATTTAGAAAAGGAAACAAATCTTATGTGTCATACAGAAAATAGATTACCTTGATATCTTGATTCTTGTGATACTGCGCTCTGAATTTTAGCCCAAGTTATTGTGACTCAACTTCTGCAAAACACCCTATTTTTCATTTCTTTTCTGTTTTGCCCAGTCACACATTTCAAGGTCCATCCTCAAACCTGCCTGCACTGTGAAACGTGTTCTTCCATCTCTGGTGACGGAAAACCAGCTCTATCTTGAAACTGAAGGGATGCAGAAGTGTCCCCACAATACCTGAAGAACAAACACTCCTGTTTCCAGCAGTGGGCCAGAGGCACCTATGATTTGCAGCTACCAGCTGGTGTTTTCACAAGGGTCATAATCTGCCCAAGTGAGTTACAGGACTGTGTGTTTTCTGTGAGCCAAGGATGCTTGCTCAGGAGAAAGCCTTAATAGTATGAATAGAGCTAAAGAACAAGTAGCTGGAAATGTCTTTCAAAGAGAAAGGACTATTGGGACATCTGCTGATTCAGAGGTAGGTTTTTATCCCTCTCTTATTTTGGCAATTAGAAAATTGCTTTACAAATAAAACAAAGTCTTAAACTGAGAACATAGTGTTCCTGTATTGAAAGTATTGACAGTATCAACCAAACTACATATAAAATATTCAATACAGTACCTGTTTGCTGCCAAAACTTGATGTGCTTCATCCCAACTGTGACTAGCTTGTCTACATGGTGTGGATTACACTTCACTACAAATATTTTATCTTTATGGCCCCTGCAATAAAAATGAAAAATGAAAGTACATAGTAAGAGATGACCTAACATTTCAAATTGTTTTGTTCTAAATAGGCATTTCATTGTATGGACTAACATGGTCTTTAACAATGAGAATCTTGTCATCATGACTAGCCTACCTCTGGTGCAGTTATGGGTCTGTAACACAGTGAGGACTGGCAGATGACCCACAGAGGCTACGGCCTCATTATCCCTCCCATCCTTACCCTATCCCATAGAAAGTAGAGCATTGTGTTTCTGATCTGCAAGAGTTTAGCCTTTGAATCCTACAGAAAACTGGGGAATAAAGGTTGTCTCCCCCTGAATTGCAGTTCAAATAAGTCATGATGAAGAAGCAGGCTACAAAGGTCAGTGCAACTAAGAGAAGGTGTAAAGGGCAACATAAATATTTAAGTGGGTAAGAACTCAATAAATACTGTAAATACTCAGTCAAGAAAAACAAGGAAGTGTTTCACACACTGTGCTTCAAGACAAGAACTGAAACCCCAAATTATATAATTATAGTTTAGGTAACAGTTCATTCAGCAGCACATACACCTTCTTCTAATTCAGTTCTTGGGTAATTAAACTATTCTTGTTGGAGTATGTGTTTATGGGAATTTGTAGTTTAAGTTTCAGCATTGCAAAAGGAGTAATTATTTATATCTCGGTGTTTTATAGAATACCAAAACCAACACTCCTCAGCTTTTCAGTATGTATTTCCAGGTTTTGCACTGTGACAATGACACTTCCATCTAACAGATTTAGTAGCTCTGGAAATCACAGGGTTCTGATACCCTCCTTGGATTCAGTGTTTTCTTTAGGTGAATCAGCTAGATGAAAAACAGCCCTTTACCCCTTTGACACCTGAAGTACATCTTGCAATTCCTTCTTCTTTTGTTCATCTACTTTGCTACAATAATGCCCAGCCTTTCAGATCAGGCCAGTTACACTGCTTCTGGAAGCGTCTATCATGCAGGCAAAATGTACCGCCCAGAGTGCAAAATCCAACTAACTGCATCCCAGTGCAGAAGTCCCCGTAAGATGATGAGAGGATGTCTGCATCTGTGGTAGTATGAATAGCGCTAACACACGCGATCTGGACGGTACATTTCTACTCTGATTTCCTTTGTGCCCTTGTGTTCTAAGGAGCCAGCACGGGATGTTTGCTCTTACAGAATGAAGTATCAGAGCATGCTGTTCATTCATTTAGATTATAAATGCATTTGACAACACCCTCCACAGCTCCCTTAGGGATTGCAATCCACTAACACGAAACACTGGACCAGCAGTGCATCAGCATATAAGGCACAAGAAGCTGGCAAGGGAAGCTCAGATACGTCTTGATTCTGAAAGCTACACTTACTCAATAAGGATTTTAATGAAACTAGACAGAAGACTGTAGAGCCAAGATAGGGAAGCAAGCTGTATAATTTATCCAGGATGCAATTACAACAAATAAATAACAGGATATTCCGAACATTGCAACAGGGAAAGAAAACTGAGAAGACATGCAGAAATAAATTATCCTAAAAAGATTAAACAAAGAGAATATGCATTAGAAACAAATATAACTCCAGAATAAACATAGTGAATGTTTGCATACAGTGAATGTACACTTCATTTTTCAGAATTACTCCTTTAGATGAATTCTTCTTGTGGGTCTAGAGGATTGTAAGGAGATGTCCTATTCTTCTTGTCTGCAAAGGTCATGTGAGGCTTACATCTAAAATTCAGGTGTAGACCCTCCTGTCTTGCTTTTTGTCTCTCTCTTTGTACGTCTTACTGTGCCTGCCAGAATGGGGGACTTGCCTTTAGGCACTTCTAAAATATGAACAATAAATTGGAATATTTTAGAAGATAAACTCTTTCTTTATGCTCTCTTTCAGGACTTGAGTAGTTTCAAAATAATAGGTTAGCAACCATAGTAGAACTATTGGGTACATGCAGCTTTATACACTGAAAACAACCTGAGCACTTAATCTTCTATCTGTCCTGTAAGCAACACGAGACAGGGAGCCATACAGCCCGTCATCACCTTGTTTTTAAAGCTTAGCAGGTCTCTGTGGGCATATATGTGGTACTTCTTTCATTTGTGTCATATGAAGCACAATCTGTGTGCAGACAGTGACACCAGGATTGCAAAGCAAAAGACAGTGTCACGTTTTCCAACACAGACAACACCGTTGCTAAGCAAACCCCACACCAGAGATTTTAAGCAGGATCTAAAATCTTGCTGCCTGATGAACGGGATGTCTGAGACAACATGATATAGCTGATATAGACCATGGTACCCACACACTTGGATCAAAGAGTTTATTTCTTCGGTGATGATATACAGCAAACAGATAGTCCTGCAATGAGTTTCTTCTGGAACACAGAACCATAGAATAGTTAGGGATGGAAAGGACCTTAAGATCATCCAGTTCCAACCCCCATGCCATGGGCAGGGACACCTCACACTAAACCATGCCACCCAAGGCTCTGTTCAACCCAGCCTTGAACACCACCAGGGATGGAGCATTCACAACTTCCCTGGGCAACCCATTCCAGTGCCTCACCACCCTTACAGTAAAGAACTTCTTCCTCATATCCACTCTAAACTTCCCCTGTTTAAGTTTGAACCCTTTACCCCTTGTCCTATCACTACAGTCTCTAATGAAGAGTCCCTCCCCAGCACCCCTATAGGCCCCCTTCAGATACTGGAAGGCTGCTCTGAGGTCTCCACGCAGCCTTCTCTTCTCCAGGCTGAACAGCCCCAACTTTCTCAGCCTATCTCCATACAGGAGGTGCTCCAGTCCCCTGATCATCCTCGTGGCCTCCTCTGGACTTGTTCCAACAGTTCCATGTCCTTTTGATGTTGAGGACACCAGAACTGCACACAGTAGTCCAAGTGAGGTCTCACGAGAGCAGAGTAGAGGGGCAGCATCACCTCCCTCGACCTGCTGGTCACGCCTCTTTTGATGCAGCCCAGGATACAGTTGGTTTCTGGGCTGTAAGTGCACACTGCAGCCGCCTCATGTTCATTTTCTCATCGACCAACACCCCCAAGTCCTTCTCTGCAGGGCTGCTCTGAATCTCTTCTCTGCCCAACCTGGAGCTGTGCCTGGGATTGCTCTGACCCAGGTGGAGGACCTTGCACTTAGCATGGTTAAACTTCAACATGTCACTATATAATAACAAAAGTAAATTATCTTTTACAGGCACTTTTTTGCAGTTATACTAATAATTTATACTGACCTGTACTAGACCTTACATAGTTGCTGTCAGCGTATGAAATTAAGTCCTTGCCTTTCTGAGACACAAGCCCATGCTTGTATCTACATGGTATAGATACATGGTATCTACACAACTCCAGAGGTACATTTGGTTTGCCCAAGGGTAAGACAGAAAGAAGGTTCTCAAACACTTTGATTCTTCTATCATATACAACTAGATTAGTATAAATCCCAGGGGACATTCATACTTGATCTAGTTGAAGATGTCCCTGCTCACTGCAGGGGGCTTGAGCAGATGAGCTTTGAAGGTTCCTTGCAACCCAAACTGTTCTATGATTCTGTGGTAAAGAAGATTTTGCAGTTCAATATTTTAGAAGGAAAAAAGCAAACATGTAGACTGTAATCCCATCCTCTCCCCAACACTGGTCCCTTCAAGCAACTGCAAAAGCTTCTTCACTCTCAGGTTATTATCTAAGCCTTCAGTTAGTAACTGCAGAGAGTAAACATCTCAGAAGCAGCTGACTCAGAAAAAGGACAAGATCAGTAGACCTTGCAAAATCTACTTACATTAGAGGAAACACTTTTTGCTTTTTAGAAAGTGATCTGGATATGTGCACTGATGGAACCCAGCATGTTGTCAAATGCATAAAGGAATATATGACATCTCTGATGACTTCTGCCCTGAATCAGGACATAAAACTGAGAGAAAATATTAACTTCACTTGAAAATCATTAAATGAGCTACAATGTCAATGTTGCTACCTAACAGAAACGTCAGGGATCTCTCGACAGAAGTAGTTCACAGGATTTCCAAACACTAAGCTGTACATCCCAAGGTTTCTCATCTCGATGCATTGCTCTGAAACACCATTTGGTTTGCAGAGAGGCATTTTGTTTTTTCCTAGAAACACAGTAATAAATGTGGTTGGTACTATACAGAAAAACGTAACCATGAGGGACATTCATTCTGAGATGCATTCTTACCTGGTTGTTGCTAATCATGGGGGACACTCATTCTGAGATGCATTCTTACCTGGTTGTTGCTAATCGTGGGGGACACTCATTCTGAGACGCATTCTTACCTGGTTGTTGCTAATCATGGGGGACACTCATTCTGAGACACATTCTTACCTGGTTGTTGCTAATCGTAGGGGACACTCATTCTGAGACGCATTCTTACCTGGTTGTTGCTAATCATGGGGGACACTCATTCTGAGACGCATTCTTACCTGGTTGTTGCTAATCATGGGGGACACTCATTCTGAGATGCATTCTTACCTGGTTGTTGCTAATCATGGGGGACACTCATTCTGAGACACATTCTTACCTGGTTGTTGCTAATCGTAGGGGACACTCATTCTGAGACGCATTCTTACCTGGTTGTTGCTAATCATGGGGGACACTCATTCTGAGACGCATTCTTACCTGGTTGTTGCTAATCATGGGGGACACTCATTCTGAGATGCATTCTTACCTGGCTGTTGCTAATCATGGGGGACACTCATTCTGAGACGCATTCTTACCTGGTTGTTGCTAATCGTGGGGGACACTCATTCTGAGACGCATTCTTACCTGGTTGTTGCTAATCATGGGGGACACTCATTCTGAGACGCATTCTTACCTGGTTGTTGCTAATCGTGGGGGACACTCATTCTGAGATGCATTCTTACCTGGTTGTTGCTAATCGTGGGGGACACTCATTCTGAGATGCATTCTTACCTGGTTGTTGCTAATCATGGGGGACACTCATTCTGAGATGCATTCTTACCTGGTTGTTGCTAGCTTTTCTCCTTTTTTCCAATCCCAAAACACAATGGCATGATTATCATCGAGCCCAACAGATGCCAAACATTTTCCATCAGCTGTATAGAAGCAATATGTAATGTTAAAGGTGCTACAGCTTTAGCTGAAACCAGGCAATGAACAAAACAAATGCACCATAAACTGAATCTCAAATGACGTATTGTAAATGAAGCAAAAGGCTACGAGAACTTAGGGTTCAGATTCACTGATGGCCTTCAGTTCCTAAACCAGACTGCAAGCGGAATTAGACAAGTGAACTGAGACAGTCGATCTGCCCAATCTTTTAAGATGACCAAGTCTTTATCTGTTGACAGTTTTATCCATAAATATGATAGCACCAAAGTGAATACCTATTGTGTGATGACACATCAAGATTTCACAGAGCACTCTACTAATCTGAGACCCAGCCTTCTTCTTCTTAACCAAGGTGACTTTAATATGATATCACCCTTATCAGAGACACATCAGGTTGTGCTATAGGTGACAAAAAGTTTTTCTGCTTAATTACATCCTTCTTCTTATAAGAAGGACATGGAGCTGTCGGAGCAAGTTCAGAGGAGGCCACAAGGATGATCAGGGACTGGAGCAACTCCCATATGGAGACAGGCTGAGAAAGTTGGGGCTGTTCAGCCTGGAGAAGAGAAGGCTGCGTGGAGACCTCAGAGCAGCCTTCCAGTATCTGAAGGGGGCCTATAGGGATGCTGGGGAGGGACTCTTCATGAGGGACTGGAGTGATAGGACAAGGGGTAAAGGGTTCAAACTTAAACAGGGGAAGTTTAGATTGGATATGAGGAAGAAGTTCTTTCCTGTAAGGGTGGTGAGGCACTGGAATGGGCTGCCCAGGGAAGTTGTGAATGCTCCATCGCTGGCGGTGTTCAAGGCCAGGTTGGACAGAGCCTTGGGTGGCATAGTTCAGTGTGAGGTGCCCCTGCCCATGGCAGGGTGGTTGGAACTGGATGATCTTAAGGTCCTTTCCAACCCTGACTATTCTATGATTCTATGAATTACTCCATAGAACTACTGCAGAGTTCACCAGACTGAGCTTTGGAACCAGGTTCTCACAGCTAGGCTGGGCTCACTGTATTTAGTGACTGAGTTCTATGAGAAGCAAGTCAAGAAGGAGAAGGGGAATTACAGAAAGAGGAAAACAGTTCACAGTTGGATGAATTAGGCCTAGATGGAAGGAGTGCAAGAAAGCAGGGAGGAAGGAAGGTGAAAAATAGGACAGGAAACCAAAACCAAGTTTATTAAAAGTTAAATACAAGTTAAATAGAAACAAACAAGGAAACACAAAGTTAATGAGAAAAGAGACAGAAGAACTATTCTGTAACAGTTTTAGTGAGATAAAATGCTATAATGATAGCTGATATGAAAGGTAAATATGCAATAATGTGCACTGTTTAAGAGGTATATTTGCATGTTTTGATGACAATTGCTTTTAGGGTAACTCAATTATGTAAATGGAACTTGTTGACAAAATTTTGCTGCTAAGAATACAATGTCAACTTTATTCCCTTGAAACAGGAGGTTTTATGCACTACTATGGACTATACACTCCAATTGCTATCTACAATTATAGAAGTTAAATTAGCCACCAGAGGGCACAGCCAAACATTGCATGAATGAACTCATGATCTTTGAGTCATAACTTCATCAGAAGGGTCCTACAGAAGTGGTCCAGTCCTGCACATGCTTTCAGTAATGGCCAGTAGCAGGTGTTTTACCAAGTGAGTAATGGCAGAGAGAACTGGGAGTACAGAGTCACCTACCAGGTCAAGTACAGCCAAAAAAGGTTGGGAGTTTTAGGTTTCTTCCTTTAAACTTCAAGAAGGGTGACCTGAACCTAATTTAGAAATACCTATTGTTAACACAATGAAAACTGCTTACACGAGACCAAAGCAGCACTCTGATCCCATAGTGAGGCGCATATTTGCACAACTATCTGCTCCTCTCTATGCCAAGAATCGTAACTAAAGCCAGCCAGGAATGCAACGTGTGCATTCTCAGGATCAGGTCCTAAAGCAAGGCTGTAATGTCAGTAGTGGCTACTTTTAAAAAGAGCTTTAATGTTTTTGTATGGATTTATGTCCACAGAATATGTAGCCAGTTTATTCTTTAGGCTTTCATGGAGGGACACTGATTCTGATACATGAAGTACATCTGTACAGGAATCGAATAGCTAAAACCCATAAAGTATTTTCTAAATATATGAGCATTTGTTCAACTAGGGATCATGATCAGAAGTGTTTTAACATCCCTGCACATTATGTCAATTAGCTCACCCTTATCCATTTTCCCTTCTTCTGCTACCATATCTACCTTCAGAGCTTGGTCACACACCACAGTGGATCAGCAACATCACATTTGAATTCCAGTTCTTGGATGAACACCAAGACTCCTCTTCTGATAATGGAATATGACTCAGTTCCACAGACTTATCTTTGTGAAAGTAAAACTTCTTTCTCAAAGTCGTGTCTCATAACTGTGATCTATGTCCTACTCAATTCTTACCACATTTCTAGAGGAGAATATGAAATAAATTGCATCTAATTGAAAAAAATCAGATAGGAAAAAAAGATAGTTCAGGTAAAGTAATCTAATTAAAAAAATAGAAAAAGGGAGAATGGATTTGTAAGCACTTCTAGAAAGATGCAGACGTATGTAAGTCACCACCATATGGATGATGCTTTTCAATGCTGAGCACAGGATTTACTCTGAGAACTGAGACAACTGAGGTCATCCATCTCAGAAAGACAAGTAGGAGAATTTGTCATATTTACTTCTTTAAACTCACTAAAATGTGGGAATTGTTAGCAAATGGGAAGAACTGTCTGAGCCTACAGATCACATTTCCATCTCATGCGTACACTTCATGCCATCATTCTGCCTGCTTTTAAATTATGCCACCATGTAGGCAGCCACCAGACTCCTATCTGTACACTTGGTATTATGGATTAGCCATCACAGACATCAGTTATTGATCAGTTGACAGAAGGCCCATGACTGCCTTTACTACACACAGCAGTGTCATCAAAACTGTCAGCTGTTTCAACTGTTATCAGAACACTTTCTATGTAGAATTTGTAGTGGTTGTAAAGTTGGCTGGCTCCTCAAACAAAGATTTCATCAGAAGCATTGCTTTTTAATTAAGCATTTAGATCAATGTAGGTTGTGGCTTACCTGAAAAATCCAGTGCACACACTCCTCTTTGATGCTGGCCTTTGAGCAGTGATAAACACTTCAGGGTCTGTGTGTCCCAGACGTGAATAGCAGCATCTCTTCCAACCTAAATCAGAGGTTAATTGGAATATCAGCTCAGAGGAGTTCAAAGCACACCTATAGCAGTAATTAGCACTATCACAGCTTCAAAACACTCCAGTGGTAACTACTTCAATACTTGCCTTATTTTATCTTCTTCAAGATCTATTTTCTCTTTGAGAGAAATATCACTAGCCAGTCTCTAAATCATCAGCATTTGTTATCATGTTAATGGCATAATTTATTATCATATATGAATATACTGAACATATCAGGTTCAGTACCAAATATCTGTAGAGTGCCCAACATAAATCAGCCTTTATCCGAGTAAGGCTTTTGAATGCTACTACAGTACAAAAATACCAGACTTCCTAATGAACCCCCCAAATCTCCCAGGATGTAGATGAAATACGGCTCCTGCATTTTCCAGATGAAAGCAGAGGTTCAAAGTGGATGTAAGACTGTTTGCAAGGCCATAGCATGAGATTGGCAGTTCTCCTGTTACATAGGAATGATTTAATAATCATGTTGGATAGTTTCCATTCCAGTGCTCCTCAGCTGTTTGGGAGGCATAGAGGAAACAATACACAGCTTACCCATATTTAGGAGGAAACACTATACTGAAGGACAAAGAGAATCATGTCTTTCCTAATTACATATTGTAAAGGGAATTTATTTCTGTGTTTTGCTAATGGTAATTTCTAAACACCCACCTGTCCAGTAGCAACATAGTCTTTCACTGGGTGAATGCTTAAGCTGAGGATGTCATCATCATGACCAAGATACAGCCTCTGAGTGTGTTGTTGCCTGTTATATACAACAGCCACAGCAGCAATGTGATACACTACTTCTCCAGTTTGTGTGTAGAACAAGTTATTTCGACAGTCATAGCCCCTGTAACTGAAGTAAATACAAACCAAGTTACATTAGAATCAGAAACAAAGAATGATTTGGGTTGGAAAGGACCTTAAAGCTCATCCAGTTCCAACCCCCTGCCACAGGCAGGGACACCTTCCATAGAGCAGCTTGCTCCAAGCCCCTGTGTCCAACCTGGCCTTGAACACCACCAGGGATGGGGCAGCCACAGCTTCTCTGGGCACCCTGTGCCAGCGCCTCAGCACCCAAACAGGGAAGAACTTCTTCCTTATATCTAACCTGAACATCCCCTGTTTCAGTTTGAACCCATCACCCCTTGTCCTATCACTCCAGTCCTCAATGAAGAATCCCTCTCCAGCACCCTTGTAGGCCAATGCAACACTTATGTATTGAATGTAACATTTATGCATTATTTATTACATGGTTACAGCACTGTAAACTTCTCTTGTTCCTTAACAAGTACAACTGAATAAAGGAAATCTATGACATCACAAAAATTGCCCACAGTAATAATGACAAATCAATTGTAGGTAAGCACTGAAAACTGCTTTGCTAAATACTCTGACGTGAATTAACACTGCTAGGATGTTTTAACAGTCAGAAAGAAGCCCAAATATTATCTAACATTACTCTACCCATGTATAAACTGCAACTTCAAGCTGTCATCAGGTGCTCGCTCTCTTTTCAGGAAGGGCACAGAATGGTTTCTCTCTTTACTTTGCTGTTTCAGCTGAGGTAGGTCTTCTTTGTAAACCTGAAGAATAATGATTAAAGTTAATTGCACATCTCCAGTTTGCTAAATACCTGTGTATATGGATGAAAGTGACTTTCCTTTAACTATTAATGTGATGCTCAGTAGCTACAACATAGAGTAAGTTGTGTCCTACAGAACTTCAGTTGATAATCAACTTTTTCCACTCAGTGAAGCCCCCTGAGTGGCCCAGAACATGAGTCTGGAACAGCAGTAGCAGAATGTGCTTTTTCTAGAAGATTCCTGTGTCACTTAGTGAAAAGCAATTTAAATATTGACTGGATCTCTTTGGTGTTTTTTAACTTCCCTGTACATACTCAAAGCTGAACATAATGAATTGATTCTATATAGGGATGATAGTGAAATATACAGTAACCAACAGAACTTAAGTGATTTGCCATGTCCAGAATCCTGATGTTGAATTCCAGCTCTGTAAATATACAAAAGACATAAAATACTGTACATTTAAAACTTTCAGGAATGCTGAAACTCTGTGGGGCTGCTAAAGATGTTTGAAGCATCTTCAGAGCTGTGGCACCAAACAAAATCCATTGTAATGCTGAAACACAACTTTATTGTTTGTCTTCTGTGCCTACCTTTGTTGGATTTTGCAGGACAATGAGATGGCCATTTCCACATTTATCTACCTGACTACAAAGATGGAATATTGAATTTTTACAAGGAAAATGCTGATATAAGGAGCTGAGCTTTTGAAATGGTAGGCACAGAGTCTTAACATTTTGTGTCTGTGTCTCATATGTGTTGTACTTTATCCTGAGCGTTCTCATCCATTTGCTTTTGCCCCTCAGTATGCTACTAATGAAACAGATTATGATCATCATCTTCAAATGCACCTCAAAATATAGAATCCTCTATACTGCTTCATAAATAACATCAAAAAATCCCAAACCAAAACCAATTCCCAAAATAAGACTGTTTTTGTTTCCATGTGTTTCTGTAAATCATTTCCTTCACTAAAATGCAAATACAGCTTATGCTTGGGGTTGTCTCACACTTCCTGTGTAAGATTCTATTTAAAGATGCTTCTAGCTCTTTCATGCATTAACCTGCCTGGAATATTGCTGTTTAACTCCCTACACCTATTTTTGCACTTTTAGGTTTTAAACCCAGATGTCCTTTTTGACACATAGACAGCATGGAGGAGAGTGCTGCCTGATTAGAATACAGATGGAAAAACAGGAGAAGAAGGAGGAAAAAGGGACAAGCGCTCTTGTGAATCTCAGAGTAAAGGAGAGGGGAGGGAGAAAAGGTGACAAAACCTCTGTTTCATTTGGCAAATATGATCCATCTCTGAAACGATCTCTGATCGATCTCTGAAGAGGTAAAATAAGCTCTAGCAGAAGGATCTATGTAACTGGATTGCAGGATCTAGCAAGCGAGGTGAAAAGATAAAGGATGGTCCTTGGCTAAAGCACGGAACATTAGAAGTGATCCTTGCATATTCTAGAAAGCAGATCTATGTCAGCCATTAAATCACTCAAACCAACTTGAGCCAAGGTTATTGTGCATTTTTCATGCTTAGTACAAGATTCCAGCTCTGGTCTGAGCAAATTCTGACCTTTCACCATTGCAACTGCTAAGGTAAGAGAACGAAGTGACAAATAATATCCTATTCATGATGGCAACAGGCCCTGAAAAATCAGGTTCCAGATATTTTTAAGTAGAAGCAAAAGTCAGACAACAGCAGAATTTGATGTTACTGTTTCTTTTCCTTCAAAACAAGGACAACGTCACCCTTCCACACAGCAAACTGTTATAAAGATCAGTGTTTGTGAAGCACTCAGTATCGTGAATGGAATGCAAAGAACCACAAGCAAAACCAATTCTTCCTCCAGAGACATGCTCGAGCAATGTGCAATAAAGGCAGCTGACGAATGGAAATAGATTGAACAGTTCCTTGTTAGATAAGAACTAAATGTTCCATACACCAAATGAAGCAGAAGTCCTGCAGAAATGAGTAATCACAATCCATGCACCTAAAAAGGGCAGAACTATGTTTTGTTATGGCATTTTCTACACTTGATGTAACTTTGTGACTTGAATACTGTTTTCTAATGTAGTATTGTGTAATTGTCCTGATGCAGGTTGGGTGAAACCTTATGTCATGGAGCAGCAGAGTGAAGAAGAGGAGCCAGGAGCTGAGCATGATCACAAGGCCAGCCAAGAGTGTGCCCTCTCAGAGAGGGAGCAGTCCCACAGTGACAGGAGCACAGCAGATTTCGGTGTCTGTAACCAAGTTCAGGATTGATCACCAGCCAAGCCCATAGTGACAAAGCATAAATCAACCCTGAAGGATCAGGTTGAAGAGTGAAAAGGCACATTACCATTCCTGAAAAAAACAATGCAGTAGAGAACACTGATTTGTGTTCTTCTTGTCTGGAAGCAATCTATCTTAATTTAGCTCAGAACACAGTGGTACCAAAAAGAAGTGCATTAAGTGATCACTAGAAACCAGTTTTACTTGGTTCCCATAAACCAGGGGAATTTTAATTCTTGGACATTCTTGTCCTTGGCAATAAAAGAGATTCTGTCACAAATAACTCTATTATGCAGGTTTCGAACTCAGTATTAGTATTCTGCATTGAATATGTAGAAGTCACACAAAAAATCCATGAGCTGTATTCTACAAACTAGGATTCCAAGCTTAATTGGCCTGAAAAGTCATCTCTACCTGCTATTATGGAAATGGGAATAGCAAGAAGATCTCACACAACCTTGTTTATTTTTGGTGCTTTTTAAGATATATTCTTTATTCTAACATACAGTAGTACATAAACTGTTTTTTCTCCAAACTCTTTTGAATTCTCATCTCCAGCTAAAGCAAACTCCGGTTTTATGCATACTGGTTGCATAATCAGCTGGATATAATCTTCTTAGCCTGCTGAATTAGCTGCAAGCTTCTTTTACTTTATGGAGTAGTCATGATAATTGTCAGGTATTTGGCACAGTGTGTGAGTTTTACTCACCTGGCGATCGTAGTTGATTTGAGCTTCCTGCTCAATGTCAGAATCTAACTCTGGCACATCAGATAAATCTGAATCTGATTCTTCACTGTAGGAGTCAACACCACCCTCTACATTAAAGATAAATACATAAAAGTCAGTCCTTTGAACACACAGAATCACAAGAAAATAGTATGTCATGGTTTTATATAACTTAAACTACGGCAAAGCAGCATTAAGAACTTTGGAAGCTTAAGCAGCTTGTAAGTATCATGGGGCTGACTGAATGTGCCAGGTTTCATTTCTGTTTCTCCTGTTTCAGTGCCTGGGGCAGGAAGGTGGCAGAGAGAAGTACAATAACTGAGGAGTTACTGGTACATTTCCATCATCTGAGAAAATACTGTTTTCTTAACAGGCTTTGGAGCGAAAACATACAGAAGTGGTAAATAAAACCTTTCAGTGTGATCGCTGTCTGCGTTTAAATAGATCTGCTGCAACAAATCTATTTTACAAAGGTATTTTACCAAACTGTGGAGGCACAAGTTTGCCCTTTTGCTGCAGGGAATCCAACTTTCAGCAAGTGCCACTCCACAATTCATCTGGCTACTGTACAATGCTGTTAAGTGTCATGAATGGAACAAGAAAAACATTCCCAAGTGCAGCTATCACATATATATATGAAATTGCATTGGAAAGAACAAGAATTCCTCAGACTTCTTAAGGCAAGTCAGACAGCTAACTCTGAGAATTTATCTTGATCTAGTAATCTCCTATCTAAATGGCTTTTATCACATTGATGAATACTACCTGTGTACTCCTAGACATACAGTACTGCAGCTTGCAGAACAGTTGCCTGAAATAAATGGTTGTCTGTGAAAAATGAAGTATCCCAAACATGCCGAGTATAAGTAACCCCAAGGAATTAATTCAGTAAAAGGTTTTTTTTACCACTGCTGCGTTCTATGTTGGGTTTATTTAATAAACCCTTCAGAAGAGATAATTTTTACCTTGTGGAGATGTTTCAAGGATGCCATTTGTTATCCCTTCTGGAATAAACCGCCACTGGAACACTGAGTGATCAGCACCTCCTGTACTTAAAACCCACTGGAAATCATGGGACCAACGGACATTGGTTACATGTGCTGAGTGGCCAATGTACTTTCTAAATTTAGCTCCTAAAATCAAAACCAGGACCTTCAGTATGCAAGAAGGAAAAAAACCCACAACACTGTGACTAATACAGTTTGTTTTTTAATGGAAACACAGCCAAAACACTCTTATGGAAACTGAAGACAAAATAATACTGAAATGCCTCTGGATATTCTGATGCTAAAAGTTACTATAACGTAAAACTAAATGGCGTAAAATAATATGAATGATACATTCACTTCAGTTTTCAGAAAAGTCTTTAAATCTTGGCAGGAAGTACCAGATACACATTGGCTTTAATTGTCACCTTCATGGCCATTACTGCTAATGTGAACTATACACATGTATTACGTATTGTACTACCAACATAAATTCAAATTTACTATCAGACAATACACTGATATGATATCATATGACTCACGGAAAGCCAAAAGGTTGTATTATTTAGTTCTGTTGGCTTTATGCACGTTACAGTGCAGACTCTGAGGAAATGATCTATGCTTACAGCCTACTACAGATGTGAACCAAATAACTGACAGTGAAACCCTTCTAAGTTTCTGCAATAGTTACTGGCACAAATGTGGACAAACTACAGTAGTGCATCTGATGTGGATACAAGTTTGAAGTGATGTGAAGTCTGAGTCAGCTTCTGAAAAATGAGAATAAGCACACACGAAACTGTATGTTCTCAGCAGTTCTAAACCCAAGCACATACACATTGGAAGAAAATTGCTAGATACACAGAGGGTTAAAGTCTCATCTTTTATGCCCATAAATACTAATATGAATTGTGTGCACACTCACTTGAATTGCACACTAAACCTGCCATTAGAAAATATACTGATATGGTATCAAGGTCAATACTGCATTCTTCAGAAATACAAAATACTGTCTTACCTTTCTTTAGGCATGGAAATCTGAACAACTTAACCAGCCCAAAATCATCTCCAGTCACTAGCACTGAGCTGTTGTAATTTCCATCCACAGAGTTGACATCTGTAACGTTAGTGTATTTTGGCCAAATTCCACTCACTTCAGATCCTATCACACAGGTCCATGAGGCCCAGTGAATTCCTTTGACCTCATCTTTGCTAGTTATGTGCTTCCCAGCTGCAAATATCAAAGTGAATAGTCAGTTTAATCATTCGTTTTCAATAAACTCCATTTAATCAATTTTATCTTTGTCTTCTTACTGTGATTAGTCTATAAACCTCAGTAAGTTGAAAATATTCACAATTTTCTTTAAATTACTATAATATTCACATTTCATTCTGAGGGTGCTGAGGTGCTGGCACAGGGTGCCCAGAGAAGCTGTGGCTGCCCCATCCCTGGCAGTGTTCAAGGCCAGGTTGGACACAGGGGCTTGGAGCAAGCTGCTCTATGGAAGGTGTCCCTGCCCGTGGCAGGGGTTGGAGCTGGAGGAGCTTTAAGGTCCCTTCCTACCCAAACCATTCTGTGATTTGTGGTATTTGAGGACATCACACATGAGTTCTACTGAAGCTGCATATAAACAAGCATAAAAACATGTTATGTAAACTCATTCAATTTATGCAGAAGTAAACGCAGAGACAGCTTCTGCTTAATGCAAGCTGAAGGTGGATATGTTCTGTGAACACTGATTTTAAAAACAAGCAGTAGATACTTATGTAAGTTCCACTCAAGAAACTCCACTTGCAGGTTGTACTATTTCTATAATATTTTTGTTGTCCTCTTTAAACCCACACTGAAGTTTACTTGCCCATGCCAGGAACCACTTGTAAACTTACAGGGCATCTTGTAGAACAGCCTCTCTCCTGCCCCATCATTGGTTTGCAAGAATTTACTATCCACAGACCAGTCAATGTGAGTAATAAAACTCATAGATTTGTTGCATTCCCCTATTTTTTTGTATCTCTGAGCCACGGCGTAGATATCCACTGGGCCATCATTGGAACCCACAGCAAGGTAAGAGCCATCTGGTGAAAACTTCATTTCATGGATCACTTCTTTTCGGTCTTTAATGTGAACCACCTCGGTCATGTCTCTGCAAGAACCAACAGTGAAAACGTGAGCTGTGAACTGCAAACTTGGGAACAGGCAATCAGAAATATTTAAGACAAATATGAAGACAGAAGCACTGAATAATTAGTACAACAAAAACCAGATTGCACTGAAATCATCCTTTCTTTGAGAAGTTCCTGTTGCTTTCATTGGCTATAAGCATACTTTTACAGCACAAGGTAGAAACAGCTTTACCTGCCAATGATGTTCTTCATTCTATTCACCTCATTTTACCTGTAACATAGTTAGCTGTCTAGTCTAAACGAGACCAGACTTAATTTGGGGGTTTTTGCACAGGCACTGGAAAATGAGCTCCTTCTTACTTAGAAGGACCATGTTGGAAGACACCCATTTCTCCACATTAACTCCCATATTTTGGGGAGACAGGCAAACATTTTAGATTAGAGGCCAACAAATAGACTGGCAAAGTTAGATACGATCCATCCCACACACCATGACTAGTTAGCTGGTCATGGTGTGTGGGTTTGGGGTTGCAGCATGACCACTGCCATCACCCAGCAATGGAAAAACAGAGAAGTGACAACACCTTGCATGTGCCTCTGACAAAAATCAAACAGTTACATAGTCCATTTAGATAAATATTCACTTTTCCCTATCAAATTACACTTGATATAACCCTCTATCAATCAAAGAACCAAAGCCTGTAATGCCAGTGAATGCAACAAGATTTTTGCAAGTAGGTTTCCCCAAATTCTTAGGTTATAAGGAAAGAATTAAAACTAAATTAAAATAAAATCTTCCCCTGAGTTGGCTGAACATGAGCCAAGTCTCAGTTCCATTAATTCAGAAAGACAATCCACACCAGGTAACACATTTGGGCTATAAGAAAATGTTGGGAGGAAGAGTCTTCTGTAGCTCTCGTGCTGCTGTTACTCTGTATTTTAAGCTTTTAAAATACTTCTCCTTATTTCTGCTTTAATTAATTGTTGGTAGAAACAACTTTATGAAAAGACTCAAATCTATTTAAAACCTAATAAAGTTTGTTAATATAGCTTAAAAATGCTGCGCTGTTCAAAGCAGAGTCCTGAAAGGAGAATCATCCATAACTGAAGACAGAGGTTTATGGCAGATGCCAATATGAATGGGAAGGGTAGTGTTACAGATGATCAGGATCTCAAAAAAACTAACAGACGAAGCTTGTTAGAAATTTCTCTAAAAATGATGAAATTCCAGAATGTCAATAACAGCAGAAATTTTGTTGGGAAAATTCTTATTTATTCATAACCATTTTTAACTTCAAAAAGTGTCTCGGGGGAAAAAAACCCAAATCAGTTCTTAGCCCTGCTAAGAGCTACCAGTTACTGCCAAAAACTGGTAACATTAGTCAATTAGGAGCGTGACCAGCAGGTCAAAGGAGGTGATCCTGCCCCTCTACTCTGCTCTCCTGAGACCTCACTTGGAGTATTGTGTGCAGTTCTGGTGTCCTCAACATCAAAAGGACATGGAACTGTTGGGACAAGTCCAGAGGAGGCCACGAGGATGATCAGGGGACTGGAGCACCTCCTGTATGGAGATAGGCTGAGAAAGTTGGGGCTGTTCAGCCTGGAGTAGAGAAGGCTGCATGGAGACCTCAGAGCAGCCTTCCAGTATCTCAAGGGGGCTATAGGGATGCTGAGGATGGACTACAGGGACTGTAGTGATAGGACAAGGGGTAACGGGTTCAAACTTGAACAGGGGAAGTTTAGATTGGATATAAAGAAGAAATTCCTTAATGTAAGGGTGGTGAGGAACTGGAATGGGTTGCCCAGGGAAGTTGTGAATGCTCCATTGCTGGTGGTGTTCAAGGCCAGGCTGGACAGAGCCTTGGGTGACATGGTTTAGTGGGAGGTGTCCCTGCCCATGGCAGGGGGGTTGGAACTGGATGATCTTAATGTCCTTTCCAACCCTGATTATTCTATGATTCTATATTGTTACTGAGAAGAGCAACACATTCTCTGGTTTATTCCATAGATCCAGATCCTTCCTGGCCAGGAAAATGTGAATAAATACCCATGTGGTTGAGTGCATGATTCAAAGAAAATGACAACGAAACACATTGGCATCACCCAGTTTTACTGGATCCTGAGCTGCAGATTTGTCACCCCATTGGAAGGTCTGTCACAGGGAAGGAGCAGATGGAAAAGCAATTGCATTGAGGGCCTTATACAAGGAATAATGCTGGGTTTATCATTATCAGTCTCCACAAGATGAGTGACTAATAATGTTAGTTATTAGGCAAATTAGCAACAACAAGATTACTGTGAGACAAAGAAGATTAACATCTATAGAAAAACAGTAGTTTTTGAAAAGGATTTTGTATTAATATGAAAAGATCATTTAAGTTTTGCTAAAGTCATTAAAGCAGTAAGTTTACTGGAGATTTCACAGATCCTCCATCAACTACAGGCTTTCTCTCCTATCACCTAGTAGTTCCAAATGTTATCAATATATGCTCACCAAATATATGAAGTGATGTTAAGGAAGCAGTAATCTATTCCAAGCATCAATTAAAATAGCTTGTGTGTTATGAAATCACACTGTTTTGTTCAGCTGCTTCACTCTTATGGCCAACTTTATGTTTTACCTGCTCTCGTGTGTCTTCCATAATAGCATTCAGACAGAAAATGCCTACTGAGTAAGACGCATTCATGCAAAAAGAGGCTTGTCATCTCATGGGAAAAGCAGAATTCACATATATCTTACAACTGCTCAAAAATGACTTTCTATCACCAGTTATTTTGCCTGGAATCCATTCTCATGTAGGACAGGAAATTACCTGTATGATCAAGGAGATCTGTCTCAAAACTGTTATCTCAGTTATGTACTACTAAAACGAGAAAGTAACGTAAGATTTTCTCCTTGTACCTTACTCGAAGCACAATGAAGGAGCCATCCTTCATTCCGAGTGCTAACTGGGATCCATCCGGACTGAAAGAGACGCTCCTCACCGCTTCTTCCATGTTACAACGGGCTATCAAGGCATGGTCAGCCAGACTCCATAATCTGCACCAAAGGAAATTGGAAGCAGTAGCACATTTTTCCTGACTGCACAGTATTTCAATAGTATCAAGAGTAAAACCAAAAGGTGTAAGTCAGTTGATAAAGGCCCATTTGCATGCACACCTTGTATTAAGATTTTATAATGAGTTCCTTTCCAAGCATAGAACAAGGATAATGTCACTGTCTTGAGCATGCACACCTAAAATAAAACTACAACGTAGCTTTTAAAACCTCAAAACTCTATTGATCTAGAAGAGAAAGAGGATGCAGAATGAGTGCCTGAGTCAATACATGGACACAGCATTCTCTGACACTGGCACTGAATGTCTGGGCAAATAACATCAAATGAAGTTTCCAGACACCTTCAAGTGAAGCACCAGCTTCAGATTCTTTACTGGACCCAGTTCTAGCAGGAACAGCACCTCAGACCTGAACATGCAGCCTGGTCTAGTGGAAGGTGTCCCTGCCTATGACCGGGGCTTGGAACTGGATGACCTTTAAGGTCTCTCCCAGTCCAAACCAGTCTAGGATTCTGTGATTCTATGTACCTGTGATAGCGGAAGAGAAAACAGGGTGAAGCTAAATCACATCATCATTTGGTGTTACCTCTGGACTTTACTTATCTAACAGAATTCCCTCAGATGAATAACAAAAAATGCAGTTTCTGTAGACAGAAAGGGTCAGAGCAGACCAGACTGAAATCTTCACTGAAACTGAAAGCAATACTCAGAGAGCAAAGCATTCCAGCCATGGGGAACATCTTGGAACACAATGTCATAACCCTGGACGAATCAGCAGACAAAACTGCATGCTGATTCACTCATTTACATCATTGTAAATAACAAGAATCAACCAATAAATTATGCCACAAGATAGAGAAAGGCAAATCATGTCCCTGCAGTTTTAAGAAGGAATGGAGGGAGATCCCTGATCACCACAAGCTGGTTAACCTGATCTCAGCAGAATGCAAGACGGAGAATTAAATAATAATTAGAAGTACGGAAGAAATTGCATAAAACCCCTTTTGAGGTAGAAAAATTAAGTCATTAACACCAATATTTTGAGGACGGTGTTGTACATCTGATGTGTTTGTAAAAGATGTATGAAATATTCGAACAGTAGCATATGTGATCATTGGCTGAACTCAAGCAAATGACAATTTGTCCAAGAAGCGCAATGTGACATTGGATGAAGTTCTATAGCAAGCTTTACAGAAAGAGACAGACAGGCTGGCTGGAAGATAGCATTGACATTTCTAGGTACGAGCTTTGGAATAGTGACATTTAATATTCTCACTAGACACTGACACAGGAGATGAGAATGTTGATGCGATCTGCTATGGACAGCAAGCTGGGAGGCACTGTGAACCTGGAGATGGATTTATCCTGCTGGAAGAAACAGAGGTTTCCTGATGATGAAACAAAGAACCATGGAATGAAACTTAAGCAAAGCCCACAGTTTCAGAGCCTTATGTCTAGCACTATGCTGTATGGTCAGTGGAACCGGCAAAAAGGAGGAAGATCTCATGCTGTTTTTCAATTACAGAATGACTATGATAGCTGACAGAGTTGCAGACAGGAGAAAGGAAATCCTGGGTGCTATTCCAGGAGGTACACAAAAAACAATAGCACACATCTGGCATGTTCTTTATGAATTATCCAAAGAAATTGGAATAAAACCAGGAACAGATGCAGTGAAGGATTAATGGGATGATTAAGAGAAGGAAGATTGTATCACATCAAAGGAATTTAATTTTTATACCTTAGTGAAACAAAGGCTAGGAGGGGGTAGGATTGCTTCCAAAAACACACCAGTAAGATAAAGGAGAAAAAGTTCAATTGAAAGACCATGTTGGCACTGGAACAAACAGCATCAACAGAATGTGAATATAGCCTGAGAGAAGGAAGTTTCTGTCCACCCCAGCAGTAACATTCAGATACAGCCTTGAAGTAAGAGGAACAGGAGAAAAAAAGTAAAGCTGGAGTCTGATAAATTTAGTGAAAGGATGATAGAACTTGACTGCCTGCACTGAGAAAGGATGGAAATCTGTGACCTGAGCATTTCCTTTCAAGCAGAAACCCTGTGGGCCTTGTCATGGTAAAGTATTAGGATCAGTCTAGAATCAACTACCCTGAACAATGCTGGTTTCCTCTTAGGCAGAGAGAATTCAAGGATGAGAAAGAACTTGAAAGGGATGAGAAAGAACTTGAAAAGGATGAGAAAGAACTTGAAAAGGCTTCTCTGTTCTTCCTGGGGAACAAAATGGATGTGGGATGCTGAAACTGTTTTCAAAGACGGAACAGAAGTAGGATCAGATGCAAGAATCTCAGCAGCCTTGCGAGGCAGAAGCTATGAGCTCAACACAATGAGGAACAAACCAAAAAGGATTTGGAAAGATTTCAAAGGATATGCCAGGATAAAGTCTGCCTCCAAACCGTTGCTTTCCCATGAATCACTTTGTCCGATGCATTAGAAGTGTAACTGCAATACACGGCAGCACAAGCAGAATAATTGCAGGCTCTCAAAAACGGAACACACCACTTTTTGAATCAATGGAAGGGTAATTCCAAACATGAGCTTTTTAATTTTATGAAGAAAAACAGAAGCATTTTGCACACATGCATCCATTTGTAGAAACAACTGACAAAATAAAAGCCTTATCAGAATAGAAGTATCTATCCTGGCAATATACTTGTGCACACTATTTTGGGAAGAGTCAGAGAAGTGAACTATTTCCATGTAAGAAGTGTTTGCATTTTCAAATAACACGTTTCTACCATTCTATGACAATTTTCCTCTGCGTTGTTTCAAGAACTGACTTTATAAAACCCAGATGGGCTCATGAAACATCATTTTATTAGCCAGTATTCCAGACTTTCCTGCCACCTCTCTGGCAGGGGAGTTTATTTACTGGAGCACTGACTGATTACAGCCTCCCAAGAGGGTTGCTCATACCCTCTTCATTTGCAGAAAAAGCCATAGCTGATGACAAGAGCTTTACTGCTGCTGCTCCATTCAACTGGCAAAGCAAGGCTCCACACAGAAGTCACAGGTATGAATATTCAAATGCATTCATATAAAGCCAGGTTTCTAATCAATCTTCTCACAGATGCAGGAATAGAGAAGGAGACCATTCCAGAAGACAGTGCAGTGGAGAGGTTCTGCCAAAAGAGCAGCTACCTGTGGCCCTTCAGGTAGGTGTTCTAACACCACATTACAAGAAGACCTATGTGACGTCCACTGAACAAATGTAATAACTGATTCTTGTGGCTCTTTGCATTCAGATGAGAATGATGGGTTTTTCCTGTTGGAAGAGGTGGGAAGCAGGCAGCTTTCCTAGTTGGTACACTTGTGAAGTTTAAAATGCTGTATTTGGCTAGAGCCTTCTCTCAGCTGCACGAGGGAAAGGCTACAGTAAATCCCCTTAACTTACAGAGATCCTTTCTGTTTAGACATCTCAGACATGAAAATAAACTGGCCCACTAAATACTTTCATTTGTAAAACAATTTAGATTTATATTATATATAGCAACGCTTTTCGAAATAATGGGATAACCAAATACTAAGAAAACTTACACAGCGCTATAGAAACATTCCTCTCAATGCAATTTGGTTATTGGCGGGGGGAGAGAAAAGTAAGATCCATAATCCTTTTATGGACTTTTTTATTCCTCACATGAAGCCACAGTACGTAAAAAATACCTCTGTCTGAACTAGAATTCAAATCCCACATTCTCTAGTGCCTCAACTGCTAAATGAATGTGTGATGTAGCACAGTAAAATACCTGCAATGTTAACAAAACCAGGTATTTTATACTTGCATATTACTGCTGCCTTTTGGCATTTCATAGAATGGCAGTGTCCAAAGGCAGCAGTAATATAATAACCATAACACTGATAATAATCATAAGAACACCACTAATGAAGTCTGTATGTGTGCAAAGAGCTTGCCTGCAGAGTCTTTCACAGACGGGCACAAGTTTATTCCAGCACAGTTTGAGCCAGCAGTACTTCTCCCAGCTCCAAGCCAGAGCTAAGTTACCACTAACCTAGAGATGAGCCCAAGACAAGAGATCCAAAGTCTTAGCAAGGCTTATTAGCTTGAGGGCAGCACAATGCTAATCCCAGTTTTGCAGCTTGTTTCAGAACTGGCTTGCATCCCACCAGAATGCAGGCAGTGTGAACTTGTGCCTATCTATACATCTATGCAGACAAACTCAAGAAGAAGAGACTATTCATGTGTTTTACGAACTGAAAGAAATCATACTAAGGTGTAGGAAGCAGGGAGATAACATGACTGTAGTGAACAGCTAGCAGTTCTATTAGTTTCACACTCTGGGTTTTAATTACAGTTAAAAAGAGATGAGGGATGGCAGGAACAGGGAATCAGTGCAAGTAAAATGAAAGGAAAGGGAAAAAGAAATTCCAGCTGACCAGCTTCCAAGCAGAGGGGAATCATAATGTGGAATCTGAAGGAAAATAAATGAGAAGCTGTATATATGGTAGGGGATTGATTTTTCCCAAGTGGTAGAATCCATGTGTTTCTGAAATAGGTTGACTAGATGTCCATAAAACTGAAAAACTCCTTGGTAGCTGCCTGCGGTTGATTTGAAAAGATGCAACCAAATTATCTAGATAAGGTGAAAAGCTGCCATCACCCATCTGGCATTGGGCTGGAGAAAAACCTGATGGAGGGGTTAGAAACTAGGATAGCGCGGTAGGAGAAAACACTAATGAGGACATCAGGGGTACCAGAGCTTGCGATACCAAGCTGCCATGAACACCATTGTGTGCACTGTGCTGCAGGGTAAAGGAGGACCCACAGCCTGAGGAAAGACTCAGGAGACTACCAGAATAAAGCCAGGTCTCTTGCAAATTTCTCCAGTCCCCATGGGTAGTTTTAGCAGTCAGGAAAATCTCAGTCTCTTAAATCACAAGTAAATAATTAGTCATGAAGGGCAGTGGCTCTGCTCAGCTGAGTTAACACACGCAGCTGTGTGGGTATGGGAGGACATCATTACAGTGAGCATCTTAGCCTAATCTCCAAACTTTACTGTAAAGTCTTACTGTATTAAAAGTGCTTAGGTTTTTTTCAGAGGCTTATCAATTTGCCAGATTTTAACGGGGACAGGAAAATACCAGCCTTGACCTGGTGACAATTTCCACAGATACATCCACAAAACCCGTGCACAAAATCTCAGATCTCTGCTACAAAGCCCTGAGGCACAAGCGTTACAACTGAACATCTCAAAGACCTTCACTGGGGCACATCAGCACCTTTTCACTGATCTCATTTTGTGGCATTTTAACTGAATTGGCTTTAGATCAGATTTTCTAACACTCTAGGCTGAGGCAGACTCCTGCTGTGTAAACCATTGGTCAAAGGTATTTAGATTTTAAGTTTATTGCCAGAAGTGGGAAGTGACCATTCTCCACTGAGATACCTACCCCCTGCTATGCAGAACAGTACTTATAGCAGACTATATACATCCAGCAGGTTTTGAACACCAATTCTGATCACTTTTATACAATGTGTGGAGCCCAAATATGAGGGCTGAGGAGAAAAAGCAAAGCTGCTTTTTCCCTCATGAAAAACATGGCAGGAAAAAAGCTTAATGGGGTCTTAAAATGAAGAAATGACAAATCAATGTGAGCATGAATGAACAGACAATAAATAAGATCCAGCCTTACCGTACAGATCGATCATCACTGCCTGTGACTGCTAAAGGCTTCTTTGGGTGGACTGCCAGGGCCCAGAGCTCCCCTTCACAATGGCCCTGCATGATCAGCATGGGTTTATCTCTCTCTCTTACCAGCACCTCAAATATCTCACTGTCCTGTGTCCCTGCTAAAAGCCTGTCTGCTTTCCAGCAGACACTTCGGATGGACAGACCTGACAGGGGACAGAATAGCCTTAGATTAATGGCAATGACAAGACAAAGTGATAGTACAGTGAAGACCATTGAGACTTCAAGAGTTAATTTATAGCCACTGTTATGTTTTCACACTGAAGTCTTATAATACATCACAGATGATTAAAATCTCAAACCAGTTCTGTTAAATCACCTTAATTTACAGAGGAAGAGAAGGCTCAGCCCTAGGAAGGTGCTGAGCGTCTCATATTGCTGCTGCCAGTTCCTCAAGGGATCAAGCTCTCATGCTTTGTGTAAACCTTGGGAATTTACTTTAAAAAGCAATTCAATTTCACATGATTTAAAGCTGCAAATTTTGGATGAGGCAAGGTTCCTGTGACTGCATCTGGTTTTGTTTTGTTCCTTTCTTCAGTACTTTTCTTTGTTTCACATTTAGATACAACGCTGAACACATTTTTAATGGTGAATCTAAATGCTTTGTTACCACACTTTAGTCCCAGCTGATTGTTAAAAAATAAACCAAAACACCCAAAAAGCCCCTGAGCAAACAGGAACTTGCTTTGTGTGACTTCCACAGCTTGATCTTATTCCACAAATCTGATCCTATCTTTGCAGCTGGAATGTTACTAACTCAGGCTTAGAAACAGCCTCTTAGCAGGCTGAGAATTTGACAGCATCCTCTGGTTGACTCCCAGCAGAGTTTGTCTTTTCTGTTCCAGGATATGAAAATTAAAGTCTGGGTAATGGCTCTGGATGCTGTGAGATGTGAATGAATGACAACTCCATTACTCATGTAGGCAAGGTCAACCATGTCACCATTTGAACGCCTTTTGGAACCAAATACACAATGCAATTAATGGTCACAAATAAAATACATTCATTGCAGGCATTTTGTGCCATCTCTTGAGAAAGGCAAATTAATCTTCACTTCTTGTCTTGTACATTTCCAGCACCTTTTAATTTTGAAAGCCATTTTGTGTCTTAGCTAAATTTACACTGAAGTTATGACTTATATCTTCTTCTTGATACACACCAAAGGCTACACACATAATGAAGTTTAGATGTTAAGTGGAAAATGGGTATTGTTAAGTTTGAGAATACAAAGTACATCTTTTATGTGGGAAACGTAATATTTAATGTGACATACTGCACATAAAGATATCTATTATCAGGTTTTTTTACTAACATACGTGTATATTTTACATATAAAACCCAAGCCTATGGTCAGATTGTTACTGGTGATGCAGCCCATTTAAAAAGTGTTTAGTATCCTTCAGTACAGGATGACTGATGAATGAGTACATGGGAGAGGGTGAAGCCTTCCTGGCACCCTAGAAAGACATTTTAAGTCTGAAAGCTGAAGCCTTTGCAATCTGCTCTAGTGGAAGCTGTCCGTGCCCATTGCACGGGGTTGGAACTGGAAAAGCTTTAAAGTCCCTTTCAACCCAGAGCAGTCTGTGATTCTGACAGAAGGTCATAGGTAAGCTGTGAAGGCCAACTATTGCCTGGAGTTATGAATGTGCTTAAACTAAATTCTTTACTACTTTTGCCATGTAAGAAAGCAAAAAACCTTTATTGACTGTCTCTCAGCAATATAGCTGCTGTTACAGCGCCTGCTTCTACCCATCTGCTCTCATCCACGTATTCTGTATCCTGTAGCATTTAGGAGATGGTAGAAATAACAGCATTAAGTTAGAATCACTCCATAGCATTGAGAATTCACCTTCAATAAGCCATTCCTTCATTTAGCTTCCATCAAGATCAAAATCACTACTTAGGCAACCTGTAGAGGGATAGCTAGGCGCTTTCTGATGACAATGTGCTAGAAGATGACACCTTTATGAATACATTAAAGCTCTGGAATGTAAGTTATAATTCTGAAGTAGTAACTTGCCACAGAAGATAACTACAGTCCATTACAGTAACTGATGGCAGCTAAAGTCTGTTTTGTGCTGTGTGTGGACACATCCCAGGCAGTGGTGAGAGCAATAAAATTGTTTCTACTGTGGTCTCACAAATGCATGGGATGAAGTGATTCTCCCTTTCAGAATCACTTCACAAAGACTCGAGGATGCTGAAGATGCACGTTTCATGTGTGAGCACTGCTTTCTCTATGCTTCCCTTCACATATGCCATTCTGACTTCTATTAGGAACAGACTGCCTGCAAGACTGGCATTATCCAGCATGACCCGTCTCACCCACATGTACAGGCTTATTTCTCCTTAATTTTTACACAGTATTTCTAAACTCATCAAACCTGCTGTAGATCATAAGGTACTGCCACTGTTCTCTAGAAATGGGTGTTAAACATTATGATTGCAATTATTCTACGGTTCTATGATTCTGGCCACAAAAACTTGACATGAAGCCAGAACCACAAAGGGAAGAGTACCAGCTGGGTGTCTCCAACAACGTTTTGGAGGGCTAAATTCCAGTTCACACTACACAAGGCAACCTGGTGGAGCAGCGTTCAGCTAAGGCTGTGCAGTTTCCTTGTTGGATGAGCCTAGACCTTGCAAACCTATGCATTTTGCAAGCATTAGAATCATCAGCTCATTTGGTTTAAGATGAAAAACAAACAGAACGAGCTTGTTACCAGCTCACAGCCAAAATGTCCATAATTGACAAAGTAAATTTTACCCATTTAGTGGCATCTTGACTATTCCGATGGCAATTTTAATATGAAAACTAGGTCTAAAAACGTAAGTTGAGAAGCAGGGGAAATTAACAATTACCATTGCAAAGTTGGCTGCCAAAAGTGCACAAAGCCTACTGCAAACCAGCAGACAGACTGCTCTATTTTCACTCCAAACAGATGTGTGTAATTCCCAGAAGACTAAGATCTCGTTAAAGCATGCTCTACAACCTATGGAGATTATAAATGCTCTGAGAGTCTAATCATAAAATCAAGTGATGACTAAACTCATAGGAAGCATGAGTAGGTTCAATAAATATGATGGTCAAGAAGTTAGTAACGTTCTATGTACTAATATTCCAAGTGCTACAATTCCAGATGGACCTAATGGAGTGCTCAGATGCTTTGAATATCAGGTTCCAGAAATCTCGATTAGTTAAATGAATTGCAATTAATTAAGTTAAAGATTGGCTAATTTTATTCTCTTATCTTCTTGTGTTTGATCTTGTGAGACCTCACTTGGAGTATTGTGTGCAGTTCTGGTCTGGTGTCCTCAACATCAAAAGGACATGGAACTGTTGGAACAAGTCCAGAGGAGCCCACGAGGATGATCAGGGGACTGGAGCACCTCCCGTATGAAGATAGGATGAGAAAGTTGGGGCTGTTCAGCCTGGAGAAGAGAAGGCTGCATGGAGACCTCAGAGCAGCTTCCAGTACCTCAAGGGGCCTATAGAGATGCTGGGAAGGGCCTCTTCATGAGGGACTGCAGTGATAGGACAAGGGGTAACGGGTTCAAACTTAAACAGGGGAAGTTTAGAGTGGATATGAGGAAGAAATTCTTTCCTGTAAGGGTGGTGAGGCACTGGAATGGGTTGCCCAGGGAAGTTGGGAATGCTCCATCGCTGGCAGTGTTCAAGGCCAGGTTGGACATAGCCTTGGGTGACATGGTTTAGTGTGAGGTGTCCCTGCCCATGGCAGGGGGTTGGAACTGGATGATCTTAAGGTCCTTTCTAACCCTAACTACTCTATGATTCTATGATTCTATCTTGTTGTATGTGCATGGTGGGGAGCAGCAACTATAAGCATCCTCCTGTTTATACCATGGCACATGGATAACTCTTCAGGCCACATCATTGTCAGAGAAAAGAGGGAATACAGATCTCAAAAGTGAATGCAGCCATTAAGTAAAAAACCCAGCAGTATGCAGACATTTACGCTTCAAATTAAATTGTACCCATTATCTAGATGTGTGAAAAACCATTAAAGTAATAGCTTGTTACCTTTGTATCCTTGTTCAGTCTCCCTGAGATCAATTTTAGTAATTGGTTTGAAATCAGTGTCCCATAACCGAATGCAACCGTCTCTCCCTCCAGTGGCAAAACCTTCCTCACAAGCATACATACTAAAAATTCCAGCCTGTTAACCAATAGTACAACAAGTTTTAATGCTCTTTACAATCAAAATAAACGCACAAAACAAATGTTTATGAACAGACTCTTGTTCAAGGCTAGAAACTGCTAGGCAGCAAAATGTTGCGCATCCAGAAAACCAAACAGCAAACACGGGGATACTTTTATTTCAAGTGCTCCCATTTCAGTGGCTGAGGTAGGGATTTTTGTACACGCAGCAGAAACATAGAACTTTAAATGTGATTTAGTTAATATTGCTACAAGGAGAATTAACTAAATAATGGAACACTTAAAGTAGTTACCCAGAATAAGCAAAACCAAGCAAACAAGCCATACAAATATTCTTACAGGTGAGGAGGTGACTGAGATAATCTTTCATGATTTCAGTTCAGACATCAGTTGGAATCTGGCAGGAACTGAAACAGTGTCAATTCATTCTCTTCACTGAAAGGCAAGTTTCTGTCACAGTCTGAATTTCTTCCTCACTAGTGACAAGGCCTCGTGATTGATGACTGTGCTGTACTACACTCTAATAGCTCATGGAATGAATGCTGATTCAGTGCTCTATTAGGAAAACCTCTTGGTTAGGAGACAAGCTGAACTGCATGGAAATTAATAAAATGAAGAGAAGACCTCTGTTTTCAAAGTGGTTTTGTTCAATGTCTTAATAAATTAGTATTGGAAATTGGGCAAGAGAATGCATATTAGCCATAATTTATAAGAATGAAACTGGACACTATAGACAAAGAGATTCTATTTAATCATTCTAATGGCTCTAAATGAAGTTCTGCAAACAAAAGTTCGGCAAATATACTACAGTATATACAAACATACTGTTTGCCAAAGGTATTCCAATGTTATTGCAGTTGCACATTACCCCAACCTGGCAATTACACAATAGCGCTGCAGGTAAGATGTCCCACTGACTGCTTTCCTAAATGAGGGATTACATCTATAAATAACAAGTACTCTCCTGAACACTTAGAGATGATTTGAAGAGCTACTATGAATCTTGATGCCCTGTCAGCATAACCGATCTGGGAGGTCAGAACAAACTGTTAAGTTTGCAGTCCTCTTTCTAGAAAGGTTTTAGAAGCAAACTATAGTGACAACTGTTTGATTTCACATCACTTTTCCTTTTGTATCAAACCCCCATGCTGGAATGCCGCTAGCCACAATCACATTTAAAATAGAAATAGCCCTCAAACACATTTGAAACAAGATGTGAAAATCCTGCTGTGCCTTTGCTGCAGCAGCAAAGACATCAGTATGTTATATTAGACTGGTTAGGAATCTAACATGATCCTACACATCCCCCTTTCTCAGTAATTACAAGTGCTCCAAAGTGGGGGGTGTGTAATGAAGCCAGTTGGAGTAAACAGCCTTTGGAATGTGACTGGAGTGCAATTGGCAGATTAAACAGATTTACTCCGCATTGAAGCTTTTATGAAGAGTCAGTCTTCAGTGTTGGGAATTTTAGTAGTGAAATTCTATTTAAAATCAGATCATTTGCTTACCAACTATTTTTAAGTAAACTGATCATAACTAAAGCTACTCAATCTGTGAAACTTCAGATTTAGAAACGTCCCTTCAGATTTAGTCTGCTTGGTTAAATCAATGCTATAAATATCAGCAGTTCTGCCAATATCAGTTTCAGCCCTAGCATCTGTTGACAATACATGAAGTATAACATTACATGTAAGTTCTTAATTGATGAGCAGCCTTAAGACATTCTTCTGGCCTGAAACAGAAGACCATCTTTGTAGACAAGCCTTCAAGAAGTTTGGCAATTCAACAAACAGTTCACTTCAGGAATCCATGTTAAAACCACAACTTACACTATGTGCTCCTTGAATTGTGCGGACTAAGTTTAGCCCTTTCCAAACATAGATGTCTCCATTTAAAGCACCAGAGTACGTGATATCTTCTTTTGCACATGCTAAACAAAGGATAGTTTGGAGATCTCCTGTTTTGCCAAATATTCCTCTCTTTGCTGTCAGCGCATTTCCACACAACGTCCAAAACTGCGAAGTAGAAATGGCATATTAGGAAAAACTTCTGCAGAATATGTGCTTGCTCGTATTAATGCGCAGATCTCATAGACATACATCCTGGACAGATGCTTAAATGACTCCTGCAGTCCCATCACAATTCCCGTTACTCCAAAACCTTCCCACTTACCATGGACACCCCCAGGCAAATGCAGTAAGCCTAAGAACAGAGCAAAATGATCAAACTGAGCAAGTGACTGACTCACTATTGCTCCCTTTCCCTTCTCATTACCTCACTACCTTTTATCCTGTTTTGCTGGGGGCATCTGTCGATGCACACATTTTAAAGCCAGGAATGTGCCACTTCTCCGGTCTGCAAAACTCAAAATACAGCTTCAATTCTGAAGTGATAAAATACTTTCTCTTAAAGAACTTATGTGCCTGAAGTAGACATTTCTGCCCTTTTCCGGTGCGCTGAGATAGGTCCTTCAAATATAGTTACATTTACTGAGAAACCATCTGTTGGATGGAGACTGCAAATGCTCGTATGTGAAACAACTCTCTCTGACAAGTGTAATAGGTTCTCTAAGTGTGGAATGGTGACTTTCTTGACTTCTCCACAGACATAGATTCTGCAGGAAAGAATGGAAGACTGACTGTAAGAGTCAAGGGAATACACAGTTTGTCTTAGAAGGGTGTCTTTAGTGGTAGGCTAGAAATACCACACTATTTCTGAATCGGAGTGCCCCTTTTTGCTCTAATAATCACAATTTAGCAAGCAGAAAGGATGGTTTGTGCTCCCTGTTCCCCCCAAGGATCAGACCTTCCAGGGAAGGCAGAGTATAGAGAATTTCAATTAGGTGTGTAAGAGAAGTGCTGAAATATCCAGGCCTGCTGGCACTGGGGTGTTCTGGACACATGCAAAAACAGAGGAAATCTATGGGGTGTAGCACAGTCCTGTCTGGACTTGCCAGCTCAGCTCTTTATAGTTGAGATCTGTGCTCTGTGGTCCATTGCACTGGATACTGTCAGGGACTGGACAGTGATATTGAAGTGCCTGGCATAGATGCATAATGCCTTTTTTATTCCCCCTTAAAACGCCTACATCTTTTCATGGCTTTAAGATGAATTTTTAGGTCTTTCTCTTTGTTCTTCTATAAAATTCCTATGAAGCAGAATTCCACAAAATCCTTGGATGAAGCATTCTTGCTTCAGATCATAGAATCATACAATCATAGAATAGTCAGGGTTGGAAAGGACCTTAAGATCATCCAGTTCCAACCCCCTGCCATGGGCAGGGACGCCTCCCACTAAACCATGCCACCCAAGGCTCCGTCCTTCTCTATTTCTAATTCACCTAAATTTTCACTTTGCCTCTTAACAAGCCAGTTTATGAGAAGTCAGTGGGAATACTCCCCCTGTGGCTTGCTTTCTGTGAGCAAAACATATGCTCTCCTCACTTCTGGTTTGCTGCAGCAGGACAAGAGAGCAGGCAGCAGTGACACGAAAGAGGATCCTGGGCTCAGTGTGTGATTCGTCAGTACCCTTAGCTCCCAGGCTTTACCACACCTTCTAATACCTGCTCAGCCAAAGGAGCCAACAGAACTGAAATGCTAAAGGAATAAATGGCAATATTCCCAAGTCCTAGACCCATTCTCACAGTGATACAATTACAGAGCTGTTCTTTTCCTTTCTTGCAAGTTAATTGTACTGTAAGAGTGGTGAGGCACTGTAATGGGTTGCCCAGGGAAGTTGTGAATGCTCCATTGCTGGTGGTGTTCAAGGCCAGGTTGGACATAGCCTTGGGTGGCATGGTTTAGTGGGAGGTGTCCCTGCCCCTGGCAGGGGGTTTGGAACTGGATGATCTTAAGGTCCTTTCCAGCCCTGACTATTCTATGATTCTATATTCTTACAGTCTTATAATGAATGGCAAGTATACAGACTACTGTTTGAGCACCACTGGAGGGGAACATCGAATCATTTCCACTTCACAGTTGTTTATTGGGTTTTTGCATGCCTCTATAAGTATTTCCTTTGCCTGGTGTGATGCATTTCAGGGCAATTATGGCCATTTCAAACAGAATACAGGTGCCAAACAAAGACAGGTTTTGGAAAACAGCTTGCAGAGTACAACAGATGGTACCACTGCTGCCAAGCCCACCCACAGTTTGAAAGCAGTGGTGGTTTTAAGGGCACGAGCTTCTCAGTAACCAGAGCTAGAGATATTAACTGGTTTCCTAAACTTGTAGTTAAGCTCTTCCCACCCCAGTCATGTGAAATAATTGCCATCTGTTAGGAAGGCTTTTGATGAGACAGGAGAAAAATAGAAACCTGCAGGGAATATTGGCAAACGGAAGGATTTCTTTCACAGGCACGAGGATGTTTTACCCTAAATTTACAGTATGTGCTTAGGTTCATATTTAAATTGCCAGAAAAGGTGACTTAGAGTGAGCAAAAAGCGGGCACTAGAGTTCTTGTCTGTCCACCTCTCAGGTCTTGCTTACCTACCCTGTGGTATTCCTACAAGTACCAGCAGCATGACAGGCCAAATAGCAGTTCATTTAATCCATACTTTAAACTTAATTCCTCCTGTACCTGTTCAGTGACCCTTTGTGGTGTTCAGTGAGAGAAATCACTATAGGCTGAGACAATTCTGAGCCAACTGAGGAGGAATGGAGAGGGCAGAGAACCCCAAAATTACAAGTATGTAATGAGGAAAATGACCTCAAATGATCTTGTTAAGTGGATCTGCAGCTCAGCCACTGCTGAGTGCCTAAACTGGCTTCAAAGTAAGTGTTGTTAAAAGTTCACAGAGTAAAGAAAGAAAAATACATATATGATGGGGGGGGGTTTATATTTAAAACCCTGATCATATAATGGAACAAATTTCTTTTGTGGCATTTATTTTCCTTTTAATGATTAAACAGTAAAAGCTATTTACCTTTATGTGTTTTACTCCACAGCTGACAATTCTATTTGGTTGATACTGATCCCAGGAGATATCAAATATCTGTTAAGAAACACAGTAAGCTGATAATTCAAATTATAGAGTAATTGCATCTAGGCTCAGTTTGCTTTTGTCAATACTTAGGCATCATTGCTGCTGCAACATATTACTAACAATGAAAGAACACCATTTAGGTAAAGATTAAAGCAAATACGTAGGCTTCTTCACAGAGTCCTGTCAGCACACCTCATTCCTGCTTTCATATACCAACCTATTCCAGCTCCAAGACGTTATTGAATAGACACTATTTACTGTGTCAAGTAAAGTGGGAATTAATGGTGTGATTAAGGATGAAAGACTGGTGCATTTATCTTTATTATTTTAGATAGAGGGTACAGTATCTAGTTTAACTTGATTACCAAAGACTCCAGTGACAAAATGAGTGAATATCGTTCAATTGACTTGATCTACAGGGTTAAAACTGAATTCTTCATTTTGATTAGTCTCACATTGACATTTATAACGGTGTGCATCAAAAAAGGAAGTAAAAGGTCCTGTGTAGCTTACCAGAACAAACTCACAGTGTATTCTGTGGCTATGGGATTATGCCATATGAAAACTACTGTATAAAGTATGGAAACAAAAAGGTTGTATTTTGGCCCATATTTCCAACAACATGTTGCTTTTAGACTTTGTTCCTCTGGCATTCAGCTTTTCAATGTCCAAGCTGAAAACCAATGAGGTTCCACAATCATTAGTTACTTCAGGAAATGTAGGCCTGTACAGAAAGACAATGGGACTTTTTGCTGCTTTTAGCTCTTCAGCTGGTAAGTATAAATCACAAGAGAATTCTGTCAGTTTACACACACACATATTGTCTTAAGCTTACTCATCATTCATTTCATACACCAGGAAGCACTGTCTTCCTACAGAATATTTATCTTCTTTATGAACATTAGGATTCACGGTAGTTCAAGTACTGTTTGTATAAAAGTTTTAGAACACACAAGATATTTCACCTTCAGAAATGCTTTACGACTCCTGTACACTAAATCATTGGAATCTGTGGCCCAATTAGAGATGAATTCTTCCCTACTCCCTCTTCACTGCAAAATCTCCCTTTGCTGGTTGGGAAAGTCTACTGGGATACTAAGATTTTAGTGTTTCTTGCCTGCGCTAGGGTCTTCTGCTAATTCAGAACCTGATCTTGAACCTATTGCGTTCAGTAGCAAAACTTCCACTGATGTGACTGGGAAATTAATCAGTTCTGAAAGAGAAATTAGAATGAGGACTAAGATTCTGTTGTGTCGTGAACATTGTAAGTAAAAATGAACCACCAGATTTATTCAGATGACACGCAAGATGCAGGTAACCTGTATGCACACACAAACTATAAGGAAGGGTTTAGTTTGCTGCTCTGCATTTATAAATACTCCATCATGTGTAATAAAACATCATAACGCTCAACATCATAACATGCAAGCATGTTATAATATCATAACGAGGTCAGAATTTGTCAGAATGTGTCTTTAATTCATTTTAAGGTACACATCCTTGTGTTTATATATATTGGGGAGATATTTTGCTTATGCTAAACCTGTTTAAACATTTCCTAATCCTGAATAATGTTCAAAACTGAAACCTCCTCAGATCTCATATATATTGAAGTTAAGATCCTTTATCTGAAGTTAATAGACAGAAAAGGACTATTTATCCTAATTATGTTTCTCCTACAGGTAACTGTCTAAAGCAAAAAGAAACCAGAGCTAATTAAACTTTCCCTCAGGATAAACTGTCTTTCGGACATATTCAAAAAGAAGATGATCTTTGTCTATTGAACTAGCACTTCACATCTCATGTAGAGAGCTATAAATCATCCTAATTGGTGTGTAGTTGCAAAGTGCTTCCTCCCTAGGCTTAGTAAACAGTCAGGACAAGAATCCATCGTATGCCTCGTTTATGCTATTTCTGGCGTAATGAGAAGAAATAAATCCCTTGGTCAGGATTTTAAAAGCCAGGCAGAACGATCCGAATTATCTTTGCATTAACTGGATACAAAGAAAAATGATTTTTGAAACACAAGACACAATTCAATTCGTACAATTACCCTGTCTGAATGGCCTGTAGCTGTCGCCAGTAGTCTTCCTCTCTTCCAGTCCCAAATACACACTGTGTTTTTGGCATCCAGTCCCACTGAAGCTAAACGCTAAGGAAAAACAACAGTAATCCAGTTAGCAGAAAAGCAAACCAGCTCAAAGATCTCTTTGCTGTAGCTCAGGTTATTATGTGTACAAATTGATTTTCCCAACATGTGACTTGGGGGTGAACTAAAAACGAACCTTCGAGATACTCACATTTAACATTTACTCACTGCGGAAAGTGCCGAAATGTCAAATCTATTCAAAAAAGTCAGGTTTTAATCTTGAGTTACCAATGTCTCAAGTACAATTCCTACCATGAAATATTTGAGGTGCTTGTTTCAGGTGCACACCATGGTAGCATTCTGATTTATTAATCTGATAATAAACGTGAATGGGAAATAAAAGCTCTTGCTATTTCCAGTTGCAGTTTTGTTCATTGGGCTCATTTTGTTGAGCTTTAGAATCACAAGTAGATACACTTTTACTGATTGCCTTCTCCATAGCTTATTATAGCAAAATACCAATTAAAGTAATTAAAATTATTACTTGCCAAATTAAAGTTATTAATTAGAATTATTATTAATTATTCACCAATTAAAACAACTAATTATTTTAATACTTTTATATCTCAGTAATACAAGAAAGAAAAAGAACAAAATAAAATAGAAGGGAAAATCTGGAGAGGAGGAGGTAGACTGCATGCACTAGCAAAGCATCCAGAAGATCAAATAGAGGTTGTAGGTTCTCTCCCAGTGACTATGCTCACTATGTCCAACATTACATGATTTCCCCCCGAGTTTCCTAATGGGTGAGAGGGCTCACCTGGGCTTTGCAGCCCAGAGATGGTAGAACGGGGTTCATTGTATGTACCAGTGCAAAGACTAAGCTAGTGCCAAATGTACTTCATCTGGATATACTGGATGCGATGCCAAGGTATGTTGCATCGGGATATACAACATAAGTAAATGGATATGTTCAACGTGTATTAGTAAAAATAATGTGCCCGAGTGACCGGGAAGACAAGAGACAATTTTCATGGGAAACGATGTAGTAGCTCAGGAACAGGACTTCTTAAACAGAGTTATATCTGTGGTGTCCGTGTTGCCTGTCCCTTGTTCTTCTCACTGTCCTGCTAATAATTTCATCTCACAAGGAACTATCAGTCCAACTGAAGCTCCACAGCATTTTGCTCAGTTATAGGAAATCCTGCAATTCAAGACCATGCAATAAATGAAACCTTTCTTTTTGCCTCGGAGTCAAAGATCAGCAGATGAACCTTCTGGTCCAAACGGATGTATGTTGCAGAGATAACACAGACCAGATCTTTGCCTTGAAGATTTGCTTCCAGAAGATGACTTGCAAACTGCATCCCTTTAGCTGGATTTCCTTCCTCTAAATGTGCACTGTTTTTGGCTCAAATTTTCAATAGGCAAATTGTTTAAAGTCTAGAGACATACTTGATAATACAAAAGGACTGAGCCAGCAAAGAAAACAAGTGCAATCACTAGAGACTCCCCTAAAATGCTGTATTAGAAAAAATACTCACTGCAGTAGGGCCAACAACTACTGCACAACTGAGAGAAAAGATCACCATTCATAAAGAAACAGAGGGCTCCAGTTTTCATTCTGTAGCAAAGTAATTCAGAGACCAGGTACTCCATGCCTTTTCACACCATTTGTAAGTGTAAAAACATAGAGTACATCTTCCTTCTTAAGGGAGCCACTATCAAAAGCCTCTGGTCTAAATGCAGTGGGTACACACACACCCATCACTGTCCCCTCAGTAGCTACAATTCTTTTCTTTCAGAGCAATGAAATAGATCTCAGACTTTGGTTTCATGAGAGCTGACAATATGCATTATATCTAAGGCAATATTTGAAGTGTGCCTAGTGAATAATGTATAACCCAACCAATATCCTACCAGCAAATGCACTAAGCAATATAGTATTAATGAAAAACAAAACCAAAAAACCCCAAACAATAAAAAACCAAACCAACAAACCCAACAAGCCAGAAACCTATTTACAGACTTATGCCACAAGTTCCTCTGAGCCCAGTCTACTTGTATATTGTCTTTCACTGGAATAAAAATGCCTCAGGTCTTGTTAAACCAAACTGTGTGAGAATATACTGCAGGAACCCACAAGACACCAAGTAGCCAGGCGACTTTATTATGATATAGAATCACAGAATCAACCAGGTTGGAAAAGCCCTTTAAGCTCACCCAGTCCAACCATTCCCAGCACTGCCAAGGCCACCACTAACCCATGGCACTGAGGCCTCGTCTCCACGGCGTGTGAACACTTGCAGGGATGGTGACTCCAGCACTGCCCTGGGCAGCCTGTTCCAATGCCTGAGCACAGTCTGTTTGAAGACTCTTCATATGTGAGTCTTTGCAATGGTAGGTGAAGGTAGGTTCAAAATTTGGGCTTCTATAACTAGATGTGAATGAGGTTTTCTCTCTCAGATGTGTCCTGAATATCTGCATTTAACCTTGGATAACATGCTTGGTTATTAGACATATGGTAAAGAAGGAAAAAGAAAATCAAATATAGGAAAGAATAAACTTGCTCCTGCCACTTACCAGCATAAAAATCTCACTTTCCAGAAAGGCCTTTTATTGAAGAAAAGGAAGTTTGCTCTGCCCTGAGCAATCTACACCCACCAGGAGCTTGGATGTACTGATCAAAACACAAGATATTTTTCATGGAACTTCACCAATTCCAACTTTTTCTCACCTCTTTTATACTCTTCACCATGGAAACCATGGCAGCACTTACAGCATCTTTCAGATTCCTGGTGTGAACATCATCAGACCTGAACTGCAGCTATCTGTCAGCAAATTACCCTTAGTGGGGTAGATGGACAGTGAAAGTCCATGGGGAAATGAAGGAATATTTGAGATCTTCTTTTCACATATGGCTACTGAGGAAGGTGGCAGGAAAGTGCTAAATGCTGGATTTCCTTTTTGGGTGAAACACTGACACTTTTCATCCTCCTTCTGGAAGAGAGTTTGACAGAATTCTGTTCAGAGAATTCACAGAAGAAAATATCTGCCAAGTAGTTTATGCACATGGCAATGAAACAATTCTTTTTAAACCTACACAGATTTGGAAGACCTGGTTAAAGAAGCCAACTGCTACCTAAGGCCAAACTTGGAAGTGTGGCTGTGTATTGTGGCAGCGCCCTCCTCATTCCATTGCAAAAACGGTATTTTTAGGAAGCACACGAAAGGCTTCATCAAAAATAACTCGGAAAAGAAACTGAAGTATACAATATTGGTGAAATACTTCAATAGGAAAGACGTCAGCTCTGTAGGTAATTCCACAAAGGGTGGATGTTGGTTCTTTTAAGGGGAAACTGCAGTTAATGGTTAATTCAACAAAAAGTATTTTTAATTACAGGCAAACTGACAGCTCTTAATTAAACATTTGAACTAAGTGCAGCTTCCGTCCTGCCAAATGTATTCTCCTGCTCATACACAAAAAGACCAAAGTAAAATACCTGGTTTTAAATAGCGACAGGTCTGCAGATATTTAACTCCCACCTGGAGTATTAAAACCCAGTTTTAAATACAGATAACGTGCAAAATAGGAAATTTACTCAAAATGTATTTGTCTCCAAATCTACATCTGCATTGAATGCACATAAATGAATGCACACAGGGATAGGACAAGGGGTGATGAGTTCAAACTTAAACAGGGGAGACTGAGATGAGCTCTTAGGCAGAAGCTGTTCCCTGGGAGGGTGCTGAGGCGCTGGCACAGGGTGCCCAGAGAAGCTGTGGCTGCCCCATCCCTGGCAGTGCTCAAGGCCAGGTTGGACACAGGGGCTTGGAGCAAGCTGCTCTATGGAAGGTGTCCCTGCCCGTGGCAGGGGTTGGAGCTGGAGGAGCTTTAAGGTCCCTTCCAACTCAAACCATTCTGTGATTCCAGGAAGAAAAGGAAGCTATAAGCTATTCCCTCATTTAAGATGCATACTGATCTTCTCCTATATTATAAAAGATAACAAATCCTGTCTACTCTCAATTACCCAGTCTGTGGTAAATCATTCCAGGGAAACACTGCAGAAACAACTAAGCTGTCTCCATGCAGCGTCAGCTAAAGTACAGCAGGGAGTAATACTTCAGAACTAATTCATCTGAATGCCTCAGACAGACACCCAGAGATCCTGGCACAAGAGGAGCTGATTAACTTAGCTGAAATACAGAGGCAGTGTCCATATTTGAGCCACACTAAATGCACAGACTGGAGCTGTGCAGCACCCAGCACAGCAGCGACCCTTGGAACCAGAGCTGGGCACACTGGAGAGGGACAAAGCCCACTGACTGCACAGCATCCAGCTCAGGTAGAGAAGCAGAGATAGCCTGGCATTTCCTCAGGCGACTTACATTTAGAAAGTGGAGAGCTGACAGAGTGAGCAGGGCAAATACATTTCTTACTGCATCTACACTTTACATGCTTGTTGAATTTATTCGTGATTTGGGGCTACAATAAACCCTTTCTTGCGTATTAACAGACATTCAGTATAAAAGAATGAAAGGTATACTTTGGAAGGCAAGGTGCACACAATGTATGCAAAGTCTGGTTTGTCCAGTCACAAGATGCCAGCTCCCTTGGGTGTGCTGACTAAAGAAACTGGACCTGCTAGCAGCAATGAATTCCAAATACTCCGTCTTTCTACCATGCCCTTTAATTTTGCTGCAGCACAGCAGCTTCTTCTGCAAAGCCAGAAAGAGCAGCAAAAAGCCAAGATGCATCATCCATATTTATGTTTTCCAGCCTTGAGCTTTCTCCAGATCTGTGCAAATTTGTATTTTCAGAATAAACAGCAACTTCACCAGCACATTCAGAAGCAGAACGTTGCTGTTCTGCAGGGTCAACATAGGAATGAGTTCAGGTTTTCATTACAGCAAGGATTTTCAGAAGAGCCTCCACCTTTAACTCACACTGACGGGGCTCTTCAGGGAGTCTTTATTCCCATTTGGTGCTTAAATATGTTTAAAAAGTAAAACAGCTTATTCATCAGTCTTATGAAGTTAAAAATGAGGAAAAAAGTTAAGAACAGGTATTTATAGAATCATAGACTAGTCAGGGCTGGAAAGGGCCGTAAGATCATCCAGTTCCAACCCTCCTGCCATGGGCAGGGACACCTCACACTAAACCATGCCACCCAAGGCTATGTCCAATCTGGCCTTGAACACTGCCAGCGATGGAGCATTCACAACTTCCCTGGGCAACCCATTCCAGTGCCTCACCACCCTTATAGGAAAGAACTTCTCCCTCATATCCACTCTAAACTTCCCCTGTTTCAGTTTGAACCCGTTACCCCTTGTCCTGTTACTACAGTTCCTCATGAAGAGTCCCTCCCCATCATCCCTATAGGCCCCCTTCAGATACTGGAAGGCTGCTCTGAGGTCTCCATGCAGCCTTTTCTTCTCCAGGCTGAACAACCCCAACTTTCTCATCCTATCTTCATACGGGAGGTGCTCCAGTCCCCCGATCATCCTCGTGGGCTCCTCTGGACTTGTTCCAACAGTTCCATGCCCTTTGTATGTTGAGGACACCAGAACTGCACAAATACTCCAAGTGAGGTCTCAACAATACTCCAAGTGAGGTCTGAATGAACAATATCTTACATTTTTCTGTCAAAAGAAAGACTAAGGATAACGTGGGCCTTCTCTGGAAGGGAACAGGAGAACTTGCTACCCTGGGTTTGGAGAAGGCTGAGGTTCACAATGACTTCTTTGCCTCAGTCTTCACTGGCAAATGCTCTGAGCACATTGCTCAAGTCACAAAAGCCATATGTAAGGACTGTTAGAATGAAGACCTTAGGGCCACTGCAGGAGAGGATCATGTTCGAGATCATCTGAGGAACCTGAATGTCCACAAGCCCATAGGACCTGATGAAATCCATCTGTGGGTCCTGAGGGAACTGGCAGATGTAGCTGCCCAGCCACAGTCCATCCTATCTGAAAAGTCATGGCAGTCAGGTGAAAAAGGGAAATATAACCCCCATTTTCAAGAAGGGGAAAGTTGAAGACATGGGAAACTAGAGACCGGTCAGGCCTTGGAGCAACCTGGTCCAGTGGAAGGTGTCCCTGCCCACGGCAGGGGGTTGGAACTGGGTGATCTTAAGGTCCTTTCCAACCCAAAGCAGTGTAGGATTCTATGATTCTAAAAAATACTATAGCAGTAGCAAATTTGTTCTGCTGATTTGAGGGTTTTTGATGTTTTTCATTTCACAATTCCCAGGAACACCTTTTCCTTTAATTAGAATTGGCACAAGAGATTTCAGAGGAGATGGCTTTACTTTAAGAAAACTGGAGGAAAAAGGTTAAAAACTAGGCTTAAAATAGAAAGCTAGTTCCAGTTTTTAATGGGGAAATATCATCCATAGTGCTGTTTAGCAATTCAAGTTACCCAATGCTTTTTAAATGTGTTAAAGGCAACTGCTTACATTGATGTCCTTAATTTCAGACTAGTCTTTAGATAATGTGCAATAAAAAGTACTTCTGCTTCATCTGAGAATACATTTTATGAATTGCATGGCCAGTTCTGATCTCAGAAAGAGTAATAAAAGCACTGTGTGGTCAGTGAAAGAGCAGCTGGGAATTACAATAAAGCACTTCTCAATAGACAGCTGTCCATCTAGTACATGATTTTAAGAACACCACCTAAAGGCAGTTTGCCCTCTTGGGATGCAATTGAGACACACAGGCAAATACAAACCCCAGTAAGGATCTGTGTAAGAATCCAGGTACCAGCTCTAAGCATTCCTAGAAATAACATCAGCAACCAGCTACAAAGTACGACCACAGTAACGACAAAAGTGTATAGACAGATATTTGTAAAACTATGAATGGGAGGTATTTCTCAGGTTTATGTGGACTGTAGATCTGTTTTCCTCCTACTTCATTGACAACTGAATGATTTTAATGGTTTGCCTCCAGGGAGGAAAATAGAAAAATCATTGTGTTTAGCTGTGAATACCTCATCATTAACTTACATTTTAAATTTTGTCTCAAATTATAATATAATCTAATTACAGTGTACAAAGCCGCACACTCTGTGCCCTAACCCCATTATACAATTGACTGTGCACCCCAGCCAAGGAGATTCATCCAACAGTGAGAGTTCTTGTGCCAAAAAAGCTGCACAGTTGTGAGGCCTTTGCCAGGAATGGATCACTTTGAGCAGCACGTGACAAGAATGTGGTGAAGCTCTGACATCTGAGCCACAGTAGGCCATTTCTTCTATGGATATTTGTCCATCACCCAGTGCCTCTATTTGACTTGAATGTTAGGTGGTGATATTCATCTCAAAAACACCTTCTTTGAAAGAGCTGTATTTGCAGACCTTGCATTCTCCATCCCTGGAAGTGTCTGGATGGGGTTTGGAGCAACCTGGTCTAGTGGAAGGTGTCCCTGCCCACGGCAGGGGGTTGCAACTGGATGAGCTTTAAGGTCCCTTCCAACCCAAACCAGCCTGGGATTCTATGATTAACAATTTAACTGTAATAGGGGTTTCAGTACTACAGACATATAGCTTCCTAAGCATAAAATAGAGTCGCACTATGCGTATCTTCCAGAATCAGAAATGAAACCAAATTCACAACACAGAGAAAGAAGATATACAAACCTGGCCATCTGAATCAAAAGCTAAGCAGGCAACTCCATGTGTATGGGCATCCTTGAGGACAGACACAGTCTGTACACGGTAGGAGTCCCAGATGCAGATGTAAGGGTCCTTCCCCACTTGCCCGGTAGCTACTAAGGTTTTATCTGGGTGAACTGCAAGGCTGAAATAGAACACAGGTGAAGTTATAATACACTTTCTGGGTCAGTAAAATAGCATAAAATATGAAAAATTAATTACAATATAACTTACTATGTTTTCATTCTCAAAACCTTCAGTTTCTTTTGGTTTATCAGAATGATAAAAACCATCTTCTAAACTCAGTTTATCCCATGATTTACTTCAAATAATGTTTTACTAAGACCAACACGGCTAGTGCAGGATACAGCTTATCATGTAATAATATTTTAACTGGAAAATTGAAGGAAAACATAGCCAGAGAATTTCCGAGTACTTCTGGTTAATAAGCTGAGTAAACACAGGCTTTTATGTTAGACTTTCTTAGCTTTAGAAAGTCAGTGGATGAGTTTCTACAATTTCTTCCTCTTTTACACATCAGCTCAAACATCCTGAAATAAGGACCAGTGGCTAAATAACGGATATATTTCACTATGAAAAGTACATGCAAGAAACACTCTCATCTTCACATGTTTAAAGACGGTAACCTCAGAAGAGACAGAGAAATACACTTTTTCTTCTATACTTGAACAATGACGTATGTATTTTCAGATCTTTTAGTTACTGCTGCCTAAGGAGAGGTAAACTTGAGTGTACCTTAAGCAGTATACCTCATTTTCTCTACCAGCCAGTTAGAAACGGTACTTTGCACAACAGCTGGCACATTGAGCAGTATTTCTGCTGCTTAAATCCCAGAAAGGTGACAAGTTACAAGCACTGTTTCTGGTTTTCAGCTATTAACTCCACAAGCATCCAGAAAACTTGCTTTGACAATGAAAATGACATTTACTAAACATTCTCTGTGGTATTTGCACAGAGCTATGTTACCGCAAGCTGCACTCTGATGGAGGCAATATTAGCAGAATCCAACTGTATTTCTGTTCACAATCCTTCAGAGATCTGAAAACCTCCACAGAATCCTTCTCACACCCCATTTAAGTGTGAACACTAACATTTACTTTCATTTTGTTGTGTCGGGAGCATTTCTCTTGGATGTCAAACATTTTCTGGAACGCAGCAGCAGCAGCATTTGAAAATAAACCATAAAATTCTGTTTTCCTCATCACACATAACAGATTTTCATTGTAGCACAGAAGACAAAAGGCTGCCATTTAGCAGACTTCATCCCACATTAATAAGAGGAGTACAGGCTATCGGTGGTGGCACCGTACCAGCAGCTCCTCTTTGCAACTACTCTCAGCTATTGTCAAGCAGCTCTTCAGCCCTTGCGGTATTTTCTCACAAACCCCAGTGGATCTAGTTTGAAAATCCAGCTTGGGGATGTCAATAATAAAAACCCACCCCAAGGAAATGCGAACACAAAGACAGTTTGACACCGCTAGCCAGGGAAGAAATCCGAACAATATCTGGGCGAGCTACAGATGGTGCAAGGAAAAGTATCCTATCAATAAACTGACATTCAACAGACGGCTTAGGGAAGCTGAGGATTTCTGCTATCCCAGGAGAAGACAATACTAATTACTAAGAATATACCAAAAATCTGGAGGACATTTCACAAATGCATGTATTCAAGTTTTCATGTTAAAGAACAATTCATGCAGGAAGAACACAATGCCCAGTAAAACTGCTTCATCTGCTCCTGCAGTTGCTCATTCCTCCTCTCCTTCACAGGCTTGGATTCTACATTATACTGTGTGTCAAGTAGTTCACCTCAATTCCAAACCCAGAAGCGGTATAAAGGATGACTCCACCACACTTAAGCTGTGATACCTATAATTACGTTAGAATGCTTTTCTTCATTAAGAACCAGATTGAACAGATTAATTGGGCTCTTCTATCTCACTGCTAGAGCAGAACTGCAGCTTAATTACATCTACCCCTGCTTTGTTCAGTTTTCACATACTAGAGCTTCCTATTCTACATTTTACATTTCCATTCCTGCATATAAGGTTAAGAACAAGAACATCTCCTAAAACACAAACATGTCTGTACTCAACATATCTGTTATTTGTTTTATCTTTTCTGATGCATGAAGTCAACTAGTGGGGGAGCTAAAATTAGGAACTAATATCAATTTTTGGCACCTAAATAAGCAGTCTGGTCTTTCAGAACCACTGAGGACATTCATCTCCTGTTAACAGCCTTTACAATGCACTACGGCCGCCTACATTCAGTCTGGCTCTTAGATAACCAAGTGCTTATTTTTGGCAGACAGAACAGTGGGTTACATGAGTCCAATTTCAAGAACAGATCTTAGATACCTGTATATTATTTACATCTTTGTTACATATTAAAATATCAAAATTGTATGTCCATAGTTTATACCATGTATCGGTTGTATGGGTCACTTCCTGTCTTCATGTTGCAAGATTTCTGCTGAAACAGGTTCCACAACCTTCCCTTCCTTTTAAGATGTGCATGAACATCATTGCTTGTGTTTTGCATTTAGGTGCATTTATTCAACCTTTCTAAGCAAATATCCTGCATCTACACCATTTATAATAATATAACATCACTATTTGCACCACTGGAAAATACTGAAATACTATGAAATCGGTGCCACATGAAAAGATGATTAGAATAGATTATGGAATCAAACAACAGCAATTCATGGTATAGAGAAATACTGTTAGGAAATCACTTTCTATTCCTTTCAACAGGAAAAACATCTAGAAACACAATTCTTATGCAACCAGGCAATCTTCTTCAAGTCACAGGCAACAGCTCTGCAGATACCTGTCTGAGACACATCAGTGTACAACAGAGCTGTGCAGCTAAAGGGAACGGCTGGACCACTGCAGGCTTCACATCTCCAAGCAAGTCATAATTTCTTCACTCCCACAGCCCCACCACACAACATTTTCCACTAAAATTCTCACAAAACTTTCCACAATGAGAACATCAGCCACTGGAATAATCTCCCCAGGATTCCCCAGTGCTGGAAATACATAAGATTTGGCAGGACAGGGTGCTGGGACAGCTTGCCTAGACTGTGCTTTTGACAAGAAGGGTTGGACCAAATGATCACTGAGGTCCCTTCCAACCTGATATTCTATGATTCTATGATCTTAAAACCATGAGCATTTCTCTTAGATGTAACTCACATCATTCCCATGCTTTTCCCATAAGCACACTATATATGTTATAGTAGCAATGGCTTTACTATGAATGAACAGTGACAGCAGAGTTGCCCTACGAGGAAAGATAAGCAGGGAACCAAGGACAGCCATGGCAGCACATGCAGTGCTGCACTGACCAGGGTGTATTCCCACAAGATCCAAGCAGGGTGGGCAGAAGAAACCTCAGAAGAAAAGGGAAAAGGAAGTGAACACTCTCTTGCTAAAAGAAAGAGATAGAAGTAGCACAATTGCTGCTGGTACTGCTTGCTGGTAGTGGCAGTTACTTCCTCGCACAACTCGACCGTCTCTCAGTGGGCAGAGTAACAGGGGCAGATGCACATGTAGGGTAAGAGGCTGAGATCAACTGCTTTGAAAGTGCATGTTCCCTGCCTTCTGGGAAGGCAAAGCAAGTAAAGGATTCCTGACAGTCTGCTCTTGTGAGCAGCTGAATGTTTTTGTGTGTGCATAAAGCTGTGAATTCCTACAGCACTCTGATGTGTTTGCAAGAAAGGGCTTTAATAAAAGTGCCTCGATGGGTACTTCTTTTAAGCAAACACTCCATTTCAGATGAACCAAGGTAATATTTTAACATTACACCTTATTAATAAAAAGGTCCATTAGGAAGAAGAGATTTCAGGGAACATCTCCTTATCCTCCCCTTCCAAGATCAGCAATTCTGGTTGTAGCATCCAAGGCTGGAACCCCATTAATGTAGGATGATTAAAGACGCCAGTCATGTTCCAGCAGGGTCTGATGAAATGCTTTATCAAAGTCATTAGTAGATCCATCTGGTCTGGAGGCCCTGCCAGATGGTAAACTCCTGCTACCTCCGCAATTTCTGGTGCAATAATACCCTGCTCCAGGTTTTTCTTCTTCTTTTATAACCGCTTTGGAAATTCAAGGGACTGAAATATTTGTTTCTTGTCTGTATTTATGTTTTTTTGGTTTTCTGTAACAGGTTACATACACTTAAGTACATATATTACACATCGAGTTTAAACCGAGGTGGAACTAAGTAGAACAGTTTACATATGGAACATGATCTACTTCAAGTAGTTGAATTGAATATTCAATTGTAATTTGTGCATTGAAATTGTTCCCAAACTGTGGATAAACCACTTTTTTCTTCACAAAGCACACAGTCAAGGAACCAGAGAACTGCAGGTGCTAGAAAGAATGGATGACTGGGAAGAACAAAAAAGGGATGAGGGAGCTGACGGTTGAGGAAGAGAAGGCTCAGGGTGGATTTAATGACAGTCTTCCAGAACATCCAAAGCAGTTACAGAGAAGGTGGAGGTATTTTTTCACAAGGATGCAGGGTGAGAGGACAAAAGGCAAGAGACACAAGATGCTTCATGGGAATTCTGTCTGGGTACAAGAAAAATGTTCTCCACCATAAGAAGAATTAAAGATTGGGATAGGTTGCCTGGTGAAGTGGTAAGAATGCCCCTTGCTAGAAATGATTCAAGACTTACTTGGCCTGACAAGACCCTGGATAACCTAATCCAAGGTCATGCTCTCAAGAGAAAGCTGCACTGAATGATCTCCAGAGGCCCCTTCTAAATTAGACGTTGCTGTTACTCCCAATACTGAAACACATCAAAAAGTCTGAAGTAATCAAAGTAAACCCACATTTTGGCTCACAGCAGTTTACTTGCATTAGATAATTGCTCCTTGATGCTGCAGAAAGCAAGCACAACTCCTGTTATCTTGAACACATACCCATGGAATTGATAGGTTTGTGGAAATCTTGAAATGGGTGGATCAGAGAAGAGATAAAAGTTAAAAACTCACCATTCTGAGTGTTTTAAATGTATCATTGCATTATCCTATTTATCAGACAGCCAAAACACTTTTTCACTGCAGCAATCAAAGGCTGAACATTTGCTTTTATAGTTTTGAGTGTACAATTTTTCAAGGTATGTTTTCTATTCATAAATGTCACATTAATATGAACCTGTTTATAATCATCCTATTTACCCTTGTTTGATTAACATAAATCAAGTACATACACTTCTCATGCAAACTAAAACTAGTTTCCAGAACATCCCACCCAACAAACAAGGACTGCTCTTTGAAAGAGGAAGTAAACACCTCCAGTTCTGAATGAAGTCAATGCAGATTCTGGATCTCCCCATCTCTTGACAATGCAATTCACCCTCAGTGCTAGGGCTGTTTTCCACCTAAGGCAGATTTGATGCTATTCTAAAATAACTCTAGACTGTCAGACACTGATAAATTATTCTCTACTTCAAATCCACCCTGGTTTAAATTTGCCGTATTTGTCATGTTTAGACAGACCTTTACAGAATTAAGGTCCAACCCAAAGCATTCTATGATTCTATGAATTACGCAGTTTTATGTAACTCAATGCTATAGTGATAATGAAGACTTGGGGAGATGCAGCTACTGTCCATATCCGAGTAATTCTCTTCAGAAAGAAATGAAACCATTTGGTTTTGTGCTCAAAATCTGTTAACCCCCTACATTTTAGCAGAGCAGAGAACACAGTGGGTCTTTCCTCTGAATTCAGGTCAAACTTCTTGCCGAGTACTCAGGGCACTGACTGTGCCATGCTTGGCTGACGGACAGATAAATTACACAACTCTGGGGTTCTCTTAAGACTTTGTAGCAAAAAATACCTCTGAAGAAAAAGAACATTTCCAAGGAGCTCCAAGCCTGCCCCGAAATGGCCATTATGTGCCAGCAGGTATGTTCTTGGTTGTCGCCTTCTGCTCTGCGCTGTGAGTTCTCTGTGCAGAAGGAAGTGACACTTTCAAGATCCTGACAGACCACAGGCATGTTTAAAGACCAGGGAGCTTTACAGCTGCATTTTACTGCTCACACAGCGCTAAAGACAGAGCTGTCTTCACGTATCAGCAAAGAACACAAACACTCTTCAGGAATTCCTCATTTCACAGAACAAAATGAGTTTCTTCCTCAGTTGTGGGGTCAAAAGGGAAGATGCACAGACAGAGCACTGTCATCAGCAAAATAAGGCAAGATGCAGCCTGAGTTCTAAAGGGGCATGGGAATAAAGACCAGCAGTTAAATTGGAAATGTGGGAGACTGCAGCAGCATAGGAACAATGGAAAGGAAAGGGGAGTGAGGAAAAGGGAAGAGGAACAAGGGAAGAACAAAGCAACCTGCACAAAACCCACTAGATCATGCTGTTAAAATGGAGAGGAGCATTGAGAAGGAAACTCCAGGAATTTGACATGCTTATTCTATGTATGTTCTCCTTAGAGATTACTTCCGAAACACAAATACCACAATTATCATTAGAGGAAAATCAGTGCCTTAATTATGGAGTCTGCTATGCACGAACACAGCTCCCAACCTTTTGCTCTTGCAGGGCAAGCCTATGACCCCACATGCTGTGAGGAGCTGGCAGGCACACCACACGCCAGGATAACCAATTCTATCTGGCAGGTACCACAGTGCAGGCATAGAAAACCAGTCTGGGACAACAAGAGATCTGCTCTGGTGGCTCTGATACATGCAGAAACTCTGTGTGCCTGTGTGTATGTGCATGTACAATGCAATTAATGCACAACTGAATTAGGTTTTATACATGTGAACATATAGCTGCAACAATACATTGAACTCTAGAAATTTCTATATAGAAAATATAGAAATGTTGCCACAAACTTCTTGCAAACTCAAGTACAGAACATACTTGTCCTGAAAAAATTAGACTATAAACCCTGATGGGAACACCACTGGGTAAGGGCAATGACAATTTATTTACTGGCTTGATATTTATATGGTAATATCTTGCTTTTTATAACACAGAACAGCATATGTTTTTAAAGAAATATGTTTTTAAGACCATCTGGCAAATAATGGAATTGTCTGCTATTATATTCTGCTGCTTGCTTTTCCTCTCCACACTCCCTGTGTAGGAAGAAAAGTGATAGAGCTGGAGGTCACCAGCATTTAGTCACCATTCAGCACTGCCCTCCCACCTAGAACAAACCAGTGCTGGCTAACTTGATCAGCAGCAGTTTCTGAATTGGGTGGCCTGCCCCAGACTATCTGCTTGTCAGAGGAAGTGAACACCTCCAGCTCTGAATGAATCCAATGCAGCCTGGGATTGGAAATCACTGTGTTAGGCTTGGCACCCCTGACTGGTCTTGGCCACAGACTAAGATTAATCATTTATGAAGTGGATGTGCAGCTCAGGGCTTAATAGAGGTCTTTAAAGCACACACATTAATAGCTGTTGGTATGCTAAAGTATACTTAAGGTGTCCTGGGACTTCAAGGGGCATTTTGACAAGGATTTTACTTCTCATGGTGGGTGGAACGGTGACAGAAGCATAATCATTCCTGCCACTCTAAAACTGTCCTTGGGAAATCACTGCTGACCTGCTCCCTCTGCCAGTGTTTGTTGTTCAAGCCTATGGAGTTATTCCACCATACCTCAATAGGGTTTGTTCAGCTGCTCAGTGCTTATTAGAAGTCCTAAGAGACCAGGCCCATAAGGCTGTGAAGGCAGCCTAGCAGAACATGGGATGTGTGGTTGCACCATGGAGCTGCAGCGGGGTCACAGAGTCAGGCCAGATTTAAAGACTAAATTGCTTTTGATCGAGTGATTAAAATTTCCCCAATGACAAAAGGGAAAAAGAAGCAAGAGAAAAAAATCCCCAAACTCTTAAAATTTAATGTTCTGAGCAAAAGTGTTCTGCATTTTAATTAGGGCCGGCCCTGATCTACACCCATGCATCTGTACACAGAGAAACATTTGGCAGGTTTAATAAAAGGGCACTGCAGCCCTGTGGTTCCTCATCACACATGGCTGAGGCAGCACAAAGGCCACACAGTTCTCTAGTGATATATTCTCCTCATGCATATTTATTCCATATGTATCTCGTAGATATTTTGCAACTCTGAGCTTCTGTCAGTGAAAAGAAGTCCAAGGAGATGCTATCCAAAGCCCATTTAATGACACTGAAAGGTAAGTCGAAACAACTGTTGGTGGCCTCATGAATTGTGGGGTTTGAGCAACGAGTGATCAGGGGAAAACATGCAGTGTTTATCAGCTGCACTACGCCAAACTGACCCTACTGGGTAATTCTGAGCTTAAACTACCATATACCAGTTTTGCCCTTTGTCTTTTACATGCATGCACAGAGCTGTCATCTGAGTCTAATTACATTTTGCATTCCTGATGATGACTGCAGCATGCTGCGATATCTGAAAATCATCCCCCAAATGACACAACCATGAAATTTCTGGAAATTTTCAAATGCAGCACGGTATGGCAATTTTACCTCGGAAGACCTGAAGATAGGGGAGATTCCTGCTGTGTGAGGAAGAAATTCTGTACAATGAGGGTGCTGAAACACTGGCACAGGTTGCCCAGAGAGGTGGTGGATGCACCATACCTGGAGACATTGAAGGCCAGGCTGGAGGTGCTTCTGGGCATCTCAGGATAATCAGTCTAGTCGATAGCATCCCTGCGCATTGCAGGGGGATTGGACTAGATGAGCTTTGAAGGTCCCTTCCAACCCAAACTATTCTAGGATATACTGGAAAGAGAGGATCCTGGCCCACACCGAGAGAAGTATGGTGGTGCTGCTAAGCAAACAGCCACATAAAGTTGTGTTGATATGTGGGGTTTAGCCAGGACAGCGATAGTACTTCTGGTCTGAAAGAAAACTTAGTGGGGCTTTTTTGTATAGAAAGAGAGCAGGAAGGTACCAAAGCTATACATTAGAAAGAAGAGGGAATAGACTTTTCAGATACCTGAAGCATTTCTGGATAACCTTTTACTGTACGGCCTCAGTCATGGCCTGCTTGAAAATTACAGGTATGTAAGTCTGAACATCATAGCGACCACTGAAAAAGACTGTAAGGACTCTGGCCAAAAGACATGTATATAAATACCATGGCAGGTATCTCTGGATTTAACCATTGCGAGTTGGCAAAATCAGGAAGATGGAGCTGAATCAATCATTCTAAAGAAAACTATATTAGAACTGAAGACTAATAACAAGGGCAGGAAAGAGCTTTTTAGTTCAGCATTATATTTGCCCTCTTCCCTATTCTATGTTTGGGAATGTTACGTGGACAGTGTAAGATATTTTGAAATATAATGCACAACCAAACAGCAAGTAGATTCTTGGTCTATGAAGCTGAGATAAAACCAGCAACATAAATGATACCAGGTTAACTCAGGACATAGAAAACAGATTATGCACTGCTGCAAATTAAGTACTGCTCAATAGAAACCAGCAAAATGTTCATACTCATCTGGTCGAAAGAATTTTAAGGCCAGTGTGAACACTGGGATTGAAAATACAGATTTTATCTCATGTATAAATTGCAAGTTAAGAAATCGTGGTCACTGTCACATGTTGTAGCCTCCTTTATTTCACCCAATTTTGGTCTGACTCTGTTGAAATATCAGCTCCAAAGTGCAGTCCAAACAGATGACATGAACTGTGCATGGCTGCTGGTAATCAAACTGTTTATCTTTGTGATTCCATCATACTCCAGGGCTGAAACAACTAAAAATGTAGCTGTGCCTTCTCTCCCACTGCAGAGATGTGATCATAATTGAGGCAAAGATTAAGCCAACAGCTCTAAAACTGGTGGTCACGATGAATAGCAAATATCTGTGCACTGATTAATAGCCCACAGCATGATGATGTCAATCAAGCTGTACCAGTGTTGCTGCAGATGGGTACTACGCTTGACAGCACAGCTGAAGGTATTCTTTCCACAGGCTGATTTGGTAATTAACTGCTTTGGGATTTCCTGGATCTACTCTGCTTTTTCTATAGCTAACAGTCATCAGTGAATGCAGCTGTAACTCAAATATGCAGATCACTCAAGACACAAGCCAAGTCAAAATATTTGCAGAAACATCTGAGAAAGAGGAGAGAGGAAATGGGAAGAAAACCGTGGAAACAGGACAGACACAGACACAGCTAAGAGAAAGAGGCATCAAGATGGAGTTCAAAGTGAATAAAACATAGAAGATGCGACCAAAATAACCAAAAAGCCCAGAGAAGAACAGTCAAGGAGAAACTGGAAGTACTGTAGAGAACAAGGAAAAGCACCCAGCCCCTATCATAACTTTTCTGGATTACTCCCACTTTCATTTTTAGTTTAAGAGATTGCATCTCATCCTGTTGAAACCCCCTGGGTCTGTTCACACCTCTGACAAGTTGTATGATCTGACATCTCATCAGCTTTTCAAAGATTCGCACAGGGCAGATGATACCGCTCGCAAAGGTTTGCCTTTAACTGGTCAGCAGGGAGAAGGGTTTGAAGCTGAGGGAAACTATTCTTACTTCAAGTGCCATGAATGCATAGTGTTAGGGCTGCATCCTACTCTGGTATTCTTCTCATGACAATCCTGACACACAACGTTTTGAGTTTAAGCACTTTAATGGAAAGAAGTAGAGAAGAGCAAGCACTTGATTCAGTAATCCATCAAACAAACACACATCGAGCTGCACTTGATCAGTCAGGAGCAGATGATGACTCTTCTTACACAGAATAAATGTGGCAATACTAAATGTGGCTGGAGAAAAACATTAACTTTCAGGTGCCCTAGACTATGGGGAGTTTTCGGTGCTCCTGAGGATGCTTTTGCCTCTTTTGAACACATTTCTCATTATCTCACACAAATGTGAAGCCAAGATCTGCAATTTTGTTACTGTTCAAAAATAGGGTATTGTTACACTGGATGATCATCAGGTCAGACCGAGGGAGATAAAACAACCTTTCTACGCTGAAGAAGAGATTACTCTTCAGTTTACTTCTGTACTTCTGAATGACAGTAGACCATATTCTGCAGCCAGTTACACCTCCATAGGGTCACAGACCTCTAGGTATAATGAAGGGCAGAACCTTGCTCAGTGCAGAGGGATTGGAAGTATCTCCACTAGCCAAGTGGTAACTTGGTAACTAGCAGTTTCTCTTTGTTGAGCACACTGTAGTAGAAGACGTGTAACACTGGCACATTGGCTGTATATATATGGATGTGGCCCAGTTTTAGGACAGCTGCTAGGCAGCAATAAAAACACTGTCAAACTTCTAAGTCATCGTGGTGGAGTGCCTGAGATTAGCTACACTGTGTTGTAATTCTGAGTTGTAGTTCTGCTCTGCCTAAACTGAATTATTTTGCTCTCTTAAAAACTGCAAAAAGGACAGAACTGTTAATGCCATTTTGCTGTAGTCAGTTGAAAGCTCATGTTCACTTTGGTTCTTAGAGAAACTGTCTTTCCCTGTATTTTAGAGGGTGAAAAATAGCAGAAATAGGAAAGCAAATCTTGTACGATTGCAGAGGTATCCTGCTCCTTTTGGCGTGCTGAAGTGAATAGCAACAAGGATGAGATTGGAGCAGACAGCACTGCAGAGCACACAGAAGCCATATTTAACATTAAATGGGTCTATACTACAAATTTCTAGTTACAGTGCATCAGTGGCATGGTTGTGAATACCAGTTTTATGAGGCCTCTTACCAGGCTTCTGAAATCCTGTTGCACCAGCTAATTGTGGAGAGCACAAATGCAAACACTGCCGCAGAAAACTCAAAGGCTGCTTTTAACACATACATGTTATAAATCCATTTTCCCTTTTCCTAGCCATTAAAACGATAAACGTTTCTATACAAAACCCCACGAAGCAATTTGGTTTGTCAAGAAGTGCACTTACTAAAATAAATGACCATTGTTACCTTGCTTTATATTGTCTATACACCCTGAAGATTTTAAGTATTAGGTGTCTGTTTTAAATGAGGTACATACAAAGATTCTGTATCTCAGTTCCCAGCTACAACGACAAGATGCTACTACAGCCCACCCAGCATTAGACTTAAATTTTAACCTTACAGAATCACTGGTTTGAAGGTACCTCTAAAGCTCTAGTCCAACCCCCCTGCAATGAGCGGGGACATACAAGCATAGAATAGTTAGGGCTGGAAAGGACCTTAAGATCATCCAGTTCCAACCTCCTGCCAGTGGCAGGGACACCTCACACTAAACCATGCCATCCAACTGGCCTTGAACACCGCCAGCGATGGAGCATTCACAGCTTCCCTGGGCAACCCATTCCAGTGCCTCACCACCCTTACAGTAAAGAATTTCTCTTCAACTAGATCAGGTTGCTCAGAGCCACATCCAGCCTAGCCTGAAATGCTTCCAGGGATGGCACAAACCTCGTCACCTAACAGAATTTATCTGTTTCCCAGAGCCTATTCTAGCTGCCCTGCACCAAAGGCACGTCACCCAGCTATAGCCTATTATTAAACAAAAAGCAGCTGAGTATCATTATCTTTTAAGACCATAACAGAAAATAATTAAAGACTAAAACCAAAGCCTTGGTTACACCATACTCTGCTGTACTTCTGATGGTGAAGTTAAGCAGCATCATGGCAAACCCAACAACTTGGTTAACCAATAACACTTCAGTACTCTGCACAGAAAACCCAGACAGGTAAAGCAGCAAAACACTAAAGAAACACTTAGAAACAAATGGTGATCAGAGTTTTTCACTCATTGCACCTTTTAACCTTCTCTCCTTTCCGCCACAGGCTTTGTCAGTCACTGCAACTCAGGTGATTTAATCTACTGCTGATTTGAACCACTAGATAGCAAAAGACTGACCTCTGAATGGGGAAAAATACTGAAAGATTATAGGAATTATTTTCCAATTTCTTCATCATGCAAAACTGGAAATTGTTTTAAGGTTTGGGGTTTTGTTTGGAAAAGCAAGAATAAGCAAAAGAAATGCTTACCAGCTCTCAGCAGCTTCTGTGAGCCCAGTTTAACAACTGAATTCTGCATCTGACCCCATCTATTGTTCCCTCCCTTTTCCAGCTGCTCCACATGGGCTCCAAATTGAAAGCCCTGGCAAGTGCAGGTGCAGGTACTTAATTGCTTTTTGCACCTTCTAACCTCTGGTTTCAGGTGGTCAAGTAGAGGTGAAAGACTCAACTGAGAAAAATGTGGGCTTAACTGGTGTTAGACAACAGACAGAGATGGATTTTACCAGGAAAAGCTGAAATTCAAGTCCACATCGGTTTGGAATCACAAAATTGATTCCACAGTCCAGGTCTTTTTCACAGTGGAATCACTAGTGTCCAAGGCACAGATATTACACTAAACACCACATGTATAGAATCCTGGAATGGTTTGTGTTGGAAGGGACCCTAAAGCTCCTCCAGCTCCAACCCCTGCCACGCACAGGGACACCTTCCATAGAGCAGCTTGCTCCAAGCCCCTGTGTCCAACCTGGCCTTGAGCACTGCCAGGGATGGGGCAGCCACAGCTTCTCTGGGCACCCTGTGCCAGCGCCTCAGCACCCTCCCAGGGAAGAGCTTCTGCCTAAGAGCTCATCTCAGTCTCCCCTCTGGCAGGTTAAAGCCATTCCCCTTGGCCTGTCCCTACAGGCCCTTGTCCAAAGCCCCTCTCCAAGTTTCCTGTAGACCCTCTTTAGGTACTGGAAAGCTTTTATAAGGTCTCCTCAGAGCCTTCTCTGCTCCAGGCTGAACAAGCCCAGCTCTCAGCCCTCTGATCATCATTTAAGCTGTTCACTTTGCCAAGTGGAAGTTTTCAGATGTCTGGGAAAAGGCATCTCATTTTGAAGCCTTATACTGAAACAAAATCCTTATTAATCAAAGGTAATGAAAGGACACTATTTTAATAGGAATCTGGCTCATGGCACTAGCTGCAGTTATTTAAAATGTTTCTAAAACAGGTGCTCAAGCTGAAGCTTCACTTGTGAAAATAAGCCTAAATAAGGCCAACACACGTCTCAGAAAATCTCCATCATGACATATCTATTTGCTAGTGGAACCCTCTGAAGATCCCAGACACAGGCATCAGGACTCCATCTCTGACTATTACACTAAATGCAGGAACTGGGAATGAGGGGACTGGAGGTGAGAATGTCTAAAGACATCCGAGTTCTTGAATCTTGCAGCAACAGAAGTGTGTGGGACTAGCAAGATCTGCTTCTTCTCAGAAATTGTGAGCGCAAAATCTCCCCAGTTCCTCACTGCTGCTAGATGGAAGTTTACTAGCAAAGGATTTATCTCACCTCCTTCTAGCTGTTATTCACACAGAGGAAATGGAAAGGTTAAAGGACTGTAAGAGCTTATGTAAAACATAAACTATATGTACAGTTAGTTTAGTGCCTCCCTTTTCATCACGATAACAAAGGAATTAACTTTTCTTCCTGAAGGCAATACATAGAAATACATCCACTACAAACAAGGGCAGATGCCACATAGATGTGTGAAAGGAAACCTGGAGTTATTTCTTCACAAACTGCAGGTAAATGGTGACCACATTTGGGCCATATGATCTGTGGCCTTTAGCAATCTTGAGAACCATAACTCAAAGAATCTCAAGAAACTGTCATTTTAACAAAGTTATTTAAAACTCAAATTCTGCCAAGGTTCTGTAACAGTGATGTCTGAGGATACTGGCTAACAAAACTCAACCTAATACTAATAGACTTCAATGAGACACCTACATGTCCTATTAATACTACTGAAACTGCTGTAAGACCTAGACAAATACATGAACGCCCTTAAAAATCTCCCTTCACTCAACAGATAGAAGTACCTTTGAGTTTATGTTTACAGAAATGACTGTAAGAATATGAAGATATAACCCTTTGCCATAGAAGTGTAAAGGCCCAAATCCATGTGTATTAAACAAGTTTCCCCCACCCATATCTGTTGAAAGACAGAAATTCACTTTGGTCATTTTTAGAACTTAACTATATATAGAATCATAGAATCATAGAATAATTAGGGTTGGAAAGGACCTTAAGATCATCCAGTTCCAACCACCCTGCCATGGGCAGGGACACCTCACACTAAACTATGCCACCCAAGGCTATGTCCAACCCAGCCTTGAACACCGCCAGCGATGGAGCATTCCCAACTTCCCTGGGCAACCCATTCCAGTGCCTCACCACCCTTACAGGAAAGAATTTCTTCCTCATATCCAATCTAAACTTCCCCTGTTTAAGTTTGAACCCATTACCCCTTGTCCTATCACTACAGCCCCTAATGAAGAGTCCCTCCCCAGCATCCCTATAGGCCCCCTTCAGATACTGGAAGGCTGCTCTGAGGTCTCCACGCAGCCTTCTCTTCTCCAGGCTGAACAGCCCCAACTTTCTCATCCTATCTTCATATGGGAGGTGCTCCAGCCCCTGATCATCCTCGTGGCCCTCCTTTGGACTTGTTCCAATAGTTCCATGTCCTTTTTATGTTGAGGACACCCGAATTGCATATAGAAATTATAATCAGAAAAAGGTTAATTTCCTGTGATATTACTGAATATTTAATGCTATGTTATGCAAGTACTTTTTATGCTTTTCTAATACTAATAAAAAGGATAAAGAGGTAGATGGCTTTATTAGCTACTGAGAACATCAAGGTCACCCTAGGCTGGTGCTCCATATAAAAGCAGACTGCCTGAGGAGTTAGAAAGCCCTTTAGAAAGTTTGATTATACTATTCCATCAACCTGCCACAGAAGGAATAATTTATTGTTTAACAAAGTAAAAGAAAGAAGCAGCTTCAAATGTAAATGTTAATACTAATTACACATGCCAAAGTAAATTCTTTCTTTGCTTTTTTCCTTTTGGAATCTGTATAAGGTTGTATATGCTCTAAAACTATATTTTTTTGAGGTTAATGGGGGCATGAGCAGTGCTGTATGAACTGTAGTTCATCAGGACTAGAAAACCAAATTACTTCTTAGACTTCTAAAATATAAAATCTTATTCTTGAGATTATAATCCCAAAAATCAGCTGTTAATACCAACATAGTATTTTAATGATATTTAGGAAGAATATGCAGACTTCCTCTGATCTTTGGGATAACTGAAAGCATATTAAGACTACACATATGTGCATAACAATATATATACAACATAAAGACCATGCACATACAGGCTAGTATACAGTTAGTATCTAAGGAAGCCCAGGGTATGTACCCTATGAAAGACAAGATGTGGGTGCCTCAGGCATCCCTTGTCCCTGCTCTCCACCGAGATTCACCAGCTCCTTGGCTGCAGATGACAGCAGAATCTACTTCTCACAAAAGTCTCTAACCTACAAAGGAAGGACTTATGAATTAGTATTGCTAAAAGCAATAGAAATGATAAGAAAGTTCAAAGAGGCTCAAGCTGTCTACCTTAATGCCAGCTAAAATCCACCAGGACAACTCAAAGGACAGGATGAGAGTGCCTAGAATCACAGAATGATTCTATTTTTGTCTCAAGAAGCAAACCAAACGTCTTATTTGGCACCCCATTCATAAATGTGACATTCCATAAAGCAGAAGAAGGAAACACAACAAGGTTGTCTCACTTAATATGTTTCAGGCTTTGGCTGCAACGCTAGAACAACTACATACAGATTTCATAGAATCATAGAATAGTCAGGGTTGGAAAGGACCTTAAGATCACCCAGTTCCAACCCCCCTGTCAGGGGCAGGGACACCTCACACTAAACCATGCCACCCAAGGCTATGTCTAATCCAGACTTGAACACCACCAGGGATGGAGCATTCACAACTTCCCTGAGCAACCCATTCCAGTGCCTCACCACCCTTACAGGAAAGAATTTCTCCCTCATATCCACTCTAAACTTCCCCTGTTTAAGTTTGAACCCATTATCCCTTGTCCTATCACTACACTTCCTCATGAAGAGTCCCTCCCCAGCATCCCTATAGGCCCCCTTCAGATACCGGAAGGCTGCTATGAGGTCTCCACGCAGCCTTTTCTTCTCCAGGCTGAACAGCCCCAACTTTCTCAGCCTATCTTCATACGGGAGGTGCTCCAGTCCCTGATCATCCTCGTGACCTCCTCTGGACTTGTTCCAACAGTTCCATGTCCTTTTGATGCTGAGGACACCAGAACTGCACACAATACTCCAAGTGAGGTCTCAGGAGAGCAGAGCAGAGGGGCAGGATCACCTCCTTCAACCTGCTGGTCACACTCCTCTTGATGCAGCCCAGGATACGGTTGGTTTCTGGGCTGCAAGTGCACACTGCAGCCGGCTCATGTTCATTTTCTCATCAACCAACACCCCCAAGTCCTTCTCTACAGGACTGCTTTGTATCTCTTCTCTGCCCAACCTGGAGCTGTGCCTGGGATTGCTCTGATCCAGGTGTAGGACCTTGCACTTGGCATGGTTAAACTTCATCAGGTTGGCATCAGCCCACCTCACAAGCGTGTCAAGGTCCCTCTGGATGGCATTCCTTCCCTCCAGGGTATCAACCAAACTGCTTCAGAACAGAAGCATATGAGAGCAAATACAACTACTAGGAGTTAAATAAATCAATATGCTGTTTTCTCAATAATTGTTTACATTATCATAATGTTTTAAGTGTGCATTAAAATGTAATTTAAGATTTGAATGCAACAAATCTGCCTAATTCAAATTACTGCATCTACAGGGTCTATGGTATGTTGCATACATTTGGCATACTCAGGGTACAGCTTCTGAAATGTGCTACAAAACAGCTTCTGAGCTGACTTGGTATTCACGTCTTGTGTTATGCTCTCAGTATAGATCAAATAGATCAAATGGGAAGCAGATATATTTTAAGTGACAGTGCATTGGAGGAATTCCCAGATTTGCCATAGAAGGAATAATAAAACTAAGGCTGTTTGCCCTTTGGAATTCCATGCAAGTGGCACCTAAGCTGGCTAGTTGAAAATATGCCCAGGACCATTATAGTCTGCAGCACTCAGACACCTGCAGCTCAGCCATCAGCATTGCCTGATCACTTTTGTGTTTCGGAAAGCAGAATATTAATACATCCGACTGCTGTGAGACACATTAGCTACATTCTTCTCTTCTCACTGGCAAAAATACCAGACTAGTGGAAAAACAACTAGAATTTTAATGTATGTTGATTTGTACACTGTATTTTGCATAAATTTGCTCTTATTTTGGTATTATGCGGGCAGCTGGAATAAGTAAAAAAAGATCTGCATTCTTCCCAGGCCTAAAAAATCCTTGAAAGCCAGAGTTTCCTTTCAGATTCATGATTTAAATATTAAAATAGTAAAATTATATACTTTGGCTTTTATGATCTCATAATGAAGTCATAAATATCTTTAGAAACATTTGTATTTTTACTTTGGAAATGAGCCTCATAACCTGACTGGAACACACCTTAACAAAGAAAAAGAAAAGTGGTGTTTTCTTCTTTACATTGCATTAGATAATACTCTTTTTTATTTCATTGGAAACGAGCAATACATCCCTACTGAGCGATACATCCCTACCAGAAGGAAGTGCTGCAGGAGGGCCAGAAGACCTCCTTGGATGGATAAGGAGCTGCTGAGGAAAATTTGAAGGAAAAAGGAGGCTTATAAAAGGTGGAAGCAAGGACAGGCGGCCTGGGAAGAATACAGGGATGTTGTCCAGGAAGCTAGGGACCAGGTTAGGAAAGCTAAGGCCCACTTAGAATTAAACTTGGCCAGGGATGTTAAGGATAACAGGAAGGGATTCTATAGGTACATTGCAAATAAAAGGCAGACTAGGGACAATGTGGGCCCTCTCCAGAAGCTATCGGAGAACTGGCTACCCTGGATTTGGAGAAGGCTGAGGTTCTTAATGACTTCTTTGCCTCAGTCTTCACTGGCAAATGCTCTGACCACACCACCCAAGTCTTGGAAGGCAGACGCAGGGACTGTGAGAATGAAGACCCTGGGCCCACTGTAGGAGAGGACCTGGTTTGAGACCATCTTAGGAACCTGAACGTATACAATTCTTTACTGTAAGGGTGGTGAGGCACTGGAATGGGTTGCCCAGGGAAGTTGGGAATGCTCCATTGCTGGCAGTGTTCAAGTCTGGATTGGACATAGCCTTGGGTGACATGGTTTAGTGTGAGGTGTCCCTGCCCCTGGCAGGGTGGTTGGAACTGGATGATCTTAAGTTCCTTTCCAGCCCTAACTATTCTATGATTCTATGATTGTCCTTAAGTTTAATAACATTTAAGTTAACTTAGCTGGCTGAAAATATGGCTCATTTTGCTTTTTTGTTATTTTATGAACTATATGTGACAGTCTATCAATATTAAAGCAAAGCGGTGATTCACACTGAAGAAAGATTTGAAACTAAGTTTAATGAGACTAACAGCCAGAGTAGCAATAGCATAGCAAGATCTATCACATGTGAAGCAGACCCTGAAAAGGCCCAAGTCTGCTCTCCTGAAATCCAGGTTTGCGATCTCATTTAATTTCCTCACTGCTGTCCCTCAGGATCCTGAATTTCACTACCTCAATGGCCACTGCAACCAAGCCTGCTCCTGACCTTAACATCCCTGACCCAGTCTTGTCTGTAAATACAGGGTCCTACAGGATGTCACCCCTTGTTGGTTTCTTGAATGCAACAGAATAAATCTATATATTCAGTTATTTTATATTTATTAAGAAACCTAAATACCCCACCAGGTGCAGTTCAACAGTGTTAAACAAAAACACCAAACCAGTATAGATCAAATGGGAAGACTGCCATACATTTTTCCAACAATTCCTCATTTCAAACCCACCTTCCCATCTCTACAGTAGGTTTAGGAAGAGGACCCCTTCTACATTTTCGTTTAATCTCTTGACAGATAATACACACATTCCTCCCATGCAGATGCTTGTTACGTAAAACATAGCTTGTTACGTATAACCTATAACGATGATCTCTCTTAGGTTTCAGTTGAGTAGCTGGGAAACAATTCTCAAAGGAAACAAAGTCCTTTCTTCAGGAGAAACACTTCTATTGATGATGCCAATTCCACCTGTTTCTGATGTACAGCTGAATACAAGAGACATACACTGAAACTGCAAGACACTATGGACATGAACAGAAAATAAAAATATTAACACCTAGGGAAGATGTTCCATTATTTCTTTGTGCTTTATGCTAGTCTGGATAGTTTGGACAAAACAGTTCAGCCACTGAAGTGTGGGAAATGTTAATGCCAATGTTTTCTCTACTCCTCTGGGAAAGCCATCTTTTCTGGGTCTGGGTTACAGTACTGTACACAAACAACTTCCACAGAAATTATTTACAGATCTATCCATATTTGAATTCACTTCGTATGACAGCAAAGAGGAAAAATGGAATGGGCTTTATTTTACCTGCCCATGGCAGGAGGGTTGGAACTGGATGGTCTTAAGGTCCTTTCCAACCCTAACTATTCTATGATCTTGCGATTCTGCTCTTACAGATATGAAAATAGAGATGCATAGTATGATCCCAAGAGGTTCTACAAGTGATGGAGTTCTGGAGTGGCTGATTATCCATTCTGTATACAGCTTTCCTTGTCATACCTCCAGGACCTATATGTATATGTATATGTGCATATAGGTCCATATATGTCACTGTGGCTTGATGTGAATCTGGTATCACCCCAGCATTCCAACAGGAGAGGGTCTTCAAACTCTCAGATACATCTGTTAGAAATTTCCTGATTGACTTTTGTTATTCAGAGTTGGATATTTAATTCCCAAGCATTCAGCATAAACTCTGTTAATAGCTATATCTATGCTAGCAAATAAACTACTGTCGAAACATGGGGTCAGCACTGACCTACTACCATCTGTGCTACTGAAACAGCGGCAGTTTTAGCCTGAGGCCTTTAGCTCTTTCCCAAACCCAGGACAAGGTTTGAAAGACAAAACGTGACATGGGCATTTCCTTATGATGACATATATGGTGTTATTTCCTTTTGAGAGGGAAAACCAGGCAAGCGCATGGATGCAAGCTTTTTATTTTAAAGGCTATTTATTCTAAAGGCTGGAGAACCACGAGCCTTCACTGTTTTATTTAGAAGTAAAGAAATCAGCTGCTCCTTGGCCCAACAGTACTCCCAGTATTGAAAGGTTACAAACAACTGAAGCTCATTTCAGAGAAATAAATCTCTCAGCTGTGTGAGTCACATCTAACTCTTACAGATTTGATGAACAATGCAGATTCATGACAAATGACTGTTTTACCCAAAGGATATCATCTTATGTTGACTGCAAGGAACTATGAAATTAATATCTGGATTAACATAGAAGAGTGAAAATAGATCCCCTATAAAAAGGGATGCAAGCTGAACAGAATTGAGAGAAGATAAGACAGCAAGGAAACTTTCCACATATTAGTCAAATAATGTCTCCGAGTTAATGCAGAGAAGAGACCTTCAGCAAGCCTTTAGGGAGGTGACCACTGGGTCATCAGTCAAAGCAGACTGCTGCAGCTGTGTGGGAGATTAATTGATAACTCTGAAGTTATCTCCCCAAAGGCTCCTGAGAAGCACTCATTTTATTGACTGTGTCAGCTGAGCTTTCATTTTACAACAGTCCAGAAGTCCAATAAGTTTGCGAAAAAAGGCAAATTATTAAATCAGGAGTATGCTTTAAGATCTAAATGAAGATTCTAACTAATAAAAATAAAGACTGAATGTCTAACAACAGAATGACATTCAAAACTTATGAGAGGCTGCCAACTTTTCCTATGAACTAAATACCGCAGGAGTTTTTACCAGTTTCTGGAAAAGCTGATCAAGGACACACACTAAAATGTTCAAAATAACATAGGTGAAATATGTTGTCATGTTGTATGAACAGCTGAGTCTGGGAAGCCCCACAGCAGGGAGCAATCCAAGAGCAAAATAAGAGAGACCCAAATGCACTTTCATTTCAGTTCCACTGAAGCTATTCCATTTGGTGTGGTGGATGCCAAAGGTAACACGAAACTAGTTCTACCTAACAGGCTCAAGTGAGCTGGAAGATGCACTGAAATACAACATGTTGGAAAGAGTATGCTAACGTTCCTACAGGAATGATCAGTACAGAAGATAACTGGAAATGACATGTGAAATGCCATGATCTGTCTGCAGAAAGCAAAGAAGAGCTAAAAATGCCCATGAGCTTCTGAGCAGAATGTAATGTCTTGTGCTCATGCCTTAGATTTATGTGTAAATATAGCAAAGCTCTTCTGTTTGTGATTTAAGGGGGTGTATGCTATTACCAGTACACTCGATGTGGACATGTTATAAAGCCAGCAGATCAGTCCACAAAGAAAAGATTGTGGTTGTGACTATCACTTTTTTTGGGTGGCTATCACTTTTTTTTCTTTTTCCTAATTTCTACCACATACCAGTGCCAAAAACCCCCATCCTGACACGATGCAAGAGCTTCTGTTTCATTGGTGATGTTTCCAAGGAGCCTAAAATTCCATCACAACTAGGAAAGATCTCAGATTTGCCAGTACTGTACATCTTCAGTTCCAACTGCTTAGCAACTCCAGGGTTAAGCCCAGCACATCCATAAACTAAAGGCAGGGACAGCATCACTCATCACTGCTATCACCAGTGCAGACGAGGGTATCTAGAAGCCAAAGGAGAAAAGCAGAGCTGGCCACAATCACTGTAACTCATTGGCAAGAGTTCTAATGCTATTGATCTGAATTTACAGTGAAATCGACTTTTTGGAAAGCTGAAGGGAGGCTCATTCCCAAACTTATTGCTGTATGGACATCTTTCTGTGACAGACATATTCCTGTTTATCTAGAGATAACTCACATTGCATACTGTGGCTGTCATCGGCTCAATTGCCCATAAATCCAAAGTACACAGGATGCTGTAACATGGAATAAGGGTGTGGGGCTTTTTTAATACTGAACATTTATGTAAAACATTTAGTCAAGGATTCATTTGAAAGCCAAACATATATATTATATATATTTATGCATTATGTATTTCTACATAATTGTATCATATTCTATGTATACACATACATACATATAGTGTGTGAGTATATCTAAGAAATAATATTAAAACCCCAGAACACAATCCTGACAGCAGAATGAGGTGGATCAGTACAAAGAAACCATATACTTACTACTCAATTGGTAGTAAGTAACGTGATAACTGCAGAAAATAGAATCATAGAACCACAGAATAGTTAGGGCTGGAAAGGAACTTAAGATCATCCAGTTCCAACCACCCTGCCATGGGCAGGGACACCTCACACTAAACCATGCCACCCGAGGCTATGTCCAATCCAGCCTTGAACACCACCAGGGATGGAGCATTCACAACTTCCCTGGGTAACCCATTCCAGTGCCTCACCACCCTTACAGTAAAGAACTTCTTCTTTATATCCAATCTAAACTTCCCCTGTTTCAGTTTGAACCCGTTACCCCTTGTCCTATCACTATAGTAAATATACTTGAATCTCTTCCCCTCATAACCATCACTAAGAAGCCCCCATGCTCAGCTTCGAGGGGGTGAGGCTGATTAAACAGTTCCACTTGATAGGGAGGAAGAAGGCAGATTGTGCAGTGCACTGAACTGTCATCATATATAAAGTAATTCATACCAGACTAAATGATGAGGTAAAAGAACATTTACCTCTAGGCAGTGGGAGTCCCATAGGTTTAGAATGAAAAATAACGGATACCACAGGGGAAAAGTGAAATGCAACACACTGTGTACAGCGAACAGCCAGAGTAATTCCATCATGGAACTGCTTAATACAGCAAGAAACAGTGCATTCTAAAGAGCTGTCTTATTTGAACAAGAGTGTATTCATACTGGATTTAATGTGTGTCCTGCACTGAAAAACAACATACCATGTTTGTTCCTGATTTAAGCTATCTTATGACCAACCCCCAGGTCTGTTTACTGAAATATCATCGTAGAATTATACTGAAGTAGACACAAGTGCCAAAACATTCCTTGCTCAGATACATGGACACTGCTCTCTCAGCTCTCTTACAGAAAAATCCTATCTCACATGATGCCAGCTCTCAGAGAAAATTACTATCTATCCAGATTTAAAATACTCTTCAAGACAGGCAGTTACAAAAACAATAGTGCCACCCATGTATGCAGATCTAAGATCTCCTCACATGACTGGGCACACTATGTATTCCCCAGGTTTTGGAAAGTGAATCTCTTTCTCTCACCCAAAATCTAGCATGTCCATTTATACAACTGGAAGTCTTTTACTTGCTCCAAACTCCATCTAACCAGTCTCCTGTACGAACAGCAGAGGTAACAGGCAGAGTCACCACTATCACATACAGACAGCACATAACATACAGTTAAACCACAAGTCTTGACATACCCCACAACTCCAACCGCTGGAAATTCAAGTATTTTCTAGAAATTTTAGACACTGAGGATGAAGTTACTTCCAAACCCTTTAAAAGATCCATCTGTCTTAACAGAGCCATTCATATGTTAGCACATAAGGTAGAGCCCACAGAGCCATCGTGATAGCTGAGAAGCAAATTATGTCTGTGGCAACTCTACAGAAAGATAAGAGAAATAGCAGAAAATGAAGATGGAGTTTGGAAACTTAGCACGTTCTTTGAATCAGATCACTTCTGTGCTGGAAAAAAAAGTGTGAAGGGATATCGTTCAGTACCTCTACTTCAGGTTATTTTAGGCAACAGGTTGGTAGAGGTTTGAATTGCCTGCCTGGAAACAGTTCTCCTTTGACAATTGAATAAACAGGCTCCTGACTTCAGTTTCTCAAGCAGCACCTAAGCTTGATAATAAAAAGAAACTGTGTAAACACTTGACACCGTTCAAATCCCACAGGCTAAATGCACAATCTGATTTGACATTAACTTATCTTCAGTTAAGCAATGTTGATGGGACTGCCTTATATTTGCTTGAAAAATCAACTGATATAAAAATGCAAGTACAGCGAGTTTCAAATACAAAATAATACTAGGTAGTTGAGTTAATATTTTACAGAAGTACACAAATTTTCAGTATTCAGTTTCTGACTATTATATTATGGTGAGGAACCAGAGTGTCCCTGGAACCATTCATTACTCTTCACATTCTGGTGAACGACTGATCAGACACTTTGAGAAGATACTCACAAAAATGCCTCAGCTTGTTTTAGTTCAGTAGAACTGGCAGCACTACCACCCTCATAACAGAGTCTCCCTATTATTAGAAACACGTATATCTTTTTATGAAACAAAGTTATTAATTCTCTATGTAGTTATTAATTTTACTTGGGGTTTACTGGATGTGCAGCCAGTCACAAGCACAGAAATGAAAGAGCTAGTGTTGTAAAGTTACTACACCACCAAACTCCATTAAATGCTGCATTCGAGAGAGATTACAGACATCCAAAGAATGCCTTTTAAACACGTTCTGGTGAGACCAATACCAGGAATTATATTAACAAGCATGGAATTATGACTTCTGGTGTTTTTGTGTAAGCACTATGACTCACTCCCTTGTCTGTTATTATTTCTGTTTTTCTCTTGATTTCTTCACAACTTATTCAAAGCAGAGACTCTGAACCTGGAGTTGTGCCTTCTGTGAAATCTCAGGGAGCAGGTCTCATCCGAGACCTTTTTTGCTGAATTTTAGGTTCAGAGACTGAAGAGTTTCATGCAATTACATAAGTGCCTGGTAGCAGGCAGTTTCCAGCAGTTATAATCTGTTTCACTGCTTGTCATTTTCTAATACTCTGGGTTTTCTCTAGCTTATGGTACCATGGATGTTACAGGGAGTTTTGCCTTCTGCATCACAGCAGGAGAGAAAGCAGGCTCCGTACCACAACTGACACGTTCATCTGAAAAACAAAGTGTATCTTCCTCTCAAGAGTATCTTTTCTATTTATTTCTGACTCAGTAATCAAAGCATTGCACTCTCCCTTCACACAGAGAAAGTGGGGTCTACTAATAGCTTATCTGATATGTGGAGGCTAAAACTGAACAGAATATTTGAGCATAAACCCGATGTAAGATTGGGGAAGTGCTGTTTCAATGAAAGAGCTAATCAACTGCATTCAGTTTGGCTTATCAGACTTCCAGATTTAACCATATGATGGCAGACAGCCAGGAGTGGGAAACGGCAATGGGCTTTATGTGCAGGGACATACGCAAACGGGTCTCTGCATTGCTAAGATATTAGTTTCTTTCAGAGCTTTAAAAATCACAAGCTTCTAAAGATTTCCTGTGTCCTTGTACACAGTTCAGATATATGCTTGCTCTTCTGTTCTCTTACAGGTTTCCTGAACAAAATACCTACTCTTCATGAAAGTATTTTGGGGATGAAACTGCAGCCGTGCAAGTTACCTATTACAGAAAGAGTTATCATACCTAATGCTTCAGTATATACCTATGCTAACAAAACCAGTGGACAAGCTGTCCAAAAACTTATCCAGTCCTGGTTTTTACTGTTAATTCAAGCCATGAATTTTCTGTACATGCATGATATTATTATTTATGATTTCTCTGGTAATTCATTAACCTCACTGCAAAAGAAAGTGTTAAAATATACACTGACATAACTGGTTTGGTGCAAGAGTTGAAACCCGTAGGCTTTTGCCATATGTGCTTTTGAAGATCTATTATTCTTGAATACATCTACAGAGCAGACATTCAAACAATAGGGCATATTCTGCTAAAAGCCTTAAAAAGTACAAACATTTACAACTTTGGTATTTTCTTGCTGCTGAGGAATTATTTTCAATAGATTCTGCTATAAGAATACTGCTGGCTGCTCAGGACAGCTCTTTATTGCCTCCTTCTCAGCGCTGTGATACAGAAGCAATGCCATAGAGGTGAGTAGCCAGAAATCAGTGCGAGACCTCCTCTAGCATAATGAGTCGTATGCACTCCACTCACTCTGCAAACAAAACCAAAATAATATGATATCTTTCATGATGCATTTTATTTCTCTCTCCAAGAAATTAATCTCCTTTCAAGGAGAAAAAGAATAAAATGCATAAATCTGAAAATTTGATAGAAGACCAGAGAAAAGTAAATATGAAACCAAAGCAAACTGCAAACCTTCAAAACTCTTCAGTTCTGTCTCAAAGGAAGAAAGTATTTTGGGTCTATTTTCTTGCTTTTTTGATTAAACTCAGTGTTCTGATGGGAAGGACTTCAATTTATGAAAGGTAATTTTAAAAATGATATAAGGATCATTTAAAAAGCTCAAAGAATTATTTTAAAAGGCAGTAAGTGATTTTAGGCTGCCATACAGACTAGGACATTAATCATATGAGAAACATTTTAATATCAAAAGTGATTTTGTTAGCAGCTCCTCTTCAGCTAAAATGAAATTGATGGAAGTAGCACTGTACAAGAACAGCTAAACAGTTTGCAATCTATAAGCTTTAGGAATACCAGAGTAGTCCAAAAACCTGTATAGCAGGGATATAAAGTGAACAGGGATATAAATTTGCTGCTCAATTAAATAGAGTGCAACTGGGAAAATTCAGTATCTCTGTACTCCTTCCTGTAAATAACATCTCCCTTGTAGTTGGCTACAGACACGGGTAAAATTCCAGGTGCAGCACAATCCACAAACAAAATAAGAAACAGCATGTTTTATCCCATTCTATCTCTAGATAGAATATGAGGGATTTAATTAAATACAAAAGCCATTAAAATGTCAGTATCTGGAGTTTATCATAGCAATATTCTTTAACACCTCAGGTTTTTCTTAAAACCATATTTACTCCTTATGTGTGAACGTTTACACAAGTTTTATTACTGTCAGTTTTGTCTTTCACTTTACAAGGGTTTATGACCGAGGTCCCTGAACATTTTGTCACCTTAGTTCTATTTCTGAATCAATAATTTCTCCTAACCAGAAATACTAGCATCATGGTAATTAAAAACACCCCAACAATTAGCCAAGTGAATTTAGGATTACAATCCTTATCTTAGAAAGGTCTAAGTTTTAAAGACCTCCTGAAACCCACCTTAGCAAGGAACAAAGTACCTTCACATTTAGTACACATTTCAATTAGAGGCTATGGAGGCTAATTGCATGGATTAATCTCGTTATGTACAGTTGATGGCAATAGTTGTATAGTGTGGATTAAGCTACTCTACCTTCGTTCATCTATTTATCAAAATACATTTTATAGCAGAAATGTAAAAGCTTTCACACTTCTAGCTGGGTTCAAAGCAGTGATTTACCACCACTACTAATAAATGCATGCATCTAATATACTACTCATCCTGACTACTCATAGGTTATAAAATAATGTATTTTTCAATGCTGCAACTACAGCTAAATCAGTTTTTCCAGAGCTCCATTGCCAGCAGAAGCCTACTCTTCACCATATTCTGCAGCTACTGTCTCCTCCTCAAACATCAGCTTTCACTGTCAGTATCTTGACTGTACCAGCCTCCCACCAAGACAAAAAGAGGTCCACCACAGTGGATTTAGCACCTGCCAGAGCTGCTGTTTAGAAGATCCCTTCTGAGCTGCTAACAGTGCACCAGCAAGAGTTTTGTTACTGGGTAGATAAAGTAAGTTTCACCTGGAACAAAGCAGTAGTTGTATAATATTGAACTACTCTTGAAGTAGTGGAGTCAGCCCACATGCAGTAATCACTGTATCTGAATAACACTATAATTGCATATTACAAACTTGGTTTAGAGCTGCTAACAGAAAGGGTAGTTCCACTAAACAGTATTTAACAGGTGTCTAGAAAGCAATAAATATATCACTTCTATACAGATGAGAATGTCATCTCAGAATCCCAGAGGGATCAGGAAACTACTCTACACCTACTGCTAAAAACCAGTTTAAATGTAGCCACACAAGTACATATTCAACATCAGTAAAAACAGGGCCAAACTGTTGGTTCTATTGATGTAATTTGTCACATACACATAATAATCTTTGCTATATTCTGACAGACAGAAAGATGAAGAGAAAACTCAACTGCAACTTAAACATAGATTCCAGCGTTTGGAGAACTAAGCCAGAAATTCCTTTAGGTACCTTATGAATAATGTTCAAAAACTGGAGATATGAAAAAAAATTAAGGAAATTTACATTCAAGTTATGTTTTCTGGTCAGAAGCTGACTGTGACAACAGGTTACTGTTAAGCATGTCATAAAAGAACGAAGTGTGATCTGACTAGTCATGGTGAAAGGAAAAACATGCTCTGATCTTAACTGCAAGTAACTGAAAGCATAAACTGAAGGCATATTTTATTGATTGTCTTTTTTTACTAGAGTTAACAGTGGTTTCTAGAATAAAAACCATTTCTTTTTTAAAAGAGGGAAATGTGAAGAATTCAGGATACAGTGTAACAAGTTCAGTTCTTGCTCAAAGCTGTTATAAATACCCTTAATTTGCAATTAATATTTGCAAGTAATAATTGACTACTAAAAATAGTGTAAATGCCACTTGCAATTTTTGTCTCTGCATATGGAAGACAATTACTCAAGATGAGGAAGCAGACATTCTGCATAAAAACATGCCCAATTTTGATGTGGATGCATCAATATTAGTATGGTGATCGATAAACTGCATTGCTAGTCAGCAACTTTAATGTAGGATTATCCCTTGAATGTTCAAGTCTGCTAAAAATAATGAAGGCACTCAAAATTCCCGACGAAAATTCAGTTAAATCTTTGGTAACAAGGAGTATTAGGCAACCAGAATCCTGTTGTATCTCTCTGAGTATAATTTATTTCATATTCTATTTTTATTACCATCGTTTCAGTGTATTCCAATCCATCTGTCACAAAAGATAGAACAGACTTCAATGCCAGCATCAACATTAATTATATCAGTAAGATACAGTGTACCAAAGTTCATTGTACTGTTAGACTGCTGAAAGAAACTTGATGTGTTTTGTAACAGAAGCTCATGAGTACACTCAAAACACCTCAGCAATGATTCTGAAATCTGAATGTGTACAGCAACACACCACACTCATTGAAATCTGGAGTCATCAAGCCCATCCCTGACCAGAGTTGAGTCACTATGCCGTTAGTCACGTCTGGTAAGTGCAAAAAGCTCATGAACTTGCAAAAGCAAATGTGCAACCCAGAACATCACCACTACACAGTCGCACAAATAGCAATACTTTTGTGTTTCATTTGAATAATACTTCATTAAGCTGTTCTTAACAACTTGTACAGTTTTGTTCAGAATGTGAAGTAGAAATGAGGTGAAAACTAAATTAGCAACTTATTTCCAACATATCTGCACAATGCACCTAACTCTTTTCCTGCAATACCAATGACTCCAGACAGAAGCGTTGTTCATGTTCTTCCCTGGATGCATCCAGTGTCCCCGAAGATGCATCAGGGTCGAACAACGTTTCTTTTAGGGAATCTCTTAGGTTGGTTCACCATGGCAGGCTTCAAGACAGACATAAACACATGGTCTCTATTTGGTTTTAAGCTTTGGAGGTCTCATTCCAAGTCCATTATAAATACCACCTTGAAAAAAGAATTAAAATTGAACACGTCTCCAAGACAGAAACTCCATAAAACTAAATGTTCTTGAGGTAGACATGCATCTCATGGAAAACAAACTGCTATTGCAAGGAAGAGCCTTTCAGTGGGAAAAAAAGTAGGCACTTTTGCCATTTACAAGGGTTCCTAAAGAACTGAGTGGTAGGCAAGTGAGCGGAATACTCTTCAAAAGACCTTAAACCCCCTCCTACTTGTGCAGAGAAGCATTCAAACACTTGGAGCTGTAGAAAGCATATGGATTCTAGGTGCAAGCATAGTGCTCCATTGAGGACACTTCAGAGAAGTCCTTATGGTACCCAAAACCAGTTCCAGCAGTTTGTCCTTCTACAGAAGCACACTTGGAATATTGCTACAAATATTGACACAGTTTCTTCACCAAGACTTTGGGTTTTAAAATTAAATACCAATCTCCCTCAAACTGAAGCTCCTGTTTCTATTCCCAAATAGATACTACAGCAAAGGAAGGAGCTTTCTTCTGCAATGCAGTACAAACCCCAGAAACTCTCATCCACTTTCTCCAAATAGCACTTGCATCCTTGAGGAAAAGCCCAAAGCACAGACTACAGCAACTTGCACTTGCTCACCTGAAAAGTCTCAGCTTGGGTGGTAAAAACGTTGGAAGGATGTTTGTAGCCACCACCAGACATAATTCTTTCTCGCAATACCCAGTTATGAACAAGTTACCATGGGCAAAAATATGAATTTTTAATGTTCATTGCTGATACACACTGTATTATTTTTCCATTAAGTGTTAAACAGAAGATACAATTCTTCCTGCAAAAACCTAACCAAGACTTAGAAGAAAGAAAGTAGCTATCTGGAAATTGCCTAGATAAATGTGTCTGACATCCGTTTAGTCAGTAAGAAAGATACGAATAGCAGTTCATGGAGGTTATCTCTTCCCTGCTACAAAGTACAGTTTATAAACTTCAGTAAAAAGCAGAATTTGTAGACTTCAGCAGGGAGTTTCACAGCAGAAAATGGTAATACAAAACTGGCCCATAATTCCCTCCCTTCTTCTAACTAAGAAGATAATTTGAAATTAAGGCTCTCATATCAAAACATTTTCTGCGAGTTTTCATCCTGCTGAACAGCAATTACACAGCACTACCTGAGGATTCCTAGTCATCTGAAATCAAATTGAAGTGAAACAAGTAAAAGAGTTGCAGAAAGTTAACACCGAGCAAATGTGGAAAAGAAAACAGGGTTGATTTAAGTTTAAGATACTGTAAAGAGTGGCGAAATAAAGGCAAAATAATGGGACAGAAATCTCTAACTGCAAAATTCCAATATTAGACTAATGCTTGTGAAAATCTTGATACTTAATAAGCTGGATACTCAGTTCTGTGTGATAAATCTTGATATTTAATAAGGTGGTTACTCAGTTCTGCTTCACACAAATCCAATGAAAATGTAATATGCTAGCTGATACAGAGTTAAACACTTGTCTTTCAGCTGTGAAAGAGAAAAACACTGTAAAGATGCAGACTTCTACTGAGGAATACAAGGGCTTCCTATCTTGTTGGACACTTTTATTCCTTTTCCATTTTTAAAAGGAGTTACATCAGTCTGATGATTTAAATGCTCAAAACTCCATTTGTGATTTGTAATAATAAACATCTTTTCACTTGTCCAGGCAAGTGAGCTGTGACTGGGCAAGCAATAAATCTTACAAATTCCTCTGCTACCATACCTGACGTATCACTAGGGTGTATACACATCCCCACTCTTTCAATACTGCAGCTAAGTGACAACTGTCCTCATAGGCATGTTGCTACAAATGCCTCTGGAGTTTCTCTACATTTTTAACTGATCTATGTGCTTTTAACACCATGTTCAATATCATACTGTAACTATCTATTCTAATGTTTCATACATTAATATAGGTATAGAAGAAACATCTATAAGAGCTCATGCCCCAGCGAAGACTTAAGATCTAAATGCAGCACAGCTATCAAGCAGAGCAAAAGGAGTAGCCACCAGGACCCCGTGAAATAAATGGCCTTTTCCCCAGTTTTTATGAGATTGAAAGCCAAAGAAGCAATAAGCTGATTAGAGGAGTTTTTACGGGGGATTAATTTCTTTAATATGAAACTCCTTTAACAACCTACAGTCTCAAAACAGTTTCCAAAGCAGGTTAGTACACATGATCTCAGGTTCTACTTCATTCTAGCTGTTCCAAAGTCATGTCTTTTTCACATAAGAACTTGCATGTCAATGTGTAAAAAAACAGGTCTGGAATTTCTGCTGTTGAAAGACTCAAACAGCTTCGCTGCTACTTCGCTGTGATGTGGGTCACTACATTTCAGCTGTCCTGTACATGTACTTTCTGAGACAGAAGTCAAGGTTTAGCACAAGCTATGGACAGAACAGTCTTCCATGCACTTATAATAAGTAATAACCATAGTAACTTGAACGTCATTCGAAAGCAAACAAGAGCTTTTGCTTACCATCTAAATGGTGGCAACTAAACATCATGTATTTTAGATCCTTTCATATAAGCAACACCTTATGAACAGAAATATTATTATAACACCTAATGTTAAATGAAAACTTAAAGTATAAATTGGGTATTTTAACTCTGAGGTTTTGATTTTAATACCTTTGCTGTCAATTTCATTGTTCCAAAAATCATTTACTACAGTCAGCAACATTGCTTCAAGCCTCATATTTCTTTTTTCCTCACTGCAGAAAGATAAGAAAACTTGCAATCATGTTCCAGTAGGCACCGTGTCTCCCGAAACCATCACTCTACAGAACAAACCGGGCCTCCAGTCACTCTCGTAGCCCAGCAAATCTCATCACCCCTGGCACATCCGCATTTCTAATCTCAATCTGTCAGCACAGTGGAACACACACGCCAGAGTACTTACAGCAATATTCTGATAAATCCGACATTGCTATTACACTATAAGCAGCCTTTCACAAACTACATGCTTTGGCATCCATAGATAATGGGATGGCTTCCCAGGGACTGAGCCAAGCAGCAAGCGCTGCAGGGAGACCTGAGAAAGGGGTCATTCTCTTGCAGCACCAGCTCACAAGTGACTCCTTTGGAGGCTACTGGAGGGCAAAATGGGCTTTTGTAAATAATAGAATCACAGAATCATTGAATGGTTGGGTTGGAAAGTACCTGAAGATCATCCAGTTCCAACCCCCTGCCAAGGGGAGGGATGTGTCATCCTAGACCATGATGCTCTGTCCAACCTGGCCTTGAACACTGCCATGGATGGGGCATTTACTTCTTTGGCAACCTGTTCCAGTGCCTCACCACCCTCACGGTAAAGGGCTTCTTCCTTATATCTACGCTGAACTTCCCCTGTTTAAGTTTAAGCCCATCACCCCTTGTCCTATCACTGCAGTTCCTGATGAAGCGTCCTGTGCTCAATACCACAACATACCAGATAACACAAGAAAATGGGGCATTTGAAAAGTGCAGGTGAATTCTTTAACATGCTGTTAAAGGTGTTCTTTCACTAACTTTTGACATGGTGAAGAACACTGTTCAATACTGCAGACATTCTTGGAACTACAAGAACAGAGAGACATACCAACTACACCATCAGGAAACCTTTCTGAAGTTAGGAACCTCTGTTAACAAATTAATTCTGTAAAAACAAACAAAATAAACTCTTTCAAATTATAATAAGTATCTCAACTGGTTATATTTTGATTTTTGCTGTTTTCTGCTGAAAGCTTTTTTGGCATTTGCATGCATAAATTGCAGAAAAATTCTAGGAAAGAGCTGCCTCTAATACTTCATCAGGAGAAAAAAGAGGAGTGATCTGATTGCTTGCTGCAATACAGGTAAAGCACAATATAAATGTAAGAAAACCTTCTGTTCTTTTGAGAATGTTTAATTGCTGTCAAAACTAATGATCCAGTCTTGCAAGTGGTTAAACTAAACATAAATCCCACACTTGCATGAATTCCACTGATGGCAGTGGTGCTGCATGAATTGCATGATTCTCATTAGTACATGAACATACAGCCAGTAGAACGAGCTGCTGCACAAGCCCACTTTGCAATTACTTACGAAGGAAAACAATAGCCATATGTCAATATTGCAGCTCCTGAAACCTAATCCCGCGAAGCATCAATGACTGAATTCAGTGAAAATCAGTTACACATGTAATGATGTGTCTACATGACACTTTCTGCATTAAAATGTTGCAATAGCTTTCACATAGCTATTACATGTTGGCTATAATGCTTCAGCTAGATCACACTTCAAGAACAATCAAACACAGAGTTAGCATGCAAGACACTTCATGATTGCTTTGTGGTCTGAAGCATAGACATTTGGGTAAACCATAAGGCTTACAACCCTTCAGGTTAGAAGGAGAGCTCTGGAGGTTAGCCAGTCTAACCTCTTCACAAAACAGAGCTCACTTCCAAGTTAAACCAAGTTGTACAAGACCTTGTTTCATCATGAAGTTATAAAGAGAGGGAGTCTGGAAGCATAGCATCTTGCAGTGGCTTTGCACAGGAAGCAGAACACTTCAGAGCTCACTTGTTCATAGTCTGCACATCTACCTTATTAGCTGAGTGCTGTATGTTCCTTATGCAAAAAGAACTTGCTTTTCAAATGTGAATCTTGGGAGAAATAGCATTTCTCCATTAATCCAATACAGCCTGGATTACTGTAGCCCAAACTAAATTATGTCCAACTGTATTATCTTGATACAAAACAAGAGGCAGAACTATTAAAGCCATGAAAACACATTAAACATACACTTTTGAACACCAGACTTTTTTCTCCAAGGACAAATATCTACTTTCGTGACTTTGATAAACATTTCAAGGTCATACACAGATTCTCAACCCTCTGCATCATGGGTTCATTAAGTATTTTTCCCACAAATAGTATTCACTGAAACCTTTCAACACAGGAGGAATTAATGGCAGTGCTTGGAAGCAGATCTTCCCTCTTCAAGATCTTCCAGTCTTAATGATTTCACAGTATTGCCCCAAATCTGCATGTTTTCTTTTTTTAAATCATGATTCAACTCTCTTAGGAATTACACCCCGTTGGACTGTACTGCTGTTTCGAACCTGGTCTCAGCAAGTAAATACCAACAGAACCAGAAGATTTGGTCAAGTACATTCACACCCTATTCATCTCAATTGGATGATAGCTGTGAAGTCTAAAACGTGAGTATTTAAATTCCTTTATTTATGAGCCATATCAGTTATAACCGTACAGGGAACCACCTAGTTAAAGTACATACATTGATGGGGTATTACACTGATAAGGACTGCACAGTGCATCAACAGTAAAAGAGGCAACCACTATGAGGTGCAAACAACAGAACATTCTAGCAACAGTTTGGAGATTTCTCTACTTCCTTAAAGCCTGTGTAACAGCAACACTTCTTGGCCACTAAAAGCTGAAATTAACTGTTATTTGGGTCCGGCTTCTGCTTTACAGACTTAAATGTTTCATCCCTTGTTGAAACTTTACAGCTATCCCACAAAATTTGGATCTTGTTGCAGGTCAAAACCAAGACTCATCTCTCCAAGGCATTAGCTGGATGTACAGTGATTCCCTGAGTCCCTCAAATCACCCACTGATTTCAACAGGCTGTTGCCACAGAAGCTGTACAATGCAATTATTTTGGGGAGGGGAAGTATTGTCAAGTGTAACAGGATCACTTTCAACTCACCTGATGCCATATTAAAAAAAAAAGAGAGAGAAAGAAGAAAGAAGAAATGGTGAAAGAAAGGAAGAAAGGCGAAAAGGAAAGAAAGAAGAGAGAACCAAAGCATTGCTGTCCAGCCAAACACTAGCAGGTTTCCCTAGATACACAGTTGTGTCTTGACAAATTGTATTTCTAGTATTTAATGAGAGTTCAATCAGAACTCAGAAATATCACTCTGTATATTGCACTTCATATTCCACAGAGTACCAAAACTTACGTCGATACAACAAGGAAAACTTTCATCTCACAACAATGCAGATGCATCTGAAGGACTCATTCCCCTGAAGGACCTGAGAAGCCATGTGTCTATTTAAAACACCCTTTTAGAACTGGCAATACCTTTGAAACCAGAATAAACTTTCACACACTGTACACATTGTACTTCACAAAATACTACTGCTGTAACATGTTATAAAGAGGAGGAGAAGAATGCTGCCAGGATACACGGCAGGGAAAAGCTCTCACTGGGAAATGTGGATGGCTTTCTGTGAACTCCAGAATGATTACATGACATTTATGCGATTTTGCTGCTGAGTGTCAAAGCTGTGACTTCAGCAGATGTTTCCACGGTACTCCTGCACCATGACTCACCCGGGGCTGTTCTGGTTTCACATCATCAAGGAAAGGCTTCATTCATGCTGTATTAGGTGGATAGGGAGGGCAGCAGTTAGCTGTGCTTGGAAGAGCGCCGTCACCACGCAACGTCCTTCATAAGGATATGCTACGTTCTGATTTCTGCCATATAGTAGCAGATAAAACATTAATTTTCTATGATGTCAATATGTGCATTTTGGACATATTTCTTAAAAGACCGCCTTGAACTCTGCAACCACGTTTTCAGTGTGCTATTTTGTGAGGTGCAGTAAAATTAGTATTTCTGCAGGACAACATCATCAACCAAACCCACTTCTTTCTCAGGCAAAATTTGACAGAAAGAGACAAAACCCCATTAGACCAGGCTCAAGACCTGTGCTTCTGTAGCCATCTTGCACCAGCACGCTTGGGGTTTTTTGGCTGGAGTACAAACAGCTAAACTTGATTTTGATTGAATTTTCCCGGATATTAAAGAAAAGAGTAGTTTGCCCCATGTGCCAGATTTATGGCACTCTTGTGCCGGGATTTGTGGAGCATAAGCAGAGCTACACTTGCTCTCTCTAGACATCAAAATTGGCGAGCTAGAGTCCCGGCTCTGGGAAGATCAAGGTGCTGGATCCACGATTTTGCAGCACTGTTGCACTAAGAGCTTCCCAGGGCATTTCCTTACCGAAGCGAAGTGCTTTGCTTTTGGTGCAGTGCCATGGAGAAAACTTACCTTCTCTCTTATTATTCAACATTTTGAAGCTTTGCTACAAAAATAACGATCGTGAACGGTATCTAGAAATAAAGCTCTCACACAGGCTGCTGCTACGAGATCTGAGCCGCTTTGGAACGGCAGGTACAAGGTGAGCTGTGGGAAGCGAGGAGGGGGTATTCTGCCAGCCCTGCATTCTCCTCCCTTCCCTTTAAACCCCACCCCACCCCACCAGCAGCAAAGTCAGCCCCCTTACCTGATAATATCGTCGTTGTGCCCGAGGAAGAATTTCTGGCTGTGCTCCCTGGTGTTATAAACCACGCCGACTCCAGCCACGAAGTACACCACCTCTTTGCCTGCCGTGTAGTACAGGTTGTTGCGGCACTGGTGACCCCTGTACCCGTAAACCCACTCCAGACGGAGCTGGCATCCAGGAGCCGTCCGATCCGCCATGATAACCAATCCCCTCTCCCCCCCCCTTCCACCCCCCGGCACACACAGAGCCGAGCGCTGCCCCTCCTTCCCTCAACTCCTTCCCCCTCCGGGGTTTCCCCCTTTGAAACGTTAGCTATCGCTGCCCAGCGGAGCTTCAGGTGGCACTTCCCAGCGGCGAGCTCAAACGGAAAACGCATTCGCGGATCAGGTCTGCTGCTGCCGCCGCTCCTCACCGCTGCGCTGCCACCATAATCTGCGGCTGCCGCTGCCCAGGGCGAGCAGCAGCCGCGGCCCCGCCGCTGCGACCCGGGTAACTTCTGAGGGGAGAGGCGAGATCGCAGAAATGCACCTTCAGGAGCAGCAGACGGAGCTTTATCTTTCCGAAGGCAAAGAAACTTCTGTGCGTCAGCGCCTGCCGAATGCTGCACCTTCCCGGCTTGCTGCAAGAGGTTTCCTGGGGGCTCTGCTTTTTAAGCTCTCTGCCTTTGGGTGCGAAATGAAACACACACACAAAAGCCGTGCGTTTGAGTTGCACAATGTACGTGTATTTAAAATGTAAAGGGACTCCTCTGAACGGGGGAAGCACTGCTGGGAGCCGTGCTGTGGCGGTTCTGGGGCTCTAGGGTCCTCTAAGCTTTTACAGCATCAAACCTTGAGTCTTCACATGAGATGCTACTAAAAGAGAAGACTCGTATACAACATCCAGCACGGCAATACCACCTCACCTTTCATTATCCCCCAGCAACCCCAAACTTCCTCCTTTTGGAGTCTATAGCAACGCTGTACGTAAAACAATTTTACATTCCCATTTCGCAGTCACAAACCACTCCAGTTTGCCATGAAGTAGCAGGGGCTTGTGCTTTTATTTAGTCGTCCGTTGGAACAATATTCCCAAGGAATACACACGTCCTAGCTTCCTTTCTGCTTTTTCGAAAGCAGGATTTGTATGGGCATCACCAGCAGAGTGCCTGTTGTGGTAAGGCAGACACTGCTTTATAGTATCACTCAACAAGAGACGGAACCCAACCCTCCGGAAGCTCGGCCACAAATCAGAGGAGCAAAAGCTAAAATCAGAGGAGCAAACCAAAGCCTCAGGCACAGAGTATACGTGCCACATGGAAGGGAAGAACGAACTACCTGCTATAAGGCTAATCCCGTTACCTTTCCCCTCACAAGACACCTCACATTCGCTGTGTGCCCAAACTGAGGAGCAGTGTGTTGATACCGGCTTACATAAAAGGCTTTAGCGCCGACAGTACTGCCCGGGATACAGGCAGTACAACCCGCAAGCGATAGAACCCGCCGTTCACGGATTATACGCCACGCTTGAAGCAAACCTTAGTAAAACCTGTCATCACACCCGGACCAACAGCCTCCAGAGGGAGTACCACCTCTCATGGCCCCAGTCCCTACCGCCGCCCCTCAGCCTGGCTCCCCAGCCGCCGGAGCATCACCCATGCACGGACGGCACCTCCGTGTCCACCCTCCCTCAGGCAGGAGCGGGCCCCGCGCCCGTGCGCACCGCGGCGCGCAGAGCAGAGCTCCCTCGGCGCTGCGGGGACCGCCTCTGGCCGGCGCCCGGCCCCCGCGGTGCCTCATGGGAACGCGAGTTCTGGCGGCTGTTCTCTGCCGGGCAACCGCAAGGCTGAGGGCAGCGAGGACTACAACTCCCAGCGTGCCCTGCGGCGCCGCGGGGCGCGGTTGCTATGGTGACGGCCGCCTGCTCGCTCTCCCGCGGCTCTTCCCGCCCTTTCTGAGGCGGCCGCTGAGGTGAGGGACGGAGGGGTCGGCGCCGCCCGCCCTGCGGTGTTCACTGCGCTGTGTCCTGCGGACGGAGCCGCCCTGCTTGTCACTTACCGCCGCGTGCGGGTCACCTCAGTCCTCCGCTGCCCCCGGCCGTCTGGGAGGGAGCGTTCGGTGTTGAATACGAGCTCGCCCCAGCCCTTCCCTCCCTCAAGAGTGGCTTGCCGCGCGAGTCGTACGTAAATTCACACAATAAAACCCATTTTATGCTTTTCTCCTTCACAGTTGCGCCCCGAATTTCTCACAAGAATTGAGAAAAATGATGATATAAAAAATTAGCTGATCCTTTCCTGGAGGCCAGCTTTTCACCGCATTCAGCTGCTTTGCTGGCAGTTAACCGGGCAAACCCTGGCAGCTACGCAGCAAAGCACGCATCTTGGTGCAAGCCCCTTGTCTTCAATTGGTTCCTCTTTGGGAATACAAGAAATCCTCGGGGCATGTATAAAAATATCTTCTCTTCCAGTGGTCCCTCAGGAATGGACTTGTGAAGACTTTAAACACTGTTGTTTACTCATGTCAAAGTCAGTTCTGCATATTGAATGCTTTTAAAAGCTATTTAAAGTATTTCAGATTCATAAAGGGTGCAGTGCTCTCATGGGTGCCTTTGTGCCTATCTCCCACACATTTACATCAATAAACTTAGAGACTGAAAATTTCAGTAATATAATAAATATAATTGCTAAAGAAACCCTCTCTCCTTTAGGTAACTGTTTAGAAAATGTGCTTAAAATAATGAAAATGTATTTAACATTTATCATAAACTCCCACACCGGGGGAGGGGGAACAGCTGGGGTTAAGCCATGACAAAACGGCTGAAAAACACTGATTTTTGTCTGTTCTGAAGGATAAGAACATGGAAAGTTGTTTCAGCAACAAGTGGATGTGGATATCTAATAAGACTTCCAATGAATTCTGAATTCTTCATCCCTTGCTACCTCAGTATTAGTCCATGAAATAACTTCCATGTGATCTTAGCTTTCTTTGAATGATTTTGTTTGTTATATTACATACTTCTCATCAAAACAAATAATACACATGACAAACCGGTTCTTCACCTACTCAACAAGGACAAACAAAAGCTAGTTTGAAGGCTGCTTGCCATCTTGCTGTGAGCAACAGTGTTCGAGTTGAACTTTGTACATCATCCTTCAGTAAAACCTTGGCATATTCTTTGTCTCATTTGTGATACTCAGTGTAGTCAAAGTGTGGAGGCTGTAAATAATAGACATCGTTTTACTGAAAATACATCCCCAGTGTTGGAAAAAATGCTTTGGTGTAAATGATGATCGTTCTTGTAGCAATGGAGTACGCTAGTCACGAACCAACACCCAAAAAGACCTTACAGAAAAATGCCTTAAACATGTGCAACTACAAGGTCAGCTTCACTCATTTTCCTATTATCTGTGCTCAAGGATTTTGTGAATTACCTTCCATGGCACGTTTTTTTTCCCCATTAAAAAACAAAAGGCATTGCTACTTTCCTATTAGGAGCCGCTGTGTTGCTAAAAATGCTCCTCAATACTGCAGCCTGCCGTCCGTTGTCAGTACAACATAAATAACACGGATGAAAACCCAACGCTTTAGGGTATATTTCAGAACATAATTAAAACATAACAATCGGCAATAGCACCACCATTTTTCCTCCTCCTTGGGGCAAGGACCCCATTAGCCTAGCCTAGAACATATATTCCACAACATTTATTTCTTGTTTGAAATATAAAAACAAACCAATAGAGCGTCTTGTATGAGCAGCACTTGAATGACAGCTCCCACGCTCTAGGCTTTTTGAGGGGTTTGGGGTTATTCGTGGTTATTTTGCTGTTGTTGTTGTGTCGTCTTGGTTTTTTTAAAGCATGCCTTGTATAGAAGATGCCGAAAAGCACCGCATCTCAAATTAACTCCAATCCTCGGTGATGTATCCTGCCCACTCTATACATATGCAAGAGCTGTGATTAACAATGAACACTGAGATTTACCGCGCCCCCCCCCCCCCCCCCCCCGCCGAAACATCTGTGTTATGTCCTACATCTTTTTTACACAAAATACCACTTAGAACTCATATTTTAATGGATGAATATACAGCAGATGCACAAAGATGGCATATTAACTGGCATTTCCTATTTTGTACCTCTTATTTGAGCTGTAACTATGTAAAATCTATAAGAACTTGGGGGCAGGGATCACAAGCAGGAACTGTGATCTAGTTCTGTTTGTCTGTTCCTTGGCATTACATTAATCCAATCCCGACTGGTGCCTCTCAGTGGTTTTTACTATCTAAGTACAAAATAATAACAGGGGAATTGGCTCTAAGCTTTTAGTCCTTGTGGGTGGAAATACTGATTTGCATTGATGAAATGCTAGGGTCTGGCCAGAAATAGTGTTAGGAGAATGAGGCAAAAGAAAAAATGAGTCTTCTCCATCCTCAAATGCAAAGCATTTGTAAAAGATCAGATGTACAGTATTCTTTCAAATCCCAGCCTGGGCAGAAAGTCCTTCTGACCAGCCCTAATGCATTTGTTTTACTGCATGTCTGAGTGCAGTCCAGGACTGCCATGGGCAGCAGAATGATAAAAACCTTGGTCTTGGTCTCCTGTGCTCATCCCTGCTCAGAGTCTGGATGTTCTGAGTCACAGCATGGAGCCAGCCTCCAAAGTAGCCTGGTTGACCCCACAGAGCTGCATTGCAACACAATCTCCTGCCCCAAGGATATTGCAGACCCAACAGGAGATCTCTTCTCCAATGGGTTACTCCTGCCTTTTTCCAGACACACACTGGGCTCTTTCTGTCATCTTTTCATGGAATTTCAGGGATCAGCTAAAACTTACTATCACCACAGCAGAGATCTTGATCTTCCCACAGAAATTTATCACTTTTTCTGCCACAGCAAGGATGGTGGTGTTCCTTGCCTTTCCGTACGCTGGCTGCCATGCTTGACTCAGCTTCCTTCCTATGATGATTCACCCGAGACACATCTAAATCTTGCCACAAGTTTACATAACTCCTTTAAAATCTGACTTTTCCAAATTAAGAGAATTTTTGTCCAAGCTCTTAATTCTCTCAAATGCAAAATATGGTACACTAATATACAATAAATGCACTTGGTATTGTTCAAGCCACAGCGGATCTGATGCAGCTCAGCATCGCTTTGCACAGAGTGACCTCTCATGGATAACACTTGCACTGTCAACAAGGGGAATACTTTTCTCAGCTGGATGTGGGAGTAGAGGAATAGTGATACTAATAACAAACTAGTAAAAATTCATGTTGGGCCCAGATAATTTCTATTATTATAACATAATGAACCACCACAGCATCTCACCTAAGATTATTCTGCTCATTGCACTATTTTGGTGCACAGAGTAAATGATACTTCAAACATAAAACAGCACAAGTAATAGAACTGTAGATGTGATGTTCATCATCACCAGGCTAATCAGCATGCAGAGCTTCAGAAGCAAGGGAGGATTCATTACACACTTAAGCACAAAATCCTTCATTTCATACTTTATGGAATAGGTCAGTATTTTATTACCAAGCAGACCATTCCAGGTCTCCTGCTCCTCTGCCATGGGCCCCTGCTGCAGGTGGCTCAGCATAGGCAGCTCCCTGTGCATGCTGCGTGTGCTGCATTATGACACACTGCAGATGTGACCACGTGGGCCTGCCGAGCCGCTCTGCTGCCTCACTACACAGAGTCAATCACACACCCAACTCAGCCACATCTGCTTCCATAGCATTTGAACATCCTAGAAGACATCTCACCCCGACAGGCTGTTGTCAGAATGCACAGCAACAAAGGGTACAAGCTGAATCACAAGTAAATCCCATAAATCCTATGCTCTTTGCATTGAATTGCTCCATGTTGTAATACATTTCTCTTTATTCTGACTAGTTGTCCTGCCTACTGCAGCATTTCCAGTACTGCATTGTGGGTTTGCTTTATATCTCACCTGATTTGTATCATAATCTTGTTTAAAATCCTTTGGAACAAAATCCAGTGCTCTACCAGAACCAGAATATTCAGTGAATTGCTGCCACAAGGCTAGAGAAAAATGCTTGACAACAGGGAATAAATTACATCCAGCAGTAAGGAAGGCATAAATTAGTCTCAGGTGCTGAATACTGACTTCTTAACTTGGCCCTGCACACCTGTGGCTGTGGGGACAGTTCTGATCCCAATGCATTGAGAACACAGTGCTTTCTTACCTCAGGTGTGCTCTGCTTGGCCTCAGCACACACACAACTTCTCCATAACAGGACACAGAGAAACAAGCCAAATCCTTCCAATTCTGCTTGCAAGATCTCCCATTCCTCCCCTTGTCAGGATGTGGCCTTGATTGTTTGGTCCACAGGTAGAGCTCTAATTCTGCTTTTCACAGTAACTTAATTCTTAACATTGCCAGTCATTTAGCACAACCTGATTTTCTGAAGTGTTTTTTCTTAACGAAAAGGATTAATGTTTGTCCAAAATCATTGCGATTTAAGTTTCTATATTTATTCAGATTAGTTAAGGTAGAAACAAACCCCAAATAGCCACTAAAAAGAGCAAAACTGCATCATGCCTACAAGTTATTTATTACAAAAGTATATTCTTAAAGACCCTCCATAATTAAAATCCGTTCTCTGGGAACTCTATCATAAAACCCAGAACAATGAGAAGTGAAAACCCATCTGAAGCACTGTTTCACCAGAACAGATTATTCATTCTTTACCATTCATCTTCCTCATGCAGAGTACAACCCTACAATGGAACATATTCTCTACGCAGAACAGATGGATTAACAGATTATTTGCATCAATCTAAAAGAAAACCCTCCCACTCAACACATGCTTAATTCCTTTGGCTAATGAGTTTTGGATTCTTTCCCCTCGTTGTGATTTGTTTGTCTAGATATGGAAAGACCCCTTCAGGTGCAGCACTCTGGTACTTTCCCTCAGTTTAGAACACACAATCCAAGGCCTCCCACCAAGACAAAAAAGACAGACTGACCTGACCAGAGGATGATTTCTCTTCTTCATAACAATGATAGCAACATAGCTGAAAAGTGGCTGCCTTTCATTAGTTTTCTTTGAAAATGTTAAGGCTCAACTTCTCCACTATCTCCAGAGAAAATATAAACAACTTAAATATGGATTAGCTTTCAAAATCAGCCAACGAAGGAAGCTGAAATATAGTGTCAAACTGTACTACAAGTCCTCATTCTTCACTGTAGTAACCAGGAGGAACACGGCATTTCTTCTGCTGGGAGGTCTAACCACATTTAGTGGTGCAATTCAAAGCAACACAGTACCTCTGCAAGAGTTAACACTGGTGGCACTGATAACCTGCTCCAGTTCCAGTCCTGTTCCCATTATCCAGAGAGTCTTTCTTCCTCCTCTGGTACTTTCCAGCAGTCCCTTCACATAACCCAAGGGAAATTCAGATTCCCCCACTCCTCCTGAAACAAGCACACCCCTGAGCGGGTGTGCGCACTGACTTGACTCCTGACCTGGCTCAATCCCAGGAAGCTCCTCCTGACCCACCAGTCTCTTCATGGAAACTGCACCCTTATGGGCCAATGGGGAAAACAGGGAAGGCTTATTAGAGTTCCCTTCTGTTCCTCAGCAACCTAAAGTCAGTTCCTAAGCAGAAGGGGTTTTAATCAAGTCATTTTTGGGAATAACTTGCAGTGAGAGGCAAGACAAACAAGAACAACTCTGAAGGCATGTTCAACCAAGACATTACACAATTAAGCACAACAGGTAACCAAGTCCAATCTGTTAAACTACATGTTGTATTAAGCTGAAGTGACAAATATGGTAAGGCATCAATATTTTTGGGTGCTTTAATCAACCAAAAAGAATGTTTCATTTTCTCTTCTACTGATAAACCTCAGCTTTTTACATTGTCTCAAACTTTACATTTACAAGACTAATGGTGTTTTCCTACATATTACTAAAAACTAGACTGGAACAGGGTAATATTATAGGGGTAAAAACTTATGTGCATGAATTGGTTAATATCCAAAACCTCTGGAAAACAAGAAAACACAGTATAGTCCATAAAAAGAATCAAGACATGGCTGCATGCTCAGGAAAACACCACTAGGAAACACATGAGTTTGTGGTTTATCTGTTTTCCAGCTATAATTATATTTGAGTGTATTTTAATAATGGTAAAAAATTAAACACCAGGTTCCTTACATTTAGTTTTGAAATTCCTAATGCGTATTAGGGCTTCCTGAAGCTATTCCTTTTAGTTGACTCCCTAGATCACATCCAAGGTAAAGATAATTCTGGTCTTTGAAATGCTGGCAATACTGAGGAACTGGTGAGCTTTGGAATCACCATTGCTGCGTTAAACACATGCCACCACCAGAGTGCAGTTGAGGATGGCCCTTAAGGGAGGTATGTCTAAAAACTAACATAAAAACCCAGTGAGATTAAACTGGACAGGACAACAAGTCCTTGGTAAACTACAAAGTTTGCAGGAGGTGAAGGGAGAGGGAAGGGAAAGAACAGCAGGAAGAGAGAAAACAACCGTGAGCTGCAGCACACAAAAAAGGAATTACATGAAGACATCAGTTTCAGCGCACAGGAGAGATGACATTTTAAAATAACTTTATTTTTGATCCTCTTTCAAAATCATGATTTAACATCATCAGAAACGAAATAAGAAACTTAACCAGCATATTTAGTTTTAAAAGCATTTAATGACATCGCATATATTTAACAGATAGGGTAAAAGTCTAGAGGTACAGTTCGATACAACTGAAAGCCAGTTCCAGTACTACTCTCGACTACAGGCCCAGTCATTGAAAGTTCATTCCTATTAAATGTAATTTCTGATTGTGCAGTAAGATGAAAATCTTTTCATTACAATAGTTACAGTGACAGAGAAATGCACACTATGTATCAAATAGCAAGTAATGTAGCAAAATTATAACACACAGTGCTGCAGCTGACAAGCAAGTAACCATTTGAGTAACATTACTTTTCCAGTAAATGCTTCAGTTTCACTTTTACACTTATCAATGATTTTTAAGGGTTTATTATACATCTAGTCTTATTATACTTTGTACTAGAATTATCTGAAACATACAATATAATGTATTTCAGCAAAAAAAAAAAAAAAAAGAATTGGAAATTACAGATTATTTAAAACGGTATCAGCCTGCTCGTGTGTCTTGTACACCAACATTCTCATCTGTCATACTTGATGCAGAAAAGCTTCAGGTTGTGTTAATAACCAACGCCAGGGTAGAAATGGTTTGTCTGTAAGTTAATGCAAACCCGCACTCTGTTACGGCAAAGGTAATACACTATCATTTTAATAAAGGTTAGAATTGGAATGGGAGGCTCCACTAGTCAAGACTCAGCATAACAACCTTAGATGGGAGTGAACATGTTTGAGAGTTTGTACATTGGGCTTTGCTGTGCACAGTAGATTCGAAAGCACCGCTGCCTTGCATACCAATAGCACTAGGAGTGGGTTATTTTCCAAGACAGCCTCACAAAATTGAGGAACAGTTTAAATATTAAGATCTAATCTACATTAACTTCATTTAAAAAAAAAAAAAACAAAACAGAAACAAAACCAACCCCCCCCAAAGAAACCCCCAAAACCTGGTCCTTGCTCTCCTGCAGAAGCTGCCCAATGCACCTCATACGTTTGGAACTTTAGATTCTGTGGTTTTTTTGTTGGCTTTTTATTTTAAAACGCTCTATAAATAAAAAAATGTCAATCACATTGAGGAACATGAGGCACAGAGAGTAACGTATTGGTTCTGAGCTCGCATGCTGGAATTCCACTGGAACGGTCAGAGAAGTGCAGTGTGTGGAGATGGAGTTCACTTCTTTTTACCAAAAAGGCTGAATCTTTTCTCCTTGTCTTTCTCCTTGTCTTTCTCCCGCTTGCCAGGGCTGGACTCGCTGGTTATTGTGACGCTGGCAGGCAAGGTCTGGGCACGGCTGGAGGCTGGAGTGCTCTGTGTGGTCGGGGACACTTCGATTTTGTCAGAAGAGATAGCGGATGTGATGGCCTGAATCCACGTGTTCATCTCCTCCTTCAAGAAGCCCCAAAGGCAGAAAGCTGTTACAGTCACGCACCCTCTCTAGTTTGCTCAGCATTGTGAAGGGGAATAGAGGGAAGTGGGAAATGAAAGGAAACACAGTCCCTAACACATCACCTGGCACTTACTCCTCTGGTTACACACCTGCAGAAGACATCTAGACATTTTTATCCAGCTAAAAATCCCTGCTGCCCTGGTGGTGCCAGCGGGAGCTTCTGAATCTACACATTACACACACATACACGCAAGACTGAAGACCAGGAAATTAAAGCGTGCCCCTGAGCTCCCAGCAGCTGATTTTTTCCTGTTGCACAATAGCACAGATATCACATCAGTAAGAAACCATAAGAAAAACAAACTTACATCGTCTTTGGCTTGGAAGAGGTATTCATTGCCATCGGTCAATCTGCAAAGAAAACAACCACCGCAAATTTAGCTCAGCAGTAGACACATCCTTTTGACTCCTGCTTGTTTAGCTACTGTACACAATGAGACTGAGACACATGGGCTGGTATTGGACAGTCCTAACACCTTCATGTACACAAATATACCCCAGCTACTCCTGGTTTGGTATCTCGTGCTGTGACACAGAGGCAGCCACACACACTTTGTGTGTGTTATGACATGGATGTGCTCCGCTCTGCCAAGAGGCATGGCAGGCCTGCGACCTTCTGCAGCTGATGACTGCTGTTTCAGGCAGATCTCTTTTGCCAAAGACAGTGCAAAAGTTCACTCAACCCTTTCATAAAACAGAAGTCACAGACAATACTGAGAGCTTTTGTGGCTTTTTGTAGGAACCTAGAAAATTCTGCAGCTGCTCTGCTGTCGTAGCTACTTGTGATGACTCAAGATACTATAGTATGCATTATTTATGAGTAGCTGCCTCTTCTCCTGCTGAAGGCTGGAGTCTCCCTTCTGTGCTGATTTTACTCAGATGGTTTAACCGGGAGACATTTAACAATGTATGTGAAGATACACATTAATTAAAAACCAGACTGAATAACACCAGATCAGGTGAACAAGGAGGAGGCCGGGTGAGTGGGAGCTGTGTTGCAGGCTTCCGGATCTTTCCCCACAAAACCAAAGCATTTTAAATTCTCTTTATGAAATGAAATTAAGTATTAAACTGTAAAGCAAGAGTGCAGACAGACAGACAATAGGAAGAATAGCATTATGCCTTGCTTCTTTAAAAAACTAAGAGCAGTATTTACATCATGCCCTCTAGAGATCAAACTGGACCTTCCTGTGAGAGGTCTGCCTTCACATTAGGTCTGCAAAGACCACAGCCTTTGTAGAAGAGAGCCTCTTGGATGTTCACAACATTCCCCTCTCAACATGGAGAGGCAGATTTGCCATGACCATTTGCTAATGAACTCTCTGGGGACTCTCCTAATGAGAATGAGTAAAGGAAATACGCTACGTGCCATTACTTGAGAGTCCTGCGGGTGGCAGGGTACTGGGAAGAGAAGGGCAACTGATTTTTCTGCCTGACTATGTATGTGGAACAGCATATCCTCACATTATCAATTCAGAGATACTTAAAATAGTCTACAGGATGAATCACACAGCTGAAGGCCTATCTTCAAGACAGCTAAATATTCCCTATATATTTGCTATAAAGCAAACTTCTCCAGATATGGATTCTATCCTCTCTAGAGGATTCCAGAAGGAAAAGCCTTGTTTTTTCTTAACCTTTGAACAAGTTCTTCACATACTTCAAATTGTAACTACATGTTCTAGACCTGAAAATGTGATAGATGCCTTCAGTAGAGTTCTAAGTTCACACTGAAAAGTTAAACAAGAGGCTTGATTCTGAGAAGAGCAGAACCACAAGTATTAAGCTCTTTTCAATGAACTCCAGAGGGAGCAGCTGAAAAGCCCAGCATTGTAAATACAGGCTCCTGACTTCAGGCATACGCATCTGGTCTTGTCCCAGACACAACTGAAGTGCCCTGGTTGTTTTGATACTGGTTTATGCTGGATAAATACACCATGTTTTAGCATTGTGAAGAGCTTGTTAACAAAAGCAGATACTGCAGCTAATATCCATGATCAGTTCTTTGGCTGGATCCTCCTATGAATCTGCACAGTGATCACACCCACCACAACTTCTTCTAACAGCAGGATGCTCCAGGGGGTTTACCTTAGCTTGAACACATGCTTTTTCTTCTTATAATCGACGGCTATTTCACAGACCGCTTCCTTCAAGCTGACAGGAATCTCATTGTGGTAGGGGATGCCAGAAGCAGCAGCTTTCGAATCCTTGTAGAAGCCCATCTCTTGATTGTTTATGACACAGTACACATTATGCCATGATCTTCAAGACACAGAAAACAACAGAAGTGTTTATAAATCTAATGCCCTTACTTGCAAAAGTGGAGAAACCAAACACAATTACTTCTACAAGATAATGGGCATGGGTTCAGTGTGAGGATGTGAATACACCCTGCACTGTCCTGTGAACTGCAGACAGCAAATTCTCTCACAAAATCACAACTTCAGGACAAAAACCCTGACTTTGAGCCAGATGGAATAGAGATTTCCAGAGCTCCCTGTGATGGCACATCAGCATAGCCCAGCAGTGGGAGGACTGTTTGGCAGACTGGGCAGTTTGCGTACTTGGGAGAGACACTGATTGACCTTTCAATGACTCTGCTTTATTGTAGGAGGAATTCTCTTTGTGCTGCAAACTAATGAATGGATTGCATGTGAGTGAAATCCTGGCTTGTTACAAATATTCTTGGTGGCAGCATCTGCCTCATTGTCTAATACAGCTATAAGAATCAATGATTACTAGAAACAAGAGTCCCTACGTGTTAGTATTAGTGGCTGACACTGCCTCAGAGTAGTTCTCTGGTGTGAACAGCTGAAGCTGAACAAAAACCATGGCAGCACTGTACACATCTGTGGTCTGCACACTACTATAGCTCCTACCAAATCCCTCCCATACTGGTGTGGCTCACCACTTGCTAGTCAACATTTTCCCTGTCAGCCAAGCCATTAAATCTGGTTTCAAGAGCTCTCAGGTCAGGAAGGACCCCGGTCTGCTCTTCCAGTGCAGACAGAAACCTCAGCAGTTTTGCCTGTTTCGGAACAGCAGGATTGGGTCCTTAGGAATGGAATCTACTAAGGCACACAAATCATCTTCACTTGCTTTTCTCTTCTGCACAGCTTACAGAGTAGGTGGAAAGTGCTAATGTGCAAACAGAAAATGTCAGAAGAATATGGACATTTCTAGTCTCACACCTACGTGTTTTTCTTTTCTTCAGAGCTCTGGAATCAAATCCCACCACTGCCACAAATTCACCATGTGAAGTGGGAAAATCACGGTATCTTTATGCCTCGGTTTTCCACCTTCCAAGTGTGGCTAACACTGCTTTCGCCACCATGTATCTTTAGACCTTCATCAAATAAACCATTTAACCATAAACGCAGTTCCTACAACAACAGGAGCAGAAGCTTGAAAGGTCTTTAGGAGCTGGGAGAGGACAACAGCAGCAGGGACCACATTAACTGCTTAACATCTTGGTGAGTTCACATGAAGCAGCGAGGACTTTACCTGCTTGAGGCTTTCTTGCTGTGTGTCTCCCATTCATGTTTGCGATGTAAGAAGCCCTCCATCTGAGCTGAAGGCATCTCCTGTGTTTTGGCTGGCAGGGTAGCAGCAGTCTGGGCCTGAATGGCAGCCTTGGCTTTGCGGTCTGCCGTTGGAGATGGAACAGGACTAGACTCTTTCGAACTTGTCCTTTGTTCTGCAGCTCCATTGACCATTTCATTTGTATCTGCAGTTTCTGCCACCTAAGGAACAGTGAAGAAAATGTTCAGCTCAAAGCCTCACAGCACTGGGGTATCTTGCAGTTAATCTGTTTCCCTGCACAACGTGGCTGTGTATAAACTTTGCCTGGAGAACGACACAGGCCAATAAGTTCTTTCTCACACTCCATGGAGACACAGAAGGCCAAGGATATTAGAAGGTAGGAATGGATTAGTACTCATTTTATAGGTGGAGAGATAGGAAAATAAGAGCAGCTAAACATCAGTGTGAATTTTACTGTGCTTTGCTCTGCTGGTCAATTCGTATTCTTTTGTATATTGTTATTCCTAAAACGAGAGCATTCAATTCTGCTGCTAAGTATTCCAATGTTTGGGACAGTAACAATCACACTTTCTGCAAACCTAGAGGAAGAGTAGAAGTTATACACATCAGCCACCTTAAGTACATTTATGGCATTACTGGGGTATTAAAAGTCCATAAAAGGTATTAAACTAGGAGCCTGCAGAAAAATCTGTCAAAATTACCCAGGAGCATTTACAAAAACTCGTGCAATTTATTTGTTTCTGTAAAAGCTCCTTTCCCCCTTTCCCCATTCCCCTCGGGACACAACAAAATCAAAACATGCAGGAATTAGAGAGATTACACCATGCATTTCATCTCCACCATCCCAGTTAGGATATCGGATCTTATAGAGACAAGGGAAATGAGGTCATGTGTCAATTTATCAAGGTCTGTTTCAGACTTGAGTTATTAGGTGGATTTGGATTGTTGTTAAAGGAACTGAAAACCACCACAGCCACACAACATCACACAGCTATTTACCCCCAAACAAAGACAGAACCAAGGCCTTGCCCATCACTTGCTTTGTTGATCGCGTTGCCTGTCGCACTGTGATCGAGATAGCCTAGAGAGCAGCCATGATTCCAGCAGCTCTGACTGGTCAAGCTGTCGACGTCTTCAGGAGCCATTCATCCCAAAATCATTTAAATTGGAATCCTAATGGCTATAAGCTTTTGAAATGCAGCTTGGTCCCAGTTTTTTGGTTTTTCTTGTACCATTACTTTGACATGTAGAGCCATAGGTAGCAGCTCAGGAGTTACACAACCAGTGTGTATTATCATTATTATTATTAGCAAGTTACTAAAGCTTAGTGCTGCTAATGCTCTAGTAGATTACAAACATTCTGGACTGTTTTTATGCAGACAAGCAGGTATCTGTGAATGGCACGATAATTAGACATTCCCACTTCTGCACAAGGCCTGGACAATTCAAAAGCAGCCGAATTATTATGCAACAAACTAAATTTTGCCACTCTGTGCTAGAACTTCTCATACCTGCCAAGTAAATGTCATTGTACCTCTCACCTTTGTACCTTATGTATTGACCTAGGAAGAGCTAAGTGCCAACTTGCTATGAATATGGGAAGGGTTGGTTAACTGCCTTTAAGCAATCTAAATCTCCAGAGTACAGACACTACACCACTGAAACAGGGAAAGAATCACAGCTCACATTTCACTTCAGTCATTGCTATTTTACTCTGTCCCTAAAGACATGTAGCCTAGGTTTGTAAGAGGGAACATCCGCCCTGCAGTGTTATCCAGTGGAAGCAAAAATGAATGACACTGCATCTTCACAATTAGGATGAATCTAAGCTATCAAACCTCACTATTTCTATCTAAATCTCAAAATATAACACAAATGTTGCATTGATGGGGAGAAAGGGTAAATAAATAGATGAGCTGAAGATTATCCAAACGCTGCCAGCACAGCTACTACAACATAAGGAGTGAAACAACCAACCAGTGATTCACCAAGAAAGCTCAATTGATCAGTCATCACCCGTGCTGACCACTGGTGGCCAACAGGTCATGTCCAAGGCCAGACCCTTCCAAAGCTTCCTGACCAGTGACAGTTCCTGAGCTTCAAACTCTCTGTTTTTCAACTGGCTGGCTCCCCTGAGATACACAAACCCTTTGTTCCCAGCAATAAGGAATCACATAGACCACAGTAACTCATCTTAACAACTTGCATCAACTACCCACAACTAGCTGTTACCTAAACTGATGCTGAAAGTAGCATGTTTTCTGTAGTGATACCAGCAAGATATGAAAATACTACCCATTTGGGGGGCCTATAACCACTAATCTTCAGTAAACCAGACCAGTTTCTAATAGCAGGCACTGCACAGCTACTGAACGTGATTGAACGGGAAACAACATGTAATTCAGCACTGCAATCTGCAACCCTGTGCTTTTAGAAGATAACGGCCAACTTTAATCACATCATCACACCTCTAACTTCTACTTAAAATGCTACTGATTGTAAAAGGGCTATGAAAAGCTTTTCTGAGGCTCTTTCAGGTTTTATTTCCTTTTCATGTGTTATCTACAATTAACAGAAAACAAGCAAAATAAATCTGGATCATAAACAGCTCTGCAAGAGTGTGCCATGAGAAATAGAGAAAAAAACAGGAGCTGAACAACCTTTAATGGAAACATGCATTGGGCATGCAGACAACGCAATGGAAGACAAACATTAATAGCAAACTGTACTGTTACAACAAAACAGTTATCACAAACATGGACACGGTTTCCTTAATCATGACTGAGAGGTTAGTTGCAAGTGCTTTAGTGGCTAGAGACTACTTTTGAGATACTTAAATGGGGACTGTAACATGCAACAAGACAGCTGGTGACAATGACTGGAGATATCCCCTCGGTGCCACATTATATTCAGTTCATCAAGTTAAGTCTCTGCACCACAGCTTAAATAACAGAGATGTTATCTGCCTTTTTCAGATGCAAACAGATGACAGCCTTTCTACTGTTCTGGCCAGATAACAAAGTACCATTTTAATGATTTAAGCCAGGAGCACAGGCTATAATAAAGAGATGAACTCTTAACTTTTCTAGTGCTTACAATGATGACCTGAATCGATGACTTAATTAGTTTTTCTTCATCATAAAGTATAATTTTCACATATAAGTGTACTAACACAAGGAAAAAGCTGTACCTATAGGAATTACTTTTACAGACTACTTTATAGCCAGAATATGTCTGAAGGCTTCCCAGATGGTGGAGTCTGAAGCTACAGCTATACTGCTCTGAGAACTGTCACACTCTTACAGGCACGGAGAGCCAGCACTGGTGTGGGCAGTCACCAGATCATCTGCATAAATCTACATGGAGTTTTTAAAAGCATTAAGAAGCTCTATGTTGTTATCCTGACAAGAGAAAAAAACACATGCATCATGAAGTGGAAAGACAAGTTACAGCAAAAGTACAGTTGCTGAAGCACACCCTTTCAATCACCTTCCTCGCTCTGCAAGCTCAGCCAATACAGAACAATTCAGCTGCACTGCTCAGCTAGTTGGCAGAAGCTGAAATTCTGATCAAGAGCAGCGTTATCTTGTGCCTCAAACCAGAGATAATACATAATAAATATACAGCTGTGGACATCTGATGTATTGCAACACAAGGTTCAGTGGACTGAGCTAAAGAGTTCTTATGGAAGACTGAAGTGCAGATGGCGATGATGAACACGGAAATGTGTTATGTATCATGTCATAAAATAAAAACTAATATAAAAAAGAAGCAAGGAGTGGATGTGTAAGGCTGCGGTAACAAAGATGATGATGATGATCTGGGGTGTGCTTGCAGGCCACCTCATGCTCCTTGCTACAACTCTATATAATGTCATAAACATTAGAAGGTACAACAGAAAGCTCACTCCATAATTTAATAGTAAAGATGAACCAAAAGGCTTTATTTAAAGAATGAAAAAGGCAGGACTGCTTAGCATCCTAGGGCACTGACAGAGCCTGTGTGCAGACCCAAAGTAACTGGGCTGGGCCACCTGAAAGATAAACTTATGCTGAAAGGCATTTCCTCCCAGAGCCCTACACTGGGACCCACGTTTCCTTTGCGGTACTGGCAAGAGCTCTAAACCCCATTTATCTGAGCCTGCCAGGCGCCTTTCCTGCACTTAACACCCCTCAGAGACAGCCTCAGGAACAGAAGGAAAAGAAGTGTCATTTTTCTCACCACCTCAAGCAGGAACCGAAACAAGGAGGCTTCGCAGAAAGGCAACAGAGAGGTAGGTGCTCAACTACTGTGTTGTGTTAACTATATATACATATGTACTGGTATTTGTATGGCTGCACATGAAGATTATTGGCATGTAACCTGACTCCCCTATCAAGAAGGAATGAGTAAGGCATGGACCATTCAGCCTACATCTACAGAAAATCAAGAGCTGGGATCTTAGACCAATGAGTTTTATTTGGTTTTTAAAGGAAAGCATCACAACCTGTCCATAGGGGTCTGTCTGCACCCTGCTCTCATTTATACCTCTGCTTCCCTAGCATCAGTAAATTGAATTGCTGTAAATTGGACAGCACCAAGGCAAAAAGGGGCCCCAAAATAGCTATTCAGAAAGATCACAACTCTTCAGGAGGACTAAATATCAAGATAAATCTAATTTTTCATGGTTTATTTCACGTTTAGTTTTCTCTGCAGTCAATGAGTCCAATTCTGCATGGAATGTTATACAACTAACCTTAAGGCTTTTATTTGTCAATAGTTACAGCCCTCCCGTCCCCCCCAGCCTCTCCTGCTGAGCTCACTTGCAGGGGTAATCTTTGGCCTTGTAAAGAACTCGCTTGCTAATGCAGCTGATTTAATAACGTTGCCGTGCTGAAACCTGTTAGTATAACTCGATGCGTCATACCTGTCAGGTTCTAGTTCTCTTCTTCATTATGATGTAATCTCATTAAATCTCAATTACTCATATAAAGGACGCTTTCGCTGGAAAATCTTAATACTATTAGCGACATGAAAAACTCAACAGTAAATAACATGAAATAAATGTGTCACCTTAAAGCAACTGAGTGTCAGTGGGGAGATTCAAATAAACAAGGAGGAAAGTGAAGCAAGTATATCTCCAAGGGGCTGCTAATTCAATGAAAGTCAACTGATGGGAAGGAAGAGAAAAGCAGCAGGGAAATCTGAAGCCAAAAGATGAAACCAGTACCAGTAAACCATACTGACAAAAAGGTGTCTTTTGCTGCAACGGATTCTGTACGTCACAGTCCAGACCACGATCGGTCATTGGCTGTCCGTCTGCTAATAAAGTTTTTGTAGTTTTGGTAGGTTTGGGAGCGGTAACTAACCCGTGGAGATTCCTGGTCTGACGGCAAACCATTCTGGGAAACCTGCTCTCCTTTTGTCCCATCCCTGTTGAGAGAGAGAAGAAAGAAAAGACAGTGTATTACGTTCTTGAACGTCACCCATCTCTTTCACCAAAATGACATTTTCCCCCTGACTGGGGCACTCCTTGGAGATTCCAGCCAGTGCTTCAAGTCCTCAGGCCCAACTGAATAAACCCAGTGTTAAGGGAGGTCAAAATGGACTTTCCCGTCAGTTACCTTACAAAAAAGCCTACTCCTATCCCACCAGTAATTTTATAAACGTTAATGTTCCATGGACGTGGCTTGAAACCTATTTGTGACTGATGCTCATCTAAGAGGAAAGCCAAGACGGTTCATAAACTTCAATCCATAACAAAGAAGCTGTAAAACCAGCTTTCTTACTCTGGGGCCTGCTATACCTCAGCAGCTGTAACACTGCATCACGATGAAAACACGGAACATTCCATTCAGGAGAGAATTCAGGTCTCTGAGAGAAGTCTTGTCCCCATAAACCACCACATCTTCTAATGGGGGTCACATTCTAAAACCATACAACCCCAGACTCTCCTTTTACAACACATCCTCAGCTTGAGAAGTCTGTCTGAAAACACAGTTCAGTTTCCCACATCCCAGCTTACCATTGCTGCTGGGAGTCTGCATCCTCGGCAACCTTTGGGCTGGGCTCTGGAGTTGGAGGCTGTCTCTTCCTCTCCTCTTCCTCTTGCTGTCGACGTACTTCCAGCAGTTCCAACTGAGAAATGAAACGTTTTGGTGCATTTAAAAGCTCTGCTCATTTTTCAGGGGCATTTCTAGGAACTAAAAAAACCTCCACATTTTTCTGAACATTAATGAAACTCAGGTTAAGTGGAATCAAATTTGAAGGCATCCGTCTTGCACAGTATTAATCATGTGAAGTTTGTCGCACTGAATTTGTCAGTAAAGGCCCACAGTATCAGAGCCTTTAACATCAAGTGGAGTGCCTGGGCACCAGTTCACCACTGTCTGTGGTTCCTTTCTCATTCATTCTATTAGAACCCAGACAAAGGAGGAAGCAGCCCAAGCTATCAAAACACTGACAAGTGACATCCTCTAGTGTGCCTCCTATGCACAGAAACAATCCAAGTCTCAGAAATCAACCACCTAAATAGAACCAGCCTGGTTTTGAAGATGCTGAGCAACTCCAGCCCATTCTGTCTGCAGCTGTGATGCTCAGTGTGTGTGAGAAATCAAACCACTTCAATCCTGGTGTCTAAAGTAGAATTCTTCTCCAAAGATGGCAACATGCTCTCCAGGCATTAATTACTGACACTGCAGCTGTGCTCTGGGTGCTTGGGGCTTTTTCACTTCTTATGTCTTCCCAGGGGACAATACAGCCTTGTACTGGGGCAGCCAAAACACAACAAGCATTGCTGTCAACCCCCATCCCCATCAGTGTCTCCTCACATTGTCATCTTTAACCAAAAATCATGCTGTATCTGTGTCTTCTTCACAGAGAATCCCCCTTTGCTTTTATACCAGTATGGCAGGGGGCTGGAGCAAAATGTTTCTGGGTCAGCACTCCTGTGTCCAAGACAGCTTTTTCTGACCACTGAGGTCGTTCATCATTTAAGCTTTTCCCTTCCAGGTTGCTGAGTTTAAATTAACCAGAGAGGGGTTTAGTACTGTGGGGAACATGAAACTTCAGCCTGAGGTTGGTCAACAAACTGAGATTAGGTTGGTGATGCCAGGGGTTATTCCAACCAACCAGCTGGCACCAAACCGAAGGGGAATGGCCACAGGAAGTTCCTCTCCCCCTCACGCACCGTGGTCAGTCGCTCCAGCGCTGCAAACCTCTCATCCCAGGTAGCTGCAGACTTCTCAAAGGCTTCGTGCCGCTTGATCAGTTTTTCCACCTCATCGACACTCTGGCCTATTTCACGACTAGAGAGGTAGGGCTCCTGCCCCAGCAGCCAGGCCTCAGCCACACTTGCGTCTCTGGAGAACTGGTGCACCTCCAAAACTGGGCAAAGAAGGACAGGAATCAGCGCCATTCATGTCACAAACTGCACGGAAAGTGAGGAGGCATCTTCTGCATATACTTAAACAGTTCAGGGAAAAAGTAAATGCACTCGGACAAGTATTGACCTTAACTAAGCTCTCTGAAATCCATCACTTTAAAGGCAGAAATTTAACCTGTTGGCTTTGCTTCGAGGAAAACTGATAGTGAAGCCCCACCTTCCCTTCTTCTACAGACTATATTGCAGGCGGTTGGACTAATGACCTCTGAAGGTCCCTTCCAACCCGAACTATTCTATGATTCTATGATTTTGCAAGCTCAGTGTTTCCTTTTTGTTCTAATCTGCTGTAACCTACTAGCTTCAGAGTACAAAGCCTGTTATCTGCTGATTCTCTTCCCCGACCACCCTGTCTACAGAAGAGCTGCAGCAGACTACAGTGGACTGCAGGCTGTAGTTCCCTTTAGCAAGCGGCATTTCTATACTTGACGCTTGACTACAGTGTTACAGTTCCAGGTTTCCTTCTTTTTCTGTCTTCACACCTGAAAAATACACTTCCACTGCTTTTGAGAACAGGATGAAGCACCTTTGATGAATAATATGGTAAAAACACCCAACCTGAGGGACAATTGCCCATGTCACTGCATTTCCTAAAGCCTCCTGAGGCTCAGAAGCACGTAGACTCAGCAGTCCAGAACCCCACAAAATGACTACATGCCACTGTATGTTTTGAGATCCTGGACAACCGCTTGCTGCAAAGGCTCCAGTCTGTACATCAGATGGGGATCATCTTGTTAAGAGTATCAGAACTGGGCTGTGGCTGCTGCTGTGAAGCCTGCAAAACGCTGCAGTGTTTCAAAGTACACCTTTTGTCAGTGAAGTGCTCACCAACATTCTAGCCTCTTGGGTAACACAGATAACACGTTATATGCATAAGGTAGCAGGGCTTTACTTCTCCCTGTTTTTCAGTAGTGCCTCCTTTGTAGAAACCCAGTTGGAATGTGACACCTGCAAAATACAGTGGATCTATTTCACCTGGCTCCAAATTGGATCATACAGAGCAAGACCTGTGCTGCAGGTTTCTTGGCTTCAAATTCTCCTCTATTTTACAATCCCCAGGTGTGAATCATGCTGTCATCACAGTACAAACACACCTTCCAGCACTGTTATTAGGAAAGCAAGGACCTGCAGGTATTTTCCACACTCAAGAAGACATTGAGAAGTCAGAGTGAGACATGGCCCTGCCCAAAAGAAACCCAAGCACATCCTTACTCAGTCTCAGCCACTCCCATCTGTCTTCCCATTTGTCGATCATTTCTTTTCTCTTCTCTGTCAGCTGCAGCAGCTTTTCCTTGATCTGGATGGAGAGGAGAGAGCAGGACCATTACCCAAGCACAGGCTCACCCACCACACCATGCAAGCCCTTACCTCAGACACAAGGCAAAATACATTGTGCTGGATTGTCAAGAAGTGACTTAACCATGCAGACAACAGCTGCTTTTCTCCTCTAAGTATAAATAAATATGACATTTGCATTGAAATACCACATTTGCATAAGCATCCGGTGTCTGTTCAAACCCACAGTGCTAGGAGTAGTTGATAAAAGAAAGCGTAACAGGCAAACAAATCTAAATGGTGCAATCATGTATTGTACCTCCTGCTCCTGCTCTAGCAGGTAATGCAAGATGTGTTGCTCAGGGATGCTACAGGAAGCTTGCAGGTACCTGTGCTAACAGCACTGACGTGCAGCAAACACCCCGGGTTATTCTCAGGGTGAATACTGGCTCCCAAAGCCTCCCTGTGCCTGTGCAAATGCTTCCCAGGGATACTCCACAGCATCCTCTGTGTGTGATGTAGACACAGACAGCATTACCTCCCTGAGTGGGCAGTATCTAACACCATTTAACTTCCTCCCTCCATCAAAGGGAGGCAGGAAGAGACACGGGTCAAGCTTCTATCCTCTGGCCTAGACAAATCAGAACATAAATCAAGGCCTTAACTTGGATGCATTTGCCTCTTAATATTCCCTGGATTTACCCCCTATGATAAGCTTTGTCCTGCTCCTTCCCCTAGGAGGCCTCTTCCAGTTCCCCTGTACAAGAAGAAGGCCTCTGCTCTTGCTCAGGGAATTCACCTTTCCCAACACAGACATCCCAGAGCTTTCTCTATGCACAACTGAAGGCAACAGCTTCCTTGTACTTCCTGGACTGAAAATGATACTTCAAATTTAGATGCCATCTCTGTTACCCGACATGAATGCACAGAGTTAAATTACACACTAATTTCACAACAGCAAATAAGCGCAACAGTCCCTGGAGTAAATTACAAACAGCTTATTCATCTGTAGGTTGCACAACACCACTTTCTCCAGCTGAAACCAGGCAGCTCCCTGCAGTGAGGTGCTCAGCAAGCACAGTACCTCCTCTGATGCATAGTGCTTCCTTGCCAGAAGAGATTTGCCAAGCTCGATGCAGGTAGTAAAGCTGTCATTCCGGGCATCGATTTCTGCTTTGATTCCCTGGTGATTGTTCATTAGGAGTTCAACAGATGAAACGTCCCTGAAACGATCAATCCAGGGCTCAGAATCATGCAATGCAGATTGAACAGTTGTTACACTTACAAACAACTAGCACACAACTGTTCAACAAGAATATCAATTCCTAGATTGTGTCTGCAGCTCAGGAAGCAGGATTGCTGTATGGAGCCAGGCTGAGAACATTGGGGCTGCTCAGCCTGGAGAAGAGAAGCTGTGTGGAGACCTCAGAGCAGCTTCTAGTGTCTGAAGGGGGCTACAGGGATGCTGGAGAGGGGCTCTTCATCAGGGACTGTAGTGACAGGACATGAGGTTATGGGTTAAAACTTAAACACAGGAAATTTGGGTTAGCTATAAGGAAGAAATTCTTTATTGTGAGGGTGGTGAGGCCCTGGCACAGGCTACCCAAGGAAGTGCCCTTGGCAGTGTTAAAGGCCAGGTTGGGGCTTGGAGCAAGCTGCTCTAGTGGAAGGTATTCCTGCCTGTGGCAGGGGGTTGGAATTGGATGAGCTTTAAGGTCCCTTCCAACTCAAACCAGTCTGGGATCCTATGAAATGTTCCTCAACTGACCTGCAGCCTTATCTCCTAATGGAGAAGAGATCCTTCACATACCTTGGCTTTTCCTGGGCTTCTATCTGTCGGATAACATCTTCCATCCAAAGCATGAGATCACGAACCATGCTGAAGAAGCGGAATTTGTCTCCTGTATCCACTAGCCTCACCCTGCGGCCCTCACAGGCATCCAGCAGCGCTTTCCATGCTTCCAGGACCTCATTTTCCCTCTTCTGGATGTCATCAGCTTTGTCTCCAGCATAGGCAGCCTGAAGGCGTGCAGCATCCTCCTGCAGTTGTCTCACCTGGGGTTTTTATAGGAGAGAAATGCATCAGCCTTTGAACACCTATATGGGGACATGTGAGCTGCTAGTTCAGCTTTCTGAAGTCATTGCAAATACATACAAGCCTGAAAAGGTTGGTTCTATTATAAAGTCAGTGTACCCCCGGGAGAATATTTCTTAGAGGAGACTGTGGGGTCAAGGGGCCCCAAAATAGCAAAGATTTGTCGCTGCCAAAACGGGTGCAGATAGAGGTTGACTGTTCAATGTCAGGGCACAGGGGACCATTTTCATCATCAGTTTTCCTTCCTCTCACACAAGTGACAATGCACCACTCGGGACCCCCTGTATCAAACCCACTGCTCTACCTGCAGAGATGACGTGTCAAAAATGGAGATAATGCCTTCAAAGACAAGAAAATTGGGAAAGCCAAAGACCTTCCTACTGTTAGAAATCTCTTTTCCTTTCAAACACTGTCTTGGGACATCAAATGCTATTTCTTGACTGTTTCACATACTTTTCAAGACAAGAAACATTCTATTAGCTCTTATCTAATAACGTTATCTTTTCTTTTCCTTTTGAACATATCAAACACCTTTTAGCTACAGTCACAGAGATCAGGTCATTATCATAATGATCCATCTTGGTGCTCAAGCTGTTTCATCCAAACCTGATCCTAAGTGCTTCCACCACAGCTTTGTGCTATGATTACATATTCCTCCATTTAGGTCTTGATTATAATTACCTTTTGGAGAGGCTGGGATTGGTGTTTTGTGAATGTCTCCCATTTTATGTATAAAATCTACAGCTGCTGAAAGCAAACCACTTGGAAAATCAAATGCTGGCTGTATCCCCTTTATTCTAGTGTAAACAGCTATTTAATTGCAACATAATCAAGAACTGGCAGGCAGCTGGTCATAAAAACTATCTTTTCCTACTGGGATAAATACAGCCAGTCGTAATTCCTCCATTCCTTAAGCAACTTGTTCCCTTCCAAAACTCTCATTCTGGCAGCTTGAACATGGGGTTTTGGTTTGGAAATCGCCTGTGTCTGTATGAGCTGCTGCCACCTTCTATTTAACACAGTTTGGCTTCAAAAGATGCAGAATCAGATCAAGCGTGGCTGGTTTTAAGTCTCTTAGCCTGGACTATGTACCTGAAATCCCTTCAGACTGCTGTTGCAAGCACCATGAAAAGCAATAATTAAGTCAGAATGCCCAGATTCATAGGAGTCAGAAGGTCTCTATGGAGGTCTCAGACTCCCTTTGCCTCCCAGAAAGGACAGAAAAGGCATTGGCTGAGGCTCACTTTAAACAAAACCAGACCTAAAAACGCCAAACCAACCAACCACATAAACCAAACCCCCAAACCAACCAACAAACAAATCAAAACCCCGACCAGGCTTACACATCCCTTCATATTTGCCCCTGCCCTCCAAGTATCCTTTGGAATAGCAACTCTTCCATGGGGCAGGATAGCTGTGTCTTGCATTCAGTAAGATGAGGTGCAGGCACATCTGAGGTGGCTTCCAGCACAGTTAATGTAACACCCAGGAAGAATGTTAAGGACAGAAAAAAGTGAAACCTGTATTTCCTATTACCTCTGGTATCTCACCAATTCTTTACACATTTAGGATGTGTCCTATGTCTTCACTAAAGAGACAATATGCTGAGTCAAATGAACCCTTTTTCCTTCATATATAAGCTATTTTCCAATCATATCAGCCACACAGTGTTCTGGTGGTTGGCAGTCTGAAAAAGGCCCTCTGAGGTTACCCTCGTGCCTCTCCATCCCCTCTCTCCTCCTAAGCACATGGCAAGCTCAGACTGCCCGGAGCCGCTTTCCTTTTAAATCAATACAGAAGTTCTCTGCCTTTATGGTTTCCTCTTCAATCAAGGGCAGGAAATGGAATAATGTTCAACAGTTACCTACAGGCTCAGACATCTGTGTGCTTATAGATTCCTATTTGGGATAAACTAATTAACCTAATGCAATGACAGAGAAGCAGGAAGACAGGCAAGGAAACGACACAGGTGAGGTTGTTCCCACAGAAATACACTTGCAAAGAGGCTGTCTCCCAGCCATGGAGGAGCCACGAGCAGCTCAGGTTCCTGTACCCACCACCAGTACCACTGACTGGCTACACACCTGGGTGCCGAGTGCCTGGATATCATGCTCAAACGTTGTGTGCATTCTCTGTAGTGTTTCCACTGTGTTTTGGTCTCTACCAAGCTCTTCAGGCAGTTTCTTATGTTTGTCTTGAATACGTCCCAAGATCTCCTTGGCATCGTGGTAAAATTTGTGCAGTTCATAAGAGGCTGCTAGGATTTGTGTTCTTGTGTCAATGAGCTCCAGCAGATCTGCCCAGGCCTCATTGAGTCCATCCTTCCACTCTGCAATGGTCGCAGCATCCGAGTGGCCAGAGTTGATGAGTTCATCTGCCATGTGGTTGACGGTGTCGACACGCTCCTGTCCAATGTTCCCAGTGTCCCGGGCAAATTCACGGAACCGCTCCTGGAGCATCTGAAACACAAAGGAACAGGCTCATGCAGGGCTGTAATTACACCCTGACCTGAGCAAACCAGCCAGCCAGCCATTTAGAGTAACTATCTACTGTGTGCTGCACCCAGAAATTGAAGGTCAATCTGCAGCCACATCCAAAGAACTCCAAGGTCCACATGAACTACCATGTGAACTTTCACATGCTCTCCTATGAGGGAAGGCTGAGAGAGCTGGGGGTGTTCATCCTGAAAAGAATACTCCAGGGAGACTTTTACTGTGGCCTTTCAGTACTTAAAAGGGGCTATAAGAAGGATGGGGAGAGACTTTTTAGCAGGGCCCATTGCTATAGGACAAGGGGAGACTGAGGCTGGACTTGAGGCAGAAATTCTTTACAATGAGGGTGTTAAAACAGTGGCACAGGTTGCCCAGAGAGGTGATGGATGGTCCCTGGAGACATTCCAGGCCAGGCTGGATGTGGCTCTAAGCAAACTGATCTAGTTGAAGATGTCTTTGCCCATCGCAGGGGGTTGGACGGGTGAGCTTTGAAGGGCCCTCCCAACCCAAACCATTCTATGGTTCTAACTTACCGTTACATGTTCGTAATCCTGTCCCAGCTCGTGGGATCCTGCCACCACCTCCCTTTCAGCAATCCACTGCTCCAGGTCATCCACCTCGCGGTTCAGCTGGAACAGCCTGTGCCTCTCATCCAGCTTGCCCCGTCTCTCTTCGGCCAGATCCTTCAGGCCTGCATACAGCTTGTCCACTTTGGACTGGCGCATGCTGATACGCTCACTACAAGAAACCAAAGAGCATTGGGTCCTCATCGTCTTTATAAATAAGATAAAAGGAAAAACCTACACGGAATAAAAATCTCTTGGGTATTTATCCCACAGAGCACTGCCGCATGCATGGGTTTGTCTCAGACACACTGGATCAATCCTCTGCTGGCACAGCTGACCAGAAAACGTCTCTGCCCTGTACCTATAACCCTCTTGGCTTTAGAGAGTGAAGCTGGAACCAAGTTCTCCTTTGGTTTGGCCACAGATCACACCTGAGTCTAGTCTCAAGATCCCAGGCAGGATCTGAGCTGCTGAGGCAGGCAGCATTTCATTGTCATCTAAATTCTGCTTCAGAGTTCAAAAGCACTCATGGGCTTACTCCCATTTCCATTAATTTCCATTACTCAGCATTTCCATTAATCAGAAGTGATTTCTAGTTCTACTGGCCATATCTTTTGCCTATAATTTATCTGAGCCACAAAGCCCAGTCAAACTGCCTTCCCTCTGCCTTGTAAAGCTGATTGTGTTAGTTCAGTACTGGATCAGCTCAGCCAGGAAACCTGCTCTCATCAGGCATTATCGTGACCACAAGAGAGTGCTTTTGAGTTAAATAACCATCTTCCACCAGAGGCAGAACTGTCTTTCCCATGATAGCCCTATCCTATCTTCCTGTCTGTGAAGCTTCATAGTCAAACCAGCCTTGCAGTCAAAGCCAATGGAGAATTCTGTCTGCTCAGCTGCAGCTCTCGGAGCAGAACAGTTCTCCAGCTTCCTGAATTCTCCCACAGGGAAAGGCCATTTAGGAAAGTTGAGATAAATTTGCCACAACGAAGATGTTAATGTGCCCATGTGTGAGATCCCTGTCTCTGATGCTACTGGGATCTCAAAGGCAGGAGGCAGAGCCTGGGGAGCACTGTGCTAACACAGAAAGACAAATAACTGTGACTCTTGGGCTGGACATAGAAGTTGGTTGAAAGAGTGAATATGGACCCTTGTCTCTCAGGATTGCTACAGCTCCGTTAGGTTCAGCAGTGCTGGGCCAGGCTGCGTAAAGGGTACAACAGACATTTACTGAAGGTGTCTGCTACCTTCCATCAGCACCTGCACACACTGTCCCTGTTCAGGACCCCGACTCTGGCCAAATCAGGGTGGCCCAACGTACATCTTGAACGGAGCAAGGCTGAACTCCTCCTCCTCTGTACGCTCTTCTGAGGAACTTACTCTTTGCTGTAGTCTTTGTGTGTCAGAACAACCCAACAAAGGGACAGAACTCATGATCCAATTCAAAATGGCAGCTGATACCTTTCTGGGTGATTATCTGCCACCAAAGTTCTGCTGGTCTTTGAAAGCTGGTGCACAGTTTCAGCATAGTCTTCTACAGCTTGTTCCAAAATCTGGTGCTTCTTCAGCATGGACACGGCGCTCTGCTCATCCTGGAAGGGTGACAACAATGACAGCTGAGCCCCACACCCCAAAGACACCACACAGCAAGTTCAACTTGGTGTGAGAGCAAACAGTGGTAGCCAGAAACCATGACAAAGAACTGCTCCCAAGTACAGCTTGAAGACAAGTTGTTCTGACAATGGTATATTAATAGCTGAGTTCACAGCAAATGGTACCCACAGAAAGCCAAATACCAAGTGAAAGAGTGAAGGCACCAACCCCTCTGGGATGCAGAAGAGAATTACATCAGCTGTGCACTGAGCATGTTGAATTTCCCCTCCTGTGAGGCTCTTTGTGTGTTTACACAACACTGGTGATTGTGCAGGGCTCGGCAAAATGGAACAGTTTTAGGCACGTCACTCGTCAGGCTTTGCAGCGACAGCCTGGGTCCGGGAAAAGAAACCCTATGGAGCCTTTGCCAAAGGATTCTCCAGCAAAGAGAAGAATTCTGGAGAAATTCCGATCGGGGCTTTCTACGCATTGTTACGATTAAGGAAAACAACCCCCAGCTCTCGGTGTTAACTGGTATGGTCAATATCCCTTTCATTAACATATTTTGTGCAACGAACTATTTGCATTAATGTCCTTTTTATCTGCATCATTTAGATATAAAAACCAAACTCCTTTTTAACTGCAGACTGAACACCCATGAGATGTGTTATACTGACACAAAGCCGGGTTTTATTTTATCAAGGCAATGAACACAGTGCATTTACCCAAATAACAAATAAGACATCACACTTACACCTCCCTGAAAAACAGGAGTTCATTTACTCTTTGCTATGGTCTGATGCTGTTCTGATTTCAAGTCACTGGGAGCAAAGGCTGATGGCTGGTGGCATCAGCTGACTGACCATCAGGCCCTGTTTCACAGACCGGTGATTGTGTTGTTCCCAGTGATTCAAAACCAACACATAACTTTCCTAACTGGGCTGTACTGGGAGCTCTGCCCTCACAGCACAGGGAGGCATGCGGTTGTGATGGAATCATAGAATAGTTAGGGTTGGAAAGGACCTCAAGACCATCCAGTTCCAACCCCCTGCCATGCACAGGGACACCACATACATCCACAGTCTCAGTCTGAGGATGCTTCCCTGACTCAGCACAGCAAGGCCTACCCTCCTCACTACCAGAGATGGCATAACAGATGCAAGAGATGATCACTTGAGCTTCCCACAAGGGAATTAAATCTGTTTATGTTCCATTGCATTAGTGATGGATTAAATTATGTCACCTCCCTCCCTCTAGCTAAGCAATTAAACCCAAACTAGTGCTGCTGGGGAGCTGCTCACCTTGGCTTTCTCTTCTGACATCATGTAGAGCTCCTGCTCACTCATCCAGGCCTCAGCCTCGGCAGCATCGAAGTAATATTGCTGTGCTCTGTGAGACTCCTCCAGGCGCTTGTGGCGCTTCTCTGTCTCCTCAATGAGGAGGTTCCAGAGCTGCTTCAGGTCTGCAAGCCTCTGCTGGATCACCTCAGCATTAGGGCTGCTCTCTGTGATGATGTTCTGACTCCTCTCAAAGATGTCATCAATGCGAGGCTGGTGTCCCTGGATTTCTTTCTGAAGGGTCTGTAAAGGAGGAAGGCAGATTGATAAGACACTGCACCAAGCTAAAAGGAAGCAACAGTCAGGGGTCTTAGCTCCAGAGGGGCAGCAGAACATGTACCATCAGCTCATGTGGAGAAACCGGGGCCCTCCCTGAGCATAAAATCATAGGATCACAGAACGGTTTGGGTTGACAAGGATCATCCATCTCCAACCCCCTGCCACGGGCAGGGACACCTTCCACTAGAGCAGCTTGCTCCAAGGCCCACCTAACCTGGCCTTGAACACTGTCATGGATGGGGCATTTACGGCTTCCTTGGTCAGCCTGTTCCAGTGTCTCACCACCCTCATAATGAAGAGATCCTTCCTTATATCTAACCTAAAACCATGCCACCACCTGGTCATCACCCCGCAGCCCATCACCGCTGAAGCACCCACCATTTACCCCAAGCTTTTCCTTCCTGAGCTAGTCAGCTCTGAGGAGAAGTAAGAGGTATGGAGCTGTAACAGCACCTACTTACCTGATTTTTCTTTATGAGTAGCTGCACAGTCTGGAGGTTGTGTCCATGATCTGTTGATGTAGCTATGGGCATCCTCTCTCCAACCCACAACTGAAAGTAGGAGAAGAACACGTGTTATTGCAAGTGACCCCAGATACAATCAGGGCAGCAGAGAGAGGCTGGTGCGAAAGGCAGCATCACTCAAACACACCACGAAACGCATGATCAAAAGGTTTCTCCTGTGACAGCTCTGCAGCAGGCTCTGACATTTTCCTATTGCCTGGGGAATTGGATTTCTTTCATACTCACGATTTCATCTTCCACATCCCGGTTGAACTGGTGGATCTCTTTGGAGGCCAGCAGGTTTGCCTTCCTTTCATTCAAAGGCTCCAGCAACTCCAAAAACTTCTTCTCTACAGTAAGGCGCTTGCCATCCACTTCATCTGTGCTCTTCCCTTCTTGACTCAATGCCCTTGCCTGGCTTTGCAGCTCCTCAATCTCCTTCTTACGAACATCCATTTGATTTTCTAGCATCTAAACGGAAACACAGCAAAAAGGTCCTGAAAACTGGGGTAAAAGCAGTTGATATGACAAGGGTATGTCAATAGCTTCATAAGAAGGGAGAACAGAAGCTTCTTAGTAAGGGTTTACCACATCCATCGTTACTGCATCAATCATTACTGCAGCATTCATACTGCAAGGAACGTGGATCAAACATCGATTCACAACTGTGGGCAGCTGCTGACAGCCCTCAGTTACCCCCGCTTGTGCAAATGGTGGATTTGGACAATGATAGAGCTGAATCTCTTCTGTTGGTCCTTCACAGGTCACACTCAACAGCTCTGGAACACAGCTGACTGCATCCAACAGCTTCAGTGCTCCCTGCTGGCCTCACTACTCCTTACTGCCTTCACAGCAGGGAACAGGGATTGGCAGCTTTGGCCAAGTTTGAATCGCAGAGAGGGAATGATCTCTAGAGGACTACAGCAGGAGACAGAACAGAGATACTAATGTGGGGAAAGGGCAGTATAAGGTAGAGATTGTACCAAGAAATATAGGTCTGATTTGCTTCTGGTTCTTCTTAAAGACACATGAAACAACAGGGAGAAAGAAAAGCAAATCAATTCTTTTATAAATGGAAAGGATCCCCAATCTGCTCCTTAGAGCACAGCTATCTGCTGCCTGCCCTCTCTGCAACCTGCGCTCCATTTACCTGCTGCTTCTTCAACAGGATGTTGACACTGGTGAGATCTTTTCCGTAGTCATCCGACTGAATCTGGCTCTCCAAACCATTCAGCCACTTGTCCAGATCAGCACAGCTCTGGGTGAAAAGCTCTGCCTTGTTTGCATCGAAGAGACGCTGAGCCTTGGTCTGGGTAGTGGATTCGAGCTCTTCCCACATCTGATGGAGACCTGTGAGCTTTTCTTTCACCACAGCTTCAGTCTCTGGTTTCTCTGCAATGAGCTGCATTCCCTCCTGCAGAACAAAGAGCAACAAAATGGAACCTCCTCTGGAGCACTCACAGACCGTTAGCTGAATTACTCTGATTAGAAAGCACTCAGGAGCCCTCATCTGCTGGCAGCATCAGCCGCTCATTTTCTATTTCAATTATCCAGTGACTCCTTCCAGGACATCAGCTCCCAGGTCTGGCTGTTGCCAGGAAGAGGGTTTCTTAGGAATGGGAAGGTCAAGCTCCTGGGGACACTGTTCAGAAGGCAGCGGGATGCCCCATGCGCATGTGTGACAGCAGAGGGGGGACCTGCAGCTGAACAACTGCTGTGGGACATCTCACCAGGAGGGTGACAAAGACCCAGCATAACGCTGGGAGAGGCAGCTTATAATATCCAAATGGAGCTGTGCAACGGAGGAGGATTATGTCAGTGAGTTACAGCAATCAACAGGGGTCTAAACTACCATCAGAGAGGAACATCTTCCTTGGAAGGAAGGAGGGACCCTGTCTCTAGCACCAGCAGAGCGCTTGGATTCAAGACATCTTTTTGCCTTTGCAAAGATTATATTCATTTGGGGAATATTCTCTTCTACCTCTGCTCCTGGGTGATGCTGATGAGGGACAAACCTTGTCAGATATGAACTCTATCACAACCCTATCACGTTTAATAGCTGTGACCTCTGGTAACATTAATAAAGTGATTGCCAGCTGTGGCTTTATCCAGAGCTTTGGTACTTTGCTGCAATCTGATTTTTCAGAGGCAAAGGGTGAGGATGTATTAGCATCACTAAAAAAGTACTTCCAGAGCAGCCTTTTAATTACACCATTAAAGGGTATTGCTATTTGTAGATCACAGAAAAGCCTCTAATGGGATACAGAGTGCCAAAGTGGGAGAGGAAATGAGCAATTAAGCTAACTTACACTGAACAGAAACCCACTGTCAGAGCTATGGACGAGACCTCCTTAGTGTTCCAGAGCTGCACATGAGAAATGGGGGGGCAAAAAAGTACAGCTCATCACAGCACATTAAAGCCTTCAAAGTAACCTGATACAGAGCTGTAAGTCTTAATTAATCACAAAACTGGCTGTACTTTACTTCGTGCACTAATTTTGCATGGGAAAGGCAGCCTGATTATAGTCCTGAATGAATGAGAACCAGCGCGGCAGCATGGGAGCCTGAATTCACTTATTCACCCACATCCAGTTCTTTCCCAGGAAGTACTTCTACTTCATCAGCTCAAATCACAGCATTTGTCCCTTTTTACTCTTTGGGTATGAAAATTAGGTTATGCCACCCTCCGAACAGACAAGAAGGACTAGACAACATGAAACTGGCAGCTTAGCCAATGGTTATTACGTGAGAATGTCTTGGATAATGCCATTTAACATCAGTGAGGAATGAAACGAGGTAGATGGAGACACAATGTGATAGATGTTTACCCTACAGAAATGACATCTCCTTTGGCCTTAGCTGGAGAGAGGATTCACGAACCAACTCTGCAGAGGAACAGATCCCATCTCTGTGCACAACCATCTTTGATGAAGATGAGGGCACTTTCTGGAGGTTCTTTAGTTACCTTTTCAATCTTATCCAGCCACTCTTTGTTGGATGCAAGCTCTGCCATGAATGCCTGATGCTTCAGCCACTTGCTGTGCAGGTTCCTCGCCTCATCATAGGACATGTCCTGGGCTGTAAGCATCTTCTCATTGATCCAGAGTGAGAGCTGGAAAGGAAAACACACAGGTACTTCTGAAAACAACTGTGTGAAATAATGCAAAGCATCAAAGTGCCTCCAGACCAAGGATGAAGAGATGCCTCTCTACGGGAGAGCTGCAAGAGATCCAGAGACAGCTTTTACTCAGGGTTCAGCCAGGGATCCACCACTTTGACAGCTAAATTTAAACATCCATCTCCAACATATAAATAACCCATGACTCATGAAGAAAAGCATCAACTCCAAGCTCACAGGTCTCACCCAGCTCAGCAGCAAGAGCAACAGGGATGTGCGTCCTACTTACTGGTCACAGTGTATCTCTGTACCGCTTTCCCATCGCCACATTACTCCATGCGCTACTCAATGTCATCACTATGCCCCTGAGAAGCCTTGCCGACTTCCTGAGGGCACTCAGAGGTACACACAAATGAAGTGGCATGAAAAGGCATCTCCAGATTAAACAGAGCCCCAAGGTAAATTGATCAGGGAAGCACTGAATAAGAAATTATGTATTTCTACTCCTAGCAAAGAACAGAGACCCGTTCATACCATTATTTCACACCACATAGTACCTCTTCCCCAAAGTCTTTTCTCTATATAGGCTTACATCACTAAATCTGATATTTGTCCAATCCCTGGTAGGGTTTTGGTACTCAGGACTTTCCTTTTGCCATTATATAAAATCCAAGACTCATTTCATCCTGATTTTCCGCAAATACAAAGGCACTGAGAACAATTTCCAGACCAAGGCTACAGAAAATCAATCCTATAAAAGATAGATCATTTGCCATGGGCAAATAGAATGTGAAAATGATCGCAGCAGCCAGCATCCAATTTCCTCCTAGGGTGGTTCCGACTGCTCTATCTATCCCTTAGGTGTGGATAAAACGCACATTCAGAGGCATGCTTATAGGATTTGAAAAGGATTCATTTCTGCAGATTTAGAGTCACTTCCCAAGTGGAAAATGTCCAAACAAACGTAAACTTTGTTCCCAGGATGCCATTTCAGTTTCCAATTCCCCGCTATGCACTAAGGGTACAGGGCAGCAAATGCATTCAGCACTTATAAACCAGTTTAAATCATCCCTTAAAGGCACTGTTAAGCTCCACAAAAAGGGAAAACTTATGAGAGCAATCAAAGAAACTCCTCATCTCATCTTGCTATCAAGAAAATACGATGTTCTTGATAGAAATGCTCATGTTAACGAGTCTGCAGTTACAACAGGCTGCTGAGCTGCTGCACAGCCAAGGGATGATTCTATAATCCCAAATGGGTGGCTTTACTCCTGCCTTTCTGGGGAGCAGACAGCTGCTACACCATGCAAACTGCACTCTTGTCCTTCACAGGCTGCTTTTCCTGGCCATGGCATTAGATGTTCTAAGGATTTCAGAGGGCTTCCAAGGAAAGGTGATCCAGCTCCTATTAACAGACGGGGTGAAGTGAGACACAGACGATATGTGGGACACAGGCAGGGTCAGGAGAAACCCCTCATTTCTGACTCTCACATTGTTGATATGTTCCTTCTGATAACATTCATGCGAACAAAGGATTTAAGGGGTGACATTAAAATACGGTTGTTGCAGCCACTACAGACACTGAAAGTCAGTGGCAGGCGCCCCCGCCCATGGCAGGGGGGTGGAACTGCATGAGCTCTAAGGTCCCTTCCAACCCAAACCATTCTCTGATGCTATGGAAGCCATAAGCTGACTGTTAATGCCAGCAGAGCCAGCTTTTAGGCTTCCTCCCCTCCTTTGCACCAATACCACAACACCTTGGCCCTGCTCTCAGCTCCCAGAAGACTGTAACACTGCAGTGAAAACCAGGCATGAGCTGAGAGAAACGCCAAGACAAACCCCTTGTAAAGCTGGCAGAGCAACAAGGGAAGGTGAAAGAGCACGGAGCGCTGCTGCACTGCCAGACCCTGCAGACACCCGCGCTGACGCAGCCTATCCTGTATAAGGTTCACACTTTGAGCCGCATGACAAAGCCTGCCAGGCCACACCGAACAGGCAGCATCTCCGGATGTGCGGAGTCTCACCAAATGCTGCCGCTCCGGATCCCTGGAGAAATCAGCCCAGACAGTGCTCAGAGCACTTGGAGGGAAGATCAGCTTCAACCCCTTTGAAGGTGAGCTCTGGATGAGCAGCAAGTGGAAGGAAACTAAATGGCAAAATGTGTCACATCTCAGGGGTTTTGCTGTCGCTCTTTGTTTCATTTGCTCAGCAGATTTATTCCATACATTCATGTTTATGAATGTGAGAAACAGACAAGAAAAAGCATCATCCCAGGATTAACCTGCGACATAGAATCCCAGACTGCTTTGGGCTGGAGGGAACCTTAAAGCTCCTCCAGCTCCAACCCCTGCCACGGGCAGGGACACCTTCCATAGAGCAGCTTGCTCCAAGCCCCTGTGTCCAACCTGGCCTTCAACACTGCCACGGATGGGGCAGCCACAGCTTCTCTGGGCACCCTGTGCCAGCGCCTCAGCACCCTCCCAGGGAACAGCTTCTGCCTAAGAGCTCATCTCAGTCTCCCCTCTGGCAGGTTAAAGCCATTCCCCTTGGCCTGTCCCTGCAGGCACTTGTCCAAAGCCCCGCTCCAGATTTCCTGTTGGCCCCTTTAGGCACTGGAAGAGTTTGTATGTGATGAAGAGCCACAAGAAGTACTCAGAAGTAGTCAACAGTCAGTACTATCTGACTACTAACAACAAAAAAATCTGCTGTTTCCCCTCATCTGTGACCCAGAGGAAAGGTTTGTCACTGCTGAGCTGTTGTTCTGAGCATTATCCTGCCACCTCCTCCAGCCCCACTGACCCTGCTCAGTGCCTCCCCCGAGCCTGAGGCAGGAAGGAGAGAAGGGAAGAGGCCACATTGCAATAACACTTCAGCACGGAGCCACAGGAGGAAAGTGGCTGCCCTGGGGCAGGAGCACGCTGCAGAGAGCACTTCCTTTCCTCGGGCTCCAGACGGTGGGAAACCATCCCTAGGGCAGCAGGCAGGAAGGGCGAAGGATCATTGCCGGGTGAAACAGACTGCTGCAAATCCCTGCTCTAACAATTCCCAGCTTCTTGGTCAAAGTCAAGAGTGAGGCATTGCCTTGGCTCCCTCCCGCTCCATCCATCACGCAACCCCTCCAGCCCAAGGGAGCCAGCAGCTGAGAGGCCACAGGCACGATAATGCAAATGCTAAGCCTCATTATAGACCGGTTTGGGTCAGAAAGGACCTAAGGATGATCTATTTCCAACCCCCCTGCCATGGGCTGTCTCCTCACAAAACACCCATTCAGTTATCACCAAGGCCAATGTCCTCTCAGAAAGGACTGGGGTAATCTGTAACATTTGGGTATTGTAAGTTCTGCCTTTGAACCGTGCAGTGGGGACATCCACGCTTTAGTGGCTGGAGAGACCCAACCAAGAGGAAAGGCATTCAGGCAGCCAGACACTAGAGCTTTTATGTCTGCCTTTTCTTTCAGTGCTATAGGGGAAACCAGACCCTGGGGAACAACGCAACCACATTGACACAGGGGCTAGAGGAGCTCCAAGAGCCAGGGGGTGAGTTTTGTACCAGAGATGTTACGCAGGAAGGAAGAAGCTGCTGCTAATAACAGCATCATTTTTGCTACTCTGTCATGTTTTTACTACCAAGGAAGGAGCAATTTTAGCGAAGTGCATGGTTAGCTTATGCAGTGCAGGAAACCAGACCACATCTAGGCAACCAAGAAGCAAACATCATCTGCCTGGCTCATGATCATCGTTTTGTTTGCTTCTTGTATGAAATCTCAGCTCCATTCAGACGCAGTGCAGAGACTTCCAGGCTCCTGTAGCTGGTAAGATGTGCAGCCAGTGCAGTAACTCTTGGATTTAAACACACAGCTCTGCCACAGACAGCTCTCTTTGCAGGCTTCAGCTAAGGGAAGTTAGTTTTTAATGCAGGTCACAGGCAAAGCTCTTCAATAACTGCCAGTGCTCCACGAAATAACCTGAAAATCACTTAATTCCTCCTGTTAGGAACAAGATTACTCCTAACTTTAAAATGTTGCTTTTAGTGTAAACAGTCCATGTAAGTCATTAAATATCTGGAAAGGATTCCTTGTTTTAAATGTTACAGGATTTAACAATTATAAACACATGCAAACTGCCAGATAAATAACACATTAAAGATCATCCAGTTTAATCCTGCTCCCCTCTTACTCCTACCTCCAGTTCTTCTGACTAACGTTCCATAGAAATCACTTGCAATCTCCTCCACCAGGCCCCATATATCCAGCTGCAGACAAAAACCTTGATGAATTCAGCGCTAATCCCACCATGCTCCACAGGATTTATTCATACCACAGCAGAAAACCTTCACCGCTTTTGGCAATTTTCCCTGTCTTCAGCTTAGATGACGAAGGGAAATTCAGTTCATGGGGGAAAAACAACCAAACCAAATACATTTCTGCAGGGGTTTGGGCAGAGTCGGGGGTTTCTGCGGAGTATTCCAGCCCTTATGAAATACTGGGCAAGGATGCTCCTCCGCAGGATACAGCTTTTAGCAATAGAAGTGAAAGGATGTAACTTACCTCTTGACAATCCTGGAGGAACTTCTGGAGATCCCTGTTATCCTTCAGCCTCATCAGAAGCTCACTGGCTGCTTCACGGTTCTTCCTATGTCTAGTCAAAAAAAAATAAGAGCAGAGAAAACCACCCTGAAATAGGTATTTCCTTCAAAACTGGCATTAGTTGGTTTCTGCAGCCTCTTTGGGACACATGGAATGGTTTGGGTTTGAAGGGACCTTAAAGCCCATCCAGCTCCAACCCCTGCCATGGGCAGGGACACCTTCCATAGAGCAGCTTGCTCCAAGCCCCTGTGTCCAGCCTGGCCTTGAGCACTGCCAGGGATGGGGCAGCCACAGCTTCTCTGGGCACCCTGTGCCAGCGCCTCAGCACCCTCCCAGGGAAGAGCTTCTGCCTAAGAGCTCATCTCAGTCTCCCCTCGGGCAGGTTAAAGCCATTCCCCTTGGCCTGTCCCTACAGGCCCTTGGCCAAAGCCCCTCTCCAATATATTGAACATGTATTGTGTGTGCCTTCTACTGCCTTTCAAATGAAGGATGGTTTGGAAGCTCAGCTATACACGTGCTATTTAATGGGCATTCTTCCGTTCAGCATCTACTTGGTTTTGTGACCAGCTAAATACACAGAAAACATAGAAGTCTGCAGGGTCCCACAGGGCCATGCTCAGAATCTGCCTCACCAGTGTCAAGACCACAGCAGAGTTCAGGCCATTTGCCAAAAACCATAAGAAAACTATCTGAAGATTGCAGCAATAAGATCACACATTGCGTGGCTCTTGCACAATGGGCACTTGCTGTAATGCTCTTTGTAATATAGCCCTGCTATAGCTCATGCCTCCTTCTCCCGAACAAAGCAGGAGTGGCTCAGACAACCTTCCAAATGCTCTATTTAACAAACAGTGCCTGTGTGTTTCTGCAAACAGAAGCTTTATGCACACTGGAACCTATTTTTCTGTGTTTAAGAGCAGACAGAAGGAAAGGCCAGTCCAGACACCCTGCTTTTAATTCCTGTTTACCCCTGAAGGACGAGTCGTGCTGCCATTCCCAAGAGTCCTGGTGGGATCTTCAAAGGGAACAGCGCCTGAAGAGCTGATTCCCAAGGTACCTCTGAACATGGTTTTAATCATGCTTAGTTTGGAGCACTTATCCCCTGCCTTCAGTACTTGCATTATTTATGAGGTGATTGAGATGGAGGAGGCAGAACAAAGGAGATCATTTTTATTTACTGCTCATTGTGTGAATCTGTTCATATGTCACTGTACAGGGTCTTACAGTGAAATATTGCTGCTCTTTGTAATGGCCTAAGATAAATAGGGGTAGAGGGTTGGAAATCACTTTAAAGGGTGGCAGTTTATAAGATGATCTCAGCACAAGCTGGCAAGAGCTCAATAAATCCATGGTAGTGAAGCCCCCAGAGACTCATGATAGTCTCAACGACTATAAATTACGTGTTGATGACAAGGACTGGATTAAGAGACCACTCTTCCTGATCTACACTAAGTTACCAGAGCAAGCTCCCTGGCATGGATTTAGTGACTTCAGAAACATAAGGAAAACTTAGGGATATGTTTTACACAGAAGCCAAAGGACTGTAGGCAGAGGAATAGGAGAAAACCCTTTAGAGGATACAAATTGCTTCTCTTTTGTCTCAACAGCTTCCTCTGAATAAGCAGAGGCAAACAGCATCTATATAGCTGTAGGTCAAGGAAAGGAATGTACAGATCAGATGGCAAGGAAGACACAGGTACCCATCAAAGGAAGAGGCTGCAGTCCAAGCCCAGGTAATCTGGAAGTTTAATCAGGCGTTATCTGAGAGAGCACAAAGAAAAGGATGCACAGATTGTGCCTTAGGAAAAAGCCCTATAACACAGCTAACATCACTGGGTTTGATTCCACTCTTTCTTGGCTGGCTTTTATGTGCCTGGGCAAATCCAGGGCATTACTCAGGCTGCTAAAATGAAGCAAGGAATTGCTTGGGTGATTTTATCATGATGAGTTCATAGATTTAAGGCCAGATTACATTATAGACTCCTGTACTCCGGAGACAACATGAGCTATGCAGTTAAAGGGAGAATTGTCCTGACTTTTGTTTGAATAGATTTAGAAGTAGAGAAGTTCTTCTGCTGAGAAAATAATATCATCATCTCCCAGAGAGCGCTGGAAATACTAAACTCGGGAAGTCTGAAGGGAAACCGAACAGGGGCAGCAAACAGAGGATGGCATAGCTTTTCGTTAAGTCCTCGGCATAGCAAACACAATCTTTGCACTTAGAGCTGTTTAACTGTAACAGGTAGTTCAGTTGTCCAAGACAACCTGGAGTAAGACTGGCAGATGAGTATTCTCTGAGGAAGAACACGGCTGAACTGTAACAAGGTTGAAAGTGGATGCTTGAAGATGTGGTTGTAGTATTTTGAGGATGGACACTGCTGGAACAGGCAGGAATTCCTGTATTTTCATCATAGAATTGATGGGGGGCTAATGGGAATAAAGGGCCTCAAGAAGTCATTTAGTCTGTTCTGTGCCAGACTGGCTGTAAGTAAACATGACTGATTCCTTGTTCATGTTTCCCTACATCCTCTAAAAGCTCCAAGGCCAGGTTGGACACAGGGGCTTGGAGCAAGCTGCTCTATGGAAGGTGTCCCTGCCTGTGGCAGGGGCTGGAGCTGGAGGAGCTTTAAGGTCCCTTCAACCCAAACCAGGCTGGGGTTCTATGGCAGGGATTTTACAATTTACTGTGCACAACTCCCCCTACCACCGGAAAGCTTCTCCTGCCCTTCACTACCAGCAGTGTGTCACAAGGCCTTTAGGTGGAATAAGATTTGCCCAATGCTCCCATGCTGTCCTCTGGAGGCCCCTGAGTGCTAGCCAGGCTGAAAGCCGACAGCATCACTTGTGGTTTAACTGTCAGCCTGTGGGTTGCCAAGCTGGTGCAGGAGTAATGAATCTTACACATAGTGTGACTGCAACTGCCTGCTGAGAACACTGAGACACACGCAAGGCAGTTTTACCTTCTTTAGCTGTTCCAGCAAACAAGAGGCACTCTGCTTTCTGAATGGGCAACAACAAAAATGACTTCTGTCCTCTGCTGAGCAGGAAGCTGCACAAACACACAACTTGATGAAGACCCAGGTCACAACCTGAGTCAGATCTACCACTGCCTTTAAACCACATCTCAATTGCAGAATCAGAGAGGCCATATGTAGGCCCGCAGGGTAGGGCAGCCCCCTTACACTGCTCCAAGAGGAAATGGAGGAGGAAAAGCTTCCCTTCTGGCTGGCAGAAACTACAGCAGAAGTCACCAAAGCAGGGACAGCAGCAGCAGGGAGACAAGCTCCTTTCCTAGCTGGAAAAGCTAGTAGTGATGGCTCTATTCAAACCCATCCTCTCCTGCCCTCCCCTTCTCCATGTCCTTATTCCCATTCATTCTTCCCTGTGAACAGCGCTAAGAGATTATGCTCTTCCTCCACTCTGCTCCTGCACTCTCTGTCCTCAGCCTGATGCCTCCCATGTCTGTTTAGATGGTGACCATTTCAGGGCAGGGTCTCCCTGCTCTACCAATGGACAGCGGGGTCTCCTCTGGAATAGCTTGAAAGCATGTGAAAACCAGGATTGACAATGCTCAGCACTACAAAGCGCCCTGTATGGGAAGCATGGAGCCGCTGCACATACTTGTACTTGTTTGTTTTGGTCCTTTGTTAGACATCCAGGTGGAGCTTGGTTGGGAGAGCAGTTTTGTGTAAACCCAAAGAGGCTTCCTCTGCTACCACTCCCACTGCACCCAGCCCTAAGGCTTTGTTCTGGAGGCTTATCAGCCCCACAGGCTCCGAGAGCAATCACGGGATTTCCTGAAGAGCAGCACACCGGATGGTTCCTGCGGAGCTCCGCATAAATAGCTTTGGAATTGAGGAAATACACTGGAAAAAAGCAGTAGGCTTTAATAAACTCCAGCCTCTAGGACTTGCCTTCATTCAGAGGAGGAATTCCAGCACGTGGCCCCCCGGGCAGCACAGCCCAGGTGGCCAGATGGGGTGCACAGGACAACGGGGACATTGAGGAGTAGCTGCACTGGGGGAAAGAGTCACCAGAGCATCACAGCCCTGCAGCAGGATGGACGCTGAAGCACCTCCAGAAAGGGCTGCAAAAAGCAGTTGATCATTTGCTACTGCATCCTCGGATGCTGTCTTCAAATATTCCAGAAGTTGCAGAAAGAAGACACATGATCAGGTCAGGATCAAGTCCTCCTGCTTTCATAAGTGGATGGGAAAACTTACAGCAGAGGACACTGAAAGTCAGGGGGTAAATAAGGAAAATTGATTTCCCAGCTTTCACCTTGACTGTTCTCATGAAATCTCTCTTCCTGCCTTTGGCAGATCGTCTTTGGGATCTAGAAAGAGTCAAGCTGGTTAAAGAGAGAATGAACACCTGAGGTATCCTCGGGGTCAGGTTGTCAGTGGGCTCAAAGGCCTTCAGAAAGCTCTGGGAATAGGAACATCCACTTTTCCTGAAGCCATAAGGCACAGCTAAGGTGGGTGCATACACAGTAGGACAAAAGGAAAGGCACAACATCTTCTGAACTGCTTCAGTTCAGTTTCTCCTTGGAGATAAAGGCATCTGGACAACCCTGAGCTTACCAGCTGAGAGAAGGGTCCCCAGTAACATCTGACATGAAAGTCTGTATGAGCTTACTGCTGTGTTCTGATACTCCCGATTGAAAAGCACATTGAAAGACTCCACTGTTATTCAAACCCAAAGCCAAAAGAGCCATGAATCACAGCCATCAAACCCGAACATTTGGTTTTCAAAGAAAAAGGAACACTTGATGTTCTATTACATCCATGCCACAGCTACAGAGACAAAGCAAAAGACTTGTTCTGGGATGAAAGACACATTTGTACCAGGGCTTCCTAATCTGATTTCAGAAGGGCCAGCCAAGTTGGAAGGATCAAAGCCAGGCGGGTGGGGTGGATCCAATGCCAATTCCACTCTTGAAGAGCCACATTCCTTCCTCAGAGGACACGCAGGAATACAGTGTTCTAATTAAATCAGCCAGGAGGTAGCAGAGGAAAACTAAGACTTGTGGAACCAGGTACAGCAAACTGCTACAGCTCCCACCATAACATACAGCCTGTGAATACTCCAAGAGCAATGCAATGCTCCTGTAGCCAAATTCCGGGGAGTGAGCTCATTACCATGGAAGTCTCTGGAAAACGGGAGAGGTAATAGTTCATTGAGATTAGCCTGGCACATTTTTGAACCATTACAATTCCTATTTTTCCACAGGACAAAGAAAACAGCCTGCAACAGGCATTTTCCAACACTTTCCTTTGCCTTTGGAGTCTGGTTAAAGGTCAGCTCTCAGGGAACAGGATTAAAGCCTGGACAGCTACATCCTATCGTCATTCCCACCTTACCTGTCATCAATAGAGTCCACTTTCTCCTGGATTTTATCCGAGTTGATGTTCCCATCACTAACCAGCCTCCTGCCAGTCTCCACAACTGCGTTGATCTTTTCTTCATTGGCATCCATCGTGGTCATGAAATCCTCCTGTTTTTTAATAGCAGCTTCTGCTCCTTCCAAGGTAGTGGGCATTTCCGTGTGTGCCAAAACATACTCCTGTGGTTAAAGCATAAAGCAGAGAGAGAACAGGATTACACTCGGGCTGTGCCGTCTGCTCCAACAACAGATTCACCACACATGAAAAGAAACATCTCCTAAGAAGTAAAAAAGCAAAGTAGAGCTTAAAAAAGGGCGATTTATCTGTTTGCAGCTTTCCTGCCAAATGATCTTGTTTATTACTTGCAGTAAATGGTGAAACATGGCAAACGAAATAGGTGTATCTTGACCACTTGCCTGGTTATTAAGAAATGCTTCTGCTTGCTTGGTGTCTCTGAGAAACAGCTGGTAGGCATGAGACTGGGACAGGAGATTTTGCCTGTTCTCCCACATCTTGTGGAGCTCATTCCAGCCAGTGTCCAAAGCTTGCAGGCGCTGGCGCAAGAACATGTACTGAGCGTCAGTCTGCCCCTGGGTCACCATCTCACCCATGTCCCTCATTTTCTGATAATCTTCCTCATAATTGTTGATTTCATTCTTAATATTCTCATGCTGAGTGAGCAGCTTCTCCGCCTCCGTCAGTGTGTTTGGCATGTCTTCGGATGCAATCGCCGTCTGTGTTCGGGACAGCCAGGACTGGAAGTCATCCAGATCCCTCAGGAACTGCTGCAGTTTGCTTGCTTCTCCGAGGGACTCTTCCCGGTTCTTGAGGGTGGTCTTCATTTCTTCCCATACATCATTGATTTCTGCAAGCCGTGAGAGAATGGCCTGGGCCTGGTCGGGATGCTCTGATTCCAGCTTTTCCGCCTCTTTCTGCAGGTCACTGAGCTTGGCTTCAATGGCCACCAGGTCACGTTCCATGCCCGTCAGTTTCCTCTGCAGGGCCATCACCCCAGCTAGATCGTTACCCAGATCCTGTGTGGATTCAATCACTTTGGTCTTTTCCCTGATCCAGGATTTGGTTTCATTACATTCAAGGTGGTAGTTCTGGATACTCAGAGCAGAGAGCAGAGCATCCTTCTTCCTGTCTACCAGTTCTCTGAACTGGCTCCATCTGAAATTGTGAGGAGAGAAAAGCAAAGACACTGAGGTTTGTGTATAGCAAACACATGGACGTTGCTGAGCAGGCAGGTGCTCACATTGGTGCGGTAAGCCATGAAATAACCTTATTCATGGCTTTTCAGTCCCTCCCATATCATCAACAGCAAAACAACCATTAACCAAACCATGGGGTATATTAGAATATGACAAGTACCAGCAACCCTGAGTCCTTAAAAGTATAATTTTTCCTCAAGTGAAAAATGGCTCATTTTCACACTAAATGGTACATCTCATTTTCACCCTAAATGTGTTCTCTTGGTTGATTTTGAAGCCAAGAAATGAGTTTACATGAAATTACACTGGTTTCTTATCATAACAGCCATTAGAGGAAATTCCCAGCACTCAAATCACTCAGGACCTGATTGAAGCCAATAGCAAAACTCCATCTATTAACCAGATATTTGAAAGACACAGCTCTCTCTCCTTCTGAAGCTTTGAACCTTGAATATACTTCGGGTAACAGTATCAGAGCATCTTTAAAAACACATATAAGAAACAGAAATGACCCCACTGTCCTTGTTTCAGCCGGTGTGTCCTGTTCATGAGCACGAGGCCTTCACTCACCTCGTGTTGAGCTTGTCTTGCTGTGCTTTGATCTCCTTCTCGCTCGGGTGGCCGCTGTGCATTAGCTGTCTAGCAATCTGGTTCACCACTGCCACACGGGATGCCTGGTTGTTCATTTCTGGTTCTAAGCTTTCAAATCTGAGAGGGGAGGAAAAAAACCAGTGAATGATCGCCCAGGATCACACAGGGAACCTGAGCCGCAGGCAGCGGGTGTAAAGAACTTCATCCAGTATTCCCCAAGCTTCCTGGCAAAGGCATTCTCACCTGTGCTGGATCACTTCCAGGTCCTCCAGCTTCTCTGGAATCTGCATATTATTCAGCCACTTCTCCTTTTCATCAATCCAAAGCTCACATGCATCTGCCTCACTGAACATCTTATAAAGAGCCAGGGTATCCTGCAAGGCCTGTTTACGCAGCCGAGTCAGTTCAGCAACTTCCTTGTACCTTTCCTCTATTCCAGACAATCTGCCTTGGACATCTGGAGAGTTGGCGTGTTCCTGTGGCAGAGCCTTCGCCTGCTCATGAAGAGAGTCAATGGTCGGCCGGTAGCTTGCAATCTCTTCAGCCACATCTTTGTGTTTCTTGACCAAGGACTGGGTGGAATATTCATCGTGGCCAACGTCATTGCTGGAGACAATTTTGAGGATGTCCAACATCCATGCATCAATATCGTCAGCATCAGCCTGGAACTGGTGAAGGAGAGAGGCTTCCTCCAGACGCTTCTTCCTAATGGCAGATAACTGTTCCAAGTTAGCCCACTGCTCCCGGATATCCTTAATTCTTTCTCTGATCTTCTCAGACCCAAAATGCTCCACCGCGATCATGTCTTCACCTTCTTTGATCGCCTGCTGGAAGTGGCCACTACGGCCACTCATTTCGTCTTCAAACGCCTTATGCTTACTCAAGAGACGGACAACACTGGTGAGGTCCTTCCCATAGTCATCAGATGACAGGATCTGTTCCTTCTCCCTGATCCAACCTTCTTCTTCAGCCATTTCCCAGAAGAACTTCCAGAGGCGCCGGGACTCCTCCAAGCGTGCCCGGCGCTCGGCTGCGAGCTGGCACAACTCTTGGTAACAGAACTCCATGTGAGCAACACGGTCCCGGATCACCTGTGGGTCACATGGCTTGTAACCTGTTTGGATAGGGAATGTACGTTACAACTTGGACTATGCAAGCTCCACCATACAATTACACACATCAGAAAATACTGTTCTTTGCATGAAGACGATAAAAAAACCCAAAGGAAAGATATTCATGACCGTTTGCAGTGAAACAAAATTCACTATTCCAGCTTCTACACACATCTGCACAAAATGACCATTCATCCTAGCTAATGGCACTGGTTTGCTGAAATTGCTTGTGGTTAGCACAAATTGGGACAACCTCGGTCAAATAACCTGCATGGCTGACATTAGAAACACAGAATGGAGAATTAATGGTGACTACTATGAAGTTACACCAGCTGCTGGTTCGGAGCGTGACATCCCATGCACAGCACAATGCAACAATAAATTCTTGAGCAGGTACCTGGGCAAATTAATCATTAACACAATAGAGAAGGAACAAAGGAAGCTGGAATGTCCTCTGGTGCTGATTTAACCTAACGTGCCTAGCAGAACTAATGAGGCTTATAGATAACCTCATATGTAATTAAGGCAAAGGAGGATGTGTTGGCTGCTGGTTACCTTCTCCATCAGTGGCAAACTTCTGAGCAGACGCATTGACCCCTCTCACTCTCTCAGCCTGAATTGCAATGTCAGCTTCCACCAGAGCATGTTTCTGCAGCAAGTCTTCGACTCCTAACAAGTGTTTGCCATAGTCTTGAGACAGCAGAAGCACCTGATGGAAACAGAACAGACAAGGAAAATGGGCTGAAGGCCAGAAGCTGCTTCTTAATGATTCCACACACTACCCTGTTCTCTGTTGTGACATTGATTCAAGTCCAGAGAAACACCAGGCCCATAAAGAGAGCCACTGCAAATGTGCAGAGACATGGCTGATATGAATTTGAGCCGGTATTTTTAAGATCACTGGCACCCATGAAGATCTTGACTGCTCTTCAATGCAGTTTTCAGTCTAGGAGGACATGGAGCTAAGTTAGCTCAGCAGGACCATTGAAAAGCACTCAGTCCAGGTGCTGTGAGCTGCCACTGAGCTACACACATCTTTCTTTCCTCCAGCAGCTTCCAGAGTCTGCTGGCCGATGGACAAGAACAAAGCCGTGGTCCTTTCCCTCCCCAGATCCCAGGAGAACAGACAGGAAGAAATGCATGCTTTTTAAAGCACAGAGGTGAAGAGGTGACTTGTCCCCCATGTAAATTGTGATGGAGAGAGATGATTTCCTTCCCTTTCAACCAAAATTGTCCTCCTTACCCAAGCGCTGTGACCAAAGCCTCTGACCCTTATGGGACAGGCTTGGGGCTAAAAAGTAGCTTTCTATAGGAGTGAACTTGTTCTTTCTCCTTACTTGTTTTTCATCTTTAGTTTTAGAAAATCATCAGAAGGTATCAGGAATTTGTTCTCTGCCCCTGACTGCGGATCTTCTGCACTTGTCTATTAAACCAGAGGGGCAAAATGAATCTTAATGATTTACCATCTACACCTTTCCAGAGCATTTGGTCCATGTTTTGACACCCACCTTCATCTCATCCATCCAGTCCATAATGTACAGCATCTCCTGGAATATCTTTTGCAAACCAAGGTTCATCTCCAGACGCTGTCTCCGTGCACGGAGCAGCTCCAGGAGATACTCCCAGAGGCGGATAACATTGTCCTTCCTCGCAGTAATGCGTTTAATATCGTGGTAGTTTTCAGTCTCAAGCTCCTTTGCAACTGCAACCACGGCCTGGACTCGTTCTTCATATGCTGCAATATCAGTTTCAATGGCTTCGTGCTTCTTTGTTGCAGCTTCTACTGCTGGGAGGTCAAAGCCAAAATTATCCTGCAAAGACAGAGACACTTCTTCAGTGATGGCTGCTGAGGAGATAATCCCTACTGCTCAAACTCTAACTTGATTCCTGGTGGTGCAGAACGCACTCATCAGCAAATCTGGGACCTCAGAATGCTCTGAAAAGCCTTCTTTAATAAAACAAGAGAGATCTCTGATAACCAGAGAACCACTGATACAATCAGAGATATCACTTACTACCTCTGAGGGAAGAATCATGGTGGCCGTCAGGATTAGGATGAACCTTTGGAGGTCTTTTGAAGTAATCTCTAATATTAAAACATAAAATTACATCCTGGGCTAATTTCACTGAATTGGCCAAAATATTCCACTATAGAAAATCTTGACTGTGGTAGATATTTCCACATCAGTATCTCCTGAGTACAGCCTGATAGATTCAAGGAACGTATATCCAAATGCATTAAAGATAGGATACAAGGTATGGGTTGTCCAGGGAAGTTGTGAATGCTCCATCCCCCGTGGTGTTCAAGGTTGGACAGAGCCTTGGGTGGCATGGTTTAGTGGGAGGTGTCCCTGCCCATGGCAGGGGGGTTGGAACTGGATGATCTTAAGGTTCTTTCCAACCCTGACTATTCTATGATTCTATGATTCTATGTACACTAAATATACATTTGCACACACATACAGTAAGTATTCATATACACAGATTGAGTAAAATACAAGGTATAAGGGAGGAAACGTCCTCTTGGCTAGCTCTGTATCCTATAATTACTCCTGGGAATCATCTGAGTCACGCAGACATGTGGTGAAAGCAGCACCTGAGAGACGAGACGCTGGTTTTCACTCAGCCAGGTTTCTCTCATAGCTGCCTTGCGATCAAATCTGCGCGCGAGTTGTTCCAGTTTCTCCTGTCGGATGAGCTCATTTCGCAGTGCCAGTTCTCTTTCATGTTCAGCTTTTTCCAGTCTTTCCCAGGCCTGAAGACATGGAGGGAAAAACACGCATCTTCTAAACACACATTCTGATAGGAATATGATAAATCACAGCCGCTTTGCATGGAATCAGGACTGAAGCCGCTCCAGCCAAGCTTCACTACACTGCTTATTTACATATATGCCAATAAACCTGGTTTGCCCTGGCTGGGCTTACGCCCTGTTTGCTAATGTAAGAGTATGACTTGACGTTAGTTCTCCATTCATTCCTTCCCTTTCTGAGCAAGGGGTAGAGGACTTGTTTATCTCATGTTTTATTGAGCTCATCCAGGTTTTGCCTCCAACACAGCCTAAGCAAACCCGGCTTAAATGTGCAAGAGAGTATTTATTAAAGAAACAAAATCTTCCCAGGGCCGCTCCTAAATAAGCAGATTCTATCTCCCCCCTTTAGGAAAAGGGAGTTAGAGCTTTGTGCCTTCTCACCTCTAAAATCAACACACAATTGTTTCTCCTTATTACATCCACTACAGAAAAAAACCCCCACAACTGCAGAGTTTGGTTACTTTGGGTGCATACAAGTCCTTTTCCACCCAAAGCCAGAAGTTACTCATGTGTGACATGAGTTCTATTAAAGTCTTAGAAGCCTGTTGAAAGCCAGCTAGTGACCCTTCAGATCTTCTTACAAGCAACAAATATACCCATAACTAAACACAAACTACCCCGGATTCTCCTAAATCCTAACAGATGTGGAACTGCCTGAAACCCAAGTACTTCTAATAGCCAGGAGCATGGAGGAGCAAGGCAGGGCTATGAGATCTTGGCTAGAGTGACTGAGCATCTTCCCAGTGCAGAAGATCTGAGGATACCCAGGTTTAGATGAGGGAGTCCAAGCTATAGGGAAAGGTCAACAGCCCCTTATGGTCCCCATACTGAGACTGGAGATAGCAAATGTGTTTCTTCCCGGTATGCTGAGAGGGAGACGGAAAGGAAATAAATCCGCAGCTGCACAGGAGCTGGCTCCATTTACCTTGTTAATGTCAGAGATGAGTTTGCCCTCCCTTGGCATGTACACTTTCTGATTGTTGGCTCTCATTTTGCTCTGGATGGTAAAAAGCAGCACTTCCAGGTTCCCTTTTTCTGTAAATCTAAACAGAATTTGGCAAAAGAACTGAGTTACAAGAAAGCGTTTCACTGCTCCTCAGGTATAACAAAGCGCTTCTTTAAATTCCTGATGTTGTGAATGGAGCACTCAGATAAATACCTTCATCTGGTGTGAAAGCAACTGAAAAAGCCCCCACATCCCCTGGCACCAGCTGGGTCACAGCAACAGAAACTTCACAGAAGCCACTTGTCTGTGTTTAGATTTAAAGCCCCTTGGGGAGCAGAAGACTGCATTTTGTTTCTATCCTATTACATGTGCTGTCCCAGTTGACTCTATCAACACATGCAATGGAAGTTTTATTTAAAGCCCACTGCAGTCAATAAACTCTTCCCACTGTTTTCCCTTGGTCTTATGCCTGGGAAATAAACAAACTCCATAGGCACTAGGGAATAGCCTGCAGTTTAAGATGTCTGGATACTCCGTAATGCTTTGGGTTGTGATTATCATCCATTAGAACTCCTATTAGACAAAAATAACGAACAGATCCGATATCAGAATGCTAAAAAGAAGCTTTCCAGAAATAAGTTGCCCAGCTTTGGTCGTATCGGTTTAGTAAGTGTAGGGATGTTTCACAAAGCAGACACACTTCCTCTTGATGCTGGATAAGCAGTAAGCTCTTTCAATAGCAGGGTATTGGAATTATACACTGCTAGCAAGCACGACTGGTGATACTGCTACACTAACATGCTACTACCACTCATACTGTAAGGCAGGCTTCGTAGTGCGAGCTCCCAGGACCCTCAGATCCTGCAGGCTGTGGTTATCTGCACACTGAACAGCATAAAGCAAAGAGGCCCCAAGTAGTAATGCTGAGTGTCAATTAGAAATGTGATAGCTGGGTTTCTCCACACAAATAAGCCCTTAAGCCAAAACTGAAGTTACTTGGATGTGTTTGTGCTTTACAAAATGACTGACTGACTGAACAAAACAAGGCCACTGTTATTGTAAGCCAAGATGAGAATTACTTGGGTGGTTTCTCCACGGTGCGGTAGGTGTTGAACGCCTGGAGCTGCTGCTGCACACCAACCAGGGAGTTGGCAAACTTGCGATTGTTGAGGATGATGATGGTTTGCTCAATCCACTCAAGGAGGTCAGAAGCCAAAGATTCGTATTTCTCAATCATCTTCTCTGTCTCAATGGCATTGTCAAGCACCTGCAACGAGCAGCACCACGTGAGGAACAAGGGCAGCGCTCCTCAGCCATTTAAAGCCAAGCTACAGAAAAGAATCTGTTGGGAGACTTGACTTATGAATCAGACCACTCACTCCTGAGCGCCACAGGGGCTGGGATCCCTGAGGAATGAGGGTGTTGTGTGTTCCAGCAGTGAATCCCCATGAACCCCAGCAACAGAGGCTTACACAAGGATTCATGTTCACTCTGCTGGCTGCAAAGACAAGAGCAGCCTCGCCAAAGGGCAGAGAATGACTGCACAGTTTTTAAATGAAGGACCTCTCTGGGCTCCAGAAGAGCCAAGAGGACCCAGAGGGTGAGAAGCAGTTAATGAGAAAGGAAAAGCAGCAATGATGCAAAAGGAACGAGCAAAAAGAAAACTCCAGCCAAATGGTTTCTAATACGAGGCAGCTGGAAATTAACTACTCGCGGTCACATGGGGATGCTTAACATGCAAAACACACTCAAAAGCAAAGCTAAAAAGTACCATAGAGTGGACTTAAACAAAACTAACACCCGAAAGAGGGGAAAATACACAAAATCAGTAATATTTCAACTGTTTCATAACAATTTTCAATTGGAACTTGCAAACCTTTCCGATACGTTTTCCTTCGACAGCTAAAGCCTTCATCTTGGAGAAGTAGTGGTAATATGTCACCACGTAGGTGATGATTGACTTTTCATCAGGATGGTCAACACTGATATCTGCAAAGCAAACAAGAGCTGCCTTAGCAGACTGAGGGTGCAGGGGTTAAAACAACACAGCAAATCATGCCCCAAGGGCGAGCTAAGAGAGATGGGTTCAGGGGCAGTTCAGCTCCCAAGAGCTCTGTCCTGATCAGAAATAAACCTGGCAGCTTTGAACTGGTTCTGGATCACTTGGTGGCGCATAGTATCGTACTCTGTTGTTAGGAAGTGCTGCTTCATCCCTCTCTTAGTGTGGACTGTGGTTACAGCACCTGTCTGCGGGCTGCGGGCCTTTGAGTCAGGCTCCAGGCTTTGCCACAGCTTGTGCATGGCCAAAGAACCTCTTCAGTGTCAGTGTGCATTGACAGAACTACTGTTAATTGAGGACTTCAGTGCTGTGTCAGCACTCAGAGAGAGGAATTCAAACCTAAGAGTTTGTCTGTCCAGGCAAATCTGGGAGATACAGGTGGAAAACAAATTCTTTCCTTTCCTGCAGCAATTCGGAGGCACTGGGAAATAAGCAAGAAGCAACTTCCCCAAACACGCAGCCTCTACGTGCCCTGGGACGAGAAAGTTTCCTGTCCTAGCACTGCAGCAGCCTTCCAATACACACAGGCTGGAACTCACTGTCAGGCTGTGAAGGGAGGTGATAACTGTGTGCGGAACTCCCATCACACCTCCCAGCTCACAGAAGGTGTTTCTCAAGGTGGATCAGAAGGATGCCTCTAACTGGGATGATTTTGTGTATACATGGCCAGACCAGTGATCTTGTCAGATAGGGGAAAATAAACACAGGATTAAAGGCTCTCCTGCTACCAGTGCTCAGCCTTCTACAGGAGACATCTTCCATTCTCTCCTTCCCTCCCTGGCTGTACCAGGTCAGCCAGCAGCATCCTGCTGCTCTTTAACCTAAAAAGCTATCACAAGGCTGTGCCCTGCAAGAAGGAGGGGTGGAGATAAGAGCCCACAAAGAGCTGAAACTGCAGGAATTCTTACCCTCAGGGTCCAGGAGCTTGGTAAGACCAAGGTGTTGCTCTGCGAGGTTAAAAGCATTCTGCAGATTGTAGTGTGCATTTGATTTCTTCAGCTTGTCAAAATCAATCAGATCAGGCCTAGACAGGAGGGAAAATTCTTCAGATTTCCCAAAGCACAACACATACATGAACTAAGCTCTCCAAACCTCAGAAACGCCCTTTTGCTTGCCCAGTAGCCCTGTGCATTTCAACAGCAGTATTAAAGGGATAAGTAACACCTAGCACATGCCACGGCAGAACCTAACCCATGGAGGAAACCAGGACAGCTCAACAGTGAAGGTGACCCTGGAGAAGAAAGGAACAGAGTTGTGGTCACCCAATCTCTCTTTACGCCCATGTAAGCGTGCAAGCTACCCCAGTAACCTCACTGAGCTTGCCGAGGAGCAGCATCCCAACCACATCAGTCTAGCACCACATTTTACCATCCCTGAGCAGGGATTTCTTTCCCCTCCAGGCTGTTGTTGTGTGTGGTTCCCTCCCAGCCCTGAACTCTGGCAACCAGACCCATAACTGGTTACTCAACAGGTACAAGAACGTCTCTTCCAGCCTGGTCAGTCACAGCCCAGACCAACGATGGGTGTAATTTATTGTCTTGGAACCAAACACAACCTGTTTTGACTGGTGATGCTGTTGCCCACACGAGCTCACAGTGACCACAGGAGCTGTAAAGCCCTAAAGCAAGGCAAGTTGCTGTCAAACTTCCATTAATTCTTCAACTTCCTCCTCTCCATGGACTTTAAAACCAAGCTGGGAAGTAACTGCAAACCCCCATGCACACTGCAGCAGTCCAGGCTTTCAACCCCCAGAAAGATGTTTACCCACACACACCTGTGCTTGTGTATTAGTGCGTTGAAAGCCATCCCATCCCTCCAGCTTGTTGTGAAGTTGTGAATGTTGACGTTGGGGTAACTGATGGAACAAAAAGCAAGGAGAGCACTATTAGTACAGCATCCCCTGTCACTAAAAGCTGATTCCTTATATACAGTAAGTAATGACACCCTTATTGTAAACCCAAGGGTGGGATATCAGCATCCCATGATGGATGGTCTATCGGCATGACTGTCCTCTCATCAGAGACTGACTCTGGAGGTAAGTGCACCTCATCTACTCTCGTAACCCCCACAGAATTGCTACGCATTCCAGACAAAAGCTCTCCATGTCCTTCCAAGCAGCCACTTGAAGCTATTATTCTATAACTTGCTGCCACAACTGTGAGGTTTCAAATCCCTGCAAGTCTATAATAATGCTGAAGTGCCCCAAGTCATTACAGGGACAGCAAAGTTTCACAGGGAAACATACTGAATGTCTACAAATGGAGACTGAATTATGCAAGAAAGTTACTGTCAAAGAAAGACACTCTGGAAAGATTTCCATAGACGTGGAAGGAGGGAAAAGCTGGTGGCAAACATCTGAAGCATCATTATTTCTTCAGAATAGGGTGAAAAAGGGTCAGCATATTACTATATATCAACGGATTATGGTCTAGTGGAAGGTGTCCCTAAACGTGGCAGGGGGCTAGAACAGGATGAGCTTTAAGGTCCCTTCCAACCCAAACCAGCCTGGGGTTCTACGATTCTATGGCTCTCAGATGGATATGTTTATCCCACAGCATTAATACAATAAATTCAGAGTTTTCTGACTTGTAAACCTCAATTCACTTCTCTTGGATGACTCCGCTTCCTCACAGATACACGTGTGCCCATTTAAATTGAGTTCAATGAAACCTCAAAGCGCTGTAAGAGAATCCCTGAATCCCCACTCACCCGGCTGTCTTCATCTGGCACCACAAAAGCAAGGCATCTTTAGCAGACTTCTTCTCCTTGTTGTCCTCAGTCTCAACGCTGATATCTTGGATCTAAAATTAACACAGAGGTTTGAAATATTTCTCTGTGAAAACACAGTTTGCCTGTTTTGAAAAGATGAAAGGAATTAAAGCAGAACACAAGTACCAAACGAAAGCTATGATGACAGGCAGTGGGGAAGTAGGTAAATGCTCTTCCTCATTTAAGAGCATTCATGTCAAAAAGCTTCTGCTGCCCTTATTGTACTGGGGGATTACTCTTTGTTTAGGTTAGTCCACTGACAGAACAGTTTGAACTTCAGGAAGAAAAGTGATTTCCAGCTGTCAAGGCAAACCCTGCCCTGCACAGCACTATGGGTTCACCCTGTGAGGTGTCTCCTGCGGGAGAGGGGAGTACAACAGCTACCAGTGCCAGCAGTATCACAACTTGCTATTCCACATTATAGATGTTATCCAGCTTTTAAAGAGAGGAAAAAGGGTAAAATTAGAGGGAGGAAAAGCAATCCACTTTTTACTTCATATGGGCCAATAGATCTCATTTTCTGGATATAGTTCACTGCTTTACAAAAAGAATATTGTAGCTTCAGTGAAGTGCCACAGGTTGTTAGGCAGCCACTTTCACATTAGGGAAGCATTGAGCCACACCAACTTCAACAGAATGTTAAAATTATTAGGTATTTATTACTATGTTATTATTATAGATTATATATTTATGACATAAATTTATTATCCTTTCTGCAAAAGGACTTTACAGCCTTTAAAACTGAGGGCAAAGGCCAATGTGCATCTTGCTGGAAAAGGAGAAATCTCAGCAGCCGTTAGCTGGGACACTGAACCAGTTCCTGTGGGCACCCCTAATCCACTTCAGTGCCAAGTCAGCCAGTTGATGGTGCTCAGCACTGAGCTGAAGAGCAGCTGAGGGTAGCACTTCCTCCAAGGTCCACAAGAGTGTAGAGGTCTATGAGAGGTTCATATTGGTGAGTAATTTAAAAGTAAACTCACATGACTCTGCACAGGAAGCTCCCATTGACTGCCACAGCAGATTGGCAGCATCATTAAAACTAACTTAATCCTAAGGATTAGATTTAGGTGACAGCTGTTGAGGGCCTGGGAGCACTCTGCTTTTCAAGAGCCCAATGAAATACATTACAACCAACCATGTAAAGCTCAAACGCGTGTCCATCTGTGTATGTCTACATACGCTCCATCCCTGGCAGTGTTCAAGGCCAGGTTGGATGGGGCTTGGAACAATCTGGTCTGGTGGAAGGTGTCCCTGCCCATGGCATGGGGTAGGAGCTGCATGATCTTGAGGTCCTTTCCAACCAAAACCATTCTACGACTCTATGGCATTTACCTGGAATCTCAGGATAATAGTCCAAATAAGGCCAAGCGTCAGCCTGTGATTCCCATCCACAATATCATGGGATCCCATGTTTTCTAAGTGCACTCTTTGCTCTTTCAGGAACTGGAGGGCTTTATCAACATTCTCCAGGCAATGGATGCGCATCCTTCCTTTAGTTGGTTTAGGCTAGAAAGTAAAAGGGAGAAGAAAACCACGTATTAATGTAAATGGAAGGGAAAACACAAAAGTGCTTTGTAACTCTTGGGTCCAGGCAGGTGGGTCACCGTCACCACATATCCTCTCCCAGCCAGCAATACCATGTGCATCTGTTCTTCAAACTGATGGACAAAACCACTCCTTGCATCTTCTGATGCACTCACACAAGGATAATGGCAGCGCATGTCAGACCCACGGGGGAAATGCCAATATCCCAGACCTGAGCCACACACACCAGGAGCCCATTCCGTTTGCCTTTCAAAGGGTTTTTCCTGCTTGCTTCCTTCATTTTTCCTCTCGAGTGTATTCATTCACTAGCAGGAAGAGAAAGATTTTGTGAGGCTCATGCCACACCTGCCATATTTTCCCAAGATGCTTTTTTGCCTCCAGTACAAGGTCGCCCTCACTTCAACAGATTCCGCAAGACAGAGATATGAAGCAAACTGATAACCGGTGGAGGCAGGCAGCAAAGGGAATTGGTAATGAACGCTCCAGAGGAGCTGTAAATACAGACATGCACTTGTCAAAAAGGCAGCTCAGATCTGGGCTGTAAAAAACGCCTCATGAAAGAAATGGCATTGCTCTTTTGGTCAGTTGAAGCGGGATAAATAGTGTGAAAATAGAGATTTATTCCAAACCATTTCTTCATAGGAAAAGAAAGTAAAAACCATAATAAAAAATCAGCCCCAGCAACGTAGCACAACTTTATGAAGGTCCAGTGCAAAAAGCCATGAATATGTATTAACAGCATATAGAGTCTGCTGGAAAACCACATGAAGTTAAAGGTACTTCACTCTGCAGACAAGGAGTGCAGCAGAACAGCCTGTTCAGTGCTCACTGAGACCTCACCAGAGGTACTCAGCCAACTACTACCTGACCTAACTTCCTTGGCTCCTGCAGTGAATGTAATCAGCTGCCCATGGAAACAGCTCAGGCAAAATCCTGTCTGTGTCCAAGGGGAAGAGCTCAGCCAGAGCCGTGTCATGGTCCCTGCAAACAGCAGCCTGTGGAAGGGTGAGTGGTAGAGGTGAAACACTTGCTAGAAGGATGCCCTCAGGACACAAACCCCAGAGGTCATCAGTTTCACTTCAGCTTTCAGGTAGCTCAGTTCTCCTCCCAAGGCTGCGTAATGATGCAAAGTCAACCCGCAACTCCCAGCAAGGGCAAGAGTTTCCAGGAACCTGCCACTGCTTTGGGGTTTAAAAGTCCCTCTGGAGAGGCATAAATTCCATGTACACACCATACAGCGTGAAGAGCCATGGTGTGAGTGGGAGCAAGAGTGAGGTTCTGTGGCTGGCCAAAACCAACTGGAGACTCATCGCTATGGACAGGGACACACCCCTGGCAGTGTTCAAGGCCAGGCTGGACACAGGGGCTTGGAGCAAGCTGCTCTAGTGGAAGGTGTCCCTGCCTGTGGCAGTGGGCTGGAATTGGATGACCTTTAAGGTCCCTTCCAACACAAACCAGGCTGGGATTCTATGACCTGGCCAAAATAATGGGAGGGATGCTGAGAAGACCAAAGGTTCCATTTTTATGTCCCTCCCCCCAGTTTAACCCACTGCTTTGCAGCACAACGAGGAAGAAGCACCCACAGCACCCAAGGTGTGGCTGTGCCCGCCACGCTGTCATGCCCAGCCTCACAATGGGTAAACCCTCACATTTACTGGGCAAACACAGATCCAGGCATTAACTCGAGGAAAAACAGTCTTACATCAGAAATCTTCCCTTTTCCAACAGAAAACTCACTGCACAGAATGGGCTTAAACAGTTCAACCTTTGAGCATCCAGGAATTGTTAGGAATTTACTAATCCTTTATTTAGTTATGGAAGAAACTGAGCTAAAGGCTTAACCTTCTGCTGAAAACAATCCTGAGCTGCCTCCTTCTGTCTGGGAAAAGCTGGGTAACAACATGTGCAAACAAAACCACAGCCGACTGCATCCTGGCTGGATCCTTGCCCACTTTGCTCAGGGAGACTACCGCATGCGATCTGTTTCTTTCCAAATCCCCTGCTGTGCAGAGAACTTTGTGTAGCAAGGTCTGGACTAAAGGCTCGGATCAGGAATCAAGCTGGGCAAAGACAGGAAGATGCAGATGTTGCCCCCGCTGGATGCTCTCATTCTGAGTTTCTCCAGCAGATTTTCAAAGGTTCTGGGTTTTCATCACCAAAAATCACACCAGCTTTTGAGAAACGCAGGGTTTGTGCAAACGAGGCTGGAGGTCTTGCAAAGGGCAAAGAGCAGTCCTGCTGCCTGGTTACTATCCCAAATCCCAGGCTTTGCTCCACAGGTATGTGGCTCCAGCTTCAGTCTGAATCCCAGTTTCAAAAGAGAGAAAACAATTCCTGTTTGTTCTACTGCATCAGTAAGCACACCATATTCAAACAGTTATCCAGGCTGCTTCCTGCATTTGTTTGTTCCTTTCTAACCATTTGACGTTCCTTGTCCTGATTCTGTATAAGATCCTGCCTTTAGAGCTCTGCTCGGGTGCCCTGGAGATGTCAGAGCCTCACCAGTACCAGCTAAACTAAATTCCGAAGGGCTGGAGAACATCAGCAAGTGGATGCTACGTGCCAATCCTCCTGGAATAGTTCTGCTGTGTGGAACAGTCTGAAGGTTTAGTGCCTTGCGTTGTCTGTGTGTTTGCAGAGGAAGGTGTGGTGGAATGTACTGTTCAAACAGAGACTGCTGTCCTCCATCCTGAGATAAGGAAGCTACAGAAGGAATTTGTGGCAGCACAGGCAGCTGCCAGCACCATACACAAACCATGATGCAAGACCCAGCTTTCTCCCCACCCCAAGGGCTGCGCAAGCCCTGCTGCCATGTTCAAATCCTGGAGTGAAAAGTGTCACTGAAACACACAGAGAGTCATGGGACTGCCTGAGCTTCACCGCTGGTTGACACTGAAAACCCAGCCTTGGCAGGCAGATGGGATTCATACAGAGGCGGCATGTTTGCCGTCTGAATCCGCAACTAATGGGGCATGTTGGTCTTACTTACTCATAGAACCCCAGCCTGGTTTGGGTTGAAGGGACCTCAAAGCTCCTCCAGCTCCAACCCCTGCCACGCGCAGGGACACCTTCCATAGAGCAGCTTGCTCCAAGCCCCTGTGTCCAACCTGGCCTTGAACACTGCCAGGGATGGGGCAGCCACAGCTTCTCTGGGCACCCTGTGCCAGCGCCTCAGCACCCTCACAGCGAAGAACTTCTGCTTTATATCCAACCTAAATGTCCCCTGTTTGAGTCTGAACCCATTACCAGTCACTATATGAATATATACAGTATTCCTGTATGAATAACATCAGCTACCTGCAGTGAACAGCTCAAACCTGACACCTCACTGAAATAAATGATTTGGCAGAGAGAAAAGAGGTTTTGAGCAAACTGGAGTTGACAAACATTGAGATTAGATACTTCCATCCTCAGAATGCCTTCAGGAACACAGGGTACTTCTTTCTACACACGTCAGAGTTTCCTTACCCTCCCAGATGCATTCAGAAAGCTTCCTCTCTTGCCTCACTGTACACACACACGCTGTGGGCCATATGTTCAATTCATTAACCAGAGTCTTAAGCCATGGAGCTCTCATTAATAGGAAGGCTTGATGACAAGCGATTACACAGTCGCATCCTCATGTAGCCTTGGGTCTTAGCTAAAGACCCGTCTTTCTTTGAGAAGATTGCTTTAAATTAGGTAGCTAAGAGCAGAGCCATCATCTAAGGAACTGAAGGAGAAGCTGATACCTGTTTCCTGGTACTCCGTTTTTCTCTTGCCACCCAGGTCTCCTGCCATGCGTCAGCATTTTTCACTACAGGCATTTTCCTACTCGCCACCCCCTCGTGCAGGTATCAGGGGGCTCTCTCAGCACACCCAAAGAAAGCAATGGAACCATTCATTTAAATTCATTTAGATAGTCCCCTAACCACGCCTTACCTATCCCAGCAAAATGAGCAGTCCAGGAACATTCCTGGGCAGATGGGTGCAACTAACACACAAGGACAATTTCTCCAAAGGTTCTTTTCTTCCCTGTGAGGGTGCTGAGGCGCTGGCACAGGGTGCCCAGAGAAGCTGTGGCTGCCCCATCCCTGGCAGTGTTCAAGGCCAGGTTGGACACAGGGGCTTGGAGCAAGCTGCTCTATGGAAGGTGTCCCTGCCCGTGGCAGGGGTTGGAGCTGGATGGGCTTTAAGGTCCCTTCCAACACAAACTACTCTGTGAGTGTGTGATTCCTTTGATTCCTACTGAAACCAATAGGGTGATACTTTAATGGTGTCCAGATCCAGCTGAAGCAACAGACTTCTTCTGAACCCTCGATACTCAGTTTTGTTGTAATCCAGTTGAGCCAAGGCTTCACCAAAAACCCACCCAAAACCAGACCAAAACCCCTGCAATGAATATGAGCAAACACTTACAAGTCTCTCCCCTGAAAGAACTTCCAGCAGCTTGATGAGCATCCTTCCATCGCGAAGGTCGGTGTACAGATCTGTAATCCTGCATGATACACGTGCCAAGTGGGAATTCACCCACTTCGTGAAAGTCTTCTTCTGAACTGCCTCACGTTCATCTGGTAGGAAAACATCACAGAGTCACTCAAAATACAGCACACTTCATGTACCTACCTGAAAATGTGATGCTCAAACACAGCTAATATTAAAGGTATGGCTTGTCTTAGCAGAATCATTGAAGTAATTGGAACTTCTCACTGAAATTCCACCTTTCTTCCCATTCCACTACATTCTCTAATGTCACTGGGACTTCTATTGAGTTCTATAGAATACATCTGAATTGCAGATTGCAGACTGCCTTGCTGCTCAGATAAGCAGCTTTCTCTAGGTGTAAGGAGGTCTGTTGTAGAGCTACACTGTAAAAGCCTCTTTAGACCAATCAAACTGTCCAGTAATTCATCAAGAGTTATCTTCCACCACTGGAAGAACAGGCCAACTTCTGCTCTTGGGTACACACACAAATCCACAGCAGATCCCTTGAAGTCACCAGAAGTCACCTCTGATTAAGACAGACACAAAAGAGAGCAGAGACCAAAGCTTCCCGTTTACTTCTCCCCCTTACTCCAACATTTATTTGCAGATTCAACATTGGTAACTGTATTTACACTATGTCATGATGAACTTCTCCACAACTCCATGTTTAAAGTAGACCTGCATTTATCTAAAGCCATAGACAAATGGGTTCTTTCCACCTTCCCAGAGTCTTTCACAACTGTTCATACATGAAAACGCTGCCTACAAGAGCTCCACCAATGCACAGCCCCACTAAGGTCCACGTCGATTCAGAAATGAATAAGCAGTGATTTGCCAAGCCAAGATCTCTTGGGCAGAAAGTATTATACATCTGTGCGGTTAAATTCTTCAGGCAGGGGCCTGGGATGGAGCCTTTCTGTGTTAGCAAAAGTCATTTCACTGAGCTGGGAACTACTGCAGACCAAACGTGTCAACACAAGGTGCTCACACTTGGGCTTACCCAAACTTGGGCAAGGAATGGAAAAGAAGCCGAGGCTGAAGAGGCCAGAAGGCTGAGCAACAAGTCAAAGCGACAGTAAGAAGTCAGATAGTAGAAGGGTGGTGAGGAGGAGGAAGAGCAGACCAGCATTCAGTGGCAGTTCGCCCAGTTGCACAGACCCCACCCGAAGATTTCAGTTCCTCCCATGCATTTCTGAATACACTCTTGCTACCCACGTGCTAAGACACGACCAAACCTAACGCACTGAAGCTGCCCCGTTTGTAACAGCTCTTACGTACCTATAAGGTGTGAAACGCATAAATAAGGCTTGGAAAGATATAAAAGGAAGGGTTTGTGATAAAAGAGCAATAAGCCTCCGTTAGCTGGCAGTCTGTGGTCCTCCTGTTGGCCCTCTCTCTGAAGCAGAGGACTGCTGCGACATAGGAAGTGAGCAGGAAGTCAGCAATAACCACAAGGGAATAATAGAAGAACTACAGCAATAAATAACAAGCAGCACTGTGTGAGCAGGGCGAGCAGCTGGTTGGAAAGCCCAGAGCTCGTGGCACCAAGGCAACACCAGGAACACAACTATTATCTTTGCAGTCAAGAGCTGCAGCATCTCAGAACCATGAGCAATTCATACCGCTGGTGTAACAACGGCTTGTTCCATCTTGGATCCAAGAAGAGAAAACCCAATGCATGTGACTCGTCGTAATAGTTGTCCATCCAAGGAATGATTTAAATATAGTCCGCTAACCTTAAATATGTATTTTCTGAACTATTTATAGCAAGTTCCTGGGAATGCTGCCTCTGCCTGTCTAGGAATCCATGCTGTGTAGTTAAAATATTGTCTTCAAATGGGTCACAGAAGGAAAACTCTGCAACAGTTGGTGTTTTTTAAAGAGAATTCCAACACGAACTACCACATCTCCCTTCCCAGCTTGAACTAGACCCAAAACAGCTCAGCAAGTTTGCTTCTTTAATCACTGTGGTCTCCCTACAGAGGCACAACATTCAGGGATCCCTGTGGTTACATGAATTCCAAAGAGAAATGTGGATGTATGGGATCCTAAAAATAGAGATGGAAATACAGAATGTTAAACAGAAAAGCTTCAAATATCATCCTGAAGCCACCCGTTAGAAAGTATTTGGTCAGAAGCTGGGGTTATCAACAACCCTCCCAGCCTGGGCTCACAATAAAAGGAATGGGTGGGAAAAGCACATCCATGTGGATTTAGTGAATGAAGATGAAGGGTTAGGGCCTAATTTTGAGCAGATTGAAGACGTGATGTGGGAAGCACAGCGAGGTGCCAAGCCAGCGTGTGAAAACTTTGGTGCCACTGTGTTAACCAGCACCAGCGTAGGATCTGCTATGGTTGAAAGCAAGTCAAAGGATGTCAACATGGATCATCCTGGCCCAGGCAGCCCTTTCAGGAGGGGGGAGATGGCTCCCTCTGACTGCCTAGGGATCAGCTACTCAACAAGGCTGCCCTAGAGAGGCCCTAAAACAACATGTTTAAGTGTGTTCTTAAAGCAGTGCGGATACAGGGAATAAACCCGGAAAGAGTTCCAGTGACTCCTCCTCTTCTGTGCTGCCTCAGCATCCCTACGCACCCTGAATTATCTGGGAGGGAGCAGATGGGACCAATCCCATCCAGCTGGAGGCTCTCGGTGCTTCAGTGGCTGATGCTCGGTGCTGTCACACGTGTTTTCTTTAGCCTGGTTCAAGCGCAGTTGCTGCCTCTCCCCTCCTGCCTTCCCTTTTCCTCTCCTCTCACTCTCTGTGGCCCTCGATTTCCTGTTTACGGACCGAGGTTGAAGGGCTCGGGGTGGTTTTTCTGGCTCCACACCCGCTCTCGTCTTTGCTCCTCTCACCTGATCCGCACCCATCCTCTGCAGCACCCGCCTCACCCTGCTCACACACCAGATAAACACAGCAGGAGAAGCGCTGAGCACAGCTGTGGTGGTTTCACTCACCCAGGAAGGCCCCTTGAGCATGCACGTGGTGGGGCAAAAAGCAGCTCTTCCCCACTGACACTACTGGGGACAGGCACAACAGAAGGGAGAACCCCAGCCTGGCTTGGGTGTGAAAGGACCCTAAAGCCCATCCAGCTCCAACCCCTGCCACGGGCAGGGACACCTTCCATAGAGCAGCTTGCTCCAAGCCCCTGTGTCCAACCTGGCCTTGAGCACTGCCAGGGATGGGGCAGCCACAGCTTCTCTGGGCACCCTGTGCCAGCGCCTCAGCACCCTCCCAGGGAACAGCTTCTGCCTAAGAGCCCATCTCAGTCTCCCCTCTGGCAGGTTAAAGCCATTCCCCTGTCCTGTCCCTCCATCCCTTGTCCAAAGCCCCTCTCCAGCTTTCCTGCAGCCCCTTTAGGCACTGGAGCTGCTCTAAGGTCTCCCCTTCAGGAGCCTTCTCTTCTCCATCTGCCCCAGCCCAGCTCTCTCAGCCTGGCTCCAGAGCAGAGCTGCTCCAGCCCTCGCAGCAGCTCCATGGCCTCCTCTGGCCTCACTCCAACAGCTCCATGACCCAGAGCTGCATGCAGTGCTCCAGGGGGTCTCACATAAGGCACAGCCATTCCTATCCCCACGTTGCTTCACTCCTGTGTTGCTCCCACAACGTGGGAACGCAAACCAAGCCCATTTGGAAAGCAGTGTGACTGGGGCTGCTCATGTTAAAACCTCTCCTGAGCATTTCTACATGGTGTTTCACAATGACTGCAGGTTTTTGCAACGCTTTCACCAGCCCTTTCAAATTGATAAGCTCTATTTTTCAGGCTCTGGGGTTTCAGGTTAAAACAAGCATAGGATTAAAACCAATGAACTTTTGTTGTTGTGAGACCTCATTTGCAGTACTGTGTGCAGTTCTGGTGTCCTCAACATCAAAAGGACATGGAACTGTTGGAACAAGTCCAGAGGAGGCCACGAGGATGATCAGGGGACTGGAGCACCTCCCGTATGAAGATAGGATGAGAAAGTTGGGGCTGTTCAGCCTGGAGAAGAGAAGGCTGCGTGGAGACCTCATAGCAGCCTTCCAGTATCTGAAGGGGGCCTATAGGGATGCTGGGGAGGGACTCTTCATGAGGGACTGTAGTGATAGGACAAGGGGTAATGGGTTCAAACTTAAACAGGGGAAGTTTAGATTTGATATGAGGAAGAAGTTCTTTCCTGTAAGGGTGGTGAGGCACTGGAATGGGTTGCCCAGGGAAGCTGTGAATGCTCCATCGCTGGCGGTGTTCAAGGCCAGGTTGGACAGAGCCTTGGGTGGCATGGTTTATTGGGAGGTGTCCCTGCCCATGGCAGGGGGTTGGAACTGGATGATCTTAAGGTCCTTTCCAACCCTAACTCTTCTACCAGCCTATGTTGCAGAAGACACATACATAAGGAAATGTGGTACTTACCATTTGGCTAAGCACAGAACACAACTATGACTCTTTTACATGCAGCGCTGTGTGAAAACCCGCACTCTAAGGGCCAGGTGCATCCATGAGTGATGACACCAGGGATTTAACATCAGCGACAGGCCCCAAAGTGCTATTTCTGGATCTCATGTGATGGTTCTGACAAATGTCCTTCCTCCTCTCAAAAACACCGGTTTAGATGGTGAAGATTAACTGAAACCAGAGGATAAGGGTGGAGCTCCAAGTGTCCTGCAGCTTGTGAAAACATTGGTTTCCCAAGGGGAAAGAGAAATGCACCCCATGCAAAACATGCACAGCAGGGAAACGGAAGCTACGCTGCCGGCGGGATCGATAACGGAGAATCCAACTTATCTTGAAGCAACAGCGGGAAGGAAATTTCCTTTCTGCGGAAACCCCCCCGGCATACGGAGCCTTGGAAACTGCAGCGCTGGGATTGTGGCACATCAAGGACCCACTTTGTTTAGGAGTTCGGTAAATAAACGGGAGCTTGTACACTGAAATGCGCACAAAGCAGGGGTGGATGGGACCACAAGCAGGCACCGAGCCCCTTGTCTGCCTGAGGAGAGGTGCTTCTTCCTCCACTTGTGATGAGAAAATAACCTGACCTAAGTGTAGGTGACTTTCCGAAAGACAGGAGGGTCAGTGGCTGCATCCCCAGTGTGGGACAGCAGGAAGGGGTAACACACACCATCCTCCCTGTCCCACCCCAGCTATACAGGCTGTGACAGTGCAACAGTGCATTAGTCTTAATAACTGCCCTAGGAAACGCACACTGCAGGAGCTGGGTAAGAGACACGGGGGTCCCCTTGACTCCTTCGCTATCCCACGTAGAACCCCAGCTTGGTTTGTGTTGGAAGGGACCTTAAAGCTCGTCCAGTTCCAACCCCTGCAACGCGCAGGGACACCTTCCACTAGAGCAGGAAAGTGTCCTTGTGACCGCAGCACTAACGGCTGCTGTGGCAAAGGTTACCTGGGCAGCTGCCTGCTTTCTAAACAGAGCTTGAAGCCAGCCTGCGCCCTTCCATACCGGTCAAACCGCATTTGCAACAAGTGACCTTGCCTCCCTTTCTAATGGAATGGCAATGGTATGTTTGGCGCAGGCTGCTGCCAGCACAGCACAGGTAAAACGACTTTCAGTGTGCAGCACCTCCTGCCTCTGCACCCATCGGATCAACAGCAGAGAGGCTGCTCCCAAACGAGCTGAAAGGCTACTGAAGGAAGTAGAGGAATTAGAGCACTGAGCGGCTGAGATTGGTGCTCAGTGTGTGCACAGCACGTGCGGCAGCCCCGCATCAGAGCACTGAAATCCTCCCTACCCAGTCTGGCCGGTGAGCAGCTCACTCGGTGTATCAGCAGTGTTTGTGAATCATAGAATCAACCAGGTTGGAAAAGCCCTTTAAGCTCATCCAGTCCAACCATTCCCAGCACTGCCAAAGCCACCACTAACCCATGGCACTGAGGCCTCGTCTCCACGGTGTGTGAACACTTGCAGGGACGGTGACTGCAGCCCTGCCCTGGGCAGTTCCAATGCTGAGCACCCTGTGGGGAAGGAATTGTTCCTCAGCTCCATCTAAAGCTGCCCTGGTGCAGCTTGAGGCCGTTTCCTCTTGTCCCATCCCTTGTTCCTTGGGAGCAGAGCGCAGCCCCCTCCTGGCTCCATCCTCCTCTCAGGCAGTTGTAGGCAGCGATCAGGTCCCCCCTGAGCCTTCTCTTCTCCATCTGAACCCCCCAGGTCCCTCAGCCCTTCCCCATCACACTGTGCTCCAGACCCTGCTCCAGCTCCAGTGCCCTTCTCTGGCCCTGCTCCAGCACCTCAGTGTCTCTCTTGTAGTGAGGGGCCCAGAGCTGAACACAGGATTCGAGGTGCAGCCTCACAGGGGCACAATCCCTGCCCTGGCCCTGCTGCCGCACTGGTGCTGATCCAGGCCAGGATGCTGGTGGCTTCTTGGCTGCCTGGGCACAAGCTGCTCATGTCAGCTCCATCAATCCGCACCACCAGGTCCCGTTCCATGGGCAGCTTTCCACCCTGGAGCCTTGCAGGGGGCTGCTGTGGCCCAAGTGCAGGAGCCAGCACTGAGCCTGGCTGAACCTCATGCAATTTGCCACAACCCGCGGATCCAGCCTGTCCAGTTCCCTCTGCAAAGCCTCCTGCCCTCCAGCAGATCAACGCTCCCACCCAGAATCCTGCAATACCTCCAGACAAACTAAGGCTGAAGGTTAAACCCTAACTCCAAATGCTCTGTCTCCTGCAGGTTCACATCTTAGTTTGCTTTCCATGCTGAAAGTCAGTTTTCCAGCTTAGAATTATTGGTTTTTCACTATAGCAACAAACTCCTGCACCTTACCCAAGGCATTGCTAAACACCCTGACTCAGAGATCACTGTGCATTGCTCCTGGCGCACTGCTGCTGCTGACACCCGACATCCACAGCTCCACACGTCATACCCTAGGATAACCGTGCAGGAGAAACAGAGCTTCCTTTTGTGGGACAAGGTTCCCATCACCACAGGTTTTCATGGTGCAGGATGTTATAGAATCATGGAATCAACCAGGTTGGAAAAGAGCTTTAAGATCAAGTCCAACCCTTCCCCAGCACTGCCAAGGCCACCACTGAATATCAGTCCCCATGTTGTCTCGCAGATGCAGGGATATGGAGTTAAACAGCCAGTAATATCCACAGTTTCACTAAGTCCAGCTGTGCTTGGAAGCTTTTCAATTGTGAAAGATGCCCGAGAGAATGGCAGCTCAGCTACTGGGACCACAATGTGGTGATCAAACAAGATCTTCTCTGGAAACCATGTGAACACGTGATAATCTTCACTGTTTGTTGCAGTAACAGAAGACTCTGTCTGTAGGAAATAAAAGCAATTCCTCTTAACTTTCAGGCGCCCTATGACCATCTCCTGTTTAGTAGCAAGGCAGTAAAACTGAACAGGGGATGCTGCTTTTCTCCAGCTGCAGATAACGGGTCAGGATTGAGAACAGGGGTTGAGGAAAATGGAAAACAAGGACCTTAATGTAGAAGACCCAAGTCCCTAACATGTGCAGAGGCAACAGCCTAGAATGAGACCTGTGGGAAGTCAAACTTACACACAGCTTATTCACAGGTCCAATGCTTAGGAACAACAGGTGAGCTTTGAAACCATCTCCTTCATTTTGACTTCCACCTTGCAGCCAGTGTAACACAGAGGGATGCCTGCAGCTGATGGGTTTGTTTGTTGGAGGTGTTACGGTTATTCCATGGCACAAAGTGGAGTGACTCCATCCTGACTGGTGAGACTGCGCCAAAGCCGTTACATGCTCCAACATGACTCAGGCAAGAACCTGAATGTGAAAGATGACAAACACCGAGGTGATTCTGCTCATGCTGTGTTCAACTGGTGCTCTTCATTAGGAGCACGACCCTTGCTGCTTTCCCCACTATGCTACACAGAGCCTATTGTCCACAAGGCAGGGCTGTGCGCAGCAGCCCATTCGCTTTCATAGGAAGCACTAGCCAGCTTTGAAACCCTATTAAATATCTCCCCTTCTCCATTGAACATTATAGCATGTGATGACTTTCACTGCTGAAAACACTGGAAACAGGGAAAGCTCCACAAAGCAGCATGTGGACAAAGCAATTCTGCTGCTTTCTCTTCTTTGGTGTCCCTAAACCTCCCTCACACAATGAAATGATGCGCAGAACAATGTCCTTTGCAGGGTGTGGGAGGGCAGGTCCCATCAGTGTCCTTGTTTTTACACAGAGTTGATGGCATTTTGGTGTCAGCAATACAAAAATAAACCTGCTTCGGATTCAGGTAGAAGAATGAGTACATTCATCTGCAGAAAGTTGGATACTCACAGTACTGTGTGCAGTTCTGGGGTCCTCAACATCAAAAGGACATGGAACTGTTGGAACAAGTCCCAAGGAGGGCCACAGGGATGTTCAGGGGACTGGAGCACCTCCCGTATGAAGATAGGATGAGAAAGTTGGGGCTGTTCAGCCTGGAGAAGAGAAGGCTGCGTGGAGACCTCATAACAGCCTTCCAGTATCTGAAGGGGGCCTATAGGGATGCTGGGGAGGGACTCTTCATGAGGAACTGTGGTGAGAGGACAAGGGGTAACGGGTTCAAACTTAAACAGGGGAAGATTAGATTGGATATGAGGAAGAAGTTCTTTCCTGTAAGGGTGGTGAGGCACTGGAATGGGTTGCCCAGGGAAGCTGTGAATGCTCCATCGCTGGCGGTGTTCAAGGCCAGGTTGGACAGAGCCTTGGGTGACATGGTTTAGTGTGAGGTGTCCCTGCCCATGGCAGGGGGGTTGGAACTGGATGATCTTAAGGTCCTTTCCAACCCTGACTATTCTATGATTCTATAAAGTTACTGTAACTCTTCTACAGAGAACAAATGAAACAGAAAAGTCATCTGGGTTGAACAGATTAAACTGTGGCGGAGCTCAGCCTGCTTTGTTATCTAAGTCAGAAGATGAAGATGACATATTTAAGCAGCTTTAGGGAATACATGCTCAGCTCTCCCTTGGGGCAACTATATGAACTCTAGTTTAGCATCAGGAAAATGCCCGCATCCAGAGCAGCTCTCTGCTATGGCAAACACCCTTTAGAGTCATAGAATCAGCTCACTCCATAAACATTAACTGTGGAGCTTTTTCGCAGGTACTCCAGGATCCTAGCTGACTTCTTGTTCTGCTGTGTGAAACGCAAAGCAGCTACAGAAATGAGACCCTTCCAGTGCATGATTAAAATGGTTCAACGCTTGTGGGTGCTGCTGTTGGAAACACTCACACTCAGCTCCAGCTCCAAACACCATCCTCTGCCCTGCTTTAACGGAATGCTCGTGTTATTGAAGTTCATTATGAGAACAAGGAGGACCAAGGCCTGACCCCCAAGATGTCACAAACCCATTTTTACAGCAAAATAGCAGAGGTTACAGTTGAACAAAGGAATAACTTCATGGCCTAATGAGCCTGCAGTAGATTGTTCCAATGGATCTCCCTGGAAACACAGCATGAGAAGTACCTAAGTGCTATCAGCCTTCAGCACAGAAGGACACAAGCGCCTTGTGGCTGATTTGGTGTCAGTGGTTTACACTTGTTGCCATTTTCCCCTTGGAGCAAGAGACAAATCACTTTGTGCGAAGGAGCAGGGGAAAAGCATCGGCTTGTTCCAGGACACTGACCATGGAATTCCCACCCAAGAACAATGAAGTCCTGAGGTCACTGCACCATTTCAAGTACACACAACCTTGTGGGGGCTTTGCAGCTTCCTTTAAATAACACTAGGAGCATAATGAGGGAAGTGCCAGGGATTTATGGGGAGGAATCGATGCTGTTATTTTCCATACTTGCCCAAACCAGTGTTAGTCAGGAGGACAGCAAGGCTTGGCACACGCAGAGGACACACCAGGTACTTCACTACATAAGGTCCATCTTACGCCTTTCACTGTTCAGCAAACCCAGCAGAATGAAAGAGGTCTTACAGTGGATTTCCACTTGTCAATAGGAGGAAACTTAAGGGGAGGAAGGAGGAGGATTCTGTTGTTTTAATGGTTTCTGTTGTTCTCTTTTCCTTTCAGCACTCCTCCCTCTTCTCCTTTGAGGTAAGACAACAGTTCCCACACAAGACTAACAGCACTCTGCTCTTTCTACAGTGCAGCTATGTGACCAGACTGGGATCCTCCTTATCTAGGTATTTAGGAATATGAAATTGTAACAGTTGAGCAGAGATGAGTCAGGAAGGGATGGGCACCAGACTCAGCATTCACCTTGAAGACAGCAATGCACCACCCTAGGAAGGAGACCTGCTGGTGGTGCAAGGCTGGGTGTAGCCAAGCAAGGGAAATTATGATGGTTATCAAGAAGAAAGGTGTTACCATGAGGGTGTTCAGACACGAGATCACACAAAGGCTGTGGCATCTCCATCCTTAGGGGAACTCAGATCTCAGCAGAACAAATCCCTGAGCAACCCCATCTAAGGCTGAAGTTGACCCTGCTTTGAGCAGGTCGCTGGATGAAATAAACTCCTCTTCCAACCTAAAGGGGCTGCAGGAAACCTGGAGAGGGGCTTTGGACAAGGGATGGAGGGACAGGCCAAGGGGAATGGCTTTAACCTGCCCGAGGGGAGACTGAGATGAGCTCTTGGGCAGAAGCTGTTCCCTGGGAGGGTGCTGAGGCGCTGGCACAGGGTGCCCAGAGAAGCTGTGGCTGCCCCATCCCTGGCAGTGCTCAAGGCCAGGTTGGACACAGGGGCTTGGAGCAAGCTGCTCTATGGAAGGTGTCCCTGCCCATGGCAGGGGTTGGAGCTGGAGGAGCTTTGAGGTCCCTTCCAACACAAACCAGGCTGGGGTTCTGGGATTCTAAATTATTCTGTGATTCCATGAATTTTAGCAAGCTTAAACAGGAACAGGCCAGAAGAGAGAACTGCCACTATTCCTATGGAATCCCACTGAGGGACTTCAGAGCACTCTGGGATCTTCTCTTTCATCAGAGGCACACATTGAGACATAACATGAAGAGAGAAGTCCAAGCTGTGGTATGTTTTAACCAAGCTTCTTTAAAAACTCACTGCAATCAGAAAGAAGAATGGATGAAAGGAATGCCAAACCTTGGCTGGCTTCATGTTTAAATCTAATTTCATTCTAATGACAGAAAAGCACTAATGGAAAACAAATAAATCCATAATGAATGCATTTAATCCTTTTAATTATTAAATCTCTGCGCTACGAGATGTTATCCTTGCAATTAATTGCTGTTAAATCATAATTTTCATTATCACAGCAATATCTTCAATGGAAGAACATGCATTTCAGAAACCACTGCATTGATCAGGGATTAATAATAGCTGATTTCCCAGCCTTGCTGAACAAGGTGTTTAGTTCATCCAGCTTCCATGGTCACACCATAATTTACCACTGCTAATTGCATGCTATGTTGTGGAGCCAGAAGCACTACACTGTATTGACAGCTTGCCAAATAAAAGCAGTTACACCACAGGTAAGGCAGGCCTTGGCTCTGCAGGCCTGAGACTAAGTTAAATTCCAAAGGTGAAACCTGAATCAATAACAGCAATAGGAATGTTGTAGATTACTGTAAGAACTACTGGTGTAACTGAAGGACCGATGGCATTTGTAACATGCAGTTATTTCTAAGAAGGGAGTTTTCCAAATGCATTAATTTTAATGAGATTTGAAACAAACTGCTAATAAGAAGCATTAGAGGGAAAAATCCCTAATCCTCTCTGGCTCTAATCTGCAAACCCGTCACAGAGAGCTCCAGCTGAAGTCCAGGAGTCTTCACCTTTGGAGAGCGGTAGAACTGATGCTTCACTTGTCAACTTGCCTAAGCAAAGCTCCAGAGATGGGCTCCCGGTGTAAAGCTTCCCAATCGGAAGCTCTTGTTTAAGAAATTAATATGATAATTAGAAATAATAACACCTCTACATCTCCCTTTCCATGCCAGACCTGCTTTCTGGGGACTGGTGAGGTACGAACAAGCTGCCCAGCCATTCTAATGCCTCACCTCCAAAGCTTCCTGCTGGGCTGTTTGATTTCAGTCCAAAGGTCACTCACTGATCTGCTGTTGTGGGACAACGGGCTGTGTTCGAGCAAAATCATCTTAGCCTTTGGAGTTACGCAAGAGTAGGGAAAAGAGACACCTTCCCAATGCAGTATTTCTTGTCCATGTAATAACTTTCAAAGTAGTAGCAGGAAAAAACCCAAAACCTCTGTTGAAACACCCAAAGATCCCTCTGAGATTTAAAAGGCGATGCAAATTTGAAGGAATTACCTGGGTAAAATTACTTTGAACCCTTTAAATGTGCATCTTCATCCAGAAACACCAGTTGTTTCTCCAGTCTTAAAATGTGGACCTGTGAGCTGTACTGACTACATTGTGTTGACTATGCAAATGGTAAAGCCCTACCTGGGTATAAAGATACAGCCTCTGCTGAAGTTGTCCATGATGGCTCCCATCCCCAAACATCATCAGCTCAGCACAATCCATGTAAGAAGCACCCAAATACTGCTGATCAAAGTCATTTCACAGATGCCTCCTTAATTGCATTGCTCGTGGGCTCTGTGTTCTGGGCTTTCCTCTCCCTCAGACTGTGAAACAACATCCTTGGGACTTTCAGAACAAAACCAAAACCACAGACTATGAAGTATGGCAATTAATAAAGGAAACACGGAGCACAGGAACTTCTGAGAGGAGCCTGGTTAATGCTCCCAATTGGCTGTTAATGTAATAGTAACATCATTAAAAGGTAATCCAGGTGTTGGTTAAGCACAGAACTATTGCACATTTGCCTTCTGTAGGTAATCAGGCTCTTTGAACTGTGACTACTGGTGTGCTTATCCCCATCTTACACCCCTTCACAGCCAAACCACACACATACATGTGTGCACGGGTATGAAGACACACTTATGGCATCTTAGATTGTGTGCGCCTTATTTGAGCTTTCCTTAAGCCTGAGGGATCACAACTCACTGATTTTCATGCCTCCAAACTTACGGGCACATTTCAGCTCAACTCAAGTACACAAGATATCTGTGAATGACAAAAAGCTCCATACACACACTTGTGAATATGAAGCTCACAGCAACCTGTAGCTGGTGCCAAGGGCATGGCTTCAGACTTGGCAACAGCAGCTACACCAGAAGGGAGAGCTGACTTATGTAGCACAGAAAACAAAAGGTGCTCTGGCATGAGGCAGTCTGCAAATATGCACCTGAAAACTGCTCATCCCAGCCCTGCCATTCCCAGGGGAGGGAGCAGCTCTCCTGCATCCAGCACAGAACCATGCTCCATCCCTATGGAGGATATCACTACCAGGACATACTGCAGAGTAAAGATTGTATATATCAGGTTTCCTTAAGTGTTGTCTGTTCTCCAGGACAACTTGTGACTGCCTTTATTTAGAAAGGAAAGGATCCGTAGTGAGGAAATGGCTGGAACATGATGGGCCCCAGGCGCAGAGGATACATCAGCATCCTTCAAGTGGCACAGAGCATCGTTAGCATCAATGTGCTGGCAAATATCAGTGCAACTCGCCTGTTAGGAGCAAATGTTCCAGTAAATGAGGATTTGTATCATGGGGATTTTATAATATACCTTTATCAGGCATCATTAGTAACACAGTTATCTGGGGAGAGAGACAGAGAAAAGCATTCAACGTGAGCAGAAGTGGATTGATGGAAAAAATGTGCCATAACTTCCATGTCTCACTCTGTGAACTCCCTCTATAAGGACTTAAGGAACAGCTATGAACAATCACACCCAGATGCAGTCAGCACCTAATGTCCTATCAGTGGCTGATGGATTATCATCATCTATGTATCACCATTATACATCTACCTGTAAAAGGGACAGTGGCCAGGACGTCACCCTGGGAGCAGGCAGGAAATGGCCTACGGGCACTGCCAAGTTTCTAAAGTGACAACATTTAGATTGAGATTAGCCATTAGGCAGAAGCTCTTCCCTGGGAGGGTGCTGAGGCGCTGGCATAGGGTGCCCAGAGAAGCTGTGGCTGCCCCATCCCTGGCAGTGCTCAAGGCCAGGTTGGACACAGGGGCTTGGAGCAAGCTGCTCTATGGAAGGTGTCCCTGCCCGTGGCAGGGGTTGGAGCTGGAGGAGCTTTGAGGTCCCTTCCAACACAAACCACTGATGTTATGACTACTTACACAACATGAGACACTGAGCACGTCAAGGCAGGGTTAACCCACATTACTGAGCTCGCCATGCAGGAGAACCACAGGAAGGTCACAAGTTCAGAACACAACCGACATCTGATGTTCCTCCAGACCGCCCCAGCTCTTCGGGGCCTCCCTTAACCGCCGCCGCGGAACGGCCATTACTCATGCTCAGTCGCAGTCGCAGTACAGTCACATCCGCACCCTCAGAGCGGCCTCACTGTATTCCCAGACCAACCTGGAAAAGCCGGGAGGAGGAACACACCTTGGAAACAAGCGGCTGTTGCGCTGCTCCCAAAGTCCGGCTCCCCTGGGATAACTGGGGAAAGGCACTGGACACAGGAGCCTTTATTACCCCGAGCAAGCCGCAGCTGGCTGACTGCAGATGCAACTGCCATGTTTTCACTTTCCTTTTCCGCTGGAACCAAACCAGACTCTCATCAGATTTTCAGGAACTGGAATAGTTGCCTGGACAAAACAAGCCCTATGGGCTTCGGGGCTGCTTCGGAACGGGGAGGCTGAACCCAACACACGGTATCATTGTGGAGAAGCTGACACCAAAGAGGATGTTATCCGAGAAGAATGATGGAGCAGGCTGGATTTGAGACACAATCCCACCACCGAGTGGAGTCCCTCAGCACTGTGCTGCAGTGCATTTCATTGCTGTTAATGGGACTGCCTCAGTTCAGGGCTTTCTTTCCAAGATAAACCTGGGCAGCCGGCATTTATTTTGTTCAGATAAACCCTCACACGTTGTCTTGCGGGCGTCAGGCCACCCCTTGCTTGTGATTAGAGGGCTGTGGTAGTACACATCCTTTCTGCACCTTGCCACCACACTTTCCTCACTGCCTCTTTGGTGTGTAATTCTCTAAGAGAAGCAAACATCAAGAAGCCAACCCCTGGAGCAAAACAGCCCTCAGGAACACACGCCTGGCCATTCGGACAACATCCATGATTCCCATGCAAAGCCATTTGGGATGACACTTTCCCAGTTTGCTAACACAGGAATTATGCAAAACCTGCAAATGGGAAACCATATTTATGACCTCTTTCCCCCCTCCAACAACCTTAATACAGCTCAACCCAACACACAGCAGGATTGTGTGCTCTACCCGCTACCTGTAGGCAGCAAACTGACGCTGCCCAGCGCTGTACATGTACCAGGCCCACGTTTTTACGCTCATACTTCCATGAGCTAAACTTGATTAACCACGGAATTATCAGCGTTCCCAGTTACCTCAGGAAAAGGCCACTTGCTAATGACAGACCTTTCACAAGGCCTTTGGAAGCCACGGCCGTGGCCCCGGACGCCGCCGCAGCCATGTCCTGCGCGCTGCTCCCGCTGCTGCCCTCAAAAGCCTTTCTCTTTCGGAGCGGAACAGTGGGGCATTGAGCGCGCTGCGGGACCGCGCCGCGGTACCGGGGCTGCCGGAGCTCTGCTCCAACAAAGGAGGCTCTCAGCCGGGCACCTCCTTCCAGCAGCAAGTGTACGAGGCCTTTGTGTGAGCACGGGGGCTCTCCCGGCCACGGCGCCCTTGGGCCCCACAGCAAAAGTCACAAGCTTGGGCGCCCACCACCGCTCTTCGCTCCTGCTCGGGAGGAAACAAGAGGAGTGGATTCAGCTACACGTGGTTTGGGGAGCACAGGCAACGTCAGGCTCAGCAAGTAATTTCAGGCTCACAGGCCAACAGCTGGTTATCCAGTACGTGAATATCAGGTATGTGGATAGCCAGTACCTGAAGGGGGTCTGCAAGGATGCTGGAGAGGGACTCTTCATCAAAGGCTGTACTGATAGGACAAGGGGTGATGGGTTCAAACTGAAACAGGGGAGATTTAGGTTGGAGATAAGGCAGAAGCTCTTCCCTGTGAGGGTGCTGAGGCGCTGGCACAGGGTGCCCAGAGAAGCTGTGGCTGCCCCATCCCTGGCAGTGTTCAAGGCCAGGTTGGACACAGGGGCTTGGAGCAAGCTGCTCTATGGAAGGTGTCCCTGCCCATGGCAGGGGTTGGAACTGGAGGAGCTTTAGGGTCCCTTCCAACACAAACCAGGCTGCGGTTCTGTGATTCTATGCCCTCCTTAATTCCATGCAGGCTAGCATGGAGGACAGTAGGGTCAGAGTTACTTTGGGTGCTGACAATGTTCAGTGCATGAATCAAAATAGGTGTTCAAAGCTGAGTTAGGAGTAAGGCCCCAGGCCCCAAACTCCTCTTTGGAGTCATTATGTCCCTTCACTTGGACAGTGGCACCAGGAAGAGGACCATTACCTGCCAGCCTCAGAAAGAAATGTCCAAATGGAATTCCAGATTCAATTTCTTGTGGGAAAAGCAAAGCAGAGTCTAAACCACCTTATTTACTATATTCTGTCTCCTTCATCACAGCTTTTAAAGTTAACGGAGACTGGTTCCTGATCCAGTTGAAGATGTCCCTGCTCATTGCGGGGAGGTTTGCACTAGATGAGCTTTGAAGGTCCCTTCCAGCCCAGACTACTCTATGGTTCTCAATGTTTGGCTTAACAGTTTTCCCAAACCTGCCTATTAAACAAAGAAACTTCATTTTCACATTGGGAAAAAAATGTCACCGTCAGACCCTGCTACTTAACAGCCGATACTTAATACCTCTTAATTCAACTTAAACAGGAACAAAAAGACCTTCAGAGCTGTTAGTAACCAACTGCTCTTCCAATGAATCCTTCCATGAAATCCAGGCTGCGAGCAGAAGGGGTACACCTACCAAACCCCATGGATATCACAGTAGTTTAGTCCAGGGAATAGGAAATGGGCATTTTATGGACCATGTCACAAGCCCGGTGTCGGATTTGCTTTGCCATTTCTACTTAGCTTAGGTAGCACTCCATCCACTTCAAGAGCCGAAGCACGCACCCAACAGAAAACAGGAAGGCGAGAGAAACGGAGAAGAAAAAGGAGGAAGTCACAAAATAGGTTTGAGAAAGAACCCGGGAATGAACTCCCACCATTGTCCTGGCTTTTTAGCACCACTTTCATCTCTGCCCGGAGCCTTGTTTTATTGCCCCACTTTCCACAGAAGTTAATGGCAAAACCCACAATCGATTTGCACAGGGCGCTTGGATAAGGAAAACGTTTGGGATAGGAGCCCGTACTCCTGCATGGTTACAACACGCCTCCGGAGTGACCATGGATGTTCAGTGACGTTTAATGTGCTTATTTGAGCCATCCAGTGCAGAAACACAAAGGGGCCTGTTCCTGTGCTAGCACAAACAGGGATTTACAGCAGAACATCACACAAATCATTTCACTGTTCTAACTCTGGCAACAAATCACTGCCAGGCTATACAAAACACCATATTGCCCCATGCACAGATACCTGCTGACCAGCTCGGGTTTACCTCCCAGACCCAGAGCCACTAAAAGTGCACCAAAACCACCCCTATTAAAATGAAATTATGCTCCAGAACCTGGAGGTTTTTGCTTCAAAATGACCTTTCTTATTCACGCAGTTGAAAACCCAATATTCCAAACATAATATGAACAGCACGGGCTACCAAACATCTGAGTTGTAGATTTTCACTGTTAGCTCAGCGAGGAGCCAAATCCAGTTTCAACATTTACTTTTCCAACTGTATCAACACGGACCACACTCACAGAAATACCTTACCCTGGGCCCATTTCCCTCACCTTCTGCATCCTCATAACTGCCAAAGCCCATAGCCAGAAAAGGAAATATTCAGCACATTTTGAAGATACCAAAGAAATTCTGGAGCTTTTGGAATTTGGGACGTGTGATGATCAAAACATGGATTATTTCTCCAACAACAAGGAATCTCTTAGTCCTCGTTTAATCTTGAGCCATGGTAGCAGTTAAGGCAGCAAAGATGGAGTCGCCATATTGCCCTGAATAGCCCTTTGAAACAGGGACTTTGAGTCTCAGTGTTCATCAGGAAGAAGTCTTACACAAGACCTTTAAGTTTTCCTCCAAATCTCATGCTTAGTTTTGTGGGGTTTGTTTTAACATCAGGATTGGGAAAGAGCAGGAGAAAAAGGCTTGAATTTTTTAAGTTCCTGGGTCTTTTTGCAGTTTATCCTTCATAGGCAAAACTAATCCAGAACCTTCTCCAAAACCTTCTTCCATAGGTTCACTATACATCATCTAGGCAGACACATAGTTTATGTGTAATACAACCAACAGACAACACCTGTAGTCACTAAAACACGGCTTTCACTTCTGACTCCTCACCTCATCAGCCTCTGTCCAAAGGAAGGGTGTGAAGCACAGATTGCCCCAGGCCCTGCTGTAATATTTAGGACTAGGACTTAATAATGGTGTCTGTGTGTCACGCCACAATCCCTACACTGTAATTGTAGGCTTCTCCTGTGGGAAAGGGCTGAAATGATAAGGTGACTCTGAGCAGCTTTGTCTCACTCTGATCAGCTCAGTGCTACAAAGTGATGTGCAAAGAGTTGAAATTCAACCAGCAGGGAGTAGACAAATACAAGTGCTAGCAAGGGTTTTGCCACAAATGCCCATGTTATGGACAACCTGAACGTGTTCGTTACAACACCTCCCCGGTCATTTCCTCCGAGCCAAATCCCTAAATTATACACTCAATTAGTTGGCAAGCTTGCTTCTATAGCTGCACATTCGAAGTATTGCTAGACAGAGGAGACTTTCACCACTATTCAGCTATAACCTTCATTCAGCTGGTTAAAACACCCTAAACCTGAGCCTAGGCTTCAGATTTGCTTGCAGGAATCTGTACATTGGAAAGAACAAGGGCCCAGTTATCACACGTAGAAATGCATCATTCAAAATGCTGTGTCTGAGATCACTTAGAAACTCTTGGCAAATCTGATGGGGCTCCCAAGCATGGAGCTTGTGCTCATGTGGTCACAAACCCAGGAGGCTGAAGGATGCTGTGTTGCAGACAGCAGAAAATCAAGCGAATTTGCCATGGGAATACGAGAATATTTGCAACACTGGTGGATCTGAGAGAGTGGAAAAAATCCATGTAAACCAGACACATTCCATCTGGAATGAAATGCAGCCTTCCCACCTTTCTTAACAGGAATTACCATGACAAGAAATGCCAGTGACCAATTTGGTAGACAAAGTAGGATGTCCTTCAGCTCAGTAAGCACTGCCCCTGGCTATGCAGGTCGCTGCTCGCAGCAGACTGAATCCTTTAAAAGGTAAATCTTCCAGTCACTATTAAAAGTGTCTTTTCAAAGGGCACCCACATAACTTGAGAGGATGCCGGGTGCAGCAAGGGGATCCCACTGCCCCAGCACAGGACAGTAGGAGCCCTGCAAACCCATCCGGTCACAGCAGGACTCCCTGTTTATCCATAGGCGGGGATCTGGGACAAGACTTTCTTGCAGGAAAAGCAGTGGGGGAAGCTCTGCTTCGGAATAGTCAAAGCAGAACAAACAGGGAGGTTTTCCTGCTGTTGCGCAGCCTGGCTGGAAACCAACCCATGCACACAGATCCCTATGTTAGTGAAGCTGATTATCATTGACCACTTATAAATAGAAACCGCGTGTCTCTCTACGGCCAAGTGGAACCCAGACCACTGCAGATCAAAGGATTACCCAGCCAAGGAGCTCCGCTGCTGCAGGGCACTGCCAGCAGAGCAAGGGTTTGCCCCAGGCACCCCAAACACTCATACAACTGCACTGTTTCCTGGTGCTGGTAGTGCTGTGTAGCCCCAGTCTGTCAACCCCACAACACAGAGCTTAGAACTGAGCTAAAGGCAGTTTAACCACCTCTGATGGGAAAGCAGCTCACCTTTCCTACAGGCTTATTCCAGCGGTCACTGCGTTAGGGGCCAGGTTGTCCAAACCATTTCTACTTCTAACACGGCCCCAAAGCAGTAATGGAAGGAAGACCCTTGCAGCCATGCTGGTGGTCAGCAAAGACACCAGGCTCCCGCTGTGAATCAGAACAGTTAGGGTTGGAAAGGACATTAAGATCATCGAGTTCCAATCCCCCGAACAGCTTCCAAGCTGAAATTCAAAGTTTAAAATGAATAACATCAAAATGCACCACCCAAAAGGTACATCAGGAGCTCCCCTAGATGCTGCTTCCTCTGGGGATTTATCAGGAGCATGGATGTGGCTCCCCATCATCCCCCAGGATCTTACATTTGTAATCACCACTGGAAATGTCACACCTCAGGCCAGCCCTAGAGCCCAGACCCAGCTTCCCAACTCCCCTGCGGGTGCTGGTAAAGCCACCAGCTACTGAATGCCAGAGGTGTTACTGAGTGAATGAATGCCAGGCTGTCCCATTCCCCAGGTGGGAGGGAATAGGGGTGATGTGATAGCTGGTGGTGGCTTCCCCGTGGCACTGACCCTCACTGCCTCAGATGTGGAAGGTGATACAGCTGCAGGGATCTCCCTCCAAATTCCTGACTCCCATTAACCTCTTCCTGCCAACTCCTGGAAACCTGCCAAGCCCATCCACAGGATCCTGGTGTTAGTGCAGCACAAGTGACAGACTTGGTTTAGAGCTATAACCTACACAGTGTGCTTTCCATTTATAACGAGCCCAATTCTCCCTGACAGGCTGAGAGCTGGGCTGGGGCAGATGGAGAAGAGAAGGCTCCTGAAGGGGAGACCTTAGAGCAGCTCCAGTGCCTGAAGGGGCTGCAGGAAAGCTGGAGAGGGGCTTTGGACAAGGGATGGAGGGACAGGACAGGGGAATGGCTTTAACCTGCCAGAGGGGAGACTGAGATGAGCTCTGAGGCAGAAGCTGTTCCCTGGGAGGGTGCTGAGGTGCTGGCACAGGGTGCCCAGAGAAGCTGTGGCTGCCCCATCCCTGGCAGTGCTCAAGGCCAGGTTGGACACAGGGGCTTGGAGCAAGCTGCTCTATGGAAGGTGTCCCTGCCCGTGGCAGGGGTTGGAGCTGGAGGAGCTTTAAGGTCCCTTCAACCCCAACCAGTCTGGGATTAACTCTTCATCTGAGCAGGACAAGTTGTCCCCTCTGACATACCCTGTGCAAGCTACATGGCAACAGGTTTCCCCAAACAAGTTTTGGGGTCCTGCCTTTACTTGCAGAGCTACCCCAGCCCTGCAGCACCCTCCCTTTCTACTGAACAAGTGGCCCTGAGAATCAAAACTCCACACCTAGGTTGAAGATGATAGCAACTGCTGATGCTATCTCGCACTTATCATTCCAGGATGGGGCGAACAAACCATAAGAAGAACTTACTGGAACTTAATAAAGGAAACAGAACTTGCTAAAGCGTTTTTCCCCCCACACCTGCACTGACATTCTCACGAGCACAAGGGCTGAGTATGCTAAATAGGACTTCAGGGTTTATCTGATGTAAGGACAGCCTTGATTCACTCCTAGCAGTGTCTGCTGCATCACTCTGGACCACCAAGTCAAAGCCAGGATCTCCTGCAAGGTGACCTTTCCTCCCTGGTGCAGAAGGAGCTGGTTTGGAACCTTCAGTGTAGTCCCACCAGGGCTGGAAAATCCACTTTTACACACTGCAATCACCATCAAGTCTGACAATAGAGTTTCCTTACAATTACCACTTCAAGGCACTTAAAAGGGATGGAATGTGGGAGGGCAAACTGCCCCCCTCCACTAGGTCTGAGCAGTACCTTGCTAGAACCTAGTGCAAAGCTGTGGAACCATATGAAACCTCTAGAAAGTGTGAAAACTGAGGACCGAGCTCAGCGTGGGGAGAACATGAAGAGAGGCTACAACAACCCTGTATGTGCCAGCACTGGTGCTGCCCTAGAGTCATCCTAACCAAGGCAAGAGGGTGAAAACACAGGCACTGAGGAGGAAAACACAAGATTCAAAGGCAGGAAAGCTTCAGAAGATGCTTTTAACCACTGACTGAGCAATGCCCAGTGCCACACAACACCCACATCTGCACCAGAGCCTTGTAGCAAGAGGGCAAGAAGCACCTCAAAGGTTTCCAACTACACATTAGTGGCTTTTTGATACTCTTCAAACAAAGAGGCATTAACCCAAGGAAAGGCAGCACCTGTGTCAGCAGAGTTAAGCCTCTCCCTTTACAGCACACAGTGTTTTGGAGGGTTATATAGCATTCCACGGAGTATCTAGTGTGCAATTTAACACATTTCCTGTAGCTGCACTCTAAACACGATCATTGGCAGCGCTGTGTTTTAAGCCTACCTCCTCTGCAACGTGAGTAAAGAGCTCTGGGATGGTTCCTCCAAAGTTCCCCCTTAGAACTGCAGGAGAATTGAGTGCATTTTAGCTCTTTTGGTGGAGAGAATTGCAGCACGTCGAGGGAGAGCATTGCAATTGAGGTTATTTTCTTGTCAAGTCAAGGCAGTGCATTCCACTGCAGGGAAATCTCGCTTTCTGCGCTTTCAAGGCTCCGCTTTCCTCTTTCAGTGGGATGTAAACAGGCAGATAATGGATTCCTGAGGCAGTGACCCAGAAAATGATAAAATCGGCCTCCTTTACCCGGCTAACTTAACCCCAAAGACAGAGGCATGGCCAGGATTTTAGTTCCTGTGCCATAAAGCCAGCACCACAGCCCAAGATCTGACTGGTGTCCAAGAGAAAGCCTCCATATTCTGTTGTGTGCAAGTTCAGAGCCTGGGTTTTCCATGCCTGGCCTGAGGAATGCCTGGGTTGCCAGTGTTTAAGATGCTGTCACTTTATCTCATTACATTCAGCGTGCAACCACTACTACGAGCCGGTTTACAAGCCACACAGAGTACTATGAATGGAAGCCTTTGGGTTCTTTCCTCTCTCCCTAAGCCAACAAATAGGAACATTCTTTGCACTACCCAGGCTCTTCCTCCCTCTCCGACAGGAACCACAGGACCATGCCTGTGGCTCAGACCAGAGTAAAATAAGAAACAGGCAGAGAAGTGCTGAACTTCACTGTACTCTGGAGTTATTTATGGAGTTACATGGATGGAGAGGAGGAGGTTTGGGCTTGGTTAAAGATTCTTATTTGGACACTGCAATGCTCGAGTTCATTCATCCCTGGGACATGCCTTGCACTGAGCCACAGCAGAGCCTGCTTTATGCTGTCTGAGGTAGAGAGATGCTGGGCACAGTGAGGAACGGGGGTTCCTGCACAGGTCAGAGGCCTCACCTTTAGGGAACACACCACCATTTCCCAAAGAAGCATCTGGTTTTCCACACAGATGGAGAATTTCATAGGAGGATGCTAAAGGACATTCCCCCTGTCTAAAAACAGAGGAAAAACATGAAGAAAGTTGGGAATGTTGAAGCACCTGAATGCTTTCTCAGAGATCTACAACATGAGCAAACGAATCTGTTTGGCAATTATGCAACCCCTCTCCATTTGGAGAAGTTAAGCATTTACAGGAGGTGCACAGGGAGTCAGAGAGGGCTCTCACACTGCAAACTGCACCCAAACAAAGCAGGCGCTTATGATTCATCCCCAAAGTTCCAACTGTATTTCAGTGAAGGATAAAATCAATAGCAAGACCACTTCCTCGCTCTCCCTCTTGTTCTAAACCACCTGGTCTGCATTAGCCCTCATCGGAGCGGCTCAGACTGTGTAACTGAGGACACCTTCAGAGAGATAAAAGCCAAGCACCACCTCTTCAAAGAGCACAAAGCTTTCTCCTACAGCACCGCTTTAACACCTTGATGCAACGAGAACAAGCCCAGACTACGGTGTTTACAGGGACCATCTCGTAGCAACACCTACAAACCCCCCAGCCCAGGCTTACCTTGCAACTGCTTGAACCTTCCTTCTAACTGGTTATAGTTGTAGGGCACCTGAGCTGCGTACCCCGGGGACAAGGGCCCGGGCATGCTGCTTGACTTCTGTAATTCCATTTACAGGTAACCCAGGGGCACCGGGAGCTGCAGCATAAAGGAGCCGCGAGTTTCTCTACCATACATCCAAGTAAATCCCAGCTTCCTCGGGAGTTTGGCTTCAGTCCCCAGGGAAAACGAGCCCTAAAGCAGATAAAAGCTTCCGTTCAAACTCCAGCAGCGTGCGTTGGCCACAACGGAGCCAAGCTCAAAGCACCATGAGCGGTATACGGTGGGCTTCCTGCTCTCCCCCGCTCCACTGCGGGCGGCCCTGAAGCGCTGGAACGCGGCTCCGGCGGCCCGGGATGCGGGGAAAGCCCGAAGCAGCGCGGAGGCTCCCGGAGCCGCAGCGCACACCTCAGCCCTTCTGACCCACGGTAATATAACCGGCAGCGCCCGGGCGCGGGCTGATGTCACCGATTACCATAGAGCGCACCGGAGGAAGCGAAGGCTGTACCAAGGGCGAAGGGGCGGCGGAGCAGGGCAGGAGATGGCTCACAGGCGCTGCAGCCTTCCTCATTGAGTCCTTCCTCATTGAGTCCCCGTGTTGGGAGCAGCCGGAGCCTGCGGATAAGGGGGCAGCGGGGTCCCCAGCGCTGCTCCCCATGCGCGGCCGCAGCAGGCGGTGGTACCTTCCCCAGCAGAGCTGGTGGAATTACAAGCTTTTGTTGGGCGCCTCATGTAACGGAAAGGGCTCAGATTACTATCTCAGAAAAGGAGGGCGCTTCTCTTTATTTGCCCTCAGGAGCTTTCGCTTCACAGCGCTGCACCCGCACGCAGCAACAGGCGAGGAGGGGATGCAGCAAGATGCACGCCGGGAACAAGAGAAAGCCCTGGGGAAAGGGCCTTTAAGCAGCCAAGTCCTGTCACTTCGGTTTATGGCAGCGGCGATCTGACATCTCCCGCGGACGGGGCTCCTCGCCCATGTACCAGCGCGCTGGGTATTGCTGCCAGATGGATGCTGCCTGGGCCGTGCACTGTAATGCCAAGAAGGGTGCCCTGCCTCTGACTGCCACTGTTACACCCCGCTGCGGTTCAATGCGGGCAGCAACAGCAGGGCTGGGTACCAGGAGTCACATCCTGCGGGTGGCATTAGGCAGAGGATGGCAGTTTTCCCTCTGGGTAGTGAGCTCCCAGCCCTCACTTCCACGTAAATGAAATGAAAAGGTCAGCTCCGCATTCACATTCTCAGTATGTAGCATTTGCATGTTCCTGTTAAAACTGCTGATATCGTTCACACAGAAGTTTGCTCTTTATGTTTTTCCTTGCATTTCCAAATTCCTTTCCAATGGAATCCATGTCTTCCTCCCACTCCATCCCCTCATTAAACATCTTAAAATGTGCCTTTGTTTTGATATTGTTGGTTCACAAGTTTTTAGCCTTTATACTAATGCCTATGAGGACAGCTGCAGTGGGAGCAGCTCAGTCCACTCCCACCAACTCACTGCAGCCCCAGCTCCTGTGGAGCACAACAAGGTGGAAATTCCAACTAGCCCTTCCCAACATGCTGGGGAGCAAACGAGCAACTCCAACAGTGCTGATTTAGGGAGAAGTGATGGGAGTCAATGCCTCTCGGCTGAAGCTGGGGCTTCTAAAAACACATGAACCGCTGAAAATGTCTGGCACGTTTCTCCAATGGTCATAAATCCACTTAAAAGTATTTATGGCTTTTACCTAGGCTGTTTCACTTAAAACAACAACGCAGCTCTAGCCCAGAGGGGATTATCCCTATGAATTGCGCTCTGCGGAGACCCCCCTGCAGTCCTGGTCCAGCTCTGGGGCAACAGCACGAGAGGGACATGGAGCTGTTGGAGAGGGGCCAGAGGAGGCCATGGAGCTGCTGCGAGGGCTGGAGCAGCTCTGCTCTGGAGCCAGGCTGAGAGAGCTGGGCTGGGGCAGATGGAGAAGAGAAGGCTCCTGAAGGGGAGACCTTAGAGCAGCTCCAGTGCCTAAAGGGGCTGCAGGAAAGCTGGAGAGGGGCTTTGGACAAGGGATGGAGGGACAGGCCAAGGGGAATGGCTTTAACTGCCAGAGGGGAGGACTGAGATGAGCTCTTAGGCAGAAGCTGTTCCCTGGGAGGGTGCTGAGGCGCTGGCACAGGGTGCCCAGAGAAGCTGTGGCTGCCCCATCCCTGGCAGTGTTCAAGGCCAGGTTGGACACAGGGGCTTGGAGCAAGCTGCTCTATGGAAGGTGTCCCTGCCCGTGGCAGGGGTTGGAGCTGGAGGAGCTTTAAGGTCCCTTCCAACCCAAACTGTTCTATGATTCCATGATTCTATGAGAGTGATTTCCTGCAGACCCAAACCACAGCAGTGCTGGGACTGAGCTGCTGCAGCCTGTGCCCCAAAAGCCCGTTTCCAGGTGGAAAGGCGGTTGGAGGAAGCACCTGCACTTCTACGGCCGCAGGCAGGATGTGAGCTCCCCCCGAGCTCCGCACACAAGCACGGCCTTATTTCCTTCATGGATTTTCTTTCCAGCAGCTTTTCCTGGTGAGCCCTTTGCTGTGTTTTACCTGCAGGTACCCTTCCCCTGGCAAGCAGGGAGGAGGCCAGGCCCTACCTGCAGCAGTATCAGCTCGCTGCTGTCCCACCCTGAGCAAACAGGGCTTGCTACGCGAGCTAAAGTCCAAGTGACTGACACAGGAACTGGAGCACTTCCAACATCATGGAGGCCCTCGCCCAGGAGCCAGGAGCTTCCCCCCAGCTGACAGCTTTCCCAACACCTCTGGCAGGCGACACACGACCTCACGTGGCCGTAATTAATAATGTAAATTATTACAGAGGAAAGTGTTACGAAAGCAAAACGGGAAAACCCGAAAAATAATCATTTGGCTTCGACCGACATAAACCACAGAACTGTCTTTCCCCACCCTGCCACAAAACATTAGCACCCAGAATGCGAATTTACCCTTCAGATTGTCCCCTCTGGGACAACTCACTCTGGGAAGATTAAGATTCCAAAGAGACACCGAACAGAAGTTGGGGGTTGAGGCTTTTTGTCCATGTCCTCCCTTTAGTCCCTCAATAGCACTAAGTGGTACCTTAAAAAGAGAAGGAATTGCAGCAAGCAAGGAGCCAAAGGCTGCACAGTGAATAGGGGGAAAGCTAAAGGAGTCTGTGTTCGGACCGAGCTTATTTAGCGCAAGATTTGGAGAACAGAGACCCTAACACATGGTAGGGAACTTGGCAGCACTCCCTGTGCCATCCTGACCTCATTTTCACTGCTCTCCAGGCTGGCACTGGGGCTGAACAGCAGGTCCCCAACAGCAGATGTGACCGATGTGGCTGAGGCTGGTGTCTGCTCGGTGGGATGGGTGCTCCTGCTGGCTAACCCACAGCACCACTGCTGCTCTGCGGGGCCTCAGGCATGCGTATTGATGGTTCCACTTCATGGGTAGGTGGTAATTCAGGAGGAACAGCACAGCAAAATGGGGATCTGTCTTTGTGAAAGGCTACACCTTCGGGAGTGAGGCTTCCTAAGAACAGGATCCTGCCAGCGGCCACAGCAATCGCAACACCTTCGTTTGCTGTTGACTTCAAATTAGCAAACTCAAGACCTGTTTATTGCCACCCTGCATCAATGCTCCAGGTCCATCACAAGGCTCTCGCAGGCACAAAACCCTTTTCTATACCAGGTTTCTACTCATTTTCCTCTGGTTCTCTTCAATTGACTAAGTCCTTGACAATACTAATTAGTATGTTATGGAGAGGAACGAAGGCTTTAAAGCCAGAGATAAACCATAGCATCACAGACTGGTTTGTGTTGGAAGGGACCTTAAAGCTCCTCCAGCTCCAACCCCTGCCATGGGCAGGGACACCTTCCATAGAGCAGCTTGCTCCAAGCCCCTGCGTCCAACCTGGCCTTGAACACTGCCAGGGATGGGGCAGCCACAGCTTCTCTGGGCACCCTGTGCCAGCGCCTCAGCACCCTCACAATGAGGTAACTTTCAAGTGCTGGTCCAAGCGTAATTTCTCAAATCAACACAAATTGAAATTGTCCATGGTGTAATCCATCACTGATCTCAGCACTGGAGGAAAGTAAGGGCTAAACTGTCTGTTGAGTTTAGTGTATCAGTGAGGGAGGAGGTTTGTGGGTTCCCCCCTTCTAAATTTTGTTCTTTCTTTTTTCTCCATAGCTGTGAAACCCCTTTTCCTTGCATTCTTTGAACTGTACCTCTCATAGAACCGCAGAATCAACCAGGTTGGAAAAGCCCTTTAAGCTCACCCAGTCCAACCATTAACATTAACTGCCAAGGCCACCACTGACCCATAGCACTGAGGCCTCGTCTCCACGGTGTGTGAGCACTTGCAGGGACGGTGACTGCAGCCCTGCCCTGGGCAGTTCCAATGCTGAGCACCCTGTGGGGAAGGAATTGTTCCTCAGCTCCATCTAAAGCTGCCCTGGTGCAGCTTGAGGCCGTTTCCTCTTGTCCTAAAATAGTCTCCCATAGCACTTGACTGGTGCTGATGGCATCATTTGTGTACTTGATAAGAGTAAATAAACCCACAAATGATTATCCACTTATCCATAATGCAACATGTGACTTGGTTGATGTGATCAGAGCTCTGCAAAGCCTCAAGGAGAACAAGAGGTTGACTCCAGTAATGTTATGCATGTACAAGTAGCATCTGGAGGCAGGTGCTCAGTCCAGAATAGAAGGGGATCTGGCTGGGATCTGTCTTTCTGTGGCTGCTGAAATGAATGGGTTCCTACCACAAAGGAAAAACCTGGTGTTTCTAAGGAAGAAACAAGCACCATTCCCAACCAAATAAATGATTATCAATGTTTCTAAGGTGGAACTAAACTATCACTTTCCTCATCCAAAAGATATCACTTAAGAAAAACTTCAGCACATCCTCAAAAGGAGTATGAACAAAAATCCCTCTAAGAAACTGCTGACCAAGTATCCAGTTCAAAGCTCTTCTGCAGAAAGTAGTTGGTCAGTGGGCAGTGCTAATGCCATTGGACCTATATTATCTTCCACCAATGAAGTCAACCAGTACCAGCTTTACTGAGTCAACAATGAAGATAGCTCATGCTGGTGGACTCCACGTCCAATACGGGCCCACTCTCAAAACACATTCAACTTAATGCCCACATGAAAAGCCAAGAGAGCAACACAGAGAATGTCCCCTGGGTACCATAAAACAAATGCACTGTGGTGTTGTGAAGGAGAGATGCGATTTTACAGCTCCACGACAGGCAATTATCTTCCTAATGGGAGCCGAATGCACGCCAGAGCTTACAAGAATTACAAATCTGGTTAACCATCAGCCTTGTCTTTCCTCTTTACTCTTCCTCGCTCTTGTAAATTCTCCACTTGGTGACTAACTAGGAAAAAATTACAAGATAAAAAGGATGATTTATTAATCTAAAATGGCACAGAAATCACATAACAGTTGCTTTTCTCCTCAAAGAGGGGAAAGTCCTTCCACATGCCCGCAGAGCCACAGCAAAGAGCTGGAACTCATCACTGCGTTTGCCTTCCGTGGCTTTGCTGACAGCGCTGTCCCCACAGTAAGCCCAAATCTCTCCCATAGAGCAAGGAAAGATGGGGTTTGCCACGGATTGTTCTAGAATGCAATGGGAAATAGTTATTTTTATCATCTTGGATGATTTGCATAACATTAATCCTGACGAGTAAGCTGTTTTCCCTCCAGTTGCTATCTAAGATGCTGGAAGGCAGAGAGAAGCAGCCCACACACAGAGCAGGAATTAACATGCCAACTTCATTACCTCTGCTGCAGGTATTTGTGGGAACAGAACCATTCATCTTGTAACCCACCATTTCCTGCAACACTTTGCAGCTGAAGGTGAACTAAACAGGAGCAGAAAACCAGAGCTTCTCCTAAGGAACATTTCCCTTTCTGAAAGTATTTCTACTTTTCTGTTGCAAGGGGATTTTTGGTCTGTGGGACACATGAAAACATCTGGTCCTCCGAGCCCCTTCCAGATGTACTCTCAGCGACTGGTATGGGCTTGGGAGAGCCAATGCAATCCAATGGCAAGGGAAAGGGTCACATTAAAAAGCAAGAGACGAGGATGTGTATAACAGAGGGTCTGTTCAGCAGCTTCACAGTGAGTCCTAGGCTCAAACCAGCTTTAGGCTCCCAATAGCCTATAAATTGCCATGAGTGAGCCCAAAGCAGCACGAAACCTTTGGGAGTCTCTTCCCAAATCAGGCCAGCATATCCATTTATTACTGAAACTGGGTCAGTTCCACCCAGTTTCGGGTTTCAGTTTACCCAAGTCCCACATTAACAGGAAAGCTGACATGACTTTTGGAACAGCACGTCCTCGATACCTGCAACCGTGACCGCGGGCCAGGAGAGCCCGGGGAGAAGAGCCACACCAGCACTCACGTTCGGAGGACAACATGGTGTGTGTCGGTTTGGACTCCAGCCCAAATGGGCTCTTCTGACCTGCGCCACTTCCCACCCTCCATAAACTCACCAAAGCAGGGCAACCAGCCCTGAAAAACTGCAACAACTGCATTCATTACATTGGTTTGTGGTCCCCAAAATACACCTGGTTTGCTCCCTGGCTTGGATGAAAAGCCTTAAAAAGTCTGTTAAAGTCAAGGGTGGTACACAGGTACATCCTTAACATACTTGTTCGCTGTGCAGTTTTGGCACAAAAACACTTCCTGATTTTAATCCAGAAAAATGCTCTTTTTAATGGGTTTTAATGTGTGTTTTTGGGAGCTGGAATTGTTTTCATTGCCTCTCCCTCCTCTCCTCCTCTATCTGAACTGCATCTGTGTTTATATGTAGGAGAGAGAGAGATTCCCACCCTCCTTTTGCTGCTCTTCCTCTTGCAGTGTCTCCTTTTCTCCCTGGTCTGACCACGCACACAGAGGATGCACCATTGCTCCACCATAATCCCTTGGGAGTGAAAAGCCAAACTCCTGCTGCTCCTGGAAACCCCGGCTGCAAACAACAAGTGGAACACGCTGATCTTAGGCCAGAGGATTCATTTCTACTCTTTGCTTTACTTCACATAGAACAGAAAGGCACATAAACTACAGGAATGTTCACAGGTACATCCCAACTGGGACCAGCCACATACATACGGGGCCAGTGTAGGGGAGAGGAATAAAGAAGTACCCCTCTAGATTGCCAGTTCCATAACTGGAGGAGCTTGAGCTCCCAAAGGAGAAACCTCTGAAGTTAACTGGGCTCCCTGCAGCATTTTAGATCCTCTTAGAATCATAGCATCAACTAGGTTGGAAAAGACCTTTAAGATCAAGTCCAGCCATTAACTCTTACACCTAAGTAACAAAGCTGCAGAAAGCCAAGGCAGGACAGGCTCGAGCCTGTAGTTCATCTAAAATGAAAGAAGGAAAATGCCAGAGGAGAAACTGTTGGAAGTTGGGGTCCTTTAAACCATATTAGGTACAGAAACATGAACTGGAAGTCTCACTTTTAAAGCCAACATCAGCGACATCTCAAAACCTTCTTTCATTGAATCTTACCCACAAAATTTCTCCATCTGGGAATTGCCTATCTCTGCAAAACCAGTTCGTTGTCAATGGACAAATACTCAAGTACTGTCTTAAACTTGTAAAGTTATTACTCCAGAGCAAACCATATATATATACACATATATCCATATACATATATACACACACACATATATATATATCCTGTATGAGGATAGGCTGAGCACACTGGGGCTGTTCAGCCTGGAGAAGAGAAGCTGCATGGAGACCTCAGAGCAGCTTCCAGTGTCTGAAGGGGGCTACAAGGATGCTGGAGAGGGGCTCTTCATCAGGGACTGGAGTGGTAGGGCAAGGGGTGATGGGGTCAAACTGAAACAGGGGAAGGTCAGGCTGGATCTAAGGAAGAAGCTCTTCCCTGTGAGGGTGCTGAGGCGCTGGCACAGGGTGCCCAGAGAAACTGTGGCTGCCCCATCCCTGGCAGTGTTCAAGGCCAGGTTGGACACAGGGGCTTGGAGCAAGCTGCTCTATGGAAGGTGTCCCTGCCCGTGGCAGGGGTTGGAGCTGGATGGGCTTTAAGGCCCCTTCCAACACAAACCATTCTCTGATTCTATGATTCTATAAGAATATGTATAGAGCAAATATATAATGTATAGAATAAATAATGTATTAGGCACTTATATGTACAATGTCCACGTTTGACACCCATCCACATTAGAGGCTTAGTAACATTTAAAGGAAGCAACACTTAAAAATATCACCATGCAACATACAAGGTGGTTGGCAAAGCAGCCCATGGTGCCTGCACTGCTCACGAGAAGAGTTAAAGCTGGGAGGAAGAACGCTAGAAACCATGAGAGTGGAACTTGGAAATGGATTTTCATCATCTTCTCTACTTGCCTGGCCCTCATCCCTGCTCCTCTTGCCTCCTCCCCCTCAAGGCAATTTGTCTCAAGGCAACGTGGGTTTGTATCTCTCCAGGATATTACCTTGAGATAAGAATCAGAGCTCTGATGTGAGAGGATGATTTCATCACTAATCTTGCCCCATTAGAAGAGCTCCAAGGTTAAACAGAAATTAGCAAACAGGTTTTAATCGTGGATTGAATTTCGCTGTGCAGTATGCTCTGCTAGACATTATTTATACTTCAGGGAGTGCTTTCATGCAGTATCCAAGCAACAAATAGGAGGAAAAATGCAAGGCACACTGCAGATTTGGCTGAATAAATAACAGAAATACAGGAACATGGCTGGTGAGATGCTGAAGGGAGGAGACGAGAACATTCTCTTCGGCATACGCAGTTCTTGGGGAAGGACTGCTTTCAAATGACAGGCTCATGATCCAGTTTTGAATGGATCCACAGCCAAGCTCATCCCTGATAAAAGCTGTAATTAAACCAATGTAAAAATGCCATTATTGGCATGTAGTATCCATAAACAAGAAATCCTTTCCATTAAGATGACTCAGCAAAGTATTAAAACCCTGATCGCACCATTACAGTGAAGGGTTCCATGGTTTCTCTGTATTAAAGATCCCCAAAACATTGATTCAAAGAACATTGCAGACTTTTCAGTCTTCAGGTTCCCCATGATGGGTGAGATTCCCAGCTGGTGTAAGTCACCACAGCCTCACAGCAGCCAAGGGAGGATGACAGCTTATACCACTGACAACCTGGCTGGTGGGCCTCCTAAATCATAGAATCTCAGACTGGTTTGGGTTGAAGGGACCTTAAAGCTCCTCCAGCTCCAACCCCTGCCACACGCAGGGACACCTTCCATAGAGCAGCTTGCTCCAAGCCCCTGTGTCCAACCTGGCCTTGAACACTGCCAGGGATGGGGCAGCCACAGCTTCTCTGGGCACCCTGTGCCAGCGCCTCAGCACCCTCCCAGGGAACAGCTTCTGCCTAAGAGCTCATCTCAGTCTCCCCTCGGGCAGGTTAAAGCCATTCCCCTTGGCCTGTCCCTCCATCCCTTGTCCAAAGCCCCTCTCCAGCTTTCCTGGAGCCCCTTTAGGCACTGAAGCTGCTCTAAGGTCTCCCTGGAGCCTTGTCTGCCTGATAAAGCAGATGTTCCTGCTTCCAGGAGCATCCTCATCCATAGTTCATTGGTAACATCCTAAAAGCAGACACATATGCACACACACAGTCAGCACACAGGCATCGGTTTCCATTTTCTCTCTCTAGGTACAGATGGCTTTTTAGATTTCATCACTTCTTAGCCCAGTACTTACTTTGCTCAGTCACTGGGTTGCTGCCCCAGCACAGAGCCAGCCCTTTGTGCATAAGCACTGGTCTGTGTCTGGCAGAAACCACGAGAAGCAGATACTGCTCCCGTGTCCCAGTCCAGGAGCTTAATGCATACGAGTTCAAAGACCAAGAAGTTGATCAATACAGGCTCCTCTGCTGGGCTCTCCTGTGTTCATGTCCAGAAGGATATTGCTTGGCCTTGAAAGATTTAATCAGACATAAGATGACTGCAGCTATCAGATGTTGCAGAAGGGGGATGCCAGCAACTGCTCCATCCCTGCTCCCTCCCAAAGAGACAAAATGCCCATTTTCCAGCTCCTCTTGTCCTGCCAGGTCACAGTTATTCACCAGGACACAATCACTTCCATGCATCACTTCCCAAGGAACCATTAATACTACTCATGAAGCAGACAAGCAGTACGCGATCCCATCAAGCTCCTAAGTTTTCAGTTGCACTTTCATTCAGAAGCCTGGATCTGTACTGGGGAAGCTCCACTGGATCGTGGATCTGGTGTCAAATCAAACTACAGTGACTCTCACCTACCCCTCCACGTGGTTTGCACACAACTTGTTTGATTCTAAAGAGAGAGCAAACCCCCAAAGCTACGGATAACTGATACCAAAAATGATGTTACTACAGCAAGGAGACACAAAGGACCTCTGTAGCAGACTACTTTTTTGGTGGGACATCACTGAAAACAAGTTGTTCACTGTAGACATAGAGACACTTTTTTGGGCTCAATCTATTGATCATCCTTAAAAATGAAAATACAAAGAACAGGATACAATTTATTGCCTGGTTTTTGCTGCCTACTTTAGGAACAGTTCTCTACCACAGCAGCTTTTAAAGCTAAAGCATGTCAGCAGTGACAGATGGGATGAGGTTTTCCTTCTTTTCTGGTACAGTGTCCATCAGTGGTCCCAGCCAGCACCGCAGGTAATGTGTGAATACAGAGCCATGCTCCCTCCCTCATTGCCTGCATGATACAAAACACACACAGCCATGAACCTGGTTTTGATACCAGCCTCCTATAGATCCTGGTAAGGTACAACTGAGAAGCTGCTGCAGAAGTAAGATCCATAAGGAAACACAGGGTGAGGCTGACACTTGGAAAAGCTGTTGTTGAAATGATTTCATCAGCTTTTATCTGAGCAAAGAAAGGTTGTCCAAACCAAGCCCTTTCACACCACCTGAGGAAGTCTGAATGGGGCCTCTGCCTGCTGGACAAACCCAGGGCCACAATCCACACGGCCTCACCAGAGCTGGGATGAGGCATCTGCAGTTTCACTGCTGTAAGGTTTTCATTTCTGTTTACTGCCAAGTGAATCCTTCACATGCCCTTCAGCACGGATCTACCAGCTGCTGAGCTCTCCTTCCTTAACCACTCACTGCTGCTCAAACCAGTACACAGGTTGTCAAGGCCCAAAGAGCTCAGGTACCCAATGAGATGTACTGCAAGAGATCATCCTCAGTATGCTCCTTCAGAGCCAAAGGTTTACTCTCTTACCCTCTAAATCATTCAACCACAAACTGGTTTGGGTTGAAAGAACCTTAAAGCTCCTCCAGTCCCAACCCCTGCCTCGGGCAGGGACACCTTCCACCAGAGCAGCTTGCTCCAAGCCCTGTCCAACCTGGTCTTGAGGCACTGGAGCTGCTCTCAGGTCTCCCCTTCAGGAGCCTTCTCTTCTCCATCTGCCCCAGCCCAGCTCTCTCAGCCTGGCTCCAGAGCAGAGCTGCTCCAGCCCTCACAGCGGCTCCATGGCCTCCTCTGGCCTCGCTCCAACAGCTCCACGTCCCTGTTTTGTCCTTTTTTACTGGATTTGAGACCTGAAACTTCATTCTGACCCTGCAGATTTTTTCTATCTTTAGCATATACTGAGAGTGAAGCAGTAAACCTTTGCCATGAGAGATACACTGCAGCAGGGACAGGCAGGTGAATGATAGCTGAAGAGTAAGCACTACAAGCAGGATCTTTCTTTTTGCCTTTTTGGAGGGGCTGTTTTGCTGCCTCCTTACCTGCATTCCCTGCGAGGTTCATCAGCACTGTGATGTGCCACAGTAGTGAGTGTCCTGACCTATGCACAGCCACTTGGGTGAAGCTGGAAAAGGAATGCACAGCTTCATCTGCCCTAAGCAGATAAGCCTCTGCTATTTCATAAACCTTGAAACTATCTTTAATTCATAGGCCAGAGAGCTGAGGCACCTTCTGGTCACTGGGGTGAGCCCAGGGGACAAAAGGGCAAAACACAACTGAGCAGGAAGAGGAGTAACTTTAGCTGGGCATTTTTTAATATTGAATTAGCCAAGTGCAGAAATGGAAAGTTTTGGAGATGATAGATCTCCAGCTACCTGAAAACAGCACCCCAGTGCCACAGCATCCCAGTGCCACAGCATCCCAGTGCCGCAGCATTCCAGTTCTACAGCATCCCAGTGCCGCAGCATCCCAGTGCCGCAGCACCCCAGTGCCGCAGCACCTGAGGGTCACAGCGTCCCACTGCCGCAGCGTCCCACTGCTACAGCACCCCAGTGACACAGCATCCCAGTGCCGCAGCATCCCAGTGCCGCAGCACCCGAGGGTCGCAGCGTCCCACTGCCGCAGCGTCCCACTGCCGCAGCGTCCCAGTGACACAGCATCCCAGTGCCGCAGCATCCCAGTGCCACAGCACCCCAGTGCCACAGCACCCCAGTGCCACAGCATCCCAGTGCCACAGCCCCAGACTACATATGAAACTCAACTGTTTCCTAAGGCTGTGGTAGGAGCTCGATGCACCAAGGTGCTGCCCACAGATCTTGTTAACTAATGGACTTTGGGAGACGAAATCCAACACTTGAGGATTTGTGAATGAAGGATTTTGCACAAACATGAGATCTTTTTGGCTTCCACAGCACAGGTAGAATTACCTGGTCTTCCAGCAAGACCTTCCAAAGAACCACAGAGAACAAGGACAGGTGAAAGATGATTTCCTACAGTGGGATAGCTTACTTTAGCAAGCAGGGATCAGTTACCTTCTTCTCATATCAGTTGCAGAGGGAGTTCAGCATGAATGGTATCCAATCTGGCTGCATATCCCTTCAAATCTGGATTCTGATTGAAATCCCAGATGATTTATTTGGTTTGAACTGCAACAATCCTTCACACTCTGGTTTTCATGGTACCCAGAGCCCTTCAATAACACCAGTTATCAGCTGCTGTGTTGACAGTGGTTTTCTGCTATTAAATCATGTCTGCTTTAACTGAGCTTTCCTGCAATTCACTATCCGGATCACAGATTATTCTGACCACCACCTCCTGCTTTGCTGTTTAAATATTTCACCATCCTGAAGGAACACGGAGCCATTATGACCCTTCCTAGAACGGAGCATCAGACTTCTCACCTCCTCACCCTCTACCTTTCTTTATTTTAAAGAAGCAAGCTTCACTACAACTAAGTAAACTCAAAGGTGGAAGCTTCACAGAAGAGGCACTTCACACCTGGTTGAAGAATGTGGACAGAAGATGCCTGCACCAGCAGGAAGATTCACAGTGAGTACTGATGTTCTGTCTGTGGCTGTTCTACCTTTGAACCCAACAGTCTGCATCTTACAGATGGGGGATAAGGAGCCAGTGCCTACTCTGTTCATTTTGAAACCTTTCATACTAGGACAAGGAGATAATGATGCATGTGCATCCAAGATGATCCACAATGGTGGCCACGAGGATGGTCAGGGCACTGCATCACCTCCCGTATGAAGATAGGCTGAGAAAGTTGGGACTGTTCAGCCTGGAGAGGAGAAGGCTGCGTGGAGACCTCAGTGCAGCCTTCCAGTATCTGAAGGGGGCCTATAGGGATGCTGGGGAAGGGATCTTCATGAGGGACTGTAGTGACAGGACAAGGGGTAATGGGTTCAAACTTAAACAGGGGAAGTTTAGATTGGATATGAGGAAGAAGTTCTTTACTGTAAGCATGGTGAGGCTCTGGAATGGGTTGCCCAGGGAAGTTGTGAATGCTCCATCGCTGGCGGTGTTCAAGGCCAGGTTGGACAGAGCCTTGGGTGACATGGTTTAGTGGGAGGTGTCCCTGCCCATGGCAGGGGGTTGGAACTGGATGATCTTAAGGTCCTTTCCAACCCTAACTATTCTATGATGCTAAGATGCTGAAAGTCTTTTGATTTATCTTATTACATCAATGAAAGGCACACATACTGAGAGAGCCGGGCATCCACAGGCAGTCTTTAGATGCATCTACTCTAGGACCTCTGGAAAGAAAACTGCTGTTGTCAGAGAATAGCTACACTTAGAGATGGGGAAGACGCTCAGGTCTCTTAGATGGGCACATCTGGAGATGTCAGACTGGAGTCTGACTCAGACATTATTCACTAATCCTGGGCCCTGCAGGGAGTGCACAACCATTTCTGCTTCAGGGCACAGTGATATTCACCCAGAAAGAGCGACTGTGCAAGAGACAGTCAATTCATGGGGTTTAGAGCCCAGAAGAGCCTCCTGATATCATCCAGCATGGCTTTCTGCGCACCACCAGCTGCAGGCTTTCACACAGGGATTACTGTGTCTGATCCTGTGACGAGCAGCTGAATTAGAGAGCACCTTTCCAGAAAGAGCCTGTCTGGATGTGCAGAGCCCAATGACAGAGATCACTGCTATCCCCGCTCCAGGCTGCAGCTGCTGAAAGCCTGCAAGTGCCTTTCTGGGGACATGCAAGAGAAGACTACCCACCAGACAGCAAATCTTTAACTATTGATTTGCAGTCCAAGCCTCTCGTCGTTCCTCTCTCCTGCATCACTATTAGGCTCTCAAGCAGCGCTAAGCCAAGCTTTGGCAGCCTTCTCAGCACTCACAGCAGAGAATTACAGGTATGGAATGCATCGAATTAAAATATGAGTAATGCTTATTAAGAAGAAAAATAAATACACCAGGCTCTGCAAGAACGTTTGAGTGTGCCTCTGAATTGAATCTGCAGCAAAATTCTTTGCTTTGACATTGGTATTTGTTTTAGGCTAGCTAAATAATTCAAGCACTTTCCTTACATTACTTCTCCTTGAAGTAAGAGTTTCATGTTTATTATTCATTACTCAGGTGGGGAGCTCTGCCCGCCATAAAAGTAAGTGGAAAAACCAACAGCACTAAAGGCTCTGGGTCTGGCACCCAAATGTGGTTTATGAGCTTTGTATAAAAGCACTTCCCACCCAAGGAACAGAATATAACCTACACTCTCTAATGTGGCAGCAGTCAAATACAGCTCCTTCCTCAAACAAATCAAACTACAAAGAACCCCAAGCCAAGATTCTTCCCATATACTAGCCCATGTACTTCCCATGTACTTCCATCTACCAGCCCAGGTATCACTCAGGCTGCTTCCAACCCCACTGAGAACAGCCCCGTGCCAGGTCTGTGCCTTTTAATGCACCCTGCGGTGAGAACTGCTGTAATGAAGTCTTCAACTGAACACACATCCCTCCTGTGAGTGGTTCCATGAAGCTGATACCATCCTCAGCAACAGTTACATGATCTGCTGTGTGCCCACTTGCGTGAACTACTTTATGTACCTCTTGCTCAGCTCCAAACCTGATCCTGCCCTGAGCCCAACAGGTAAAGATGCTCTGCATCTAATGCACTCCCATGTCCAGCATCCCGAGGGGAAAGGGCACGAGGTGCTGTGGGGCCAGTCTCATTGAATCACAAATGAAACAGATGATACCTTTGCCTCCACACAATTAATAAACCTGCTTCAAGACCTTGCAAAGGGTTGGGTTCAAAACCATCCCTGCAACTCAGATTTCACCAGCAGAAATGGGTCATATTTTGCCCTGCTTTCCATGCTGCTGAGGTATTTTGGTCAGAGGTCAGGAATGTGGGCATGCTACCACAGGAGCCAGGAAATCATTGACAGGACACATAAAAACTGCTTTGCAGAGCAATGCCTGCGAGCTGAGAGGCCACAACATAATCTCTGTGCTGCATAAACACATTTGGTTAATGTACAGCCTTTAATACACAATCATCAAATGGCTTAAACAGAAAAGGACCCAATCAAATTCTATTTCTCAGCTGATGAGTGTAATTCAGCAGAGAGCAAGTGCTTGAGAAGCTCTGCTTCAGAAATAGTTCTGGTTTCAGCACTAGGTGACAGCTATCCCCACCCACCACATTCCTCCATTGCAGGACAAGGGAGATGTTTGGAACACCTCCAAACAAAGGTATTTTGAAGCAGAGTTTTGTTGTTTCAATCGAAACAATCTGAGTGCACAGCCAAAATGGTTAATAACTGGTGGGAGTGATGGAGTGAGAAAGAGTCAGTGCAACCTTCCAAGTAAAAAGACAACACGTGGATGAAATCTCTGCTCTCCTGCACTTACAGCAAAGTTTCATAGCGCATCTGAGCACCTGAGGGTTTGTAAAACATCAGATCTGAGCACGTCCTGCAAAGCAACACGAGACCATCTTGTCCCACTGATGTCAGTGGATGAAATCCAGGCAAACCACACCTGACCTCAGGAAAACTTCAGCCCTACTTTACCAAGAAGGTGCCGACGGACAGTATCCCACACTATCCCACACACGCAGCAGCAGAACCTCGTGTGAGCAGTGCTTACCAGCTAGGGCCTTGATGCGGGACCGTTCAAACAGCCGAGCTGAACTATTCTCATTGTCCCAGTCGTCGACATCCCAGCGGTTGTTGACATCACTGTACTGCTGTTGGATTTCAATGTTGTCGTAATCTGTCGCTACTGTTGTCGTCATCCTGAGTCTCCTTAACCTGTTCTCACCATCAGAGTCTTCTTAAACACCTCTGCGAAGCAAAACCACAGAAGAATAATTCAGACAATATTCATCATAGAAACAGAATCATGGAATGGTTTGGGTTGGAAGGGACCTTAAAGCTCCTCCAGCTCCAAGGCCTGCCATGGGCAGGGACACCTTCCACTAGAGCAGCTTGCTCCAAGCCCCTGTGTCCAACCTGGCCTTGGACACTGCCAGGGATGGGGCAGCCACAGCTTCTCTGGGCACCCTGTGCCAGCGCCTCAGCACCCTCACAGGGAAGAGCTTCTGCCTTAGATCTAACCTGGACTTTCCCTGTTTCAGTTTGAACCCATCTCCCCTTGTCCTATACCTACAGTCCCTGATGAAGAGCCCCTCTCCAGCATCCTTGCAGCCCCTTCAGTATGAAAGGGTGCACTAAGACACCTTCAGAACTGTTATGTTCAAAAGCAGCCTGTTGTCTTTATAGACCTGTGAATGCTGGCTAAAGCACATGGAGCCATGGATACCTCAGCTAAGAAAAGACCTGGAGTGCAAAATCAACCTCATCACCTTCACAAAATGGTGCCAGTTCTGATGAGAACCATGCAGATGCTTCGAAAGCCACATGAGCACTGACAAGCAGAAGCCTTTCAATGGAGATCTGAAGACACATCTTTCTTCACATGCAAATGCTGACTTGATGACCGGTCCTGGGCATTTATTTATGAACCAATCCGGCTAAAAACAACTCACTGATGCCTTGCTTTGAACTCTCCCTAGCAACAAAGTGGTAGCCCACCAACGCAACCCTACCCGAGGTTCTCCTCTTACAGCAGTCGGATGCTGTTCGCATATTCATCCCGGTTTCCAATCGGAATTTGCATGTACTTATCAGGACTAAATATAAAAGAGCCCAACACCTCCTCTAAGGGGAGAGGAGGGAGGTTATAAATGGCTGCTTAAGGAGAGGTGGGAATAGCGCTGGTTTGAGAGCAGGGATTGAAAGTTCCTCCATCACTTCTTGACCCAACAAAGTCAGAGCTGGAGAGACCTAAGGGCTGACCCAGAAGGGCAAACTGACAGTTCTCCTTCCTGAAAATAGAGTGCTATTAGAAAATGCAGAGAATATTTGGGAAAGGGAGCTAGGTTTTGGCGGATTCAGTCATGTTATAGGAAGGCTTCGGAAAGCAGCTGAGCAAACCCCCTATTTTTATGAATCCATCTGTTTCCTTCCTTCTGCTCTCATTGCTGGGCGCTCTCAGCCTGTGGAACTCTGGTGGAGCAGATTCCCTGCATGCCAGAGTCCTGGAAGTAGCAACTACTGCACCCTAAAAAAGCTTCCTTCATACAACAGCTCCTGCTCACCCCACACACCCCCCCACCCCCGAGTTCTCCAGTTCCCACACCCGCGAACAAGCTGCAAAGCCACATCCCGGTTTTCCTGGTCCCCCGATGCCCATGCGCCCCAGCTCAGACCCCACACGGGGGTTAACAGCAGACTAAGGGGGGTCTCCTCCTCCCCCGGCGGTACCTGTAGTGCACCTGGGATGGGGCAAGCCCGGCCATCGGGTGCCACCTGCTGACGGCAGGGAGCAGGACACGGGGCTGCATCTCCGGGCATCATCCCTGCCCCAGCACGGACATCCCTGCGGGTGGAAGGATGCATTCAACAGATCCTGGCAGCCCCGCCGAGAAATGTGGGTGTCCTGCGGCTGACAAATGCAGCTCCCAGGGGAAACACAACGCATTTGTTGTGGAGCTGTTGGAGGAGTCCCGAGGAGGCCATGGAGCTGCTGCGAGGGCTGGAGCAGCTCTGCTCTGGAGCCAGGCTGAGAGAGCTGGGCTGGGGCAGCCTGGAGAAGAGAAGGCTCCTGAAGGGGAGACCTTAGAGCAGCTCCAGTGCCTAAAGGGGCTGCAGGAAAGCTGGAGAGGGGCTTTGGACAAGGGATGGAGGGACAGGCCAAGGGGAATGGCTTTAATCTGCCAGAGGGGAGACTGAGATGAGCTCTGAGGCAGAAGCTGTTCCCTGGGAGGGTGCTGAGGCACTGGCACAGGGTGCCCAGAGAAGCTGTGGCTGCCCCATCCCTGGCAGTGTTCAAGGCCAGGTTGGACACAGGGGCTTGGAGCAAGCTGCTCTATGGAAGGTGTCCCTGCGTGTGGCAGGGGTTGGAGCTGGATGGGCTTTAAGGTCCTTTCAACCCAAACCAGGCTGGGGTTCTGTGACCATATTTAGAGGGTCCACATTAATGTTCCAGACATTCCAAGGATAAAAAGGCCAGGATGAGTGTCTCCTGTTCCCCCCCCCCCCCGCCCCATGCATGATGAGGTTTCTCATCTATTCCTTGCAAACAAATCCTTTCCTTTTCAAGAGACATGCAGGCAAACGAGCCGCACTGAAAGCTCTTACATAAGGAGCTGTTAGCAAAGCCTGTCTGCGAGTGATCCAGCCTTCTCCAAAGGTGGGAAGGAACTGCTCTGGTTATGGTGAGCTGCCAACAGGCTGAAAGAACACAGAGCACACTTGCTCTGGGGTAGGTCTTTAGGACGATGCTCCTGCACTGCGCAGGCCCAAGCTGATGTTCCCCAGTGGATGGATGGGTGGATTCTGTTGCTATGAACAAACAAAAGGATGGAGCAAGGATGGGAGAAAGGATTAAATCCCACTCAAACCATTTCTGCCCAGCATTCACCACCTGATCCTCATCTAGCATCAAGCCTAAAAAAAACTCCCACTGATTCCTATGCACAGGCAGAAATCAGGATTAATTCCAGTTAAATCCATAGAATCAGGCTGTTCTACAGCATCAGCTTCAATCCTTTCAGCTCTCAATAGTGCCCAATGAAGAGAAAACATGCCACTGGAAAAACAGCAGCTCAAACTGCAAACACAGTGACCCTAAAACCTGGATGCAGTGATGTGCTCATTTAGTACGGGTGCTATAAGCCATCAGATTTATTTCTGTGTCACCTGTGGTTAGATGTACATATAACCACATCCAGAATAAATTCAACTCGAACTTGTGCTTTAGCACTTCTCTTACCCTTCCTGAACATCCCACAAGCAAAATCTATTCCAGATAAAGCTAAATTGAGCATGAAATGGGCCTGTTATCCCCCACCTACCAGGCTGGAAACCTTGCCTCCTTGTTCTGGTTCTGCAGTGATGCTCAAAATCAAAGCGGTGCCTCCTCCTCCACTGGCATTGAGCTCCCTGTGCTGCGGCTCAGAGACACAGGGACAGCAGACACACGCTGCAGGGATAAAAATAAGTCCCTTGCAGCACAGCACTTAGTGGTGAAGTGAGGATAACACCATTGAATCCCAACGGAATATGCTGCCTTCTTCCAAAGGAAGACACAGCTACGTAATGTGCAAGCATCACCTTAAGCCCAGGTCCTGCTGCAGCTCTGATCCAGCACAGCCCCTGCTGCCTCTGAGAACAGGGAGGGAAGATGGAACCCCAGACTGGTTCGTGTTAGGAGGAACCTTAAAGCTCCTCCAGCTCCAACCCCTGCCACGGGCAGGGACACCTTCCATAGAGCAGCTTGCTCCAAGCCCCTGTGTCCAACCTGGCCTTGAACACTGCCAGGGATGGGGCAGCCACAGCTTCTCTGGGCACCCTGTGCCAGCGCCTCAGCACCCTCCCAGGGAACAGCTTCTGCCTAAGAGCTCATCTCAGTCTCCCCTCTGGCAGGTTAAAGCCATTCCCCTGTCCTGTCCCTCCATCCCTTGTCCAAAGCCCCTCTCCAGCTTTCCTGCAGCCCCTTTAGGCACTGGAGCTGCTCTAAGGTCTCCCCTTCAGGAGCCTTCTCTTCTCCATCTGCCCCAGCCCAGCTCTCTCAGCCTGGCTCCAGAGCAGAGCTGCTCCAGCCCTCGCAGCAGCTCCATGGCCTCCTCTGGGCTCACTCCAACAGCTCCATGTCCCTCTTGTGCTGCTGCCCCAGAGCTGGATCAGGATTGCAGGGGGGTCTCCCCAGGGCACAGCAGAGGGGCAGGATGCCCTTCCTGTCCTGCTGTTCATGCTCTGGGGTCACACTCAGCATGCATACATTCACCTATTTACTTTAAACCTGACGTGTTCCTCGCCCTCACTGCTGCTCAACAGCACGATTTCACATGGTCAGATGCACTGCTGGATGAGTTCAACCAGCACTGGGTGAGGACAGCTCTGTCTGTGCAGTCAGCACATAGTAGGAGGCAGTTGTACCATGCACCATTCCCTTACTGCAGCAATTCCCACTCATGCCCATCGCCCACTGACACCCTCACAGGGAAGCACTACAGAACATGTGGCACAAGCAAAATGAGACAGAAGCAAGCCTGTGTGCGAGCAGGAGCAACCTTTGTCATTTAAACATCCTGGCTTTAAACTGAAATGCCGATCTAATAAAGGAACAAGGTTTTCTGTGGGGAGCCAAACACAACGTGGATTTCAGGTACCAACATCCTGAGCTGCGTTAGCACCGAGCACCCCAAGCAGACCCAGTCTCAAACTGTGATGAACCCAAGCACATAGATACAAGATATCTTCTAAATGGCAGGTCCCAGCTTCATTACCATCCACAATTCAGACACAAAGTGGTCTTTATAGAGGGCTTAAAACCAGAGACAAGAGGCACTGGCGTTTCTCAGCTGGTCCACATCCTCCTAAGCTTACACACCAGCACTGTGTGTAGCTGGGCTTTGGGGATACAGGCAAGGAATTACACACATGAACTAATAATTGTTAACTAGTATTTTTAAAATATTATTAAAACCTCTGTTTTTTTACTAAAAGCTCCAGTCCCCAGACTAGCACAAAACCCATCACACTGGGCAAAGAAAGGATCTGGGACCTCGAAACCCCATCTCCAATGATAAAATAGAGCCCTCTGTTATTGCCTTCTGCAGCCCATCCGATACTCGAAGTCCTCGTGGGGCTGAAGGGATCAAACCACTTCATTTCAAAGCATTCTTGATAATCTATTGCATAATTTGAGGGCGGGAGGGGGTTGGCATTGCCTTCAAAAAGGAGAAATGGCTTCAAGAGAGCAGCAGCTCCCAGGAAGAGCACTTTCTCAGACAGCTTTCAAAGGCTGGGGTCAGACCTTTTGTATTTACTGTTATAAATAAACCCCATTCTGCTGTTTGCTTCTCAGATAATAGAAACTAAACAAGTTTGATTCAGGCCATCTGAAGAATGAATTCATTTCCAAAGCATCCACTGCCTACTTTTACATGCGATAATGGAATTCACTGAGCAGGCTGAGGCTGGAATGGCAAAAGCTTTGCCATTACCACACATCTGGAATCACTTCCTCATAGTTACATTTATCTTTAAAGTAAACATTAGTTTGAGAGTTACTATTTCTCCATGAACCATTCTAAGCTGCAGTGAGGTTCCTGTTACTCTTACTATCTATGGGCTGTTAAGAGGTTTTGATGGTGTTATGATTGAAGAAAAGAGGGTTTGAGCAGCAAACCCCAACTGGTCCCATTACTCATGGAAATGAACTATTCCCTGGCTAATGCACAGCTCAGCCTATTGCAGCTTGTCTGACAGCTCAGATAACTGCTTATTCTGAGCAATATCCAGCACTTAATACTTTTTTAAATGCTATTTTAAACCTCTATTTAAGCTGGGGAATGGGAATTGTTCGGAGCTCCCAGCGCCCAGCCACATCCCACCTCCTCATCAGGGTGACAGCCTCACCCTGCCTTCCATAGAGGGAAACTGGCCCCATCACGGGTCAATGGGAAGTGACATACACACTCCATGGCAAAGTGACACACACATTCCAACACCCCACAAGTCAAATCCTGCTCCAGTTAGGAACTCAGAGCTCTGCAGAAGACCCGAACTGAAAAGCTTAGTGCAGAACCATATCGCTTCTGCATTCCCCAATCCAAGAGCGCTCCATGTATTCTGTCACTGCTTCCCTGCTTGCCCCCTGACTCAACCCACGCTGTGGTGCTGACTCCTCTGGCCGTCCACGCTCAGGGCTGTGGGGGCTGAGGGCTGAAAGCACCAGGAAAGGTCACAGGAAAGGGGTGGACACGCTGTACGACCGGGGAGTCAAATGCCAGGGTCGGCGTGTAGGGCACGGGCACTTGAGGAATGCACAAACAAAGCAAGACTGGAGCCTCTCTATTCACAGTATAGGCTGGAAAAGTGTGCAAAGGGCATGAAAATCAGCCTGTCCTTCATGAGCGAGGTCTGCTTCCCACATCCCACATAACCCACCGTTGGAACACCAGCAACAGGGAGTTAAGAGGGTTTCCAGCCTCCTGTTTTCCTTCTGGGGTCCCCAGGATATCACGCTCTAGCTGGGACATGAGTACACATTACACCAGCATTAAAAGGACTTCAAAGGGGTTTGTGCTGTTCTCCATAAACAAGAAGGCAGCTCCCTGCGCTGGAAACCCAAGTGTGGTCAGCAGGGGGGCCTGCTGCACACCCACAGCCAGATGGGCCATGCACAGGAGCAGGATTCAAAGGGGTTCGGCATGTGCAGGGCTCGCACCAGTCCCAGCCAAGAGCACAGAGGAGATAACAACGACTGGAAAACAAAGTTACGTAGGAAACCTGCACCAAACGTCCACCTCAAACCCTTCAGGTCCGGTCAGCACCATCACAACCTTCCAGTCTGACTGTCTCCGCATTTAGAGCTATGGAATTTCATCCAGTTTCTCATCTGCTACACAGCAAATCTGGATTCCAACAGCTCTTCCTGAAGAGTCTAGAATAAATCAATCTACATAGAAGATCCAGATTTGTCCTGCATAATCTGAGGTAGCTGCACACAGCTGAGGATGCCATCCATAATGTGCCAGCAGTATTTGAAAAGCCTCCTCAGAGAAGAATGGTCTCATCTGAGATCAGACACATAATAGGAATTGTGGGGTGAGACTCTAGGGTCCTACATTTCCCAATGGAGCATCCTAGATCAGATCATAGAATCCCAGACTGGTTTGGATTGGAAGGGACCTTAAAGCTCATCCATTTCCAAACCCCTCATCTTCATCTCTCCTCTGGCAGGTTAAAGCCAGTCCCCCTTGTCCTGTCCCTCCAGACCCTTGTCCGAAGCCCCTCTGCACCAACTCTATATAAACCCATGAAAAGAATAAACCAGAGAAAACTGAGACATTTTAGGTAGAAAGTGGCAGCTTTCGGAAGGAGTTAATGAAGAGGAGAACAAAACTCCAGCAGAACAGATTGTCAGCACACATAACACTTGGTGGAGCAACCACCAAACGCCTCCGGGGACTGCTCTTCCTTTCCCCTCATGGCTTGGAGAGTGCAGAACACATTCAGCCAGCTCTGAGGGCAGGGAGCTGGGAAGGGCTTTGGGAATCAGCCACCAGCACACTTTAAGGGAAGGATATTCTTCCACCTCTGCTGAAAGTCTACAGGGATCCACACAGCGCGGATGGTGGCTCTGCCTGCATGGAGTTACCGAGGCACGTAGCACACATGAGGACTGTGTCAGTAAACTCCACATACTGTGAGTGCCTGTCCCGGAATACAACCTCCTTATTCAGTTTTGAAGCAAACAGAGAGGACCCAACCTCTCTCCTCACGTGTTTATGGTCTTCCTTCAACAACCAGCGCTGGGGAGGTTTATACAAGCCAAGTCACAGTTAAAGGTAACTTAGTTTTGTAAGAGCAAGGTTCAGCTCAAACAAAGCACATCACAGGCTTGTCCATGGTCACTGAGAGGGTGCTGAGGCGCTGGCACAGGGTGCCCAGAGAAGCTGTGGCTGCCCCATCCCTGGCAGTGCTCAAGGCCAGGTTGGACACAGGGGCTTGGAGCAAGCTGCTCTATGGAAGGTGTCCCTGCCCGTGGCAGGGGTTGGAGCTGGAGGAGCTTTAAGGTCCCTTCAACCTAAACCAGTCTGGGGTTCTGTATCAACCAAAGAGACAAAGAAGTGAATATACATGTGTCTGCATACTTATGAATGGCCACCTTCCCTGGCAGACTTTTAGAGATACATCATGGAGATGGGGCCTTGTTTCAAAGAAACATTCAGATTTTAAACCACGTCCTAATGTTGTTAAAAGCCTCTGCATCTGCCCCTCCTCAGTCCTGACCATGTAACAAGGCATAGATCCACCTTCCAACCGCCTCTGAAGAGCCCAGCTGGATGTGCTCATGGGTGAATACGCCTTTAAGCTGGTGGCAGCAGCTGGGACATCTTGCCTCATAGTCTGGCAGGAAGGAAAGCTGACGCAGTTCAACAGTTATCAACAGGCTTCCAAAGGAGCTACCCCAAAATTCCTTTCTCAGTCACAGAGAATTTAAAGGACAATATTTAGTATTACCATGTTCTAGAAGCTATCTGTGGGCTGACCTTCACTAAAAGAATGTGAAAATACAGAGCGATTGTCTGCAGCAGTATTCACCTTCTTCAGTGGGACAAAACAGCCTTTTCTGGTGCTTTTCAATGCTTCTGCAGAGATCCCATAAAAACCAGTGACCCCTGGAAAGGAGGTTCCCACTTTCCGGTCTCTACTCTCTCATGCCCCAGCTTATGAGAAACAGAGCACCAAGGTTTGGGAACCAGCTGCGTGTGAGCAAAGGGCTGAAAACAGAGACGCTCCTGCTGCCTGAAGCCTCCCAAACAGTCGGTTCTCTGGATGAAGGCATCACTGCCTCTGCTCATAAGGACCTTGACATCTTGCCCCTAGCCATGACCCAGCTTGGCAGGAAGCCCCAGACAAGGAATGCCCTCTGTGACATCCCAGTTCATTTTGACAGTGCTCCAGGGCCACTGCTGCAGTGAAGCAGCAGTGCCAGGTGGGATCCAGCCCCTCGCAGGCCACTGGGAGCATCACTCCATAGGGAAAAACCTAAACCTCAGGAGTCACTTCATCTTTCAATAAATCAGTGATTGCCTACATGCAACCATGTGATTTATAGAGCTAAGTTTATATCTGTTCTATTCATTTGGATGAGGAGAGCTACAGCCACATACATGGGGACAGAGGTACTGGACATGCTGATTTCTGGGAAAAGGAGGTACGAGAGACGCTGCGCAACGTGTCTTCTTCACTCACAAAGCCAGAACCAGAGGTTTCTGCTTCTCTTCGCACTCTTACCAAGAGGTTATTACATAGGAGAAACGTCCCTTCGTTACACTTCTAATGAGAGAACATTTGCCATGAGAGGACAGCTCTGATTCTAGGACAACAGAGCCTCTGCTGTATGTGAATGCAAAAGCTAACTCAATGCTGTGTAAGAGGACACACTTACATCCATGCTATCCCTCCTCCTGTGGTCTGTCTCCAGGAAGCCGGGATGTGACAGCTCTGACCTCCTTACAGGAGAAGGGCTGCCAAGGACACAGGCTGAGGACTCAGCCAGCCAACTGCTGTCTCTCACACTTCTGTTTTCCCTCTCCACTTCCACACCCACCCTTCCGAGCCCTGTTATTAAATACCTTCCAGCTTCTTGGACAGTTAATAGACGTGCACAGTCAACACTGTGACTGGAACCAGTGGAGGTCAGGAGCACAGGTCAGGATACAGCCTGTCCAGAGGACACACAGCACTATCTGCCAGCGCTGCTACCCAGCCACTGGAACACTGTCAAGGTAAAAGGGCCAGAACAAAAGGGGTGCAGCAAAGAATTGCTTTTAGACCAAAGGAACGCTTCAAGCACCGAGATGTTTGATGAACTGGAACCAAACAAGAATGTAACAGCTACTTCAAGCCAGAGAAAGAGACAAGTCTATAGTGGTCTAGTGTGAGGCGTCCCTCCTCACGGCAGGGGGGTTGGAAGTAGCTGATCTTAAGGTCCTTTCCAACCCAAACCATTCTGTGTTTCTACAGAACAGGGCTACCATGCTCTAAGAGATTTGGATGTACATCAGAGTTATGTGCTAAGGAGAAACAGGGCAACTCACAGGTTGCAGCCCAATCAACATCCATGCAACCTGCAGACGAACGGGAGCGAATCAGAGCCTTCTGCACCATTTTCCCTTCCTTGGATCCCCATGAGCACCTGGTTTCCTTCCCTCAAGGAGGAAGATGTGATGCCCACCTGGGTCATGCTGCAATGCCGAGCTGGGGCACAGCACAACAAGGTGCAACCATGGGAGGCCATGTATTGCTGAGGGAGAGGACACAACACCAGGCAGTAACATCAAGATGCTCCACTTCACACCTAAAGAAACTTCCTCTGTGTTGGAGAGTGTTATTTAAGGGCAGGAAAGGCTCCATCACACTCAGCCAAGAGGAGATACTCAAAGACAGACTATGGGCCACCTCCTCCCTCCTCGGAGGTGCTGCTGAGGGTGGGCTGCTGCTGACAACTTCCAGGGCAGGAAGAATGGGGCTGAGCTGTTCTGGCTCTGCCTCCAAAGCCCAGAGCAGCAGTGGGAAACCGCACCCAGGGAGCGCCTGGGGAGAGGAGGATGTTTTGTTGTGTAGGCTTTTGTTCCAGGCTCTGTTTATTGGGGATAGTTCACAGCCAGGCAGAGCATGGAGCGATTTAAAGGGGCAGCCTGGAAGAAATCACCTGCTGCACAGGCAGCAGGGCCTGAATGTGCAAACAAACAGCAGAGCCCGGATTCCGGGGCTGGGAATGGGGAAAGCTGCGCTAACACACTTCAAAAGCAGCACAGCCGAAGCAGCAGCTGGTTTCAGAAGCACACCTGAGCTCCAGCTCCAGCACCAGCCCACGGAGGAGGAACCCAGGTCCAAATGCTCAGACTCATTAAGAGGCATAAAACAGCATCAGATCCTCTGTGACAACGCCAAGGTCATAGAATCACAGAATCCCAGAGTCGTTTGGGTTGAAGGGACCTCAAAGCTCCTCCAGCTCCAACCCCTGCCACGGGCAGGGACACCTTCCATAGAGCAGCTTGCTCCAAGCCCCTGTGTCCAACCTGGCCTTGAACACTGCCAGGGATGGGGCAGCCACAGCTTCTCTGGGCACCCTGTGCCAGCGCCTCAGCACCCTCCCAGGGAAGAGCTTCTGCCTAAGAGCTCATCTCAGTCTCCCCTCTGGCAGGTTAAAGCCATTCCCCCAAATCCTTCTCCTCAGGGCTGCTCTCAATCCAGCTCTCTCAGCCTGTGCTTGTGCCTGAGATTGCCCCGCACATTCCCACCTCTCAAGCCTGTCCAGGTCCCCCTGCATCCTATCCCTTCCCATCCATCCGCTTCACACCCGCACTTGGTCCAGGTACCAGAGATTCCCAAGGCCTCTCTAGCTCAGCTGTTGCTTTAACCAGAGACGCTCCATCAGCTCAGTGAGGGTTGGATGAAGAACTGGCCTAGTGAAGATTTCAGTCTTGGACACTGTGGTGGTCCCAGAGGACGCTCATCAAAGACAGCTCCAAAACGAGCATTTCCTTCAGATGTTGAAACCCAAAGTCATGGCCAACATCATGCAAAGCTTTGCCTTTCCATGGCCGAGCTTAGTGCAGCACCGGAGGATGTGATAGGTACCATATGGATTCTAGCTGTTGTTTCTGTAGTGAAAATAAAGCCAGAATGAGAGAGAATGAGATGAGTTTTGCTTTGTGGAGATGAGGTGAAGACAGGTTAGGGAATACCAGCATGTCTTTGAGTTGGAAAGTGGTTGGAAAGTGAACTGAGAAATGGAGCAGAGCTGTGGGATGTTAAATACCCCAACTGAAAACACGCATGATAGAAACCATCCTGCAGCCCAGCACAGACTGCAGCAAGGCTTAGAGCTAGTCGATACAAAGATCCTTCCCCGCTAAAAGAGGACAACGGCAGCAGTGGTACGAGTGAAGCACAAAGTTAGTGAGTGCCATGCTCTATCAGGCCAACAGGATTTCTGGTTCAAGTAACCAAACACAGCTTGAGTTCCCAAAGAGGAGGAAATGTGTCTCATCCTCCCCAGAGGAAACAAAACATCATCCACTCATTAGCTTCTTGGCACAAGAAGTGAGAGCACCACATCCTAACTGGTCTCCCTGCTTCTAAACTAACCCTTAGCGGGTTAGTGGCTACTAAGCAGAGGAAGCAGACAGGTAAAACTGAGTGTACTGCTTGCATATGCCTGGGCTTATGTTTTAAATGGACACCAGCTGCTAATTCCTTTCTACATTCCTCACATTTTTTTGGCCAACTCCCAGCAAGACTAACAGAAACCTTTCCCCCTAAACTTTCATCTGATGCATAGATAAAATAGTCAGGCAAGGAAAAGGAATATATATCATTATTGCCTTCATTTAAACGCATGCCTCTAGGTCTTCAATGCATCCCTGCCCTTTGAAAGGGGCTAAAGAGCCTTAATGCCATCTAAATTAAGTCAATTTGTTATCCAGGGCATTTGTGACCAAACAATTTGAGATACATCCTGGGAGGAAAGAGAAGGCCAGAATTCAAAACCCTGAGAAATAAGATGATAAATGTGGAGCTAAAGTCCACAAAAGCTACATCCTGAATAACTTGGGTCATTACTTCGGTTCTTTCATGTTTCAACTACGGTTAAGTCTTTGTGCAGGTATTTTAGTGCACATCCCTTACACGCTGCCCCATGCAAAACATATTCATCATTTTATATACCACAGAATCCCAGACTGGTTTGGGTTGGAAGGGACCTTCAAGCTCATCCAGTTCCAACCCGTGCCACAGGCAGGGACACCTTTCACACTGAGGTGTTCTGGGCTCAAGCACATGCCGAAGCCGGGTCATGGGGAGCTGCTCCTCACCCAACACCCCCAAGGCCTTCTCCTCAGACTACTCCATCCCTTCTCCACGCAGCCTGTAGCTGCTCTACTGTACAAAGGCTTCCACACTACAGGCTCAAAACCCATCCCCTGAAGAATAAACACAAGCAATTACATTGTACTTCTTCCAAGATCACTCGGATTCAACCGATTACCAAGCACAAAGCCCAAAACCTGCTGAGAAATCCCAGAGAGTCACAACCCACAGAAGTAGCGTTGAAGAACCCCCCTTAAAGCACCGCTATGTAGAATCTCCACTTATTATTTCATTTTGCTGTGAGTTTTGTGTCTGGGAAACAGCTCCTCAGCTGGCCCGTCCCCAGCCCAACAGCTGCATTGCTTTTCTCCTTCTCCAAACACGCTTCAAGTTAGCCAAACCCCTGTTTGGGCTGGCAAACACCCAAGGTGTTATTATTATGTACTATTAGTCCATAGTGAGAACTGGGCGCTACAGGAACAAAAGAAAACTCAGAGCAGCTCAATAATGGGGTGCAGATGTTGCAGAGCTCTCTCCTCTGGTATCTTACATCTTGTTCCTATCACCTGTTTGCTCGCTGAGGCTTTAATAAGACAACTATGCATGCTATCCCTGAGGAATCTTCTAGAATTCCTCCTCCACAAAGCAATAGCTTTTGATCTCCACTTGCCTCCTCTCAGGAACAATCTCTCTTCAGAGTTCCATAAATGCCACTTGATATTCATTTCATATTTAAATAAGATCTTGGCTGTTGTTTTCATTAGCTGGCAAGTTCCGAATGCAATCAGCCCGTTTCATCCTTACTTCACGTCCCAACAACTAAACCTGACACATCGTGCCAAGTCCCCAGCAGCTAGAATTCAGGCTAAAATACCTCCTCATCCCCAAAAGGCTGTTCTAAATCCCTCATCATTTTCACCTGCTTTACTCCCCTCTATTTACTGGCAAACAGCATCTACTCAAGGTCTCTGGGGACCATTGCTTCCCCAGTGTGATACAGATGCCCAGACCCCACTGAGGCCAATACTTGGGTTGAGCTGCCTACAGAAGTAACCCAATCCCAGGTAGCTTTCTGAGTCTTGCTCATTAGATTCAGTCTACAAAATATTTGGGAATATGAATATGTAATATTAATAATACATGTGTGCAAAACACTGGAGCCAACAGCAATGCCATGGAAGGAAAACCACATAAAACCAGTGGCATTTCTCCTAACTGACATGCGATGGTTTTGCATTTCAGATGACATCATGAGTGCTTTCTTTCCATCGGCATAAAATGGCAAAACAAGATGGAGTCACATGGTTGTTTTCCCAAGAATTCACAAAAAGGAGGATAAATCACCCTAAACACGTTGTGTCTCTGCAAAGCAACTGATGTTTCTGCTCCAGCATTTGCAAGCAAGACCCAGGCAGGCTCGCCTCCATGCCCAGACCTTGGCTTGGTTGGATACCCCAAGTTTCCTCCACCTTTCCCATAGGCCACAGCTGCTGCTCTTCCTGAACAAGGATTTCACCCTTTCCAAGGATGCAGCACAAACTATATGAAGGCCAGGACCTCATTACATATTTAGATACTCAGTTCCCATCTGAAAAGAGATCTGGTGCCTTCAGAGGGTTGGAAAAACATCTATGGAGAGGAGGTCTTTCCTGCAGCTCTGAACTAGACTTTATCAGTTACAACCCTAGTTCTGGCTCAAAAAAGGTTGGAATCATTTTCTAAATCCCTATTCACAGACAAGATGATCACAGGGTCCACAAGTGGCTGGTGTGAAAGGTGCCACCTTCAGCCACCCCATCCCTAAACTAAACCCGGGTAGAGAGACACAGAGGACAGCACAGAGCACTGGTGGGGTCCGTCCAGCTTCCCTTTCCAGCCCAGGGAATGCAGAGGGCAAAAGCAATGTTAGGAAGTGAGGAAAAGTTTCCCCTACACACTGACTCCATTCCTTGGGCAGTTATTGAGCTGCCTTTTGCTGTTTCCAACAGATGGGCCAATGGCCTGAAATCCTCAGCCAGCTTTTGTTTCTTTCAAGGATGTAAGAAACAAAACCCCATGCAGAAATGGTGCTGCTTCCCTCAGAATGTGCACAGATCACCCAAATCTGCTCTAAATTCCAGCCCAAAGGAGAATTACATTGGATTTACTGGGTGGTGCGTGTGCTTTTTGGTTGCTTTTATTATCAGATTTGAATCTAACCAACTGCCTCCAAAGACAAAGGCTGCAGCACAGCATTCAGGGGTGGTAGTGTTCAGCTTCATTATAGCTCTGTTTTCCCATTCGCACTCCCTGCATTTAAGGCTTCCTATGGAAAACCTCCACCTTTTCCCTGACATTCAGAAGACCTTAGCTCCTTTAATTGTCTTGGGTTACGGGAATATATGAAGCAATTCCCGTAAAGGAAGAGGGAAACTGAAAGAGACACCCTCCACTTGCCATTGATACCGACCGGATTGCTCCTCCTGACAGTGTTATCTCATGCACTTGCAATAAGAATGACAAACTTATTTGGACCATAGAATGGTGTACAGGCAGTTTGTGGGCTGCACACAGCGCTCACCCGCAATAAACCACTTCTATTCCTTGACTGCCTCGAGACAGACATGATCAGCTGAAGACGAAAGAAAGAATCCTGGCTATTTCTTGCTCCTTAGGGCAGTAACTACCCAGAACAAGACAATTATCATCCCCATTTACTTGAATTAATGGTGAGAAACCAAAACATACCCACACAGATACTAAATATTAACCCTGAGGAAGGGCAATATCCCAAAGATCCCAGCAGGGAGGTGCAGAATGTGGTATGTTACAAGACAGAAATGGAAGCCCAGTGAGTACAGCTCAATCTGAGCCATCACATCCCCATTTAACATGGTTGCACCTACCCAGGCATTGACCACCATGTCACACAAGACATTCCGGTAAAGAATATGATACCGCAAATGCAGTTCTATGAATTATCCTGTAAAATAGCAGATTGTCTCTCACATGTTAATACTAAAGAAAGAAGAAAATCAAGAACCAGGCTCTATATTAACAACGGCAGGGGGGGTTTATTCTTCTCTGTGTCTTTCAAGTATGACAAGGTGACCGGGTCAGGAAGGAACACCTCCAGGCAGGTGGGAGAACCTTCTTTCTATTCAGAAGAGGTCCTCCACCTGGGTCGGAGCAATCCCAGGCACAGCTCCAGGATGGGCAGAGAAGAGATTCAGAGCAGCCCTGCAGAGAAGGACTTGGGGGTGTTGGTTGATGAAAAAATGAACATGAGCCGGCTGCAGTGTGCGCTCGCAGCCCAGAAACCAACCGTATCCTGGGCTGCATCCAAAGGAGCGTGACCAGCAGGTCGAGGGAGGTGATCCTGCCCCTCTACTCTGCTCTCCTGAGACCTCACTTGGAGTACTGTGTGCAGTTCTGGTGTCCTCAACATAAAAAGGACATGGAACTGTTGGAACAAGTCCAGAGGAGGGCCACAGGGATGATCAGGGGACTGGAGCACCTCCCGTATGAAGATAGGGTGAGAAAGTTGGGACTGTTCAGCCTGGAGAAGAGAAGGCTGTGTGGAGACCTCATAGCAGCCTTCCAGTATCTGAAGGGGGCCTATAGGGATGCTGGGGAGGGACTCTTCATGAGGGACTGTAGTGATAGGACAAGGGGTAACGGGTTCAAACAAACAGGGGAAGTTTAGATTGGATATGAGGAAGAAGTTCTTTACTGTAAGGGTGGTGAGGCACTGGAATGGGTTGCCCAGGGAAGTTGTGAATGCTCCATTGCTGGTGGTGTTCAAGGCCAGGTTGGACAGTCTTGGGTGACATGGTTTAGTGGGAGGTGTCCCTGCCCAAGGCAGGGGGGTTGGAACTGAATGATCTTAAGGTTCTTTCCAGCCCTGACTATTCTATGATTCTAAGAGAAGATTCTCACAGGTCTGAGGTTTACACCTGCAGATTTACAGCACGAGAACACAAACATAAAAGCCCTGAAGCAATTCACAAAGTGGTAATCCTGATCCTTTTCCACCTAATGACTGTTTACTACACAGGCCTTTTCAATGCCTGGCAGCTCTCCAGATCTTGTGCTTTTGCTTTCTCCTACACATGGCTCTCAACAGCCATCTTGGGTGAAGAACCTCTGGAGGAGGAAGAAAACTCTCTTCATCTTTCCAGGCTCTAAAAGCTTTGTTTCCTAAGGGAAATCCTGAGCACTGGTTCACTGTCAAGGCAAAAATACAATCCTAAAGCTTTGAAAGCATTGCCATGTAAAACTACAGAGAAGGAAGGGAAAAAAGGGAAGAAATAAAAGCACAAGGAGGGTTTTAACTGAAAAGACCAGGTTGGTCCAGCACCGCTTTGTGGCAAGAAGAATGGGAGCAGGAAGACAGACATGGCACCAGATGCTGAGGGCATCTGCAGCTCCCAGAGATAACATGAAATACAGAATAACTTTCACATGGCTGGCTTGAAAATGTAGTGTGTGTAAGGTTTCAGAGATTCTGTTATGATTTGGAACTTGAAACAATGCTAAAAAGCAGTGCAATTCCATAGAATCATATAAAGGTTTGGGTTAAAGGGACCTTAAAGCTCCTCCAGCTCCAACCCCTGCCACACGTGGGGACACCTTCCATAGAGCAGCTTGCTCCAAGCCCCTGTGTCCAACCTGGCCTTGAACACTGCCAGGGATGGGGCAGCCACAGCTTCTCTGGGCACCCTGTGCCAGCGCCTCAGCACCCTCCCAGGGAACAGCTTCTGCCTAAGAGCTCATCTCAGTCTCCCCTCTGGCAGGTTAAAGCCATTCCCCTTGGCCTGTCCCTACACCCCTTGTCCAAAGCCCCTCTCCTTCCCCAGCAAACCTGAATGCCTGCAAGCAGCAAGCACAGAAATACAAGGTGTTGTAGTAACACCGGCAATGGTTACCCACATGAGGTGTAGTTTGCTCAATGCACTGCAACCCTGAACAAGCCAGAGCCGCTCTCATTAACAACACATCACCTAAACCACTCCAAGATCCACAAGTGGACAAAATCCCTCCTCCCAGTGCTCTCTTTCTCCAGGTATCATGGAAAAAGTGATTCCTGAACTCCCAGGCTCGAGGGAGGATGGCAGCTGGTGCAGGAATAAAGCAAAACCACGACTAACCCAATGCACCACAATCAATATTCCCAATTAAACCAGGCATGCCCATATTCAAATCAGGTCAACAGTAATTAAAGCATCTGTATTTGGAACAGGAAGACCAGAGAACCTGTGGATCAGTACATTTCTCAAAGAGAATATCCTAATGGGAGTGTTTTTGAGTGTGCAATGCTCTAGTACGAGGCTTTAGTAAAACCTCAGGATTATGCTATGCTGGCTTTCTGGTTATACTCTTCATGAAAACCCATGAGCTGGGAAGCCAGCAAGAGGTTAGACCAGACCTATGGCTTACTTATCCCTTTCTCTTCCCAGGATCCTCCTGTGTGTTCCTACCTGTACAACACTTGGTGTTACGGGCGGATGGAATGAAGCATTGAAGATGGAATTTCATATGAAACATCTCTGTTGGTGACAGCATTGATATCAACGCAGCACACAGAAAGAAGCCTCGGAATTTCACCAGCGACAGCAAAACCTGCCCCCTCCATTTCTAGAACGATCTGCCTGGTTGACTCCATCTTAACACGGTGATTCAGCCATTTCATTCCTGAATGACTGGAGTTTGCTTTCCCTTCGGCACAGCGCTGCACAGCAGGCTCGGCTGTCTCGAGAGCAGGAATCTCTCTGCATAAAGCTCATGTGATGGTGAAAGAAGAGATAAATAAAGATTAAGTGAGGTGGTGAGAGGGGGAGAGCAGAAATGGGGCTGAAGAAGTAAAAATACAGCTTTTTTTAGCTTATTCCTGGTGCCTTTTTCCTAACAGGCATCTCAGGAAAAGCTCTGCAAGCTGCCTCCCTTGAGAGGGTACTGATGGATACAGGCTGTATCTCTGCTGCCTTTAATAACAGCCCCAGAGAGCAAACCTGGCTCGCAAGCTGTAGGAGTGGGGGCACACCCCAGAGCAGCACTGGCTGTGCAGACACGTGCAGGCAATGCAGACATGGTGCTGGAGCCAGGGTGCAGAGCTGAGCGCTGCCAACACAACCTGCCCATCACACTCCCACCCCGAGCATCCCTGCTGCAGGCTCAGCCCGCCCTACCAGGGCTGCAGGCAGCAGGCACAAGGTGCCGGGGGCTCACAAGGTCACTGTTCTCTGCCTGAAACGGGCAGAAGGTGGAGGCAGGTTTCAAGTCATCAGCCAGTGCCAGAGCACAGGATACATGGGACCACACGTTAATGCCCACAGCACACAGAGCTAGTGTTGCATGAATTGGAGCTTCCTTCACTCAAAGTGGAGTTGCCAGTAGAGTAACACTTACATAGAACCATAGAATAGAATCATGGAATGGTTTGGGTTGGAAGGGACCTTAAAGCTCCTCCAGCTCCAACCCCTGCCACGCGCAGGGACACCTTCCATAGAGCAGCTTGCTCCAAGCCCCTGTGTCCAACCTGGCCTTCAACACTGCCAGGGATGGGGCAGCCACAGCTTCTCTGGGCACCCTGTGCCAGCGCCTCAGCACCCTCCCAGGGAACAGCTTCTGCCTTATATCTAACCTGGACTTCCCCTGTTTCAGTTTGAACCCATCACCCCTTGTCCTATCACTACAGTCCCTAATGAACAGTCTCTCTCCAGCATCCCTGTAGGCCCCCTTCAGACACTGGAAGACTGCTGGTGAGATGTCACTGCATCAATCTGGTTTTGGAACGATGTCCAAAGAAAAGGTTACCTTCAAATCCTACTGCAATGCTACTCCTTTTGCTCCCTCAGCACTCAGAAGGGAGGTACAGCTCCCACAGACCAGCAAAATGAAGTGAAACACTCAGTTCCCTCCATTGTTCATTTCTGACATTCCACAAAACTAACGCAACTTCCAGGCAAACAGAATGGAGCCTTCTACAGGGTAGCAGTGGATCCATGGAAAAGAAGCTCTAGGCAATAGGTGGATCTACACTACTCATTTTGGTGCTTGTTTCCCTGCAAATGCCTCAAACACAGTCCCTTCATTCAGATAGTCCACATTCATCCTGTACTCGGGAACTGCTTTAAAGGTGCTGGGGCTGTATGAACACTATGGAACATGACAAATAAGTATTTGTGCTGACGTCCACACTCCTGTTTTCCAAAGTCATTACAAAACCAGCATGAAAACCTTGTTTGTTACCTGAGTTACAAACATCAAGAGAGAAACATGGCAATTTAATCCAGCCAGAGCAGACTGCGGGACAGCCCCAAACAAGCCATATTTGACACAGATAGATTAGACAGATGGTAAAGCACGGTATAAAGGGGATTTGTGCTTGCTTGACTTTGACATGGCTGAATTACTTATTAATTGCAGATGCAGTAGAGTTGTGCTGGCTATTGTACAAAGATATAATGCCCGTCAAAGCCTCATACCAGTCAACATCATCAGACGTGCTATAGAGCAAAACAGGGAGTGTTTTGCAGTGTAATTCTGCTGCTATTCAGAGCCTGACATGATGTATTTCAATATAAAAAGGATACAAGCAGCATAAATACTGCTCCAGAATCCTTCTGCACCCTGCAAATCAATGCAAGAACAGGGAAATTAAATGCAAAAAGAATAGAAATCCTGATTTACAATAAAACCCCTGAATTCCTGCAGGCGCTGAAAGCCTCCAAGGTCCAAACGAAGGCACTGACCATCTGCCTGCAGCACCAGTGGCTGCTGTCAGTTCCCCTTGGGACCCTGGCGAAGCGCAAGATTAAAGATGTTATTGCAGGGAATATAGGAGGGGGTGAAACACAAAATCACCATCACATTTCTGCGGCTGATCCAACCCGAAGTTAACTCTGGAGCCCATACATGTGGCAATAACAAACCCTGGGCATAGACACTGATTTAAACCGGCCCGCTTCCCCTGGAGCTCATTGTACCTTAGGATAAGTGTTTTGGCACCTACTCTAAACACCACACTCAGCATCCGTGCAGCTCCCCGGCCTTAAGCACACTCATAGCTGGGTGGATGTGTTGGATTCAATGTCAAATGACAGCAGTGGATGCAGCAAACCGAGGCATTGCTCCAAAACTGGCCAAACCCAGCACAAAGCAGTGCCTGGGTGTGGGTTACAGAGCAGGAGGGGAATGTGGAGAGCAGGAAATGACACAGAGCCTCAGACATTCCCTATGGAGCAGCTATCACCTTACCTCTGAGATGTACCCCGCTAGATAATGTCATGGGACAAAAATGACTCCTTAAAGCCTCCTCCCAGAGCCAAAGGAGGAAAGGATGATATCATCCTCTGCTCCAATGGCATAAGGTCCAAGCTCTTACATACAGGTGTCAGTCCAGAGTAACCCAAATAGAGGAGTTATTAGCTAGAAAACAAGTCACCATCAACTGTCCAAATGAGAGTTAATTGTGTAGAGGAGTAACTAAACGAGGTAACAGACCATGGGTTTGTAGAAATGGACGCTCAGGTTTTCCTTTTACCTCTCTTTTAACCCTTCTATGCTGTTTTTTTGCCATGGAATGCTAGGAAACTCCAATGTCCAGTTGGATCTCGTTAAGAGGAGGCACAACTGCTGTGAACTGGCAGGAGTACACCCAAGAGCATCTTGGGGAGACGGTGGTAACTGCACAGTGAGCAGGAACAACAGATTAACCAACTGTTTCACTGGGGAGTTAAAAATTAGCCTCATCATTGTCCCTTTAGCAGCAGAACTAACAGCAAGTATCAAAAGGAATGCTTCCACCCTCCAAAGTAACAGTGTCATTCTCTATACGCCTCATTTGAGACGTAACAGACAGCACTGAGAGTGAAATCCAGAAAAACCTTCTTCACCTGCACCACAATGCCAGAAGCTCAATTTTTACAATTGTTAGGAACTAACAACACCCATCAACATGAATTGGGTCTTGGATGCCCCAAGCCCCAGGCAAAACTGACACCTTTCTCCTTCCATCAGCCTTAGCAGCACCATTCGCAGCTGCGGTGTCTCTAGGATGGGGTTTTGGGACTCCTCACCCTGCTGAGGCTTTCTGGAGCAGGCAGAAGGGGGTTTTCACCTTCTCCACAAGTCCAGGTAAGACCACAAAGACTTTAACTAACAAAACCCAGCAAAAACCGGGGACATCTGGGGAGCGCTGCAGGAATTCCAGCTGGGATCGCCTGCTCCTCCTGCAGATTATCTTTCAGCAAGATGAGCGCAGCTCCCTCTCCATCCTCCCACTTGAATCTGCTATTCATCTCATCAAAGGTGGCTTATGAGGATGCTTACGACAAGGGATCTGTAATTTAACCCTATGGAGAACAACAGCCAGAAACCTAAACAACGGTTTTTCCCCCCTAGAAAATGCATCAGCGTTTTCAGTCACATCAGTTTCCACTCTCCTCACCTTGACAAAGCTGCTCTTCGTTTGAAGCTCCCTGAAAAAGCCAGATTTGGTGCAGTCATAAGTTACGTAGAGTGAAAGCCACTGTTTCCACCCCTGAAGTACATCTCTCCCAGTCTGGCAACCCCCAGCTTGCCTCAGGTGTTCAGGCTGCACAGAACCAGTCTTGCACAAACTGGACCTTCCTTTACTCAAAGAAGAGCTGCCACTATGAGCAACACTCACATGGAAGCATAGAATAGAATCATGGAATGGTTTGGGCTGGAAGGGACCTTAAAGCTCATCCAGTTCCATTCCCTGCCATGGGCAGGGACACCTCCTGCTAGAGCAGCTTGCTCCAAGCCCCGTCCAGCCTGGCCTTGAGCACTGCTGGAGATGGGGCAGCCACAGCTTCCTTGCCCCAATTTTAGCAATCTTTTAGCAATCTTCCAATATGATGTTTTACTAATACTTGTAATTTTAGAGAACAAGTGAGGCAATTTGGGATGGCAAAGTGCTCCAGCACAGTGACCTTCACAAGATCATTTCAAGGCAGCCATGTAGATTGCAGTAACTCAGAAAACCAGCTTTAGAAGCCAGGGCAGAGCCAAGCAGGACTGAAGAGGCCAGGCAGGGCCCTTGTGTCAAATATGGTGTCCTCTCCAAGATGGATAATGGTCCTGCTTGTATGTCTCTGCAGAGCAAGGCTAAGGTCCATGCAGAGCCCTTTGGGAGCAGAACACACGCAGCTCAACCACTTATTTACTGAGGCTGCTTTCTCACTAGGATAGAATCACTGCTCAGCACAGAAGAAACAAGACCCAATCCTAAAATAACCCTCCCGAGATCCGATTCACGTTGCTAAACAATCAGCTCTTGCCAGTGACAAGTGAGCACTGAAGCCGGGGCCCCTTCAGCTATTTCATGCACTTTTGCTCTTGTATACACCCAAAGTCATTGAAGAAAGCCTCACGACACCACTGCAAGTACTTGGGTAAAGACCACCAGGCTCCCATGGACCACTGCTGGCTTGTAGGGTCCTTGTGCCACCACATCCTTCTTCAAACAGCATCTAGAGATCAAAGTATAACTAAATAAAACCGAATTAGAAGGTTCTGGGGATGTCAAAGAGGGGATGGTGAGGCTGGTACATGGGGGGAGGTATTATCATCTACCACTGACAGAACAGGGAAGTGCCACCACTTATCCATGAAGATGCACTACCTGCAAACATCTACTGATCAGAGCAGACACTGTTCAGCCACCTTCTTCTGCCATCAGAACTAAGGTGTAACACCGAGGAGAAGCAAAATTAACTTTATTCAGAAGGAAACCCTCTGGTTACAGCCTCTGAGCGTGTTTTGCCCAGGTAACACCACCACAATTTAATCTCTTCAGTATGTAACAATGAAAACAATGCACTTATCTACTTGCTCAAGTAAGCACTAAGATGGCATTGAAAGTACAGCAATGGCTTTGTATTTAAAGTGGTTAATAGGACTCGAGTAAAGACATTTCCGTGGTTCTTCACACAGCAGTCTGCCCCCAAATGACCACCATACATTTCACACACACATGTCACCTTCCAAAGACAAAGCTACCAAATTCTCCCTTAATTACTAAAGGAAGGGGAACCACCAACAAACTCATCTCTCTACGTATTTGAGCCAAGAAAGCTCCTTTTAGCATGAATGCAGGGAACAAGTGTAACGTCTGAGGCATCTAACGCGAATCTCATCCAAATAGACATGCTTAAATAATACCAGCTCCACTCACATCCAGAGATAATGCGGTCCAAGAGGAAAATCACTGGCTAATTTAGACCCAAACAGCAACCAGAGGTCACTACAAACCAGGACCACGCTGTGTGGGCTGATGTATCACCAGCCATGACATCCTCTCCCCTCCTAACAGGATGGTTTTGTCCTGGTGTTTCACCTGCGACTGGAATTCAGCTTTGGGTTCACTCTGGTTACAATGCAAGTTTGGTGAGAGTGAAGCTGTGATCAGAGAAGCAATGGCTTGATGCCAGCTCAGGTGGGAGAACACAGAAAGCCTTTCCCTTTGTCAGAGCACTTCCTAAAGGTGAGAGCTCCAAAGCCAGCTCCTGGAGCACAGAGGGGGAGCAGTAGCACTGCTGGAGTACTGTGATCCCCTGTGACACAGCCAGACAGACTGACGACGCAGAGATCTACCATGCCTCTTCACTTACGCCAGCGTCGACAGCATGTTGAGCAATCCACACTGGCATTTCCCTGAAGTAAATCCAGGACAATCCATCATAGCACCTACAATAGTGTCAGAGACCAAATTCATCCCAGTTTTGCCTCACTGGGATCCCTCTGCCTGCGTGTGAGCAGTCTCCATCTGAAGAGCTCCCACCCAGGGAGCAGGGCAGGGGTATTCTGTACCTTGCAGTGCCAGGCTGGCCCCTCTCTGGCTCAGTTTCTGTCTCCAGAAAAGGGCAGTGATGCCTGGAATGCTAGCAAAGCCCTTGGTGAAACACAGCTGGGAACTGCAGAGCTGTGCGCTGCCTCAGGGCTCCAGTCTCACACAGTTTGGGACTGCAGGGAACGATCCTGCTCCAGTCTTCCATTCCAAGATGCTGACCATCCGAGTGCTCTCCCTGCCCACAGAAGCCAAGCTAGAGAACGGAATGGCAAAAGGAACCTCTCTTCACTTTGAACTTCAAAGGCAGTCAGAAGAGCAGTCCTCCCATCACTCACCTGCACCAACAGGATTATAAGGACAAATTAGACTTTCTAGTACAGCAGATGACAATTCAAGCCCTTGTTTGGGCTGACCAGTGTTTGCTGAAAGCCCTTCTGGACTTCATTTCCATGACAAAAGGTGCACTGTTTGGCTCCCTTCCTTCCCTCTTCATGTTATTAAGATGACATTGAAGCCACATGACAAGCACAGGTTTTTGTCCATTAAATATACAGTGGCCATTCCTGTTGGTCCTTTGTTTCACCCTAGAGGAAACTCTCTTTCCCAACACATCTTTTGCTGATGGCAAGTTTAAGGAAATCATTTTGCTGAAATGATGTTTTCTTATTCAATGCTGTATTAACACCACAACATTGAGGAAATACATAAACACTGCCTTTCATTTGTGAATACTTACAACATGTAGGCTGAGGGTATCAGCACTAAGTGCATACACTGCAGCTTGCCAAGCCCTTGATCCTCCCACCCAGCTCAATCACTGGGATCGCACCCACCCTTGGAAGTGGCCTCCCAAAGGTAATTAGTGGCTTGGTACAACATTCAGTCCTCCTCCCATAAACAGGAACCCGCAGCATCCAGAGAGAGGAGCCAGCTCCTCCTCACATCCCTGCCAGGCAGCAGAGGTGCTGCCTGTTGCCCAGCTCAGTGCTATGCACCCATCTGCAAAGCCAGGACCAGTCTGGTCTCGATGAAGCTCCACGGATGCAGTTTCCTATTTTAAATCTGCATTTCCACTCCTGCATTCCCTCTGGTCCATTACTTCATCCACTTGATTTCAGATGCTCTGCACTTTCTTTTGATCCATTTCCTGCTCCTTCCTTTCTCCCACCCACTTGTACTCTCTGTTCAACAACAACAACAGAGATGAAGAAATGGGGGTGAAGAGGCCTCAGCTCAACTCCAACATGTGTCCAGCCCTGGGAGCGACCCTTTCACGTGATGAATGCTTCACTTCCCTGGTAAGAATAACGAAAGAATTTCTCTATTCACTGCTATTCTGAACGTGGTAGAGATGGAGCCCCCCTGCAGTCCTGATCCAGCGCTGGGGCAGCAGCACAAGAGGGAGATGGAGCTGTTGGAGAGAGGCCAGAGGAGGCCATAGAGCTGCTGCGAGGGCGGGAGCAGCTCTGCTCTGGAGCCAGGCTGAGAGAGCTGGGCTGGGGCAGATGGAGAAGAGAAGGCTCCTGAAGGGGAGACCTTAGAGCAGCTCCAGTGCCTAAAGGGGCTGCAGGAAAGCTGGAGAGGGGCTTTGGACAAGGGATGGAGGGACAGGACAAGGGGAATGGCTTTAACCTGCCAGAGGGGAGACTGAGATGAGCTCTTGGGCAGAAGCTGTTCCCTGGGAGGGTGCTGAGGCGCTGGCACAGGGTGCCCAGAGAAGCTGTGGCTGCCCCATCCCTGGCAGTGCTCAAGGCCAGGTTGGACAGAGGGGCTTGGAGCAAGCTGCTCTATGGAAGGTGTCCCTGCCTGTGGCAGGGGTTGGAGCTGGAGGAGCTTTAAGGCCCCTTCCGACCCAAACCTTGATGTGATTCTGTGAATATCTGAATATTGGAACTGTGATAGCAACTGCAGAAGAAATGGCCTGCTTTAAGCAGTGCACTGACTTTATGGATGACTTACAATCATGGTAAGGTGGAAGCAAAGCAGAGACTGACACAGCCAATTCTGTTCACAGGGCTTGCATTTCTCATGGAATTTCGGATTCTGCATGGGAACAGTACTGGGGAGATTTACTGCTGTCTCCAGCAGAAACCACCAAGCACCAAAAGCCTGGAATTAGTGATTATGACAGCTTCTCAACACATCCAGTTGCTATAACCAACCAGGGCTTCCCTCAGGCTCCAGCTAAACACAGGGCCAGAGGCATGCACCATGGTGTGACTCCAGTGGGGACAACGGCTCCCTTCTTCCTCATCCCACAAAAGCCCTTGCCATTAAAAGTAATAAAAAACCCAAACAAAAAGCACAGCGAAGAACAAACCCAACCCAAAACTTCACAGCTAAAATCAGCTACAGGCTGCTCTAAAACTTCCCTCAGCTGCATTTCTCCAGGTTTCTGCTTGGTTGCAAGCATCAAACCTCCTCCCCCTTTTTGTTGATGTCACTGATAGAATGAAGGCTCCAGGCTAAAACCATAACTCAGGAAGAAGCCCTGAAAGTTTTGCTTGGGTGGCTTTCCACCTAGAAAATACAACTTTAAAGCATTCCAACCAATCCCATCCTACTTCCCGGAGGTTCCCATAACGCTGGTTTACATGGCTATCAGGCTGTCAACATCAGGAGCACTTGTTCAAGCCAGAGCAAACAACTGAGTACCAGCAGATGAAGGGTAATTCTTCATTGTCAGAGGGACCTGCGCCCACCAGCAATAAATCACCACCAGAATGGGCTCAGTGCCAGTCATCCAAATAGAAAGGCCACATCATTTCCCCAAACATGTCACTTTTTCTGGGAATGGCTCATCAGACCCTGGATGAGAATCCAAACCCCAGGCCAGACAGACTTGCTCATTGCACTGATACGGTATCAGTCCACACACGTGGGACCCAGCTGTTAACACAATTACTTCATCATAGTATTAGAGAAGAAAACAGGCTGCAGTGAGTTTGGACTCTGAGCCATTGGGCTTTAACCTCTATGACCACATCATTTGAGAGCAGCCCTGACATGTTTCAGATGTAAGAAGTTACCTTGAATAGAATGCTGGTGAGCAGAGGTCTTTTCTTCTGCTGTGACCCCATGGTGGAGGCTCCAAACACCTGCAAAACCAAATGGGACCCTGCTCTAAAGCCCTAGAGCCTCTAAACCCACCCTAACCCCCTGGCTCAGAGCCACCTCAGTCACATCATGTTTCCAGGACAGCTCAGTCACTTCTCAGAGCGGAGCAAAAGGTTTTCCAAGTGATTCTGGGGACCAAATTCCTTAAGCTACAATATTCAAGGACCATGCATCAGCACAAAACACATTAGGATTTAGAAGCAGCAACCCAGTATCCATCTAGCCTCGATTCCTGATACACTCTGAAATCTTGGCTCAAGAACTGTTCTGCCTGGAGAACTAAAGGGAATACTGCAATGTTTTCCTGGCACTCATGTCTGGAAGTAAGCAGATCTGGAAGGGCTAAAGCCATGGTCATTGCCGTCTCAGCACCCACCAATCTTCCACTTGGCACTTCCCAAAGGTGAACTCTGTCCTTCAGGTTGACTTTGGAAAAGAGTTTCAGCACTTGGAAGAGAAGTCCCTGCATTTTCCAGGCAGCACTTAATGGAAGTCAAAAGCAGAATGGGCAGAGTATTAAGAAGAACAGGAATTTATTGCTCCTGATGACAACAAAAATGGGGAGCTCGCTTTAATATAACAACGTAAGAAAGGAAACTATGTACAAAACATTCCAGTCTGCTGCTATATCGAGGCCAATTCAGAGAAAAAGAAGTGGATATTACACCAAAGTTAAACGGTTTTCACTATACGGGTATCATATTCAGGGCGGAAACAAGATTATCACATAGAACACTGGAACAAAACATGAGTTTGCCATTTGCAAGGGCAATTCAACCAAGACCTTTAGGAATGTTCATTGGGACCAGGCTCCATGTTCCAAAACCCCCATGACCAGAGAGTTACAGGCATCACATCATGTCCCTCACCTCACTCAGCAGGTCCTGAGCTCCTCTGCCTAAGCAGACCCACAGACATACGGCTGAGACAGAAACACAATGAGAACTACAACCCCATACAACACACACGCTCCCTCCAGACCTATCAAGTTCATACTGCAAATGCTTCTGACCAGCGTGTGAACCACTGCGAGGCACAAAGCAAATCAAAACATGGTTTGATGTTATGGGAATATTTGCATAGCAGTTAATTATGTGTATTAGAAACCTGGTTTCGGGACAGTTAGCCCCAGGTGCATCACCCATCTCTTTAATCCTTTAATAACATGCTTGGAATGCCATCTGGAAATTCCCCTCTGATAAAGCAGTCTGCATAGTGACCGTGTCTCCACATCCATTACCATCGAGCATTTCAGCCTTCCAAAGCTGCAGCATTTTCATCAGTCCACAAAACAGAACATTAAAAATACATACCAAGTTATTTCTGCCCTTCTTTTATACATTCACGTGCCCCCCATCTCTCTTTAGAGGGTCAACAAATATAATGGCCAATACTAAATATCAGAGAGGAGATGCATTTATATGGATTTATAGGGATTTATTTCTATTTTGTTTATATACATTTATATATATTTATACTGTTGGACTCAATGATCTTAAAGGTCTTCAACCTGGTTGATTCTATGATTATATCAAAATATACACAAAACCTTCAGTAAGTAACATACCAAGTTATTTCTGCCCTTATTTTCACATGCCCTATCTCTCTTTAGAGGGTCAAGCAACATAATGGCCGAGCTACTAAATATCAGAAGGCAGATGCATTTCCATGGATTTTTATGCATTTATTTATATGCATTTATATATATTTATACTGTTGGACTTGATGATCTTAAAGGTCTTTACCAACCTGGTTAATTCTATGATTATATCAAAGTATGCATAAAACCTTCAATAGTAAGGCTGCTATAGGCACCAGCCTAATGGAGTTTGCTGAAAACTCATTTGGGGCCCCCAGTCTCTTCCATGGCTCCTCAGTGTCCTGCCACACTTGTGGAACCAGAAGCTAAAGCTGACAGCAGCTGTATTCCCGTTAAAGCCACACTGGAATAACATGGACACGCTGCTTTGCAAACTGCCCTCAAGGTGAGGCTCATCGCCCCGTGCCAGGAATGTGAGGAACTCTGTGCCTCTGGACTCTCACAGCCCGAGCCACTGCAGCCCAAGTGACTCACATTGTTCTCTGCCCATCAGCAGCAGCTGTAGAAACAGCTCTGAGATGGTTGGCGTGCCCCTGGCCAAGCCGGCGCTCCACCTCCCACTGGCATGGCCATGTGCTCCTCACCTGCTCCGTCGCAGCAAACGGACTCACACGGGAACAGGGAGTTCAGGCTGGGTGTGAGGAAGGAATTCCTTACAATGAGGGTGCTGAAACAGTGGCACAGGTTGCTCAGAGGGGTGGTGGATGCAGCATCCCTGGAGGCATTCCAGGCCAGGCTGGATGTGGTTCTGAGCAACCTGGTTTAGTCAGAGATGTCTCTGCTCATTGCAGGGGGTTGGACTGGATGAGGTTTGGAGGTCCCTTCCAACCCAAACCAGTCTGGGATTCTGTGAACAAGTTGCCCAAAGAAGTTATGAATGTTCCATCGCTGGCGGTGTTCAAGGCCGGGTTGGACAGAGCCTTGGGTGACATGTTTTGGTGGGAGGTGTCCCTGCCCATGGCAGGGGGGTTGGAACTGGATGATCCTAAGGTCCTTTCCAACCCTGACTATTCTATGATTCTATGATTGTATGAAAGAGATTGTTGGGTCCTCACGGTGTTTCTTCTCCACTTGTTCAGGAGAAGATCCTAGTTTAGAGCAATCAAACTTCTGGTTTTACTTCAGCCTACCAGCAATAAATACCTTAACATGCATATCTAGTTCCTCCTGCACCTTTATGGCACATCTAAACACTGATCTTTGTTACATACACTCCAGCAACAGACTCTCACTCAGGATTTACTCCTGATTAGGATTACCCAGACTAAAACCACAGAGAAGATGAGAGCTATGTGCTCCCCATCACTCACACCTGCCTGCAAAGGGGGTATCACCATCCTTCACTCGTAGAGTTATTTACCATTGTTTTGGTGCCTTTTCACAATCCTCAAGGTTCTAACGTGGTTCAGAAATACTAAGCAATATAGAATTATCTCAGATAGGTTCTTCTGCATATTTTTCTATGAAGATGATTCAAAACCTCAAGCCACAGACTGTGATGATGTCTGAGCACAGCTTCACATGCTGGGATGTAGCTGTGTGACTTGCCACAACTGGAGATTCAGAACCTTCATCCTTAAGTGTCACAGAGAAAGGAGAATCCTAATATAGCAATGAGAATAAGCATAGAAGTTCCCTCTTAGCGCAAAAAGAATTCACTTAAGAGTTCCATTACTAGTCCAGGAGATACTATAGATCATTACTACACTATGGGTATTTCAATACTTGCCTAGGAAAAAATAGCTTCAATTCTTTGTAGTATATGTTTAACTCAAAGTCATCTTATTCTTGTTTGTCCAGCATACAAGGGGAATAGATCTCCAAAATAACCCACTTGCCCCATCCTGCAGCTCTTCAGGGCAGTTCAACTTGTTATTAGCCATTATTCACAGAACCCCAGACTGGTTTGTGTTGGAAGGGACCTTAAAGCTCCTCCAGCTCCAACCCCTGCCACGCGCAGGGACACCTTCCATAGAGCAGCTTGCTCCAAGCCCCTGTGTCCAACCTGGCCTTGAACACTGCCAGGGATGGGGCAGCCACAGCTTCTCTTATTCACATCTCTTATGGGAACTGTGCAATTCTGGTCATTTTTCTCCCAATACAGAGATAACCTGAACGGGTGAATTCAAAAGGAAAGCTCAGTGAAACTCAACTGCGTTGTGTTTTCTCATTCTGTTTACCTGAGCTTTGTGCATCACTCCTTGGAGCCAGATCCCGAGCAGCACCAAAGCTACTTTACACACCCCAGCAAGGACAGAAAGCTGCAAAGCTGCTTAATGGGCCGGCTGGGGTCAGGGAATCCCTGTGGCACAGGGCTGGGCTAACTGGTGTGCCACATCCTCTCCAAAACAATCTACGGAGTGTTCCCACTGTGCCCCACTTCATCCTGAGCCTTCCGTCCCCAGCGCACTGCAAAGCAGGATAACAGAAGGCAGCCTTGCTGCTGCTGCACCACAGGCTGAGTGAGTGCACTGCTCACAGAGCAGCTCAGGGACAGCAGCCCAGGGGACATAAAGCTGCTCTTCCCCAAGCACAGGCCATGAGGACCTAGTACCTGTGCCAGGGATTTCAGTTCTGGCACAGGCACGGTGGGAGCGGTACATCCTGTGGTCATCCAGAGCCTCACTGATCCCAGGCTCCCAGCGCAGAGCGGGAGGTGACGGGTGTTTTTCCACAAATGAAGTAATCCCTTTGCCTTTCAAAAAGCACAGCTCATCACTTGTCCTGAGAGCTGCAGCCACGAAAGGTCACACCTACAGGAGCCCAGAACTCCCTAACTTTTCCATCCCTGTCACTGAGCTGCTCATCCGGGTCCCTGCAGCAATGGAAGCTCACGTCCAGGGAACGGTTATTTCAGTCCATGCTTCCCTGCAGCAGATTCCCACAGGGTTAAACACAACCTGGTGCTGACTCAGGATACTGCAGCCCTGCTGGGAAGGACCAGCCACTCTGGCCCCACGCTTCCCTCACACTATCCCATTTAGAAGCTAACTCATCCTCTTTCCGTAAGGAACTAATTCATGCAGCACAGGTTTTAACTTTAAATGGCTTACGGCAGCGGCTAAAGCTGCACAATCAGATTCTTCCATTGACAGATTTGACACAGGAACAAGAACCAAATTTGCTTATTTTTACCCTTAAATGAAACCCTATAGAGACTGCAGTGGTGAAGCACTGCTCATTTTAATATCCAAACACAATGCCTGCATCTAGTGTCCTGTGCCAAGATCCTGTCTCTGGCAACCAGTCCAGGCATGTCCGAGGCTGCTGAACTGATTTATCTCTGCCTTGACACTTCCAGACAGCTTAAGATGAATTTGAAGACACTACTAACCTACAGCAAGATAAGAATCCACCTTGTTCCTCATTCAGATAACCATGAGGATTAGATGAACAGCTTTCCCTAAGCTGGGACTGTGGCGTTTGTGCTTCACTTGCACGGGTTTAACACAGCTTTTTCCTCCTCACCTGCAGCCCTCTCCTGCCTTCAGCTAAAGACTGGAAAGGGACCCAAATGCTCCTGAGATGCAAGCAGGATATATCTTTAAAAAGTAAAAAAATCCCCCCAAACCCTCAGTCAATGATCCATTTTTAGGAAAGAATTTGTGCTAAAATGAGGTAAGTGATAACTTTCCACATCTCCTGTTATCCAGAGGACTATTTTAGGGAGAGTGTGACTGCATTCGCGCTTGTCGCATAGTCCTGCTTCCAATCTCCTGGCAGATCCTCAGCACATTCCAGGATTTAATGCCCAGCGCTAGTTGGGATGCAGTCCCACTTATCTCCCAGACACATTGAGTAAGACTTTCCCACATAAACTGACCCACCCTTTAGGAGCAAGAGGTCACTTGGTACAATCAGCCTTCAAATGAGGAAAAACAATCAGGAAAAGCTCCTCTGGTGCCAAAAACGCAAAGGGAATAAAATACAACAGGCTCCAGTGTTTATCAGAACTTAAAGGCTGCAGGACAGATGCTCAACTGGTGCAAACCAGTGAGCTCCAAAGCCAAGCAGATTCCTTTCTGGTCTCCTTAAAGCACTTGGAATTACAATAAAGAGTAAGTTACTCTGAAAAAGAAAGGTTAAAACCAAGAAGGCAGCAGTTAATCCATTCACCTTGTGAGCACCATGGAACTGTAGAGAATTATTCCCATATGATGTGCAGAAAAAAGGCTACAATAAGATACAACAATAAAGCCAATGTTAAACTAACTAAGCTGTCTCATCACATAGGGACCCTGCATGACTTATGGTGAACTGCAGCTGAAAGCCCATTTTCCCCCCCTACTCATCCATGGATGCCCCATCCCTGGCAGTGTTCAAGGCCAGGTTGGACACAGGGGCTTGGAGCAAGCTGCTCTAGTGGAAGGTGTCCGTGCCTGTGGCAGGGGTTGGAGCTGGAGGAGCTTTGAGGTCCCTTCAACCCAAACCATTCCATGATTCTATCTCTGAGTCAAGCTGACTAAAGGACCATTCACATTTCAAGAGATGTAGATCCCATAGTTTTTGAGAGTTCAGACACCCAAAACCAGTGTATGCTGCTCAGCAACCTGCTTTTTCCATTCCCTGCAAGTGGAAGAGTGGGAAACAAGACTTCCTCACTAGACTGCCACCTAACACAGGGTCTAATAACGGATGCTTTCCTGGAATGATGTACAGTAAAAAGGCCACGATAAGTGGCCTTCCTCCTATGATGAAACACTCACTGACTTCCAGAAGGCAGATTTGGGCCAAAGTACCTTCCAAAAGCACAGAGACCAGTAATTTGCTAGTGAGAGGCAAAACCTGCTTGCTCCAAGCACAGGCTGATCAGCTTCATGCTGCATTCCAGTGTTGCTATAAATGTGTATGCCCCCAGCATACCGGAGCCACAAACTGCCCACCAGTGCAAAGCTCTCCAGCCGCAGGGACTGGCCATGGATCACCCTTAAACGTATTCATTAAATATGTGTTTCCTAAGAGAAAAGTCACTGAAAGCCTTGGGGAAGAAAACCTCCTTATTAGCTTAGCTCCAGACGAAAGGCAACACTTCCAATGTGAGGTGCCCAAACAGAAACCTGTGGGTGTTAAAGTAAATGCATGTACATTAGATTCATTTAGATACAGCAGGCAGCACCTTTTCCCTTGTAAGCCAACAAACCAGAGGAGCTGCCTGCTATAATTAGCTGGAGTATTTGTGGTATCTAGGCACAAAGCAAAATTGATTTCAGGAGTGGAAAAAACAAGGGTTTGGTCATAGCACACAAGCCCCTGGTTTTCTGCAGTTACCACGAATCAACCCCACTGCAAAGCAGTCAGCCAGCACCCACCATGGGTAAGAAACAACACATACTGATGGCTTTCTTGCCCTTACAACCACAAGGCTCCATTTTGTCATGTAAAAATCAGACTCAAAGCAGATATCCCTGCCGTTCCATAACAAGTCAATCAGTAGAACAATAGGATTAACTCAGTAACTTACAAAAACACCAAGATCCAGATCCAGATGGTAAGAAGCCCCTACAAAGACCTTGACCATGTACTTGGGGCTGTAACACGACGGGGGGGCTGAAGCCCACAGTGAAGATTCAAGACTCCCAAAGGTGCCTGTTGGTCCGGCTTGGAAGAAGCTCCAGCCTGGTACCAGATGCATTGATCAGTGGAAACTTTAAACACCAGGGCCAGGCTCCCCAGCGGAGCCTTTGCGTCACCTCGGAGCACCTCCCACCAGCTCACTGCCAAGCCCCGGCCTCCAAAGCCTCCAAGAAAGCCCAAAAGCAGGAAATAAAGCTCCACAAAATGTGGGGGCTGGGGGGGATCCCCCCTGAGCACCCACCTGAAGGCCTGAGCTTTCAGCACAGTCAGTACCTGGGTGCGATGCTTAACAAACCTCCAGTCAAACTTATGAAAACACAGACATAAAGGTCTGTAGAGCCTATGGACCAGGGCCAGAAAGGATCACAACACCCATTCCCATACAAAGATAGGATGAGAAAGTTGGGGCTGTTCAGCCTGGAGAAGAGAAGGCTGCGTGGAGACCTCAGAGCAGCCTTCCAGTATCTGAAGGGGCCCTATAGGGATGCTGGGGAGGGACTGTAGCGATAGGACAAGGGGTAACGGGTTCAAACTTAAAACAGGGGAAGTTTAGATTGGATATAAGGAAGAAATTCTTTACTGTGAGGGTGGTGAGGCACTGGAATGGGTTGCCCAGGGAAGCTGTGAATGCTCCATCGCTGGCGGTGCTCAAGGCAAGGTTGGACAGAGCCTTGGGTGGCATGGTTTAGTGTGAGGTGTCCCCGCCCATGGCAGGGGGGTTGGAACTGCATGATCTTAAGGTCCTTTCCAACCCTGACTATTCTATGATTCTATGATTCAACCACTTTCTACAGTGGTACTGAAGAGATAAAGCATAAACACTTGATTCATTAAGTTGGGGACTATAAGTACATTAACCGACGTGTCACTCTATCACGTGGGCAGTGAAGCAGCACATGAAAGCTTGTGCTGTTTGCTTTAGGTCTGCACATCTTCAGCTCTGATTACATCTTCCACCAGCTAAAATGAGTCCTTATAACTATGTACATGACAACCTATCTCCATAGAACCCATGTGTTGTGTGTAGCCTCCTACAGACCCACCTACTCAGAGGAGGAGTCCCTGCCCAGCCCTGACTTAAGCCCATTCCAGGGATGATTCCACATTCTCACTACTCTGTGGAGTCATGACTAACAAAACAAACCCAACGGTTGCTCCAATACATCTGAGCTGTCACTCAACCCCTATTCCTTTCCTAAAAATAAACACACTCAAACCCCCCTTTACTACTCAACAGCAAGTCCACAGTTTCTCCAGTTAGTTGCAGGAGCATTCTTGTGTCATATTCTCACAACCAAACAGCCTCAAGTGGTATGACTGTAACAGAGAAGGAGAAACGGTTGTCTCTTGTGTACAGCTGTGGATATGTGAACAACACTGGGAGACTAACTCCAGGAACATTGTGTTAGAGCACGTCCAGAGGAGGCCACGGAGCTGCTGCGAGGGCTGCAGCAGCTCTGCTCTGGAGCCAGGCTGAGAGAGCTGGGCTGGGGCAGCCTGGAGAAGAGAAGGCTCCTGAAGGGGAGACCTTAGAGCAGCTCCAGGGCCTAAAGGGGCTGCAGGAAACCTGGAGAGGGGCTTTGGACAAGGGATGGAGGGACAGGCCCAGGGGAATGGCTTTAAGCTGCCAGAGGGGAGACTGAGATGAGCTCTTAGGCAGAAGCTCTTCCCTGGGAGGGTGCTGAGGCGCTGGCACAGGGTGCCCAGAGAAGCTGTGGCTGCCCCATCCCTGCAGTGCTCAAGGCCAGGTTGGACACAGGGGCTTGGAGCAAGCTGCTCTATGGAAGGGGTCCCTGCGCGTGGCAGGGGTTGGAACTGGAGGAGCTTTAAGGTCCCTTCAGAGCAAACCATGGGATTCCTGCCCGTGTTCCACAGATCACAGTGAGTCACTGCTCAGCAGGTGCAACTCCAGGATCTGGCCACTTGTCCCCAAAGAGAACAGCCGGTTTGGAACCCCAGTAAACAGAGAAGCTGCTTAATTGGGAACATTTACCTGTGAACAGTGTCAGAGCAGTGTATTTTTAGGTCGATGAACAGAGGACCACTGGACACCTCTCCCATTCCAGCGGCATGGCTGGCATGACCAGCCAGGCTATTCGTAGCACCTAACACGTGTGTGTGAGCATCTGTTGCCACAACATCTTCACTCCAATGGCCTCTTTTGTTCAGTTCTTGCTGCTCTCTTGATGTGAAAGGTTGCCCAATGAACCAAATCAACCCACCATTGCTTTTCCAAGTTCTAATGCTCAGCACGTTCAATAGATGGTGAAACAAAACTGCCTGCACAACAGCATGAGATTTCTCTGGTGGTAGTGGGGACATGCCAGAGAGATTCCTGGTGTGCTATAAAACATGCAGCTTGGAAAAATACATTGAGAGGTTCATGCAATGTATTATCTAGGGGGTGGGAACTGGATGAGCTTCAAAGCCCTTCCAGCCCCAGCTATTCTGTGACTCTATCATTAAGAAAATAGCAGGAGGGAAGTGAAAAGACATGAAAAAGTGAGAACCTCCTGAAATTTTCTTCATTCCTTTTGAGAAAAACCTTGTAGAGGAGAGAAAGAAAAATGGTAATGGTGCTAAAACACAGCTCAAAGTACTCCTCATTCTTCACCTGTCCTTGGCCATAGGAAGACACATGCAGTCCTCGAACACAAAGATTATGCTTCAGTGTGCATCTTTCCCTAATCCCATACCTTTTACTGCAAGTAGAAATAGCACTTTCTGACACAAACCCACCCTCCCTAGTCATCTGTTTCAAGCAACCACTAAAGCTGGTATAAACTAGACCACCAACTAACAACATAGTTATTTCCATGCACAAGTGGTCTTACTAATGAGAAATACACAGTAAAAAAACTGTGTCTGGGATTAACAATATGTGAGAAAGAAATAAAGCTGAAGAAAACAGAAGAATAAGGTGCCTGCTTAAATATACAGAAGTGATCTCCATCCCTCTGTTAAAGCTGTTAGGTAAGCTGAGATCTACTAGGCACAAGAAAAATTCCTTGCATGTTCTATCTCTGTAGCCCTTTTTTCATTAGAGGAAAGCAAAGCCAGGCAAGGCCCAGCTATAACCGCTGCACCGTTGTATTCGTGTTCATTAGAAAAACAAACTCACAACAGATCATTTTCAGAGTAATAATAAAAATCTGACAAATGAAAACCACATGTGGGGAAAAGAAAAACAGTGGGAAAAGCAGCCTTCAGCGCGGAGCACTGATTGTGCCTCGGTGCCATTTGACGGCGCACACGCGCCAGCTCCGGTGCTTGCTTCGCCAGGAGAGTGTTATTTGGTGGGAACAATCAAACACAGAGTGATTTCTGAGGTGCGAGTGCACTCGAAAGCGAAGGGAGACAACTGGATTTTCACATTTCATAACTCTGGGCCAGATTCCTGCTGGTTTCGCTTGGGAAGGTTGCCATGAACTTGAGCAGAGGTAAGGAGAAAGGTCTAATGCACAGGCAACTCCCAGACTACATCAGCTGGGAATAGGAGCGAGCACAGAGTGTGAGTGCTGTCAGAAAAACCCTGCATGGCTCTATAGCGCTCATACAGAATCATATGTGTTGAAAGGGACCTTAAAGCTCCTCCAGCTCCAGCCCCTGCCACGGGCAGGGACACCTTCCACTAGAGCAGGGTGCTCCAAGCCCCTGTGTCCAACCTGGCCTTGGACACTGCCAAGGATGGGGCAGATTAAAGCCATTCCCCTTGGCCTGTCCCTCCATCCCTTGTCCAAAGCCCCGCTCCAGCTTTCCTGCAGCCCCTTTAGGCACTGGAGCTGCTCTAAGGTCTCCCCTTCAGGAGCCTTCTCTTCTCCATCTGCCCCAGCCCAGCTCTCTCAGCCTGGCTCCAGAGCAGCGCTGCTCCAGCCCTCGCAGCAGCTCCATGGCCACTTCTGGACTCACTCCAATAGTTTCAAGTCCCTCTTGTGCTGTCGCCCCCAGAGCTGGATGCACTATCACGGAGCACTGGCCCAATCTCACCACAAGCCTCCATGGCAGAGTGTGCATAACCACCACAGAAAAGAGCCTCCACTGCTCTGCTTCACAAGCCCCTCACTCAGCTGAGGGTCAGCAAGATCCAAGGGGGTGCTGGCGGTTCCTCATGCTGATGTTGGACCACCCAGCTCCCATCACCTGAGCGCTGTAGTTTGCAAAGGTTTTTCTGGACCCACAAAACGGTGAGCAGGAGGCTGTGGTCAGAGATACCAACCTGCACTGGATTCAGGAGCTGACTCACGCATAATGGGCAGTGATAAACCTCTGGACTGGTTTGTAACCTGTGCCCAGATCAGATGACTAAGGAATTTAGGTGCCTACCGAGATTACTGGCTAGAGAACTTTTGCAGTCTGAGCCTTAAACGTAGAACCACGGAATTGTTTGGGCTGGAAATGACCTTAAAGCTGACCTAGTTCCAACCCCTGGTACGGGCAGGGACCCCTTCACTAGACCAGGTTTTGGGGGGGGAGATGCTTGAAGACATCAGTCCAGTTTGAGCCTTAGACATCTGCATAAATCCATCTTCTCATCTGTGTTCCATGGAATACACCCATGTACTCATCACTCATGACATACAACATTGATTTTACAAATCATCCAACTATAAGTATTAAATCTGGTAACTGACCCACATGAAAACCCAATCCGTAGCCAGGTGACGTAATAGCATGAGCATTACAGGGGTTCGAGTGCTTAGATTTCACGTATGCTGAAGGAAAACCAAAACACCCTTCACGCAGTGGGCTCAGAACACCTCCTGAGGAGGAGCTGAGAGACATGCAGCAGCGTCCTGCTCTCCATGCATGCAGCACGAGCGTTTGGCCCCTCTCTGTTCCACCCCTGTGTGCCGGCAGAGCCAGGGAACGCTGCAGGGATTCCACCAGCTGCAGGATTGGTGCCACCATCGAGATGAAACAGCGTCTGCAATGCTTTTTGCCACGGAACCGCTGCAAGCTCCTATTTCATCCCAAAGCGCTGCATTCTGCTTCAGCAGATCCCCTTTACTGCACTGAACCCGCATTACAGACAGCGCGCGACGGGCTCCAGTGACACAACCTGACCTCTTTTTAACACCGAGTTTGTGCTGCTGCATGAGGTAAATGAATATTCCCTCCCTATGGTATTTATCACCTCTCTAGCGCTGGCGGTGACCCATGAGCGAGCCCACCAGTCCTCCCCACAGCCCTACAAGCCCTGCTCAGTCATGTGGGCATACAACAGCCAGCAAAACACAAGAACACCAGCGGATAACACCAGCTCTTCAGGACCCGCATCGAGCTGCTGTCACCCACCCTTCCCAGCTCTTCACCCCACACCATTTCCATCTCCTCCCACCGAGGATATGCAAGTCCCACTTCCAGCAGAGATTCCCTGCAAAGGCCTGAGGAGCCACAGGCTCCCCCGATGCCTCCGCAGGGCTGATTATCCCTTGGAATAAATGCCTGTCCATAAGCTTCGGCTGGGAGCATTGTTCCCCGCAACGCCTTTCAGCGCGCGGGGCTAGTGCAGAGCGGAGGCTTCCTGAGCTGGCTCGCCAGCTCCATAAGCAGGTTTCATAATATTCCCACCCTGTCAGCGAAGGGTACGGACTGCTCCGGATCGGGAACAGTTGGGTTTATTCCCTATTCCAGTCATCCTGCTTTTAGGGCTGTATATTTACACCTACGGGCGACGTTAGCGCGACCTCGGAACACAGATCACGACTCACCTCCTGCAAACGCGAAAGCGATTCCCCTCACAATTAAGACAGCAAAATTAAGCAGGTAACGCCTCGCCCTAGCGCTGTACCGTCACCCGCAGAGGGGAAGGCTCAGCCTCACACGACGGCTCTCCCAACACGGCTCCAGAGCCATGAGCAAGGGCTCCCCGGCGCTGCTGCAGTCTCACGGCGCCTCGCAGCAGCCTGCCATGTTCTTTGTGTTAACCCAGGCCTGTCCCCGCCCGGCTGCAGGGGCGCGTTACCGACAGAACCCCCCCCCCGAGCGCTGCCCTGCACCGCCGCACGGCCGCCGAACCTCCGGCGGCAGCGGGGGAGAGGCTCCGCGGCCCCGCAGCAGCACTGCGGCGGCTCCGCTCCGCCGCTGCCCGGCGCTGCGCACCACGGCGCAGGACGAGCCCCCGCGCCCCGCCCCAGAGCACCATTGCAATTACCTCCATTCAGGATAATTAAGATAAATACAGCGGTGGCGCGGGGGGGGCTGCGGCCCCGCAGGGGAGCGGTGGGGAGAGATGAGGCGAGGCCGCGCCGCCGCAGGGCGGGGCTGGGCGGCTCCGCGCCCTGACAGCCGGGCCGGGGGCGCAGCCCCGCAGCGGGATGCGGGGTGCAGGCGGGGGAGGCCGCGGGTTCTCCCCGCCCGCCCGGCGCTGCGGAGCGAGGCTGCGGGGCCGCCCGCGGTGCCCGCCTCGCATCAACACACGGAGAAGGGGTATGCGGGGGTCCTCCCGGCTCGCGGCCGCCCCTACCTCAGCGCTGCCCGGACGCGGCTCCCTCAGCTCGGCTGCAGCAGCGGGGAGTGACCGGAGCGCCCGCAGCCCCCGCGGCGCTGCGCTGCGCTGCGCTCCGCCCGCCCGGCCGCGGCGGCTGCGAGGGGCGAGGGGCGGGGACAGCGGCGGGGCTGGGCCCGGCCCGGCCCGGCCCCCCCCGGTCCCTTCTTTCCCCCGCGCAGGCGGCGAGCGGGGTCCCTGCGGCGGAGCGGCGGCGGCGGCGGCCCCGGGCCCCGCAGGTGTCCCCGGCGCGGCCCCGCTTACACCGAGGGGGGCCCTCACCTGGCGCCGCCGCCGCGGCCTGGCCCGGGCGTCACCCCCAGATCGACCCCCTCCGTGCCGCGGCCTCCCCGCGGGCCGCTCCCGGCGCTCCTTCCCGTCTCCTTCGCCTTCCCTCGCGTTTATGCGGTTATTGGGTCCCTCCGGGCTTCACGCTCCTCCTCCTCCGACACCCTCTGCTATCGCACAGACAATGTTGGCTCACCCCCAGCATCCATTTCCTCCAGTGCTGCTCTCCCGCTGCTCTGCCGCTCCTCGTGGAAATCCCATCCCGGGTTTGACTCGCTCCACTGCAGCCGCCCTCTCCTCCTCCGGGCCTGCCACCTTCCTCCGTAAACAGCCCCTCCTGTACCAGTGTAACCCTGGGTCTCGCGCTTCTGCTGCGTTCCTCCTCTCCCTCCCTCCCCAGGCAGGATTGCGCCAGTCTTTACAGACAGAACCGCTGTTACCCACCGGAGATCCTCTCCCCCTTCCTCACGTCCCTCTTCACCCCCCAAATCCAGAGGCGGACATTTCTGCCCCAGCTTTCCTTTGCGAATCCTGGCCCGTCAGTCCCTCCTCCCTGCTGTCCCTAACCTCTCTATGGCAATGCAGCTATGGACAAGTGTTATCCATCTTTTTATGTATAAAACCAACAGAGCACCCTCGTTTTCATTTGCCTCAGCAGTTATCATCCTCTCCTGTCCTGCTTTCCAGCCCCACACTCGCTCCTAACACACGGTTTCACTGCTCTCTGGAGTTCCTCTCCGCTGCTCCTATCTCAGACTTCCTCTTATCTGGCTCCTGCCCCTTCGCACTCAGCTGCTTTGCCAAAGTTTCTGATATCCACTTCCTGGCGTAATCTCTGGAATATTGCTTCATTCCCATCCTGACAGAGTTATCAGCCTGGCTCTTGGTATTTTGTTCTCCTCTGACTCCCAAGACTGCTCCCCTGGAGTCGCCTCCCCAAACTCCCCATTTCCAAATGTCCATGTCCCAGACAGGACACTTAATCTGTCATTCCCTCTGTAATTGCTGTCAGGTGAACTCACCCTATGAAATATGAACGTGTAACACAGGCACTCCGTAACGGTCTCTCTGTGATCTACTTCTCCACTCCAGGCCTATCATCTTACCCAAGTTACAATCTCATTCTGCCCTTGTGGCACCTGGAAAATGGACTGGACTGATAGGACCAGGGGTGATGGCTTCAAACTGAAACAGGGGAGATTTAACTTAGATAGGAGGCGGAAGTTCTTCCCTGTGAGGTGGTGATCTTAAGGTCCCTTCCAATCCAAACCGCTCTGGGATTCTATGCTTCCACATGTACAAGAAAGAGCTCCTACACAGCAGCCAGCACCACCACCCTGCCCATCCGTCACTCAGGTCTCTGGCCCTTGGCTGGACTTGGCACCTTCTTTTTACCCAGGGTGGCCATGTGGGTTCTCATCACCTCACTTCTCAGTTTCAGCCTCATCCCTGTCTTCTTCACAGATGCACCTTGCCTGTCTAATTGCTCCTAATGCTGCTGCACATTTCATTCCCCCAACTGAACAGGAACAAGCCATCCTGTTCTATCTTTCCAGTGGTCTTACTTCTCGGATTGGGCATGAACTGGTAATATGCAATCTCAGCCCTCTCTCTAACTGCCCATATTCAGCATCAGCACCTACCTTCAACTTATCCAGGTTATGAGACAAGTAACCTCATGCTTTCTCACATTCCTAAGTCCCTCAAACTTGGGCAAAGTTCCTCAAGCATTCAGAAAGCCTCTTTAAAATATTCTGCCACCACAAAGCCTACAAGAACCTTGACAAGAGGTTGTCACCTTGACAAAGATGTCACAAATCTTGTCACACTGACAAAGATGATGCCACGTTTGTCCTCTGTGGTGGTTCATATCCAGTTCTTGCCATGCAGGGAAAATAAATCAACTGAGGAGCCACCCTATTCCTCCCCTTACTATTTTCTTGCCTCTCTTGTACCACTAAGCCTTCCCTGCCATGACAAAACCTGATTCAGCAGCAAAGACCAGTTCTCTGCTGGTTCTTGCTTCCATGTAACATCAGTGCTGGTAGGCAAGAGGTAAAAAGAGCATTTATTTCTTTCTTTTTATTACTGTAGCAACAATAATTCCAAGCAAAGCCCTTTGTAACCATTGCTGTAGCAAAGGGCAAATCAACCATTTAAATCCCCTTCAAAAGTTACACACAGAGAAAAGAAAACTAAATTAAAACCCTTTCCCAGCTTTCCTGAACAGCCCCAAGACGCTGGTACCCACATTAGCTGGAATATCTGCAGGACTAAGGCTGCTCCTGGTCACTAAGTCTGGCCCAAATCACATGGAAAGTCCTACCGAGTTTCTTTATTATGTGCACTATGCGTTAAAGTACTTTATAAAACAACTTCTATGAGCCCAGTAGAGTTTTGCTCTTAGAGAAAGCTGAATAATTTGGCTGTGAACAATAAAACCTAGTAAGTGCCTAAGTACATGCACCACATTTAGGCTTCAAGTTTTGATCCAACACAAACGTTGCTCTTATTTTAGCCATGAGTAACAGGAATTCAGAGAAATTAATGATGTATGTGTATGTATATACATATAAATACAAATATATATTTATATATTATTATATATATTTATATACTATTCTATGATTCTGTGATTCTATAATATATAAATAGAAAAAATCAGATGCTAGGATATTAAGAAACATTGGGGGGGGGGGGGGGGGGAAAATCATCCTTCACTCAACTATTAACATCTCCCAAGCAAGTAGGCAGTGAAAGATTGTAATAGATGGGAATGAGCAAGAGCATCCAGAGTATTTTAAGACCCTTTCTGTCTGTCTGAGCCCACATAGCTCCAAGATGGGTGGGCCATGGATTATCATGGAAATAACTGGGTAGGAATGATGCCTGGAGAAGTGAGAACCAGAATCACAGGGACACTGAGGGGTGCAACCAGTTATCCCAGTACTGACAGCCAGTTTTGTCTTCTTAAAGAGCCACATTTCATAAAGAATGGGGCAGGTACCAGTGTTTTGCTGCTGGTGGTTCAGACCACCACCTCCAGGGTTCACAGAGAGGGGGCTATTGCCAGTAAAGAAATTACTGTTAATACTTGTTAGTATTTGCAGTGTGAACCTTCAACTCACAGAGTTAGAAAGCCCAAAACTACAACTTTGTGACACTCAAGCTGGGAACACTTGCAAGTTAAAACACCAGCAAGTATACCAGGTTAGACTAACAGATTGTTGGCACTGGTGGCCACATTCCCACTCCTTTAATCCAACTGAAAGGGGCAGAGTGAATGGCCACATTTGAAACTGCTGTTAAATGAAGTGGAAAGGGTCAGCAAAGCAACATTGGGTGAAGTCACTGCCCTTCTGCCCCTTACTTTGTAGTCAGCTTTGCCTTGGCAACCCAAGGGGGTTTTCTCTCATACATTTTGTCCATGCAGCAATGAATTCCTTACATTTGGAGAAATATTCAATCTATTCTTCTTTTGAAAATCTCCTAAGCCACTGTGCTCAGTAATATTGCCTGGTCCTCATCCATAGGTACACATCCATATGTTGGCCAGGTCGGACAGGGCTTGGAGCAACCTGCTCTAATGGAAGGTGTCCCTGCCCATAGCAGAGAACTGGAACTGGATGAGCTTTAAGGTCCCTTCCAACCCAAATCATTCTGTGATTCCATGGGTATTAACACCGTCACCAAAAGGAAAACACTGTGTAGGTGTGCAAAGGTAAATACATTCCAAAATCTCCAAAACGCCATTTAAAATTGTACTTTAAATAACCTAATGCATTGCTCAAAACAAAATGGAAGAATTCAGTGTGGAGTTTTACTCTCTTCAGGATCGAGGGCATTTCAGTTGTCTTTATGTGATCTGAAGTTGCAAGAGAGTATTTCCAAATAGAAGCAGAACAGCATCTCTAGATTAGAAATTCAGTGTCACAATTGTTAAGGCAGTATTAAAACCGGAAAATCCTATTTAAGGATGGTGGCGATTTCCAAATGCCAGAAGAAATGCCCACAAAGAAGTTCAAGCTGCACTAAAGAACTTCCCAGCTGTAGCACACTGAACTGGGAAAGCAGCCTGCTATCAGCAGGTTCCAGTTGCGCAGGTTTCAGTATGACTGGGATGAGAGACATGTTCCTCCCACCAGACACACCTTCCTCCACCCGGAATGCTGCGTTTTAGACACCCTGTGAGGCTCAAAGGCACAAATCTAGACCAGTGCTTTCTCTCACAGCAGGCTTGGCCAAGATCTTGAGAGGAAAATCAAAGATGGGCAATAATCTGCCTAAAGGAAAAGCTCTCAGCTTCCTCACCGTGTGTCTGGACGCTCGATGGTTTCTCTATCACAGACATTTCTTCTTCACATAACTCTATTCCTTCCCATCACACCAGAACACCCAGCTCTGTGTACCTTCAACACCACCTTGTAGCAATGCATTCCCTGTGGTCTATTCACAACTGTATTTCTGTTTGCCAACAGTCGCTGCAAAGAGAAACCCATTAGACTCACCCCTTGTTTCCCCTTCTCCCTACAAGCAGCCCACGGTGATGAGCCCAGAATCCTGCATCAGGAAATGAACATGCTTCCAGGGTATCTCTCTCCAGCCACTGTACTTTATACTAACCTACCATAGGTATGAAGGCGGGGTGTGACAGAGACAGGTTTTCTGCTGGTAGGAAACAGCAGGAGCACGGAGACCCTGAGCAGCTCTACTCTCAGGTAATGTATCAGAGGCCTGGGAATACTCTCACTGAGTATTAACCTAAATAGAATCAGAGAATAGTTAGGGTTGGAAAGGACCTTAAGATCATACAGTTCCAACCCCCCTGCCATGGACAGGGACACCTCACACTAAACCATGTCACCCAAGGCTATGTCCAACCTGGCCTTGAACACCGCCAGCGAGGGAGCATTCACAACTCCCCTGGGCAACCCATTCCAGTGCCTCACCACCCTTACAGGAAAGAATTTCTTCCTCGTATCCAATCTAAACTTCCCCTGTTCAAGTTTGAACCCGTTACCCCTTGTCCTATCACTACAGTCCCTAATGAAGAGTCCCTCCCCAGCACCCTCTTACTGTAAAGTCCTATTTCTCTCCATTAACCTCAAATGCTCCCTGAACACCTCTAGTGCTTTGCTGCCCCATCCCCACAGCGTTTGTTCTTACCTGTGTTCTCCATCAGCTCCCATGAGCTTAGGACCTATTTCTCCAGCACACCAAACCCAGAGAAATCACTGAAGCAGAGGGCACTTACCTTGGCCTCAGCCGGCTGCTGTCTCCTTCCCACGCCACCAGCACCAGCGGTGGAAGTGCTGACAGGAAAGATGGGTTTCCTGCTCCCCATGCCAACATCACGGCAACCTTCAGCGTGCGGGAGGAGCCCTGGCAAGAGTCCTGCTGCTGAGGGACAGGAAGCATCAGTGAGAGCTGGCAGAGGCACAGGGCCCGTGTACCACAACATCCCCTGCAGACATCTCCATTGTGTTCAAGGCAGTATATTAACAAAGCAAATCAGTGTCTTGGGACCTGCTTGCATGTCCTGCAGGCTCCGTGTGAAAGAAACCCCATCTGCAGCCGCAGACAGAGGTATGCCCAAAGCTGTGCAGGCTGACACAAGGTAGCTTTTACCTTGGCTGGCTCCTACACCCCTGAAGAGCTCAGACACAGGGGAGGCTGCACAAAACCGCCCTGCAAAGTGGGAAACACTCGTGTCACACGCTGAGCTGTGCGCCCTGGTGCCAGCACTCAGCCAGCAAACCCCTCTCTGTTGCCGAGCTGCACACGCAAGCTGGAGATGAGCGTGGTTGCAGACATGTACCTAAAAAGAAATAGGGAGGCAAGGTGACCAAAACCCTCAGCGCTCATCTGCCCTAGGAAAAGCTGCAGGATTCTCTTTGCAAGCTTTCCCCCTTGGTGCCGCGCTGTTCTCTCGCCTCTTTCCTTGCGCCTCCCCAGAATTTTACTGCTCTGTTTCTTCGAACGTTGCGTTTAAAAAATGCACATTAGCAGTTTGTGCAGTTTGGGAAGGTCGCACCGGAGCAGCGCCTCCATTCAGCCGTTGGAGGGGTAACAATGTCTCCGGTTTTGACACACAAATTTGGATTTTGGTCTTAAAAAGTAACAAGAAATACCACGCGTCGAAAGACAAAAAGTGGCAGAAGAAACCAACCCTGACCTGTGGCAGAAAAGATGCATCTCTGGGAGAGATACAGGAGGGAGTAGAAAGGGAACTTCAGTGACCCCGACTCAGTCATCTTTGCCAAGTCAAATACAAAAGGGAAAAGCAAAGGTGAAATTCTTAGCTCCTCTTCCAGATTTCATTCACTTTTGTGGCAATCTGCTTAGCTTTCTTAAGGAACCTGAAGCTGGGTAAAGGTCAGGTTAAGTCACCAGCACATACTCCAAACCCCATTAGCACAAATAGGTTAGAAAAGGTAACGCATGTGGAACAATGATAGTGTTCCGTTTTAATTGTTGAGGCCATGATGCCTTGTTCATGCAGCTGGACCATTTTGCCTGTACAGGGATGTGGCAGACACCAGTGAACCTCATCCAGACACAGCCTCCTCTCCTGCTTTAATTCCAGTACCATGAGATGGATGAAATGATTCTCAGAGAGGCACACGAACAAGAAACAGGCTGCTCTAATGTCCAAACCTTCAGCCTGAGCTTAGAATCATCAAGTCCCAGCCTGGTTTGGGCTGGAAGGGACCTTAAAGCTCCTCCAGCTCCAACCCCTGCCACGGGCAGGGACACCTTCCATAGAGCAGCTTGCTCCAAGCCCCTGTGTCCAACCTGGCCTTGAACACTGCCAGGGATGGGGCAGCCACAGCTTCTCTGGGCACCCTGTGCCAGTGCCTTATGAAACAAATTGTTCCCAGTCTCCAGTCTAAACCTCCCCTGGTGCAGCCTGAGGCCACTTCCTCTTGTCCTGCCGCTTGTTCCTTGGGAGAAGAGACTTCTTATGAATTACACTTTCGACTGATTTTTCCTTATGTAAAAGCTGTTTGGATCTTGAATTCAAGCACATAGGGGTGAGCTTCAAAAAGCTCTTAAGAAGCACCACAACAGTAGGGGGGAAGTGGTGCTTTGCAGAAAACTGCTGCTCTAGAATGAGGAGCAAGAATGTATGAAATACCAGCCCCGGTACTTGGGATTTCATGCAGTCACTATTTATAGGGTGGTCACAGAAGCAAGCTCCAGACTTGGTTTATAAATAGACGAGCTTCCATTTCCCTTCCATGCCAGCATTCTCCAAACTGCAGTTTCATGCTTCCCTTGTTGTTGTGATGAATGTTGCTGATGGTTCATGGACATCTGGCAGGGCATTGGTAGAGTGGTGATAAAATGGTATTCAACAACAGATTCACCTTCCAACTGCTGCCGGTACTGCAGTGCTAGGACAAGGGGTAATGGGTTCACACTGAAACAGGGGAAGTTCATGTTGAAGATAAGGAAGAAGCTCTTCCCTGTGAGGGTGCTGAGGCGCTGGCACAGGGTGCCCAGAGAAGCTGTGGCTGCCCCATCTCTGGCAGTGTTCAAGGCCAGGTTGGACACAGGGGCTTGGAGCAAGCTGCTCTATGGAAGGTGTCCCTGCCCGTGGCAGGGGTTGGAGCTGGAGGAGCTTTAAGGTCCCTTCACACCCAAACCATTCTGGGGTTCTGTGATTTTCACTACGTCCTTGAACAGTCCCTTATGTCCATAAACCCCTGGAGCTGCTTCAAAGCCTGCCTGCAGCTTGCAGGAAGATTGCTGCGCCATGAGAACACTAGCTCAGGTAGGAAGATGTTCTGAAATCTGCTAATGTGCTGATAATACCAGTTCATCCGCACAATGGGATCCAAGCCTTCTGAGGGAAATTCCATCGCCAAGCAGAATTAGAGGATGAGGGACAGAGGGGTATGAGGGCTGAGGAATGATGGCTGAGGGCAATGTCGAATGGCAGAATTCAATCTTAATTCCTTGGCTCTTACTCACAACTCTTCTTTACTATAATTCTCTAGAGATCACAGTGCTTATTTCCATCATTATTCCCATCATACAGACATTACCAGAACGGATAAGTTAGACAATTGTTTAATATATTTGTCCTCTAGAAACAAAAACACACAGGAGAAGAAACAGAGCAAAACTGACACAGCGGGTGATGCTTCTCACACACTTCCTCTCCAGGAATCCTGTCTCCTGGAAGGCCGCTCTATTTCCAGTCAACGGAGTGCTCACCTCATCTTCAAAGGTTATGGCTTTGTATCCAGGTTGTTTTTATGCGCTGTTGGGATGGGTGGGAAAACATGAACGTAGATGTTACACAGCCAAACCAACTGTGATAGGCTCCTGTGATGCTGGCTGATGGAAAATCCTCAGTGGCCTGGCAGGACAGGTTGGATCATCTCATGTCCCAAGTTACGTGGCTTTTACTGGGGGGGGGCAAACACTAAATGGCTCTTAGAAAAGTTTGAAAAGCGGGATAGCTGATGGGAAGGAGAAGCCCTATGAAATCAAAGGCTGGTTTTCCCATCCACGAGTGCTTTCAGAGCCTTTGTTACCCATGGAAAACAGCACAAACCAGGTGACTGCAGAGGATGTGACAGGATCTCAGCCAACAGATGAACTTCCAGGTTTGTTAAACACTTGATAAACCAGGAGTTGATTTTTCCCTGCATTCACACTCAGGGTGTCACCCAGCACTTTACAGATCAATGCGTTACAGTGGCTCCAGCATCTCTAGCAAATGGGAGCCCAGAACAGGAAAATGGCCTGTAACAGAGTGGCAAAAGAATGCAGTTCCAGGATTTCAAGATTAAATATATAGAGTGGTAAGGATTTGTGATTGTGCTTTCCCCTCAGTGCCTGGAACCCCCTGGAAAATGCATATAGTTATTCAAAATACACATTATTACATGAATGGCCTAAATTCACAACGATTGGATCCTGCTCAGGAGGTTCTGAGGATGCAAGAATGGTCACATCCAGGGGTTGGGTACAATGTTAAACAGAACCAAAGCCATGGGGTACATAAAATATGTGTCGTGGTACAAGGAACTGTAATTTATGTGACTCACATAAGGCTGAGCTGGACAGAAGTGTTTTAAACGTGTGCACATGTAAAGCATATCCTTCATTTCAGAGCCCTACACAAGAGCTACCCCTATAGAGACCTTCCACTGGGGGATATGAGGCAGCTCCACTGATGTAATTTAGTGGTGTAGCTGAGATTAGAATCAGGTTTTAGAAGAAATAAAGAGGGGGGATGTTTCATATTATGGCTCTTCCTCAACATCACAGCAACAAACAGGAGCTGTGTTTGCACTGGAGGAAGTTGTAGCTCCTCAGGACACAGTTGTATAAATAACTCAAACCAGAACCCAGGGCACACTGTGTGTCCTTTCAGAAGGAAAAGAACAGAATGGAAAGTTCTCTTTTCCCACCATGGCCAGCAAGCGACCGGAGTGTCCGTGCCACACAGACCCAACGCCTCTGGAAAGTTCCTTCCTTCAGCTTTGGAGCAGGCCCATGGTGAAAATGGAGCAAGTCATCGACATGTTTCCAGTTCAGGAGGAAGGATCCAGTGGGCACCTTTCACTTGGGATGCAAACCTGTGCAGACAGCAGCTATGTTCCGGTCTTGTACAGCGTGAGAGGAAAATAAGGGTTAAATGTAGGAACAAAGGAATACAGCATGAAAATGCAGCTATGTTTGTGTGATCTTCAGCTATTTTTGTTTCATTTTGGAATGAGGCATTCACAGAGACCTAAAAGGAAGAAAATCCTTTAAAAGCCCTTAATGGTAATAGCAGTATCTTCATGCACAGAGTACCATTAAAAAACCCCAATGGTAATAGTGGAAACTTCATGACACTTGTATATTGTGCTTCTGCTGGAGTAGAAGCTTTGCATTACTTTTACTCTCATGACTATAGAGCAAATCAATAATGAAAATACACAGCACAGAACAATGTGATACCTGGTTGTTTGTAAAGCCCTTGCACCCAAAAATCACAGTTAGGTCTCAGCAACTGATGGATTTGGGGATGGAAAATGCATTTCACAGCTTTTCACCCTTCAGATTCCTTTCTAGCAGGGTCGGGAGGGAGGTGCTACTTCTGGCCAGCACTTTTTACGGCCATAGAACACCTCCTACCAGTCAGATGCTCGTAACACTCTCTGATGACTGACAGTAACTAATACACATGCAAGTGGTCCCAGCAGGGAGGCCAGGGAAAGAACCAGGTTCTTGTTTCAGCAGAGATAACCCAGGAGCCAGGCGAAGGCAGAGAATGAAAGCACACAGGGAAAAATGGAATTAAGAAATCTCTTACCTCCTGGTGCCTCCCAAGCCCAGACATGGAATTATGGGGTCAACCAGGCCGGAAAAGACCTTCAAGATCACCAAGTCCAGCCATTCCCCAGCACAGCCAAGGCCACCACTAACCCATGGCACTGAGGGCCTCGGCTACACAGTGTGTGAACACTTGCAAGGACGGTGGCACATCTGCAAGGTCTCTGGGACAGGACTTCCAGCAGGTTTTCAAGAGACGCATTGAAAATGGGATGTCAGCTTCTGCGTTGGATGAGGAGGAAGCTGCACACAACAGGAACACGCTGAGGATGCTACATAGTGCCTGGAGCAGGATGTGCACCCTGGGACACGTTGCTTTAGGCAGTTGAATTTGTCAGTCTTAACATGCTGTAATTCCATTGCAGTGACCACGAAGAGACACAGGCATCCCAGGAGCAGAACTGGAACTTGAGTATTTGCCACCAGCTCAGGCCTGGTGAAAGATTCCAGCTGTAATTACACCTGCAATGAATTGTCCCCAACAGGTACATTACACTTCCATCTTCTTTAAGGGTCTCCAGTAACCCCCTCCCTGCCTGTACAACCCCCTGCAGGATTCCGTGTGCAGGCAGTGACTGATGCTCTTAGTCCTGGCTCTGAAAGCAGCTTTAAGCCAGCATCACTGGCTTGTAATAAAGTGCTGAGTTAGACAGAAAGTTTGGATTCTTGCAGAGGCACCTCACTTATGGCCATGCATCCCGCTTGCCTTTGGTCTCCGTTCCCCTGAGGAATCTGGTTGGCACAAACTCCTTCTTCTTTTATTTCATTTCACAACATTTAGACTTTGTTTTGTGCTGTTGGGGTTTTTTGACTGATGGATCTTGGGTCAGAGGAGCAGAGAAACGTGCCAAAGCTTTTCATATTCCAAGAAGGAGCACACTGCAAAGCGTGGAATTTCCTTTGTCCTTTTGTTCGGAAAGCTTTCCTATAAATCACATCCATGTGGTTTTCTTTCCTAGGATAGACCTAAACATTTTATTATGGGAGGCCCAACTCACTACTAACACAAAGCTCACCGGAATCAATGGAGATTTGCTGATGTGTTTATTGCATCCATGTTTTCCTTGTAACTTCAGGCAGAAGAAGAACAATGTAAGTTTTTCCGTGTTCAGAAATCTTCATAACCAACTTTGACGTTGTCACAAGGCAGGAATCTGGGTCAACTCGCCCTCCTGCTCTCCTTTGTTTTCCAGGAGAAAAGGATGCCATTCCTTGTGTCATTGCTGGGAGTGTTGCTGGAATGCTACACCTGCTTTTGAGGCTACTCATGAGAAAACAAAGAAGTTTCATAGAGCGAAAGGGTCAGAAAGAACTATAAACTCATTTTAGATCGAAAAGCATGGCATTTATCAACTCAGGATACAGAATCATAGAATGGTTTGGGTTGGAAAGGACCTTAAAATCATCCAGTTCCAACCCCCAATATCCATTCTAATTTATCAAGCAATTTATCAAGAAAACATAGAATCATAGAATAATCAGGGTTGGAAAGACCTTAAGCTCATCCAGTTCCAACCCCCCTGCCATGGGCAGGGACACCTCCCACTAAACCATGACACCCAAGGCTCTGTCCAACCTTGAACACCACCAGCAATGGAGCATTCACAGCTTCCCTGGGCAACCCATTCCAGAGCCTCACCACCCTTACAGTAAAGAACTTCTTCCTTATATCCAATCTAAATCACTCAGTCAGTTTTGTATGCACTGAAAACAGAGCACACTGCAGGCTTGGATCCATCTGGGAAATACAAGACCCATCTGCTGAAGACAATGGTAAATAAATTCCCTCCAAATAAAGTGCAAGTTTTTCCACCCATGTGAGTAAACACCCATCAGAACCCTTCCCTTTGGGGATGTAGCGAGATGTCATGAACCCAGCAAATACCAGAATAAAACACATCTCAAAGGGATCCTTTGGCTTCAACGGGAACTTTAAGTAGATGGAGAAATCACTCATTGAGCTCTGATGACCTTTGCTGTGGAAACCATAGCAGATAGTCATGGGGTTCAATCTACACAGAGAGTACATGCACTTCATTCACTTCTCTCTTGACACCTACAAACTAGACTCACCTCTAGGTTAATGCAAATCCTTATTTTCATCTCCAAGTAGAAGAGCTGAATTTTATCCCATTTATCCTTCCTAAATCCTTAACAAAACCCCTCAGAGAACCTATGCAGGAGCAATGGGTGAAAAGATCAAAAGATTTATTGAAAGTGCAAATGTTCCAATCCCAACCTCCTATTTTTTGGAAAATGGAAATCCTTAATTATTGTTGGAAATTCTCTCTTCCAGTCGAATGTTGTTGATTTTGGGGGCAGCTCCAAAAGATAGTGGGGAAGGGGACAAATATGTGGAATTCCATGTGAAACCAGGCTGAAAATCACTGCAAAGTAGTCCAGGTTTGTTGCTGCTCTTACTCCCACTGCTTCAGTGGAGTTGAACCAACAGCTGAGGTCAGGAAGGAAGCTGTAGAACTCTTCTCTGACTCAATATACCCCTGAGTAGCTGTCCAGCTCCTTCAAAGAGCTGATGAAAAGGCCTCTTCACATCCCTTAGACCAGAGCCTGTAACGTCAAAGCCTGCCCTTTACTCTAATTCACAGCTGAAAGTTGGTGATAAGAAAAAACAGGAAACAACCTTGCAAACAAACAAAGACATATTCAGGGTGGATCCACATCCACCTAAAAACAGAGACTTTCCATTATGGAATATCCTCGGAATAATCCATATCTGCTTTTCCCAGCGAAGGCGCATCCATTCAATGTACTTGTACGCTCCAAAGTTCAACACAGCCTCCAACCCTTGGTGCAGTTCAGAAAAGCCAGTGGCAAGAACAATGACCCCAGCTTCCGTTCTGTGCCTCTTGGGAAATGTCTCACTCTCTATCAGCTAAAACAGAGGTAGGACAGATACACTTTAGGTGTGCCTATACTGAGAAGAGATAAAGAGATAAGACAAAGTACTCAAGAACCTCAATGGCCTAATGTAATCCTCTGTCTTTGAAGGTATTTACCTTGTGGTAGTGTCTATAGCAGTTACAGGAAGGCTGTTTGCTACTGACCACCAGAGCTCAGAAATTAGGAACTTTAAATTTAAACATTAAGGACAACATTAAAAGGTTCAATTACTTTCTCCCTTGTAGCACCTTTCTCCAGCTGGCAGGAGTGGAAGGAATGAAGGACCAGGTTCAGGGAGGGGATCCTGCCCCTCTGCTGGGCTCTGGGAGACCCCCCTGCAGTCCTGATCCAGCGCTGGGGCAGCAGCACAAGAGGGACATGGAGCTGCTGGAGTGAGGCCAGAGGAGGCCATGGAGCTGCTGCGAGGGCTGGAGCAGCTCTGCTCTGGAGCCAGGCTGAGAGAGCTGGGCTGGGGCAGATGGAGAAGAGAAGGCTCCTGAAGGGGAGACCTTAGAGCAGCTCCAGTGCCTAAAGGGGCTGCAGGAAAGCTGGAGAGGGGCTTTGGACAAGGGATGGAGGGACAGGACAAGGGAAATGGCTTTAACCTGCCAGAGGGGAGACTGAGATGAGCTCTGAGGCAGAAGCTCTTCCCTGGGAGGGTGCTGAGGCGCTGGCACAGGGTGCCCAGAGAAGCTGTGGCTGCCCCATCCCTGGCAGTGTTCAAGGCCAGGTTGGACACAGGGGCTTGGAGCAAGCTGCTCTATGGAAGGTGTCCCTGCCCGTGGCAGGGGTTGGAGCTGGAGGAGCTTTAAGGTCCCTTCAACCCAAACCAGTCCATGGTTCTATGGTTCTTTTTTAGCTCTTGAAAAAAGCTTTAAAATGCACCTGAGAACTCTGAAAGCTCAAAATCTGAAAGGGAAATAGGAAAAGTTCACTTTTTTTCTTCAATATAAGACTCAACTTTACCTCTTTTTCAAAGGATCTAGTTTGGGAGCTTCGGAATACCAAGGCTAGCAATAGGGCAGTGGACTGAGCAGGTGGTCCATGTGAAGGGGAGGATGGATGTCCGCCTAAGGTAAAGCTCTCTTCTCCTCTAGTTACCAATGGAACTTCATGGAGCCAGGGAGAAATCCACCAATCTGCGTTGCAAAATGCCTGGTGTCATCTGGCTGCTCAGGCTTTTGGGAAGGAGATGGTCACATGGAGATCCAAACTGGAAACCAATTGGAACCAATGGAAACCAATATGGAACCTGACACAGATTAAGCTCTTGTTAGGAGGGTGGCATGGAAATTCAACTAGCTCTTTACCTCTCTTATGAGCCTTTCAGGTCATGATTGAGGCACAGCAACACATGAGGGTGGAGAAGCTGCAGAGCCAGTGCTAGGGCTGCATCTGCACCAGGCACAAAGAGGGAGCTTCGATTCCTGCTTCTCTACTTAGGATTTTCCATAAGGCACCAAATTCACTTTAAAATATGACTTTTACGCCACTGGTACATCTTGTGCGAAACTGGTGAATTCCACACCCTTGGAATATCCTGATCTTCCCAGCATGTAAATCCCAGACCCTGACATCTAAAGAATGCTTGGCAGACCCAGCGAGGAGCGCAGCCAAGCTGCATGTCAAAGGTATGCGTTAGGTTCCAGCCAGCCAAGAATATGAACACCTTACCCATACTCTAAAGGAAGGAGCTTTTTGTGGAGGCAGTGCACGGAGAAAGGATTCTAAGGCAGTTGTTAGGTGTTCTGTGCTTGGTTGGCTCTAAAAGCATGTGGCATGGAGAGAGAGCTGCACCTATGGATCCAAAGCGCTGGCTGGACTCGGTAACCTCATGAGATTTCTTAGGATGGAATCTTTTTCATGTGTGCACATAGGTGGAATGATCTGGAATCCAAACGAGCTGAAAGGGAGAGGGATTCTTCTGTATCCCAGCTGCTCTCCGTGTGCATCTCTTCTTTCCAGTGCCTTGCATTCAGAGCAAAACAGGAGGGGAGGGATCCCAGGGGACTGCTTGGCCTGCTCTATGTCTATGAGCAGGGCACACCCAGACCTGCTTCTCAGATTCAGATTTTGGCTGGATTTCATCACAGCCTCCACAAACCTTCCCCACGCTCCCCTTCAGCTAGTCCAGTTCCGAAAGTCTGCCCTAAACTCCAGCCCCAATGGGGGCACATCCCAAAGCAGGACGGTGGGAGCTCCACACGTCCCTCAGGTTATTATTGGTGGGACTTCATTATAGACAATGGAGCAGTTTGCACCAGCCAAGGGTCTCACCACGACCTGATGGCATCCATGACCAAGCTGCGGGCACCCAGGCCTGTGCAGAACACCCTGACACCCACCCAGGATCTCTTTTCATGTCAGCTCAGTAGAGATCTGTTAAAACCAAGCCACATTCCACTGCATTCCACACAAACCCGCTCCTATTCCACGTGGGTGCAGCACGAATTGGCTGCAGGAGCTGGGAGGAGCGGGGCCTCCGTGCCAGAAGATAGCAGAGGCCACTGCATCTGGAGCAGGGCCACTGGCCAGCTTCCCACTCCTCAGAGCCAAGAGGTCTCCACCCAGGACACTGCGGACTTCCCACCTCTTCCCAAACACCAGCAGCTCCGGGCTCTGCGCGGGAGCCCCAGGCAGGGCTGCAGAGGGGAAGGCACGGACCTTGTCCCATCCGCACTCCCTCTGCCCTGCTCCTCCCGAGACAGCAGGAGGGAGGAGGGTGGAAGCTGCCTGCCTGCCCCCAGAGATGGCACTGGGGATGGATGGGGAAGGGTTGTGCCCTCCTGGAGCAGCTTGCTTCAGAGCAGGAGGGGTGGGAGGGAGGGGAGGGAAGGGGTGGAGGGAGTGAACTGAGTGCATTAGGGAGAAAGAGGGGAGAAACCGGGAAGAGATCCTCCTGCCAAGTGCATGTGCGGTTTATAAGCAACAGAAATAGGCCTCCCACTATGGGCTTGGGCAGAGCAGGATAGAAAACCAGGGGTGGGGATGATGTGCTTAGGACCAGATCCCAGCTGTGGGGAGCTCAATCTATAAAGCAGTTTAGCACTGACAGGACATTTCAGGCCAGATTCTGTTCTTGTTTAACTCTGCCATGGCAGCCAGCAGCAGAACTGTGCTATCCAAGCAGGGAACAATCACCTTGAGGTGCTGATGCCCCAGTGGTCAGCACTGCACATGGCTGCAGCCACCCCCCAACCTGTGCACAACGTAGAAATGCCAGGATTTAAGGAGCAGAGACCTCAAAACAAGAAACAATTGCATGGATGCCCCCTTTACATAGGCCACAATGTCATCATTTCCTTCACCAGGAATACATGTGGGCTAAATTGGATTGCAGCTTGGCGAGGCTTGTCTTCCAGGAGCCATTGAGGTTCCAAGGGGAACAGGGCTCATTCATCACCCAACATGAGCCCCATCACATTGCTGCAGTAATTACTCCTTGTTGAAAACAGAAAGAACCCTTAGAACAAACAACCCCTGCCAAACCAGGCCAATGGCTTTGATGTGACTCCTCAGCATCCTCCCCACCTCCAAGGAGGAATTACTGCTTGCACAACAGTCGCTCTGCCTCCTTTGTGTTGGGAACATCACACACTCCTCTTTCCACCCGCCCAGCCTGTCTCCAGGAAGAGCTGTCCCCAATAGCAACAAGGAGATTCTGCTTTCTCCTCACTTCTGCACGTTCCTCAGTGCCTGCTCTGAACACTGCAATCCTCATTGCTTTGCTGTTTGCCCCCTCCCTGGTGCTCACAGCCAAGATATTGCTGCTTCCAGCCCTCACAGCCATTCCCGTTTCTGGCTTCCAATCTCTACCTGTTCACCCAATCAGGCTCCATGAAACCTCTTGGCTTCATTCATGCTGATTTACTCAATTCCACTCTGACAACCCTCACCTTTGCTCTGATGTATCCCTAAATATCTGTCTGCTTTCTCCTCCATGGGAGTCAGGCTGCCTTGTCCTTCTAAATGCCCTGCCTGGCTGCTGGCTGTCCTTCGCGAGCATCAGATGGAATCACAGAACCCCAGCCTGGTTTGTGCTGAAGGCACCTCAAAGCTCCTCCAGCTCCAGCCCCTGCCACAGGCAGGGACACCTTCCATAGAGCAGCTTGCTCCCAGCCCCTGTGTCCAACCTGGCCTTGAGCACTGCCAGGGATGGGGCAGCCACAGCTTCTCTGGGCACCCTGTGCCAGCGCCTCAGCACCCTCCCAGGGAACAGCTTCTGCCTTATCTCCAACCTGAACTTCCCCAGTTTCAGTTTGAACCCATTACCCCTTGTCCTATCACTACAGTCCCTAATGGAGAGTCCCTCCTCCAGCATCCTTGTAGCCCCCTTCAAATACTGGAAGCTGCTCTCAGGTCTCCATGCAGCCTTCTCTTCTCCTGGCTGAACAGCCCCAGTGTTCTCAGCCTGGCTCCACTTGGAGAGGTGCTGCAGTCCTGATCACCATGGCCTCCTCTGGAGTTCCTCCAACAGCTTCATGTCCCTCTTATGCTATGAACTGTACCTGATACAGATACCCATGAGCAGTGGTTAGGAGGGGCCCATGCAGCCTCATGCTGGCTGTCGTCGCTGGATCAGGCCATTCCCTGCTGCATACTAAAGCAGTTTTCACTCCATGAGTCACCCATGGCTTGTTTCATCACACCCCATCCAAACCCTGAACTGTATCCAGGACAACGCACATCCAAGCACCTCCCCTGCATCAGTGACTCCACGGCAGTTGTGAGTACTCACGGGTGCAATGCTCAGTGGCATCCCAGGAAAAAGAGATGCACCATCCCTGGGGACATCCCAGGCCAGGCTGGATATGGTTGTGAGCAACCTGATCTAGTTGAGGATGTCCCTGCTTGTTGCAGGGGGTTGGACGGGATGAGCTTTGAAGGTCCCTTCCAACCCATGGGCACCACAGGCACTTCCTGAGCGCAGCAGCACCAGGATGCACAGTTCTGGGGGGAGAGAACTTTCATGGGTTTAGATGCTCCTTCCCTTGGTTCTCCTCAACCCCACTCCTCTCCTGCCTTTCTCTATCCCAAATTCTCCCCTCTGCTAACTTTTGGATCCCGATTTTACTCCTCCCAGAAAACGAGCACTGGCTCTAAATCCCAGCTCTGCACTCATCTGTGCCACATCTTAGCCCCCTACCTGCTTCCCGAGCCGCCTCCTTCCCTCCTCATTCCATCTCCTATCTCAGAGCAGTCTGCTTCCTCCTTTTCCCTCCTGCAGCTGGTGTAGCAGCCAGGGATCAGTGACAGGACACTGATTACACCCTACCCGTTGTAACTCACACTTTGCCCTCCACAGGAGGAGGAATTGCCAAGAAGCTCTGCTCAGACCATGCGCCAGAGGATGCTCAGTGCCGACAGATTCTTCCCTGCCTTCAGCTGCTGAACTCCAACAGCTCTCTCACTGGTGTTTCACGTTTGCTGAGGTTTCATAGTGACTGAATTCACTGTACCCACAGAGGTGGCAAATCCCACATCTGCGGTACCTGCCTTCCCCAGCAGCAAATCAATACAGTTTTACCAACCTATAAAAGCCTCTATAACCTGGGACGCCCTTTGTGGCGAGAAAGAGCTGAAGTGCTTCAGCTGATGGTTCAAAAGCCCAGAGCAAAAGCAAGTTCAGCTGGAGCCTGACACACAGGGCAAGATGCTCCGATATGAGGAGTTCAACACGACATTTGTGAGCTACTGGAACAGGGGGACTGCAAGCCCAAGACAATGAATCTGTGTCATTTACTGGCACACAGTGAATCCTGCAGACATTCCCCTCTCTTGCAGCTCTGTTTGGGAAATGCTGGGCCATGTCATAAAATCATAGAATAGTCAGGGTTGGAAAGGACCTTAAGATCATCCAGTTCCAAACCCCCTGCCATGGGCAAGGACACCTCACACTAAACCATGCCACCCAAGGCTATGTCTAACCCGGCCTTGAACACCGCCAGCAATGGAGCATTCACAACTTCCCTGGGCAACCCATTCCAGTGCCTCACCACCCTTACAGGAAAGAACTTCTTCCTCATATCCAATCTAAACTTCCCCTGTTTAAGTTTGAACCCATTACCCCTTGTCCTCTCACTACAGTCCCTCATGAAGAGTCCCTCCCCAGCATCCCTATAGCCCCCTTCAGATACTGGAAGCTGCTCTGAGGTCTCCACGCAGCCTTCTCTTCTCCAGGCTGAACAGCCCCAACTTTCTCATCCTATCTTCATACAGGAGGTGCTCCAGTCCCCTGATCATCCTTGTGGCCTCCTCTGGACTTGTTCCAACCAGCTCTTTTGGGTATGTTTCCCCTGCTCAAAGCCAGTCCCCATCATGGCTTTCACATCAAACTGTTCTTCCACCTCCTCCAGTGATGCTAGAAAGGATTTTCCTTAACCAAGACCAAATGTCCTGCTTTCCCCCTCCTGACAAGCACCACTGTACATGGATTGCTAAGCCTGAACCTCTCTCACTGACATCTCCTAGGACAAGAACATTTATTTATCTGCTCCTGAGATACACAGCTCAGCTGTGCAAACACTGAGCAGTTCTGAGCAGGCTCATGAACCTGCACTAAATATCCCAGACTGTCAAATGGGGAAGACCGAGTTATTCTGACAGTCATGAGAGAAATGAGTGTAAAGGATGTTTAACCCATGAGGGAGACCTTAGAGCAGCTCCTGTGCCTAAAGGGGCTGCAGGAAACCTGGAGAGGGGTTTTGGACAAGGGATGGAGGGACAGGACAGGGGAATGGCTTTAACCTGCCAGAGGGGAGACTGAGATGAGCTCTGAGGCAGAAGCTCTTCCCTGTGAGGGTGCTGAGGCGCTGGCACAGGGTGCCCAGAGAAGCTGTGGCTGCCCCATCCCTGGCAGTGTTCAAGGCCAGGTTGGACACAGGGGCTTGGAGCAAGCTGCTCTATGGAAGGTGTCCCTGCACGTGGCAGGGGTTGGAGCTGGAGGAGCTTTAAGGTCCCTTCAACCCAAACCAGGCTGGGGTTCTGTGATTCTATTTAAAGCTTTTGTTCACAATTTAAAGGTCTCAATGTGTGGCCTCAAGCAATGTGAACATCCTCCACGGGTCTGGATCTGTCGATGGCTCTTTGTATCCCTGTATTGCTGCTGTTCTGGAACCCAGAGCCCCGAGATCCTACCCCTTCCACTTACGTTTGGGCGCAACAATCCCACAGTCACCCACCAGTCACTGAGGAAATGGTTAAGAGCTCCCCACACCCTATTCCCTCCATCCGTTTCCTGACCACTTGGAGCCTCCCCAATCCCCCTTAGTCTCTCCAAAGCAACTCCAACAAAATCCTGCCGTCACACAGAGACCCTGCATCTGCACGTTCTGCTTCTGCGCTGCCTTCCAGAGGCAGCACCACTGCAGGACACGGTTACTCGCAGGCTCTGCTGCGTCTTTCGGGGATGAAGTGACCGCTTACCACCACCACTAGTGATGCTGGCCTGTGTGCTGTGAGGGTTATGGATGCTGGGGGGAACCTACAGCGCCTTTGGGACTGGTAAAGGCCCAGCTGAGTGCTGAAAATTAATTACCCTAAAATTAGCAGTAAGCCCAAGTAATCAATTTATCATCTCAGTTTCACGAAGCTTTGCCAATGGTAACATTCCCACTCCTTGCTTGGGAATTCGTGCTCATGAGAACTGATATCCAGCACAGAGCTGTGATTTAAGCAGTTAGAGTCCTCATACTGCAGCCGTGGCTGAAGTTCCTTCGGTGTGAATCAAGGCATGCTCCTTTTGTGTAGCACCCAGGTTCCACTGGGACCACTGCACACACACGTTTTGCTATCCTCACTTTAGGAAGCCAAAAGGGGTAAGTAAGATGGGGGAGCAGGGCAGAGCAGCAAGGCTCTGTGCTCCATGCTCTGAAGATAAGGTTTTCAAGGCTCCCAGCTAATTCAGAGCACTGTGATTTTCGGTTGCTGCAGAAAGAGCACAGGGCACAGAGATGAGCCTTCAGCTCTGTCCCTTTGCTCCTAGTGCCCAGGTATCACCCACGCCACCATAAAAGAGCAGTGAAGCGGAAGAGCAATGCAGTCACTGAGATGTAAATGAGTGTGCAAACACTGCTGAGCTCCAGGATCTACTACTTAACCCACTGACTTTAATGCTAGGAGAGGGTTTAACAAAGCAGGGCAGAAGCACTCAGTCAGTATGGACATGTGTTTCCCCTGCAGATGTGTCTGGGTGGCTCACAAGGAAGGATATGGGGTAATTTATGATGACAAAGTCAAGTGTGTGTTGTTGCTCTACACTCTGCTCACTGCCCTCAGATCCCATCCCCTTGGCACTCAAGGGCTGTGCCTTACAGACACCCAAGTGCCTTGAACTCACCTGGCACTGTGGGAAGTCTCAAGGATGGGAACAAGAGGCTTCTTAGGATGAAAACACTCCTTGGGCAGGCAGAGATCCCTGGGAAATCATTCATGTTAAACTGGACCAACATCTGCACGAGCCTGAACAGCTCCAGTGAAGCCCATGTGAGTCACCTCCATTCATTCAGGTCTGCGTTAGTCCTGGTCTCTTTGCTCAATGCCCATGGAATGTGCTGTCCTTCTGCAGGTGCCACTTTCCCTGCTTGCTCTGAGCAGTGTCAGCACTGCTGAGCAGTTCTGACTCACCACTGCCTGCGCTTGCCCATGTACCCACAGTGGTCACCTCCTATCCTGCCTTCCTGCTGCACTGCACCACAGCGCCTTGTGCTCCTCCCGCCTGGCCGAGACGATAGAGCTGCAGCCTGGTTTGGGTTGGAAGGGACCTTAAAGCTCCTCCAGCTCCATCCCCTGCCACGGGCAGGGACACCTTCCATAGAGCAGCTTGCTCCAAGCCCCTGTGTCCAACCTGGCCTTGAGCACTGCCAGGGATGGGGCAGCCACAGCTTCTCTGGGCACCCTGTGCCAGCGCCTCAGCACCCTCCCAGGGAACAGCTTCTGCCCTATATCTAACCTGAACATCCCCTGTTCCAGTTTGAACCCATCACCCCTTGTCCTGTCACTACAGTCCCTGATGAAGAGTCCCTCTCCAGCACCCTTGGAGCCCCCTTCAGACACTGGAAGCTGCTCTGAGGTCTCCACGCAGCCTTCTCTTCTCCAGGCTGAACAGCCTCAGTGTTCTTGTGGACACAACCTCACCCCAATGCTGCATCACTTAATGCCAGGTAAAGACTCTCAAGGACTTTGACAACCATTCTCATTCAGGTCTAAGAAAGCCACCAGCCCATTTCACTGGTACAAGTCTGTATCATGGATTTCACCCTCTGCTGAATTCACCCCACGAGTGCACTCTGACCAATGGGTCCTTCCCAGCCATATTCATCTCAGCTTTGATTGACATGGCCTCACATCATTCTAACCCACATAAAGCTGCTCAAGAGACGGATCCATTCCATTCACCCAGGTGCCCTTTGGTCCTGCAGATCTCTGTATGTAATTACATGAGCTGAATGAGCCTCGTATCACATCTCCTGGTGCACTTTGCTCAGGTCTTTCTTTCCTTTTTGGTTTGAGGAAGGAGGGTGCAACTCCTGGAAGCACAGCTCTTCAATGCTAATACCCTACAAGTGCAAGAGTCGGCTCACCTTCAGCTGCTCCTCACTGCTGATGCGTGTGTAAACCACTGCCAGGGGATGGAGAACACTACAAAAAGATGCTTCTAGATGAATAAACAGCCATAAAGGGCCGCAGTGATTTCCTGGGGCACGGGGGCCTTGGTGGTATTGTTGTGCCACTTGCAATCAGCTTAATTCTCCTTGACTGCTGGAAAACAATGCACAAACAGAGCAGAATTAGAAGAAACAAAGAGAAGTTTACACTGCACCCAAAGCAGCAGCTCAGAGCCTGGAAGAACTCATTCTGCAGTGAGCAAAAGAGGTAAAGAGTCTGATTCAATAGAAAACACAGCTGGAAAATATCCCTCTTACTGCATTTCTCCCTCTGTCTGGCTTTAGAGCTTGACCTCTTCTGTTTGTACCCTGGAACATTCTGGGATGCACTGACAGTGATGTGATCATGGCAGACTTAAATCATCATGAGGTGGGCCAGGCCAAGGGGAATGGCTTTAAGCTGCCAGAGGGGAGACTGAGATGAGCTCTTAGGCAGAAGCTGTTCCCTGGGAGGGTGCTGAGGCGCTGGCACAGGGTGCCCAGAGAAGCTGTGGCTGCCCCATCCCTGGCAGTGCTCAAGGCCAGGTTGGACACAGGGGCTTGGAGCAAGCTGCTCTATGGAAGGTGTCCCTGCCCGTGGCAGAGGTTGGAGCTGGATGAGCTTTAAGGTCCCTTTAACCCAAACCAGGCTGTGATGCTTTGATACCAGCTGCTGTTATCAATGCCACAGAGCAGCTCTCCAGCTCCCTTGGCTATTAGCTGAGCTGGTACCACTTTCAGATGGTTTACTCTTAGTCTGATGCTTTCAGAGGCTCTGGAATGGTCCAGCTGGAACAGACAGTTACATGATGTATGTGGCAGCTCATTCCTGACAATACCTTCCAGCTGGGATTCCAGCATCAGGAGAACCACCTTCGCCTGTGCCTTTGAGCTACCACTGAGCGGCACAGCTCTTGTGTCACCCTAACTCTCAGCAGTGATTTACATAGCTCCCTAATGCATAAACCCAAAACCTGTGTCTAAAAATAAGTTTTTGCATTAGCTATGCACAGTACAGCTCATTAAAAATGGATTGTCTGACACAGAAGTAGGGAAATGTATTGCGCAATGTGCACAAAGTACTGAAATAAAACACCCCTTACCTGCACGTCCCTGTTTCAGCAGATACCATGGAATGCTGTGTGGGTAAACCAGCAAGGTTTCCCTGTCCTGCCACCGACTGGCCCTGCTGCTGGGTTGTTGTTGGGTTGTGCTTACGAAGCTCTTGGGAAGGCGGAGGAAGGGAGGTCAGTGAAGTGGGTGACCGTCATGAGGTGAACAGAGCCTCACGCCATGGGAACAGCCTTTGTACAGTGGAACAATCCAGCTGGGACTGTTCCTCCTTGGAAGGTCGCACTGAACAGGAGCTCTGGACAGCAGCCAGCTCCTGAGTTCTCACAGCAAGCACGGAACACTCATAGGTGCTAAAGGGTGGATTCCCTGGAATACCAAACTCCCAACTTGTTTCTCCACAGGCAGCAAGCAGTACTGCGAGGCCAGAGCAGAGCCCTGTGCCACAGCCCTAAAGAGCTCTCCCCATACCTCAACACTTATTGAAAGGCCAGTGTTACTAATAAGTCCCCATTAGCCAAATCTGACCCCTACGTGTTTCCTTTCTGATGGAGCAAGGGGCTGCTGTTCTCTTTCTGAACGTGTTGTCTATCCAAAGTAAACCCTGCATCAATTTGTTAGTATATGGTGCTTCTAGTCCAGATCATTGCTATAGGTTAAACGTATGATAGAGACTGATAAACACCCCAGTGACTGCAAAACATAGACTCATAGAATAGTCAGGGTTGGAAAGGACCTTAAGATCACCCAGTTCCAACCCCCCTGCCATGGGCAGGGACACCTCACACTAAACCATGTCACCCAAGGCTCTGTCCAACCCGGCCTTGAACAGCACCAGGGATGGAGCATTCACAACTTCCCTGGGCAACCCATTCCAGTGCCTCACCACCCTTACAGGAAAGAATTTCCTCTTTATACCCTATCTAAACGTCCCCTGTTCAAGTTTGAACCCTTTACCCCTTGTCCTATCACTACAGACCCTCATGAAGAGTCCCTCCCCAGCACCCCTATAGGCCCCCTTCAGATACTGGAAGGCTGCTCTGAGGTCTCCACGCAGCCTTCTCTTCTCCAGCCTGAACAGCCCCAACTTTCTCATCCTATCTCCATACCGGAGGTGCTCCAGTCCCCTGATCATCCTCGTGGCCCTCCTCTGGACTTGTCCCAACAGTTCCATGTCCTTTTGATGTTGAGGACACCAGAACTGCACACAATACTCCAAGTGAGGTCTCAGGAGAGCAGAGTAGAGGGGCAGGATCACCTCCCTCGACCTGCTGGTCACGCTCCTTTTGATGCAGCCCAGGATATGGTTGGTTTCTGGGCTGCGAGCACACACTGCAGCCGCCTCATGTTCACTTTTTCATCAACCAACACCCCAAGTCCTTCTCTGCAGGGCTGCTCTGAATCTCTTCTCTGCCCAACCTGGAGCTGTGCCTGGGATTGCTCTGACCCAGGTGGAGGACCTTGCACTTGGCATGGTTAAACTTCATCAGGTTGGCATCAGCCCACCTCACAAGCGTGTCAAGGTCCCTCTGGATGGCATTCCTTCCCTCCAGGGTATCCACAGAACCACACAGCTTGGTGTCATCGGCAAACTTGCTGAGGGCGCACTCAATCCCACTGTCCATGGCACCGACAAAGATGTTGAACAAGAGCGGTCCCAACACCAATCCGTGAGGGACACCACTCGTTACAGGTCTCCAGCTGGACATTGAGCCATTGAGCACAACTCTTTGCATGCGGCCATCCAGCCAGTTCTTTATCCACCGAGTGGTCCACCTATCAAATTGATGTCTCTCCAACTTAGAGACAAGGATGTTGTGTGGGACAGTGTCAAACGCTTTGCACAAGTCCAGGTAGATGACATCAACTGTTCTACCCCTGTCCATCAGTTCCGTAGCCCCATCACAGAAGGTCACCAGACTGGTCAGGCAGGATTTGCCCTTAGTGAAGCCATGCTGGCTGTCACCGAGCACCTTGTTGTTTTTCATGTGCCTCAGCATGCCTTCCAGGAGAATCTGCTCCAAGATTTTGCAGGCACAGAGGTAAGACTGACTGCTCTGTAGTTCCCTGGGTCATCCATTTTCCCCTTCTTGAAAATGGGGGTTATATTTCCCTTTTTCCAATCGTCAGGAACTTCACCTGCCTGCCATGATTTTTCAAATATGATGGACAGTGGCTTAGCAGCTTCATTTGCCAGCTCCTTCAGGACCTGCGGATGGATTTCATCAGGACCCGTGGATGGATTTCATCAGGTCCCATGGACTTGTATACGTTCAGGTTCCTAAAATGGTCTTGAACCAGATCCTCTCCTACAGTGGGCCCAGGGTCTTCATTCTCACTGTCCCTGCGTCTGCCTTCCAAGACTTGGGTGGTGTGGTCAGAGCATTTTCCAGTGAAGACTGAGGCAAAGAAGTCGTTAAGAACCTCAGCCTTCTCCAAATCCAGGGTAGTCAATTCTCCAGATAGCTTCTGGAGAGGACCCACATTGTCCCTAGCCTGCCTTTTATTTGCAATGTACCTATAGAATCCCTTCCTGTTATCCTTAACATCCCTGGCCAAGTTTAATTCTAAGTGGGCCTTAGCTTTCCTAACCTGATCCCTAGCTTCCTGGACAACATCCCTGTATTCTTCCCAGGCCGCCTGTCCTTGCTTCCACCTTTTATAAGCCTCCTTTTTCCTTCAAATTTTCCTCAGCAGCTCCTTATCCATCCAAGGAGGTCTCCTGGCCCTCCTGCAGCACTTCCTTCTGGTAGGGATGTATCGCTCCTGAGCTTGCAGCAGGTGATCCTTGAATACCAACCAACAGTCTTTGGCCCCCCTGCCCTCTAGGGCTATATCCCATGGAACCTTACTGAGCAGGTTCCTGAAGAGGCCAAAGTCTGCTCTCTTGAAGTCCAGGGCAGTGAGCTTGCTGCACGCTCTTCTCACTGTCCTGAGGATCTTGAATTCGACCATCTCATGATCGCTGCAATCAAGGCTGCCCTGGAGCATCACATTTCCAACCAGCCCTTCCCTGTTGGTGAGGACGAGGTCAAGCATGGCGCCTCTCCTTGTCGGCTCCTCTATTACTTGCAGAAGGAAGCTGTCTTCCACACAGTTGGGGAACTTCCTGGATTGCTCGTGCCAGGCCGTACCATCCCTCCAACAGGATGGTTGAAGTCCCCCATGAGAACAAGGGCCTGCGAGCATGAGGCTGTTCCTATCTGTCTATAGAGCACTTCATCCACAGAGTCCTCTTGGTCAGGCAGTCTGTAACAGATCCCCACAATAATGTCTCCCATCGCTGTTCTCCCTTTAACCCTGACCCACAAACTCTCTGTCGACTGCTCACCTGTCCCCAGGCACAGTTCCATACTCTCCAGCCTATCCCTAACATACATAGCAACTCCCCCTCCCCGCCTGCCGGGCCTGTCTTTCCTAAAGAGCCTGTAACCTTCCATTCCAGCACACCAGTCATAGGAGCCATCCCACCATGTTTCTGTGATGCCTATGATATCATGCCCCCGTAGATGTGCACACATCTCTAATTCCTCTTGTTTGCTCCCCATGCTACGGGCATTTGTATAGAGGCATCTGAGCCGAGCTCCAGTTGAAGCCGGCTCCTTGGCTGGAGCAGCTGCAATATCTCTGCATTGCTTCGAGCATTTATTATAGGTGCTGGCAACTGAGTGGGTGTGTTGGGATGGAATGATGCGCCCCTTCCCCAGATATGGGAGTCCTTTCCCTGTTGTAGACCCCCACTGCTGTTAGGTTAGACAGACTGCTTACAGACGTGTTCCTTAATGTCTGTGAGCAGTGCATGAACCAGCATTACTGAAAGCACTGAAAGCAAACCAAAGGAGATGATGCCTCATGTGCTGCAATAGGATTAAACTGTTTCTGAAGCTCAATTAGCTGACTCACTCTTTTAACCTGCTCCCAAGAAAGCATCAAAGCAATTCGGGGGTATACGGCAAATACCTGCTCTATTCAGGCTGCATTGTGCTGAGTGTAAAGGCGCAGGTATGTGTATGTAAGGTGCGCACCAAACAGCAAATGTGGCTTCTCCAAAGGATTTGTTCTGTAGCAGTGACTCAGGCACAGAAAAGAGACGATTTACAGATGTGTTTCTTACAGCAACCGTGCAGCCCGAGTCTTCAGAGCACTCAGGAGGCAATGGGTCTGTGTGAACAAACACGGGAGTCTTCATTAGACCTCTATTGAGCCCTCTGCACACAACAACTGTCCCTCCTCACCATCAGCTCAGCTGTAATTGCTGTGCTCCAGCCACAGCCACGTCATCCTGGTGCTGCAGACTCACTGACCTGTTACTGACATGAGCTCCTGTAACCTAGGAGATCTGAGGAGATGTGAGGCAGCGTCTGAGATTGAGCCTTAGAATAGTCAGAGGCGTTTCCTGGGGATCGGATTCTGGCTCTGTTTAACACTGCACCACATAGCAAATGCACTAATTAAAGCCAGCAACTATTGTCATAGAATCAGACAGGTTTGTGCTGGAAGGGACCTTTAAGCTCATCCAGTTCCAACCCGTGCACAGGCAGGGACACCTTCCACTAGAGCAGCTTGCTCCGAGCCCTGTCCAACCTGGCTATTATCATAGTCCCTTTGGTACCCCAAATTCATTATAAGCTTTCAGGGTTCCTGCAAAGCAGGAAAGCATCATCCTTACGGAGGATGCTCATTAATACTGACCAGCTCCCAGTCTCTATGTGGATGGAGGAGCCCAGAGGTAAGAATCCAGCACAGATATGAGTCCTAGCTGCATGCCTAAAGCCCATCATTCTGTTCCAGCAAATTCCTTCCACTATTGCTGTTAGGGAGAACCAAAGTTTCCAAAACCATTTGTTTCCAATGGACTGAGAAATCACCCAGCTAAAGAGATACAGGTCATGATGATATTGTCACAGGGTATCTTGCTTTTGCAATGGTAATATGTAATGTTACTATAAATCAGGTAAAGACACAGAATATTGACCCACTTCAGTGACAGGAATAGCAATTGCTCGACAAAAATGGTTTATAGCTCTGAAAAGCATCCCAAATATGCAAAAAGCATTATAAAATCATTCACTATTAATTATTTAAAGTAAATTTCTTTGCTGTAATTTTGTATAGCTGGAAATATTTGATGCTAAGGCAAAAACTGAACGAGTCTTCGAGTTCACATTAAAACAGACCTGAAGTAGGGGGGTGTAAGCTTATACCCCCTGAATTACTGTAAACCAGCCATCAACGCGCACTGTACCCACATGCAGCAATGTCACAGGAAGGGGCTTGTATTTCTGTTGATTAGATTTCCCTCCATGTGGCGGAACTCATCATGGTGATGCAAGAACCCAGCCAGAGAACAAATGGCCATCTGAAGGCACTGCGGCTGCCTATGGGATGAGACTCCTGAGCACGACACAGAGCAAAGTCAAGCAAAGCCACCTCCCTGACAGCACCTGCGTCAGCCAAGCGCTTTGGCTAAGCCACCCTGCCCAAGCCAAATGCCTTTGACTCAAATCAATACCCACTGCTTAGCATGGACAGACAGTCTGTGGGGTTGGGGTGCAGTGCGATCACTCTGCACAGGGCTGGAGGGAGCTGGCTGGGGCTTCAGATTCAGGAATGAAAGGAAGGGAACGAGACTGTTATCAAGCAAGATATTCAGATACTTGGCAGTGGGATGGATGCTACTGGAGTTGTTCTGCTCTGGTGTTTTATTACTGCTTTAACTCGCATTTGCAGTGAATAAATCTGGTTTGGGTTGAAAGGGACCTTCAAGCTCATCCAGTTCCAAACCCTTGCCACAGGCAGGAACACCTTCCACTAGAGCAGCTTGCTCCATAGCCCCATCTAAATGTTTTACTGCTTTAGCCCCAGAGGTTTTACTGCTTTCTCTGTGTTATTCTCTGCAGTGTCTGCGTTGCACATCCTACCTTCAGGGACATTCCACTCTCCATAGAGCTGTTCCCAGGCAATCCTTCCCTGTTCCTTGACTAGACTAACAAGAATGAGTGAGATCAGTGCCAAACCCATGGCAATATTCACCTTCCCTGAGCACCAGGCAGCTTCTGAACTGCTCCTTGGAATCTGTAAATGGCATGTTCCTCTGAGTCATTAGAAATCAAACAAAGAAAGATTAATATGTTTTAATTACCCCATTAGTTTGTTTTAATGATCCTATCTCCTCTCAAGCACTGACAAACAGGTTTCACATTGGAAAGCATCCTTCTTGCAGGACAAGTGGCAAGGGATTGGAGGCAAAGGGAAGACCACACCACAACTGCACTGAGCTGTGCTAGGAAGGGGTTCTAAGACCACCCATAAAGCTCCCAGTAAGTCTCCCTCCTTAGGTGCTGTTGATTTGAATAACAACTTGGTGGGAATAGTGATAAGGAGACCAGCACTTACTCAACAGGATGGTTTGACCTAAAGGGGCTTCAGGAAACCTGGAGAGGGGCTTTGGAAAAGGGCCTCTAGGGACAGGCCAAGGGGAACAGCATCAACCTGCCGGGGGGAGATTGAGATGAGAGCTTTAAGCTCCCTTCCCACCCAACCCCAAATTCCATGATTTCCTAGAGTAAACTTCACACATTTGGCCCTATAACAGTCATTAGCCACAATGCTCAGTGTTTACTCACTCACCCCACATCAGTTATTCCCCGCTCTCACCCCTGGTTAGAACCGCAGCGGTTCACAGACACTCTGTGGTTGCACAAACCACTTCCCCTCCCATGTGCAGCGACAGCAGCTGTATTCATAGCAGGGTTCTAGTAGGAACTTCCATGGGTCACAGCTTAATCCCCATTGATCTGTGCCAAAGAAGTGCAGTGACAGGGCTGCGTCCTTTTCCAGAGCCGGCAGTTTTGTCCCATTACTTACTATAAACGGGAAATGAGGCTCCATCCCTTTGTTAGGCTGGAACCACTGACTTTGCAGTTTCATTAACTTGGGACTAGTTGAAAGCCACAGTTCTCAGAGACAATTAGAACACAAAGTGTCACTACAGGGCTGGACCCAGCCACTGTTAAAGTCTATGGCACTGACTTCAACCCCACCCTGTAACTAAAGATTGACTGGAAAAGACTTCATGGTAGCTTACAAGTTATTTTGATTCTAAAGCATATTCTGTTGCTACTAATAGCAGCTGCTTTATGAAACATGCTGAGCAGCCACTGCCACAGTGCACCCAGATAATGCCACATGGCACAGAAATAGCAGGGGTTTACTGTTTAAGCTGGCACGTGAAGTGACAGCACGATGCCATGGTTGAATGTTGCCATCACAGGCTGCTTCCCTGCTCTTCACAAGTAGCCACACATAGGAGAGAGGTGAAGCTCTACCATTAGATGCAGGTAGCAGCCAACCTTGTAAACACGAAGCACCATGTGAACATGAAGAACTGAAGAGCTAGGAGCAGAGATGTTCTCATTTAGCACCAGTCAGTTCAGCGCACCATGTTTTAGGCTGAGCAGTGACAGACTCATCCACTGCAGTTACAACTGTTGATGGATTGTAAGAGGCTTCAGAAATCCACCAGCCCGACCACACACATTAAACCTCACAGGTTCGGTGAAATCAGTGCTAAGGGACAATAATATGGCAAATCAGTCACTGCCTTCACAATGCAAAAGCAGAAGTCTTGAGCAACGCCACCTCCAGCTTACCGAGGATGGGGTGTCCTGCACAACTGTGGCATCTCCTCCCATGGGTCTTTTCAAGAACGTTCAACTTGACAGAACTCTGCCCATCCAGGCCTGCAAAGAGGTTGGAAACTCACATCAGAGTAACAGCAACAACCCGGACACACTGAGTAGTGCAGCTTCTGAAGGAACTCCTCACCACTGAGCTCCTAACAGCATCCATACGTCTGTCTGCCTAAGTCCTATCCACTGTCCTGAACCGTAACCTCTACAGATGTAAGAAAATCTACACTCCCTGAGGCTCCTCTTGTGGATTTGAAAGTACTATGGAGAATAAACGTTGACACCTCATTGACAAGAGCTTCTCACTGCTTGGAAAGGAGAAGTGTGTCATGGAGCAAACACCACCAGGGACTGCAAGAAGCCCCAGCCATGAGTTTTACCATCTTAAGCTGGACTGAGTCAATCATAAACTGAGTTCAGTGCAAGTTTCTGTAGCTTTTTGGGCCCTGAGCCAGGGCAGAGAGCTTCCGGTTAGTGCATAGGCTGAGAAAGTTGCAGCTGCTCAGCCTGGAGAAGAGAAGGCTGCGTGGAGACCTCAGAGCAGCCTTCCAGTATCTGAAGGGAGCCTATAGGGGAGCCGGGGAGGGACTCTTCATTAGGGACTGTAGTGAGAGGACAAGGGGTGATGGGTTCAAACTTAAACAAGGAAAGTTTGGATATGAGGAAGAAGTTCTTTCCTGTAAGGGTGGGGAGGCTCTGGAATGGGTTGCCCAGGGAAGTTGTGAATGCTCCATCGCTGGCGGTGTTCAAGGCCAGGTTGGACAGAGCCTTGGGTGGCATGGTTTAGTGGGAGGTGTCCCTGCCCATGGCAGGGGGGTTGGAACTGGATGATCTTAAGGTCCTTTCCAACCCTGACTATTCTACGATTCTATAGCAGGGTTATGGAGAACGCTAGTGCATCCCTTACAATGGAAAATCCTCTCAGGGGTGAAAGACGAGGCACTTACACATGTTGTACAGTTACTCTGCTAACATGATCCATGTTACCAGCAGCAGACAGCACGGTCCAGCTTGTAAAGGCTGAGCAGCTCACATCATAGCTGCACCAGCTGGGGCTTAGACTCCTGTGCACACTAAATTTCCCTGCAGAAGATGGTCAGGAAGAGAAGAGGGTGGAAACAACAAGTGCAGGCACCAGCTCTCCTTCATCCCCTCATTTCTTAGCATTGCTCAACACTTAGAGCCACATTTCTCCAGGCCTGAGCAGCCACACGAACAGACACAAAGGTAACATTAAAGACGCAGTAAATCAAAGACCAGACAGTGCAGCAGAGGGAAACCTGGCTGCGGAGCCAGCGCCACTCACTTCCACCCTTGTTTCATCTCCTGAACACAGCACAAGCCCAAACTCCACTCACCCCCCAGGGCAGAAGCAGTGGAGATGCTCTCCAACCCCTCCTGAGTGAGTTCTCCCACCCCATGGTAGAAACCTTCTTATTTGGGACGGGGGCATCATCTGCATCTCCTCACCATCCACTGGCGGTGACTGCAGGTGGGGCTGGTGACCTGTAAGAACATAAGAAATGCTTTTACCCTCTCCCTGTTGCCTTGGAGGCTTTTGTAGCGCTCAGATCAATGACCCAGATGCACTCAGAGGCAGAGCTTCTAAAGAAATTCCTCTTGACTGAGCTCCCAACGGCGCATCCAAATGTCACAGAAAGTCAGTGACCACCCTGAAGACCCAAGTGCATGTTCTGGGCAGCAATACTGGGAGCTTCTGGGTTTGCATCCACTCCAAAAAGCCCTAAAATATCAGCTCGTTTCAAATGTTTTTTGCCACGTTTTTAGCCTCTGGCTCACAAAATCCCTGATGAAAAAGAAGAGGGAGATAAAAGCAGCCCCATCTCTTCCACATTGCAGCTATAATAGCCCACACATGCCAAAATGGGAGAGAGGAGGCTCAGGAGCCTTCTGCTAGAGCTCTATTACAGAATTCCTCCCTTGCAGCTTCCTTTTGGACTGAAACTTACTGCCTGGGAACAACCACCCATGAAGACTCCCCCGAGGCTCCAGGAGCAGAACAGCTCCCTTGGGATGTGCAAGGACCAAATACCTCCATTTATGGCCAATTTCCATGTAGCCTTCTGTCAAACCTTGCAGTGTGAGCACCTCGGAGCACTGAACTCCTGTGTTCTATTGGCAAGTGATGACGAGAGATCCTGGGTACCACAGAATACAGGGGTTGAGCTCATGTTGTGTATATCTGAAGAGACAAATGGAACAAGAAAGGGTGAGAAAGATTTGTCCTGGGTTTTTTCCTTCTCTGACAGGAAGGTTCTGTGCGTTTTAATGTTCTGTGTGTTATAATGTTCAATGATGTCACTGGGAAGAGAAAGAGTATGGAATGTTTGAGAGGTTTGAGTTCAATGGAGCTGTGATTTTTCCACATGGACAATGACTAATGAAACGCTTCCACTGATGCTCGATGGAAATAAAGTGTCACCAATGAAACAATAAACCTGTCAAAATGACAAGCTTAGACAGCAGAAAAGATAAATACACTTAGATAACAGCTCTGCTGGAGTGCACAGCTGAGGGACGAAACCAACAGCCAGTACAGGGCCTATGAACTCACCAGAGCAGATCAGAACAAGTGAGGTGTCTTCATAAAGCAGATCTGATCTAGAGGAGAAGTCATCAAAATGATTAAAGTCCAGACAAACTGGTGTGGTACAGGGCGGGCTGGATTTGCACTGTGTATTTCCAGCCTGATTGATGTGTGAATTGAAGTACTCTGTATGAAATACACTACATAACACAGAATCCCAGAACCCCAGCCTGGTTTGTGTTGGAAGGGACCTTAAAGCTCCTCCAGCTCCAACCCCTGCCACGGGCAGGGACACCTTCCATAGAGCAGCTTGCTCCAAGCCCCTGTGTCCAACCCGGCCTTAACATGGAATGCTTTTAGGAAATAGGAATGAGAGCTGGAAACGTTCACTCATAGGAGCCGTGATCAGCAACGTCACTCAAGAGCAGAAAGCAGTCACGCTAGGAAGGATTTAGGCAGTCTGAGCATTCCAACTGGAGTATGGACACTCAGAACAGCAATTATGAAGTTTAAAATGATTCTCATTGTAATAAAAGGAATTTCTCTCTGTGCTTGTCCATGGCACCTGCTGGTCTTTAGATCATTCTTTTTCAAGTGGCACTGACTCCCCTTTGACTTTACTGAGCACCATCACAGTGCCTTGGTACAACTGAGTAATATTGATGCCTAATGGTTGTCCTGTGGCAGTTATTTATCTGATTTAATTTGTGAGGTTCCTGCCCTCTTATCCTGCAACAGACATTTCTTCATTATTTACAACAGTACCTGTACTTCCAATGATATTCACTCTAACGTGGAGAATGCAGAATCCATTCATTCATTCATTCATTCCTGTGAGCTGGCACTGACAGAGCTCCCAGGAAAGCCCAGATGGGAGGGAAAAATACATCCTACCTGCACAGGACTGCAAATAAGGAAGTCCAGGTGCTACTGAAGGGATAACATTGAAGCTGGTTAGTGAAGATGCTCTGGGCACTCATTGGACCATGAGTGAAACCTTTCAGGCTTTAGACGTGATGGTGATATCCTTGGTCTTCCCTGATGTTGCTTTTGGCGTTCAGTTCTTTCAAGAAGTCTCGTCTAAAATTGTACTTTGCAAAACTTAACAGCAAATTAACCCGGTTTGGGGATCTGTGTGATCTATAAATACCTGATTAAATATAACACTGGGCTTCTGCTACTTCACGTGGAAGGATCCATCCAGAAAAGGATGCAAGAGTGCCAGGGATGAGGAGCTGCCTTCCCCTTCTTTCGCTGTTAAACAACTTAAGCAAGTGCCTGGAATATCCTGACTTCCTCACTGTGTCCTCTGTGGCTGCAGGAAGAACTGAACTTGCAGGGATCACCCAATAGCTTCACTGAGATATTCGGATCTGACAGTGTTGGTTATTTAGCATGTACTGGATGCCCCAGAAGGCTGCAATTCATTTCAGGCTCCTTATGCTCAATATCTGTGCTGGTGCTTGGGCAGAGTGATTTAGTTTTTATTGACTTTACCCTCCATCCCACTCCTCACACTTTGTCCAGATCTGATAGGAACTTACAGCTCATTATGGGAAATGAGAAGTTGCAATGCTCAGGATCAGGAAAATCCCCCAGAATTACAACAGACACAGATCTGATCATTCTGGTGAGACCTAGATCCATGCTCACTTGTTATTAATATGGCAACGAGGGTAGGCACTGCAGAGGTGCAGCAGATAACCTTGTGCAGCGGTACCAGTGGAAGCTGAGTTTGTACAACAGAAGGCTAAATCAGAGCAGTTTCATACATCTTTCTGATAGCTGAAGTGAAATGGAGCGCTGTGACAGCATGTTGTACAGGATGTGTTTCATTTTGGTTATAACACAGGATCTAAAGCAGCATCTCAATTGTCCCTGAAATGTTCAAGGGTTCTGTTCCCATTTTGCTACTAGTCTTTGAGAGAAAGGCTGATAAAACATGTACATCCAGGAGGATGATCTGTAGTCAGGAAAACCGTGTCTGTCTTGAGGTAGAAAGGTGACAGTGGGGTTTTCATTGCTTTAACAGCAGTGAAGTGCCTGGATGAACTCTCCCAGCACATAAGAGGGGCCGGTTTGGGTGCTGCAGATAGGAGCTAGCTCCTGTCTGCCTTATGACAAGCTGCAAGTTACAGTTTTGAGTTAAATTGAGTCTCTCCAACACCAGAACACAGGGGAAGATCTGCTGGGAATACCAGTGACAAGTACAGGGAGGAAGAGTGGAGAAATAGGCTTGATAAAACCTGTCCTTCAGTCCCTCGAACAAAGCCTTTCCATCCCTCGGAAGGGCTGGCTCCAGGCTTGGTCTCCATTAGCTGCTGCAGAGAGCACTGACTGCTGATTTCTGCATTCCTGTGGACTGCAGCAAATTGTCCCTCTTGGCCGTCATTGTTTCCTGCGGAAGCAACAATGGCTCCCATTTATCAGGAGCTGACACCGCATGGCATGTGAAATCACATTTCACACCGCACCATCCAACGGGAGGGGGGAAACAAAGCCCGTTCACCTACAACACCCAGCAACCAGCAGGGAAAGCAAAGGACAACTGGTTTCAAACATGAAACACCTTTCCATGAATAACAGCGCATCCGACTTCTAACCAGCAGCTCTGTGTTTGCTGACTGGAAATCATCGCCTGGAACGTACAGAAAGAATCAAGAGGCTGCTGCTCCAGGGAAGGCAGAGATTTCACCATTGGAGACAGGTTCTGATAAACATGGAGCTTTCTAGAGACATCACAGAGCCATGTAATCCCAGCCTGCTTGGAGCTGGAAGGGACCTTAAAGCTCCTCCAGCTCCAGCCCCTGCCACGGGCAGGGACACCTTCCACTGGAGCAGCTTGCTCCAAGCCCGTGTCCAACCTGGCCTTGAACACTGCCAGGGATGGGGCAGCCACAGCTTCTCTGGGCACCCTGTGCCAGTGCCTCAGCACCCTCACAGGGAAGAGCTTCTGCCTTATCTCCAATCTGAACTTCCCCTGTTTAAATTTGACCCCATCACCCCTTGTCCTATCACTACAGTCCCTGATGAAGAGTCCCTCCCCAGCATCCTTGTAGCCCCCTTCAGACACTGGAAGCTGCTCTGAGGTCTCCACGCAGCCTTCTCTTCTCCAGGCTGAACAGCCCCAATGTTCTCAGCCTCTCTCCATACGGGAGGTGCTCCAGCCCCTGATCAGCCTTGTAGACTCCTCTGGACTTGTTCCAGCAGCTCCATGTCCTTATGCTGCAGACACCAGAATTGCACACAGTGCTGCAAGTGGGGTCTCACCAGAGCAGAGGGGCAGGACCAAAGCATGGCGCAGCTGTCAGTGCATCAATGAAGCATTGTGTTCTCTCCAACAGTTCAATGGTGCCAGCTTGTGTTTGGTGTTATTGATATTAGAACAAGCAAATGCACCAGCCCAGCAGCATCTCCAGCCCAGCAGCATCTCCAGCTCTCTGCTCCAGTGCTGGTGGTGGTACTCGTGTCTGTATGTTTCTCTGTACAGCAGGCACTCCCTCATCCATCAAAGGCCATTTCACTATAAGACATAGGGCTCCTCCGCAGCAGGGCAGCCAACAGCCAGCTCAGTATCTGAGCCATGCTACTCTTGTGTCCTCCCGCAGGGATTCTGGGCTATGCCTTGGCCATTCCTGACGTCTGGTTTTGATAAGTGCTTTTCTGAGCCCGCTGCCTCCTAGGAATTCTGCAGGAAGAGATGGGGTGAGGTCATTCAGCTTTGCACTGAGTTTCCTTTCTCTGGCTTTTGGCCGTTCCACTGAGCATGACCCTGCAGCAGGCAGGAATATTTCTGTTCCCTTAGGAACTCTCAACCACTGGCTGGTTTTATCTCTGCACACACAAAAGTTCCATGTCGCTGGAAGGGGAAACAAGGTTGACATTAACCAGGGGAACACAAGCAGCTCCTCGCTGCAGCTGCGAGCTGAGTTCATTTATTAGCTCAAGTGCTGGCAGAGCTTGAGCTTGTTTCTCGGCCCCTCCGCTGGCCATTGGCCTGGGCCTGAACTTCTGGAGGCAATGGAATAATGGCTGGTTTGTCAGCCTGCTTTATCCATGGCACGGGGCACGGCGGGAGGACTTGGGGAGAAGCAACAAGTGCCAGAGAGCGCAGCTCATTCCCGGGTTCGGCAGCGCTCCGCCTCGGCGCGTGTGTGACTCGCATACGGCTCTTCCCTACGAGACTGTTCACATCACATTGCATCTCTTGCCTCCAGGGTTGCTATGGATACGCCGCTGAACTCCTGCTTTTGTAGGCCAGGAGATTTATGGCTGCATCCCGGCTGGTTCTGCTCATCGGAGTCACACAAGGCTTGGTTTATTTCTTTATATATGGGGGTTTGCACCAACAAACATAGCCTGCGGCTCTCAAAACGTGTCTGACAACCAGATTCTGTGTTTTGGGCCTTCCGGAAGTCTGCCAGAGCCTGTGGATCAGAGCCCTGTTTCTACTGTGTTACTGACGTGTAAGAAAGGCACAACCATGCACACAACCCCTAAGAGATGAGGTGAGTGAAAGGCCTTCACCCTTATGCACCAGCCCTTGTTCTAATCCTGCCCATTCCAGCTTTTCCACTGGCGAGGACAGTTGGGTTCAGTGAAGTCACAGCCTAAGGAGCCTCTTCAAAAGCCAAATGATTTATGGTTAGGTTATCGTCCATCAGAGCTAGGGGAAGCCTGGGTGCCACAATACACAGGAACACCGCATGGAGCATGTATGAGTAACACAGAAAAGCACGCCATTGACATAAACCACTAGCAATTCCAAAGCATCCGACAACGAATCTTCCTATTTAAGAGACAGTCGGAAGCTCTGGGACAAACAGACTCCTCCACCTTCCTGGATGCCATTAATCATACAGTATACACATTGTCTCACCTTTCCTGGGACGGGTCCTTTGGCAGAGTCTCTGGTGCTGGACCAGCGGAGAAAGGTCTGTTCCTGCAGAGTCCCTGGAAGACCTTCGGATGCTCCAGGAGCTGCAAGTGGAACTGAAAGATATAGCATTGTGATGGAGAGCTTGTGCTACATGATCTGAGGTAGCTGCACAGAAGATAACGCAGGGGGTTGTTGAGGGACAGCCCTGCTGAGGGGCTCAGAGCAGGGGCTTCAATGGGGTCAGGATGAAGGCAGGGTCTGGAAAAGCATTTCAGCACGATCATATTGAAAGTGCAGGACAGCAAAGACCAAGATCACTTGCCTGTGCACGAGTATTCCTTACAGTGTCTCTTCTTGGTTTCCCAGGGACATTTTATCCCTTCACATTGCCCATCCCCTCTGCAGGACAGCTTAGAGACTGCGCCATCAATGATTCAGTACCGGGTACCACTGCAGCTTTCCCAGCAGTCTTCCAGGCAATTTTCCATCCATTAACACCACAGAATTGCCCTCTAACTGAACACCAATAGTTTTCACTGTTAATATTTAATGAAGCACAGACTGAACCGGGCACAGGAGGAAGCAAACAAACGCCAGGCACAACCTGAGCTCTCCAAAATGACCAGCAATTGTGAAACCTCAGCTTCAGAGGTGGCATAAGAGCAGATCCACTGGTGGACAAGTGCTCAGAGCTTTCTGAGCAGCAGGGCTGCATGGAGCTCTTCACTGGTGGGACTTGATGATCTTAAAGGTCTTTTCCAACCTGGTTATTCTATGATTCAATGATTCCATAAGTGGGTCAGTCTGTCTCACTAATCACTGCTGGAATATAGGCCACTGCACCTCCGTTTGCACAGGGGTGACACTAAGTACTTACAGTCACTGGGGCGCTTTAGGAAACCCTGAATGTGAGAGCAGAGCTGGAATAGAATTAATGCATCGTTGCCATCCCTATGATACAACTAGCAGCATGTGAACAGATTTATTGATCCGGCCCCTCTGCTCTGCTCCTGTGAGACCCCACTTGCAGCACTGTGTGCAGTGCTGGTGTCCCCAGCATAAGGAGGACTTGGAGCTGCTGGAGCAAGTCCAGAGGAGGCCACGAGAATGCTCAGGGCTGCAGCACCTCCTGTATGGAGACAGGATGAGAACATTGGGGCCGTTCAGCCTGGAGAAGAGAAGGCTCCTGAAGGGGAGACCTCAGAGCAGCTCCAGTGCCTAAAAGGGCTGCAGGAAAGCTGGAGAGGGGCTTTGGACAAGGGATGGAGGGACAGGACAGGGGAATGGCTTTAACCTGCCAGAGGGGAGACTGAGATGAGCTCTTAGGCAGAAGCTCTTCCCTGGGAGGGTGCTGAGGCGCTGCCACAGGGTGCCCAGAGAAGCTGTGGCTGCCCCATCCCTGGCAGTGTTCAAGGCCAGGTTGGACACAGGGGCTTGGAGCAAGCTGCTCTATGGAAGGTGTCCCTGCCCGTGGCAGGGGTTGGAGCTGGATGGGCTTTAAGGTCCCTTCCAACCCAACCCATTCTATGACTGCTACGGCATTGCTGGACCAAGACCTGTATCTTGAAAGATGCTATTTTTGTTGAAAAAATAAATGGCAGTAATGACATCCCATGAGTATGTTGAGATGCAGCTATTAACAACTAGATATCTAAATAATTATCAGCTTGAAAAGAGCTCCTTTTCTCAAAGACCACATAAAGAAACAGCAACTGGCCCGCATCAGGCTCTGCTGCTGTAGCCAGCCTGTTCCTAGCAACTGAACCTGCTAATTTAAGGCCATTTATTTTGGAAGCATGCACCATCCTACAGAAATAGTGGCCCATGGGCCCCATGCAGCAGCGAAGGCCAGATCAGGGACGTAAGTCAGAGAGAGAGAGCCTATGAAATCCTTTGTTAGAGCACCAGCAGAGGAAACCAGATACAGCACTGAGGAGATAGGGAAGCAGAGGTCAAGAGCACAAGTTGCTCAAGGTCAGCAGAGCTGAGAGCCTGTGCTTGGCTGGCAGCAGGGAATGAGTACACAGGCCATGGAGTGACACTGTCCTTTCACAGGCTGGTCACGTCAATGAGGGTAACAAACAGGGAGCAGCTTGCATTGAGAAATACACTGAAGACTTCATATGCTGAAGTGGTGCATCAGTCCTACCATAATGCTGACGACAGAGCAGATCTACATTCAAGTGCAGCACCAGCAGCTTTGGGCCCATCATCTTCTGCTTCACAGTTCCAGAGCAAGCCTGGGCAACCGCATGTCCAAGCTCACACCTTGGTTTCACTGGCTGCAGGAAGGGAACAAGCACTACTCACAGTCTGGAAGTGCAGAAGGACTGCTGGAGTTACACACATACAGAGTTGGAGCTGTTCAGAGCCCTACAGGCTCGCAGCATGCCTGGAGCCAGCTCCAACCTGTGCAGGAATGATGCATAGTTAGCATCAACACACCTTGACTTGTATAGGGAAGGAAGTGCTTAGTTCTGTAGAAGTTCAAGTTCCTCATCTGATTCCTGATGATGAATCCCCACATGCAATTGAGGAAGACCTTATAAGTGAATAATAAAATCAGATGGAAATCCCACTTCCTCATCTTCATGCTGGAATAGAGATAAGAAATAAATCCATACCAAGCAGGGCAGTAATCTGTGTGCACAACAATTGCTATCAATTCCATAGAGTCTTCTGCTGTGTGGAAAATGCCATTCTTGAGAGACCAGGTAGGATCCAAACTGCTCTAAAGCACACGTGAATAATGCCAGTGTGGAATTCTGAGTGTGCATGCAGCTTGCAGTGAGGATTCTCCCTCAGTATCTGAACCCCTGCACACATCAAAGCTGTTTTCTTACTGAATCTCTCTCAGAGTAAGCTTTGTCAGCTTCTGAATCCATTATCTCCCCTCATACATTAGTTTTGCAAATTAATCTTCTATGAAAAGACATCAGTTCCTTTCTCTCAGTGGCATCAGGAATCTATTCATAATATATTATGTAAATATTCCAGTAGAGAGCTTTAATAACTTAATCCAATAAGTAACTGAAATAAGCCCATGGCTGAAATGAAGAAACCCAAATTTGGCTCTGCTTTGCTTCCACAATGCTGCAATTCATCTGAAGGAGAAGCATGCCCCCTTGTCATCAGCATCCTGACATGGCACGGCTCACAGCTACAAGTCCTGCATGATGAACATCGTAAGGGTGGTCAACACACGTCCCCAACAACATCACTGTGGGCACTTCTGCAGTTCAAGTGCTCATAGAGTCATTTCCCGCCCCTTGATGTGTGTGCGGAAGAGTGAGTTAACATGTTCATCACTCTCAGCTGGAGGAATTAGCATTGCTGCAGTCATTTCAATGATCTGCCCACCCTGTCTCACAGTTACAAAGGTTTTTTGGCTGCAGGATTCATAGAATCATAGAACAGTCAGGGTTGGAAAGGACCTTAAGATCATGCAGTTCCAACCCCTCTGCCATGGGCAGGGACACCTCACACTAAACCATTCCACCTAAGGCTCTGTCCAACCTGGCCTTGAACAGCACCAGTGATGGAGCATTCACAACTTCCCTGGGCAACCCATTCCAGTGCCTCACCATCCTTACAGGAAAGAACTTCTTCCTCATATCCAATCTAATTCAAACCTCGACAGCTGCTCACGGTGCAGGTAGTGAAAGGATGCGCTTTAAGAGCTCCTCACTGAGATTGCCCAAAGGGACCGGCCTGAGTGTGATACAGAAGGAAATCTGTGTTTGTCAAATGGGCTCACACACACACAACACCCACTGCAGGTCCTGTATTGCTGCTGCAGGTGCTTCAGGAAGGATGCAGTGATCCCTCATTGGCTGCATCACAAGCGGGCAGCTTTGCTCTGGTGTTGGTGGTTCAGGGAACTGAAGAGAGCTGGGACATGCAGCATGTCTGAAATACGTTAAAAATACCCTTTTCCAGCAAAATACCCTCTTCCAGTTCAAAATGCCCTTGAACCTACCCCCTCCCTGGGGTATGTACCTGTGCTTGGTGCAGAAGTTACTAGAGCCTTGGCATGGATGAATCCCATTGCTGAAGCTTGTATTAGTCTATTTGTGCAGCAGTATGCACGTAGGTCGACACTTTAAAGCCCCCAAACATCAAAAACCCCAAACAGATGGGGTTGGTAGGTGCAGGGCAGGTCTCAAAAGCTGTTCAAAGAACCCAAGTTCCAGCTCAGCAGCTTAAATCTAGACCTAGCTGTTAAGCACCTCTAAGGAGCTGTGTTAAGGAGAAGGGGAATCCTCACAAGCCTCAGCAGGCAGCAGCCCATGAAGCTCAGTTAGCACACAAACCAGCCCCAGCTATTGTTTTATTGGAGTCCTCGGGGGGGGGCTCTGAGCAGGAAGGAATTTTTATGCATATATGCATACACAAAAGGGCTCTTTTTTCATCTCTGTGAAGTCAAAACACACTGGAACCATAAATTACATCCTGGATAAGTGTTCAGAGTTTGTATCCTTAAAAGGAATTCAGCCTAAAGTTAGCACCCCACTTCCAAGGTATAATCTTCCATCACTGCTAGATGCTGCTGCCTGATTGCAGCCAGACAACTGGCTCAGCACCAGGATCCCAAATGTGCCAACATATGGAAACAATTGCTTTCCTTTTGATTGGGAATGACATATTCTGGGTGTGCGCACAACATCCCCCATCCATCATCCAAAATGCTTCGTTATTTGGGCTTCTTATCCAATAGCAGATCCCCAGAGCTCTGTGTGAAGGGTAGGAGAGATGCTTGCATACCCCAGAAAGCAAAAGAACCTCTGTACAGCCTGAGTCATGCTGGGTTTGACCGAGCTCCATCCCTCCTCTGTACACGGCTGTGTTTCACTCATCAGCACCGATGTTGCTCAAGCAGCTAAACCTTGATGTTATACCTGCATAGCAATGCTGTGCTGGCTGCTCATCAGCCCTGGGACACCAGAAACTGCACGTTGAGAATCTCAGCAGGAAGAAAGAGGGGAAAGGTTTAACAGCCAACATTTGACCATAGATTACATGCTCTGACACCAGCAGCAGCCGATCTGTCTCAATGAAGTCGCAATGGCAGAAGGCCCTGCAACACAAGGGAAGAATCAAGAGGATTATTGTGGAACCCACGTGGCTGATCTGCAGACAAAGATTGGGAAGGCAAATTCCTGCTGAGGACGCAAGGCAAGTCTGCTTCAAACAGCGTTCCGGGCTCATGCAGCAAAGGGAAGAGGAGGGAAACCAAGGCAAGGAACTCCCTACAGAGCTGCTGGTGTGAGGGAGAAGACGGGAGAGGTCTGGGGTTTAGAAACAGCCAGTACTCGTGGTGGTGCTTTGGGAGTTCCTCTGGGCAGTGACTTGTGCATCCCAGGACCAGGCCCACCCACTGAAAAGGAATCTGTAGCTCAGGGGAGGGGAATATAGAGTTTTCCATTGCCTTTAATAAAGCCAGAGGCTCATGTGGATGTTTGATGTCTAGCAGTGGTGAGCCTATTTCATGTTAATGTAACTGCTGAAGTTGGTTCTTATCGCAGCATCAGCTGGGTTGGGAAAGACCGTTAAGATTGTCAAGTCCAACCATTCCCCCTGTGAGAGATCTTCAGTGGATCACAGAAAGAGAGAGACTCCACATGGAGCACAAGGAGGCAGGAGCACATCCAGTCATAACATAGAGCAGACAGAAACCATCCTTTTTGGCAAGAGGAAGGTTATGATGATGATTAAGCTCCTCTATGGGAAATCAAGAGAAACAGATTCAGTTCCCACCTGTGTGGCTTTCCTGTGGCAACAGCAAACACATGCCTCAATACGTGTGAAATTCTGCCTTTGAGAGACACTTGAGGATGCAGACAAGTGCCAGGTAGGATTTACAGACACATCCATGCGCGGTAGATATTCATCAGCAGCTGTTTGTGTCCTTTGGGTCCCATAACTGCACAACAAAGATTACAGATGTCATCTATTCAGATCACAGCCAAATTCTACCTTCAGTCCAATTTCCATGTACGTGGAAGAGAGGAGTGAGCTCACAGCTAAGGATGGGGCTCAGCCCCAAGCAGAATAGGAAAAAGGATTTGCTGCGTGACAAAAATAGGCCGAGTGCCTTATCACATCTGACAAATGCCTCCAACGGCACCGCGTGGAATTGTACTGCTGCTATTAAAATAGACTCTATTTCCACTGAATAAATGGATTCCTTCTCACAGGTGGGTTGGTGGCTACTTGCTCCAGTGAAAATGGGTCTCAATGTCAGTGGGTATCAGGGAACTAACCCTTAGAGTGTTTTGTGAGTTCATTCCTAATGCATCCCCTCGCTGCCATATGTCAACAAGCTCTTCCAGGCTGGATCCTGCAGGCCACAGAGCTCCTCATCCACACGTACTCCAAAGCGCTGCTCAGATGAAAGAAGGGAAGAATAATCCATTCATTTAGAGCACAGGCTGCCAAATGAGGCTCTTCCTTCCTGGGAGCAGGGTGAGATGCTCTGCCTGCCTTTGGATGGTTGCAAGCATGTACAACAAAATTAGGTAAACCACAGTCATAAAGCCAATGGCCATTGCTGCAGACAAGGACGCAGGGAGCAGCTCTGATGCGCTGCTAAGCAGTAGCTAATTTGTGCTCCTCTATAGCCTGCATTTATCTCCTGTAAACAGCAGGGCCACATTAACAAATCACACTTGAGGAACTGTGCTGTAGCTGGGAGCATCAACTGCGATGACTCACACAAACCCACAAGGCAGCTGGTGAGAACCCAGCCCAAACGCAGCCCGCCTGGATGAACAGACCAGGAGGAACCAGAAGTGGGCAATGGCAGTTCCCAGCACACGCTGCTCTGGGGCAGGAGCAGGACTCGCTGCTGTGGTCCTGGCTGGCAGACAGTGGTGTGGACCACACAAAGAGCACTTTCATTTCTTGGCATGGCAGAGCATTGCTGAAATACCAAAGGCCGTGGTAAATGCAGGGCAGTGATGGGACAGAATGATTGGATGAGAAGATTTGATTGGTATGAACATTCCCATAGACCTCTCATTGTATCTGCCCGGGAGGACCAGACGTTCGGCTGAGGTAGGCATTGCTCAACTGTGGCCAGGGGACAAAGGGCACAAGGGTGCCCTTTACTCGCTCTTGGTGCCGGTGCTGCCCAGCAGCCGGGTCTCAGGGTTCAATTTAGGGTAGACTGTGTTGATTGTGCCATGGTTCTGCGGCCCCAGCCTGCTGGCACAGCAGCCAAAGATCACCCCCTGTCCCTGCCATGCCCTCGTACTGTCAGGGAATGGGGATAAATGGGAACTAATGCAGCAAACCTGCACTGCGCCATGCCATGGAGAGCAGGGCTGCTCAGGCTCCTTCCCACCAGCAGAGCACAGACCAGGATCCAGCCATTAACTGTGTAAATACTGTCGCTTTCAGCTGAGTTTTCCATCATAAAGCCAATTATCTTCACTTTCTCAATGGGAAAAAGCGCTTGGAAAAGCCACTTGGGACCTCATAGAATGGTAGCTATTGCACAGTTTGGCTGACATCAATGGAACAGGTTCCCCACAGCATTCTCTATCCATACTTCCATGGAAGCTTTCCTCATGTCTCCCATCTGAGGATGCAGACTGTACTAAACAGAGAGTGCTGCAGTCTCCAGGGATACAAACAGTCTATTTAAGGGCTTCCACAAGGCCAAACCCCACTGATCCAAGCCATGGAGCAACGACCAGTGTCTTATTAGGACCGGTGAACTGGTGTTACCAAGGGGAAGGGCTTGCACTTCAGAGCATTCTCCTTCCTTGGGAGTGGATGGACGATGTTACAGGCTGCTTCCATCTGCCTTGACACATGGCCAACATCAAGCAGGCAGGAGAGCCAAGATCTTTCCTAGAAGAGCCTGGGAGATTTCTGCCACAGGGTACATACTATCGGTGTCCAGCACATGTTTAGCTCAGCAGCCTGGGCAACAAGACACATGGAAGAGTATCACAGGCTTCAGGATCCTTCAGGTAAGCACCACCACAACGCTCAAAGCCCAAAAGTCACCGCTCATCTCTGCAACAGCTCTAAGTTCTGTACAGGAAGAATGAGAAAACTGATAGTAATTCCCCGGTTGCTCCCTGCACCCTTGTCCTCGGGGTGCCCAGGCTCCAAACGTGGCTTTTTATTTCCTCTACACAAGCCTAGCGATGCACAGTAGATCTTAAAACATTGTTAACTTGCTTAGATTTGGCTACAGATTCAATGCAAAATGGTCCACATTAACGAGCTTGCAGCAGTTCGGTTTAACAACAGCCATTTGATCTCTTAACATCAAGTGATACTGTACAGATTACAACCCGTATGAGTTACCCAACTACTGCCTCTGACTTTCACTCCTAGATGCTAACAGTGGACAGAGACCCCCGAGGAGTCAAGAGAACCCATTTACTGAAAGGTTTGTGCCTACCTGTGTCACAACGTGCTTTTAATACGTTCTCCTCCACTATCAGAGGAAAAGAGCCAAGTGCTGCCATTCCCTTTCCTCTTCCACCTTGGAGAAAAGGAAGCCAGCACAAGATAGTTCCTGCTGTAATGGAAAAAGCCCTGTTTTCTTAGAGAGCCATAGAGTCATAGAATCATAGAATAGTCAGGGTTGGAAAGGACCTTAAGATCATTCAGTTCCAACCCCCCTGCCAGGGGCAGGGACACCTCCCAATAAACCATGCCACCCAAGGCTATGTCCAACCTGGCCTTGAACACCGCCAGCGATGGAGCATTCACAACTTCCCTGGGAAACCCATTCCAGTGCCTCACTACCCTTACAGGAAAGAACTTCTCCCTCATATCCAATCTAAACTTCCCCTGTTTAAGTTTGAACCCGTTACCCCTTGTCCTCTCACTACAGTACCTCATGAAGAGTCCCTCCCCAGCATCCCTATAGCCCCCTTCAGACACTGGAAGCTGCTCTGAGGTCTCCACGCAGCCTTCTCTTCTCCAGGCTGAACAGCCCCAACTTTCAGCCTATCTTCCCTTTGCTGCCAGAGATGTTGGGAGCTCCAAAACCTACCCAGTCAGTGTCACCTTTGCTTCTGGCTTTGTGGTGTCTTGCAGAATGAATCTGCTTCATCAATTACTAAACAGAAAGAGCCCTGAGCAAGCAGCTCCTCCCCTCCTTAAGGCAGGGTAAGACGAGAAGTTGTCCCTCTGGTCAAGGAAACATCTCCCCTTCTTCCTCTCTCTTTTAATTACTGTAATTGCCAAGGTTTGGGAGAGGATTTTAGCAGCATTTAATCTCCTCCCTATTCCCTTCACATCTCTGATTGCTCTGAAATTGCCAACCAGGGAACCCCTCTCTCCATACTTGGAAATCTAAGCTTCCTTTTAGCCCACATTCTGAGCACCTGAGAATGTCAGAGTATAAGCATGATAGCTTAACTAGTATAATACCTATTTCCAGTGCATCAGGCTCTGGTAGTCGAGCCCAATACATTGGATTCTTACACAGTATAATGTGTTGTGCTTCAAAGTGTTTTCTGCCTTCAGTGATCCATGGGACCATATCGTTTACAGGAAGACAACGCGGTTCGCGCACTACACCCTGGTATTCCGGAGTGCTGCCGCAGGCTTGCCACTGCTCTCAGAACAGCCTCTGGGGACAGTGCAGTCCCCTCTGGCCCCCCTGGCACGGGCAGGGAGGCTGTTGGCTGAGCCACCGGTTGCCTCAGCAAACGTGCAGCTGAGAAATGCAGAACTGCAGCTGCTCTCCAGCGAATTCTGCTTGCAAAGAGAAGTGCTGCAAACCACAGCAGCAGAGATTGACTCGCGGGTAACACAGGGCCAGCCGGCACACAAAGGGACACGTAACCAGCCCCGTGCTTCCAGCCAGTCAGCTCGCCTGCTAGACATGCTTTTAGATGAGTCCTGCTCCTCGCTTAAGTCTGATTTTATGGAAGGCTTAGATCCCAAATGCCCTCCTTGCGGTGAATGTCAGCCATTCTGCTGACAAAACACAGGCAAGGGGGAGAGCCTGTCTGAGCAGCTCTGGCAAATTAGTCTAGACTTGCTCTCCTTAATTTGCTTTAGTGATGGCTGGGAATCCCAGAATCCCAGCCTGGTTTGGGTTGGAAGGGACCTTAAAGCTCCTCCAGCTCCAACCCCTGTCACGGGCAGGGACACCTTCCATAGAGCAGCTTGCTCCAAGCCCCTGTGTCCAACCTGGCCTTGAACACTGCCAGGGATGGGGCAGCCACAGCTTCTCTGGGCACCCTGTGCCAGCGCCTCAGCACCCTCCCAGTGAACAGCTTCTGCCTTATCTCCAATCTGAACTTCTCCTGTTTCAGTTTGACCCCATCACCCCTTGTCCTATTGCTACAGTCTCTGATGAAGAGTCCCTCCCCAGCATCCCTATAGGCCCCCTTCAGATACTGGAAGGCTGCTCTGAGGTCTCCACGCAGCCTTCTCTTCTCCAGGCTGAACAGCCCCAACTTTCTCAGCCTGCCTCCACATGGGAGGCCCTGATCATCCTCATGGCCTCCTCTGGACTTGCTCCAATGGCTCCATGTCCTATTGAGCCTGCCTTGAACCCTGGTGAGACCGCACTGGGGCAATCTGTGCTTCCAAGTGCAGTGCAGAAGCTCCAAGGCAGCACTCGGGTAGAACATTCCATCAACTAAAGCCGACACTGCCAACAACTGTCCCCTGAGAGCAGAGTTCAGTCAAGCTCCCTCAGGAGCAGCATCCTGTATCTACACATTAAAATAGCTGAAGGAAGGTTCTTACAGCCCTACAGCCCTCAGATGTGTGTTTTTAACTAGAAGCATTTCCTCACATGCTAACTCTAACAGGTTGGGGGTTTACACGCCAGAGGAACAGTCGTTACTAACACAGAGTTATTTAAAGGATGTACTATGTACTATTTAAAGGATATTCTATGAGTCTCTAGCTCTGCTAGTAGAAGCATTCGGGTTTTATAGCTGCTTACTCAGGATGGTCGATGGTCACCTCAAGTGACTGTTAACATGCACTGCTCTAAGGTGACAAAAACCATATCGGCAGGCGGGTGCCCCCCATAAATTGCATGGATTGAAAAGTTTAAGCCATTTGCTACTTCTGAACACAGCCAAACCTAAAAACACAGCTTCTGAGTCTGGTGGCAGGCAGCAACAGTCTGGCAGCGACCACAGCGCAATCCAGGCAGGTAACGTTGTCTTATGCTGGATATGAACCTCGGGAGGGCTCTCATCTCTTCCACACGAAGGCTGCTGCTGGCTGAGCTCAGGTGGCACAACCAGCTCTCAGACTGGTTTCTGAAGCTCAGTTCTTTTGGGGGGCTCTGTAACTGAGTGGAGTAGAGCAACACACGTGGGGCTCCCCAGCTGGCCACCAGTGGTGCCTTAAACCAGAAGGAAGCAGATGAAGTGACACAGAGAGCTGAACCCAAAGCTGTTAGTACAGCCTTGCTAAAGTGGCCCCTCGGAACACTATCACCTACAACAACCCTGCCACTACTGCTGATCCCATTCTGACACCCAATACCAACCTTCCAAGCAGTTACATTAAGTCCCAAACTCATTTTGAATCTTAACTATGAGTTGCTCTAGGGTCGATGGTCTCATACAGATGTTTACAAGCCTTTTACTATGGGTATTTCATACCACGTATCAACTGTAACACTAAAGGAGGGAGCACAAAGTGTTCCTACCTGGTTTTCTCTTGAGGTCTTTTGCTCCCCTATAGTCTATTGGCTCATTTAGCAACCTCACATTAGCACTAATTTATCTTGCATAATGTGGTTGGGGATTACTGCGCCACTGGTGAGCAGTGTTTAGTTGGGAGAGATACAAAGTCCTTCGTGACAACTCCTGTGCAGAGGCAGCGTTGAATATTCCATAAGTATTGGGCTGAAAGGCAAAAGCAGACAAGGCAGAAGTTTTTACACCAACACATGTAATCTGCTCATTGATAATAGTTAAATATGCTTCCAGCAAGCAAAAGATATTGGTTAAGAAGTCAGGAGGCCCTAAGTGATGATATTCACAGCTCTGAAAACAGCACAAGGTTTCAGTGCAACTATTCAATGAGAATTAATAGATGAGAAAATGAACATGAGCCGGCTGCAGTGTGTGCTCGCAGCCCAGAAACCAACCGTGTCCTGGGCTGCATCCAAAGGAGCGTGACCAGCAAGTCAAGGGAGGTGATCCTGCCCCTCTACTCTGCTCTCCTGAGACCTCACTTGGAGTATTGTGTGCAGTTCTGGTGTCCTCAACATCAAAAGGACATGGAACTGTTGGAGGAAGTCCAAAGGAGGGCCACGAGGACGCTCAGGGGACTGGAGCACCTCCTGTATGAAGATAGGCTGAGAAAGTTGGGGATGTTCAGCCTGGAGAAGAGAAGGCTGCGTGGAGACCTCAGAGCAGCCTTCCAGTATCTGAAGGGGGCCTATAGGGATGCTGGGGAGGGACTCTTCATGAGGGACTGGAGTGATAGGACAAAGGGTAACAGGTTCAAACTTAAACAGGGGAAGTTTAGATTGGATATGAGGAAGAAGTTGTAAGGGTGGTGAGGCACTGGAATGGGTTGCCCAGGGAAGCTGTGAATGCTCCATTGCTGGCAGTGTTCAAGGCCAGGTTGGACAGAGCCTTGGGTGACATGGTTTAGTGGGAGGTGTCCCTGCCCCTGGCAGGGGGGTTGGAACTGGGTCTTAAGTTCCTTTCCAACCCTGACTAGTCTATGATTCCATGATTCAGGTATAATTTGGGTTTAACTCTCAGCAAATGTCAAGAGTTAGATTCTCACTCACACATATTATGTTCTAAGCAGCCCTGAGTCATACCAGAGAAAGGAAGGTCAGGTTGGCCCAACAGCAGCAGTGAAAGTGTTAATTTCTTGGTTCTTCTGCATTAAGAGCATGACTCATTCACAGGGACTGTTTGATCCTGAAGGCACCAAACCCATCCAGACTCCTGGGCTGGATTGCCTGTTCTTGAGATGTTTAAATGCTGTTCAGTGGTTTAGTCCCGGTTTAACTGCGTTTGATAATGACTTTGCTAACAGCCTGTTTCAAAGGTTTGCACTGTTCTCATCAGCTCCTTGGACACTGGCTAGCTGAAGTCTCCACCACCTCATCAAGTACAGCCCTTTCCAACACTAACCATTCCATGCGTTTATCTGGGTAACTATTCCCAGAATCCCTCCATCACCTCTCCGTGACCTCTCCCAGATATTCTCCTCTTCATCTCCTCCTTTGGTTTGTGCCACCCGTAATGACACCTCCGATCACACCAATGACACCTTAATAACATGCAGTTACCCTTGCCTTTCCCATCCTTCCTATCATTCGATCCAAGGCTCCTTTTCAATAGAAACCAATTAGAAGCCATTAAGTACTTAAAGTTACAAAAGGAAATAGTTCTCTATTGCAAAACAGTCACCCAGCTCGCTCAGTCACTTCAAGGGTGAACTGTACTTTTATTACAGTGATAAACAGAGTAGAACTGATACTGAAATACACAGTTAATGTTTAAAAAGAGAAATGCTCTCCATTGAAACCAAACACTTTTCTGATCAAACAGGAGAAGCCTTCCGTGTGTTGTAACTTGAAGTCATGGGCAGCAAATCAACTTCCCCTACAACACATCAGTTTCTTGTCTCAGAATATTCAGCTGATGAAGAGCCAATACAAATCCACACTGTTCAGTGTCCAAGAGCACACATCGGAGTCCTGGCCAGCCTTACTGCTGGGCCGGCAGGACTGTCACTTGGGCTGGGCTCTGTCACCCAGCACGCAAACACACCCGCCTTTCACCTCGAAGTCTCATCCAGCTCTCAGAGAAGCAATTTCACCATGGACTTTGATGGAAGAGGAGGATCAGCTCCTTGAGAAGGTTCTGCTCTGATTTTGTTCTACATCCCAGTTCTGCTTCGAAATAAATGTCTTTTATGAACAGATTTGACGGGACTGGACCAAGACCACAGCTTTTCCTCTGGTGGCTTTTTGACACAAACCAACCTGCTCTTGCAGCCCGCTCTGCCATACAACCCCTTTTATGTTTTCACTAACTGCCTTAGGAATAATTCGGGGGTTGCCCATTACTCCTACTCTTGGTGTGACAAAGCCCTACTGCTCAGAGGGTCAAAATCCACCCTATTTGCAGAGTGATCCATTCTGTGGGCCAATAGAGCCCCTGTTGTTCTTACTCAAGTATTATCCTTTAGCTAAAACTGGCTATTCTTCCTGCTGTAACCCCGAGTGCTGTCCCATCGCATCAGCAGAAATAGCAATGACTTTCTCTGATGCTTTCCTTCCTTTTTTGAATGGGTTTATAAAAAGACAGGTTCTCCTGTCCCAAATACGGACATCTCCTATCCCAAATTTGGCTCTATCCTATGATTATCAGACTCACCACAACTGAACCTGCTCCAGTTTAATTGCTTGAACATCTTGTACATTCCCAACTGTCAGACCGCGGGCAGTGCAACATTGGCACCTCCTCTGTGCTGGGAAGACCTCATCCGGTGCTCCATAGGAGTGGGTATGGCTATTATCACAGTCTTTCAGGTCATTCAGCTCTTTCTGTTCATCATCCTGACACTCTCTCCAAGCTGTCTCTTAAATAACCACATTTTCACTTCTTCCCAATGTTAATATCGAACACACACAGGCACATGTGTGTACATGAGTCCAGAGAGACTGAATCCCTGCAACAGAGACATTGAGGTGCTGGAGCGGGGCCAGGGAGGGGCAAAGGAGCTGGTGCAGGGCCTGGAGCACAGTGTGATGGGGAACGGCTGAGGGACCTGGGGGGTTCAGATGGAGAAGGCTCAGGGGGGACCTGATCGCTCCCTACAGCTGCCTGAGAGGAGGATGGAGCCAGGAGGGGGCTGCGCTCTGCTCCCAAGGAACAAGGGATGGGACAAGAGGAAACGGCCTCAAGCTGCACCAGGGCAGCTTTAGATGGAGCTGAGGAACAATTCCTTCCCCACAGGGTGCTCAGCATTGGAACTGCCCAGGGCAGGGCTGCAGTCACCGTCCCTGCAAGTGTTCACACACTGTGGAGACGAGGCCTCAGTGCCATGGGTTAGTGGTGGCCTTGGCAGTGCTGGGAATGGTTGGACTGGGTGAGCTTAAAGGGCTTTTCCAGCCTGGCTGGTTCTGTGACCGATGGGCTGCGCAGTTACCTGCCACGCACTCACAGTCTCTGTTCATCAGGTTTTTATCCACTCCCCAGTTTTTGAACCAGGGCCCATCTTTGTTCAGTTTTACTTGCACATTCTCATGTCACACTGCAATTACTGCCCCAGCTGCTTGTAAATCACTGGATTTGCACCGGCACGTTTTTACCTTCCAGAAAATCAGATTCATTAACAAAACCAGCAGAAACCCCACCATAACTGTTCTTCTTTTTCCATTTGTTCTAGAGACCTAAGTGAAGAAATAATGAAATCTTGTCACGGGGTGGAATTATCTCATTAAGTGGGAAATCTGTTTTAGAGGTGGAGTTCAAGACAAACGAGCTTTTTACTGGAATTCAGACAGTTTCACATCAGGAATTCTCCACCTCTATTACAGGCACAAACCTTTTCTCTCATGCATGTTTTTGATGGTCAGCACTTGGATCCTCAATGCTCGGCATCCATATATCATCCATACTTCTCAGACTGCTAAACCTCACGCATCCATCTGATCTGATACGGATCAGGTGGGTATGTGATCTATATTCAAGGATGTGAATTCACATCCTTGTGATTTTACTCCTGGGAGTACTTTTAGCTTTTCCTCCTTGTTTTGTCCATCTGCAGTTTAACTGGAGGCCGGATGAGGCAGAGCAGGAAGAAACGGGAGGTAACAGAGGTGTTACCTGTGTTACCTTCACAGGGAAAGAAGCTGACCCTGTGGTTTGCAGTCAGTTGTTGCTCACTGTCCTGCCTCTGCCCTCACCAATTCTGGACACACACATAAGTCTCCTCAGAGGCTTGTGGCAGGAGAAAACGCTGCCATAATGGTGGCCATGCACTTCCAGGGACCACCGAGCGGAAGCTTCCCCCTGGATGCGGTTACTGGGTGTGTGCTTGGACCCTGAGCTCCTGCTCCCAGGCTGGAGAACACACTCCTGCTTTGTTGGCCCCCGTGTGCTCCATAGTAAATCACTGGGGTTCAGCGACGAGTTGTGCGGAGGGCAGGGATAATGAACTGGAAAAGCCTGGCCCACAGTCTCTTCTCAATAATCTTCCAGCAGATGTTTCTGCTTTGCCACCTGGTACTCATCTCCCTGCTGCTACAGAGGACTTTTAGCATGAAGTGATCTCATTCTGCAGTAGTACATGAACACAGGAGAAGGCAAAAGAGACAAATGCCTTCATGGCGACTCTGAGCCGTCAGGGCTATCGGTTACATTCTCCCTCCCCAAGGTCCTTCACTGGGCCCATGTTGGAAAGTCTGGACACAAGAGAACGTCCAGAGGATCCGGGGCTCCCCTGTGGACACCACTTGCCAGATTTGGGGGTTTAACAGACCCCCGTTTCCATTACAAAGTTCAATCCCCTCCCAAAATACCACTCTCACCAGTGGCAGGCAAGACCTCCGATGGCCAAACCAGAGCTAATTCTGCACGATCCAGACTGCCTTGGAGTCAGTAAAATTCATCTACTGTATAGCCCTGAGTACCTTCAACTACATCTAGCATAGTGCAATAGAACACTGAAAAAGGAGGAATTCCTGCACTTTCAAGCGGAGATTTTCCTCCCCAAACTTCCCAAAAGTAGTTTTGATTGGTGTGAAGCAATTAGTGCCATTAACATTTCTATTCCTGCCAGAAGGGATGAAACCTGAGGTACTTAGGAAAATGCTTGAAAGGTCTTATGAAAACCTCATTTGTGGAAGAAAGGAGGGAGGAAGGAGCTTAGCCTTTAATCCTGTAATGAGGGACTCGTTAATGAAGCAGAAATGCCTTTAGAAGGCTTTCCCAGGAATACCTTCCTTCGTAAGGTTCATTTGTATAATGTCCCCACCTTTTGGACTTGGAAACTCCATTTATTGAGTGTGTGAGCGACCAAATCACAAACCAGGCAATAAAGAGAGGAAGAAAGGTGCCCCATCCCTGGCAGTGCTCAAGGCCAGGTTGGACACAGGGGCTTGGAGCAAGCTGCTCTATGGAAGGTGTCCCTGCGCGCGGCAGGGTTGGAACTGGAGGAGCTTTAGGTCCCTTCAACCCAAACCAGGCTGGGGTTCTATTAAGTAGCTAGTTTGGCAGAGGAAGCCCCTTTGATAAAGTGATCTCTGCATTGCAAGTCACCCCTCTCAGAACGAAGGGCCTCTCCAATAAGGAGGGGCAGCCCTGAACTGGGGAACACTCAGGCCCTCCCCGCAGTGACATTACACTGCTTCCCTTCAGACCCAGACCTCGGCGGTGTGAAACCTCAGCAGTCTGATCTGCTCCTGTGGGCCTAAAGCTGGGACTTCCCACTTACAGCAGTGGAGCACTCGGCGGAGGCTTCCTGCTTGGCTGTGATGAAGCCGCTGCTGAGCAGTGAGGCTGCTGCAGCTGCAGGGAGTGAAGGAACAGACCTAGAGGTACATGGCCTTGACGGATTCCGTTCTTTTCAGAAGCTAGGGATGGAATCGAGGATAACACGTGTTTCCTGATCTTACGTACGCTGAGCTGTTTGACCTCACCACTTTCTGTTTCTCATGTGCGTTACCTGCAACACTACTGCAAGGAAGTCAGCGAGGTTCCCTCCAGCACCTCCATCACCATCAGGTTGATTTGGCACTTCTCAAGCAGGAATTGCGTGCTCACAGCCTTGGAGAAGCAACCTACAAGGAGTATTTCTTCTACAATTAGAGTTTACATCAAAAGACGCCTGCCACTGATTCAGCTCCAAGCGGAAATGAGTTTAAAAGGAGGAATACGATCTCCAGGGCAATGTTTCTACAGGCAGACCCACTTAAGTGTGGCATCAACCACGACAGACACACACACCCGGTTCACATCACCCTTTTGGAGGCCACTCCCCTCGTGACTGCCCAGCTGAGGTCCCAGCTTCCTTCAGAACCCCCATTTAGTGCTGAGGAATAACTGACATGAAAGGAGGGGCAATGAGTGTAAACTCAAGAGCAAAAGGGGGTCTCAGTTTCATTAACAGCCCACCTGCAGACCCCTGGCTGCCTCCGTATGGACAAGGCCACAGGGTTGGTTTTCCCTGCACACTTCTTTCCACAACCACACATTAAAGAAAACAGAAGCATCTATGAGGGGTATGTGAGGGTTTTCACCTTACAGTCAGCAAACGGCCCTGAACATGTGCCTGGAGTCACTTACCTGGTGATGGGTGGACGTGAGGTCTCTGGGTGACAGAAGCGCTCCCCCGTGCAGAGTCACAGCGTAAGGCTCATGCCAATGGGAGTGGGAGCACTGCAGGGAGAAAGCTGCGTCCTGTGCCCACATCACGGGGCGCAAACGCAGGAGCTTTCTAAGCGCGGCATCCAGGGGAAGGGTTTAGTGACCCTGGGCTCCTGAAGAGAAGGCAGCGCAGCAGCGAGGTGGCACGCTGTAAGCCAATTGCCTCTGAAGGGATTGTAGGGTGGTTTCAGAGGGGGATTTAGTGGGGGCTTCAGAGGCGGGGAGGGAAGGATAACAAAGTTTAAGGATCCTAATAACACTGTTTACTGTAAAGTGGAGTGGGAATAAGATTGCTCGATGTCATTTTGTTGTCTTGGATTAAACTTACTTAACTCCGACCTTAAGCTGCCCGGTCAGCTCTGAGATCCAATGGCCCTAAGCCTGGGCAGGCATAACTTGACTTCTTGAACACGAAGATGGTCTCCACAATGAAAGAGCAGAGCAATCCGAACAGATGGACGCCCCGTAGGTGCCTGTAGGAAACAAAAGTCACAGCCTCTACGGAAAAGCTTTCGGATTGGAGGAAACCAGTTCTAACCAGTGATTGACAGCTTCCCTCCTTTGGACCGGCTGCAAAGCCTGCCTCCTTCATTCGGAGCTTGGCTTAGTGAAGGCTTCTGCAACGCCATCACAGTTGGGAGTGTATTCTTCAAAGCCTCCCCCTGCAAGGGCGCAGGAGGGGGATCGGATACACTGACCCAAACTCTCCTTTGCCCTCATGCTTTCTGTGAGAATCGTGCAAAGACAGAGACTGCATTAGACAGACCCGGATGGGGAAGGGGTTTTGGAGTGGAAAGCACATTGGGATTGCTGAGCGCAGCCCCGGCTCCACCTCTGCCTTGTGTTTCAATACGTGTGTGCTTATGAGGCCAGACAGGCACTTTCTCCTTTCTGCATGCCTGGGTAATGCAATCCCCAGTGGTGTCACGCTGTCAGGAAGCATCACCCCCAGTACCCAATGGAGTGTGGCTGTTACTGGTGAGAGAGGCTGTAACTACAGCCCCGACAGGGACCTAAGCCATTAGGGATCACTATCAGCTGAACCAGAATAGTTGGAGGAGAGGAAGGAGGAGGAAGAGGGGAAATACAAGGCTGCTCCTGGATTAGCGTTACACAGGGAGCTATATCAATGGTGAAAGCCTAAAACAAAGCGGAAAGGCAAATCCCAGAGGAAAGGTACAAAGGGTTCTGGGAGTTCGGAGGCTGTAAAACTCCAGCTGACCTCAGACTCCAGGGAGCTAAGACAGACTGCGGAGAAGGGAGTGCCTTGGAATTAGCCTTTAGGATATGACAACCCAAATCTGAAACAATAAGGGGCTGGAAGAAATGGAATGGAAGCAGCTTGGCGTGGAAAAGCTGGCGTGAAAGCCTTACACTTCACACTGCGGCTGCTGGGGAGGTGCAGTTCAGTAACAAAGGGCATCGCGAACTGTTTCAGGTGCTTCCGCCTTCAAAGCAGCTCCACGTGAAACATTCGGCTGCCAATATCATCCATCAAATACACAAATCCTGCGTGAAGGGAAACGGTAACCAAGAAACGGAGATCTGAAATCCCGTCTTGGAGTAAGACCAAACAGCTCAGTCACAGGCAGGTGGATGGCAGCTCCATGCTCGGAACATGGAAAAGAGCTGGCTGAGGAAAACTAAATGAGGGTGAAGTGTGGAGCATGGAACGGGAAGGATCTCTCATTGAGACAAGCATTATAGATGACCATTGTGAATACAGAAGCATAACCAAACAGCCCAGGACCATTGAGCAGCAAGTGCCACATGTACTAATGCAGACCAAATACACCACTACTATGGGTAGCGGGGCCAGGAAAGAGGTAAAGATGCCTTTAACTTTTTCTAACAGCAGGGAGATTTCTCTCTCTGAGTACTTGTTTCAATTGCCTCAGTTTAGTGGTTGCTTCAGGTTACCTCAGGTCCTCCTCTCAAGTGTTTCTCCCACAGCTGCAGCTCTTTGAGTTGTGGTTATTCTGTTTGCTCTCTGGATTCAAGCAGCGTTTTAAAACTCAGAGGGCACTTTCCCTTGCTGCTCCTATTAGAAGCATCAGGGGTTTGATGCTAAATAGTATTAAGCTGACATCTCTTCTATTTCAGTGAATAGGAGCATCTAAGGCTAATTCTGCCTCCTGTATTGCAGTAGCCAGAGAGAGAAAGCCCCATTTCTTCTCTTGTGCTTTGCAGTGAAAGCAGCCCAGGTAACAGGTGCTGGCCAAGGCTCCTCAGAACGGGCAATTCTGTACTGTGTTCAGCCAGACGGCCCTGCTTCTGCAAGCTGCTGCCTTGAGGCCACTCTAAGGCCTTACCCTAGGGCGTCCTGCAAAGCAGAGTAACAGGGCCAGGTCTTTCCCCTAGGACTGAACACGAGGTGGATTGCCAGGGTGATTTGCTCCAAGGCTGTTGGGAGCATATGAAAGGACGTTAATTATCACAGCCATGTCATACCCACCACAGCTTTTAGCGTCTCCATCCCCCCCAGACAGCTTTTAGAAGCCAAGTCCCATGGCTTTTAGAGAAAGGGGAAGAGGACATTAAAAACCCATCACATCTTTCCCCTGCGGTTTCATCCCCTGTTTCAGGAATGCTGTTCACAAAGTCTAAAGGCAAGCAGTGAGTGAGGAGTGCTACCCAGAGGTAACAGCTGCTGCTCAGCAGAGCTGCCACATAGGAAGCCACTTTGCTACTGGGCTTTATGTTTTCCCTTTCTCACTAATTCCTTGCTATCAGGGTAGAAGGATGGTATGTGCATGACAGAGGGGCTGGTTGGGTTGGGAGGAGGGAAACTGCATCACCTAGAAACAGAAGGCGGTGGGTTTTCTGTCTACAGCACAATTCTTCCCATTCTCTTTAACCCAACGCTGCATTTGAGCAGCAGCACTAAAGGGATTAAGCAGATTTGCATCAGACACTGAAATAGCTCTTGGGCTCAGCTGTATCACAGAGAGATTCAAAGCAGTCACTGCAACCCACCCGACACGCGTATATAAACCCCTCTGCTCACTTGTTTCAGTGTAAGGAGCAAAACAAGCACTCCAGGCCTTTTTCATTAGGCTCTGCCCTTTTTGTCGGGCTGAGAACCTGTGAGCACTTCTCATAAGCGCAACTGTCACCTCAGCATCTTCAGAGCAATCCGGTTCGTTCAGAACATACCTTGACTGAGCTCAGCATGTCAGGGGTCGTGGCTGACCACCTCTGCCTCTTCTTGCTCTTTTCTTCCCCAGGCATGACAGGATTTCCACTGCAGGGCAGCTCAGGAGCGCAGCATTTCCTGCCACCCAGAGCATGGCTACTGTTGTTCCATCCATGGTAACTTCGGCACGTAGTTGTGAAGTGCAGAGCTGAAGCACTCTGCTCACCAGCATTAGCACCACAAAAATCAGCTATTATTTCCTGCACACGTAAATAGAAGCTGTAAGCGTCCCCGTGTTCTTCTGGCTATTGACATGGAGACGATGCATCACCAACGCATCTTGCACGTACAGTGACACCCTTCTACATCCCTTAAATACAAATATACAACGGTTTGCTCAAGTTCCTGCACATGGAGGTACCATGCTCCATTTCTAACCCACACCTGGGTGCCGAGCAAGCTTCACAACCCCAAGCTTAAGTGTTGCAGAGGTGTAAAGATTCATTTTTACAGCTGAAATGACATCTAAACCAAACCTGCTAACCTCACGGTGCCTTAGTTTCCACACATCTGGCATATCACACTTCCTACCTTTGATAAAGTAATTCCACGAGTGGAAGTTGAAAGGCACCAAGTATTCTTACTCATCTGGGCAGGAAAGCTTTGGGAAGGCATTTATCACAGCACACTGCGTGCTTATCTGGATCCAGCAACCTTGGAGAGCTAAGAGGCTAGAGGAATCGAGAACGCATGTCTCAGTTTGAAAGCTGTCAGCCTCAGGCTTGGGTAAGTGCCATGATACCACTGCAAGACCAAAGGTAGAAAACGGGTCTCTCATCAGCAGTGCTGAATTTCACAGCTCTGAATACATGAAACAGTAGAATAGAAGAACTCAGGGGGTTTAATGGTCCTTGGTTCAGACAAAAGTGTTACAAGCGTTAGTATCATATCTTAGAACTAAGGGAAACCACAATCTCTGTGCCTACGACTCAGTTTAAAACAACAGAAATAGTTTCTTCCTTCTCACAGGCACATTACTGACTGCTAGATTATACTGTCTGCATAATGAATTTAAGCAATCAGCATTATAGCATTTGGGCTATGGCTTAACTGTGATAAATAGTGCCTAAATCCTATTCTTTTTGGTATATCACTCATTCTCTGGAGTACACGTTACTATGTAGTCATCATTTTGTTTTCAAGGGGTCAGCAGGCTTGGATAACTGAGCAGTTTCTCCCCTCTGAGTTACAGAGAGGGTCATTAGTTAGTTTTAACTTGGTCTGCACATTTTTTGTCTGCCTATTTCCTGAGCGCAGACATGGTGAGTTCTGATAAGGGATGTTACTGCTGCAGCTCCTCTCCTAGCTGCAGATACACATGTGCATTTCCTATCTGGTGCTTTCTCCTCCCAGGTAGACTAAACCGCTCAGCAGGGCACCAGTTGTGCAGCTCAGAAGTACACAGCCCAGAAACCGTGGGAGGTTAGCTGCTTTTAAACAGGGGGAAATACAAATTACCAGCAACAGTTACACAAGGCTCAGTCTCAGATGTCCCCATCTGCGATCTGCCCAGAGCACCGAGACGCTGCCACCAAACATGATTCTCTTAACAGCTGACACATTGTTTTGATCTCTTCAAATGCTTCAAACATACGTCCTGAGCTTTTCAATAGAACCCCAGCCTGGTTTGGGTTGGAAGGGACCTCAAAGCTCCTCCAGCTCCAACCCCTGCCACGCGCAGGGACACCTTCCATAGAGCAGCTTGCTCCAAGCCCCTGTGTCCAACCTGGCCTTGAACACTGCCAGGGATGGGGCAGCCACAGCTTCTCTGGGCACCCTGTGCCAGCGCCTCAGCACCCTCCCAGGGAAGACCTTCTGCCTAAGAGCTCATCTCAGTCTCCTCTCTGGCAGCTTAAAGCCATTCCCCTTGGCTTGTCCCTACATCCCATGTCCAAAGCCCCTCTCCAGCTTTCCTGGAGCCCCTTTAGGTGCTGGAAGAGATTCTTCTCCTGAATGCCTTCTCAAGCTCAAGAACCCCTTTGAGACAGGACCCCTTCTGCTGAGATCCGCTCCCCCACCTAGCCCTTTCCTGCCTATGCTGCTCACCAACAACCAGTTTCCAGTGACACCAACGACTGCAGTTCAAAACAAACAACCCCACATTGAGCTTTTTAAAGCCCAGTTCCTGCAGCCTTCCTGCTCTATTCACCACCCCTATGCCTCAGCTGGAGCCCTGTTGTTATTGCTATTAATGCTTCACAGGGCTGTATGTATCCACTCATCTCCACTCCTACTCTTTGCAGAACAGCTCTGTAACTACAAATGGGTAATTACTCATTCCTGGGGACAGTGCAGGATCTGGCACGTTTTCAAATGGTGAGCTTCAAGCAAGAAACTTCAGGCTTTTATAGGGTTCCTGAAGCCACAGTTTCTGTAAGTAGGAGAAACCAGAGCCAGCACCAAGAAAACAACTTAGTGTCTTTATCTTATCTGCCACTTCTCAAGCACTGTCCCATTCATAATGCATTTCCTTGCTTGGTTATGTTCCCCCAGTTGCATGACCAATCACTGTTCTCACTCGAGCCCATGGCAGCATTCCAATGGAACAGAAGTTACTGCTTCCGAGCACAGGACTTGTGTCTCTCTGTTGTTTATTTTGTTATCTCCTTGCCAAATGCAAGTGAATGCCAAGCTACCTTCCAGCTAATGGAGAAGCAGGGACGCTGGGGTACCTCTGGTTCAGCCTGGTTTCTGTGTGCTCTGCATGTCAGCTCTGGAAAAGAGCTGGTCTCAAAAAGCCTCAAACAAGTCCCTTTTTTTCTGCACTAGACACCAGTGTGCAGTTCTGATGGACAGAGGTCACTTCTTGACTCTCAGAAGATGCCTGTGGGTCCAAAATATGGCTTAAAGCCTCCTGCCCACATGCAGGAAGAGCTCCAGCGCAGGAGGAAATGCTACCAGCCTTTCCCATTTCTAAAACAGAGGAATCACAATGGTAGTTAACACCAAGAAGCTGCTTGCATGGCTATAACAGAGCCCACAGGGCCTTTTCAAACAAAGTCTCTTCTCTGGTGATATTGGGCCTAACTCCTCATCCTCCTGCATTAATGCTGTTTAGAGTGCAAGTGCTATCTTCAGATATAGAGACAATGGCATTTCACAACTGATAAATGAAGTGACTCGTCAGAAAAGTTGTTAATGTACTTCTAGCATACCTCTGTATATTAACTACTGTAGTAAGACCACCTACTTGTGCAATACAACCAGCAGCCTCACAATTACTGAAACTATTCTTGAATTTGACTAGTAACCCTTGCAATCCATTTCTGTAGCCCTTTTAACCAAATGTGAGGCTGCTCCTCCACTCCAGTATTTCTTCCTCAGTTAAGTCAGTACTACTATCAAATGACTTGAGGCAAGCAGAGTTATTTTACGTCTGTGCAATGTGGTTTAGGTCTGAGGCAGAAATAGCTTCCAACTTTTTAACACCAGTACTGATACCCACCACACACTGTGAGGGGCCTTGAAGAAAGAACACTACTACAGAAATCCCAATTTACAGTCTTGCCCTTCTATTTAAAAGAAATTCAGCACCTACCAATGTGTGCCCTCATCATCTTCAGTTACAGAGCTCCCTTCCTCTCAGCAGGCAGCAGTATGAAGCTATGCATTAATCAGTAAGCTCTCTTGCCTAATGCAGTTCATTCTGTCTAGTAAGAGGATTCCAGCAGCAAACATGCACCCAGTTTTCTAAGAAGAAAGCAAGCCAGGAAAGGGAGCTCCCGAGGATGTCAAGGAAACAAAAAGTGACAGATTGGTGTCACCGAAGAGAAAGCATGGCAGGAGCAACCACCCTGCTCTTCTCCGTGTGAAGGCTCAAGAACGAGCGGCTATAGCACAACATTCCTACTCTGCATTACAACATTGTCAGTGCTGGGAGTAAACAGCATTAATACAAGATTACATCCTTCCTGATCAGGCAGGATGCTCTCATTCTGTTCACTGCTTCGGGAACATTTGCTTCCTCAATTCTTTAACAAAGCAGAAAACAACCCATACACTTTTGAAATGTATGGGCATTTAGGAGTTAAGCTTCAAGTTTAATTAACACAGAATCATACAATGGTTTGGGTCGGAAAGGACCTTAAAGCTCATCCAGTTCCAACCCCCCTGCCATGGGCAGGGACACCTCCCACTAGAACATGTCACCCAAGGCTCTGTCCAACCTGGCCTTGAACACTGCCAGGGATAGAGCATTCACCACTTCCCAGGGCACCCTGTGCCAGTGCCTCAGCACCCTCCCAGTGAAGAACTTCTTCCTTCTATCAAACCTGAACTTCCCCTGTTTCAGTTTGAACCCATCACCCCTTGTCCTGTCACTACAGTCCCTGAGGAAGAGTCCCACTCCAGCATCCTTGTAGGCCCTCGGTTTAATGATGTAGACTTCCTTAAACAGTAGCACACAAGTCAGGCATGACATTTTCCTTCAGGAAGGTCAGCATTGCCCAAATCCACAAATGACTTGGAAATAGTGGAAATGCAGCAAGAACAGAGCTGGCCTGGATCAATTGTTCTTGCTGCATTGCACTTAACTCAAAATGAAGTTAAAGGATACCCTACATTTAGAACTGAGTGATATCAGTATGTAGTAGAAAAGGAAGAAGGTGTCAACTTAGTTTTGATGTCTAATCAGCTAGCTGTCCTTGCCTCTTATTCTATCTTACCATTGGAATTCTTTAGCTCCTCAAAATCAATGATGTTTCCCTTAAATCCAGACACTGCTCTGATGTGCCGCACACTCTGTATCTCCACAAATTAGATGATTTTGGACTCCTAACGTTAACAGAATCTGAGGATTAAATAAAATGAGAAGATTCATGCATGTAGCTCAAGACAACACTGCGTTAGTTGCAGCAACACAGAAACGTGATTTGCAGCATGGAACAATACTTCCAACCAACCAAATTCTACAGAGGGCTCAAATCCCACCCTAATGTGAAGGTGTCTTAGCCAGACCCATCCCATCCCATCCCTCTGCCAGGCCTTCATCCAGCTTCGGAACCCCTGAAGTCGCTGGCACACGGGCCAGCCTCACCAGGAAGCTGGCAGATGGAAGTTACCACTATCTCCTGCCATGCCACAGGCTCCCCTTTAAGCCTTGACCTGTCTGGGCCACAGGACTGCATCCTGCTCCATCTGAAGCATCTTTCAGACACAGAACAGAAGCTACTTTGAGCAGTCCTTGAATCTCTGCCTTGGAAAAAGTCACCCAAGTTACACAAAGCAAAGTGGGATCCATTCACTCCGAATGGCCTTTTCAACAATGACACTCTATCTTCCAGCCTATTTCTTTCAACACGCTTTTAACACCACCATCTCATGGAAGCCACTTACAGACCTCAATCTATTCTCTTTCCTGCAGTCAGAACATCTTCATTTTGTGGGCAGCACATCCCTGAGGATATGTAAGATCATTTCCTTATTTCCTTACACCTGGGCAAGGGACCTCCAAGTCTGTACCTACCCACAAGCCAGGCAGGTGCCGCTTAGTGCAAATCAAACCTTTCCCTGTGCATAAGCAGTAAAGGATCCTAACTGTACTGCAGGCATTTGCATGAATAAAACATGCTCTGCAGCAACAGTTAAGAACAGATAGGATGCATTAGAGTTTGATTTCAATGCAGTGTGAGAAGAACCTAAACCATCTGTAAAGGCATTTCTCCATGGCCATGCAGCAGGATGCCAGCAGCACTCAGGAAGTCAAGCAGTAATTCTCTGCCTTGGTAACAGATGGGCTTTGGCCTTGGTAACCCCTAAATTCACAGGGACATAGACTATTTTTATACGCTATATATTATTATTACCTTATGGCCACCTTGGGCCTCCACTTCAGCTAGAATGAGGAAGTGCAATGGAAGAAGTCCTTTTGCCCCTTGGAACTCCATTCACTGCAAAAAGCTCTACCAGGGTATAGTCCAGGAATACAACCGGCTATAAGACTTCCTGGAAATTTGAAGGTATGGAATATGATGTTTATTCCCTTTCCCTCTGAAAACCCTGCCCAGAGTTCCTGGGAACACTGACATATCTGTAATACTTACTTGCTCAGTAAATTCTGAACTTCTCTAAGCATGAAAAGCACAGTATGTGCGATTTATCTAGCACTGTTAGATAACCCTTACATACATTATGGCACAACACAAAGTCCGTGTATTAGTTCTGAATGTCAAAACCACTCGGAGCTGAACACACTGCAGAATTTGTATGCAATTTTTGCCTCTTGTCACATCACTGATGTGAGGGAAGTGGATGTTGAAAAGGGAAACCATGAGTATTGCTGACTAACAAAGAGAAATGTTAATAGATGTATTCCAGAACCAACCTTACCATCAGATGTGCTCAAAACAGGAGCTGAGCATTATGGCACAGACATAGGAAAAATAAACCCTCTTGTGACAGGCTCAGCAAGAGATTTCTTCATCTTTCAGCTCTCTCAAAGGTCTCTGCCTGCCCATTTTCTCCCTCCAAAAGTGAGCACTTGAAATAGCTGTTTCCCCCTCCTCAGGCCCTGCATTTCGAGTGGAGTCCTTGTGAGCACCCAGCTCCACCCATGCCAGCCTCAAAGCAACAACTTCAGCTTTGTCTCCAATTCCTGTGTCTCAAGTGTTCCATTTGTTTTCCTCCTTCCTCTACCATTGTTGCTCAAAATGTGAACAAAGCAGCTTGGCTGGAAATGCCTCAGAGGGGGCATCTCCTGCCAGGTACCTTCAAGGGAAATGTAAAGTACTTCTGTTGGGCAGGATACAGTTTTCAGAGAGGATGGAACAGCTTTTGAGCTACCGCTGCACTTGAACTTTGCTATTTCCCATTTAACAAGAGTTATTGACAATGACTTCAACAAAGGATGCTGTGTACAGTCACAGAAGTCAAGTGCATTTGAACTACAACAATTCATAGCTGCTGCAAAGTCTAGGAAGGAAATTTTACTGCTTAGTGCACAAAGGCCTAGTGAAAATAAATCCAATCATCCGCAGAAATACCTTGCATTGCACAGCTCAAAGTGCAACGCTCGAGTTATGAAATGGCCTTTCCTGAAATTAAAAACATGAACCACAAGTTGATGATGTTGCTTAAATTAACACTTCCTACCCTTAGAAGAGGTACAGAGCAGTCAGGGGAAATACCAGCTTATGCATCCTCATGAAGGACACCTTAGAGGATACAGTGCAGGCAGCCAACAGCAGGCTCTGCCTGCGCTGGGAGACAACTTGAGGCAGTGACCACTGCAGTAGTACTATGCTCTACGTACTACACACTTGTTGGAGTGTGTAGCACACTGTGCTTTATGTACTACACACCTCTCAGAGGGATTTACAGCGTGACCCTCCGTCACAGCATGATCACACCAATGGTGATCAACTGAGCTCACAGACAGATCATGCAGCTGCCTGCTCGGGTACAAGGGATCTAACCAAAGTCCTCCAGAACGTCCTAATCCTGACACAGAAGTACTTTAGAAGTGAGGGAATAGTTCTGTTCCACCCTAACAGGCTCCCTGGTGCCTGTGAAAAGAGCACTATATATGAGAATCACATCCAATACTGCAAACACTTATCCAGTGTTTATTGGAAGCACTCAAGTTGCTCAGGACCTTTTATGTACTTGACATGATGTATGCGGGTGCATCATGTCAAATCAGGTTCCAACATACATTAACTAAGGAGCAAACACACATCCATAAGCAAAATAACCGAAGTCTTCCATTGTAGTAAGAACATCAACAAAGCAAAAAGATTAAAGCATCCTTTATGGTCAGTATGGATGCAAGCTGTAGGTAGATACGGAAAAAGGGGTGAGACCACACATTCATCATCATGTTTCATGACTTATCTCAATTACTGTTACTGGAATTACTTATCTGAATTACTTATACTGAATTACTCAAGAATTTTAAACCAGAACTGGTCAAATAATCTTAGTCTGAGTCTGATTAAACATACATTTATTTTAAATTATCACTATATCTTAATTCCTTATCACAAATAACATGGTCTATAACACAGAGCTACATTAGATCTCTCAGTGTTCCAGGCTCTGCAGTTAAGGATGTTTAGGGAGATTACAAACAGGAGAACATAACTTCATTATTTTGCATCTAAAATACGAATCACAGTGTAAAGATTGGGGGCCATATGGTTATACATAACAAGTCTCATTGTGCACGAGTAATCACTGACACTTTTAAGCATTCATCTAGCTTTCAAGACGAAATAAATTAGATATTGGCATTTTAGATACTAGATATTGACATTCATGGTGGCAACTAGGAATTCTTACTCCATGTGAACAGGGACCATTTCTATTTCTGTCTAGCATGGAGAGCATCCAAATGCTCCCAGGACATGTTATGGAGGCACAGAGAGTATCATGCAGCAGAAACATCACAGTTTTATGCTCAGTGATGATTTCTATTAGTATCTAGTGCTAAATCCTGAGAAGTCAAGCTTGGAAATCTCCTTTTCATTGGAAAAATTGGTTCGATCGATGCGAGAACTTGGGCTTCCAACTTTAGTCAGCCAGGATTTCCTGCAAGAAAAGGAAGACAGGGTTAGGATAGAAAGAGCTGCACACATGGGGCTTATTCTCCTGTCTATGCCTTCCCTTCTAAGAGCCATAAGCAATACTCTTTCAATGAAGAAACTACCCTAAATATGTTCAGTTCCTTTGTGTTTCCCCTCCTTTAAAAGCAAACCAAACTAGTTAAAAGGTACCAGTATTACAGAAATCTTACACAATATTACATAAAAATATGTCTGACAAAAGGCTAAAACAGATTTGCTGTAATGATCCCTTTCGAGCGCTTATTAATAGCATTAAAATAGGTATAATTACCCCTGCAGGTTCTATCCTACACTTTCAGCAAGGACCTAAAAACCCTAATTGAAAACCATTATGAAAAATGAACTCTAACAGCCAGTTTATCCTTTTCTGACAACTAAAAGAAATAGAAACTGAAATGAAAATGAGTAAGCTCACAACCAGTGAAAAGACATAAAGCAAATAAAAATCAAACTGGTGTCAAAGCAACGCTAAATTGTAATAAACAGTGTATATTATACAGGCATTCTTAAGTGGGGCTTTTTGCATGTATTTGCATTATGATCTGATCTAATTATGCTGGGGCTTTGCCTTCCTCCACAGCACACTGGAAACCTGCACTGAACACTACTGCCATCAGGTAATGGAAGCTGGAGCTGGCACTAGGGTGGCTGCTCCTACACACACTCCCTACTCTATTCCTACCATGCAGTGATTTGCTAATTCATAGCAGCGATAAACCGCTGTGTGATAGAGGCCCAGAAACACTCCAAGCGCAGCAGACAACACTGCTCACAGGGAGGTTTATGTAAAAAACATACTTTCCTGGTATTTTCTGTTGCACTAAAATCTCAGAAATAGAAAGAATGTATTTTAGCATACTACATTTGAGGAAAAAAACATTTTACCCAAACACTTTTAATAACTTTAATGATGCATAAACAGGTATAGATACATAACTGTGACTCGTATTAAAAATACACATCATTATTCATTTAAATTGTAATTTGAAGAGCATAAAGTTTGTCTTATTAACAGTTACATTAAATAATCCTTTACAAAAATCCCACTGAGTATTATAAAATGCAATGCTTTTGCAGTGAGACTTAGTTTTGATGTCTTTATAATGAGAATGGTGCACAGAGGTTGCTTATCTCGAGCCAGTAAATAAAACACACCTGAGAAACAGAAATGCATCTTGCTAGGAACCCTATGCGACAAAGGTTTATTTTTAGACAATTCCTGACACATCAACCCCACAGAACACAGATCTCTTGGCTGGTTATCAGAAACAAGCCCTTTTCTCCAGACTCTGTTAGCTCCTCATTAGACTTGTCTCATCACCAGCACAGACAGTTCCAAACCCACATTCAGGGCTAATGCAATTCATCTCTTCCTTGAAACTCCATATAGACTCTTACGAGTAAATGTACCTCCGCAATACTTAATGAAGACAGCAGGTATGTCCTACTACTTCTGTACTTTGAAACACAACCCTAGAAGTACGCTTGGTGAATTACAGACTTGCGGTGCCAAAGAGCTCCACAAGCTCCTTCCTATTTGACCACTAAATAGAGGCTCGATGTGGAAAGACTTCCTAGAAAACACAAACCAGAATGAGCATCTCATGTTCAAAGTGGGACAAGCCTTAATTTAGTACCCAGCAATTAAAATTAACACACATGTTCACAACATAAAGCAAAGAGCAAGGTGTGGACAACCTCCCTTCTTATCTGTTGCAGACAAAAACTTTCCAGTAAGGAACGTAACACCGGAATAGGAGCACAGAATAGAAATAGAATAGAATAGAAACAGGAGAACCCAGCTTTCCACTCTCTGCTGAAGCCCTTAAGGCAGACCAGATATTTCAACAGAAGAAGAAAAGCCCAGTCACAGACCAGTCCATTTTGCTCCATATTAGGAAAGATCTGAAAAGCCCCTTGCGTATGCAGCAGAAGTTTCTCATGTAGTTGGATGACCTTGAGTGAGGAAAAACAACATGTATTTGAAATACTGAATTACTTAAATAATCCATACTATTTTTAGAAGACTAATGTGACATTGACAAGTGAAGAGACTTATTCCTTTTTTTCCTTCTCATTTTAAAGGTGAGCTTGTCCTGGACACAACCAAAGGAAATATATTCCCTGCCCAGCCTTTGCACCTCTACATAAGACCAAAATCCATCCATGCCTGCTCCCAGGTCCCAAGTTCCACTGCATGAAGGAAGCAACTGCAAACTTCGCAGAGAGCAAACTTTGTCCGTCGTCAGCTCCAGATACTCTCGCATGAAGGATAAAGCACAACACTTGAAAATCCAGTTAAAACAATCCAGCTCCATGGACACTCTTTATAAGATGCATACATTTGACTCATTTAATGCAGGATATAGGGATGGAAGTGCTGCAGAACTGCTCCCTACCTGGGATTTGCACGTCTGTAGGGCTCAGTTCTTCACTGAGATCCTAATACTATGCAATAAGACTTTCTTCATTGATTTCCTCACTTTGCTCAAGTAACAAAGCATTCCCTGAACACTAAGCAGCACGTCTTTAATGAGCTAAGAAAGCAGGGCATCAATATTTGCACACAGTAGTACACAGTTACACTTGTTCCCTTCTTTACCTGCATCTCAAATACCTTTGGTAAGGGTGGTACTTTTTAAATGCTTTTACCTCTTATAAGTATCAACAGATCTGAGTTAAGAAAAGGTTCTGTATCCTCCTCTTGCTTCACTCTGCCTTCTTGATTTTCCTTCATTTCTTGCCATGGATTTCATATCCCCCAATACATGCCAGAGATTTGCTGCAATTACCACCATTTGGAGCTGCAGCTTGCCATTTATAGCACACATTTGAAACTTCACTGCTGCTACCCACTTCTCTTCAGGAGTGAGAAAGACAGCCTGCACCTCGCTCCTCATGTGGGCAGGCCTGAACCAAATGAGGACATTGCTTTAAATTGCCTGCAACAGAACAGTGAGCATTGCCTCTGCGATGCAGAACCACGCCAGCACATCCTACAAACCACCGGGCTTTGAGTACTACACACAGAAACGTGATTATTTACCTGAATAAGATTAATTTCAACTGAAAGCTATGCTATAAAACAGTTTTCTCTGAAATAAATGGCTTATTAGGCATTACTCTCTGACCAAAGTCTTTTTGATAAGGAAAAATTAACTGATGCAGGAAAAACCAGACCCTGCAAACCTAAATGACCAATGTCACCTTTCCTGTGCTAGACTCTGTATTGAACCATTGACACACATATGATGCTTCCATAACAACTCATTTATCGTATGCAAAAAGCCAAGTTTTCAATCCCAGGCTGGTTTGGGTTGAAGGGACCTTAAAGCTCCTCCAGCTCCAACCCCTGCCACGGGCAGGGACACCTTCCATACAGCAGCTTGCTCCAAGCCCCTGTGTCCAACCTGGCCTTGAACACTGCCAGGGATGGGGCAGCCACAGCTTCTCTGGGCACCCTGTGCCAGCGCCTCAGCACCCTCCCAGGGAACAGCTTCTGCCTCAGAGCTCATCTCAGTCTCCCCTCGGGCAGGTTAAAGCCATTCCCTTGTCCTGTCCCTCCATCCCTTGTCCAAAGCCCCTCTCCAGCTTTCCTGCAGCCCCTTTAGGCACTGGAGCTGCTCTAAGGTCTCCCCTTCAGGAGCCTTCTCTTCTCCATCTGCCCCAGCCCAGCTCTCTCAGCCTGGCTCCAGAGCAGAGCTGCTCCAGCCCTCGCAGCATCTCCGTGGCCTCCTACAGCAGCTCCACGTCCCTCCTGCATTATTCCAAGATTAAAGCAATTTACAGTCTATAGCGCTAGAAATGGACCCAAAAATGATCCAACAGCATTAATACTCTGTGAGATAGGCCCAATTTAGGAATATGTTTGTTTCCCCTCACCTTAACCACACTGTCACCATGGAACAAATAAATGTGTGCTTTTACTTAGGAGAGAAAACAAAGGCACTGTCCTGTTTACACTTTATTTCCCTTTGTTTAAGATAAAATACCAGAGAGAAGGTTGCTTTTTGAAGACTGTATTTACATCTGCAACAGCCCATAGATTACGATTGCAAATATTTATGAAATACCTCCAAAATGTTGTTGTATCCTGCAACAACACTGTCAAGTTTTCATAAACCCTCATATTTGAATGTGCGCAGAAGAAATGTGGAATCCTTTTTGATCACTGTCTGTCTTCTGGGAAGAGCTTTAGCCATGTTTTTTAAGCTTTTCCCTACAAGGCCTAGGAATGTTTTACTTTAATCTTGGTTTCTATAAACCTGAAACTCACATCTAGGTAAAGCCTCTAGTAGCCTGTAGAGTAAAGATACATCACAGCTTACTGTAGAGCCATTCCATTGGCTCTGCTCCTGCTGCCAGAGCCTACCAGTAAAACAGGAATCCGGAAACAAGATTTATGTTGTGAAAAGGAGCAGGAAGGATAAAAACCTCAGTAACAAAACTGCGTTTGAAGACACTGGGGTTTGACATGATTTGAATCAGTGCAGCCTGAAAAAACCCCAAACACAGCTAGCATTTTAACTTCAGCAAAGGCAATCAAGGCCTTAGTAAGGTAAAGAAAACAGGTTCTGAAGAAAATACATGAGGGGTGCTGGGGAGCATCACTAACGTTTTGGTGCAGAATAAGGTCAAAAGGACTAACGTACATTCAACTTGCTCCCGCTGGCCTTCATCCCTTGTTCCTTGTCATTTTCTTAGCTCTCAAAAGCAGGCTCTAGCATAGGGTAGAAACCTGAAGCCTTTTGCATACATATACCTGCAAAAGGGAGGGAGAAGTGGTAGAGAAAGAGCAAGGCAAAGTGCAAGGGAGCAATTTTAGCACATTAGGATGAGCCCATCACAGCCCATCAAATCAAAGCCAAGTGATGGCTTACTTCAAAGGATTACAACAAAAAGGAGAAAGCCAGTAGTACTCTGAGGACACAAGACGAGTACCTAGGTATATTATATATGTAGTAACTAGCATCGTAGATGGGCTAGAAGTGAAGCAACCTGTTCAGGTACAGGCACAGTGCGCCAGAGCAGAGCAGGAGCCTGTCTGCAGGGAGGGAAGGACTGCTGCTGCTACTGCCTGCTCACGAGTTGATCTGGCATCCCCACAACAGGGATTTCTTGGAGCACTGGATATTTAGCACAAGTTCTGTAACTGTTCTAGAGAGAAGAGAAAAAGATACTTAATCAAAGCTAATGTTTGACTGTGTTTTCAAACACAGCTGTCGGATGAATGTTGTGAACTGGTTTCTATTCCTTCCTTTCTGTCACACTCGAGGCCAGTGTTTCTCCAGAGGACATACCATGAGCTTTTCTTCCAAGTACTATTTGCAAGTGATGCCAAAAGCAAAGGCAAAAGCAGAATCTGACATATTGAAGATATATTGAACAGGGGAGGTTGAGGTTAGATATAAGGAAGAAGCTGTTCCCTGTGAGGGTGCTGAGGCGCTGGCACAGGGTGCCCAGAGAAGCTGTGGCTGCCCCATCCCTGGCGGTGTTCAAGGCCAGGTTGGCCACAGGGGCTTGGAGCAAGCTGCTCTAGTGGAAGGTGGTAGAAGGCTGGTACTGGATGAGCTTTAAGGTCCTTTCCAAACCAAACCATCCCATGATTCTATGATATTGTGAGAGGCACCATATTGCATAAGCTTAAAGTACATATTTTAGTGTCACACTTTTATTTATAACCCCGAAAAAATAACCGGTATATTAATGTTCAGCATATTCTGCTATTGGCAAGACTTTTTAATGTAAAAATGATCATTACTAGTCTGCATTAGCACAGAATTTGGCTCTGTGTACTTCGGATTTACTTTGTTACTCAGATCTGATCTATGTTAAATGCCTTCACCTCTTAAAAAGGAAGAATTATCCCACAGTGAATGAAACCAATTCTGAAGTTGGTATTTTCCTGTATAGGACAAAGATCTGCTGTGCATTTTCCTGTCATCCTTAATCATTTTGGTAAACTTCAAGCAGAATATACTTAAATGTGAGATCGAAAGAAGTGTATTCTTATTAAGAAGTTATTAGATCCCCAATTTGTTTAAACCACATTCCACAAGTCAAATTTGGCTCCTCTCATAGGACATATCATAAGAAACTAAGCAACGTTGCAGAAATTTGTTCCAACAAAGAAAAATAGACATATATGAAAAGTATACCAAATTCAGCCATTTCAGTAACGTGAAACAGCTTGACCTACAGAAAGCACAAGACAAAAGAGCATTTCCTGTTACGCTTGTGCCCTGTCTTCCCAAAGCAGCAGACATACCCGAAAGCCAGAGGCAGCAAACACTGATTGTATTTCCCCTTGCAGTATGTCTGCCTCTGCAGGGTATGATTTGGCTCACAAGGCAGAGCAGGGATTTTGGCAAACCCCACTCCACTGCACACAATGCAATTCAAAGTTCTTTCTCATTCCACTTCTGTTATATCTAAGGCCACAGGAAGCTCAAGTGAGAGGAACTGGTGCTGTAGCAGGCTTAGGGAGAAGAAAAGCAAGTTCCAACACTTGGAAACTGCTTAGCACCCAAAACCCACATAATGGTGTGTAAAACAAATGGCTGTATTGTGGAGCTGAACAATGAGTAAAGTACTATTGCCTCTGACCATCAATTTTGTACCTAAAAACGTTAATTAAACCCTTACCTTGGCTATTTCAAAGCAACCCTGTTGGAATTCTACAATGAATCATCATACTTTGTTCAATTCAGCTTTACTTCAAACCCATTTTGTTATACAGCCTGGTAAAAATGAAACAGCCACTTCTGTAAAGGGAGATGACAAATGCAATGAAGCATTTGACAGACAACACTTTGCTGTTTGCTGGTAACCAGGTTCAGCAAGGCAGAGAGACAGAAAAGCCATGTGAGGACCAACCCCCACGTTACCACACTTGCTGTATCCTTTATCAATTCTCAGAAGAGAGATTTACACAGAAAAACAGATTAATTTATTATGCAAGAAGGAAAAATAACGTCAGACCAAACAGTGAATTCCTTCCAGCACCACTGGGATTCTTGCTGTTTCTCTCCAAATCCTCCTTTACAAAGCACTTGGGGTAGCTGCAGACTGGAAAACTGAGTTTTTCATTGAGAAGCTACAATTTCCAAACTTAAAAATGAAGATCTTCAAAGGGAAGCATCCCCACTTTTAAAGCATGTGAATATTGACCATTTCCAGAGCTGCAGTGACTGCACATGAATTCCCCTTTCCCTAGAACACTGAAGTGCTTGAATACTTCAGGAGCTATCAGCTTGGCTCCCTCCCAACCACAGAAGAGCGACTGTTTCCATCAACATACCTCACATAAGCATCCACACGTGAGCAGAGGTTAGGCAGGTGGTCATCATGCTGTTCCTTGTGCTGAATTGAATGTACAACGGCTTTTGTACACACAAAACATGTTGATAGCACAAAACCCACCCCTCAGACCGTCACGGAAATCTCAGCCAAAACCATTTGAAGCTGAAATACCTATTTTGGCTATGAGTAAGAGGAAAATGTATGTGTAAGACCATTAGGCCAAGTGATTTATGTATGCTGGGATTTACAAATCACCTCTGAAGACAAGCTAACTGCAACACCCATAGTGCCTGGCCCCTGTAGGTGTGGATGTTGTTGACAGAAAAATACCTAACAACAGAGAGTTGTGATTTTCTTTTCATCTAGAGCTTGTGAAAGTGCTTTGAAATGTCCTTATTAAGCATTCAATGAGCTCAGCTCCATTCTCTCCACTGCCTTTACACTACCTGAGTTAATTTAAGCTGCACACTTTCAAAGGAGGCAGTTCCACCCATTGCCTTAACCTGCCATCTCAAGCAGCATTTTTCATAGCAACTCTGATATAAAATAGTCGACATTTTAATATATTGAAAGAGCAGGAAATGTTTTAACTATGTTATATTGGAGAGCATAACTGCTCAGAAAAACACCAAGTACATTGTACTAGCTAATAGTCAGCTTCTATTTAACACAAAAAGGAAATTTGGGCTTTGTCAAGACTTACTTTCATAATGCTCTTATTTTGTGCATTATAAATATAGCTACAATAAGGAGGAAGCAACAGATTAACATAAGGATATGTTACAGCTATTATGTTCTTTGTTCTGCAGGAGCTATTTGTGGTTTCCAGCACAGCAGAGCGTGTTCTTGAGGTGAACCCAGCATGGTATGTTCACAAGGAAGGTAACACCGTACCCCTGTCAAAGGCAAGATGCATATAGAAAACTCCCTGTAAATAAAACCCCCTTGGAAAAACCCAGACACGAAAACCAGCCTAAGGCAGCACAAAGTGAGATGTGCCAGGCCTACACATGCTGTCCCTATGGAAGGAGAGGCAGACCTTATGGAATGACCACATCTTTCCACACTGGCACATCCCAAAGAACTGCATTTCATTTACAGGAAGAAAATTCTTTGCATTCTTCAACACATTACTTCTTTATGATGTTATTCTTATGACTTCATAGACATTAAAAACATCATTCCTGAAAGACCTAATATAACGACTGTTTTTCTCTACTGGCTTTAAGCTCTATAAATTTATCATAGCACTTGTGGGCACTTTGGTTTTAAGTCCCTAATAATACAGTATCTTCGCAGATATTAAATACGTCATTTAAAGAAGCCCTTCAAGTCATGATCCCAAACTACTCTGATAAGAGGAATTTTGGATATATCAGCTGAGATCTTGAATAACAGACACCCAAAAATAGCCCTCAACTATAGGTTACTTGTTTTAATACGTGTCTACATAATTCAAGCCTACTTTGCAAATTCTCTACTTGTTAGGATCAGAGAATCCCAGACTGGTTTGGGTTGGAAGGGACCTTACAGCTCATCCAGTTCCAAACCCCTGCCACGGGCAGGGACACCTTCCACTAGAGCAGCTTGCTCCAAGCCCCGTCCAACCTGGCCTTGAGCACTGCCAGGGAAGCAAGTTGGTCTTTATACTTCCTATTAATATCAAAATAGCTTGATAGAAAAACAACTACTCATGTGAGCTGCGAGCACGCCTACGGCAAAGCCCATCCCCAAGGTCCATAAACTGTCACGAGGAATCTACTCTCTTAGTAGAAATAAACCACTTGACATCAAGGCTCCCAGCTATTTAGGGAAGCCATCAGAGCATGAACATGTATTTTTGGTTCAATGTTTCTTTGTGTGAAACTGTCATTTTGAACAAAGCTTTTAACGTTTATTGAAATAAGAGCTGATACGTGTTCTTGCTACTCAGTGCTTCCTGTGCTGCGCTGCAGAGTTTTATTAAACCTGATTTTCTGAGCATTTATCTAAACCCATGTTTTCCTATTTGCCACAGTGAAAAATTGAATCAAGAAAGAGATTTTTTCCTAGAGAGAAAATCCCCTATAGAAAAAACCCCAGACTGGAAATCCTCCACTATCACTTTCTCAAGACAACTATGGAACATAGTACTTAAGTTACCACTTACAGAAAGCAAACTTACTGATTTTGCTTTCTATTATTATAAGGAAAATGGGCTTGTTCTTTCCTCCCAATTTTCCATTCGTTTTGGACATCTTCCTCCTCATTAGAATCTGCCCTTTACCTGTACTTTTTCTATTGAGAGCTTCAGACTTCAAAAACTAGAAGAAAAGCAGAATTCTACTGAAAAAAGCATCTCATTTCTACTGAAGTCAACAGCAACACTTCTAATGAGGCCAGTGAGGAAGCCCTGACCTCTGGGTTTATAACATTTAAACAAAGATCTACAACTACTTACAAGAAATAAACATCTAAAAAGCCCAAACCAAGGAAACCAGCTTTGGGAGACAACTGGGCCATGCTATTGTCAAGCATTCCTCAATAGGTGCTGTTAATCACTATTAATGAGCACAGAGTGTCACTTACGCTCCACATGAGGCTATCAGAGTAGAAATGTGCATTAGGAGGCAATGTGGTTCTGGGTTAACACACTGACATACGCAGGAAACCTCCTCCAAGTCTAAATGTACAATGACCTGTTCAATAATCTCCACTGCAAAGAATTTCCATTTTAGAAAACATACTGATCCCTTCTTTAGGATAACTCCATATTCCTTTGTCATGGGTCTCAACCCACTAAATCTGAGCTTCTCTTTAGTGTTTTAGATGGCTATTCCATCCCCGGCAGTGTTCAAGGCCAGGCTGAACAGAGCCTTGGCTGACATAGTCTAGGTGTGAGGTGTCCCTGCCCATGGCAGGGGGCTGGAACTGGATGATCTTAAGGTCCTTCCCAACCCTGACTATTCTATGATTCTAGGATTCTCCAATATAACTTGTTCGGTTTCCATGCAATGGTTCAAAAACGTATTTTCAGAGGAACTATGGGCAGTGAGCTAAGAAGGTATGTTTTAATAGTGAAACACTAAGATTTAGGGGCTACTTTAATAACCAATAACAATTAGGTAAGACCTTGTATATAATTAAGCATCTCAACCATTACATTTTCAACAGCATTGTTCAGGCAATGCCACCCAACTACTGTCTCACGTAGGACACAACAGCAGCAGAGTTTTATGTTACAATTTCTTAACACATAACAGGGTTTGATTTTTTTATCCTCTTCTTTCCAAGCACTGGACAACTGGCCAAGTATAAATATGTTCCTAAACTCACAAATCTTCCCAGTTTTTCCATCTTTCCTCCAAGCTTCTGGGCCTGTCAGAAAGAATTGAGCATCTCATTTGGCTTCTGTAATTTATGCCATTTTCTTTCTTTCCCTTCCTCCCCTTTTTGACTTGTATTCTGCCTGGACAGTTAAAGCAGATCTGTTTCTGCTCATTCTCACACTGCAGATTGCTGCAGGGACTGCAGGGGTTTGCAGTGTGAATGGAGATCTACAAAAACCCCTAGAAACCCAGTGATTTCACTGAAATTGTTATTTCAGATTTACTCAAATTTGTTCTGCACACATATTTCATTATTATGCTTGGCAAAACTTGGTTTTGTAGCTAGTTGCCAGCGCTTCATTAAGGCACAAAAGGATGAGTACTGACTGCTACCAGGCTACTCATGGCTCCAACCATTGCCTGGCACTGCCAAGGCCACCACTAACCCATGGCACTGAGGCCTCATCTCCACGGTGTGTGAACACTTGCAGGGACGGTGACTCCAGCCCTGCCCTGGGCAGTTCCAATGCTGAGCACCCTGTGGGGAAGGAATTGTTCCTCAGCTCCATCTAAAGCTGCCCTGGTGCAGCTTGAGGCCGTTTCCTCTTGTCCCATCCCTTGCTCCTTGGGAGCAGAGCCCAACCCCCTCCTGGCTCCATCCTCCTCTCAGGCAGTTGTAGAGAGAAACCAATTTTGCTTCTCATTACACAGCTGTGTGCACCTCACAGAAAGAGCTTTCCAACAGGATTCATGGCACTGGGATAATGCATTATTATATTCACAGATCCTGTGCTATGTCTTTCCTGAGTGTTTCCTGTGATGGTCATGGTGTGGTGATCACCTGTGGGAAGGTTTTAGCCTTTTCCTTGTTAACTGCAACATTCCCACCTCAATATCCACATTCAAAAGGGATTCAAAGTACAGCCCAAAGTTACTACTTACTTAAAGTGAAGAAATAACTGCAGTATTTCAAACAGCTCATTTCAAAATGAACTTTGAGTTACTTGGTGCTCCCAATGACAAGGATTTCCAAAGGCAGAGAGCTGAAATGCTGGCACTGAAGACTGGTGGCTTTCCTAGAATAAAACCTCCCAGAAGACACACTCATCCTCTTTGAATTTGCTCATGAAGGTCTGTTTGGCCTTTCACAAATGCACAGAGAATAAAAGATGTTTTCCTTGTTTACCACACCACGACATTAGGAGCAAAACAAGAGAACTACTAATTTAGGAGGAGGAGGACTTATCCAAGCTTGCAAACACCAGCAGTGAGTAATTAGGATTGCTGCTCTGAAATTATCATTCTTCAAAATTAACATCAGAACAGTTCATGTCATCATACGGACATTGTACAAACAAGAGCAGGCTCCAGCTTCCTTGTTGGCCAGAAATAGTCCAAACACTACATAAATCACATCAGTTAAACGTGAACTTTGCATTACAACGGCTGCAATGAGATTCAGGAGATAGACTATTTCAGATGAAAAGGGTGGCTAGGCCACAGATTTGGCTCCAGATAAAGACACTAAAAGCTTTCAGGAATTCAAATATCCATTCTGAGATAAGCAAGCCCTGTTTTTTAAGAGTATTTATGAGCATATGACAAATTTTACCACCAGCCAGATGTAACTGAGGTCAGGAAAGAGCTCAGTGCACATCACCTCTGCAAGTTGCATTCCAGGGTCTCCAACTGGGTACCAGTAAAAGGAGAAAAGCAGAGATCAAATACGAAAAGCCTAAATTAAATAACTAGCACCATGGTGGGAAGTAGAAGTAGAGGAATCTCCACCATTCAGGACAGTGTTTAATGGTTGATCACCCTTCTTTTCTTCCTGTCTTACGGACATCAGTGAGTAAGGACTGATAAAGGCATGACCAGAAGCCACAAACCCTTCTACTACACAAAGCCCAGTGGTTCCTCTGAACAAGCTTTCCCTGGACACTGAACATAGCAGTGGTTCTGTGTTTGTGATGGTGAAACTAAACCCTGGCAGGACATGAACGCATAAGCAGAATGAGTTACAACTGAGTAAGTGCTAGACAATCACTCGATTTCACCATTTCTCCTAACCCTAACCTAATCCTAATCCTAACCCTAACATTTCTCCTAACCCTGCAGGTTGCTTCCCCACCACAAATACTTCCCTTACTAGATAACTTGGGAATAACTTCACCTCTATAGAGCTGCTACTCCAGCTATACTAGGTAAGATAATGCACTCTTACTTGTCTTCCTACTACTTGCCACTCCTCTGGGGAGCAATGCTGCTTCCAGGGAAGGGGGATGGCTATGCCAGAGCGCACTCTGTAGGAAAAGAGCCCAACCATGTGAAATTCCCACCCTGCATAAATCAGCAGCAGTCTTTCCAATGGCACAGAACCAAAATTTCACCCTTTATACCCCAACAAGCAGGCGTGTTTGCCATCTCATGCAACACGTTACAGAAACACAAGTGCAAAGTGATAGCTTCATTTCTGCCATCACACTGCATCTCTCTCTATACGTGGAGAAATCAGTAGCTTCAGATTCTATCACAGTTTTCATTAGGACACACCCATGCAAAGATGTCTGAAGCAACGCAGCTGCTAGTACTGTGTAACGAGGAATAGATACATCCTACATGGGGCAAACCCTGCATTATATATAGCGTAGAAAAGAACATATATAGAGCTAGATCTTTACTGTGACACTTCTAGACAATATAATCTCAAATGTATGTAGGTTTCCAATTCAAAAGACCTGCATTTTTAAAGATAAGGATCAGACAAACCAGACCTCAAGCTCCAGAACACTGACACTATCTTAATCACCAGAGCACATTTCCTCTTGGACATACCCACTAAACCACATGCTCAATTATTTAGGAATACCAACCAACTCCAGGAGACTGGAAATGCTGGTACTCAGAGTGAATGGATGTCAAAATCCAGTCACCAAGGACTTCTACTAGCAATTCCTTAGACAGTGAATACTTGGTAAAGCTGATTCTTAGAATTCAGCATATCGAATGCCATGAACAATGCAGCACACAGTTGTTGACTCAGTTTTCATTGCAACGCAGGGAACTCGGCCATGGAACTTTCATTAGAAGTACATAAAACACATGTATAACCCCCCTACACCGCTAGGAGATGCTCAGAAGAGTTCCCACATTAGCTTCACTCCTGTTCCTCCATCACATGAAGAATACAGCATTTCACACAGAAGAGCTATAAGAGTGACCTTTTACTTGCAGGCAGTTTCACAATATCTATTCCTAGAGAACAACCTTTTCCTCTTCTATGCAGCAGAAAGGATTGTTATTTAATTAAATCAGTCCATCCCTCTTGGCTTTCAACTCAACACAGGATGTTACAGCCTCGCCTGCATGTTTTTTGGTTTACTTAAACAATGGAAACAAGAGTTCATCTTTCAACTATTGACAGGTCTTTTACTAATGTAGCACAAGTTGTGTTCTCCCACTGTCCCTAACAGAAACAACCTTTACTCCTTTATGCAATTTACTTATTTACCTTTATAATTTGATATAATATGTAGAAAAATACTACCATGTTTTTTAAATGTTATCCACAAAAAAGCTAAAATTCTGCATTTCAGTTTTAAAATTACTATTTCTACCTAATTTCTGATTCTTTTGGACATTTTTCATTACTTAACTTTCAAAACTGGAAGAAAATGCCCTGAAGTTCATAAATAGCAAACGGTCCATCTCTTATTTCAGCTGTTAACAGTGCTTCATCTTCAAGCTATGTCAAGAGCCAGTTCAGCGAAGGTCTATGAGAGCTCACCACCCACTGAAATAATTTCCTATTCAAGATATTCACTTATAACAAATTTCAACCCAAGAGCCTGACCTATTACAAATAAATCCAAGCAACTGATAAGCATATCTCAAAACAAGTCACTCAAGGATTAAGTATATTAGTTCATGAAATCTGGATTTAGCTTCTTAAGACAACAAAATCCAGTATGAACTCAAAGAGGCAACACCCTTTTTAATCCACACAAAGAGCAATGTGATCACAGCTGAGGTTCACAACATTCTATTAAATATTAATATCTACTGCTTTGCCTTGCTCTTAGGGCAGCACTAAAATGACAAAAACAAAGCCAAAACCCTGCCCAAGTAATCAAATTGTAACTGATGGTGCAGAAAACCCCTTAGACTCCATCCACTCAACCTGAGTTACAGCACTGGGCATATCTTCTGCTCCTTCTGTGTTTGGAGACACAGAACAGTCCAAATTGCTCCAGTGGATTCTCTCCAAAACCCACAGCACTGATGGATCCAAAAGGCTGGATGGCATCCAAGAACTGGATAAAGGGATGGCAGTTTCTAACCTTCACAAATGCAAACCCAGTGATTTTATTATGGAAGAAGTCCTGCCTTTTTCCCAGATACACACTTTCTACACTGCTGGTGTGACCAGCAAGTACCAAGTAGGAAACAGGCAAAACCCTGAAGCAAAAGGGCACTTGGGAGATAATAAAATCATCTTTTTTCACCTAAAAATGTACACAAGCCTTACAAGATGGAAAAAAAAACAGTGGGAAAAAAGAAATATAACAGGGAGAACCTTAATGAGAACAAATTACCAGGGAGAAAACTATGCATAAACAATTATTCAGGCCTTGATCTGTATGCACAGTTTTAATTACATTTACTATGAGCACATGGGACAAAAATGGTTCCGTGGCCATAGTTTTAACAGGAACCAGAAGCAGGTCAAAGTTGCTACATTTAAATAGAACAGACATACAATTCTGATAGAAACCTGGCTGGACACCAGACCCCAACACAGACATAGATGCTAAGATGTCAAAAAGATGCAAAGAACACTTGATGCGGAATAATAGGAGCTTTCCAATCCATTTACATGTGGAAGAATCTTTCTGTCACCTATTTCTCCTCTCTTTATTACTGTTTCTCTTACAAACTAAGGCAACCTTGCTGCATATGCACTCTATTGCACAACTTGAGTGCTGTGAACACAGCTTGAACTTGCCATTAGCTCCATGGGCAAGTTCTGACAGTCAAAAACCACAGGTCCTTGCTAGTGCATCAAAGATGTAGCTGGCACAGTGTTTCCTTATGAACCATTGGTACTTATGACTGAAGAGAGATCTACTCATCAGCAAAAAGGACAGAGGGAAAACAAGGAGAGGTAATGTGGCAAAGCTAGAGGAAGAAGCAAGTATGAGCAGTAATTGTGCTTAAACCTGCACAGGTGAATACAAAAGAACAAATCACAGCAACACATCAGCATTCCCATCCTCTGGGTTTCATCATTATGCTTGACACAACCACAGTCTGCATGAACAGTGGCTGAAAAGTCTATGGGGAATGAGGAAACCACCTAAAACCTTCTGGTAAGGTTATTTGATTGCTGGTTGGTTTGTAGATGGCAGGAATAAAGGATGCACAGTAAAGCCTGGGACAGAACATCTCCAGTGTGCAATGGAAGATCAAGTGACAGGAGATGATGATGAATGAACCTTCCCTTTGCTCCATAGGCTCAAATGTGGAAGCAAGAGAAACAAAGAACTATGTGCACTTGCAAATAAGGACATCTATAAAGAGAATCATTTAAGTGCCTCTACAGAAATCACTTTGAAGGCTGCTGCAAAGCAATTTGCTCCTAAAACTTGGGATTTTTGTGTAAAATGTGATAAAGCATACCTAAATCTCTGTTCTATGATGTCAACATCCAAACTGCATCCTCTTTCCTAATATGCTTTCAAAGTAAGTTCAGTTTTAAAGTGAAGCCCAAGTCCCAAGCTATTACTTCTTATTTACTGTTCTTCAGGGCACCTCAGTGAATGCTGAAAGAGACTGTGTTTGCTAAGGAATGCAAAATGCTTCCCTTATGGCAAAATTCTTTCAGATAACGAAACTGTAGCATGATAGATGCCAGCGAGAAGACATGAATGATTCCAGCTCATCAAAACAGGGCCTTTTAAAGCAAATTATTTTTCATGAATTATCACTTTATGTACAGTTGACACTTTTAACAGGTATTCGAGATGTATATGTTAAAATAATATACATTCAATAGCTATTTTAACAGCAGTAGAAATGGAATATGGCCCAGTGACTCTACACTCACCCATAGGTTAGGAAGAGCTCTTGGCACAGAGCTACAGATAATACTAATCATAGAATCAAACGATCCTGTTCAGGTCATTCGCCAGGAATAGAGACTCCATGTGTAAAGTCATCCCTTCAACTGCTAGGAAGCCTTTGAAATAACACAGAATAAGTGAAGCATAACTCTGCAGACCACATTGTACCATATACCTTCCAGGAACTTCTACTTGGAAAAACAGGACTTAAGGAAAGCGCTTAAAAATCCAAACCAAACAAATTCTGTTTTAAGGAAGTTCATGAGTACTTTGAGCTACCACATGGCATTAGGCACTAAAAAAAGCTTTTAGTATTTTGGAACTGAATTCTTAGAATGCTTCCTTTCAACGAGAGCATTTCATCCCACTAAGAAACTACAGAGACGCAAGGACACAGCAAGAGCTCTGTGCTACTGCAGTTACACAAATGCTTCTGCCTTCCCTGTCCTCTCACTTACTCTGTTCTACTCATGTCACACACTGCAGTTTGTTCTTTGCAATACAGAATCATGGAATCAACCAGGTTGGAGAAGCCCTTCAAGCTCATCCAGTCCAACCGTTCCCAGCACTGCCAAGGCCACCACTAACCCATGGCACTGAGGCCTCGTCTCCACGGTGTGTGAACTCTTGCAGGGACGGTGACTGCAGCCCTGCCCTGGGCAGCCTGTTCCAATGCTGAGCACCCTGTGGGGAAGGAATTGTTCCTCAGCTCCATCTAAAGCTGCCCTGGTGCAGCTTGAGGCCGTTTCCTCTTGTCCCATCCCTTGTTCCTTGGGAGCAGAGCCCAGCCCCCTCCTGGCTCCATCCTCCTGCCAAACAGTTGTAGATGTATTTCATTAAAGTCTGATTGCCCTTCATTATAAAAGAGTATTATGAAGACAATGAGAGATGCTGCCACTCCACTGAGACTACATTCCACTCAACTTCAAATTCAATGAATTCTTTTACTCCCAAAGTCATATATCCTCCCTAAACCTACAGCACTTCCACTGTGAGCTAAAAGGATCTTCTGACCTTGTAAGAAAAAATATTAATTAACAAGTTGAAGTTAATTGAGTTCTTGAAGAAACTGGGGTCCATCTCATTCTTCATCTGCAATTAACTTCATAATGACGAAGTACAAATTCTTTAAGCCTCCACATATTAAAAATCCTTAAATAATTCTCAAATGGGCAACATAAAGGAATTATAAATGGCTCTGAAGGTTCATTATGGAGCAGTGCAGCCTTCCTCTTGGCACCAGGCACTCCAATGCCTTCATACTCATTCTGCCCAACACTGTTTCTAAGGCTTCTTGGTGCCAGCATATGGAGACATCAATCATGCGGACACAATTCACCACAGAGATAATCCCAGTGCAAACACAACGCCAGGGACAACCACACCATATGACTGCTCACACCCAAGATCCAAACTAAATGAAAATCTAGTTTAACAGGCCATGATGCTCTGCCCAGCTCTCCGGGGTTACTGCCATGCTGAAAGGATTGCTTGGCTTTTTCAACTGATGGCTAAATACGTATCAGATCACAGAATCCCAGATCAGTTTGGGTGGGAAGGGACCTTAAAGCTCCTCCAGCTCCAACCCCTGCCACGGGCAGGGACACCTTCCATAGAGCAGCTTGCTCCAAGCCCCTGTGTCCAACCTGGCCTTGAGCACTGCCAGGGATGGGGCAGCCACAGCTTCTCTGGGCACCCTGTGCCAGCGCCTCAGCACCCTCACAGGGAACAGCTTCTGCCTCAGAGCTCATCTCAGTCTCCCCTCTGGCAGGTTAAAGCCATTCCCCTTGGCCTGTCCCTCCATCCCTTGTCCAAAGCCCCTCTCCAGCTTTCCTGCAGCCCCTTTAGGCACTGGAGCTGCTCTAAGGTCTCCCCTTCAGGAGCCTTCTCTTCTCCATCTGCCCCAGCCCAGCTCTCTCAGCCTGGCTCCAGAGCAGAGCTGCTCCAGCCCTCGCAGCATCTCCACAGCCTCCTCTGGACTTGCTCCAACAGCTCCTCGTCCCCTCTTGTGCTGTTGGTCCAGAGCTGGGTGCAGGACTGGGGGGGGTGCCTTCAACTCACTAAAACCCCTGCCACCTTGGTTCTTCAATGATGTTTGGAACTTTTAATACCTTATTTTTTTTTAAAGCAATAGGAAAACCTTGCAAAATAAGTATTAATGATGAGGTAGTGATCAGCGCTCCAAAAATTGAGAAGTATCACAGGGCATTTTATTCTGCCCCAAAGAAAGTACTGAAAGCTTAGAAGAATTCAGTAGTTAATGCAATTAGTTTGGATACAATTATAATGTATATTAAAATTCAAATTATGTGAACTTTCCTTCATTTATTCAGACATACAGAAATATTAACTCCGAGCCTAACAGGCATGGACATGCAAAAACCAGGATCAGGCTTCTTCAGGAAGACATTTGCCTGCATTGGTATACCACTGCTAATGCACCCAAATTTTAACAAGACTCCTGCATGTTGTTAAGGGCAGAATCACTGCAGTTTGGAAGCTTTAATCTGACAGAATTGGAGTCTAACACAAGACATCTTGTTTGGATATTGCCAGCCAGGGTCAGGTTCATCTCAGACACGAGTTAGAACATGTTTAAAACAACTCCTGACTAGTAAAAAGCTTTTCAGCTCTGGGCTTTGAGGTGGCACATGCTGCAGTTCAGGCAGAGGGCAACAGGGTGCAACTCCTTTAAGATGCCAGACAGTGCTCCAGCCCCCCAGCCAGGCTCTCGTGCCCATGGAAGACCTCCAAAGCCATCTACAAGAGGCATGTCCAGTTCTGGAAGCCAGCCACGATGAGGAGGACAGAAGTGACAAAGCAAAAGGCAATAGTTTCATATTGAATCACATTTTCCTTTGTCAAGAAAATACTCAAGTTGTTGGCCCAATTACTTCTTTCAGTGGCATCTAAGATCGTACCAGGCTTTTTAAAGAGGAGGCAGAGAAGTTCCGTTGCAAAACCAGAGCTATAACACCACAGGAGAGGTTAACATAACAAGGGAGTTATATTGTTACAACCACTATTACTCGCTCCCTGACTAGAAACCTCAATGTAGCTCACTGAATTCTGCCAGCACTATTCATAGTAATAATCAGTTCCATTTACTTTAAATAGTTACTTACAGTAAGATACTAATGGTATGCAGAAAAAACAGAGACAAGGACTTCTGCCTGTACTGTGCCAGCCCCAACGGTTTTCCAATCCTCTTAATGGCTCTGCAATGTCAAGGTTGGATGGGCCTTGGAGCAAGCTGCTCTAGTGGAAGGTGCCCTGCCCATGGCAGGGGGTAGAACTGGATGAGCTTTAAGGTCCCTTCCAACACAAACCAGGCTGAGATTCTATGGTTCTATCAAATGCTTCTGTAAATGGCACTTCAGTGTTCAAAACAGGGTAAGTAGAGACAGTGTGATTACACCAGCATTAGCGAAGAGCACAGACCAGAGCAGGCTTATAGAGTACAGTGGTTGGTGCTGGTAAGCTGACTTCCACACAGCATCATACACTTCAGTCTGCTGGTTTTCCCCCCAGTTTCTTAAATTAAAATGGGGGGAAAGAGATACAGCTGAAGCAGGATACATCAGAAAAGTTAACATTGATGTTTGGAAGTGTTTCTGTTCTTTCTTGTAGTCCTTCCTCTTCAAAAGTAGTTCTACACTTAATCACCGAAAAATATCAGGATTCCTCAGGAATTAATATCTCAGCCAGCTGCAGACACCTGCATCCAGAACATTAATCCTGACGTGAGTACAGATGTAAGCTGAATTGCATCTCCTGGCCTGTAGAGCAATACCATGTTAAATGGACTTCAAATGCCTTGTCATGTCTGCTACTGAAGCTGGAAGTTGTCTTGTGTTTTGTAAGCATGCTACAATACATCACACTGTGCCTCCTTTAATTCAAAGATCTTCTTATTTCAATAAGACCTGGCAAGACTGGTGTTTGCAAAGAGGGAAAGAGATCAAGAAATAAGCCCTGAAACAAGTTTCTCTGCATTTTCATGAATACATTTTCCTATACAAGACAGTGGACAGGATTCATTGGGTGTATGTTTATAATCCATGTTTTCAGACTTCCAAATGGTTCCTCAAATTTCCCCTCTCATACTCACTGTCACAGTTGCAGTGTGCCTACTAAGTTTAATTTGGCTCATCTCCTATCCCTCATTACACTGCCTGCTACAGGAACAGAACACAGAGCAGAGGTGGGGTGACATGAGCACACATCCATGATTCCCTCCAGCTCAGCACTCACAGTTCTGCAGCCTCTGCTTTCTGGGACTGACATTTCTTCTCACAAGCAGGTTTATGCAGCCAGCAAGAGACTAATCACACAATTATTCAACCTTTTCACTTAACTCAGTAACTACAATGTTCAAACAGCAAGAAACAGCTATCAACAACTAATATTACATTGCTAGTCAGCAATAAGACAGGATACTTCTACCCAAGTCTTCCCAGTTTCTGCTTCCATGCTGTTGAAATTCCATTTTCCATTAAAGCCATCAACCAGCTCTACTGAAATCAAAGACTTTAACTACCCCTGGCAATCCCCAATTGCCATCTCCTTTGGAAGAAGTGGTCTTCAATATTAGCCATCAAAAGGAACTTGATTAAATTTATCCCTTCTCTTACGGCATTGACTGCCCTGCAAAGTAAGTGGAAAACAAGATTCTAGCAGTGTAGCTGGTGAAAGAAATATCTAGAAGGCAAAAAGCAGATAGCAACTTTTACATATGCAAGTAGATTGACATCTAGTGTGAAAACACTGAACTACAAAGCCTACATTGCATATCAACAAAGATGAATTTAAGCCTAGTATTAACATCAGTATTCTTCAAGGTTAGCTTAATCAATACCTTTAGTCCAAAGTCCTTTCATTCCTGCAATGGAATCTCAAATTCTGTCACCTTTTTATCCTTGCCAGTATCATGTCTAAGTTCATGACACTGGCAAAGATTTTGGACCTACACGCATTTCCCGGTAGTTTCAGTCATTTCAGCCCTATTTGCACCTTCTTGTCTGTAGTAATTTTGTAAAGGCAGTAGATAAAAACCTTGCACCTTAAAAAGCTGACAGAAGTACATTTGCATTACAGCTCCCAACTAATTTATGATTCATTTACTATAACAACATTAGGATCTCTCTTCTGGCCCCTGCCAAGACCTCCTCAAGCCTCTTCCTTTCTTACCCATATGTTTAGATATTAGACGCTTTCCAGAAACTAATAGCGTCAGCCTCTTGCTAACATTTGTGTGATGGACCTCGTCTGTGCAGCCCCGCTTCAGTGTCAGTGCTGAGAACAGCTCAACACACACAGACACTATCAGCCAAAACCAGTTTACAAGTCTCCTGCTAAACACGAGTAGAGTTACACAGCAGCAGCTGGAGCTGTTGGAGATGTCATCCCCATCCATGTTCTCACTCCAGGTATTTAGAGGCAACGCTCACAGCCTGTCCACCCCCATCCTTATGCTCAGTGTACGAATACACGAGATGGATCACAATCATTGGTATCTCGTTTCCCTCTCAACCACAGAATACTGGAATTAAAAAGCCTTTGAAAGGCTGTGAGGAGAGGGGCAGGAACGCGGAAATAAGTATGACAGTGCAGCCTGAAGGTACTAGTAAGAAATTGGTTTACATGATAAAGTAACTGTGCCCATTCACACAAGGAAGCCTTCAGGCCACACACAGTACTTCATCATTCTGCACTTGTTGTGTTAACTCTATACCAGCCAATTTAGATGAGCTCTTAGGCAGAAGCTCTTCCCTGGGAGGGTGCTGAGGTGCTGGCACAGGGTGCCCAGAGAAGCTGTGGCTGCCCCATCCCTGGCAGTGTTCAAGGCCAGGTTGGACACAGGGGCTTGGAGCAAGCTGCTCTAGTGGAAGGTGTCCCTGCCCGTGGCAGGGGTTAGAGCTGGAGGAGCTTTAAGGTCCCTTCCAACACAAACCAGGCTGGGGTTCTATGAATGCTACCAAACTGACATTGAGGAGCAATCAACAACAGAGATTTGCTACACACAGGCATCTAAAAATACAAGTTATCTCCCATTAGTTTCTGTATTTCTCACCATTATTCCTCAACTCTTCACCCTTTTCTTCCCGTTGATTACCACAAATACGAAAGCACATTATCACATTATGCTGTGATAACTTATTGCCCTGAGTAATGGTTAACTGCCAAAATTAATACGTTTTTATGAGTAAATATGATTCCCTAGTTTGACATCAACTCAGTATGTTAAATCATTAAACAACTGACAGCTTCTAATGGAGCTATGACCAAAGGCTTGTTTTTACTCAGGAAAACTTGGGACTCAAGGGACCCTCTGTGCAATGAGTCAGAGGGAAGGATGACTTCAGGATAAGCTCTGGAAATGGTAAATACATCTGGAAAACTGAAACAAATGGCTCTCACTGTGCCACTGCTGTAAGGGCACAGAACACAAAACTCAGCCTACGCAATGAAGTAAAACTTTCCTGACAGTAACTACACTGTACACATCAAGTCAACCAGAAAATAGGCTCTTGGCACCATTTAAACCCTACAGAGTTCTAAAGGGAAAGCTAAGAGGAATTTGCTCAATCCAAAGACCTTGCCAAGCTCAAAACACCCAGTTTGTTCCTCGAGCTAAGGATTTTCAGGCACTGCAAACAAGCAGACCCTGAGGAAAACCCCTTATCTCATCCATTTTTGGGTTGTGCTGCAACCCAACAACAGGAAACCAGCTGGAGAAGTGCCCAATGAGGATTCCACGGCTGCACCCATCATAATTACTCCAGAAATACACTGAAACCGATGAAAACTACATATTTTTGTAACAAACAGCTTAAGTCTCATTTTCCTTGAGTATCTGACAGATCTGGGGAGAAAGTTTCTTTCTACTTACTTGACTCCATATCTTACACGTAAAACATGTCATTTACAGTTCATCATGTTAAAGTTTTTTGCTATCAAAAGCTGTTTGCGCCTTATCTCTTCCTCACATGCTAATCCCAACACTCAAAGTATTCCTCCATAGCCCTAGTCATACACAGATAATTTTCCACTGGACACAGGCAGTTTAAAGACCACTATAATGTGTGATAAACCAAGAGAGATTTAGTACACAACTACAGAAGAGAAACACAACACAAACCACAAATAAATATACTTCCTTACAGCCTAAGATACAAAAAATCCACAGTTTCAAGACTGCAGGAGATGAAAGAAGGAATACTCTCATGGTGGAGAATCTGCTCTTGTGAGATTCCACTTACAGCACTGTGTGCAGTTCTGGTGTCCTCAACATGAGGACATGGAGCCGTTGGAGCAGGTCCAGAGGAGGCCATGAGGACGATCAGGGGCTGGAGCACCTCCTGTATGAAGACAGGCTGAGAACATTGGGGCTGTTCAGCCTGGAGAAGAGAAGCTGTGTGGAGACCTCAGAGCAGCTTCCAGTGTCTGAAGAGGGGTACAAGGATGCTGGAAAGGAACTCTTCATCAGGCATTGCAGTGATAGGACGAGGGGTGAGGGGCTTAAGCTTAAACAGAGGAAGTTCAGGTTAGATCTAAGGAAGAAGTTCTTTATTGTGAGGGTGCTGAGGCCTTGGCACAGGGTGCCCAGAGAAGTGGTAAATGTCCCATCCCTGGCAGGGCTCAAGGCCAGGTAGGACAGAGCCTTGGGCAACTTGGTCTAGTGTGAGGCATCCCTGCCCATAGCAAGGGGTTGGAACTGGATGATCTTATTGGCCTTTCCAACCCAAACCATTCAATGATTCTACATTGAATGGATGAAAGAAGCAACACGTGAGATTCCCACGGTGGAGAACCTCTAATTCTGAAGCAGTTGACATTTCATACCATACTTTACTGGTTCAGGAGCTACCTACCACACTGTATTTTAGCTTTGTTGCGAGGCTGAGATATTTAGGGCCCCCACTCTAGATCCAGATACAGCTCTGGCTGAACACTTCCAGAAAAACAATTCAGAATTCAGTTGAACCGATTATCAAACACTGATTTAGGATTGGCTTTTTCTTATTTGTCATTAACATTACACTGGGTCTGACTGCAAAACAACAATAAAAGACTTAAATGTATCATGGCATTAGTTGAACATAACTGTTTTCTTTACTTAGAAGCATGACCAGCAGGTCAAGGGAGGTGATCCTGCCCCTCTACTCTGCTCTCCTGAGACCTCACTTGAAGTATTGTGTGCAGGTCTGGTGTCCTCAACATCAAAAGGACATGGAACTGTTGGAACAAGTCCAGAGGAGGCCACGAGGATGATCAGGGGACTGGAGCACCTCCTGTATGGAGATAGGATGAGAAAGTTGGGGCTGTTCAGCCTGGATAAGAGAAGGCTGCGTGGAGACCTCAGAGCAGCCTTCCAGTATCTGAAGGGGGCCTATAGGGATGCTGGGGAGGGACTCTTCATTAGGGACTGGAGTGATAGGACAAGGGGTAAGGGGTTCAAACTTAAACAGGGGAAGTTTAGATTGGATATGAGGAAGAAGTTCTTTCCTGTAAGGGTGGTGAGGCACTGGAATGGGTTGCCCACGGAAGTTGTGAATGCTCCATCGCTGGCGGTGTTCAAGGCCAGGTTGGACATAGCCTTGGGTGGCATGGTTTAGTGTGAGGTGTCCCTGCCCATGGCAGAGGGGTTGGAACTGGATGATCTTAAGGTCCTTTCCAACCCTGACTATTCTATGATTTTTAGCATTCTTTTTTCTTTATTAGGAGAATTAGCCATCAGAACAGGATGTGCAATGAGCCTGAACAGATATGGCACAGGACAAGAAATACCTGGAAACTGTTCATAAGTCTTTATCTCCTTTTCACTGAAGATTAGTCATAATCCACAATTCATGAATCAAGTGCCAGAAAATCATGAGACCAGCTGAAATCTTGTAAGATCTTTAAAATAAAATCCAGATATTTTGCTTGCCTTTGGCTTTTGGTGTTATTTAACTGTGCCAACAACTTCTCTGCAACACGCAAGGCTGGAAACCTTCCTTTAAAGCAGAACTTCAATTTCTATGCAATAGTTCTGAACCAAGCATTGGGGTTTTAAGAACAAAGTATTATCACAAAGATCTTCAGTTAGCAATGCATCAAGATCAGGGGACTGGAGCACCTCCCGTATGAAGATAGGGTGAGAAAGTTGGGGCTGTTCAGCCTGGAGAGGGGAAGGTTGCGTGGAGACCTCAGAACAGCCTTCCAGTATCTGAAGGGGGCCTATAGGGATGCTGGGGAGGGACTCTTCCTTAGGGACTGTGGTGAGAGGACAAGGGGTAACGGGTTCAAACTTAAACAGGGGAAGTTTAGGTTGGATATAAGGAAGAAATTCTTTCCTGTAAGGGTGGTGAGGCACTGCAATGGGTTGCCCAGGGAAGTTGTGAATGCTCCATCGCTGGCAGTGTTCAAGGCCAGGTTGGACAGAGCCTTGGGTGACATGGTTTAGTGGGAGGTGTCCCTGCCCATGGCAGGGGGTTGGAACTGGATGATCTTAAGGTCCTTTCCAACCCTGACTATTCTATGATTCTAAGATGCAGCCACTGGGTCATTAGTGAGTTAAATATCAGGGTGCCTGAGGACAGGCTTCACAAAAGACTGTTGTGATCTCTATAGAGTTAATTAATAATGTTCTATGATTCTATAACTAACCTCCCTTTCCAGGCATTTTATTCTGTGCACCAAGTAAACCACACCAGTAGTTATTTGTTAGAGCAACAGCCTCCTTGCATGATTTCTTAAGTTACAGCCCTTTCTTCCAAAAGTATCTAATTTTTCACCTGTCTTGAAACAAAATCTTTCCATCAAGATCCACATGCTTTGAAAAAAGCCTTTATGAGGCTGCTTTGCTTTAATACATCACTACACTGCTTAAGCTTCATCAAGGCAGAATTTCTATGGCATCCAGTCACTCTGTCCCACTATAATGATAAAAACGTAGCCAAAACTTCAACTTGAATTGCCACAAGAGGAACTTGTTTGCTGTGAGGCTGTAGTAGAGCCAGAACAACTGGGAGGGCAAAAGTGCTCATGGATTTCAATGTCTGCTGCCCCGAGACAGCTGCTCTTCTGTCTCCTGGAACAGGAACAAAAAGGCATTCACAAGTACTTAATTCTGCTGCCTATCTTAACTCTTTCCTCTTTCAACTGGTTACAGACTAGAACTAACATTTTCTTTTATGTCAGCATTTAGAGTACTTCATCTTATGCCTTCCTCTTAAGTAAGCTTCATCCCATTCTCCCCACCAGTTTCAAACTTAAGAAAAAGGTTTTTTTTCTCACTGTATCCTGTTCCCTAAGCAGAGGGCAGGCCCATAAGCTCCTGTTTGAAATACTGTCTACAATGGTCATGAGGTACAAGTTAATGTCAATGTGGTAAATTTCCCTTATAGACCAATTATTTAAACATAAATGTTTGTGATCAAGGTAAGAGGCTTTTGTGACACTGCCATGGGCTACAGTTTTGTCTTCTTTAAGTACACAGCAACTTTTTTAGATGCTAAGTTCACTGAAGACCAAGGTGATTGTATAGTACTGACACAAGAGTATACATTATCCTTGCCTACAGCACAGCCCTTCCACTTTGTTCTCCTGTATTTAGAGATGACCTTGAGGTTAATTCCAAAAGCCACTAGCACATTCCACTGCTCATCCACTTTAAGGGCCAGGAGGCAGTCGAGAGGAGAGAAGGGTTACCAACCACAGTGCTCGCAACAAGTGGCATCAGCATTACCTTGAAATGGACTGCATGTTCCACCCTCCAGCGAGCCCGTGTCACCTCTGTTCGTGTTCCTTTCCCCACTGCTACATTTCACTTGCAGATTTGCCTCATCTTGTGACCAGCTGAACATGACAATTCCAGACTGTATTTTAGGAGGTGTAGATCAGAGAACTTACTTCCACCTAAAGGCAGCTGTTTAAAATTAACACTGGCACATACCAGATCAACTTTGACATCGACGTGTTATTGAAACTACTATAAATGCTCTGTCCTTCCCCACTTTGTCCTTTGAGGTTTTGTCTAACAGCAGCAACAATAAGCAACTGCACCGGGGAAACCACCGCAGCAAACAAACACTGCCCTGGAACACTGCCTCACATGAACCAAAGGGACAATGTATTTACTGCCCTCACTGCTCTGGCATTTCTGTTCCTTTTCTTCACTAATACTGGGTTAGACAGCACGTATCACCTGGCAAAGAATAACAACATACTCTGTCAAGCTCCCCATATCTCTAAGTACACGCTGTGACTGTGAGGAGGCAATGAAGCACAGCAAGGCAAATGCTTCCCATGGGGAGCGCCACAACGCAGCCAGGGAGATGTGAACTCACAGACCCTGCACCAATACAGTCCCACTCAAGGCATCTGGAATCCATATCCATACAGAAGCTCTCCATTTCAAGATTCATGTCATCACTTTAGGTAGCCACATCAGCTGGAAAAAGATTTAGAGCATTTTAGTGAGTTCTATTTTCAAACCACATGGTGACACAGACCTTTTCTACAGGGAGTTACATTCCCAGCTACTTGATCCCCTTGGGAGAAGACATGTTTCCATGCAAGACTCCAAGTAAAGCCACTAACTTCCTTTTCTACCTCCATTTGGTAGGATACTTAAGAGCACAGTCAGAAAGAAGAGAGCCAATAGCACAGGGAGGCTTCCTCTGGGGCACTGTTGTCAGGGTAAAGGCATCAGCAGGTCTCTGGTGGGAAGGATTTTTCAGTGATTCCTGCACAGGTCACAGGGCTGTCCCACAAGCTGCAGCATCCCTCCCACATAGCATCATGACATTTTAACTTCCTGGGCAACGCAAACACTTACGGTTGTCAGCCTTCTACATGCTTCTGGTTGGGAACAAAAGGAGCATCTCTATCAATATTAGCTAAACTAAAAACCAGACAATATTTTTGTTAGCCTAAATTCACTGAATAACTGTGACAGGACTCAAGCAAAACAACAGCTTTCCAGAAGATGAGAATAAATACAGTTGTAATAAAAGACCTCAGGTCTGGGGGGTTTTAAATGCTCACCTATGGGTTTGCAAGTCCTGATAAATCTGCTGTGTGTACTCAGACAGCATAGCAGCGAGCAATCCTGCCTGCTGGGCTGGTCCTGCACCAAACCCCTTCACAAGGCTAATGAAGACAGCATCACATTTCAGAGGAGATGTCCTGAGTCCTGCTGAGTTGACCTTGTTTACATGCACTCACTGCAACGAGTCACTGCTCCTGCCTTCCACTCCACGCTGCTGTGCCTTAGGATTCTCTGCCTATATTATGGACAGGAGCCAGACAGAAAATGTCTATGTAATTATCCAATTAATTATTATTAATGCTAATATTGAACAAACCCGTGCCAGATGGCATACATAATCCCTTCTATTGTGCAAGAACTACAAAAGGCGTTTGTTTTCTTATTACTAGCTAGAAAATACAAAGTTGAACAGTTTTGGTTTGTGGTAAACTACAGGATCAGAAGGACAAATTGAATAGAGCAGTGAGGGACTGGACTGGGAGGCAGGAAACAGCTTGAATTCAGAGTCTGCAATGACATTCCTGTGTGCTTGAGCCAATCAGTTAATCTCTACTAGAGAATTCCACGTATAAATTAATACTTTCTCATTCTCTGGCTTTATTGCTTCATTTTACTGCCTGCTCTTTGGCAGTAAGAAACTCTTATAACATGCTAATAAAGCAGAATGAGGTCGTCACCGACTACAGCCTGTAATTCTTTTCCCTTTGTACTATGTAACGTAAGGGGGATTTTGAGATGATAAAGGTACCATTTCTCCTGAACTCAGCACCAACTGCCTGCTCCAGCTGGCCCAGAGGACTCACTCAAGACAATAATGCAACAATACAGTCTGAAACAGCCCAAATGCAGTTTGGACACTAAGTAAGAACATACTAGACCCAGAAATTTAGAGAAAGATGTTATTCTCAGTGCTTTATTGGCATTAACTAAGAAAAGCACAGAATGCCACCAACATGAAGGGAGAAACTTTGCTCTAACGATCAACAATTCCAAACCCCCCTCTCAGTACCATCACTGATTTGCTGTATGAGACTGCCCTAATGCTGCTCCGTGCTCCAGCTCCTCTGTCCACAGCATGGGGAAACACAGATGTAGCTACTCCAACAGATTCAGTTTCAATTTCAATTCACATTTGTGCTAGGGATTTAAAAGACAAGTGTTTACCATAATGTGCCTCATCCCTCATTCTAAATACAATTAATACCTTCCCAGCTATCCATTTCAGCTCCATTACAGCAGCAAAAAGCAAACAAGAACTCTCTGGTTTTTGAAGTTGTACTGCCTTGCTGCTGATGTATTTTAAGACATCGGCTTACTGCAATGATGGAATCAAACACCGCCCAGGCTGGGTAACAGCATGTCCTGACACCTGAACTTCACACATAACTGGAAATGTATTCTGTGAATCCATGAGATCTTGAACTCCAAGGGATCCCGGCAGATCCCCATGACACCCCTGGCACACTCAGCATACAAAACACTTCAATCTAAACCCAAGCAGAGCTGTGTATCATTTCACCCACGCTGCTATTCAGCACTTTTTCACTAACTGAGAGGATACAGCAAGTAGAGGAAAGCTGAAAACACCAACAAGTGGTGGTAGCAGGTCCAGCATCAGGACAGGCAGCACTCAATCAGCTTCGCTCTCACACAACACCATGGGCATTACTGCTGCATGTTGGTGGGGGCAGCAGGATAACAGAACACAGCAATTCTCTCTCTAATGAAGAGATCTGGAAAAGCAGCCAAACAGACAGCAGGCACTCTGCAAGACACCACAGGCACCCTGTTTACCCCAGCATCTGCAGAGCTGACCACATCCTAGCTATGACTTCTTTAAACATAAGCAGACATCACATGGATGCTGTTTGTGACTAGCAGCAGGGAAGAGCAAATGTGTTTTCCTACCACTGAGGCCGAGTGATACTGCTCAGGCAGTGCCTCCCAGCCAAGCACAGCACATGCAATAGTCAACTGCAGCAGCACAACTGAAAGATTCTATCTGTGGATATACTCCCAACCATGGGGAGGTTACAGATGTGATTCACTGGAAACCAGCAGAGTTTCAACAGCTTCACCTCCAAAAGCAATGGAATTTGCACTCCAAAGCTATTTTCCCCCGTGTGCTGCCAGTTTGACTACGAGGCTGCTGGAGAGCCTGAGCTCCCCAAGTTCACAGCCCCAGGATAGCTGTGCTACACAGACTTGCTCAAGACCAACCCTTCCAAGACTCCTGATTCTGCAACAGCCTCTGCAGAGCTCCTGCAGGACCACAGTCCTTACAGCCCCTGTCTGACAACGGAGGCCTCAGCTTCTAGGCTCCAGTTCCTGGACCCACACTCTGCAGAAGCAGGTCAAGGAGATGTGACCAGCAGGTCAAAGGAGGTGATCTTGATCCTGCCCCTCTACTCTGCCCTCATGTGCCCCCCTCCACGTGGGGCACTGTGTACTGCATACAGTCCTGGTGTCCCCAACAAAGGAAGGACATGGAGCTGTTGGAGCGAGGCCAGAGGAGGCTATGAGGATGCTCAGTGGCTGGAGCACCTCCCGTGTGGAGATAGGCTGAGAACATTGGGGCTGTTCAGCCTGGAGAAGAGAAGCTGCGTGGAGACCTCAGAGCAGCCTTCCAGTATCTGAAGGGGGATACAAGGATGCTGGAGAGGGACTCTTCATCAGGGATTGTAGTGATAGGACAAGGGGTGATGGGTTCAGACTGAAACAGGGGAAGTTCAAGCTGGAAATAAGGCAGAAGCTCCTCCCTGTGAGGGTGCTGAGGCGCTGGCACAGGGTGCCCAGAGAAGCTGTGGCTGCCCCATCCCTGGCAGTGTTCAAGGCAAGGCTGGACAAAGGGGCTTGGAGCAAGCTGCTCTAGTGGAAGGTGTTCATGCTTGAGGCAGGGGTTGGGACTGGGTAAGCTTTAAGGTCCCTTCCAACCCAAACCAGTCTGTGGTTCTATGATTCTATGTCATACTGGCAGCTGCTCTTCACCCCTCCGAGAATACACAGCCAAACCATCTCCTTTTCCCAAACTGTTAAAAATCTCCTCTGCAAAACACAGCCATCTAAATGTAAAGAACGGTTCAAGCCTCCACAGACTGGCAGCAGGTACAGCTGTGCTGCCTGAAAGGTTCCTAGCAGTGACCTTGAAATCTCATTTCAAGGCATGGCTTCTATTATACAGTGAGCGGAGCCAGAGGCTCAGGATTAGCACTTGTACAGCATTACAGGATTTCAGGTGAGCTCCTATGGGACAGCCCAAACCTGCTCAGATCCAAGAATATGACTGAAATCTCATTACATGATTGCTGGGAGCTGGAATAGATTGGGAGGTTTTGCTCCAGATGGTTTGTTTTCTAATATATATTAAAATTCGTGGCTTATAGAGTCAAAGCAGGAAAGGAAAACTTTTTGTTCAGGATCCTCTCCCATCAGAATGGTCATTGGGAGTTCAAGGAATCCTCTTCCAAGCATAATATCAGCTGTCAATTTTAAAGGCTGCTTTTCTTTCATTAAGTTCTAAATACTTTCCAGACCTTCCAGACCGATTCTCTTTGCTCCTTTAGCAGCAGGGGAAACAAGCAGGAAGAGCCCACAGCATCCCAACACAGGAGGACAAGTCTGAAGAGCAGTGGAAAGCATTTAAGGTCCACAAGCAGAGCATTCATTATAGATTAAACCAGTCAACTGTTTCACCCCAACTATGGGAGAACCATCACAAAATACCAGCTTTGAGAGGAAACCTAATCCAGTGACATGGAGGGACTGTAGCAAATGAACTCAAGAGCAGGACATCAGAGCAAACCCAGTGCCTCCTCCAACTTTATGTAAGGGATTCTCTGTAAAAAGACTTCAATATCCCCTTCAGAGGGGCCACATCAAACAGGAAGGCAAAGAAACACAAACCCCAACATTAGCTCTGCAGGAGAGTTGGTAACATCCAGCATAGTTCAAGGGAAAAATCTCAGGGCACCACACAAAGCAAATAATCTGTGTTTCCCTGGAGCGTAAGAGGAAGGGTTGGAGGGAGGAGTTGGGAAAAAGAACAAGGTAAAATTGAGTTACAGACCATAAAATGAAGTTACCCAGCAATGCACCAACAGTTGCAGAGAGAGGGGCAGCATCAGAAGCAATTCTGATCCTTCTTCTACTGGCAAAGTGCATACCTAAAGTACTAAGTGTGACACATACTCATCCTCTATGAAAACATGGTAAATAAACAGAACACAGTTTGCCCTTGAATCAAATCATTACCACAGTGATTCGTGGTGTAAAACAAACTGGTACCTCTCAGCAACGTTAAAAGCTTGAGTCCTCTCCCCCATCAAACAAGCTCTAAGTAGCTTCCTCTTTCTCTCTTTGTATCTGGGCAGCGTGGCAAAAGTAATAAAGACTTCACTTAAAGTCTTAGATCCACCTGGCTAAGTAAGTGCCTAAATCCTAGAGATGCTGCTTTTCCAAGGCAGCATTTTACCACCAGCATGTTGATAAGATCAGTAGCAGCAAGAGCCACAGGCTATGTGCATAATTACACCAATGGATTCAGAACTGAGTCAAATCCAGCCACTCAGCACAGGATCCCTGTGCTAGCTATCTGCTCCCTCCTTTGTACTCTGTCCATTTGGACTGCAAAATCTTTGGGTTCTTACAGAAGAGCTCTTGCATCTGGTACTATAAAAGTGATATAATACATATGAAAAACAGTCCCTGTTTGCCTAGCTTATAACATGGTTTGGGGACAGCATCAGCATTCTTGTAGAGGGCTTCTCATCCTTAGTTATGCAACCTTAATATTAATGTTGCTTTCTCCTGTGGATTATAAACACAAATCTCTAGACCCAGAATAACACCCTTCATCCCTCTTATGATGGAAAAGTGGTCATAAGAGTCATGTTCCCTACTTACTGGACTATTAATCTTCAAATAGCATCAGCAGACACAAAGGAAACAAACCCCTTCAGTCATCAAGAGGGAAGAGGAGAGAACAAAACAGACATTGTAGGTGCACTGCCGTGCAACTCACTTCCAGTCTATCCTGACTTCTGAATGCTTGGCTTCACAGATTCAGTGATGACCTTTTCATGTTGCTCTGCACATTTCATCTCAATTTTTAGACCACTCAGCTGAATCCTCTCCCTTCTCAGGAAGGCTTCTGTAGGTTCGAGCATCAAGTGGACATCTTATCAAATTATAAGTCTGTATAAACAGTGTTAGTCACCTTTCCAGCATACAGAGATTTGTTAATTCTCATGTTTTGCACTTTGCACAAGGCAAATAGCCACTGTGACATCCAGCTGTAGCATTTCCTCGCTATTGCTTGGTTCATGTTACTGTCAGTTAGCACCTACCTAGGCAGAAACAGCAGAATATACATGAAACCAAACCAAATACTTTCCTGCCAGAACTTATATCATGGTTTTGGCATGGATTCCTGGCCAACACTGAGAAAAGTGACAACCATCCTACACAATCTCTGCACTGTATCTGCTGAAACCCACTGGCCTTCAGCAATGCAGTTAAATTAAAATGCCCCAATTTGTTTCAGCAGAAAAAAAACCCCACTTCAGAATTTGAGGTCAAATCAAATGAGTTTGAATTAAAAAAAGGAAAACAAAAAGTTACATTTCTGCAGTTGTTCTTTAAAGCACCACATCACTAGGTTTCATTTTCAGACTTGTTCAAAACACCCCAGTAAGCTGTGGCCAAGATGGTGTTTACACACAACTGCCTGGTGTGTAACCTGTGCACATGAATACTTTCAGTCTCACATCAATCTTTCCTGCATAGGAAATTATACCAAGTTTCTCAATTCCCTTCCCATGGCGCTTATGCAATTTGATACAGGCAAACATGAGCAAGCTCCACCACGTGCTGAGATGACTGGAAGCTGCAGAGGATCATTGGTGAAGCACTAATCTCAAGCTAGAAACCCTGCTGAGAAGCCAAGGACAGCAGCTTAGGGTCACCGCTGTGTGAACTGAGTCCCACAGCTTTTGGCTGTTTCACCAGAGGCAAAGACTCTGCCTTCAGAAGACAACACAGACATTGCCTCAGCAACCTTGACACTAGTAATAAGAAGAGGTCTACAGCAATGTTGGTTTTCCCCCCATTTACAGAGACCAATGCACATGCAAGGTGTGGAATACCTTAAGATCTTAATGAACAACAGGAGTCATGTGGCTCCCAGAAAAGCAAACAGACATTTCTGGCAGCTTCACAGGGAGCTGAAAGGAAAAAACATTCTTCACCGAATCAACTCAAACATTAAATTCCATACACTGTTGAGAGGTGGCCCCCTCCCTCCAACAAATGAAAGTACCTCAGACTTGTGTTTGTAGTGCATGACTACACTATAACATGTACCTTACAATAATAGCTGTGAGAATTTAACCTGCCCTGGGCTAACCCTGAGTGTCAATGAGAACATTCAGTCTTCAACAGGAACTTTTGCTTTCGTCTCAAACCCACACTCCTTCAAAACTCTGACACTCAAAAGGTGAAGGAAACATGAGGATTAAGCTCTAATGAGACAGCATTCAGTAAATCCTAATTAACTATTTGTATTATAAACCTATGGTTAGCATCTTTTATCAAATTTGAACCATATTCTTAACCAAAATGTATTACTATGAACACTTCAGTGATCAGAAATGGAAACAGAAACTTTATAAAGAATTCCAATTCCACTGAGCTACTGCAAATCCACAGCAACTATAAAAATGACTGGATTAAAAATCTTCAAGGTCATACAAGAGCTATTTTTATACCCCAGCAGGAGAAATGGGGGTGTGGAAAACTTTCTTTTTGCACTATTCCATCTCCAGAAAGACATAACCATGGTTAAAAGCTTCAGTGGTTTATAGCATTTCAAAGTAAAGAACAGTGACAAGCCAGCAGAGTCTAAAGCACAGGACCTGTGCCAGGAGTCCACTTCTATTTCTGGCTCTGTCTCTGGTGGGCTTTATGACCTTCAGTAGAGCTACACCCCTCCTTCAACCACTCCAGGACCACAGGGAAGGAACTGCCTTTAGCTATGCCCCAAAGTGACTAGAGGGGGTTAACTTCACTGAGGGCAGTCAGGGCTGCACAATATAAAACGGCAAGGGCAGACAAAGGTAAGCCACCAGGCCTCCCGGTTTGTGTTGGAACATGCAGCTCTCTCTTTCAGCTAGGTATAATTAACATCTTTCAGCTAAGCATCATTAATATCTTATTGGTTTTGTTCTCAGAAGCCAGTAACAAAAACTACATCTTCTGACTTACCTGACTCATTCCTTGTCTTTTAAGCAGAGCGCAGTTGCTACAATAAACTGGAATTAGTTCTTCATTTATCTAGTTCTGAACTGCTAAACCTGAAGAACAAGGCTCAATTCCATTCCTTCCAGGTCATCTGTAGCATTTAGTGTATTTAATTTACAGGACCAACCCTAAGCCTGCATAACTGAAATAGGTCAGGATTTAGCCTGTCAATTCTAAGCAATAAATGAATAATCACAGAAATTAATACCTCAAACATTTGGCATGAAGAGAGATGCTCAGAAAGATCAATTTAATACAATTTCATTTTCTAGCATAGGTTAGTTTTACCTTCAAACAAATAAAGCCAAACCAAAACTGAGCTTATCATACTTACATGCACACTGAACTATAAACCCCATTATATTTCTTGTCATCTGGCTGCTATTGAGTCACTGAAATGCTGTAAATCACCTTCAGCAATGATTAATGTAGAAACTGTACTTCATTATGACCATATATGAGAACACCTTGGAACCCATTTTCACCATTTCACATTTGAACAACGTCAAAAAGAAAGCTTAAAGAATGTGATTTTAATTTCCCTCTCCCCTTTCCTTTAGAATACATCACTGTCAGCTTCCCAAGAATAGCACATCCCAGAAATATCCCAGCCATTCTATTACGGGCTCAGCTGCCCCATTGACAGGGCAGAAGGTAAACATTAAGTGCTCTGCATCAGAGATGTATTTATAGAAAATTACACAAAATAAGCATGGCAAAAAGTCCTCACAACTATAAGTGTTTTCTGTAACACTGAAGCGTATAATGACCAGTGCTCTCTGCATGATCAAGTCCAAATCTAGCAGTGGCAGTTTTGGGTCTGTGTGCTCTTCCAGACACTGGGATGCCAACACACACATTGGCCTATACACGCTTCAAGCAGACAAAAGATAAAGTGGAACTTCACCAGTGTGTTCCTTAAACACAGCTAGCAACGAAATCATTCCAGTACTAAAATTTTACAACCTTTTTTAATTAATACCTATACATTTGGAGCATATTTTGAGAACTGCTGCGTTCATCTTTGAATAACAAAGACTTTCTCACAGCCTACTTAATTTGGTTTAGAAGTGCTTGTATCAAAATGGTCTAACAATCTAGCTCTTGCTAAATCCTCCCTACTATGTTTCACCATAAACTGGGTTTCGCTGTCCCCGTGGAAATTCACTTCAATGGCAATCAGCTCATCCCTCTGACATTCCCTTTCCCCACACTAAAAGATTCCAGAATTTTCCTTCCATCTGTAGGACCAACCTCCCATAATGTATTTTTTCTATTACAGCACAGCTCTGGTTACTGTTTCATGCTGCCTCTCTGCCCCTTAGATATATAAAAGCATCTCTGTACCTCTTTCTGCTAGCCTGATGCACCCCTTGAATCTACTGATTCCCAGTCTGCAATTGCAGCATTTTAGAGATCAGCTGCTGCCAAACCCAAATGGACTTCCATATTCCCTCTCTAACATTTCCAACCTCTCTGAAGCTTTCACTCACCTTCCTTTGGGTACATCCCAGATATCTCACATGCATCTAAAATCCTAAACCACTTCCTTGTCTGTACAAGCATCCCCTGCAGGTTCATTTCTACCATTATGCCTGGGTTCATGGGCAAAGTGTTACAGTTTATTCTCCTAAACAACATTTAGATTGAGCTGCAAATTTTAAAATTACCTTTTTAAAATGGAGAAAAATCTCAAAATACAGACTAAAATATGTTTGCTTTATATCCCAATAAAAAATTGGTATTAAGATGTACAATTTAGCTCAGGAAACCCAGGCAGTCTAAATACAAAGGGATTTTTTTACTAGCACTGATTTCCATTTCATTCCATCAGGGCTGTTCTCTGAAAACAACTAAAAATTACATAGAGGGAAAAAGTATTTATTCAATCAATGCCAGTTAGTACAGACAGGAGTCTTGGATACACCCGACTGATGAAACACAGAGAATGACAGTTGTGATATTAACTAATACAGAGTTCCCTTCTCCCCTTTCACATGGTAAAACCCTGGATTTTTCTACACAGATAAACACTGAAGTAATTCAAGTCTTGTGCCATTTATATATTTAACATTAATTCTTCTTATTATTAAAAAGTAAAACATTTCAAGTAAATTATCGTTAATTCAATCATTAAAACCATTTCCAAGACAAGAATCTATATTTCACACCATGCCTTCTAATAAAGACAAGAAAAATACTCACTACGCTGCTATACACTACCTGTGTCTACAAAATGTTCTAAGATTTGACATTTTGAAGTGTCAGCCTGATCTGAAATCTTTGATTTATGGAATAAATTCTGAGCCTGCTACTCTACAAGAGTCTTACCTTCCTCTTTTAACAGATAACTGAGTAATATGTCCTCAAAGTTCAAACAATTCTCATAGGAAAGTGCTTTCCAGCCTAAGGTTGCAAGCTGCCATGGCAACAGCCACAGTGACTACAAAGGCTCTAACCTTATTTAAGGAATAAAACAGGGAAAAAACGTCATGAGATACTATAATAAAAACCCCGTATTATTAATCTTCCAGGGGAAAAAAATAAAGCAAAGGACTCCTCTTCCCCATTTTATGATACCTCGGCTGGCAAAAAAGCCTCCAGTTTACCATCAAGCCTGATGTCCTTATGTTTTGGAAATGCCGTGACTCTGCTTCTCTTGTGTCTTTAAGACTCTTTGGCTTACAGATAGTTAAAAGACTGGAAATGAGCTGTTTATTACCTAAGGATAATGGGTGTTACCTATGTGAAGCAGTAGCAGCAAGCAGAACAGGAAGATAAAAGACAGTAGGGAAAAGGTAGCCAAGAAAAAGATGGATTCGGCCATAACAGTCTAAAAATAGATTTGCTTCAAATGAAGCACAGATAGCAGAAAGGATCTACAGAACAAACAGCTCCATCTAGAGGTTAAAAACAAGGGATATTAAAGCAAGTTTACAGGTAAAAGGTTCTCAAGACTTCTGAAACATACGCTCTAAAATGGTCTGCAAAATCTCCCAGTTAAAATTAACAGTGGCTTCAAAATACATCATGTAAAAGTCACCCAATCTTTGAGAACCTAAAGGGGTTCCGATAAAAACAAACTGAAGACAAACCTTGAAATGAATAGAATCAAGACCTGCCCATTCGTATCTTCAAGCTTCTTGTATTTCCGTGACACTCTCAGGACAAATCCTCAGGGAAGTCAGGGCATTTTGCCGGTTTTCAGTGTGATTGACTTCCCCCACCACAGAACGTGAATCAAAGAAGTTAGTGTTCCAGCACCACTTCAACAGAAATGCAGACCCATGTTCAATAATGAACGGTCCGAGAAGGAAAACTTCCTGCACTTGCAACACTGTTCAGGCCCTGATCCTTCATACCATCATTCTCCACTTATTTCTGCAAGAATCAGAATGCTCCTGTAAGTTGTTATATGCTCCAGAGCAAACTCTATTTTGCACGTCATCTTTCAAAGTAATTCATCATAGTCATGTTTTATGTCTGCAGGGAAACAATTACTCTATGTTTTAGGACAAAAATCCAGGCTTCAGCCCTCTGCTCAAGAAACCACATCAGGCTTGGGTAAAAGAGGCAGGATGGGAAGGAACCAAACCCACTGCCTGCATCGGTAAGCACTCTGCTGCATCTGCAACAGTGGATATGCAGCCTCTGGCTGCCTTCCCACACTAATCCCTCAGTTATAACCCATTAAAGTTGTATTTGGCTACCCAGGACTCTCTAAAGGTCACCAGTTACCTGGTCAACAGAACAGATCTTCTCTAACATGCTCTCACTTCAGCAGAGAGCTTTAAGTATGGGTGGATAGTCATACCTCCAACTCTTCCTGCTTTAAACCTTATTTTCTCCACTTTACACAAGTTCTGGTCACACAATTACAATAACGTGTAAAATCATCAGGAATATCCACATGATCCCTCCTAGGCTGCATTTACCTTGCAGTCTGCAAAAAAGTCCTATCATCTAAAGGCATCGTTTCTTGAGCCTGTACTGGATGCTTCATAGCTGCACCTCACAATGCAAGCTGTGATACAAAAGAGAATTAAAAAGACCAGAAAACCAGAAGCAAGGCGCTGCAGCTGGAAAACCGTTGGGTTAGAGCTGCCGCACCACTGCTCCAGAACAAAGGCATTCTTTGTTATTCACTCCATGCTTCTGGGAACATTGAACTCCCTCATGGTGTTTTTCCCACATTTTTTTTTTTACACTTTCCCTGTCTTTATCCTCCTCCTCAAACACTTACCCCTCTTTTCCTCCCTCCCACATTGCTTTTTCTATTTACCTGCTGTAGAACTATACTTACTAAGAGCATTCCTACTCTCTTTACGTTCTTGATTCTATTTAGCATCATGAAAGGATAAACACTGTTTATGATAGACCAAACCACCCCTTCCACCCCACCTAAAAAATGCTAGCATTAACAAGCCAGAACCAGTGAAACAACTGGCAAATCATTCTATTACCATCAATAAGTGATTTTTAAAAACCCAAGTGCTACACCCCTGAAGAACAGCCCATTTTGTGCCTTAAGTTTAATTTAGAAACGGAGGCAAGCGTGAAAATACCTGTCCAAAGGACACTGCACAAACTGCTCTTGAGAGATTTCTACAAGGTAACACATTAATTCCCCTATTTGAAATAGCTCTCATCAGGGACCTTGCTTGAAATACTACGCAATATTGATCCATGGGCTGTATTTCTCTGAAAAGTGTTCCATTTCTTTGAACACACAATCTCCAATTTGTTAAGAAGTGTCACACACACAATCTCTTAAATTCTGATCATCCAGCAAACCCAAACCAGAACTTGCATAGAAGTTGCTGCCAGAATTCCCTCCTGAAAATTTATCACAGTTTGAATACAAATGTATGTTTAGGATTACTAGTTTATATTCATTTGCCACAGCACAAGCAAGCCTCATTTTGTATTTAATATAGCATTTTAAATAAAACATTATGAATTCCTGGGAAGCACAACTGAGCATCACAAAAATAATGCTGTAAGCTCTGGAACAAACTTCAAAAATTTAACCCTATTTTGACCTCCTCCTAATATGTACTAGCAGAGAGAAGTAAGGGCCGTTCAAAGCAGCTGTTCAGACACAACAGCTCCCTTTTCACGTGGAAGTTCACCTATTTAATGCCAAAAAAAAAAAACTCACTACCTTTCCAATGTCCCAGAGCACATACAGGGAGCAAGGAAAAGTGAGCTCTTTCTGCTCCATTTCTCCTGTTTTCTACTCCAGCATCCCCAATTTAATCATCTGTATCTCAAGGCATACTTCAAAGTCATACTTCAACATTGTGACATTCTTCCCACATCAAAAGAAAACACTGATTTCCAGCATGAAATGAAGAAGCAGCAACTAAACCCAACTTTTTATTTGCTTTGAATATCAAACAGTGTACATCAAAAGTGTTAAGGCTTTGCCACAATCCACCTTGCTGACCCTATTTTAAATCATATAACAGTGAAAAATAAACCCTTCTATTTCCTTTTGGGATAGTCTGTATGCCAACACACATCTGGGCATAAGCCTAGTCTTGTTAGTCTAATTTTGCAGCTCTGTTGCAAGATCCCCTATTACACACACAGATTTTGTGTTGGGGTAAGCACAGTTTCCTTTCAATCCCATTGACACAGACAACAAGAAAAGGATGGATGATAACACTGTGTTCTGCAGCAATCCTAGCTCATGCAAACACAAGAACTACCAGGACGTAAGCTGTGCTTTCACTTGAACCTGCTTAATGAGAATAAATCAACTGATTAGAAAGTTTTATATTCAAAGTGTTCCAACAAAAAGAAGCCATAGCCTGATTTCTCATGTGTTCATTTTCAGTGGTCTAAATTAACTAGAGAGATGGCACCAAGACACCAAATTCACACAGTATTTAGATGAGGCTATTAAAGTTCTTCCAGAAAGTAAGTATAAACTTGATCTAGGAAAACAACTGATATTTCTCAGGCTTTGTCAATGTTCTGCAGCCCAAGATAAGCAACCTACTGCTAAACTCAAAACCAAAGAAAATTACTACAAATGCATCTGTCACATTATATAATCACATATAAATCTCTTCACCAGAAAGTGTAACACTATTGTCTCTGCAGAAAGCCAACTTTACATCAGCCAAGTTCAGTTTTGAAGCAATTCCTGCATCAGAATTGGCAGAATTTGCCTCGCCATAATAAAGCTTGACAAAGGGAAGTTTTACCATCACTCATTCTTTGCTGACAGAAACCACTGAAGGATTTACTCCAAACAGTCTCCCTATACACACTTGCAAAAATTGATAGTTGGAAGCCACTGAACTGGGCTCTGTATTTTATCAGGCATCATTTCCACAGAATCATAACTTTAAGCTTTTGGAAATTGGCAATAAATAAAATCATTACCCAGTCTTTTAAAGACAAAGTATTTCAAACTTTATTTCCAGGTGATAAAGACTGCAGACCTTTGCTGCAGTGTGTATTTTGGATTCATATTTTTAAGTCAGAAGAAAATCATATTTGAACTCAGTTTCCTTTAAACTGATTTAAGTAAAGAAGTTCTCAGTCTGTTCCTTACCAGAGAAGTAATGAAGAACTAAAAATGAGATCTTTGCTCTTGTGTATGAATAAAAGCTTCTCTTCTTCATTTCACAGGAAAAGAGCATATTAGGGGAATAAACTGAAACCACATGACACTAGAGATTAAAATTGGCTGATGCTACACACCATTTTTGAAGCTTAGAGACATTTTGTACATCTTAAAAAAGAATGCATCTCCTTAACAGTTCAAAACTAAACCGGATGATTCAAGGTACTGTTAGATTACTGACATACAACTCTACTTGTCACTTTGTATTAAAAATGCTTCTGCACGTAACTATAGTGAGACTAAGAAAAACCACAGAAATACTTACATTGCATTTACTTTATCTTCTGGGCCCTGAACTTGGCCTGTTACAGTTCCTTGACTGGTATTTTTAACCCAGCCAACCACTCCTAACTTCGCCGCTTCCTTTTCCGTGTACTGATTCACAAAATAATGAAAGAGGACAGTCAGTGTCAGCACATACACCACACATATCACTTAAACCCCCACTTTCATTTTCATAGCTTTAAGACCTACACCGAAAAATCCATGATGATCATACTGAGGCATTAAGATGCTCCTGTCAGCTCTGAAGTTGCAGCAGAAGCAGCCAACTTTTGAACAAGAATGATATTTCATATATACATAATAAATGTGTTAATTCCCACTTCCATTTTCACAGCTTTAAATACTTTTCTTCAAAAAAAAAATATATATATACATATGATGGCTCCCACCAAGACATTACACTGCTCACAAAAGTCATCTTCCTCTGTCACAGGTACATGCATAGAAACCTACTGATGGTGTGAGGCTTTTTTCATTTACAGAGGCTGAAGTCTTGCTCCCTTATTTAGAAACTTCCAAGTTTTCATCACAAAGAACTCTACTAATAGCACACCACTCCACCACCTTGTATCTACTCTATTCCTTTCTTTAGTTCCTATCTCTGCTCATTTTCCTCTCCAACAATCAGTGCCTAAACTCATTAAATTTGCTACATGTACAAACCTCAGTTTTTCTCCAGTTTCATTTTAAATCCTTTACTCCCAACTTTCACCTTTAAAATTCTACCCCAACTGCTGCACTACTATAAAAAAAAAAAGTTATAATTATAGTGGTTTTCTAATATTTTTGCAATACCGCAACAAATTACAATTATTTTCCCAGCTATTCACTTCTTGTGATAAAACCAGGAATTTCCAAGTACATTGTTTTTTGAGGTGTGGATTAGGGTTTTTTTGCCATAATACCCAAAACAGTATACAGATACCAGATGTGCACTGTCAGCCTGTTTAGACGCCAATTCTAATGCCAACAGCCAAGCTTCAGTTTAATATGGTTACATTTGAAAAGGCAAAGCAAATTTCAGGGTAATTTAGCCAATGAAAGGGCATTACTAATTATGAAGAACATTTTTCAAGAGGATTATGAGCAGTTTGTCCATGCTAACTTGTCCAAAAGCAACTTTTATGTCTTATATTAAGTGTAGTCCACTATTCACAGAAACAAATAGTTCTTATTTGAAATGTGTCTTCTGGTTTCTTAAGTTCCTGTGAAATTCAAAACTACCTGCTGCACATTCAGAGCTGGAGGAGATATTCAGCTGGAATACGAGCCACAGACGGCGTGCTTGTAGCACACTGTTACCAGGAAACACAATGAGTTCTTTTAAATACAAGGACTATAATTGCAATTAAAAAAGATCAAACTGGAACACATTGTTTCAGAAGCCAGAATCAAGAACTTCAGACTTAACCTTTCTAAAGAGTAACTTGTTATAGTGTCCTTATGGCTGCACTGTCACAAGAAACCCAAACACCACCTCTGGATACTACACAAACAAGCAACTCATTAGTCATCTTTTACAAATCCATTTTAATGTAACAGTAATATAAAACAAATGTATTTTCCCCCCTTTAAACCCACTTGCAATACTCAGCCTTCTAACCTGGAACTCAGATTTCAGCTTGGATATATTTACACTCTACCGACCTGCTGCTGTATTTTTAACACTGGAAATACTATACTGTAAAGTAGAGCTGGTAAATCAGACATTGCCTTACCATCCTGAAACAAACACCTGGAAAAGAAGGAAAAACACAGTAAAATAGTTTGAAGGAATGCCACTTCCGGGAATTTCACTTCCCAGGTATGCATTTTATTGTACATCTAAGTCATCTGCAGTCATTTCTTATGGAAGTTTTAAGGAGTTATTGAATTTTAACATCGGCCAAAGCCTATGGAATTTGGGTACAAGCTGGCCTTGAGCCTCCCCCTCGGCACACGGTTGTTTCCATTAACGCAGACAGCACAGGCAGCTTTAATGAAGACGCGACATTAAAGAAACCGCCTTTGACTTCATTTTCACCTCTTAAGTCTTGCTGCCTAAGCCTGGGGGGGGGGGGGGGGGGGGCATTCCCATATAACAGAAAGTTACAGTTATATCACCTATATAGTTATATACAGACAGAACATGCTTCTGACAGAGCAGCCCGCGCGCGCCAGGGCACCGCTCGCCCCTCACACGGGAGACGCACCCTCCCCTTCCCTCTGCGGCCGCCGCCTCAGCGCATGCGCGGCCCGCGGCTCCGGGCGCCCCTCACCGCCCGCCCATTGCCCCGCGCCCGTCTTCACCTTGCACCCGCCCGAACACTTCGTAATCCACCGACTTGAGCGCGCCGGAGGCCTTGGCCACGGCAGACATGGCAGGGAACAGCCGCTGCCGCCGGGAACAGCCGCTGCTCGCTGCGCTCCGGACCGCGGCACAGCGGCGGCGCCCGGACGGCAGCGCGCAAGGATCAAGCTTCCCGCGTTCGCGGCCGCCTCACACCGGAGGGGGGGAGGCATGAACCCCCCTCCCTCACACACACACACACCGGGGACGGCCCCTGAGGGACGCGGCCTCACAGCGCTGAGGGGACAGCAGGCACCGGCGGCGTGTCCTGAGGTACAGCGGGCCCTGGAACGCCGTGAAGGTGCTGTACCCCTTGTATTTCAGGTTAGTAAAGTGTTACGAGAAGAAAGGTTTGGACGAGGCTGTCTCCTTGTTCAGGGCTGCTGAAATAGGCGGCTGTGCCAACTGGGCTGCCCCATGTCGAGCATCAGGTAACCAGCATTAGCCTTTTCCAGGGATTTACCGGCATTATGAAAACAAGAAATATTTTACATACATGGCTGAACTGAGGTAACTTTGACTGATAAAATGGGATGTGAAGCAGTTGAAAGCTAAAACATACAGGAAAAGCAAGGCCAGCAAGGGGCTGGGGTCATCTGGCTCAGCATGAGGTGAGATAAAAGCTCACCAGGTTCAGCAAACTTTATTAGTACCTATTAGTGCTCCTGTTTTCATTAGCAAGCCTTTCCAGAAGCACTGACATGTAATCTCTTTTATGTAGATGCTACACGTGCAAAAATACAGGGCGGGAATTGGTTGTTCAATGGGCCGAGTCTCCAACCAACCAACACAAAGGTTTTACTTTAGTGTTTTCTGTTTGCTTGCAGTTTAATACCCCATCATTTGCCTCTCCTGAAACATCCAAATGTTTTCAGGCAGAATCCTACAACTTACAACCAACTTCAGAGGATGAGCTCAGCCTTCTCTTACCAACGCATAAAAGCAGGTGAACTGTGACTTCACACTAAAACTCAATCATCGTGCTTGCTGTCTCCAGTAGGCAGTTCCCTCACACACACCACTTCATGCCCTAGCAGTAATGCCCTGTAACCAGAGTTGTTTATCTGTTTGGATCTCAAGACAAGAGGGCTGTTAACAGATAGCAAACAATGAAATTGCTTTCCTGAGCACATCAGTTGACAAGGGAAGCAATATTCAATCCAGTGCAGAACAAAAATACTCGCATATTGTTCCAGTATCATGGGAACAGGAAGAGAATGGAAAAGTTTCATCGTTTGCTTTAACTGCACAACATGTTAAACCGAACCCTTCCCTTGACAGGGGTCATACCTTTTGCTGGTGCGGCATCAGCACCATTTTGTTTTTGAGGAGGAGGATTCTACAGAAAGAGGAGCAGAATGCAGCATAGACCGAAACTCTTCTGTCATTTGCTGCCATCTATCAGTAGTGGAAAGCAAGACAGGTAAAAAATAAACGTACAATAGAGCCTATTTACAGTACAAAGCTTGTAACACAAGCCTCTAAACCGGAGCTTGTTCTGGTATGATTACACTGTCCTATGTGCAGATTCCAATGCTGGCAATGTCAGCTTTTGTTTTAGCAAGAGAATCTAAGACATTTCAAGTTGAGTTCTGGATGTCACCGAGTTAGGCCTCCTCCTATCTGCACTGGCTCATTCTCAGCATGGGGACACATTCCTGTGCCTGTCTTTGAGAGCTTCCAGGCTCAGAAATACTCTCATCTCCCATCTTCCTATTGTTATTGTCCTTTTTCTGACAAGTCAGTTTAAGATTTTTTCCTTTGTTTGCCATAAGAACCTTGTGCCACTCTCCCTAGACAAATCTGAGGTTTTCATTATTTTCACCATACAGAGCCTGAAGAACTCCAGAAGATGATACCATGAAACATCTAATACTTTACAGTCAAAGTAATCAGTAATCAAACAGTATTCAAATTCCCCAAGTAACAAGAGAGCTTTATCATATACTATCATTAAATGGTTTGTGTTGGAAGGTTTGTGTTTAAAGCTCCTGCAGCTCCAACCCCTGCCATGGGCAGGGACACCTTCCACTAGAGCAGCTTGCTCCAAGCCCCTGTGTCCAACCTGGCCTTGAACACTGCCAGGGATGGGGCAGCCACAGCTTCTCTGGGCACCCTGTGCCAGCACCTCAGCACCCTCCCAGGGAAGAGCTTCTGCCTCAGAGCTCATCTCAGTCTCCCCTCTGGCAGGTTAAAGCCATTCCCCTTGGCCTGTCCCTACAGGCACTTGTCCCAAGCCCCTCTCCAGGTTTCCTGGAGCCCCTTTAGGCACTGGAGCTGCTCTGAAGTCTCCCCTTCAGGAGCCTTCTCTTGTTCAGGCTGAACTAGCCCAGCTCTCTCAGCTTGTCTATCTAGAAATGCAGACACTCTCTATGAAATCAATGAAGTTTACCCCACTTTCAGCTGGTTACTCTGGGGGGGGGCCTAAGAAGAATTGGCTGGTTGCACATCCTAAAGCTACAGGCAATTGTAACAAATGCTGAACACCTACCTCTGTCAAGGCATAAGATGTATTCTTCGATTATACTGCATGGAAATGCAAACGACTAAGAAAATTTCCTGCAACAAACAAATTATGGTACCTTTAGGATCAACTTGAGGATGAACAAAATACAATGCCATAAGATCTGCAGATCATCTGGAGATAAAATACAGAGTCTTTCATACTGCTGCCAGCTTTGCTATAACCACATGCTGGATTCAGTTTGTTACTGAGTAAATACAGGTGACCTTTTTTATTACTAAAGCAAAGCAGCAACAGTCATGATTAGCATCTGAGACATTCGAGGCTGCAGTGAGTTTGTGATGACCATTATGGTGCCAGTTTGTCCTGGCCTGTGGTATGCTCACAGCAATCCCCTTTTTAAGATTCATTTCCTATTTCGCCATCCTAATTTTGCTTTTCTCATCGCTACATATGCTTATTAAGTCAAGAATGTGCTAGCCAGCTTTTATTCCTCTGTCTCCTTTAGAAGGCATTGTTTTGTGTTCATACAGGTTGTCTTCTACTACCAGCACAGTGTTATCTAGGAACAGCTATTACTACAACTTAAGCTTGCGCAGAAGGATTTCTTTACTCTGAAGGCTGCTTAGAAAGGTGCTTTATTTGGCAAGTTTCTTGGAACTGGGGAAAACTCCATCCTTAACAGGGCCAATATGACCACTAGGTCATCTGCCTCTACTCTGAGCATTAAGCCTTTTAAAAAAATCCTCCCAGTACTTGCTCCAAGTACAGGAAAAGCTTTCCCACTACCCTGTTTTTAATCATAACATAAAGAAAGGATATATTTAAGAATACCATTATTTGAAAACACCAAGAACCTGCTACATTGCAGCCAGGCATCAGAGAACAGCACAACTGCTGCTACACAAGGAGCCAAGGGTGGCCCTACCACTTAAGTTACACAGTCTTAGAGTACCTGAGCAGGGCCAGCAAAGCCAAGGGCTAGTAGAAGGATCCATCCAGAAGCAGCAGAAAACCCAAAGTACAGCTACAACATAGAAGCAAGAGGTATCCTAGAGATAGGGCTGAAGACAGAGCTGAAAACTAATCCACCTGTGATTTAGGGGAAGTGAATGTGTTCAGCCCTGAGCTTAAATGGAGCTGGAGCTGGGGGGGGGAAGGAAGTGGTTGGTCAGGACAATTAGAGCAGCTTTTGCTTTGGTTGTTGAAGTTATTTTGAAAGTTGTAGCTTCATTAGTTATGCTGTTTGTTAATCTCTGGCACAGAATAGTTGGAGAAGCATTAAAACCTTTTTTTCTTTCAATACCTACCACTACTGCCTTCTTTCTGTGTGGCTGTCACCTCACACCCCCATATCCACTCAAGATTTTCCATTCCTAAAACTACTATCTTTAGCGTACACACAATGTCCCATCAGGCACATAACCTCCCACCTCACTGTCTTAATTCATCCCTCAGCTTGTAACTATGCTGCTATTTTTCTGCAGCATTTTAATTTAAGTGGCTCCTCCTCAGTCCTGTCTGTGGTTGCATTTCTGCCCTCCTGCCACCTTTTTGTAGAGTTTCTTGCACAATCTACAGACTATTAATGTTCCTGCCTTTTCTTTGGCATTCTGGGTCTCTCACCATCAGCTTCCTAGGTGATACCTTCAGCTATATATTTTCTTACAAATTTTTAATATTCGGGCACTCTGTTTCCTCACTCTGTTTATCTGAACCAAGCTCTAAACCTGATTCACTTGCTGGTCCCCAGCTGATTTTGATGAGCGGTTTCCAAAGGATACCAAAGCCTCTAGGTACAAAGAGCTGCTGCTCCTGTTGCCAGGTTATTGCTGTTACCTAGGGAGCACTGAGCACCTAGGAAGAGGGTTAGAAACTATGGAAGCGTAACTCGTCTTTTCTAGGTTCTCTTTTTGCTTGTTTGTTATCAAATACAATGTGGATTTGTCTCTGTTTTTTATTCTTTAAAATAATGCCCTGTCCTTCCTTTAGGTTTGCTTCTTCAAGCAAAATGATAAGCTTCCTCCTTTTTTCACTGGCCTTCCTCTTTCCCTTGTTCCCTGATCACGGTTTCTTTTCCTAAATTGTATTCACGCTCATTACTTTACTTCTGAATAAAAATTAATAGGATTTCCATTTTTACACAGTTTGCTTCATGCTTGTACAAACTTCTTCAGGGTCTTCATTTTGTTGTCTTATTTAAACTTTTTGAAGGTTTAACCTTGACCAACTGTTCAGTAAGAGATGGCCTTGCTTCAACCTATCAGTAGCTGTTGTATGTTCCTTACCTGTAAAGATTAGATTTAGAAGCCTGAAGGTCAAGACAGGCACACAGTGGGATTCTTGAAGTGTCTTAGACTGCTTTCTTCAGTATGAGATGTAAAACAATGGTTTGTTGCAAAACTAACAAATAGAAATGCTCTAATCATGCAGAAATAAATGCAAAGTAACTTTCATTCCCTAAACTTTAGCAGAAGACAGTGAAGGGTTTCTAACCTGTAAGGGGTTTGCCAGGGCCGTTACCAGTAGCCATGAGCAGCTTCTTTAGAGGAAATTAAAAATCAAGTGGAGCGGTTGTTAAAGTGTCAACTGAAGTAAAGGTTTAAGCTTTATGTACTTTCCATACAGTATATTCATATACTGTGGAGAGTCTAAGCCCTCTATAGAAAAGCGTAGAAAAAGGGTGTGCCTGAAGAGAGAGCATTTGGATACAAGTTAACAAGCCGAAAAGCAAAGTAGTGTTTGGTGAAAAGCAAAGTCTCATGTTCACAGAGAACAATGCAGGAGGAAATAGTTTCCTTTAGCTGCATCATAAATGCAACATTACATTGTACTGTACAACTGCAAAACTTGAAATTCAAGCATGTAAATTTTAGAGAATCTTAGAGAATGAGCTACCTGGTTACCTGTACTGTAATTATTACTGTGTAACCTAGGGAAAAGTGTTAACTGAATGCTTGGAAAAAGTACTGTGTTCAGTTTTGGAAGAGGAAATATACAGATGAAAGATTGCTGAAGTAATAATGCATGGACAAAAATCACAATTGTAGAACATTTGCTTGGTGGTTGACTGACTAAATACATTATAGATGTATCAACAGGACACCCATCACACAGGCAGGTGACCTGGCTACAGCATTTGTTTCCTGACCCATTTATAATAGAAGACCCAACTCCAGCAATGTGACTGGTGTGGGAGAACCCCACACCTGTGCCAAGGCCCACTGCAGCAAGTGTACTGTTGTGCAGAGGAGGGGTCGTGCCCACACACATCACATGGCCAAACCTTGTGTGGATGGCACCTAAATTTGTCCCTCTCATGCTCTGTAATCCTGGGCTGCTTATGTAAAGGAACTCAAGTTATATGGTGACAGATATGAAATTGTGAGCTAACAAACATGTAAAAGCAGTGTCAGTCAGGAAGATGTTGATTCTGCATGCAAACAGTGTTAAAGTTCTTCAACTTAGCGAGCAGATCTTTTGGAGTTGTCTTTGTGATCTCTGTTTTACCTGGATTATCATTTAGCAAATTGAAATGTCATGTTCCCTGAGGTTTTACTGGAGACACCAGTGAGCTCCAAAGGAACAGAGAGAACGTGCAGAGGGATTGGGGCTTGGTGAAGAAGGGGAGCCCAGGCCTCCTTCTTACAGTTAGAAGGAGCACATGAGAAGTCTTAGTCACATAGCTTGGTAGGAGAGCAGGAAATTTATCTGACATTTTATTAGATATGCATTCACAGAAAACTCATTAAAATTTGGGGAAATACATTGACTGAGGTGCTGGTGCTGATTGTATTTTCTCTTCTTACGCAATACACTGAGGGGGAGATGTGGTCATTTGAAGCAATTAGTTCTTTATTCCCATTGGAATATGGGAAATTCAAGCACCACCCTTCCCACAGCCACTAGAACAATGATGTCAGATTTCGTGGAGGATTTAGGGCTCTATAAAAGATCTAAGAAAGCACAAAGGAGTGTGGGCTGGGAAAGGAATGGTTCAGAATGGAGGTGGGTTGACAGCTGTTATGTTTTGCAGTTCTGTGAAACAACTTGATTCATTCTCATTAGCTGCATTAACCCACCATTTCTTCTCAAAAGCAACAAAGAGAAACCCTAATTAGTGTTTCAGCATCTTGCCATGTATTAGTGGAGCCTGTGTCATCAGGTATTTCAGTCCACTCTTCTTGAATTGATTACCACTTCAATTCTTGGAACTGTATAGCTTCAAAAGCTTAATTTGGGCTGAAATAGATAAAATGAGCAATTTGCTATTATTACAGGGGTATCTGAGAACAAGTGATGTCCAGGCAACTGCTGTTGGAGTGGGGGTTGGAATAGCTTCTTAGATTTAGGAATAAATATTGGCATATTGTCATTTTAATTCAGACATTTCTCTGGGAACATGAATAGTCTGTTCCAAACATTTCCTTTAAGTTCCCATAATGCTGCCTCCTTAAACTGGTACATTGAATTATTATTTCTGCTCGAAAATTAAATGGTAAATTAGTAATAGCAATGAGAACAAACTGACATGCTCATCTTGCTAAGATAAAAAGAGAGAAAGCCTGAAAAGCACTAAGTCCACAGAGTGTATCTATATTGTAACATATGAAAACTCTCGGATGGTTTCAGATGGTCCTTCTGTTCTCATTTCATTGTTCCCCAGCACAGGATCTTGTTCTGGTAAGAGTAAGCTGATCAGAATCACAGTTTTTTCCTGAAGAGGGGATGTTGATGCATGCATGGTGTCCATCTGCCTGTTACCTCCCATGTCTCTCTCGAAGTTTGAATCTGCTGGCTGACTCCAGTCAAATGAGGAAAGCATCTTTAAAAGACATTAACATGTAATGAATTTGGTGAAAATCAGCATCTGGATGAATGAAGATGCTCTCTTGCCTCTGAAAGGTGGGATGAATCTCTAGAAATACATACCACATTATCTAGATGCAGCAGGCAAGCCCTAATGCCTACCACAGGTATGAAACAGACCCCTACAGTGGGATCCTGCATGCCCTTTTGTCCTAAGGTTGCTGCTGTCAGACCCAAACTTCCATCTATTTTTAGACTATAAAAACACCAGTAGTTCTGATCAAACAGGAGGAATCAGCATCTTTTTTATAGCAATAATTCAAATCAACTTGAATGCTTTTGAGGAATCACTGGTTATATGGAAAAGGGTATTTTGGTGGATAAGAGTGTTTCTGGAGTTTTAAAAAGCTTTTGACAGAATCCTGTATGGAATTACTCTGCGCAGTGCCACTGTGAAGAACTGCAGAAGTATTTCATTAACTAAATGACTGGGCATGGAAAAGTCAGACTAAATTCAGTGTTATTAAACAACGTCATGTGCAGAGCAAAGGCAACAAACTATGCAAACACAGCTTGGTTTCTAGATGAGCCATTTATTATTCAAGAAACCAATTCTGGAGTTAATATGAACAGTTTTAAAAGAAGATCAGTGTAAGGCTCAGCAGCTGTCAAGGAAAACCCTTAGGAGAAGAATGTTAACTGGAAGCAAAACAGAAAATAACCCACAGGTCACTGTGCACACCTTGGCTGTACCAAATACCCTGTTCTAGCCATTTCTCACCCCAAAATCAGCAGAAAAGGCAACAGACAACATCAGTAAGGATGATCTGAAGCCTGAATCAGCTTCATGTGTTGTAAGGCTAAGCAGGCTAACACAATCCTGTGTCTTCTTGAGACAGAAGACTACTATCCTGTCCAGCAGAGGATACCACAGAGGTCTGTGTAATCATAAATGGTCAATAGCCTCATTATTTCTCCCATATGAGAACTCATGGGCATCACACAAAACTACCAGGTAACATCTTTCTGGCAAACAAAAGGGAACAACTTTTCACACTGTGCATGAATGAGAAAATGCAGCTGCAGAACATCGATGCCAAAACATAATGAGCTTAAAAAGCAGATAAAGGAGGGGCTGAAAACCCGATTTAGCACTATTAAACGTGACAAAATAGCCTGTGACTCAGGACGTCTGTCTGTGAGCTGAACAAAATGGGGAGTGTGCAGAGGGGAAGTAAAATTGTATGAACACCCAGTTCTTAGTCTTTAGTTCTTAGTTTTAGTCTTGTCACAGGAAACTGTTCTTTCAAGTTTCCGCAGCAAAGACTGAGGTCAGCCTTAGAGAAACTGAAAGCTTTCCTGGAAAAAAAGAGATGTTTGCATGGGCTGGAAAGAGAAAAAGGCACAGACTGGGAATGGAATGGGAAAAGAAGGGAATATCTACAGTCTGAGTGCTGCAGCTGATGTGCTGCAGAGGTGTGTTCAGCAGTGAAAGCTGTTGTGTGCTCTGTCGGAATCAGAAAGTGGTCCCTGCCTGGTAACATCTCTGGTATGCCTGACACCATCCCAAATTCCCTTTCCTCCAACTTCCCATTTCAAAACACCCTGTTGTTCAGAGGTGTTTGTTTGCTGGGTATAACCAGAGTGGCTCTGACCCAGTTTCTGTTGATTTCAGTGGCTGCCAGGCCTCCTGCTGATTCCATTCCGGATGCTGATGACCAATCTCTCACTCACACAAGGAGGCTAGAATCTCCAAGGACAAGTGTTTTTCCAACCATGTCTCATGAGACCTTTGGGTGAGCAGATTAATTCATAGGACAGTTATAGGATTTGAGGATGCATTTGGCAAAACCAGGAAAGCATGAATCAGATTCTGCATTCATCCACTGCAGTGTTGCTGAAAAAGAAAACACATGGGAGCTGCAGATAGTGGTATCACTGTCTGTGTGAGGAAGTAACAGTTAACACTACTGCATTGTCCTGCAGAGCAATCTTTTGAGATTACAAGCTCTCTTTTCTGCTCTTTTTGTTCAAGACAGATTCTCTTTCTCGCTTGATTTTTTAAGCCTCCTTAGTTCTTTCACCCACCCAGTTCTTGGTACTTTGCCCAGCAGAAGGGCAGCTTCTGGCTTTATTCTAAATATGGCTCAGTTTCCACTGGGCTTAGCCCTTAAGTTACAATATACAAATGTGGCAAAAGTGACTTTGCCCTCTCCCTGGGGTTTCTCTGGATTACCAGTCCTATTGTGTTCCTTAATTAGAACATTCCTTCTATCCTAAATGGCCTTTTTGACAGTTACAATTCCAAGAGGTTGTTATGAAGCGTTAAGTTACAGTCATTGTTTCACCTTGAACTCTTCTTAATGGGACACCTGACCAGAATAAACCCACCAATTTACAGTTCCTTAAATCCCAGTTTTAGTCCCTGACACAGACACAATTATCCCTGTGTTACTAGGACATGGGCACAACCAACTTGTCACATTAGCCCAAATGAATGCTATTTAGCATTCATGTTTCATGTGATCTTCTCCCAGGTTTGTTCATCTGCTGCTTGTCTCCATAACACCCCCTGAGAGAAGCTGCTGCTTTAGAGATGTGCCAAAAAGTCTACTGTGCAGATTCAATGCATAAAAGCCTGGGGCCAGAAGCAAAGTATGAATCATTCTTTAGCAGGAGAGAAAGGATTGGTGGCTTCAGGGAATGTTGAAGTGAGTTTGCCTCTCCTCCAGAATTCATAAATACTTAATGTCTCTGATCCACACATCGAAACAGTGAACACAAAATCCTCCTAAAGAGTTAAAGCCTGAACAACCACTTAAGCTATGGCTATGGCTGTGATAAACAACAATTATTTGTGCTGAATCCTGCTTGAAACAAGATGGAAAACCTGAACAAAGATTTTTGGCTGTTATTTGATTTCTCCTGGGTTGAGAAAACAGATCTTATACTTTTTTCTTTTTTTTTTTTAGATAGACACTGCCAATTTCTTCTCCTAACTGGAACAACATGGAAGACCTTATATTTTCAGCTAATGCCAATTCAAAAGTGGAGAGACTGCAGATATTTTAGGGTGAGGAGTTCACAGCTTCATCCATCAGAGAGATCTAAAGGGGTTTTGAAGGCTCTTCTAAAAGAAAATACTTACAGTTTTCTAATGCAAAGCAGCAGTCTGCTGTGTGTGATATCCCACTGAAGTCAACACCAAGTGGGATACTATCAAGCAAGTTGGTACTTCGCAATCTCTTCCTATTCTGAAAGATAAATCCTACCCAGAGAACTTACATAGAATTGCCTTTTAGCTCACCTAAGAACTGGAGACTAAAATAGGAGAACTGACAAATGCACTTGAAGATGCAGTGAATGTATTTACCACTGAAAATAAAAATACCATCATCTACTCAAGCCCTTAAGGTGAAGTTTGCTACAACTCAGCTTTGGCAACCACAGAGTAGCTGTGCGAAACAGCAATGTCCATGGTGAGCAGTGTTGCCATGGGACAGCGTTGCCCTGATTTCCTAGAAGAGTTGGATCGCTTGTGTTGACCTTTGAGAGTTCACTGCCATCACATGCTCCTCTGCATCTGGTTTCTGTTTGGCAGGGCTGAGACAGAAACAGCCACCTCCGTGCCTCAAGAGGAGAGAAAAAAAGTCTCTTTCCCCCAAGTTGGCTGCATTTATTTCATATCCAAAGAATTGTTATTTATTCCAGATAGCTGCAAGTAATTTGGAGAGAAATCAGCAGGAAACTCCTATAATGAGGCTCAAGTCTATCATATTTTTTCCCTGCAGGCATAATAGTTTCCAGGGATATATTCAGGAGTTTCAGATATGCAAAGGAAACAGACTGTCAAAGCCAGGTTCTCTTGCGCGGATTTAAGATGATTTTGCTTTCCATATCTTAGTCAATAAGACACCTAAAGAACAAAGCCAAGGAATGGAAGGGGAAAGCAATTTTTCTATAAATTAATTTATTTCATCAAGGTGGATTTTTCTCCTGCTCTTATGGTGACTGTCCAGCCTTGTAAGAACAGGAACCCACCAACTTTAGCTGGGAAAGAGCAAAGGCCAAATAATATCTTGTGAACTGATATAACTGAGGATGGATTTAACTGTCATAAACAGAACCGCTGAGAAGGTAAAGGACAGCAGTGTTACAGTGTTTCAGTCAGCCTTGTAGGTAGTAAAGTTTTACAGGTTATACAGGTGTGATAACAATTTAATGCCTTCACAAGTGCCTTTTGTTTCTGTTTAATATAGGCTAAACTGAGAAACATTCCACTTCTAGTGGAACATGTGTATCTAAACAAGCATTACAGAAACAGAACAGCAGCTGGACAAGAGAGACATTGAGGTGCTGGAGCAGGGCCAGGGCCAGAGAAGGGCAACGGAGCCGGTGCAGGGCCTGGAGCACAGTGTGATGGGGAACGCCTGAGGGACCTGGGGGGACAGTGGAACACGCTGCCCAGGACAGTGGTGGAGTCACCATCCCTGGAACTGTTCATACACCATGTAGATGAGGCCCTCAGTGCCATGGCTTAGTGGTGGCCTTGGCAGCGCTGGGCGGCAGTTGGACTTGATCTTAAAGGTTTTTTCCAACCTCATTGATTCTATGATTCAGTATATGTGCTTTAGGTGATGCTGAACCACCTCCCCACCCAACCTGAAACATGCAATAGAGTATTTAGGCAGCCTGACTTTAGGGACCTAAAATTAGTTCCTCTGAATCATGCTTCAGAAGGACCTATTTTTGTCCCATGGGATACAGGAAGCTTAAGTTTGTCGGCACCTCACTCAGATCCTGCAATCACTCTTGCCCCATCCTCCAAATAGATGTAGTCTGTGTAAAACAGGAGTTTGTGCAAAAGGTGTGCTTATGAGTTGTAGTCATATTGACTACTATTGAGGTGCAGCGGTGGTTCTCATATTTTCCCTCAATAAAGCAAAGGAGGTCGTATGTCTCTAGGTGAGATTTATCTAGCTACAAAGCAGCACAGATATGTTGTTTTTAAAATCAGTGTTTCTGTTTCTTTGGCTTAAAACTACTGATATAAATCACACTCCTGTGTTTCCGAAGATGGGTTGGAGTGACTAATCCTACTACCATCTTGCTCACTCAAGTTCAGTTGACTTCCTAGGGGCAATAGTAGGTGTAATTACTGCTCATCCCTGTTTATACCACACAAGGAACTGCTACTACCCAAAATCTGTGGAGCCACCCAGTTTCCCAGGGACAGGGAATTAAAGGCTTTCACAGCAGGCTGCAATTCCAGGCTCTTCTCAAGTCCCCATGTGGAAGGGATGGAGCAGCTCCTTGCAGTGAAGATGCCCTTGCTAGTCTGAAGACTTGCAGCCAGGAATCACAGATGCTTCTTCCTGGAGAAAGGAATTTCCTGCTATCTTGCCTGAAAGCTGGTGAGCAGAATGGCAGCAGCTTTTTGACTCTCTTCGGCACCTTCCAGTGCCTGCTTTGGATGAGTGACCAATATAGAAGCCAGGTGATGAGAGGAAGTCTGAGGATCCTCATCACTGACACCACCAAAAAGCAAGCTATTCTTCTTTGTTTCTTCAAGGGGGCCCTTGGAGATATCAGGGTCACAGACCAGGATAAGTGGGATGCAGGTAACATGAAGCTCCTGTTGGACTGGGTTTTCTCTGACAAACTGTAAAACATGTTGAAGTCTGTCTCTCAAAAAATGACTTAACTTAGGTTGGAAGGGACAGATGGGTCACTAAGCAAAATGTCTATATAAGAAAAGTAGTTGCTTGAGGGCTGAGAGAGCAGAAACCATGGTTAAGGCTGAAGTGACAAGTTCCCTAAATAGCAGTGACAGTGCTGGTGGTAGCTGGCCGAAGGCAGCAAACCATCCAAGGAGGGAATGTGTGAACACTTCACAACGTGACTTATGCCACCGCCAACAGTCACCGTTTCTCATGAATGGGAAGATTGTATTTTCTCTTTCACAACTACACCACTTGGATTCATCAGTTCTCAGGATTTCATGCCAAAACCAACAGGTTGCAGCCATATTTGGGCTGCTCTCAATTCATATTCCTCCTACTTAATAAAAGATGGAAAAGCTGTGGATGCAAGTAGCACAGACGGGTTCCTTGTTAGGAAAGCGAGTCCCTCATCATATGGCTGGGGAACCAAATGTGCTTTCGCACACTCTGCCACCAAAACACATTGCAAACTTGAGGAACAAACTTATTTTTGACTCACTTGGCAAAACATGTCATTTTTTTTCCCTTTTAAGTAGCAGAATGCCAGTGTATGGGGGGAAAGGATTAGGGGTTTAATAACTAGTAAAAGGAATTAGTAAATTAATCAGCTATGCAGGAAATACTTTCAGAAGGCAAGTACTATATGTGTACTTAGTGCTGTAATTGTGGCTGGATTAGGAATCAATTTTTTCCTCATTTCAGCTTCTGAAAATCATGTTTCTGAGAACACAGAGGGCAGTTTAGTGCAATGCCCACCTCAGGAGCTGGCAGCGCTCTGCATGTTCTCCCCCAAAAGGTAAGTGTTTAATTCTGATGGAAGGAAGTGGTGCATCGGGGGTATGACAGTCACAGGTTGGCTCGGACCAGACAGGCTCCATGGGGTCAGAGGTGCTTGTTCACAATGCAAAATACTTAGAAACGTGTGAAAAATCAAGCTTCAGTGTCAGGATTAGAAAGGGCAGAAGCTCCAGAGGTATTTTTCTGTGATAACGTAGCTATAAAGCAACAGAATACAGTTCTGAAGTTCCTTCTGGATCTGCCAACTTCCATTTCAGAACACTGACTGTCAGTTTGTTATGTTTTTCTTCCAAGTCCGAACAACCTCTGCATGCTTCAGAATTAATCAACACTTTGCACATTGGAAATGGCTGTTCAGACAAACCACCACTGCCATTAAATTGGAAAGAAGAATTGCTCATAGATGACAGAAAATAAGGAAATGTATTCAGACTTTTCAGTTTCAAGGCACATATATTTTCACTTATCCTTAAACATGGGGGAGTATTACAGGTTCTAGGCCCTTTATCCATCTTATCCTTGTCTGAATTGATGATAAAACTGTTTTGTAGTGTTCAGCTACACCTTTTGCTCACTCCTGTTTTCACCACCAAAACACTAAAATGATAATGAGGGATGTGGAGCTGCTGGAGCGAGTCCAGAGGAGGCCACAGAGCTGCTGCGAGGGCTGGAGCAGCTCTGCTCTGGAGCCAGGCTGAGAGCACTGGGCTGGGGCAGCCTGGAGAAGAGAAGGCTCCTGAAGGGGAGACCTTAGAGCAGCTCCAGTGCCTAAAGGGGCTGCAGGAAATAATAGTGAAGTCCAAGTATTTTGTACTAATGTAAAGAGTGATAGAGATGAGATTATGTGATACAAAATCTTCAGGGAATGGAAGGGTGTTTCAGAAGTGTTGAACACTGAACAGGATCGTTGTGATTCCGTTGGTGAATCAGAGTAGCTCTGCAGTGTGTGCAGTGACTCTGCTCATAAAGGCTTATGTGACTATAACACATAGGATTGTTCGCTGTGTCCCCTGCAACATGGACTAGAAATAAAAATAACACCTGATCCCAAAGGCATGTCCAAGATGGTATAAACGTGCTCTTCAGGAAAATGCCATGCCAATATCTGCACACCGTGGGCACTGCTGGCCGTGCCTAAGCTTCCTGTGGCGTTTCTCCTCTTCCTAATGTGTTTTCAGCACTTAGTTAGCCATGTTTGGGGGAGATTTTTATATTATTAAGCAGAGCTAGTTTGAGCATAAAGATCAGAAAACAGGATTTGCCTTTGTCATTAGCTTTAAATCTAATCAGGGAGCAGCTGTTCACAGTCACCATGTCATTCTTGAGGGGAAATTGTATTAATAATATTCAGGACAGCTGGGGATGACTATCAGCACTGCTGGCACTGTTATCACACCCCCATCACGAGCTTCATCCTGCACCCACGGGCTCGCAGCAGGACCAGGCACCATTGAGCTCTGCTGGCTGCTGGTGTTATTTGAAGTAAGCCTCTTAGACAGCAGCTCAATCCGCTGTCAAACCCTGTGGCCAATTATCTCCAACGTAAAGTCCATCTCCACTGAACATTACATCAAGTTTTTGGGGGTGAAGAGTGATGTTTGGACTCGGTCTGGAGTTCTGCTGGAAGGCGAATGGTTTTGATTCTGAAGTAGGTGTTTGCATGGAATGGTTTGGGTTGAAGGGACCTCAAAGCCCATCCAGCTCCAACCCCTGCCACGGGCAGGGACACCTTCCATAGAGCAGCTTGCTCCAAGCCCCTGTGTCCAACCTGGCCTTGAACACTGCCAGGGATGGGGCAGCCACAGCTTCTCTGGGCACCCTGTGCCAGCGCCTCAGCACCCTCCCAGGGAACAGCTTCTGCCTCAGAGCCCATCTCAGTCTCCCCTCTGGCAGTTAAAGCCATTCCCCCGGTGTGTCCCTGCAGGCCCGTGCCGAGGCTCTCCCGGGGCTCCTCCAGGCGCTGGCAGCGCCCCGGCCGCGGCCCGTTCCCCCCTCAGGCCCCGTTCCCGCCGCCGCAGCACCGGGACCGCGGGAGCGCAGGCACGGCCCATCCGGTCCTTCCGCCGGAAGCGCTGCGCGCGCGGCGCCGTTCCCCGGTGTGTCGTCACGTCACGGCGCGGCGCGGCGCGGCGCTGGGGCGGCGGAGCGGCGCGGAGCGGGCAGCGGCCATGGCGCCGCCGCAGAAGGAGCTGGTGTACAACAAGCTGCTGCCCTACGGCCAGCGCCTGGAGCCGGAGGCCGCCCGCTTCCTGGCGCACATCAAGGACAACCTGGCCCGGGCCGTGCAGCTCCAGGAGCTCTGGCCCGGGGGGCTCTTCTGGACCAGGAAGCTCTCGACGTGAGTGCCCGCGATGCGCTGCCCCTTTCCCCCCGCGGCTGTGGGGTCGGTTGTTGGGACGGGGCCGGCAGGCCGCCGCCGGTGGCGGGTTCGCCTCATAACGGTTCCGCCCGCCGCCGCTGAGCTCCGGCCGGGCGCCCGCTGCCCCGTGCCCGCCCCGAGCCCGGGCGGCTCCGCCGGGCCCCGCGGTCAGCAGCGGGGAGCCCGCCCGCGGCTCGCACGAGGCCCGTGCAGGGAACGGGGGCAAAGGTGGCTGCGCTGTCACTGCTCCCTTCCCGCCTCTGGAGCTTCCCCAGCCGGGTCTTGTGCGTTCGGTTGTTGTGCTTGTCTCCTTTAAAGCCGCCTCTCCCCTGTTTAAGTTGTGTGCGATGCTGTCCCCGTGTAACTTCTGCTGTGGGAGCGTCAAGCAGGCTTTCCCAAGACGGGCTGGTTGTTAGTTCGGTGCTAGCAGGATTAATTTCAGGCTTAGTGCTTTGTAAACACCGTGGTGTCCTTGATATCTTGCCTGCGCTGCTGCACGGTGTGGTTTGCGCTGATGTTGGCTCTGCTGTGTGTGCTGGCGAGGGGTTTTTAGTGTAGATAAAGGCGCCGTGGTTACATAGATAGCACCGAGTGGAACTTAGGTTTTTCTTAGTGAGTCTTTCAAAGCCAGCTTAACCCTTTTGGGCACTCCAGTGCCGAAAACGGCACATGTGACAATGACTCCTGTCATGTCTTCATGATTTCCATCGCTAAACCACATTTCTGTGGATGTTTATCAGGGTTGTTTTTTTTAGCTGAGTGCTGTGTGCTCTTATAAACCGTTTCCTATGTACTAGAGGTGATGAAATGTGTTTTGCGCAAATTTGAGATCTCCACTTACAATTTTCTTCCCTACATAAGTATTTTTTTACATATTAATAGGGAATTTAATATATATTTGGCAGTCAAATCTGTTTGATCCGTGTGTATTGCTACCTAAGTGTCTTTATGTTTGCCAAGAGGCATTCTTAGATAGAATTACATTGATGGTTGCAAAATGACTCACATGTTTGCGTTGTGTGACAGTTTGAACCTGCTTGGAAGCAGTTCAGTACTGTTTCCCTTCCCACCCGCAGCCATCTGCCAGCTCGCACTGGTTTCAGTGGTACCTGTAGCCTTTGTACCTGTGGTAGGGCTTCCCGTGCTAATGGGGTTGAAACGAGCTGTAGCAGTTCTTACTGTGACAAAGATTGGCATTAACTGAACAAGCTAAACGTGGCCCATGAGTCCTTTGAAAAGGTGCAGGGCTGTGTTAGACTCTCACACTGTTACTCACTCTGTAAACTGCAATTACTGTTACCACTTTAGGCTTCAGGGCAGTGAATTTAGCCTATTGAGAACTGCTGCTCTGCCACTTTATGAATCACAGGCAGGTCAGGAGACTCTAATTTGTGGCTTTCCACCTACTCTTTGAAGTTTGAATTCACTGTGTGCGTTTGCAGCTTGTCTGTTGCCTGTGAGCCCTGAGATTCCTGTGTGGCGTATTGTATCCAGAAAGACTTTTGAGTATGTTTGGATGTTGGCAGGGAAGGAAACAGTGGGCTTGGTTTAAAAATAAGCTGGTGTATTTACCATGAGAGATGTTTTGCTTCTTAGTGTAACTCGACAAAGTGCTTCTGTGGGATGAAGTACGTTAATGAAAGTTCAGGCCAGAATGAAACGCTTGCAAGCATATGGTGTTCCAATGGCATACCCAGGTCAAACTGTGGGATAATGACAGCAGAATCCAAGTTTTGCTGTCTGATAGTGGGTGGTAATTTATCTCCAAATCAAATTACTGCTTTCTCTCCCCACCTGGCCGGCTCTAGTAGATTGCACATTTGTTTGAAAACAAAATGCCCAGCATCTTCATAGCGGTGTGGTGGCTCCTTAGCTTTGTTGCAGGTATCTGAATTATAAAAGCCAGTATTCTCACAGTATTCTGTGAAATAACTGAAGTTCAGAACCGTGGGTGATGTGTCTTTATTTCTTACACAGGTACAAATGTTAACATGAACGTTATAATACAGAATCCCAGAGTGGTTTGTGTTGAAGGGATCTTAAAGCTCCTCCAGCTCCAGCCCCCTGCCAGGGGCAGGGACACCTTCCACTAGAGCAGCTTGCTACAAGCCCTGTCCAACCTGTGCATACATATAAAGGAGTAAAGGAAAAGACTGCATGTAGCTGATATACTAGTACAGTTACATCTCCTCAGGTACTCACAGCTTCCACAACCTGTACAAACCCTGTGGAGTGTGAAGAATGAAAGTGAAACCCAAATCTTTTTTCATTTAGAAATGAGTATCAGTTGCTATTTCACGGTGACAGCTGAACCCGAGATCTTGCGTTTCTGATACTCCCCACAGCTGAAAACATGACTTGCACGCAGTTATCTTAAGAGCAGCTCTTTTAGCTGGCTGATGTCATGAACTGAGTGGGAGGTGGGAAAAGCTAAATTGGAGTTGATCAGATAAAAAGTCTGTAATCTGATTTGCATGATTATTTTATGCATAAGTCTCAGCCATGGGAACTGGTTCCTTGGTTAGGATGCGTGTGAGGAGTGTGGGGAGAGAGAGAACTCTCCTGTGAAGACAGGAATAGTGCAGTTACTTGAGTAACTTCTGGCTTAGTGGGGCTTCTTAGGCAAGTACAACTGCTTGCTTCAAAGGCTGGCATTTAAACCTGTCATCATTCCCCCAGAATTCCCCATCTCTGGCTAGTAAAATCTGTACCTTATAAAGCCCTAATCCGGTTGTGAAAGCAGAAGACTGGATCTGAGTTGTGTAACTTGCTACAGTGTGTGTGGAGAAAGCAGGTTGCATCAAAACCATTTGCTCAGATGGATTTGCATCATACTCTTTTATGATCTCTAGGTCAAAAGTGGCTGCTATTTCAGGTTTTTCCCTCTTTCATGTTTTTACGCAGAAACCGTGTGTGTATATTTAATTTTTACTTTATTATTTTTTAAAATATAGCTTATAAATGAGATTATTAGTATAATAGGAACATTTAATAGCTGCTTTACATGTAGTTGACTGCAGCCTGGAGAGAACACACAGGTCTTCCTGTGCTTTCTACTTCAGTAGCAGGGGTAGAGTCACTGGAGCTGAGGGCCACAGTTTCTGTTCCTGACAGTGATGGTTTCTGTGCTTGCTGGCTAAAGGCTTATTACAAAATGACATTTAATTGCCTTGCTGGAAGGGGTGGAAAAAATGTAGCCCAAGTGTTTTGCGTTAGAATGACAGGACACAAATTACAGTGAGGGTGAAAATGTCTCGGTGGGACTTGGCTGAAGTATTGTAAGCACTAGAAATCTTGTTTTACATCCGTTTCTGTCTCATTTCTATCAGAAGAATACAAGTTTTCCTTTTGGATGTGTAAGCAGTGTGTGTGTATACTGTGTACATGTGATTTAAATAGTCTTGTTGAGCATGATTCATTGTTTGCCATGTCATTACTCAGAAAAAAAGAGTTTTAGAATCATAAACCCATCCTAATCCTGTCCTGGGTGCTGGAAAATGAAACGAGATGGCTAGGAGTTTAGGGGAGTATTCTCCTCAGTTTTATTATGCAAAGGCAGTTTTTAACTGTGGCAGAGCAGCCAACTTGTTAGGGCAGCTTAGGATGTCCATTTGATAGGATAGTCCACTTCCCAAAAATAAGTCTATTGTAGCTGTGGAGTGAGAGATTGGATACCCAGTACTTTTAAAACAGGGAGCTGGCTTTTTGCTTGTTCTTTGTTATCTCCAGAGAGCCTGTACTCTGTACAGCAAAGATACAAATGGAATTTTCACTTCTTAATCATGGGGTTTGGGTTGTGGGGGTGGGTTCTATTGGGGTTTTTTCCTCTTCACGTAGCTGAATTCCAAACCAGAACCCAGTGTGACCAGCACAATGCAGAACAATTGATTTACCCTTTTGCAGCTGTGTGGTAGAGGTTGCGAGCTCATCGCGTGTCTGGTGGTTTTGTTAAGGGAGGAATGAAAAGGGAAATAAGATCACAAGAATCGTCTGAAGGTTGAGGGTTGGAAGGGACCTTAAAGCTCCTTCATTTCCAATCCCTCTGCCACAAGCAGGGACGAGATCTGCCTTGAGGAATAAGAAGGAAGTCTTATTTTTGGTTTTGCAGCAATTTGGTTCTAGATTTATTGTTCCCCCCCAATAACCCAATTTTGTTTTGTTTTTAATCCTGAAGAGTCACATTTACAAGATGATCATGCATCTGTGTGATTAGTCCCGAGGCATCCTCCAGGATTCATGAAGTTCTGCCTGTATTCTGTTTACTAATTGCAGTATCTCATCCTCAGTGAGGGATATTCTGAAGATTCTGCAGATCTGTTAGATTTTGCTCATTTAATCTTGAGGAAAAGGTGATTAACCCCTTTCCAGAAGTAGTTATTTTCTGTCAGTGCCTTAATGCACAGTTGGATTAAGACAAATAATTCACTGGTTTAAACTCTGCCTCCCCCCTGCATAAAGGAGCTGTAAATATGGGAGCAATTTGGCTTCTTGGGCATGGTGACGTCTTTGTGTTCAGCACATTTCTGTGTACTTTCCTCCTTCTGTTTCTTAATTAAAGAGCATTTTGTAGCATAGAACTGCTGGTAGCAAATAGCAGGAAAGGTAACCAGCCAAATGCTTTATCTTTGGTTATATGTAGCAACAGTGGCAGTTTAATTGGATCTCTTCACAGTGCTTCTTTGTTGTTAAATTGTATTTTTCAGGCTTCTGCAGTTTCTTCTTCATCATATAGGAAGAAAAAAACCCAGTATTCTCTGTTGCTTTATCCCTAGTATTATGAGAGTGGAGAAGTCCAGGCAAGTGAGTATGAATGAAGGATAGTGAAATGGAAGTTACTAAAGGTTAAAGTTATTAAAGGTTCAGAATCGTCTGTTCCATGGTGTAAGGGGCCCTTGGTGTTGCTGTGTAACTGGTGTTTTTCTTCCCAGTAACTGGTGTTTTTCTTCTTGCAGGCAAACCCCTTTCAGGTTTGTCGCTGCATCAAACACCATCTTTTATTGAACAGTAAGAGAAGACTGAGGGAAATGACTCTGTGGGAGCAATAGGGCTGTGTGGCTGGTCATCTCTGACGGGCATGCAGAATGCCTCTCATTTGCCTGTGTTTTTAAAGCATGTGCTTTTCCTTTGGGAGTCTGGGAATAGCTCTTATGTCTGCTTATGGAATTCTTGTGTTCTGATTTAGCTTGAAAAAGCTTTTGCACTTTCACACTGGGTTCCTCACATATAGCCTATGAGCAGTGGATGCTTTTAGGAGGCAAAGTACTGCAATTAAAAGACGTATGATTGTTATATGCTTCTGTTAACCCTCACAAAATCAAATGTCACCCCTTTCCCCCACCCCGAGGATTCTGTTTGCATGTCCATTTTATGTATGTGAAAGGTGTAGGTGTTCAGCTGTTGGTGTAATTCTGCAGGTAGGTAATCCAGATTATTTCAGTTCCTGTATTTAGTTTCCTTCCTTCTGTATTTCAAGTAAGTAAAATATGTTGAAATGAGCATTAGTGAAAATACTGCCCATCAAATGGAGAAACCTGCCCTTGAAATCAACGGGGAAAGGGAATTGGGAAGAGGTGCTGTAGGGTTGGTTGGTTTTAATTAGTTTATGTGAAAAGTGATGATTTCTGGTTTGCCAGAGCCCTGCAGCTCTTCCATGGTGTTTTCAAAGGGAGCTGCAGGAAGAAGGCGGGGAAAAGTCTTGCAAGGAAAGAGCAAGAGCTCTCAGTGTATGTGTATTAAAGCAAGCCACCTCATTTTGGTCAGATCTAGCTGTGGGTGATCCTGGAAGTTCTGAGATAATTTGGCTTTAAATTGAGGAATGGGGAAATAGAATAAAGTACTCAAGCAGTACTTAAATCCCATGTATCTTGTATCACTGTGTGAAGTGTGTTCCATGTAAGTGCATTGTCTTAAGTGATCTGATTTTTAGTTCTCAAGTAGTCAGTTCTCCCACTGACAGTGCTGTGAGGAACAGAACTTTACAGATGAGCATGAAGTGTTTGAAACTGAACCAGGTACAGTATTAAACTAAGCTCTTCAATGTCACGGGAGTCAATTTCAGAAACTAAATTCAGGACTCGAGACAGTTTGTTTACATTGTTAGGTCAGTATCTGCTCCTCTAAAATCACCTTGCCTCTCTTATTCCCCCCTCTGCTGTGCTCTGGGGAGATCACCTCACCCCCTGAGCCCTGCACCCAGCTCTGGGGCAGCACAAGAGGGACGTGGAGCTGCTGGAGCGAGTGCAGAGGAGGCCATGGTGCTGCTGTGAGGGCTGGAGCAGCTCTGCTCTGGAGCCAGGCTGAGAGAGCTGGACTGGGGCAGATGGAGAAGAGAAGGCTCCTGAAGGGGAGACCTTAGAGCAGCTCCAGTGCCTAAAGGGGCTGCAGGAAAGCTGGAGAGGGGCTTTGGACAAGGGCTGTAGGGACAGGCCAAGGGGAATGGCTTTAACCTGCCCGAGGGGAGACTGAGATGAGCTCTGAGGCAGAAGCTCTTCCCTGGGAGGGTGCTGAGGCGCTGGCACAGGGTGCCCAGAGAAGCTGTGGCTGCCCTATCCCTGGCAGTGTTGAAGGCCAGGTTGGACACAGGGGCTTGGAGCAAGCTGCTCTATGGAAGGTGTCCCTGCCCGTGGCAGGGGTTGGAGCTGGCGGAGCTTTAAGGTCCCTTCCAACACAAACCAGTTTGGGACTCTATGATTTTCGAGGAGTCCTTCAGAGCTGTGTGCTGCCCTGTGTACCACATCAACAGCGTGAGATTTGGCATTCTTCATGATACCAGAGTGAGCCTTGATGCGCCACTGATGTGTGTTTGGCTACACATCAGTCCAAGCTCTACTAAATCAAAACAGTGACCAGGCTTCTTTAAAAGTTGTTTTGTAGGGGTTTGTATCTTACATGCTTTGTCCAACTGCTACTTGGAGGACAGAGTATTAGTAAGGTTTCTTATGAATTTCCAAGAGTAGTTGGAGCAGTAATAAAAAGGAGTGTGTCCTTCCTTGGTGAGTAGTGATTCATGGTGTGTGGCACATGAAGTGCTGCACTAGAACCTTCGCTAGGTTTTGTGGTGCAGAATGTATTTTTAGACTTACAGTGTATTTCTTTTTTCAAGCTGAAATTAGCAAGTGCTTCTTCTAAAATGAGTCCAAAGGGACCTACACCCTCTTAAGATAGTAAATATCAGCCACAGCAGTGGGAGACACCACCAGCAAAGCTCAGTGTCTACATCAGTTGTTCACCCTTACTGGAAGTGCTCAGATTTGGACTTTACTTGATTATTATTATTATTATCATTAGCTTCTGGATTGTGTCCCATCTCATTCTGAAAGTGCCCCTGCCAACAAGGATTGAGTATAATAAGGCTGCTTGTGAGAGCTGTTGCGTGGTTGTTTTTTTATTAAGAGAAATAAATACATGGGGATATGGAAATGCTCAATTTAATGGCTGGTAGACTTTGAGCTGAGGTGAAGGAATGTGATCTTTGTTTCTGTGGTTTCTGGTGTGAGCATGAAGTCATGGTATGAGTTGAATCTTAGAAGTTAGTTTCAGTTGTTCGTCTCCCTTTGTGTAAGTTTTCAGCCTCTTATTTGTTGGCCTTGTGAACCAGGTTTTAGTTTTGTTTCGTTAAACACCAAGTCACATGGAGTCTGGCTCAGGTCTGGGATATAATGGAAATGTTTGAGTGTATTGCTGACTCACTGTGTGTTCTGGTTGCAGGTACATCCGATTATATGGGAGAAAGTTTAGCAGAGAAGATCATGTGCTTTTCATCAAACTGTTGTATGAGTTGGTAACAATCCCAAGGCTGGAGATCAGCATGATGCAGGGATTTGCACGCCTCTTGATAAACCTGCTCAAGTGAGTACAGATTTCTGCTGACTATGGAAAGTAGTTGATTACTTGACTTGCTCAATATACTGTAATCATGGAATCCTAGGATGGTTTAGCTTGGAAAGGACCTTAAAGCTCATCCAATTCCAAGCCCCTGCCACGAGCAGGGGCACCTTCCACTAGAGCAGGTTGCTCAAAGCCCTATCCAACCTGGCCTTAATATAATAGTATGTTCTATTACGTATTACTTCACGTGGTCCTCCCCTGTACAGATGATGTTGGTTAAAAGGAGTTCTCATTATACAGACACCTTTCCCTCTCCAAAGCTTTAGGAGTGGAATTGAAAGAATGTCAGGGTTTTTTCCCCCTATTAGAGAGCCAAGTGTTCAGGTTTAATCTCAAGTAGGGAGAACATAAAGATGTGTCTCACCATGTGATGATGTTTGTTTCATTCAGTCAGAGTTACCCTGAAGGTCTTGACAGCTTCTGTGGTTGCAGAAATACTGCAGGTGGCGAGCTCTTTCTGGCCTGGCCTTGCTGAAGCTTGTGCCAAGCACTGAAGCTAAGCATGGTTCAGAGCAGTGACCTGGGACATTCTGATGCACAGTGTGTCCATATGAATGTTAAATCCTAAAGTGCTTGTTGTTGTTTTGTTTTCTATTAGGAAAAAAGAGCTGCTTTCCAGAGATGATTTGGAATTGCCATGGAGACCGCTTTATGAAATGTTAGAAAGGATATTATACTCCAAAACGGAAAACCTTGGATTGAATTGGTTTCCCAAGTAAGTTTGCATTTTAGAACATTTGATGAGCTAAAAGTACCTGCAGTGCTTTCAAGTACTTTGTAATTTGCTTTTAATAGTGGGAATTTGATACACAGTAAATATTTTGATTCTATTTTCAAAAGTATATTTCAGTAATATTGTGCAAGACTGAGCTTAATCATGTCTATCCTTCTGCCAGTGAACTGTGCGTGATGATGTTTCTCTGTTCATTAATGTGATTGAGTTAATTTCTAAATATGGGGTCTTCATCAACATATTTTAAGATGATATCTCACAGTTTAACAGATTTGATGTTGATTTTTTTAATGTTATTGTGGTTTAACCCCAGTTGCAACTGAGCCCCACACAGCTGCTCCCTCACTGAGGGGATAGGGAGAGAATCAGAAGGGTAAAAGTGAGAGAGCTCATGGGTTGAGATAAAGACAGTTGAAGAGGGAAAGCAAATGCCACACACGCAAGCAAAGCAAAACAAGGAATCCATCATTTACCACTTCCCATGGTCAGGCAGGTACTGAGCCATCCCTAGGAAAGTATTGTGGTGACTTGGGAAGACAAATGCCATCACTTCGAATGTGCCCTCACTTCCTTCTTCCCCCATCTTTATATTCTGAGCATGACATCCTATGGTCTGGAACATCCCTTGGGTCAGTTGGGATCAGCTGTCCTGGCTGTGTCCCCTGTCAACTCCTTGTGCACTGCTGGCTCTTGGGGGGTGAGCAGAAAAGGCGTTAGCTCTGTGTAAGCGCTGCTCAGTGATAACGAAAGCATCCCCGAGTTATCAGCACTGCTTTCAGCAGGGATCCACAACATGCCAGCTATTATGGAGAAAATTAACTCTATCCCAGCCAAAGCCAGCACAAATAGTCAAGCTAAATTCTGCAGTTCCAGTTTATAACACAATAGGAGTTTTGGAAAAAGATAAGTGGTACTGTTCTTAGAACATATGTGCTGTAATCATTGCTAGTACCTGGAATCTAGCTGTAAATCTGTGCACACAGAAAGGAAAGGGAAGTACTTTTTACAGAAAATACGTACCCAGATTTTCAAAGTGATGATACGGACAAATCATTTTTTTCCCAGTTAAGAATGTTACAAATGTTTGCTGCTTTTAAAATGAAAACTTGGTTTTGTTCTTTCTTTGTGCTGCCAATCCCTCCCCATCTGTCAAATTCCCCAGATTTCATATTAATTCTGATTAGAGAAGGTCCTGCTCTATACCTTCCAGATTATAAAAGATATTACATGGTGAACTCATGATGCTTGTTTGAATTGAAACTTCATGTGAAGAAATGAAGGTGAAAATACTTGCTTTAAAAATCATCCCTTTCTGCACAGGGATGTTGAAGTACCACCCCTGTTACCTTCTGCTGAGTGGAAGGTCCTCTTGCTGATCAGTGACATGAACAGAAAATACATGTTGTAGCCTTGGAACTTGTTCCTAGAGCATTTCATGCTAAGTTTCTCTCATGGCTACATAGTTGGAAGAATAATTCTGTTCAATTGCAGTATTTTGCTCACCATGGGTACTACTTGTAAGTGAAAATCCAGAAGAGCAGAACCTTTTTCAGTTGGTTTCTTCTAGGCATGTGTCAGCACCTCGGGAAGCTGGTTACTTTGCTCTGTGGGGCTGTGGTCTAGTGTGTGACGCCTGCATAGTGGGAAGGGGGCTTTTCCAAGAGGGAAAAGGGGGTTAATTTGAGAGGAAGGTATTGGTTGTGGTGGTCCATCTGCAATATGCAGTTTTTATTAACTGCATAGATAGCACACACTCCATCTGAATATGCAGTGCGATTTCTTCTCATACGGTGCTTATCCTTTTTAACATCAATTCTCAGGGATATCTTTTTGGTACAAATCAAGAGAGTCTTTTACAAGCTGATTGATTTGAGTTCGAGCTGTTAAATTAACAACTGTTTTAATTTTCTCTCATGTTTGTGTTTTGTTCTTTTTACATTCAGTTCATATCGACCAGGCTTGTCTTCACCTAAAACATTTGTGCTTAATGTATTACATAGGTGGTAAGAAAGACTTTTTGTTCTGTTCAGCTCTGACCCATGTGTCATCTTGTGCATGTTCTGTTCAATCATAACACTTGCCACACAAGTGTCATTTCCTGCATATATAATTGTATTGGAAAACCAATGTTAACATGACACCACTGTTTATGAGAATGTCGCACTGTATGTCAACCTTTCTAATGGGGACCAAGATACAGCGTGTGTCAAGTGGCTGATACAGTGGCTACATCTAACTAATTTAACCAGCATATCTATTCCAAGGGTCAAATGGAAGGGAAAAATTGACATTTGAATAATCACTGGGTCTGAATGTGGCCAGAATGAGCTTTGCTGTAGGAGTGCATGTCACAGAGGCAGTGTACCTTACTATTAAAAACGATGAAATCATGGAAAGTGCTTTAGCAGTGAGGTAATAGGATCTGGAAAATCCACCAAGCAACAGCCTTGTAGCTGTGGAGTGTGAAGCAGAGTTTGTCTATTGGCAGAGCTGACTGAATTTCTGCAGGAAAAACCCTATCAGGAGATTTGGTGGATGCATGAATACAGAGCCTTGGTAGAAGTGGAGTGGAATTGCCATTGGTTTGCTTTGTCTGGGGGCTTTTAGGAAGAAGCGCTTAGTTGTACTAATCCAATGAGAGACTGATATTTGGCTCACTGCAGTTAGAAAGTCACTGAAATCATTAGTGAGAGTACAGCTGGTTGCTCTTTCATTGTCTTAATTTAAGCTCTTGTAATGGAGTGTCCACTACAGGGCTAGAATGTGTCCTGAAAACCTGAAAACAGTGTTTTTACTGCTTTTCGATAATGGAATAGTCAACAGTGTCAGTTTATGTGTTGTTTTAACTGAAACATGATTCCCCTTGCAAATGCAGGGAAAACAACCCAGATTTACAAATTAATATGGTCATGTCCTTCCTAAAAGAAGAAAATGAACATGTAGTGCCAAAATGATGAGTGGTGATAGGGGTTAATAGTATTGCTGATGCTTCTTAATATATCCATGTGGCAAGATGATAATAATGATCTAATAATACTTCAGGTAATAAGCAGGAACTAAAAACAAAGTCAATGGCATGAGATGTTTTCCTCTTCAGTTCCTAATAGGAGATACCTTCCTGTGTATGTGGCTTCGTTTTCTGCCAAATTACAAAGGTTTTAATACCTTATCCAAGTGGTCAGCATTAAATACCTGAGCAGGAGTACAGAGTACAAACCACAGCAGGCTGATGCAAGCTCGTGTGGTTTATGGGTATCATTATTTGCTGTTGTGCTCTCTTGTTTCCTGGCTGGTTTAGTGTTGAATAACATACACAAGTTTGTGTGCGCGATAACTGTAGATCTTTGTGAGCAATTCAGCAGTGACAGGTACACAGAAAGTCTAACCAAGAGTGGAGCAGGAGCCACTACTAACAGGTTTGAGTTGGTTCAAAGTGATAATGAAACCAGTAACCAGCACTCTTCTTCCCAGCTATATTGTCCTGTCCCTTTCTAACCAGTAGTCATCAAATGGGAGTTGTACAAGATGCCTTCTGTACTTGGTCTGTAGTTCAGGTGTGTCTTGGATGGAAGTTTCCTTAAGTACAAAATTGCCGCTGTTTGTTTCTTTCTAGCTTCCATTTTAAATTTGTGATCAGAAGACAGGGACATAGAACCCCAGCCTGGTTTGGGTTGGAAGGGACCTTAAAACTCACCCAGTTCCAACCCCTGCCACGGGCAGGGACACCTTCCACTAGAGCAGGTTGCTCCATACGCCATCCAACCTGGCTTTGAGCCCTGCCAGGGATAGAATATCCCTTCCAGTCTTTCTCCTTTGCTGTCTTCCACAAACACATGCTGAGATCTGACCGAAAACTTGTGTCTCAGAAACATTTGTTGATCTCTGGCATTGGTGTTTCTTAAAACTCCTCTGTCCTTCAGGTTCTCCTCAGTCACAGTTTCTTCCAGTGGTGTGTCATAGAACAGGGATGGCTTTTTTGTTTGGCCACACAAGCATTTTTCGTGGTAATCTTTAATGCTCTTAAGGAATGTGCTGGGTCATGCTCTGTTTACCTCCTCTTGGAACAGCCGTTATCTGTTCCCTAACTCTCAAGAACAGTATTCGCTTTAATGCAGAATCTTGATGAGTGTCTTGCAGAATCCGATCTCATTTCTCTCTAATGAATGGTTGGCCATTGCTCTTCATATTTTAGAAGCTGTCAGTCAGCTCAGACTTTTCCTTCTGGGAGAGGCCATGGATTTACTTGGTCACTGTTGCATAAACCATAAAGAGCTTTTCATCTCCTGGGGCACTGCTTGAGCTGAAGTGGTGGTGTGAGGGCTGGGTGGGCTTGTGCTGGCTTGCATTGAGTGTCGAGGTGCCGGAGGGAAATGGTGGTTTATCCATTTTATAATTCTGGCTTGTATGGGATCATTCGATATAGGACTAGAAGGAGAGTGTGCGCATGCCCCGTACTGCTGTGTCTCGGAACGAATTGACCTAAGCTGATCTTCGGTAGAATTCTAAAGATGACCCATCTGCATCATCTTTTTCTGATCACAGGAGCAGTTGGGTATGGTAGTTTTTGATGATGAGCTGAAGGATGCAGTTTTTCTATTAAAAGTACGGAAAGTGTATCTAGAAGATGTAGCAAGTTCTTCTGCCTGAGCCTTTCTTGGTCATTCAGGGCATGGTTCTTGGTAAAAGTGCAGTTGAGTCTGGAGCTTGTCTTGTAATGAAGAGAAAATGTGAAGAATGTGACAATTTGCCACCTTTATGGTTCCACTGATGGATGTCTCTCCTCCCCTCCCTTTTATTCTTCGAGTGTGTTGTGAGGTTTAATCTGTTTTAAGTGGTTGATGGCATCCTGTGACAGTTTGTGTTCAAAGGATTTCTCAGACGTGTTTCCTTGCAATGGATGAAAACCCTTTTAAAACCAGCACTTAGAAGGAAACTAATGAAATAACCAGTGATTTACAGATAGTTCACTTCTCTTTCTTAGAAGCACTGGACAAACCCCAAAACCAGATTGAAAAAGCAGAGATGTGTTTGGATTATGATAATAACAACAACTTTCTGAAGTCTGTCGCCTTTATTTATCTTACAAATATTTATTAAGTCCATAAACCCAGTTTTCGTGTTTGTATTCTCAACTTCCCTGAGGAGTTACCTTTCTCTGCTGGTTGGTCATGGATAAAATGAAGGATATTACTTATAATAAATGATAATAATTCTTCACTTATCACTTAACTGCATTAAACACAAAAGCAGTGTATGAAAAGTAGGACTGGGAGTTTAACAGAGCAATTTGAGTCATGATTCGGTCTGTGTAGAAGGCAGTTAGCTACTGCATGTTCACAGAGGACATCTAATTGCATCAACATTATCTTAATCTCTTGAGGGAGAAATCAGCAAATGGTTGTTTTTCTGCTGTCATTGAAATTGAGTAACATACCATCCCTGATGTTATCTTTCTTGTTTCAGTTCTGTAGAAAGTGTTCTGAAAACACTGGTGAAGAGCTGCAGACCGTAAGTGTGTGTTATCTGGGGGGGTTTAAAGCCTGCATCCTTAATATTACACTGGGAGGGGGCATAAAAATAGGGTGGTTTTTTTGGTTTTAAACACAAGTCATTCCCTGGTTGATGTCCCAGTTCATTTAAGGAGGTTTTGGTGAAGGGTTGAGACTTTTCTGGTTTACTGCATTATGGATGTTCAATACCCCAGGTTTTAGGTTGCTTAAAGTGAAAATAATGACAGGCACGTTCTATGTTATAATATCTAAACAAAGTGTCAAGTGGTTTTGCTTTTGAACACCCTTGGTGGAAAATCTGTTGATAGTTAAGCCATAGATCACTGGATAAGGCCACCACTGCCTTTGCCCTTCTGTGCTGTTGTGTTTACTGGGAGTGTGTGTGCCTGAGCCAGTGCTCTCTGCACTGTCTTTGCTCACAGCCTAGGGTACAGTTGTGATGCAGAGAAGAGACTTATTCTGTTATTTACTACTGGTTGTACAACCTTTTGTAGTTATCGTCCGCTTTCATGGGAGCAGTTGCTCCACGCGCTGGTGCTACTCTGTTGAACAGCCCTATAGGAGATGCTGTTCTAAACACACACTGCTAGTAGGAGAAGCATAAGGATAAAACAACCTTAACACTTCTCCCAGATATGTGGTTTTGTAGCTAAATAAAACCCCTTATTTCTAGTGTTGATTTTTCTGTTAGCTGGTACGAATGTGGAAGTCACTGAAGCAGAGTGCTTTAAAAAGGGAAATGTGGTATTTGTCTCGTGAGAATTCTGACTTAAGGTTGGGACACTGATGATGGTGCTTCCAGTTGGCCCCATATCAACTGCAATAGTTATGTTGTATAAACAGTTGCATCTGGCGTGCGTTTTAAATACTGCAGTGCTTGGATATTTAGGGGTTTTTGAAAGAAATTAAATAGCCAGCATTCTTCTGATGCTCCCATAAATATTCCTCATGCCTTAAGTAATCTTTTTTTCCATATTGCATCAAATGTGAATAGCTGTTGTTTTTCTGACCAGCCTTCGCATTGAAATGGTTTTGCGTTCTACAGAACCTTATCTGGTTCAACAAGGCCAGATCCTTCTGACATTTGTGGTCTTGAAATGATGCAAGTGGTGTTCTTGCTCTTAACTCTGTGGTCTGTGAAGGTTGAGTGGGGTGGAGGACTGCCTGTCTGTTGCCCCGGACACATAATCTTCCTGGGAAACTTAAGATTTATGACAGATTAGTTAATAGTTTTAAATATGCTTTAAGAAGACCCAAACTTTCAAGCCAAGCCAAGTGGTTTCCTTGCTTTCAGGTATTTTCCAGAAGATGCCACTGCAGAGATGCTGGATGAATGGAGGCCTTTAATGTGTCCTTTTGATGTTACCATGCAAAAGGCTATAACCTACTTTGAGCTATTCCTACCCACAACCCTTCCTCCTGCCCTTCACCAAAAGGGTTTCAAGTAAGTGCAATCAAATGTCTGTTGGTGTAGTGTTATGTTGCAAATGCGGCTGATGATCTTTTACAGGGTGGCTTGAAGTCAACCAGCAAAATGAATGGTGGCTTTGAACAGCACTGTTGGAAGGAATTCAAGACAAATTCTGTCAGCATTCTTTTGTGAGAGTAACCTGGGGGAATTGTGTAGTGTCTATTCTCAAAGGAGTTCTCCCTTCTCTAGGGTAAAGCACAGGGTATACAACAAAGCAAGCTAAATTGAATTAAGTGCACTTTTAATCCTGAAGGAATAGTCTCGCAAGTAAAAATCATTAACCATAGCAGAGCTTGAAGTCCTACCTTTTCTTTAATTTGGGCTAGGTTCCAATGAGGCCTTCATGTAGGATAAAGTACAGCTCTTACTACAAGTATGGAACTGGTGGTGGAGATCTTCAGTTCACTGTCAAGATTTAGAAATGTGAGACAGTTAGAAGAGAAGCCTGGAGAAGAGAAGACTCAGGGGACACCTTAGAACAGTCTACCAGTACCTAAATGGGGCCTACAGGAAACCTTGAGAGGGACTTTTTACAAGAGCATTTCGTGACAGGACAAGGGGGAACGGCTTTAACCTGCCAGAGGGGAGGTATAGATTCGATATAAGGAAGCAGCTGTGGCAGCCCCATCCCTGGCAGTGTGCAAGGCCAGGTTGGATGGGGCTTGGGGCAACCTGCTCTTGTGGAAGGTGTCCCTGCTCATGGCAGGGGGTTGGAACTGGATGGACTTAACTGTCCCTTCCATCCCAAAGCAGTCTGGGATTCTATGAGAGCTACAGGAAATGGGTTTCAGAGTTAAAGGAGAAACTTTTACAAGGCAGGACAATATCTGGGTCATCTTTAAGGTAGTACTATTAACTTCAAAGCCAGTGTTGTTTAGTGCATTTAGAGATTACTTTGGCTGTGAGGTTAAAAGTGCATTTGAGGCATAGGGTTACTGAAAATTTCCAGAAAGGGGGTGAATATAGTTTACACCTCTAGTTTGAGGGACTGGTATGGAGGGTTTGCAGCATTGGTGAATTCAGAATAGAAGCTCTTGACACTTGTAACCATTGGTCAGCACGGACCAATTTTATATTTTAAGGTAGAGGGAAATGAGGTGTGGTTTGTTTTCGTCTGTTTTACCTTCATTGGGATGGCAACATGTAATGAAGTGGTGAAACTGAGGTAGATAAGAAAACTGCTGGTGAAACGCTTATGTGAAAGGAAGGGTTCAAACAAGAATGAGAGGAGGAGAGGTAGAAGAAGCAAGCACTGAAACTCAGGATCACATTTGCGGTAGAGGGGATGCTGTGGGAAACAAAGCGATACAAGCCTGTCAGTGCTGATTCCTGTTCATGTTGAACGAGTTGAGGGGCAGGCGAGTTCTTGCAGTCACCTGGCAAAGTGAGGGATAAATCCAGTGAGGGAGCTGCTTTCACAGCGTTAAAGTTACTTTCTGTTCTCTTGCAGGCTGTGGTTTGATGAATTTATAGGCCTTTGGGTGTCAGTTCAGAACCTTCCCCAATGGGAAGGGGTAAGTATTTACTTTTTACCTACACTAGAAGAAATGCATTTACATGTTTCTACCACTTGTTTGCAAGGCATTGAAGTCCAGCAGTGATATAATGGATTGTTGTTTTCCTTCTGCTGTAACTAGCACAAGCAAGCAGAGACAGTAACTTCATGATTGCTACCAAACAATTACTGGCTGACTAAATGAGAGTGCACTTGTGCCTGATAAACAGTGTTTAATGGTGAGCTTGGGCAGCTTTTCAGCCTTGGGAATGTGGGTATTTTCCAGACTGCCTGTTAATGCTTATGATGATGCAAGATGCTGTAGTGATTTCTGTAACTTAGAATTCTGTAAAGTCCCATTTTTTATATCTTGATGGATCTTTCATGATCTGTAATTTTGAGTAGCAATGCTTTGCCTTGACTGAAGTGAGTTATTATCATCTTTATTTTAGATACAGTAAAGAACCTGTATTCCTCTTGCCCAAAAATACCACTGGGCTATTTCTTTCAAGTAAAATAATTTATCATGTACTTGTCTGTCTTTTACTGTGTGTCCTATAGATACAAACTTGGAAAAGAGAATCAAGTCTCATTCTTAGCTTAGGTGCTACTGTTGTAGCTGACCTGTGCCTTGGCTTTACTGCAGTGAAACTTGGCATGTAACTACATTTTTTCCCATACTCAACATGAAGATAAGCTCATGGACCATATGCTCCTCTTACTGATCTCCTGCTGATATGCACTTCTCAGTGTCTTTGGAGAAGCCTGATTTCCAAAACCTCAGTTTCTTTGTGAGAAGGTTTGTGTGTAGGTCTTCCTGGTTTGAGTTTTGTTCCATCACAGAGGAAGGCAGGCAGTCTTTGCTCCAACAGTTGACAAGTGTCCAGATTGGAACAGGATGATTGCCAAAGCTCTATTTGAGATTGTCTGCAGACGTTGCATCTTTCTGCTGGCTCTCCAAAACCCCACAGTTCCATCTACTCTTTCTGACAGGAGGATGACAGCCTGCACTTTAATACCATGATTTGGTTTGTCCCTTTCAAATGGTCTAACAAATAATCATCAACACTCTTTCATAAGCTGTCTCTGATATTTTTTTTCCCTCTTCCACTGTGTTCTGACAGTTTGCTCACAACAACTTTATTTTTTCCCCCAAAGCTTTCACTTCTTGTTTCCTTTGCTGTCTGCTCTGCATCATAAGGGCAGGCATGTTCACTGCATCAGGCTTGGTTGCAGAAAATGAGACATATGGGTTCTGACTGTGCAGTCCAATTTAAGCCTCTCTATGCTGCAAGCTTTTTCTCGGCTTGCTTTGGCAGAGCTGGACTTGCTGTTTGAAGAGGAGCTATAGAAGCAGTTGCCTTTGTGCGTGGTAAGGGATTTTTTCAGTGGGTATTTCCCATATCAAAAGGGTAGATAATTTAAGAAAATGGAGCACTTGTCTTCAGGCTGTGTCAGATGTGACTGTCCTGAACTGAATTTGTGGGTTTTCCAAAGCTATCATGTCCTTCAGGCTGAGAGGTGAACTGCTCTTCTGTGAATATCTGTCTCTGAACAAGGCAGGATTGTTTAAGGCAGTTCCTTTTGGCCTTGCCGTGGCTTCAAGCTACTGATAGAAGCATCAAGGCTCTTGGAGACCTAATAGATATTTCCTATTTGGACAAGCTCATAAAAGGAGTGTTGGTGGATTATGTGCTTCCTTACAATCAGGATATGAGAGTCAGACTTTATCTCCTTTTTGTTCAGTCCTGATAACTCTTTCCTGAGGACATTTTTCAGTTCCCTTCTGGATTTATGAGACTGTCCTCTGGCAATGGAGTATCTAATTCTTCACAGTCATGTGTTGCTATCCCCTCTGACAGCTAATGACTGTGACCTTTACAAGCCACAGATGTACTTAAACGAAAGCTTACAGATGTGACAGCCATCAGCACAGGCAAGCATGCTTTAAGTAGTATGGATCCTGCAGAAGCCAAACAGCGTTGGTTGAATTTTCTTCACTGTCTATATATAGATGCTGTTTTCGGCCAGGGTCCACACTGAGCTCACATGAGAGTGCTCTAGTAATGAGGAAGCACTATGACATGAATTGGCAATCATAGGTTCTTGCTAAGCTGTTCCAGCTCAGGGTTACTGTGGAAGGCTCAAAAGGGGGAAAGATGTTTCTTAGCAAAAGCTGAACTCTTTGACAGTGATAGCTCAAGTGTACGTTTGTCTGTTGTTCATCTACTGTTCTTCAGGGTTGCTCTAGCAATAAATGGTTGAGAATTTAAATGGTAGCGAATGCATTCTGCCTTTCATGTTAATTCACAGAGCGTGGGGAGTGAGAGTGTACCTTGTAGAATTACTATTAGTACATCTTTACATTAAAAAAGATATATATAGATAGATAGATATATATATATATATATAAGAGGTAGGGGAATATGTTCTGGCAGGCTGCCTCTGCCAGAACGGAGATGACAGTTACCTGTTTTGTAAGCGCTCAGGTGTGTGATGAATTTGACTCCTGAAGATAGGAATTCTGATACGTTGTGGAAGATGGCATTGGTGGCTCCTGATAAGAGTGCAATCTCCCTTTGCAAGCACTGTAGTGCCATGGGTAGCTTTTCTCTTGCACCTGAAAAGTAGACTGAGGGGTTTGTGTATATTTTATTGTAATTCTAATAAATATTTCTTTTACTGTTGTTTTCAGCATCTAGTAAATCTGTTTGCTCGCTTGGCCACTGACAACATCGGATACATAGATTGGGATCCATATGTACCAAAGGTAATATTCCTCATTTTATGGAATTTTCTTGTTTGCTTTAAGCCTCCAGTGTTCCTGTGCTAAGAAGCATTCATATTCCCTGTATGGATCTTACATTGCAGTGGGCCACTCTTTCAAATTGAGTACATTCATTTGAAGACCTAAGTTTAAGATGGGAAGATTTGAGCATCCTTTTGTACCAGGCAGCACTGGAAGTTGCTGCTGTTATCGCCTGATTCAAAACCAAACTGAAGCAACAGTATAGCTTACTGTGCGAGTGCTGTCTGGTTGTGTAACTAATACCTTGTTACTGTGGAAATGGCTCTTAGTGGTATTCTTTTGATAAATAGTCTGTGTGACCTTTTGAATCTTTCAGCTTTTTCTAAGATTTATAGCATTTATGTTGTTTAAACCCCCAAACACCTTTTGATTAGAGAACTTAATTTATGCCAGTTCTGTGGCATAAATTCATAAAGTAAATCATTCATAAAGTAATAAATCCATAAAGTAATTTATGCCAATGTGATTTTTTGTCTTTTCAGATTTTTACCAGAATTCTGAGGAGTTTAAATCTTCCAGTGGGAAGCAACCAAGTTGTTGTTCCAAGGTTCCTGACGAATGCTTATGATGTAGGGCATGCAGTCATGTGGATCACAGCCATGATGGTCAGTAGCCTTTTTGTGAAGGGAAACAAAACCTACTGCAGAGCTTTAAGCAAGTATGTGTTTAAGATGAGTGTTTGTCCTTTTTAGCTGATGGAAATGGCTGTGCCATTCTGGAAATGAATGTTACCCACATTCCAAGTGGATATCCACAGCTGCCAGTGCTACTGGCAGCCGAACAACTGAATCACTCTTTTCGGGGTGAATCTCATCTGATGTTGTGGGGAGAAATTGCTCCTTAGTGCTGAGCTGAGGGTGGGGAAGGGAGGGGATTTGCTGCTGTGATTTGATGCTTTGAGGTATTACTGTGGTAAGCGAGAGTGCTCACTTGTACCTTGTACTTCTGTGTTAACTGTTCATTTAACTTGTTGCATGTAATAAAATCATGGGGTTTATTTGTTACAGGGTGGACCAAGTAAACTAGTGCAAAAGCACCTGTCTGGCTTGTTCAATAGCATTGCCTCTTTCTACCATCCTTCAAATAACGGGCGATGGCTGGTGAGTTCTTTGCATGTCAAGACAATAACTTTGGCTGTGATTTTGACAGTCAAACCTGTCACTTCAGACATGTTGATAGATGCATTATGTGCTCCAGCAGCCAGATTGTCTGTTGGTTGGATATATATTGAGACTTTTCATTTTCAAGATGTGATTGTACTGTTGTTCAAATCGTACTTTTGCTTGATGTCAGGACCACAGCTAATGCGGGTATTCTTCAAATGTCTAAACCAAATGCAGCTCAGAAGCTTAAACTAGACATCTAATTCATAGATAGCTGGGAAAAAGAAGCCAGCACATTAGAGGGTGATACACAGCATCAGTGTTACTTGTGTGACATAGCTTTTGTATTACTGACCTGCTATCTCCAAGTTATCAAAATCTAAACAAAGGAAAAAAGAGTTTCAATGCATATCCAGTTTGCTAGCTGCACCATCAGAGAGTTATGCTTCATCAGAGTATTCCGCTAGTAAGAATCTCCCTCTGATAGCTGGTGGAAAGTACAGACTAAAATAGCAGGGCTGACCAAAGCAGTGCCAAAGGAGCTGTCTTGTTTTAGAATAGCTTACTTGTTTACATGTGAATATGCAGAGGATGTTTTCAGAGATGTCCCAGAACTATTGGTAAGTAATCATAGAATCATAGAATAGTTAGGGTTGGAAAGGACCTTAAGATCATTCAGTTCCAACCCCCCTGCCATGGGCAGGGACACCTCACACTAAACCATGCCACCCAAGGCCCTGTCCAACCTGGCCTTGAACACTGCCAGGGATGGAGCATTCCCAGCTTCACTGGGCAGCCCATTGCAGTGCCTCACCACCCTTACAGTAAAGAATTTCTTCCTCATATCCAATCTAAACTTCCCCTGTTTAAGTTTGAACCCGTTACCCCTTGTCCTGTCGCTACAGTCCCTCATGAAGAGTCCCTCCTCAGCATCCCTATAGGCCCCCTTCAGATACTGGAAGGCTGCTCTGAGGTCTCCACGCAGCCTTCTCTTCTCCAGGCTGAACAGCCCCAACTTAATCTTAATCTTAATTCTTGACTATAAGCTTTGTATGTATTTTTCATGATCTTTTAAATCATAAGGCGTGGTGCTGGCAGCATAATTCCTAGTATTTTGGGAACTGAAGTTTAATGACAAGCTGACAAACATTGTGTTCCAGAGCTCTTCAGAGTTTCCTTTTATTGCAGTCATGTAATTTCAAGATACGGGCTTTACTATTTCTCTGTTGTACATTTAGCAGCTCGGACTCTGCTACTGCCAAGTAACTGAACAGCATTTCTTGTGTATTCCACAGAACAAACTGATGAAGCTACTGCAGAGGTTACCCAGTGGTGTTGTGAGAAGGCTGCATCGTGAGCGCTACAAGAAGATGACGTGGTTAACTCCTGTGCCTGAGAGTCACAAACTTACTGACCAGGATGTTACCGACTTTGTGGAATGCATTATTCAACCTGTTCTCCTGGCTATGTTTAGTAAAACTGGAAGCCTGGAGGCTGCCCAAGCCCTGCAGAACCTTGCACTGATGCGTCCTGAATTAGTAATTCCACCTGTACTGGAGAAGTAAGTTCTGCAGAAACATTACAACTTCCCTGTTCCCTTCCTAATGGATAAATACGCAAAGCATTTGTATTAAATGATAAGCAATTTCCTTGCTGCAGTGAATGCTTGCAGTGAAAGGAACTGCTAATACGCACCCCTGAGCAATCACCTGAGTTGGGACAGGGAGTGAGGGAGGACTTTGGTTTTAATTGTAATTTATTTGGTTTGGGTGTTTTGAAGCACCTGGCAAGTGGACTACTTCTGGGAGCTGGTCATGGCTTGTGCAGTATGGGGTAGTCCTCGGGTGGTTTGCAGTTCTGTTAGCAGTGTGAATGGATCAGTTAAAAGAACCAGCTGTGTCCCCTTTATTCATGAGCCACCTTGTACTTCCTCATTAGCTTTCAGCTGGGACAAATACGAATGATGTTTATGTAGTTTGTGTTTATATAGTAATAAGGGTAAGTTTCATATTTCTGGTTTGTGTGAGGGTATGTTGCAGTTACAGATTGTTTAAAATGACTGTCACTGCTTCTGTATTCATAAGCACATCGCTAAATTACATGCCCATATGAAATAGTTTGTACTATTACTAATGCCTTGGTGCCTGAAATTCCAAGAGAGAATGTAACTCCTTCCTGCCCCAGGGGAAAGCTTTCTTCCTAGTCCCTATCCATGTTCTTCCTCCTATGCGGTCTTGTACTTTAACACCTCATATTATAAAAACAGTGGAGAAATGAGTTTGTCTTGAAGAGCCCTTTCAGACTCAGCTGGTGGTAAAACTTTGCTGAACCTGTTTTTAGATGGGCACATTTGAAGCATAACAGTTCTAAGGAGAACAGCAGTGGATGGCTGTGTTGAGCGTGACTGTTACAGTTTCTGTTTTGAGAGCAGACTGAACCTCTGCTCGGAGTTCAGACTATCACGGGTATGTTTGCCTTGGCTGCAGCTCCCGGTTGATTTTGTTGAGTAGTTGTAGATCCTTTGGATGATGTAGGGCAAGGGTAGCACTGTGACTCCTGTTTGAACTGCAGGTTTTGGATAACAGTAGGAAGAGGTATGGCACTTCCTAAAAAGTCATGTAAAAAAAACCCTAAAAGGTTAAAAAAACTGCCGTACTTTAACAGGTTTTTATTAAAAAAGGCATGGACTTTAATGTAACATCAAGCAATATATCCCTTTAGATGTCATTGAGGCAGGTTTTCATGCTTGCCACAAGAACCTTACACTTTTAAGTCCACAGCTTGTATTAGCTTGAAGTTCAAACACTAAAGTCGTCATAGCCTTGAAGCTATGTGCTGTTATCAGTTCCTATGCTGCAACTGCTAACAATTTCTTTAATCCTGAATTTGTTAATAGGACTGATCAAAGGGAAGGATCATTTTCTATTAGGGCAATGTTGAGTCCATTGGAAAAAGATCAGAAAAAGACTGGGAACCATGGATGAGCTTTAATTTTTCTTCAGAAATTTTGTACCTTTTCCATCGAAAATCACACTTGTGATGCACTTTTCTTTGAGGACTGTAGAAACGTTATTGTTGCTAAAATAACTGCTCTTAAACTTCACAGGACATATCCTGCACTTGAGACGTTGACAGAACCTCATCAGCTCACAGCTACGTTGAGCTGTGTGATCGGAGTGGCTCGCAGCCTGGTGTCTGGGGGCAAGTGGTTTCCTGAAGGTCCAACACACCTGCTACCTCTACTGATGAGAGCACTGCCTGGGGTAGATCCAAATGACTTCAGCAAGTGTATGGTGAGTGTGTAAATCCCACCTTTTTATAGGATAGTCAGCCAGTAGTTCACTCTGAGAGCTGCTTTATATTCATATGAATAAGTAACTTAGGCTGATTTTGCTTCTGCACAATCTTATTTGTAATAAGTTAATATCACAAACCTCTAACTTCTAATAATGCTTTTGGCTTGCTGGACAGTGCAAAGTGAATCTTTAACACCAGATTGTGATGAGCATTGTACTGGCTTTCTGGGCAGCACTAAAACCAAGATAAAACAGATGTTCCAGAGGTCCTAGCAAATACTCCTTGTCTTTTAAGATCAATAGGAAGACCTTCATTACTAGGTTTTCAATGAATTGGGTCCTAAAACCCCACATCTTCAGTGGGCTTTAAATAGACTGTTCAAGCAATGTAAAATGATAGGTGTTTTGTAATTTGAAAGTTAAGCACAAAAATATTGCCTAGAAAATAGTAATAATAATAATAATAACTTACAAAAATACTTGAGGAGGTTTTGCACAGTGCTGCAAGTTTTATATGAGAAATCAGAAAGAATTATTGAAGTTTTGGGGCGGAAGAATTAGGCTCTGGATTTTTTTTTTAATGTAATGATATACTTTAGCTCGCATACCGTAACTGTAAGAGCTTTTCAATATGAATACAATAGCACTTACTAAAGAGCTGTTTGCAACTCTCAACAGATTACATTCCAGTTCATTGCAACATTTTCTACTTTGGTGCCTTTAGTAGATTGTTCATCTGTATTGCAAGAAAGAGATGATCTGTCAGAGGTAAGTGCTGTGTGGTTGTAAAACCAAAAGCATAGCTTAGTTTTTAATTGAATTTCTAGTAATGCAATGATCTCTTCAGAACTGTAACAGGTCTGCTACTCTCTCCTGTGTGTGTAAAACTAAGTTAAATGAAAATAAAATGCAACAAAACCCCAAACATGCAAATCATGTTTGCTTCAGGTCAGTGTGGTAGAGTGGACTTTGGCATGCTTATTGGCCACGTATTGTTAGCATTGCTGCTTAGTCATAGGGTGTCGTAGAGACAGTGTTAAACTCAAACAGTTTAATAACAATACGTGGCATAATTAAACTGTGCGCTTGCCCTGCTTTGCATAGGATGTTGGACCACGTGGTCTCCAGAGGTCCATTGCCATCTATATTTTTTTGAGTTAATAAAATAGCAGCTTTGATACCATTAAGTTTTTGAAACTTCTTGTCACCATAAAACATTAGGACAGTGAAGATAGTGAAGCTACATCTGATGTCCTACAAATGAGGCAGCAGCAGTGTCCACTATGGTACTTGAAACTGCCCTGTTAAATGTCTTGTCCACTGCTAGAAGACACCTCTGGTAGCTCAGAGAACAGATAATAGCTACAGCTAACCCAGATTCTGAACTCTCGGCCTCTGCCAGAAGGTTCATTTTGTTGCCTCAGAGCTGCAGCGCTCAAAAATGAAGAGGAGTTTTATATGCTGAATGCTCAATGTAAATATGGCAGCAGAGCCAAGTCTGTCACCAGAGCTGGCGCTCACTGACCTCCTGCTGGAAGGGCAGATCAGTAGGAAAGCCAAAGGTTGTATCCATGGGGGCAGATCCACCTCGCCCCGAGAGGTCGCTTGGCTGGACATCAAGGCCTGGAAATTGGACAGGGCAGCAGAGAGAAAGTGTAGTTGCTTTGTGTAGTGCACTTGAGGGTATACAAACTTCAAGAGGAAGTGCATTGTAGTCCATCAGAAAAATGGGAAGTGTTTTTGAAGTAGATAATATGGGAAATAAACTTTCTGTTATGTTTTCATAAGCAAAGCCAACCTTCTGTGCTGCTTTTGTGTTGGAAACTGCAGGTGGAAAGAGAACTGTGCTCCGCAACTGCTGAATTTGAGGACTTTGTGTTGCAGTTTATGGATAGGTAAGAAGCTATGAGTAGGTAAAAGCTTGGTGTGAAGAACCTGAAACTTTCAATTTTTACTTACTAACATTGTAATTACTGTATTTGTGTAGATGTTTTGGACTTATAGAGAGCAGCACACTAGAGCAAACCAGAGAGGAGACTGAAACTGAGAAAATGACTCACCTGGAGAGTCTGGTGGAACTGGGGCTCTCTTCTACTTTCAGTACAATCCTTACTCAGTGCTCAAAGGATATATTTAAGGTATGTACAACATGGGCTTTCCATCTAACTTTGAGGCTTAATTCTTCGTTCCTTCGTTGTCCTGTTGTGACCCTTCATGTTTAACCATGGAAGGAGCTGGAGGGGGATGTTTAGGACTTCATGTCAATATGTTTTATGATTATATATACACCTGTACGAACCTCCGCTTTCCTTTTCTCTCACTCTACCTACCACTTCTTCAGCAGGGCAAAGCAGCTTTTTCAAGGAGCTGTGTGGCTAATGGGATCAGAAAAATGATCTAGATTAAAATAACTCTGAGGGAAGGGGGTGGAGAAACCAAGGTCTTGCCTTTCAGGTTGAGCCTGTTTGTGTTACGTTATGTATATATTTGGAGATGCTTTTGTGGTTCTATACATTTTGAACCATTGCGCTGGACACTTTGGTATGATTTTTGTCTGGAATCTTTTGGTTTCTGTAAGTTTTAAGTTAATTCCTCATTGTCATTAAGTATTTAATTTGTTTTTTCACTGATTGTCCATTATTGAAGCAATCAGATACTATCCACACTGTGTATAATTCACACCCTTGCAAGGAATTGGATGGTAATAAGCTACTTTAAAGCACACTGGCTACTTAGTTAATGTGTTGTTTCTCTGTTAAGTAAGGGTTGTCTTGCCTTTGAAATAGCATTATTTTCCTTTCAGGGGAATGCAGCTTATTCAGGGAAAATACTCTTTTCTGTGTAGTTTTTTAAAAGCACCCCAAGCTTACATTAGTCAACAGGGTTTCTCTGACCTCCTGTCTTCCTAAGTGAATATGTGCTAAGTGTCTCCGATTTCCAGTTAAAGCACTGTGTGTCTTGTTTACAACCTCTTGCAGGAGGAGGGGAACACAGATCTTCGTGTTCTTCAGTTATTTTAAGGATACTGAGCACTGTCATGTATTTTCCTATTACTGTGTTACTGTAACAGAGTGTTGCAATAAATAAGAAGACAAAAAAAGGGACAGTCTGCAAACTGAAACTGTTTTGACAAACCTCTTGTCGCTGCTACTTCTGTAGCAGCCTTTATTGTTGTACTCAGGGCAGTTGCTGTGCAATTAGACATAGGTGTTGAGTACTGATGTACATGGGAGCAACCTGGTCTGCTGGAAGGTTTCCCTTCCTGTGGCAGGGGGTGGGAACTGAATGAGCTTTAAGGTCCTTTCCAACACAAACCTTTATGTGATTCTATGGGGACACTTAGAATCTTCTCCTGAGCAGTTACTATTCACATCAGTTTTAAATCTATTCTGTAGTATTGTCAGCTTTAATTGTGATGGTAGTTACATTTTTCTCAGCTTTAGGCGTTCTACAGAACTGCTTTTCTCTCTGTTCTGATTCAGTGTGAATCATGGTTGCAGTCTTCTGCTAAAAGAATACTATGTACAGACAGGGCCTTGTGTGTGACATCAACCACTTCATGACACTCAGCTTTCTTTTTTTAAAGGAACCCTCATCTTTCTGTACTCATTTTTAGGTTGCTTTGGAGAAGGTTTTTAACTTTGCTGTTTCAAACATATTTGAGACAAGAGTTGCTGGTCGAATGGTTGCCGATATGTGCCGAGCTGCAGTAAAAGTAAGAGAAATGCTCTGACTTCACTTGTTTTTAGTTTAACAAGCCAATACTGCTGCTTCTTCCTTCTTGTTTTCAAGTTAGGTCTTTGATTTTTCATGCAAATACAGGTCGTTGATATTACATCTCCAAAAATAGAGTGGTGGCATATAGCAATAATTGAAGAGGTTCATTCACAAAGTGTTTTTCTTGCACTTAGGTTTTATTGAATGTTTAAAATCAGGAAGTCAGGCTGACTCTAGATTGAATTGGAGTTCAGACACAATCTATTCGTCTCTGGTTTACAATACTCTTCCTAAAAGGTTGTTATCAATGTGTGTCTGAGCTCCATAAGGCAGCTCTTTCTAAATGGGTTATTTATGTTGCTGTTTCCAGTGCCGCCCTGAGGAGTCCCTGAAGCTGTTCGTACCGCACTGCTGCAATGTTATAACTCACCTCACAGTCAGTAAGTTTGTAAGATTTCTGGTGTTAATTTGCTTTGGCTTAGGCTGACTTTTGTTAAGTGTGAAAATAATACCTAAAACTTCCAAGTGCTTTCCACAACTTCATTTTAATGATGGAAAATTAATCCTGTCTATTAGTTCATCTAAAAATCCAAACCAACCTCTGTCTATGTGTAATTTCAAGACAGAAATCTATCAAGCCGGATAGGAGCCTGCTGCTATCAAAATGTGGCAGTTCAAATTGTCTCCATACATTCCTCGATTTTGCCAAAAGCCTTCAGGATTGGCTAAAGTGACTTCCAGTTGGACCTGGGTGCAGTATGAAGTGGAAGGTTGCAATAGGAGGGTTGGGAAGGAAGCTTTTGGGATGCAGACATCTGGTTTGTGATTTAGCTTGTTTGGAAAATTTGACTGCAGTTGTCGTTACAGCAGCACTTATCACTTGTTCCTCTAGATGATGATGTGTTACATGATGAAGAACTAGATAAGGAGCTACTTTGGAATCTTCAGCTTTTGTCAGAGGTATTGCAGAGAACGTTCTTCCCATGCATGTATGTCACTGAATCCTGTTTAATGCCCCTCTGAGAAAAAGGAAACAAACTTCTGCTATTAAAACAAAATGAATCTTGTATGCACAGCACTGCAGAGCTTCTTTTTCTTTTCCAACTTGAAATGGGACAGAAGTGGCTGCTAATAAACGTACAGTGTTTGTGTGGAATAAACCGAAAGCATTTCAGACAATTATTGAGGGATAGAGAAAGAAGAAGGATCAATGAAGGGAAGAACATAACATGGCTTTAGTAAAGATTAAATCTTTTAAAATTAATTTCAAAATATGAGTACTGCTAGAAAATTTGGAATGGGTTTGAGAGGAAATGTTTGTCAGAGCTCTTAGGTGTTACTCAACCTTTTCCAGCAGCAGCAGCAGTAGTCGATGTGCACATTCAGTCTTTAATTTGAATCCAGAGTGACACAGAATGAAAAGTGGTACAGGATCGGTTGAGCACTGTAATCATCTTTAGTCCTCCCCAGCAAAAGCCGTTCTGTTTACCTTTGAAATGTTTTGTCTTTCCAATTAGATCACTCGAGTGGATGGAAAGAAGTTGCTTGTGTACAGGGAGCAGCTTGGGAAGATACTGCAGCGAACCCTACACTTAACCTGTAAGCAGGGTTACATTCTGTCTTGTAACCTACTGCACCATCTTCTTCGTTCTGCTACACTTATCTACCCCACAGAGTACTGCAGTGTGCCAGGTGGCTTTGACAAGCCTGTTTCTGAATACTTTCCTATCAAGGCAAGGATTTTCATTTATTTAGGATTAGAGGATTTGACTTTCTTTTTTAAAAATCAATCATACGCTATATTATTTGTTTTTATTTGGAGATTTCTGAACATAGGGAGCAGAATGGAAATTGTAACTGAAAAATGCTTTGGGCTTTGAAACATAGAGCAAATTACAAGTTACTGACTATTATACTGGTAGCAAAACATGAATGCTGACTTGTTTGGAGTAGTTTTATAGCATGAGATGTTAGTAGTTTATGATGTGTGTTTTACAATGACTGCATGACTACAATAAGGTAATACAAAGCAAGAGTGCCTGCTCATGTTCCTTATTACTGTAATATATGCTGCATTTAATTGAGACCCAGCTATGGTGAAGTATGGTTGGTATCAGTAGTGAAGTCTGGAGATTAGTGGGAAAAGCTTGCTGTTCACTTTGTCCTATGACTGGATATTTAAGTTATCCAGTTGCACTGGGACACAGTCTTTCATCTGCTTTTGTGGATGAGAGCTGCAGCCTTTTCTTGTTCTTCTTCATATTAATGTGACTATTCCTCTTCATATAAATATCAGATATAAGAAGTAATGGTGAGTGCATTGAAAAATGAGTATGTCAGTTCAAAACCCCATAAGAAAAGAGATGTGGTGTTTTACAGGTCAGAGTAACAAACGGACAAAGAGATAAAATAAAAGTAGAAATGGCAATATTAAAAATCACTGGTACTGTCAAAAGTAATACTCTAGTCTGCTGTTAAGGCTTTGAGGTCAATATATCAGTATTGCAGATGGACAGTGCAGCGGGTTTCAGCTGGCCTGTTGGAATATAAGCGTGCATTTTGCTGTGAAGTGTTCTTTCGCGTAACTTCATAGCTGCAGATAATGTAATGCTTGTTACTGAAGGCCAGTGCCGCTTTATAAATGGGTGGCGGCATGCAGTTGGGCCAAATACTCATTTAAAAACAAAGAAAGGAATCGTAATTAAATGCCACAACACAAAAATAGATTCGTTTTTAAATTCCTCCTCTGAAATTGAGGAAATTCCCAATTACTGCTGGTGTGCATGCATCAGCGGCTCCTTTAGAAAGTGTATGTTATATCAACTATTGATTGCCATTGCTCAAGTTTGTCACTTAGATGCTTCCTGTTGTGCTTCATATAAAACTGCAGTTGTGTCACTTGCTCAAGTGGTATTGCTGGAGGACTAACCTGCTCTTCCAAGAGATGCAATAGGCTACTTGAGTGAGTGTATTACTGTCGTTCTTTGTACTTTTTGTCCAGTCAGATCAGGCCAGCATTTTAAGGGCAGATGGTGAAGTTTTGAAATTACCATGTAAAGTTGGACAAGGGCAGGAAACGGAATGCACAGACTGCAAAGGCCCATCTATTAATACAGTGCTAAGCATGGACTTCATGTTTGAATATGAATTAGTAATAAATATTGACTTTCCCAAATACTGAAATGATGTGTATTTTATAGCAAGTCTGAGCTCTTTATAAGCCAAAATATGAGATCTTTGTTATGGGATAATGTAGCGTTGTATGGAGAGTCCAACTTACATTTTAGCTTTCTTCTTCTTGTTTCTGAAATGAAAGTAGTAGGTTTCCAGATTGTGGTTCAGAACTGAAAAGAATTATTATTAAATGGGCAGCTTCTTTATGTTCTCTATAGGAGTACCGCAGGTCTGATTGTACTTAAGACTATTTCAGACTTTTGTACCTAGCCAAAGGAATAATAAAGTTACATTTCAGTCAGGCCAGTGCAGTCCTTTTCCTTTTAGTCCTTTCAGGTGTGTGCTATTTCCCAGGTACAGGTAGACATTATAGTAGGCTTGGGATTTTGGTTTGGTTTTATTGTGCTATTGGGGTTTTTTTATCCTTGGAATTGTCAGGATGACTGTTTTACAGCAAGAGTTGATTCATTTTTGTGAGTTCTTTAAATATTACGTGCTAATTAAAAGACAACTTGCTTCATGGTTTGATTGACAAGAAGTGTCTATCTTTTCTACAGGACTGGGGTAAACCAGGTGACCTGTGGAACTTGGACATCCAGTGGCATGTTCCTTCCTCTGAGGAAATAAACTTTGCTTTTTATTTGCTGGATACTTTCCTTCAGCCTGAGCTCATCAGACTAGAGCACTATGCAGCTGGAAAACTGGAAATGTCCAGGTTAGTGGCGATAATGTTATATGAACAACATGCATTTATCCATTCATGTCTGTTTTAAGTAGTTATTGCCAATCATACTGCACTGCAAATATAAGGAGTAAAATACTATGATGTTACACTCTCTTGGATATTAATTCAAGATTTCCAAATCTTAAGAGTGCATATAGCTTGGAAGTGCCTATCACAAAATGGGTAACAGTATTTTAAACAGACACACTGTAAAAACATAATTTTAGAACAGTTAATGTTGGTATAAAGACACTTCTGTTCCAAGAACTTTTTAAATGCATTCCACAAATTGTTTCCATATAACTGTAGTCAGCATTAAAAAAGCTCTTCCTCTACAACCTTATCTTGTTATTTTGGCACCACTATTGTGTTCCTGAGTTATGGAGAGCACAGAACTGATTTGGCTGATTTGGAAATCAGCTTTTCTCTGCTTCCTTCCTATGAGTAAATGGAGTCAGTACATGGTGTGTTCCTGCAAAAAGTGGCAGGGCTGAAACAGAGGAGGTAATGCAGAGTCAATGGTGTAAGAGATGGGAATGAAGCCAAGAGTACTGCTGCACAATGTTGTTAAACTCTGTTAGTGTGAACCCGTGGCTTTCCTAAGCGCAAGACAGTCATGAGTTTAGTATGTCCTAATGCATTTACAAGTATCAAATAGCTAAAGCTGTTTACAAGCATTGAATCTCAAGCATTCTTCATTTCTCATGTTAAACCTACACATCTTGAAGCTATATATACTTCAGCCGATGTTCATAGCATGTGATGTTATAGCTCATGATGTGAAGTGCGGCCCCACATGAAACAGTCCATGGTGTATCAGACTCTTACATGTTTTTCTGTCTTACCCTGTCCCCACTTCTTGTTATCTGAAAAAGTCTATACCAATGCCACCAAACAGTGATCAGAAAATATATTTCCTATTTAAGTCTTTGGTTTATTTATATGCTTACTTCTTTTGTTTGGGTTTTCTTCCCTTTCTCTTGACACCTAGTATGTAAAGCAGTTAATTTATAGCAGAACTGGGCTTTGCTGTGCTGCCTAACATAACTAACTGGTAGTGATGTGGGAGAATACAGCCAAGTGCATCATTGCAAATTAAATTGGAAGGCGGGATAGCAAGGAGAGTAAAGAATAACCATTAGTTACTGAGGGAGTAACAGATGAGAATAAATGAGATACTGGATGAGCCTGCTGTTGCTTTGAACTGTAATATTCCTGAGGCTTTAATTCTTGTCAGACTTTTTCCAGTATCCCACTAAGTAATAACTGGAAATGAGTATTTTTTATGCATTTAGGAGCTTCAGAGATAGATTTTCTGTTACAAAGAATAAAATAAAGAATTCTTGCAGCCTTTGCTGAACACTTATTTAGAGTGTTAGTAAGTAATGCATGAGTACTGAGAGCTGTTCAGTTAAGGAACCTCTTAAGAGGGTTGAAAGGAGTTATTATACAAATCAGAGGAGAACAAAGGGCAAAGTTTGTAGCTGTATACTACTTCAGATGAGATGGCTTTAAAAAGAATTCCTTGGTTCTCTGAAGTTAACACAGGAAAAGGTTGTTCACATTGGTGCATGACTGTTTATCATCACCCGGAAAATAATCACTCATAAGGGCTCTATTCCCTCCTCCTCATGGTGGGAAGGACTTTTTGCCCTCGGAGTGAGGACGTATCATAGGTTTTCTCTGAGATCTAGATAAAATTAGTTGACACAGGTTTTGTGGTAAATCAGTCCATTTTGACGCTAGTTTATCTCATTATACTGAACTTACCTTCACAGTTTCTGACTACAGAATCTCCAAAATGAGGTTTTCAGTAAACAAAGTTGAACGTCGGAGTTCGGAGATGGAATTAGGCTGGATCCGAAAAGCATAGCCTGTTTCTGTAGGTCTCCCTCTTGTGGTTAGAACTGGTACAGCTAAAGAGAAAAGCTTGCATAAAACTTCACAGGAAACATGGTTTATCATGTCTATTTATAAGCATTTAACAGATAACTAATCAGGTTTTCTTCTTTGTTCAAGAGATGATGTGCAGCAATGTCTTGCTATAGTGCATAACTGCTTGATTGGATCAGGGAACATTCTGCCTCCTCTGAAAGGAGAAAGGGTGGCTCATCTGTAAGTAAAATCTTTATATCACAAACCTTAGCAATTGCATTCCTTCATACTGGGTTTTAGTACTTTCTTAGTGCTGTTGTCACACAACTGCTTCTGGTGGCTGTTTTTAAGAAACTCCAAACTAGTATAAAGATACAGAAATCTGAAATGGTGACTTACAAAAACACTTGAGTACTTAAAGAACCTTTTTTCATGCAAGGCTCAAAGGCAGGTGACAGTGCTGCCCTGCTGAGGCTACTTTGTGTAAAGGAAGTGGAAACTAGGCATTTACTCACGTGTTTCCACGCCTCTAAAAGAAGCCTTCTCTGAGCACCCTGTGCCAGCGCCTCAGCACCCTCACAGGGAAGAGCTTCTGCCTAAGAGCTCATCTCAGTCTCCCCTCTGACAGGTTAAAGCCATTCCCCTTGGCCTGTCCCTACAGGCCCTTGTCCAAAGCCCTGCTCCACGTTTCGTGTAGCACATTTAGGCACTGGGAGCTGCTCTAAGGTCTCCCTGGAGCCCTCTCCAGGCTGAATGACTGGAAGTAACCAGAGTAGAAGTAACTGAGTAACAAGAAGTAACTGGAATGTTTTGATTTAAAAAGTGGTATAAAACAGCTTGCTATGAGTACTGTTTTCTATCCCATATGCCCATAAAATTATATCCAGTTTGAATGTAGGAGGTGTCTTTTGATGAACTTGCTTTAAATCAGAAAAAAAGTTTGGGTTTAATTGTTATTTATTGTGAGTTTTGGGTTTATTTTACTGTAAGGTAGCAGAGAAGCTGTGGCTGCCACATCCCTGGCAGTGTTCAAGGCCAGATTGGACAGGGCTTGGAGCAAGCTGCTCTAGTGGACGATGTCCCTGGCCATCGCAGGGGTTGGAGCTGTGTGAGATTTAAAGTCCCTTCTACCCCAAGCCAGTCTGAATCTAAGATTTTTCAAGTCTGTTCCCATTTTGTACAGTTGGGAATGCACATAAAGCACTCAGACCTTAAACTCCAGAGCTTTTACTGAAAGTAACAAAGTCAGGTACTCAGAACCACCCTTACTTTAAGTCCTGTGTGTTCACCCTTAGTACTTACCACTGGTGATGACAATATTCACTGTCCTAAAGTGGCAGTGTAGGAATATTTTTGAATGCAGGTATTGGTAAATGGCTTGATTCATTTAAGTTAAAAACATTCTATGTGTATACTTCTGAAACAAACCAGCACATGCGGTTTCTTGTCAGAACCTCCTACACTACTACACCTACAACTCTAGTGAACCATCGCTTATCACACACCATGTAGTACAGCATTGTTGTTGTGCTGGCTGTAAAGCAGAGCTGAGTAGGTGTAACTGCTACGTTCTCCTTCTTGATGGTTAAGGGTACCCGAAGATACTTGCCAAGACAGACAGATAATGAGTATTTGTTCCTTTATAATCCTGTAGCCTGCTCAGTGAATGAAAGTCACAGAAGTGGGAGAGAGCTTGAAGCTATGGTGCTTAAACCTCAGCAAAAGAAATATGTGGGTAGAATGAACTTTAAAGCTTTGAGTATAGCTGGATGATGAACTGGATCTGAGGTTTCAGTTAGTCCTGCCAACTGTGCCTGCCTGCACCCTGCTCCTGCCACCAGGATGCTTTTTTCCCCAAACATAAGGGGTTTATTTTCCTGTTTGACAATTGAAAGGTGCCCAAATACTTGTAGACCTTGTTTCTGGGGTCCGTTTGCAATTTTGCTTGAGTGACAGGCGACAGCATGGCAGGAATCAAGGAGAAAGGCTGCTTCCTTCATTAGGAGCAGGCTGTAACAGCATATGATATCTTGGCATGTATTTAATCCATTTTTACGTGAAAGCAAATCGCCAAAGATGAAGAATTCACTTTAAAAAAGTGGGTAGATAAGTTTGGCCCAAATCTTGTTAGAAGCATGGCTTTATTTACCATTATGGTTATTAATAGTGAACTTCATACAGCAAGAAGTAGGACTTTGATAGGTTATGAGTACATTTCCTTGCTTTATAAAGAAAGGACCAAAGTCGTAAGAGCTTCATCAGCTGTTGGGAAAGGGTTCTGCCTCAGCAGTCAGATTCATCCTTCCTTCCTAGATGAAGGCCAGCAGGAGCCATGCTGGTTTGGATGAGTGTGTTCATAGTTTTGGCAATGAGACCAAATCTCTGGCTATTTAACAGAACTGATGAGGTTCTGTTAAATGAGAAATCAAGATTCTGGGTTCATGATGGTGTGCTTATGATGCATTGGTCTCTGACCCATAGGTGCATCTGACTTATAAATGTTGGAACTGAGGCATGCTATTAGTAAATCCAAACATCTCTGGTCCTACTGGCATGAAATATAACTGGTTAAAATGAATTAAATGTCAATTATTTCTATCATGTGTAGTAATACTTGGTTTGTTTTCATGCAGGGTCCCAAGTCTGGTGTCTTTGGAAGAGACAAAGCTGTACACTGGTGTTGAGTACGGTAAGTAGATGTCCCCAGACTTTTACTGGCTTGATATGTTATATATATATTCTGATTACCTTTTTTACTCTGCTTAATGTGTTAATTTTCATACGCTAAATAATCTGCTTCAATCTGTGGTAAGAAATTAAGCCAGTTGTCAACGTAGCTAAAGAAGGTTACGTACCTATGAAAAACATAGCATCATAGAATGGTTCAGCTTGGAAAGGACCTTAAGATCATCTAGTTCCAACCAAACATACTGTTGGCTTGATAAATAAAAGATTACCTCAGAGAGATATGTCCTTGGATAGAACAAAGTCGTTATTTTTATAGTAGTCCATACTGCCAGTTCTGAACAGTCTGCTCTGTCTTTCCAGTGGCTTAACCTATATATTACTTTTTGTAATTTATGCTACTGTATAATAAAGAAAAATATGTTTAATTTCTCTTTAGATTTATCAAGAGAGAATTATCGAGAAACAATTGCAAAGGTTACACGGAAACTGCTGCGTAAGTTTAACCACTCCTGTCTAAAAAGTACTATGTTTTGCTCTTAAGACTTAATAATTTCATAGATAAGAAACTTGTTTCATTTACCTTGCATATATAAATTTGTAGAAATAGAATTATGAAGTTTTAAAGCACTTTTCCTGTCTGATGATAATTTCTTTTTCTTCCACTTGCAGGCTACATACTTGATAATTCAGAAGATGATACCAAGTCTTTATTTCTAATAATAAAGGTATAACTTGTAATACTAAAGACAGTATCACTTGTTTTGCAAAAGAATCTCTTGTTTTGTAAAATAACCACACTTGGTCATCTTTTTCTTTCTGCAGATCATCAGTGATGTTTTACAGTTCCAGGGCTCTCATAAGCATGAGTTTGATTCACGATGGAAAAGCTTCAACCTGGTGAAAAAATCGATGGAGAACAGGGTCAGTGATTTCTCTCTATACAGCTTAGATGAAGGGTGGGAATAGTTCCTCATGTTCAGAAAGACTTTCTTCATTTTTAATTACTGTCCTAATTGGTTTCGATAACTCTGAAATCAAATTCCTTGATAAGAATGTTGCTTTTATACCTTTAATTGGAAATCTTATGAGTAAATAGCTTAGGGTTTCCGAATTGTAGAGCCCTGTTTGCATATATACTTGGTCCATGGTCTGAGGTTTGGCATGATGCTTCATCTTTGTCCTTGTTAACTGAGACACACTACTGTGTCCAGAGCTTCCTGTTGCTCACAGAGCAATAGGCAAATACAAAACTTCACCAGGGTGAAAAAAATCAGGGTTGTCTGCCAAGAGTTTCTGCATGAAATTTGCCTGTTCCTAGAAGAAGAGTGCCAGGGGGGTTCAGTCAGTACAGACTGCTAATGTCTGACATCTAAACCAGATTGTGTTTGCTTCCAGCTTCAAGGAAAGAAGCAGCATATCAGAGCTTTGCTGATAGACAGAGTTATGTTGCAGCATGAGGTAATACTTTCACTTAAATCTTCCCTAACTGCTTGAAAAGCTGATTTATGTTGCTGTTCAGCAGAAGATACAATAATCCTGCACTAATGTTTCTCTTACCAGTGAAACATGTAAAATCAAATCTGTCCATTATTTGTGTTTTCTATGCAATTTAGCTGCGGACACTGACGATGGAAGGCTGTGAATACAAAACTTCCCACCAGGAGATGATCAGAGATCTCTTGTGTTTGTCCACAAGTTCGTACGGTCAGGTAAGGAACAAACCTTTTAGAATGAAATAAATTGTTGATCTCTTCAAGTTACATTTTCAGGATCTTTGCTTTTCAATGTGTTTTCATGGCAGCAGGAAATCTTTACTTATTTAATTCTCATTAGTTGCATAGTTCTTGCTTTAAGCCCCTTTGTCAGATAAAGATCTTAACTGGGTGAAGAGGCTGTGAACTTAGGTTGGGATGATAGTTGGATTCTGAACTCTTTGCCTGGTGAGAGCCGTGTGTGTATATATATAAATTCAGATCCACCCACAATGTCTACGGGCTCTTTAGAGTTCTGCTATCTGCATCTGTTCTTGTAGCTGTTGGCTTTTTCAGTCACCTTACAAACACATCAATTGGTCTTGGCAGCATAAAGGATTTCCTTGAACTGTGTAGCTGTTTTCAAGTAAATGCTACAAACAAAAAGTAGATTTCTATAAACCACTGTGAGGGTGAGGGGCAGCACAGCATGATCTTTACAACCTTCTACAGTTTTGTTTCTGTGCACAAACACATCACAAACTCAATGCATAAGTAACTGTATAAGGATGTTGGTTTCGTATCTTATATTTTTGGTTCAGAAGACTTTCAGTAACATCCCTCTTCCCTCAGGTCAGAAGTAAAGCTCAGCAAGCATTCTTCACAGCTCTGGGAACATACAATTTCTGTTGCAGAGATATCATCCCCTTGGTTTTGGAGTTCCTGCGTCCCGACCGGCAGGATGTCACTCAGAAGCAATTCAAAGTACTCACTTTGTTTCAAGTCTGTCTCTTGAAAGTGCTTTTATAGGAGAACTTTTAATGGCGAAAGTGGGGTTTGCTTGTTTATCAGCATGACTGATATTTTCATGCCATGTAGCTTATGTATGACTAGTATAAGGAATTACCATAGAATCCCAGGCTGATTTGGGTTGGAATGGGCCTTAGAGTTCATCCAGTTCCAGCCCTCTGCCGCAGACAGGGACACAGTCACTAGACCAGTTTGCTCCAAGCCCCATCCAACCTGGCCTTCAACACTTAATTACCTGTATTAGATCAGTTGTCAAGAGAAACTGTGTTTATAGATGTTCCTCATTTCGTTGTGTGTTCAGATATCACAGAAATGTGTATTAGCATCTCTCTTTAAATTACAAAATGGAAATTGAGAAGCAGTAGTCCAAGGGAGTAAAACTCCCTAAGCAGTTCTGTCAGCTGTAGCAGTGTAAGGGAATTGTTTGAACTGGACAAAAAGTTATCACCCAAAAAAGTTATACTAAATCAGGTGGGTTTTGTGATGATGTGGTGGGTGATTGCTGATGGTGTCAGGCCTGGAAAGGGGGCTGATGCAGTGATGGACCCCCCCTCACTCCTCCTTTCATAGAGGCAAGCTAGACTCTTGTCATATGATCAGAACAGCAGCTGTGGCTTATTATCCTACTCCAACTGCCTGACAGACAGTACCATGAAGATAGAAATGTTACTCATTTCATTTTTTCTGCCATCCTTGTACCTTCCTTTCTCCATCCCCATCTCCTCCCAAAAAAGCAACCTAGCTGTCATGGTTTAAACCCAGCCGTAAATCAGCCACACTGTTCATTAGCTCCCCAACCTCTTCCTCCCCCTGCTTCCAAAGGGGTGGGGAAGAGAATGTAACTCCCAAGGGTTGAGATGAGAACAGTCCAGTAACTAAGGTATAACACAAACCATTGCTGTTACCACCAGTAATAATAATGATAAGGGAAGTAACAAGGGCAGAGAATACAACTGCTCACCACCTGCCGACCATTACCCAGCACAACCAAGCAGTGATCTAACCCTTCCGGGTAACTGCCCCCAGTTTATATAGTGGGCATGACGTGCTGTGGTATGGAATACCTCTTTGGTCAGTTTGGGTCAGGTGTCCTGTCTCTCCTTCCTCCCGGCTTCCCCTCCTTCCTGGCAGAGCATGAGGCTCAGAAAGTCCTTGGTCAGAGTAAACATTACTGAGCAGCAACTGAAACCATCGGTGTTATCAGTGCTGTTCCCAGGCTGAAAGTCAAAAACACAGCACTGCACTAGCTACTAAGGAGAAAAATGACTGCTACTGCTGAACCCAGAACACCAGCCTAGTTACTTATTCCCAGTTGGTCCTGGTTTTACTACACTTCCAGCATTTGGAAGCATTTCCCATGGCAGGGGGGTTGTAACTGGATGATCTTAAGGTCCTTTGCAGCCCTAACTATTCCAGGATTCTATTCTACTTGCTACCATACCTGAATCTGGTGTTTCTGGTACTGCTGCCAGGCAGTCTCAACCTGTATGAATTACTGATGTGGTTACCTGGGCACTGTTCTTGTAAGACTGTGCTCTCCAAAACATCCCCAAGAGTTCCTTTCGATTGCCTGAGACATTTCTCACATAGCTTCCACATGTCTCTTGTCAGCTCCTCACACAATCCATCATGTTGACCAGTTTGCTGTGTCACATCCAGTAGTCATCCACATCTTGTTCAGTTGCCATCATTTCAGGTGTTTAACAGAATTATGATCTGCCTGCAGCCCAAACATGAATAGTTCACAGAAAGGCCAGGTCTGGTACTTGATGATCAAATTGAATTATCTCCTTTATAATGTAATTGAGAAATCAGGCAGCTATTCTGGGGATAACGAACTGACAGGCCTTCCAGTCTCATTAAAATGGTTTGCAAGAAGAGGATTCTGTGGGAAATCTTCAGTGTTCTGACCGTAGCCACGTAGCTGAATGTTTATGGTACATTTGAATGATCTGGTAACGTGAAGATTGATTTTTATTCTGTGTGGGTGCATGCTTTTTAGTGAGAGATCGCTTATACATGAGTAATGCTTCAACTTCCTAAATTGCATCTTCCATTTTACAGGGTGCCTTATATTGTCTTCTTGGAAACCACAGTGGAGTGTGTTTGGCAAACCTTCACGACTGGGACTGTATTGCACAGACATGGCCAGCAATTGTCTCTTCTGGGCTCAGCAAAGCCATGTCCTTGGAAAAACCATCCATAGTCAGACTCTTTGATGACCTAGCAGAAAAAATCCATAGGCAGTATGAAACAATTGGCTTAGATTTTGCAGTAAGTGACAGATTGCTTGGTGCTCGTGTCTTTTGATTCCATAAATGCTTAAGACTCGTGTACATTATTTGAGCGAGTGTTCTGATGTTGATTGCATTATGCTTTCTGTTACAGATGAGTGTAGATGCGTGGTTTTGAGATTGAAGCAATAGAGCTGCCTGTAATACTATTGGAATTTGTAACTTCTTGTTATCCTCTAAGGAAGCCTGGTGCAGAAAGGAAGCTTAAGCTGCCTTTCAGTGCTAGCTAGTATGGGTTATACTGATAGGGTGTGAATATGTGTGTTTGTAGGACAGCGTCATCACATGAACAGTCGGGTTTTGTAGTGTTGTCCCACTGTGCTAACACCCAGCACTCATTACACAACTGCCTCTTGCCTCTTCAGTGGGATAAATGACACAGTATTTGCTTTAAAGAATGAGTGCCAGTTAATAAAAACCTTTTATGAGAAAATTTTTATGCTTAATGAAATACTGAAGTTTATTTCAAAGCAGAATAAAACGTGAACTTGAAGAAATAATTCTGCTGTGTGAGCACAACGCTGTGTTCTCTGCTTCTTCATGGACTTGTCTATGTGGACAGGACATTCTCTTACTTCAAAATAGAAACAAACAATAAAAACTTGCAGGCTGCTGCTCAGTCCCAAATCTTTGTATCCTCTCTCTTCAGGTTCCAGAGAAATGCATTGAGATAGCCGTTATGCTGCAAAAATCAGAATACCCAAGTTCAGACTTCACAGGTCTGTGTTCAGAAGAAATTCAGCTTGGAATTCAGCGACAGAAGGAGAAGAACGCTGAGGCTGTGCGGTAAGTTAAACTTCCCTTAACACCGGCTTCTACCACCTCATGTTTACTGTACATTAAATGTAATAATCCGGAATAGCTAAACTAAAGCTTAAGCTTGACAGATTCAGAATGCCCAAGGATTGTGGTGGTGTATCTTCTCTCTTGAATTGGCAGCCTCTCTCCTCTACACTTACATTCCCTTCCTTCCTCCTCCTCTTCCCTGGCGTCCCAGCTGGTGCTGGGGTTACTGCATTGCCTTCACCCACCTTTGGTTGAGGAGCCTCTGTTCTATTTTTAAGGGGTTCTCTCAGTGTCTTCTGGTTGATGATTCCCTCTTTTTCCCATAGAAACTATGAAAACTTGATCAACATGCTGCTGGACTGTGTGGAACAGAGAAATCTGTAAGTCTCCCTTTCTGTGCATTGAGACTTTTAGGGATGTTGGGTTAGAGGTGGCAACACGACTAAATATTGCTTCCACCCAGAAGTGCGGTTGGCTTGGCCAGAACTGAGGAATACTTTTCACAATCAAGGTAGTTGCCCAAAAGCAGTGTGTCAGTAGTAGTCTTGCATCAAATGGATTGTGGCTCGTGTCTTGGAGAGCCTTTGCAAAGGAATCTGCAGAAATGGAATATCTGGAGGTCCTCATGCATTTGAATATGGATTCTGCTTGCCCAGACAGGAACATAATGGCCAATATAGGGGAATCTTGATTACTGTCTCCTAGGTAAAGGAGTGACATGATATTAGTGTTTAAAAACTTTTAAACACTCCCTACAGGTCTGTATTTTACATTGAAATGCCAGGATCAGAAAGGCACCATTAGCTGAATGCCCTTGTGTGTTCCCAGCACACTGGGGGTTTCCCTATATGACAGTTGAGCTCATTGACTGTAGCAGCGGCACAGAACATTACCTATATTAGTCCAAACATAAGTCCTAATCCATACAGTCATTTCTATTCAAAAGCAGCACATGCAGCTATGTTTTTTAGTGTCTGTTCTGAATAGTCTTTATTTCTGTTTTCAGTCCCTGGAAGTTTGAGCACATCAGCATTGGGTTCCTGTCTCTGCTCCTGAGGGATGACAGAGTACTGCCTGTCCGTGCCATAAAATTCTTTGTGCAGTGTCTCAACCATGATGCAATAGTGGTTCGGAAGGTAAAACTGGAATTACAGCTTTTGCAGAGTTCCTTTTGCAGATGTTTGTTTTATGACTCAAAGGGAGCCAAATGTATGTTTATATTTGCACCTTTCATTCTGCTTCTTGGTTCCATGAGGCTGAAGCTAATGGTCACCTCCTTTTGGTCCTGCATGTGAATAGTAGGGAGGTTTTTCTGGGCTGTAAAGGCCACACTTAAGTCGGGGTCTGTATCCCTTGTAATGACAGAAATCACTTCTTCATGGAAAGCATCGGGCACTGGGGTGATGGTCACTGTGATGTTCACTGGCTTTTTAGCTGGCTTAAAGTGTGTCTGTGATGAAGTGATGAGACACCTCCTTCTGGAGGTATATATATGGAATGGATGCATTAATGCCCATTTCTTTCTTTTAGGTGGCCATCTCAGCTGTGGCTGGTATTCTTAAGCAGCTTAAGAGAACACACAAGAAAGTGCCCATCTGCCCTTATGAAATAAGTAGGTTTTGTTTAATTTAAGAAATGTCTTGTCTTAATTTATCCTATTTTTTTATTAATGCATGTTTTTCTGATTAAGTTAAACTAAGCTTTATGGTAAATAACTGCTGAGAGCTCATTCCCCAGAGGGTAATTCTCATGTGGTTCAAATCCCACATGAACTAGAGTTGCCTTAATATTTCTGGGTAACAGGAATAGAATCATAGAATCATAGAATAGTCAGGGTTGGAAAGGACCATAAGATCATCCAGTTCCAACCCCCCTGCCATGGGCGGAGACACCTCCCACTAAACCATGCTACCCAAGGCTCTGTCCAACGCAGCCTTGAACACCGCCAAGGATGGAGCGTTCACAAATTCCTTGGGCAACCCATTCCAGGGCATCATCACCCTTACAGGAAGGAACTTCTTCCTTATATCTAACCTGAACTTTCCCTGTTTAAGTTTGAACCCATTTCCCCTTGTCCTAAGCTCCTCTTCAGACAGCTCCAGTGGAAATAAATCATTAGTGGAAGAGATCAAAGGGGAGAAAAGAAACTTGTCCTTTCAAATTCTCCTTGTTTCTTGCATCCACCACAGACCACAAGGTCAATAGTCATTTGTTTTCCTGCACAAATCCCTGTTTGGGAAGAGGTGGTCAGGGAGATTACAAACTGCAGACAACAGTTCTCCCTCCTGACCACACTAATCAATATCTCATTAATTTGCCAAACATGGTTATCATAAGCTTTTTATTTCTCTCTGGTTGTTAATGTCCTATAATATAATCAGACTTCTTTTTTACAGCAGTGTTAACACTTGCAAGTGTCTATTAAGCTATTTGCTTACTTGAATTAAGTTAAAAATTCAAATATATGCTTATTCTCCTTTCAGAAACCTTTGTGAGAATAATTTATGTATCTCCTTTTAACTCTTTTTTTAAACCATTTCAAATGGCACATTTGTAGAAATTACTGAAGAAATCTATTGCAGTTAGGGTTACTTTTAACATGCTAGGACAAATCTTTGTACAGATTTGATTGGAGGGGAGTGAGATGTTAAAGCTCTTTAGAATCTTGTATTAAAGTGTTAATGGAGAAGTTTGACAGAGTGTAATCCCTTTTTAACCAGGTGGAAGCCCAAAGCCTTCCAGCATTCAGGCTGGTGACAGACTGGATAACCAGTGGCTGCACTATGACAGCCAAAGCTTACCAAAGACGAAGGAAGCTTGGGAATCATGCTGCTTTGTAGAGAAGACCCACTGGGGATATTACACATGGCCTCAGTGAGTATCATTAAGCATAAAGATAGAATTGGGAGAGTCAGCAGGAAAAACCCTGTGGGAAATTAAATCGTGTTTGTTGGGTTTAATTGTTTTAACTGAAACAAAACCCCAACCATTTACTTTGTCTTTTGTGTTCCTTGCTCCTGTTAGCACATGTGGGTGGGGTTTGTGAGGGGTTTTATTGCTTGTTAGGTTGGGGTTTGTTGGTTATTAATGTTATTACTAAGTTTTTACCTGTTTCTCTGTGGGGTTTTGGCTACCATGGGCACATATTTCATACTGCTGTTTAACTGCTGGGTTTAAAATGAAATAGGCATATTTGAAAACTACATAGTTGTGAAATACGCGGAGTATTTTATCACTAATAATTCTGGATGCTTGCAATAGCAAAGCCTTTATAACAGCAGGACTTAATTCTTCTAAGTTTTGCTCTTTGGGAGTTGATAAATCCTATTTAATGTAGACAATATAGAAAATAATCATAAGCTTTATTTTACTTTGAAACACTTAACTGTATTTTATGTTTACTGTTCAGAACTATGTCAGTTTATGCTCCAGTTGAGCATCAACCAAAGCTTGGGCGAAGGAGGGATGAGCTGACAGAGGTAAGGGTTTGGTGGGCTTCAGGTTCTGGGGCTTTCTAATACTACTTCTCCTCTTTTAAATGTTGTCCACAGATTGTTGTGGAGATAAATTCCCTTCTCTCTTTTAACTGAAGTATTGCTTGCCATTTAGAGAGTGCTTACACAAAACATGTGGGAACAGATTTGTTTTGCTTGCAAAGCAGGATGGAGGTGGATCTCTGTGGTTTTATGGCTGTGTGGGTATGATCATGGTTTCAACAAGCACACAAGATGCTTTAGTCATGTTTTTCTACTTCATTTTCACACTCTACTGTGTTAGCATGCAAGAAGAAATTATTACTTTGATGTATTGCAGTTTCTTGGTCAGTGATCATGGGATAATTGTATTAATGGGCACTTTTTGTTCTCTTTCCAATCTTTATCACAGTTTAGAGCAAGGTAGCTAATGACAGTGGGAGTAATGATTTTGTAGGGGTTTTACTGGTAAAAGACAACCCAAAGTCATTAATAAAAATTCAGAGTCTTGCAAAACATTGCCAAGTATTCCCCATAAAGTGAGGGAGGGAAACAGACAACCAGGGCATGACTTTTGCCAAAACCAGAATTCAAGTGAAAAAGGGGACTTGGAAAGATTGGGATAACACTGTGAGAATCAAGCACCTTACAGCTAATTCTTACTTTTGTTTCCTGTTACAGGCAGAACAGATTATCTATGATCACTTTTCTGATCCCAAGTTTGTGGAGCAGTTAATAAAGTTCTTGTCTTTAGAAGACAGAAAAGGAAAGGACAAATTCAATCCTCGCAGGTTTTGCCTCTTCAAGGTAACTGGAGTTCAAGAACTGAATTGCTTCCACTTTGTAGCTGATTATCAAAGCACGAAAGAGCTGTATGCTACTTGGCTTATACCCCGCTGTTGCAAAGTATGGATTTTTTAAAGGTGTGCTGCTCTAAATAATCCTGTTAATCCTCTCTTCTGATTAACTACTTAAGGAAGCATACTCTGAGTAATAGTCAGAGGACACTTGTCTATAATTCCCTTACAAAAGCCAACTAATGTCATTTTTTGCATATTCAAATCTCAAGTTCTTCACAACCTTATGTTCTTCCTATGAAGACAGTAGTTTAGATGGACAATTGCTGAAGCCACATTCATATATGTTTTTACAGGGCCTCTTCAGGAACTTTGATGATGCCTTCTTGCCAGTTCTTCAGCCCCATTTAGAAGAGCTTGTGGCAGACTCCCATGAAAGCACCCAGAGATGTGTGGCTGAAATTATCGCTGGCTTAATCAGAGGTTCTAAACACTGGACTTTTGAGAAGGTGCTGAAGTAGTCTTCTTTTGAGTGATTCATAAATTTGGGGACTAAGTTTGAATTATTAAACAGATGTATAAAATTTTGGGGGCTTTCAACGTGTCATGCCCAAAAAAGGACTGGAAAATGTTACAACACTTAGTGCTTCATTGCCAGACTTTGAGCACAGTTCATAGTGTGGTTTGGTGCCTGTATAATACCAGGTGTTAGTAGAATGCTTCAGGATTAAAACTAGGAACAGTTTGCTGGTAAGGAGCTAGTAAAGCCGATATGGTTTGTAATTTCCAGTTGGGATAAGTACTTATGTCCACCTTGGTCTATTACATCTTTATTTAGTCTAGACTTAGCTGTGTAGATCATCTTTAAATGAATTTCTGTGCTGAAAAATAATCCTGGGAGAATCAATTCCTTAATAAAAAAGACATTTTTAAACCTAGGGGAGAGGGGGAAGTCCTTGGTGTACAAGACTGCTATAGACAAATCGCATCCTTTGCCTTCTTGCTGAGCAGGTGGAAAAACTCTGGAAGCTCCTCTGTCCATTGCTTCGAACAGCTTTGTCCAACATCACAGTGGAAACATACAACGACTGGGGCACATGCATAGCAACCTCCTGTGTAAGTACCCCAGTCTTAGTCTTAGCTACAGCCAGATGGTCGAGTTTTACAGATAATATGTAGGAAGAGCTTTATGAACAGGGTGTATTTTATCAGCTAAAACTGAGAACTGCAAATACAGTATAAAAATAACACTCATCTAAACATCTCATGGCTTTTTGTCTGCCCTTTGCAGACAAATACAACATTTTAGAAGGGAAGTAAAGCCTTAGTTGTCTTTTTGAGTATTTTTAAGAGCTGCTCAGGGTTAGTGGGTGATGTTGATGTGTCTGCTTGCTTTTTTGTGGGAGTTTCTGCACTGCAGTTACACTTTTATTCTTGCTTTACAAGTGGGCAGCAGAGCATTATGCTGTGAAAACTGCCTCAAGTTATCTTGTAACATACAGTGAGATTTCTAGACTGTGGTGGGCTGGGAGTTGTGGTGTCTGGGAAGCAGGGTAAGTGATGGGCCACAGATGTCTTGGATCAGGAATTCCTTGTGAAATCCCTCAGTAAAATTCAGCACAGTTTGTCAGCCAGATCCCTGGCAATTAATTGCCAAAATTCAGACATGATTATTGATATATGTCAAAAATGAAGCTAAAATCCCTTCTATTATATCATTGTATTTACCAAATCCTTAAAGCTGGTTAGTTTTTCATGGAGTTTTCCTCCTATTGAGGTTCATTGTGGCAAGATCTTTGACTTCATACTTCCTTAACAGAATAAACCCAAGGGATGCGAAGAAAATCTGTCAAAACTTTCCTTACACATTATTTACACTAAACCAATTCCCAGTTTCCTTACACCTCTGATACGTTTATTTTCAGGAGAGCAGAGATCCTAGGAAGCTGCACTGGTTATTTGAGTTGCTGTTGGAATCTCCCCTGAGTGGTGAAGGAGGCTCCTTTGTAGATGCCTGGTAAAATTGCTTTTAACTGTTTGATAGTGGCTGAATAAAGAAGGAAATAAAGCATGGATAAAATGCATTGGGAGCACACTGTGCTTGCTGGCTGTGGAGCGGGAGCAAAGGTGCTGCTTTCCAGTTAGCTTCCCCACACCATGGCACTTTCTTCATTATTACTATTTTGTTAAGTGTAATTCAATCTAGCTAGCAGAATGTGAAGGTTTGGAACTGGCCTAGCAGCACCACTGTTGTTTCCTTCTGTATTTTCCCCCAGTCTTTGCATGCAGCTCATGCAAAGACACTTTAATGCATTGCCACACACAAAACATTCCAGCACAAGGCTTGGAGTGGGTTGGGGAAGGGAGAAAGGATTTTGTGTGACTAAAGCTAAGCTGTTCTCATTCCCAGCCGGCTTTATGTACTGCAAGGGGGCCTCGCACAGCAGGAATGGAGAGTGCCAGAGCTGCTGCACAGATTGCTGAAGTACTTGGAGCCCAAACTCACCCAGGTTTACAAGAATGTCCGGGAGAGAATAGGAAGGTCAGTGTCCTCTTCTGCAGCTCTCGGGTTTTAACTCTGTTTTATTTGGGTAATTCAGTATCTAAATAATGACACTGAAATGCACTAATACTGGTCTTGGAAATCAGATCAGTTATTGTTAACAGGCTTGCTTCAGAAACTTTAGGTGACATCTCTGGTTTTGTCTTTTACTATATGTCACTGGAATGTGTGCCCATGACAGGAGGTTGGAACGAGATGATCTTTAACTCCCCTCCAACCCAAAACGTTCTAAGATTCTATGGCCTGCTGCCTTTATACATGATGTTGTTAAAGCTCTTAATAAAAACTCCAACAAGCAACTAACCATTTCCCCCTCAAGCCCACCAAATAAACTTAGAAAGCACCACCACAACCCAAATGTACTGTGTCTAATCCCTAATAAACCATAAATATACAGTGAATCCTTTAGAGAGCACTTTAGTGACCTAAAAGCTAGGTGCGGATCTGTTGGCAGATAGGGGTTGTAGCTTGATGATTGTCTAAACGCTGCTTGATTCAAATATCTGTAGATTCAAATATCTAAGTAGATGTCAAATCTATTAAATGTTATTTAAAACATTTGGTTTTAAATAACTTTGAAATGAAGATAATGTTTTCTATAAGTATTAAACTTCAAATTCAACAATTGATCTCAGCTCACTTTTAGCCATGTTTTCTAAACACCATTCACATTAACTTTGTGATCCTGATTTCTTTCTTTGCCTGTTCAGTGTTTTGACCTACATATTCATGATAGATGTTTCCTTGCCAAATACTGCTGCAACTAAATCTCCTCGTGTCCATGAGTTTACTACCCGGATACTTGAAAATCTTAAACCCCTCATGGAAGCAGATGAAGAAATTCAGAATCACGTTATGGAAGAGAATGGAATTGGTGAACAAGATGAGCGAACTCAGGGCATTAAACTCTTGAAAACCAGTGAGTTGCTTATTGAGGTGAAGAAATGGGGGTATTATAAGACATGACTGAGGTCTGCAAATCATAGAGGGTGGAGTACACGATTTCTCCTTTCAGAGCTGTGCTGCAATGAGGTATCTGTAGTTGTGGGCTTATAAAGTCACCTTTAGAGGATCAAACTTAACTCCTGGTATAGACCCACTTTAAAGGGTGAAAATCTCACAAGCAGGTGTTGCAATAAATCTGCTCTATAACTTGTTTGGGAATTATTAGTATTTTTGTCTTCTTAATCAGTGATCATTTGTCTTTATACAAACAGTTCTGAAGTGGCTGATGGCAAGTGCAGGACGGTCCTTCTCTACAGCTGTCACAGAGCAGCTTCAGCTCTTACCTTTGTTTTTCAAGGTAAGCACTTTAATTGCTCCTTTATTAGTTATGCTTGGTTAAAAAGGGATTCTGTACATATAAGAAAGTTATAAGGGACTTTATAAATAAGAAGACCTAAAATGGTAACAAAATCCATCCATTCCAAAGAGGTCCAATGTTTTTTATGCTTCTATGTGTTTACAGCTGTTTATTCAGCCTGTTAAATGGTTTCCTGTCAATGATCTGTAGATGAATGCCCTGCACATGTGTAACCTGGGGAGCAAGTGTTTAATTCATGTGTATGTTGTTTCTATTCTGATACTTGTCTCTTAGTTGTTTGTTTTGTTTCATGATTATACAGTGGAACTTCTCTTGCTTTTCCTGGCACCTCTCATCCTTGTATCCTTTTATAAAGCTGAGTCATTCAGTGCTATATATCCGAAATAATCAGTATTTGCATGCTCCAGATCTTATCTCTGTCTAACACCAATTGTCCAAAAACAATGTGTGCAACCACAAAATAAAGGTTTACTTATGTAAAGTGAACTTGAAATGCAGATAAAGGTTCCTCTTGGTTTTGGACCTACATCTAAAATATGGAATAAAATTGGATTTGATACCAGAAGAGTTGCAATGGGGAGCCAAAGTCATAACAGCACCCATTTAATCCTCCTTAAGAGCTTCAGACTAATCACACTGTTTAGATCAGTAATATGTGGTGCAAGGAACAAGGATTTCTTGATTCTATTCATTTTCCACAGCTTATTGCTGAGAATAGTTTTATCGTTATATTGATTGTTTTTCCTAGTTAACCTTTCAGCACTGTATTGATTGTGTTTTTCCTAGACAACAGCCCTTTCATGACATGGAACTTGCTTTCAGGATTTGCTGTTAGCAGTGCTTATTTACTAACACTGACCTTTTGTTTTCTCCCATCTCTCATCTTGGCCTATAGATTGCACCAGTAGAAAACGACAATAGCTATGATGAGCTCAAAAGAGATGCTAAGATGTGTTTGTCGTTAATGTCTCAGGGTTTGCTGTATCCTCAGCAAGTGCCTTTGGTACTTCAGGTGCTAAAACAAGTGAGTATTGTCTAGAGAGCTTAAAGCTTCTTGTTATCTGGTGCACGCTCTTCTCTTTTAATATTGTAGAATCCCAGAATCCCAGCCTGGTTTGTGTTGGAAGTGACCTTAAAGCTCATACAGTTCCAACACCCTGCCACAGGCAGGGACACCTTCCACTAGAGCAGCTTGCTTCAAGCCCTGTTCAACCCGGCCTTGAGCACTGCCAGGGATGGGGCAGCCACAGCTTCTCTGGGCACCCTGTGCCAGCGCCTCAGCACCCTCCCAGGGAAGAGCTTCTGCCTAAGAGCTCATCTCAGCTTCCCCTGTTTAAGTTTAAACCCATCACCCCTTGGCCTGTCACTTCAGTCCCTGATGACGAGTCCTTCTCCAGCATCCTTGTAGGCCCCCTTCAGCTATTCAAAATGCAGTTTCAAAATGAGTTGTTATATGGAGAGCCGCCCTTGAATCTGTGCCCTTTTATAGTTTACAGTATATTTATCAACTGCTGCTGCTTCCTGAAGAAGAACACAAATGAAAACTCCCTCTTGATTCGATTGGTTCATTCTTTGTCATGCAAGAAATGTCTTTTTTCCTTCAAGGCTGATCTACTGTAGTAAAACCGCCTATTGCAAAGTGTTGGTGTAAGCTGTGCACGCAGCCAGAACAGTAACTGGTGTTGCAATCCAGCTGCACCCATGCCTGAGGCTTCCAATAATTTGGACTTCCATCAGCACATGGAGATCAAAGTAAAGGAACTTGAAGAAAATTGGCTTTCCAAAACCATTGTATAGGGTGTATGTCCTCGAGCAGCACAGGATGTCTGGTTTAATTTATGTGTGCCTTATGACTGATGATGGGAATGAATCAAAGGGAAAAACTTGCTTACTTTGTCTGTTATAGAATTAGGTGTCTGTTAAATAATGGTGTGCTTTGGAAGTGAAGCCTGTATAAGTTATTGTCTAAGTAAATAGTTGCACTTTTGAAAATTAAAGAGTGTTTGAAACAAAAATAGCTGAATAAGGGAAGATGTTGGCAACTGTCCCCAAAAGCTTTTTCTTAAACGTTGCCAGCTTTACATTAGGTAGCTGATGCTTTAGCATTCTTGCTTTCTTATCTTCATTTATTTCTATTTGCAGACAGCAAGAAGCAATTCTTGGCATGCTAGATATACTGTGCTAACCTACCTCCAGACCATGGTGTTCTACAACCTCTTCATCTTTCTCAACAATGAAGAAGCAGTCAATGACATTAGATGGCTGGTTATAAAGCTCCTGGAGGATGAACAGCTTGAGGCAAGTGATACCTCTTCTGAAATGCTTTCTTTCACATCACTGGTTTCTCACCCTTGTCAGGTTTATGAAAAACACACTGGCTATAAATGAATACAGCAAGTATTCCTAGCTCAGCATTCCTCTTACTTTGAATATATAACTGGCTTTACAGGATTTACTCCTTTCATATTCCATTTTCCCTTTTAATATTGCAGGAAAACAGCTGCATAGAAAATACTTCATTAGTTTTGAAAGTTCCATTGTTCCTTTTCAACGGAATGGGACTTTGCTTTGCTTTGACTCATTCTTGGTTTAAGTACAGGTGAAATAAGGATGTTGTCATTTTACTTTAAGCATTAGCATGGATGTTGGTAGAAAATTCAACTTCCAGCAAAGTAAAATGCCCTCCTGTATGAATACTGTATAAAACCACTATTTATTACTCTGTAGGTCTGCTTCACATTTAATCATACCAGCTTATTACTGACAGAAATACTTGCAGCTCACTAAGGAAGTATTTCTTTAGTTATAAGTAGGTTTTCCTTAGTTTTGTGAAAGTAGCATGTGTAATGGGACAGAATTTGTCTAGCAGATGCTGGTGACGTTAGGTGATTCAAAAAGATGATAGTTTGCAAGCTTACTTGTCAGTCTGGCAGGGTTTTGTGCATCTCTTGAGCTTGTGATGCTTCAGTATGTACAAATGGAGGAAGGTAAAATCCAAAATCTCGGCTGTAATGCGCACATGCTGTTGGAGATCGGTGTGTGAACACACAGGGTGCTCTTAGAAGTAGTCAGGATCATAAGCTTGTTCTCAGGGGATGTTTGTCGGGATTCTGGAAGCTGGGGGGGAAATCAGAGAGGTATTCTGTATCACTCATTCACAGAACTGGAGGCTTGTATTAAATGATGTGAATTTAAGTGTGTTTGATCACATTCAAGCACAGTGAAGGATCTTTGGTGTTCACATCCACCCTGTTCCATTTCCTCTGCACCATCATTTTCAGTGGTTTTGGTACTGCTGGCAGATGTCAGTGAAATCCTCCTTTTGGGTGCTGAGTGCTTGTTTCTTTCTAGAAGGAAGAGAAGATTCTGAGGTAGGATACCCTTCTGCCGAAACAAAGATCCTGGTTTAGGTCTTCCTGAAGCTGCATGTAAAACACTAGTTACACCTGAGATGTGAAGCTTGCTGCTGTGAACAGTGAACTGGAAATAATTTTAATAGATAGATTAAAACTTGTGGCTTCAAGGTTTGACATTAGTCTGTAGAAGTGCATATAATACTTAAAGAATTTAAAGACTACTCACCGTTTCAGTCTTCATATGGTATCTTCTGTCTTTCGTGTTACTGTGCGTGGAATTCAACAGCTCCCAATACTAGATGACTTGTTTCCCACCCTCCCTGAACCTGTGCCTCAGCATCTCACATAATTCTAAACCACACCTTTTGTTCACTTCAGAACGATTCATCCACTCATTTTAAACGTACAGAATCATTCCTCTGCTCTACTAAGATATAAATCAGAAAAGCTGCTCTGTGTTTGTAACCACTCACGATCATGATGTTACCATGGAAGCTTTCACTTTGCTTTGAAGAGGAGTCTTGTTCTTTCTTGATAATAATTGGCAAGATGCAGTGTCTTGCAGATTAATTCCTATGTGTTTTTTAAGGCTGGATTTTTAAGATGAGAATCCTGTGCTGTATCTAGTATTTGGTGGTCTGTACCCTGTAGAACTGAGATTTTGGTGCTTGGATTGAAAGATTTGGAGTTGCGGTTGAAGTGACAGCCTAGTTTAATCTGAAGGCATCTTTCTCACTCTTCTCAGCCATGATTTGATCTAGGAAGCTCTCTGGGCAAGTGTTTCTTATCTTCATATCTTCATAAATCAGTGTATGGGGTGCGCAGCACTTGATAACCATGTTCCTTATTAGGCTGCACTACTACAGGAATCTTTTCTCTTCGTTGAAGCAGCTCTTGGAAATGCTGCAGTTAGGTTTGCCCTGTGCTATGGAGTGGGTTTGTTCCAATACTGCTACAGTTTTGTAGACCTTAGTCAGTCAGTCAGTTCTGACCAAAAAAACCCTAAAGCAAACCTCATATTTGATAGGAACAGTATTTGCCTGCTGCTGCTCTGCAGATGTTATAGTCTGTAAGTCATCGTGTGAGTATGATGATCTGTGAATTACTTGGTGTCAGGTCTGATGAGTGATCAGCTTCCTAATGTATGACTTTAAAGGCTTTGCTCCTTGATGCTCCTGCAGCAGTGTTCCTTTCAGTTAGATGATTAATTTAGAAAGGAAAGTGGTTTTAATACAGCGACTAGTGATGTAAATGAGCACGGTTCACTGGGGAGCTTGCTCACTTCCCAGCCAAACTCCTTTCTATTCCGGGGTCTTGCATTAGCACATCATGTTTCATTAAATAGCTTAGTTCTTCAGAGACTCACAAATTGCGGATAAACAGCACTGGCAGCATTTCACATTGTACTTCTTCATGCTGTTAACAGGGTAGCTCACGTTTGAATAATGTGCTGTAGAGATTTCACTGGCATGAAGTGAAGTCTCAAGAGCTCACTGTTAACTTCTGACATTTAATTACTGCAGCACTTGCAGCTCTACTTACTGCTTTGTGGAGGTTCAGAACATGATGTTCAAGGATATAATTTATTATAATCTGCTGTGCTGGATTCAGAGCATTGGTAGGTGGTTGTGCTCCAGACAGACAAATGTTCTCTTTACTGTTACCTGTAACAGAATGTACTTACCAGAAAGTCAGCTCTCAGTGTTTCAGCACAAGACACTTTGGGTTTTAGGTGTGTAAATGTTGGGAGGTTTTTGTCAGGCTGTAACTATCCAAAGTAGAAGTGAGCTTTGGAGGAATTCCAGTTTAAATATGGTCTTATAGTCATATAATTTCATGAGTTTAGGAGATTGGAGTGGATGAGATAAATTAGTAATACCGATGGGTTATACTTGCTTTTGAAAGCAAGTTGTCTCTACTTGTAATCCACTAACAGTGTGTTGTGGCTGCTTTAAAAGGAATGGGAAGATCTGTATTTTGAATGGGTTTTGGTCTTGTTCTTTGGGGGTTTCTATGTTACCACAGAGATTATTTTGGGTTCAAACTTAAATAGGGCAAATATAGATTGGAGATAAGGAAGAAATTCTTCCCTGTGAGGGTGCTGAGACGCTGGCACAGGGTGCCCAGAGAGGGAGCTGTGGCTGCCCCATCCCTGGCAGTGTTCAAGGCCAGGTTGGACACAGGGGCTTGGAGCAAGCTGCTCTATGGAAGGTGTCCCTGCCCATGGCAGGGGGTTGGAACTGGAATTCAGTTCCACTGGAATTTTTTCAGCCTGGAATTCCGTATTTATACAGGTAGTGAAAAGAACTGGTGCTCAGGACCTCAAAGTGAATAATGCCGGTGTATTAATAATGTGTCTGTAATGAGTTACAGAACTGAACTGCTGACCATAAAGCACTGAAGTTACTTGTCATTCTTTATTAGTCCAGCACCTGTTGTGTCTTCAAGAATTCCCATGCTATGGGTAGAACAGAATGAGCTTTGTCTCATGAACCTTCTACCTTCTCCTGGAAAAACTCCTCTGCTTTTGTCAATTCTAATGTCTCCACATACACTGGGGGGGAGCTTAAATGTTTTTACATAAATTACGCTTTTTTTTCTTGGTAAAACTAATGTTAATATAGAGACTATTACAAATTTTGTAAAGCAGGTCGATTATTTGGGGTGGTGCATCTTGTTCTCACTCAAAAGTCTGCTTTTTAAACTTCCTAAAGCTTAATCGTAATGATATGTATGTCTTGACAGTGGAGTTCAGTTACGTTATCTGCTTGAGTAGTAGGTCACTTAATGACAACTGATGTGAAGGTAGTTCTGTATTACTATATAACTATGCTTATCAGTTTGCAAAGAGCCATGTAGTAAGCTACTAGTAGCTTATGGTCTATGAAATAACAGGATATATTTTAAAGACCGAGGCAGAGTTTGGTTAATTTGGCCTGGCTGGATGTGCTTAAAGGACAGTGATAGCACAAATACCTGTTTCTTGCTGTGCTTGGGTGCTTAGTAATTGTGGTCCATGTTCTTTCTGCCTGTAGGTGAGGGAGATGGCTGCTACCACACTTAGTGGCCTGCTGCAGTGCAACTTCCTCACCATGGACGGGCCCATGCAGACCCACTTTGAACAGCTCTGCAAGATGAGGCTCCCCAAGAAGCGCAAGCGAGACCTGGGCTCTGTGGTGGATACAATTCCTTCTGGTGGTAAGGGAATGGCTTCCACTGGAACCATGCATGTGGGTAGAAGGTTTGGAGGAAGTGTTCTGTACTATACTTACGTGCTTATTGTGCAAGTGCTGCAGATGGAACAGGATTTGTCCTGTGGTTAAGCAGTATTTAGCAAACTAACATACACCCAGAGAAACATACTCCTGGTTTATCTTCCTGAGACTTCGTAAACCATAACGGCAAATCACTTGTCCTTAAATACTTTACTGTATATTGGTGTGTGTAATGCAGAGCCTAATCCTTGTGAAGTGCTTCAAGAATTGGTTTTACAGCATAAATGATGAATAATATTGCTACCAAAAAGCAATTAATGTTATGATGTATTCCTCTGTTAAACCAATTCATTACTTTCCCAGAATTAACACTAAAGAGATTTCTCTCTCTCCCCTGCGCACAGTTCACATAGTTAAGAATGCAGATGGTGAGGGATAGCTGTTTCCTCGGTAAATGCACTTGCTCAGCTGTCACATCATTTCAGTCCCTACCCACTTTACCTTCTGTTTGTTAGCAGTGGGGAGGGGTGCTGTTCTAAGAAAACTCAACAAGCACACATAACCTCACCTTAGTTAACCTTAGTTAGGAGCTTTGGCTCGTGACCAGACACTTAATGCATGTGAGTCACATTCATCTTATCCAGGAGGACTCAGTTTGCCTATTGTCAAATAGGTCCCATGTTTGAGAGCGCATTCCGAGTCAGAAACAGGGAGCAGTGGAGATGTAATTCATGAGCTATTTACTGAGAGAAGGATTCTGTGAAAGAAGGAAGCTCATTTGTAAAGTATACAGCAGTTGCAGATGATTTTTTTTTATATGTTCATCCGTTAGAAATGAAGATGTAATCAGAATGAATCTGTGATTCTGTGTAAGAAAGCAGAAGCAGGTTGGAGATCCATGCACTTGTGTGGATTTATTTGACTATATGGGCTGTAGAACTGTCTGGGTTTCTGTAGAAGCTAAAGATCCCTGCTGTGGCAGGGGGTTTGGTTTGGTTTTTAGTTTTTAATTCAGGGTCAGACCTCAGTATCAGTATGTTATTCTTATTAGATCACTTCTATTTAATATGTGGTCTCTCTTTAGTCATTCCCATCAGTTAAAATTAGCCTATTTTCCACTGATAATCAGATTTAAGTTTGTCTGTGCCATTGAGGAATGTCTTAGGTGAGATGGTTGCACCTTGCCTCGTGTAAGTAAATCCCCTGCAATTGCAGACCTGGTGAAGCGCCACGCTGGTGTGCTGGGACTTAGCGCCTGTATCCTGTCAAGCCCGTACGATGTTCCCACCTGGATGCCACAGCTCCTGATGGATCTCAGTGCCCACCTGAATGATCCTCAGCCAATTGAGGTAAAAATTACTGATATTATTATTTCTGTTCAATAAAAGACATAGAATATACTTTGACTCATTGGTAGTTCCCCTTTCCTAGAAAAAAAACAGGAACCTATTGAGGAACTTTATTCCTGCTGCTTTTTATTGAATGGTTAGAAATATATTTTAAGTCACAGACTGTTTCTCAATGTTCTTTCGTGGTTCAAATTCAAAGCATAAACTGGAAACTGCAGTAACTCTATCATGAGGAAAGAGTCTTTTTCTGTTAATTAAAAATGTCACTTTTGTGCACGTCATTCTAGAAAATATCAACCTGGGCCAAGGGTTCTCTCTGAAATTTTTCAAACGAGGTTTTATGAGCAGCTCTGGAAACAAGTTTTTAATGAAATAGTGACCGTCAACTCTAGTTTTTTGTCCTGCCTATTCAGTTTTGTCAACCTTCGCTGTTTTAACCAGAATAATGAGCTTATGGCTGAAGAATTCCTTGGATTTAACAGACTTTGCTCTGGTGTGCTTTCCTCAATCAAGGAACCGAACTGGTGGCACTTTTCTGTTGTTAATTTAATAATAATCTTACCAGCAGAGATAATTTTCCCCTGATGTTTCTTCCTTGCACCTTATGTGATTCATCAACTCTCTCTTATGTTTTGAGACCCAAACCATTGGTTTGAAATACATAAGGAAAAGGAAGAGAGGAAAAGCATTTCACTTGTACTTTATAATTGGACTTTAATAGTTTTTTCAAACCCAAGAATTGTAGCTCAAAGAATCCCCTTTATGTGAATGTTGGAGTTGTGACACTGGTCAGCAGACTAACCAGACCTGTAAAACCCGAAATCCTGGGGAACTGGATTGAATTCCCCAGCACCCGTTGTTAGCGTAGCCACTGCTCAGACACTTTGCTTTACTCGGTGGTTATTTTTGTTGTAATCAGTGTTGTTTTACCATGGAGCTTAAACCCATCACTGATGCAGCTCGATGGTGATTGTCTACTCTGCAGATGACTGTGAAGAAAACACTGTCCAATTTCCGGAGGACCCATCACGACAACTGGCAGGAGCATAAACAGCAGTTCACAGATGACCAGCTACTGGTGCTCACTGACCTCCTGGTGTCACCGTGCTACTATGCATAGATAGGTAAGATGGCTGGTTTTGACAGAAACATCTTTCACCCCAGGGAAATGCTGGAACCAGATGCCAGTCCCTTGTGCCTCTGATGGTCTGTTTGTGACCAGATTTATTTGGGTTAAATATCACACATCTTTCTGTGTCCCTGTACTACACTAGTGTTTTATTAAGACATTTTCTTGACTATCAATGTTCCTTTTCTCCCTTTTCTGCCAGTTGGCTGCCTTTTAAATGCCTGGCAGTTGCACTAAAGGCAAGGTGCTTGCTGCTTTTGATGCCTGTGAGGACTTTAGCCAGCCACCCAGTCCAGTATATCATCTACATCGCATGTGGGGAATGACTGCTACCACACTGTTTCCTCTTCTACATTGTGGCTTTGCTGCCAGGTCTCTTCACACAGGCACGTCCCCAGAGAGTGAATCCATTCCTGGAGTTTCACTTTGTTACTCTCCAAGATCCTGATCTCTCTTGTGTTGTGATGTTTTGTGACAGTATTCCAAGAGAAGTTCTGATTTATGTTTTCCTTTTGTTCTGTGGCAATAGCACGAGGCAGTGATCTTGTTGTGAATCCTTGTTTTGAATTCTTCCTTCTTTCTTTTCAGGTTTCTCCTGGGAAAATGAGGACGTAGGAACCTTTCTGTGAAATAAAAGCAACTCAGAAAATGATCATGTAGAAAACTTTGTGTTGGAAATCCTGATGCCTGATCAAAACCACTTTTAGATGCAAACATAAAGACCTGGTCCTATTCAAAAAGAATCTCACCTCCCCGGGGAGCAGCTGTGGGAGCCCCACAGCCTCCTTGTACCTGCACTTGCAGAGCCCAGTTGTGAGTTTATCACCAGACCCTTCTCGTTGGCCTCCGTTGCACATCAGTCTTGTTTCTGCTCCCTTGCACACAGTGACTTACACTGCATATTTCTTACCCTCTTTCTCTGATCCTCCTCTCAGCTCTTTCCATCATCAAAGATATGCAGACCCAGCGAGTGCTGCAAACCAGTGTTCTCAGTGGAGCTCTCCAGTTCTCTTGATGCAACTTCTTACCCAGTCAGTGTATAGAGTACCAGGAACCTCTCCTCCTCAGAGTTTATTTTTCACTACTTGGATTGAGTGCCCATCGGGTGACAGGCTCTGTACCATCCAGTCCACCTCAGGGCAGTATTGCCTTTTTGTACCTTGTCAAATGTACATAACTGATCTCCTGTGCAGTGTAGATGATGGCAGGACAAACATGGGGAATGAAAGCTCTTGCTGCATGGCCAGGTCTTCATAGGTAGCTTGACCACGTGTGGAATAAACATCTACGGTTATCTGCTTACTTTTAAGGGTGAGAGGACTCTGGGTGTTTCCACATCGTTAGAGCCCACAGATGTGGAATTATGGACTATCAGGTGATGGTTGATTCACAGAGTGAAGCGTGTGCACGGTGTGGGTGGCTGATGACTCCTCACAGGGAGGTCACTGAGCAAGCGTGTCTTGCTTGGAGATGGTGGGAGCTCTGTATTTTCTTGCCTGCAGCTTTGTTCAGAGACTGGTATCTATTGGCTATTTAACACCATGTTTAATATGTGTTACATAGTTGTAAAAGACTGTATAAAGTGTAGAGGCATTGCATTGACAAAACATTGTACAGTTTGCAACCTTTTACATAACACCATTGTGAGATTACTTTGTAAAGATTCATACTTTGATGTTAATACAGTGGTAGCTCTGGCTTTTGTATCGAATCAAATGCCATTATTATTAGTTTTTTAAATTATTTTCTTTAACAGAATCTCTCTTTGTGTCTGAAAAGCAGGAGGGTTTGCTTTGGGTTTCCTGTGTCTCATTCTTACTCTGTCTCGTTCAGATCTTAACACAGCACTTGTGGCCATCTCTGAATGCTGGCATCACACATTCTAGTGTGATAGGCTCCTAGAACATGAGGTACACTGAAATAGTTCATAACCTGGTGTGTGATTCAACTTCCCTGCAACCCTTCAGGAGCATTTCGAGTGATCTTCCTGCCGAGTGCGTGGCTCATTCCAGACCTGAAAGCACAGCAGTGCTCCTGGGGCAGCATCCACCGAGTGTCAGCACACGGATGTAACCACTGTATAGCGTAGTGCCAAATCATTATTTCAACTGTGTATGTAGTTTAAGGCAAAATAAATGGACTGTTTGTAACAGCTGCATTTCTTCTTTTGTATTTCTGAAGTGGAAGGGTCTTGTTTTGAAACTGTAACTTGAGGTTTTCACTGTGCTTCTGAGCTAAGGCGACATTGTGCATTAAAGATGTAGTACTAATGGTTGGGAAAGGAGCTTCTATAGCTGCATAAAAACATCTTGTACCTGGCGAGGCTTGCCAAAAACCTTAGGAACTTGTGAGAAACTCACTTAAAACTGAAGAAACTCATTTGAAGTGGAGGGGGTTTGCTGGTAGGATTGAAACAACTTTAAAAGTGATGCAAAGTATTTGCTGCAGAGGATCATCTGTATGTGTTGGGTGATTAACTGATGGAGCAGATGATGCCTGTGCTGTTGTGCCTGCACTTAGCGCAGCTAACTCTAGGATCCAGCTCTGTTGCTTTTTATTGTAGAGTCTTTCTTACTTATCTATAGTCAAACTGTAGCTGGCTTTGGTTGTACGGCTGAGGATATGGTGCTCTGGACAGAATCATTTCTGTGGTCAGAGCTATGATGGCAAGTAAGTCTTTGCTGTTAATTCACAGTAGCTGTTTCTAAATCAGCAGTAAGTGATGTGATCCAAACAGATCACCTAGAAAACAGAGTGCGTGTTCCAAGTGCAGTTCTATAACATATATACCTGTGGTATTGTGAACAGACTTGGACTGACTTTTGGGGGTGAAGGATCGTTAGTCTCCTGTTCTGACAATGTAGGAACAACTTGAGGTCTTCATCAAACCCCACAGCTCCATTGCTGCTTCTATTCCCCAGCTTTCCCCAAGCAACAGACGCATGTAATGAGCTCTGAGCATTCCATCACTTCGTCTTACGCTGTCTCTTACCTAAAGCCTTTAACACGAGGCAACTGCAGCACCTCACGTCTGGAAAGAGACATCTCCAGTGTGAAAAGAGAGAATTTTTCCCCTTGAACTGTAAAGGAGATGGGGAAAATACCTTGGAGATGGTGTGGTCGCCTTGACATCCTTAGTGACCACGTGTCAGTCTGCACAGGCAATCCCAGCGACCACCAAGGGACCACAGACGTGGCTGCGATGTAAAGCAGAACTCATGTATTGGGGATTCTGGTTTCTCCCTGGAGCTGCAGTTACTGTTAGTAGCTACCTCACTTCAGTATTCCATGGAGTGATCTCCCATATTCCCATACCATATTTGTGCATGTAGGAATCTGCTGACAGACATGATGCTTATTTTGATAGAAAATGTATAAGGAAACTACCAAGTAGTTGAACTTGCGCTTCTGGGTGGCACCACAGAGCCCACATCAGTGGATCGTGTCATCAACAACTTGAGCTCATCTTGTACGGAGGAGGAAAAGGTCATTATTTCTGGTAAGGTAGATTGCGACTATTCCTTTTATAGCCAGGTATCTCCCCTCTCGTCCTGTTTACTTCATGACCAGGCTGCTGGGAGCTTGGTGCACAGGGATGACGGGATAATGTCTCCTGTCAGGTTTGACAGTCAGACAGCCTCAGCATCCCACACTCTGTTCGCTCTCACTCTTCCTTCCACAGCTTCGGGCCTCCTGGCATCCTGCAGCAGAGGCTCCAGCTTCCTTCTCCCCTGAGCTGTGGAGAACACAACAGTCTGGTAAGATGTAAAAGGGGAAATGAAGCAGTTTACCAGTAGAAAGTTCCGCTGGCCCTGGTCCTTGCCAGGTTTGAGCTTTAACCTTGCCGTGATTTACCAGCTGATGTTTTACATTCTCACTGTGTAATAACTGGAAGGCAATTTCTGTGCATTTCCCCTTCACCAAATACTTGCTGCACACAATCATGTTGCTGCACAGGTCTGGAGAACGGCATTTCCAGTAAGAGGGGAGGAATTTCACCTCAACCTGATCTAATCTTCCAGGTTGTCTGCAGGCCAGAGGTACCTGTGCTCCAGGGCGGGGGTTTTGTGGTTGTTCATCCAGCAAGGTACCCACTAGAGTGGTGGTTTGATGGAACTCCTACAACCCCAGCCTGGTTTGGGTTGGAAGGGACCTGAAAGCTCCTCCAGCTCCAACCCTGCCACAGGCAGGGACACCTTCCATAGAGCAGCTTGCTCCAAGCCCTGTGTCCAACCTGGCCTTGAACACTGCCAGGGATGGGGCAGCCACAGTTTCTCTGGGCACCCTGTGCCAGCGCCTCAGCACCCTCACAGCGAAGAGCTTCTTCAATTGAACCTGAACTTCCCCTGATTTCAGAGCCTACTGCAAGGAATGGCTGGATTGATGGCAGAAGAAAATCGACCCATGTGTGGAAGATGCAGCGTGTTGTGAAGTTGTTTAAGGCAGTGCATGCACAGGGAGCAAATTGTAACTGGTTGGTGCTGAGGGCTTTGCCTCTCTCTTGATTAGCAGGTGCTTTTCACAGCTGTTGAGGGAGACTTAGATGGGAAAGTCCATGGGATGAGAGGAAGAAGAGGCTGGTATTGTCTCCAGGGGAAGGAGAGTGACTCTTGATAAAGCAACCTCGAACCAGGCTCTCAGCACAGATAATGTACACGGATTATCAGCACATCCTGGATTTCTGGTCGATCGGAGCAATCGGCTGCATCCGAAGAAGGCTCTTCCCAAGGGTGAAAAGGAGAGGGTGTCTTGCTGGCCAGGACCCTTCCCTAGCTCCAGATGAAATGGCTTTTCCCGCGGAAGGCTTGCAGAGCTCAGCCTGCTCTCCCTGCTGTGGCTCTCGGCACCTGAGCAGGTTTTGCTGCTGGAGATGCCGCTGGACACCGCTTCCCTTTGGGAATAGCGAGGGGTGCTGGGGTACAGGAGGTGCAATCAGTTCTGCTTGGCAGGCGTGGGAAAGCCCGCAGTAACCAACGTACCTGTTCCAGCAGAGTTAACATCCCCGTACCTCACGGAAGGCGCTGTGAGAGCGGTGGTTCCGTGCTTCCTGCCTTGCAGAACACTGTTCTCCCGCTGCTCTGCTCCCCCTCTCCAATCCCTGTCCGTTCTTTTCGGAAGGGGCAGGTCAGGGGGAGGTTGTGCTGTGCCAAAGGGACCCTGCGGTGTTTCCTGCTCCCATGGAGCTCATCTTCAGCTCAGCCGCAACCCTCCCTTGCTGCTCCTGGGGCTGCTAAAGGCTGCGTCCATGAAGTGAGTGGCAGTCCCCGCCTGTCACTGACAGAAAGCCACAGATGTTCTGTTGCTGCTTTGCACATGGAGGGTTCCAGCTTTCTGTGAGGTCCTAAACCCGTTTCTGCACCTCAGGGCTTTCCAAAGCACAGCAGACCAGAGGCTTGGTGCCATCCTTGAACCCCATGAGCTTGTCCAACCCAATCCCTTCAGGCATGTGCAGCCTCTTCTGTCCGTGTGCTTCCACCCCATGAACTGGTAGTGATGGGGAATCAAGAAGCTCTAACTGACAACTGACCACCTACCACCCAAGGGTGGTGTTACCACTCCGAAAGGACATGGATATCCCATGCACGTTGGCTTCATGTGAAGAGGCCAATTAGGGCAGCTTCCTCAGCATGAATGATTGTGAAGGAACTCACTCCTGCATGAGGCTGTTTGCGGGTCCTGTTTAACCACCCAATTCAGCACAAACTGATGGACGCAAGTAAGAGAAGGCAAGGGGGGACATCCCAGCTTGGGATCCCAGCCAGGATTCACCCTCAGAATTAAGGCAATGTGCAGATAGTGCATAACGAGCGCATGTATGAACGTACAGGACGGGGCACGTGCCCATGTGTAAGGCAGAATGCCACCAGTGTTTTCAGAGCTCCTTGTGCATTGCCCCATGGCTTCCGATCTCTCCCAAGTGCATTCGCAGCTCCTGCCATTGGTGCCTGGTTGTGTCAGCCTGAGCTGGCTTCCTCGTCCTCAAACCCACGTGAGTCGTTCAAGCTGATCCCTGGAAGTGCTCGGACATCGGCGCTCTCCGTCCCTGGAGGTGCTCAGACATCGGCGCTCTCCATCCCTGGAGGTGCTCGGACATCGGCGCTCTCCATCCCTGGAGGTGCTCGGACATCGGCGCTCTCCGTCCCTGGAGGTGCTCGGACATCGGCGCTCTCCGTCCCTGGAGGTGCTCGGACATCGGCGCTCTCCATCCCTGGAGGTGCTCGGACATCGGCGCTCTCCGTCCCTGGAGGTGCTCGGACATCGGCGCTCTCCATCCCTGCAGGTGGCAGCTGCCTTTTATGATGGTGGGAGCTGGGAGTGAACAGATAAAGAAATAACAGTGATTTATCTCCCCTGTGGGAATGCAGATCCTTTGCCTTGCTCCGGTGCCGCTGGGTGCCCAAGGAACCCTGGGAGCATCCTTATCCTGCTGCATCTGCTCGGGAAGGCACTGCAGGAAGGCAGGGGCAGACCCAGCGCCCAAACCCTGCCTTGGGGTTGGAATGGGGCTGCTGTTCTGTTCCTGGTGTGCCCACATGGAGGGACCTCAAAGCCTCCAGTGCCCAGGTATGGCCTTGGTGTGCGGGTACAGGCATGCCTGGGACTCGACCTGGAGCACAGCCTCCTGCTGCCCCGGGATCCCTGATTTACGGGGCTGGAACTGGATGATCCTGAGGTCCCTTCCAACCCAAATCCGTCTGTGATTCCAGGACTTCCCTTCCGGAGCAAACCCCTCCATGTCCCTGCCCTCGGCTGGGGCAGTGGGTGCCCTGTAGCCGAGGAAGGGGTCCCAACGGTGTTCCTGTGTGGGGCTGGAAGGGCTCTGGGCCACTCTGGCAGCTGATGGAAGTTAACAGGAAGAGCCCTGGTGGAAGCCGTAGGAGGGAAGGGCTCAAGCCCAAAGTCTGTGGGGCTGGAAACAGCAGGGCCGCCCCAGAGGCAGTTGAGGAAACCCCGGAGGGTGCCTTCAGCACCCAAATGTGTGCCCCAGGACCTGGTACAGTAAAGAGGCTGCGTCAAACACACATGGGTCGTACTTAGAGCAGCTCCAGTGCCTAAAGGGGCTGCAGGAAAGCTGGAGAGGGGCTTTGGACAAGGGCTGGAGGGACAGGCCAAGGGGAATGGCTTTAACCTGCCCGAGGGGAGACTGAGATGAGCTCTTAGGCAGAAGCTCTTCCCTGGGAGGGTGCTGAGGCGCTGGCACAGGGTGCCCAGAGAAGCTGTGGCTGCCCCATCCCTGCAGTGTTCAAGGCCAGGTTGGACACAGGGGCTTGGAGCAAGCTGCTCTATGGAAGGTGTCCCTGCCCGTGGCAGGGGTTGGAGCTGGAGGAGCTTTAAGGCCCCTTCCCCGCAGCCCCGCTCCGTGGCTCCCGCCCGGCGCCGGCTCCGCGCTGCGGGCGCGGCCGGGCCGGGGGGGCTCCGTCCCCGCAGCCGCCCTCCAGCGCCGCAGCGGTCGGATCGGGTCCGGCGGGGCCGGGGCGCAGCGGCCGCCATGGCGGTGCGGGCGGCGCCATATCGGGGGCAGCCCTGAGGGAGCGGCGGCGGCGGCGCGGTGCGGTGCGGGCGGAGGCGGCGATGAACGCGTCGGGGCGGCTGCCGGCGGCGGGCGCGGAGGAGCGGGCGGCGTTGGCGCTGCTGCCGCCGGGCGGGAACGGCAGCGCGGGCGGCGGCGCGGCGGAGCTGCGGGGGGGCACCCACGGCGCCACGGTGGCGGCGTGCGGGGCGCTGCTGGCGCTCGCGTTCTGCCTGGGCTCGTACGGGAACCTCATCGCGCTCCTGTCCTGCCTCGACCCGGCCCTCCGCCGGTTCCGCACCAACTTCGACTTCATGGTCCTCAACCTCTCCTTCTGCGACCTCTTCCTCTGCGGCGTGGCCGCCCCCATGTTCGCCTTCGTCCTCTTCTCCGACTCGGCCCGCGGCGTCCCCGGCGCCTTCTGCTTCACCTTCCACCTCACCAGCTCCGGCTTCATCATCATGTCCCTCAAGACGGTGGCGGCCATCGCGCTGCACCGGCTGCGCATGGTGCTGGGCAAGCAGCCGCACCGCGCCGCCTCCTTCCCGCGCACGCTGCTGCTCACGCTGCTGCTCTGGGCCAGCAGCTTCGCGCTGGCCGCGCTGGCCGCGCTCAACACGCGCCGCTCCCGCCTGTGCCTGCCCGTGTCCGCCATGGCGAGCCGCGAGGGCAAGGCCGCGCTGGCCCTCTACGTGGCCGACTTCATCGGCTGCGTGGCCGTGGTGGCCGTGTCCTACGTGGTCATCGCGCGGGCGCTGCGCCGCAACGCGCGCTGCCGCCGCTGCCCTCCCGCCCGCGCGCCGCAGCCCTTCGCCGTGCCCGCGCTCTACCGCAACCAGGCCCGCGGCGTCCGCCTGGCGCCGGGCAAGGACCGGCGCGCGGTGGGGACGTGCGTGGCCATCGTGCTGTCGGTGCTCGTGTGCTGCCTGCCGCTGGGCATCACGCTGGTGCGGGACACGCTGTGGGGCAGCGGCGGCTTCGCGCTCTACCAGTTCGAGCTGTGCGGGTTCACCCTCATCTTCTTCAAGTCGGGGCTGAACCCCTTCATCTACTCCCGCAACAGCGCGGGGCTGCGCAGGAGAGCGCTGTGGTGCCTGCAGCACGTGGCGCTGGTCTGCTGCTGCTGCAAGCAGAAGACCAGGCTCCGGGCCGTGGGCAAGGGCAGCCTGGAGGTGAACAGGAACAAGTCCTCGCACCACGAGACCAACTCGGCGTACGTGCTGTCTCCCAGGCCGCAGAGGAAGCTCATGGACCAGGCGTGCGGCCCCAGCCGCTCCAAGGAGAGCGCGCTGAGCCCCAAGGCTTCCGCCGGCCCCCAGCACCACGCGCAGAGCAGCTCGACCCCCATGAACACCCGCCTCGAGCCCTATTACAGCATCTACAACAGCAGCCCCTCGCAGGAGGGGAGCACCCCGAACAGCCTGCAGCCCATGAGCTCTGCCTTCGGCTTCACCAAGTCCTACATTGCCATGCACTACCGCGCCGGCGACCGGGACTGCGGCGGCGCGGCGGCGCGGCACATTCCGGTGCCCTCCGTGTAGCTGTGCAAGGGGATGGTGCTGAGCTGCTGGCTACGGAGAGCACCACTGATGTTAATACCCAGCGAACGCTGGGGGCTGCTCCGTGGGGCTTTCTCTCAGAGGGGCAGTGTTTCGGATGCGTATCGGGGCTGTAACTCAAAGCGGGGTTGTTACGGAACAAAGAGTTACAGGTATGGGATGCGCTGCGGTGTCTCGGGTCAGTCTGAGCCTGCGCCACCAGCATCACCCTTACATTGCAAACTCGGCCTGTTTCCGTGAAGGAAGAGCTGAGGGGGTGTTTGGTGTTCAGGAGACTCGAGCTTAAACTCCTCCCGTTGCAAGAGGCTGAAGGCATGGGTGGTGGTTTGTTGTAGCGAACGTCAGTGACAAGGAAAGGCCTTTCAATCCGCAGGGTGAAATCCTGGTTCCGTTGAGGTAAATGGCAAAATTCCCATGGCCTTCAGCTGGAATTCAGGATTCCGGTCTCAGCTTCCTAAAGCAGCACTAGGCATTTTACAGCCACTGTTCCATTGCCACTGGGGAGGGATTGGCGGTGTGGTGGCACTGTAACAAACCTCTGAAGTACGTGTGTTGATACGGGATGTACGTTTCTCCTAAGGATTGGTGGCATTATGCATCCCAGAATAATCTATTTGGAGAAGTATTTTACATCCAGTAGAAGTAACTGTGCAATACCTAATGATGGGATTTACTTGATGATAAAGATGACTGTTCCACTGTAAGAGCACTGATATGCTGCTAGTAATGCAGTCCCCTCTGGAATGTCCTAATCCGTAAGCTGTAACGCAGACAGCAGTGCTGCTGGCTGGGGGTTTGTGTGTCAAAGGCGGAACTGGGGGGGATTTGGGTGTGCTGTTGCTGAGAGGTGGCACTGACACCTCTCCTGATGGTTTGGAAGCAGAACGGCCACAAGACAACTGCGAGTTGTTGAGGTTAAGGAGCCTAACATCAGTTTGATGTAAAGGCGAACAATTCCTCTTGATCCACGCAGTGAGCAAAGAACAGAACTTCAGCGTTTTTTACAAACCCAACCGTTTGTGTTGTGTCCCTTGTGGGAATTCCTTGGGAATGGCAATCACTCGGAGGCGTTGAAGTTCCGGACGATTACAGCGTTAAGCAGCCAAATCTTCACCTTTCAGCTTCTATGGACCTCAGCTGAGCCTTGGTATCTCCAAACTGATCGTGCCCCAGGCTCTGGTGCCTCGTGTAGGAAGATGCCCCATTTCAGTGATGGAAAGAAACAAAGCCCATTGCCACGTGTGAGCCGTGGGCTCAGGCTCTGCTCGCGCCGCTGCTTTCAGGCTTCCTTGGAAGCCAGGCGCGTTGTGATCCCCGTCCTTTGGTCCCACTCTGGGTTTTAATGAGTTTTGAGTAATTCAAAGCAGCTTTCTTGCAATAAAATGGGTGTGAACAACGTTCTCCTACAAACGCACAGTGGAGATTATTTCCATGAGTCTCTGCCCAGGCCTTTTCTCTATGAACAAGTAACGTGGTTCTTTCTGCAGTGCCCGTAAAGCTAACTGGAAGATCTGCCTCGCGCGGTGTTTCTGATGTGGCGTTTCTCTTTAGTACAACGTGTGCTAATTCAGAGGGATGAAGCGCATGGGGGCTGTCACTTTGTCTTGAGCGCAGTGACTCCCGCTGCGCTCGTGGTTTGGTTCGCGCCACAGAAGGCTGAATCCCTCACGCTTTACTCAGGAGCGTGATTTGCACTGAGCGGTCCTGTGGGGGTAAAGCAAGAAGGTGCAGCTGCGGGAGAGGAGGGGTTTAATTGCCTTTATGTGATGTGTCCTTGGGACAAAAGAACATGAAGGGGCGAAAAGTCCCTTCAGAGCCCTTTGTGATGCTGCTCTTGTGTTATCACTGCTGCCAGTTGTGTTCTTAACGCAACCGATGCGTTAACGCGCTGATAGTGTCGGATGGGGAAGTGCAACACCTTTTAGTCTGCAATAGGAAGAAATGGGATTTGAGTTGTCAGTCGTACTACGTAACTGTTGGGGGAGGTTTGTGGGTGTCATAAAGAGAGCCTGGGGTTTGGAAACGCACAGGTACAATGATTTGAATCGTGGATCAGTTGCCACGTGATAGAATAACCGGCTTTGACTCTCCTGGAGCGTAACTTTTCCCTTAGCCCCCTTGTGTCAGAGCCCTCTTCTGCTGAGCACAGAACCGGTGGAGCCCAACTGCGAGCTTCAGGAAGCAGGGATCTGACTGGGAGGGGAAGCAACAGGGCTCTGGATGAAGGACGCGGAGGACGCAGGTGAAGAGGGGTAAGAGCAAGAAGTACAAGTGTGTGAATACTGAACGGCGCAGGGAAGGTAGGTCTTCAGTAGTGCGGTTCCTAACATGAGAAGCAAGCGTGCATCAGTGTGAAAGGTGGCAAATCCAAGGCTTACAACGTGCTGTACTTAATTACTCCATGCCTGTATGTACAGAGCTAACTCCTTTCCAGAGTCCGTGTTCCAAACGGGCTGTCCCACCCCATTCTGCATTCCCAGCTCTGGGATCTGCTGCTGGGAAGTCCTTTGGGTTCACTCACGAGTGAACGCAGGTCTGTGCCCAATGATCTGTTCTCACCTCATCCTTATTTCCCATCACAGTCTCTTGGTTTTCCTTGAATGTGAAAATGACATCAGCTGAATGGTTCCTGCTCCTTTCAGATCCAACTGTCGAGCGGCAATAGGTGATGGCAGGGGCTGGATTCAGGGTGTCTGTCTCAAGTGAAACTTAACATGAAGTCTGAATAATAACCCCCAGGACTTTCTTCCTTGTTCCTCAGAGGTTTCTGACAGCAGCACTTAAAGCTCACACCATCATTTAACACCAGTAGAGCAACACACGGAGCTGGCTGTTCAGACTGCCTGGTGTATATGTTAATCTGTAATGATAGCAGACTTTAAAGTCCCATCTCCTCCACCAGTGGCTTGAACCAAGTGGTGCAGCAGGTTTGGGTCTGCATCGCTCAGATGCTTACATTACATAACTGTTTTCTCTCCCTAAAACCACCGAAAGCAGCTGTCACCCGGTGCTGTCATGGCCTGTGGTTTCCACGTGTACAGTGTGTGTTTCCATCTCAGGCTTTACTACAACCAAGATCCAAGTTTAAGGGTTTATTTCTAGCTCTGATTGTTCCCAATGTATGATTATCTTGGAGATACCCAAGTGTGGGGAAGCAATAAAGAGAAACAGGAGGAAATAGAAAGCAGAAGACAGAGGTCCAGATTTTGTAAGAACTACAAGAAAACCCTTTTAGATGACACTCTGGGTTTGGAGGAGGGCAGCCTGATTCTTCATTAGCTTTGATAGCCAGGTTGGACACAGGGGCTTGGAGCAAGCTGCTCTATGGAAGGTGTCCCTGCCCGTGGTAGGGGTTGGAGCTGGAGGAGCTTTAAGGTCCCTTCCAACACAAACCAGTCCATGATTCTACCAACCTGACCCTTGGATGTGGCACGACTCAAGCTGTCTTTCCTTGCAGGTGACATCCCAGCATTTCATGAAATGCTGGAAATAACTGAAGACAGTCAAGCACCCGGGAAGAAAAGGCTGTGTGTGAGTGCTCGGGCCGCATCCCTTTGGATAATGGATTCTTTATCAGATGGAATAACACACATGCTACAAACCCACTAGGAACCCGTCCTGGGATTGATCTGAGACAACCCCCGTGACACAGAACCTTTGCGGGAGGTGAGCACAGGAACGCTTTTATTTGAGCACAGCCCCTCCATGGCCAAGCTTTACACCTCCAGGTATCCCTCCATGCACACGCTTTACACCCCTGTGTATCCCTCCATGCACACGCTTTACACCTGCAGGTATCCCTCCATGCACACGCTTTACACCCCTGTGTATCCCTCCATGCACACGCTTTACACCTCCAGGTATCCCTCTATGCACACGCTTTACACCTCCAGGTATCCCTCCATGCACACGCTTCACACCCTCATGCATCCCTCCATCTCGTACACGTCCTGAGCGGGTCCGTTCTCCGCTCTCAGCAGCGGCTCATTGGTTGTCTTTAAGACAGCCTCCAGCTGACGCCAGAACATCCTCTGTTTGTGCTCCTCGGGGCTCCACTTGAGGTAGGTTTTCCTCTTCAGCAGCTTCCGGAGCTTGCTGAACTTCTGGGGCACGCTGTGGGGCGGGAGGTCCTCCAGCACGATCATGATGAGGGAATCCTGGTTCTCATTCAGGACGCGGTGCTCGGCAAAGTACAGCTCGTACTGGCACCAGCAGCTGCTCACAAAGCTGGGGGAGAGGACGAAAATGACCTTGTGGCTGTTCTCGATGCAGTAAAATATGTTCCCAAGAACGGGATGCCCCGGTTTGAAATCCCGCTCGTGGTAACAGATCTTGAACCCATCCTGTTCCAGTTTTCCCAGCAGGTTCTCTTTGGTCCACTCTGCATCGTGTTCGCTGTATGAGATGAAGGCGTCGAAGGGCTTGTTCTCTGGCCTCTTCTCATACTGCTTCCTCTTCGCCATGCACCAGTACCAGCCCATCCTGACGTACCAGAGCCCATCGAAGCGCCAGCACAAGCCCGTCAACACCAGCACCACCAGCATGGCAGCACAAGCCGTGATGGCCATCTGGATGCCCAGGGAGCAGTGCAGGAGTGTGAGGTGGCTGCTCTCCACCAGTTGGCCCCTTCTATCTGGTGGGAAGCTGCACCTGAGGCTCTCTTTGCCGTGGATCTGGAGCTGGGGGCTGTGGATGTAGACGTTGACGAACCAGTACAGGTCACAGTTACAGAAGAAGTGCTTGCCTTGAACGGTCAAAACACTCAACTGCGTTAGCTGCCCAAAAGTGTCCTCCACGATGGTGGTGATGGCATTGTCGCTGATGTCCAGCTCAAGGAGAGAAGCGGGGAGAGCACCACGCTGCAGAAAGGAGATCTTGTTCCCGGAGAGATTGAAGTATTTCAGCATGGGAAGAGATTCCCCGAAGTCATCGGGGAGCTCTGCAATGAGGTTGTGGCTGCTGTCCAGGTTAATGAGGGCAGAAAGGCAGCTGGTGGCCTCCAGCCTGGTGATGAGGTTCCCGGAAACATTGAGGTACTGGAGGTTCTCCAGGGCATCGGTTAATGGCAACAGGTTCAGCTTGTTTTTGCTGATGTCACATTTGGTTAGAGTCAATGGGAAGTACTCGGGATGCATATCCGTGACTTTATTGTTCTGAATGATAAATACTGTTAAGTTGGACATGGATTTGAAACGCGGGGGTATCACCTTGATATCACTGCTGCTTATGTCGAGGTGCTGCAGGGAGGGAGGTAAGTCGGGAAGCGCCGCAATCCGGTTGCTGCTGAGATCCAGGTATAACAGTGCCTCCATGGTGCCAGCAAACCACTCCGGCAGTTCCACAATGGAGCAGTTGGACATCTTGAGGCGCTTCACGTTCTTGGGAAGGCTCTCGATGGGGGTCCCAGCCTGGTTCCTGACTAAGGAGATGGCGCTGATGTGCACAGATCCAGGGGGAGGCTTTGCCAGCGGGTCGGGGAGCTCCGGCCGCACGGTGTAGATGAAGTGGTTCCCCTGCACGTACATGTTCTCCAAGTTCAACATCTTCTTAGCAAAGTTCCGGGGTATTTGGCTTATGTTGGTGAAGGACAAATCAATGACCTTGATGGTTGTGGGGAGGCACAGCGTGTCCAGGCTGTTGATGGGGTTGTTGCTGATATTGACAAACCAGAGCTTGCCAAAGGGGAAGTTGCAGATGCTCTCGACGTCTAGGATGTTAATGGTCAGTTTGTTGTAACTGGCGTCAACCGACTGCATGTTCTTCATGGGCAGGAACAGGATGAACAGCGACAGCAGGTCCATCTCCAGGTCACTGTGACTAATGTCAAGCTCCAGAACACGGTCCAGCTGAGCTTGGCACAGATCCGGATCCAGCTTTAACGTCAGCTGCTCCTCGGACAGTTTGCTGTTCGACAGATCCAGTGTCCCGTTTATTGGTTCTCCACAGAAACTGGGCCTCAGCGGGGCTGTGGGAGAGACTGTTGGGTTTCCGCCTCCTCTGGAAGAGCCTGTTGTGTTTCCCTCTCCTCCTCGAAGCACGTTCCCCGTGCTCCATCCGAGCCTCGGGCCCACATCCTGCAGGACGGATGCATGGAACAGCTCCTCGCTGGGTGCAGAAGGCTCCGGAGCAGCCTCTGAGGGGGTGGTGGTGGGTGCGAGCTTCAGGTGGGGCGGGAGACCCGGCACGACCAGTTCCTTGTCATTGAATGACAGATCCAGAGCAGCGAGGCTGAGCAGGCTCTCCAACGCTCCCGGTTCAATGTCTTTAATCCGGTTGTAGGAAAGGTCTAGAACTTCCAAGGTGCCAAAGCCTTCCAAGTCTCTCCTGGTTATCTTTTCTATTGCATTATGTGAGAAATTGAGAGCTCTGGCTGTTTTGGGAGCTCCTGCTTCTGAGATAGAAGAGAGGTTCAAGTAGGAGTAGTTGTAGAAGGGGAAGGCGTAGGCTGTAGGTGTTCCCTGGGTTAGAAATCCATTTGCTCCACTGAGTATGAAAGAAATGGAGTAGAAATGAAGGCTTCCAATAAGGATCCTCATCCTGAAATGTAAAATCCAGCATTGTAATATGCTCTATGTTAATGAATACCCTTACAAAACTTACAGTAACCCTGGTTTACTTGCACGTACAGAGATTGTTTCATCAGTTTTATCTATGAATCCCTTTTTAACTACATTAAAGTACACGCTCATTATTACTTCCAAGAGGCAATGCTAGAAGGTGGTGGTGGAGAACAGTCCAAGGAGAGCACTGCTCTTGTCATACAATCATAGAACAGTCAGGGTTGGAAAGGACCTTAAGATCATCCAGTTCCAACTCCCCTGCCATGGCCAGGGCCACCTCACACTAAACCATGCCACCCAAGGCTATGTCCAACCTGGCCTTGAACACCGCCAGCGATGGAGCATTCACAACTTCCCTGGGCAACCCATTCCAGTGCCTCACCACCCTCACAGTAAAGAACTTCTTCCTCATATCCAATCTAAACTTCCCCTGTTTGTTTGAACCCGTTACCCCTTGTCCTCTCACTACAGTCCCTCATGAAGAGTCCCTCCCCAGCATCCCTATAGCCCCCTTCAGATACTGGAAGGCTGCTATGAGGTCTCCATGCAGCCTTCTCTTCTCCAGGCTGAACAGCCCCAACTTTCTCATCCTATCTCCATAGGGGAGGTGCTCCAGTCCCCTGATCATCCTCGTGGCCTCCTCTGGACTTGTCCCAACAGTTCCATGTCCTTTTGATGTTGAGGACACCAGACCTGCACACAACACTCCAAGTGAGGTCTCAGGAGAGCAGAGCAGAGGGGCAGGATCACCTCCCTCGACCTGCTGGTCACACTCCTTTGGATGCAGCCCAGGATACGGTTGGTTTCTGGGCTGCGAGCACACACTGCAGCCGGCTCATGTTGAGTTTCTCACTGACCAACATGTCAGACCATTGTAGATAAACTGAATGATTTCTTCCGTCCCTTCTCGCCTTCCCCCCCCAGGCAGGCACTGAGCAGCCTCTGCAATAGCATCTCTCTGTTGTGTCATCTGAAACGTGCTGTTGTAACCCGCTGGGACCTGGGTTTTATGTCTCTGCACAGCCACCAGGTACCTCTGACCCCTCCAAAACCTGCTCAGCCACCTCAGTGCCTGCTCAAGGGTAGCCTGGTGGGGAGCCACACATAACAGCCTGACCACGGGTTGGGACCCCATCCCCTTCGGTTTGCTCTCTGCCACAGTGACCACCTCCTCAGCCTTACCTGTAGGAGTAAGGGAGACAGTGAGTTTGCTCTGCAGTAGCTGTTGGAGGCTCGTGTGGGGCAGCCTGCACCGGGGAGCTCACTCACTTGGGCATCCTTCCTGGGACACCTCCCATTGCCTGGAGCAGCTCTGCCTGGCTCCATGCCTGCCCGGCTCTATCGCTAATCTCAGTCCGGGTCTTGTGTTCATGCCCTGAGGATGCGGGCGCAGACCCCAGGGGAGGACCCTGGGGTTACCATCACCCCCTTTGCTGCCCTCCTGACTGGGACCACGGAGTTGAACTGAAGAGAAGGGACCCCAATGACATCGCAGCTCTGTCCCCTGCCACAGGACCCCAGCAAACCCCCCCGCATCCCTTCCATGGATCAGGAATAACCTGCAGCGTGGAGCTGGTGCACCACAGGGGTAAGGAAAGCCCCGGGGTGTTAAAAGGCAGGCAGATCCAAGGCTAGAGGACACTTAAGCGCTCACTTCCACTTCAGCCGCCCCCCCCCCCCCCCCCCCCCATGCCGCTTACTCACCTTTTACTCACTGTCCTCAGCACTGCTTCTCCGCCGGTACCTGCTGCCGCTGCCTTTTGTAGCCCTGGGAGGGGAATGGGGCGGGATGGGGACTGACCGGTCCCGCGGGACAACCGGAACCTGCAGCCCCACTGCCGCCTGTGGGGCCGGGGGAGGACGTTTGCACAGGAGATGCTTCTCCCACTGAAACCCATGAGGTTTCCCCATCGTGTGGTGCCAGCAGCAGCTTCAGCCGCTGCCGAGGGGGAAAGCAGACGTGGGAGTTGCTCGTTTTAATGCTTGATGCTGTGGGTGCTGTGGTCGCAGGTATCATCGCGGGGAAGCTCTGCAAGTGCCACGTGTGAGCCCCGGCTTTGGAACCGGTTTACTGCTGTGTGTTGTGAGGTGAGTTTCCCAAGATGAAGGGGGGTTTGGATGGGGCTCTCCCGTGTGTGAATACAAGCTCCTGCGTGCCCGAAGCGCTGCTGCAGAGTGAGCAATGGTCCTTTTGGTGTGCTTTAACTTGGGGAAAGAGCTAACAGGAGGTTTTCTCAGTGTCCGGAGTGCTGCCTGGAAAGCTGCGCTCTGTGGCTGCAGCGCATCCCATCCACAGCCAGCAGAAGGGGCCGCAGGGATTGCGCAAGACAGAGCTCTGCCATCCTCCGCTTCTTCCGCTATTGGAGGTCTGCTGGGGTTGTTTTTCCCCTCTGCTGTAACCACTGTGTGGTAGCCCGGGGGGCCTGGAAAACCCCAAGGTTGTTTGTGCTCCCTCTCCCGTCTCAGCGCGCACTTCCCTGCCCCGCCAGGTTCTGGAATTGCCCTGGAGTCTCCCCGCTCTTCGGGCAGATCCTGACTTGCTTTAGTGGCAGAGACAGGAAATGAAGAGCTGCTTGGAGCCGCCAGGGAAGATTACTGAGCCTGCTTTGAGGGGGCATCCCTGCGGACAGCCCTGGCTCCCCGTGAGGCTCCCTTCCTTCCTTCACCTAAACAGAGCCTCCTGCTCCCGAGACTTGGAGGTCCCCTTTGGGAAGGTGCACAGGGCGCCTCGTGGCTGATAGTGAGAGTAAATCACAGCGGGAAGTGGCAAAGTGGCAAAGAGCATTTTCAGGGCAAGGATGGTTATTCCATGACCGTGGCACCATTCCAACCTCTGCCTCCTCCAGCATGTCTGCTGGCTATTCATTTGTTCTCCCGGGTTTTGGAAGCAACGTCTTACTTTGGGGTTGTGGAGGAAGAGGAAGGTCCGTGTGAGTGAGCAGGGAAAGGGCACCCAGCGCGGCTGGGAGCAGAGCCGCTGCGGGGTTGTGGTTCCCCACAAGGACTCAGAAAGGAGATTTCATTCCTGAAGCAGCTCAGGTCCCTCTTGTGCGCTGTCCCTCTGCAAGGAATATGTTTGGGGAGGGCTGGAAATGTAATTAAGGGGGCAGAGCTGAACCTGCTCCAATCCAGAGGGGATGAGCATCAGCATTCAGGAGCTCAGACCTCAAAGGAGCTTCCCCTCTTCAGGTGGGCTTAGATTTGGGTGCCAGGTGAAAACTAAAGTCACATCTGTACATCCCTACAGGTGTTTGTGAGCAGCAGATGTCGGCCTCTGCCCCGGGAGATGGAATAACAGCCTGGATTTCCCTACTTGAGAAAAGCATTCAGAGGCTGAGCATGCCCCATCCCTGGCAGTGCTCAAGGCCAGGTTGGACACAGGGGCTTGGAGCAAGCTGCTCTATGGAAGGTGTCCCTGCCCGTGGCAGGGGTTGGAGCTGGAGGAGCTTTAGGGTCCCTTCCAACACAAACCAGGCTGGGGTCTTACTTCACCCTTTCAGCTAAGTGGACCTTCCCAGGGATGGTCTCACTTTGCAGTTGAGCCCCTGCCTCCTCTCAGCCGTGTCCATCAGCTGTGCTGGTGTCTTGCACAAATGCTCTCTCTGCTTTTTGATCCAGCCTTGCAGCTAACATAATCTGTGAGTTGAAATGAGTGTCAGACATGAGCTCTGGAAGGGATCCCTGTTGTGTGGAGTCTACAACTGCAGTATTGGAGCAGTGGCCGAGTGGAAATGCAAGTAAAGACATGGCAACGACAGCGGGACTCTGATGCACAGAACACTGATTTCTGTTTTGGATATTCAGCCCCATTTGTGCTGCTTTGAGTCGTGCTGGAGGAGCCCACAGGTCAGTTTGAAGCATTCCTGTGCAGGTGAGTTGGGGGGTTTAGGTGCTTGTAGCTGATGTTTGTTCTTTCTGTGCTGCAGGACCTAAACCAGCTCATTCTTGGAACTCTTCTCATAGAGGTAAATATCTCAGATAAGCAGTGTTTCACTGTCCCACTTTCATTTGATGTAATGTCAGTGACTAATTGCAGATGATATCTGTCCCATCACTGTGAGTTTGCTGCCTGCCTCTCCCGTCATCTCCCATGCTGCTGATTCTTAAATGAGCATGGAAACGATGCTGCCTCTGAGGCTGGGAAGCCAACTGCAGCTCATTGCAGGCTTACACCCAAGCACAGAGACCTGCAGCCCTCCCGTCCTACTCTCTGCTTTCCACATACCAGGAGAGGTTTGGTTTTCCCTGGGTTTGGTACTGACAGCTTCCTGCACCTCGGGGCTTGCCTGGGAGAGGGCTGAAGCCCAGAGTTACTCTCAGTTGTACATTTCTTCTAGGTTTCAATGTGCTAGAACATAGAATTATGTTGGAATGAGTTATTCCGAGCAGTATCAACTATGGGCTCTTGGGCTCTGTGGGTTTTGCATGTCTTCCCTCACCCCTGCCTCAGAGGTGCTCTCCCACATCAGCTGTTAGTTAGGGAAAGATGGGAGAGGGTGGAATAGAAAAGCACGTGCTGATCATTGTGGGTTCGTATGCTCGTGGGTAGCTCAGACACAGGGCAGGAACATCATAAGCATGTTAAAGGGGGCATATAAGAAACCTGGAGAGGGGCTTTGGACAAGGGATGGAGGGACAGGACAGGGGAATGGCTTTAACCTGCCAGAGGGGAGACTGAGATGAGCTCTGAGGCAGAAGCTCTTCCCTGTGAGGGTGCTGAGGCGCTGGCACAGGGTGCCCAGAGAAGCTGTGGCTGCCCCATCCCTGGCAGTGTTCAAGGCCAGGTTGGACACAGGGGCTTGGAGCAAGCTGCTCTATGGAAGGTGTCCCTGCCCGTGGCAGGGGTTGGAGCTGGAGGAGCTTTAAGGTCCCTTCAGCCCAAGGCATTCTATGATTCCATGGTGCTTCCTGCGCAAGGGGAAGTAGAGGCTGGGGAGCATGGAGGTGGATACACATTCCATGGTTTGGCAGCAGTGTGGTTTGCTCATAGAACGTCAGAAGTTGGCATTAATGGCACATTGAGGTTCTGTGGCCACTTAGTCAGAGGTTGTGCTTCCCCTTGGCACTGAGGACTTCCCTCCTGCACCGGGAGTGGGATTCATTACACTGCACAAGAACTGTTCTTATCCTTTCCTCTGCTCTGATCACCTCAGCTGAGGGTGCACAGGAAGCTTCAGTGTGTGTGGCTTCTCTTCCGTTTAACATGACCAAGCCCAATGGGTGCAGGGCAGTCTGACACCAGCCCACGCCGTGCCTCTGTGTCTTGTGGCAGCCCAGAGCTGGGGTGAAGGAGCTGAGTGAGGGTGACTGTGCTGCTGCTGTGCTCGCCTGAGTAAGCAGCATGGGAGGAGCCTGTCCCAAAGCTCCATAGGCTGGGCAGGTCACTTGAGTGTGGCCAAAGCCAAACTGTGGTCAGTCCAAGACCCACATTCATACCCATTGCTGCTGGAGGCTTCATGAGAAGGTTGGTGCAGGTGGCTGGTCAGGCAAGGAAAAGAGCTCCAGGGAAACTAAGTCAAAGAGCTGAAGTCTGGAGGACATGGCTTTAAATGTCTCTTTTCTAAAGCTACTGGCTAAAAAGCAGGATTAAAACTCATACAACTTTTTGCTTACTTATCCAATGCTTCACAAGAGGATTGTGTGTGTGTGTGTGTAAACCTGCCTAGAAGACTCTTCAAGGGCCAAAAACTGGTTAGACAGACTCTTTCCCCCTCTGCCAGTTTCCACTGTCATATTGCTAAGCCAGGAGAAATGAGGGTAGCATCAGGAGCAATGACTTTGAGTTTAAATGCCATCACATCCTGCTGCTGCTCTTTTGGCTTTCTACCCTATGAGGCAATAAAATGGGTTCTATTGCAACAGGCCAGCAGCTTAAGTTGCTATTTTGGGTGACATGAAACAAGTCATATGCCAAAGGGTTGGCGGATTTCCGTCTGAGATGGGTTAGGAAACTCCTGCACCTTGCACAATGGTTTCAGGAAAGAGGAAATGTAGTGGGTTCATACACTGACTGAATATCATAGAATCCCAGACTGGCTTGGGGCAAGATGGGACCTTAAAGCTCACTCAGCTCCAACCCCCTGCCACGGGCAGGGACACCTTCCACTAGAGCAGCTTGCTCCAAGCCCTGTCCAACCCGGCCTTGAACACTGCCAGGAGGATGTTTTCACTAAGAGCAAGCATTCAGTCACCTCTCTCAGCTGTGAACTTGCCATTTCTGGGCTTCTTCCAGCACTGCTCAGCACAGGGCACTGGAGGACACACGGTGCCTCTCGCCTGCTCAGTGTGGAGGGACTGGAGCGTGTCTGGTTTGGAGTAACTCATCCACAAAGGAAGGGATCAACGTCACACCTGGTAAATGGTGCACTTTGAGAGCCCTGGGCTCTTCTGACGGAAGGAGACGCGAGGGGGTGTTGGCTACAAACCAGTGATGAGCAAACTTACTTTGAAAGCAGCTATTTTAAAAGGATAGTGGGAATTCACCTTACTTCCAGGAACGTGTGGTGACAGCAGACTAAACCTTCATGTGCCTGCACCAAATCTCTTACTGGCATGGCTAGTGTGTACCAGAAGGCAGAAAACGTCCAGCAGGAGGCAGGTGGATACACTGAGGAGTCATTGTTGAGAAGGAAACTGCTCAGACACACAAATGCCACACATGGCTGAATACAGACAAGGGGAGTGGAGAGGTCTGGCTTGTATTGACAGCTCTGCTGCACAAAATGCTGGTTGTTGATCACTTGTGTCATACCTTAGAGTCCTCAGAAGCACAATAGCAAGTCTGAGTGATGGCAGTAACAATGTCCAGCAAAATAAATACAGGAAGATGAACCCTACAGTGTTAATGTAAGAAAATATCCCAGGCTGGGAGAAAAAAATAACACTTGAAGGGATAAGGCAACAGGAGAATGCATTTCCAAGCAGTGAAACTGAGGTAACGCTGTGTCCGGACAAGCAGTGGCAGCAGAACAATTGTCAGTGTTGCAGCAGCTGCTGAAGGCTCCTGAGTGAAGCGTTGCTTTTGCTTTTCATTCTCTTGGCAGTTGATCTTCTCCCATGAAGCTGGGCCGTGTTTCTTTTGCCTTTTTTACAGCTGGGAACTTACACCTCAGTGAAGACAGCGCCGACTGCAGAAGGTGCCATACACAAGTCAAAGAGGAAGTGCAAGACAAGATTTTAATCATTAAAAGTTTATCGATAACCTCTTATATACACATAGTTATACACAAAGTGGTTCGTGAGTCCCTCCTCTGCCAAGGTTCTGCTGGTGAGGCTGCAGCTGCTCTTTGCTGGCACCGTCTCACAGGGGGATGTGAAGGTGGAGCAGCCAGTGGCCTTGGTGACAGGTATGGCTTGTGCAGGGGCTCTGCTGCTCCTCAGCTGGGCACCGAGAGGAGCCCGTGCTCGTCTGCTGTGTCCAGAATCTTACAGATGACGGGAGACTCCACCTTGGATGGAAGAGATTGAAACAGTAAAGACTATGAAATCGTGCCACCAGTGCCTAAAGGGGCTGCAGGAAACTTAGAGAGGGGCTTTGGACAAGGGCCTGTAGGGACAGGACAAGGGGAATGGCTTTAACCTGCCAGAGGGGAGATTGAGACGAGCTCTTAGGCAGAAGCTCTTCCCTGTGAGGGTGCTGAGGCGCTGGCACAGGGTGCCCAGAGAAGCTGCGGCTGCCCCATCCCTGGCAGTGTTCAAGGCCAGGTTGGACACAGGGGCTTGGAGCAAGCTGCTCCAGTGGAAGGTGTCCCTGCCTGTGGCAGGGGTTGGAGCTGGAGGAGCTTTAAGGTCCTTTCCAACACAAACCAGGCTGGATTCTATTTTACAACAGAGCAGGAGATCAATGAAAACAGACCACCATAGGCACAGTACTAGAGCAGCACTCTAAAACTGAGTAAGTGCTTTTTACTTTTGGGTATGACCCCCACAGCATACTCAGTGTAATTAGTGTAATTAACAATGAGCCTCCTTTTTCTAAGCAGGTGCAACTGAACAAAAAGCAGTACTTGTTTAGATGTTATGTATATGGGTGAAGTACATGACTTGTACTTTTGGAAATCTCTTGGGAAGAGTCACTAGGAGGAAGGAACCATTTCAAACATACACCTGCAGATAACCTCTGCCAGGTGGCACCTGATCACAGGGAATTCCCCATAAGTCTTTTCTTACCCCAAGGATGTATTGGCAAGAATGAGGTTCTAACATGTATATGGTCACGGCGTGAGGGGAATCGGATTCTTTACATCTGAAAACAGAAACGAAATGTTGTGGTGTTTAGCATCCAAGAAACAGAGAACTAAACCATGTATTTCCCTCTAGCATTTTTAGGAAGTTGACAGTCATTGCCTTCTGCAGACAGCAGAGGCTGCCCCCTCTGACACAGGGAGCAGAGACACAAAACATCAGTTTACTAAGAAAGTGAACTTACTTCAATTTCACAGTCACCTGCCTTGGCTTGTCTGTCAAGTCACAAACATCTCCATTTCCATAGAAATGAGACACCATCCTGCCACAAAAGATGAGAATGAAAATGTTTGGAAATAGTAATCACAGTTCTTGTGTGATCCGTATCTCATCGTTCTTCAAATATATGGGGCTTGGAGCAACCTGCTCTAGTGGAAGGTGTCCCTGCCCATGGTAGGGGGTTGGAACTGGAGGAGCTTTAAGGTCCCTCCCAACCTAAACCGCTCTGTGATTCTATTTAACTCGAATATACAAACCAAAGTAGTAACGTGCTGTATTTCAGTGACTGCAGAAGCAAATAGTCGTTCACTCTTGAGAGATTTTTCTCTGTGTCATATCCCAAGGGTTGAATTACCTTTTCTGATGTTGCATATTCATTAGGGGGAAATAATAATAAACCAAATACCTATACACACTGCTCCTGACAGTTGTAGCTATTTGTAAACAGAACATTCACACACTGCAGAAGTGGCCCTGATGATTATACCTCTCTATGGCAAGCATGAGGGCAGTGATGGTGGTGATGGTACCCATACCGAACTGTCTGCGTGCCGTCTTCCTGGAGATGGTATGTTCTAGCAGCGTTCTTCCTGGCCCACTCAATGTGTTCCTCCTTGTTCCACGTCCCCACCACCACAGAAGTCTTGCCAGTTTCCTTGTCCTACAAAGGGGAAGCTGATAATTATACCTTGTATTACATACTTAGCAGCGAGCATATTGTAAATGATGTGCAGAATGTCAGCTCTACCTGACACAGTACCTACATCCCCCTGAATAAACACAGGCATCACACAGAGGATTTCTTTCCTGAAATCCAACTTAAATCACCCAAGAACAGGATGCTGCTTTTTTCAGAGTGCAGACAGATTCTCTAACCCCTTATTCCCCAGAGCCATCTAGTGGCAGAACATGCAACTATTTAAACGTACCTCATGATACTGATGAACATATTTGCCGTAGCAGAATTCATACTTCCACCAGCCAACACCCTGGGGAGAGGGATAATCTCAGTGTTAAAACAAAACAGAACCCCACAAACCAAGCAAAATGCCCCAAAAGAGCCACATCCACTTCCCTCCAGACCCTAAACCACTGTTGATTTTAGCTGTCAACTTCCCCATATGATCTGTTAATTAGACGCGTTGATTCAAGCTTGGCACTGAGAGGGTATCTCTTATCAGACTGATACAGGGGAGTGTATTGGAGATGGAATAAGTGAGTTTAAGCCAAGTTTAAAACCTGAAGAGCCACACAGGACTAAATTCCTTAAACTAGTTGTATACTCCCTGTTTATCTTTTAAAGAAATACTTTCCTCTTTGAAAGATAGCACAACTTTAGACGCCTTTGCTCTGCTGGCTGGTCTCTCAGTAAGTCTGATGAGAGTTGTTTTTCCTTCTCATTAACCAAATCACTTCTCAGGATCTACTTTAATTTCACTGTGATTCTATTCAATATATAAATGTTCTATTTATTTATGATTGTTCAGATAAACCGAATTTCAACAGAAAGGTTAAAGATACCTTCCTGGCACATAAGCTTTCCCATTATCAAGGCAGGGAGAGGCAAGTATTAGCTGTATCGGAATGCAGCTATCACAGTTCATGGAGAAATTAAATACATAAACCAGTATGTGCAATTAAGGAGTAGCTATTTGATTACATGTAGCTTATTTCTCACCCCATGGAAGCAGTAAGAACCACTAAGAAATTCCTTTATAAGCTGGTCATCAGTCAGTTTGGAGATGTGGGTTGTTCCCACAGTTAACAGCTGATGGCTTCCAACAGCAACAGGCTTGTGAATGGAAGAAAACTTCTCTTCTTTTGTTGACTGCATTTCTTCCTGAAATGGAATTTTACACAAAACCACCCATTTAGATTTCATAAGGCCCTTGCAAAGTCATATAAATTAAGTGTAGTTAATTAATACTAAGTGAGGTGACTGTGGGAACAAGTATGAAAGCATTCTGTCATTGTTTTCACTGTCTTTAGCATAGCTGAGAAAAAAAGAGCCAAAGTCAAAGACTTCACATGTCTGTAAACTGTAGGCTACAAAAAGTTTAAAATCAGTAGCCCAAACTTTCTTGCTTTGTTTTCATTCCAAACAAGGTAACTTACAGATGACTTCAACAAGGTTGGAGACCATTTCAAAGACTGACATGGTCTTACAAAGCTGGGTAACAGAATTTACACCACGGAAGTGAAAGCTGTGGGTGTTACAGCATGGAAAATAAGTATTTTCTATTTAAAGTGAAACAAATCCTACCTCCTTAACCTTTCTAAAAGGCATCTTCATCATTTCTTGCTGTTTCTCCAGCTGTTCCAGATTATGGGGCTTAAGTGGGGATCCTGGCAGAGACTGGCAGAAGATGTCATTCACAGGAGAGGCCCTGAACCTGTCCAAACAAGTGAGCCAAACATCACTTACCATGCCTTAAAGACAAGATACACTATTTTACTGCTCTAAGTTTCTGGCTGAGGTGTGTATTTTCCTTCTTGTACTTGCACTATCTCAGCCAAAACTACCCTGTTCTTCTGATGTGAATATGCTTTTCGCCCAGTTTAGTCTCACTCCTAATGCTGCCAGATGACTGGAAATGTGATCAAACCCCTCTTCATCAAAAGGAAAAAGCTGCACATTAAAAGGAAAACTGCATTGTACATGAACTGTGAATGTACTGTCAAGGCCACACAAAACTCTCAGAAGCCAGGAAACAGCAAAGGTTAAACTTGATAGATGCAGTTCCTGTATCATTAAAATCATACATTCTTGTATTGCCTGACATATGTGGCTTGTCATAGTGCACATATACCCGTTATTCCTTTACCACTCTCTTCATGAACACTGCCAGGGATGGGGCAAGGCCGGGTTGGAAGGAGCTTGGAGCAAGCTGCTCTAGTGGAAAGTGTCCCTACCCGTGGCAGGGGTTTCAGACTGGATGAGCTTTAAGGTCCCTTCCAAACCATTCTGGGATCCTATGTCTTCAAAAAGCAGCTTATCTCAGGAAAGAAAAAGTAAGAGATGAAGCAGAGTCAACACAGGTTTCTTCTTAGTTTACATGAAGGCCTCGTTAAAGCACCAAATAAGCCTTAACAGAAAATAGTAAAGGAAAGTGAACATCACAGTGAGACTCACACTAACAAACAAAGCATTTGTGCAGCTTTCCCTGCTCCTCCTGTTGAAAGGGGCCTTTTTAGAGAAAGCTTATTTACAAACTGAACATGCAGACACGGCTTCAGGAGCAAGGTGGCTTTTGGTGATATCCTCCTAGGAAGAGGCTGTAATACACAGCACTAGTTGTGTAATAATCACCACTGTAGTTAAAAAAGCCTTAAAACATTCCATAAATTCTAACTGCACTCTAGATTAAACAAGCCCTGTACCAAACCAACCTGGCTTTATCTCAATTTTATTTAAACAGCACTAAGACTAATAGAGCAGACAAATACTACCTTTTACTGCCTTCTGCCCTGTCCCCAGTTCCCACCAATTAAAAACCCCTCAAATTGTACCCAGAGAAGAACTAATGGAAATACTTCTGCTCAGCTAATGCAAGTCCATTATTGGGTAAGATAATGGGAAGAGCACTGGTGGCTGACGTACTGCTCAGTGCTCTTTAAGGAACACATGACAGGAAAAGTGCTCTTAATTTAACATGAGGTTGGTTTGTTGCTTCCTCAGCTGAGCAGCACTTCCAGCCTGCCATCTCCACCCATCTTTATTTAACTGAGATGATGAAGTGGGATAACAAAGACCTTTATGTTTATTTTAAGTATTTCCTGCTCATGGCCAGGAAGCTTTCCCTGCCTGCCCTCTGGGAGGAGGGAGCAGCTCAAGATTTATCCTTATCAAACAATAGAACAATCTGCCCCTGCACTTTCTAGCTTGGGGCTGATACAGAGGCTTCAAAGAGTCAAGAGTAAACAGATAACAGGGTAATAGAGAAGCACAGCAGATTGCATGTTACCAAACCCATCTTCATGAGAGAATGTACAACTGATACTAAATATTTAATAGCATAACTTATTGACTCCAACAGCAAGTGTTTATTAAATGCGTGATTGAGGATTTTGTCCTTTAGACTCTCTTGCCTATTTCAGAACAGTGATTAAATCCTCACTTGTTCTAACATCTGTGTACATGGGAAATTCAGAACTCCTGCCACTATTTCCCCCTTCATTTGTATGCCAGATTCACTCTGCAATTCTATTTACACCCCTTGAAAGGCCAAGAATCCATATGACTGAGACTAAATGCATCCCATAGGTGCATGGCACAATTTGGGAGTAGGAGGGGAAATCCTAAGCTTAATTTTGGAAAATAACACTGAAATTGTGAATGTTTCATATGAAAATGACTTTACAGCTGAAGGCAGTAAAGCAGGACAGAGACAGATGGGAGTAGTCCCTAAATTGGGACTACTACTACAATAACATCAAGGTTACACCTGAAGACTATACTTTTGTTTTCTGAAATGACAGAAGTTGAAGTCTATATTCAAAATAACACACTGATGCAATCTGCATTCTTTAAATACCACGAAGATGATCCCACAGACCCTGAAATCATGAGCTAAGAGGAGACTGGCTGTTGTTAATCTGCCTGCAGCCTTAATGCCCTAATTTGTGTTTCCCTGGTGATAGGGCTAGGAACTTACCTGCTGGAAATTGTTGTACTTCCCATCTGTTCCTCATGTGAGATCAGGCATTAGAGACTTATAAACTGCAAAGATCATGCAATTTAACCTGAAAACTTAACATGCCTTGCCAAAGTACATATAAGTGTCACAGCTCTGTACCAGAAACCAGAGCTGGGTATGACTTACATAAGCGTATACATGTGTGGCAACTGATGTCAATTTGAAGTGATGGTAGCCAAAGCTGGAGTACTGTACCTGTATTTAGGATGGTTGCAGAGCAGAGGTGTCAATATAACCACTTCATATTCACAGGTGGTAACTTCTGCTACTGAAAGGATCTCATGTTTAGCTTCTGGGTGACAGATGTACATCACTGTGCTTGACCTGGGCAGGTTTTGTCTCAAGCTACAAGGTGTGCCATTTCCCATTTCTACAGGGTAGTATGGGGTCATTTGCCCTTCTATGTTTTTGGTAGGTATCTAGGTGAAGGAAAGTAAAAAATTAAGAGGATGAATAAAGCTCCTTTGACTCTTCTGAAACAAAATATATGATTACACTCTGCAGACTCAGCATTACAGCATGGAAAACAGCCCCTGTGTAGTCACCTGGTGTTTCTGCAACATGCAAACATGCTCTGGTTTATTACCTCCATACCCTTCACAAATGCACTGAGCCACACATGAGTTTTGACTACAAAAGCAGGTGGTTTCTCTGCATGGGCTGCCTGATGTTTCAGTTCTAAGTGAGCCTGCCAGCTGTGTGCAGTGTTTTGGAAGAGCACCTCGCCAGCTGTGTTCACCCTGCAGGAGACAGAGGGATGAGAATAGCTCTGCCCAACTCAGCTCAGGTCTCACCAGGCCCATTACCTTCACTTTAGTGCCAGCGCTTGAAGACTCTAAAACACCCCTGCAAAGTGATGCCTGCAGTACACCTCTTGGCATTCCTAGCCTGGGCTCTCCCATATCCAGAGTATCCCACACCAGCTGTTATTGTGGCTAACAAAGTTAATGATATATACAACCCAAAAGTGTGTACAAAAGTGGGACTAAGTAAGCTCTCTTCAGACTTGTCCCTATGTTTCATCCAGCTTCCACTTCAAGAAATTAATTCTCCAAACTGGTAAAAATCCCCCTCTGGGTTCCTAACTTGGAAGCAGCTGAAGTTCCTGGGTACCAAAAGTTCTACTTGTGCAAAAGTCATGCTGGAATCCACAGACAAGACCTTTTCCTACCTGTGTTGCTTGACTAGTAAAGGTTTGCAGTGCACAACAAATCAGGCTTTGTGCTAAAAAGGTGGTAGTGCCTTCTGTGGTCAGGACACTAACCTGGGGACCTGTCCTGCGTTCAGCAGTAGCAGTCATTTTTCTCCTTCTTAGTAGCTGGTGCAGTGTTGTGTTTCTGACTTTCATCCTGGGAACAGCACTGATAACACCGATGTTTTCAGTTGCTACTCAGTAATGTTTACTCTGAGCAAGGACTTTCTGAGCCTCATGCTCTGCCAGGGAGGAGGGGCAGCCGGGAGGAAGGAGAGACAGGACACCTAACCCAAACTGACCAAAGAGGTATTCCATGCCACAGCACATCAAGCCCACTATATAAACTGGAGGCAGTTACCCAGAAGGGTTAGATCACTGCTGGGTCAGGCTGGGTATTGATCGGCGGGTGGTGAGCGGTTGTATTCTCTTCCCTTATCATTATTATTATTGGTGGTAACAGCAGTGGTTTGTGTTATACCTTAGTTACTGGACTGTTCTTATCTCAACCCATAGGAGTTACATTCTTTTGATTCTCCTCCCCATCCCTCCAGGATCAGGGAGGGAAAAGGCAGGGGAGTGAGTGAGCGGCTGCATGGTACTGAGTTACCAGCTGGGCTTAAACCACAACAGGACGTGAGAACCTTCTGTATCTACTCACTCTGGTTTTCAAACCACATTACCCTGTCACAGGCTACTGATTCTCTCCTAAAATTGTTCCATCGTGAATGAAATGATGAGACATTCATGCGGTTAAAGAATAAACATGCCAGCAGCAAAACTGCTCAGCCAATACTTCTCGGCTTCCAGTCACTTATCAACTCTATACTTCAATATACAAAAGTGGGAAATGAAAATACATTTTGTTTGTCTATAAAAGAGCTGAGAAAAAAGGTACCAGTGCCTTCCCTTTCTGCCTTTCTCAATGAAACAACTGTTTTTTCCTTAAAAATTGAAAAATTATGCCTGCACATTTCATTGAAGGTAACTTCAAGAAATCTAAATGCAGATAGCTGTGGTTTGCACACAACTGAAAGGCACACAATAGGACTTAAGATACACCTCTAGTTGCGGCAGTTGCTTGAAACACCATGCAGCTGTGTTGTCTGTTACGTGTTCTTTCCCCTTCCCGACTAGAGAACTCATGCAAATTATGGCTAAATTCCTTATGGAGTGAAACCAAGACAGTGTATATATATCAGAAAAACTGACAAAGTCACTAAAAACAACTTCCTCTGAAAGAAAAAATAATTTACATTACAAGGAACTTAGTTTGTATTTCCAAGAGGCATAACAGCCACTGCCATTAGAATGGGCCACATTCTGACTTGGTTCTGCTCCACCAACTTATCTGGCATGTGTATTTTCTAAGATCCTCTGCAGAACCACCACTCTGTGCTATGTAAATCAGTACTGCAAGGAACATGTAGACTGAAAATTGATTTAAGACGCAAAAGGAAGGATAACTGGCAATAAGGTAGGTGTGCGTCTGTCCACAGGTCAGATCTGCTACTGCAAATTCCAAACTCCAACACGCTTCAGGTACTTCCATTGTTTTGCTATCAAGGTAGTAAGTCAGAACTGAGTTTTGGGGCCTAAACAAACAGCAAAGTTCTCTAACGGAAAAGGGAAGCAGAGTTTTATGGGAAGGGTCAAGTCAGCTAAGAAATCTTTTAGGAATTTTGTGCTGTAGAATTTTGTTAATCTTTTTTCTGTACCCAAAATGCACAAGTGTCATTAAGGGAACTGGAAAACTGTCACTAGACCATAATGTGAATCTGTGGTTATGTGTACTGTCTTTAGAGTAGAAGAGTACATAATTCATCTCATTTAAGTTTAAGATTAGCATAACTTTAAGGTAAATAAGTAGAAGGGCAAGAAGTTTGACTAACCAGACTAAAAAAGCTTCCTGAGCAGGGACTGAGAATCAAAGTGAGAAGAGTACAGCTTAGGAACAGAGTTTCATTTTTTGATTCTCAATTTGGAAGGGAACTTGTAACATTAATCTCATCACATATAAATTGCCTCCACTATTGATGGCAAAAGTTAAAATAGATGGTTTTCACTTGCCTCTTTTGCACTCTCTTTGGGATTTTCCTTCTCTTCTTGATCTAGGGAATAATTAAGAATGAGGTAAGCAGAAAATCTGTGAACTTGAAAAAAAATGCAATTACATACACAGAAGTTTGTCTGGTGTGTGTATTTGCTGGTACTTTGTGTATATGCTGACAAGAGTCAATTTCATGAACTTGCAGGTGCAAAAGAGGAAAGAAAGGAAATAACAGTGATCTGGGGTTCAGAGCAAACAGAACAAAATAGGATCTAGCATTGTCTTAAAACACTTTTGAGTGTATAGGACAGGCCAAATCCAGCCCTAGCACCAGAGGAAGGCCAGTCAGGGCAGGAGAACATGTCACTCACTACTGCTGTTCTTCAAGGGGCAGCTGACCGCCCTTTTCAAGGTGAATGGATTACAGGCTGGGACAGTAAACAGGCAAGCTCTTCAGCTCACCCACTAGCCAGCCTCAGAGGATACACTCCTAGGAAGAAGTGAGGCTGAACTTCATGCCAGACTAATGACGCTGACAGTAAACATCCTTACAGGGCTTGGGTTGCAGGCTGTCACAGGTGAGGATCACAGAATCAACTAGCCTGGAAAAGCCCTTTAAGCTCATCCAGTCCAACCATTCCCAGCACTGCCAAGGCCACCACTGACCCATGGCACTGAGGCCTCGTCTCCACAGTGTGTGAACACTTGCAGGGACGGTGACTCCAGCCCTGCCCTGGGCAACCTGTTCCAATGCTGAGCACCCTGTGGGGAAGGAATTGTTCCTCAGCTCCGTCTAAAGCTGCCCTGGTGCAGCTTGAGGCCGTTTCCTCTTGGCCCATCCCTTGTTCCTTGGGAGCAGAGTGCAGCCTCCTCCTGGCTCCATCCTCCTCTCAGGCAGTTGTAGGGAGTGATCAGGTTCCCCCCTGAGCCTTCTCTTCTCCAGACTGCATCCCCCAGGTCCCTCAGCCCCATGGCTGTGCTCGCAGGATCTACTGCTCCTTCACGTTTCAAACCCTCAGCCTTCTAGACTGCTTCAAGACTCCATTCAGAGATAGGTGAGTAAATGGCCACTTTGCTTTGCCATCACCCATTTAGCTGGTCCAAATTCACTGTCTCACACTCCTGCATTCAGCTCACAGTGGTTTGAGAAACCATCTATTTTCTAAGAGCAGTGTGAATTGCTTTGTAGGAAGCATAAAAAGAATAGTCTGCCACCTAAGCAGAAAGCACAGAGGGTCAACATCCTAAAAGACTCAGATATGGTGACCTGAAGTATATCATCAAACTTAACTTCAGCACCCAGCCCCACAAAAGAACTGGGAACTCAAATCAAACAATGTTTTCTGTACAGCAGCATCTAGGGAGAATTAGGCATCTCTGCACAGGATTAAGAGAAGCAAAACCAAGCAACTCAGTAGTAAAGAAATGCCAAACAATGCAGTTTCTGAAGCTGTGTTTCTTTTCAGGACTAAGATCCCCAACTGAAGGCTGCAGGCAGGAATACAAAGGAATGGGATTAAAGGTACTCAATCCCTTCCAAGATTGAGGCATTCGTGTTAATCACTTGCAGGAATAGAAAAACATGGTGCCACCTTTTACATACTAACCTAGAATTAAAAACCACCAACCTAGATGATGTTTTTTCTACTGTTTGTATCATCACTGATGAATGAATGCCCTTTGGATTTTCAAGAGTTCTCTGGACTAATACACTACCAAAGTTCTCACCCAGGAAGCAAATATTGGCAGATACAACCACGGAACTTCCAACATCTACTGTAATTTACAGGCAAAAAATTACAACTGCTCAGAAATTAGTTATTCTGAACTACAGTTTCAGTTTGGGGCTCAGCTACCCAATTCCCACCAAAGCCCCACCTCAGTATTTCTGAAGATCTACAGCAGGATCCCTAAAAAAACTCTCTCAAACAGTTCCAAGGTTTGCAGATGATATGTTATTACAGAAAAGCAGAGGCCAAGATGTGCTACATACTCTGCCCTCTGCTAGAGTTTGAAAGACACTTCTCCCCACCCAAAAAGAGTGGTGACAGGCTGTATTATCAAAGTCTGGTCTGTCACATACTGATTCCATTTCTTATATTATGTATTTTCTTTCCCTGACACTAATTATTGCAGATTAGTGCATTTTATCATAGAATCATACAATGATTATGATTGGAAGGGACCTTAAAGATCATATACTTCCAATCTAATCAATTAGCATGGCAAAACTGACAGGATGAGGTGCTAAAAGGCATTCACTATAACAATACATTTTGTGACAAGTAATCTACAAAATTCTGTGTAATTGCACTGGGAATCAGTATTGTACAGCCTATTCCTCAGGTAGTAATAATTAAAACCCAACAATTAATATGCATCAGCAAAACAAAATAATCCAAGACAAACCTGGTTCTGATAATGGGCTCTTCATCATCATATTCCCCAGATAGTATTCTTGGATGTTTATTTTCTACAATCAAAAGGAGTTAAAGAGATTGCAGTTACCATTTTCCATCCTTTTTCAGGTGTACAGGAATTCAAGTCTTCAGGAGGAGTTAAGCATGAACATGCCAGTGGAAAAGGGGCATAATCTGAGATTACTCAATGTGCAGAAGCCTACCTGTCCTGTTTCCTTCTCCTCATGGTACTGGCGGATGTGTTTACCATGGCAGACTTCGTATGTCCAGTAAGATTCAATCTTAAAATAAACAGGTTTCTGTTTAGATACATCCTCCCCAACTCCAGATTCTCCCAAAATTCTGGCTTTTGCAGCAATGAAACACAGCCCAAGCAGATGGGCTTGGGCACCCTCCAAAACAATAGCACAAAGAATGGTCTCAGTGTTCTCCAAGCATTTTGATGTTCCAAATAAACACACTAGGCAGTTTCCTTGACTTTCACACATATAAAACCGAAGGAAAACAGTTAAATAAGAAGTAAAGACTTAGTTTTCCCCTAAACCACTGGGGCTAAGCACCAGTGACTCCACGCAGCCTGGTTTTGACAACTGTCATTGATACAGGCTCTTTACCAACTGTGCTTGACACACTCTCCCTTCTTTAAGGACTTGTGTGGCATGCCGCATAGGTGTAAATATTCAGCCACTTTCATGGTCTCTGTACTATGTTGCTTTGGCATTAGGCTTGTTCTTTAATGCAAGACATGAGTCTTGAACCGGGATGACAGTTGATGGAAAACTAGAAAACTTTCAGAGTAGCTAGAAGCATGTTTGGTTTGGTTTTCTAACACTTTTCATTAGCTTGTCACACATTATATGGTTTGATTCCTGGAAGGAAGTATTTTAAATCCACATTTTTAAATTGCTACTAGATCAACCCCGTTTACTTGAATCCTGACATCTTCAATTATACACATTTTTTTAATCAGCATATGAAGAGATTCATAAAGTTGTAGAGATCTTATTTTGGACTGAATTAGTACCTGAAGTCCAAGACGTCTTTATCTAAACAGTTTAATACACTAAACCTTGAAATGGAATGGATTGTAAACTTTTGATTAGCATTTGAATTATCAACACAGAAGTAACATACCCTGTATGAACAGCTACTTTGCTTAAAAAGAGGTTCCAGTAATTCTCCTGGAGTAGGACCTTTATAGTCTTTTTCTTCTTCCTAGAATAGAAGGATATTTCATTACATTAAAATTAACAGTAGTTTGGTGAGTTAATATTAATTTGAAATAGTAAAAAAACAAAACAAAAAACTTATTGCAAAATTAAAAGGTACAAACCCTCACTAATTCCTGCCCTGAAGCAGCTGTGTGGTGATTCGGGGAAAAGAAAGATCATTTAACAACAAGGGGCAAATGAAAGTCACAAATAAAGTAGTCAAACCAGAAAAGTTTTGTGGCTGAGAAATGGCGAAAGAGCAGGAGCTCTCCACTCGATTGTGTCCACAGCAGCAGGGTGGGGTGTGCACAGGCAAACAGCACCAACAGCTTCTCATTTGTTAGTCAATGCTGATGCAGCATAACTGGGACATCGCACAGCTTTTATGTAATTAAAAAAATGGATCAAAAAAGCGTAAGTAATACTGCAAAAGTTTATTTCTGCATCATTTTTGCTTTAGAAACATGCATGCCACTGAAGAGATTTCCATTCCAAGTTCTTGAGTACTAAAGACTTGTCACCTAGCCTGAAGCCCTCTGCTGTCAGTCACATAAAGGATGAGGGCTGTGTCAAAGTGGGAGGTCCCACCACAGGAGTGCAGCTCATCTGTGCAAGTTCTCAGGGTGTTTCTCACACCCTGGACCTTTGGAGGAATAAATGACCAATGATAAACCTCACCAAAGGCCTCCTCGAGCTACATTTTCTGTACAAACAAATGCATTTATTTTTAAATGTAAACCTCAAATTGTGCATCCAGACACCCGATTGAGGAAGCAATGACCAAGAATAAACTACTAGTGGTAGAACCACTACTGGGATAGTATTTACCGATACAGTGATCATGACAGCAACGTTAACAACCTCTATAGTCATTTACTGACCTAGAATTTGACAAGGGTACTTAAAACCCAAGCATTTCCCAATCCTAGCAATACACAGAACATTATAGCAATCATGTGTTGCCAAATAAGGACTTCAAAAGTGTTCCGACTGGCCCCACTTATTACAGAGTTAGTACGTAATGCAAAGCGAAGGCATCTACCACAAACTGTGAAGCTCTGAGGCATGCTGTAGATGATTCTCTTTTGATCTGGGGCAGGGGGAAGGGAGAGGAACTGAAAAGACGCTGTCAAGACTTGTCTGCAGTTTATAACTACAATAAAGACTCGACTGAACTTACCTCATTGCCACTTGCTATCAGCGGAAGCAGGCATTTATACTTCTCTTTGTCCACAGTGGTCATTATAATGTAGTTATCCTCTTTGTACAGGACACCAGTTGTAGGCTGAGAAAACAACCGACCTGTGGATTAGTCAGGTGGTTCTTTTAATGCTACTTGTTAGAAATAGCCCGGAATTCACGAGCAGTACAGTTAATTCATAGGGGGTCCAGGGTATTTCCTGGCTCTCCATCATAACACAAGACTGAAGGCTTTTCTTGCTTTCTCCTTTGCTTCCACCCTCTACCGCCTGCCACATTCCTGCTGCTATAAAGGACGTTCCCTAAAGCAACACCCCCATAACCACTGCACTCTTCCAGCAGCCTTTCCCATGTTGACTTTCAGGGCAGGATTCCCTGGGATTTGCCCAGCTGACAGACTCAGGCCATAGCCTGAGTATTAAAACTCCGCCTCGGCCGTGGTACGTGTGTGCCACAGCCAAAACGCAGGGTGATGCTTAAGGGACCCGCCAGCAAGGCTACGTGGGGGTCACCCCAATCTGAAACTCTTCCGTAGCGGAACGGCTTCACAAACAACCGCCAAGTGCGAGGGCTCCGCCGCTGCACCCACCACCCGTTAACAGCTACAGCCGCCCGGCTCCTCAAGGGAGAAAGCCTCTGAGGGAGGAGTGACCGGACCCCCCCCCGCCCGCCGCCGCGGTACCGACCAGGCTGAACTCGGTGCCGGGCCAGTTCACCCTGAAGGGGATGTCGTCGCTGAGCTGAGGGAGAGCGCGGCCGCCCTCCGCCACCACGGCGGCCGCCACCGCCGCCAGCAGCCCGCAGAGCAGCGCCGGGGCGGGCGGCCGGGGCCGGCGGTCCCTCATGCCGGGCGGCGGGGAGGGAAGCGGGGAGACAGCGAGGAGAGCGCCCGGCAGCGCAGCCGCCACGTCTGCTTCCGTCAGGGCGGGCTCCCGCGCATCAACATCCGGGGCACCCGCGGCAGCGGCGGGAGATGGCGGTTGAGGGGAGCGGGGCGGGGAGCCGCGGGCTCCGTGGGGAAACCTCCCCGTGTCCCTCCCGTCGCGGGTCGTAGGGGCTGCGGGGTCGTTAACGGCTCGGTTGAAGCCTCCCGGTGCCCTGCGGGTGCCGTGTGCCGGTACGCTGAGGAGAGGGCTCGCTGGCCGAGGGTAAGAGCTGCGGTCGCGCTCGTTCCGATGTTACCTGGAAATGCCGTAGCGTTGGTTTTTCGGAAGCTACCGCCGCCTGCCCTTGTGGTGCCTCTTCAGTGAACTGCTGGAGAGAGGCCAGAGCAGGCCACGGAGCTGCTGCGAGGGCTGGAGCAGCGCTGCTCTGGAGCCAGGCTGAGAGAGCTGGGCTGGGGCAGATGGAGAAGAGAAGGCTCCTGAAGGGGAGACCTTAGAGCAGCTCCAGTGCCTAAAGGGGCTGCAGGAAAGCTGGAGAGGGGCTTTGGACAAGGGATGTAGGGACAGGACAGGGGAATGGCTTTAACCTGCCAGAGGGGAGACTGAGATGAGCTCTTAGGCAGAAGCTCTTCCCTGGGAGGGTGCTGAGGCACTGGCACAGGGTGCCCAGAGAAGCTGTGGCTGCCCCATCCCTGGCAGTGTTCAAGGCCAGGTTGGACACAGGGGCTTGGAGCAAGCTGCTCTATGGAAGGTGTCCCTGCCCGTGGCAGGGGTTGGAACTGTATGGGCTTTAAGGTCTTTTCCAGCCCAAACTATTCTGGGTTTCCATGATTCTAGAGGAAGGAGAAATGTGGGGTAGTTTACTGTCTGCTTTGCAGTTGGTGGCGGGGTGACATACACAGATAGCAGCAGTGTTGTGGCAGTGTATAGCAATTCTTAAGCCTTAAAACCCCCTAGTTTCTGAAATATTTAGTGAGAGGAGTATATAGAGGTAAAGGAAGCACATGATTCCAGGAAAAATCCCAGTGGTGGTGGAGAAGGTTAAGTCTGGATGTTGCGTGGTGAATTGAGGTGGTTCAGTTTATGATGTTATGTTCCAGGCTGTGCTTCATTGCGCTTTGATGCTTAGTTTCAAAATTGGCTGTTTAGGTCAATTGTGAACTGTTTAAGTAAATAGTTTGTAATCCCTTGGTTGACTTGTGCCCTGATCAGAAGAACTGTTTCCGGGGGGGGTAATATAGATGAGATAGGTTAAAATTTGCTAAATGGCTGCACTGGGTCTAATCAATATTTTTGAGTTTTTCTGCTGTTATTTTCTTGTTTAAAGATGTAATTGTGTTATCTTTTCCTGGTTTAGCTGGTGCCAAAGTAGATAGAGCTGGGAGCAAATTCCTCTTCCAGCTCAAGGACATGCACGGTTTGAGGAGGAACATGCTAGAATACTTGCAAAGGAGAGACCTAAACTGCAAAGGGCTAGAAGGATGCAGGCAAGGCCTTTGTTTGAGACAAAGGAGAGCAACAGTTAAAGGAAAGCTGCTTAAATAAGAAGCTGGAGGAGCAAGGAAATTAATGTAGGAATCCTGAGAGCGTGTAAAGTTGGAATAATCAGGGTTGTACTGCAGCTGGTAATTGAAGTGAGTGTAGTCAATGCTCAGCTCTTGTAGAAGGCTGTTAGAAAAGCCTAATTTATTGGGAAAGGCAGCCTCTTTCTCATTTTGTGGTAATTATATGGTAGTAAGTCAAGATACAGGGCTTGCTGTCCTGGCTGCCTGCTTGCATCACCTCTGCCACTCAGTAGCGTGGCTGAAGAGTGCAAAGCCACCTCATAAGAGTATTTGTGTTACACAGAGCAGGCACACAGGAATAGATCGGGTGGGGGAGCTGTAGCAGTTGGGTTTGGTCAATATGATCTGCTCCTTAGCTTGAGTAAAGCCTGCATCCTCATACACACCTGAAGGAAGGGTTACAAATTGGAGTTAAACATGACAAACTTCAGGAAATGGTGATATGCAATAGTGATACAATACTGATGGGGGATGCTGCAATCAATATTGTTGCTGTAGCTTTTAAGGGCGAGGGATGTTCAAAATGTTTTTGTTTGTTGGGTTTTTTCCTGCTTGTAAGGGGCAACAAGTACATTTTTTCTTATGCTTCTTGCCATTGCCTGAACTGTTCAGACTTGGAGCTTCTCTGGAGGCCGTAAGTTTTCCTGTCAGCTGCTAAAGAGCTGCAGCATGACACAGTTATTGCATTCGTGCCGAAGATTGTTTTACTGAGTGTATTATTTAACAATTGCCAAACACTGCATTCTTCTGTGAGACTGAACTGCGCCTTAGTTACCTTTTTGAAGGACTTTCATCAGATTTTAGTTTCCAGAGAGCAGCCTTGTCTAGGAAGGGTCTGGTCTTTATGTATCCTCATAGAAAAAAACAAGATTTGAGAGCATGGAAGTGGGAAAAAAGATGGAGTGACACAAAAGCAAAGAAATCATTAACAACTCCTTTTTTGTGTAGTGAGAGCATGAGAGTTTTGATCTGAAAAGGTCTGTGATACTCAAAACTTTGGTCATCAGTTTATGCACAAAGCTGTTAAACATAACCAATGGATAAAAGCAAATATAGAGGTGTATGTGTATAAAATAAGAACTCTAAGGGCTCTGTGTGTGCGTGTATACATATATACATATACACCTGAATGTCCAGCACAGTTACCAAATTGAAACAGGTTAGACCAGTCCCATCAGGGCTTTGTTGTTTGCTCATCTATGATTAGCATGGAGCAGATAAATGGTTGAAGAAAGAAAGACAAAAATCATACTGGGGATCCTACAAAGCATCTGGCCAATTACAGAAGGGTTTTATTTCCCTTCTCCATGAGTTTTCTTGTGTTAAGAAGTGCAAATCTGCTTACAGAAGTTTGTGATTAAGTCAGATGACACATTGTGTCAGTTCAGTCATAGTGGGTCTGAAGCAGGCTTATTATCAAAGCTAGACACAAAAAGGAAGTAAAATGTTGCATATTCAGATTATAGATTCATATATTCACAGATTGATTCCTATGTAACTTAAATTAACATAAGACTTTTATTTAGGAGATTCCAAGAGAATTTACAGCTACGTCAGTGTATGTACTACTGCCCAGTGGTGTGACCCCTTTCAGCATCACAGGGAGGGTGTATCTTGACCAACTCCTGGACAAGTTCCTTTTCTTACAAATGGCCTCAGAAATTGTTTGGAACCAAGTTTAGGGGTAACTGTGTGTGTGGTTGTACAATGAAAATGTATCTAAAAATCTCTGTAAGTTGCCACAAATTTAGATCTAGTGAGAAAATTCAGCATATATGGCACATAAAAAACATATCCTGATTTTTGTGATAACAAACCTGAAAGCACACTGGGCTTTTGTTGGGGACTCAAACTGTGGGCAGAGTTATGGCTCAAACCCCACACAACAAGAACAAGTGTGTATTTCCAATGCTGTAATTAACCCCTAATGCTGACACAGTTCAAGACTGCCTAATAGAAGCCAGCTCTTGTATATTGTTTTTCACCATGAGACCTAACAGCGCTTTCTAACAAGACGAAGTAAGACACACATTGATGCCCATCCTACTATGGATACCCTTTAAATAAACAGTTTTGGAAATCGTTCTCCAACACCATCTACTGATGTGATGCACTTTTATTGTACTGGAGTTGTATGCACAAACTGGAATGCTTTGTTACAGATATTGTTGCAATTCCTGCGAATGAGGAATGGAAATGAACCAGTAATATAATAAAAGAGCCATACATAATCACAATGCCCCAACACAGTGCTTAAATAATTAAAGAGAGAATCATCACTGATGTTTTGAGATCATAGTGAGTGGAAGCATCCCCTGCCCTGTTTTAAGGAACAAGGATTAAGTCTTTGAGGAAAGAATTGTAAAAGTGGATGTGCCATTCTACATGTTTTAACTTTACTACAGTTTCTTAAATCTGAAGTAAGCACGAGAAAGGAAGTGCTGTTGTTGGTTGGGTTTTTTGAAGGTATTATTCTTTTAAACACTTAAATATCCCTGCAATAATAAATCATATATAACTGGTTTTGGTAACAGTTAAGTATCCAGCAACACTTAAAGAGTTACATTTTAAGTCCAGGTGAATAAATACATGTGTAAAGGAACATGTTCATTAATGCTGATTTGGGTGATGGTTATCACTGTCCATCTTTGGTGCATGAAGTCACTCGGCTCCAGCTTTGGGAATCTTGAGGGCTATTATCCTGGAAGTTCTGATCCAGCTCCTCTCCTGCTGTACCACTGGGGTTGCTTTTCCACTCAGTTACATCAGCCTTAAACCAGTGGAGAATCAAGACCTTCCAAGGATATTCCATCAGTTTGTAAGTAACTCATATCCTAATAGAAAAATAAGGGCTCAGTACATAGAAATACTTTGCCAATACAATCAGAGGATTTGCTTCTGCAGTGTAGAGCAGCCCATCAAGTGATATCCCATCAGGTACTCTTAAAATAGTGGCATTCAACTATCAATAGTGAGCAGTAGCTTCCAAAACCTTCTGTTTTCTTCCCACCTCAATGGATCAATGCTTGAGAGATGCCAGAGACACCCTAAAATCATAATCTGGTATGTAAAAAATCCAGCGTTTTGGTTAAATATTATACCTGGTATAATTATATCAAATTTAGGTTTGAATTTCAGGATCTTATTTTCTACTCATCCAACTGCCTTTCCCAAATGTTTCCTATTAACATTCATCCGTGTTCTTGTTGGCTTTTATAGGTGGCCAAGTAAAAGGATAGCAGCTTCTTATTCTGATAACCCTGGTATTTTCAAGCAATTACAAATATAAACCAAGAAAATGTAAAGAAGAGAAGGGGACAACCTGTATAGTAGAAACATACAGGGTTTCCAGTTGTTGATACAGAATACAGACTTCCAAGCTACTACTAAACACACATTCTCTGTGTGAGAACATGTGACATTACATGGTGTTTGAAATAGAACCTTTCTTATATTAACATACAAAAATATACATTTGTTAAAAATGAACTAAAATAACTTAGATTTCTGAGAAGCAAAACAAGGCTTTGTTGGACGGAAACTCCATTTGCTTCTGTTTTGCATGAAGTAAACCTGCCAGCCTGAACTGGTGGCTTCCCAACCCTCTTCCTATGGATGCCTGTACAACAAACTAGAAAGAGGGTTCCTTTCTTAGGTACCTTTTGCCCATGAATCCCTGTAACAGCAGTTGCAAAGTACTGGCTTAAAGTCTATGCTCAGACATGGGTGATTTCTTTAAAAGATGGGTTACAACAGCATCTAAAGGCAGGTAACAAAGATGAGAGTTTCTGAATGTTTGTGCTGCATTGTGACTTTAAGTCATACTCTGAATTTTAACATTTTGGCTTTATTCTTTATATTAGAAACTAAAAGGAGGCACTGATAAGTTATGGCTTGTTTGTGTCCAAGTCTCCTGTGCTTTGGCTTTCAGGGGCTTGACATGAGCCAAGGGAAAGAAGTATTCCCTTGACAATGAAAAGGTTTATCCTCTGTGTTTAAGGACAAACTAATATGTAAAGGGTAAAGTGACTAATTCAGTGGAATAACTTCATTTCAGTGAAGCTGAACATTGATGAAGCAAATGTTCTACTGTGCATTTACTATGCAATTTACAACTCTTACTTAACGTTTATCTCTTCAGCTGCACAGAGCCCCTCACCTTTGCTCTGGAATCAGAAAGAACTATCACTTAAATCAATGGGAGTTGCATTTATATGCAGGCGTTCACCTTAAAAATACTCTAAATATTACTTTTAAACCTGAAATCATAATTAAAATCTTCAAACAAAGAGTTCTCTTGAGCTTTTTAGAAAGATGTAGTCTTTGGCTAAAACCTCAATATACCAAATTCAAACCTAAATAAAATGTTTCCCCTGCTCCCCTTCCTATTGGCTCCTGAAAGAATTATTTTTGTAATGGTGTGTTTTAATGACCAACTACTATTCTGAATATTAAAATAAGATAGCATAGTACAGAGAAACATGCCTCCAAGTCATATACCTGTTGTGCAATGAAACCATTCCTCTGAAGGTGAAGCAAGATCACTAAAAGGAATAAACTATTGTCCTGGGTTCAGGCTTAAACCACTACAACTATTTATAGACTGTTGAGGTTTTGATGCTTTTCCAAGAGCTTCTTTACTAGTGTTTCTAAGGAGAAGAGATGCTCATCTACATCCTCTGGTACGAGGTTTCTGATGGAACTGGCAAGTTCAAACAGGTATTCTGTGTTTCTTCCACTAGGACCAACTGCATTCAGAATCTGTTCTGCAATCTCCTCCAGAGGAGCAGGACCAAGGTAGTTAGGGTTGTCACAGGTGCCAATGTAGAGCAGGACATCAAATGGCTTTACTGAGGAGTCTTTGGGGTAGAAAATGACAGCTGTAGTCCTGTAGCCTCCTTTCTCTCTGAAGTCCAGGTATGCCTTTACTTCACATTCTTGTCCAGGTGGCAGTCTGTAAGCAACACCCCATACACACCCCTGTTGGAGGACAGTAGAGGAAAAAATCCAAGCAGGGTTTAAAAGGATACTCAAAAATCAATGCGTTTCTGTCATTTACGTAAAACTCTTAAATACATTAATTTTCTTCCATTTTCAGCCCTTTTATAGCTCACACTGTTTCTGGAGAGAGTCCCAAACTAAAAGGGTAATCTACAGGTTGATCATCCACTTTCTTGCTAATGCTGAGGCCTTTCTTACAAAACAATTTGTTGTGACCGTTAAATTTGAAGCAGTAAATAGCCTTGGCACAGGCTACTGAGGTGCTGGCAAAAAGGATACAGATTCTGTCAGGTCAGGAAGATAAGTTTGTATTTGAAAATTAAAATTTTAAATAGTGCCATATTTGAAGGAGTTTTGATCAGACCCTCACTCTGTTCAGTTGCAGTTCCATTTCTAAGGACCCGAGTGTCACCTACATCTGTGACATGTACTTGGAGGGGTGAGTGTGGTGATCTTACTGCACTGAAACTGACTCTGAGAACAAGCTGAGAGATGAACCTTTATTTTGCATAACGAAATGGGGCATATCCAGCACCTCAGCAAACAGTGAGGTTAAATTTCATGACTGTCCTTCAGAATCTGAGTATTTCTTTATCCTCTTCATAGATAATACCTCTGAGAAAGTATTTAACTGTGCTGTGGATTAGTTATACTCTCCTACCAAGTTTCTCTAAATCAGTCAGATCTGTGTAGGAAGAGGTGTACGTGGGGGTTTTGTTTTGAAGTAGCATAGAAAAGTGATGATGGTCCATTATCTACTGACAGCTACAGGGTGTTTCTTACCAGTGCTGTTGTACAGTGAATGGTAGTTTGTTTTGTCTGCTGGCAACATCAAATGCGGATTCTTCTGCAGTTAAATTGGTCTGTGTCAGTGCTACAGTAATGATGGCAAAGCAGTTAAGGTGTGTGTTTTATTGTTGCTTTGTTCTGTGGTGTGGTGTTGGGGGTGCCCAGGGAAGCTGTGAATGCTCCATCGCTGGCGGTGTTCAAGGCCAGGTTGGACATAGCCTTGGGTGGCATGGTTTAGTGGGAGGTGTCCCTGCCCATTGCAGGGGGTTGGAACTGGATGACCTTAAGGCCCTTTCCAACCCTGACTATTCTATGATTCTGATTATATAGATAAGCAAGTGTAAATCAAAGTCATTCACAGGAGAGGCCCTGAACCTGTCCAAACAAGTGAGCCAAACATCACTTACCATGCCTTAAAGACAAGATACACTATTTTACTGCTCTAAGTTTCTGGCTGAGGTGTGTATTTTCCTTCTTGTACTTGCACCATCTCAGCCAAAACTACCCTGTTCTTCTAACTGATGTGAATATGCTTTTTGCCCAGTTTAGTCTCACTCCTAATGCTGCCAGATGACTGGAAATGTGATCAAACCCCTCTTCATCAAAAGGAAAAAGCTGCACATTAAAAGGAAAACTGCATTGTACATGAACTGTGAATGTACTGTCAAGGCCACACAAAACTCTCAGAAGCCAGGAAACAGCAAAGGTTAAACTTGATAGATGCAGTTCCTGTATCATTAAAATCATACATTCTTGTATTGCCTGACATATGTGGCTTGTCATAGTGCACATATACCTATTATTCCTTTACCACTCTCTTCATGCCCCATCTCTGGCAGTGTTGAAGGCCAGGTTGGACACAGGGGCTTGGAGCAAGCTGCTCTAGTGGAAGGTGTCCCTGCCCGTGGCAGGGGTTTCAGACTGGATGAGCTTTAAGGTCCCTTCCAACACAAACCAGCCTGAGATTCTGTGATTCTATGATCATTGAGAATGGTACACGCAGGCCAGGGACCATTTTCTCTCAATGGGAGCTAATTTCACAATATTATGTAAAAGCAAACATAGAGTTATGGCATTTAATTCCTTAAGCATTTTATCTGTGTAGCAAAACAATGAAGCAAGGAATATCTCCTTTTTTCATCACTGCAATGTAATCTTGATTTATTTCAGTTGATTTTGGGAGGGCAAAATTACAGTTCTGACAAACATCTAGGGTCTACTATTGGTGTATTGTCAGCACTATACCTATCCTGAAAGTGAAATTGTGCATGTTCCAACTGGACAGCTGAAGTCCCTACTCCAGAAAGTACTTTAAATATAGCTTTGGTAGTGACAGACCCAGAGTACTTCCAGTTTCTTCATTTGGAATTATTGGTTTATTTGAAATGATCAAGAGTCATTGGTGTGACACCAAGAAATTCTGAGGGAACTTTTCACTGCACTAAAGATAACTGGTATTTGCTTGCAGGGAAGCAAAAATGAATAGAGACTTACTACACAGGCTGGAAATGCAACAGCACATTTGGTACACTACAGAGACAGAACAGGAGTACTGTACCTCAGGATCTTCCACCAGAGTCACAACTCTTCCAGGCTACAATGAAAGAGAGTAGTTCAGTTAGAGGCTTTTACGCTGAATCCTGAGCCAAACCAAGAAACACTGAAGAGTAATGAAAGGGTCAGAGAACTAATCCAGGACCATCTCAGTAAGGTCTATTCTGTGAGATCCAGTACAAATACTTTCTGAGCATAGCTTTGGATTTGTTTTAGATAAACAGAATGTGAAATTCTGAGTGGAAAGTGGCAGCAACACGGAAGTTAAATTAAGGGCAGGCAGAAACACAAAGGTTTTGAATGGCCTTGCTTTGTGTGTGCTCTCCTCACTCAATTCTGTCCCCATTTAAAACAGTGCCAGTAATTCATTAATGTAAAACTATCCTTGAGGAGCACATCTGCCTCAGTTGTGTTGCTTCTCCACAGCACTAAGTCATGATTTTACTTTCTGGAGAGACAATGAGGAGAACCTCCTCACTTGTAGTCAGAAAGGTTATGTACATGCATGGAAAACCACAACAGAAATCCTGCTAGTGTAGAACTAAGCCAGGTATCGCTGCTTCTGGCCTGGTTTGCACTAACTGGATTCTACAAAGTGTTAATCACACGCTATGACACATGGCAACTTCTAGGTTTATAAACTGAAGCTACTTAGATGGTTGGAAAACACATAGCAAAGAAACCTGCTAGAAATTCTTAGTAAGCACCAGCTTATTCTAAGTTGAAAAAAGAAGTTTACTGTGCAAAAGACTGTTTTCTCCTTTTCCCCATTCCAGCTCATTCTTCCTGACTGGGCAGAGGGAGGATATCTTGGTAATGGCTTGTTTTGCTAATGAGTTACTACTTGCTGGAAGAGTAAGAAGCCAATATGTAAATACAGAAAACTGTTGAAATTTGTCGTATAACCTGGAGAATACAACTTTAAAACATAATACCCTATGGAGAACTACACCTGTAGTTTTGTGCAAGTGTACAAATGTCTCTGATTTGAGGTAGGGAAGGCAGAGGTACCAACATTCAGTTTTAGTACAGGATGGAAATTCATTCTCTTGGGAGTGACAAAGATGATCTGAATGTGATGCACCTGCATGCCTTTCAGTTTGCCTTGGGTAATTTTGAGTCTCAGGTGACTACATTTCAGTCTTTAAGGTAATTTCACTGCCATGTCCATGCTTTTGTGCTTAGTAAGTCTGTAGTGGGCTTCTCTCCCTCATAGAATCATAGAATAGTACTATAAGTGCGGGGTTTTCTCCTACACAGTTATCAGCTGCAAGCCAAACAGGAAATCAAGGGGTTTTTTTTCAGAGTGCTTTTAGATAACCACCAACTGTAGATACTACTTATTCAGGTCCTTTACAGTCTTAAAGGCTCTTTGTTTATAAGCTCTGAGGTGCTGTGGGTTTCCACTTTCATGCCAGATCTCTCCCCACATCAGCCATTTACTCCTGACCTGTTTGATAAAATAAGGTAACAAAACTCAATGAGTACTAAACGATTACTATTTGAGTACTCCAAGGAAACAGGTCTGTTACCATGATTAATCACAGCAACTCGGGTGTTCCTTTTGGGAAGTATTTCCATAGCCATCAATACTTCCTTCACATGTGCACTGAAAACTGGTCCCTAAGATCTTGTAAATTGTGGATTACAGTCACATTCTGTGGTGGGAAGCAGCTTTCTCTTTGTCACCAGGAATGAGTGCTGCTGAAGCCTAAATACTGAATGAAAGTGAAGTACTGGGGTAAACTGGGGTAAGATCTTCCACTGTTACTGTTCTCAGTGGCACCATAAACTGCTCAGCTACTGCAATGACTAAGTATTTACTGACAGATTAATCCACTGACTTTTGTATCTGGAATAAAAGGAAATTTGACCTTAGAAAGGACTGCAGCTTGATTACCTCTTCAGGTTGTTTTCAGAAAGGGAGATAAAAGGTTACTAATAAGTAGGAATGTAATAACTGGTTTCTTTAAAAGTACCAGTTTATTTTGCCAAAGGGTGGCCTTTTCTATGTCCTTTTCCTGTTGCTCATTATGGGATGACAGGAGTCTCTCTCTGTCCTCTACAGCCCCCTCCTCACAGAGGTGGGAGGGCATCTCTGCAGGTCCTCCAGACCAACCTCCTTTCTTCCCCCATTCACTTTTAACAAACTAAACCACCTCCATTACCTTAAACTGGTTTCACCTCAGGTTGATGCGGCAACTCTATGCATGCAGATACTCAAGGGGTTTCTGTCTGGACACATTTGGACAGTGGTAGCAGACAGCTGGAGCTGTGTTCATCAGGGCATAGAGTTTCCCTGGGATTTTTCCTAAGAAGGACTGGGAATGATGCCAGGGTGAGACTCCCAAATGTCAGATGTGCTGTGCAGCCAAGTCAGACCCAGTGTCGGATCGAGGAGAGAGGCTGAAGTGAGTGGGCTGAGCTGGGAAGGAGGATTGAGAGGAGGGGAAGCCAAATGTCACTGGTCTGGCAGCAGCAAGCTGTTAGTGTGGTTCAGACCCCACTGTGATAATAACAGCTGTAACCCTTGAATGCATTTATACTTCCCTGCTCTTCCATGCAAAAGCAAACTCAGTGTCCGAGAAAGCTCATATGAATCATGCAGGTTTGTGTTTCTGTTTTTCTGAAGCTTGCACTGAAAAACTGGAACTTGCTATTTATGAAAACATTCTTCTTTCTTATTCAGTAAGAAGCCCTGCATTATTTTGCAGGGAGCACTGGTTTTGCCTGGTAAAACTCAAACTGCTTTAATGTACTATTCAGACTAACCCTCTGAAAATCTTGGGTTTAATTACATCTAATGCATAAGTTGCCGTATGTTCTTTCAAATTCAACATCTTGTAAGCTGTAAAATATGCCCTCATGATTAATTATTCTTTGTAACTCATTAACCATCTTATTAGAGTATGAGTTGAGCAGTTCAAAGTACAATTAGGTCAACCATGTCCTGCGCTACCAGCTATTGTACCTGAAAGTGCTCCGTGTGGTTTTGTTTGCAGACCCTGGAATGTTGGAGCAGCCAGTGCTTTCAGGAGAGCATTTTAACTTGTTGGCTACTATTTTATTACTGTTGTTTGAAATGTGTTCGTACTGCAGGAGCAGTTTGACCTGACAGGAGATTCAATTCATCTCTGATGTTAAGGACTGTAAAAGACCTTATAGTGGCCTGGTGAAATCAGAGGTCTCAGCTCAGTCTCCTCTGAGCATGCACTGCAGGAGCCTCTTTGCCTTACAAGTAGGAGTAACAACTCATGGACTGCAGGAATAGAAAAGACATTAACTTGTTGATGCTGAGAGAAAGTGTATTTTGTTAATAAGTGTTTCATGTAAAACATCAATGCATTAATCATTTAGATAAATAGTGAGCTGTGTCTTCAGTCTGTCCAAACAAGCACTGAAATAGAACAATGTATGGGGGGGGGGGGGGGTGTTTTGTTTGAAGGCCCTGTATACCTGCAGATGATGTTTCTGGGTTATGCTGTTGACCAGAGCAGAAATACAAGTGTCTCAGCTTCTTAAAACCAAGCATACCTGTGGGTAGTAACCTGGTGTGGGCATTTTGCAAGATGCCCAATATCTGTGCAACAGTCACTCTGTGAATACTATCCTGAATTCCAGCCTGGCCCAGCAGAAAATATGGAATCAGAGAATGGTTTGGGTTGGAAGGGACCTTAAAGCTCCTCCATCTCCAACCCCTGCTCCTGGCAGGGACACCTTCCATAGAGCAGCTTGCTCCAAGCCCCTGTGTCCAACCTGGCCTTGAGCACTGCCAGGGATGGGGCAGCCACAGCTTCTCTGGGCACCCTGTGCCAGTGCCTCAGCACCCTCCCAGGGAACAGCTTCTGCCTAAGAGCTCATCTCAGTCTCCCCTCTGGCAGGTTAAAGCCATTCCCCTTGGCCTGTCCCTCCATCCCTTGTCCAAAGCCCCTCTCCAGCTTTCCTGCAGCCCCTTTAGGCACTGGAGCTGCTCTAAGCTCTCCCCTTCAGGAGCCTTCTCTTCTCCATCTGCCCCAGCCCAGCTCTCTCAGCCTGGCTCCAGAGCAGAGCTGCTCCAGCCCTTGCAGCAGCTCCATGGCCTCCTCTGGCCTCGCTCCAACAGCTCCACGTTCCTCTTGTGCTGTTGCCTCAGCTGGATCAGGACTGCAGGGGGAATCCTCACACCTTTCCTGGACAAGGAGCTCTTTTAAAGCCATATTCCCACTTGAGAGTGGAGCTACCAGGGTGCAGGTTAGATGCCATAGGGAGCATCAGGAAAACACTTCCATGGTACAAACCCAGCAGTCAGCATGTGCCTGTTTTTGCAGAGCTGTGTGGCAATGGCTGTTTCTATACATTGTGATCAGCTTGCGTTTCTGATCAGTAAATCCTGAGCAGCATCTGCAGCCCTAAAAGCTCTGCCCCATCCTCATTTATCTCTGGTGCTTTGTGCTTCTGTAACCTATTGTGTCTTTAACGTTTGTTGAGCTCCTCAGAATTACAGAGGAGCCCCAGCCCTTCTATGTTGGGAGGGTGGTACAGGCTTTCAATGGGGAGTAAGACTCTATTCTCACTTCTGTGGTTTAAAAATAGCTACATTTACATGAAATTGGGAACACTCACTTCTGGAATTCTAGTTTCTTGGTGACTTTCTTCCTATTTCCAAACAGTATTTCCTCCTCCATGACTTTTCATTTGAAAGTAGAAAGGCTCAAAACCAGTGAGGTGGTTGCTCAGATTGACACTTCTGGCCTTTCCTTACTAACTCGCCTTTCTCTTCAAAGCCTGACACCCACACTGAGGTATTTTCCCTTAGTTACTGAGATTAATGTCTATAATAAAAACTTGGTGAATTTGGAGCTATTAAAACAGACTGGTGATTATTTTTGTTACCATTCTCCTCCTCTTTGAAGTTCATTTTGTTGTTTATTGGGTTTTTTTCAATTGCTAGTACAGAAGAAGGGCATTTGGACAAGGGCCTGCAGGGACAGGCCAAGTGGAATGGCTTTAACCTGCCAGAGGGGAGACTGAGATGAGCTCTTAGGCAGAAGCTCTTCCCTGGGAGGGTGCTGAGGCGCTGGCACAGGGTGCCCAGAGAAGCTGTGGCTGCCCCATCCCTGGCAGTGCTCAAGGCCAGGTTGGACACAGGGGCTTGGAGCAAGCTGCTCTATGGAAGGTGTCCCTGCCCATGGCAGGGGGTGGAGCTGGAGGAGCTTTAAGGTCCCTTCCAACCCAAACCAGGCTGGGGTTCTGTGAAGAAAACCAATTGTTGAGCTTTAGGAAATACTCCTTGGTACAATGAAATGGATGATAAATCAGAGTGGAAATACTGCAGCTCTGCTCTACACAGAAGCCCGCTGGAGCAACAGGAAGCGGCTGCTGCCCACACGACAGACCTAATCTAAGCGTAAAAGCGTGGCCGCCGGAGGAGCGCGGCCGAGGCCCCGCAGCTGCTGCTCCCGGTACGGGCCGGGGCTCCGCGCCCGTGCAAGGGCCGCTCCGTCCTTGCGGAGGGAGGGAAGGAGGGCGGTGTGTCCCGCGCGGCCCCGTCCCGCCTCACCTTGCCCGGCACGCCGCGGTGGTCCGTGCTGCCCTGCCAGAAGCGGCGGCTGTAGCCCAGGATGCGCCCCACCATCTTCTCCTCGTAGGGGAAATCCACCTTCCAGATGAGGGAGCCGTACCCGAACACCCACATGGCCGCCCGCCCGCCCCGCTGCCGGGCGGCACCGCACGGCACAGCCCGGGCCTGCGCACTGCCGGCGGGGCGGCTCTTCGCGCCGTGTCTGTTGGCCGCGCCGATGGCCCCCCCTCCGTCCGGGCTGTGCGCAGGGAGCCCCTGCGTTCCTATTGCGCCCCAAACCGCTGCAGAACGAACCAAACCGACCTCATGCGTATTCCATGCTGACAGGCGTCTCTTTCCTCTCCTCTCCTCCCCTTTCTTCCTCCCGCAGAGCTCGCCGAGCGCAGGGATGGATTTCACGGAAGCCTACTCGGATCGGTGTTCTGCCGTGGGGCTGGCGGCCAGGGAAGGGAACGTTAAAGTGCTGAGGAAACTCATCAAGCAGGGATACAGCACTGACGTTCCCGATAACAGGGGCTGGGTGCCAATCCACGAAGCAGCAGCTCGTGGTTCGAGTGAATGCCTGAGGCTGCTTGTTCATGCAGGTGAGGAAAACTTGGTGTGAAATAGTGAGGGGTTCTGCTAAATTACACTGCCATTAAAATAGATTTCTTTTACCATATTCTTAGTTGTTTTGTGAATTTACAGAGTCAGTATCTAGGAAAACACATATATAGTAAAGAGAAATGGGCACGCTGTAGCCCGTGAGTGACACTGGATTTTACTCTGCCTTCTCTGTCCAAAGCTGTTATCTGTGTAGGGCCAGCAATAACTGACACTGTTGCTTGGAAGAGGTGATAACAACACTTTTGTGCATACACTGTAGGCCACGGATCTCAAATAACTGGGTTATGTGAAGAAAATAACTGTGGTTTATAATCCGTTGCTAAGTACACTCTCAGTTTTCTCTCTCATTACTCTCCTGTAGCTCCGTCTGATGACTATGTGAACTCCAAGACGTTTGAAGGGATGTCTGCACTGCACCTTGCAGCACGCCGTGGCTCTGTGGAAAGCATCCGTGTTCTCCTGGAGGCTGGGGCTGACCCCAATGACGTTACCACGGAAAGAACCACCCCCCTGTTCCTAGGTGACACGGGCTCTCTTGGAATCTCAGAACACCCAATGGGTGGGGAAAAGCTTATTCACTGAGTTTAAACTCACCAGAGTTCACTCACTGCCTACCAGGCTTTGTGTTTTAGTAGCCTGACTGAAAGGCTTTCGACTCGGAGATGGAGCAGGACCAGGAATTACTTTTCATTTATGGACAATTCAGGCTGTGTGTTCAAACAAAACTATGAAACCACACTGGCTTTGGCACCACCTTCTCTTTCTTTCTAGGACAAGAAAAATAGGATTACATCCGTATGGGGGTGTTTCAAGTCTTATTTTAACTCCTCCCTACTTCTTCTGTGAAACACCTCTTATTCTTTCTGCAATTCCTAGTTTAGCAGTTAAAGTCCATTATTATAGCATTTTTTGCTGTGATTTGACATAATTAATAGCTTAAAACAATTGGCAACAGGTAGCACCTGTGGGAGAATCATCATTAAAAGCACACTGGATAATGATAATTAACACTATGTATGTCGATTAGACAGGGCAAGGAATGGTCCTGGGACTGTGTGTCCGTGAGAGAGTCAAAAAGGACCAAGTTTCTGGTCAGGTTTGTGCAGGCTCTGTGGTGGGGCTATGGCACAGCTCTGTGTTGGATGTCGGGTACTACAGGCCAGAGGCGCTGCTTTGGAGAGCAGTGTGTGTACCCCAGAAAAGAGGGAGGAGAGAAGCTTGCTGTTATCTGTGTTAGCACAGGGTAGGTGGGGTTTTCACAGGTCTAAGTAAAACCTCTGCAGTTAAATTTCCATTCTCCAGCCTGCGTTGGGGCTGTAAATGTAAAAGGCAAGGAAGCAAATATTTAAGGTGAGTTTAAAAGAATTCAGTTCAAGGTGAGTTTGAAAGGATTGTGCTTATTGTGCAAGGAAGTGAGCAGTGAGACCATTTGAGGCTTTTAGGGAGCTCTTGAAATCCATTTAATCAGAATTTCTTGTTCTCTTTTTTTCCTGTTCCATTCCCAGCTGTTGAAAATGGCAATACAGACACTGTGACCTTCCTGCTCCAACACGGGGCGAATGTTCAAGGACCTCATTCCTTGTCTGGATGGAATTCTTTGCACCAAGCTTCTTTACAGGTAACCTGTAAGTGTATTATATAATTTCCATGTAACTGGTATATTCTGAGTGATAACTTCTGTATTTCTTGGCCTCTATATAGAGTTGCTTTTCCTAACCTACCCTATAGTCATAATGCGATCTAAAGACTGAAGGGCTTGCAGTGCACTGAAGTAGAGCTGAAACTGCAGGAGATGCTGATGTTGGGAAGCAATAATTATTTAGAAGCATTATTTAATCAGTGTTAATTAATTAGAAATATTGCATGTACTCCCAAGCTTCCCTGTTGCATTTGGGAAGTGAATCTCTTACAGGATATTTTGACACAGAGTTCTGTCTAGTGTCTCATCATCAGTGAGATCTAAGACCTGTTTCTGGATATGTTAATGGCTCTTAAACTTATTGATGAGTGATTCTAATAATTTAATTTCCATTTGTATGTATCCTTTAAATGAGCAAGTGTGGAAAAATCAAATGAAACTTGTCTGATTATTTGCCATTAAATTTTCAGTATATCTTTAGAATTGAACTATGTATCTTCTTATTTCTGCTTAGAATATATGGAGAAAAGGAGATTATGTCACTTTCCTGCTGCTTTGTTGTTTAAGAATACAAATTTATTCAGAGCAGCCCTGAGGAGAAGGACTTGGGGGTGTTGGTCGATGAGAAAATGAACATGAGCCAGCTGCAGTGTGTGCTCGCAGCCCAGAAACCAACCGTATCCTGGGCTGCATCCAAAGGAGAGTGACCAGCAGGTCGAGGGAGGTGATCCTGCCCCTCTGCTCTCCTGAGACCTCACTTGGAGTATTGTGTGCGGTTCTGGTGTCCTCAACATCAAAAGGACATGGAACTGTTGGAACAAGTCCAAAGGAGGGCCACGAGGATGATCAGGGGCTGGAGCACCTCCTGTATGAAGATAGGCTGAGAAAGTTGTGGCTGTTCATCCTGGAGAAGAGAAGGCTGCGTGGAGACCTCATAGCAGCCTTCCAGTATCTGAAGGGGGCCTATAGGGATGCTGGGGAGGGACTCTTCATGAGGGACTGTAGTGATAGGACAAGGGGTAATGGGTTCAAACTTAAACAGGAGAAGTTTAGATTGGATATGAGGAAGAAGTTCTTTCCTGTAAGGGTGGTGAGGCACTGGAATGGGTTGCCCAGGGAAGTTGTGAATACTCCATCGCTGGCGGTGTTCAAGGCCAGGTTGGACATAGCCTCGGGTGACATGGTTTAGTGTGAGGTGTCCCTGCCCATGGCAGGGGGGTTGGAACTGGATGATCTTGAGGTCCTTTCCAACCCTGACTATTCTATGATTCTATATCTATTTCAGGAATGCACCGAGATCATGCAAATGCTCCTGGAGAAAGGGGCAGGCAAGGAATGTAAGGATGACTTTGGAATTACTCCACTCTTTGTTGCTGCTCAGTACGGAAAGCTGGAGAGTTTACGACTGCTCATATCCCATGGTAACGGGGTTCATCCATTTACCTTCACTGTTCTTAAACTTACGTCAACCTGTCACCACTTTAGTTCTGCTCCTGCACTTCAGGACTTCACATTTCGGTATTTTTAAATGTAGTTTTAGTTATTGATGGATGTACAAAACCATCTTCATTGATTAAATTTAATATAGTTGTCAGCAAGTGATGGTAGGAAATAAGGAGTGAAATAACAAATGAAAAGATCAAGGATCATCAAAGGTCTTCTAGAAGCCCTCCATGGAACTACATGAATAGACTGGTTTTGATGACATTGCTCTTGTAATAGAATGTAGAATCACAGACTCCGCCAGGTTGGAAAAGCCCTTTAAGCTCATCCAATCCAACCATTCCCCAGCACTGCCAAGGCCACCACTAACCCATGGCACTGAGGCCTCGTCTCCACGGTGTGTGAACACTTGCAGGGATGGTGACTGCAGCCCTGCCCTGGGCAGTTCCAATGCTGAGCACCCTGTGGGGAAGGAATTGTTCCTCAGCTCCATCTAAAGCTGCCCTGGTGCATCTTGAGGCCATTTCCTCTTGTCCCATCCCTTGTTCCTTGGGAGAAGAGACAAAAAGAAGATACCTCTCTCTCGTCATAGAGTGACAGCAACAGTTTCACATAATCACTAAGTTTTATATATGTCCAAGTGCATGTCTCCTTACAAACAAAATGAATTGCCATAACTATTAAGCCTGAGGGAGCCATGACCTGACCATGTAAACATGCTGATCTGCCAAACAGAGAGAGAATCTTAACGAACAACAGCAATCAAATGATTGCGCTGCCTCCACTGTGTTCATCTCTTGTGCTGATCTTTGACAGAGTTCATGTTAAAGCACTGACTTTCAAAAAGTTAGTGACAGGCTAGTTCAGGAATTTCTTCCTTAGGTGTAGGTTAGGTACAAGGAAGAAGTTCTTCCCTGTGAGGGTGCTGAGGTGCTGGCACAGGGTGCCCAGAGAAGCTGTGGCTGCCCCATCCCCAGCAGTGTTCAAGGCCAGGTTGGACACAGGGGCTTGGAGCAAGCTGCTCTATGGAAGGTGTCCCTGCCTGTGGCAGGGGTTGGAACTGGATGGGCTTTAAGGTCCCTTCCAACCCAAACCATTCCATGATTCTGTGTTTCCTTAATGCTGCGGAAAACCTCTGGTGTTGTGAAGTTGCTCTGTGAAAACCAACTCATTGTTTATTCTGTGTCCTGCAGAGGTGATTTAAAGTATTGCCTTTTTTCCTCAGGTGCAGATGTAAACTGTCAAGCCAAGGACAGAGCCACTCCACTGCTGATTGCTGCCCAGGAGGGCCACCTTGAGTGTGTGAGGCTGCTGTTAGCCAGTGAGGCAGACCCAAACCTCTACTGCAATGAGGATAACTGGCAGTTACCTATTCATGCAGCTGCTGAAATGGGCCATGACAAGTAGGTGACGAAAAGGACATTCAGACAGAAGAGTCTGGTAATAAAAACCTAATAGACAAAGGTGAAGTTCAGCTTTAAAAGGAAGAAAAATGAGTTCTAGTTGATTTGTAGTTTATAATTCCTAATTTCATTTGAATATTAAATGTCTGTTTGTAGGCCCAGTAAAGTGACCAGCTGTATGAAATTCAGCGTCTGAGCTGGGTCTCATCCATCTCCTGATGAGCTGAAAGTGGTTTCCACAGTGCTGAACCAATATCAATTCACTCAGTAGCCATTCTAAATTACATTTTAATTACATTAAAATTCATTTAGAAATATAAATAACGATAGCATATGACTTACACCTGCCTTGAACAGCTACTGATTAGAATTCTATTCCTAACCATTAACTGGCAGAAGTAATCATATGAAAATAATGAGCCGAACCAGCCAGAAAAGCGAAGGCACAAACCATTTCCTTTAATCCTTCCAGAAATGCATTTGTGACTTTGCCCAGTGCCAGTGATACATCCACAGTGGAAAGGCAGGAGTGGAAGAAGATTCCCAGAGTTGGCAGAAGCATCTCTTGGGAACCCTGTGATTTGCACGTGTCACAGCACTTTGTAGAATCCCAGCCTGGTTTGGGTTGGAAGGGACCTTAAAGCTTATCCAGCTCCAACCCCTGCCACGGGCAGGGACACCTTCCATAGAGCAGCTTGCTCCAAGCCCCTGTGTCCAACCTGGCCTTGAGCACTGCCAGGGATGGGGCAGCCACAGCTTCTCTGGGCACCCTGTGCCAGCGCCTCAGCACCCTCACAAGGAGAACTTCTTCCTTACATCCAACCTGAACTCTCCTGTTTACTGGTGATAGTAACTGCAAAATTATTAGTAGATGCTTGATCTTAACCCTTGGCAAGAGGAACTCGTCAGTTGAGCTGTCATTAAAGTTTGTGCATCAAATGGATGCCTCTCCTCAAACTGAGGAGGAGGGCAAGCCGTAGTAGACACTGAGGAAGCTGCATTTGTCAATGTGCTCAGAAACAGAAGCTGGATTAGCAAAGTTGCCACTACTAGCAATGTCTTTAAATCAAATGCTGCCTTTGTAGCTTTTGCAACAAGATGTTGCAAAACATCTGGCAGCCTCTGAGCAGCATCACTGAATTTCAGCAGCAAAGGAATTGGTGTTTGTCACTAATTCTTGTTAGCTGGGAAGGATGCAGACCAGAGATGTGAGCTATGAAATAGAACTGTTTCGCTATTTCCGTATCTCAGTGTTGTTGAACAGAAGTAAATATCCATTTTATTTGCAACTCGCATTTCCAGTTTGCTTCCAGGCTTCATAGAAGTCTAGATTTAGTGTGTGGTGGGGCTCTATTGCTGTAAAAAGGATTGTTGGATGATGGGAGATAATCTGTCCCTGCTTTAAAATACTTACTGACAGCCTAAATCCATGCCAAAGCACAATTTGTTGTGGGTCTGTGTATGAAATGCTAAGGGTTGTTCTTTAATGGAAACTCAGTGGGTAACAAACAGGTAGACTTTTCTTCTTGAGTTGTAATGACCATATGAAAACCAACCATACATTTAAAATGAATTGTTGCTGAAGGTCACACAATAAATAGTGCTTTTCAATATTTTCAGGATACTAGAGTTACTAATCCCAGTTACTGATCGAATCTGTGACAAAGGCAAAGGCAAAGTGAGCCCTGTGTATTCAGCAGTGTATGGTGGTAATAAGGAATGTTTGGAGATGTTACTCAGAGAAGGCTACAGTCCAGATGCTCAGGAGTGCCTTAACTTCGAGTGCAGGTCACCCATGTGTATGGTCTTCCAAAAGAAGTAAGTACACCTCTTGTACTTTGAAACTATTTGTAATTATATTGGTCTTTATTTAACTTCTATTTCCAATGTGCCATTTTCCTGCCCTCCTTCCTCAAACCTTGAGCTGACAGCATTAAACTTTGAGTGTCTGAATGGTGAGTGGGGTTTGGATTCAGTGCATGGGCTTAGGGACCTCACTGGAATCGCCAAGGGGAAGCTCAGCTCTTGGAAGAGCAGCCTGGTAGAACGTAATTGCAGTTTCCCTGCTTTCAGAAGGCCTTATCAACACCTCTGTCTTCTGGAAACATGACTTGGTGCTGTAATTGGATCCAAAGGACTGTACAGTAGGCGGATCCTTTTCAGTAAGGATGGCTGCTTGGAAAATAGTGGTTTCCTTTTCTGTATGCCCATCTCGTGCATGAAACAAGCTGAATTAATCGGCTCACCAAGATAGCTGTAAGGAGGACTGGGAACTGAACGACGTGTTCTTCTAGATCATGAGCCATTTCTTTTTATCCCTGGTGAGGCACAGCCCTGGTGTTGAGCAGCAAAAAAAGCAATGCTTACCTCATGATGCAAAGGCTGTAATTTTGGAGGACAAATAAGGTATACAAGGCTTACTCCTCAGTGTGTGTATGTGCTGTGGCAGTGAGGTGCTCTGCATGCCCTTATTGTTGATAATTTTTCCTTTACTACAGAAGTTTCTTCTTCCTTTCTCTGTGGGGAACCAGTTCATGAAGAAGTGAGCTATTACGGTAACAGATCCAGTTGTTGCTGTCCCCAAGCTCACCCTGTGCTCCTCCCAAACTAACTCAGTATCTAAACTAACATTCCAACCCTTGAATACTGGCACAGTTGAAAAGCTGGCAATGGAGCTGGTACAGGGCCTGGAGCACAGTGTGATGGGGAACGGCTGAGGGACCTGGGGGTTCAGATGGAGAAGAGAAGGCTCAGGGGGGACCTGATCGCTGCCTACAACTGCCTGAGAGGAGGATGGAGCCAGGAGGGGGCTGCACTCTGCTCCCAAGGAACAAGGGATGGGCCAAGAGGAAACGGCCTCAAGCTGCACCAGGGCAGCTTTAGATGGAGCTGAGGAACAATTCCTTCCCCACAGGGTGCTCAGCATTGGAACTGCCCAGGGCAGGGCTGCAGTCACCGTCCCTGCAAGTGCTCACACACTGTGGAGACGAGGCCTCAGTGCCATGGGTTAGTGGTGGCCTTGGCAGTGCTGGGAACGGTTGGACTGGATGAGCTTAAAGGGCTTCTCCAACCTGGTTGATTCTGTGATTCCATGATAGAGAAGGCTGCGTGGAGACCTCAGAGCAGCCTTCCAGTATCTGAAGGGGGCCTATAGGGATGCTGGGGAGAGACTCTTCATTAGGGACTATAGTGATAGGACAAGGGGTAACGGGTTCAAACTTGAACAGGGGAAGTTTAGATTGGATATGAGGAAGAAGTTCTTTACTGTAAGGGTGGTGAGGCACTGGAATGGGTTGCCCAGGGAAGTTGTGAATGCTCCATCGCTGGCGGTGTTCAAGGCCAGGTTGGACAGGGCCTTGGGTGACATGGTTTAGTGGGAGGTGTCCCTGCCCATGGCAGGGGGGTTGGAACTGGATGATCTTAAGGTCCTTTCCAACCCTGACTATTCTATGATTCTATTATAAATCAAGGTAGAGAATGAAATCTCAGTCACCTGTTGGTACTTCTGAGCTTTGGAAAGCTGTACTGTCATTGTGGTTTATATTTTAATCAAGACTCTTTGGGGCTGGCTTACATTTGGTCATCACAGTTTCATTTTCTCATTCTTGCCTCTTTGTCTTCCACGTGGGACCTGCTCCAGTTCCCTTTGGTTAAGGAAGAAAAATCCAAATATGCAATATTTTAACAGTTCTTTGATGCCAGAGGCTTGTCACCTTGCAAACATTTGCAGCCAAAATGCTGACGTTTAATTAATAGAATCATAGAATCATAGAATAATCAGGGTTGGAAAGGACCTTAACATCATCCAGTCTCCAACCCCTGGTTGTAGATACCAGTAACTGGGAACTTTGGGGAGTTTCTATTTCTATTATATTATATTAATATATTATATTATAGTTTTCTTTTTCTATTATAGAACCCCATCCTGGTTTGGGTTGAAGAGACCTTAAAGCCATCCAGTTCCACTCCCCTGCCACGGGCAGGGACACCTTCCATAGAGCAGCTTGCTCCAAGCCCCTGTGTCCAACCTGGCCTTGAACACTGCCAGGGATGGGGCAGCCACAGCTTCTCTGGGCACCCTGTGCCAGCGCCTCAGCACCCTCCCAGGGCAGAGCTTCTGCCTAAGAGCTCATCTCAGTCTCCCCTCTGGCAGGTTAAAGCCATTCCCTTTTCTTTGGCTTGGGGGAATTTTTGGTAGAAGAGATTTGCTTTCTCAGAAGTAGTGAAATGGTGGATGCTTCCTTGGGGAAAAAAAGTAGCAGTCTGTCCTGTTCTTGTGTGCTCGTTGTAGGTATTTCTATTTCATTGATACTTTCCTGAAATACGGGATCACTTTACTGGGCATTAATCTGGGCTATTGCCTGTACCATGAGAAGTTTGCCCTGTTCCAACGCCTCTTGAAGCTGGGCTGTTTGCTACCGTCTGGGGACCAGCTCTGGGACTTCCTGAGCTACACAATTCAAGCCCAAGAGGCATACAAGCAGTGGCTGCCTTATCTGCTCCTGGCTGGTTTTGACCCAGTGAATTTAATGCACAGACTCTGGTAAGCAGATAACATTATCTTGTTGACTTAACTATTGTATGTTAATCCACAAAGCTATTGCCAATGTGTGTTTCATAGGATAGCACTTGATAATCAGTCGCCATGATCAGGAGTGGAGAGAGTTCTGGAAAGTCTGGAATAAATCATTCATGGGTAATGGCTGGATTCAGTAAAACACCTTTCTTGTAGGCAGAAAGCCAGAATGGAGATTGCTTCATCACTACCATGGGGGAAGGCATGATTCCAAGGTTTTATATCAGACATCTCTTCTTAGCCCCCAAATTTGGTTGTATAATATGGTGATGGTAAGAAGACTTTCAGATACCAAGGAGGAGGTCAGGAGGGGTTGGAAACAAATGTACAGCGAAGCTGGGCTGAGGCTGAGAGGAAAAGGATGCAGTTAGAGATTGTGTTGAACAGTCACGTTGCACAAATGCCAGTCGGAGTGTTTGTCATTGGGGTGTTTAAGTTTTTCCACATAAGAATAACTTCTTGGTGATGTTTTATGCTTAATCAGACACTACAGAATGAAACTCACACTTCAAATTACAAAGTGTTTGTATTTTCTGGTTTTTTCTTGTCCTTGAAGGTAATGCTGAGACTTTACTACCATATATCTCAGCTATTGACATGATGTGAGGTGTATGAACTCATTATATGCATTACTTAACTGGATGAAAGGAGTAGGAGTTTAACTTAAAGGAAATACTTAATTTAAAGGAAATATTGATTTGTATTTCAGCTAGGCTAAGATTTTGTGGTAATTTTGAATCCCTTCATTTATGACTTAATGAGATTCTGTTAATCATTAGCATCCGTGGCTTTCTGACCAGTGATTAGAGGAGCAGATCTACAGCAGGGCATGTCTGTGCTTCTGTACATCAGATTAATTCATAGAAGTGAGTGTGAAAGTCCAGCCACTGCAAGATTGCAGTTCAGTGACTGAACAGGAATCACTGCCCATGTATATCATATATGATGTGTTTTGATACTTTGGTACTTAATCCACAAACACTTTTAGAACAATTGCTTCCTTTGATTATCCACTTTTTAAAATGACACTGCATCATAATCTATAAAACTGCTGGTGTTGTAAGTTTAATATTAACTATTCTGTCCTGGAGGATAGTAGGAGGGCAGTAGAAAGCAAATGACATTTATGGGTATGGCTCATTAACTGTCTTCGTCACACTGTGCAAAACAACTGTAGAATCCCGGACTGGTTTGATTTGGAAGGGACCCTAAAGCTCCTCCAGCTCCAGCCCCTGCCACGGGCAGGGACACCTTCCATAGAGCAGCTTGCTCCAAGCCCCTGTGTCCAACCTGGCCTTGAACACTGCCAGGGATGGGGCAGCCACAGCTTCTCTGGGCACCCTGTGCCAGCGCCTCAGCACCCTCCCAGGGAAGAATCATAAACTGCTCAATATAAATATTATCAGTCATAATAATAGAATCAATCATTAGCTGCTCAGCGTAGAGGACTGACAGCTTTGATCACCAGTAGTGAAATCATCATTCTCTTAAAGCAAGCCAGGCAGTCACATCTCTCCTGCAGGGTGCCAGTGAATATGTGAACATCCAGTGAAATATGAAAAATGAAACACAAACTAGAAAGGACACAACATAATTGACATGAATCTGCTGTAAACCCCCCCCAAATGTATTAAAAGGGGTTAATTTTTGTGTGTTTAGAGCATTTGGATTTCCATTCAGATGAATTGCATTGTATACATCCAGCCAAGGAGCTGTGGCTCTTCATCACACATGATGTAAACCAGTTGTTTCACCTCCTCTTCCTGAAACCTCCTTATGTGCTTTACCAATTAAGCTGTTATTATAAGTTCTTCACACATGCTAAAGGTTTGAAATGTACACCATGCTGATTGCTGAGCACACAGAAATGCAGTCTCTGGCAGAAGAGTTTGAAACACCTGCACATTTTGGGGGGGTTTGTTTTAAGAAACAAGTATCTCAGTCTATGCACATTTTTCCCCCCTTTGTGATGGTAATGCTTAGAATGCTCTGGTGTCTGGAGCCCTTATTAACATGTAGGCAGAAAGAGAATGAGAAATCAGCGCAGAGGAGAATGCTGCCTGTTAGTGAGGCATTTAAATCTCATAGTACATCTTTTTCTCTGACAGCCTCTCTTACTTTTGAAAATAAAGATAAAATTATGTTAGTAAATGCTTATGCTGTTACTTAGGCTTCTCTTTAATGGGTTGCTCTGAGCTTAGGATGGAGGTTGATAAGCATTTGTTAGGAAATGAAAAGCTTTCTATGTGTTGTTTCCATTGTTATATTCATGCAGCCGTGTAAAATGCTATTTTATGGGGGTTTTTGCCATGCAGGATTTTATCTGTGGGAGATAATGCCCTTAATTTCACCTTGGAGTTCACCAACTGGAAGAGACTTCCTCCGGCTGTTGAGCAAGACCTCTCAGAATACAAGGAGACGTTCACTTGGACTCCAAAGAGCCACTTTGGTAAGTTACAGTGAGGGGAAACCGGTCTGTGTGTCCCAGCTTCCAGGCTGTGAGTGGGAATTGGCTCTGTGTGCTAGTGCGCCCTGGCAAAGGAGGTTCTGTGGTCAATGGACATGGCTTGTCTGGAGAAATAGCAGGTCCCCTAAACAAGCAAAACATATTGTCCTCGCTGTGTGTTCAATTCATAGTTAGCATGTTTCAGGTGAGAAGTATTGTCATGTTAAGGTATCATGTCCACTTCATGTGCTATAAAACATGGGTAGCGACTGAATCATACTGCGCTTTCCTGACACAGGTTGTTCAGCCTCTTAGAAGATTTAAGGGAAATGACCAGTATTACTTAGCTACATTTCCTGGACAATATCATGGAATCCCAGGCTGGTTTGGGTTGGAAGAAACCTTAACGTTTATCCAGCTTCAACCCCCTGCCACGGGCAGGGACACCTTCCACCAGAGCAGCTTACTCCAAGCTCCGTCCAACCTGGCTTTGAGCACTGCCAGGGATGGGGCACCCTGTGCTAGTAAATAGATCAGCTTGTCCAGCACAGAACTCTGATGCTTCCAAACCCTTGGAGCAAGCTGCTGTAGTGGAAGGTGTCCCTGCCCATGGCAGGGGGTTGGAACTGGAGGAGCTTTAAGGTCCCCTCCAACCCAAAATAGTCTGTGATTGTATGATTCTATCATAATATGAAAGTTTGTGTTGGAGCAATGCACATTTACAGACATGTTTGTGTATCTCTGGCACGGTGGTTGTCCTAATTCAAGTTACTTAGCAACATCTTAGAACATTTGTCATCATACACAAACTGACTCATGCTGTCATTTAATAACTTATCCTAAAACTGTTTTTCCCTCGTGTTATTTTGTTGCTGGATTTGCTCCTAGGCTTAGTTTTCCGTTTCTTGTAAGGTGGCAGAAGCGTGTCTCCCCAGGCAGGGAGCTGTTCTAGGCTGGTCAGATGAAACTTTAAGGATAAAATGATTCCTTGATGCTTTGTTTCTAGAAGTTTAAATTAATATAGCAACACTCTGCAAATGCTGATCTAGCATCAGCAGCCCGTCAGTAGCCAGAACTCCGCGCTGTTATCTGCTAGGGAGTGGGGGTTCAGATGAAATCCAGCTCCAGCAGGTAACCACAGGCAAACAACGCGATCCCACAGCATCCTGCTCAGTGTCTGCCCTGGTTCTGATTTTCCAGCCTCCATTCCTCCCCTGTCCCACCTCTGCCGTCTCGAGATCCGGGCCATCCTAAGGAGCGAGCGCCTGCGATCGGACCGCTTTATCCGGGCATTGCCACTGCCAGCTTGCCTCCAGGACTACCTGCTCTACTTGGATGTGCTGCGAGTCAACGGCATCCCAGAAGCAGAGGATTACCTGGGGCAGAGAGAGGAGGGAGCTGCTGCTTCCACTGGAGATGCGGAGAGGAGGGACACTTGTGCCACTGGGACTAGGTGATGGCACTGCCGGGGACAGAACTCTGGCTGCAGAGTTTGTAATGGCAATTAGCAGGCACTGGAGAAGAGCCCCTGCAAATAAAGTAGCAATAACTGTTGCCACACTGTAGATTTGTATCTAGAAGTTTGTTAGAAGTTGTAGGATTCACTTGTTTACTGAGTCTGTTGTGGCCTTCTAAGTCTGTGAACACTTTCTGGGCTTTGAAAGGAAGATTTTAACTCTCATGGAGTAAAACGGGCTTGTTCAATGAACACAGCTCATAGAGTGGTCAGATCTGTTTGGTTTGTGGAGTAACATTGGCCTGTTCAATGAACACAGCTTACATTGGTCAAAAGCTGCTTGGTCAGACACTGGTAGCAGATGCTTTATTCCAAGTACTGCATATGCCAAATGAAGTCAAGGAACACAATATTATTGTTATGGCTTTACGGTTTGGGGGGTGATGTGACTGCACCAGAGACAGGAAAATAATATAAGAAAAGGCATTGTTTGCTGAAGGAACAGTGATTTTCTTTTTCCTTTCCTTGGTCGTCTCCATTTGGCAGAAGGTCGGAGCGGGAGGCTGGCTCGGAGCCTGCTGCCTGGCACAGCCCATGGGCAAGGCACAGAATGTCCCCATGAGCACACCAACGTGACACTGCTGTACACAGATCCCTCCTTCCATGAAGTGAGAAGGTAACGGCCGTCCCACAGGGGGTGGCAGGGACACCTTGGTGGACAACGGCTGCGTCCCTCATGCTGGGAAGGAGCCCTCATCCTGCAGAGGTGAAGCTGGTGCTGCCAGGCTCACTGGTAGTAGATGCAGAAGGCGTGGAGGATGTACAGGAAGGTCGTGATGAAGGCAAATAACTGCATGAGAGGAAGAAGAGCATCGGCTTGGAGAGTCTAACCCCATCTCCTCTTGGTGCTCTCGACCCAGGGAAGCCTCCAGCCTAGAGCTTTCTCCAGCCTCAAGCAGCAGAGCCCCATATTTCCCCCATTTCTATGGGCTGCTGGACCCCGAGAAGCCCACACTGGCTGCATGACACAGCAGAGAGGAGGAGCTGAAGCTCTGACAAGCGTGATGGGCTTGGGATGGCTCTGTTGTAGCTTCAGTACCTGCCCTCGCATCTCCCCCAAGGGAGTCCTGCCTGCCCCAAGGTGTGCTCTGCCCCACTCACCGATGCAGCACTGTTGAGATGGTAGTGAAGGGGCGAGTTGGGGTCGGACTCAGAGCGGATGGTCGCGTTGGCTTGCAGGACAGCAGCGCTCATGTACAGAATGGCTGTGGCACCATGGTACAGACTGTCCTACAAAGCAAGGGAGCAGCAAGGATGAAAGCCTGGGACCATCCTTCTCCCATCCACGCTGAGGACAGGCTCTATCCCAGCCCCTCCTTACCAGCACTTTCCAGTTCTCGCTGTTCCTGTGCAAGCCAAAGAGGTAGCTCAAGAACAGCATCAGGGAGATGAGGGAGGAGGTGAGGGACACGTACATCACCCATCCCTGCAGCAGCGGGAAGTAGACAGAGGTTGCAGCGACGAGGATCCACACCCAGGTCCCACAGAACTGCCAGGGACAAGCAAGGTACCTCTGATGAGCACAGATGGGGAAGGCCCCTTCTCCTCCCTGAGTCCCTCCTTGCCGCCCTTCTGTGCCAGCCCCAGCAGCGGCTGGACGCACTTGAGGCAGCATGGACCAGCCTGGAGCATCGCAGCAGGACAGCAGCACCACAAACAGGCATGAACGCTCTTGGGCAATACTTCAGAACATCCCTTGTTTGGTGCTGAGTGCAAGGAGCCATCTCCCTCCCAGGGCTTTGGCAGAGGCCAGAACGTGGGTTTCTATCTGGGGAAAGCCAACAGCGGCATCAGCTCGGCCCTGCCCGCTCATAAATCTGGGTTGAAGTCACAGCAGGAGGAGGTCACCTGCGGCTTCCACACAGCCCAGAGTGAGTCGCTCGCGCTGGATCCACCTCAGGTATTTACAGTGCACACAGAACACGGGGTTATCTGGAGGAGCTGAGGCTGTTCTGAGGCATTCCAGCTCCCCCGTATGAGACTCCCTGGGATGGGCAGAGGGAGCAGAGCCCACCGGCAGCTCCTGGCAAAGCCCAGTCCTGGCCATGGTGCCTGCAGAGCGTGGGTGATGTGTCGAAGTACAGCAGCAGTTATCAGCCAGTCCCACCGCCTGCCCTCTGGACCCGTAATCAATGGAAATGATTACGGAATGCTGCCTGCTTACAGGACACCCAATTGCCTGCAAGGAAAATCTCTATATGCAAAGGCCTGTAGGGACAGGCCAAGGGGAATGGCTTTAACCTGCCAGAGGGGAGACTGAGATGAGCTCTTAGGCAGAAGCTGTTCCCTGGGAGGGTGCTGAGGCGCTGGCACAGGGTGCCCAGAGAAGCTGTGGCTGCCCCATCCCTGGCAGTGCTCAAGGCCAGGTTGGACACAGGGGCTTGGAGCAAGCTGCTCTATGGAAGGTGTCCCTGCCCGTGGCAGGGGTTGGAATTGAATCAGCTTTAGGGTCCCTTCCAACCCAACCCCTTCTGTTCACGCTGTCCTCGGGGCTGTTTCAGGTTTGCTCCCAGCGTCTCAGCCCCACCGCTCCCTGCAGCCGTTCTCGCGGTGCTGTCCCGCAGCACACCCCGGCATACTCACAATCTCGGGCAGGATGAACGCGTAGGGGATGGTTCTGAGGACGGCGGGGCCGGAGGGCAGTGCCGGCTGCGTGGTGGCCGCCGGGGGACCGGCCGAGGCCATGGCTCCTCCGCGGGCGCCGGGGCTGTGCGCACACGCGGCCGCGCCGCTCCCGAGCCGGGCTTTAAGCGGCACACCCGCGGGACGTCAGCGCTCCGCCAGCCCGTGCTGGCCCCGGGCCCCGCGGGGCACCCACACCCAGCCCCGGCGGGACGAGGTCTTGAGCGAGCGGGGAAGGAAGCATCGAACCCTGCCCAGGCTGGGCTGGGACGTTTCCTGCAGCCGGGCTCCGGCCCTGGCACGCCTTCAGGCTGGAATGTTTTCGCTGCCACTGGCGATGCCTCCTCCCCTTTCTGTGCCCGCATCGGGCATCCCCGCACCCACCGCCTTTGAAACCGGCAGCCGGGTGTAAGCCCGACTGCAACAGGGAGGACTTAGGCTGGATATAAAGAAGCAGCTCTTCCCTGGGAGGGTGCTGAGGCGCTGGTACAGGGTGCCCAGAGAAGCTGTGGCTGCCCCATCCCTGGCAGTGTTCAAGGCCAGGTTGGACACAGGGGCTTGGAGCAAGCTGCTCTATGGAAGGTGTCTGTAGAGCAGGGCTGGAATTGGGTGAGCTTTAAGGTCTTTTCCAACATTCCGTGTTCTATGGAATACTTTTTACAGACAAGTCAGCACATTGGTAAAAGATGGAAGCATGTGCCATGGACCCCCGAGTGCCCAGAGGGCTGGAGGACAGCTCCCGGCAGCTTCGGTTCCTGCCTCCTGGCACATACCCTTTGGATTCAACAAGCATGTGCTGTTTCTTCCAGAGGGCTCTGCCTCAACCCCCACCTCCCCAGTATCTGGTGGGATGAAAGGATGAAGGTGGCATCTCTGCCTCAGGGCTTGCAGAGGACGGAGGGACCCCAGTAACACTGCAGCAGGAGGACGATATCCCAATAAGATACCCTATCTCCCTGCTAGGCGAGCCAAGCGGTGCCCTAGGAATCGGCTTCTGCACCACACTCTTGTGCAACACAGAGCAAAGATTGACTCTGTGACGTTCCTGGGCTTGGGGAAGTGCTTTGTGGCACTGCTGGAGGCTCCAGTTCACAAAGGCTGTCAGTGGGAGCTGGCTGCAGTGTGCTGTGGTCTGGGAAACACCTTAAAGCATCTCACACCCCAGACAAAACTGGTGCCCGGCTCAGACTTGAATCCGTGTGAAAAGGAGCCTTTACCATCCTGATCTGCCTCAGGAATACCCCACGGGTCCTTATCCTGCCCTCCGAGGTGAGCATATGGCAGCCACACACAGGGGAAACATCATACCCTGAGCTCTCAACAGCTTTTATTTGTGTTAGGTGGGTCAGGCACATTCCTATGAATAACCCGACCTTTTCCTGAATGGCAAGGGAAAACACTAAAACCGTCTAAATAAGGAGCTACCTCCTGGCTGCTCATTGGGCAAGGGATGGTCTTTTCTCCCCCTAACCTGGCTGACCTTGCTCAGCAGCATTCCTCAAGATCACTGCTGTTTCCCTTACCCGGTCACAGTCTGCTGGGGTACCACGATAGGGAAGCTTTTGTTCGCCCTGCTTAAACAGCACTGGAAATGAATTGGAAGCTGCCTTAGAGGAGGAAAGTGCTGCCTCAGCAGTTCATAGAATCCCAGAACCCCAGCCTGGTTTGTGTTGGAAGGGACCTTAAAGCTCCTCCAGCTCCAACCCCTGCCACGGGCAGGGACACCTTCCATAGAGCAGCTTGCTCCAAGCCCCTGTGTCCAACCTGGCCTTGAACACTGCCAGGGATGGGGCAGCCACAGCTTCTCTGGGCACCCTGTGCCAGTGCCTCAGCATTTGCCCAGCAAGATGTGATGCTGGATGTGGCCACAACAGGTACATGGAGTACCAACCAACCACAGCCCTGTCTGACACTGCAAGTGTAGGGATTTAAAATGGGATTTCCATCAGTTGAACTGATAATTTCAGTATCTCTCCAAGTGTTAAATATGTAGAAATATTCATTACAATTCAGATAGCAGAGACTTTGGTAAGAATTTATTCGTGTTGTTACTCCATCCTCCCATCCCCTGAGCTGCTCTTCTGTTACCCACTCACACACTGCTGTCGTCCCTCGCTTCCCCCAGGAAGTCATAGGCCAGCTCGGAGATGTCAAAGGCTGTGTGAGTGTTCTCTGCTGCCAGCAGGTACTGGAGGGCCCCATCGTGCTCTCGGCTCTTCTTCAGGAAGTCAGCGATCACCTTCCAGCGCAAGGCCTCGGACTCTTCCTCAGCCCACTTGTAGGGGGGCAGGAGAGTGGAGTGGAGCAGCGGGAACACGGAGTCGTGGTACACCAGCACAAACAGGGACTTGAGAAACTCCGCATCTCTCTGCAGAGGAGTGTTTGGAGATGCGTCAGTGCAAAGACTGCTCCAGAGGTGTTGTCCACAGGAACAACAGACAAGCAAATGTTCAACTCATCCTGAGTTCTCGGGGTTACAACAGGAAGAGGTCTGACCTTCCTAAGCAAACATCAGTTAGCTTGGGTGAGCCTCAAACCCCCTCCAGAAGCCCTCCATACTAGTACATCAATGGAGTGGTTTTGACGACATTGCTTTTGTAATAGGTTAGAGAAGTGTAGAATCAACCAGGTTGGAGAAGCCCTTTAAGCTCATCCAGTCCAACTGTTCCCCAGCTCTGCCAAGGCCACCACTGACCCATGGCACTGAGGGCCTTGTCTACACAGGGTGTGAGCACTTCTGTGGCCCTGGTGCTGATCCAGGCCAGGATGCTGGTGGCTTCTTGGCTGCCTGGGCACAAGCTGCTCGTGTTCGGCTCCATCCATCAGCACCCCCAGCTCCTTTCCCATGGGCAGTTTCCAGACACTCTTCCCCAGGCAGGCTCTGCAGGCACAGGCTGAGGCTCTTTGCTGTTGCCGTGGGGCAGTGCCACATCCTCCCACCTCAGCAGCCCAACCTCTGCTCCCTTCTGCACTGCCCTAGGCAGGGAATTGCAGCAATCCCATACTCCTCACAGCACCCAGCTCTTGGCAGCAGGTGAGGCTGCACCACAAGTGCTCTTGTTTCACTCTGTAACAGGACATTCTGTGTGGGGTAAGAATGATGCTCTCCCTGTAAAGACCAGTTTCAATACCTAGAGACTAAGAATCAGTCAGTTATCCAACACTGAAACATCCCAACTGCTTTAAGTGGACAAGATACAACTAGACAAGGTTTGGGTGCCTTGTTTTCCATGTGCACACTGGTGGTGTGCAGTTCGTATCTCAGCAGGAGATTCAGCAGCGAGAACCATGCAAGGAGGAGTAAGGGTTCACGAGGCAGCAATCCTGCCCTGGGAGTGGCACACGACAGATCAAGTAAAACTGGATGGTTCTGGGATACCAGGGAGTTACTAATTCTTCGAGCAGATCAGCTTTCATTTGGGATTAATGGCCTTGAATAAGTGATTCTGACTCAACAGCGTGTTGGTTTGCTTGCATAAACAGGGCGAACTCCTTGTGTAGCTGTTCAGTAGCACACACAGTGAATGGAATACCCTCCTGCTCCCAAGGGACGTGTCTTGGATGAAGAGCCAAAGCCTCTCTGGTTCAGTTACCTACAGCTTCTCCTTGTCCAGAGGGCAGGAGGTAGGACAAGGATAAGCCTGGTGACACGGCCAGTTCTCCAACTGTCTGCACCCCAAAGTGAGAGACTACACGAGCCTGAGGCAAGGAATGGGCAGGATGTGGGAGCTCAGAGGTGGAGGAGGAAAGGTTATTGTGTGGGCATACACAGCCCCCTGTGAGCCACTGGAAAGCTTTTACCAGGCAAGTACTGGAGGCACCCTTTGGGTATGAACCTGTACTAGCTCCCCTGCTAACAACCCTATGCAAACACTGGGACAAAAACTTGATGTCATATTCCTCCTTCTCCTAGTTTACTACTATAGGTACAGGTAAGAAATGTTAAGAACTGCATTTAGGTATCTGTTTTCTAAGTAACCGTATGGTGAGAGGAAAAGGGAACTAGCACTGACATAAAGCTCCTAGTTTGATTTCGATTGAATACGTCAACAAAACCCCTGTAATTTCTTACCTTCTCGGATCTCTTCAATGTTCTTTCCCTATCTGCCCAAGCACTCTAAAATGAAATGAAACGAAACATGAAATCAGACTTGAGGCTGTGGAGATCTAAAGCAATTCCACTTCTAGCTGCAAAAATCTCTCTTAACTGCAGTCCCCCAGTGGGTGAAGCTCCTGTTGCAGTCCCACTTCCTTCACACTCCCATTCCCCCTTTGTGCCATGTTAATTGATTTAAGCAAACAGCCATTCCACCACATTGGATACAAGAAGTTGGAGATGTAGACATCCTGACACACCAGATGCAGTTGAACACTATGTGGATAACGTACCCGAAGCGCATCCATCAGGTCTGGCTGATCCACGAGTTGAGGGAAAGTTGCTAGGATAGGATTACAGATTAAATCTGAAACCGAAAACAAACATGTTCAAGTTGAAGGAGGAAATGGGATGACTCTCAAGGTACTGACATGTCAACTTATTCAGCACATTCCCTCCCCTCAGACTATTCCAAAGGGAAAACTGGCTGTAACAGTTCTTCAGTGCAGTGGGGAAGGTGGAAGAACTCTCCTGCATCCTCTGTAGCGAGCTCCCGGTGGCTGAGAGTTAACTGGCAGAGGAGAGGCACAAACCCAACTGCTTTATTAGAAGCCAGAGACCTTTCAGGTTTCCCCCAGGGGCAGGCTGAGGTGGTTTTCCTCATTTCCACACCTGTCCTTTTTATAAACACTTGGAATTGTGCTGCTTGGCTTGGATGTTGTGAATAAACACACTCGTTCTGCCTTAACCTGCCTTGTCTGGTGTGCCACGTTCATAGAGTCCCAGCATCAGCCAGGCTGGAAAAGACCTTTAAGATCATCAAGTCCATCTCTCCATTAAGAGCCCAGCCCCCTCCTGGCTCCATCCTCCTCTCAGGCAGTTGTAGGGAGCCATCAGGTCTCCCCTGAGCCTTCTCTGCTCCAGACTGAACCCCCCAGGCCCCTCAGCCGTTCCCCATCACACTGTGCTCCAGGCCCTGCACCAAAGGGTTTCAGATAACTGGGTAAGGAGCAGCACAGTCCACTGACTGAATGGGGCACATCCCAAATGGCACTGGGCTCCTGCTGGGGCTCCTGTTGGAGCTGAGCCGTTTCACAGCCAGGCAAGGCAGAGCTGCCTCCCCTTTCTCCATTACAAAGCACAGCAAGTCTTGAGCCCCAGAGGCACAGAGGTCCTGTCAGCATTCAGTTAATGAGACTGGGGATAAGATTACAAGAGTGCTACAAGTGCCATAGAGTGGAATGTTGGTTGAGGTGTTTTCTTTCTCTTGTCATTTGAAGTATTTAAGTTGTTTCTTCATGTTGAAGTTGGTGGGAAGTTTAGTAAACACCATTTACTGATAAGATCCGATCACTTCTGTGAAGTGTAATGGGCATTTTAAGATGCCTATTTCTGAAGTGATGGCTGATTCTGAAATAAGAGAAATCTTTTCTTACACCAGAAAACAGCTACCAGAACAATGGCTGAAGTGCTGGGGTAAAGCCTTTAACTCATTTAAAACAAAGACTGAATGCAAATGAATGCAGCTTAACTCCAGGAGAGGCCATCAGCCTGATCTGGTGTCCTACATTATAAAGACCAAACCAAGTAAGTACAGCAGTTCAAAACTGGCCTTCCAAATGAAGCATTTGAATGTCTCTGTGATGAGTTTATTAAATAAGGCATTAATTTAGGAAAGGGGCTGACTCAGGTACTGAAATCAAGTGTACACAGCATGTATCTTAAAGGTCAAGAAAATCAGGAAGGGAGTTAAGTTCTGAGCACCTCTGAGAGATGATTCTGTCACTGAGATGCCTACGTATGGCTAAAGATTGGAAGTTTTAAATGTTAGTAAGTGCACGAGCAAGTTTACCTGCCTTAGGAATGGGTGATAATTCAGTCTGGAGAAGACACAAGAAAATCACAGCACCGATATAAATTCACCTGTAGCACAGTTTGTAGTACAGAAATGTATTTATTCCCTATTGCAAACTGATTTTAAACTGGAGAAGACCATCAACTGCTACAGTCCTGTTGAAGGGAAGATGGGGAAGGAGTAAGACAGAGTTGAGAAATCGGAGCAAGACACGGAGTTCTAAACCCAGAACTCTTCCTCTTCTGTCTCTCCCTGCTGCATCAGCCAAGAAGTAAATAATAATTAGAACACCCTAAAGAGGATGACTTGGCCTCAAGGACAAAAACCGCTGCCTGAGCTCCTCTAGAAGCCAGAACACGCATACACTGGAAATGAATGAGTAAACCGGTGTGCAGGTCTGATCTCTCATTGCATGGGTGCCGAAAAAGAAACATTCATCTTCCAAAGAATCCTTTACCTTTATTTGATTTTATTTACCTAGAAATAACCCTTTCCAATCCAAACAGGCTTTTTTAATGAGCATTTCACTCAAAGCACTATGTTTGCTACATGAACTGATGTCAAACAGTGTAACGCAGTAGATATGAGTTGAAATATTACTGGTTTCAAATGCAAACAGGCTTCCCAGCAAGAGGCTGTTCTCTTTCATCAGCTGGACAACAACCTTGTGTTTGTCCCCACAACACCTCCAGACTGAAAGGCAAAACACTGAGCTCCACAGGAGCAGCTCGTACCTGTGCTTTGCAGGCTTGCTCTGTCTTTCAGGAGCGCATCCCCAAGGATTTGTCGATAGAATAGCAGGAGATGGCTGTAGCACATGCTGCCGATGAGCGTTTCTGGGAGGAAACTGGGGGGAAACAACGTGCAGTTGAGATTGTCAGTGAAAACTGCTCCTAGGAAGCATTGCTCACCAAAACCTGAGGGTAAGGATGGCTCCATGGGCGTTATTATTAGCTCATATTGGCATCCCCATGAACTTATCACAGCCTTTGGAGGTGCACATTGATACAGCTACAGGAGCCAGGCTCCTGCTGTTGCTGTTTTCAGCCTTATCTAAACTTAAAACCTTTTTGTATGTGCTCAACAAAATAGCTGTAAGCATCAGAGATCAAACACAACGTGCAGGTGACATGACCCTCAGATTTTCCCATAGCCAGTGTTCCAGGGAAGGGAATACTTTAGATCTCTGGGACCATTCTAGGCAATCTGGAATACTTCCCCATTTCATGGCAGCACACACGAGTACTTACTACAGGATGTCTTTTGACTGCACGCTCAATGACCTCAGTTTCAGTAGAAGCACAGGCTGTTTCTTGAGTGCCATGAACTGATGCAAAACACCACTGCCTGCTTAAGAAATAAATACCAACTATAAAATCAGCCAATTGGAAAGAATATGAATTATATTACACAAATGGACATTTACAGGTGGCAAGAGGTGATTTACTGAAAACTGCATTGGTTTAAGGGTGGTCTAAAACCAGGAGGAATTGAAGATCTGAAAATACATCACCATGTGGTATCTCTCTCTAGTGTGTTTGATTCATAATACGTGTGGAGCAATGTGGAGGTAGGTGTCCAAATCCAGTGTAAGGGCCTTCTTGAGCTTAGACTGTGTCACAGCTGCAAGTGGACATTATTATAGCTTCCACAGGAAAGCCATGACTGCCCTCATCCGAACACAAGTGGGCTCTCATCTGAACCAACTCTTAGTGGAGCTTCAGTCAGCCCCACAGGGAAGAAGCAGTACATATGTTCTGCAGCACATGCACGCACATGTGGAACTTGTGCAGAAGTGACAGGGGATTGATGGTTGGGAACTCCAGAGCAGTGTGGCTGCTGAGCCTTGTTCCATCCATCACCCCGTGGCCCAGGCCTGATAACTGCAGTTAAAGAAGCAATGCAAAACACTTCTCAGAGCTAAACCTCAACCTGCAGACACTGGAATGACAGAAACATCAGCACTGGCACACAGTTCTGAAGCCCATCAGCCCTAACAATCACAGGATCATAGAATGGTTTTGGTTGGAAAGGACCTTAAGCTCCTCCAGCTCCAACCCCTGCCACGGGCAGGGACACCTTCCATAGAGCAGCTTGCTCCAAGCCCCATCCAACCTGGCCTTGAACAACTCACTCTTGCACAAAATGAGAACATCCAAACCAAAAGCAGACTGTGGAGACCATATGGTAATGGGAGATAATGAGAACATGCTGTAAAGTACATGCTTTTGTTGTGTGGTTTCTTTTATATAGTGTTGAGAAGAAACCATACCTCTTCTTGATATTGATGGGTCAACCTCAACACCTCTCTCACAGGGAGTCCCACCATTTAATGGCAGCTCGTACATCCTGTGAAAGAAGAGAAGCAGGGTTGAAATAAAGAGGTGTGAGGATGTGAGAGAACAGCACAACCACTGTCTGTGAGAGAAAACCAGCAGTCAAACAAGAACTGACCCAGTGCTTGGGGTGTGACTCATGTTTGCCATGGAATGACTGTGCCTACTTAAGTCACCAAACCTCAAATGGTAAGTTGGGAGTTCATTGATTATATTGTGAGAAATGAGCAACAGTGATTCTTTCCCACTGGACGCAAATCTTTCTTCTATGAAATCTAGCAATTGTTTCACCGTAATGCTCTTGAGGAGCCGTCTATGTAGCACATTTTAGACAGGGAATATTGAAAACGCTGAAGAATACCATCACCCCAGTTCTGTCATGAGTCGGTCACTGCTGAAGCAAACATGCAGTTTCACTCTAGATACTACAGATAACTTAATGATATAGAAAACCAATGTTAGAGATCAAATTTAGATGAGATTTAGAGACTTGTAGAACAGTAGAGGTCCTGCCCTGTAATCCAAATACATTTAGAATATTCACACGTATACACCTGGGGCGGAGCAATCCCAGGCACAGCTCCAGGTTGGGCAGAGAAGAGATTCAGAGCAGCCCTGCAGAGAAGGACTTGGGGGTGTTGGTCGATGAGAAAATGACCATGAGCCGGCTGCAGTGTGCGCTCGCAGCCCAGAAACCAACCGTGTCCTGGGCTGCATCAAAAGGAGTGTGACCAGCAGGTCGAGGGAGGTGATCCTGCCCCTCTGCTCTGCTCTCCTGAGACCTCACTTGGAGTACTGTGTGCAGTTCTGGTGTCCTCAACATCAAAAGGACATGGAACTGTTGGAACAAGTCCAGAGGAGGGCCACGAGGATGATCAGGGGACTGGAGCACCTCCTGTATGAAGATAGGCTGAGAAAGTTGGGGCTGTTCAGCCTGGAGAAGAGAAGGCTGCGTGGAGACCTCAGAGCAGCCTTCCAGTATCTGAAGGGGGCCTATAGGGATGCCAGGGAGGGACTCTTCATTAGGGACTGTAGTGAGAGGACAAGGGGTAACGGGTTCAAACTTAAACAGGGGAAGTTTAGATTGGATATAAGGAAGAAATTCTTTACTGTACGGGTGGTGAGGCACTGGAATGGGTTGCCCAGGGAAGCTGTGAATGCTCCATCGCTGGCAGTGTTCAAGGCCAGGTTGGACAGAGCCTTGGGTGTCATGGTTTAGTGGGAGGTGCCCCTGCCCATGGCAGGGGGGTTGGAACTGGATGATCTTAAGGTCCTTTCCAACCCTGACTATTCTATGATTCTACATTTCATAAAAAACAAGTATTGCAAGCCTGATCTACACTGAATCATTTCAGTCAATTAAGAGAAAGCTTTCCTATATTTAATAAAATAGAGATCTGTACATTTCTTACTCTTTTAAGATTGTTGGACCCACGGACTAACCACACATCAGCTGCAAAACACAAGCTTATTCACACTCTCCAAGTGCAGTGAGAGATTCGTTCACAGAAACTCCCACTTGCTTCCAAGTCTTAGAAACCAATCTCCTAATTCTCACATGGAAAGGGATATACAGCAAAGAACACGTGGAGAATCAAACAGGACGTGGTCACCTTTGATTCAGGTGATGATTCTGCTTTATATAAACAGGACTCTCCCTTTTAACTCAGAGAATTCCATAGTTGTAATATTCCACTGGAGGTTATTTTTAAACACGCAAACTTGCAACATCCCAAACCTGAATCCTGGGATCCAGGGACACTTCTCCCACACAAACATAGTAGAACATGCACTGGGTGTGGAAGCAGGTCCAGGATTCACACTGAAAGACCCAGTAGCCTGGATTACACCTGCCCTTATCAGTGTATAAGTATAAAATAGGAACCTTACTCCTAGCCTAAAATAGATGTATTTACATGCTTATGTATATACAGAGAGAGAGAAGGAAAACAATAAACTTACTTGGCAGGAACAGGCATTCCATTAGAAGTAAAAAGCTTCAGGAATGCCCAGCCACAGCTCAGCTCTCCTCTTTCACCTGTTGACTAGGAAAATAGGGAGAAACTAAGTCATTTGAGCAGCAAAACCACGATGAGTAACTGACCACAAACAGTTACATTGAGTAATCATATAAAAAGCATAAAAATGGTAAAACCCCCAGGTTTGGGGTAGGCAACCACTGACTGTGTCACATTCCCACGTGTCTGAAGGCATTTACCAACCAGACGCAGTTGATCATCCATGAAGACATTTAAGAGGCAAGGATTTATAAAGCCAAAAACCACACACTTAAGGGAAGCCCAGAGAACATCAAGAATTGGTCCTTTGCAATCACCTTGCACAAGATCTTCAGCAGACTTAAGTTATTTCAGTAAGTAGAGGTACATTCATGTCCACTAGGCAGAAAGTCTTTGATTCTCTAAACGTTGACTAGAATTAAAGGTTCCAAACCCAACATCTCTCCTCCCTCCTAGAAGCCAAAGGCAGACAATCTTACAGTAAGCTAGGCAAAATACCCCTAAATTCCCATATAGATCCCACAGTTCACTGCTGGGATACTGCAGCTTATGTCTCACATGGGGCAGGTGGTTCACTTGATAAACTGTGCTTGGAATGATTTATGCTGCACCTTCACACACTCACGTTGCGAATGTAAGCGATGCCAAGTTCAAACAACAGACCAATGTCTGCAGCCAGGGAGTTGGACCTGACAAAACAGTCTCCATCCAGCAAGCTGGGTAAAATGCCTGTTACCTGTAGAGAGGGGAAACAACAAGAGAAGTCAAGGTATCTATTAAAAAGAAACAACTCTGATTTTTAAAGGCCACTGAACACATCACTTATATAAGATCTCAGAAACAGTCCATTGCATATAAAAACATGATGTGCAGAGAAGCAGTTTCAGTTGAAACCTTGCTCCTTTTCTTCTTTATCTTACCATGAAACACAGCTCTGCTACCAAGGTAATTTTGCGCTGTCAAACACAATTAAACACATTAACAAGCTATTAAAGAACTTTTGATGTCAAAAAGCACTTAATTCCCTGCAAGAACACAGCAACAACTGGGGTAAAACATGACCACCGTACTGCTGTGATGTGGCCCTGCACAGCACCTGGAACATGGCACAAAGATTGTGCTCTTTTATAATGAAAACAAGCAGAAGCTCACATGCAGAGTGCCTGGTCTCATCCCTTCTCTATGAACACCACGCACCATGTGCCTGATCCTGCTCCAAGATGAACCAGTGCCACCAGCACCAGTCCCTCCAACTAATCCTCCCCGCCAGCTCTTCTCTCCCAAGTGTTTTTGCTAAATCACTTGGTTCAGTTTGAATTCGTGCACTTCAGCAAGTCTTTTCTGCATGTTCATTGTGGTTGCAGTATGCTTCATGTCAGTGTGAATACCAGAAGTAACAGCTGTCACTAAATCAGAAGCTGCAAACAGGCACTTCCTGGCTGTGTCACTCCCTGAGGGAGGCACCTACCTTGGGAGAAAAGCTCCAGGTTTGAGGGTTTTTAGGTTGCCACGTAGCTCTCACTGTGTGAATGTTACTCAGCACCTAGAGAATAACAGCAGTGACAAAAGCTAAGACAGGTTTATCCGGAAAGCTTTGCAGCCGTAAGAAAATGCAGGATTATCCCAGATTAATCCAACATTGCACACAACAAATAAAATCACACTTTCTCTTCAGCTTTATCAGATGGTTTCAGTTTAAAGGACTAGAGAGGAAGTTTTCTCTGGAGCCTGAGTGCTTTCTGAGTGCTTTCCAACCATTCCCACTTCATACACATCGGTAATAATCCCTTTGCCCCCAAGAGGGTTCAGTGCAGCTGCAAGAAAACTGCTTAGAGCCTCTTATAAAAAGCTGCTCCACACAGAGGAACACCCAGGATCAAGGTCGAGGGGGGTGGAATCCAAAGATGACCCTGACCAAGCTGTGTGCAGGCTGGTCACAGGAGAGAGCTCAGCCCAGAAACACTCATCTCCACAAACAGAGAGGACAAAGAAGCCTCAATGACAGGAGGGGAACCAAAATGATGGCTCTGAAAATGATGGAACCGAAAGAATGGGAGCCCCAGCCCCTCCCAGTGCTGCCCAGGACAGCCCCAGGGCCGGGTGTGACTCTCATGGTGGTGAGTCAATGGGAGCTGCATCACCTACAGCCTGACAGGGGCTGATGCTGTGGAGTGAGAGGCTGGTGTGAAGAGGAAGGGCATTCTGGGGCAGAACATCACTTACTATGGTGTGTTCAGGGGAGAAACCCAAAGCAGGAAAAGGGAGGGATCAAGGTGCTCTGTGGAGCAACAGGGGTGGGATAAGTACACAGTCGGCCATGCCCAGTGCCTGTCTGTCCTGTTTTCTCATTCAGCCCCATTTATAACTACTTGTCTGTGTTGGAAGTAAATGATCTCTAAGGTCTCTTCCAACCCAAACCACCCTATTCTCTACTGTGATTATATATTGTGTGATTATATATATATATGTGATTCTCTGTTCTGAATGTGCATGTGTGGACATTTAGGTGCCAGGGGCCAGCCAGATCTCAGGCCACTGGAGGCCAATGTGTATGTGGTGGCTGCAAGTGTGTGACCACAGGCAAGTATCAAGCCAGACTGATCAGAGAGTGAGTTAAGCAGCTTGGGAGGCAGACTGTGTGTGTGTCTCTCTCTGAAAGGAGCTGGCTACCAAAGAAACCAGAGCACAAAAAGATCCACATCTCATCAAGGCTTTTTCTGACAGCCAAACAACTCACCCGGTTGCCATCGAAGAGGCAGAATCGAACATGTCTGCTGAGAACCTGAATGCTGACCCCTGGAAGAGGAATCATTTTACAGCCACATAAAGTTACAATCAGGGATACTCGAGTTGGTCTGGGAGAGATCTGAAATACAAACAGAAGGAGGGTTAAATCCATGGGGTCCTCCTGCACGTGGCATCATTCTGTGCTTATCTCCTGAGATGATCAAGTGTAATGTTCACTAGACTGGATTCTTCTAACCACAAAGCTTGTGTAGTATTAGCAGCAGCAGCAAAATTCCTTCGTAAGCCTTTAGCTATCTTCTAAGGAGACTCCTACAAACCCACAAACTTCAGATGAAACCCAACGTGACAATCTGTACCCATTTTCTGCCTATTGGAGAGCAGGAACTGTCAATATCTACTGCCTAGGGAGTCTGGATTGACACTGAAATCTGCCATCTGTCTCACAGCAATATTTACCCACCAATAACAAATACTGCTAGCAATTCCCCTCGAGATCCTGCCACCTCTCTCAAACCAGAAGCACCAGCTTTCTTACCAGCAATACTCACAGTATCTTTTTCAGCATCCCACACCAGGTCTTTGAAAGCCAACTGGGATGGAGTGAGTTCAGGCTGAAGAAAGTGACTTGCTCGAAACTGATTGCCTACAAGAAGAGTGATTTTAAAAACTTCACATTTTTCATGATCTTTATTGCCAAAAAATGAACAACACCCCAAAATTCACATGTGGCTAAGTCCATTTGCATATTTAACTGGTCCAGACAAAACTATGGAGGTATCTTCCACAAGCACCCACTTAAAAGGGCAACTTTTACTGTTTATAAGTATTCTGCAGTGTTTTGTTCCTGTAAAGCTATTGACTTGAAACAGCTTCAAACAAAAACACTAAAGAAAGATGAGGTGTGCAATGTATTTAAATGGTAAAGAGACTCCAAAAGATTTCTGACAAAAGGGAAGATTAAAACTCATCATTTTCTGCAACACCAACAAAAAGGATCTTCCAAAGAGGAGAATCTTTGCAATCCCTCAGGAAATTTGTCATTGCCTCCATGTGGTTGGGATTTCACATATAGATGTGATAATAAATATAAATTAAAACTTTAATTAAAGAAGAAAAGACCTTTGATACATTCTTTATGGGTCAGATATAGCCTGTACAATTACCCAACTACAATTAAGCAACGCTGATTGGATCCCAATAGGCTGTAGCCAAGATAAGAAACTCTCACAGACACCTGAGAATCCTGCAGTGGAATGATAATGACAAAACCTTAAATACCCACCTTCCTCCAAGAGCTGGAAAAGTGTGGACAGACGGAATCCTGCAGGAACAGCTCCTATGGTTGTCAGTACCTCTACTGCGTCATTCTGTTAAAAGGCGAAAGAAAAACGGTGTTGGTATTCCTGCTGTTTAACAGTGAATTCTATCCTAATCCAGAACTCCCACACAACCAGTATGAGAGACATGGGGCAGTAGCCACCTCTTCTTATGTGAGCAAGAGGGAATGCCTTTAACCTGTCAGAGGGGAGACTGAGATGAGCTCTTAAGCAGAAGCTCTTCCCTGGGAGGGTGCTGAGGCACTGGCACAGGGTGCCCAGAGAAGCTGTGGCTGCCCCATCCCTGGCAGTGTTCAAGGCCAGGTTGGACACAGGGGCTTGGAGCAAGCTGCTCTATGGAAGGTGTCCCTGCCCGTGGCAGAGGTTGCAACTGGATGAGCTTTAAGGACCCTTCCAACCAAACCAGTCTGGGTTCTATGAGCCATCCTCAGGAGCTCTGTTTCATGTGTGAACCCAGCCAGACTCCTGTTTTGTTAAATCCCAGTTCTGTTTCAAAGCAGTAGAGCAGCCAGCTACAGAATGAAATCACCCCCTTGAGAAAGAAGTGGTTTAGTACTACTGTGGCAAAACAAGACATCTTCTTCGCATCTTCTTTCAGCCATATGGATTGGGCTGCAGCTTATTTCTTAAGTGTTAGAGATATTTCTGTAGCATTTCTTGCTACAAAACCACAAAATAGAGGATGTTAATTAAAAACAATGGTGTGTAATATGAAACAGTGTTTGGTAAAGGCAAACCTGGTCTAAAAATAATTACCATTATGGTAGATGAAGTTGCCATGCAAGAGGTACACCTACCTCTCTGATAGCTCTTCTTAGAGCACTCCAGTGAGAATCAGTTCTGGAAGAAAAAGAATGTATTTTTATGATGTATCATCCTTGTGTGGACAAGAAAACAAACATTAAACATTGCTTTTCAAAGAGCAGCAGCTTAATAACCATATCTGAGATACTAATAATGGACATTTCCAGCCACTAACTGCTGGACTATCTCATGAGCTGGATACACAAGCCAGTTACGCTTTGATTTTATGAGGGGGAAAAACATAATCAAAGGGCAAACTAAAGCAAACCCCCCAACAAACCCAGTCAAGTAAAAGCATGTCTGCCCACTGACGACAGGGCAAGTGACTGCTGTGCTGGAAGGAAAAGTGCAAAGAACCAAATACCCTGTGAGGTATTCCTACTATAAGAAATGTACCCACAGATTTAAGGAAGGGGAAGAAGGATTTGACTCTTATTTGCTTTCACATCACTCCATTTACCTTTTTTTGATTTCAGTTCCATCTGCTGTTTCATCCACTACTTCTACCTGTTCTTCACTTTGCTCTGGGCTTTCGTCATCTTCCTTATGAACCTGTAATTCACATTCAAAATGGCAAAGTGCTTGGTTTCTTCACAGTTCTGCTCTTAAAAATGCCTTGCCCAACCCCAGCATGTGTTAATAGTTCAGAAGAGATTTTCTGTCTGTGATGTGAATTCTTTAGAGAAATACATCAGCATCATGAAGTCAGCCTGCTCTTAGTTACATTGTGAAGAGCTCTGTTCCACCTGATCACTCCAAAATGTGTACCCATGTCTAAATGTTCATTACAACTGTACACATATATAATGCATAATATATGTACACATACATAATGCATGTACATATATGTATAGTATATATGTACATGTACATACACATAATAGATGTACACATATATTATGCATACATGTGCATAAGTACATAAACTAGCAAGTTACAAAGCTTTAAATTACAAAATACTCCAACACTTACATGGAGTCACATTTCGTGTAAATTAGGAAAAGCCAAATAAGACCCTTGGAGTCCTCAGAGCTGACCTTTAGTGACAAAGACTGTGACCTTTATACTCAAGATACTTCTCTGCACTTGTATGTCCCATCTTCACAAGGCACAAAAATACTGCTTTTGCCAGTTGCCTCCACACTCGTGGATACAAACATGGTGTTAGTACCAAATAACTGGTGAAACACTGCTGTGTCCCCCCAGGTAAGCACTGTGATCACTTTTATGCAGCTGTATTACCATTAATATACATGTAAAAGACCAGAGGTGAGCCTGGGACAGAAGGAGACTGCAGCACACTCACCGCAAGATAGGTTCTAGGGACGAGGCCTCTCTCCCCTCTCGAGTTCTCAGCTACCCACCAGCCATCTGCCTTCTTGTCATGTATGAAGAGGATTTCCCCTTTCTTGCCATCAAAAGGAGACAGAGATGAAAGATAACCAAATATTTCAAAACAGCTCCAGGCACAATTAGAAGTAACAACACAAAAGCTTATCTCTTCCCACAACAAAGATCTCACAGCGGACCCACCACTACAGGAGGTGGCAAAAGGACACGATTCCCCAAGCCACTGCTCCCCACATCCCACAAGGACCTGGCTGAATCCCAGAAGCATGAGATTTAATCATAGTCATTGCTTAACACAGAACTATCTGCAGTCCAACAACATTTACAGAGCCACATTTACCGTGAATGTGAGATCCCCTTCCTGCTGTGCATCGAAGTTCCCAACCGCGATACATTCCTTCACGTTTGGATCATCCAACAATTTATCATCATCATCATCATCCTCTGCTTCTTCACTGTCTTTCTCCTCACTACTTTCTTCATCTTCACTCTCATCCTCTTCTTCATTTTCATCTTCTGATTGAGGACCTTTCTGATGGTGCTTGTCCCTACACAAAATATCAAACTGAATTATAATTTTAACAAGACTTGTTGGAATTACTATAGATCCTTGAGATACAGGCTTCTCTGCGTTATCCACATCCAGAATTGTCATTCCTGTGTTTTACTCTCTGTCCTGATCTGAAAAACCTCCCAAATCCCAGTGGTGTTTCCTCCCTAAGTGTACAGACCACAGGTGTGATGGGGAAGGGCTGAGGGACCTGGGGGGTTCAGATGGAGAAGAGAAGGCTCAGGGGGGACCTGATCGCTCCCTACAGCTGCCTGAGAGGAGGATGGAGCCAGGAGGGGGCTGCGCTCTGCTCCCAAGGAACAAGGGATGGGACAAGAGGAAACGGCCTCAAGCTGCACCACGGCAGCTTTAGATGGAGCTGAGGAACAATTCCTTCCCCACAGGGTGCTCAGCATTGGAACTGCCCAGGACAGGGCTGCAGTCACCGTCCCTGCAAGTGTTCACACACTGTGGAGACGAGGCCTCAGGGCCATGGGTCAGTGGTGGGCTTGGCAGTGCTGGGAACGGTTGGACTGGGTGAGCTTAAAGGGCTTTTCCAACCTGGCTGGTTCTGTGATTCTATGACCACACTGCATCCTCTCCCCTCAACAGCCACACTATATTTCAGCCATGAACCAACACCCTCAGAGAATTCCAGCCAGTCGTTCACAGCTGCATCAAGAGAACAAGCCCCACAAGAGCCATCCCATGAGCACTTCTTCCTTAACTGCATGTTAAGGTAATAAAGCAGATAAGCTAACTGTTTCTCATGGACCTTTCCAGCTGTACACATTGCACGCTTCTAATTCCATAGAAGCACAAACTGAATTTGTTTAAGCTACTTACACTGAGGACTTCTTTGTCGTGTTATCCTGATCCAAGGCAAGAACAAGTTTCTGCAGCTGCTGAGAGAGTTTTAGCAACAGCTTTTCTTCTTCTTCTTTCCTCTGATTGTAGTTCCCCACAGGCGCAGGCTCGTCAGCCTGAGAAAGAACAACACAGCCAATTGCTTCAAGAACCAAAGTCCCCTATAAAGTGAATGTTCCAGACTTGCGTACAAGCTTTCAGCCTCCTGGACTGCTCTCCCTGCCCACCTAGTGACATCCTGCTTCCCCATTTACTACGGATATGAATGGATCTCAGCGATCCCAGTCAGGGATTGTGTGGTGCTTGGCACTGGTCTTGCCCTGACCCATCTCAGTGGAGGCTGATGTTCTCTACACACTCTCCATGATGAATTTTGGAGGAAACCGTGACCAGATTCACCTCCGTACTTACTTTTTTCAGGTCACGAAGAGCATTTGTGTTCTCATCCACCAGTTTCTTCAGCTGCATGCATCTGCATTGAAAGCCAGACAGAGACATAGTGTTTTCCTCAAATTCTCACTGAAACATGCCAATTTACTCAGAACTTCAGCCAGTCCCATGCACACACAGCTTGCGAATGCCAACACAAGCCCAAGCATCAGCTTAGGTGATGCCTATTACCTGTGATGTGCAAGTTCCCACTTAAAACTACCTCAGGCCTTGAGGAAGCAGCCAGCCTGTTGCTTCTGCCTGGAAAACAGACGAGTGAGACGTGGCTGGGAAGAGAGATGTGTAATTAGGAGGAAAATGGAAAGGTGTCTGCAGGGAACCGTCTGCTCCTCCTCCTGATGCAAACGTGATGGGAATCATGGAATGGTTTGGGTTGGAAGGGACCTTAAAGCTCCCTCTGCTCCAACCCCTGCCACGGGCAGGGACACCTTCCATAGAGCAGCTTGCTCCAAGCCCCTGTGTCCAACCTGGCCTTGAACACTGCCAGGGATGGGGCAGCCACGGCTTCTCTGGGCACCCTGTGCCAGCGCCTCAGCACCCTCCCAGGGAACAGCTTCGTCCTTATCTCCAACGTGCACTTCCCCGTTCCAGTGTGACCCCATCACCCCCCGTCCCACCGCTGCAGTCCCTCATGAGGAGCCCCTCTGCAGCACCCGTGGAGCCCCCTCCAGACGCTGGGGCTGCTCTGACTGCAGCGCTCTGTTCCGGGCGGCCCGGGGGCTCCCTCCGCCACGCACCCTCCCCGCGGGCAGGATGGGGCCGGGTCCCGCCTCACCTCAGCGAAAGGGCCTCCCGCTGCCCGGGGCCCGGGGCCGCGCACTCCTCCCGCAGCGCCTCCACCTGCAACACAGCAGCGGGGCCGTGAGCCCCGGCCGGGCCGTGCTGCTCCCCCCGCCCCGGTACCCGTTCCCCCCGCCCCGGTACCCGCTCCCCCCGCCCCGGTACCCGCTCCCGCAGCTCCCGGCTCCGCCGCCGCACGCGCTGCAAGGGCCCCCGCGCCCGCCGCGCCGCCATGGGTGCCGGGCTACGTGCGCGGCGCCGCGCCGTCACTTCCAGCGCGCGCGGTTCGGCGGGAGTCGTAGGCGCTGAGGGGCGACGGCGAAGCGGAGCCGCGGGGGCAGCGGGAGCGCGGGCGGACACCGCACCATGGGCTGGGGCAGCGCCAGTGCGGGACCGGGACCGGGACCCTGCGGGGCTGCGCCTCGAACCCTGCGCTCAGCTCTGGGCCCCTCGCTACAGGAGAGACACTGAGGTGCTGGAGCGGGGCCAGAGAAGGGAATGGAGCTGGAGCAGGGCCTGGAGCACAGTGTGATGGGGAATGGCTGAGGGACCTGGGGGGTTCAGATGGAGAAGAGAAGGCTCAGGGGGGACCTGATCGCTGCCTACAGCTGCCTGAGAGGAGGATGGAGCCAGGAGGGGGCTGCGCTCTGCTCCCAAGGAACAAGGGATGGGACAAGAGGAAATGGCCTCAAGCTGCACCAGGGCAGCTTTAGATGGAGCTGAGGAACAATTCCTTCCCCACAGGGTGCTCAGCATTGGAACTGCCCAGGGCAGGGCTGCAGTCACCATCCCTGCAAGTGCTCACACACCGTGGAGACGAGGCCTCAGTGCCATGGGTTAGTGGTGGCCTTGGCAGTGCTGGGAACGGTTGGACTGGGTGAGCTTAAAGGGCTTTTCCAGCCCGGCTGATTCCATGATTCTGACTGACAAGTGTCCTGCAGCCATCTCCCAGGAGAGCCCTGTTCCTGCCCTCCCCATAACAACCTGTAAGGCAGGGGGATGTCAGCTTCCACCCTATGCTGGACGATGCAGACGCTTCTCACTGGTAATCATTCCCCCTGCCTGTACCAAACGGCACCCACAGGCAGACACTGGCACCAGCAGCTGGGCAGTTGTTCGGCCTTTTTTCCCTGTGACTTTTACCTCTCTCAGTTCAGGACCAGTTAAAGCCAGCAGCAGGCACAGCGTGCAGTGAATCCTCCAGCGCAAAGCAGGAGCACTGCCAGACGCAAGGAAACACCTGGAATTCACCAGTGATGGGAAGCAGGAACGCACTACGGCCTTCTCTGGGCAATTCCTTGCCCGAAGCACTAGAAAAAACAGAGTCCAAAGCACAAGCAGCCTTCATTTAATTTGCTCATTCACCCGACCAACGCGCGCTGCCGACTGTCCCGCAGGTTTTACTTCCTACGTGTACTTCCATAACGAGATGTGTCACTCAGGACGATTCCTCACTCGTTACAAGCGCCCGTAAGGAACGTTTCCAGGCAAGTAAACACATCCAGGCACCCCACGTGGTGGCGTTCGGCAGTTTAATGCTTCAGCAGCACCTTCTGGAGAGCGCAGAACTGCAACGGACTTGGAGCGAGGCAAACACACGGTGTCCTTTGACAACGGGAAATGCAACAGACTTGGAGCGAGGCAAACACACGGTGTCCTTTGCCAACGGGAAATGCACGTGGCGGCGGCGTTCCTACATCCTGGGCAGCCTGGGGCAGTCAGGATCTTGTCTTCCCAGGCCCTGGGATTCCATGGATGCTGTCCGTTCCCAGCAGCGCTTCCATGTGGTTTTCCCTCTGCCATCGGGGGGGGTGAAGGCGGTTCGCTCAGCCCGCAGACACCCGGGGCTGCTGCGGGTCCGTGCCCCGGGGGCTGAGCGCGGCTCAGGCCGCCTCCAGCTGCTCCTGCGCGGCGGCGAGGCGGCGCTGGAGCCAGCGCTGGCGCCAGCGCAGGAAGCGGCGGCGGGCGCGGGCCGCCTGCCACCCCACCAGCACCCCGGCGCCGAAGGCGGCCAGCAGCGCCCAGCGCACGGCCCGCGGCCGCAGCGCCTCCAGAGCCATCCCCGAGCGCGGCTCCGCCTCCCGCTTCCGCCGGGGCCGGGGCCGGGGCCGGGGCGGGCCCGTTAAAGGCGGCGGGGAGGGGGCGCAGGGATTGTCGCGCCATGGCGGAGGCCGCCTCGCAGGTAGGGGGGGAGCGCTGCGGTCCCCGGGAGGGTGTTGGGGGCGATGGGACCTCGCTAATAGGAGGGGGATGCGGGGGTGCGGCATCCCCCGAGCGCTGCTTGCCTCTATAGAGAGTCCCAGAACGAGAAGCGCCTCTTTAGAATACCGCTCCTCGCCTCTATGGACGGCATCCCCCGAGCGCTGCTTGCCTCTATAGAGAGTCCCAGAACGAGAAGCGCCTCTTTAGAATACCGCTTCTCGCCTCTATGGAGAGCCCTGGGGAGAAAAGCATCTCCCCTGAATGCCGCTTCTCGTGCCCTGGGCTGAAAAGCCTCCTTTGAACATCCGCTCGGAGTTCAATTCAAGCTCCAGCACTGCCTGACCCGTGTCTGTGTTTTCCCCCTTTCCGCAGGATCTCCTGCTGGCAGCAGCGTTTGTGTCCGATGCGCAGTACAACAGAAATATCCCGTTTAAGACGTCCCCGGAGGCAGTCAGGTAAGGAGATCTGCATCCCACAAACACCCACAGCATCACATCGGGGCAAGGCTTTGTGCTGGTGTGGCAGTGTGGTGCTGTGGGGCACTCAAACTGGCATAGGGAGAACTGGCCATAACTGTGTCCAAAGAGCAACAGCCAAAAAAAGGCTGGAGACTTCGGCTTCCGCAGCTGAGTGCTGAGGAGGCTGGATGGGAAGAACTGGATTTAGGGCTGAAATCATACGATCACAGAATCAACCAGGTTGGAAAAGCCCTTTAAGCTCATCCAGTCCAACTGTTCCCAGCACTGCCAAGGCCACCACTAACCCATGGCACCGAGGCCTCGTCTCCACAGTGTGTGAACACTTGCAGGGATGGTGACTGCAGCCCTGCCCTGGGCAGTTCCAGTGCTGAGCACCCTGTGGGGAAGGAATTGTTCCTCAGCTCCATCTAAAGCTGCCCTGGTGCAGCTTGAGGCCGTTTCCTCTTGTCCCATCCCTTGTTCCTTGGGAGCAGAGCGCAGCCCCCTCCTGGCTCCATCCTCCTTTTAGGAGGTCAGATGGGGCTCAGAGCATCTGCATGTTAAGGATGGGAAAGGAAATAAGAACTTGTTTTTCTTCCAGAGCAGACAAAGTCTCACAGGGCTGCAGCTGCAGCGAGTGCTCTGTGGGGATGAGGAGTTTGGGAAGCTGGGTCAGCTCCCCTGTGTGGCAGGAGGTGCTGGGTGTGCGTGCCCGGGGTTTGGTACAGGAGATGTCTCATGCGGTCATGGTTGTTACCCTTTGGCTCTGCAGCGGGTGGCACCAACCACTGCACAGCAAAACCTCAGCTCATCAAGGCCACATGTTTGCTCAGGTGTGCTTCAAAAGGGTGGTGGCTGCTAGGGGCAGGAGTAATTAAAAGCTTACATTAATTGGTGATAAGTGAAATTGGCCAAGTCAGGAACGTTTTGCCTGGGATGGTGACTCTTCTCTTTTAGTTGCTGCTGAGAGACCGAGCAGCTTCAAAGAGGTGACTTTTTCTTCAGGCTTGGACTGCTTTAGGCAAACTGTTGCTGTGTGTAAAACATAAGAGAAGGTGGCTGGTGTAGAGGGGAAGGGGCATACAACAGACTGGCAGCAAAGCAGTGAGGGGCATTAATGGCTCCTGTAGCCCTCCCCGAATAACCCTTCCCTTTTATGTTGTCTTATGTCTGAGCCAGTGAAGTTTCTTGGGTGTCTTGGAATGCAGGTATGGTTGAGGATGTTTGATACAGAGGATTTGAGTGGGTTTGTGCTGTTGTGTCACTGTAATGCCTGTCTGTTGTGGAAGAACAATGCGTGCATCATCTTGTCCAAGTATGCTTGGTATACCTGATAGAAATGATCAGGTTTCGCATGGTGGTGTCTTGATGGTGTTAAGGGCATCATTTCATGTCCTGTGTGTGATCCCCTGCCCTGTAACCTTCCTGCAGGTGGTTATTTGGCAGGTGAGATAACCCTTTGGCAGTGTTAGCAGCTCCTTTCTCTGCAGAGCACTTCATGCCCTGTAGATGTGAGACTTCCCAGGGGAGCCACTGGCACATGCAGCTGTGTGATACCGCCTCAAGGTCATTGCTGGTGCTCAGTGGAGGTTTGGCTGCTGTCGGGGCTGGAATACTGCTTGAGCTGTGTATGAAGCCAGCTTACTGTGCCGCTCCGTACTTGTCTCTGGTGGCTTTTCTTATCTCCTTGCTTTTTAACCCGCAAAGAGAGGATGCGAGATAACTAATCAGGCTTAGTTTGTGTGTCATGGGGATACCTGAGCCTGGCAGGAGTTTGCACTCAAACTGAGGAGCAAGGTAGTTGCAGAAAGGAAGCAGCTTTACCAAATCCACATGTTGCAGTCTTAAACTGAACTGAGGGGTACCTGTATTCCACCTTCCCGGTGTGTTTGCTCCCCGAGACGGAGTGTAGCATCCATCAGCCATGCGACTGTAAGGAAGAGATAGGAAATGAGTTGCCACATCCCTGGCTGGCAACAACTGTGCTGCTGTTACCCCTCCTCCTCTGTGACTGCCTGAGGCAGCATGTGCTGTCCTTCCAGGATGCACTTAGGGATCCCATGGCTACGTGCACTGAAGCCTTTATTTATGGTGCCTCTGCCCTCCTTCTGCAGGCTTTATTACCTCTATAACCACTGGATTATGCGAGCGGCCACCTACTTCTTCATCTTTCTCAACCTGTCCCTTGCATTGTTTGAAGAACCTGCTGTGTATCCTCTCCCTTTCCTGGTAAGTTCTCAGTGTTGAAGCAGCAATGCAATAGTACTGTGCTGCTTGGTAGAGCAAGCAAGGGTTTCTTGCTTGAAACTGGTTGTCAAAGGTGTGTCAAGAGATAATTGATGCTGGTATTCCTTTTATCTTTACTGAAATGGGGACAAAAAAGGGGCATAGGAGCTAGGCATGGACTATGGGAGCCATTGTGGCTGTCAGGGATAGCTGACATGACTGCAAAGTGATGTTGCTTTTCTGTTTCTTGGAGCCTTGCACGTGACCCAGGTCCTGTCCTCATGTCTGAAAGCAGAAGTGAAGTGTTGCACTGGGGACTGACTTTTTATAGCCTTTATTTGTTGTGCACTGTTGTGCTTGTGAGAGTTGTGCTCCTTGAATCCTAAGCAAACATGGATTTACTGGATTAACTTGCCTGTGGCAGGGAATGTCACAAAAGGAAGCCTGGAACTACTGCTCAGCGCCAGATGTGTGAGGCTGTGAGACCCCCAACAGCAAAACCCACTGGAAAACTCTCCTACTGACTCTAGCTGTGGTTTTTCTTTGCCTGTATCCCAGCTTGAACATCCTGTCTGTGCAAAGGGGGCTAATGCTGCTTTTGGTTGTCCTGACTTGGCCCCTTCTCTCCCTGCAGGTCACATCAGTGGTCGAGGTGTTGTGCCTTCTGGTGTTCTTTGGCCGACTGACCCATTTTGCAAAGGTCACCCCTCGGAATGTGTTCTGGAAGGACACCAAGAACATCTGCATCATGGTTGCAATCCTGGTGAGTGAGGCCTAGGGGAGCCCCCAGAGTTGGAGCAGACAATGTGGAGGTGACTTCTCCCTCCTGTTGCTTCCCTGGTGACATGGGCCTGATGTATACGGGCTCTAACTGATCATCACTTGCACACACAAGAGGGTTGTGGGCCCATCTGTGCTCTTATCAGCTCACCCTGTTGTCTTCACCCTCTAGACCTATTTCCAGCATTACTACTGGGAATTTTCCCCCTTTTTTCCACAGTTATCCCTGACAGACTTGGCCATATATGGGGTCCTCAGGATATACAACGTGAGGAGCATTCGATGGTCAAGAATCGTGAGGCCCATCTTCCTCGTCAACTTTGCAGAGAGCCGCCAGGTAAGGAGGTGCCCTGGTGGGATGTACCTCTGGTCAGGGTCCTGTTCTGGGACACTGTGCTGCTTCCTGAGATCCAGGGGATTTACTAAAAGGGGGGTTGGGCAGAAATGGCAGAATTTAGGTTCCTGTGAGTGAAGGTTTCTCTTGGAGGTGCCCTGAAGCAGTAATATGAGATGGATAAAAGGGTATGTTAGCACTGGTGCTGCTTGGGTGCTGTGCAGAAGGCTTCTCCTTGTACCTGCAGGCTGGGTTATGGCTTTCCGGAGCCTTGAGTGTGCTTGGGGCTGGAACGTTTCCTGTACAGTCAGCACATGGCTGTGTTTAGTCCAGCCTGGGTGGAGGAGAAGAGTGAGAAGCTGTCCTCAGGAGGTGTGCACATGAGCAGCACTGCAGACAAGAACTGCTTCTCCCTGGGTCAGGGGCCAGGTTACTTATTTCTGGAAGCCTCCTGGGCAAACAGCACAGTGTCAGGCTGTTCTTGCACACTGGGTGTCCAGTCCAGCAGGGGGATTTGGACTCTGATTCCTTCTGTCACAGGGACACTTATTCCTCTTTGCCCCACTGCCCAAGGCCATTCTGCTCCTGACTTAAAATGAATAAACTACTGCGGCTGGGAGGGTGCAGTGGAACTCTGGGTGTCATAAGTATGTGTTTTGTGGCCCGGAGTGATGGGCTTCTGCCCCTGACCACTCCCCTGCAGTGAGAGCAGAGTTTCTGATGGCCTGTCTCAGGAGGTAAGGTCTCTCCTTCTAGTATCGACTCTGGGGCATGAGGAGGAAAGGCCTGGTGGTCTCGCATAGCTTTTAGCAGAACAGAGCTGACACATCTGCTATCTGTGTCCTACTTTGCCTGTCCCTGAATAGGGGCTTGATCCAGATGGGGTGGTGAGGGGATAAGCAGGTACCGCTTTGCCTCTAAACACTTCCCTTCTCCCTGTCAGATCCGGAGAGCCTTCCGCAGCATCCGCAACACTCTGCCAGAGATCACCTACGTCTTCCTGCTCTTCATGTTTAGCCTTCTCATGTTCTCCCTCATGGCCTTGAAACTGTTTGGTGAGAGGTGAGAACACTGCTTTTGCTCGGAGCTGGGTGGGAAGAACACGTGTGATCCTTTTGGGCAGGAGGGAATCTGGCAACTCTGGGTTGGATACAGTCATTGCCAGTACGTGCAGTTCCTGTGCAGGACATGGGAGCCCTGTGCTTAACTTCAGCTTGTCCTTTTCCTCCCAGGAATCTCCAGACAGCAGAAGGCTTGCCGTATTTCAGGAACTACCTAGAAGTTGTGTTTGACCTCTACGTGCTGGTGACAACAGCAAACAGCCCGGATGTCATGTATGTATGCTGAGCTTGCAGTCTTGCTGCTGAGAGTGCTGCTGTCCTGCTCCTAGTGGCAGGATCTCTGCTTAGAGCAATACTGTGTTTTGCTTCTGGAATACTTTGTTGTGCAACAGGGCTTTTACTTTTCCAGCCTGCAGGGGTTTCATGAATTCTCGGCCATCTGCTGTATAAATGGCTCTGAACCAGAACCTGAGGTTAGGAGACTTTTTGGAAGGCGTCTCTGCCTTTAGAAAAGCCAATAACCAGCTTATGGCTGAGACATCGCCTTAATGCCCGCGCTTCAACTGAGCCACACTAACAAAAGCACAGAGACTAAGCTTCCTTTTCTACATCCCTTCAGACAGGGCCTGATAAAGTAGGAGGAAAACCCAGCAGAAGGAAACTGTTCTGTAGCTGAACTAAGCACAGTTTTTAACTTGGGTATGATCTGACAACTTTGATATCCAAAGCAGTGCTTAGAACCCCACCTGGAAAGCTGTTTTCTTGTGGTTTATTTCCCTGTTTGCCTAGCAAGGAGCAATCTCTTTCCCCTTCTCTAGGATGCCAGCGTTTGACTTCAGCTCATGGTATGCCCTGTTCTTCATTGCCTTTGTCATCGTCAACACTTACATCTTCATGTCTCTCTTCCTGGCTGTTGTGTACAACAACTACAAAAAGCACCTGAAGGTAATGTTGGAGGAGTGAGCTGTGATTAGTGACCGCCTGCTGTTCCCTGTCACCTTGTAAGGAAATACCTGCCTTTCCCTTGGAAAGCTGCTGCTTCTAGGAAGTGTGGAGAAAGGGATACGGCTTCCTGCCTTTGCTGATGCCCCGCAAATAACATGCACAGGCCCGCCTTTCATATGGGGATTGCTGTGAGTTCTGCTTTGAGCATTTAACAGTGAAATACTCTGTGGTGCTGTGGACCCAAGAGGTAGCAACAGATGGGAGGCACATGCCTCTGCATTATTGCTGTTAGAGGCTTAGTCCTAGCTCAGAAGCTCTGTCTCTGTGCAGGAGGCTGTTTTCAGTTGGTTGTGAGCACACAGCACACTTCTGCCACTGCATGTGCTCTTAAAGCAAAGGAAATGCAAAGGGAGATCTGAGTAAATCACAGCTCTTGCTGCTTCTACCCGAACTGAGTGGGTACAGCTTGGTACTTGTGATCAAAGGGTGGGAGCTGGAAATCCCTGGGTGCTCCCATGATGGGACTGGCTGTTTGTCAGTAGGCAGTCTGCTTGGTCATCCTGGAGGCTTCCCAAGGCTATAAGGTCCTTCAGGCTGCTTGTAATCATGTGCAGAAGAGGATCTCCACCTCTGATCTCAGCAGTATTCACTGATGGATAGGAAGCATGCCTGGGCACATCTTTGCTTCTGTGTCGTGTGGACATGCAGATGCTGTAGCCTTTGTTATCTCCTTCCTATCAGACGCTATCCTTTGTCTTCCGGTTGTTCAATGCATCTCCCAAACACCACGTGAGCTGTTAAGCCCTCCAGGCTGGCTGTTAACAGCATTTCTCATCACCCCCACTGCCTGTGCTGCACTTTGTGTCTCACATCACTCCACGTGTGTTCCTCTGAATCTCTTCTTCCATCTCTGTGCCACAAAATTAAGGTTATTTAAATAGATGTTATAAAAAGGGTGCCCAAAGCTGCCTGAATCCCCATCCTCTCTCCAGAATGAGATCCGGAAGCTCGCTTACATGAAGCGCCGCAAGATGATAGAGGCCTTCAACCTGCTGAAGGAAGAGGAGGGAGCACAGTTTGTGGTCAGAGAAGCCCGATGGAAGCAGCTCGTCAAGCTGGTGGCTCCTGATACCAGTAACTCCCACCGGGAGCTGCTGCTGCACATCTCGGACAATGAGCAGAAGGGTTTCATAGGTGAGCAGTGGGGCTCTGCTGTGCACAAGGGGTTGGGGAGGAGCCTGGGGGCAGGTGACTGATGCTTCAGAGGGTTTGGCACTGGGACTTGGGGTCTGTGATAGACTCAGAAGGACTCCAGGCCCCTCTTCCTGCTTCCCTTCACGTTGTTTAAGTCCTGGAAGGTTGTTATTTCATGCCTGTGCTGTAGCCAATGTCATATACGCTGTAGCTGGCTCTTCATGGCCATTTGACATCAGGCCAAGCTTACTTTGGGGTGTGAATGGGCACTCCTATTCTCAGCACAGGACTTCCATCCCTGGCAGTGTTCAAGGCCAGGTTGGACAGGGCTGGGAGCAGCATGCTCTAGTGGAAGGCGTCCCTGCTGGTGGCAGGGGTTGGAACTGGATGAGCCTTAAGGTCTCTTCCAACACAAACCAGGCTGGGATTCTGTGAAAGCCTCCCTTGCTATTGGATCCCTCCAAGCAATGTGGCTTCCTACACAGTCCTCTAGAGCCTCTTGCTCTGTTCCTGCTGGAGACAGGATATCAGGAGAGTTGGGTCAGTCTCCTCATGCTGGATTGTGCCTGTCATGATTGTTAAAGCTCTGTGTTGGTTGTTGGCTTGCTGAGCAAGTCCCCCAGAAATGGGACAGAGGAGCTGCTTAAGTACTGAGTTCAGCCTCTTCTGTGGGGATACCACTTTGGGCAGGAGCATTTGCTGCTGCCATGACCAGACCTTAAGTCCAGACTGCTACAGCTTGTGTGTGTAATGGCTTGCATTTGCCGGCCCCACTGATGTGAAGTGCTCTTCCTTTTCCAGACAAGAAATCCTTTGTACAACTGGCAGATCTGCTCAACATCCAGGTGGTCACCCTGAAAATCCGCAGCCACCCTCTGGGGCAGTGGATGCCCCGTGTGTACCAGTCAGCAGTGAGCCGGTTCCTGCGCAGCATGGTCAGGCACAGGTGAGCCTCCACCAGCAGCAACCAGCTCTTACCCCTCACAGGCTGCAGAGCAGGGCTGCTGCAAGCAAAAGGCATCTGGGGTCATGCTGGGAAGTGCAAGCTGCATTTGGGCAAACACTGGGGGTTCTGGTTTCAACTGTTCTGTGGACCAGCTCTGCTCTTAGCCTACCTTCAGTACTGCGGAGTAACTGGACTTGACTATTGGAGTCGTACCTCTTCCAGTCCCACTTGTTCCAACCTGAGGTGCTGAGTGTAAGTAGCTCTACTGAAAGCAAGAAGTGCTTCATGGCCTGCCTTGAAGGACCAGACTAAATACTTTACTTAAAGGTGATCTTACCTCAGCAGTCTCTGCTGCAAAGCTGCATGGTGCTGCTTCATCAGCTCTTACCAAGCTGCTGCTGTGAGCTACTAGTGCTTGGTTTCATATCCGAGTCTTGCCAGAACCGCAGAATCACTGAGGTTGCAAGGAACATCTAGGGCTGGTCTTGTGTAACCCCCCCTGCTCAATGCGGGGTCAGCTGGAGCAGGGTGCTCGAGGCTGCCTCTGGTTGGGTTTTAAGTGTCTCTAAGGATGGAAGGCTCCATAACCGCTGTGCAACCTGCTCTAGTGCTTGACCACCCTCAGCTTAAAAAAAGGGCTTGCTTTCTGTTTAAGTGGCAAACGCTGTGTTTCAGCTTGTGCCCCTTGCCTCTTGTGCTTTCACTGGATACCACTGAGAAGAGTCTGGCTCCACCTTCTCTCCACCTTCCCATCAGGCATTTATTCACACTGAGCTCCTGACTCTTCTCCCCTTCAGGCTGAGCAGTCCCAGCTCTCTCCACATGTAATGTGTCAGGCTAGCCTGCCCTTTAATCCTTCTTGTGACCCTTTGCTGCACTGACTGTGGTGTGTTCATGTCTTCTCCGTACTGGGGTGCCCAGCTATTGACACAGCACTCCAAATGTGGCCTCACCAGTACCGAGCAAATGAGGGGGTTAAAATCACTTCCCTGGCTCAGCTAACACTTCCTACGGTAGCCTGGGATGCTGTTGGCTTTCTCTGCCACCAGGGTGCATTCCTGGCTCGTGTTCAAGCTCACAACCAAGTTCCTATCAGATCCCTGCAGTGCTGCTTTTCAGATACTTGCTGCCCCTGCCTGCACTGGTGCCTGAGGTTATTCCTCCCTAGGAGCAGAGCTTTGCCTTTCCCTTTGAACTTGGTGGGATTCCTGTCTGCCCAGCTTCCCAGCCTTCCAGGGCTCTAGCACAGTGTACCAGCCACTCTGCCTAGTTGTGCATAGTCTTCTGTTTTACTCAGCTGGTCCTTCTGCTTGAGAAATGCTTGTTGGAAACACAGCCAGTCTCAGCTTAACACGCAGAGCATTGACACTGATGCACCTCGAAGGCTTGTGCTCTCCTTTGAGTTGGACCCCAAAAGCAAAGCTAAACTGCAGTAACTTTCCCAAACCCTCAGGTCTGGGGATGCATAAAGACATTTCTTTAATGTCAGTGTTTGAGGAGGAGGCAAAGAACCTCTGAAAGAACTGTGTGACTTTCACCTCCTTGGGAGAAACAAACTCATTTCTCTTTTTCTTCTTGCAGGGGATTTGTCTGGACTTATGATGTGATCATTCTCATAAATGCCATCTTCATTGCTCTCGATGAGGAAACCCCTTATATATCTTATGCTGAGTGGGTCTTCCTTGCTCTGTATATAATTGAGATACTTCTGAAAGTGTACACTTATGAACCGAGGGCGTTCTTTGGCAAAAACCAGTTCTGGAACTGGTGAGTGAGACGCTGGTTGGGCTAAAGGTGGTGTGAGGTGTGAGGATCTTTGTGTTCAGCTCCTCAAGAACTGGAAAATGGCTCTCTTGGAGAGATGGGCTGCCTGACTTGGATGCTGGGGTGTAATTAAAGTGATTCCATGCATTGTCAGGGGACATTGTGCTCTTTGCTGGCCTGACTTGGCTCTGACGGACACTGCTGTTCTCTGCTCTGCTACCTCAGTCAGAGGTGACTCAGCAGCATGTGGAGATGGTGGCAGGGCAGGGGAAGGTGTGTTGCTAGGCCAGGCTTTCCCATTTTCCCACCCTGCAAATGGTTTGAGGTGATGCAGGTTGGTGGTGCGGATGTGAGGAAGAGGGGTTACTGTGAGCAGCCTCTGCTCTAGTGGAAGGTGTCCCTGCCCATGGCAGGGGTTGGAACTTGATGAGCTTTAAGGTCTTTTCCAACCCAAACCAGTCTGGGATTCTACTAATAGCCTATTGCAGCTTAAGAGCCTGTTTTCTGTCACCACAGTTCTAACAGCACTGCTTTCCCTTGTGCTAGGTTTGATACTCTCATCATCTTTGCTGCCTTGACTGCAACGATACTGAATACCACCCTCAAATCGAGTAAGTGCGGCCTGAGCAGTCTGCATGCATTGGGAGACTTGGTCCTGAGTGGTCTTTTCCCATCACCTTGGGCATGGGAGGCACTCGGACAAGACAGTGAATTTCTTCTGGGGCTTTTAAGAGCTAGCCCAGTCTTTTCTTTTATAGCTCCCTGTTATAAATAGAGTTAACAAGAACCTGCTTTATCTCTACAGTTCTCTGCTTGTTTTCTATAACAAACCCCATCTTTTTTCCCATTCTCAGCCACAAAGTACAACAGCCAACAGATCCTGGACATTGTCTTCATCTTAAGGGTCCTCAGGCTAATAAGGATTGTTGACAGCATTCGAAGGTAGGGAAGAAATGGGGTAGGGATATGGTTGGGGTTGTGTTTGGGGGGTGGACTGTGTCAGAGGCTGGCTGAGACAGTGCTTTGAGTTGTTCTGCTGATTTAGATTGGCAACACCACTCAATGAAGCATCCCAAGGCCTTGTCCCAGCAAGCCTGGGATGAGCTCAGTTGCTGCAGCCTCTGGAGGCTTATTTATAAGGACATGTGGGGAGCATGTGCTGGATGGGATGTGACAATAAGCAGATGCAGGCTTTAGAAGAGCCTGTCCCTAGCAAGTGTTGTCACGAATCCTTTGCTCTAGGTTCCGGGTCATCATGAACACGCTGATAAACATCGTACCAACAATGCTGACATTTGGTGGGCTGACTCTGGTAAGAAACCCTGGTCCCCTAGCTCAAACACTCCAGTTTTACAGGAATGTGCCTTGAGTCTCACACCCATGCTGCTTCCAAGAGTAAACCTCTCGATGTTGGGCCCTTGAAACTGGAAGTGTCCATTTGGTTCTTGGTTGTGCACAGGTAAATGTGTGCAAAGGGGGTGGGTTCCTGCCAGGTCGGGACATCCTCCATGGGGCAGTGAAGATGTTCTGTGCAGTCTGAGCTTTACACTAAGGAAACAAACTATGGTTTGGGCAAGAAGCTGAAGGAGAAACCCATTTCCCAACTTCCTAAATATAGATTCTAATATGATCTGAGAATACTTCATTTCTAGGTATTTGGGCTGTAGTTCTTGGCTTACTCTTCCTGCTTGGTAATCGCTTGTGAGTGGCTTGGTTCTCTTGGACTCTGCTGCTCCTCCGCAGCTTGCCATGTCTATAAAAACTGGGAAACCTGCTGGTGCTCTGGACTCCAGCTTGCTGCTCATTGGAGAAGCAGGCAATGGGGTTTCTCTTCCCAGGTTGTGTACTGTGTATTTGCCATCATCGGCATGGAGTTATTCCATGGGAAAATCCAGTTCTTCCCTGCAAACTCGAATGCTCCTCATGCCCTGGAATGTGGGAATCCAGCTCTCAAGGATTCTCTCTTTGCCCGGGGGAAATACTGCAAGAACAACTTCAACAACTTCGCTTCCTCCTTTATCGTCCTGATGGAGCTCACTGTGGTCAACCAGTGGCACGATATCCTTTGTGGTGGGAGGTCCAAATAAAGCTTGCTCATCCCTGGATTTCCCCTTGTATTGCACACACACATGTAGTGCCAGATGACAGAGCAATGGTCCCTGCAGAGGGCTTTGCTTGGAAGGTGGGTTGTGGGACCTGCTTCCTCCTCCTGTAGCCCAACTCTACAGCAAGATGTTCTCCTGCTGTAACACTCTGGCCTTAACTCCCCCTGTACTCTTTGCCAATGGGTTTGCCAACGTGACAGTGCAGCCTGCAAAGCTGTATTTCATTGCCTTCCACATCGTGATGGTGATAATCATTGTCAAGTAAGTATTGGGCTGCTCCCCTCCGCTTTGGAGGGAGGAGAAGCTCAGCCTCCTGCCTGGGTGCTGCTGATGGTCCCAGGATCATACCTGGTGTGACTCTGAGATGGGTGGGATGAGTGATGGAGGAATCCGCTGCATCTGTTCTTGCCTCTGCTGGGTGCTGCTCTGACGCAGAGCTTCCCACCTCCAGTAGGGGAGGGGATGTGCTGGGAAATGAGCCTGGGAATACTGAGACACTCATTGATAAGGCCAGGTTGGACAGGGCTTGGAGCAAGCTGCTCTAGTGGAAGGTGTTCCTGCCTGTGGTAGGGGGTTGGGACTGGATGAGCTTTAAGCTCCCTCCAACTCAACCAGTCTGGGATTCTGTGATGCCCAAAGGCAGGGGGGTGATGCTAGGAAGGAAATGCTGCTGCATAATTCTGCTCATGGTTTCTTTCAGCATCTTTGTGTCATTCATTTTGGAAGCTTTCTTTGTGGAGTACTCCCTTGAGAAGAGTGAAGTTGAAACAGCCATTGAACAGAAAATCCAGGAGCTGGGAATGGGAGTTCAAGAGTAAGCTTCCCCCAGCCCCACAGGGGGCTTGGCCCATTGATGAGGGCTGTGGGACTGGAGGAAAAAGCCACCCTCTGGAGGAGCGAGCTGAGGCTCCTCTTCCTTGTCACAAAGCTCTTGCTAATCCATCACGACCACAGATGAAGCTCTCAGTGCCATGGGTTAGTGGTGGCTTGGCAGTGCTGGGGGAATGGGAGGACTTGCTGATGTTAAAGGTCTTTTCCAACCTGCCTGATGCTATGATTCTGTGTAGGCTTGGTCTAGATGGTAGCAGCTGCCCCTGAGCTCTCCCAGCCCAGGGCTGTTGCCCAGAGGACAGAGGAGATGCTGGGGGCTAACACCATGACTGGTTCTTGCCCTATGCAAGAGAATCCATTGCTGCTGGGTCCATGTGGGCCCCTGGAGTAGGATGTGCCTCCCCGGGTAACTTCTGGCCTTTCTTGTGTAGGGATGAGCTCCGGGATGAACAGCTCCTTGATAACATGGAGAGCACTGAGCACGACCTTGAGGGGGACAGTGGAGCAAAGCCACCATCCAAAGGGCTGGTGTTCAAAATTGCTTCCAAACGTAAGTGCAGCCCTGCTGTGTGCCCAGGGTTTTGTTTGAGGCCTGAGCTGTCCCTGATCACAGACCTCTCTGGGGAAGCTCCCAAGCACTGCTGCTCCTTTGGGCTGTAAGAGCAGCTTAAACCCAGCTGGGACTTTTGGGAGAGCTGTGGACACTCATATTTGCTGTTTCTTTTTACTTCTGTAGCAAATTCTTCTCTTTTTCACCTCAGCCCTTCTGTGCACACTTGTCTGAAGCATCTGAAGATGCTGCCTTGGTGGTGGAGGTCCTGCTGCTCCTGAGGAGTCTGTTTTCTTTCCTCCTTCCTGCACGTGCTTTGCCTTCCTCCTGACTTGGATCACGGGGTGACTATATGCTCCTTTAACTTAACAACTGCTTTTTCTTTTGCTGGCTTTCTGGCTGTTCCTTAGCAGTTCCCTGAGCTCATGCTTCTTGGTCTGGCAGTGGTTTGGGATTACAAAAGTGCTGAATAACACATGGGAATGGAAATGCTTAATATGTTAAAATAATGGTCTTGTAATGGATAAGTGCTTAAAAATACGTGGGGTAAAATGCCAGGGAGCAGCACTTTGGGTGTCTGTTAGTGTCAAACATGGGGAACTGCCTTAAGGCCTGCAGGCGAACAGGGATAGGTGCTCACAGTGGCTTTCCTTTGCCCACCTGCAGGGTACAGGACGGTGGATGCTCTGCTCCAGCGCATGTTCGAGGCAGAGATACCCCTTGAGGATGAAGGCCCATCGTTTGAGGAGATCCTCAACTTGGCCCCTGCTGCTCCTGTTCCCAGCCATCCCACTTCAGAGAGCGCAGCGTGATGGGGACCAGCCATGGCAGTCGGTGAGGAGGAGCTAATCCTCAGCTGCCTGCGCCTTGAGCACGTTCCCTGGCTGCTCACCTCCAACCAGGATGTGTGTGGGGACCAGGTCATGCAGCAGAGGGGGCAGCTGGTGCCCAAAGTGGCTTCATTGTGTAAAGGAGCTTTATCTCGTGTCAAGTCTCATGTATATGTTGAAACTGGAACTCCCCTTGTGGGAAAGCAGAGGGAGCGTTGGTGTATGGACTGTGCCAGTCCCTGATGGTGCCATATTCAGTATGTTATGGAATACCTACTCCTTGTAACTGGACTTTTGTATTACAGCACTTTTGTACCCGTGTATGGACCAGTGCAGCTGAATCCAGCAGCGCCGTGTACATTAAATTCAGCAGTATGGAAAACCAACTGATTACCAGCGAGTTCATGTGTGGGAGCAGATCCTTACGGGTGCACGGTTCCTGTCTGCCTCTTGGGGCGGGGTTCCCACTTCCCATGGGACTTCCTCCCCACTTCCCTGTTTACTTTGTGTGTGCGGAGGAAGTAAATCCCAGCGGCGCGAGGCCACGTCCCGCTGCCCTGAGCGCTGCCCGGGGCACGGAGCCGGCGGGGCCCCCCCCTGCCTTTATTACCGTCAATCGCTGTTATCCATTCATTCCTTCATTACCGTCAATCGCTGTTATCCATTCATTCCTTCATGGAGGGATCATTCCCTCCTTCCCTTCCCCTCCATCCCCCCCTCACCGCCCCTCAGCAGGGAGGGGCGGGGCCGCGCTCACCCAATGGGGTGACAGAGTCCGCGCGCGAGCCCCGCGGCAGCGGGCGTGATTGGCGGAGCTCGGCGGCCAATGGGAGCACTGCGCGGCGGGTTTGAATCCGGCAGCCGGTGGAGCGCGCGGGACATGGAGGGCGCCGTGAGGTGAGCGGGGCCGCGGCTCCGGGGGCTGCCGTGTGCCGGGGGGGGACCCGCACCGCTGCCGGCCCTTGGGGCACGGGGGAGCCCCCACCTCTGTCCCGGGTGTGCTGTGCGGCCGCAGCCGTGTGGGGTGTGCTGGGCCGGGCCTGTGTGACTGTGTGGGGAGGGGGGGCTGCCCTGAGCCCGCCTTTGTCTTGCAGGAGCTTCGAGGCTCAGATTCGGGACTACCGAGGGACCGACCCGCTGGAGCTATGGGACAGGTGAGCACCGCTGCTGCGCGCGGCAGGGCTCCTTATGGAGTCAAAGCAGTTGGGGTGGAAGGGACCTCAAAGCTCCTCCAGCTCCAACCCCTGCCACGCGCAGGGACACCTTCCATAGAGCAGCTTGCTCCAAGCCCCTGTGTCCAACCTGGCCTTGAACACTGCCAGGGATGGGGCAGCCACAGCTTCTCTGGGCACCCTGTGCCAGCGCCTCAGCACCCTCCCAGGGAAGAGCTTCTGCCTTATCTCCGACCTAAATCCTCCCTGTTTCAGTTTGAAAGCAGGACTGAGTTTGAGCAGTTCTGAATTGCTTGGGCGTGTTTCAGGTACGCACAGTGGGTGGAAGGATGTCTTCCCCCCCAAGAGAAGCAGAACCGCTTGCCCAGCCTCCTGGAGCAGCTTGTAAGGATGTTCTTAAGTGAGAAGAGGTACCACGAAGATCCAAGATTCGTTAATTACTGTATTAAGCTGGTAGGTCTGTATATATATAAAATATATATACAAAAATATATTATTATATAAAATATTTTAAATATAATATGGATTATATATAAGCTTGTATAAATATACTATATATAATTATATAAAATATATTAAACATAATATTAAGCTTTTTTTGGAAGAATTAAGCTCTCCTAATAAATCAGAGCTGTCCTGCTTTTCTGTAGCTCTGACTGCAGAGAGCTGTGGGAGGAAAATGAGCCCTCAGGGAGGTGATGTGGAGCTTAGATGTACTGCTGCTCTCTGTAGGAGCTCTGAGGGCTTTTCAGTCCTGCTGAAGGGCAGCACATATCTTTATTACTCTGTTATTCAGCTGTTTGGCTTGTTAGGTATCATATCTATCTGGCTTTGCTTTAGAAAACAGTACTTTCCTATGGTGGTAAGTAATAAACTGTCACTGGGTTTCTTTGCTTCTTTCTTGGTTGTATTTGAAAGCATTTATGCACCTTTATCTCACACAGGCAGCGTTCATCTCTTCTCCTTGCCAGTATTTCGACTACCTGCATGGTCAGGGTGTTGGTGCAAAGGCATCGAGCTTCTATGTTGCTTGGGCCCAGCAGCTCATCAGCGAGGGCAATGTGCAGCATGCAGGAGCTGTCCTTCAGAGAGGTCTTCACAACCAGGCCCAGCCACGAGAGAACCTGCAACAGCTCTATTGGTAATTCTGACACATCCTTCACTTGTGGGGCTGCTCAGATGGTTTATTTTATGTTCTCTTTCTTCTCTGTATGTGCTATAGCTGAGGCAGTGATTGGTTTTGTTAGATGTAGGTATAAGTTTAACAATGCTTCTTTGCCTTTCAGTATCTGTTGGATGTTTTGGAGGGTGTGTGTACAACAACTGTACCAGTCTTCAGCAAAGCAGGGCCCAGAAAGAACATCAATTTATTGACTGATTTCCTGTCTAGTGTCTGTTAAGTAGATTCAAACTGCAAAGATGGGTAGCCTGGCCTGCTTAGGCAGCCTACCTGGAAATACTGGTGGGAGCTTCACTACTTGGAAGCTCAAGCTTCAAAGATATGTCCATGTGCAGTGATCAGTATCATAGAATCATGGGTTGCCCAGGGAAGCTGTGAATGCTATTCTATGATTCTAATAATCAGGGTTGGAAAGGGCCTTGAGATCATCCAGTTCCAACCCCCCTGCCATGGGCAGGGACACCTCCCACTAAACCATGCCACCCAAGGCTCTGTCCAACCTGGCCTTGAACACCGCCAGCGATGGAGCATTCACAGCTTCCCTGGGCAACCCATTCCAGTGCCTCACCACCCTTACAGTAAAGAATTTCTTCCTCCTATCCAATCCAAACTTCCCCTGTTTAAGTTTGAACCTGTTACCCCTTGTCCTATCACTACAACATATCCTAAAACCTTGGGGTTTTAGTGTTGCATTTCATGGTATGATGACTATACAAGAAAATCAAAGGTTCCTGGGGGTGGGGAGGTGTGAGGGACAGGTATATGTAATGACAATGACTGTCTTTTCTTGCAATTTAGCTGGCTGCAGAACTCTGATCCTCGGAATCCTCCTTTGCAAGGTGAGGCTCAAGGTACCTGCCTGTGAGCTGTAGCTCGATTAGATGAATCTTTTACCTCAACCAGCGAGTTTTGTCACTGAAGGAATCAAGTTTCCCATAGAAACTGGGTCTTTTTTTCCCCTATTTTCCTGGCTGCATTTAGAATTCTTAAGGGAAGCGTCTTCAAATGAGTTCTTAATTTTCCAATGCTTAAAGTGAATAGAAATTCATAAATGAGAAAATGATTCTTACTCATTAATGCAAACCCCTATTATCTGTCCCAGGTGCTGCTGTTATCAAACCTCTTCAAACTTCACATGCTGCAAATCAGATGGCTCCTCAAAAGAGTGTTTCAAATAACAGTGACCCCACGTATGCCTGCAAAAATCAGGTAAGTGACTATTCATAAGTGACTTGGACACTATGGAGCCCTCACAAAGGTTAGCTTGTAGAGCTTGACTGAGCAAGGATGATAAAACATATTAACTGTGTCTGGTGCAGCTCATCACGTTACTGATGGGTTTATGCTGCCACATCTTCATACAAATATCTCAATTGGGATGTGTTGGGACACACTTTTGGTTCCACTTGACATATTTCCAGAAGCAGAAGCAGAAACTGATCCATCCAGCTGGTTGCTTTCTTCACAGGAGAAATGTTATCAATAGATCCTGTGCCAGTCGTGCTTCCTGGAAACTGCCTACACTGAATTTTGATGAAATTCAAGTTAATTCTTAAATATCCTCTTTAAGAATCACAGAATAGAATACTTAGGGTTGGAAAGGACCTTAAGATCATTCAGTTCCAACCCCCCTGCCATGGGCAGGGGCACCTCACACTAAACCGTGCCACCCAAGGCTCTGTCCAACCTGGCCTTGAACCCTGACAGCGATGGAGCATTCACAGCTTCCCTGGGCAACCCATTCCAGTGCCTCACCACCCTTACAGTAAAGAACTTCTTCCTCATATCCAGTCTAAACTTCCCCTGTTTCAGTTTGAACCCGTTACCCCTTGTCCTATCACTCCAGTCCCTCATGAAGAGTCCCTCCCCAGCATCCCTATAGGCCCCCTTCAGATACTGGAAGGCAGCTCTGAGGTCTCCACGCAGCCTTCTCTTCTCCAGGCTGAACAGCCCCAACTTTCTCAGCCTATCTTCATACAGGAGGTGCTCCAGTCCCCTGATCATCCTTGTGGCCTCCTCTGGACTTGTTCCAACAGTTCCATGTCCTTTTGATGTTGAGGACACCAGAACTGCACACAATACTCCAAGTGAGGTCTCAGGAGAGCAGAGCAGAGGGGCAGCATCACCTCCCTCAACCTGCTGGTCACGCTCCTTTTGATGCAGCCCAGGATACAGTTGGTTTCTGGGCTGTGAGCGCACACTGCAGCCGGCTCGTGTTCATTTTCTCATCAACCAACACCCCCAAGTCCTTCTCTGCAGGGCTGCTCTGAATCTCTTCTCTGCCCAACCTGGAGCTGTGCCTGGGATTGCTCTGACCCAGGTGTAGGACCTTGCACTTGGCATGGTTAAACTTCATCAGGTTGGCATCAGTCCACCTCACAAGCGTGTCAAGAATGAATGAAGATAATGCCAGAGGATGAGGAGGAGTGTCTGGGCTTGTTCTCAGTGCGATGGTGGTTTCTTATAGAAGTCAGTCTAAACTGGGAAATGAGTAGCAGGTGACTTTAGCACAGTTCTTGAGCCCCTCTGCAGCTTGCCAGCTCAGTCTAACAAGTTCCAGCTCGGGTTCTGTTCATATCTCTTGAGCTATCCTGAGTTAGCTTTACAGTGTGAGTCCTGTCACCCTGTAGTTGTCTTCCTTCACCTTCCCCATAATAAAATGGCAAAAAAAAAGAAGCCTTACTTGTAACCCAGCAGCACCCGTTCTTCTGAGGTTTGTCAGAGCTGGTTAGTTCTGCACAGTGAGATGCAAGGTGAACAGGGGGTGAAACTACAGCCTGAAAGACTGTGTGAGAAACAGATGAAACCTTTATCAGCTTGGTCCTGTTCTCTAAAGTGCTCCTGACACTTAGTTTGGTATTGCTTACAAACTTTGCAAGCTATCTTGGGTGATGGAATAGAGTTGAGGCTTCCTGTGTGTGCTGCCTGTTCCTTAGCCCTGAGGTTGGACAAAGAAAGAAATTGGGGGGACATGAGGTCTGTTCTTAACAAACTCAAGTGATCTATAACTTCCATTCCTGATTTTTGGAATAGAAACTCTCTGTTCAAATAGTTCCAGTATCCAGATATCCTTTCTGGATAGTTCCAGTATCCATCTTCCAAAAGCTCTCTGAGATTACAGCAGACTGTTACACAGCTAATTGTTCAGGCTCTGATGACCTGTAGAGCTCTTCCTGATCTGCTCTTGCCATGCTCATGGTCTGAATTGTCATCCTTTCAATCACAATTAAATACTGGGGGCTTTATGGTTGCCGGTCTGGTCAAAATGGGTGGGTAACTAATACTGGAATTCCTGCTTTTAGTTTAGTGTTTTATTTCCCCTTCCCTGCTTTAGGGTCCTGATTCTGCTGGTGCTCAGTCCTGTTCTTCTAGTGGAAGAGAAGAAGTGTAAGTGTTTGGGGTTTTTTAAAGTCACAGTGTGGGAAAATTAACACATTCCTGGAATAAATCCAACAAACTTGAATAGAGCTTTTCCATATTTTTCCTCACAGGAAGTATGTTACATACATCTCCAAATCTGAAGTCCGTCCTAAGTCATCCTCTGCTGGTGTTGAGTGTGAGCAGGTTGCAATGTATGATAAGAACCTGCTCATCTGTGAAGGCTCCGAACTTTCCTTTGAGGAGCTGAGAGCCAAGAGATACTTCAAGAAGTACGAGCGCCTCAGGAGACAGCAGGAATGGGGTATTCCTCTCTTTCCATCTAGCTATTCCAGAAACATTCTCATATCCTTGGAAAACTAATACTGGGCTGCATTCATTTCTCTTTCAACCTCTCTGCTGAAGCCTGGAAACCTTCTCAAAGCCTAAGTTAGCATCCCTGTATGGAAATGGGATGGGATGAGCTTGGAAACATCAGGTAGCATGCCAAACAATTGACACTGATATTTACTGTTCAAGCTCATCCCTTAGGTTTGCCTTTTCAAACAGGGTTTTCACAGTGGTGTTTCTTGTGAGCAAAGTGTAAGCAGCTCTAACCAGTCCTAGTTACCCTGATGTGAGCTCAAGCTGTGGCTCTCTGCCACCTGGAATTCAGGATTGAGAGAGAGCACCTTGGTTCCTATCATTAGCCTGTAGTCAGAGACAGCCCAGAGAACAATTTAAGTTGTCATATGGTTCTTTATGATGCCACGCTTTGTCCTTGGCCCAAGTTAGTCACAGGCTGCCCAGAAAGGTGGATGCACCATCTATGATTCTATGTGGGAAATAACTGCTTCTCCCAAACTTGTGCCCCTGGAGCCAAGCTCTGTCTATTGTACAGAATATATATCTGAATTTTAAACCCAAGCAGCTTGCAATGTCTGCGTTGAGAAATTTATTTGGATGCTCATTAACTGTTTCACTTACTATCGTTGTTTAATCCTTAGAGAAAGAAGAGAGAGACTCCATAAGGAAAAAGGAGTCGGCTGTCCTTGAACTGCAAGCCCTGCAGCAGAAGCTGGAGCAGCTCACCCAGCTCACCAAAAGCTTGGAGGGGACCAGACTGGAACCAGCAGCTACAACATCAGCTGGGCCAAATGGGACAGTGGTAGATACATATCCTGTGATTGACAGGAGCTGTCTTCATGAGCTTAGCTCACAATCTAACCATGCTTTAGACAGTCACCAGAGCAGACTGTTAACCAAACCTGCCAGTTCAGGCTGCAGTATTGACTAGTGTAGATACCTGGCATAACTTTAAATACTCAATGATATGTATTTGAAGTGTTAAAGCCAAAGGTTCATTTCTGCTTCTCCACAATTTAGTTTTAGTTGTGTATGGAAGTTATGCATGAAAAATTGTTCTGGTTCTGCAGAAATAAAAAGAAAATGGCAATGGCTCTACTTGTGGGAGTATTTGAGTGTAAAAGAGCATTTCTCATCCCTAAAGGTGCACCCACACGTGACACCCAGTGCAGCTCTGCAGCAGAACTGGAGGGCATCTTGTCAAAATTCCCATCTACAGAGCACCCGAGGACTTGTACCAGACCAGCCTCAGACAAGTGCTTTATCAGCCACTGCTCCTACACTGCAGCCAGGGAAAGCCAGTGGCCACCAGAAGACATCAACCTCCCTGTGGGAAGAAACACGTAAGAAGGATGCAGTCAGAACTCAGCCACAGCTTGGACAACTCCAGAAGAGTTTGTTACACCAGCCCTTCAATAATGCTTCAACTCAGGAATGGGCACATACTGACTCTGCTCTTAACTGGAGCACTGGAGAAAGGTATGTATAAACAGGCTAATTCTTGCTCTTATGCTGTCTTCAGCATCTACACTTCAACTGAGAGTTAACTAAAAGAGTCTCCTTCCTCTTCTGAAAACAAAATAATCTGAAGTAGCCTGGGGAAACTAATATTTAAATCTAGATCAAACTTCCCTAACACAGAGTTCTCCTTTCAGTTGTTCATTCCTTTAACCCTGTGTTTTAGTTGTGATAACGAAGAGGAAACGGAGTTTGTAACTGCAGTAATCATTCAGCATTGCTGGCCCTGGCATAAACAGGATATGCTCAGTTCCTGCAGGTCCCATACACTACATCTTGGCCACAGAGGTCTCCAGAGAAGAAAAAAGTGCTTGTATTTATCTTCTGTACATCTTGCTGTCTGACTTGGCTTAACACAGGAAACAAAGCTGGGGGCAGAGGGAGAAACTTAACTTGGCAAAGCAAGCCTGCTTAGGTAGGCTTCGCCAGCCAGTTACCATTCACTTCTTTATGGAGTTATTTGGAGGCAAACAGTGCTCAAGAAGAGTATGTAATCATAGAATAGTCAGGGTTGGAAAGGACCTTAAGATCATCCAGTTCCAACCCCCCTGCCATGGGCAGGGACACCTCACACTAAAAACCATGCCACCCAAGGCTCTGTTCAACCTGGCCTTGAACACTGCCAGGGATGGAGCATTCACAACTTCCCTGGGCAGCCCATTCCAGTGCCTCGCCACCCTTACAGTAAAGAACTTCTTCCTTATATCCAATCTAAACTTCCCGTGTGTAAGTTTTAACCTGTTACCCCTAGTCTTATCACTACAGTCGCCTGCATTTTAACCTTTCTAAAGGACTCTACTGCCTTTCAAGTTTTATACCTATTGACAGTGTATGAGAAGCTTTCTTGGGGGCAGCTTCTAGAATATTCTAAAGGATCTCTCACTTGCTCCGTTTGTGAGACTTGAAAGTCATTCATGGGGGATAAAAATAGGATCACAAGTTGTGTTTCAGACGTTTCCTTTGTTCTAGACTGGGAAAGGCCTCCTTAGTGTTTAGAATGAAGCTGGAATTTAAATAATGGCTTTTATTTCAAGCTAATGTTGTTAATCTTTCCTTTGAAGGCATCCCAACAAGGGAGCTGCTGCACTGACATCTGCTGTGGATGTGAAAGAAGGTAATAAGCTCAGTTTTGATAAAGACTGATGCTATTGGTGTGACTGGCTGGTGATCAACAGCATGTGGCTGCTAGTTCTAACTCTAGCTAAGCTTTTTGACTTTCCTAACTCCATCCCTGCATGCTTGGATAGTGTTGATATCCCCTCCAGTCACTTTTCCACCTTGTGGGCAATTCCTTTTTGTCTGAGCTTGGTCAGGAGTTCACTGTTTGTCCTTGCTGGCTCCCTGCCTGCTTTGCTTTCTGTGTTAGAATGGATCATTCCTGTGAATTGAAGATGGGCACCAAGGGCACCCAGCTGTCTAAGGTCCCATTTGCCCTTCAGGGCACCCTCCCTTGGGAATCTGCCAAGCAGATCTGTGCGCAAGACAAAACCTCTCCCAAAAGTCTGGGTTGTCATCCTGCTCCTCAACTCATTTACTTCCCTCACGACAGTTTGCTTTCTTCTGAAACGTTAATAAACAATCCCAGGCTACTTCAGAAATTACCTTGTTCTCTTTTCTAGCATCTAGAGTGGGAAATTCTTCCTTTGCTTCTGGAAATGCTTCTCAAGCCACCCCAAACACCTCGCTGGGAGGAGCAACACAGGCCACACCATTCAAAGTGCAGCCTTCCCCTACAGTCCATACGAAGGAAGCACTTGGTAAGCAGCTGGAATAATATGCTAGTTCCACTGGAGGTAGTGGGATCTTGCCTGGTGACTTAAGTGGAGCCACCTCTACAAGGATACCGTCTAGAGATGGGCATGGGCACCATTCAGTCAAAGAGGGAAATAAACTTCTTTTGCCATTGTCTGCATGACCTAAAACTTTTGACCAGCAATAGATGCTTTAATAACATCCCAGCAGCCACATGGATACATCTAGACGCTCCTGAATAAGTTACTGGTGATATATCTGCAGGCTTCTTCCTTGGCTTTGGGGCTGCTCTTATCAATACTGTCAGCGGCTCCTCTTTTTGACTTGGAGACCTACAAGAAACCAATGCGGAAGAGCGTTACGTAGTTAGTAAGTCAGCTCTGGGTGGTGTTGAGCTTCCCCCAGAGCTGAAGCAAGGGTGACTTATGCAAAAGGTCTTTGATTATTTAACAGACATTGCCAATTCTAAACATTGCATTAGTTTCCTGAATATCTAAGGAGATAAAGCAGAGATAAAAATTTGCTCCTGTGGCAGAATTTGAAATCTCATAGCACCAAGTGTTGGCCAAGCTGGATCTCCCTGTGTGTGTGTGTTCAGTTGTCTGGAGTGTTTAAATGCAATGGTTACTGGCATTTGATAAATCATAGGAATATTATAATGAATTGGCATTGGGTTTGACTACTACACAATGGAAGAACCTCTGAAAACTACTTCTACTGGATATGATATTCCTGTGGGTTTGGGGGGATTAATTTCATTCATTTATTTAGGATTTCTCATGGATATGTTTCAAACACCCATCCTGCCTGAACCGTCTCCTCTGGACGAAAGCGAGGAGCAATTTGAAGCCTTCTGCAGAAAAACTGGTAGGTGCTATCTATGTTCTTCACTCCATGATATTTCCTGCCTTTATTTCCCATTTCCCCCTCCCACCAGCCCTGATAGCTTTGAGATAAGTAACAGTTTGAGTAGGTGAGAAGAAACAGCTTCTTTCCTGGTGATTTAGTTCACTGACAAGTTCTGAATCTTGATGCATGGTCAGAGAAGAGCAGAAGCACTTTACTGTTAGCAAACCTATTGATGCTTCTCTGTAGGGAGTTCCCCGGTGTTTAAAACCTAGCTTTGCAAAGAGCACAGCTTCATGTGAGTAGAGCTTTTTGCTAAAGCATTTTGGAGGCTGGGTTTTAGTGTCTGGATCACCAGCTTGTTGTAACAGTTGGAAACCAGGCAGTAGCAGTGGCTGACAAGAATGAGCACTGAGATATTTCACAACTGGTCAGATGCAGCCAAGAAAGCTTCTGTATTTTTGGGCCAGCCTTGGGTTTGGGGTAGAAAAATCTTCCCAGTTTCCAAGAGCTTATAGGAAAGACAATTTGGGGGGATCCTGAGGATGCTTCAGGATGCAGCCATGAGCATCAGTTGCCTGGTTAGGGGTGAAAATGTGGCTGTTAATATACTCTTCATGGGGTGAAGGAAATATTGATTGTCTTTTATTTTTAAGACCCTGATGGAAGTCTGAAACCCGTTGTGGTGATCCCTGTCGTGCCTGCCTTTTCTATCTTTGAAGATGACAATGAGAAAGAGAACAATGGGTAAGGAGCAAAAAAGTAACACCCGAGTTCAGTTCATTAAGAATTCCACGTCGGATTGATTCTATCCTATAGAACCGCTGTGACTGTATTTGCAGTACCAGGATTGGCTTGAATACAGTCACTAGCAGCTGTGTAGAAGTGGCTTGAGAAGGCTGCAGTTGCTTCTCTGTGGAATTGCACAACTTCTTTGTTTGGACAGTGCTTGAGGTGCTTAATTTTCTGGATAAGTGTGGATAGTTTGTTCCTTTGAGCTACTGCAGCTTCTCTAAGTGTCTGCAAATGGGATTATTTAAAAGAATGAAAGTTCAAGCCAAGAAGCCTTTGTTATGATCAGTCTGTCTGGAAGATTCTGAACCCTCAGATTCTAAACTACCTGTTTTGTCAGGATCCCACAGCATAAGAACAAGCCAGGAGAGCCCAGAACTGTTGGAGAACGACCCTTGACCAACTGTACAGCAAACACAGAAGTGAGTGTTTAATATTATTGCAAGAATTAGCCTTAAAAATGGGTTATGTAGTTAGAGGGGATAGCAGAGGTGGTTGCATTTACCTCTGTCTGTCCCAGTCCTGCAAAAGTCTAACGAATGAACTCAACTGAAATCTAGATACTCTCCCATTCCCTGCCAATGGGATGAATCTTTCCAGTTAATTTTCATAAAGCTTCTAGGAACTTCCTTTTGGAGAACTCTATCCCTAGAACAAATCTGTCTGCACTAAATGCATGTGTTTGGCAAGGAGGAATTAACCTGACAGAGGGGAGATTTAGGTTAGATATAAGGACGAAATTCTTCACTAGACAAGGGAGCCCAGAGCTGTGGCTGCCCCATCCCTGGCAGTGTTCAAGGCCAGGTCGGACACAGGGGCTTGGAGCAAGCTGCTCTATGGAAGGTGTCCCTGCCCGTGGCAGGGGTTGGAGCTGGAGGAGCTTTAAGGTCCCTTCCAACACAAACCATTCCATAACTCTCTTTGGGGGAGGAAGGACAGGGAGCAAGAGACACTTAATAACAGCTTGACAGTTTTCACAGCCAAGGCGATGTATAAAGCTTCAGTCTGCTTGGACACAAGTGATGGCTGAGTCAGGAGATGGCCTTTTTCATTCTCACATTACGGTTTTTTTGCCTAGTATATTGCTGGTTATTCCCAACATCCAGATCTGATACAAAACTGTGTAAACCTGCCATTTAGGTTATATTGCCATTCCTTAATTTTGATAATGCTGTAAGTTGACACGTGCAGGCTCAGCATTACTGAACTGGCTGCGGAGGCTGCTGTAGGGCTACAGTGTAGGATGGCTTTGATGGCTTAGTTTTAAATCTTTATATCTTCTTTTCCTTGTCTAGGAAGAAACAGGGACAGCAGAGTTCCTGAGGGATGATTATACAGTGTGGAATCTCCCAAGCAGTAATAAAACATTAGCTCCCAGTCCAGACAACACGAGAGACTTTGCACGAGCTGCCCAGCTCGTATCAACACCATTTAATTACCTCTCAGCACGCCCACAACAAGCTTTGGAGGACAGAGGTAAAGTAATAAATACTCCAGGTTGGGAGCATGTAACTCAGTGCTGCACCACTCCATTTCTGTGCCCTGGTTACCTCACAGGCTTTGCCACATACCACATAGGTATGGCTCCTGCTGCTGCCACTTCAGAGTACGCATTCTTTGCAGGACAGCAGCTGGGAGCACATTGTGGCCCAGTACTTGAGCTTACCAAGGGTTTTTAACTGGAGGAATAAGAGAAGGTGGCAAGGGACAAGAGAGGCTTTCACTGTGCTGTCAAACTGCTGCTCTGAACTGTTCCAAAGGGTTGCAAATAGTCATAAAATTGTCTGGAATCCCAGCAGCACCTGCTTCTGGGGGCAGCTTTATGCTTGTCTGCCTCTCTTTAGTCCTGGAATACACTCTCTAAAGAATTATTTTTACTCATCTATTTTAAAACAGGCTTTTGTTCAGTTCTAGCTTTTGTGATACCTTGTCAGCTTTCACAGCTTAACCTTCTTGTCTTGGTAAGAAGACTCAACGTTCTTGCCTTTGCGGATATTAAACGTTTGCTGTTGTTCCTCCTCCCTTTGTTCAGCCTGTGGGGATGACTTGCCACAAATGGATTTGGAGTTTTCGGAAGAACTACACAGGCAGACAAAAGCAAAGAAGCTGAGGTATGTCATGACTTGGGGAGCTTTTCAAGACTTGAGAGTGCTGGGTAAATCCCTGCCAGAGCAGGCAGGTCTGATAGGCTGCTCTTGACATGAGTTTTCCAACTAATCTAGAGTTGATGTGTTCATGTCAGACTGACTGTGCTTAGTGGAAATCTCAGCTCTTTGTGGAGGTAAATGAACCTAAAAATGCTCCCATGATTTACATTCCCTGACACATTTACATTAAAAGTTGACTGTCCAGAAAGTTTTAATGGCTGTGTACCATAGAATAGCAGAGTGGTTTGAGTTGGAAGGGACCTTAAAGCTCCTCGAGCTCCAGCCCCCTGCCACGGGCAGGGACACATTCCACTAGAGCAGCTTGCTCCAAGCCCCTGTGTCCAACCTGGCCTTGAACACTGCCAGGGATGAGGCAGCCACAGCTCCTCTGGGCACCCTGTGCCAGCTCCTCACGGGGCAGAACTTGTGCCTAACAGTTCATCTCAATCTCCCCTGTTCTGGCAGGTTAAAGCCATTCCCCTTGGCCTGTCCCTACAGGCCCTTGTCCAAAGCCCTTCTCCAGGTTTCTTGTAGCCCCTTTAGGCACTGGAAGACTGTTGTAAGGTCTCTCCCTGAGCCTTCTCTTCAGAGTATGTAAAATTACTGTTTTTTTTCAATATTGGCTAAATTTGCTGGCTGATGGACTTGGAAGCTACTAGACTATGGGTAGCATGATATGGTCAACTCTTATTTTCTTAGGAAATGTTCATTTTATTCACCTTAATGTTGGTTATGGCCAAGGTCACCAGGGTGGACTTCCGACACATTTTTGCTTACCGAAGATGTAAAAACCCCACGGCAGTACTGTCAAGTACTAATGCTTTGGTTTAAATACACAGCCCTGCTCTTCAACATGTTGCAGAACAAGAAGAGCATCAAGGAAATGTCTTGAAACAAGGCAATGGAATTCCAAGACCTGCTACAGCTGCTTCTCAAAGGTTACATGAGCAGATTGACACCAGCAGAGCCGAGTATTCCTCATCTGCTGGGCTGGACAGAATTCCCCATGAAAAGCTGCCTGGAGCTGGGCAGGACAGGACAGCCCGGGGTGTTAGAGCTGCAGGTACAGTGCATTGCCTCCCGTTTCCTTCCATCCCATCTGACAATGGAGTTGTGTTCTTGCAGCAGTGCTTTGCTCCAACATGAAGGTGCTCACTGCAGTGAGCAAGTTGTCTCATGGCTTCTGCAAGGAGGTTGCTTAGGGACAGATGATGTGAGGAAGGACAAGAGTCTTGTACCTGTATTACCTGATGCCAAAGATACTCTGAAGTACATGAGTACTCAGGAGTATTTAAAGATTAGTTGCTAGTTGAGGCTCAAATCTATCAGAAACATCTGTCTGGGCAACTTGAAGAGGAAGATCTAGGTACAAAAGCTGGATTGTCAAAATTGAGGAATACTTCAGTTGTCTCTCTTTGGGTTTTTTGATGTTTATTCTGGTTTTTCTTTAACATCAGTGATACTCTTTCAAGTACAAGCTTGTGTTACCTCTATGGAGAGACACTTTGCTTACAGCACAAGTATTTTTCTTCTTTCCATGAAGTCCTTGTTGAGAACCCTTGGGACAAGGAATTGATTTGCCAGTTCTTATCAGAGCTTCCTAAACCACTCCACACCTATGCCAACTACTTTGAATGGAAATCTGCAATTCCACCCATCAGGCTGAAGGATGACCTCTCACTGGGTAAGAGCTACCTCAAACATTTCACTTGCTAAGCATTTCTTGACTGTTTTCTGGAAACGTCTGGTTTCTAATTCACCTGTGTGTACATCCAGAGAGTGTCCTGATTATCTAAACCTCAGATCTGAAATTAGACCTGGGTTTTGATTTGTCTTTTGTAGCATCAGCGGTTTTTAACAGACATTCTGCGTAGGGAATTTTCCTGCTTCTCCTAATAATCTGTGTCACAGCTCTCAAACTGTGTCCAGAACAGCACCGGTCCTGTGTCAACAGAATCTGCACCACAGCAATTGCAACATACTTGTATGACTTAACCATTAGTGTTTACTTTTTAAGAAATGCACTTTGGAATCTGATTGCTTCCAGGGAGTCAGCCTAAAATAGAAACACTGATTATTTTGTTTAGCATGTGGCACTTCACATACTACTTGTTCTCTTCTGTGGAGAAGAGACTTGTAGAGAAAGACTAGCTCGAGGGTTAAAGCAATAACTTATGTAGGCTCATGCTTTTCTCTTGTTCCTGAGTGGTGATCTCTTCCATGAAGTTTGCAAGCCAGGCTTAATGTTGTTAATCTCTTAAAGGTTCCAGTACATTCCACGTGGACTGCTTGGTTGGAGAGGGAGCTTTTGCCCAAGTCTATCAAGCTTCCATTCTGGATGCAAGTAACCCTAGAAACAATCAGAAAGTAATATTCAAGGTAAGCAGTGTTGATTTGGAGCAACTCTGCTGGAAAATTCTGGAGTCCTGGAGTAAATGACACCTATACAGGGTGGAGGTTTCTTATTTATGAGGGAAAACATTATCAGCCTGTCCTCAAAGCTTTGTTCAGGTTGAGTGCTGTGGTGCTGGATTCATTCTATGTGGGAAGTTATTTATGCTCTTGGCTCAATTTGCCTCCTCATCTTTCCTTTACAAAGCAGTCACAAGTATCTAAGGAGTACGACTGAAGCCAGGCCATCTTGCTCAGCTGAACAAAGGCAGCTACTTGTGCGAATGGTCTTAGTCCACAGAAAAAGGAGATCTGTGTGGATTGATGATAAAATTGGAGCCATTCTTTGTTCCACATACATACCCACTAGCTTTCCCTGCGTGCAGCCAGCTCTCTGGTGGCAGCTGGCTGTTGGGCAGGCTTTGGGTGATGCCTCTCTGGTGCAGTTATTAACAAGCACACTTGTGTTGTAGACGGAGCAGCTTGCTCTGCTCTGCCCTGTCTGCTTGCAGGCTGCTCAGTGCAGGAATGAGCAACAGATGATAACGTGTTTACATCAGAGCTGCTGCCAAGAGGAAAGTCTGTGCAACTGCGAGGTCAGCTTAGCCCATGAGGGTTACACTAGGTCACCCCAAGCCACATCTGCTGCTGGCTGACAGGGCACGTGTACAGTTACTACAGTGTGGTTGTGTGGTTGAGTTGACACGCACACGCACTCCCCCCCTTTAGCATTTCCACTCTAGATCTGTCTCTGGAACCGTTGTGTGGATCTCTGCAACATTTACTCTTCCTCCTCTCAATTTTAACAGTTTAAACTGAGAGCTTTCAAGTAGTTAAAGGTGACTTAAGGCTGGTGTTCTATTTTGAGCATCAGGTATTCTACGCAGCAGGGGAAATACTAGGGGAAGGAATCGGAAGGGTTTTCCTGTTTCAGCTTCAAAAGCCTTCTCTTTTGTACAAAATGTCTTGTTGCCAGCAGAAACATCAATGCTGCAGAAACACTGACATTTTAAACAGCACAGAAGAGTGTATAAGCAGGAATGGAACTGTGGTGTGTAACTGAAGTCTTGATTCAAAAGGTTTAATCACTGATTGTATCAACCTGAGGTTGATTACTGCAGATAGAAATGTTTTATTTGGTCTAGAGGAAAAATACCCAGTGTGCCACTAAAAAACAACCAAAAACCCCAACCCGAGAAGAACTTTCTATTTTAATGCTCAGTTTGAGTATATTAAATCATAGATTTAATAGATTGACTATATACTCAATATGCTTATAGACTGAGTATATACTCAATTCATATACAGATAGATTGAGCATAGTAAGCTAAAGTCAGTCAACTTTCTGGTTATAGGTCCAGAAGCCTGCCAACCCTTGGGAGTTCTACATAGCAACACAGCTGGGGGAAAGGCTGGATCCAAGCATACACCATCTCTACATCCACTTTTACTCTGCTCACTTCTTCCAGAATGGAAGCATTTTGGTTGGTGAGCTCTACAACTATGGGACATTGCTAGTAAGTGTAATCAGCTTTTGCTCTGCAGCATCTCTATTCTCTTTGGAGTGCTGTTATATGGCGATATTGATATGCCTCTTCTACTCTCCACTTTATGGACTGTCTTTACGGACTAGTCTGTGTTTATCAGCATGGATCTCTAATCCATATCAAGCTATTTCTGTGTAGCTGATGGTTCTTCACCATCTCTTCAATTGCAGAATGCCATAAACATTTACAAGAAGCTTCCTGAGAAGGTGATGCCTCAAGCACTTGTCATCTACTTTGCTGTAAAAATTCTTCATATGGTGGAAGAGCTCCACAGCTGCAAAATCATTCACGGTGACATCAAACCTGACAACTTCATACTTGGGGAAAGGCAAGTGTTTCCTTTTGCTGCCTGAGATGCCATCAAATCGTGATGTCTTAACCTTGATACTTACATGATTGCTGCTTCTCGTTGTGGTTAAAGGTTCCTGGACAATGATACATGTGACATAGATGGTCTCTCTCATGGCTTGACACTCATTGACTTGGGCCAGAGCATAGACATGAAACTCTTTCCTGAGGGAACAGCATTCACGGCAAGGTGTGAAACATCTGGATTTCAGTGTATTGAAATGCTGACACAGAGACCGTGGAACTACCAGGTATGAGATTGCACAGACAGCTTGAACATTTGGAGCTGATTGTGTGTATCTGGGGTCAATAAATTGGGTATAGAAGTGTTAGACTCTTGCACTGGAGTTGTAGTTTCAGCTTGTTGGTTTAAAAACAGAACCCTGAACCTTCCTCTCACAGAGCTTGCCTTGTTGGCTCCACAGAGTGTTTTTCAGCTGTTTTTTAGTGGCCTCAATACACTTCTAACAGGAAACTTGTTTATGCTTTGTTTAGACAGACTACTTTGGCATTGCGGCAACAGTCTACTGCATGCTCTTTGGCACCTACATGCAAGTGAAGAATGAAAACGGTGTCTGGAAGCCTGAGGGAGCCTTCAGGAGGTTGGTGTCAAAAACCATTTTCCCTTGTTTATCTAACATGCATCAGTAGGAGCAGGTTTGAGGTTAGTTTCTGACACAGCTTCCAGTGTTGCTTGTGTGCACTTCTTGATGCCTTAAAACCTGGGTTCAGTGCATGGGAAGTGCCTCATAAATTCACTGACTCAAGCACAGGAAGCGTTTCAGTGGTGAATTGCAATGTCCTCAGCTACTTGCTGCTTGGACAGAGGAAACAAGGAGGAAAATTCCCTTAGGTTCACTAAGCAGCACATCCCAGCTGTGTTACAGCCACTTCTACGGTTGCTCCAGCCTGTAACTGGGGAGGGAGGTGGGTAAATACAGGAAACAGTCTTTTAAGAGCTTGAATTCAGCATTTCCTTGATGCATGTTTGTCCCTTTGCAGGCTTGCCAACGCTGACCTGTGGAAAGAGTTCTTTGAGAGCATGCTCAACATTCCCAACTGCCAGAGCCTGCCTTCTCTGGGAGCCCTGCGCAGCAGGCTCAAGGACTTATTCTGCAGGTCCTATGCAAAGGAAATCAAGTTCCTTCGGAACAGGCTCGTTGTGCTGCTCATAGAACACAAGCGGTCGCGGAAGTAAGCGCTTGGTTTGCACAGTTACTGGGATCTGCTTTTATTGATGTGAAAGCTTTTGTAATGACTTGGTTTAGAAATAAATGTTCTTAGGGTTAACTTCAGGAGTAAGAACTTGCATCTCTCTATGCTTTTGTGGGGAAAAATGACACTAAAGTTGTTTGTTTGTCTAACTTGACCCACGGGCATGCAGGGAATTGCAGTTGTCACAGGGGAAGTTTAGACTGGATATGAGGAAGAAATTCCTTACTGTAATGGTGGTGAGGCACTGGAATGGGTTACCCAGGGAAGTTGGGAATGCTCCATCGCTGGCGGCGTTCAAGGCTGGATTGGACATAGCCTTGGGTGGCATGGTTTAGTGGGAGGTGCCCCTGCCCATGGCACAGGGGTTGGAACTGGATGATCTTAAGGTCCTTTCCAACCCTGACTATTCTATGATTCTATAATATTGGGTGTTTCTAAAGGGGAAAAGAGCCAGTGAACAGCACTGTGCAGGTGAAGTAACTGCTTTCAACCTCCCCTGGGATTTTTGATCAGGGAAAGGGAAGAGCACCAAATCATTCATTGTGAAGGGACCTTGGGAAGAGTGCTCTGGCCGGGAAGCAAGGACAGGGCCAAGTTTAGACCAGCTCTTGTATGCAGCTAATGGTGATAAATGCAGTCCAGGCTCATCTTTGACATGCAAAGTGTGTGTGAGGTCTCGAGGATGTGTTTTCCCAACATGAAAAATGGTGAATGGAGCCTTTGGGGAGGAGTGAGTTGTTGGAAATGGGAATATTCCCAACTGCGCCTCTATTGTCATGGAAGGCTCAGAGCATCAATTGTAAGAGAAGCAAGGGCAGCAATGGGAAGTGAAATAACACATATGTGACATGGGCTACCAGGGTGTGAGCTCGTGTGGCTTTCTACAACTGATCAGAGAATAACCCATGGCTTCTAGGTGGAAAGAGAAGTCTTTGTATGTCTCTTCTCCCAAAAAAGCCACTGCAGGTAATTAATGAATACAAGGAGTGCTGTTTTGAGTTGTGATGAGGCATATGCAGATGGGCAATGATGCTCGGGAGTGCTGCTGCTGGTCTTTGAGGTTTGGGCTGCTTCATTCACAGCTCTCCTGCTCTTCTCTCAGGGACTTGTAGATTGAAGGAAATCAAGGCTCCAGTGAGATAGGACTGAAGCCACACTTGCTACTTGTGTTACAGTGCTTCTGGCCACCCACAACACAATTAGCAGAGACGAGGGGAAAAAGCCCTGAGGCAAGTGTCTCTTCTGCCTGGAACTGAGATGGCTGTTTTCTGGTTGTTAGGAGGCTTTGTTTTCTTTTACTGGGGCAGAAGATGGGGAAATGTCGGGAAAGCATTCCTTTCAAGTGCCCAAACCACATAAGAGTGATGTGTGGACTTTTGATCTATTGAGAAGCTGCAGAGCACTCTCATAGTGAAGGGCATTGAGGGACTCCAGAGGATTTGGCAGCCTGTGGGATGCAGTTATCCTGACTGCTCACAGTCACCCTCATGCCGGGCCTGCTTTATAACCCTGTGAAACAGATAGTGAAGGGGATATTTTATCAGCAGAGCCCCGGGGGGGTGAGGGCATTCACTTTAGTTGTGCATCCATCCACAGGAGGGAGACAAACAACAGACTTTCCTCAATCTCCCTCCTCTTGCTGTATTTTAAGGGCGTTTTTTCCTCTGTTTCAGTGTTCCAACTTTGAAACCCTCCTGTGGTTGGACAGCAGAGCTGATCACCGAGCAGCCAACATGGCCTGGGATAAGGGGAAGGCGAGGGATGCTAGGTTCACCCCAAGCAGGGATGGATTTTATAGGATAATTCCCTGTTGCAATGTTTATCTGCTCTTCCTATTCTTGCATCTCTGCTTTCTGCTGCAAATATGCTCTGGACTGATGCTTTCCCCTAGAATTCACTGCTGCATCCCAAGGCTCTGCAGCTGCCTATCCACCTGCCTGTAGTTTCAGGACACCCACCAGCACTGCTCCTTCCTCACCTTGGGAAAACCTTTTCCATCTCATGCAGCAACCTGGGATGTCTCCTTCCATCAACAGGGAACATCTCCCTCCATCCGCAGCTCCTCTCCCTGCCTTGATAGCAAGTAAATCTCACCCTCTAACCCATCCTGTTTTGCCTCTTATTAGGCTTTGTGCAGCGCATGGAAAAGCTTTTTGGAGTCTGACATGATGCAGCTGGAGCAAGTTGCACCTTGAGGCAGATCAGCTGCAGAAACCTCCTTGCAGTTGGTGCTTAATAGAAACAGGCAGCACTGGGTTTGTTTTATGTCCCTTTATTCCTTTATTTCATGTTCTTAGGAGCTGAGCTGCAGCCAGCTTTTCTCTGCCCAGGCAAAGATCTCTGTTAAGTTCATGTTTATATATATCCATAGAAAATACAGCTATATATTTAGTTCTTCATCTCATAATACAGCTTCAGATGCTCTGCACTTTTCAGAGTGGCATGTGAAGCTGCATTATGAGCACGTGCAATTAAGAACATGATGGACCAGGTAGGAGCCTCTACACCTTAAATGTCAGCCCCTGTGCAAGAGGAGAAGGAGCTTGTGTGGGTGTAGGAGTTTCACATTGGTCTAGATGGGAGGTGTCAGACAGAAGTTGTTGTGCATCCCTCCTACCTGCCCTTAGCGCTGCTCCAGCTCAATGACAAAGAGCAGGGACCTGGAGCAGCCTTCCAGGGCCTTAAAAGGGGCTACAAGAAACCTGGAGTGGGGCTTTGGACAAGGACCTGTAGGGACAGCCCAAGGGGAATGGCTTTAACCTGTAGTGGGGAGACTGAGATGAGCTCTGAGGCAGAAGCTGTTCCCTGGGAGGGTGCTGAGGCGCTGGCACAGGGTGCCCAGAGAAGCTGTGGCTGCCCCATCCCTGGCAGTGTTCAAGGCCAGGTTGGACACAGGGGCTTGGAGCAAGCTGCTCTAGTGGAAGGTGTCCCTGTCCGTGGCAGGGCTTGGAACCGGATGGGCTTTAAGATCCCTTCCAATACAAACCAGTCGGAGGTTCTATGATAAGGCACCAAACTTGCTTATTACAGCTGAGCTCCAGCAAGTAGCAGAAGTCTGAGATGGGGTAGCTGATGGGGATGGATGAATCATAGAATGGTTCGGGTTGGAAAGCACCTTAGCATCCTCCAGTTCCAACCCCCTGCTATCATGTCACCCAAGGCTCTGTCCAACCTGGCCCTGCCTGCCCACACCAGCCCAGGGGCAGGTTCAGGCTGCCCATGCCCTGTTGTCTTCTATTAAATAGCCTTAAAGAACCCCCCCATGCTGCGCACCTCCTCCTGCCATCCCCTCACATGAGCATCCCAGGGGGAAGTAGGAGGGATAAAGCATGAAACCATCCCAAGCAGCACGACAGCCATGGGACCAGCTCCATGCAGAGCTGCCCTGGGTGGGGTGGAGGCTCCTGTTTTCTACCTGATCTTAAAAGAAGTTGCTAAACTAAGAGCTGTGCAAACACTCCCCACCCCAGGAGCCCAAACCCCCGCTGGTGATGCTGAGCTCTCTTCCCCAGCTCACTGATGAAGATCTCCAGGTATCCCCAGTGTTGCCCTTTAGAGATAACTCATCTCGGGGCCTCCACCACCCACACAGGAGCAGAGGTTTCCTGCCGTGGGTGGCCTTTTCTTCTGCAGAAAACCCATGTTCAGGCACTTTTCATCCTCTGCCATCATGATGTGCCTTGGTGGCAACCCAGGGCCCCCAGCAGGGGTCTGGGGCTTGCTCTGGCCCAGGTTCTCCATTGCTTGTTGGTGGCAACCCATTGCCAAGTACCTCCAGGGGAGCAAATATCACCCTAAAATCGGGCAAAATTCCTTAATTCCAATTTTTAAGGTGTTAATAACCCCAAATTATTTTTATTAACACTTGTAGGTACCTTGCTCATTAGTCAGATGCACCCGAAGCAGCAGTCCTGGTTCCCTACAGGTGAGGCATTAATGTCACCCATGGCAATGTCACTCGGTCCCAGTAGGAGCAACAACTAACTTCATCCAGTTTGAAATGCCCATTAACCATGTAACAAACTAACTTAGGCCGTCAGTGATCACAGTGACATGGCCCTGGGCATGTCCCAGCCCAGAGACCACTCAGGTCATGACAGGGCTGTTCTCAGCCACCACTGCCACCGGAAGAGTCTCGTGCTGCTGAGGAGCTGTCCCTTGGTCCATCACCACATCACCATCGCCACTGTGGATGGCTGAATACAGACCAGAGGGAAGAGATGGGATCCAGAGGGACCTGGACAGGCTGGAGAGGTGGGACAGTGCGAGCCTTATGGAACTCAGCAGGGCCAAGGGCAAGGTCCTGGCCTGGGGCAATCCCCCGAACAAACACAGGATGATGGAGAACAGATGGAGCAGCCCTGAGGAGGAGGATGTGGGGTGTTGGGTGAGGAGGAGCTCCCCATGACCTGGCTTCAGTGAGCGCTTGAGTCTGGAACCCCCCCCCCATGTGCTGAGCTGCACACCAGAGTGTGAGCAGCAGCTCAGGGAGGGGATCCTGCCCCTCTGCTGTGCTCTGCGGAGACCCCCCTGCAGTCCTGACCCAGCTCTGGGGCAGCAGCACAAGAGGGACGTGGAGCTGTTGGAGTGAGGCCAGAGGAGGCCATGGAGCTGCTGCGAGGGCTGGAGCAGCTCTGCTCTGGAGCCAGGCTGAGAGAGCTGGGCTGGGGCAGATGGAGAAGAGAAGGCTCCTGAAGGGGAGACCTTAGAGCAGCTCCAGTGCCTAAAGGGGCTGCAGGAAAGCTGGAGAGGGGCTTTGGACAAGGGATGGAGGGACAGGACAGGGGAATGGCTTTAACCTGCCCGAGGGGAGACTGAGATGAGCTCTTAGGCAGAAGCTCTTCCCTGTGATGGTCCCTTTGTGTGGGAGCAGGTTGGGGCACAGGGTTTGGTGTCTCTCAGGGCTGGTGCTGTCACCCCCAGGTGCTGAGCCTGGTGCAGGTCGGTGACATCCCCTGGCTGTTCTCCCCACATCTGCCCAGCTGTGCCCCATATGTGCTCGTCCTGCTCCACCGAGCAGCCCGTCCACCCCTGAACCCTGCAGCCCTTCCTCCATCCCAGCCAGCAAATCCTCCTCTTTTTCCTCTCTCCTTCCCCGCCACCCCTCTTGGGTGCTGTGTCTGCTCCCGTGTTCCCAGGGCTGCATGCTGACGGTGCTCAGCAGCGCACCACGGTAAAGGTCAGGCTCCAAACTTGGCTTAGATAAAGCTTTGTCTTGTGGGCACGCAGCTTAAACTTGATCTTATCTGCCAGCGCTGAGTGAACAACATTCATCGCAACTGGCTGGAGAAGGAGAAGTCATTTCCTTCCATTGCTGTAGTTAAACCTGGGTTTGATGAGCAACTGCTCCTCGGGGAGGGGTTGGGGTGGTTTTTCTCCATGATACCCCCCCCCATGGGGGGTTTCAGCTCACTGGGGCTGTGATGGACAAGTCCTTCCCCTTAAAGCACGCATCAACTCCTTTCCTCCATCCCTCATCCCTGAATGCTTCCCAAAGTGGGACAGCACTGAGGAAGGGCTGGGTGGGAGATGGGGACCCGGACGCTGCAGTGGCACAGGATCCTCCCCATCCTCATTGTTCACCCTCTGCACCTCCCCTCTAAGTTCTCCCTCCGAATTTCCATCCGGAGCCAGGCAAGTGCCCTAGGGCTGGCGGCATCTCAGTGGCACAGATGCCTGCAGGCCCAGGGGGAGCTTTGCTTAATTGGTCATTAGTGCTGCAGGATGAGGGCTGGGATGTGGCATCTCCATCCTGGTGGTCCCGAGGAGCTTGGGGTACGGATGCTCCGGGGATGCAGCCAGAAGAGGAGGAACTGCAGGCTCCATCTGTCTCCATCCGTGCCGCTGCCGAGCGCGGCACCAGGAGCGAGCTGACCTTTGGGATGCGGTTGGGGCGCACATGCCTCTGAGCTGCTTCACAGCAACAGGGACGGGGACAAAGTCGAAACAGATTTGCTCCAGGAGGCTGGGCCGTGACTCACGGGGGAGCAATGCACCGGGAGGACGAGGGGTGAACCCCGGGAGGTCACAGCCACGGGTGAGCCCGTGCGGGGCTGGGATTGCTGCTCAGGGGAGGTGTCTGCAGGACAGGGTCTGCCCACAGAGCTTCCCCATCACCTTTCTGCTCACATGAGCCACCCACACAGCGACCAGCATGAACCGGGGGGAAAGCAGAGGCAGCATCTGCCTGCACAGGGGTGACAGCGCTGCCGAGCAGGAGGGGCGCTGCAGCCGTTCCCTTCCGCTGTCAGGGCCTTCGCATTCCTTCCCAATGAGTTTTCCTAACGCATTTCCCAATTATTTTTCCTCTCGCAGACACCCCCAGGCCCTTATTGCTGGAGCGGGGCCAGAGAAGGGCACTGGAGCTGGAGCAGGACCTGGAGCACAGTGTGATGGGGAACGGCTGAGGGACCTGGGGGGTTCAGATGGAGAAGAGAAGGCTCAGGGGGGACCTGATCGCTCCCTACAGCTGCCTGAGAGGAGGATGGAGCCAGGAGGGGGCTGCGCTCTGCTCTCAAGGAACAAGGGATGGGACAAGAGGAAACGGCCTCAAGCTGCACCAGGGCAGCTTTAGATGGAGCTGAGGAACAATTCCTTCCCCACAGGGTGCTCAGCATTGGAACTGCCCAGGGCAGGGCTGCAGTCACCGTCCCTGCAAGTGTTCACACACTGTGGAGACGCGGCCTCGGTGCCATGGGTCAGTGGTGGCCTTGGCAGTGCTGGGAATGGATGGACTGGATGAGCTTAAAGGGCTTCTCCAACCTCATCCAGCCTCAGGCAGAATCAGTGTCTTGGGCCAGCCTGGGACCTCACACATCTCCCATGTGCGGGGGTGTTTTTGGGGCTGGCCAAGGGGATTTCATCCCTGTCAGCTCCTGGAGGCCGGGGAATGGAGGTGGTTGCCCCATGGTTTGCAGCAGGACCATCCCTGCAGCCCATCAGCGCGGGTGGCGGGGCAGGACAGCCCCGCTCTGGGCTGATAAAGGCACACCCTCTCGGTGGCAGCTGGGGGACAAGATGTCCCCAGCACCGCCGCTGCCCGCCCGGATCTCTGCCAGCACAGCTCGGCACGAGCCAGGCTCCACCGGGGCTCCTCGGGTGGCACCAGCGCTTGTTTTCATGTATGGAACCATGGAAGGGTTTGGGGTGAAGGGACCTTAAAGCTCCTCCAGTTCCATCCCCCTGCCAGGGGCAGGGACACCTCCACTAGAGCAGCTTGCTCACCAGCCCTCCTGTTGGCATCACGTGGTGAATCAGAAGCATCTTGGCAGAACAGGATACAGATTTACACCCAGGACAAGTGCGCAGGCAGCACAAGAGGAAGCCCCAGGGTTGGTTTCAAGGCGACAAAGGTTCTGCTCTGTTGCTAAACAAGCCCCTCTTCCATGGACATGGACATCAGTTGTGGACAATTCCCTCTCTCTCAGGGGAGGAAGGTGAATAGCACCGGCGTTAGCAAGTGTTGGACATCAGGGGTGGTGGTTGGCTCTCACCGGGGCCGGGTGTTGAAGCCACCAGCATCGCCCTCAGGCTTCAGGCACGCATCTCCACATGCACAGTGGCTGAGGAGAGGTGCTGGAAGGTGAGGTGGCGCCTGGGGAGCAGAGTCCTGCGGCTCTGGGGATGGTGAAGTGCTGGGTACCACTGCCTGCGGCTGGGGAGGGGGGGGTGCTGCCCCAGCCCCCGTGTGTCCCTGTGCCCCAGCTCCAGAGCCACCAGTGGCTCCCAGCTTCATAGAATCAGTGACTGGAAACTGCCCATGGAACAGGCCCTGGTGGTGCTGACGGATGGAGCTGACATGAGCAGCTTGTGCCCAGGCAGCCAAGAAGCCACCAGCATCCTGGCCTGGATCAGCACCGGTGCGGCAGCAGGGCCAGGGCAGGGATTGTGCCCCTGTGAGGCTGCACCTCGAATCCTGTGTTCAGCTCTGGGCCCCTCACTACAAGAGAGACACTGAGGTGCTGGAGCGGGGCCAGAGAAGGGCACCGGCGCTGGAGCAGGGCCTGGAGCGCAGTGCGCGCTCAGGGCTGTGCGCGGGGAGCACGGTGCGTGTGTGCTGTTGCACGGGGCAAGGGGGGGGTGTCCAGCGCGGGCGCACGAGGGGTGCGTGAAGGCGCGAGCGCCCCGCGCAGAGGGGGCCGTGCCGGGGACGGGCGCACCGGGGTCGGGTACCCGCGGGTCTGAGCCCTCGGGACACGCGGGCGGCGCCGGCGGTCGGGGCTGCCCGGTCCGGCTGCCGGGGGCCGGCGCGGCGTCATCCGCCCGTCGGGGCGGTCCGGGGCTGTCGGGGGCGGTGCGGAGCGGTCGGGGCGGAGCGCGGCCGCGCTGTAAACACGGGGCGGTGCAGAGCGCGGGGTAGGCGCAGGGTGCGCGGCAGGGCCGGGGCCGCGCTCACCGCCGGGCGCTCCGCTCCGCCGCAGCACGGCGGGGACACCGTGAGCGGGGCGCGGGGAACGGGGTGAGCGGGCGGGGGGGGTGTGCGGCACGCACGGGGGTGCGGGCGGGCGGCGGGCGGGGGGCGGCGCGGAGCGGAGCTGCAGCCTCAGCACTTTCGGCAGAACAATGGGGCCGGGCGGGAGGGGCCGCGCCGGGGCAGGCGCTGCCGGTGCCTCCGCCGCCTCACGCCGCCGCGCTCCTCCCGCAGGCAGCCCCCATGGCCAAGCAGCCCCCCGAGGTGAAGGCGCAACGCGACGGCGACGGCGGGGAGGGCCCGGGCCCGGCCGCGCAGCTGCGCCCCGGCGCTCCCGCAGCCCTGCCCGGCTCCGCCGCCACCGCCGCGGCGGGGCCTCCGCCGCGGGGCCCCCCCGCCAGCCCCGGGCCCTTCGCCACTCGGTCGCCGCTGTTCATCTTCGTGCGGAGGTCGCCGCTGCTGTCGCGCTCCTCCAGCGGGTACTTCTCGTTCGACGCCGAGCGCAGCCCCGCGCCCCTCAGCTGCGACAAAGCCACGCAGACCCCCAGCCCGCCCTGCCAGGCCCTCAGCCACTGCCTCAGCGCCATGGGTGAGTGTGCGGGCATGGGGAGGGGGCTGCGCGGGACGGAGGGCACCAAGCACCCCACAGCGCCCCCGCCACCGGCGTCTTCACCCCCGGCCCGGTGGCGGCACCTTCGGCTCCTCTCCCCCTTTAAACACGGGGTTTGCAGCGGGGTGCGCGCTGCTGTGCACCTGCGGAGGGGTGGGCACCTCCTGTGTCCCACCGCGGGTACGGTCATGGTTTGTGTTGGAAGGGACCTCAAAAGCTCCTCCAGTTCCACCCTTCCATAGAGCAGCTTGCTCCAAGCCCCTGTGTCCAACCTGGCCTTGAGCACTGCCAGGGATGGGGCAGCCACAGCTTCTCTGGGCACCCTGTGCCAGCGCCTCAGCACCCTCACAGGGAATCGCTTCCAGGTTTCCCCCGTCCTGCCCCAGCAGCCGCAGTACCTGCGGGGCGGTTGCGAAAGGCTCTGCCGGGTCCTTGAGCCGGTGCCAGGACGCGCCGAGGGGCAGCGTTCCCGTTGGGAGCAGCCTGGATGCTGCCGGGAGCGTGGGATCCCTGCAAGATGGCCGAGGGAGCGCTGCTGCGGAGCCCCCGCTCGCCCGTTGCCGCTGGCGTGGTTGCTGCTCCCATTGTTGTTGTTCCTTTCCGGGATGGGTCGGTCCCGGCCTCCGGAGGAGGGGACAGAGCGCTTCAATCCCGCTCCGGCCCGGGGTCGCCTTTGTGCCGCCGGGGTTCGTGCTCAGCGGCCGCTGGCTCCGGCTCCCGCTCCGCTCCGCTCCGCTCGGGCGCGCCACGCGGTGTCCCGGGTCCCGCACGCTGTGGCGCAGCCCGAAGCCGGCGCTCGGCGGGCGCGTGTTGGTGCGGCTTTCCCAGGTCCGGCCGGGTGCGAGCCTCTAGCGGTGGGTGCTGAGCCGGCCCGCGCCGCCGGCCCCTCCGCCTCATTCCCCCTCTCCGGCGCAAGGGGAAGGGGGGAGCGCAGGGGATGCCGCATCAGCCGCGCTCCCCCGGGGATGCCGAGCACCCGCTCCAAGCTTTGCACCATCAAAACGGCTCCTCTCTGTTGTGTTTGGGTTGTTTTCCCCCTCGCTGGTTGGTGGCTGTGGTTGCAGCTCCGCCGGGCCGCCTGCGAGATGCCCTTAGGAAAGGTTTTCTGCCCTTATTGCAGTAATTACAGCTTAATGCGAGTTTCACAACCTCGAGTAGCGCAGACACGCGTGGCAAAGCCGGGCAAGGTGGTTGGAGTTCCTCGGCAGGGAGAGCCACAGCCAGCCTTTTGGTAGCCAAGTGACTTTGGGGCTTGGTGCTCCAGGAAGAACTTGCAGTTTCCCCTGCTTTTCCTGAGCATCCTGCTTGTAGGAAAGCTGTTGAAATGCTGGGTTTATGACAGCCTTTGTTCTGTTATTGTTGCTAAAGGCATCATCCAAAACGGCTATAAGCAGATGGAAAATACTTGAGGTATTTAAATGGGACCCTCGGCTCCTCACGGACTGAGTGTGGAGTGTTTTATCCCCAGTCAGGAACTGCAGGTCCCTGGCTGTGACGTACTGGGAAGGGGCTGTGGGATCGCCTTGCATGGTTCTTCCCCCATCCCTTCCCTGGGCAGTGTCCCACCGTTAAGCTTTCCGCATGGAAGTGGAGGAATCAAAGGGTTTCCTTCTTTGTTGTGCTCTCCTGTGCTGATTTCTGTCTGTGGTGGGGTGAGGCCTCTCTGGGAAGCCTTTACTGATGATGAGGGTAATAAACAGGGGTTTCCTGTGAGCAGGAGCAGTCTGTGTGGGATGGGTGCTCCTGCCCCCCCCTGTGGGCAGCAGTCCTCTGCTCCCAAGCTCATGCTCTGCCCTGAAGCTTCCTCTCCTAAATCCCATTGAACCTCCCCAAAGGTTTCAGTGGTGATGGCCCAGATAAGAGCTAAATGCCAGGAGTGCCCCTGGCCTGCAGAAGAGGTGAACGGGACCCCGGGGAATTGGGGATGCCTTTGGTCCTGTGAGCTGACTGCTGGAGGAGGGGTTGTTCCAGGCCCTGGAGGTGGTGGCCCTGATGCTTTGGGCTGTTTCCGCTTCTCAAAGGGGTGCAGCTGCCTCCAAAGCTGATGTGGGGGGAAGGCAAGACTAAAGCAGCGAGGGGATGGTTTCGGATGGGAGTGGGAAGGGTTGCAGTGCTGGCTTGGTGTGTACAGGAAGATGCTCTTGGGACGAGCAGGAGAGGAGTGGGGATGAGTTTATTGGAGGCGCAGAGGAAGATGAGCCTGGGTTTTGCAGAAGGGTAGGGTAGGGTGGTTGTCCTGCCACAAAGACACCCACCCTTTGGGGTGGCTGCGTGCACCTTAGGCTGATGCTTCAAGTCTTTGGCCCTTCCCCAGAGCTGTAATTTTGTTCTGTTGGGTTTTTGTTTGCAAAGCAGCTCTGTCTAAAGGCACAGGAGGGCAGGGCTTGCACGTGGGATTTGGGATGTGTCTGGGAGGTGCTCTGTAAATGGGTTTTCCCGGTGCTGTTTTGATCCTGGTGTGTTTCCTTGCACTGTGGAATAGGGGAGCAAAGCAGCACAAGCCTCTCGTTGCCTGCAGAGGAGAAACGCAGGGTGTAACAGGTGAATTGAAGGGGGAAGCCTTGAGCCGAGAAGCTCTGGTGGTGTTCCTGTCGCTCTTGTTTGGGAGCTGCTGCTGTTTTCTGCCTGAGCTTTGCACATGGCTCATCTGAAGCCATTCCCAAGGAGCTTCTCCTGGAGCGTTTGGATGATCAAGCCCGGGAGGTGGAGGTGCAGTTATCGTGGAATCCCAGACTGGTTTCTGTTGGAAGGGACCTTAAAGCTCATCCAGTTTCAGCACCCCCCCAGGGAAGAGCTTCTGCCCAAGAGCTCATCTCAGTCTCCCCTCGGGCAGGTTAAAGCCATTCCCCTGTCCTGTCCCTCCATCCCTTGTCCAAAGCCCCTCTCCAGCTTTCCTGCAGCCCCGTTAGGCACTGGAGCTGCTCTAAGGTCTCCCCTTCAGGAGCCTTCTCTTCTCCATCTGCCCCAGCCCAGCTCTCTCAGCCTGGCTCCAGAGCAGAGCTGCTCCAGCCCTGAATTCGGGGTTGTTTCTTTGTCCCCTCTCAGCAGGGACCGTGCCATCCCCGTGCCAGTCCCAGCTGGAGCATCCCATGTTCTGCAGTGTGGTGCAGGCCCCAGGGTGCCGGTGGCTGTCACCGTGTCCCCATCCCCACTGCAGCCATCGTGCCATCGATGGCGGGCGCTGCATCACGGTACTGCCGGGCCCCCCCCGAAAGCAGCTCTGACTGGTTCTGGGACCAGTTATGACTGGACCCTTTTGAGCTGCCACTCGGCAGCGCCACAGAAAGTCCTTTCTGAAAACCTCAGCCCGATTTCACTCTCAGCCACCAACCCCAGGCTGCAGCCCGAGCCGATGAGCTCTTGGGCGCAATGCTGGTGCGGGGGCAAGGGGTGGAGAAGGGAGACCAGGGATGGAGGAGGAGAGGGGCAAGGGGTAGAGGGGAGGATGCTGTGTAGATGAGTCCCTCAGTGCCATGGGTTAGTGGTGGCCTTGGCAGTGCTGGGCAGTGGTTGGACTGGATGAGCTTAAAGGGCTTTTCCAACCTGGTTGAGTATGTGATGGGTAAAGGACGGAGGAGGAGAAGGGGCAGAGGATGGAGAAGAGGGGACAAAGGATGGAGAGGAGTGGTACCTTTCCCCACGCAGTTATCCATCCATCCCTGTGTCCCATTGCCCCTCTTTGCCTATCACCATGGGGTTTTCTCTGCTCCTGGCCCTCGCTGTGCAGGGCAGCGCGGGCTGGCGCTGGTGACAGCAGTGGGACTCGGATGCTCGCCCCACCCCAGCTGGGATCCTGTTTGCATTCCGGGCTGGAATATCGCGAGGGCGTTCATTCAGCAGCGAGGAAGGGCTCGAGGCCGGGCAGGCGGCGCGTGCTCCTGCGCTACTACAGCGTGCAAACAAACCAGAGCCCGCAGCCAAGCGGGGCGGGCTTGGCTCTGCAGCGTGTTTTCCAGTCAGGTCGGAGCCAGGCTTTTATTGAAACCCTTTATTTACGTTCTCCCTGCCTCAGGATCCTTTGCCTGCTCCGAGGCTGGAGGCTGCCGCTGTTCCCTTGCGGTCCCCTCGGAGCCCGCGTGCCAGCGCGCTGGGGTGTGCGTGGGGCTGAGGGTGTGTTTTGGGTTGCGTGGGGTTGGTTTGCCCTTTCTGGTTGGGTTTTGTTGGGGTTTCTCTCCCTTAAAGCTGCGATTCCTGCTTGGATCCCGCGCTTGGGTTGGCAGGAGGGGAAGAGGTGGTGGTGCAGGGGGTTCTGCTGCGTCACAGGCTCCTTTCTCCTCTGCATATCCACAGCGCAGTGGCTTTAGCCCATGTTTAATAACTTCTTAAAATGGAGACTGAAATTATTCTATATAAAGAGCGTAATTGACCCAAAAGCTCTTTTTCCTCTTGGAAGCCAGCACTGTTTTCTTGTGTTGGGTTTGTTTTGCGCTGAAGTGCAGGGAGATGCTGTTTGAGGTGAGCATCCTGCAGACGGAAGCTCCTCCGGCTTGCTGGAAGCATGGTTTCTCTGCACACAAACCCAGTTGTGGCTTTGTTCTCAGTAGGACAAAACCAAGCGTTTCCCTGGTTTTTGTTGGACGCTTTGGAACTGTTTGGGGAGGAAATGGGAGCATTCAATTGACTGATGCAGGCAGAGGGGTTTTAAGGTTAGAGGAGGAGTTGCTGCTGTGCCTACAAGGAAAGGAAGTTACTGAGAAGGAAAGGGAAGAGAAGGTTTTTGCTAGGGGAAGGAATTGGAGAGCGGCATCTTGGCTTTCCTCCCTATTCCAGTGTCTGAAGGGGGCTCCAAGGATGCTGGAGAGGGACCCTTCATCAGGGACTGTAGTGATAGGACAAGGGGTGATGGGTTCAAACTGAAACAGGGGAAGTCCAGGTTAGATATAAGGAGGAAGTTCTTCCCTGTAAGGGTGGTGAGGCACTGGAATGGGTTGCCCAGGGAAGCTGTGAATGCTCCATCGCTGGCGGTGTTCAAGGCCAGGTTGGACATAGCCTTGGGTGGCATGGTTTAGTGGGAGGTGTCCCTGCCCCTGGCAGGGGGGGTTGGAACTGCATGATCTTAAGGTCCTTTCCAACCCAAACCATTCTATGATTCTATTTAAGAGCTTGGATACACCGGAGATGCTCCTGAGGGAGCCTATAATAAATGAGTGAGTAAAAGCCCAGTAGTCCATTGCCTTTTCATAGACTCACAGAGCCCCAGACTGGTTTGGGTTGGAAGGGACCTTAGAGCTCATCCAGCACCCGTGGCAGGGACCCCTTCCACTAGAGCAGCTTGCTGCAAGCCCCTGTGTCCAGCCTGGCCAGGACCCCGCAGCCCAGTGGACCTTTGTTCCATGTGTTCTCCTGTTGTCCCGTGTCTCAAGTGCTCTCTCTGGTTCTGTGCAGCTTCCCGGTGGCAGTCTCCCTCGCGAGCGGAAGACGTCCAGCCCGAAATCTGGATCGCGCAGGAGCTGCGGCGCATCGGGGACGAGTTCAATGCCTCCTATTGTCCCAGACGGGTAACTTTCACCTTCGGGCTTCCATCGCTTTGCAGCGGTCTCCGCAAGGGAAGAGCTTAATCATGTCTGGAAAGCGCTGCTGCCGTGAGCGCCTGGCTCGCCCAGGCGCAGGGCGCTGCGGAGGTGCTTGTGTTGGTCAGGACATGGGGACGTGCTGCTGGGGCATTGCATCAGCTCCGGATCACCTCCACATTGGAGCCCTTTGGGTGCAGAGGCTGCAGTGCCTACTGTAGCGCCCAGAGCAGGGATGTGTGGTGTTGGATTGGGGCTGGACCGGTGAGAGTGAGGAAGAAGCTGCTAAAAGTAGAGGCAGGGATAGGGCGGGTGTGTTGGGGGGATTTGGGGGCAGGTTGGGAAGAGCTGCTCTGGAAGCGGTGCCCAACAAGGAGCCCGCACTGCTGTTTGTAGGGAAACACACAGGAGCAAACGCAGCAGGGGTTTGTGTGCAGCTCTTCAAAGGATCCTTAAGGGAGACCTTGGAGCAGCTCCAGTGCCTAAAGGGGCTGCAGGAAAGCTGGAGAGGGGCTTTGGCCAAGGGATGGAGGGACAGGACAAGGGGAATGGCTTTAAGCTGCCCGAGGGGAGACTGAGATGAGCTCTTAGGCAGAAGCTGTTCCCTGTGAGGGTGCTGAGGTGCTGGCACAGGGTGCCCAGAGAAGCTGTGGCTGCCCCATCCCTGGCAGTGCTCAAGGCCAGGTTGGACACAGGGGCTTGGAGCAAGCTGCTCTATGGAAGGTGTCCCTGCCCGTGGCAGGGGTTGGAGCTGGAGGAGCTTTGAGGTCCCTTCAACCCAAGCCAGGCTGTGGTTCTGTGACTTGGTGTCATCACTTCTTGTTCTTGCAGAGAATCTGAGCTCTTTTGAAACCCGTGTATTTATGAGACTCTGAACTCTCTCACCTTTGGGTGTTGCAACAAAAATAGGTGGCGGTACCACAAAAAAACCCAACCCCCCCCCAGCCCCGAACACCCCATCCCAGAGGGATGAAGTCACAGTAGTTCTGAGAACAGCGCTGGTAGACAGCGGCTCCGCTGCCAGATGCTGCTGATGGAGGCGTGTTGGTGCGTGTGGTTTCTGGTCCATCACCTCGCGCTCGCCCGTGGGAAGAGGAGTCAGCAGCGCGTCAGGTAGTGATGAAGTGCTGATGTCCCGGATCTTTATCCGTCCGCCACAGCTCATGAGTCACTGCTTGCAGCATGTTTGCTTGCTGCTCCCTATGGTGGGTGCCTGTAGGCAGGGGCTCTCCTCAAATATGGGTGCCAGGCTGCCGTGGTCCAGCACCTTCCACACAGTCTCTCTGCATCTCCTTGCTGGAGACTTCTCCCTGGCTTCCTGTTCTTTCTCAATGCTGAGGATTTCCTGACCTGGAGCAAAGTGGGGATAAGCTGTGTTTTATCCCGAATCTGGAACGTGCATCTTCCACCCTCCCCCAGGCAGCTGATCCCTCGGGATGGGAAACCAGCTTTTGTGGTTTAAATGGCATCTTCTCAATAAAAAGACTGGGAGAGCTGGGCTGGGGCAGATGGAGAAGAGAAGGCTCCTGAAGGGGAGACCTTAGAGCAGCTCCAGTGCCTAAAGGGGCTGCAGGAAACCTGGAGAGGGGCTCTGGACAAGGGATGTAGGGACAGGCCAAGGGGAATGGCTTTAACCTGCCAGAGGGGAGACTGAGATGAGCTCTTAGGCAGAAGCTGTTCCCTGTGAGGGTGCTGAGGCGCTGGCACAGGGTGCCCAGAGAAGCTGTGGCTGCCCCATCCCTGGCAGTGCTCAAGGCCAGGTTGGACACAGGGGCTTGGAGCAAGCTGCTCTATGGAAGGTGTCCCTGCGCGTGGCAGGGGTTGGAGCTGGAGGAGCTTTAAGGTCCCTTCCAGCAGAAACCATTCCACGATTCTATGATTTTAATGGGGGCTGAAGAAGGATTTTCCCCCTGGTCCAAGGAGCTGGATGTACCAGCAGCAGGATGGGGCGCAGGTCCCCAGTCACAGAGCATCACCCGGATTGGCCTGAGGCAGTTCCCAGTGCCATGGCCAAGCTCCCAACCTGCTGCCCTGGGCAGAGAACTGAATCAGAGGACCACGTCCTTGCTAGATGACACGGGCAGAGGCTGTCATGCATGACCCTGAAAACACTTTGTACCTGGCTGCCTTAGCATCTGACGTTCTCGCTTGTCGCGCCCAGAAATGGGGAGGATTCGGAGCATTTAAGCAATTGCTGTAGGATTGCCCCAAATTGCCTGCTTTGTGGGGAGGTGGCTTTTCCGTCTGGAATTGCTCTGGCTGCTCCGGAGAGGGGGGATTTGTGCCGAGCTGGATCCCTTGTGCAGGAGGGGTTGGTGGGGCGCTGCGTGGAGCAGCACGTGCCCGCAGCACTGCCTGGCTCTGCTGGGGTTTGCCCTTTAAGCCTGAGGTTAGAAATGGGGAACTAAGAGCCCTGCCAGAACCGCACTTGCTGGGCAGGTCGGAGCTGTCGAACTGGTCGGGGCCACACGTTCCTCATCCTGTTCCCCATCAGTGCACCCGGAGTCACTCCCCCAGGGAGCATCTCTTGGGCAACACAGCTGGGAGTAGGACAACTTGCTCCTCCAGCTCCTCTTTGCCCTGGCAAAGCTCCTGTGTCCAGTGAGCAGAGATGGCCACAGGGACCCTTTGGCTATGGGGACCACGTCCGCTCCAAGGCTTTTGCTGGCAGAGGGTGCATCACTTGGGTGCTGTCACATGCCTCCAGCTTTGCTGCCTGCAGAGGTGGATAGTGCCTTGTTGCGACTCCTTCATTATGGTTTTATACCTCTTTATTAAAGAAAACCCAATTTTGGCATTTTTCTTGCATCCTTCTCTAAGCCTGTTGGGGTTTTGTATTGGTTTCCTTCCTTGCTCTGTGTGGTGGGCTGAATGAACGCTCAGATCCCATTGGGATTAGAGTAAAACAGGGTGATCCAGTGTCTCCTGTATTATCTGTGGGTCCGCTACTGTGTAGGTTAGAGGAGAAAGGAAGTTGTGCTGGTGGGGGGGGGCAGCTCCCGGGTGGGTAAATCCCACCTGTGGGTGCTGGGATGCGATGTGCTGGGATGCCCTGGGGTGAGAGGATGCTCAGCATCATCTCCCCATGGCAACAGCTCCCTGCTGCAGGGCTGCCTGTGGGGAGGGCAGTTTGCATATCAGAGTAAACAGAGTCATTTCTCTGTCTGGGGCATGTACGGACATGATTTTACTGCACTAAATATAGCCCAAATCAGGATGTTTGGGGAGGTGGTGGGAGGGAGAGGGGGGCCTCTGGGCTGCTCTTTCACCATGGGAATAAGGCTTGAAATAATGGCATCTGGTGATGATTCCTTTTTCCTTTCCCTGTGTGCTGTTGGGATCCCTTGCTCGGGGAGAGAGGTTTTGCTGCTGTGTCTGGCTCCTTGTGTTGTGTGAATGAGGCAGTGGCTGTGCCTGGAGCAGTGAACTCAAACCAGTGCCTGTGCAGGAGCTGCTGCTGCTCTCCCCGCATGTAGATATGCATTTATATTGGGTTTGGATTTTTAATTAGGATTTTATTTAGGGTGGGGTTTTTAATTAGGATTTTTTATATTATTTTCCCTTATTTATTTATTTAGAATCGTAGAATCGGTGAGGTTGGAAAAGCCCTTTAAGCTCACCCAGTCCAACCATTCCCAGCACTGCCAAGGCCACCACTAACCCATGGCACCGAGGCCTCGTCTCCACAGTGTGTGAGCACTTGCAGGGACTGCAGGGACGGTGACTGCAGCCCTGCCCTGGGCAGTTCCAATGCTGAGCACCCTGTGGGGAAGGAATTGTTCCTCAGCTCCATCTAAACCTGCCCTGGTGCAGCTTGAGGCCGTTTCCTCTTGTCCCATCCCTTGTTCCTTGGGAGCAGAGCGCAGCCCCCTCCTGGCTCCATCCTCCTCTCAGGCAGCTGTAGGGAGCAATCAGGTCCCCCCTGAGCCTTCTCTCCTCCAGACTGAGCCCCCCAGGTCCCTCAGCCTCGCCGGTGCCCAGCACAGGGGCACAACCCCTGCCCTGGCGCTGCCTGGGTTTGAAAGCCCCAGTGCTGTGCTCGCAGGATCTACTGCTCCTTCACCACGTTTCAAACCTCCTGGCAGCATCGTGCACCCCATGTGCAGGGACCTGCAGGTGACATCCCCGTGGCTGGGAGCGGGTGGCTTTGACTCTGAGTGTTATAAAGCTTCTTATCGAAGGAGAACATGAAAGGTTATTTAAATGCTTCAGGAAGTGCTTGGTTCCCACCCCTGAAATGTCTCTGTGGCACCGCACGAGGTGTTTGCAGCGCGGGGGCTTTGTGCTGGGGATTCGGTTCGCTGTCGTGTCTGTGCTGACGTTGCTTTTCCTCCTCTTTGGTTTCAGGGTTTCTTGGATAACCAGGCAGGAAACCCCCAGGTCGTCATTTTGCGCCTCCTGCGTTACATCATCCGCCTCATCTGGAGGATGCAGTGAGCGCCGGGCGCATCCCGAGGACTTGTCTTCCCATTGGGAAAGCCCAGGGAGGACAGACAGATGGGTGGATGGATGGATGGGTGCGGGGCTCCCTGCACCACCCAGCTCCCACCCTGCCTCTCCCCCAGGACCCATGGTGGGGCTGTCGGATGCAGGTGGACATCCCACACGGAGCTGGGAATCTCCAGAGTAGGACTGTGTCCCGGAGTGATGTTTACTGCTTCCTCTCCACTCTGTTTTATTACCTTTTTATTCTCCCAAAGGAGTCTCAGAGAAGACCCTCCACAGCAGTGGAATAATGGCATTTCCTTGTCATCATTCCTGGAAACCCATCGGCTTCTCCGGGATGAACCCTGCAGTGGGGAAAAGGAAAACCTGAGCCAGCTGATGGGCAGAGCTGCCTTAGTTTGCCTTGCAGAGACTCACAGGGCCCTCCCCTCTCCCTTTGCCTCCTGGGCATCTGCCTGCGGAAGAAGGATGGCGATGAAGAAAGAAGGGCAAAGGGCTTTCAATCAGCACTTCTTTTCCCTGTAAATACCTAATGCTACCCCAAATCCACTTTCATTTGCATCATGCAAACGGCCTATTTTCTGCTGACTGCCCTTTGTTTTATACCTATCTTTTAGTTTCCACTCTGATTTCAGGACTCAGCTGTCAGACTCCCAGGGTCCAAAACCCCACAAGCACCCACCCAACCAAAACCCCAGTCCACCAGGTTGCCTTTATTGACAAGTTCTTTCTATCAGATGTGAGCAAATGCTCATGTATTGTATGATATAATAGAGACCGTTGGTGACTCAGTCAGCAATAAGACGTACTGGAGGCAGGTAGAAACAGTTCCCAGCACACCGCAGCTTTGCACCCGGAGACAACGGCTCCTGCTCTTTAACATCATTTTAAGTCATGGCTTGTCCCTTGCTGTTGAACCCAGGAGGGGCTTTAAGGCGCTGGATAGCTGTATTATTCCTGGGATCCTCTCTGTGTTTCGGACAGGGCAGCCTGGAGCTGCGGGATGAGCAGGACAGGACCAGCAGCAAGACCCTGGATGCTGGCGCACAGGGATGCAGCTGGAAGAGGCGCCGCAGGATGCTGACCTGGTATAGATCCATTAACTGCTCCCAGACCGCTCTCCTTCCCCTGGGAAGACGCAACCAGGTGCTTAGTGCTGTCCCGGGGCATCTCTTCTTCCCCCTGGAGGACCCCACAGCCTTGCAGGAGGGCTGTTGGAAGAAGCAGGTCCATCTCCTCAGCCTCCCCATTGCCTCCGGTTCACCTCGCAAGCGGGTGGCTGCTGCACAGTGGGTGCTGTTGGGGGGTGGCTGCTCCAGCCACCCCCATATCTATGCACAACCATACCCCTCTCTGCCTCTGGAGCTGCCCTTTCCCTCTGGCTGGTGCAGGTGGTCCCCAGACCCACCCAGATGCCACGGTTTTATCTCTGGTTTCACCAGCACCATAGGAATAAAGGAAAGAAGGAAAAGCCCAAGCCCCCAGGAGCGGTTTTTGCTGCTGCACATGCGCAGGGAGAAGCTGTGGAGTGCCACATAGGATCATCAGTGGTTTTTAATGATGGACAAAGCGTGCAGTCTGACCTCTGTGGCTGTGCCTGCCGGGTAGGCGAAGAGCCCTGGTGTCGGTGCGCTCCCATTGCACTCCAGTGCAGGACTGCAGAGCAATGTTAACTCTTGCTTTACATTTATTACCTTTCTCTCTGGGTTTTTTGGACCTGCAGGATGAGCATCGGTTGCAGGAACAGGGGATGCTTTGGGAAGGTGCGGGGGGATCTTTGCACTGGTGGAGAGTGCACAGTTTCACCGGTGAGCTTGGCATGGGCAGGTTCCTGCTCCTCGAGCCCTTGGTTTTGGCTCTGGTTTTGGCTCACTGTCGCTGTGCTGCCCCAGCCGTGCTTGAGCCATCACTTCTGTAGGGTTTGTATAGGAAACCCCAGCAGGGAGGCTGCTGCTGCAGGTTTCCCATGGGAGCCTCCGTGGAATTGTGTGGCTGTTGATAGCATTGAAAGGCAAAAACCATACATGAACTTTGGCAGCAGAGGGGGAAACCAAGTGAGCTTTTTCTTCCCAGCGGTTTCATTCCCTGCTGGTGGATGAAACGGTGCTTTCAGGTCTCGCAGCCTTACAGCATCCCCAGAATGTGTCCCTTGGAGTACACCAAAGAAATGCCGAGCACTTTATCCTGTCCTCCCCACCGGCCACCCCAGCCAAGGATGGAGACAGAGATGGGAGTAGTTTTAAGGAATAATAAAGTATTGTCAGTGTCTGCCTGGGGCCTCTCCATAGGAGGTGTTCCCAGCCAAAAGGCAGGCAAAGGAAGATTAGCCCCCAGAAACCAGGTTTTACCCCATGGGGTTGTGAGGTTTAGGGGGAAAACCAATAAAAAGCCTCTAAAGAGAAGAATGATGCTTTTAACTGGGGCTTTGGCTCATTTTAGCCCCGTTGGGTGACTGCTCTGGGTTGTTTTAAGGGTAACTGTGGTCTCTGTTCTACCAAAAGGATGTGCTGAAGTTTTCCTTGGTCGCAGGGAAACCAGATGTATTCCCGGTGCTGCGTTAACGCTTCTCCTCTTCCCCAGGGCTGTAAATACCTGAGTATTTATTAGAGTAGGGTAGCATATTCCTTTCATCATCTGAGCCAGACATCTGTGTGCAATGTATTTCCTTTCCTCTCTCCTGTCAGTTTTGTACAGCTTATCAAAGAAGTAAAAAAAAAGCTTAAAAAAATCACCTTTTCTAAACCTTTTTAGAGTAAATGCTGTAGATTCTCTTTCTCCTGTGTAATTAATGCACTCTACTGTTCCATAATGCTGTAACTTGTAGAAATGGTGTATATTTATTTCCTGCTTATTTAAGTTCCTGTAAAGATGTTGGTTCTCCCCTTCTCTCTGCCCTTGCAATAAGTGATGGATCACCTCCCAGAGCGCTGCCTCCTCTCGGCAGTGCAGCCAACGTGGGTTGGAGAATGAGATTTACTCTGATTCTTCCCCTCCAAGTGCCTAAATCCCGCTTCCCAGGAGAGATTTAGGCCCATCGGACTCCAGCATTAGTGGAACTGGTGGGAGTTTGGCTTCAGCATCCCTGTGATTTTGGCCCCTTTCTTCCCAAAGCCACGTTTTCTTCCATCTCGGCCGCCTTTCCCTGGCCCAGCATTAACATCAGGTACCACCCAGCACCTGATGTGCTGATGAATCACTAACTCCTGTCACAGGACCCAGCGTATGTAGCATTTTTACTGCAATTTCCCTGGCTTCCTTGTGGTTTGCACTGATGAATTTTGGACAGGGTAATTGCCATTTACTTGTGCAATACTGCTGTAAATAATTGCAGATCTGTTTTGGGTTGGTTTTTTTTTTAAGATGCAATCTTTTATGTTCTTAATATGAGTTTTATATGAATAAAATCTTTCAACTGTTTGTCACGAGTGCTCCTTTCTTTGGGGGCTTGAGGAGGGGCTGGGGAGGGGGTGTGTCATAGAATCATGGCATGGATTGGGTTGGAAAGGACCTGAAGATCATCCGGCTCCAGCCCCCTGCCATGAGCAGGGACCCCTCACACTAAACCATGGCACCCAAGGCTCACATTTAGAGATTCAGAGCAGCCCTGCAGAGAAGGACTTGGGGGGTGTTGGTCGATGAGAAAATGAACATGAGCCGGCTGCAGTGTGCGCTCGCAGCCCAGAAACCAACTGTATCCTGGGCTGCATCCAAAGGAGCGTGACCAGCAGGTTGAGGGAGGTGATCCTGCCCCTCTGCTCTGCTCTCCTGAGACCTCACTTGGAGTATTGTGTGCAGTTCTGGTGTCCTCAACATCAAAAGGACATGGAACTGTTGGGACAATTCCAGAGGAGGCCACGAGGATGATCAGGGACTGGAGCACCTCCTGTATGGAGATAGGCTGAGAAAGTTGTGGCTGTTCAGCCTGGAGAAGAGAAGGCTGCGTGGAGACCTCATAGCAGCCTTCCAGTATCTGAAGGGGGCCTATAGGGATGCTGGGGAGGGACTCTTCATGAGGGACTGGAGTGATAGGACAAGGGGTAACGGGTTCAAACTGGAACAGGGGAAGTTTAGATTGGATATGAGGAAGAAGTTCTTTCCTGTAAGGGTGGTGAGGCACTGGAATGGGTTGCCCAGGGAAGTTGTGAATACTCCATCGCTGTCAGTGTTCAAGGCCAGGTTGGACAGAGCCTTGGGTGGCATGGTTTAGTGTGAGGTGTCCCTGCCCATGGCAGGGGGTTGGAACTGAATGATCTTAAGGTCCTTTCCAGCCCTGACTATTCTATGATTCTCTGTTAACTTTGGTGTTCCCAAACCCAAGAGCAGTGTCCGCGCTGCCCCAGCTCCATGTGCCTTGCGGTTGGGTTGGTCTTCTTCTCTTCTTTGTCTTTTCCCCACATCTATGGGGTTCTGCAGCAGTGGGCTCAACCCAAGTGCTGGGCACCTTCCTGTGCCCTGTGGCACTGCCTATCCCATGTATTGAAGGAGTTTGGGAAGCATGGGGGTTATTTTATTATTTGTGTATTATTTATGTGTGGTTTATTGCTATTTTTTCTTTTTACTTTATTCTTTTAAATAATTTTTGCTTTTATTACTGTAAAGCTGAATCATTCTGCTCAGGAAAAGCTGCCGTCCCATCTTCCTCCTGCCTTGGCTCTCCATCCCACTTTTGTACCCCCCAGCTGAGGGCCAGGCGCCCTGGGGAGAAAGGAGAGGATGCTTCCAGCCCTGCTACCCCTCCACTTACTCCTCTTTGTTCTGTCTCTGCAGTTAACACACAGGTAACTGATAGCATCAGATTGTGGTGAGATGGCTCCAATCTGGCTTTTAGCACATGTAGGGACAGGCCAAGGGGAATGGCTTTAAGCTGCCAGAGGGGAGACTGAGATGAGCTCTTAGGCAGAAGCTGTTCCCTGGGAGGGTGCTGAGGCGCTGGCACAGGGTGCCCAGAGAAGCTGTGGCTGCCCCATCCCTGGCAGTGCTCAAGGCCAGGTTGGACACAGGGGTTTGGAGCAAGCTGCTCTATGGAAGGTGTCCCTGCCCGTGGCAGGGGTTGGAGCTGGAGGAGCTTTGAGGTCCCTTCAACCCAAACCATTTTATGATGAAACCTGAGCACCCACATCCTTGTTTTGATGCTGCTTTTCCCCCCTTCATCCCCAGCATCCCGTTTAACCCCATTTGGAAGGTCTGTGGTGATGCCACCAGCACACCCCAAGCCATGAACCACGACTGTGGCCTCAGGCCTCTCGCTGCTGACCCAAGCAGGGGTATTTTTAGCTGCTTTTCTTCTGCAGCATCAGCTGGGTTGGGGTGGGTGACTCAAGGCGTCGGGACCCTGCATCAGCAGGGAGGGAAGTGGGAGGGGAAAGCACACTGAGGAGCCCTGGAAAGCCACAGGAGTGGCTCTGGGTGCTGCTGGTCCCAGCGCTCCCCACCCAGCACCCAACATGCACATAACCCCAGCGCCGTGGCTCCTGCCTGACGAACACCACACAAACTCATCTGATTCCTTTGTGCGTGTTCTTGTGTTGTTTCAAATTACAGAAGTTCCTGAAAGGGAAGTTTATTGGTTTCAGATGCTATTTTGGGGGGTTCTTCAGCTAAAAACGCCAGCACAGGCTCCATTGCCTGGCCAAAGCTGTCCCAGCTGCCAGCCCCGCTCTGCCCATTGCTCCTTTGGGCCCGCTGGGAGCCTGTGCAGGGAGGCTCTCACCTCATGGGCTCCACTTATCTTTGCTGTGACCCATTTGGAAGGAGCTCATTCCTGCCCCAACCCAGTGACCTTGGTGAGCCGGGAGGGACGAGGAACACCGCCCCACTGGCAACAGGCAGCGGCGCAGAGCACTGGTGGGATCCCACCTCTGGGCATGTGCTTGGACAGCACCATGACTGGGTTGGCCATGGGCAAGATTGAAGGGGGTCATGGCGCAGGTTGGTCATGGCCAAGTTGAAGGTGAGGTTGAACGTTGCCAAGTCCCAGGGTGGTCATGGCCCAGGTCTACCAAAGGCACATCATCTGCGTCCTTCCCAAGAGCCAGCCCATTCTTCCTGTGCCCTTAAATTTCTGCTTCAGTAACTAATTGAAACCACATGAAATTTATTTTAAGGATGACAAACTTCCTTTATTCCCTGAAAATGGGGGGAGGGGAGGGAAATTCCTTGTGGAAAAAGCCATCTGAAAGCCTCACCACCACTGGAAGCTTTTCTACACTTGCCTCCCCCACGGCCACTCATCATAGAATCATAGAATGGTTTGCGTTGGAAGGGACCTCAAAGCTCCTCCAGCTCCAACCCCTGCCACGGGCAGGGACCCCTTCCACTGGAGCAGCTTGCTCCAAGCCCCTGTGTCCAACCTGGGACAAGGGCCTTGTGTGCACAGTTAAGGACACCCAGACCTCAGCCTGGCCCAACCAGCTCTGAACCAACCCAGGATGCTCCCACGTCAGCCCTGGGGCAGGCAGGGGTTGAGCACCCAGTGATGAGGGCCCCTGAGGGGTGCTGACGTTGTGTTGGAGTCACCAGGAGGGTCTGGGGGTCACACAGAACCAAGCACCCATCACTTATGGGCTGAGCATCACGGTTATGCAGAGCCCAATGTCCAACGGCTGCCATGGGTGCAATGGGAGCAGCAGCAGCAGGGTCTCAAGATAGCTTTTGTTCCAATGACTCGCCTCTGACCTTTCAAACACCTGTGCAGCCTTCAAGGGCTAAAAATACCCACCCCGCTTTGCATCTCATTTCCATGGTGCCACAAAGCTCACTGATTCCAGTGGTGTTCCTCCTGTTCCCGCAGTCCTGGGTTGGTGACCTCTCCTCTGGGCAAAGCCAGAATAAAGAGGGATGCTCGGGCAGCCGCAGCGTGAGGCCAGGGAGGGCCCTAGGAGCAATAAGGGGGAGTTATAGATGATGCTATAAGGGGGCTGAACATGCGTTTATATGGGGTAAGACAAGCCCAAGGATGAGTGGACCAAGGGGACCTTCCCATTGCCCACCAGCAAGGGCTCTGCAAGGTGCCTGCAAGCCAAAACCCACCTTCTACTGCCCTTCCTGAGCATCCCAAACCTATTATGGGCCTTCTGGGGAGGGAGTTTTAAAGATAAAGCCCAGCAATGCTTAAGCCGCTCTATAGAAGTGAGGCTGCGGGTTATTCCTGTTGGTGACTCCGCTGTGCCTATGGAAGCTGGTCCCATGGAGCCAAGAAGACCTTGGATGTTGCAGCATGGCTCACTGAGAGCCAGGACTGTGCGAGGGCAGGGACCCCCGTGGGGATACAGGGCCTTTTATTCCTGGGTTTGATGGATTTCTCCTCGCCAGCATTTTGACAGGCTCGTCCGTTAGTTTTCCCAAGAGGATGCACAGGGAATGTTCCTTTCCCAACCTCATGGGCTGTTAATTAAAACAGGCTTCATCCCGGCGCGATTAAGGGCGTCGTGTGCCGAGTGGAAATAGTTATGACAAAGGCATAATTATCTTGGATATTAATTAGGGGAAATACAGTTGGAAGATGGCACCATGGCCATTCCCTAAGGGGGGAATGCGCTCAGCAGCAAACCGCAGCATCCCCTCTGCTGCCCGCACCAGCACATGGCTCCAGCACTAATTGGCCCTAAATGGCATCTCTGAAATGATGCAGGCTGGGGGATGGCATATAAGGATGTGGAGAGCAAAGGGAAAGGGCAATGAGAGCTGCAGCTATTCCTCATTGCATCCCAGTGCATTGCATTGTTCAGCCGGGAGAAGAGAAGGCTCCTGAAGGGGAGACCTTAGAGCAGCTCCAGTGCCTGAAGGGGCTGCAGGAAAGCTGGAGAGGGGCTTTGGCCAAGGGATGGAGGCACAGGCCAAGGGGAATGGCTTTAACCTGCCCGAGGGGAGACTGAGATGAGCTCTTGGGCAGAAGCTCTTCCCTGGGAGGGTGCTGAGGCGCTGGCACAGGGTGCCCAGAGAAGCTGTGGATGAGCTTTAAAGTCCCTTCCAGCCCAAACCATTCCATGGTTCTGTGGTGCTGTGATCCCAGTGTGCCCCCAGGGCTGCTCAGGGCCCCATGGTGAAAAAACCCAGGATTTTCTTAAATCCCTTTTTTTTCCCCCCCCTGAAACACACAAATACCCCCCGAGCACCAGGGATGGGGACATGGGCTGCTGGGGCCCCCAGTTGTCACCATGTCCTTGTGCCACCCATCCCTCCCAATGTCCTCCCGTCAGAGGCACAGCCACGAGCCCTGACATTGACATTCAAATGACTTATTGGCAGAAATGGGTTTAAAAATAGGGGGTTTTATGATAAACAAACTAACCTCATACAGGAAGTGAGCTGCAAATACTAAACCTGGTGTGTTGTAAGAGAGCTGGTAGAACACGGAGCTGCCCCACAGAGCCAAAACAACACCACAGAGAAGCAGTTGGGGGGGTATAGTTCCTTTGGGGGGGGTGAATTGTTTCTTCTCCCTTTGGGGTAACATTTTCCCTGCTGGCATAGGGAAAAGGGCAGATTTGAGAGGCTGAAAGGCCTTGTGCTGCTGAGAGTTAATTTCTTCTCTATTTGTGGCCCTTAAAATCAAGGCAAAACCCAACGATGCGCAACCAGCTTCACACTGTGAACCTGCGTTTCAGGGTGCCTGGACTTCAAAAAGCCTTTGCTTGTGCTGCTGCAAAGGTTAAGCAGTTTTCCTCCCGAAACCCCGAGTGTGGGCTGTGAAAGAACATGCTCATGAAGAAAATTTCCCCCTGGGCTGCTCTTTTATTATCACCAAAGCCATCGAGTTTCACTTTGACTTATTTGTATTTATTTATAAAAACAAAGATTCAATAAGTAGAACAAAGAAAAAAATACCCCCCAAAAAGCACCCCCATCCTTAGCTCTGAGCTCAGCCTCATCTATTCGCCCCGAGAACTTTGCCCACCAGCGGGTACCTGCGGCTTGGTTTCCCCTTTGCTTTGATTAGGAAAACCCGGAGTTACTGATGTGCTTCATGTGATGCATACAGAAGGTGAACAGAAAAGCCCAGAGCCAGCATTCATCTGCCCTCGTTGGGTGCAGAAATGAAGCCTTAACAGCCAAAGGGCAGTGGGATGATGCTGCCACCCGGGGCAGGTACAGGCAGGAGCGGCGCTGGTAGCGCTGCCCAACCTGGCCACTGCCCTTAGCCATGGTTTGATGAAGGAGCACCTGATTTCAGCCATGAACTGTACCAAAGGCATTTCTCTTTTCATGTGTTTTCACCTCCATCGCCAGAGAGCCGGTTCAAACGAGCACGCACACACAAGAAAGCCCGTCAGTGGTCACGCAGCCTTCGCCCTCTTGTTTTTCTACATATTTTATGTTGTTGGCTTTTGTTATCAGCCTCATCTGCAATTTGTGGCCAATTCTGTCATGCTTGAAGCAGACATCTTGTTCCCAAAACTGTTTGCAAGCTCCTCAGCACCAGCACACAGGCACAGAGAAGCCACAGCACAACGAGAAAAAGGGCAGATTTAACCCCAAAACCAGCCTGTGGCCAAATTCTTGTCGCAAAGGCAGGGCTGAGCCCCAGGGCAGCGCTGAGCCAGCCCCAACCCGCCCTTTGCGCCCTATCCGAGCATCCTCACTTTAATAGGAATTACCTGCGTTTCCCCATCCTGGGAGAGACAAACCCATCCCTACACAGCCCGATGGGATTTTCCCCCGTCCCAAACAGCCTTTCCCACTGTATTTTCCCAGCCATCGGCCCGAAGCCATGCCAATCATGGTGGCCGAGCCCCCCTTTCCTAAGCGTGGCGTGGCTTCAATCACTCGAGCTGTTATTTACCACCGAAAACAAACGCTGCTGATCCAAAACCTCTTCAGTATTAATACTGAAACCGGCAAAGCAAATTAATACCGCAGGATGGAGGCATTATTAATAGAAATAAAACGAAAGTCAGGCGAGGGCTCGGCGAGGAAAGGCGAAGTGTGGGACACGACTTCGGCCCCGGTGGAGCCGGGGGGGTTAAAGCGGTGGGTTTGGGGGTGTTTAAGCTGAAAGGACGGCTCCGACCCCTCGTTCACACCGCTGTAGCCGGGGCAGCGCGATGCTGTCCCGCGCTGCTGGCGGGGGAAGTGCTGCGCCGCATCCCCTGCGATCCCCCCCCCAGCGGCTCTGCCCTAACCAATGCGGGGGTTTTCCATGGAATTCCCGGCCCCGGCGGGGCCGCCCGGCTCGGGGGGGATGAGCCGATGTGAGAGCAGCTCCTGCTCCCGGGGCTGCCGCCGCCCGCAGCGCCGAGGCACGGATCCTGCCCGGAAAAGCAGCTCCAACGGTTTCCCAACGCGGGGGCTCCCGACGGGCGCTCCCCCCTCGCTGCGAGCCCGGCACAATTTCGGGCTCCCCGCTGTGGGGCACGGCTCGCGGCTGCTCCCATGGGAAAAGCTGCCTGAAGCCACTGCATCCACACAGCCTCCGGGCGCTGCCCCCCGGGATGCGCGGGGATGGGGGTCCTGCAGCCCCACTGCCCACATCCAGCTTCATCCCCTGCCCACACCAGATACAAACCCACCCCATTCTGGGGGGTAGGATCACATCTATCTCTATATTTAAGCCAATCTCTCAGGGCTCTCCCAATGCTGTCTCCACTTCCTGTGACAACACAAAACTCGCTTCGTTTGAAACTCAATTCTTCCTCTATCGAGCGCCGAGAAATAATGACCAAAAGCACCCCAAAAATGCCCACCCCGCAGCCCAGCGCCCCGCTGTGCCCCGCAGCACCCTCCCCACACCTTCACCCCCTGGTGAGGGGGGAGCTGGGGCTGCAGGGCTGGAACAGCAGCACAGAATCACATCTAAAGAGACCTGATTTAAGTCTCGCCCGCGGAGCACTGGATGTCAGGCTGAAGGTGAATTTCCACTTCACTATTTTCAAGTCAAACACTTCCCCCCCCACACTTCTCCCCACGTCATCGATTGAAAACCCGAGTCCAAAAGCAGCTAAAAAAAGGAGGGTTTGGTAAATTCGGATCTTGACTCATCTATTTCTCTGCAGCGTGATTAAAGCCCGCATCTCATCGGGCGCAGTAACCTCTGCAGCTGGGCGAAGGGAGCATCAAGAGTAATGTAAGAGTGAGTAAAAATCCTTCTAGTTTGACTCATGTGGAAAGAGTGAAACACGGAGAGTGCCCTGAAATCGGGCTGCCCACCAGGGCTCACTGCACTGCTTACTACACGTGAAGGAACCAGAATATTGGGCCATTTCAGCTACCGATTTACAGCATTTTTAGGCAGCCACAGGCTCCCCTCTGCTTTGTCGCTGTTTGAGCATCATTTGGGTGGAAGAAACGTGGGGGAAACGAATTCGTGTTGAGCTGATTTTGTTCCATCGTCATCGTTGTTCTCTTTAGGGGACCACCTCCTGCTTTGGCAGAGGTGGGTTTAAACTGAAGCCAGTGAAATGGTAACATCTGGCTTGAAAGCGAATCCTGCCTGGAAAACCACATGGATTTGAGGTGGGGTTTGGGCCATTTCCCTCTCTCAGAATTGATCTGAAATTAAGGAACATTAATAAACCAGAAGGATGCTGGGGGCTGGTCTCCGCCATTAGCTGAGGAGCAGAAAAAGGGAGTTTTCTCCTCCTTGGCCCCAGCAAGGAGGGGGCTCCCATAGGAAGTCCCATCCCTGCTCCAGGAGCATCATTCCCTTTTGGGCTGCATCCCTGCTGTGTGCTCCAGGCATCCGCAGCACATCGCTCATGCCTCTGAGCCAGGAGATGCCAATCTCACCATCAAAGCTGGCTGAAAACAAAACTGAGAAGCAGCTTGTGGTTTGACAAGAAGGTATTTACATAAAAATACAGATTTAAAAGCAAAGCAAAGCTTCGGGGCTGGCGAGAGAAGGTGTTTGTGAGCTCCCTGACATTTAAGCCTCACGTGTTCCCCACGCCGAGCCCCACATGGGAGCTTCAGCTTAGACAGGCTTTTTGTGCTATCTCCCCATCTCCTTGCTCACCAAAGGGACAAACAGGGGCTATCAGGAGGAGTTAACTCCCAGGCATGCATAAGATAAGGAGCTGAAGCCATTTCTTTACATTCCAGCCCCAAAAGCCAGGCAGAACTTGACAGAAAAACACAACCCCAAAACCCAACCAAAGGAGGTTTTGGCAGCTCCTCTCCTGCCAGGGTGATGCTTTGCTCATTCGCTTGGCACCGCGATTGTACACCTCAGATACAAGTGGACTTGTATTGGACTTCATTTGTTTCCAATCCTTGCATTTATTTGAATCAGGATCACAGAATTTGCAAGGATTGTGTTTGTTTGCAATGACTGCATTTGCTCCCAAGGATTGCATCTGTTTGCATTGCATCTCTTTGTTTGTAAGCACCGACTGCTTTGCTTTCCAAACTAAAACAGAGGGTGAGAAGGTGCAGCCCAGGCAGCCGGAGGGATCCAGGCTCCTGCGGCGCTGTGCCCGCTGCTGCCTGGCCTCACACCATGGGGAGCCACGGGTGAGAGCCCTGCCTCGGCCCGGTGGTGTATCTCAGCAGGGCGATTCCCTCTGTTCTGAGTCATTCTGATTGCTCAGCGCGCAGACAATGAAAACGCCTTGAGAGCAGAGGCTGGCACAGTCCGCGCAGGGCACGGGCTCCCTGCCGAGCAGGAGCTCAGATTTCCCTGTCCTGGTAAACTGCTGCCATCGGAGCCCCGAGGAGCAGCACCGAGCTCAGGGAAACACAACATCAGCTTTGAAACCTTCTCATTGAGCGGTGCCCCTGAGGTCCTGAAGTGTTGGAACCGTCGAGATCTGCAACTGCAGCTTGTGCTCGGCAGCATCCCGCACACCCGGCATCCCTCCTGCATCCCCTGCCCCGCATCTCCAGCATCCCGCACACCCGGCATCCCTCCTGCATCCCCTGCCCCGCATCTCCAGCATCCCGCACACCCGGCATCCCTCCTGCATCCCCTGCCCCGCATCTCCAGCATCCTGCACACCCGGCATCCCTCCTGCATCCCCAGCATCCCTCCTACAACTCCAGCATCTCTTCTGCATCCTCAGCATCCCCAGCATCATTTCTGAACCCCTGACATCCCTCCCACACCCCTGTCATCCTTCCTGCATGCTCAGCATACAGGATCTCATATGAGCTGGATCCTCAGCATACTTCCTGCACCTCCAACATTCCTCCTGCACCCCCAGGAACCCTCACATGCACTTGGCATCCCTCGTGCATCCTCAGCATCCCTCCCACACCCCCAGCATTCTCTCAGCATGCCCAGCATCCCTCCTGCATTCCCAGCATCCCTCCCACACCACCAGCATCCCTCCTGAATCCCCATCCCAGAACAGGGATGTGCTCCCTGTCCCAAAGGGCTCGCAGCCTGCCCTGGCAGGAGCTTTCGGGAAGCAGGCTATGATGCTCCCTGGGGAAGGGCGTGTGCCCCTGGTGCTGCCGGTCCCCCGATGCCGTTGCCTTGGCGGGCGCAGCAGCAGCAGCAGCACCAGCCCTGGTGTGTGCGGTGACAATGAACGGGCTCTGGTGGGTGTTTGGGGTGCCCGAGACGCTCATTTCAGCCCAGGCTCATGCGAACCGCGGGTGTTTCAGCCTCAACCCTCCCACCTGGGGCAAACCACAGCCCAGGATAGAGCATCGCATGCACAGCGCTGGGCCCGCTCCCCAGCCCTAACCCCGGCTCACAGCGCAAGGGGGAGCAGGAGGGACCCAGACAGGGGCTGCTTTAGCCCAGGGGAGAGCTTGGGGGGAGAACATCCTCCCAGTGCCAGCGCGGGTCTGGAGCCCTCCCCTGCTTCAGTGCCTGCAGTAAAACACTTGCTCAGCACTTCTGCTGTGCTGGTTTGGAAGCTGGAAGCTACAAATCACTTTTGTCAGCCGGGAGCAGGCCTTGCTGGCCCCTTTCCACATGGGTTTGCTGTTGTTGCATGAGAACACCCTTGCCAAGCACCCAAACCCTTCCACTCAAGTAGGCACTGAGCTCTCAGCCCATGGGCCGGGTCCTCACTGCCTTTCCAAAGGCAGCATCACTGCAGCACAGCTCACGGAAGCCCAGCAAGCACCTTATATCTCCATTTCCAAGGCTCTCCCCCATCCCTGCAACACCCAAGGGTGCTGGTGGCCGGCTGGGCACCCATGTTTAATAAAGGGGTTTTATTCAGTGCACTGAGACACCAACCCCCCAGACAGCCCCAGAAGGGGGCAGGGGAAAGAGTTGGACAAGAGAGGAGAGACGCTTTGGGATACTGGATGGGAATTTGGCCCTGAGGAGTCCTCAGCCGTTGTTTCAGTTCTGCTGATGAAAGGAGGGGCTTTGGACAAGGGATGTAGGGACAGGCCAAGGGGAATGGCTTTAACCTGCCAGAGGGGAGACTGAGATGAGCTCTTGGGCAGAAGTTGTTCCCTGGGAGGGTGCTGAGGCGCTGGCACAGGGTGCCCAGAGAAGCTGTGGCTGCCCCATCCCTGGCAGTGTTCAAGGCCAGGTTGGACACAGGGGCTTGGAGCAAGCTGCTCTATGGAAGGGGTCCCTGCGCGTGGCAGGGGTTGGAGCTGGAGGAGCTTTAAGGTCCCTTCAACCCAAACCACTCTGTGGTTCCATGACAAAACCTCCCCATGCTCGGCCCTCCCCTTTCCCTGTTTTATTCCTGTTTTAACAGCCACAGTGGTGAAGCTGAGGCTGTGCCCAGCCCGAGAGGGATCCTGGTAAGGTGTTGGGGGGCTCTGTGCTTCCCAGCCCAGCCAGGGATGTGGCTGCATCACAGCAGCAGCAGCAGGGAACAGGCAGCTCCTTCCTGCTGCTGCAGAGGGAAAAACAAGGAAAAGAATGGAAAATAAGGGAAATATTAAAGATATGGTGAGAGTATCAAAATGACTTTAAATATTGAAAGTGATGAAAATGATGAAAAGCGTGAAAATCTTGGAAATACAGCGATATGGAAAATATGGGAAATACGGGACTATTGGAAACCCACAACGTCGGAAAGGTTTAAACTCAACGCTGGCGGCGCCGAGGGCGCGGGGGGGGCTCTGCCGCGGGCTGGGCCATTTCCTTCCCACCACCCCCCCCTGCAGCCCCGGCCGGGAACTGCCCCGCGCAGAACGGGCTGGGGCGGGGGCGCAGGGGGAGCGCAGCCCAAACCCCATCGGACAAACCCGGCTCCATGCCCCGGGCAGCCCCGTCCTCCTCCTCCTTCCGCCTTTGCGTGCCCCCCGGCTGCCCCCGTCCCGGCAGCGGCTGAGAGGGGCGCAGCAACGCGCGGCCCGGAGCCCCTTAGTCCCAAGCTTTTCCTCAGGGGAATACCGAGGAGCGGGTGTGTAACCGGGGCCGATGGGGACAAGAGGGAGCATCCAAACCTGGCAGCGAGGGGAGCCAGGAAAAGGCACCCAGGGAAGATCTGCACTGCCATGCGACTTGAATCCATCTAAATCTTGTATCTGTACATCCATCGTTTCCTGTATTTACCCATATATACTTGTATCTAGATCTAAATGTCTACATCCATAGCTAAATCTACATCTATGTATCTAGAGAGCTATATGAATATCTCTATGTCTACATAACTACATCTGTATATCTATATATACGTATCTATAGCTATATCCATATTTATCTATACATATCTGCATCTAGAGCTATACCTAGATCTCCGTATCTGTATGTCTACATCTATCCATGTACATCTATATCTAGATATTCATATCTATGTCTACATATTTACATCTATGTATCTATATATACATACCTATAGCTATATCTATACCTGTATATACATATCTACCTCTAGATCTCCATATCTATATGTCTACATATTTACATCTATATATCTATATATACATGCCTATAGCTATATCCATACCTGTATATACATATCTACCTCTAGATCTCCATATCTATGTCTACATCAACATATCTACATCTATGTCTAGACAGCCACGTCTACATCTACATATGTCTTTATGTCCATACTGATATACCTACATCAACATTTATACCTTCATCTGTATCTATATCTACATCTCTGTGTCTATCAGAAAATACTTCTATCAGAACACATGCATGTACATCAGGAAATGAAATAACTCATCTACCAGAGGATGAGGGGAATAGCAACGCAGGGCACCACCACGCATAGGTCTCATCGCCTGTGTAAGTTCCTAAAGCAGCAATAAACCTCCAGTGGGAAAAGCCATATGTGGTGCTCTGGGTGCCTCTGCCTTTCCCCAGTGTGGGGCCGTGGATCACAGAGGGCACAGCAGCGCTGTGGGGCTGGCAGGGGGAGCAGCCGGAGCTGGGGGGGTTTCGCTGATTCACGCGCATCCTGTGCCTTGCTTTACTTGCGGAGTGATAACGAAAGCAAAACCCAAGTGCTGTGGGGGTTTTGCAGTGCTCTGCCACTGCCTTGCTTCGGGAATGAGCTGCTGGGGTGCTTGGGAATTGCTTCCCATGCGGGGTGGGAATGAAACTATTGCTGTCCCTTGATAGGTGACCATCAAACTGCCGCAGATGGGGCGGAGAAATGGGAGCTTGGAAAATGGGGCAGGAAATAATGGCATGAAAATAGGGAAAATGTTCTACATAGGTAGGAAAAACCTTATTTAGTAGTTCCTTACCAGTGCAACAGCTGGGAATAGACCTGCCCTGTGTCAGTGCTGGGCGCCAAAGAGCCCCGAGAGCGCGGCGGGGGGATGAAGATTCCGGGATTACGGTCCCGAGCAGCAAATCTTTCAATAAATACCTAAATCCCTCAACTGGGGGTGGGAATTGCTGGGAAGCCCCAGCCTGGAGCCCCCAGGGAGCCCCCGCAGGCAGCTTCCACCTTGGGGGTGCACAGTGGTACATGCTGGGGCTGGATGGTGGCACAGCCCATCGATGCAGGGTGACATGGGCAGGATTCCAACCAGAACCAGCTCCCTGCATCCCTTGCTCTCGGGCACAGTGAGCCAAAGTGATGCTGACACCTTTACTCCTGTTTACAACCCAGGGAGTGGGATGAGCCGTCACCCACTGCTGGGAACGGCATTAAAACCCAGCCGTACAAAACACGGACTTGGCACGCTTGGAGTATCCGAACCGGGGCTGGATACGGGGTCTCAGTGCCATGGGTCAGTGGTGGCCTTGGCAGTGCTGGGAATGGTTGGACTGGGTGAGCTTAAAGGGCTTTCCCAGCCTGGTGACTCTGATTCTGTGCCTCCAGCTCAAGCCTCAGTGCCCTGCCTGGGTTTAACCCTGGGGCTTGTCCCGCTTCGTTAACCCCTTTCCCTGTGAGCTCTCACGCAGGAGCAGTTCAGCTCCTCCACCTCAGCCATGACCACGCTGGTTACTGCCCAGCCCCGGACCCAGCCCTGGGCCCTCCTTTGCTGCAGCCCCATGGGGAACCAGGGCCTCACAAACCCGAAATCCCTGGGGAATGTGGGGATAGAACCCTGGGAACACCAACCCGCTCCCAGCCCCGGGGACTCGGGTGATGGACACCGGATACCCCATGCGCAGCTGTAACCCTGGTGCTGATCCAGAGGCATGGGGAAGGCAAACCCCTGGAGCCACCATTAACCCCTTTTATCAGCACACCACGACCGCACGCTCGGGCTTCAAAGAGGGTTTTGTGGTTGGTTTAAGGAGGCCGCGATGAGCACACACCTTGGCTCTTGTCGTCGTTCTTCCCCTGCCACACAGGTGTGGGGGCACCCAACGAGGGAAAACCGGGGCTGCCCAAAGGCCACGGGGATGGGCACCCCCTTTGCACCCATGTGGCTCAGCACCACCCGCACTGGGCTGCTCCTCTGCTGCAGAAGGACAAGGAGAGCGGGGCGGAAGCTGATGTACAGTGAGATGCTGCATCCCTGCATGGCACTATGTAGCAGCATCAGCACCAGCATCACCAACAGCATCACCAACACCACCAGCACCAGCAGCATCGGCATCACCAACAACATCACCAACACCACCAGCACCAACAGCACCAGCAGCACCAGCACCGGCATCACCAACAGCATCACCAACACCACCAGCACCAGCAGCATCAGTATCACCAACAGCACCAGCACCAGCAGCACCAGCATCACCAACAGCATCACCAACAGCACCAGTACCAGCAGCACCAGCAGCACCAACAGCACCAGCACCAGCAGCACCAGCACCGGCATCACCAACAGCATCACCAACACCACCAGCACCAGCAGCATCGGTATCACCAACAGCACCAGCACCAGCAGCACCAGCATCACCAACAGCATCACCAACAGCACCAGTACCAGCAGCACCAGCATCACCAACAGCACCAGCACCAGCAGCACCAGCACCGGCATCACCAACAGCATCACCAACAGCACCAGCACCAGCAGCACCAGCACCAGCAGCACCAGCAGCATCACCAGCACCAGCACCAGCATCACCAACAGCATCACCAACAGCACCAGCAGCACCAAAAGCACCAGCACCAGCATCACCAACAGCATCACCAACAGCACCAGCAGCACCAAAAGCACCAGCACCAGCATCACCAACAGCATCACCAACAGCACCAGCAGCACCAAAAGCACCAGCACCAGCATCACCAACAGCATCACCAACAGCACCAGCAGCACCAAAAGCACCAGCACCAGCATCACCAACAGCATCACCAACAGCACCAGCAGCACCAAAAGCACCAGCACCAGCATCACCAACAGCATCACCAACAGCACCAGCACCAGCAGCACCAACAGCACCAGCACCAGCATCATCAACAGCATCACCAACAGCACCGGCAGCAGCACCAACACCAAGAGGAAGAGGGATACAGGAGAAGGGGAAGAGCACCCATGGCACCACTCTCCCCTCTCCGCAGCCCCGTGCTCACTGCTGACTCATTTTTGGGCAGCAAAGCCCACACAAGGCTCAGCACCCGTCACTCCGGGGGGTGCTTTCCCCTTTCCTCTTTGTCAAGGGGGTGCCAGGTCACCAAACCCCTCATCACGCGGCAGCTCTGCTGTCACTTACTGGAACCCACAGCCACCAAAGCACATGTTTCCAGCAGCACTGATGCGCTCAGAGGGAGCGCGCAGCACCCTCAGCACCCACCCCGCATCACGGCCCGGACCAGGCACTCTGAAGTTAAGGAGCTCCGGGTGCCTCAAGCCACCCATCCCCAACAGTGCCATTCATCCCATAGAGACACTCACCCCCACCCCGCATCTGGAGCCGGAGCCAGCGCCAGCGATGGGAGAGGAGCCATCAGAGCTGGCTGTGTTTGATGGGAAAGGGCACTGGCTGCAGGGGCACAAGTGTCACTTGTTTCCCACCAGCAAGTGATGACCAAATAATTAGGAGGGGAAAAAGAGCCCCCCTTCCCCTCAGTCCCTGATCCCAGGGGAGCATCCGTGCTCCTGCTGACTCACCCGCTGCTGCCTCCTCCAAGGACCTGCTGCCCTGGGGGGACATGGGCTGCTTCTTCATTTATGCCGCTTGGAAAAGCTCCTCTGTTTCTTGTGGATCAGCAAAGGGCCAGGGAATCCCCTATGGAAGAATAAGGTTCGTCAGGAGCAACGGCAATGCTGGATGCAGGACAAGAGCAGAGCTGCCCATGTGGATGCTTCATCCTTTGCCTCCAGGTTTATACTGGTGTGTGTGCTCAGGGCGCAATGCTCAAGCACAGCCTTGAATCCCTGGGGATGTGACCCAGGGATTCATCCCTTCACTTCCCACATTTCCCTTTTTACGGGCATTTAATGATACAAACTCCAGGAGATATACTATAATGATACAGTCTCCAGGGAGAGCCCACAGCCCAAACCTGCACTTACCGCTTGAATGACATCGATGCTGAAATATTAAACATTGATTAAGCTTAAATATTAAGTATTAATGGAAATAATGGGGAGAATATTGGGAACACAGAGGAAAGCTGGGCTATATATTCCCCATCCCTGGCAGTGCTCAAGGCCAGGTTGGACACAGGGGCTTGGAGCAAGCTGCTCTATGGAAGGCGTCCCTGCCCGTGGCAGGGGTTGGAGCTGGAGGAGCTTTAAGGTCCCTTCAACCCAAACCAGTGCATGATTCCATAGATTAGGTACTAGGAATCTATAGACAGGAGTGCCCACACTAGCTAAAGGAGAGCCCATTCTTGGAGAGCCGATAAAGAGCCCTCCAGCCAGGGCAAATTGAAGCCCTTTCAAATGCAGTCTCACTTCACCTCCTGTCTGGGTACCAGCATCCCCTCTCACCACAGACCCCACTTCCCATACAGGAGCGTATCCCCCATATCAAACCCCTCCACAGCACTTCCCGACACCAGCACAGAACCCCTGCACCTCAGTCCGTATCAGATCCAGCCAGCGTCCTACCTGGCCTCTCCTCTCCTCTCCTCTCCTCTCCTCTCCTCTCCTCTCCTCTCCTCTCCTCTCCTCTCCTCTCCTCTCCTCTCCTCTCCTCTCCTTGCTGCAGCTCCAGCCTGGGATGTGCTGTTGGGTTTATACAGTCCCATCATCCCCACTGAGACACTGAAAGGGGGATTTTCCCACGGCCCACAGCCATTCCCGCTTCTCCCACAGTGACCGAATACCCTCACTGGGAAGGGCCTTCCCTGGGAAAGGCCTCGTTTCCCAGGGCTTGCAGCCAAACCCCTGGGAACGGGATGAGACGCAGGCACCAAATCCGGTCCCAGTGGGTGGCGGGAGGTTCTGGTGCATGGCCCTGAGCAGTCTTTGGGCCAGGCCATGCATCCCCAGGCTCCCAGGCACCGGGATGCTCTCCCAGGCTGTCCCCTGGGAAGCTCTGGTTTTCCCCTCATCCCCATCAGATGGGCTGGAAGAGCCCATGAGCTCCCTGCAGACCTCGTGGGAAAGGATAGATGCTGCGTGGGTGATGGAAACCACCCCATTCCCCTGGGAGCAGCTCTGGCAAGCGCCCACCCGAGATGCTCACCCCGCTCCAAGCCCTTTCCCTGCCCAGCTAAGGGACCCTGTCCCTCTCTCCCTTTGCAGGGTGGTCGCTGCCACCCTCCTGTGCCCCCCCCTGGATTTTCCAGGCTCGGTTTCTGTCTGGCACGAGTTCAGCGTGGCCTGGAGCGTGATTCTGGTGTTTCGAGATGATCTGACCCGAGAGCAGCTCACCCTTACGGGCAGGGTTTGCTCCTCATTCAGCTCCGGTTCAGAGATGACTCAGGAGGAGGTAACATGGGGCTGCTCGAATCAGCTCTGCACAGGTTCATAGAACCACAGTGCTTTGGGCTGGAAGGGACCTTAAAGCTCCTCCAGCTCCAACCCCTGCCACGGGCAGGGACACCTTCCATAGAGCAGCTTGCTCCAAGCCCCTGTGTCCAACCTGGCCTTGAACACTGCCAGGGATGGGGCAGCCACAGCTTCTCTGGGCACCCTGTGCCAGCGCCTCAGCACCCTCCCAGGGAAGAGCTTCTGCCTTATCTCCAACCTGAACTTCCCCTGTTTCAGTTTGACCCCATCACCCCTTGTCCTATCGCTACAGTCCCTGATGAAGAGCATCTTCCCGGAGGCAAAGCTTCCCCTCTGGGGAGCAATCTGTGCCTCACAGATGAAGGAGCAGTGACCTGTCCCACCACCCAGCATCCTCCCCTGAGCCCAACCAACTCAAGAGCCCCCCTCACCCGCGCCCAAGCCCCTTCCTTCCCCCTTTGCTCTCCAGATCACCTGTGGTTTGTACTATTATCATTCTAAATGGTGCAAAACACTCATTTGAGACTGAAGGGAGATGAAACACACACAGAAAGTGCTCCCGGGATGAGTCACCACTCGCAGCATCTCTATTTACATGAGTCAGGAGTTGGCCACACGCCTCCCATTGAATCCCCTCCGGGTTCTGGGGTGTCCTCAGGAGCCCTTTCAGTGACTTTCATCCTGTTCTGAGCAGTGCTGGAGCCCCCTCCCTGCCCACGGCCTCACTGGGACACAGCGGGACCTGCAGGGCTTTGCCTTGAGGTGCCCGGGGCTGGAGGCGGTGCTGGGAGGCATTAACCAAGGGATGCCCCTGTTTGTGCTGAGGATGGGGTGAAGGAGGGAGGTGGTGGCTGATGGATGCTGCGGATGCAGCCAGGGCCAGGCTGGCGGCACCGGGCCCATGGTGGTGCCAGTGGAGGCCCCTGCTGCCGAAAAGCCACATGAAAAAGGGAACTCAGGGATGGGGCAGGTCCTGGCTCGAACCAGTTCCCATGCCCATCACTGGTGGCAGAGCCCGGGGTGATGCATGGGGCAGCTGAGGTCCATAGGATGGGTTGAAGGGCCGCGCTCTGGCCCGTGGCTATCAGGGGACCTCTAAGGGGGTCAGCAACTGAGATCAACAGCAAAAACAGAGTGACGAGGGAAGGAAACTGTCTCTGTGTGGGGCTGGAATGGGAACGTGCTGCCATGGGATGTCCCTGAGGCTGAAAGCTGAGCAAGGGAAAGGCGCAGGAGGGGGGGATCTCAGGCTCCATCCATCCCTTGGGCTGCTAAACCCTCCCCCAGCCCCTCACTTGAAGGGATAAGGAAACACGAGCAGACCCCAAGCGAGCATGGATTGGGATGCATTGGATGGATGCATTTGCTTCCCATGGCAACAATGGCAGGATGTGTGGGTGGGGAGGACACCCCACTGCTGCCTCCCTCACCCGAAGCCCAGGGGAGAGCTGCAGCAGCCGCTGAGGGCAGCCAGAAATAACCCCCAAAGGTGACTCAGCATTAAGCACTGCGGGGGCTGAGGTGTGACAGCGGCCACTGCTGCGCCCGCAGGAACCCATGTACGGGACCCTGGGGTGGGATGTAGGCACCCAGGGGTGCTGGTGCTGCAGAGAGCATCCATGTCCCATTTCCATGCTATGTCCCATCTCCATGCTGTGCCCAAGCAAAGCTGCTGCCCTCTGCAAAGCCCCCCAAGGGCTGAGCATCCCAGCTCCCACCAGTGACTGCCCACAGGCAGAGACCAGAGCAGGTCCCAGGGGTGCTTCCAAGGACCCCCAAATCCTGGGGGCTCCCAGAGGGGGTGGATGGGTCCCATTTCCAAGGGGGTGCTCAGCCCACCATGGTGGCGGGCAAGCAAGAGGCTGCAAGGGAGCTGGAGGACCCGCTGAGGTGCTGGGATGCTGTGCATGGGGTATCACACAAGAGAGGCAGAGCAGTGATGCTCTGGGGACCCTTCACTGCTCTCTGCCCCTACCTTTCCCCAGAGCACCCCCAAAACTCCTTCCCCACCGCAGCCAGGGCTCCCCAAGCAGCTCCCCCTGCCCAGGGCAGCACTTGCTCTAGGGGAGCTCGGGGACAAGGCAGAGCCCAAACCCAGCCAGCGCTCGGTGTTCAAACGGGCAAGATTCAAACCACGCACCGGCACCCGCAGCACGAGGCACTGCACACCCATGGCGAGCGCATCGCCCGCAGCTCAAGCCCCCAGGTTGGACCCCCTGGCCCCAGTCAATAGCACCTTACCCTGGCAGGCTGGGGGGCTGGAGCGGGAAGGTAACGGGCGCAGGCACCCAAGCGGAGGCTCCCCGGGCTGTGCCCACACCATTGGTCCGGGTCGCGCCGGCGGCGGCGTTCAAACGCTCCTGAAGCTCAGAGAGGAAACAGGAAGCCTCGTGCTCTTGGTGCAGCTCGGGAGGCTCGCACAGCCCCACAGCTCCCTCCCTACCGCCGGGGCTGCGGCCATGGCAGCAGGATGCGGCCGGTGGGAGAGCGGGGACCTGGGCATCTGTGAGCATCCCAACCCTGCTGCGCGGCAGAGGGGCTCCCTCGGCCCCAGGGAAGCGGCACATCGCAGCTCCTGCAGGAGCTGCCCTCAACCCTGCTTTACTTGGTGGTTGTGGTCAAAGGCATCTTCGCCTTCCAGCTCGCAGAGGCACAGGCAGCACGAGGTCGTGCCAGCAGGAGCGTGGACCCCCAGTGCCGGAGCGAGGTGCAGAACAGCTCTGCATGGGGCCCATCCCCTTTCCCCAGCAGTTTGCAAGCTCCGGTGCAGGGCTCTCAGCTTTTCATTCAAAATCCAGCACCTGCAGTTCCTGCTCTTCCTCCCAGGGCGCCAACGGCAGAGAGGAACTCGTGCAACTCCTCCTGCGTGTGGCAGGGGCTCCGGCAGGCTGAAACCCTGCTTCCCTTGGAGAGGTGTGGGGGGCAGCTGAGGAGAGCAGCTCCTCTGCTTTGGGAACCCAGCGTTCAATGCTTCGCGTTTCCTCAAGTTAGGAGGAAGAAAACAACATCCCCAAACCACACCAAGGGAGCCGTGGGGACACGGAGCCCAGCAGGAAGTGTGTGCCATTGCACGGGGGACCCTGTGGCTCCCCGAGGCAGAAGTGGGGCGCTCCATACCCGTTAATGGCTTTATTTAATTCACCTAGCAAAGCAGGTACCTCTGGAATAGGTGTTTCATGGCTTGTGTTCAAAAGACTAAAGCCAATGGCTCCAGGCTCCAAGAGGCACTGCAAGTACTCGCACATGCAAACCCTTTTCCCCCTGGATTGAGCCATCTCCCATGCACTCTGCACAGGAACTGCCCTCAGGACACATCGCTTTCCTCTGGCCCTCACTGCTCCTCCCAGGAGCACGGTGTGTGTCGGCCTCATCCTTTCTTGCAACCCTTGTCCTGACCTGGAGCCAGCAGCAGGACATGGGACACCATCAACCCCAGGGCACTTCTGCTTTCCTTGTAAGCACTCCTGGTTGTCTTCCTCCCTCCCTCACATCTTTTGGCTCCTCTACTTGGGGGTTTGGGAACAGAAAGGGGAGCGAGATCAGCAGCAGTCCGGCAGCGTAAGATCGAACTTGAGACTCAGGAATAAGCAGCTCAAAAGCTTCGCTCTGGCTGCTCTTCAGTAGTGATCACTCAGCCCCTGGCTGCTTTTATTGGAGCAACTCCACCTCCCTAATGACAAATTAAGTGCCTGGCTGCCCCGAGCAAACCTGGAACCAGCCCCGCTCCAAGTTCAGTGCTCTGGGGAACACAGAAGGCAGCAGCGAGCGGAGATGAAGGGAACCCAAATGAGTGCCCGGTTATTGAAGTGGTGTCTCTGTAGTTTCAGCCCTTGCCCAGACATAACGTAACGTGCTGGAGGCAGGTGCCTGCTCAGCAGCCACTGACTAATTGCAGAACAAAGAGAAGAAAGAAACAGAGATATAAACAGTGCATTAGTGAGTGTGGAGTGATGAGAAGAGCAGAGCAGTTCGTGCTTACAGGCTGTATGTGCTTACAGAGGATGCACAGTAGACTTGAGACCCACAAATAAAGTAAATCTCATGAATGAGACTTAAAGATGATGCCAGATGTTGAAGAGCACACTCGGCACGATGTGAGCAGCAGGGCAGGCGGTTCTCTTTCCTTTCCAGCAGGAGACCCAAGAGGAAAAGCAAGTTTGGCACCTTACCATGGAATGGTTTGGGTTGGAAGGGACCTTACAGCTCCTCCAGCTCCACCCCCTGCCACGGGCAGGGACACCTTCCATAGAGCAGCTTGCTCCAAGCCCCTGTGTCCAACCTGGCCTTGAGCACTGCCAGGGATGGGGCAGCCACAGCTTCTCTGGGCACCCTGTGCCAGCGCCTCAGCACCCTCCCAGGGAACAGCTTCTGCCTAAGAGCTCATCTCAGTCTCCCCTCTGGCAGGTTAAAGCCATTCCCCTTGGCCTGTCCCTCCAGCCCTTGTCCAAAGCCCCTCTCCAGCTTTCCTGCAGCCCCTTTAGGCACTGGAGCTGCTCTAAGGTCTCCCCTTCAGGAGCCTTCTCTTCTCCATCTGCCCCAGCCCAGCTCTCTCAGCCCGGCTCCAGAGCAGAGCTGCTCCAGCCCTCGCAGCAGCTCCATGGCCTCCTCTGGCCTCGCTCCAGCAGCTCCACGTCCCTCTTGTGCAAGAGCCTCCTGAGCTGCCTCTCTCCTGCAATCTACAGCGCCTCGTGAAGGCAGATAAATGACAAGCAAAGTGTTTATAATAACAAGGAAATGGTTCAGTTCCCAGCCAAGGTCTTTCCAGAGCCCACCAAACCCCACACGTTCGTAAAGACCCCTTAGTTACAAAAGTAAATTTATTCTTAGTTCACTTTTACAATTTCTTTTGAATTCATTGTAACAATTTATAAATAACTCCTGGTCACAGTCACCACATACAGGGACAGGTTTGAAGCTGATGCTGTTTGAGAAGCCACAAAATCAAGTACATTTTACCTGCTATTGCAAAGCACTGACCAACACAGAGCTCTGCCCTCCTGCAACTACAGCACCATGGCCTGTGGGTTTCTGAGGAGCAGAGGAGCGAGCCTCAGTAGTGCACGGACTGGCACATTCAGCTGCTTGAACTTCAGAAGCAGCTCAGAGAAGTTTGTGCTTCCTGAAGAGAAGAAAGAAGGAAGGAAAATGAGCACGTTCAGGGTGTAATGCCCAGTAAAGGAGTGTCATAGAGGGAGAGCAAACAGCATGCAGGGTGGCTCCGGGGAGGTGCTCACTGCTGTTCATTTGGTTGCAACACTGGTTAAACAGTAGGTTTTTATAACAGAATGTTACAAAATCCCAGTTCCATTGAGGTGGCAGGGAATCCCAGGACAGAGGTGTGTAACAGGTAGAGAGGACACCCCAGGCACTCAACTAGAGATTACCCAAGACGAGCCATCCTGTACCCTCAGGGTGCCACTCTCCAGGCTGGGGGGCTGTAGCCTGCAGGAAGCCTTCAGCCTCAGCCTTCTCTCACCACTGAGGTAGGAACATTCCTCTCACACCCCTAAGCAAGCCTCAGTTCCCCAAATCAAAGTGCAGCTGCACTTCTATCACAAGCTGACAAGCCTTAGGCAAGCAGAGGACTGGTGTATCCCCAGACTGGGCTGATGGATGGAGAGAGAAAAAGCAGCCTAGTGAGAGGGTACAGGATTTCCCTGGATCCCAGATCAGGATGGAAACATAGAAGAGCTGGTGATTGCCTGAATGGGTGCTTATAGGAAAGATTTAAGGACATTCAGAATGCGGCTAGCTCAACATAAAGAACACTCCTGTGTCACAGCTCCTCTAACTGCTGCCTGCAAGAACATCATTAACCGCAGGTCAGGGAAAAGCTGAGGCTTTTTGGATCTAGGCCAAGGCTGGCTTCTTTAGCCCTGCATAAAGTTTGTACCTTTAATTGGAGACAATTAAAGACTAAACATCAATGGACCAGCTTTCAGAGGACACTGTCTCCCCAGTCTTACCTTCCAAGCCACCAGCAGCCAGCTGGCCTGGCGTGGGGACAGAGTGGTAGATGAGGAAGCAAGCCAGCATGCTGAGCTGAGATTCCTCTGTGGGCTGCCCGCTGAGGTAGGAATGCAGAGACACATCCCCTCCAGCTGTAACACACAACATGTCCTGGTGAAACTGAGGGAGCAGAAAGGCAAGACAACACTATCTCCACAGAAAAAACCCACTGAAAAGAGTCTCCATCTCCCCACAGAAGGTGAGCAAAGGGTTTGTTTGCAAACCTTCCTCCTTCTGCCATGGCCACCCTGCTCTCTGCTGTGATCATCCCTTGCTTTTGCTTCTAGAAAGCTCTCCCAGTGTGGTATCAAGAAAGCATTTTCTCTGGGAAGCAAAACCTTCCATGTTAACTAAACTTCCCCCCAATACAGTCAATGCTTCACACCAAATGCACTAAACTGAAACCATGTTGGTTTATGCTGACACACAAGTGCCTTCCCTTCAGTTATCAGTACTTTTGAGACAAAAAAAGTCAACCCTGATCAGCAAGAAGATAAGAACACTAAATGCCAACCATGGCTGCAGGACTAAAGTTTCTTCTCTATACCTTGAAGCCACTGATCCAATGTATTATCTATAGTGCACTTCATCACGGGCAGAAATTCGGAGTTCATGAAGAGTCCTCGGTTGGGATTCCTGCTCATCCTCTCCTGGTGACTTCTGGAGCTGAAGAACTCCAACACCAGCTTTATCTGCCACAGCTCAAACGTCTCAGACATCTCTTTTCTTTCTAATCTCCTCACAGCCTGGTGGAGGGGAAACACAAAGCGACTGTGAGGGCGTGAAGCGGAGGAGGGAAGCAATATTGCTCAGCGCTGTCTCAGACACCAAGAACATGAATCCTCAAAGCCCACCTTGCAAGGGCCACCCTCCTCAGCACCTACTGGGAAGCTGCCAGATAATGCTTCTTGTGCAGTTTCAGTTCTCATTACCTTAGACTATGTTCCAGCTTTTAAAATCCACTAATGTCTCCTCTTCTTCCTTTCTGTCCTCTACGAAAGCACATGCAAACCCAGTACTCTTTCTGTCCTCTACAAAAGCACATGCAAACCCAGTACTCTTTCTGTCCTCTACAAAAGCACATGCAAACCCAACACTCTTTGCCCAAGTGTAGCTTTAAGAAACAAGAGTTTACTCCACCTGATCTATGGCTATGTACGTGGGCAGCATCTCTGGATTTTCTTGGGTAACACACTCGTAAAGAATTGAAGAGAAAAGATCCAGGATTTCCTGTTTCTGATAAAAGACACATGTTTAACACAGAGCACATGCTGGCAACACTTGAGTTCAGGTTCTTGCTTTGCTCACATTTCCTTCCATTAAAGTTAACCCATGCACTGACACTGCATCAATGAGTGGTAGCTGACAGTTCTACAAAGCTCACTTTCATTCTTGGGCTTATTAAAAGTAGGCTTAAAGTGGTTGTATTTTACTCCCTCAAGTTGTTTAGTACAAAGAAATAGAGTGCAAAACACCCTAACCCTTCAGCAGTGACTTCGCCTAAATGCTCCAGGACACTGAATGGGGCTTTCAGTATTTGCTAAGCACACTCTGCAATGAAAACAACTAGTGGATACAACTAGCAGCAACTGTGATATAAAAAAATGCCAACAAGAAGTACTGGTTTACACCTTCGTGTTATAGAAAATCCCTTAGAATATTCCCATCTCCATGACCCAAACGGAATGAATTCTGTTCCTCAGTTTAATGTAGGTTTTTCCCACCTGTTATTCCTGCAAGAAACCATAACCTAGTCCACATGTAGGCACCATACCTGGCCCATGTTCACAGTTGGTTTGCAGAAGTAATCAGCAAATGAAAACAGAGCAGGATCAGAGGTGAAAGCTGAAATTGCTTCTGGCTAAAACACAGATCAAAACGCACATGAAATGAACATTTTGGGTTTATTGCACAAAGGGAGTAGCTATTCATACCCAATCCTTCCTTCCCCAGCACACAAGTGATAAGAGAGGAACCTACATAAAGCACATTGTGAGAAAACTGTGTCCAACACTTCTGTCTGCACATAGCAAACATCCATTCTTAGCTCAAGCTCATTGCATGCTCTGTGAAAGCCACCACACTTCCTTTCCCTCAAGCAAAGCAAGTAACTTCTCACTCATAGCCATGTGGCAGAGCCAAATGCTGGAAGAACACAGCAGGACCTGCTGTGCTTCCCTCAGCCTCCCCAGAGGCAGCATCCCTGGCAGGAAAGCAGTTTGGGAGCAATACCTTGAATGCCCGAGCTTCTGAGTTGCGGTGAGTGACAGTCTGTGCTAAGAGGCTGCGCCAGCCCATTGGGTCCTCCTTGTAGGAGAGCTGCCCTGCTCTCAGCTTCACGTACAGGACACCACCCTTGGAAAGAATTGATCTGCAATAACAACAGTGTTTGCTTTAAATCAGTACACATACACAGTGAAGGAAACGTGACCTCCAACAGTTCAGATGCAATAATATCATAGACTCAATAGAATCCCAGCCCGGTTTGGGTTGGAAGGGACCTTAAAGCCCATCCAGTCCCGACCCCCTGCCACAGGCAGGGACACCTTCCACAGCAGCAGCTTGCTCCAAGCCCCTGTGTCCAACCTGGCCTTGAGCACTGCCAGGGATGGGGCAGCCACAGCTTCTCTGGGCACCCTGTGCCAGCACCTCAGCACCCTCCCAGGGAACAGCTTCTGCCTAAGAGCTCATCTCAGTCTCCCCTCTGGCAGGTTAAAGCCATTCCCCTTGGCCTGTCCCTGCATCCCTTGTCCAAAGCCCCTCTCCAGCTTTCCTGCAGCCCCTTTAGGCACTGGAGCTGCTCTAAGGTCTCCCCTTCAGGAGCCTTCTCTTCTCCATCTGCCCCAGCCCAGCTCTCTCAGCCTGGCTCCAGAGCAGCGCTGCTCCAGCCCTCGCAGCAGCTCCATGGCCTCCTCTGGCTTTGTTCCAACAGCTCCACATCTCTTGTGTTTGGGAACCCTCAAGAGGCCAGTATCCCGATGTAGGCTTTGTCCTGATAATTTAAACCCTGTCTCAGTCACGTAGACGTAGAAAACTTGGTATCTGCAGAGGGCAGGCTGCTGTCAAATGGTGATGTGGTGGCAGGCACTGGCGATGAAAAAAGGATAAGCCTTACTGGTATAAGGCATATAACTTCCTGAAGCCACTGCAGGTTCCTGTTAGACTCCCCTAGGATGAGCTCCAGCACCAAGGAAAACCATGCAAGTTGGTATCCATAGGTGATGGTCCTTTCTTCACTGAAAGCTAAATCAATAACCCACAAAACCAGAAACCCAACAAACACTACTATTGCTGACCATGCCTAGGAACAAAAGTGCAGCAGCTCAAAGTGACACTATTGCACAGCAGCTGCATGTTTACCTCATGTGGAGTATCAGTTGCACCATGAACTGTAGGCACTTAAAATAACTAACCTGTTTGCACTGAAACTGCTTAACAATATAGAGCAATTCACAGGTAGTAAGATAGGGGAATTATTTCTCACACATGTGTTTATCTCCAAAACACTGCCCGGGAGGTCCCTACTGCTCTAATGGGCTGAGAAGATGATGTGACAGATTCAAAGCAGCTGGAGAATAGGTAAGAACAGATGAGTCCCAAAAGCAGCAAGTTCTTCAGTCACCCACACTGGTTTCTGCTGTGGCAGCACAGGAAGGCTCTTTTGGACAAACAAGCACTCAAGTGTGGTAAAGTGAAGCCAGGAGAATAAGGCTGGCCTCTGGAGCAGCAAATGAATCCATATGTGCCTCCTGATCTGGAGGAATCTGCATTCCGCATCAGTCCTGCTTGTCATCTTTAAAGGCAGCACCCAGAGATGCTGCATTGTGGTGCCTAATTTAGTCTTAATAGAAGCATCTGAATGAGCTAGAAACCCCATGTTATTGATGAAAGATGCAGCTGGCTTCTCAGCACTACTCACAGCAGCAAGTTACGCTGCAGGCTGTTAGGGGCAAAGATGAGAATGATGTTACCCACAGATAGTGTATTCTGGTAAGACTTCTGTTTTTCAGTTGCCACACATTTAAACAGAGAAGTTAAAGGCAGCAGCAGCACTTTGTATACTTCACGTGAGAAAAGCAGTAACAGTTACTGAACCACTGTATCAACAGTCTGGGAAACATGACATCACATCAACTCAAAACTAAACTAAAAGCATGAGTTGAAGAGGGTTTCTGTTCCTACTCAATCCCAATAGCTGCGGTTTCTACTACCAGGTTTTCCCCTGCTCTGTTTTTGCACGAGTTATTCACATCAAGAGGTGAAACCAACTACGCAGTTTCTTTCTTCACCCTGAAGTGCTGTCAAATGTACAACAGTGAAGCCATCAAAACCAGGCTTCTTTCTAAACTGTAGGTGTTACGAGTAGCATGCTTTAAAAAAGAATTAGAAAACTACTACTACAAGGTCATGAGTCAGTTAAGCATTGTACTATAATGTATTATAAAGAATACTTACTTCAGATGATTTGTTCCCTTGCTTAGATCTATTAGTAATTCCCAGTACCGTGGTCCCTTCACTCTGATCTGTCAATGGAAGCATTGTTATTATTAGATATAGCCAGAATCATTAAATGAAAAGAGTTTGTACACAAGTCTACAGTTCTTCCTCGGCCCTTACAACAGCACGTGCCCTTTTGCAGTGCTGCCCACCCAGAAAACTCAGAAGAGCTACCCTACAGCAAAGCTTGCTGGCACAGATCTTGAAAGCATTATGGTAAAGACCAAAGAGAAGCATGTGGCATGACTGAACACATGCTCCACAGCGACAGATTTGTCTTTGGAGCCATTACTATGGGACAGCATTGTCCAGAGTCTGGCTAAGGTTGGACAGGGAATCAAAGAAGTCACCCAATCTGTTCTTGCGCTGCTTGTGGTTGAAACTTAAACAGGGGAAGTTTAGACTGGATAAGAGGAAGAAATTCTTTACTGTAAGGGTGTCATGGGTTCAGCAGCAGCAGTCATTTTTCTCCTTCTTGGTAGCTGGTACAGCGCTGTGTTTTTGATTTTGGGCCTGGGAGCAGCGCTGATAACACCAGTGTTTTCAGTTACTGCTTGGTAATGTTTTGGTCTGACCAAGGACTTTCTGAGTCTCATGCTATGCCAGGGAGGAGGGGAAGCCGTGAGGAAGCAGAGACAGGACACCTGATCCAAATTGACCAAAGAGGTTATTCCATATCACAGCACGTCATGCCCAGGATGTGAAAATGGGCAGTAGAGACCCGGAAGGGTGGGGGGTGCACTGCGTGGTCAGGCTTGGTATTAGTTGGTGAGCGATTGTATTCTTTCCTTGTATTTGCCTTGTCATTATTATTATTGGTGGTAGCAGTAGTGATTTGTGTTATACTTTAGTTACTAAACTGTTCTTATTTCAACCTGTGGGAGTTGCACTCTTTTGATTCTCCTCCCCATCCACCCGGGAACAGGGGGAAGAAAGAGAGGCGAGTGAGTGAGAGAACAGGCTGCGTGATTTACAGCTTAAACCACAACAAAGGGTGGTGAGGCACTGGAATGGGCTGCCCAGGGAAGTTGTGAATGCTCCATCCCTGGCGGTGTTCAAGGCCAGGTTGGACAGAGCCTTGGGTGGCATGGTTTAGTGGGAGGTGTCCCTGCCCATGGCAGGGGGGTTGGAACTGGATGATCATCATGGTCCTTTCCAACCCTGACTATTCTATGATTCTATGACACAAAGTAGGTGACTCAATTCTTCATTAAACGGAGACTTCCTTTACCTGCTTCAGTAAGTGAAGCTCTGGAAGGAGCGTGGGTGCCATCAGTTCCTCGGTGGCTTCTGCATACCACTGTGTGCCCTTCAAAACACCAGTGTTCACACATTAGTAAAGCTCATATTTGTGTGAAAAGAAAGAAAACTTTCATCTCATTTTCAGCAACTCCATTGGCAGCTTCAGTCAGTTTCTGTTCCTGAGTTCTGAGTAAATACATGACTTAGCATTACCTTTATGTCAGGAAACATAAGCCTACACTAAAGGTATTTCCCATCAATGTATCAACACAAAGTGTGCCTCACTTGCACAGTGTTAACTGAAATCTGAAGGTTTGAATAATAAACTATGTCCTGAACATGCAGAACTCTTTGCCAGAGCCACAAGGGATCTATGCTGCACCTCTTCTCACCTGAAATCCCTTTCTTTAGTCTCTTTATGAGGATCATCCGTCTCAAATGAGCCTGTACAAAATAGATCCCATAAAAAGGAACCTTTCCTAAAAGACACATCATCCAAACACCACGGATAAATGCCAAGTTGCCCATTTCAGCAGAATTAGGAGAAGGCTTTTCAAACCATGGATGGTTCCAACCACCTTTGTGCCTTTGAAAGCCCTTCCTCTTTAGAAAGAGGATACTGGGTCAGTCATCGAGCAGCTGACTGTTTGAAGACTTTGTGGTGCCTTCTCCTTGCCCTGCATGCTGCTCTCAAGGTGACAAAGCACATGTAAGGTTTGAGTGAGATGAGCACGACCCTTCTATTATTTGCGTAGAGTTTGGCTCCTCTCCACCACAAGCTGAACACAAACCAAGACTGCTGACCACAACAATGAGAAGAGCATGCCTTTGGCTGAGAGCCTTCGGTTGTCTCCCACACCTTCTCAAAGGCCCTCACTCCTCCAGACACTTTACCTTATATGTCACCTCTATCAGTGCATAGCAAGGAGTGTTTGAATCCACATCAACAGGTGTTAAGAGCCTCGGTTCTGCCGCCAGCACGTAGAGGTGACGCAGAGCCTGAAGGTGGTACCTGTGTGTGGGAATAAGGAATTCAGCACTGTGCAGAACAGGCAGGGAATAACCCCAAACATCAACTCCACACAGTTCAATAGCCAAACCCAGCAGAGAAACCCAGAGTAATACAGTAGGTTTTGGATTTTTCTAATGTGTTAGCTAACAGAACAGGGAGTGATGAATTATAACTAAAACCAATTCAGAGTCACAGATGAACAGATCTTGCATGAAAATCTTTTCAGCTGAGCAAACTGGAACAGCCAAGTCACAGGAGCACAGCTTAGAGCCTGGAGAAACCTGCCTGCAGTTCCTCACTGCTCAAAGATCACTACCATCACCTTGTATCTTCACTTATTTCTTCTGTTTTCCACTTCTTTTTTTGCTTAAACCTCCAAATATTAATTTGCAGAGCACACAGGTACAAATTCTAGATCACACCTTTGTAACATGATTGAGCTGCAGGAAACATGAACCCTTCCAAACTCTTACCGATTGTCCGTGCTGTGAACGGGGAAGTGCGGGTACAGAGCACAGAGGAGGGCAGCAATGGAGGAGTTGGAAGTGCTCAGTGAGTATCTGTAGAACAACATTATCTATTAGTTTCTGTGCTAACAAACACTGGCCAGAGGCGCTCAAAGTATTTTGGTGTCCCAGGGAAGGGAAGAACAGTTGTAAAGTACATATAGGTGAGGAAGTTACAAACGTATTCCCACAGCAGCCAAAATAACCGTGTAGTGGTAGGAAATAAACATAAGCCACAAGCCAGAAACACTTCTATGGCACTTAAGTCATGCAGTCTCCAGAAGAAAACAGGACTTCCATTTGCAACAGAAGATGGCTGGAGTTGATGATCTTAAAGGTCTTTTCCAACCAGTTGATTCTATGATTCGATGTCTTTATGCATCCAGATGTTATTAAATCAAGTGAAGTACCCACTGCTAAAGCCTTTGCAGGAGAGGTGAAAGATAAAACCCTTGTCTTTGGAAACGGGAAGTTACCTTCCTCCTCCCAGGAAGAGCAGCCCCAAAGCCATGTGGTGAGCCAGGTGGAACCCATAGTTCATCTCTCCACCTGTCTTCTTGTGCATGAACCGGCAAAGCTGAAGGACCTTCAGGTTTCCAGAGCCAGCCATCACCATTGCAAGAGCCAGCAGCAGCACACTCAGGCACGTCTCGAGGTTATAGTGACCTGTCTTCAAGCAGAATAGGGAAAGCATTATTACACTTCTGCGGTCAAACACACGCTTCTGCTTGACCTAATACACTGCTGTCTACCCCAGAGTTCAAAAACCACATTCTACAGAGAGAGGAGAGCGGAGACCAGCAAAGTCCTTAAAAATGATTCACAGCCCTGCCACATTCTATAGTAATATTGAAAAGTAAAAGGGATGGGTTTGTTTCCATTAAGGTTTTGGTGAGGGTTATCAAAGTGCATTACGCAGCAAAACCTCCTCCTTTTCACTGAGAGAAAACTGAAAGAACTTACTATTGAAGCTGTTGGTGCTGACAAACACTTGAGGAAATCTGTTGCATATTTGTACTGGAAAGAAGAGAAATGTGTATTAAATATAGACACAAAAGATAAGTTATAGCTCGATGGAAAGTGAAAGGATAAAATAAACCCCCTTACCAAGCACTTAAATGCTGCTAGATTTTCCGACCCAGCAAATCGAAATCCCAGTGACAAACACGCTCCAGCAATGATGTAGACATGAGCCTGCCTAAGAAACAACACAAGCAAGAAATGACTCAATGCTTCTCTTGTCCTCATCTGAACACACATCCCAAACTCCTTTAGGAGTAGTAAAAGAGGAAAAGACTGAAGAGACAGACTTATCCTTTGGAGAAAACAGAGTAAAATCCCCTAAAGAACAAGGGAGAGGGATTTTCATGCTGGTATCTCTACAGAGTTCAGCTGCATTTTGGAGAACTTCTTCCATGTTACTTACGCCAGGGTTTCTAAACTCAGGTCTTCAGATGAAGGCAGCTCTGTTGCTTGAAGAGATATACTGTTTTCTCTTATGATCTGTAGAAACAGATAATGACATTAACCCAGAGAAAGTGATTAACTAACTGAAACTGGGTATCAAGGGTTCATAAGTGGTACAAAGCAGGTCTGTTTCACAGGCATATAAAGGTGTTTGGGTTTTTCCCCCCCCACATGCTATTGCTCCATTGTACTTCTGATCCAAAGGGACATCTTTCACTGCTCCTGGATCTGGTCCCTTAAAGATTTGTAAAACAATGGCAAGATTTGTGTTTCTGTATGTACTCAAATATGAGAGAAAAGAGAACAGGATGAGACCTCAAGAGGCAATATAAACCATCAGCATCCTGTACTTCTGAGAGATACTGATCTAATTTGCTCTTTAAAATTCCATGCAACGGATCTTGGAATATCACTGCTGGAAAGCTATTCCTAATGCTCAACTGAAACTGAAGTCATGTTGCACCTCACTTCTTGCTTGGTCAGTGTGGGGACAAGTTTAAACCCTTTCTCTCTCTGGCACCATTTTCTGTCTTGAGCAGCTGCATCCCTCCTCCACCCTCTCCTTTTTAGGATGATGGGATGGGAGTCCTCAGTGCTCCCATAACGCTCAAGGAATCCAATGTAAAACTCATCTCTGCCACGTGAACACAACATACATTTTCCTGTGCAGCTCATGTACTATGGGAATGTTCACATGCAGAACAAGCCAGTGAGATGAAAATTGGGAATGAAACACATGAAACGTGAATACCTACTTGAGGCACGTTGCTATTAACCCACTTGGAGTTGGGCAAGATGTCATCCCACAGGATCAGGCATCGAGCCAAGGTCTGAAAACAAGTGAGAAAGCCACAGACATAAGGAAGGAAATAAAGCTACACAAACATCAATGGCATATTTTAATGTGCTGACTGCATCCACAGACAACCCAGCCACTCGCTAGCAACTTTTCTTGTTTCTCAGCCTTCCTATCACAAATGACAAAGTAGCTTTTAAGAGATGCAAGTTCTAATTGCAGGGGAAAGAACCACAGAATAAATCCTGTATAATGAAGTCTGTATGGTTAAACAGTGGTAAACTGAGATGAAAATTCACTATGGACTTAGATGCTGAGCCCTGACCTGTATTCTATCTGTGAAATTGATTCATAATTAGTGGGAAAAACAATAAAAACTTATTAAACATTTAACATTCCACATGAAATGTATCATTCAAGTATTTCCTCAATAAATTCTGTCTCTAGTGCTGCCTGGCAAGTGGCTTACTACAAGCAGACAGTACAGGTATTAGTCTGGTTGGCAAGCAACAGGGTTACCAGCTATCAAAAGGATTCTGGATGTGGCTGGAAGTAAAAACCCAAGTAATACAGTTTTTTGTATCAATAAATAGACTGAGAAATGACACAGAAGAAAATCTTACCCTCAATAAAAGGAACTCTGGTTTTACAAAGTCCAGTAAATACATGGTATCGGGGGCTTGAAGCCAGTCAGCAATGGATCTGCAGAGCACAGTGAAGGAATTGGGTTTCCACATCAGATTTCAGCAGCTCACAAAACTGAGTAAGCCACAGAAAGCACAGCTGACATAACAGCAGGTTAAACTGCTATCACAAATCACTGCCACATGTCTGAGCAATTCCAAGGTTCATACCTGTTGTTAGTCTTTAGGTAGATCATAGCAAGGGCAAGTGTGGCACCGGGACAAGTAACATCCACATTTATGGTGTCTCCCTCCTGTGAAAACACAACACATGCTTTCAGAACAGCTAAACCTGTAGTGATGTAGATATTTCAAAGTCACTTGGTGTAGACACAGACCCCTCAGACTTCCAACTACTGCTGTCTTCAGCTTAAATGTGCAAAAATCAACACATACCTTGATTTGGTAACTGGGAGACTTGTGCTTCTCTCTGTGCATTCCTGCCTGGAATCTCCTGTGACCCCCAACCATGTACTGGTAAAGCTGCTCGGGAACATTGAGATCTGACATGCCTATCAGATTGCTTCCATGCTAAGGGATGAAGAGAAGGAGGATTAATATGGGAATGCCTTCCTATATGAAGAACAAAACTGCTTTTCGCACAAGGCAGTTGGGAGTCAAGGATGAAACAGCTCTTATCACCCCACTTCAGCGTGTAATGATTCTTCTACTAACTGCAGTTGCAATTGAGACACTTACCCCCAGGCAAACCATGCCCAAGGCTAGCCCAGATGCAAGGGAATAGGACTCTCTGTCAGTGCAATACTCCATTTCTGGTCCAGGGGGACGGCCTGAAGAATACAAAACACTGATATTCATCTTCTAGAATTCCAGCCAAGTAACAGTGTTTAAGCTCTATATTCCTAATGAAATGAGGAAAAAGTCATGAAAGTTTTCAGTGGAATTACAAGTAACTGTCACTTAACCCACCCATCACCAAAAGGCAAACCCTCCAGAAACAGGTTTTGTTGCTAAATGGTACAGTTGGAGTTCAGAGACACAGTGAAAATGCCATGTTACAACCGTGCAAACTTCAAGACCTCTAAACCTATCCAAATGCTGTCAGCAGAGTTCAAAAGCTGCTTCTAGAAAAGACTGCACAGATCAAATGACCAGAATCATAACAGATACAATTTCACCCTTATATTTAGCCTATTCTCTATTTAATAGACCATGCAGCCTCTTCTAGCTAAAGTTACATAAAAACATGAGTAAGAACTTAAGTGTTACAAATAAAGTCAGAAGAACTATGCACAGAATGAGAACACAACTCAGATCAGATTTACTGTTCAGAATCAACTCTTAATGACTACTGTTTAGAAAGCCCTGAGCAAAATTCGGAACAGGAGAACTCAGGACATCATGGCTCTATTTCCACCACCCTAGTGAACCAAAAGGACTTGTCTTTGCAAGAGGAAAGCATTTTTCCCTCCCCAGTGCCTCCGCCTCTGTTTTCTACAGTGGCAGCTACCTCATGGACTGACATGAGAAACAATAAATGTCTGGGGAGCATCAGATGTGTTGGATATACAGTGTACAACAGGTCTGCTCAAAAGCTGCAGGGGGTCAGGATCTCCGCAGATACAGCATCTGGGTCAGGAGGAATGTGTAGTTACAGATCTCCTTCTACCAAGTCTCTGGCACTCCAGACTACCTTTGATCAGACAAGATTTCCAGATGGAAAAAGTATCTAAGTCCAGCAGTGCTGCTGCCATATTTCTTCCACTAAATTCAATGATTGTTCTATGCTACACAAACATGCAGGTCACAGTAACTTCTGCTCCTCTGAAAACAAAAGATGAGGTTTGGAAAATGAGGTGAATATTGTGGTGGGAAATGCAGTTAAAACGCTCATCTCCCTGATGCGTTGTGCATTCACACATTGTGACTCCCCCAGCGTCCACCCCATTTCTGCCAGTGTCAGCACATACCTATTTCAGCCAGCAGAACCTCAGCTGTGTGCCTGTGAGCAGTGCCCTGATAGACAAGGCCTATTCCTATGACAGCAGCCACCTGCACGTTGTGGGGGACATCCAGCTCTGTGGAGGTTGGTGGCAGCAGGGCAGGTATGTGGATGCTCAGGAGGCGCGTAATGGCCATATCCATAGTGCCCAACTTGGCAGCCGACACACCAAGCAACAGGCCAATGCTTGTCATCTCATGGCCCTGAGAAAGGAAACAAAGAGCAACAGCCAAAGAGATCACAAGTGTTCAGCAAAGGAAAAACTCTTGTCCCAGTGTCCCATTCACCCATCCCAATGAGCTGTGCACAACAGGAGGCGAAGGACGGGATCCTGCCCCTCTGCTCTGCCCTGGTGAGACCCCACTCGCAGCACTGTGTGCAGTTCTGGTGCCCTCAGCAGAAGAAGGACATGGAGCTGTTGGAGCAAGTCCAGAGGAGGCCATGAGGATGCTCAGGGCCTGGAGCACCTCCTGTATGGACACAGGCTGAGAACATTGGGGCTGTTCAGCCTGGAAAAGAGAAGCTGCGTGGAGACCTCAGAGCAGTTTCCAGTGTCTGAAGGGGGCTACACGGATGCTGGAGAGGGACTCTTCATCAAGGACTGTAGTGATAGGACAAGGGGTGATGGGGTCAAACTGAAACAGGGAAGTTTAGGCTGGAAATAAGGCAGAAGCTCTTCCCTGTGAGGGTGCTGAGGCGCTGGCACAGGGTGCCCAGAGAAGCTGCGGCTGCCCCATCCCTGGCAGTGCTCAAGGCCAGGTTGGACACAGGGGCTTGGAGCAAGCTGCTCTATGGAAGGTGTCCCTGCCCGTGGCAGGGGGTTGGAACTGGATGAGCTTTAAGGTCCTTTCCAACCCAAACCAGTTTGGGGTTCTATGATTTAGTGACAAAACTGCTGAAAATCTTTCAAACAGAAATAAAGTCCTGCACCACTGACATTAGGGAAGCAACTCTGATTCTCCTGCGCCAGGAAGCTCCCAACTCAGTGTTTCAAGACATCTGTTGACTTTTCTTTCAAGAATTCAAGTCCTATAGGTATTTCTCTGCTGTTTCTGAAGGAAGGGCTCACCTTAGTTAAGTAGTCATGTATGTTGAGCGTGGCAAGCTTTGTGAGATGCCCGTTGAGGCCCAGAGCCATGAGAAAGCCAGCGTATTCATTTGCCAGTTCAGCAATTTTGGGCTTGTTGTAGACAATCCAAGCAGAGTCTATCTGTGAGGCAGGTGCTATCTTCAGACCAGCAGCCACCCCGTTGTGAAAGCTGGCCCAGCAAGCCATGTTAGGAGGCACGTCGATGTTCCCACTGTTCAGGTCCACAGTAGTGTTCCTCGGAGGAGCACGGCCTGCCAGTGGGAGAACCAGCAAAGCAGTCAGGTAAAGCCAAACTGCTTCAGAAACAGTGTTCAGCTTTGGGGGGCGGGGGGGGAAGTGAGAGAACACTGACAGCTTATGATCTAACGGTTCTGATCCAACAGCCTTGGGTATCTTCAGGCATATCTACATGGTCTCGTGTGTGGTATCCCTGTCCACTGCAGGGGGATGGAACTAGATGATCTTAAGGTCCTTTCCAACCTGAACTATTCTGTGATTCTATGTCAGAAGACACAGCACAGCAAGTAAAACACCAATGTGGACTTTAAAGTATCTTTGCCCTGTATGACCCCAATGCCGACCAGTTGTATGCCCTTAGGCAATTTATTTCACTTCTCTCTACTTCTCAGAATGCATCTGATACAACATCTCAGTGTTTGATAACACTGGCTTTGACCATTCCAGGAGAAGAAACTAGAAGGTGGCAGATTCAAAACCAAAAAGAACTATTTCTTCACAAAAAGCACACTTAAGCCACAAAACTCTTTGCAGAAAGCCACAGAAGACAGAAAAAAATTACGAGAGGTTCAGAAAGAAATGGGATGAACACCATCATATTTTGTTAATTAATGAGTTTCTCTGGAAGAAAAGTAGTGAGGCACTAACACAAGGTGCCCAGAGATGCTGTGGCTGCCCCATCCCTGGCAGTGCTCAAGGCCAGGTTGGACACAGAGGGGCTTGGAGCAAGCTGCTCTAGTGGAAGGTGTCCCTGCCCGTGGCAGGGGGTTGGAACTGGATGAGCTTTAGGGTCCCTTCAACCCAAACCATTCCATGATTCTAAACCACTGACCAACGCACCCATTAGATTCAGCTTCGGGATGGGCAGCTGCTCAGTTGGAATAGGATGATATGAGAACAAAGTGAACATCCCTCGTCCAACAGGTAGGGCCATGGTTCGCTGGCAGAGCTGCAACAACCTGTTGGGGAGATGAAAGCAAGACCAAGCCAACTGCTTAACATGGAAAATCTGTCCAAATACATGATGTATAATGAACCTACAGATGACAGGCACTGGACAGACCATTTTTTCCCTGATTAGATAATGCATTATCTTGCCTTTTTTAGCAGGCCAAACTTCTGAACCAGATCTTTAGTCCTTAAAAGTTTAATCTCAAAGCTATACTTTAGCTGACATGTTGAAACTTCCCTTAAAGGTAGGTGCTGTTAAATAAGTCTGTGCTATGGAGAATTCAGCAGCCATCTCAGAAACAAGGTGAAAGGAGAAAGCAAACCAAGCTGATTGCTGTATGGGATCCTGCTATGACTGTGATCACATTTAGTAACAAGCTGTACACTGAATTAATGATGTGCTTCCAAGAATGCTGACCACAGCTCTCTGTGATTTACTCTGGAAACACTTTCTAGACTTATTAGATTACTCAGCTTGTAGTTTGATGCATTCCTTTAGGTTCTGACTTCTGCAGGGTGTTTTGCATGTTAATGATGTTCTGCAGCCTGCTTTGCTTCGGTTTTTTTAGAGGAGATACTTTTTAACACCCCCAAAATAACGGAATGAAGAAGCAGAATGGGGATAATTGTGAGGCCACTGGGTATAGGATGGCTCCAACATGAGGTTCCGAAACAAAGGGAAGGATGGGAAAGTGCATTTGCTTTCTGTAGAATTAAGTCCCCTGACCCAAGCCTTGTTTAGAACTAAGATCAGCCCTGAGCAAATGGCTCTCCAGTTTTAGGCAGGGGATGGATGATGCTTTGTTCTCTACAGAGGAATTTTCTCTACAGAGTTAAGCCCTGCTTGTATCTCAACCTGATGAAAAGATGCTACAATCTGCCTTCAAACCCTAACTGAGCTCAACACGCTGTTTGGGGTTGAAACTACAAGCCTTTCCCGTATCTTGCTCCAATCCCAGGAGTCCTCCAACTCAAATACAGCAGAGTTTTGATGTAGACTGAGCTTCAAAGACTCAGATTATGAAATCAAACCCTCTTCTATGTGCCCTTCGCTCAGGCCTGCCTACTTTAACGTTCAATTCAGACTAAGTTATATTGCACTGTGTGATTAGACATACTTCATTAAGCCAACAACAATATTCACACCATTTCTCACCTGAGTGAAATACTAAGAAGAAAGATAGACATAGAGAGAGTTCTTTACCTGTTTTCTTTCTCTTCTATGTATTCGTGGTCACTGGCTTCTGGCATCTGCACTACATTGACACGTACAGGACGGGCACTCTGCAGGAGCCTGCGCACTTCCTGCACTCTCAAATCCTCACTCCAGATCAGGGACATTACCTCTTCATTCATGTCATTCATTCCATCCTCATCCTCTTCTGATTCGGTCCCAGAGGGAATATCAGAGGACAGCACTGGGCCCACAGACTGCAAGGGAAAGTGGAAAGGAAGAAGTTGCTGCTGGTAGCGCACATGGATGTTGGTAACTGTCAGAAAGGCAGCGAATACCAGCTCCACAGCCTGAAGGCACTCAGGACAGGCACCTGCACTGGGATGGGGCTGTAAATACAATGCACATTGATTTAGAATTTCTGAGCATTGTAATCAAGTATTTTTGCACATCTACAGGAGACAAATATTTGTCATTCAGGAGATGACATCTCACGTGTTTTGCCACAGAGATGTAGCTGTTGAGCAAGGACTGACAAGCAAGAGCTTGAAGAGGCGACTTAGCAAATAGTTCTCTCTACACTATTTCTTGTTTCAGAGCAGTGGCAGGTAAGGGCTTTTCCCTCCTGCCTACACAAGTAGTTATCTATGATGGATATGAAAACGTGTTGTTTTCACAAAGTTCAGAGTGAAAAACAGAACCCAAATGAGCATTTTGATGTGTATTAAACCAGAGGTGAAACTCCAGAGACAGTCCCATGGCGACAACCTGCTTTTAGAAGTGTCAGTACCTACTGACCCTCAACCTGCTCTGTTCACTCTGGTCAGAAACCTGTGTTCTTTTACTGATCACTGATATTTTAATGAATCAGAGCTTTAATTTTGATTCCTTCCTGCAACAACCTTGGGAAAACCAAGCTTCCTATTAAAACAAAGCCAGCCTGCATGGCAGTGAATTCCAAACGCCTGTTGCTGCTGGCCAACCCTGGCATCACCAAAGTACCAGAATGGTTTTGAACCTCCACACCAGAGATCCACACATGACCAGAAAAAAATCCACTGAAGCACTTTGTAACTTAGGAGCACCGAGGAAAAGCCCTTTTTCTATACATGATTCTATAAAATGCTTGTTTAAGAATCTGTCCTCCCCTATAGAATCAACTAGGTTGGAAAAGCCCTTTAAGATCAAGTCCAGCACTGTTTAGTCACATCATATAAGCAACACACAGGACAAAAACAGCACAGGATGCAACAGTCTGTCCACAATCTGCTTGTCCTACACTTGCTTCAGACAAGGCTGTCACTGTGCACGAAGCATCATAAGGAAGAAGTTTACTGTGAGGGTGGTGAGGCCCTGGCACTTGCGAGGCTGCCCAAAGAAGTGGTAAATGCTCCATCCCTGGCGGTGTTCAAGGCCAGGCTGCACAGAGCCTTGGGCGACATGGTCTAGTGTGAGGGGTCCCTGCCCATGGCACGGGGTTGGAACTGGATGAGCTTTAAGGTCCTTTCCAACCCAAACCAGTCTGGGATTCGATAATTCATTTTATTTTTAGGGTTCTGCAGAAATCAGCTTTCCTGACTATAGTTTCCTTATGGCCCGACAGAATAATCTGGACGCTGACCCTACGGTGGGCCAGTATATTCCTCTTTCTTTTCCACCTGTCACAGATGGGAGATTAATGTTAAAAATAACAAGGCAAGCACTGAGAATTACTGGTACGATAAAACTAGGAACAACCCCCCCCCACCTCTCCCTAAAGTGGTAATTTTTCCTGTTCTATACCTCAGCAAGCTGCAAAGATACAGAATCACAGATTGAAGCCAGGCTCTTCCTAAGGCTCACTGGTAACACATGACACCAGAGCACAAGTAAATGACCAGATGATGAATGAAACCCAATTTCTTCCGATAAATACCCCCCAGATCTCAATAGAGAACTGCACCACCCATAGAGGCAGCCTCCGGTCTGAAACAGGAAACTCCACCCTGCCCTCCTGAGAAATGACAAACAATTTGGTGTTTGAAGCTCATTTTCTCCTTTTAAGGTAACACACACTCGAGGCATTGTTATAAAGTAAGTGATAAAATCAATTTATCACCATTTGAAGATTCAGTACTGTTACAGTTGGGCAAAACCTCACCGGCAGAAAACAAAACGGGGTTTTAATGAGTGGTGGGACATAGCAAATGAACTCCATGTTCAAATCTTTCTGCTCAATGGATTAACTTTTTTTGCTGTGCAGCTAGTCAGGAAGCCTCTGATATAAAGAATGGGGTAATTTTAATATCACTTCCAAAGCTAAGACAGCAAAAAGGATCTTAACCAAGATGTATTTGGGACTACGGATTCCTCTTCTTGACTACAGGCTACAATCTACTACTATTAAAATGGTTTTATGCATGTCATTGACCAGCTTTCAGTGTCCTCAACACTGCTCCCAAGGAACAAGGGATGGGACAAGAGGAAATGGCCTCAAGTTGCACCAGGGCAGCTTTAGATGGAGCTGAGGAGCAATTCTTTCCCCACAGGGTGCTCAGCATTGGAACTGCCCAGGGCAGGGCTGCAGTCACCGTCCCTGCAAGTGTTCACACACTGTGGAGATGAGGCCTTAGTGCCATGGGTCAGTGGTGGCCTTGGCAGTGCTGAGCAATGGTTGGGTTTGATGATCTTGAAGGTCTTTCCCAACCTGGTTGATTCTGTGATTCCTTGTGCTTTCCTGTTTTGTCTCTGGACAGAGTATCAACACCTCTCTAACACCTCTTAAAGGCGCAGCCGTTTTGCAGAGGAGGAGGAGGAGGACTTACAGAGGCAATCAAACAGCCCTGTAGGCAAAGCTTTTGAGCATCATGTCTAAATGAAGTTGAAAATCTGGTTTATACTGACAGTTTCCACAGCTATGCACGTGGTCTTCCTGGGCCGGATGCTGGTTTTATACTGAAACCCTCCTATGTGTGTAAGCGTTGCCCTCAACCTTGAATCTGCATCTTCTGATGCCCTGAGCATCAGCAGATGGTGGGGAGCAGAGTGCTCTGCCCAACCCCAGTGTTGTGAAATCCCCTAATGCCCATACTCACAGATTTACCCTTCTGCAGGTTCCCTTCACACGCCTGTTTGGACAGATCCTGGCGCCCAATCAGAAGACAAACAGCTTCAGGCCAGTCTGAGGCAGGCTGCTCTCTGCAGTAATATATTGCATCTCTGATGGGAAGAGCTACCCCAAAGGGGAGAGACTCCAGATCTCTTAAGGTGAAACCTTAAAAGTAACAAGGAAAAAACGAGCTTTTATCAGAAGTAGGTAAAGTGTATTTTGTACTGTGCAAGCACAAGGCTACTCTGCACGATTGTACCATTCTGCACAATGATAAAAGCTGCTCTTACCAACATCACTCATCCAAATAACTAACTTCTCAGCCAGGCTGGAAACAGATGTGCTGTGTCTGAAACTGCATCTGTAAAATAAAGGGGAGGCCAATGAAAGCTAGTCCAAAAGTCAGCAGAAAGTCAAAACCTCATGAGTTTAAATACTAAAGAGCCTTATACCTATTGTCATCCTGCTCCATTTGCTGCTTTCGTTGGCCTAGGAAAGACAAGGGCACATTAATTCCACATCCCCCAAGCAAAAGGACAGCACACAAGCAGCACAAGACACCAGGAGATAGTATCATGGCATCAAAGCATCGTTACCTGATGTAATCTTGTACAAATAATGGGAGGCTTCATTAGACACAGCACTCTCATCCCCAAGTATATACAGAGCCACACTCTGGATAGGAAACAGACATCATAATACAGTCAAGGTCCACACAGGCAGAAGATAACTTTAGTAACTTACACAGAGGGATGGGTTTGTTGTGAACACACTGTTAATAAAGGGAGACTGCTGTTACTGAACAACTCAGCTTTCATGCTTCAGATTTTAATCTTGGAGTTTGGAAAACATACATCCTGAAGCTATCAGCTGAATGTTCCTGGGCAACTGTTTCAAAGGTAGAAAGATAAGAAAAGAGAAAGAAACACATGCTCCTGGTCATCTTTCCCATGGTTTTCACATTTCATTTCTCTTGTGGAATATACCATCTACAGATACCATTTTTCACTGTCTCCTCCACATCTTGAATATGGACTACTTTAGGAAGGCTCCAAGCGGGAAGTTGCTTCCCATGCAAAGCAGGGTCCACCTCAGCTATGCCAGCCAGCACTTTAAACTGCCTTCAAGCCTCCACACTGAAGCAGAGGAGAGGCTGACTTCTGGCAACTCCTGACTCTGCAACTCATCTTGGACGCCTGGCGAGAGCAGAGTCTCTCTTCCCTGTTTTTCCTCTCCAGGCACCTCAGGCTCAACACCTCAGCTCCAAACCCTGTCCTGGCAGGTTTCCTCCACAAATACTTTGTGAATAAGGGAGGGAGGCTGCCCAGGAGATAACATCAGCACTTGTAACTACTCATGCAACTCAGTATTTATGTTGATACATGCCCAAGAAGCGAGCAGGGAAATTCTCACTCACAAATTACAGTTAACCTGGAGTTACAGTATTACTCTGCACATGCCACTACTGCAAACCACAAAAAAACATAAGCAGTGAAGCACAGGCTGCTCATGAGCTCTCCTTCCCAACCTCAATACCTCCTCCCACCTGCTAAAACCAATCCACACCCTTCAGTAATATTCAAGTAATAAAAGAGGGGGCTCACAGGGACTTCTCTCTGCTAAACATGTATTGTTTTCCCTGAGGAGAATCTGATGCTGCACCCCTTACTGTATCTGGGGGATGCTCAAGAGGATTTCATGCAGGCATATGAAGCAGCAACACTTGGAGATGCTTAAGAATGCCCAATCCCTGGCAGTGTTCAAGGCCAGGTTGGACACAGGGGCTTGGAACAAGCTGCTCGATCGGAAGGTGCCCCTGCCCACGGCAGGGGGCTGGAGCTGGATGAGCTTTAAGGGCCCTTCTAACCTAAACCATTCTATGATCCTATGATTTTAAGCCTCCAGCAGTATAGCTACAGCACAGTAATTGATCACAGGCTCACTGATCCTCCAGCACGGCCCCACTGCTCCACAAACCACGATTAAACCCTGTTTGAATTCCCACCGGGGATGCTCCACTCACAGGAAGCAAACCCTGGCCACAGAGCCAGAGCTGACAGCGTAAAACATATCCTTTTTGCTACAGTACATACCACTACTACCAGTTTGCTCCTCTCACAGATCCCTGGTAAGTAAGGGTAAGGCTGCACTCCTTCTCCCTTCAAACAGGAACTCAGCCACTGAAAGATACTTGGCGGCTCAGGAGAGAAGAACGCGGGTTGGTGCATGAAACCTGTTTGGACTATAACCATACGAACAGACATGACACTGAATTCATGGTGAATGCACAATAACCCTCCACTACTCCCAAAGCAATCCCTGCAGTGCTTCTTTTAACAAGAGACAGTGTTTCCCCAAAGGTGACAGATCACATCCCTCCTGTTAGATGGGAGTTCATAGCTAGACAGCGATGAAAACGAGAGGCACCAAACTCTGAAGAACAAAATTATCTCAGCCCATGGAAAGGAGTTAGCACAGAGGAATTCCCCAGACCTCACCGGAACAGTCTTGTAATTCAATAACACCTAAATTGCTCACGTGAGAGGACAACCTAGCTGTAACCTCTTTGCCTTCCCTGTCCACGAACGGGAGTAGCAAAGCCTGAGGATTGCTGTAAGATTACTTTTTTGGGTCAGGAGAAACAGTGGTTTCTCTTACATGATTAGTAAATACAAGCTGGTAGGACACTAAACAAGGGCATGGACAATCTATGACCTTATTTAAACTTTAAGTATTGTGGGGTTAGCTCTGATTTAGTTTCTATGAACTGTAACCCAAGAGCCTGCCAACCCAGCCATACTTTCCACAAGAGGCACATCTCACTGCCAGGGTCTCCCCAGCCATCTGCTGAGGTTTCTCAGCCAGCCTGAGCTTTGCCAAGATGAAACCATCATTCCTCTCCCAAGCTGTTGGCCTGTAAAGAGCACCAGCTATACACTGCTAATTTCATCCCAGCCTTCTTAAGAGGGCATGAAAAACAAAGGAACAATCTCAGCACTATTAGCACAGTTTTACTGATAGGGATTAAGTCCTGACCAGCTTTAAAGAGAACAGTTACCAAGGTGCTCTGTAGCACAGAGAGTTTGCAGATCATCATCACTGCATTTGCACATCATTTTCACTGAATATCCAGATTTGCAAAGCCTTCAACTCACCCTGATCAATTACACAAGTCTGCCTGGAGGCTTTGACAAGGGCTGGATAGTCTCTGTAGTAATAATCTATGTAAGCGTCAAGTTTCAAGTCCCTAGAATGAGAAAGAGGTGAGCAACATTAGAGGGGACAAAAACCTTCCTGCATCTGTGACATCTTCTATTGAGTAGATAGGTAACATGCTGGGTTATCTGCAAGACATGAATGCATAAGCAGCTGTCAGCCTCAAAGAGACAGGCTTATTTCAGACTTGCTTCTCTTTGGCATGATAGACTAGAGGACAGGTCAACCCTTTCAGCACCAGGGTAAGGTTTTAAGGATTCATTTTCTTCAGACCCATGGAAAGTCTGCGCCACTTGGGCAATCCCCAAACTCCCCATAAAAACAATTAACAAGAGACACTGCATAATATACAAGAGCTGCAGTTTGTCAGCTGGACATACCTGGCCAGCTGAACCAGAAGAACAACCAGTGAACGAATTCCTTCTCCCATTAGACTGTTCAGTTTGAGCTCCTCGTAGATGAGATGAAGAACAAAGAAAATAGCAGGAATGTGGGTGAAAAGGAGGGTTGAGGAATCCAAACTAAGGCTCTGTGAAAAGTCATCCTTTGAGGCCAAAGCTTCCAGAGGGTCCAGTCGCAAAGCTTTGGCAACAGGATGAGACTCAAAATTCTTATGGTAGTCAGAGCTCAAGAGATATTCCCAGTCCTAAACCAAACAGACAGGAGAGAGGCAGAGGTTTCATGGTGAACATAACCTTCAACAACTCCAAAGTACTGTTTCAAAGGAGTTTTTCTCCCCATAAAACAATACAAATGCGACTGTTGTATTGTAAAAGTGCTGCACAGACCCAAAGGTTCAACACCCCCACATTGTGTATAAAAGGATGAAAACCTTGTATTTAAAAGAACAAGACAAAAGGAAGTACCTTCCTTGCACCAATACTTTGTGCACGAGGCCTCAGTGAGTATTCATACCATTCACCTAGTGCCCCCCCAGCCTAGGAGCTTCCCCTGCCACAGCTCAACATCAGGCATTAGATCCTGATCTTTATTCCACATAGACCATAATCCATAACCGCATGGGCTCACTGAACTGCTAGCCCACAGCTCAACTGGGCCACCACAGCTCACAAGCCTCTTAGGATGGGACGATAACAAGCCCCACTTTCCCTAACGCCAAACCTTCCTATTCCTGCCTAGTGAGAGCTCAGTGAACTAATCTTAAATACCCCACTAACTTCAGTGAGCAGTGCAGTCAGTGAAGCATGTAACCTGATGTTCCTAACTTGCTACTTGCTTGAGCAGCCAGGGGAGTGAGAACTTCATTTTAAAGAGATGAAGAATCATCTAGAAGTGTGACATTGTCAGGAGATTATCTGGGATTGCTTTGTGATCCTATCAAATTCATTCCTGACTCCAACCCACTTGTCTAGAAGACAGAACCCTGATGAGTCACACAGCACAGCCACTACAAACAGCAAAACACCTTTTCTTCCCCCAAAGGTCTGCAATCTCAGATGAAATACAATATTCAGTGGGTGTTTCCTATGCTTTGCCTTTAAACAAACATCAAACCAAACACCACTTCCCCAACCCCTGCCTCTTATTTTTAGGAGAGAACCATTCCTTACCTCATCTGACCCTGTTTCTGATGGTCTGGCCTTCTTTGGAGCAATAACTGGTGAAAGGGATCCTTCAAAATCAAGCTGCAGAAATAAAACGATCAAAAGTAAATTAGGGTTACAATTCTCAAGGTTGTATAAGTAAATCTCCGATGACAACATCTGAATTCAACCCCAGGATTACAGGACATGGTGTTAGGTACTTCTACACTTTGCAAATACATTATTCTAAACACAGCTAGTTATTCTAGTGTATGGTGCTTGACTTCCACAGTTTGACTGCCTAACATCTGGCATTTACTAGGACAGAGGAAAAACTGTGTATGAACTAATGCTAGTAATGTAGATATACTGTAACTGCTTTCATTCCAGCTGTACACACATACTTGGTGCTGTTTTTCCCCCTGCAAGTACCGCAAATTAAGTGGGCTTCCTGCCAGCAAGTAAAGAAAACTCCAAATACATTCAACAAAAACAGCTGAAGAAGAAACCCTAGAACTTTAAACATTCTATGCAGTTTTCAGATTACAAAATCCGCTTTAGGAAATGGGAATTTGACTTGTACCTTGTGTTTCTACAGAGAAGCAGCTTAACATGGATTAGATGAATCAAATCTGTAATGCATCAGTGCTAGTCATGAACTGGAGCAACATCTTCATAGTTAATTTTTATTTGACCAAGATAAATGGTAAGTACCTTATAAATATGCCTCATGATAAACACAGACTAAAATATACACCAGAAATTTATGAATACAGAATTGATTTGATGGCATCTTGTGATTTAAGATAATATACAGTCTATTTCAGCTGGTTCTCATTGTAAACATTTTGAATCTTGAAGGGCTATTGGTAGCTTCAAAGTGAACTAGGAAAACAAACATACATGCTTGCTTACATTACGTGTCCAGGACAGTCTCTCTGTGTTATAACCCATCATATTCATGAGGCATGTTACAAATAAATTCCATTCTGAGTGATAGCTTGGTCCTCCTGGAGCATTGTAAGCATTGTACCACTTGACAAGCATCTGTACAGCTATCTCCTTGGGCAGGATAGCTTTGACCCCCTGCAGACATCTTTTCACTGTTGGAAAAAGAAGAGAAAATAATGAATTCGGTGTGTTTTCCTCCTTGCCTCCTGGTGCTTCAGTGAGTGGTATAAATCTCTACAGATTTGCTAACTGGACCTACTTTGAACTCTCTGGAAACTCATTCAGTAAAGCCACACCTCACAACCTTCAACAGCTTCAACACACAACAGAACAATCACACAAACTTCAACATTAGGTTCCTCTAGTGCAGGTTGAGCACAGCCCCTCTAATTCACCACACCAAGGTGAAAAAAAGAGTTGGTTTCAGTATTGAGCAAAAGGAACTTTTGTCTGAACTGGCATCTCAGCCCTTCCTCAAGCAATTATACAAACAACAGTAGAGAACAAAGTGTCTAAAGAACAAAAGAAGTTCTAAGAGCGCGGCTGGAAGCACTGAAAACAACAGAGCACACCTAAATAAATGGTAACAGCGTTAAAAGATGAGTTAGTGAGAGCTTGGGATACGTGGTGCAGTCTAAGCTATGCAGAAGCTACTTCAAAATTAGGGAATATGTTTCATGTGGTGGATCTGAATCATACCCAGTTCTGAAGTGGCAATTTCAGGAATAGCAATCCGGACCATTGTGTTATTGCTGAGCTCCTGAAGAGATAAAATCGGTAAGAGTCAAATCATGAAATGTACACAGTAAAGCCAGGGTCCTTCTCTATCAACTCAGAAATGCTTTATGTATGAAGCATATTCCTAATTCCTGGCTGTTTGCTACACTGTAGATTCCTAACCTCAGATGTCAGTTCCCTGAAACACTTGAAACAGATCTTGACCTGAATCCCTCAACGAAATAGAGCATTCTACAGAGAGAAACGAAGTGGAGCCACCAATTCAGGTGTGATATTTTGCTGTTGATCAGCACCTGCAAAGTCTCACTGGGCAGTTAGAAGTAAAAGTGACCCTCACTTTGCTTTGCTAACAAAGTACTGACTCGAGTTACAGGTAATACCTACTAAAGTTACTCTGTTGTGGACAGGGTCCCTCAAAGCATGAATGAAAGTCCCAAGCTGCTGGAAAGTACAGTCTTCAATGTAAGTGGAGTCGTGAAGCTTGGAGGAATCCCTTAGTTCTGGAACTGGTGACAGAAGCACACCCTGAAAAGCAGTAAATGATGGCTTAGAGCTGTTGAAATAAGAGGATCTGAGCAAAGGACAGCTAAAACTGACATTTTTAATGGACCAGTGTTTTGCTTCAGAGGTTTTGCAGAAGTCACAAATAAATGGATAGGGAAGCACTAGACAGAACTTCTTTAAACACTATTTATTCAGGGGTTTTACACAAGGAAAACTAAAAGATTTCACTCCAAAGATGCCTTGAAAGTTAAAAATCAACCCACCATTTGAAGCTGCTCCAACTAAACCCTTTTTAAGGCAGGACTTCCTTTCTCCTTACCTCTTCCAGGGGCGCCAGATGCTTATTCAAAGGCTTGGATGGAGTGCTGACACTGTCCAAGGGAGTGCTTGGCCGAGGCATTTGGTTGGACATTGTCAGGGATGGTGCAGGCAGCCCAGGAATAAAAACCTTCCCAACCTATTGTGAACAACAGACAGGAAAACACAGGGCTGGGTTTCATTCCTGTGCTTCCATAGGTTGCTTACATATACAGACATGATCAGATTTAATATCTTAAAGGAAAAGTGTGAAGAAAGTGGCTAAGTCTCTGAAGAGAAGATTAATGACTTCTTCATTTTCTTTAGATGATGACATGACAAAAAACCTACCATATATGATCAGTATTGTACATTAATACTACAGGTCTACTCCCACTAGAAGTTCTAGCAGGGTTGCCCTGAGAAAGCTCTGAGTACATCCTTTTTTATATACGTACATATATACACATACCATCACACACCTGCACACCAATGTGTGAGCGCACACAGGTACAATTTGCAGTGCCCAAGGTTCTGCATACACAGAGAGAGCACAGTACATCTCTACAGAGTTTAAGAAGAAGCTTTAATTATTTTGGATGAGCCATGTCCATCTGATATGAGGTGATACAACATGAATCATACAATCACCGAATCATAGAATAGTCAGGGTTGGAAAGATCATCCAGTTCCAACCCCCCTGCCATGGGCAGGGACACCTCCCACTAAACCATGCCAGCCAAGGCTCTGTCCAACCTGGCCTTGAACACTGCCAGCGATGGAGCATTCACAACTTCCCTGGGCAACCCATTCCAGACTCAAAGCCTTGTAGTTAAAAGAACAAAGCAAAGGAAAGCCAAGTACCTTCCTTGCACCAATATAACAACAGCCCTTGGTAAAGCAAAACAATTTGACATCTAAAGCTATGTGACATGCTACAGAAGTTTGAAAATGTTTTGTTCAGGAACAATTCTTATTTTCCATATTCTTGATTTTTTCTGCCTTTGAAAGCATTTTCTTACCTTAGTACTTCACTACCACTGACAACAAGCTCAAGAGATTGATTGTACCACAGGGTACAATGCACACAGGATCCCTGTGGACAGCCCAGCTTGTAACCAAAGCTTCAAACATCTATTTTGGGACAGAAAGCCAGTTACTTACCCGAACCACTCCAGAATAAAGCACCAGATTCCCACTACCATCCAGAACCAGCAGCGTATCGATGCCCTGTGAGAATCAAGCAGCATGTTCAGCTTCTTGTATGCAAGTAGGAAGACAACAACTGGATGATAAGTGACAAAGCAGATGCTCCACATTTCATAGTCCACAGGGAGAGGTACATACCTCCACTGGAGCTGCATCCTTTGCTTGAATATTGGTAACAGAACCAAAGATCAGCTGCGACTTATCATTGCTCTCTTGAAATTTTACACACCTAGAGATTTGACAAACAACAGGAAACATGAAAGGACTGTCCTAGCTGTTGTCACAGAGTGAAGACAGAGGACTACAGCAGTACTGCATGGTGCAGTTACTTTTATTGTGGTATACCTGGTTCCTTCCTCCTTCCTTTGCTTGTTTTGCCCTGCTAGTCAAGTTCTTTTTACTCCGCAAGCCTAATTAAAACCCCCACTGTACTTCTAAAGGGTAAAGATGAGGATAAACATGAACACCATTCACCATACAGTGAATGTTCTTTTGCAACTTCAGTTTTACTCAGATAGCTCAAACCATCAATGCACCACAGTTAAGAACATGTCATATGAGAGCAAGTGATGTACCACATGCTGCCACGACTGATTCCACTAGCTGGAGGAATTGGTATGGCAAAACTAAGGCGATAATATCCAGAGTGCTCCTCTGTCCCCAAGACTGGGATGCTCACCGCAGCTGGAGCTGGGATTCCACTAAAAAGCACAAGAACTTCTGCCCACAAAGGTCAGTGGTAATGAACACTTTTGATGCTTGGGAATTCTTCTCCCTGTAAGAGAGACGCAGTGATCAGCACATGGTTTGGTCTACTGTGAAAATATTCACGCAGGGAAACACAGTGTCACACTAGCTTTCAATTTGCAGGGCATCAAGCTGCCAGAATGCACCAGTTTCAATCATTACTCCTGAAACTGATTTCCTAGCACTCCAGTCTTCACATTCCCCACTTTTTGGCACACAGAGAATTCTCTTTGGCTTTGTTCTCCTGTTCAGTCTCAGGGTTTATGCCGTGTTTTGCCCCTTTTGATGGTAACAGAGAGTTACTCTCCCTAGATCAGAAACACCCAAAGCGATGACCACGTGAGAACCTGCTTTGCTTTACAGATCTCCTGAAACCATTCCCATGTTCAGAGAGCCATGAATAACACAGGAAATAAAAGTGTTCCAAGTGCCCAGTCCTCTTTGGAAGGCAGCTAAGCATTCAGTGAGCATCATTTAAAAAGGAACTAGGAAGTACAAGTCCATGAATCTCCTTCAAGGTGGCAGACTAAGTTGGCATTTTATTCCACCCCCTCCCCTCCCACAATGGAACTCCAGAACTTCCCACGTCCCAGCACAAGCACCTAACCTCATGTTTGTGACTGTTTCTGTCCACAGATGATCTATACACAGCTCAGGAACAATTGGCTCTGTTTCTGGTACAAGGAAGGAATCACTGGAGGTGCTGTTGGGTGAATGGGTAATGCTGTGCCTCCTCGGTGACTGAGCACTACCGGAGAAGTTGAACCTCTGCACTCCTGAGAAAGAATGAACTCCCAGAGCAGGGGAATGAGAGCGGCTGCAGGCAAAGACACAAGACACTGCTGAGAAGTGGATTTCAAAAGCAGGTACGGAACCCCAGAGAGCTCATACACTGGTAGAGACTAAAACCAAACCCAAACCAGCAGCTAGCTCAGTATCAGTTTCCTTTAGCAATAGAGCCCAGCATAGGAAAACAATTCTCTAAGTAAGTTCCAGTCGTCTCTGCCAGAATCCAATGATGAGACTTCAAAAGTAAGAAAATCAACATTTTAAGTTGTGTGGTCCACTTTATCTGACATCTCTCCCAGCCTCTTCTCTCTCAATGTGCCGTTCTTTAGAAAGCTAACTGAAAATACCCCTGGGACTCACACAACCTGCAGACAGGTCTCAACTCCACTACAGACTGACTGTGTAATGACACAACAGCCTCTTTGGCTCTGGCACACCAATTATGGTCCAATACCACAGGAATAATAGCACACCAAATGCCACAAGAGCATTCCAAGAGGGCTGTCAACTGCTATAACAAAAGAGGCACCTGCATTTTAGACTTGTAACAGTAGATGAAGACAGACAGCACTACCAGATGTCTACCTTATAGCTCATATTCTTTGCTATCAGCTGTCTATGTGCTGTGTTCAGTGCTCACCTCAAAGCAGCCATGTTGGAGATGGATGGTGAGCGGGACTGCATGCTGGGTGATGACACTGATCTGCTCTGGCTGTGGATGGAGGAGTAGTTCTGGAAAGGGGAGCCCACAGGAGAGTCTCCTTTGGAGAAGCTTCTGAGATGAGCAGTCAAAGAGCTGCTAGTGGCCATATGCTGTGGTGTGCCCAGCTGCTCCGAGAACTTCAGCACCATGTTCTGCTCCTGGGGGAGAAAACAGAGCTCTGTGTGTGCCGTGGTTTAAGCCCAGACGGCAGCCGCTCGCTCACTCCCCCCCCTTCCTCCCCCCTGCTCCCAGAGGGATGGGAAGGAGACAGGAGAGAATGTAACTCCCATAGGTTGAGATAAGAGCTGTCCAGTAACTGAGGTATAACACAAACCACTGCTGCTACCACCAGTAATAACAATGACAAGGGAAATAACAAGGGAAGAGAATACAACCACTCACCACCCACCAACTGATACTCAGCCCAACCACAGCAGTGATCTCCATCACAATCAGCAGGCAGGTCTCAAGGGTACCTAAAGGCCATTCAAAACCTTCAGAACTCTCTAAGGATGCTGTAAACAGTCTGGTGGGGTGGCTAGGAGCGTAAGGGAATGTCTCCTTCATAGGTTGACCACCCGAGGAGGGGAAAAAAGATGTGTAATTGCTCAGCACTTCTATTATATACCTCCCAAAGTATAGAGGTGGTGACTACACTGGGAACGCAAGCCAGATCAGTTTCATGATCAATGATTCTATTGTTTTACAAGTCATTACCATAAAGTACAATGAAACAAGACCCTTAGCCCAAGGCCCCCAGCTGATAAACACTAACACAGCAAATACCGGCTGTAAGTACGGTACGACATGCTGAAACTGTGAGATCAAGAGCAGCAACTTTGAGAGCCAATAAATCAGCATTGTGCTGAGTGGCTATTAATCCAAAACAATGAATGCTTATCACAAGTATGATTAGACACACTCTGGTCAGATCTGTTGTTATCTCAACCCTTCCTGCCCCACAAAGAACTGGCTGGTGATACCGCAGAACTCGTCTGGTTTCATCAAAGCTCATTCTTTGTTGGGATGATGGCTGGAGGGAAGTCAGGGCCAGTCGCTGGTGACCTGAAGACATCTAGTTGGTGGGCTAGAAAAGTGCTATATAGCAGGCAACAGCATACAGTTGAGTTCATTGGCTGTTTTCCCCTAAAAATCAAATCCCCTTGAGGCACACATTGGACTTCCCCATCTTCCCGCATTACCCACCAAGTATATTCGGGTCCCGGAGCAAAAGCAATCCCACGAGTGGGTTTGCCTTTACCTGAAGCAGGAATAACCCATACTGTCTTCCCCAGCAAATTCTTTATGTGCACCACAGGAACTTTGTCCCCCCCTGCAGTATGTAGAAGTTCTGACTGGGCTGGACCAGCCCTGTTGGCAGATCCTCTGGTGTTGACCAGCCAAGTGGCCTTTGGTAAATGTGATTCCAAATGCTTGAAAGTCCCACCACCCATTGCTCTCAGTGTAGTGTTCAACAGCCCACGGTACCGTTCGATTTTCCCTGAGGCTGGTGCATGGTAGGGGATGTGATATACCCATTCAATGCCATGCTCTTTGGCCCAAGTGTCTATCAGGCTGTTCGGGAAATAAGTCCCATTGTCTGACTCAATTCTCTCTGGGGTGCCGTGTCACCACAAAATCTGTTTTTCAAGGCCCAGAACAGTGTTCCGGGCAGTGGCGTGGGGCACAGCGTATGTTTCCAGCCATCCGGTGGTTGCTTCCACCATGGTAAGAACATGGCGCTTGCCTCGGCGGGTCCGGTGCAGTGTGATATAACCAATCTGCCAGGCCTCCCCATATTTGTATTTCAGCCATCATCCTTCATACCAAAGAGGCTTTAATAGTTTAGCTTGCTTAATTGCAGCATGTTTCACAGCCATGAATAACCTGGGCAATAGTGTCCATTGTTAAGTCCACCCCTCGATCACAAGCCCGTCTGTGTGTTGCATCTCTGCCTTGATGGCCTGAAGTGTCATGGGCCCACCAGGCTAAAAATAATTCACCCTTATGTTGCCAATCTAAGTCCATCTGAGCCACTTCAGTCTTAGCAGCTTTACCCACTTGTTGGTTGTTCTGGTGCTCCTCTGTGGCCAGACTCATGGGTACATGAGTATCTACGTGGCGTACCTTCACCACCAGGTTCTGCACCGGGGCAGCGATGTCTTGCCACAGTGCAGCAGCCCAGATGGGTTTACCTCCGTGTTGCCAGTTGCTCTGCTTCCACTGCTGCAACCACACCCTCAGGGCACTTGCCACCATCCACGAGTCAGCATAAAGTACTGGCCACTTCTCTCGTTCAGCAGTGTCCAAGGCCAGCTGGATGGCTTTCACCTCGGCAGACTGACTCGATTCACCCTCTCCTTCAGCAGTTTCTGCAACTTGTTGTCAAGGACTCCGTACAGCTGCCTTCCATCTCTGATGCTGTCCCACAACTTGCTACAGGACCCATCAGTAAACAAGGCACATTGCTTTTCACTTTCTGACAGTTCATTATATGGTGGGGCCTCTTCAGCACGCATCACCTCCTCTTCCTCTGGTGACATTCCAAAATCTTTGCCCTCTGGCCAGTCCATGATGACTTCTAGAATTCCTGGACAACTGGCATTTCCTATTCGAGCTTGTTGTGTAATTAGTGCAGCCCACTTACTCCATGTAGCATCAGTTGCATGATGTGTAGAGGAGACCCTGCCTTCGAACATCCAGCCCAGCACGGGCAACCAGGGTGCCAGGAGGAGCTGTGCTTCAGTGCCAATCACTTCCGAAGCAGCTCGAACCCCTTCATAGGCTGCCAGTATCTCTTTTTCAGTTGGGGTATAGCTGGCCTCAGATCCTCTGTATACCCAACTCCAAAAGTCGAGGGGTTGACCTCGAGTCTCCCCTGGAGCTTTCTGCCAGAGGCTCCAGGTAGGACCATTCTCCCCGGCTACGGTGTACAGTACATCTTTTACATCTGGCTCGGTCCGGACTGGTCCAAGGGCTACTGCATGAACTATATCGCGTTAAATTTGCTCAAAGGCTTGTTGGTGCTCAGGGCCCCATTTAAAATCATTCTTCTTCCGGGTCACATGATAGAGAGGGCTTACAATCAAACTGTAATTCGGGATGTGCATCCTCCAGAACCCCACAACACCCAAAAAAGCTTGTGTTTCTTTCTTACTAGTTGGTGGAGACATTGCTGTTATCTTGTTGATCCCATCTGTGGGGATCTGGTGACGTCCATCTTGCCATTTTATTTCCAGGAATTGAATCTCCCCGGCAGGTCCCTTGACCTTACTCCGTTTTATGGCAAAACCAGCTTCCAGCAGGATTTGGATTATTTTCCTCCCTTTCTCAAAGACTTCTTCCACTGTATCACCCCACACGATAATGTCATCAATGTACTGCAGGTGTTCTGGAGCTTGCCCCTGTTCCAGTGCAGTCTGGATCAGTCCATGGCAGATGGGCGGGCTGTGTTTCCACCCCTGGGGCAGCTGGTTCTAGGTGTACTGGACGCCCCTCCAAGTAAAAGCGAACTGTCGCCTGCACTCTGCTGCCAAAGGAATTGAGCCAAATGCATTGGCAATATCAGTCGTGGCATACCACTTGGCTGCCTTTGACTCCAGTTCATACTGAAGTTCTAGCATGTCCGGTACAGCAGCACTCAAGGGTGGTATGACTTCGTTCAGGCCACGATAGTCTACTGTTAGTCTCCACTCCCCGTTAGACTTTCGCACTGGCCGTATGGGTCTATTAAAGAGTGAGCGGGTCCTACTGATCACTCCTTGACTCTCCAATCTACAGATTAGCTTATGGATGGGAATCAGGGAGTCTCGATTGGTGTGATATTGCCGCCGGTGCACTGTTGCAGTGATTGGCACTTGTTCTTCGACAAGGGGTAACGGGTTCAAACTGAAACAGGGGAAGTTTACAATGGATATGAGGAAGAAATTCTTTACTGTGAGGGTGGTGAGGCACTGGAATGGTTTGCCCCGGGAAGTTGTGAATGCTCCATCGCTGGTGGTGTTCAAGGCCAGGTTGGACAGAGCCTTGGGTGGCATGGTTTAGTGGGAGGTGTCCCTGCCCCTGGCAGGGGGGTTGGAACTGGATGATCTTAAGGTCCTTTCCAACCCTGACTGTTCTACGATTCTATGACCTTCAGCAACCCCACAACAGAAGGAGCCTCTAAGAGACCAGGCAAGGTGGACGGCTGCTCAATTTCCTCTGTCTCCAAAGCAGCAACACCAAAAGCCAGTCGGTACCCTTTTGGGTCTTTGAAGTACCCTCTCCTGAGGCAATCTATGCCAAGGATGCACGGAGCCTCTAGACCAGTCACAATGGGGTGCTTTGCCCATTTCCTCCCAGTCAGGCTGATTTCAGCCTCCAGTACAGTCAACTCTTGGGATGCTCCTATATCGTCGTCCAACCCTAGACAAGGCCCAAACCCAACTCTGCTTAACTCCTGAGATCAGACAAAATGGCCGTGGGTAAAACACGCTCTGTATGCGTGCCAACATGGTGATCCCCAGTTTATATAGTGGGCATGACGTGCTGTGGTATGGAATACCTCTTTGGTCAGTTTGGGTCAGGTGTCCTGTCTCTGCTTCCTCCCAGCTTCCCCTCCCCCCTGGCAGAGCATGAGGCTCAGAAAGTCCTTGCTCAAAGTAAACATTACTGAGCAGCAACTGAAACCATCGGTGTTATCAGTGCTGTTCCCAGGCTGAAAGTCAAAAACACAGCACTGCACCAGCTACTAAGGAGAAAAATGACTGCTACTGCTGAACCCAGGACAGTGTGCATAAACAGCACATGGGTGAGAACAGCCAGGAAGGTGCTCAAATAGGCTGCTTTGTCAGCTGGGTGTTAATGATTTATGCCTTAGGCACTCAGCCTATGAAGTTACTCCTACCAACCATGCTTGCTCACCCAGACATAGAAACTACTCCAATGGTTTTCATGGCACTAAGTTGTTTGTCACTTTCCTTACAGAATTCAACAGTTGAGTCCAATCCTTCTGGGCTCGAGGGCTGGAGCAGCTCTGCTCTGCAGCCAGGCTGAGAGAGCTGGGCTGGGGCAGCCTGGAGAAGAGAAGGCTCCTGAAGGGGAGACCTTAGAGCAGCTCCAGTGCCTAAAGGGGCTGCAGGAAAGCTGGAGAGGGGCTTTGGACAAGGGATGTAGGGACAGGCCAAGGAGAATGGCTTTAACCTGCCAGAGGGGAGACTGAGATGAGCTCTTAGGCAGAAGTTGTCCCCTGTGAGGGTGCTGAGGCGCTGGCACAGGGTGCCCAGAGAAGCTGTGGCTGCCCCATCCCTGGCAGTGTTCAAGGCCAGGCTGGACACAGGGGCTTGGAGCAAGCTGCTCTATGGAAGGTGTCCCTGCCCGTGGCAGGGGGTTGGGGCTGGAGGAGCTTTAATATCCCCTCCAACCCAAACCAGTCTGGGATTCTCCCTGTGCTCTCCCTGGCTGTTGTCCAGGCAAATACATGAAAGACACTATTAAAAAAATAAGCTAAACACACACACCAACAAATACCTTGCTCTCTTATAAATAAAATAAACCACAAATATCAGGCATTTGTAACACGCACACAGCCAGAAGGACACGTAAACACACACAGAGTTTTTCCTATAATGACATTTAGCAAGCGGTAAGTTGTACCTCTGGCTTCACTCTCCGAAGAGCCCAAACAGTGTGTAAACTCTGCACAGTATCATAGGTCATCACAATGGAAGGCTCAGTGTTAAGGAACACGATCCTCATGGTGTAATCAGCCACGTACTGCACTCTGGCAGAGCCGAACACACCTGCTAAAGAAGAGGTTAAGGCACAAGGATCACTTCCACTGTAGTGTTATCCATTACAGGGTTAGCATCTTTCAGATCCTCTCTCTTCCACAGTCTGTGGTTTTTCCCTGAGCAGTCTCCCTGTTCATGAAGCAGGTAAAACACCCACTTCTGGAGTCTTGGAAGTGTCATTATCTGCATGTTTTGTAATGCAGGCAAAGCCCAAGTGGCACATTGAGTATTTGATACAACACTGATGGACTCCAAACAGTACAGCTAAAGACATAAACTTACCCCCCGACTTACAGACAAGAGGTGTTATCTCATCCAAGGGGTGTAGCATGCTGAACATCGTAGGCAAAGGTTCTCTAGAAAGAAACCAAACAAAGCATGCTCAAACCCAAATGCTAACAAGCAAAACTGTTCTCTCCTGTAGCTGGTGCTGTGATCCCAAACCAGCTGCTCAGATCTTAACAAATCAGAGCCTGAGATCTACCAGTAGAGACAGATATTCCATACACAGAAGCTTGTTGGATTGTCAGAGTTGAGTCGAAGGCTGGTGTACAAAACAGGGTGACTGGGTCCTGTTTTGCAGCTCAGAGCACTTTAGAATGACCCCACCTGGTGGCCACAAGACGGGCTTGGCTGGTCTGAGTGAACAGAGCGGGCACCAGCTGAGCTGGGAGGAGGAACAGGAAGAGGAGAAAGCCCTTAACCCTGACTCAGTTTAGGAGTTCAGGTTCCACAGCTCCCAGACAAGCAGCTGTACCCATCACAGAGCAGTCAAGCCACCTATCTGCAGTGACAGTGGCAAAAGGAAGAATTTGCACCAAAGGCTGGCGTGAGTAGGGTCAGTCATGATATTTGTACCCTCTTGATCATTTTCAGGACCTCTCTTTCTAATCCCAACTCCTCTGAGGATCAGAGAATCACAAGTACTTGGAATGGACACAAAGCCCAAAAGAGAGCAAGTAGCTGTATTAAAGCCGCTCATCAGTGCGTCATCCAGCTCCTTCCTCTGCTGCTCAGCTGTATGCCCAGCCAGAGAGCACAGGGTCCAGGATCCTCTCCAAATAGGCAAGAGGATGCTTCATAGATTTAAAGCATCCTGAGAAGCAGCAGAGAGAAAGTGTCTCTATGACAATCCCTCAGTGAATCTCTCAGTTGTCCATCGCAGCCTGAAGCCAGCTCCCAAAACAAACCTTAATGAAATCGGGCTGGTAACACCCATATCACGGCTCCTATCCCCAGCATCACCACTTCCAACTAGTCCTTAACACAGTACCAGAAGAACATCATGGACTGTCAGTATTCAGTCCCTTCCTACTAGTACCTCATGTTTCACCCATCCCCATGACAGCCACATGGATCCTTTCATTCCTGCTCTTCAACTCCTGAGGTCCTGTATTTGACTAGCAACCGCCTATAACAAAACTATCAATGATTTCATACCTGGGTGGACTTGGAGGAACTTCATGTGAGGAACTGCTGCGCTCAAATAACAAACCATATTTTGTTGGCCAGACATTTGCAACCTAAAAGACACCAACAAATAGAGTTATAACCAAATAAAAGCATCAAGTACTTACTGTACTGACTGCATTTCATGTTTGAGTATCCCATTATAGTAAAATAAGACGTTTAGGTGTTTTCTTGTGAGAACAGTAAATGGGAGCAGGCTCTCAGACTACAAAGCAGTCATAGCCATACTTTCCCAGGCATGGAGTGAAGAACTTTGAAGTTCAGCCTGGAGAAGAGAAGGCTCCTGAAGGGGAGACCTTAGAGCAGCTCCAGTGCCTAAAGGGGCTGCAGAAAACCTGGAGAGGGGCTTTGGACAAGGGCCTGTAGGGACAGGCCAAGGGGAATGGCTTTAACCTGCCAGAGGGGAGACTGAGATGAGCTCTTAGGCAGAAGTTGTCCCCTGTGAGGGCGCTGAGGCGCTGGCACAGGGTGCCCAGAGAAGCTGTGGCTGCCTGTTGTGGTTTAAGCCCAGCCAGCAACACAGAACCACGCAGTTGCTCGCACACTTCTCCCTCTTCCTCCCCCTGCTCCCGGAGGGATGGGGAGGAGAATAATCCAAATCCTGCTGGAAGCTGGTTTTGCCGTAAAACGGAGTAAGGTCAAGGGACCTGCACGGGAGATTCAATTCCTGGGAATAAAATGGCAAGATGGACGTTGCCAGATCCCCACAGATGTGATCAACAAGATAACAGCAATGTCTGTGCCAACTAATAGAAAGAAACACAAGTTTTCTTGGGTGCTGTGGGGTTCTGGAGGATGCACATCCCGAATTACAGTTGGATTGTCTGGTGTTCCTCAGTTGCCCCATCCCTGGCAGTGCTCAAGGCCAGGTTGGATACAGGGGCTTGAAGCAAGCTGCTCTAGTGGAAGGTATCCCTGGGCTGGAACTGGATGAGCTTTAAGGGCTCTTCCAGCACAAACCACTCTGGGATTCTATGAACTCAGCCAGTGAACATCAACAGCACATTACACACCCCTCCCCACCATCACAGCGTGCAGACACCTAATAAGGTCATATGTGGGGAAGAAGGACAGCACTCACCTGAAAAGGCAAAGCAGCAATGTAATCCTTTCCCTCTATGCTATGCACATTTATACAGGAGTTCTGCAATATGCAGATACATTTCTCTATTATTTCACCACTGCCTGAAACTGGAGTGGAAAAGAAAACAAATTACATAGTGAAGTTTCTCTCTTTCTTAAGACTCCCCCTCTACACAGTAAGTGAATCTGGGGCAGTTTTAGCACAAGTCTTGATAAATAAGCACATCAAGCCAAGAAAGCTGAGCTCAAAGCATCTCTCTGCCATTACAATAAGCAGGAAACTCACCATCAGCTTTGTCAGATTTCTCCTGGGGAATAGTAAAGTCACACCACAAGGCCTAGAACCAAACACAGCATTATTGTCCATAAAGAATGAGCAGATGCTACTGCACAACCTCACCATCCCCAAACCCCCCACCTCAGAACGCTGCCCAAAACCACTCAACGAGTGGTTTTTAGCTGATGTTCATTCATTCAGCCACCACCTTCCCACGTTTTCATACCTGTAGAACGGGGCTGTCAACAGTAAAAGCCTTATAAACGGTGGACGCTTGGGTTTTGCTTCCTTTGCTCCAGATAACCATGTTGATGGCCACATACAGCTCTTCATCGTAGTCCACCTCTTCTCCAACATCGCTGGCGCCCTTCCTCAACTGCCAGCTTTCCTGGAAAACAAGTGTCTGTAAGGAAACGGCGCAGGATGCGCTACAACAACCGCTCGCCGCTCGGCGGCCCTGCCTGCTTGAGGAGCCGGAGCCGCGCTGCCCCGTACCCGCTGCCGCTCGTGGATCGTCACCTCCCGCAGGGACCCCACCAGCCCCGCGGCCCCGTCGGAGGAGCAGAGCTCGGAGGCGGGCTGCAGCCGCCGCAGCTGGAGGGTGAGGGCGCTGGGGTGGCGCCGGCAGTGCTCGCGGCCCCGGGGGGCGAACTCCTGCAGGTCGCCGGCCGCAATCATCGTGGCCGCCTCGTCAGAGTGGTCCGACATGGGGGCCCGATATCCTCATTATTTCCGGGCCGGACGCGCACTGCACACCCCCGCCGCGCCGGGCTCCGGCTGCCGGCCCGCCCCGGGCCCCGCGGGCAGCGGCTGAGGCGAGCGCGGAGCCGGCGGCGGCGGCGCCTCCTCCTCACACGGGCGCGGCCATCTTGGAGCTCCCGCCCTGCCCCGCGGGCTGCGCGCGGGACGCCGGGAGGGAAATGGCGGCGCTGAGGGGAGGGTTGTGCGGCTGAGCCATAGCGGTGCGCGCTGAGGGGAGCGCTGCTCGAGGCGCCTGTTTGTTTGCACGGGTATAACCGCATCGGTGTCATGAGGCACCTGTTTGTTTGCACGGGTATAACCAGAGGCGCCTGTTTGTTTGCGTGGGTATAACCAGAGGCGCCTGTTTGCATGGCTATAACCACATCGGTGTCATGAAACAGAGTCCCTGGCATGTGGGACAGCCGTTCGGCAGCTCCATGCGCCTCCTGTCATCGCATCAGCTCAGCCAACCCATCCCATTCCCACCTCGCATGGCAACTTTCCTCATAAACGTACTCTGGAGAAGAGAAGGCTCAGGGGGGACCTGATCGCTCCCTACAGCTGCCTGAGAGGAGGATGGAGCCAGGAGGGGGCTGCGCTCTGCTCCCAAGGAACAAGGGATGGGACAAGAGGAAATGGCCTCAAGCTGCACCAGGGCAGCTTTAGATGGAGCTGAGGAACAATTCCTTCCCCACAGGGTGCTCAGCATTGGAACTGCCCAGGGCAGGGCTGCAGTCACCATCCCTGCAAGTGTTCACACGCCGTGGAGACGAGGCCTCAGTGCCATGGGTTAGTGGTGGCCTTGGCAGTGCTGGGAATGGTTGGACTGGGTGAGCTTAAAGGGCTTCTCCAACCTGGTTGATTCTATGGTTCCATGACTTCTCTCACCCCTCATGACCCGAATTGTCACTGCGCCTTTTCCTCTGACTGTAGTCAGCAAACAGCCAAATAACTGTCCTTTAAATCTGAGGCCTGCAATAACCTCCCTTTCCCTTACAGCCAGGGCTCCATTTCATATTAAAGATGCTTCAACATCTTTTTGCTTTAAGGTATAAAAGTTAACACAGCATGGAATTAAGCTACCTGTACATCTTGAGCATTATGTGTGAGCAGTTTCCAAAGGTGGGCATGGACAACAGAAGGAAATAGACAATGCGATATACATTAGAATGTTCATGGGACTGGCAGTCCCTCTGCAGTCACCGACCCTCTTCAGATGCTTGTGGGGTATAGAATCATGGAATCACAGAATGGTTTGTGTTGGAAGGGACCTTAAAGCTCCTCCAGCTCCAACCCCTGCCACGGGCAGGGACACCTTCCATAGAGCAGCTTGCTCCAAGCCCCTGTGTCCAACCTGGCCTTGAGCACTGCCAGGGATGGGGCAGCCACAGCTTCTCTGGGCACCCTGTGCCAGCGCCTCAGCACCCTCCCAGGGAAGAGCTTCTGCCTAAGAGCTCATCTCAATCTCCCCTGTTTCAGTTTGAACCCATCACCCCTTGTCCTATCACTACAGTCCCTGATGAAGAGCCTAACTCAGAACTGGGCTCCAGTGACTTGCACCAGCTGAAACCCACCTCCTGTACTCAGCGCCTGAGGTGGCTGTTCTGTCCTGAGTGGAGAGATTTTCCCATCCACCTTCGCCCTGTATGAGTGCAGGAACATCCGTCCACGCTTGGAAAGCCAAAGTCTGGAGGTGCCAAAACCTTTGCAGCTGCATCTCTGGCTGCCAGCGTGAGGTGTCAGGCAGCGAGCCTGGCCTTTCTGGTGACAGCCAGCATGGCTTCACTAAGGGCAAATCCTGCCTGACCAATCTGGTGGCCTTCTATGATGGGGCTACGGAACTGATGGACAGGGTTGAGCAGTTGATGTCATCTACCTGGACTTGTGCAAAGCGTTTGACACTGTCCCACACAACATTCTTGTCTCTAAGTTGGAGAGACATCAATTTGATAGGTGGACCACTCGGTGGATAAAGAACTGGCTGGATGGCCGCATGCAAAGAGTTGTGCTCAATGGCTCAATGTCCAGCTGGAGACCTGTAACGAGTGGTGTCCCTCAGGGATCGGTGTTGGGACCGGTCTTGTTCAACATCTTTGTCGGTGCCGTGGACAGTGGGATTGAGTGCGCCCTCAGCAAGTTTGCCGATGACACCAAGCTGTGTGGTTCGGTTGATACCCTGGAGGGAAGGAATGCCATCCAGAGGGACCGTGACACACTTGTGAGGTGGGCTGATGCCAACCTGATGAAGTTTAACCATGCCAAGTGCAAGGTCCTACCCCTGGGTCAGAGCAATCCCAGGCACAGCTCCAGGTTGGGCAGAGAAGAGATTCAGAGCAGCCCTGCGCAGAAGGACTTGGGGGTGTTGGTTGATGAAAAAGTGAACATGAGCCGGCTGCAGTGTGCGCTCGCAGCCCAGAAACCAACTGTATCCTGAGCTGCATCAAAAGGAGTGTGACCAGCAGGTCGAGGGAGGTGATCCTGCCCCTCTACTCTGCTCTCCTGAGACCTCACTTGGAGTATTGTGTGCAGTTCTGGTGTCCTCAACATCAAAAGGACATGGAACTGTTGGAACAAGTCCAGAGGAGGGCCACAAGGATGATCAGGGACTGGAGCATGTCCCGTATAGGGTGAGAAGTTGGGGCTGTTCAGCCTGGAGAAGAGAAGGCTGCGTGGAGACCTCAGAGCAGCCTTCCAGTATCTGAAGGGGGCCTATAGGGGTGCTGGGGAGGGACTCTTCATTAGGGACTGTAGTGATAGGACAAGGGGTAATGGGTTCAAACTTAAACAGGGGAAGTTTAGATTGGATCTGAGGAAGAAGTTCTTTCCTGTAAGGGTGGTGAGGCACTGGAATGGGTTGCCCAGGGAAGTTGGGAATGCTCCATTGCTGGCGGTGTTCAAGGCCAGGTTGGACAGAGCCTTGGGTGGCATGGTTTAGTGTGAGGTGTCCCTGCCCCTGGCAGGGGAGTTGGAACTGGATGATCTCAAGGTCCCTTCCAACCCTGACTATTCTATGATTCTATGATTCTGCTGAGAACGCAGATTCTGCCACAGGAATGATGCATTCACATGTGTTTGTGTATAGTCAGATGTCACTTGTGTAATCGTGACGTTTGGGTTCTGTCCTGCCGTGCTCTGGGATGTGCTTGGCTGCCAGGATCTGCTGGGACAATCAGGCTATTTTGAGTCATTCCAGCGCAAGTTTCAGTGATGAGCTCAGCGCCGTGCTGTTCCTCTGCCCATCTCGCAGGCACTGCAGTGTGTCCCACGCGATGTGTCACCAGCGAGCACGCTCCTGCAGCCTTCCCAGCCATTCCTGCACTGCTCCTTCCTTCACCTCTCCCCTCTAGGATTGCCCACCTACAAGAGGGAGTTGCTGCCTACAGGTCACAGCTTATTTCTAGCTTGCAGCCTCCTGCAACAGCATCCTTTCTCCTTCTGTGTCCATGGAGCATATCAGAAAATGCCCTTTTCCCCCTTTTTTCTTGATTAGTATAGTGGTGGGAAGCACAAAGGAGCCTGTGTTTGTCTGACAGGCCGTAATAACCTGCATGAAGCACAACAATGGGAACTGAAAGGGTTCTGCATGCTGACAGGAGTGATTTAGTTTCAAGTTATGAGTTTCACGTGAGAAATCAAAGGAGGGGGGAGAAGCTGTGGAGGAATTGGAAACATGTTGGAAAGCGTGGTTGCAGCGTGTGGCTCGGGGAATCCTTGCTTCAAGTCACTATGGTTTCTTAGAAAGGAGAAGCAGTCTGCTGGGGAATGCCAGGTTGAGGAGAAGCAAGAATTCACCAGGCTGCTCTGAAATCATAGTGCAGCATCTGGCGGGGAGACAACTGGAGAAAACAGGAGCCTGCATCTTTAAATCCAGCCAGGGGCCAGATTTCCATATGGAGCCACATGGGGGCATGTACACAAATAAGACTGTGAAATACAGTTTTGTGGGTAAGTAAGAATGTGCAGGGCTCAAATGGGGAAGGTTTAACCAGGGTCCAACCTTTGCAGATGGCTTTTTGCTTTTGCAAACTCATTTACAGAGCAGGAGGAATTGTCCCAGGAAGAAAGAGCTGAGCCAAGGACAGAACGTGCCTGCCTTGAGACCTCACGTGTACCATGTGGCCCAAGAAAGCAGCACCAGAGAAAAGGCATTTTAGTAGCACCACAAAAGGTTCAGTTTCCCCTGCAAACTGTTTGTGAGCTGCATCCTGTGCCTGGGGTATAACACTGAACACGACGGGCCATTTGCCCTGAGCTAAAGACATGGTGCCAGGAAGAGTTTGGTATTTAAAAGAACAGGAGCCCTGGCAAACAGAAATGCAGACACAAAAAGGAAGCAGAAATAAAGGAAAGAACAGCAAAATGAAAACAAAAATACAGAAATAGCAAAGGGGGGAAAAGTCCCAGCAGAAACCAGCCCGAAGCCCCATTGCTGAGTGCCGTTTCTGCTAAATGGTCCCGTTTCACAAGTGTCACGTTGCCTCCAGTGTGAAGAAATGGTGTCAGTGCTCTGAAGTGAAACTGCAAAACCACCAAGGGGTCAAGCTCAGGTTCTAGCCTGGCTCAGCGGCACTCAGGGTGCCTCTGAGAGCACCTACAACGCTGGGACCTGCTAACAGGAAGCTGGGAATACCTGTGGAGCTGCTGATGCTATCAGAGGAGGATTGTAACTTCTCATCCAGGCAGGAGAAGCCCATTGATAACGACAAGCATCTCTGCACTCATGAGCAGGGCTCTGCGTGCATATATGTACAGCACGAAAACATGGACTTGGAGGGCAGTGGCTCTTCAGTTGGATGTGTGCAGTTCTGGTGTCCTCAACATCAAAAGGACATGGAACTGTTGGAACAAGTCCAGAGGAGGCCACAAGGATGATCAGGGACTGGAGCACCTCCTGTATGAAGACAGGATGAGAAAGTTGGGGCTGTTCAGCCTGGAGAAGAGAAGGCTGCGTGGAGACCTCATAGCAGCCTTCCAGTATCTGAAGGGGGCCTATAGGGATGCTGGGGAGGGACTCTTCATGAGGGACTGTAGTGATAGGACAAGGGGTAACGGGTTCAAACAAACAGGGGAAGTTTCGATTGGACATGAGGAAGAAATTCTTTCCTGTAAGGGTGGTGAGGCACTGGAATGGGTTGCCCCGGGAAGTTGTGAATGCTCCATCGCTGGCGGTGTTCAAGGCCAGGTTGGACAGAGCCTTGGGTGCCATGGTTTAGTGTGAGGTGTCCCTGCCCATGGCAGAGGGGTTGGAACTGCATGATCTTAAGGCCCTTTCCAACCCTGACTATTCTATGACTCTATGATTCTATGATGCTCTGGGTGATGGATCTGATAACCTTTGTGCTGCAGAGCGAGGGGCTGAAAGCAGGGCTCAGGAACAGCTTGCAGCCATGCACTTACCTGCACTCTGCTCTGCCCTCCTCCTTTAGAGAGGTAGAAGCTCTCTTCAATGTGGCCTCTGGAGAGCCACGAGCATGACTGGTTTAGCTGGTTTGGGGTCAGATCCCTGAGCTCAGACAGAAGAGACAGACAGCTTTGTCTTGGATTAAAGATTCTCCCTTCGTGTCAGTCCCTCCTTAGACACTAGTTGCCTTTGTCGCCCTCCCAGTGCCCCAGAAGACTGCGAGGTATTTCTAGGACCAAATGCTGACTGATGCCCAGCCCCAGCTGGGAGAACAGGGGATGGTAGTTGGGGAGATGCTGTGAGTCTGGCCACATGTGTACTTTGGGACTGAAAACCACAAGCAGTTTGTGTGGAGACCCCCCAGCAACTGTTGAGCTTGGGTTTGGAGGCATGGAAATACGTCATTTGCTTGGTGCAGGCTGTTAAGGCTTCTCCCAAGCCTATACTCCATATGCTGTTGGAAGGAGACCGAGGTGGAAGCTGCATGTCACCAACCAAGAGCAGCTGAAGCGGTCAGACTGTCTTCTGCCAGCTGCTTCCAGACCTTTCCTATCTCAAACCTCACCCGAGAGTTTCTTCTGTGTTCTCCTCCCCTTGCTTCTTTGTGCACCAACCTCTTCCTCATGTCAAGCTGTGCTCAAATGAACTGCAACAAACCCTATGGCAATGGAGACTGGTTTACACCAGCACCGAGCAGAAACCAACCTGCTGTAAAGAAATGACCCAAATCAGGGGATTTTAGAGAGCTGCTGAAATCCTCTTTGTGCCCCCGTGTTCTCATTGTTCTTTCTTCTCCTCTTTCGTAGAAATGGCTCCTTCCTCCTCACCCCGTGTTAGTGGGGCAATTACATGACACTAGTCCAATGTGGGGCTGTTTCCACTCTGCAGCCCACGGAGTCCAAAGGCTTTTCCATTGCTTTGTTCCCAAAAATCGCAAAGCCAGCAGCAGCCGGGAATGGAGCCAGATGAAAAGTGCACCCATGTGGTGAAAGCTGACCACAAATGACAGGCTCCCATCAACAGCCTGTCTGGAAAGGCAGAGGGACAAATGCCTCTCCCTGGTCCCCTCCTACTCCCTGAATGACACTGGATGCATGGGGAGCATGCCTGAAATCTGGAGGCGATGCCACGCTGCTGGAGCTGCGTGGAGGGCGCTGGATCTCAGACCCACAGGGGATGCTCAATCTGACTGCAGCAGCTTGACTCCCTTCCTTCTTCTCTCCCTCAATGTGGCCCCTGCAACAGGAGCCCTCCCTCAGCTGCTGATCACTTCAAGATGGGAGAAGTTGGTCTGGAGCAAAAGGGGCGGAAATTCAACCTCTCACTGAGGATGTGCAGTGAATGAGCAGCTCCGGGTCAGAGAAGGCTGGAGAGATTTGCTCTGTTTGCATTGAACTTCAGGCTTCTTTAAATCCCAAACTGGAAAGTTTCAGACTGGATTTTCATAGAACCCCAGCCTGGTTTGGGTTGGAAGGGACCTTAAAGCTCCTCCAGCTCCAACCCCTGCCACGGGCAGGGACACCTTCCATAGAGCAGCTTGCTCCAAGCCCCTGTGTCCAACCTGGCCTTGAGCACTGCCAGGGATGGGACATTTTGTCCTGTTTGCTTTCTGACAGGCTGAGAAGTGCCCTCCCCAGTGCTCATAAACCATACCCAGAAATGAGCAGCTTCAGCAGAGCTCTGTTCAGCCGCAGCACAGCTCTGTTTCCATGGTGTGCCGGTGCTTACCTAGTGCTAATCAAACAACATTTACATCTCCTTTCCTAACTTGAAGGCCGTAGCAGGCTGCTGGAAGAAAAGAGTTATACATGTGTCACAGCTGCGAAGAACCTTGCAGGGAGCAAAACGGTTGCGGCAGAGAAATACACTGAGTAGCAGCAAGTCAGGCTGAAGGCTCCCCAGATCCCAGTCCCTTTCCATTCATGGCTGATGGCATCCACATGGAATGCTCTCAAACCTCTTCAGGCATGGCCAGTGCTCAGGTCAGTTTCTGAATACCCCGAAACTCCCTCATTTCCTTTCCACACCGCTGGGAAATGAATTCTGTTTCACTCCTTACACTGGTATTGGTCTCACACACACACATTGGTTTCACTTGGGTCTTCTTCCTTTTCTCAGGGTGGCTTGGCTATGTCCCTTTCCCTCTTGTCCTGCTGTTCTGGCCCAGAGAAACCAGAAAGAACCAAGGAATCACAGAATCAACCAGGTTGGAGAAGCCCTTTAAGCTCACCCAGTCCAACCATTCCCAGCACTGCCAAGCCCACCACTAACCCATGGCACTGAGGCCTCGTCCCCACGGTGTGTGAACACTTGCAGGGACGGTGACTGCAGCCCTGTCCTGGGCAGTTCCAATGCTGAGCACCCTGTGGGGAAGGAATTGTTCCTCAGCTCCATCTAAAGCTGCCCTGGTGCAGCTTGAGGCCGTTTCCTCTTGTCCCATCCCTTGTTCCTTGGGAGCAGAGCGCAGCCCCCTCCTGGCTCCATCCTCCTCTCAGGCAGCTGTAGGGAGCGATCAGGTCCCCCCTGAGCCTTCTCTTCTCCATCTGAACCCCCCAGGTCCCTCAGCCGTTCCCCATCACACTGTGCTCCAGGCCCTGCTCCAGCTCCAGTGCCCTTCTCTGGCCCCGCTCCAGCACCTCAGTGTCTCTCTTGTAGTGAGGGGCCCAGAGCTGAACACAGGATTTGAGGTGCAGCCTCACAGGGGCACAGTCCCTGCCCTGGCCCTGCTGCCGCACTGGTGCTGATCCAGGCCAGGATGCTGGTGGCTTCTTGGCTGCCTGGGCACAAGCTGCTCATGTTCAGCTCCATCCGTCAGCACCACCAGGGCCTGTTCCATGGGCAGCTTTCAGCCCCTGTTCCCCAGGCCTGGAGCGTTGCAGGGGGTTGTTGTGACACAAGCGCAGGAGCCAGCACTGAGCATGGTTGAATCTGATGCAACCGCTCACAGCGCATGGATCCAGGCTGTCCCGATGCCTCTGCAGAGCCTCCTCCCCTCCAGCAGCTCAAGCGGGACGGGTGCCCACCCGGGCTCCCGGCTCTCGCCGTGTGCCTCCGGAGCAAGGCGGGAAGGTGGGAAGGGAAGGGAGGGCTCAGATCCCCGGGACGTGTGAGCACGGCCCCTCCGGGGCACCTCCAGCCCCTCCCGCGGGGCGGGCCGGGGCGGAGCGGCGCTGGCGGAGCGGAGCGGAGCGGTGGCGGCGGCGGGCGATGGGCGATGGGCGCCGGGCGGTGGGCGCTGCTCTGGGCGCTGCTGGCGGCCCTGCGCCCGCCCCGCGGCGGGGCCGGTGAGTGCGCGGGGACCCGGGGGGGTGCCCTGGGTTGGGGGTCCCGGGTTGGGCCGGGCATGGCGGGGCTGCGCGGGTCCGGCGGGGTTGTTGCGCCGGGGCACGGGTAGGGCTTTACCTGCGGGTGTCGCGTCGTTTCGCCCCGCCGTCAGCCGCGGTGTTCCCGTCCCCCGTCCTGCCGGCTGGGCAGCAAGGCTGGCCCCCGGGGGGGAGCTCAGCAGCGGCTTTGCTGCGGGTTACTGGCGGCTGAATGTATCAGCCAGCCCCGCAGGGAGCGGGTCCCGCTGTCCCGGGCACGGCTCTGCGCTGTGCTGTGCCTCTGCCGCACGCTGCGACCGAGCGCTGCCCCACGCCAGCGGGTCTGGGATCTGTCCCGTCCGCGAGCCGGCGCTGGGAGAGACCAGCGGGAGCCGCGGCGGTTTGTGACACAGGGATGCACTGCAGCGTGCTGGCTGCTGGCTTTCAGCTCCACGTGCTTCTTACCTGCTGAAACAAGTGCGAAGGGGTAGATGGAGCTTTGGGGTTTAAAGCGTGCTGTCATCAGGGCTGACTGATGTTTGGGAGCTGGTGGGGATCTGTAGCCCGCACTCGCGGATGCTGGGGGGGGGGGGGGGGGGGTTGGAGTCGGCGTGTGTTTAACAGGGTTTAACAGGGTAGGCAGGACCTGCTTGAGAGTCCAGAGGAGGCCATGGAGCTGCTGCGAGGGCTGGAGCAGCTCTGCTCTGGAGCCAGGCTGAGAGAGCTGGGCTGGGGCAGATGGAGAAGAGAAGGCTCCTGAAGGGGAGACCTTAGAGCAGCTCCAGTGCCTAAAGGGGCTGCAGGAAAGCTGGAGAGGGGCTTTGGACAAGGGATGGAGGGACAGGACAGGGGAATGGCTTTAAGCTGCCAGAGGGGAGACTGAGATGAGCTCTGAGGCAGAAGCTGTTCCCTGGGAGGGTGCTGAGGCACTGGCACAGGGTGCCCAGAGAAGCTGTGGCTGCCCCATCCCTGGCAGTGTTGAAGGCCAGGTTGGACACAGGGGCTTGGAGCAAGCTGCTCCAGTGGAAGGTGTCCCTGTGCGTGGCAGGGGTTGGAGCTGGAGGAGCTTTAAGGTCCCTTCCAACACAAACCAGGCTGGGGTTCTGTGAATGTGAGAGTTTGCTTTGGGCAGTGAGGGGAACTCACTGTGGATTTAACTGGGAGTCCTGGACAGGTTTACACAAAAGGTGTTGGAAGCGCTGGGAGTCTCTTTGGAAGTCAGCCCTGGGGGATCCACTTCTCACAGCTCCCTGGGAATGGGGAGGCAGGAAACCCGCAGGCAGGGGCTCCTCCTTCCTCCTGCCCTGTCTCTGCTGACACGCTCAACAAGTGCCTGAGCAGGAATCTGTTGCCAGCAGGTGAATTACTTCCAGTAATGGGAAACCCAGGTCTAGGGATGAAGGGAGCTGCTTGACAGACCTGGGTGTTTTCTAACACCCTCCTTACTGCCACTGCAGCAGAAGGACTTGTTGTTCCAGCCCTGATGTGTGCAGCTCCCTGCTCTTTGGTTTTCATCCATAGTAAGGTATCTGACCTCTAATAGCAGGCAGACTGCTGGTTGAAGCACCCTTTTCCAGGCTATTGCCAATGGAGACAGGCATGTGGGAGCAGCCAGGCTACACAGAGCGCTCTGTCTTTGCCAGTGCTCTGGTTTCCCTGTGGTTCCAGGTGTTTGGAGGGAGCAGCGCTGGATTTGCAAGTGAGTTTGTTTCCATTCCAGCTCTTGCCTCGGGCCAAGCTGCGGTAGGCGAGGGGAGCTGCTCCAGTGTGGCAGGCACCATGCAGGCACCACGGCTTGCAGCTCCTTGCTCTAGCGTGGGCTTTGGGAGCCAGCCTAAGGAAATGGCTCTGGACACAGGCGAAGAGTGTCCTGTGGCATGGGGCAAATGCCTGTGAAGATGCCATGGAGATAGCTACATCCCAAGCAGCTGGGGATAGAAGGGGTACCCAAAGGCAGCGTTGGATGTGAGGAATTCCTGTCATCACATGAATCACGGAGGAAAGTATTTCATTCCCGGGCTAGCAAACACCACCTTCCACTTCATCGGGGTAGAAAAGGAGGCTGAGGTTCTCTTTGCCTTTAAACTTGAAGCAATGTTGGGAAGCCGGGATCATCCTGGAGCAGGCAGAGTGTGTGCCAAGGGCAGGGACAGCCAGCACACATCCGTGTCCTCCCCAGGCAGGGGTCCATGCGGGGGAACGGCTCCAGCTGGAGCTTTCAAAGGAGCTCAAACACAACAGTTTGAGCTTGGATTGTGCCGGGCAGGAGTGGCTTTTCCTCTGGGAATGGCGAAGGAAGGGGAGGGGATTTGGGGGTCGCTCACTTGTTTGCCTGTGGCAACCCTTTGTGCAGCTGCTTGAGAGCGGGTATCCCAACGGCAGTCAGCTCGGGTTTGCAGCAGTCACATGGCTGGTGTTTGTGTTGGGATGGTGAAGCTTAGGAAGCAGGTTGGAAAGGCTTAGGATCTGAAAGGGAAACCCATTGTTTTGTGTGTGAGCCAGCGGGAGCCTGCAGCCTCCCTCCGCAGCGCTCACAAACCCTTCCCACATTTCTCTCTAGAAGCAGCCTTTCGGGAGGGTTAAAAATAGGGAGCAGTTTAGCAAAGGAACATATCCAGCCTCAAAATGAGCTTGTGTTCCTTGGCTCCGGGCAGAGCACGCAGGCTCCTGCCCCATTACTCACAATAGTAGTGACGTCGCTTTAAAAACTTGGTGTTTGATGTTGGCCTGAGACCTGCCTCAAAACAAACTGTGCTGAACTCGGCTTCAAGAAGAAGTTGTGCGTTCTGCCTGGGGTTACCTTTGAGACTGGCAATCATTGGGGGTGTTCTGGGGGGAGGCGAAGGAATTGAGTTGCAATTCCTGCCTGGCATCATGCCTGTGCTTGCTGAGAGCAGCAAGGGAGGTTTCCCACTGGGCTGGGCTTTCTGTGTGCCTGTGAGAGCTTTGGGAAGCTTGGAGATGCCATGGTCAAAACTCCTTGTGATACATTCACTGCATCTCTTCCGAAAAGCACAGTTCTGGTGGGGGGAATTGATTTGTATCGAGCTGCTCTTGGTTTTGTGTGTGGCTGGGGTGGGAGGGAGGGAGCGGGAAAACGCTGTTACAGGGCTGGGTATGCTCCCTCATTTGTAAGTAGGGGCAGGAAGCCTTCAAGGAGCTGGTAAATAGCCTTCCCTTGGGAAAACTGTTCGGGGAAAGCCCTGGGGAGAGCAACACTAAACAGCAGCCGGCCCCTGTGCACTGTCTGAAGGCTTTTCTTTAACCATTTACAGCTGTTTGCCCTAGAAAAGCAGCTCGATGGAGGCATTAAGCTTAGCAAAAGAGCTTGTGGGGCTTCTGAGAGCATCTCCCCGTTCGGAGCAGCTCCCCCTGTCCTGGGAAGGCAGCAGCACCACCAGCAAAGAGCCTCAAATCAGCAAAATCCCTGCCTGGGACTGCCTCTGCTCCAGCTGAACACGCTCGGGATGAGGCCCCAAAAGGGGTTCACTGGAGTAAAGTCCCAAATTCCTCCTGCCAGGGATCATTTTATATTCCAGTCCTAGGGTGTGATGCGGCAGGACTAGCTCCTGCCTCTCCCCTGCCAAAAGAGAAGGGGCCGAGCACTTCCTTTACTCTGGGCTGCTCCTGTTTGGTTTTAAAAGGGGTTTTTTTGGAGGTGCTGCTTGGACATAGTCTTGGGACAGCTCTTGCTCCGTGTTTTGCCCATGGGCCTCTCAGAGGTCTCAGGGACTGGGAACTTGTGGAGCATCTGTAAATGAACTGCCTTTAACTATGACTGGAAGTGGTGGGGCTTTGCAGGGTTTCGGAGGGGAGCACTCGCTGCCTGGTGGTACAAACCCGAGGTCTTCTCTTGCAGATGATGCTGACCAAAGCGCAGCTCAGAGGCTGTTGCTGTCAGCAGAGCCCCACCACCTCAAGCAAAGCATGGCCACTGCTGGCCACTGGAGCCCGGAGCAGCCCCAGGAGCCCTCAGCCAGCTCCCTGGGACAGATTAGGTTTAACCCCACGGTGAGACACATCGTGATCAATGAGCACAAGGACGTCACCTTTAATTGCTCCATCAGAGTACCTCACCTACTCCTCAGGCCGGATGCTCCGGGCATCTCCTTATGGAAGGATGGGAGGGAGCTGCACGTGCTGGACCGCATCGCCACCAGCCACTTTGAGATCTCTGATGAGGAGGAGGTGGCAATGACCTCCACGTTCAGGTAACCAATGCCATCCTTCCTGTGCAGATGGGGAGCAGGGATGCCAGGAGCACTGGTTGAGACAATTAGCAGGGGCTTGGGACTGGGGTTAGGATGGGCAGGCTCTCCCTAGCCCTCAAAGCCTGGTTTTGCAAGCCCAGCTTCTGCTGGGTGTGTGCCGTGGGGTGGTTATTACTGATTGCCCCCCCCAAAGGCTGTCAGTTGGCTGTGTCCTGCTGTGGGAGCTGTGTGTGGGACGAGGCTCCCCACCAGAGCCCTGCTCTCTGCTCTCTCTGGCAGCATCGTTGCCGCTCAGCGCTCGGATAACGGCTCCTACGTCTGCAAACTCAACATCTCTGGCCGGGAGGTGGTGTCGGATCCCATCTCGGTGCAGCTGGAAGGTGAGCCTCAGGAGGGGCAGCGAGGACATGCTGGAGCATTGTGTCCTGGCTGAGTGACAGCTCTGGGGACCATGAAGTGGGAGCTGTCGTCCAGAAAAGGGGAATCCTGGTTGGGAAAGGGCTTGTTGCCCAGCCCCGGGCAGCACAGCTGGGGGTTGTTGCCGAACTCTCTGAATCTGTTGCTTCTCTGTGCCTGTGCAGGGCTCCCACACTTCATTCGTCAGCCTGAGAAGCTGAATGTCACCAGGAACAGCCCCTTCAACCTGACGTGCCAGGCCGTGGGCCCGCCGGAGCCTGTGGAGATCTACTGGTTTCGCAACAACATCCGAGTCAATGAGAAGCCCCACATCTCCCCATCAGTCCTCATGGTGCCGGGTGAGCCATGGCCAGCTGGGACACCTCTGTGTGGCTGCAGGGAAGGGCAGGGTGGGATCTTGTGCCATCACACAGCCCATCCCCTTGGCCTCGCACTCCTGTTGGCAGGGGCTGTGTTCCCATGTGCTGTCACCAGGCCGTGCAGCCTGCTCTGGTTTTGTGCTGCACGGTGCATTGCTGAAGTTTGGCTGGAAAGCTCAGCATGGAGAACCTGGCATGAAGTGTGGCTGTCACATCGTGTGCAGTGGGACACAGGGTCCAGCTTTGCAAACGAGCTACCACAGAGGGACCAGTTTGCAGCAGTGAGTCCCAGCCTGTTCCTGCCCTGTCCTCGGCACGGGGAGCACAGCTCTGCCCAACACTGTCTGTGCTGCTTGTCCAGCAGCCCTGGGACCACACTGCCTGGGATGAGCTGGGAGCAGGAACCCCCATCCAAACCCCTTTGGCTGCTACCAGGAATTTCTTCCCCAGAAGTGGCAGGACACTCAGACTGCTCCTTCCTAAGAGAGAAGCAGATTTTTCTTCAGCCTGTGACCATTCCAATATATACACTGCTGCTCTTATGAGCTGCTTTACTGGTGGTCCCCTCTTAATGCCTCTGGAAGACCTTGGGGTGGCCCCTGCAGCGTGTGTCCATGCAGCCTGGTGGAGCACAGGGAGAAAAGTCCTTCATGTGGCAAAAACCCCATCGTGGATTTGCTGTAGAGGTTTCTGGATGTGCTCATGAGGGGAAGGCCACCGTCTCATTAGCAACCAGACTGTAACCGGCTCGTCCTGGCGGCCAAAGACAGGCTTTAAAAGGCAGTGAAAGCCGGAAGAAGTGACTCATTCCCCTTGGATGTTCCTGCATCCGGCTGGCACAGGCTAAGTTGGGTCATTTGCAGAGTCCCCTCCTGGCCCAGGAGCACTGTCAGTAGAAGCCACTGCTGCTGCAGTGAGCAAACACTTGCCACGTCCAGCCCATCACTGTGCTCAAAGGGATAGCCCTGCACCCCCAGTGTGCCCAAGGGGGGCAGCCCTGCACCTCTAACAAAGTCCTTTGCATAGGCAGCAATCCTGAGCACTGTTGCTGCCTGGGATGATGTCCCACAGGCCATGCCATCAGCCCAGGGGAAACAAGCAGCTCTGCACCCTTGGGTATTCCCAGCGCCCCCCAAAACCCTGTTATCAGCTGGCAGATTTGAGCAATCTAGGGAGAGCGTTAGGTCATCTGATCCAAGCTGTGCTGGTGGGACCTTCTGCTTTCTGCCTTTCCCTTTTTGCACACACAGAGCAAGTGCTTGCTCTGGAGTTGTGCAATGAGGCCACAGGAGTGTCCAGTCCTGCCACGATGCCGTGTGTGTGCCTGCAGTGCGGATGGTGAGCTGGACCTGGGTCACCCCCGGGCACTGTACAAGTGCCACAGAGGGAAGAGATCAGTGGGAGATGAAAGGTCCTTTGTGTTGCTGGATAAAAATAAAGCAGCAATGCAACAGAGGAAGCTGCAGGGGATAGCAGGTGAAGTGGTGTGACCTGCACCCATGGGCTGAGCTGCACCCCCAGAGCATGAGCAGCAGCTCAGGGAGGGGATCCTGCCCCTTTGCTGCGCTCTGGGGAGACCCCCTGCAGTCCTGATCCAGCTCTGGGGCAGCAGCACAAGAGGGACGTGGAGCTGTTGGAGCGAGTGCAGAGGAGGCCATGGAGCTGCTGCGAGGGCTGGAGCAGCTCTGCTCTGGAGCCAGGCTGAGAGAGCTGGGCTGGGGCAGATGGAGAAGAGAAGGCTCCTGAAGGGGAGACCTTAGAGCAGCTCCAGTGCCTAAAGGGGCTGCAGGAAAGCTGGAGAGGGGCTTTGGGCAAGGGATGGAGGGACAGGCCAAGGGGAATGGCTTTAAGCTGCCAGAGGGGAGACTGAGATGAGCTCTTAGGCAGAAGCTGTTCTGTGTGAGGGTGCTGAGGCACTGGCACAGGGTGCCCAGAGAAGCTGTGGCTGCCCCATCCCTGGCAGTGTTGAAGGCCAGGTTGGACACAGGGGCTTGGAGCACCCTGCTCCAGTGGAACCCAAACCATGCCACAATTCTATGACTGTTATTTTTGTCAGGGTCAGTAAACAGATCTGTGTTTTCCCTCTGCAGGTCTCACTGAAGCAACACTGTTCAGCTGTGAGGCTCACAACAGGAAAGGACTGACCGCATCCAGCCCAGGGCTGGTCAATGTCAAAGGTAAGAGACAACATGAGGCTTGCTTTACCAGAGCACGTGTGTCCAAGCGGGAGCTGTCCTGGTCTCCACACTCCCGAGCACCCATTCTACACAAGCTGAAGGAGATGCTTGTATGACTCCCATACTTATTTCCTCCCCTATTCTAAACCTCAATTTAACATCAAGCGGGATGCACATAGTAGCACGGTCACCCAGCGTGGTTCCCTCATCCCAGTATCACCACTGTGGGAGGAAGCATCAAAGAGTGCATTTGAAAGCAGAACTGTCAGCACCAGAGCTGGTTTCGGAAGGGCTGTATCACTTTTCCTTCCTTCAGGACCAGGGCATGCTCAGAGTTTTCCATAGGAAATGGTGGAAATTCCTGACATTCTTGATGGAGGCTGCTCTAGCAACGGAGGAAGGTGTTCCCCAAAATATGTCATTGCTTCTAAGCAATCCAGAGTGCTGTTTCAGCTCATAAATATAGAACATAGGCAGAGGAGTCCAAATAATCCTGCAAATTCCTTTTCTGTCCAGTGGTGCGAAACATCTGCAGCACAATGATGGAAGCTGCTGCTGTGGCTGTAGCCAGGACAGGACCTGGGGCTCAGACACAGTCAGTCTCAGCCCGGGAGGTGCCAGGAGAAAGCCAGATGTGCCATGGTTGTACTCAGGCCTCCAGCTGACTGCCCATGGCTCCTCTCAGCTGAGGAATCATGGGGGGGTTCAGATGGAGAAGAGAAGGCTCAGGGGGACCTGATCACTCCCTGCAGCTGCCTGAGAGGAGGATGGAGCCAGGAGGGGGCTGCGCTCTGCTCTCAAGGAACAAGGGATGGGACAAGAGGAAACGGCCTCAAGCTGCACCAGGGCAGCTTTAGATGGAGCTGAGGAACAATTCCTTCCCCACAGGGTGCTCAGCATTGGAACTGCCCAGGGCAGGGCTGCAGTCACCGTCCCTGCAAGTGTTCACACACTGTGGAGACGAGGCCTCAGTGCCATGGGTTAGTGGTGGGCTTGGCAGTGCTGGGAACGGTTGGACTGGGTGAGCTTGAAGGGCTTTTCCAACCTGGTTGATTCCGTGATTCTGTGATTCCCTGCAGGAATACCATCCGCACCGCTCCGCGTGGATGTCCTCAACAGAACAGGCCATAGTATCACGATATCCTGGGTGCCAGGCTTTGATGCCTTCTCTGCCTTCAACAGCTGCAGAGTCAAGGTGAGCATCCAGGACCCTCCTTATCCGGCAGCCGCCCTTACACATACACCTTGAGTCAGGTGGAAATCAGTGTTTGGCATGAACCCCATGGATCTGGCCAGGCTTTTGGTTTGGGCAAATTGAGTTGGGCTTTCCCAGGTGCTTCGAAAGGGGAAGCTGGCACTGCTGTCCCATGGTGCCCTGTGGTCCGGGTGGCTCGGGATTTGTGGTGGCATGATGTTGAGCAGTCCAAGTAGCACCCAGGCACTGGGACCTGGGCCAGCCAGAGCACCACTGGGGCGGACAGGAGGGTTGGAAGGAGCTGCTGGACGCCAGCTTGATGGTGTCTGCTAACAAAAAGTGGCTTTGCTCTGCCTGCTGTGAGGGCGGTAGTTGGTGGAAGGGGTCTCACAAAGAGACTGATGGAGGGAGCATGAAGCGGGTTTTTGTCCCAGGAGCAGGGTGGTTGAGTGGGGTGAAACGAAAGGTGACGGGAAGAGGCAAGCTGCCTGCCTGGAAGAGCCAATCTGGGCTCCTGCTTGTGAACTGTGCAGGAGTGAGCCATGAGAATCTGTCCCCTTGGGCAAGACAGCCAGGTTGTCATGACTCTTCATGGAGAGATGCCCAGAACGGCTCCAAGTAGCTCTTGAGAAGTCTTTGTAAGCCTCGAATTGCTGCAGGCACCTGCTTGTCCCTACTTTTACCTCCTGCTCAAACCATTCCCAACCAAGCAACCTTCTAGCTGGGATCTGGAAATGGATTTTCTCTTGGCTCTTTACTCCTTGCAAGTACTGGGAAGGGGCTGAGCCTGTCCTCTGGACAAGTCAGGGAATGCCATCTCCCCTGCAAGCAGTTTCCACCTGCTCTATCTGTTTGACATTGCTGGTTTCACAGTCCAAGCCCACTGCTTCCTCCCATGGGGATGTGTGTTCTATGCTGGCCGATCTACACTGCAGCTGAGATAGTGCCTGGAGAGAGGCCGTGTTTGAAGACAGGTAAAAGTGAAAGGAGTTACAGAGAGGAAAGGTACCAGAGCTAATATTAGCACCATGTCCGCTGCTGCCTTCCAGCTGGAGCTTGGGAAGTGGGGTGGAGAGCCAAGGAATTTCCTATGACTTAACGTTCACGGTCTGTCATTAGGAAATAGCCTTTCCAAATGGAAAACAGGACAGAAGTTCTGGCAAAAACACAGCTGTGACTAAGCCTTTTTGCTGCTGTGCCCTTTGATAAACCCCTCGCTTGGGCAGCATGGCCCACAGGCCGAGTAACTCATTCCTGAGCTCGATGAGGAGCTGGTGGTGCCACACGTGCAGTTCATGGAATGGTTTGGGTTGGAAAGGACCTTAAGATCACCCAGTTCCAACCCCTGCCATGGGCAGGGACACCTTCCATAGAGCAGCTTGCTCCAAGCCCCTGTGTCCAACCTGGCCTTGAGCACTGCCAGGGATGGGGCAGCCACAGCTTCTCTGGGCACCCTGTGCCAGCGCCTCAGCACCCTCACAGGGAGGATCTTCTTATCTCCAACTTGACCTTCCCCTGTTTCAGTTTGACCCCATCACCCCTCGTCCTATCAGTGCAGTCCCTGATGAAGAGTCCCTCTCCAGCATCCTTGTAGCCCCCTTCAGACACTGGAAACTGCTCTGAGGTCTCCACACAGCTTGTCTTCTCCAGGCTGAGCAGCCCCAATGTTCTCAGCCTGTGTCCATACAGGAGGTGCTGCAGCCCCTGAGCATCCTCGTGGCCTCCCCTGGACCTGCTCCAACAGCTCCATATCCTTCTTATGTTGGGGACACCAGAACTGCACACAGTGCTGCAAGTGGGGTCTGACCAGAGCAGAGCAGAGCAGAGGGGCAGGATCTCCTCCTTCAACCTGCTGCTCATACTTGTTTTAATGCAGCCCAGCACACAGGGGGGTTCTGGGCTCAAGTGTGCCCTGAAGCTGGATCATGTTCAGTTTCTCATCAACCAGCACCCCCAGGTCCTTCTCCTCAGGGCTGCTCTGGTGAAGTTTGCATAAAGCCTGAGTTTAAAAACCACATGGATTTGATGTATTTTTCATCTTCAGGAGAGCAGTTGGGGGGTGAGGAAGCTGAGCTGGGCTCGATGATAAGGAGAGCAGCCGGACCCAGAGGTGCTCCCGGGAGCAGCCTGCACATTGATCTGCTCACTCCTCATTCAAAGCATCTCGTAATGGCTGGAGACTTTCTCAGCTTTAGGAGGCTGAAGACCATTCTCATGCCTTCTGGCTGGAAAAGACTGCTGGTGTTGATGTTGAGACCATCCTGGAGGGGGGTACTCATGTTGCTTAAGCAGAACAGGTCTCCTGCCACCCCAGAACCATACGCTGAGGCCCTTAACAGGACTGTACAACTTTCTGCTTGTGGCTCATGCTGAAACACGTCCTGTCTGTTGCCTTCCCAGTCAACTGTCTCAGGCTTGTGCCTTCATTCTTGCTCTTCCCTCTTTCCTCCCACTGTCAGGCCCCTTTCATGGTGCTTCCCATGGAACGAGAGGCTTTCTGAGGGCTGCAAGGGCTGTGTGGGCAGCTTTTAGAGAGAGCAGTTTCCCTTTGTGTGAAGAGTGTGACTTGGTTTTAGTACACTGAACTCATCTGTGCTGGAGCCTGCTGAGGTCAGTGATTAACACCTGATGCGATAGGGCCTGTGGTCTGATGCTGTGTGGCACAAAAAAAGGGTTTCTTTTGTCTGTTTGGGACTCTCTGCATGGTGATTTTCTGAAGTGCTTCTGTTGCTCCATGCCACAAGAAAGAGCAAAACCTCCCTCTTCCTTTCGCCTTGGTGGGATTTCACATCTCTGCCATGTCCCCACTGCAGCTCTTCTTGCACCATGTGTGTTGGAGCCCTTACTGTAAGCCCTGTAAATGGCCTGCCGTCAGCTATAGAGGCAAGGCAGCGTGCAGGAGCAAGGCCCTGCTGGTGTTTGGAGAGGAAGCAGGCTCTGGATCCTGTTTACAGATGTGGAATTCCTGCCAGGCTCTCACCCTGCAGGTTGCTGCTGACTAATCCCTGTTTGTGGGCTGCTTTTTCAATTAAGGTGGAGGAAGCTGTTCCACGAAGCAATGTCTCACTTGTGCTGCTCACCACCTCAGTGCCTCCCCACGTGTATCACATCCAGCAGCTGGAGCCCATGGCAGACTACAACATCAGTGTTTCCTGCAGGAATGAGGTCGGTTGGTCGGCGTTCAGCCCATGGATAACCGGCAGCACTACCGAGGGAGGTAGGAAATGAGTAGTGGAGGCTGAGGAGGGGTTTCAAGGAGGATGTTCAAGGCTGTAGGAAAGCCCTGTGCTTTATGTTTGAGCTATAGCTCACTTTCCATCAGCCTGCCGTGTCCCTGCACCCATCCACCAGCTCCCCTCACCTTCTTTCCCTTTGATTCCCGCAGCTCCAACCACCCCACCGCTGAATGTCACGGTGTCATTCAATGAATCCAGCTCCTCCCTGGAGATCCGATGGGTGAAGCCATCCCTGGAGAGGATCCATGGGGAGCTGCAGGGCTATCACATTTGGTACAGGTGGCAGAACTCCAAGGGACTGGTAAGTTACCCTGGAATCAGGGAATTGAAAATCCCAGCAGGCATCAAGGAGGCATGTCCAGTTTGGTCCTGGTGCTTCTGTGTGTTCTTTCTGAGCTTATTTGTCTGCTGTCTTGTGCTTCCATCTGGGCTTCTTTAATACAAGTGGCTTCTCTCTTGCATGTTTATGGAACTCTGGTAATGCCCTAAGTGATTAATATTGTGAATAAGCAGCTCTGCATGAAGGAGATGAGGTTTATTCTCTAAACTAGCAGTGAGATGCTCTTCCTGGTGTTGACAATCTTTGGTACAGCTTTTGGAGTGGCATTTGAGGTTTGGCAGCATCTCTTGGCACTTTCAGCAATGGAGTCAATCACAAGGTGTTTGGGAGAGTTTGTTCCCTCGGGTTTGAGTTGTTCCTTATTCTGGTGGGATTCATAGAATCATATAATTCTGGAGACCTCAGAGCAGCCTTCCAGTATCTGAAGGGAGCCTATAGGGATGCCGGGGAGGGACTCTTCATTAGGGACTGTAGTGATAGGACAAGGGGTAATGGGTTCAAACTGAAACAGGGGAAGTTTAGATTGGATATGAGGAAGAAATTCTTTCCTGTAAGGGTGGTGAGGCACTGGAATGGGTTGCCCAGGGAAGTTGTGAATGCTCCATCGCTGGCAGTGTTCAAGGCCAGGTTGGACAGAGACTTGGGTGGCATGGTTTAGTGTGAGGTGTCCCTGCCCATGGCAGAGGGGTTGGAAGTGGATGATCTTAAGGCCCTTTCCAACCCTGACTATTCTATGACTCTATAATGGTTCAGGTTGGAAAGGACCTTAAATCTCCTCCAGCTCCAACCCCTGCCACGGGCAGGGACACCTTCCATACAGCAGCTTGCTCCAAGCCCCTGTGTCCAACCTGGCCTTGAACACTGCCAGGGATGGGGCAGCCACAGCTTCTCTGGGCACCCTGTGCCAGCGCCCCACCACAGTTACTGTTCCATGCATTAACGCATCTGCAAGCCCATGGCTCAGAGTTTCAAAGCTCACGGAACATTTTGGGTCTGGGGGCCTCCCCGTGAGATTACGAAGTCCTCTGGCACATGCTTGCTTGCTTTTCCTAGGATTTGGGAAGTAGCCTTTAGGAATTTGCTAGGCTGAGGTTGGTTTGACCTCTTGGGCAGTCCTGGCTTATCCACTGGGCAAAATTAGCTGAGATAAGGCCAGGTCTCCACCAGTGCTTGGGAGCCTTGGGATAACTGCAGATGTGTCCAGCTGCAGCCCCTGTGCTGTGGTTCCTTTGTCCCAGGCTGAAAGCACAGGGAGGCACTGATGGCCTGAAGCGGGTGTGGAACAAGTGACTCAGCCCTGCGTTTTGTAGGATGCTGCATTTTCTGTTCTCCTTTTCTGCCTCTGAAAAGAGCATGTATACATGCAGAGGATCCAGGCAGGGAGCAGTGCTGTGGTCTTGTGACCAGCATGGAATAAAAATTGCTGACATATTTGTCTTCTCTGGAGCAGAAAGCACAAAAAAGGACTTGCCCTTTAAGCCCTTGGAGAGTGACTCTGTTGTTGTTGTTTGTGGGTTTTATACATTGCCCCAGTCATAGAATCATAGCATCATGGAACAGTTTGGGTTGGAAGGGACCTTAAAGCTCATCCAGTTCCAGCCCCCCGCCATGGACAGGGACACCTTCCACTAGAGCAGCTTGCTCCAAGCCCCTGTGTCCAACCTGGCCTTGAGCACTGCCAGGGATGGGGCATTCAGCAGTCAGATGATTAGGGGCTGGAGCTTCTGCCTGGCTTCCTGGTCAAGGAATGTTCTCGTTAATGTTGGCTTTCAGGAGGCTCCAAAACCCCTCTGCTGGGGGGCGACTTCAGGTGGGAGGTTTCTGTGGGAAGAACCTCGGCTCTTCGCAGGCGGATGGAAGCAGTTGTGGTTGTTGCTGACTTGCTTTGTCAGCTCCGGCTTTAATGGGAGGCAGAGATGTGTGCCAGGGCCACGCGAGGGCAGGTCTGGTTGTGAGGGCTGTCAGAGTTAAGTGCTGGAGCCTGTGCCCTAACCTTTCTGCAGGGCACCATGTGCTGGTGCAGGGCCTGCTCTCCCACCCCGCCACGGGTCTCCTGAGCTGACGAGCAGGCAGCCTGAAGCACAGGAGCAGCAGGTTTGCTGTCAAGGGGAGCTCTGATTCCTCAGAAACTAAGTCTTTGACTTTAGGCCTGGACAGGCTAAATATGAAATGCTCAAAATAGCCAGTTTAGCACCCAGCACGATAAAGATAGGGGTTTCTGCATTTCTGTGTCAGCAGGGCCACCTGCAGGCCTCCTCTTGAGCACACCAGCTGAAAAACAAACTGGTTTAGAAGCTTCCAAAAAGTTGGTTTATTTTCCTCTGAAACCAGCAGTTCTGGCTTGAGCCAAGGCTGCAGAGTTGGGACGAGAAGGAATTCCTCAACCACCACAAGACTCATAAAAACCGTGGGGTTTGGCAGCTGTGTCCTGCAGGAAGGGCTGTCTGCTCTGCTCTCCACAGTCTGTGTGATATCAACTGGGCTCTGTCCTCAGATGACACAACAGGGCTGCCTGTGATGTGAACGGATCCTGGTCCAGTCTTAGGCTGGTGGGAAGGAAAGGATCTCGTAGAATCAACCAGGTTGGAGAAGCCCTTTAAGCTCACCCAGTCCAACCATTCCCAGCACTGCCAAGGCCACCACTAACCCATGGCACTGAGGCCTCGTCTCCACGGCGTGTGAACACTTGCAGGGATGGTGACTGCAGCCCTGCCCTGGGCAGTTCCAATGCTGAGCACCCTGTGGGGAAGGAATTGTTCCTCAGCTCCATCTAAAGCTGCCCTGGTGCAGCTTGAGGCCGTTTCCTCTTGTCCCATCCCTTGTTCCTTGGGAGCAGAGCGCAGCCCCCTCCTGGCTCCATCCTCCTCTCAGGCAGCTGTAGGCAGCGATCAGGTCCCCCCTGAGCCTTCTCTTCTCCATCTGAACCCCCCAGGTCCCTCAGCCGTTCCCCATCACACTGTGCTCCAGGCCCTGCTCCAGCTCCGTTGCCCTTCTCTGGCCCCGCTCCAGCACCTCAGTGTCTCTCTTGTAGTGAGGGGCCCAGAGCTGAACACAGGATTCCAGGTTTCCACTGAAGGATGCTGTGAATGGGAAGTGGAAGAAGAGCAGGAGTGAGGGGGGAGGCAGCTGCAGGTACCAACTCACATCGCTGCCCGATGGTGCAGACACATTCCTGGGCCTTGAACATTTCCCATCCATCTCTGTGGGTTTTGTCTGACCGTGAGCAGAAGCTGTTTTCCTCTGAGCAGCTCTGATTCCCTCCTCCTTGCCCACTGATCCCCCTTGGCTGCTCCTTTTGCTCAGCCTGTGATGTTCAGCCTGGGTAAGGAGCTGGGCTGTGCTGGCCACAGCAGCCTGCCAGATGTTTTGGACACCACTGTGCAGCTGTTTTGCAGCTGGAGGCCTGCGGAGAGCAGCAGCCTCAGCACTTTGTCAGCTGAAGAAGGCCAGGAAACAACAGGGAATATGCAGGGAAAGACTCACCTGTGTTTTTAGCAAGGAAAAAGGTCTGTGCCACGGGGCACGCTGCCTCCTGCCATGGTACCAGGCGAGGAAGCACACCCTTAACACTGGGAATACTGTTAGCTTGACACAAAACATAGAGTCAGGAAATATCTGCCCTAAGATTAACTTGCTGTGGCAGGGCACTTGATCAGCCAAACCAGGAGTGCTGGAGCTGAAGTATAGAATCATAGAATCATAGAATAGTCAGGGTTGGAAAGGACCTTAAGATCATCCAGTTCCAACCGCTCTGCCAGGACATGGAACTGTTGGAACAAGTCCAGAGGAGGCCATGAGGACGATCAGGGGACTGGAGCACCTCCTGTATGAAGATAGGCTGAGAAAGTTGGGGCTGTTCAGCCTGGAGAAGAGAAGGCTGCGTGGAGACCTCAGAGCAGCCTTCCAGTATCTGAAGGGGGCCTATAGGGATGCTGGGGAGGGACTCTTCGTGAGGGACTGTAGTGAGAGGACAAGGGGTAATGGGTTCAAACTTAAACAGGGGAAGTTTAGATTGGATATGAGGAAGAAGTTCTTTCCTGTAAGGGTGGTGAGGCACTGGAATGGGTTGCCCAGGGAAGCTGTGAATGCTCCATCGCTGGTGGTGTTCAAGGCCGGGTTGGACAGAGCCTTGGGTGGCATGGTTTAGTGTGAGGTGTCCCTGCCCATGGCAGGGGGGTTGGAACTAGAATGATAGACTGGTTTGTGTTGGAAGGGACCTTAGAGCTCATCCAGTTCCAACCCCCTGCCATGGGCAGGGACACCTCACGCTAAACCATGACACCCAAGGCCCCATCCAACCTGGCCTTGAACACTGCCAGGGATGGGGCAGCCACAGCTTCTCTGGGCACCCTGTGCCAGCGCCTCAGCACCCTCCCAGGGAAGAGCTTCTGCCTTATCTCCAAGCTGAACATTCCCTGTTTCAGTTTGAACCCATCACCCCTTGTCCCATCACTACAGTCCCTGATGAAGAGCCCCTCTCCAGCATCCTTGTAGCCCCCTTCAGACACTGGAAGCTGCTCTGAGGTCTCTACGCAGCTTCTCTTCTCCAGGCTCCATGTTACCAGCAGTGCATAAAGTGCTTTACCCCTTCCTTGTGAGATCACTTTCCTGCCTCTTTTCTGGCCCAGGCTGCTGCTCCTGCTGCTGCTGCCAAGCAAAGAGCAGCAGTGGCACACGGTTTGGACGGGAAATGCCACTCAGCCCCTTTTGGATCCCATCCGGCTCAGGCAGAGCTATTCTTCTCCAGAAATAGCTTGGTGTTGCGTTTCCTCTGGGCTCATGGCAGCGAAGCAAGGCAGAAGCTGGACACGGGGCCCGTGTTCCATACATCTCCCGGTCTCCCTCCCACTGCCTCTCCCAGCTCAGGCTCTTCCCTTGCTCCCTCCAGCAGAACGCCTCCACTGAAGCCCGGCACAACGCCAGCGGGATTACCCTGCCCGTGGTGGCCACCAACGCCACCTGCTCCGTCCGGGTGGCTGCTGTCACCAAAGGAGGAGTGGGACCCTTCAGCAGCCCTGTGGAGGTCTTCATCCCTGGCAGGGGTAAGGAGATCCCCATCCCTGTCTGTGTGGTGTGGGAGCAGGGAATGGTGAAGGGAAATGATGCAGGACGCGCTTTCCTTGCCTGGCCAATGCAGTTGGTATCCCTCCATCCTCCTTCAGATGCTTTCCGTGTCACCCAGGCTATCAGCCAAGATGCTGGGACCTTCAGCATGCTCTGGTAGCCAGGAGAGACTTGCTCTCCATGTTCAGCCTTGGTCCTTGTGCCCTCTTCTCCCATGTAACCTGTTGGGCTTTACTGGGTTTTACTTCTCCCCTGGGAGATCCTCCCCCAGTCCTTGTGTGCTGCAGGCTGACCCAGCTCCATTAATGGGCTATTTCCTTAGGATTAATAACCACAGACCCCTCTTCGACTCCAGCCTCCAGGAATGCCGACTCCTTTATCATAGCCCTGGGCTTTATCTGCGGGACAGTCGCCGTCGGGATCATCCTCTGCTTGTCTGTGGTCATCCAGAAGAGATGTGTGGAAACAAAATATGGGTAAGCCAAAGGGAACACAGCTTCAGAGGTGCCTGAGCTGGGCAGCTTGGAGACATAGGGCAAAAGGAGGCAGGGTGGGTGGCTCAGGGGCAAGGTTCCTGTCTCTGGTGCTGATGCTGTTGCCATGAATGGCATTTGTAATGCCTGTGGTGAGGGACTGAGTGTATTTTGGTACTTCCCCTCCCCTCCTTAGCCCAGCAGTTCACCTTTCACTCACTATTCCTGTATCTAAAGGGAAGTGAACTTGTGCAACTTGGCATGGAAAGGGTGGCCTCAGCGTCTTGATACAGAGGTGAGGGGGCAGAGATGTGCCATATCCTGTGGCCTGTGTCCCAGAGGAACCCCTCCTGCCTCCTCACACGCCATGGTCTGATGGCCAAGTGTGGCACCAGCCCTGCCAGGCACAGGGACTGCTGCTGGATCACCTAAGGGGTGTTTGAACAATGGGGCAAAGGGCTGTTTTCTGCTACAGCCAGCCAGTGCTACTCACTCACCTGGTGACTTCCTAAGGGGCATTTAACTGCCCCCTGCTATGGGGTTTGTTAAACAGTTGTGGTGCTGGCAGCTTGGCTTCTAAGTGCCATCACTTGGGTGTCCGCTGCCAAAGTGGAACTGTGATAGAGTTAACTCCTTTGGAAGAGCATCACTTCAGTAAGGAGAGTTTATTGAGGTGGAATCCCACCTGTGCTGATCTCTCATGGCATCACCCCATCCCAGTCTGGAAACTGGTAGTATCTAACAATCCCTTTCCTACTTGGTGTAGCATTTGTTGCTCTTTGCTTGCGATGCTGCCTCCCTGGGAGCTCTTCAGCATCCACTGTGGTTTAGTTCCTGGAGATGGATGGCTGCTCAGCCCCATACCACAGCATCTCCCAGCAGAGTGCCCATCACCACTGTTCTGGGGCCATGGTGTGAAGCTCCCTTTAGTTTTTGCGATCGGATGGGGTTGCAGATGCTAACAGAGTGGTGACAGGCTGCAGCTGTGCACTGAGCAAGAGAAGAGGTCACTTTAGGAGGCTGTAGATGTGGGCACCTGTTCCTACTGGTACAGGCTGCTCTCGGAGTAGGAAATGAGTGTCCCATTTCCTCCCCAAACCCCCTCTGTGACTCAGTCCTCGACAGATCAGCCTTGTTTATTGAGTGCCTGTTTTCCTCAGGCACTGTAAGCAATGGCACTGCTCCAGGAAGAGGGAAATGAGAGAGATGAGAATAGCTCTGAGGACTCAGGGGTGCTGGTTGGTGAGAGGTTGCTGCAGCCTTCCAGTGCCTAAAGGGGCTCCAAGAAACCTGGAGAGGGGCTTTGGACAAGGGCCTATATGGACAGGCCAAGGGGAATGGCTTTAAGCTGCCAGAGGGGAGACTGAGATGAGCTCTTAGGCAGAAGCTCTTCCCTGGGAGGGTGCTGAGGCGCTGGCACAGGGTGCCCAGAGAAGCTGTGGCTGCCCCATCCCTGGCAGTGTTCAAGGCCAGGTTGGACACAGGGGCTTGGAGCAAGCTGCTCTATGGAAGGTGTCCCTGCCCGTGGCAGGGGTTGGAGCTGGAGGAGCTTTAAGGTCCCTCCCAACCCAAACCATTCCATGATTCTACAAATACGCATTTTCTCCTTTGATACCCGTACCCCTGGCAGTGCTGCGGTTGCCCACCCCTGCAGCAGAGGTTCCTTCACTGAGTTGAAGCAGCCCCACGTGGCCCATCAGGGTCTGTTTCTGTCCCACCAGGAATGCTTTCAGCAGGAATGACTCGATGCTGGTAGTGAACTACACAGCCAGGAAGTCCTACTGCCGCAGAGCCATCGAACTTACACGTGAGTGTGGCTTTCCTGTCCCTCTGCAAGGAGGTTGGTGGGGATGTCACAGCAGTTGGAGGTGAGCTGAGCTCCTGGTCCCCTCTCGCGCAGTGGGCAGCCTGGGGGTCAGCAGCGAGCTCCAGCAGAAGCTGCAGGATGTTGTTGTGGACAGAAACGCCCTCAGCCTGGGGAAGGTGCTGGGAGAGGGTGAGTGCTGGGGCTGGAATGCTGGGGCTGGACATATGGGGCAGGGGCCTGACACTGGGACCTCCATCAGCTCCAGGCCTGGGGGATGTGGGGAGAGGGTGGATCGGGATGACCGAGTTCAGGACCCCTGGGTTCACGTCCTTCTGCCACTGATGAGACACAAGTGTCTCATATACCCTCTGGGGATGAGCTCTCCATCTTGGGGCATTTCAGATCTTCAGGAACACAGTGGTGTCCTGAAAGGTGGTGCTTTGGGCTCTGGATAGAGTGGTTGCTTCTTTCCCATGTGCAGGGGAGTTCGGGTCAGTGATGGAGGGACGTCTCAGCCAGCCTGAAGGCACCCCACTGAAGGTGGCTGTGAAGACCATGAAGTGTAAGTCATCACCTTGGCCTCACAGAACTTGATGTTGTCTGTCCCAGTGGGTGCTGGTGTTCTGATACCCATCTCAGGTGCTCTCTCTGCATCCTGGCACTGTTCTGTGGGGATGGTGGCCTCCTTGCCATATCGGACAGCCAAGGATGAGACATCCCTGTGATCCCTTCCACTGACCCACACAGGAGCTGCGCTGTGAAGGGAGATGGCACCAGTGATTTGGGGTATTAAACCTCTTGGGGTTTTAAATCTCCTCCTTTTTCTCTGCTTCCCAGTGGATAACTTTTCCCAAAGAGAGATAGAAGAGTTCCTCAGTGAAGCAGCGTGCATGAAGGACTTTGACCATCCCAATGTCATCAAGCTCCTAGGTATGGACCCTCCAGCTGGGATTCAGGCTGGGGAGCTGGACCAGGGTGTGTGGTGCCTTTCCCCATGGACCTGTGCTACCTGTCTGTGTTTTGCAGGCGTGTGCATCGAGCTGAGCTCCCAGCAGGTCCCCAGGCCCATGGTGATTCTGCCCTTCATGAAGTACGGTGACCTGCACAGCTTCCTGCTGCGCTCCAGGCTGGAGATGGCCCCCCAGGTAAGGAGCACAGGGAGCAGAGGGCCCTGTGTCTGTGAGGGGCAAAGTGGGACAAATCTGCTTTTGCTTTTGCGAACATAAGAGGACTTGGCTGTAGCCCTGCTGCGTGCTTTGTCAGGTGGCAGCGGTGGGATCCAGTTCCACAAAATCCCATAGGATTCTCACCTTCCCTTCTCCAGGCTGAACAAGCCAGCTCCTTGTACACCATCTCCTCCAGCCCGTGTTGGTGGGCTTGCTCCAACATGTCCTTCCCCTGCTGAGGAGCCCCGAATGGGGCACAGCATCCAGATGTGGTCTCACTAATGCCAAATGAGGGGGAAGCACAGTTTCTCTTGACCTGCTGACTGTGTTCTTGCTAATGCAGTGCTTTCCCTTCCCAGTTTGTGCCCCTGCAGACGCTGGTGAAGTTCATGGTGGATATTGCCCTGGGGATGGAGTACCTGAGCAGTCGGCACTTCCTCCATAGAGATTTGGCAGCTCGGAACTGCATGTGAGTGTCTTCCCCTCTGCTTTGTCCTGGGTAAATGAGCAGCAGTGGAAGCCCTGTGGGTGCACAGCACAACTTGGCTTCTTGCAGTAGAACCTCCATCGGTCTTGAGAGACATGGGAAAAGAGCTGAAGCTCTGGGTCCTGCTTTGGAAGCTGGCACATCAAACTTCTCTATCCTGTCATCCCTGTTTCCATGTGACAGGTTGCGGGATGACATGACAGTGTGTGTGGCAGACTTTGGGTTGTCCAAGAAGATCTACAGTGGTGACTACTACCGCCAGGGCCGGATAGCCAAGATGCCGGTGAAGTGGATCGCCATTGAGTCCCTGGCTGACCGTGTCTACACCACCAAGAGTGATGTGGTAGGTCCATGGGGATGGGCAGCCAGAGCTGGGGTCTGAGCCCTGGGTATAGTTGTCCAACCTCCCTGCACCTTATAGAGACACAGAACCAAGCAGGTTGGAGAAGCCCTTTAAGCTCACCCAGTCCAACCGTTCCCAGCACTGCCAAGGCCACCACTAACCCATGGCACTGAGGCCTCGTCTCCACGGCGTGTGAACACTTGCAGGGACGGTGACTGCAGCCCTGCCCTGGGCAGTTCCAATGCTGAGCACCCTGTGGGGAAGGAATTGTTCCTCAGCTCCATCTAAAGCTGCCCTGGTGCAGCTTGAGGCCGTTTCCTCTTGTCCCATCCCTTGTTCCTTGGGAGCAGAGCACAGCCCCCTCCTGGCTCCATCCTCCTCTCAGGCAGCTGTAGGCAGCGATCAGGTCCCCCCTGAGCCTTCTCTTCTCCATCTGAACCCCCCAGGTCCCTCAGCCATTCCCCATTACACTGTGCTCCAGGCCCTGCCCCAGCTCCAGTGCCCTTCTCTGGCCCTGCTCCAGCACCTCAGTGTCTCTCTTGTAGTGAGGGGCCCAGAGCTGAACACAGGATTCGAGGTGCAGCCTCACAGGGGCACAATCCCTGCCCTGGCCCTGCTGCCGCACTGGTGCTGATCCAGGCCAGGATACTGGTGGCTTCTTGGCTGCCTGGGCACAAGCTGCTCATGTTCAGCTCCATCCATCAGCACCACCAGGGCCTGTTCCATGGGCAGCTTTCAGCCCCTGTTCCCCAGGCCTGGAGTGTTGCAGGGGGTTGTTGTGGCCCAAGTGCAGGACATTTACTGTTGTTGTATGTTGGAAGCACAAAGCAGAGGAGTGGGAAGCTGTTGGTAACAGCACACGCTGACCTTTCCCTGCCTCCTGGAACAGGTTCCCTGAGTGGGCCGCTCGCCTCTTCTGTGCCATTGCCTCTCAGTGCCCATGCTGGGGAGGGCAGGGCTGGAGTGACAACCCCCAGCATTGTGCTCCGGCCCCGTGGACGCTGGGCACTGACCTTTCCCCATGAAAAGATTCATTCATTCCTCCTGGAAGTGTCCTCTCAGTGTGCTCTCCCTTTGTCCTGGCAGTGGGCATTCGGCGTCACCATGTGGGAGATCGCGACGCGGGGCAAGACACCCTACCCAGGGGTGCAGAACCATGAGATCTATGAGTACCTCCTCCATGGGCAGCGCCTCAAGAAGCCCGAGGACTGCTTGGATGAGCTGTGAGTCTGGTTACCCCCTTTCTGGCTGTAGCACACCCCTGCAGGTGACCTGTGCATCGCGGGTCCTCCGCTGAGGTGGTTGCTGTGGGTGCTCTTGGTGGCTCTTGGTTGCTGATGTCCTTTCCTTAAGCGCACAACGACTGTGCTGTGGTTTTGTGGCTTAGCACTGAATGGGGCTAAAAGCTTGCAAACGGTGCATCGCAGAGCAAATAAAACTTCCAGCATCCCAATGCTGCAAACCTGCCTCTCCAAGTGGAGTAAGATGGGTTTGCACCGGGGAGGGAGTCACATTCCACCTCACTCCCTCCGTTTCTTCCAAAGCTGTTTCTGAAGCCTGCATTTAAAAACAAATGGCAAGGATTTATCCTTTACTTCCTTGTGGGGTGCACGGGCAGGATGCTTACAAGAACACACAGAGGTGAGCTCTTGGAGGAAAGGTGGCCACAGTGGTGTGGGTCACATTCAAAGGTATCCCAGAAACTAAACCTTCAAACCCCTTAATATTTGCGTGAAACTCCCAATTTCTGATGTCCCAAAGGAAGGGCAGATCCCAGAGCACAGCAGGGGGGGAAAAGCATCTTAACTCCAGGCAAACGGGTGCCCAGAAATCCCAACAACTCTCGCGGGAGAAAGGGACGTGGTTGCAGTGGAAGCGTCCCCGCGCTGGTCCTGCGGGATGGGAGCACTGCCCTCTGCAGTTGGTGCTGAGGAAGCGGACTCTTACGATCATCTTGGCCAGGTCTTGCCTGCTGACGCTCTGCCCTGATCCACAGACGTGCCTCTTGTTAATCAGGCCTTCGGTGCCTAAACTCCCTGAATCTGGAAAGGGGGAAGTGTGGGAACCTCACAGCTGGGCGTTTCTGAGCAGCTCACAGAGGCTTTTCTCCCAGGTTTTCTTCCTGAGCTTGTCCTTAGTGCCCTTACAGCTGGAAATGTTCCATCCCCCCGTGGCTGTGAGCTGCAAATACAAATGGTTCAGCTGGGAAAGGTGCTCGGAGTTGCACAACGTTCCTAAAAGGCCCCTCTCCGATGCCTGTCCCTAAAGGAAGCCATGGAGAAACCTTGCACCCACCACTGAGAGCTCCCAGTGTGCCCCAACATCCAGCTTGGGATGGGGCAGCCACAGCTTCTCTGGGCACCCTGTGCCAGCGCCTCAGCACCCTCCCAGGGAACAGCTTCTGCCCAAGAGCTCATCTCAGTCTCCCCTCTGGCAGGTTAAAGCCATTCCCCTGTCCTGTCCCTCCAGCCCTTGTCCAAAGCCCCTCTGCAGCTTTCCTGCAGCCCCTTTAGGCACTGGAGCTGCTCTAAGGTCTCCCCTTCAGGAGCCTTCTCTTCTCCATCTGCCCCAGCCCAGCTCTCTCAGCCTGGCTCCAGAGCAGAGCTGCTCCAGCCCTCGCAGCAGCTCCATGGCCTCCTCTGGCCTCGCTCCAACAGCTCCACGTCCCTCTTGTGCTGCTGCTCCAGAGCTGGATCAGGACTGCAGGGGGGTCTCCAGAGCGCAGCAGAGGGGCAGGATCCCCTCCCTGAGCTGCTGCTCACGCTCTGGGGGTGCAGCTCAGCACACGGGGGGGTTCTGGGCTCAAGCACTCACTGAAGCCGGGTCATGGGGAGCTTCTCCTCACCCAACACCCCCAAGTCCTTCTCTGTTTAATGCAGAGCAGCTCAGGGCTTGCCCAGTTTGGAGGGAAGCCGGGAGTTAGCCCCGTACGTCCCCTATCCCTGCACCTGGCAACATCCCCCCCATAACCACGCTCCTCTCCCCATTCCCAGCTATGACATCATGTCTGCGTGCTGGAGAGCCGACCCCGCCGCCCGCCCCACGTTCCCGCAGCTGAAGGCCCACCTGGAGAAGCTGCTGGAGCACCTGCCGGCCCGCCGGAGATCCGGGGATGTCATCTACATCAACACCAGCCTGCCCGAGGAGAGCCCGGATTCCACCCAGGACTCGGGCTTCCCCCAAGCGGACTCTGACCTGGAGCCCGGGGACGTGTCGGAGCCCGGCTCCCCCGGCGCGGAGGCAGCGCTGGTGGCTGTGGATGTCCATCACCAGCACCAGGAGCCGTGGGAGACCAGGTATGTCCTGGAGGAGCCGCTCCCTGGCCCCGGGGAGGAGGCCTATGTCCCACTGCTGCCCGGGGGGCCAGGCTCAGAGTGGACACGGGCCAGCACCCTGCCCGCCGGCAGCAGCCAGGGCTGCGGGGAGGACTCTGAGGTGCTGCTCTGAACGGAGCGGGGTGAGGATGGGATCCAGGAACAGGACACAGGGTGTATGTGAATAAACAGGCGTCTGTTTTATAGATCATCTCCTGCATGGTTTTCATGGAGGAGTCTGGGCTGGGGGATTACAGTTAGAATTGCAGAATCATGGACTGGTTTGGGTTGGAAGGGACCTTAAAGCTCCTCCAGCTCCAACCCCTGCCACGGGCAGGGACACCTTCCATAGAGCAGCTTGCTCCAAGCCCCTGTGTCCAACCTGGCCTTGAGCACTGCCAGGGATGGGGCAGCCACAGCTTCTCTGGGCACCCTGTGCCAGCGCCTCAGCACCCTCCCAGGGAAGAGCTTCTGCCTAAGAGCTCATCTCAGTCTCCTGTTTCAGTTTGACCCCATCACCCCTTGTCCTGTCCCTACAGTCCCTGATGAGGAGATGAGGGCAGTAAATGCTGTGGCTCTTTGTCTGTAGTGGGAGGCTCTGGGACCTGAGCTCCCCACGGCTCACAGGGAAGGGGCAGCCCCTGAACCCTCCACAGAGGGGCTGGAGGGTGCTGAGGGGTAGGGGCACACGGTGGGCACAGAGGAACTGCCCTGTCCCACCCTGCCGGGGTGGCAACCATCGGTGCTCTTGCAACGACGGGAACGAGCAGTCTGTGAGGGGGGCCTGGAGCCACCCTGCGTGGCCCGGCCCTTCCCCGCTGCCCCTTCCCCTTGCTGGGGACGTTTCGGCTCTTCCCGTGGCAGGGGCTGCCCTGCAGCGCCCGGCACCGCGCCGTGCCCAGCAGATGGAGCCGGGACCCCGCGCTGCGCCCGCTGCGGCCGCCGCTGCCTCTGCCGCGGGGAGCCGGGATGCGCCGGGGGTGGAAATGGGGGTGCGGGGGCTGGCGAAGAGTGTGAAGCGCTGGGGAACGGGGCGCCGGGCTGGGAAGGGGGCGTCGAATTGGAGGTGGGGGGTGCAGGGGCTGGGGATTGGGATGCCCGGCTGGGGAAGGGCTGCGGGGACTAACGCGGGGGTGCAGGGGTGGAGAAGGGGGTGCGGCGACTGGAAAGTGGAGTGTCGAGTTGGAGATAGGGGTGCAGGAGCTGGAAATGGGGCTGCAGGGGCTCGGGAGAAGATGCCGGGCTGGGAAGGGGTGCAGGGGATAAGGAGAGGGGTGCTGGGCTGGGAAAGGGGGTACGTGGGTGGGGAGAGATGCCGGGCTGGAGGTGGGGGTGCAGGGGCTGAAAGGGGGTCCCGGCCCATCCGGAGCTGCCGTTGCGCTCCCGCCCGGTGCCCGCTCGTCGGGGCAGCGCAGGAGCAGCCCCCAAACCGGCCCCGGGGGGCGGGGGGGGGCGCGGGGATGTCCCGGGGGTCCCGCAGCATCCCCCGGGCAGGGCCGGCGCCGGGGCGGGAGAGGCGCCTCCTCCTCCCGCGGCGCGTCCCGCTCCACGCGTGGGGCGGGGGAAGAGCGCGGAGCGGGGCGGGAGCGGCGCCCGGGACAGCCCTTCCTCGGCGCACGGAGCGCGCCCGCCGCCGGACCATGCCGGGGCCGCGGGGCCGCCCCCCGCTGCCGCCGCCGCTGCTGCCGCCGCTGCTGCTGCTGCTGCTGCTCCCGGCCGCGCCGGCCGCGCAGGTGAGCGGGGCCCGAGGGATGGGGCTCCCTTCCTCCGGCCCCCTTTCCCCAGGGGCTGTCCCCTGTTCCCCAGGGAAGGTCCCAGCCGGGCCATGGAGCTCTTCTCTTCCTCCTGCCCCACACCTGGATCGCCACCGAGCGCACCGGGAGCAAAGACCCCCCCCGGTTCTATGGGAGAACGGGGTTTGTGCTGCTCAGCATCCCAGCGGGAGCTCCCGCCGGCTCCGGGGGTTGAAGCAGCCCTAACAAAGAGCCCTTCATTGAAGCCAGCACTCGCCCAGCACCTATTTGCTTCTGCCTCCCTTCCTCCGGTGCGGGCACCCGGGAGCTGCTGGCACGGAGGGCTCATCCCCACCGACAGCCTGTGAGCTCCCCAGGCAGCACCGAGGGAAGCGGAGCCCGGCGCTGGGGCTGGATCCTATCCCCGCTCTGTAAACCCGGTAGCTGTGGGAAATGAGAGAACGCTGTGGCTGTGGGGGAATGAAGTCCCTCGGGCCGGGAGAGCTCCTTCGCTCCAGCCTCATCCCGCCCAGCCCAAACCCCATGTGCCCTCTCCTCCGTGCCCCCGTGAGTGTCCGAGCTCAGAACTGCCCTGGCTTTGCTCAGCCCTTGCTCCTTTCCTCCACTTTGAAGCCAATTCCACAGGAAACCCCATCATAACGGTGCCCATCGGCATGAGTCAGCCCGTGGCAGCGATGGCTGTGCAGGCAGGAGTCCCACCAGCGTTCTGGCCCCGGCAGAGCTCACAAGACAGCTGTTTTCCTCTTGGTTTGTCATGTGGAAGCGGGACAGGGCTGGAGCTCCAGCAGGATGAACGAGTTCCAGCATCAATCCCACAGAGCGATCACAGCCCTGTGGCAGCGCCGCGTTACCCATGTGGATGTAGAGCACCGGGCTCCATGCACGGGCTGAAGCCCCTCCTGCACATGGGTGAATGGGGGCAAGGGATGAAATGAGGTCCAGGGGGGATGTTTGATGCCCTCTGTCCCCGCAGAGCTGCCTGAGCAGGCAGCAGCTCCTGGCCGCCATCCGGCAGATGCAGCAGCTGCTGAAGGGGCAGGAGACGCGCTTCACCGAGGGGCTGCGCGTGATGAAGAGCCGGCTCAGCACCCTGCACGCCTCCCTGGCCAAGGGACCAGCCATGCCGCTGCCTGGTGAGGCCCCACGTCACACAGAGAGCCTGCGGGACACCGGGGCGGGCAGCTCGGGATGCTCGGGGGTGTGACGGGGGAGCTTTGGGCATCCCTGTGCATGGAGATGCCTCCATCCCAACCAGAGCGCTTCTCCAGCCTGGTAAGATGTGGGGAGGTGAAAGGCGCAGAGCTGCAAAGTGGGGACGTGCTGCAGAGCTGGGTGCAAACTGCACCAGGGGAAGCTCAGGTTAGATAGAAGGAAGAAGTTCCAACCTGTGAGGGTGCTGAGGCAGCTCTGGCTGCCCCATCCCTGGCAGTGTGCAAGGCCAGGTTGGACATGGGGCTTGGAGCAAGCTGCTCTATGGAAGGTGTCCCTGGCAGGGGTTGGAACTGGAGGTGAGTGGGCTGGCAAACCAAGTCCCCAGCAAAAGAGCCCCTTGCCAGGGATGCTCAGCAGCAGTCTCTCTGCTGGGCTTTCCTGTGGGGCTGGAGAGAATCACAGAATCAGCCAGCTTGGAAAAGTCCCTTAAGCTCACCCAGTCCAACCGTTCCCAGCACTGCCAAGGCCACCACTGACCCATGGCACTGAGGCCTCGTCTCCACAGTGTGTGAACACTTGCAGGGACGGTGACTGCAGCCCTGCCCTGGGCAGTTCCAATGCTGAGCACCCTTTGGGGAAGGAATTGTTCCTCAGCTCCATCTAAAGCTGCCCTGGTGCAGCTTGAGGCCGTTTCCTCTTGTCCCATCCCTTGTTCCTTGGGAGCAGAGCGCAGCCCCCTCCTGGCTCCATCCTCCTCTCAGGCAGCTGTAGGGAGCGATCAGGTCCCCCCTGAGCCTTCTCTTCTCCATCTGAACCCCCCAGGTCCCTCAGCCCTTCCCCATCACACTGTGCTCCAGGCCCTGCTCCAGCTCCAGTGCCCTTCTCTGGCCCCACTCCAGCACCTCAATGTCTCTCTTTAGCGAGGGGCCCAGAAGCACTGATGAGTCTCAGCAAGTCACTGTTTGTGGGAGATAACTGTTGAAGAGGAGTTCTGGCAGGAACTGGGTGAACTGTGGCTCGGGTAGAGTTGGGGATGCAAACATAAGGTGTTGCTCCCCAGAGCACCCCCCTGAACGTGATCCCCGTCCCTGTTGCGTTCCTGCAGCCTCCTGCCCTGCCCTGCAAGCCCCTGCGGATGGGAAGAAGTTTGGCACCAAGTACCTGGTGGAGCACGAGGTTCACTTCACCTGCGACCCCGGCTTCCAGCTCCTGGGCTCCAGCACAAGGACGTGCCAGGCCAACGGCAGCTGGACCGGGCAGGAGCCCCGCTGCACAGGTACTGCCCCAGAGCTCAGCTGCAGGACAGGGGTGCAGCCTGGGACATGGGGAGGTCAGTGGGGTCCACCAAGAGGAAGGCATCACAGCTGTCCTGGAGCCCTGGTCTGGCAATGTCCAGGGATGCTGCAGCTCCTGGGGTCAGTGCTTTGTGGCTTCTCATCCTCAAGGAAAAGTGGAAATTGCAGCTGGAGCATCACCTGCAGCACAGCAGTGGAGATGATGGAGGGGGGGAACATCGGTGCTGTTGTGGCTCCTTTGTACTGAGGCAGCATTGGAAATGACTGATGTGTCTCAGTTGGGAAAATCATTGAATCATGGAATGGTTTGGGTTGAAGGGACCTTAAAGCTCCTCCAGCTCCAACCCCTGCCACGGGCAGGGACACCTTCCATAGAGCAGCTTGCTCCAAGCCCCTGTGTCCAACCTGGCCTTGAACACTGCCAGGGATGGGGCAGCCACAGCTTCTCTGGGCACCCTGTGCCAGCGCCTCAGCACCCTCCCAGGGAACAGCTTCTGCCTCAGAGCTCATCTCCATCTCCCCCTTCCACCCGGCAGCCAGGTGGTTCTGAGGTGCTGAAGGGTACCCGTGCGTGCAGCACCCCTGGGACGTCCTTCCCAAAAGCCAATGAAATGGAACGTGGATGCTCTTTCCATTGCAGAGATCAGCGAGTGCTCGAGCAGCCCCTGCCAGAACGGGGGCACGTGCCTGGAGGGGCTCAACCAGTTCAAGTGCCTGTGCCCGCAGCAGTGGACCGGGGCCACGTGCCAGTACCAGGCGCAGACGGGTGGGTGACCCCGCGGGGTGGGTGACACCTCCGGCTGCCTCTCGTCACCCACCTCATTGCGCCCCATCCCGCCGTGTGTGCCCCCAGCTCCTCCTGCCTGGAGCGTCACGGACGACCCGGCCTTCAGCCGCCAGCCCCGCTGCGCCCAGATCGAGCAGACCCAGCACTGCAGCTGCGAGCCCGGCTTCCACATGAGCGGCACCGCGGCCACCGGCCTCTGCCAGGGTGAGCTCCGCGCGGGATGGGGATGGGGGGGATGGGGATGGGGGGGATGGGGATGGTGGGGATAGGGATGGGGGGGATGGGGATGGGGGGGATGGGGGGGATGGGGGGGATAGGGATGGTGGGGATCGATGGGGATGGGGGGGATGAGGATGAGGGGGATGGGGGGGATAGGGATGGTGGAGATCGGGGGGATAGGGATCGTGGGGATGATGGGGATGGGGGGGATGGGGGGATGGGGGGGATGGGGATGGGGGGGATGGGGAGATGGTGGGGATGGGGATGGGGGGATGGCGATGGTGGGGATGGGGACGGTGGGGATGGGGTCTCACCTCTGCACCCCGCGTCTCTCCTCAGACCTCAATGAGTGTGAGGTATACAAGCGGGACGGGGGGCCCCGGCTCTGTGCTCACGCCTGCATCAACCTGCCCGGCTCCTACCGCTGTGCCTGCCCCAGCGGGTACGTGCTGCTGGGCGATGGCAAGAGCTGCGAAGGTGAGGAGGGCAGGAGGGAAACGTGCCCTGTCCCGGCTTCCACAATTGCTGCGTTCTGTTTCTTCCCCATTTCTCTACTTCTTTACAAGCATTTCTCTGTGTGGGAATCTTGGTGGGATTGCACAGGGGGATGGTGCCCAGGCGGGGAGGAAGATCCTCACAGAACCCCAGCCTGGTTTGGGTTGAAGGGACCTTAAAGCCCATCCAGCTCCATCCCCTGCCACGCGCAGGGACACCTTCCATAGAGCAGCTTGCTCCAAGCCCCTGTGTCCAACCTGGCCTTGAACACTGCCAGGGATGGGGCAGCCACAGCTTCTCTGGGCACCCTGTGCCAGCGCCTCAGCACCCTCCCAGGGAAGAGCTTCTGCCTCAGAGCTCATCTCAGTCTCCTGTTTCAGTCTGACCCCATCACCCCTTGTCCTATCGCTACAGTCCCTGATGAAGAGTCCCTCCCCAGCATCCTTGGAGCCCCCTTCAGACACTGGAAGCTGCTCTGAGGTCTCCACGCAGTTTCTCTTCTCCAGCCCCAGCTTTCTCAGCCTGGGCCCTTGGGCAGCCCCAAGGAGAAACATTTCTCAGTGGAGTTAAAAGCCAAGAATTACATGGGAAGGACCCAGCAGCTTCTCCTCCAGAACCAGGGGAGCTGGGGAGAAGGCTGAGAGCAAAGCAGAGGAGCTGTGGGTAGGGATGGTGGGTGGCCAGAACCACTCGTGTGATGTCTCCTCCTGAAGGAGAGGGATTTGGGGGCTATGAAGTGTTGATTATTGCCATTCATGGTGAGAAAACTCACACTTTCTCCTTTTCTCCTTTCCCCCCTATTTCTGCCTGTTTCAGAGTATCCAATGCTCCAGAGTATGTAATGCTCCCCGCAAGTGTCTGCATTCCAAGCTCCTGATTTTAGTGCCGGGTACCTCAGTGGTTACATAGGAGTTTAGTAAATAGAAAGAGATGGTGTTTGCAAACACGGAGGTGGAAAGTCGGGGCACTGAGCCCCCCCTCCTGTGAGAGCAGTGCTGTTAACCCTGGCTGGCCCAGGGCAGAGCTCAGCGAGAGCAGAGCAGCCACACACAGGATTCGGGGTGATTCAGGCGTTTCCAGCGCCTCTTTTTGATCGCGTTTGATGTCTGACCCATTTCAAGGTGCCTTTGCCTACTTTCTGCCCTCCATGAGCTCGGTTCCAGGTCTCTGGAGGGCCTGACCTGCTGCCCACCCCTGTTTTACAGACATCGACGAGTGTGCTCTGTCCCAGGACAACTGCACGAGGGGAACAACCTGCATCAACACTGGGGGGGGCTTCCAGTGTGTGGACCCCCAGTGCCCCCCGCCTGCCGGCAACGTCACCTATGTCAAGACATCGCCCTTGTAAGTGCAGTGGGGTGCAAAGCCTGGTCCTGCTTTCACAGAACCCCAGCCTGGTTTGGGTTGGAAAGGACCCTAAAGCTCCTCCAGCTCCATCCCCTGCCACGCACAGGGACACCTTCCATAGAGCAGCTTGCTCCAAGCCCCTGTGTCCAACCTGGCCTTCAACACTGCCAGGGATGGGGCAGCCACAGCTTCTCTGGGCACCCTGTGCCAGCGCCTCAGCACCCTCACAGGGAACAGCTTCTGCCTGAGAGCTCATCTCAGTCTCCCCTCTGGCAGGTTAAAGCCATTCCCTTGTCCTGTCCCTCCATCCCTTGTCCAAAGCCCCTCTCCAGCTTTCCTGCAGCCCCTTTAGGCACTGGAGCTGCTCTAAGGTCTCCCCTTCAGGAGCCTTCTCTTCTCCATCTGCCCCAGCCCAGCTCTCTCAGCCTGGCTCCAGAGCAGAGCTGCTCCAGCCCTCGCAGCAGCTCCATGGCCTCCTCTGGCCTCGCTCCAGCAGCTCCACGTCCCTCTTGTGCTGCTGCCCCAGAGCTGGGGTGCTGGGTTTTAAACCACATATAGCATCCTCATAGATACAATGCCACTGAGGTGGGGGACATGGACCCAGCATCCCTGCTGCTCCCAGAAAACCTCCCTACGTCTTTCCCTTTGCAGCCAGTGCGAGCGCAACCCCTGCCCGATGGAGAGCCGCTCGTGCCACCAAGCTCCCAAAACCATCTCCTTCCACTTCCTTCCGCTGCCATCCAAGCTGCTGACTCCCACCCCGCTGTTCCGCATGGCCACGGCGGCAGCTCCCGGCCGGCCGGGCCCCGACAGCCTCCGCTTCGGCATCACGGGCAGCAACAACCGCGGGCACTTCGTGATGCAGCGCTCGGACCGGCACACCGGGGAGCTCATCCTGGTGCAGAGCCTCCAGGGCCCCCAGACCATCCAGGTGGATGTGGACATGTCCGAGTACCTGGACCGTGTCTTCCAGGCCAAGCACGTGTCCAGGATCACCATCTTCGTGTCTGCCTATGAGTTTTAGGGGAGGCGGCAGCCGGGGGGGTCCCTGCGCAGCATCCTCGGCATGGAAGCGCCAGCCCTGGAGGCGGGTGGCTAACAGGAGCTCCAGGTGACATCCCACATGGAAGCCTCTCTGCATCCTCCCCTCTGCATTGAGGTTATTCTTTGGCACCACCTATACTGGGGGGAAAAGAGGGAAATGAGGTGCAGAAGGAATAGGTGCAGGTTACCCACTCACTGGCGTGTGGGAGCACAGCATCAGCCTCACCTGAAGCTCCACAGGGACAATGTCCCACAGCCTCAGTGCCTGCACCGCACAGAAAGCAGTGGATAGAAACCATGGCCCTTGTTGCCTTTCAATTCCTTTATTTTCTAGGACATAAGGTAAAGTGGTGCATGCAGGAGGAGGGAGGCTCATAGCAGGTACTGCTCTCCCCCCGCTGGCTCGGGCTTGCGTGCACTGCCCCCAGTCCTGTTAAAGCATAGAGTCACTGTTTGGGTTGGAAAGGACCTTAAAGCCCATCCGGTTCCAACCCCTGCCACGGGCAGGGGCACCTTCCACTAGAGCAGCTTGCTCCAAGCCCCAGCCTCTGCTCCCCTTTGGATGAGGAAACCCACGGCAGCCTGCATGGAGGGGGCTGGTCCAGGGTTTCCATCCCCTGGGATTGACCGGCACGGGAAAAATCCCTGAATCCATGAATGAATCCACGCTCAAGGGAGCTGGAGAGGTGACTGTTTCACTCTTCCATCAGGCACAGCCTCACCCCGCTGTGTGTGCGCAGCAATGGGGATAGCTGGGGGTTGGCTGGAAACCATGCCAGGGGGAGGGACACGCACCCGGACCCCCCTCCCTGGCCTTGCTCTCTTCCCCTCGGGACCTTGGTGCTTGTCCATGTTAACCACAACCCCTGCCCAACGTTATGCATGTTCTCTGTTACGCTGGTTTAGTACCATGATATAACCTCTGAGCAGAATAAAGTACCCAAAGCATGTGTGGATGGGGGTGATGCTCACCCGGAGCTGCCCAGGGGGGACTCAGGGTCTGGGGGAAGAACCTGCCTCTGTCGGGTTTATCTTTCTGCCTTACGTTGCCCCAAAAATGCAGCGGGGAAGAACTTCCTGGGGATTTTATGCTGCTTCCACTGAATGTTCCCACTCCTTGCCCCAACGGCTCCGATCTGTGCTGCATCCATTGGGGGTTGGAGCTCGGGGGGTTTTCTGGGGGCGGAATACGGCTTTTCCATGGAGCTCGGGAGGGGGGCAGGACCCTTCCCCACAGAACAAGGAGGGACATTCAGTGCCAGCTCCTCAGCCCAGGGCTGCTGAATCCCGATCCCGGCAGATGGAGGATGTTTGGGTTGGCGGCTGCTCCGGCGGGATGGTGGAGCTGGGCAGGGGAAATGCATCCCAGGCTCGTGCTGGGGAGGGAGATGAAAACCCAACCATGAGCATTAATGCTCTTCCGACAGTGGAGCTGCTCCCAGAGCAGGGAGCGGTGGGGCAGGACCTGGGAGCTGCCACCTTCATCTGCGGGTGGTGGAGACCCAAGGGAGGACAAAGACCAAGAGGAGCATCAGGAGAGAAGGGAACGGCTCCATGCTATCTCCTTCAAAGTGCACTGAGATGTCCTCTCATCTCATCTCCTCCCCTAAGGCAGGAGGATCCCTTTGTCCTGCCGAGGACACCCCTTTAATCCTGGGGTGATTGAGGGAGTGTCACCACGCAGACGGCATCAGGATGGGGAAGGAGGCAGCTCTTCGGACCTGGCCTGGGTTTATTTCCCTTGCTGTGATCAGACAGTGCTGAGCATCATCACAGGAGGGAAAGGGAACAGGCAGGACACGCCGCTGCCCTGCTCTGCTGTGTACCTGCATCCTGGGATGCCTCGGGAACAGGCAATGAGGTTTTCCTTGGAGCTACCCACATTCCAGCCAAGTCGTGTTCCATCCAGGAAAGGGAGCAGTTATCCTCATGAACCCGGCCCGGCACGTGGTCTGAATCAGCCTTTGATAAAAGCAGTTCTCTGGAGGCAGCGGGACACGTCCTCAAACCCCACTGACACCGCTGCTGGGACACAGAAGGCAGAGCGGGAAAGGAGCTGCAAGGAGCAGGAATGTTTTGTTGGATTGGTTTTTTAGGTGAAGATGGACGGAGCACTGTGGGAACGGAGCCAGAGCCATGAGGAAGCAGGCTGCAGGGTGGGCAGCTGGAGCCTGCGGCATGCCAGAGCCGCTGCAGTTGTCCGGCCCGGTTGGACGCGCTGCCTGTTATTGTGATATAGGGATGAGAAAGGAAAACCTGCCCTTGGCCATGCGCCCCTCCAAGAGGAGGGCCGGGACGTGCCGGAGCAGCTCCTGCTGCCTCCATCACCCGCTCCTGGCCGCGGCACCTCGGACAGGGTGAAGCCGCGTTTCATCATCCCTGCGCTCGCCAGGCGCCGGGAGCCAAACCCCTGCCAGAGGAGCAGCTCCTGACGGGCACAATAGTTTCCATGTGATGCTCTCCCCAGCTAACGAGGCGCTTGGAGCCCCGCACCGGAGGCACAGCTCCGAGGCCAGGGTGAACTGGTTTCCCCTCTCCGGCCGGGCTGAACGTGCTCCCAGCCGCCTCCCGCTGGCCCGGGGAGCTCGGCTCTCTCCCGGCCGCACGTCCCCCTCAGCCCCAGGAACGCTAAGGTCGGCTCTGCAGGGTCTGGCCCGGCTGCAAACCTCTGGCCAGCATCTGGGCTGACTCGAGGTTTCCTTCCCGTCCCGGCGCAGCCACTCTGGCATCCTGCGCGCTTCCTGAGCCTGGAATGTGCAGAGAGAGGCTCTTCGGGCCCTGGGAAACACAACTGCTCTTTGGGACAAGCCTTTGAATTTCCAAGGGCTGCGGTGGGGAAGTGCTGCCTCTCCTCTGCACCCCATGAAGATGAGATGAGGAGGTGAGTCCCAGCTCAGAGCAGGGGCGAGAGGAGATGACCGCGGCTTCGTGTCCTGTTTTCTCCTCCTCATCAACCTCCTTCCAAAATATACTCCTGATGGGCCTTTCCCTGCTGGGCATCCGGAGTCGGGAGCACCCCTCAGCTTCTCCTCCCCTTCAGCCTCATGAGACTCAGACGAGCGTGACCAGCAGGTCAAAGAAGGGGATCCTGCCCCTCTGCTCTGCCCTGGTCAGACCCCACTTGCAGCACTGTGCGCAGTGCTGGGGTCCCCAACATAAACAGGACATGGAGCCGTTGGAGCAGGTCCAGAGGAGGCCACGAGGATGCTCAGGGGCTGCAGCACCTCCCGTATGGACACAGGCTGAGAACATTGGGGCTGCTCAGCCTGGAGAAGAGAAGGCTGCGTGGAGACCTCAGAGCAGCTTCCAGTGTCTGAAGGGGGCTCCAAGGATGCTGGGGAGGGACTCTTCATCAGGGACTGCACTGATAGGACGAGGGGTGATGGGGTCAAACTGAAACTGGGGAAGTTTAGGTTGGAGATAAGGAGAAGCTGTTCCCTGGGAGGGTGCTGAGGCGCTGGCACAGGGTGCCCAGAGAAGCTGTGGCTGCCCCATCCCTGGCAGTGCTCAAGGCCAGGTTGGACACAGGGGCTTGGAGCAAGCTGCTCTATGGAAGGTGTCCCTGCCCGTGGCAGGGGTTGGAGCTGGAGGAGCTTTAAGGTCCCTTCAACACAAACCATTCCATGATTCCATGATTCCATGAGATACATCCCTGCAAGCAGAAGAATGATAATTCTCCTTCCTGCATAAGGCTGCAGGTTAAAATCTGAGTTTTATTACCCCAAGAAGCCAAAACACTCATTAATCCCATTATGGGCTTTGATGAAGAGCTGAATCACAGCTCTATTTGTTATGGTTGCTAGGTGTGTTGCTACATCCCCCAATCCCAATGTATCTGTGATGTCCTGGTGCGGCCATCAGGGAATTGGGTTAGCTGCTGCTGCCAAATTCAGCTGTAGTTTGGGGAAAAGAAGAAAAGAGCCATTGAGGAGCTTCCCAGGAGCGGAGCTTCCTCCCTGACAACACAAGCACACAGAGGGATACTGAAGCAAACAGCTACGCACTGCTCCTGCAGGCACAGGTTTGGTTAAGAGCAGTGAATCCCAGACTGCTTTGGGCTGGAAGGGACATAAAGTTCATCTAATTCCATTCCCCAAGCCATGAGCAGGGAATAACGTGGGTTTTGCACCTGCACATGCTTCAGGAAAGCAGGAGCCAGGCTTTAGTCTGTATTTAAACCACCTTTTTTCCACCCCTCCCATTGTCCTGGGAGATGCTGCTGAGCCCTGTGGATGCTGGCTCCACACACAGGCCACTGAGCGGGGGCTAATTAGCTGTAATTAGCTCTAATGACCCCCACTGGCCCACCTGAGGCATCACCTACACCACTCTCATGCTCCCCAGGGCCCTATTTCAGTTCCTGAGTTGAAGAAGGACCTCTTTAATGCTTGAGCTGGTTTCCTGGTTTGACTTTGAGGTATCACCTCCATGAGCTCTGTGTGATGATCTGGACCCTTGGCTGAAGCTGCCCATGCCCTCCTGCCCTGCTCGCCTTGCTCAGGTACCACTCTGGTGTGGGAGACACGGGAGATGGCTCCTTCCTCCTGGATGTGAGGCTGCAATTTGCCTCTGAGAGGGGAAAAACATCCCTCCCGAAAGGGAGAACCGATGTGGGTGTTCTGTCCTCTTTATTTTCTTGCTAGGATTGCTGGCACTGGAAAAAGAGAGTCATACGTCCCAAGAAGCCCTGTTAGCCAAGGAGACCGGCCTGTAAAGGAAAATAAGTTGATGTAACTTGGGATTTGGCCAGAAAGTTCTGACAAAGTCCCTCAAAAGACAATACTGAGGGAAGAACTGGTTGGAGACCAACAAACAAGCTTCTCCTGGGGGCCATGAAGTGCTGAGAGTCAGCAGAGCTGGAGCAGGGATGCACGTCCGGCTCTTGGCATGCGGAGCTCTGGCAGGTGGGATATCTCCAGCCTGCAGTGTTGTAAACACACATAGAGTTTGTGGCAGACAAGATGAGCAATGAGTGACAACATCCGCAGCTGATGCTGAGCGGGGCAGGACCATCCTGAGCTGGGGATGAATGTGGAGATGCGGTGCTGCATGAAAGCAGGGGGAATTCACCACCAGTGTGGAGCAGCACATGGAGAGCTGCTGCTCGTGTTGCTGGTCCTGGGGCAGGGAGGACATGCAACCCCAGAGTGATTTGTATCGGAAGGGAGCTTAAAGCTCCTCCAGCCCCAACCCCTGCCACGGGCAGGGACACCTTCCATAGAGCAGCTTGCTCCAAGCCCCTGTGTCCAACCTGGCCTTGTGCTCATCATTATTGGGTTCCATAATGCTCTGCAGCATCCCATGTCTTAACAGAGGCAGCTCCATTAAGCGACCTGATCGCTCCCTACCAGTGCCTGAGAGGAGGATGGAGCCAGGAGGGGGCTGCGCTCTGCTCCCAAGGAACAAGGGATGGGACAAGAGGAAACGGCCTCAAGCTGCACCAGGGCAGCTTTAGATGGAGCTGAGGAACAATTCCTTCCCCACAGGGTGCTCAGCATTGGAACTGCCCAGGGCAGGGCTGCAGTCACCGTCCCTGCAAGTGTTCACACACTGTGGAGACGAGGCCTCAGTGCCATGGGTTAGTGGTGGCCTTGGCAGTGCTGGGAACGGTTGGACGGGGTGAGCTGAAAGGGCTCTTCCAACCCGGCTCATGCCGTGATCCCTGAAGCACTCCCGCACGGGCGGCGGTCGCGCTGCACGATCCCCGTTAACGGAGCCGCGCTCCCCGCCGCTCGCAATCTCCCTCCGCACCGCTCCGCGCCGCTCCCGACCGCTGCCCCCGGGGTGCCGGTGGGGGGGGGGGGGGGGGGGGGGGGCTGCGCGCCGCGCCGCGGGGCGGAGGGAGGCGCGGAAGGGCCGCGACGGGGCCTCCCGCGGGGCAGCGCCGCCAGCGCGGGGGCGCGCGCGCGTGACGCCAGCGCGCACGGCGCGGCGGGAGCGCGCACGGCGGGCAGCGCGCGGGGGAGGGGGAGGGGAAAGGGGGGGGAGAGGGGGGCGTGGCCCCGCCGCGCCGGCCGCGCGTCACGACGGCCGTGACGAGCGTGCGGCCTCCGCCAATCGGCGCCGGCGGCGGCGGGGTGACGCGGCGCCGCGGGGCTGAGCGGCGGCGGTGCGAGGCGCGCGCCGGGAGGCGGCGGCAGCGGAGGGCGACGCCATCGCGGCCCCGGCGGGCGCGGAAGACGCTGCGGCGGTGGCGGAGGCGGCGGTGGTGGCGGCGGCCGCGGAGCCGAGCGGGGCGCGCGCGGGGGGGGGCTCGGTGCCGCCGCCGCCGTGGGGGGTCCTCCGCCGCCCCGCCGCCGCTGCCGCCATTTTGTGAGCGCGGCTGGGGCGGGCGCCATGTTTGTAAGGAGGGATTAGGGCGGCGGTCCGCAGCCTCCCTGCCCCGTGTGTGTGTCCTCTCCTGTGCCCCGCGCCTGCTCCTCCGAGCCGCCGCCGCCGCCGCGTCCTCCGCCTGCCCGCGCGGGGCGGCCGGGCTCAGCCTGGGCAGCCTCGCCCTGCACTGAGTGCCCGTTAGTGTCTCACTAAGTAACCGTGAGTGAAACCTTCATCATCTCTCCTCACTGAGGGACCCGACCCTCCTCCTCACCGAGCCGCCCCCAGAGCGGCTGTGCGCGCCGCCGCCGCCGCCACCTCCTCCTCCTCCCTCCGCACCACGGGCAGCGGCAGTGTCCTGCCTTCCCTCCACCTCCCTCCTCCTCACCACACCACAGCCAGCACAATGGCCTTTGAAAGCCTGTTCTCCAAACCCCCAAACCCAGTTCTTGACCCAAACATGCCCGACTCTGACAGGCAACATGCAGGGGACGAAAGGTCGAGTAACATTCTTCTCTCTCTCCGCTTCTCATAATGGTGATACTAGTGGGGTGATGCTGATAATGATGATGATGATGATGCTGTGTGTTAATGTGCCGAGGGGGTTAACGATGTTTTTGTGGGGGCAGGTCACCTTCAGGCTGGAGGACCGGGGTGGTGGTGGTGGGGGGATGCGAGGAGGGGAGGAGGGGGGTGACACTGGCTTTAGAAGTGCATATTATTAGCAGGGGGTTATTTTTTGGAATGCATGCCTTTTTACATCTTCATTTATTTATTCTGGCTGGGGACGGGGACTGTTTTCCATTTCTTTCCATAAATTGCACTTTCCAGGGGGTGTCTGTTGAATGTCACCATTGTTCTTTGCCTCCCTTGCCCTGGCGCTGCTAGTCAGGTAGGAAAGGGTGCTCTGAGCTGGGCTTTCCTCTTTTTGGTTGGTTTTGTTTATAGCAGGATCTCTCACCAGAGCCATATTTAACCTCATTTTCTTGCCAGATTACACCTTCCCCATTTAACTGGATCTTTTTTTATGCAGATTAAGCTCTGACTGACGTTATCTTTGCCACCTCTCAGTCCCCATGCGCAGAAACCGAGTCCTGTTCCTGGTGAAAGGACCTCTGTTCCTCCCTCCTTCCCTCCCTTTCTCTCCTGCAGCTGCTGGAAATTCAAACCCTTCCTCCACGCAGCCCTGGCCTGCCTAACTAGTTCCAAAAATACGGTGCCAGGGTGACAGCGACCGGCCCTTCAGTCTGCACCTACCCGTGTCTCAACTGCCGGAGTTAGAACGGCTGGGTTGCCACAGCTGCCCTCCCCGCATGGCTCCGCAGCCCTGCTTGGTGCTTGTCTCAGAGGACTGGAGCAATAAAAGCCAGCAGGAAAGGGCTGGTGAGCGAACGTAACTGTTCCCTCGCTGGAGGAAGAGTCACTGAGCCTGTGGTACAAAGCGGAAGGGCCACACAGAGCTGAGGGACTGGTCCAGAAACGGTGCTGTGGTTTAGTGACAGGTTCAGGGCAGACCTTGGAGCTGCCGCTTCTTGGTTTCACCTTCCTGCTTTTACTTGTGTAAGTTGAGTCATGCTGCGGATTCCAAAGGAGTGCTGTGTCCAGGCAGAGCAGTGGTCCGCTGGGACTGCTGGAGGTGCCTGTTAGAGCTGTGCAGCAGCAGCAGGCAGAGTGGTCCTAGAGCTCCTTTGTGCTGTTTCAGGATTGCAAATACTTTGTGTTTCCAAGTCCTCGGTGAGGACGAGCCCCCGTTCCCCCCTGTGCTGCTGGGAGCACAGTTGTCCTAACTGGGAGTTCCTCGTGCCCTGGTGACAAGTAGAATTCCTCTCCCCAGCTCTCCTCACCACTGTGCCTGTTGTTACACTGGTGGAATAGAATAAATCAGTACTACCTAAGAGTCTAATGGATGTGTTAAATACAGGTTAACGTCAAATAAACATGGCTTTATAATGCTTTCGTTTCAGAAGAGCAGGAGGTTCAACACTAAACACATTTACCTGTTAAGTAGTACTCTTTGTAAACAAGACTTGTACAACTTCTGCTCCCCTGTGATCTGAAACGTGTAAAGTGTGTTCCTCATGCCCCCGGAGTGATGTTAAAAAAGAAAGAAGCCCCAAATGGAAGTCTTTGTGTTATATCAGTGAGCAGAGTATGAACTTCCAGCAGTGTATAAAGATTTCCCCACCGTCCGGGGAGGCCCAGAGAGAAGCAGGATCTTTCCCCTCCACAGAAACCATGCCAAAGGGGAGTCAGTTCTTTGTGCACTGGTGGCTCAGTCGGTACGGCCCATAACAGGAAGCTGCTGAAATCAGTTAAGAGATTAGGTCAATTCATGCAGCATAAAGGAGTAGCATTTCTGGTAACATGTAGGTAGGTGGATTTTGAACCACTCTGTGGAATTCTGAAGAAGTTGCTTAGTGCTTTTGAGCAGTAGAAAATGGCAAGACCCCTTTTCTGCCCATGCTTGGGCAGCACGACTGGAAGATTGTTTTAATCCAGTCTTTGTTTTCCTTGGTTATAGACAGGCACCTGCTTGAGGAAGGAAGGGTTTCATTTCAGAGGTGTTTTTAGTTAACTCATTGTGGAGGCATTGTCTTTGATGGAGTGTTTGAGGCTTGCTGTGCACGGGTAAAAGTTCGGTGTTTCCTGGGCGCTCAGGTTTTAGGGGGGATTGCTTTTATGTAGGTAGGTCAGGTAAGAAAGAGCTCAGAGGCTGGGTGCTGCCAACCTCGGTATGGCAGATCCACACAGAACTGTGGGTAAATGTGCAAGTTCCTGCTCTCTCCCAAAGGGCTGGGCCTTGTGAGAGGCTGTGGCTGCTGGAACCATCATCTGCAGGGCTGGGAGCTTCCCGCTGCTCTTAAAACTCTTATTTTGAGGACGTTGGCCCACCTTTGCGTCGTGCTGTGGATAGAGCACGTGCCTAAGAGAGGGACTAAACGCTTGCCACAAATAGAATCCAGTCCTCCTGCATGGGCTGCATTCTTGTGTGGACTTTGATTTGTGACTAGCAGTGAGCCCTTACAGGCAGGAGAAGGACCCGTGTGCTACAGTTGGTTCTGCCTTTGAACTCGGTGCCAGAGACTTCAGAAAGTAACTTGGAGTTCATTTAGTTTTGCAATCTAAAACACTAGGTTGGTGCTGACACTTTCTGGTGGCTATTTCTGCTTTGCTGTCATTTAATCTCCATCCTGGAGATGCCTTATCCCATTATCTGCTATAAAAATAGCAGTGACCTGACAGAGGGCTGAGCATGGCGATGTTAACTCGCAGATCACAGGGGTGCAGGCAGGGCTCCTGCAGCCAGCAGGGTCTCAGGAGCTGCATTGCCAGTGTAAGCATGAGGCCGCTTTTTCTCTGCTCATGGCACAATAGAGGAAATCCAGAGTTAGGGACAGCTCTGGAAGAGGCACCTCAGTGACCTGTGGACTTTTTGCAGGAAGTTGTCCTGGTTTTTACAGAGGGTATTTGGAAATAGCGCTTCAGAGCCGGGCTTGTCTGTTGCATGCCAGGTGCCCTGCCCCAGAACCCTGCTGATCCCCGTTGCCCACTTCCCCATTAGGTATGTGATTGATCTGGTTTCTGCCTCTCAAACTGCAGTTGGTGCAGTCACTTCGTTATTCCTCAAGATAAGCTGATTTTGAGCTTTATGGAGTGTAGTTGAAGTGTTTGATTGTGTGACTCCCTGCTCCTAGCTGTGGTGCTGCGCTTCCAAAGCCTCTCCTTTGCCAGCCACATGTGCCCTGTGTACATCCAGATAAGCCACACGAACAGAGACTTCACCCAGCCACCCCCTGCTTTTGTTTTCCCAGTTTCCTCTTCCAGCTGCCTCAGGAATTGCCTGTTCCCTTCCCAGTGTAGCCCTCGTGGCCTGGGCAAGCATGACTTCCACTGCTGCTCTAACCGGTCTGGCTGGTTCACGCTAATGGAGACCTGCTCTGCTGAATTACAGCCCGTGGCAAGGGAAGGGAAAACCCCAAGTGGGGGTTGTAACAGATGAGCAACAGCAAAGTGAAATCTCTGTTATACCCCTTAGCTGTACTTTCTCTCCTTTACTGCTTAGTCAGTGTCCTGTGGCACGTGGCTTTGTCTGTGTCTTGTCTCCAGCCGTGTGGCTCTTCAGCTTTACCAGGGCTGTATGGATCAGGGAAGCACTTGTGGAGCCAAAGGGCTGAAGATCCCCTCTAACCCTGGTTCCTATTGTTCAGCCCCACTGCTCTCCCTTCCCACAAGCCTTCCGTCGATCTTAAACTGACAATTTAAATGCTTCTCTTTTGTTATACCTGCTGCTTTCTGTCCACATGTGCGTAGTTTGGTTTAAAAATGTTTGCTTGGAGCTGGTTTGAGAGATTATTCTTCCTTAGGTCAGTAATAGTTAATCACCAAAGAATGTGTTCATGTTTAGCTGGAGTTGTTTGTGAGCACTGAATGCAGCCTTGCAGTGATTTATTGTTCTCCAGCCTGATTTCAAAACTCGCTTTGCCATTAGGAAGCAGAGAGAGAATCACTTCCAAATCTGCCCTCTGGGCAAACACGGCTGTTTGCCATCCAGCAAACACTGCAGGAGGCAAAACATGGCAGACAGGGCAGAAGGCAGCTGGCTGGGTCATTCCTCATGCTCTGGGGAAGAGAGGAGGCCTCTGTGAGCTCTCTGATTTCTTCTGCAGCCTTAAGCCCCAGAGGCTGGAGATGGATGGGCAGCAGGGTGACAGTGCGGGCTGCCCAGAAGTTGCTCATTGGCCTCCAGTACTGCCCCAGGAAGCTTAATTTTTGGCACTGCTGTCTTTCCGCTTCCTTCCTCCACGTTATGGGAGCACAGTATCTGTTAGAGCCAGCCCTGGGCACGAAAGCAGGACAGAGGTTAAAACCCTCCCAGCCCTCTGGTGCGTAACTTTGCATGCTGCAGTTCCCTGCCTTGGTGTGGATTAACGTCAGGTCATGTTTGCGGAGCAGCCAAAACTAATGTGCACCTGCATGATGTTGTCAAAGAAGCCAGTGCTGATCCTTGGTGGACACCAGCTTGTGCTGTTAACTGCAGAAACACCTTCTCGTTGTGTGGGTGTTTTCTTTATTCATTCTCCTTTTAGAAGCAACCAGGTTGGAAAAGACCTTTGTGATCATCGAGTCCATCCTTTACCCCAGCACTGCCAAGGCCACCACTAACCCATGGCACTGAGGGCCTCCAGTCATAAATTCTTTAGTGTCACAGTATCTAGGACACTTTAGCACTGTTAAGATCTTATTTTAGACTTCAAATTTTCATGTCATCAACTTGCGTATGAGTTATTGTGCTCTTTGGAAGTTCCTAGCGCCCAGATCTTAGCTGTTGGGAGTATTGCATGTTCATTAGGTGACAGTGAACAGCCGGGAAGCGTGAGCTGGTGAGATGGCTGTGCCCATCTGTGCAGCCACGAGTGCTGCCCAGTGCCATGTTCTGGACGGAAAGTATGAGCAGGAGGGTTATGTGGTGCAGCAGAAGTGTGTGAGGAGCTGGAATAGAGGGGTTAGAATAGAAATCTAGTGTAGAGCGCTAAGAAAAATATACCCAAAGGAAACTAAAGAGGAGAATATGCAGGGGGGGTGTAAGGCTTCTGTACTAAATACATCTTGACCAATGCCAGAAGCACTCAAGTAGTTTTCCATAGGTTTAAACTCTATTATGTGTCCTGATCACAGGTACTCAGAGATCAGCAGAAGAGGAGGTCTGTGAATGAACATGCTGTTTCTTTATGCAAAGATGAGTTTCTGAACATCCTCAGTGTTTTCTGATAGCTTCTCTCTCTAGAACTAATCACAGAAAGAAGAGGTTAAGGTTTAACAATGCGTTCCGTTCAGGAAGAAATAGATTTGATTTCCTTTTTGGGCAGTAGTATTTGGTTATCACTAGAAATTAGCAGCTTCTTAAAAAATAAGTCATTATTTAATGCGTTAGAGAGCTGCTCATGTTTGAAGTTTCTGTTCTTGCTGCTGTGTCCTTTGTGGGTACAAGAAGTAAAAGGAGGAGTTTGCAGCCTTTCATTTTTTCTACTATATACTTTATCTTGTGTTGGTAATGCTTTGGGGAAGTCTGGTCTATTCATATGCTCCTTAAGGCTCATTCTAATGAATAAAATCGAAGCATCATGTTGTAAAGCAGAATGGGATTCTTTTAAACAAGACTTTTCCTTAGTTTTTTCCTTTTTTCCCTTTCCTTAGGAATTAACAGAAAATAATGTTTGAAATAATAATGTTAGAGATAAGAAAATATAATACAATAATATAGATATATTTAAAAAAATGTTACTTATAAGGCAGTTCTTCCCTGGGAGGGTGCTGAGGCGCTGGCACAGGGTGCCCAGAGAAGCTGTGGCTGCCCCATCCCTGGCAGTGTTCAAGGCCAGGTTGGACACAGGGGCTTGGAGCAAGCTGCTCTATGGAAGGTGTCCCTGCCCGTGGCAGGGGATGGAGCTGGAGGAGCTTTAGGGTCCTTTCCAACCCAAACCAGGCCGGGGTTCTGTGGTTCTATGATAGACTTACATTTTGGTGGCATGATTTTGTTCATGTAACTTCTCAAAACTTCGGTTCTCCTGTAGCTCCTGCCCTGTCTGCACATGTGCTCAGTGCTTGTGAGAGGAAGATTTCCCACAGGGAAAGCCAGTTTAGTTTTCTTAAAGCACTTTAAACTTCCAGTTGTCGGTGTACTGAGGGAACGCATCTCGGCTTTGTGTCCTGGAGCTTGAGTTGCAAATCTCTTTTTCTTGAATGTGAAGAATGCCATTTAAAAATGGCTGGGACTCAGGGCAGGAGAGGTGAGTTAAAGCTGAGTTGGAATGTTAGAAACCGAACAGTAAACACCAGAGTAACAGTGAGTTACTTTAGGTGTGGATTTCTATTCCCTACGCAGATATTTGCATAACTGCTTTTTCACTGACTTCACCAGATTGATTCTTCCCTGAAAGATAATTTGGCTTCTCTGCCCTTGTAATCTGTTTCTGAGATGCTCTAGAAATACCCTGGGGACAGTGGAAACACTGTCTAGTTTCATTTTCACATATCCATCAAGCTCCAAGTATGTGGAGATGATGGAAGAGGGAGTGATCCATCAGTGATTTTAGCTCTTCCTCTTGCATCTGGAGAAGAACCAAGTGTTCTTTGTGTGTACCTACTCCTTGTACAGGGGCTGATAGGAAACATCCCTGCCTTTGGCTTGGTTAGGATTTGTTTAGCTCATGGAGTCTATGTGGTGTTGCTTTATTTTGCATCTCCTGTGTTCTGCATTGCAGGGTTGCATTTGCCATCCTGTGGGTCATGAGGAAATAGTAGGACCATATGGCAATAAGTCATCATCAGGAGCTCTTTGTGAGCAGTTCCAGTCGGTCAGGCAGCAGTAGCCAACCGCCTCTGAGCAATTTAAACTGGTATTTAATGAAGGTGCTTCTGTTTCTCTTCCAAAAGGACTTTTAAACACACTAGGATGAGAAGGGCTTGGTAGGTCTGAGATCTCAGGTTAGAGGTGAGTTACCCTCTCCTGCTGTGTCCTGTGCTGGTATTTCATGCTGCACATTTGCCCTGTAACGGGTCCGGATGAACTTCTATTCATCAGAAGGTGCATCAGATTTAGTTCAGCCTTTGCATATCCAAATCTGGAACCCAAGCACAAGCCACATGGCAGCAGTTACAACTTGCCAGTGGTGGTGGTTCAGTGCAGAGGCTGTCCTTGCCTCCGGAGGTGTGTGTTGTGAAGCACCATGGGCTGTCCCCCCCAGCTTGTTGGCAGTGTCAGTGGAGGTTGCTTTGGTGGTTCATAGTTTTGCAGGGCAGGGTAGTTGAGAGAGAAGTGAGTCTTCAAAAAGAACCAAATTACACTTCCCTGCTTGTCCACATCAGGAAAACCTTGGTGTTTGTGTGTCAGGCACTTCCAGCAGTGCCAGGAGCACACTGATAGCAGGCACAGTGTGAGCCCGGAGTGTTCCGTGAGCAAGAAGCTGTACTTTGCACAGCACAATTACAGTACACGAGTGTACAGCTCAGTTTGGGGGTTGAATCAGGCAACATCCTATAAAATGGATTGTTCTGTCCTATCACTTTATTTACCTTTCTTTGAGGAATAACTCCATTATTTCCAAGAAATTATGTATTTTTTTCATTTTATTTTCAAATCACATTTATCCAGAATTTTCTGTTGGGTTTTGTTCTGTTGTTTTGGTTTTTTACGTTCTTGAAGTTCAGCGCTTGGAAAATTCCAGGATGTTGTGGAAAGAATGTAGGCACTGGGGGAGTAAAGGAAAACCTTCCGTAACCTTCCCTTTGGAATGCAGTCCAAAGGATAGTGTTACTGGGATCCTGCACAGTTGTTTTACCTAGAAAGTTAATGAAGTCCTGGATGCATCCCAGCAGTATAAATCCATAATGGCAGTTCCCAAAGGAACTGGGAGCAACCTTGTTTCCTAAAGAGCATTTCCAGTGGGCATTTCCTTAAGAGCATATTTAAGAGCAGAAATACTTTCGGGAGGGAGCTGAGCTCATGTTGTCAGAGTAGGAACGATTGTTTTTCCCAGTGGCTGCAGGTGTTCCATAAGTGTTTGTGTTCCAGTTACTCTAAGCACACTGTATTTGCCAGGAAGGATGGGACACATGCTTTCTTGGATATTTATTGTGTGATGCACTCCAGAGTTTCTCAGGGAATGCTGGTGGTAACGGCCACTGTGGTGCTTGGACACAGGATTTATTCTATGTTTGGGGTATGTACTCTGAAGATCCTTTCTCCTTAAGTACAGGAGTATCTTGGTGTTAGGTTCTTTGCAAGGCAGTGTAAGGATTGTATATGAGCAGATCTCTCTGAGCACCTTACAAAAGCACATAGAAATGGGCTCTGAAGCTGCTTCTACTTCGTGTTTGGTGCCCTCTTGGCCATTCTTAGCACTGTAATTATTGCTGTTGATTTCCACTGTTCGATACCTCAGAGCTTCCTGCTGCTTTTTATTTGCACTAAAAGTAATGTCCTTTTCAGAGTGTTTCCCAGTGAAGGCCAGGAGCAAACCCAGTGACGGCTGCGTTTGCAGTGTAGCTGAACTTTAGAACAGCAGTTGAGCAATTCTTCTTGCCTACTTTCTAAGCTCCCTTTTGTTTTCCTATTCCCCACAGTGTATTCAGTGTGTTGGAGGGAAGAGCCATGTCTTCCATGGGCTTGTCTTCCATGAGTTTGTCCTTTCTGCTTCAGTGAGTCCTGCAGGATCACTCACTACCTGCCCTGAAGTTCCTTTTACTGCCATCAGTGTGAAAAATGGCCTTTAAATGACACCTTCCATAGCAGAATCTTTTATTCACATTAAATCTGTTTTATTTAATGCCCACTTCTTAATATTTTGACTTTTGGAGGCTTCTTATAAATTTTTCTTCTTTCCAGTCCTGTTACCTCATGCTATGCAGCAAAACCATCTTCAGTACTCATCTAGAAGATGATTTTCTCCCATATTCCAGAGTTTCCCATATTTCCAATCACTAGGTGAGCTGGCTGCCCTTGTGTGCCACTTAGAAATGTTCTGGAGTCCCCTTCTACATCACATAATGCAGCAAAGCATCTTCCTGAGGCTCAGATGTCCATAACCTGTCTTTGCATGCCTGCAGTGGGCTGCCCCGAGGTGATGGATAGGCAATTGCTGTTACTGTGCTGTAGCATCCCACCAGTGACTGAGAACTAAAGGTGAAGAGGTGGTACCTTGGAATGGATGGGTTTCCTCTGGTGTTCCCCAAAGCCTTTATACAAGCTGATCATCTGGATATGAGGGTTTTTGGCTAGTCAGTGATCTGTAATTGTATCTTGATTGGTTTTGGTTTGACGTTTCTGTCTTCCATTGTGGTCGTTAAGCATATTTGGTTCTAAGAAGCCCCAGGGCACACAAGAGCAGTCCTGTCATCTTCCCTTTTCTTCTCCCTGCTGTAGCCATTTACTCCTCTTACAGCAAATCCCGACTTTGGGTTGCTTCTCTCTTCTTAATGACTGCTTTTGCTGTGGAGCCTCAGGTCTTTTGCTTCCTGGTGAGTTCTTCCCTCTTCCTGCTCTTCACAGTGCCTTGAAGCAGAGCTGATCATAGGTGAGGTGGACAAATTATAAGGCAATTTAATAAAGCCTAATTACTGCTTCAGTCCTGCTGCCTTCTGCTGCCCCCAGCAGTGGTTGAGTCTTGGTTTAGTCAATGATTTTCTCCATTTAATATAGCTTTTTACAGGCTGTGCCCCTCCTGCCCCACCATCTGCTGAATCTGGTCCCTTCAGAGTGAGGGTTTCAGGCACTGATGCATTTCCAAGCAACCTCCATGTAAAAACTGAGCACTGATTTTCCCTAAGATCCCATGATGCCTCCAAAGGCTGAATTCCTGAAGCAGCAGTAATGTAGGAATAATTATATAGAGCCAAGTACAAATGTCTCAAAGCAGCGAATTCTTCCACAGCTAAACCCCAGCTAATACCAAACAGTGGAAGAGGAGTTGGGATTGCTCCAGCAGAGCGTCTGCAGTAGGGATGAGAAACGGGTGTTTGGGCAACATGTTTCCTTGTGGCAAAGCATTTCAGTAGACAGGACTTTAACTAAAGTCTTATGTAATCATAGAAACTTTTTTTCCCTGTTGATAGAGGTGAGCACAAGCCTTCGATACTGGGTTTACAAGCACCTCAAGTGTTGTATTTTGTGTCTGTATTCATTTGTTTACTCATTCTTCAGATGTTAACAATTCCTTGTCTTCTAGTGATTTCTTTTGAAGAATTCACCTTACTGCCAAGTTAATTCTCTTTCAAACTGCTCATGACTGTGGCCGGTCCGCCTTAGACATTTGGGTCTCATCTTCACTTCCAGGAGCTGTTGAAGGGCATGTGTTTGTACCACTGTGTATTGCTTTCCTGCAGTGCCCGACTGCTTCCTGTCATTATTTACCTCTCTGGTTTCAGAGACGTTGAATTGCCTTTAATTGTGATCACATCTGTTCTGCAAGCAGCGCCGTGCAGGGAGCAGCACTGTAGTGCAAGCACTTCTAGAAGTGGTTAAACTGCCTTTTAGTTGTGCTTAGGGGCAACAGGGTGTTGTATTTTTGATCTAGGTTGGAGAAAGCTATTTAGGAAGAGAAGACCTTGAAAAGAACCAAACCATAGTTCTAAAACTTCTTAATTTCGCCATTTAATGGTTTGCATCCCATTTTTCTTTAGCTATTAAAGAAAACTCTTGAGTCCTGGTAGTTCTTGGGGTGCTCCATGTGTTAAAAAGCATAAGCACATGTATAAGAATGTGCCTGGTGCGAAGGACTGGGGGTGTTTTCACTGTGGTGTTGAGCAGATGAGAGGGATCATAACATGGCATTTTACTGTATTGATGTGTTTCCTCCTGCAGAGAGGATGGAGAGCTGGAAGATGGGGAGATAGATGATGCAGCCTATGAGGATGTGAAAGAACATGGTTCAAAAGGTGATGATAAGCAGAAGAATGAGAAAGGACACAGGAAATCACGGAAGAAACGCAAAAAAGAGAAAGAAAAGAAGAAATCCAAAAGGAGAAGGCGGGATAAGCATAAGGTGGGGAAATGCAAAGCACGCGGGTGCTGGTGCTGGTTTTAATGCCAGGTTTAGCCAAGAAGCCAGGGAATTAGAGAAGAAAAACACTTTTATTACTATTTAGGCAGGCTTTGGTATCTGAGGGCAGGTTTGGGGTGTTCCTTTCTCACCAATGCACTTCAGTACTAAAGAATTTGCGTATTAAATAGACTTCTGACACATGGAAGGAAGTGCATATTCACACATTCCAGTGACAGTTTATGTGGTGTAAGAGACATAAACCATTAAATAACCCAACCATAGCACTTTTGAAATGATAATTTGGAAACTCACTTGTTTGCTTTGCCTCAATGCGTTTCATAAACTTGGGTTTCCTCTGTTAATATCAAAGTACAGAATCAGATTGCAGATGTAACTGGTATTTCTGATGCACGTCTTCACTGGATGCGTATTGCAGTATTTCTTTTAATAGCAGCTTACAAAATGCTGATATTTATGAGCATTTTGCTCCCTGCTCCTGTCAGTGGTAGTGGTAGTTCTGACATGAGAGGATGAAGTGTTAAACCACTTCCTTAAACTGCTTAAATCTGAAGCAGCAGTGTAAGTTAAGCACTGGCCGCTGGCAGCACCAGTGGTAGCTGGACCATAGAGATCTGAGAGGTTTTAGGATTAAATTTAATGTAAACTCAGCAATTTAACTTTTTTGCTCATTATTCTCATGGGAAGAAAAGATTTCAGGCTGGTTCAGTGAATCCTTCAGTGAAGTTCATTAAGAAAATGTGTCTAATACGGATTTTAAGTGCAAGAGATTCACAAAATGTTATCCTAGAATAAACCTGAGCTTTCTCCCTGCAGAAAATGATAGAATGCTTTTCGTTTCTGTGGCCATGTGCCAGTTTGTAGCCATTTCCCAGATCCGTTAGCCTTCCAGCAGCATCCCTGCTGGGTGGCAGAGGTGCGGGGCTCAGAGAGACCCATAGGAAGCAGGTACAATCCAAAGCAACCGCACAGCCCTCAGGTTTACGTGACAGCCTCGTTGGATCAGATCTCATTCTTTGATACGAAGAGTGTGGCATCAAAGAGTGCTTGCTTTGGCGTCCCCCAGCAGCAGAGCTTTGTGAGAGTTAAGAACACATTTTCATTTACTAGGCTAATGCTTCTTTTAAGTTCCTGTACAACAGACCAGTTGCACAGAGAGTTATACAACATTTGAGAGCTATTTTGTTCTTCTTTTCAGCATAACTCCCCATCCAGTGATGACAGCTCCGACTACAGCCATGACTCTGACATTGAGCGTACAGAAAGGCCACATAAAAAGAGTAGCAGCTCTTCATACAGAGATTATGATTCCTCGTTCAGTCAGGTAGTATTGTTTTAGCTGATTTCTCATGTCTTTCTTAGGTGTAATTTAGAAAAGCAAGTGTAAATGCTGGGGTTTTGGAGGCTGGTTTGATGGCAGTACCCATTCTCACAGGCTTCTGGAGGCACATCTACTTCTCATCTCCGTGAGATCTCCAATGTAAAGCATGATCTGTGGCGTGAATGTAGGTGATGCAGGCAAGCCTGATACCACTTTTTCCTCCATCAGGCTACAATTAAGGTATCTTTATTATTGCCTGCAATGGATTTGTGTCCAGCCCGTGGCAGGGGTTTGGAACTAGATGATCTTTAAGGTCCCTTCCAACCCAAATCAGTCTGTGATTCTGTGATTTAGACTGTTCTAAGAGGAAGCAGCTCCTTTAAATATCTGGAGTTCATTCTTCATTCTGACAGTTTCATTTGTCCTGGCTTTTCCAGTCTGTGCAGCTTGGTAGCCTTCCTGAGACCACTGGGTGACACAGAACACCAAGCTCTGAAGCTGTGATAGAGCAGCTGAATGGAACTCTGGTACTTCAGAGGAGAGGAGCTTTTCCTTTTAGCCTGAAACCATTCCAGAAAACTTTAGGCCAGCCAAGTCTAGTAACAAGCTGAAGATCCCATCTGCAGGAATAGGAGAAGGGCCAGTGCTGGCTTAGGAGTGGCCATAAGCAGTATTTCATCCTGACAGAGACAGGGCAGAGTGTATCATCTGTGTCTGGGATCATCGGGATTGGAGCTCATGAAGGGAAAAAATGATTTTAAGTATAGTTCATCTATGTGGCACTTACAGCACTTGGAAGTGCACATGGTAAACTGCTTTGTCAACCTCACGGACAAGTTTCCTGGAATTTAGATGCTGATGCTCTTGGGTTTTGTCTTTTTTACCTATTTTGATGCATTCAGAATCAAAGTAGTAACTTTTACTGCATGACTGGTTCTTGCTGTGGATTATTGATGTTTGCTTGTGCAAATCTGGTAGAGAGCATGACAATAAACCAGCATAAACCCAATGGCTTTATAGGGGTGTTGTTTGAGCTCTTGAGCTGCTTCTGAACAATACAATCCCCTCTCCACAGCATGGACATGTGTCAGGAAACTACATGAGCTCACAGAAAATGCAGCATAAAAAGAATGTCAAGAGTAAGGACTATGATGACTACAGTCACTACAGTGATGAAAACTTTGGGAATTACAACGAGGAGGAAAAGGATGAAGATTTTGCTGATCAGCTTAAACAGTACAGGCAAGCTAAAGAGACCTCCAGTACCGATTTGGGACCTCCGTTCCCAAAGGAACCAGTGAAAAAGCAGGGGATGAAAGGGGTTCAGAAAGGTAAGAGAACTGGAATCATTAATTGTAGCAATAGCTGGTGTATGCCAGTTGTATTGGGCATCACTTCAGAATGCTTGAATTCAGATCTGGCAGTGGTGGCTTTCCTGCGAGCTTGCAGCCTCCCATCAGTGATGATGCTGTTCATTAAGGATTAATACCATGTGGTCACAGTGGTGCATGTATTGAAGAAAAAGATCAAGTTGTGTGGTGTGTGCATAGTAAAGAGAGAAATAAAGCCAAGGTCTTTGTTGTGTAACTGAGTAAGTTCCAACCCCCCTACCACCAAGAGCAGAGAGGTTGGAACTGGGTGAGTGTTAAGGTCCCCTCCAATCCAAACCAGTCTGTGATAAGAAATCATAGAGCTGTAAAGGGACTTTCTGGTGGTAGTTTAGAAAGGTCTGAAATGGGTTTTTATTGGGGGGAGGAATGTAAATGGGTCAATGCCAAAATCTGATTTAGTGTCCCCCACCCCAGAATTAAGTACCTGGAAGTTTTGGTGGGTGCCGGAATACTTCTGTTACTATGCCCACGGGTAGTACTACGTCCTGTGTAGTAGTACAAGTGCTATGCTCGTGTCCTTTTGTTTTCCTTTTTGTAACTCTTCTTGCATTTAAGCTTGGCCGATACAAATCCCAGTGAAAAACTACTCCTCTTAAGGAGGACTTCTCCTTTGAATCATGGCTAAAGTTTGACTCCCGGTCAGTTTGAGCAGGGTTTTGTGTGACAGTATGAATACCATAGTGGTTCTTAGGAAGATACTGTGTGGTGTTCAAAGGTAGTAAGTTGTCTTTCATTTACTACAGTGGAGATTTATTGTTTGGTTCTGCTTTGGTTCACAATGAAATAAATGGGCAAAAGATTGGCAGGATCTCTTTAGCTGAGGCATAAATGGCTCTTCATGTGCTGCTTGGCAATACTGCTTCCAAATCTCTGCCTGCAAGTCATCTGAGATAGAGTCAAGGTGTTTTCACTGCAGTTGGCCTTGCTGTCATAGAGTGGCTGCCACCTGAAGTGGAAACTCCCCAAGTGGTTGTCTTTGGGTTTAGATAGAGGAGAAAGCAGATACTCTGATAGTGTTAGCTGAGGCCGTGACTCCTGGTGTGCTGCTGGCTGCATCCTTGCACTCTTGAGCCTTCCAGACAGTTCCCATTAAATATTTCTATATTCAAAGCTGTTCTTTCACATTTCTTAGGTTAAGATCTCCAGTCTCCTGCATGGTGTGACAACAAATCATGCACCTACACCCAGTGCCAATTGTACCCCTTTAGTTCTGAGTTCAGAAAGTGACCAGACAGCACAAAGTACTTCCATGCTCAGTTTGTTGCTGTGAAGAGCTTTTCAAGGAGTAGGCACAGGGTTACAGCTGGCTGGTGCAGTTGTATTTACCAGATTGTCACTCAGGAGAGTATTTAGGCTGCAAAAAGGGAGATACTTGGTTAGTGTGATTTGGCTGTATTTGATGTCCCTAGATAACCATTGTCCTTTACTTTCTGAGGTGATCTGAAGAGGTAATTTCTGTTTTCCAGGTATTTCTCAAAGAGGAAATAACTACAATATCGGTCGAGGGCGTGGGATGCAAAAGAAACTGAAACGTAAAGATCGTGGAAGGGGAAGAGGAGGCAACAAAGGCTCCGATGGCTTTCATGAGGTATGTACAATTAAAGGCAGATTCCAGATGTGGTTGTTGCAGATTGCTGGATGCTTTGCTTTAACAGAAGAGTATTTCAAAATACGTATCTTTAAACTTTACCAAGAGCTCTACACTGGCCCAGCAGCCTTGTAAAGAGGAGGAGAATTTTCCTACCTGGAAGTAGGAAGGAAAGGTGCAAGGTATAAGAGGACAAGAAGCGTGTTGAAAGAGCTGGGCTGGTTCAGCCTGGAGAAGAGAAGGCTCCTTAAGGGGAGACCTTAGAGCAGCTCCAGTGCCTAAAGGGGCTCCTGGAAACCTGGAGAGAGGGGCTTTGGGCAAGGGCCTGGAAGGACAGGCCAAGGGGAATGGCTTTAACCTGCCAGAGGGGAGACTGAGATGAGCTCTTAGGCAGAAGCTGTTCCCTGGGAGGGTGCTGAGGCGCTGGCACAGGGTGCCCAGAGAAGCTGTGGCTGCCCCATCCCTGGCAGTGTTCAAGGCCAGGTTGGACACAGGGGCTTGGAGCAAGCTGCTCTATGGAAGGTGTCCCTGTGCGTGGCAGGGGTTGGAGCTGGAGGAGCTTTAAGGTCCTTTCCAACCCAAACCAGGCTGGGGTTCTATGATTTTTTCTCTTATCTAGAAACTTCCTAGAATTTTCCAACACTCAATGTACAAAATATAATTGATAAATAAATAATAATTTGCTTGGAATTATGAAGAAGTAGCAGGAAGTGGTTTATGGGCTTTGGCTTTGAATGGCGCAGGGACTTCAGTGTTCACTGTATCTGAAATGAGATGTTTTGCTGCTCCCAGCGAAGAAAATGGACATTTTTTTTCTAGTTTCTGTCTGAATCATGAAGAATTCTCCTTCTCTTCCATAGCTGTGACTGTGGAAATGGAAATACATGTGACCTTGGTTTTCATCTACTAATTCTCTGCACAGGAATTAAGAGGCAATATAGTGTTTGGTATTTGCACAGGAGCTGTAAATGTCTCACTCCAGTCTTCATTTAAATGCAAACTAATACAAAACCAGTGGTTAATGGGTCAAATCCATCCATGGCTGGAAAACATTTAAGCCAAATTATGTTTGAGTCTGAAATGTCTGTGGCTGTGCTCCCTCCTGCCCTCAGGAATGCACATGGCTGCCTCTCGCTAGTGTGGTGGTGGAGAATTCAGCCATGTTCATCTTCCCCCATGTTCTCTGCTGGCCAGACTCTGGGGCTGCTGGGTGGTCCTGATCAGATCTTCCCCGGATCAATTAGATCCTCTTTGATGTGTTAGGATGATGCTTTGAAGGACTTCTTGTAGAGCATGCGCAGTCCTCCAGCGCTATCTCCCAGGCTGTGGGGAAGGGTGGAGGCAGCTCAGGCAGGTCCCAGCAGGCAGAAGGCAAAAAGCTGGGCTCCTGGCTACAGGAAAATAAGGAAATGGGACGTCGGTTCAATGGGTTTCAACCTTGGTCCATTGGTTCAAGAGCTCTGTGGAGTGTGACAGTCACTGATTTACTCCCGGGGACTTGGAGCATCCTCTTTATGTGATACTTGCATGAACCTTGAAGAGGATCAGGTATTAGGTTCAAAGCTGCTTTGTGTGAAGCAGCTGAGGTTTCTTGATTCAGTGTGCTCAGAGTAGCAAGTGGATCCTGAGGATTCAGGTGTGGCACTTCCAGCTCAAAGATTTCTGCTTCTCAGTGTCAACAAAATCTGCAACTCCTTCTTAGTGTTAATGTTGTGTGACATTGCTTAATCTGCTGAGCAGAATGGGAGCAGACACTTGGTGTGTTCATGATGCAGTGTGATGGCTGTAGAGAACCACAGCCATTCCAGAAGCTCCTACTCAGCACTTAGGTCCCTGCTCATCATTGTGGACATGGGGAGTGGGAAAAGGCCATTTCCCTCAATCATCAGACCAGTTGGAAACCACGAAGCACTGCAGAGACAAGGTTTGTTCTACCCTCTGGCGCAGTGCCCGAGGCAGCAATTCATTAAAGGCTTCCATTGCCTTTACTAGCTGCCCCAGGTCCCCTCAGCACCATCCCATACTCCCTGCTTAGAGTTTTCCACTGTTTTTAGTTTATCCCAAGAGCAGATGCCTCATGGGAATCAACTCATGAGAGAACAATTATTTGCCTCACCAAGTGCATAATAATTCTCACATGTTGGGTCATGATTGAATTGTGCTTCCTCTCTGCTTTCCCTCATGGTATAAACATGTATTAAAGCAGCTGAGAAAAAGTATTTATTCACCTATAATTTGAGCTGTGGGTATAATAATTAGGAACTTAAATCATGGTGAAGCGAATCACATTTTGGGGTAACTGGTACCCAAGGTGTGCTCTTAATGTTTCCACAACTGTGCTTAATAAGAAAGCACGAGCAGGATGTTCATTTCTCTTGCAGGATGGCAAACCAGTGAAGAAGTGGGTGAACATGAGCCAAGAGTTCATAAATCAGCACACAGTGGAACACAAAGGCAAACAGATCTGTAAATACTTCCTGGAAGGGAGGTGTATTAAGGTAATTGTGCACTTGTTGGTCTCTGCTTTGCTGTGAGGAAGGGGGGAAGAGGCTCTGTTCTGGTTTACTTCAGCTGATGCAGAGAAAACATGTTGAAATCAGTGTTCTGGTGTTTAATGTTTTAAGAATTGATAGTTAAATGCCAACTGGTGGAAAAATATGTTACACATTTTGAATTACAACACATTCTATCCAAAATATTGTGTTTATTAGTATAGACAGTGCAAACATCTGTGCTAGTATCATAAACTCACAGTGCTAAGGTATCCTGTAAATACACATCAAGTCTTACAAACGTGGAGTGTGTCAATAGGCAATGATTCTGAATGGATTAGATTATTTCTCTTTATGTGCCACCTTTAATTTTGAGCCATTGAAGGAATTGGTTAATGATGCTGAATTACTTCTCTCTCCCAAGTAAAAAGTGGGGTTGCAGCAATAGTTCTCCAGAGAATCATCTTCCTGCAGGCAGCAAGGGGCAGGCCGCAGAAGGAAGAAGATGCTCTTCAGAGTAGTCAGCTTCCAACAAAGCCCTTCCAACATAGTCTCTCACTGCATAAATGAACTGCAGTTGCTTCCTTTTGAAGCTTATTTATTTATGCTGCTTGGGAGTTGAATCCTCTGATGTCAGAGTAGTTCAGTCAGTTATAAACCACACTTGAGGGAAACTGCGTGCTTCTCAAAGGCGTGTGTCATTTCTGTGTGGTTCCTCTGTGTATTTAGAGGTGGAACATCCCTTTCTTTTGCCGATGGTGAAAATAAAGGTAAAAATGCTTTTTTCCCCAGATCAGGAGCAATAGGAAACAACGGTTTGTTGCCTTTCTGTGTTCTGGTGTGTCCTGCTCAGTGAGATTTGCATTTGCTGCCACCTTCAGTTTTAAAACAATAAAAAAATACACTTAGTGTGGTTTTTATGAAAATCACTACAAAACCTGTGCATAAAACCTCTCACCCTGCACCCTGATGTGTAGTGTGATATGGCTGATAGAAACTTGGTATTATTTGGACTCTGTTTTTCCTCTGTGAAAGAGTCTTAATACTTTGCTTGTTGGACTTTACGTTCTCCCACCCCCCCTTAAAATGGAACCAGGTTTTCTGGTCCATAATTGTTTGTATGGAAAATAATGTCAGTAAAATACTTGTTTAAATGTCTTTCTATTACAAATTGCCAGCAGAGACAGAGAAGAGAACTGCGACTGAAAGAGCAGCGTGTTTCTTGGGAGCACTGCCTGTATTTGAAGTCCCTCTTCAGAAATTGTTTCTCTATGACCCAGCCCCCTAATCACAGTTTTACTTTGCTTCTGATGCAGTTCTGTGTTAGTAAAGATAAAAAGCTGCAATTCAGCAAAGGAGGATGTTTTTCTTTAAATATTGAATGGAATTACTCAGCAGTTCCGGGGGATAATGGTTTTTCTTGGCTTTATTTTTAGGGAGAGCAGTGTAAATTCGATCATGATGCAGAGATTGAGAAGAAGAAGGAGATCTGCAAGTTCTATATACAGGGTTACTGCACCAAAGGAGAGAATTGCATTTATTTGCACAATATCCTTTAAAAAATAATACCTGAATTAAACTGCAGGTTTATATTTACTCTTAAGTGATGTGATTTTTAAGGCTATTTCTTTTTTTAAGAGACTATACGAGAGACTGTGTAGATTTAATACACAAAGGTTATATGGGGGGAGGGGGGGGCATCAGGAAATAGCTGTGAACCTACAAGAAGCCTGTAGAAGGGCTTTGGGCAAGGGCGTGGAAGGACAGGCCAAGGGGAATGGCTTTAACCTGCCAGAGGGGAGACTGAGATGAGCTCTTGGGCAGAAGCTGTTCCCTGGGAGGGTGCTGAGGCGCTGGCACAGGGTGCCCAGAGAAGCTGTGGCTGCCCCATCCCTGGCAGTGTTGAAGGCCAGGTTGGACACAGGGGCTTGGAGCAAGCTGCTCTATGGAAGGTGTCCCTGCCCGTGGCAGGGGTTGGAGCTGGAGGAGCTTTAAGGTCCTTTCCAACCCAAACCAGGCTGGGGTTCTGTGATTCTACTGTAGAATTGAGACCTTGTCCTGGGTTCAGCAGTAGCAGTCATTTTTCTCCTTAGTAGCTGGTGCAGTGCTGTGTTTTTGACTTTCAGCCTGGGAACAGCACTGATAACACCGATGGTTTCAGTTGCTGCTCAGTAATGTTTACTCTGAGCAAGGACTTTCTGAGCCTCATGCTCTGCCAGGGGGGATGGGAAGCCAGGAGGAAGCAGAGACAGGACACCTGACCCAAACTGACCGAAGAGGTATTCCATACCACAGCACATCGTGCCCACTATATAAATGGGGGCAGTTACCTGGAAGGGTTAGATCACTGCTGGGTCAGGCTGGGTATTGAGTGGTGAGCAGTTGTATTCTGTTCCATTGTTATTTCCCTTATCATTGTTATTATTGGTGATAGCGGCAGTGGTTTGTATTATACCTTAGTTACTGGACAGCTCTTATCTCAACCCGTGGGTGTTACATTCTCTCCATTCTCCTCCCCATCCCTGTGGGAGCAGGGGGGAGGAAGAAGGTGGGGAATGGAGTGAGCTAGCAGCTGCATGGTTCTGAGTTATCGGCTGGGCTTAAACCACGACAGACCTTCACCTTTTTAATCACAATTTTAGAATAGAGTCAAAAATAAGATTACGGCCACAGTAACGTGGTGAGGCCCTGGAATGGGTTGCCCAGAGAAGTTGTGAATGCTCCATCCCTGGCGGTGTTCAAGGCCAGGTTGGACATAGCCTTGGGTGGCATGGTTTAGTGTGAGGTGTCCCTGCCCATGGCAGAGGGGTTGGAACTGGATGATCTTAAGGTCCTTTCCAACCCTGACTATTCTATGATTCTATGTGGAATGTTAAATGGAACTGGGAGGTGTAAGTTGGTTATTAGCTTTCAGAGTTCTTAACATCCTGCTTTGGAAGGGTGAAGTGCTGGTGAAGAACTGAAGGATAGTTGAGAGCTGAATTTCATAGCCTTGCCTGACTGCTCAAACTAGAGATGAGCCTTTGTTAGGAATCCTTAACACATTGCTTACATGAGTTCCCTTGCAAGTTCTATCACACAGGAGCAAAGTGCTATCAAGGAGATAAGTGCAAATTTTCTCATGCTCCCCTGACTGCAGAAACGAAAGAGCTGCTGGATAAGGTGAGCAGTTTGTGCCCTGGGAACAGGAGGGTTGCTGCTAAAAACAATGGGGGGGTTGCTGGCAATTTCCATGGGATTCTCCGGGAATGTGATGCTAAATGCTAATGATGTTAAACTTCCCTGTTGCTTTTTCACATGGTAAGTCTGTGGCCAGGTTCAATACTAGGAATTCCTGGCAGTCATTTTTAGCCATATCGGACTTGTCGATTTTCCCAGCTCATGTTTCTGTCCATGAGCTTTGTTTGCGCCTCTGCCTGTGGGTATCTGCGTGGAGTCTGTAACAAGAAGGGTGGCTTTTATGTGGCTTACCTTTAGTTGTGTAGAAGTTAGGTATCACCTGTCTGACTTCTGCATTCCGGGTGGAGGAAGGAATGAGATGCCTCCTCTGAATGATTCATGAAGTCCTGACCTTTAGGTAGGGTGTTTGTGTCTCTCTGCACTTCCTATACAACAACCCTTAACAGAAAGTGACATGAATTTAACACTTGAAGCATTATGGGTCTTGGAACAAGTCCTTCAACTTCCATCAATTAAAATGACTGTTTGAAGGAAATTGCTTGTGTGGAATTGTCGCTTCCTGGCTGCAGAAATAGTTTCACCCTGGCTGTGAATGGGTGTCCTGCAGAACAAGTCATAATGGATTTATAATAATTCTGAGTTTGATGTTAATAGTACTATTATAGCAGGTAATCAAATGGAAAGGGCAGGACTGAATTGAACTGCACATGCTGCAAAGTTTATGAAGTGTTTGCTACCTTCCTGTGTTCCAGGTTTTGAATAACGAGGAGGAACCACAAAATGAAGATGAGAAAGAGCTAGAGGAGCTCCGAAAGCGCGGCATAGTTCCTCTCCCTAAGCCTCCACCAGGAGTGGGGCTTCTGCCAACCCCACCAGAGCAATATCCCTTTTCTGAGTCTGACATGGAAAACTACCAGGATCCATCAGGGGACTATAAGAAGATCCCGTCTCTGTTTGAAATAGTTGTGAAGCCAACTGTGGATTTAGCACACAAAATTGGGAAAAAGTAGGTTTCAGAGCTTAGTGTAGAAGCCTCCTTCAGACACGGCCGCATGAGTAGTTGAACAGTTCTCTTTGCTCCTGTCAGAAGTGTGCACTCCTGAGTGTATTTGCCCAGTTAAAATCCTGTCAGATATTGGCTGTCATAATTACTTAATGCTTTCCCTAGAAGAGAACTTCCTGAGCATTGCCCTTCCAGGAAATCACTCCGTTGGCTCTTGGTTTGGCTCTGTGCCTGTGTGCCTATCTCCACTTGCAGGCTGAGCAGTTCATTCTCTTCTACAGCCTCTTCATGGCTGTAGCTAACAGAAGCTAACAGGCACTCCTGATGGAGACTGTTGGCCTTGGAATGTTTAAAACTCTTTGCTGCAGCAAATATCTGGTTCTGCATCTGCTAGTACATTGTACGTGTTCTACTTCCAGACACTCTGTTGTGTTATGGTGAATATTTAGTGCATGGAGTTACTCTCTTTGAAAATGATTTTGCTTCTTTCAGATTTTAATCCACCTTAAGATCAACTAGGAGCAGATGTAAGGGTGAGGAGGGCAGGAGACAGCTAACAGGCTGCTGATCTTTGTAGGTGCAGAACCTGATTCACTGATTTCCTTTTGCCTGCAGGCCACCGACCTTCTACAACAGCGCATCACCCCCAAGACCACCGTTCCCAGGAAATGACCCACATTCCCAGCACATGTATAACCCAGGTTCAAGTCCAGGACCAGGACCTGGCATGTCCCAAGGACATAACGGGCCACCAATGCACCCAGGTTCTCCTGGACATCATCCATGTGGAGGGCCCCAAGGCCCGGGCATGCCGCAGAGTCCTCCCATGCAGGGTGTTCCACCAGGCTTTCTCGGACCACAGAACCAGAGTGGTATGCCTATGCAAGGACAACAGGGTGGCCCACCTCACACCCCACCAGGTCTTGGTGGATCTTATAATGCCCCAGGAGGACATATGGTGAACATGCCAAGAGAGAATCACTGTCCTCCAGGGCCACAGTACCAGCAGATGCCTGGAGAGCGGCAGCCCAACATGAATTATGAGCCTATTCAGAATGCAGCTGACTTCTATGACAATTACTATTCCCACCAAGCTGTGCACAACTTCCAGCCAGCCAATAACTCTGGTGGTAAGGACACTTCAGAATTGCTGTTCCTTGATCTGGTGCTTTGCAGTGGTGTGGTACTGAAGCATCACGGCTCCAAAGCTGAGCTGCTGAGAGGATCTTGGATAGAAAGCCAAACCTCCTGGAATGTCTTCAGTGTAAAGGTGTTTGCAGCTGGTGTTTTCCAGTTGTGTAATTTGTGTCACATTGGTTTTACTTGATGTGGTTTATGTTTTCTCTCCTCTGTTGTAAAACCTTGTATAGGGTAGCTGCTGACTGGTGTTTTTGTGCTGCAGATGGACCGTGGCATGGAGAATTCTCAGATCACCAGGCTCACCTCATGGCTCAAGAGTCGCATCAAGGTGGAAGCGAGTCGGACTGCATGAGTAGCCACATGGGCCATAAGCCAGCCATTAATGTACCAGATTTCCTTCCAGCAATGCAGAAAGCCCTTTATGCAAGACTTAGTCAGAAGCATCAGAGAGATGGAGACTCTGTCAGCAACCAGGGGCAGAGGGCAATGAGCAAAGATGAAGGTAAAGATCATTTTGTTGTAGTTCTAAACATACTGACTCTATTAGCCTGGGACATGGGTTTTCGTCACCTTACCACTCACAATGACTGTGTTTTCAGCTGAATGTGCTTGCTTTCCTCCCAGTTGTTCTAGGATGTTAGTGTAGGCTTAGTTGCTTCGTTCCAGTTCCACACAGAAAGATCCATGGATAATTTTTGGATATAGTTGGTGCTTTAAAAGGCTCTGTTGTGATAATTTCTTACAATCCCTGCCTGAAACAGGGAGGTTTCTAACTGCCAGTACTGCGAGCGCATCTTAGATTCTGTTCACACAGTTGTGTCGTAATCTTTCTGCATATTCCATATCTCTAGAGCAGTAGTTTTCCCTCTGGGGTAGCTGGACTTTGCAGTGTTAACCTGGGTGATGGAGAGCAGTAACCCTGCTGATCAGATCCAGCCACACAGAGTGCTCTTGTCCCTTGTCCTGCTCCCTGCTGCCCCTTCTTCTGAGGCTGCTGAGTTACGTGCCCAGAAGTGCTTCTGTAGGGCCAAAAGGCAGCTGCTGTACCCGCTGTTTGCAAGGACATGCTGTATCCTGGGGTGCTGAGGACACTGCCCCTGTAATTCTGATCAAATGGTAAGAGATGTGGAGATGCAGCCCTCCAGGCTGCACAGAAAACCAGAGCCCCCGGGGGTAACCTGCGCTGAGCTGGAGGCTGCTCACCGCGGTGACGTGTCCTCCCGTCCAGAGGGCTTTTGGAAAGCAGTGTAAGGGGAAAAGGTTCCTGCCAGCTGCCTCCACGACGTGCCTCTGCCTGTCATTGAGTGCTGGTGTGGTACAGCTGGCACTGAGGGAGTGCAGAGTCATAGAATCAACCAGGTTGAAAAAGCCCTTTGAGCTCACCCAGTCCAACCGTTCCCAGCACTGCCAAGGCCACCACTAACCCATGGCACTGAGGCCTCGTCTCCACGGTGTGTGAGCACTTGCAGGGACGGTGACTGCAGCCCTGTCCTGGGCAGTTCCAATGCTGAGCACCCTGTGGGGAAGGAATTGTTCCTCAGCTCCATCTAAAGCTGCCCTGGTGCAGCTTGAGGCCGTTTCCTCTTGTCCCATCCCTTGTTCCTTGGGAGAGCATGTGTTCCTGTGCATTAGATACCGGGGGGGTGGTGGGTTTGTCTTAATTTCTCAGTCTACTGCGCCACAATAGACACTAAGTCGTCTTCAGCAAGCAGGTGAGTTAGGATGTGGAACTGTGCATAGAGCTGGGCTGATAAGGCTTTCCAAGGAAATTATATCCCATAGATGAGAATTTATCCTTTAAAATGAAATATTCCTACTCTTCCCTTCTTGAATTTTGAGCTTTCACAAGAATGTGCTGATTTGGATGTAACAAGGCAGCAAATCCCACATCTGTAATTGGTCTGGTTCTGAGACTTAGGGTGCTGTTTTACTTTTCATTCTGCCATCCCACAATGCAGATCAGTTTCATCAGGACTCACATTTTCAATGGGTTTTTTATTAGTACTGGTGGAAATAATTGTTTGAAGCAGGTTATTTTCCCAAGTTAATATTGACAGAGAGAATGCAGCAGAGCTTGGGTGCATCTCAACTACCTACAGGGTGGTTTTGTTACATCAGCTCTTTGTTGAACTGGATTTTTGTCATTTTAGATTACAGTTATTGTAATACAGGGAGAGATTATTTAATATCAGGTCTCTTCAGTCTGAGTTTGCTCAGAAACTACCCTTTATATGAATGAATGGGCTGTATTCCCTGGTGACCGTTTGCTTGACTGATCTTGGTTTGGTGGTTTTCAGATGACAACGTCAACTGGTATTCCAGCAGTGAGGAGGAGGAGGGGAGCAGCGTTAAATCAATCCTGAAAACCCTAAAGAAACAAAGTGAAAACTTCCGGAATCGGCAGCAGCATTCCGCAGAGCAGCACATGCTTGGAATTCCGACTGACCCCCGGCTGGCGAAGGAGAAGGGAGCAGGGCCCCAGGCTGCTGACCCCAGGCTGAGGGCTTCTCCCAGGTCCAACCCGCGGAAGCCTTCGGAGTCCAGCTCCCTGGACCCACGGCTCGTGCGGGATCCCCGGATGCACAAGGTCAGTGAAGGTGCTCACGGCAGCTCAGCCCTTGGGGGAGCAAAGCTTGAGCTGCACCACGCTGGAGGCAAGGCCAAGCAGAAGGGGATGGATGATGACGAAGAGGACTCGGAGAGGGAACTGCGGGAGCGAGCTTTCCTCATCCCCTTGGAGCCTTTGCCTGGTGTGACGCTGAGGGATCCGCGATCCCAGCTCCGGCAGTTCAGCCACATTAAGATGGATGTTACCCTCATGAAGCCAAACTTTGCTAAGCATATTGTATGGGCACCTGAGGACTTGCTCCCCATACCTCTGCCTAAGCCTGACCCCGTCTCTTCAATCAATTTACCTCTCCCTCCCCTCATCGCTGACCAGAGACTGAACAAGCTGCGGGGCTTGAAGAGCGATGCCCATGCGAGCGCGCTGCCGGCCGACCCGCGCCTGGCTGCCAAGGCAAAGAACAGCCTAGCAGCCCGGGGCAGCTATTTGGATCCTGCTGCAGATTCCCATGCCAGCAGCTCCAGCAAGCTGGGAGATCCCCGCTTGCAAAAGAACGTTGATCCCAGGCTCCACAGACTGTCGAGTGCAGACACGCATCATGGAGTCGCAAAGGACCCCTCGCACCCTGCCAAGTTTGACCCCCGCCTCGCCAGGTCTGCTGCTGGCTCCTCACAGCCCCCCGAGGCTGCCACTGCTAAAGCTGAGCCGGATGCTCTGCCTCCCTATGCTCCCAAACTGGCATCCAGTGGGGTGAGGCTGGGAGCTCCGGGCTCGATCCTGAGCGGTATCAGTCTGTATGACCCACGAGATCACAGCTCGACGCTGGACGCGGCTCCAGCGGCTTCAGGAGAGAATGGAGAGAACCAGAAAAAGAGCATCTTGAAGAATTCCGGTAAAAACGAGCCCGGTGCCCCGGAAGAGTCATCTCTGCAGAAGGAGAAACCCCCGGAAGGAGCCGGCTCCACAGAAGCTGCTCCGGATAAAGCAAGCAGCAGCAGCAAACCTCAGGCGAAACACTCCAGCGCTGCCCCTGCAGTGCACAACCTGCCCATCCAAGCGTTGTCGGGGCTGATCAGACCGCAGTACAGCGACCCCCGGCAGGTCAGGCAGCCTGGGCAGGGAACTCAGCCCCCGGAGCCCGAGCCTGATGGGGAGTCAGATGACAAGTCCTTAAAAGATGTGTTCAAGACTTTTGACCCCACTGCTTCCCCCTTTTGTTAGCGATCGAGTCTTTTTACTGTTGTGAATACCGCAGGTTTCTGCTGTTTTGTAACTGGTTTACCTCTTTGCTTTATTTATTTGTAAATTATAATTCTCAACACTTTTCAGCTGCTAATCTCAGAACCACATGCAGTCCTCCGGTCCGCTCTAGTGTTTGCAAGGCTGTGGTATTTTCTATAGAAATACTTTTCCAAGTTCAGGGAAGACTAATAACTGACATGTAGAAACCTCCCTTCCCTTCCCATGTATCGTGTTAGAGCTGATTCGAGCACTTTCATTGTAAATAAGCCATGAAGAAGCCCCCCCTCCGGAGCTGTATATGTGTGAGCTGTCTCTTTCATAAAGGCCATGTAGATCTGATTGCCACATTTGTATGATTGTATAGACACGAGCAATATTATGTACATTACTGTGAGAGACAAGGATTGCTTTGACCAGGATTGTCCGACACATCAAGCCAAACCCAACGAGTGATTCCAAACCCCACGGAAACGCTTTCAAGAGGAAAACTTTGCTCCTCCTTTTCAGATCAGTCCACATGAGACATTGTTTTTATTCAGCCACTCAATATCCTTAGTGTAAAAGAGACCTATATCACATATTGAGGATGAAAAATGTCATATCTTTTAAAAGTATTTTATTCTATGCTGTATATAGAAGAAATTGTGAAGTACAGAACTAGAAGGAAGGTCCTGTTCCAAGTGGAGAATACTTCAGTTGTCTAATACAGAAAAGGGTTCTATTTAATTTTTTTCCACTCCTCCGCCCTTCCGATTAGTGCTCTGAGTTACATTGTGGTGTTCATGTATTTCAATGTATTTTTGTATTCAGCTGCTTAATTTGTATTGCTTTTTTTGTATGGATGTAACTGCAGTACTTGTATTCATGGTGTCTTTATGACATTTTTAACAAAACCATTAAAAAGGGTACAGTTAAAGGCTGGTGGCTGCGCTGGTGGCAGGGGAGGAGCAGTGCGGTGTCTCAGGGGTGCAGGTGACCAACACCGCAGTCACAGGCAGTGGGCTTTAAACTCACCTTGTACCAAGGCACATGGTATCAACTCACTGCTCTGGGATCAGCCCCTGGCTTGGAGGTGAGTTGTTGCCATTCTCCTCCTTCGATGCAACGTCCTTGTGAGGAGTGTGGTGCGTGTCCTTCCAGTTTTGAAGCTGCTGCATGCTGAGAGCACAACTGGCCTCAAAGCCCCTCTTGTTCTGGCCTTTTGGGGCTGGTTTTGCCTTGGAGGGAGCGTTGTCCCCCCTCGCTGGCTTCCTTTGCAATAAAGGTGTGCCCTCAGTCACCGCCTGCTTCCCCAGCTCTTGGAATGTTTCTGTGCATTCAGTCTCTCCCTCACTGGACCTTTGCCTCTGTCTGCTGGCAAAGGTCACGCCTGCAGCTGGGGCAGCACGATCTTTGTCACAGATTCCAAGGTTTTGGGTTCTTGGGCCTGCCAGAGAGGCAGGAAAACAAATGTCTTGCTTGGATGTGCAAAAGATGGCAGAGGAGCCATTGCTGAGGGCAGTAATGTTTCAATTTGCCCTTTTCGCATCCCAACGATAAATGGCATTAATTTGATGATACTTTGAATCATGCTAACTCCTTTGCAAATGAGATGACAGGCGTGAAACTTGGTTGTTAGTTTGGAGTGGTTTATCAGTCCTATGTAACTACTTATTTCTTCTTCATCTTGTGACGAGTTTGGCTGCTCAAGAGTTTCATCAAAAACCCAAGGCAGCAGAATTGGACAGCAGGGAAAAGCAGTTTGGAAGTAGCACATGGATTGAGAGGGAAATAAAGGGGAAAAGGGACGGTGTTGAAGCCAAGTGGTGGTTTCACGAAATCCTTGTTGGGTGTGCAGCTCTAACCTGGACTTACAACTTCCGGTGTTGATGCCATCACCAAATAGGATTGTCTGGGGGGATTTCGATGGAAGTCCAGAAAAATAAAGAGTCAAAGGCAAAGCTTTGGTCCAACAGCAAAGTGGCATGTCTTAAAGTTGAGGTAACTGCAGGATATCGGGTGCTTTGCCATCGGTCTGGTTATGGACCCATTTGGGAGTTGCAGAGTGTGTTCTGGTAGGGGACACGGGATGCTGGCTGCTACCTCAGGGATCTGTCGCCATCTCTTTATCTTCAAACCAATACCATTCTTCATTCTGGAACAGAAGGGGCACAGATAAGTTGAAAGGGGGCAGCTGGTGCATGCAGCCTGTTGTCTCCATGTGTAACTGCCTCCTTCCTTCCTTCTGCCAGATCCAACCTCCATCGGATTTCCCAGCTACAGCGCCAGGGGCTGCAGGATGCTGCTGGGCTCCTCCATCCACCTCTGCTTGTTGGTTTATTCCTTACAGATTCCCTCCCAGAGTCCCTGGCGTGCTGCTGCTGGTGCTGCTCTCTCCTGAAACACGGAGGAGATCCATCCCTACAGTGCAAGTATGAAGCCATCTGATACGGGGAAGCTGCTGTAGCTGTCGGTGGGGACCGTCCAGCTACAGCCACCAAGCAAGTCACGTCTGATCTGTTGTGTGGATTCATTGTGTGTTGTCTCTTCCCCAGTGCAGCGTGCTGGCATGGAGCAGCATTCCCCTTGGGTGCTTGAGACTCACACCCTGGGCTGTGGAAGCATGGAAGTGGAGAGCAGGAACAGGAGCAGCTGGTGGTGGTGGTCCTGGGTACTCCAGAAGCCCATAGGTATGAGGTGGGTGCTACATTGTGTGTTTTACTCAGGGCTGAGAGGGATTTGGGGAGGAAAATGCTCCCCACTCCTGCTAGCCCTGGAGATGGGAAGGAGGCAGATGTTGGTGCCTGGTCTTGGCTGATCCCGCACTGCAGGAAGACTGAGCATTGCTCCGTCACTGCCTGGGGTTTGCTGCCCCAGGATAAAAATCCTGGTTTGTATTTCCCTACTGTGATGAAAAGACTCAACACAAATGCTTCGTAGTGCAAATGAAATCCATTTATTCTTGCAAAGACAAAACAATTGCACTCCTGTTTTGTGTTTCAGATCTCAGTGATGCCTGAAATAACTCCCTTAGGCTTCCTTCTCATTCAGTGCATCTTTCCTCCAGCTTCTGTAGTGCACGTTACCCTCTTGACTTCATGTTTAGTGTATGAGCCCGCTGCAGGGCTCTACCTCTCTGGCTGCCCTTCCTGTGCAGTATTTAGGACCCTGAGAAGACAAAGGGGATGGTTGCAAAAAAGGTTGATAAAGTGCTAAAGATCAGGGCCTGAGAAGGACCTTCCAGGTCGGTGGCTTTCTTGTGTGAGAGATGGGTAATTGGGTTGTTCACAGAACCCCTGATCCTTCATAGGATTCCAGCCTGGTTTGTACTGGAAAGGACCTTAAAGCTCCTCCAGTTCCAACGGGCAGGGACCCCTTCCATAGAGCAGCTTGCTCCAAGCCCCTGTGTCCAACCTGGCCTTGAACACTGCCAGGGATGGGGCAGCCACAGCTTCTCTGGGCACCCTGTGCCAGCACCTCAGCACCCTCCCAGGGAAGAGCTTCTGCCTAAGAGCTCATCTCAGTCTCCCCTCTGGCAGGTTAAAGCCATTCCCCTGGGCCTGTCCCTGCTTATTCCCCCCAGCCACATCTGCTGGTGCTGCTACCAGTGTGTTCCTACGTCCTGTTCATATCTTGGGCGCTGAAGAACACAGAACTGGCAGCTACTAAGAGTGATACAGTGAAGGTACCTCATCATATGCTGCCTGTCCTGTGTTGTGGCATCATTCTTCTCTGTTCACCCACCAAAAGGAAGCACAAGCCCCTTCCTCTTTCTACAGGTGGCCACCCATAATTGTACATCCTTTAGCAGCTTTTGGGGGCTCAGGGGTGTCCTTGGTGTGTGGTGCTTGTTCTTGCACCATCGCCACCAAGGAGGGTTCGGCCGTGGCCCGAGTCCTGCGCAGCCCCAGTTCATCCCTGTCTGAGGTGAAGGACTCTCTGGCTCTGTGCAGGAACAGGTTTCTTCTCCACTGCATGCAACAAGCAGCTGCTGCTGCTTCCTCAGAGTCAGGCGGGGGCTGGCGCAGACCCTGTGAGACACAATGTGTGCATGCTTTAATATACTGTATGAGTATTATATATGTTAAAATACCTTAAATGACGTAGAAGTCTGAGTGTATCAATGTGTGCGGGACCAATGTGGCATCTCTACCTGTTCATGCCTTAGAAATGCTTAGAAGTGCTTAAAAACCTGCTTACAGAAGGAGAAAAGGAATGCAGCTGAGTTAGTTTAGGGACATTTCCAAAGGGAAAAAGCCAGGTTGTAAAGGGCTTTGTAATTTAGACAGTCAAAAATCAAAGCATGGCTTGTTCCTTCAGGATCACATCAGTGAGAAATGGACATACACAATGTTTTTAATGGTAATTAAGCACAGGAGGAGCTCTGTCACCCGGCTGATGTTCATCAAATGGGCTCTAACAACACTTGTTTCTTCCAGAAAGACTCAGAAAGCTCAGAAGTAGGAATACCCAGGAAACTGGGCACAGGATGGAAAACTGCCTCAGAGGAGGTTCTGCTTGTGCTTGTGCTTGGTCCTGAGTGCTTTCAGGTGGAGCTGCTCTCACAAACGGTGTACAGTCAGATCAGTCAGCCACCCAAGGGAAGCTCTTGGGGGTGTTGATCAAAGCCCACCTTGAGACAACGTAAAGGCTAAGACCAACATGGACCATTTCCAAATACAGGCTTTCAATGAGATGCTGCTGCTCTCCTGCCCAAAAAGGAAGAGGCAGATGAGCTAACAGGACTTCAGGGCTGGTAGCAGTGACAGAGCCTATTGATGCTTGCAAAGAAGCGTGGTGGGCTTTGGAAACAAGGCAGAGGCAGGAAATAAGATCACAGGAGCAAACAGAGGTCCTACAGCAGGCAGCTCCCACCTCCCATCACCAGGCTTGGCTGTAAGAGCTCCCTACAGCATGGACTCACCTTGCAAAGCCCATCTGATGCCATCAGCATGAACTTACTTTGATACACGCTGCCTCAGCTGCCTTCAGGATGTGCAAAACCGCCTGAAGGAGGTTCTGTGTGTTGCTCACGAGCAGCTCAGAAGAGGATTTGCTCTCTGCAGTGACTGCTTTTACCCTTCAGAGACATTTTAAAGCATGGAAGAACATTGGTGTCTTCCCCCTGTGTGGTCAATTACTCCTGGTCCAAGCCCAGATCATTCCCTGCACTGTCAGAGCAGGTTTCCAGGGAAAACAGGGGAGGAAAGGGCTGCCTACAGGACCAGGAAGGGGAGCTCGAATGCTAGACCCAGGTCCCCCAGGGACCTCTGGAGCCCAGCAGCCTTGGAGGAGTGTCTCACCTGGCCACGATGCCGAGCTGGCTGCTGATGGTGTGGGCCTGCTCGGTGGCACACAGCAGCTCCATGGAGCACCTCTTGTCCAGGCAGAGCTTGGCCACAGCACGGCCAAAGGTGACAAAGTCCTGCCCATCCAAAGCCATCTGCCTCGCACAGGCCACGAGCTGGTCCTTGCTCTGAAACAGGAAAGGAATAAGGGGGGGGGGGGGGGGGGGGGGGAGAGGGAGGAGAAAAAAGGCTCTTTTCCTGCAAGACGGGAAGGTCCTAGCATCATGGAATGGCTTGGAAGGGACCTTAAAGCTCCTCCAGCTCCAACCCCTGCCATGGGCAGGGCTCCAGAGAGCAGCTTGCTCCAAGCCCCTGTGTCCAACCTGGCCTTGAACACTGCCAGGGATGGGGCAGCCACAGCTTCTCTGGGCACCCTGTGCCAGCACCTCAGCACCCTCCCAGGGAACAGCTTCTGCCTAAGAGCTCATCTCAGTCTCCCCTCTGGCAGGTTAAAGCCATTCCCCTTGGCCTGTCCTTCCATCCCTTGTCCCAAGCCCCTCTCCAGCTTTCCTGCAGCCCCTTCAGGCACTGGAGCTGCTCTAAGGTCTCCCCTTCAGGAGCCTTCTCTTCTCCATCTGCCCCAGCCCAGCTCTCTGAGCCTGGCTCCAGAGCAGAAGCCCAGTTATGTTCTCAAACAGGGAAAGGACTGGATGCCAAGCTCACATCTAATCAGAAGTAGTTTCTAGTGCTTTGCATAAATAGAGCTGGTGCCACTCTCACAGGAGTGGGGTAATGTGGGGAGATGCGGGTTCAATGGGCACTGGGCAGCCCTGTCACTGGCTCTGATCCTGCTCTTGGGGGGGAATGGTGCTGGGGTGGAGGGAGAAAATACTGCTTACTGTGATGGGGCCCTTCCTCCTCAGGAACCGAGTCATGTGGTGCATCCTTGCTGCCATGTCCTTGGTGACCTTGGACATCTTGCTGGGGCCACCCTGCTCCATGTCACTGCTTTGTCTCTCATGCTTCACAGGGCTGCTGGCAGGGGAGGTGCTGAGAGGACCCTTGTGGTGCTGCCAAAACAATACCTGAATGGGTTCCACATCTGGGGTGTGCAGGTGCTGAGAAGTCCCTGCCTGTGTGTTTCTGAAGCAGGTTTTGGTGAGAGATGGAGATGAGAGAGGTGCCACCACCTTACTGGGTCTGCTCTGCCTTCCCAGCCAGCCCTTCACCTGCAGCGGGGCTATCAAATCCATGTGCCCTGTGCCATCATCTCCTGGAGCTCTCATCTCCCTGTGCCACCATCTCCCTGTGCCATCATCTTCTGGAGCTATCATCTCCCTGTGCCATCATCTCCCTGTGCCATCATCTCCTGGAGCTCTCATCTCCCTGTGCCACCATCTCCCTGTGCCATCATCTTCTGGAGCTATCATCTCCCTGTGCCATCATCTCCCTGTGCCATCATCTCCTGGAGCTCTCATCTCCCTGTGCCACCATCTCCCTGTGCCATCATCTTCTGGAGCTATCATCTCCCTGTGCCATCATCTCCCTGTGCCATCATCTTCTGGAGCTATCATCTCCCTGTGCCATCATCTCCCTGTGCCATCATCTTCTGGAGCTATCATCTCCCTGTGCCACCATCTCCCTGTGCCATCATCTTCTGGAGCTATCATCTCCCTGTGCCATCATCTCCCTGTGCCATCATCTTCTGGAGCTATCATCTCCCTGTGCCACCATCTCCCTGTGCCATCATCTTCTGGAGCTATCATCTCCCTGTGCCATCATCTCCCTGTGCCATCATCTTCTGGAGCTATCATCTCCCTGTGCCATCATCTCCCTGTGCCACCATCTCCTGGAGCTATCTCCAGATGCGTGGTTGAGAAGTGCTCTACACCACTGCTGAGTGAGCTGGGTTGGGCACTGAGGCTTTTGCCAGCTCCTGACAGCCAGCGGTGGCTGCTGTGGGACTGGAGCTGCTGGTACCCCGCAGAGTGCTGGTGGGGAGGGGAGCAGGCAGGGACCGTGTTGCAGAGCCCTTGCTCCTCAGAACAGCCTTTTGGAGATGAGTTATTTATGCAGCAGTGCCATCAGATCAGATACCCAGCACTGAGCAGGCAGGAACCTGATCTGACTTTGCAGGTGACCACAGGGTTAGAGCATTGACCTCCAGAGGTCCCTGCCAGCATCACTTATCTTAGCCCTCCATGGTGTGAGCATCAGGACTGGCTGCCAGCCCTGACCATCACCCTGCAGCGGGAGCTGGTGGGGAAGAAGCTACTGTACCATTGCAGGTGCCTCCCTGGCAGCTCCACTTGCGCCTCCGCTCCTCCTTGGGCAAGTCTCTGCTGACTTGGCATGGCTCTGAGCATCCAGCTCCAGGGCTGGGAAGAGCCTGGCTGTGCTGTTGGCTTGCCTTGGGAAGCTCTGGTCCCCTGTGTTGTGCAGGCGGTGTCTGATGAGCTCCAGAACATCCCCACTGATGCCCTGGACAGCCTGAAGCTGCGTGACGAGGTAGTGTGCCTCTGCAGACCAGCACCAGACAATGCTCTCTAGGTGGAGATGCTCTTCATCCCGGTGGCGCTGGAAGAGCTGCCTGGCACCGGCCACTGCGTTGGACGTGAGGACCAGGAGGTGGTCTGCGATGGAGAGCAGGTTTGCCTCCAACTCCAGTTGAACGTTGGCCTCCAGAGCGTGGTGGAGGGTGGTTCTGACCCACTGGACATTTGCCATTAGCCTGTTTGCCTTCTCTTCAAAGGCCTGTTTGCTCCTTTCCCTCTCCTCCTGGGACAGGGGCATCAGGGCAGGTCCAAGGACGTCTCTGATCACCTGCAGGTGTTCAGCATTGACCTTCTCGAGGTGGAGCAGCAGCGCCTTGGCCCTGAGGGCCAGGTCCCTCTGCAGGAGCTCAAAGCGAACGCACAGGCTGGCAGCAGACAGTGGGGAGAGCAGGAGGGTGCTGGAGGCCTCCAGCAGCGCTTCCATCAGCACCTGGATCTCCTCCCGGAGCACTAGGATCTCACTGTGCCCATGGGACTCAGGGCAGGACGAGGAGAGCCGAGCGGCCTCCTGCAGCCTCAGGGAGCGCTCGGACACCGCAGCTAGGAGGCTCTGAGGGCAGAGCTTGTTCCTCACAGCGCTCCTCAGCTCCCCCAGGAGCAGCACATCCCTGCCTATGAACTGATCCACAGCACCCAGCAGGATGTGTGTGCTCACAGCCCACCGCACACAGAGCAGCTCCAGGCTGGCCCTGCCCGCCACACAGGAGCTCTCAAAGGATGCCGCTTTCTCAAGCAATGCTTCGGTGCCCACCTGAGCACGTGAAAACTTGGCTTGGACCTGCAAGAAGCTCTCCCAGCCATCAGGGGAAAGGGGGCTTCCCTCCCTGCGGGGGATGCTCACAATATCTGCTGCAAACTGAACCGCTCCCACTAAGCCCATCGTGGTCTCCTCCAAAGCCTGTTTGCCTCTCAGGAAGTCAGCAGACAAGATGAAGGCAAACACTTGCTGAGACAGACTGTACCAGGGGCCTGCCACAGCTGCCAGGCACTCCTTGGTCTCACAGAGCCTTTCTGAGAGCCTGAGCGCCACACGGAGAAGTTCACTTGGATGATGCCCCTGCGCTGGGGCTGCTTCCTTGGCCAGGCTGATCACCCGCGGTGTCAGCAGCTCGATCTTCTGGTACTGCCCCAGAGCCTCCCTGTGGGGACACTCGGCAAGGGACAGTGCTTCCTTCGCTGCATCCACGCAGCCACTGGAGAGCTCGAGCAAGGCAGAGCAAGCAGCATTGAGCAAGGCCATGTCATGGGCTCCTGTTGCTGCCAGGAGAGCCGTGATCACAGGGTGTGCAGCTCCCTTCCTCGCGTGTGAGCTACCTGCTGCTGAAGATGGGTGATTTAAGAAGTCTTCCTGCAGCACAGCCTCATCCGTAATGGTTTTTAGCCCGGCATGAGATGGGCTGAGCTCAACCCCCTTTGTAACATCAGTGCCTCGCACTTGGTCCCGCAGGGGGCTGAGGATGTCTGGGTGGTTGAACCCATCCAGCCCGTCCTGGACACGCTGAGCAGCATCCATCAGGGAGCTCACTGCCTTGGAAAAGACATCCCTGGTTTGGAGGCAGGAGAGTCTGTCTGCACAAAGGGCTGCAGCTGCTTTCAGCTCAGGGATGGAGCTGGCCAGTTGCTCGACCCAAACCAGCAAACCATTCCTGAAGATGGGATCTGTGGCTCTGTCCACGTACCTGGTGGTGGCTTCCACCACCCACCGAGCCCAGCTGCTGAGGTGGGTTGTGTGCCAGGAGAACCCCTCAGGGTCCTGGCTCCCCAGGGCCCGTTCGCACCATTCCCGGTCCTTGGCCATCTCCCGGATGGACAGCTCGAGGAATTCATGTGTGCTGGCTGTGTCCTCAAAGCACCGCAGGAGGCTCTGTGCTGTTCCAGCCCAGGCGTGGTACAGGGACTGCAGCTGCTCAGCAGCACTCGGCCGGGCTCCGTCGCTGCTCATTGCGGTGAGCAGAGCAGGGACGCGGGCCAGGAGCATCCTCAGGCGCTGCACCAGCTCCCGGATGTCTGCAGCAGCGCGGGGCTTGGTGCACAGAGCCAGGACGAAGTCTGCTGCTCGGAGCATCCCCTGCGCGTGCCTGAAGAAGGCAGCAGTGAGCGGCTGAAGCTGCTTTAGAAACCCTCCTTGTCCTGCAGGAAAACACCCGGGGCCAGCGAGGCCGAGGGCACCATCAACCAAGAGCCTGAGGGGCTCCTTACCCTCAGGGAAGGTGTCGAGGACTTGGCACAGCGTGGCTGCGAGCGCCGCCTGCTCGAGGCTCTCCACCTCCTCCCTCATGCAGTGACATTGCCCCTCCAGCCCTGGCCCCCCCTCCTGCTGCCCCACCAGGCTGCAGATGCTCTTCCTCAGCTGCAGCAGAGCCCAGCAACGTCGGACCAGGTCCAGCCTCTGATCCGGCCTGGATGCCTCTGCCAGGAGCATGCAGTGGAGAACAACTGCTCCTATGTGAGCACTGAAGGTGCTGTCAGAGAGGAGCAGGGGGCCCGGGGGGGACAGGAGAGCCAGCAGCCTGCGCACGTGCTGGGAGAAGGTCCCGCCTGCGTCCCGTGGCTCCTTGCTGCCGGTGTCATCGACGAGCAGGGATGTGAGCTCCTTGATGGTCCTCTCCATCAGCTGGAAAGCGTTGTCCTTGGAGCGGCTGACTTGCTGATCCCGGGAGTGTCTGAGATCCCTGCGCTTGGCTGCGTGGAGCAGAGGGACACGCTGCTGCAGGAGCTGCAGGGCTCGAGCCAAGCTCTTCTGTCGAGGACAGTCGCCCAGTTCCTCGAGGCGCTGTGCTGCCAGGCTGCTCAGCAGGAGCAGCGCCTCGGAGAAGGCCTGGAAAGCAGCCAGCGCTCCTGCCGTGTCCCCTGCCTCCTGCAGCACGCCCAGGCGCTCCAGAAGCCAGCCGGCAGCCTGCAGGATCCGCCTCACCCCAGCGGCATCTTCCAGCCGAAGGATCTAACCAGGAAGTGAACAGCAGGAAAACTGCTCAGAGAGGAAAAGGCTCAGGAGGCCCTGTTCAGTGTTTGATCCCCTGTGCAGCCCAGGCGACACCACAGCCCCTGCAGGGAAGGGAAGGGGTGTGTTTTGCAAAGTGGATATCCCTCAGTGAGGAAACCACCACTGCTCCATCTGCAGCTTCCCCAAGCCCCAGCCCTGTCCTGGTGGAGAACAGCTCTTGTCATAGAACCCCAGCCTGGTTTGGGTTGGAAGGGACCTTAAAGCTCCCTCTGCTCCAACCCCTGCCACGGGCAGGGACACCTTCCATAGAGCAGCTTGCTCCAAGCCCCTGTGTCCAACCTGGCCTTGAACACTGCCAGGGATGGGGCAGCCACAGCTTCTCTGGGCACCCTGTGCCAGCGCCTCAGCACCCTCACAGGGAAGAGCTTCTGCCTCAGAGCTCATCTCAGTCTCCCCTCTGGCAGGTTAAAGCCATTCCCCTGTCCTGTCCCTCCATCCCTTGGCCAAAGCCCCTCTCCAGCTTTCCTGCAGCCCCTTTAGGCACTGGAGCTGCTCTAAGCTCTCCCCTTCAGGAGCCTTCTCTTCTCCATCTGCCCCAGCCCAGCTCTCTCAGCCTGGCTCCAGAGCAGAGCTGCTCCAGCCCTCGCAGCAGCTCCGTGGCCTCTCTCCAACAGCTCCATGGCCCTCTTGTGCTGTGTTCCCTCCCATTCCCACCCTGACCCCCCGCTCGCTCCAGCCCCATCCCCTCACCATTACCTTCGCTGTCTCCATTAGGACCCCTCGTGTGCCCGCTGCCAGCTCCTCCCTGGGGCCGGGGCTGTGGGGCTGCCCCTGGAGCCTGTGCGCTGCCAGCAGCACCTTCCTCCCTGCCAGCACCAGGGACTCGGATGCAGGATGCATCTCCTCCTCCAGCACCTCATCTCCGGACTCCTCAGCCAGCCTGGAGCAGAATCCACTGTGCTCAGCTCTGTGCCGTCCTGTGAGTACCTCACCACGTCCCTCCCGAGCACACATCCCTACTCTGTCCCAGCTCCCCTTTACCATTCCTAATGGAATTCCCCCCTCATGTTCCCCATCCCTCCCTCCTTACGTTCCCACCTCTCCACCGGGATGCAGGCAGGAGGAGCAGGCTCTCTTCCCGCTGCTTTGCCATCCCTTCCTCCTCCTTTGAGCCCCAAACCCACCTCCTTGCAACAGCAGCGAGTTCTTCTGTGGCTTTGGCCAGTGTTTCTGCATTCTCCCCTATATCGGGACAAATCCCATCTTCCCATTCCAGGGCGAGCATGAGGTGGCAGAGCTGCACAGCCATGGGGCAGAGGATCCTTTGAATGGCTTTGTTTTCTGTTAGGATCCCGAGGTCAGAGAGGTAAAGTGGCTCCATTTTGTCCTGCCTGGAGAAGGGAAACAGAACCTGGAGTGACTTGGGATGACTTTGCATTTGGATGGCGGCTGCTGGCATTGGAAGCCCGGGTTTAGTTTCCCGCAGCCCTCTTCCCGCAGTGTGGACCCGCAGCTCTCCAGCCCTGCGTCCTCTGCCTTCGCTCATGGCACCCCCGTGGGTCCGGGACCGGGGAGGCCCCATTCCCACCCCGCAGTTCCGGACGGACGCCCTTAGCCGAGCCCTGCCCCAGCAGGGCCGGGGTTCAGCTGCCCGGCGCGGTCCGACCTGGGGTGGGCGCTGGGCCGGGGCCATGGGGTCCTTCCTGCAGCGAGACCCGGTCCCGGTGCCGTTACCGCCTCCGTGTCCTAACGCTCCCGTAACCCTCATCCCGCTCCATGGAGCCCCCATCCCCGGGTCCCCTCCATGGAGCCCCCATCCCCGGGTCCCCTCCATGGAGCCCCCATCCCCTGGTCCCCCCCGCTCCATGGAGCCGCCATCCCCGGGTCCCCTCTATGGAGCCGCCATCCCCGGGTCCCCTCCGTGGGGCCGCCATCCCCGGGTCCCCCCCGCTCCATGGAGCCGCCATCCCCGGGTCCCCTCCATGGAGCCGCGGACGTACCGGGAGCGCCCCGCGTCTCCATGGAGACAGCCGCGGTCGCGGGGAGGTGGCGCCATCGCGCGGCGCAGGGCACGCCGGGAGTTGTGGTCCGTTGGCGCTGAGGGGCTCCGCCCGCGCGGAGCGGGGCCCGGGGCCGCACCGGGCTCAGCCGCGGCGCCTCCGCGCTCCCGCTGTGCGCGCAGCGCCCGGGGAGCTCCCGCCGCAGCCCTGCCCCGGGTTGGTGGGGCCGGGGGGAGCGGGCAGCGCTGCTCCCCACACCGGAGGCGCTCGGTGCGGAGGAGGGAGCCGGGAGCGCGGTCAGGGGTCGGGAGGGGCGGGATTGGGGCTCGGGCTGAGCCGCGCGGCCCCGCGAGGGACCCGGGCAGGGACGCGTTAATGCCCTTCTCCGACCTCCGCGCCCCTCCGCCGCATGCGGAGCGTGCACCGGGAGCAGCGGCGCTTCCCCCGCAGCCCCTCCTGCGGGAGCCCGGAGAGCCCCGGGCACCGGGGCAGGAGCAGTGAGCGGGACGGAGCTGCCGCTGTGCGGCGGCACGGGCGGACCCTCGCTGAGGGCCGCCATGGGCAGTGCCGGAGCCCCAGCGTGGTTTGGGTGGAAGGGACCTTAAAGCTCCTCCAGCTCCAACCCCTGCCACGGGCAGGGACACCTTCCATAAAGCAGCTTGCTCCAAGCCCCTGTGTCCAACCTGGCCTTGAGCACTGCCAGGGATGGGGCAGCCACAGCTTCTCCGGGCACCCTGTGCCAGCGCCTCAGCACCCTCACAATGCCCGTGGCTCACGAGTGTCTGCCCGAGGCAGTGCTGGAGGTGGATCCTGCTCCGATATCCTCATAGTTGAAGCACTCCCATCCCTACCGTGGCTCCTTCCCTACATACTCAGGCAGGTCGGGGCTGAATCGGCCTTTCGAGGGGACTTCAGCGATGTGAAGGGTTACAGCTGCCTCGGGGCAGTGCAGCTGCACGGGTTTCCCCCTGCACGCTGGGAGGGTGCTGAAGCGGATGGACTCCGGCTGTAGGTGCGGGTGTGTGGGACTGCGCTTCTGAAGGTGCCTTAGCAGAGTTTCTAGAAGCTCCCAGGCCACTAAAGAAGCCCCAGCGGGTGTCCGGACCTCCACAGCGCCGCAGACAGCGCATCCAGTGTGGGTGATGCCACTGCTGCTGCTTCCAAGGGGCCGGAGAGCTGGAGGAGAGCCCCTGCCCGGTGAGTGCGCCCTGCTCCCCCTGCGGTGGGGTTGTGTGCGGGCTGGAGGGCTGTGATTCCTGCAACGTGTCACGTATAGTGCAGTGAGCACCGTGCATCGTGCACATGCCATGGGCAGTGTGCAACGTGCATCATGCGACATGTAGCGTGCAGCGTTACTGCAGCGTGCACATGCAATGTGCATTGTGTGACGTGCGTATATTGTGCAACATGCATCATGTATTGTGTAATGTGCAACATACATTGTGCAACGTGTGTAGTGTACAACGTGCATCGTGCGCATGCAATGAGCATTGTGTGACATGCAACATGTATTTTGCAATGTGCAACATGCATCGGGTACATGCAGTGTGTGATATGCAATGTGCCTTGTGCAATGTGTATCATGCCTCGTGCATTGTGCATCATGGAACATGCACTGTGCAATGTGCAGTGTGTATCATGCCTTGTGCATTGTGCATCATGGAACATGCACTGTGCAATGTGCAGTGTGTATCATGCCTTGTGCAACGTGCAGTGTGTATCATGCCTTGTGCATTGTGCATCACGGAACATGCACTGTGCAATGTGCAGGGGGTACCATGCAATGTGCAACATCCGATGTGCGATGTGTATCATGTGTTGTGCAATGTGCATCATGGAACATACACTGTGCAGTGGGTGCCATGCAGCGTGCAACATGCGATGTGCAGTGTGTATCGTGTGTTGTGCAATGTGCATCATGGAACATACACTGTGCAGTGTGCAGTGGGTACCATGCAATGTGCAACATGCGATGTGCAGTGTGTATCGTGTGTATCATGTGTTGTGCAATGTGCATCATGGAACATACACTGTGCAGTGGGTGCCATGCAACGTGCAACACGCAGCGTGTATCATGTGTTGTGCAATGTGCATCATGGAACACGGACTGTGCAGTGGGTACCATGCAGCGTGCAACATGCAGTGTGCAGCGTGTATCATGTGTTGTGCAATGTGCATCATGGAACACGCACTGTGCAGTGGGTACCATGCAGCGTGCAACATGATGTGCAGTGTGTATCATGTGTTGTGCAATGTGCATCATGGAACATACACTGTGCAGTGGGTGCCATGCAACGTGCAACACGCAGCGTGTATCATGTGTTGTGCAATGTGCATCATGGAACACGGACTGTGCAGTGGGTACCATGCAGCGTGCAACATGCAGTGTGCAGCGTGTATCATGTGTTGTGCAATGTGCATCATGGAACACGCACTGTGCAGTGGGTACCATGCAGCGTGCAACATGATGTGCAGTGTGTATCATGTGTTGTGCAGTGTGCATCATGGAACACGCACTGTGCAGTGGGTACCGTGCAGTGGGTACCATGCAATGTGTAACATGCGATGTGCAGTGTGTATCATGTGTTGTGCATCATGCATGGCACACGTATCGTGCCCCGTGCCCCCGGACCGTGTGCACGCGGGTGCATTGCGTGTACCGCGCATCGCGCCACGGGCGCTGTGCCTCGTTCCTGCGCCGCGCACTGCGCCCCGTGCAGCGCAGCCCGGACCCGGCCCCGCTCCGTGCGTGACGCACCCGCACCGCCGCGCGCGCCGCCGCCTGCCCGTGCCCGCGCCCGCGGTGCGGCGCCGGCGGAGGGAGGCGGAGGAGGAGGAGGAGGAGGAAGGCGGCGGCAGGCGCAGGCCGGAGCCCGGCGCCATGGACAGCACGGGCAAGGAGCGGGAGGCAGTGCAGCTCATGGCCGAGGCCGAGAAGCGGGTGAAGGGCTCGCACTCCTTCCTGCGGGGGCTCTTCGGGTGAGCGGGGACGGGCGGGCTGCAGAGGGGGGGCGGTTGCATAATGGGGGTGCCCTTGCACAAGGGGGTGCTTATGGGGGCGCTGCGCCCCCCCCAGCGCGCCCGTGTGGGGGTGCAGGGGACACGCACACAACCCCCTATTGCCGTGTGTGTGCCCTCCCCCCACTGCTGCCCCTCCCGCAGCTTTCCATGTGATGAGCCCGCTGGGCCTCTGCAGCCTGGGGGGGTGTGTGTGTGCCCCCCCCCCGTTGGACCTGCTCGGGGGGGTGTCCCCACGTCCTGCTCCATAGCGGCTGCGCTCGTCCCGGCTTTATCCTCTCTGTGCTGCGGCGGCACCGGCCATGGGGTGGCCTCTGCCCCCTGTTCGGGGGGTCCCCGCGGGCCCCAAGGCTCTGCTCGGAGCCCTCCATCCTCCTGGAGGCCTTTTGCAGCTCCAGGAGGACTGATTCAGGATCAGGGGCTTATGGATGATTTCAGCCCATTGGATCCATGTTTTCCAGCAGCACCGAGCCCCTGGTGTGGGGCACAGAGATCCCTGCAGGGATGGGGCTGTTGAGGGGGTGTGTGTGCGCGATGCCCCCAAAATATCAAATCTTCCTTTATCCTGGAATTTCCTGTTTCAGAGCAGACATTCCGGTGCTGCAGGAGCTGCTCCTCGGGGGGGGGGTGGGAAAATCCGGCAGTTCCGGCCACTCCAGTCCTGCTTTTGTTGGTGCTAAGGAAAGAGCATCTCTGGAGCGATGCTCCCCCGGAGGCCGGGATGAATCCAAACAAGAGCCTGGAAAAATCCAGTGCCCGCAGCTCGACAAGCAGAAGTCCCAGACATAAATTGCTCGCTGGCCTCTGGCAGATTAATCAGGCAGAGGCTGCTCCGGGCATAATCCAGGCGGGAAATTGCCTCAAACCCCTCGGAATGAATGAGCAGGAGATTGCAAGAGGCAAATTCCTCATTTTCTTGGGCTAAAAATAGATAAAAGAGCTATGAAATGGTAGGAAAGGTGGTGCATGGCTTTGCTGTCGGCCTCTTCCCATGGGAATGGCGCTGTCCAGGCCCATGGCTGCTGGCCAGAAGGATCATGGACAAGGGGTGATTTCCTGGAGAGCTCCATCCGCCGCACCAAGGCTTGGATTTGGGATGGAAGGGCTGCATTCACCCGGCTCTGGGGGCCTCTCATTGTGTAGCATCAGCTCAGGCCGCCGCCTCTGGCGCTGCCTCATGCACAAGGCACTGTCAAGGGCAAGGAGTGGGCCAAGAACCTGCCTGTGCTTGGTGCTGCGCTGGGTGCTGCGCTTGGTGCTGTGCCAGGGGGAGCGATGGGGGGAGATGTCAGTGATAAACGTTGTCACCTCCTGCCTGTGGCCCTGCGGGGTCAGCGCGAGCTGTGCTGCAGTGCTGGGCTCACAGGGGTCACATCAACCCTGATGGGTTTGAGATCCAAGGGATCCCTTCGCTGATGCAGTGGATGGTGCTCATTGCAAGGATGCGCGTGTGGGATTACCTTCTCTTTCCTGTTGGGACAGGCACAGTGAGTGGTGCCTGGACACAGACAGGGGTCAGATGAGGATCCACAGACCCCTGGGGTTAAAGGGACCTTAAAGCTCCTCCAGCTCCAACCCCTGCCACGGGCAGGAACACCTTCCATAGAGCAGGGTGCTCCAAGCCCCTGTGTCCAACCTGGCCTTGAACACTGCCAGGGATGGGGCAGCCACAGCTTCTCTGGGCACCCTGTGCCAGCGCCTCAGCACCCTCCCAGGGAACAGCTTCTGCCCAAGAGCTCATCTCAGTCTCCCCTCTGGCAGGTTAAAGCCATTCCCTTGTCCCGTCCCTCCATCCCTTGTCCCAAGCCCCTCTCCAGGTTTCCTGGAGCTGTTTCAGCTCAGCTCCGCTCTGGGGCTGCTGTTGAGTTCCCCCAGGACATCAGGGTCCCTCTGCTGCCTTTCAGGGGCAACACGCGGGTGGAGGAGGCCTGTGAGATGTACACCAGGGCCGCCAACATGTTCAAGATCGCCAAGAACTGGAGCGGTGAGTGGGGCTGGGGGGGACGGTGGCACCGGTGACCCGCCAGCGCCTCAGCATCCTGCTGTGAAGCACTGCGCCGGAGCTGTGCATCCCGGCCCGTTTCCATGGGGACGCGGTTCCTCCGCTGTGCCGGGTTCCCGATGAGTTAATGCATGGAGCGTGGGTGCAGGGGGTGACCATGGATGTGCCTCATGTTCAGGCAGGGTGGTGGTTACTGCTTCAGAATGGAATCTGCCCCCCTTTGCCCACCAGAGAGGGGCTGCCCTGGGGTTGCTCCTCCAGGAAATACCTTTTTGGGGTGCAACATCAAACCTGATGGGTCTGAGATCCGAGGGATCCCCTTCCTGATCCAGTAGGTGATGCTCGTTGCAAGGATGAGCGTGTGGGATGCTCCTTGTTGTCCCCATTGGGGCAGGCGCAGTGAGTGGTGCCTGGACACAGTTTGGGGTTGCTGCGTCTCTGCAGCTGTCTGGGTGGTGGGAAGCAATGCTGCTTGGCCATTCCATGTGATCCTGCATGATCCCGGTCCATGGGTCTGTGTGTGCTCCTCCCAGCGGCAGGGAACGCCTTCTGCCAGGCGGCCAAGCTGCACATGCAGCTGCAGAGCAAGCACGACTCGGCCACCAGCTTCGTGGACGCCGGGAATGCCTACAAGAAGGCAGATCCACAAGGTAAGGAGAAGGAAGCTGGGATGTTCCCTTGGGAAGCTGCTCACGGAGGAGGAGGTGGCGCGGGGGCTTTCGGTTATCACCAGCACTGCTGGGGCTGCAGATGCTTGCTGCAGGATACCCAACAGCCATGAAGGCCTCCTGCCCTCTCTGGAATAGGGTCCTAAATGATGGAAGCCTGTGGGCATCATCGTGCTGGGCTGCTTCCTGTAGAGGTGTCACCTCCTCGTGGTGACCTCTGGTGCTTTGGCTGTGCCAGAGCCCCCGCTGAGCTCTGGTGTGCTGCAGGGCTGTGAGGTGCTGCTCCTCAGCACCTTCCTTCCCGGATGGGCTTGACTGGAGAAATCTGGCTTCGTAAGGAATCCTTCGGCAGGTCTCGGGGCTGGATCACACTGGGATCCGCAGCCCCGTTCCTGGGGGCTTCCCTGGGGCAGAGGAGAGGTGGGAGGAAAATGGACTGAGCTTTGATGGGATGAGGAGGAAGGATCTGGATCCTTTGGATGTGGTTGTGATGGGAGGGAGATAAGGGTAAAGGATCTGGATCCTCTGGATCTGGTTGTGATGGGATGGAGATAAGGGTAAAGGATCTGGATCCTCTGGATCTGGTTGTGATGGGGTGGATATAAGGGTAAAGGATCTGGATCCTCTGGATCTGGTTGTGATGGGGTGGAGATAAGGGTAAAGGATCTGGATCCTTTGGATCTGGTTGTGATGGGATGGAGATAAGGCTAAAGGATCTGGATCCTTTGGATCTGGTTGTGATGGGAGGGAGATAAGGGTAAAGGATCTGGATCCTCTGGATCTGGTTGTGATGGGGTGGAGATAAGGGTAAAGGATCTGGATCCTCTGGATGTGGTTGTGATGTGACGGAGATAAGGGTAAAGGATCTGGATCCTCTGGATCTGGTTGTGATGTGACGGAGATAAGGGTAAAGGATCTGGATCCTTTGGATCTGGTTGTGATGGGATGGAGATAAGGCTAAAGGATCTGGATCCTTTGGATCTGGTTGTGATGGGAGGGAGATAAGGGTAAAGGATCTGGATCCTCTGGATGTGGTTGTGATGGGAGGGAGATAAGGGTAAAGGATCTGGATCCTCTGGATCTGGTTGTGAAGAGCAGGGCTGTGGTTTCCAGGAGCACCTCCCCATTCCCTTCCCCAGCTGAGTGTATGGAAACAGAGCAGCCAACCTCCCCTATTGCCCACGCTTCCCGTCCCAGGGGGCTGGAGAAGCTCACACAGGCTGATAATTCCAGTGTGTAACTGTAAACCACCCCAGTTCCCAGGGGAATGGCAGCCCCTGCGTGTTGGGAGATGGGGATTTGCTTTTTGCTCTGTGTGAGGGTGCAGCTGGACAGACCCAGGGTGAAAGTGGTTTGTGTTTCACTGCTCCTCACTTCTGACTGCTCCCTTTCAGCCGGGGTGGACCAGGAGGCTGTTGGTGGGGTGGAGGGGATGTTGCGCTGGGTGAAGTGGGATGAGATCCACAGATCCAGAGGTGGGGGGAATGTTACATCTGCAGCTCAGGCGCGAAATGTGGCCTCCCAGAGACACCTGAAGTGAGGTTCCCATCTGAGGAGCTGGTGTGTGGCTTCGTGTCCCGGGATCAGGTGTTGGGGGGCGGGCTGGAGCTCTGATGTGCTGCCTGACTCTCCTCTTTCTCCTGACCGCTCACGCTGCAGAGGCCATCAACTGCTTAAATGCAGCTATTGATATCTACACCGACATGGTAAGCAGCTGCCCGGCAGCTCTGCTGGGTTTGAGGTGCAGGTTGGGAAGCGCCACACGTGGAGGGGGGGTCCCTCCTCATGTGCACCCTCTGCTTCCCCAGGGGCGCTTCACCATCGCGGCCAAGCACCACATCACCATCGCTGAGATCTACGAGGCTGAGCTGGTGGATATTGAGAAGGTGAGAGGGGAAACAGCCCAGGGAGCAGTGGCTCATGGCTGGGAAGTGCTTTGGGAAACTGGGGGGAAGGTTCCATAGAACCCCAGCCTGGTGTGGGTTGAAGGGACCCTAAACCTCCTCCAGCTCCAACCCCTGCCACGGGCAGGGACACCTTCCATAGAGCAGCTTGCTCCAAGCCCCTGTGTCCAACCTGGCCTTGAGCACTGCCAGGGATGGGGCAGCCACAGCTTCTCTGGGCACCCTGTGCCAGCGCCTCAGCACCCTCCCAGGGAAGAGCTTCTGCCTAAGAGCTCATCTCAGTCTCCCCTCTGGCAGGTTAAAGCCATTCCCCTGTCCTGTCCCTCCATCCCTTGTCCAAAGCCCCTCTCCAGCTTCCCTGTGGGCTCACAGCTATTTCTGGATGCCCCCCAAGGAAGCTGCTGTTGGTCCCCAAAACCAAGGCCCCTGCGCAGGGATCCTGCAGCCTCTCAACCGGCGGCGGATCACAAAGGTCAAAGAACAGCAGTTCCTGGTTTCCAGATGCAGGTTTCTGGACAATCCTTTTCTTCCTGAGCGCCGCTTCACTGGATCCCCCCTCTCTGTTAATGCCCCTCCACGTGCAGCCCACTTAAGCCTTGCCCTTGGCTGGTTTATTCTATGGTGGCAAACCTCACCCTTCAGGAGTGCCACTGATTTCTGTCCCCAGGCGATTGCACACTACGAGCAGGCTGCTGACTACTACAAGGGAGAGGAGTCCAACAGGTAAGTGGCCTTCGCAGAGGCTCTCAGCAGGGAGGGTGGCACAGGGGCGTTTGTCCCCCTCCTTGCACGCTCCCAAACCACCCATTGGTGGTTCACCCCCTTCCTGCTTCCAGTCCCGGTTTGGGTTTGGCCGCTATGATGAAACCTCCCCTGAGGTGCAGCTTGGGGTCCCCCTTTACACATCCGCTGCTACAGGCAGCAGCGGGGGGTGCCCGCGTGTGGGTTGGTTTCTGCCCGGTTCCTCACTTGAGGCTGTTGATTGCAGCTCGGCCAACAAGTGTCTGCTGAAGGTGGCTGCCTACGCCGCACAGCTGGAGCAGTACCAGAAGGCCATTGAGATCTATGAGCAGGTGAGGATGTGCTGCGTCCGTGGGGAGAGCTCTCGCTGCCAAGGAAAATGGGTCAGGGTTGGCCCCACAGTGTTCCATGGCCCAGGAGCTCCTGATGTCACTGCAGGGCTGATGGTGCCTTGGCAAGACGGTGTTTGCTCCTTCGCTTCCACGAGTTGCTGTATCCCAGGATCCCTGCACGGGTCCCCGGATGGGGGCTCTGACTCTGCTTGGGATTAGCTGTAAATCTCTGGCTTCCCACCAGCTTCTTGTGTGGACCCTGGTGCTTTCCCCCATCGTTATCCGCAGTCACTGTGATCTGAACCATCCCTCCTGCTCTGAACTGAGTTCTTCATGACGAGGTTTCCTTTCCCACCTCTCCCTGTGCCAGGTGGGGACCAACACGATGGACAACCCTTTGCTCAAGTACAGCGCCAAGGAGTATTTCTTCAAGGCTGCTCTGTGCCATTTCATCGTGGACGAGCTCAACGCGAAGGTCAGTGGGCTCCAGGCGTTACCCCAACCCCCTGCATCCCGATCCCCCGGCCTTGGCTGAGGCGCACCCCTGAGCGTGCAGGGCTGCGTGGCTGTTGCACGGGTGGAAGCTTCAGGTGCCGTGGGGTCGGGTTGGGTTCATCGGGAGTGTTTGGGGCTGGAAGGCAAAAGCTGAAGTGGGAAGCGAGGGGTTGGATGGGGAGCGTTGAGCGTTGGCTGCTCCCTTCCAGCTCGCGCTTGAGAAGTACGAAGAGATGTTCCCCGCGTTCACGGACTCCCGGGAGTGCAAGCTCTTGAAAGTGAGTAAAGCCGGGATAAAGGGAGCGTGAAGTGGGAGGAAGGTGGGAGCCCCTCCTGGAAGTGGGGCTGCTGCCCTCTGCTTGCTGCCTGCTCACCTCGCCCTGGATGTGCTCAGTTCTGCCAGCCTCTTAGAGCAGACCGGGCTCGCTTGGCCTGGGCTTCATTCCAGACGTGTGGAAGCAGCTGCAGGATGAGTGCTTTGCCTCACTTCAACCTTCAGCCCAGCCCCACGCTGCTCCGTGTCCGTGCTCGGAGCACGTGGAGGCGCCGCTGCGGGTGGGAGGGTGCAGAGGTCTCCTGGAGCATCTTCCCGTTTTTCATGGTTTTATCCCTAGAAACTGCTGGAAGCCCACGAGGAGCAGAACTGCGAGGCCTACACTGAGGCGGTGAGTGCCCGGCTGGGCACAGGGGCCCTGGCAGCCTCTTCCGGGGGGGGCACACGGGGTCGGGTCCGTTGGTGCTGAGTCCAACAGGGAAGCCATCAGGAATGTCAGTGGTTGATGGAGCATCCCATGGGATGGGGCCGGCGCCGCCCCAGCCTGCACAGCGCCGCTGTGTCCCAGAGCCCAGGGAGCTGCAGACCTGCCCCGGAGCGGAGGCTGCGGCTGGAAGGGCTCCGGGTGCCTTTGGGTGGCTCCTGGCTCCGACTGTCGCGTTCGTTTCCTGTCGTGCAGTGGGGGGGTTCGCGGCTTCGTTCTGTGGAGCTTTTAAATGGTTCAGTTTTTCATTTTTTGGGGAGTTACAGTTTTATTCCGTTGCGTTTTAAATTTCAATCTTTTTAATTTGTTGGCTTCTGTGTTATTATTTTAATAATTGAAGTTTATTCTAATATTAATACTTTTGTTGGATTTTATTCTAGTTTTATTGCCCTTCCCTTCCCCCTTCCCTTCTTGTTCTCTTTCCTTTCCCTGTCCCTTTCCTTTCCTCCTCTCCTCCTTTCTTTCCCTTTCCCTCTCCTTTCCCTTTCTCCTCTCTCCCCTCTCCCTTTCCGTTTCTCCTCTCTTCCCCCTTCCCTTGGGCACAGCAGCAGTCCCACACCACGCACGCCTCAGGCCCTGCCCCATCAGTCGCTTCCCAGTGTCTCAGTGGCGCTCCTGTCCCCGCAGGTGAAGGAGTTCGATTCGATATCGCGCCTGGACCAGTGGCTCACGACCATGCTGCTGCGCATCAAGAAATCCATCCAGGGGGAAGGGGACGGGGACCTCAAGTGAAGCAGCTCCCGCCCCGGCCCCGCGCGGCCCCCGTGACACCACCTCTGGCTTCGTTCCGTGTCTCACCCCGTGTGTCCGTAGTGTCCCGCTCCGTGTCCCCGAGGCGGAGGCAGCGCTTGGGGCTGAGCCCCCTCCTCGGGGGCCCCGTCCCCGCTCGGTGCCCTCGAGTCCAGCGTGTAAATACCTCGTGCAGCTCAGTATAAGCCCTCGCTTCTGCTCTGCTCTGGTGTCGCAGTTTCTGTTCCGAGGGGACCTTCCCTGAGCTGCGCTGGGAGCTTGGGGTGTTTTTTAATGAGCTTTTATAACCGTGCTCTAGTGCAAGGCTTCGCGGCTCTCCCATCCCGCGTGCACGTGTGGCATCCATCCCATAGATACGCGGGCGCCGGAGGCAGGACACGCTGGGGTCAGGGCAGCTGGTGAGCAGACCCGGCATACGTTCCGTTTTGGGTCTAAGATGCGACACCGAGGTTCTGAGATGTCCTTGGATCTCTTTTCCACTGTGTTCTCTGGCACAGCCCATCGTGTCCTCCGTAGGGATGTAGTTTCCTAACCCTCGGTGGCCCTGGACCCCTCCTGCTGGCGCTGCTGCAGGTCGTGCACACGCGTGAAGCCTCCGACCGCTCCCCCATTGCTGATGCTGCCTCCTTCCTGCCACGTGCAGAGGCACTGACTGAGGTTCGGTGGTACACAGAGACCTCGGCTGAGTGCTCCGGGTGATGGGGGCGCTGCTTGAAATTCCCCTGGGGGTTTTCGAGGCGCGATTGTAACCGCGGCTGATTCCAGCCCCGCGCCTTGCGGGTGGCTCCGGAGCTCGTGCAGTTGGTCGGCAGTGAAGGGAGTTTCAGCTGTGCCACTGATGGGCAGAGTGGAAGAGGAACCACTGCCTTGGGCACAACCGCTCTGGGCGGCTGTTGCTGCAGTCCCAGTGCTGCTGCCTGCTGTTGGCTCTGCCCTCCATTCCCTCCCTGAAGCCGTGGGCTTTAGCGTCAGCTTCTGTGCTCCGTTCGGTTCGTTTTAACCTCCCTCTTTATGAGCAGACACAGTCTGGTGCATGGGGCTGAAGGGTTTAGTCCTGTTCAAGCTGTACGTTATCCCTGCCCCGGGCTTAAGCAGAGGCAAACCCGAAGCCGCTGCGCTCACCTGGGTTAAAAGGACGGCTTGGAACCATTTGAGCTCCTTTCCTTGCTTTTGCTGCCCTTTTTGGGTCAGTTTTGGTATCGGGCACGTGGTGATGGCTGTGCCCTGACGGGGCCCCGGGGAGGGAAGCGCAGGCAGGGGGTGATTCACCTTCCCCCATTCCCTGACACAGATCCGAGGCTTTTCCACCTTTCCATGTTCGCTTTCCCATTGTCAGTGTTCTGCATGGTTGGGCTGAGCTGTGTGTGACCAGAACCCAGCCCAGGGGTTGTGGGGCCCGCTATGAGGAACAGCATTAAACTACAACCATTAGTTCCGTGTGAGTAGGCTGCAGCATGTCCATCCTCCGGTGTACCCGTGCTGAATTGTGACACTGTAAATGACAATCTGCCGCTGCTGTATCCCCTCTGTACCATGACAATGTATGACTGAGATGGCCTTAGGAATATACTGTTCTGTGTGAATCTGTACATGAATAAAGTGGAAACCATGGATGTAACTGGTGAGGAATGGTCTTCCCTGGATAATCCAAAGCACCAGGTAGGAGCTGGTACGTGTGGTGCTTCCCTTGCGGTCCCTGTCACCCCACGGACCTGCCTGTTGTGGGCAGCTGGAACAACCCCAAAGTGTCCCTCGTTTTCCAGGCTGTTTCCCAGCGCCAAAGCTGAGCTCCCAGAATCCCGTCCTGACTCCCAGTGGCACGGGCCGGCCGGGGCGAGCTCTGTCCCCATTGTCCAGCACCAGGCCTGAGCTGGGCCCCTGGTGCCACACGGAGGGGAGAGAACATTCCATGCCAGGGACCACGTTCAGGATTTAATCAGAGCAGGCTCTAGGAGTAACTCGCTGCTGTGACATGCGCAGTACAGCAGGGCCCTGGTTACAGTGCTGAGTACAGCAGGGCCCTGGTTACAGTGCTGAGTACAGCAGGGCCCTGGTTACAGTGCTGAGTACAGCAGGGCCCTGGTTACAGTGCTGAGTACAGCAAAGCCCCTGGTTACAGTGCTGAGTACAGCAGGGCCCTGGTTACAGTGCTGAGTACAGCAGGGCCCCTGGTTACAGTGCTGAGTACAGCAGGGCCCTGGTTACAGTGCTGAGTACAGCAGGGCCCTGGTTACAGTGCTGAGTACAGCAAAGCCCCTGGTTACAGTGCTGAGTACAGCAAAGCCCCTGGTTACAGTGCTGAGTACAGCAGGCCCCTGGTTACAGTGCTGAGTACAGCAGGGCCCTGGTTACAGTGCTGAGTACAGCAGGCCCCTGGTTACAGTGCTGAGTACAGCAGGGCCCTGGTTACAGTGCTGAGTACAGCAGGGCCCTGGTTACAGTGCTGAGTACAGCAGGGCCCTGGTTACAGTGCTGATGCTCAGGCTTTACATCCCCTTTACACCGCAGTGGGGACTCTGAGCTGCACCAGGGAGCCCAGCCTTGAAGAAATAGTTCCAATACAACCTCTTGGGAATGCTCTTGTAGGAAATTCCCTTTCTGTAGGATACAGTTCCACACAGAGCAACACACCAGGGATCCCTGTCAGGTTCGGAGCCAGCTCTGTGCCAGTTTGGGTGTTGTTACTGCTTTGCCAACCCCTAAACCCTGCCAAGCTTTGGCTGTGCTTACCGTCAGGCCAGCACAACCCTCCAGGAGCATTCCTCAGCTGTGGAAGTACCAATGTAACAGCGACGTGAAGAGAACCAGGAAAGGGAAGTGGAAACCCAGGAGTCAGCCCAGGCAGCTGTTTGTCAGGGCCAAGGATTCCACAGGTTCCTTGTGCCACACACAGGGATAATGTCCTGGATGCTCCCAGGTGCTCCAGCCAGGTCAACCACAGGAACTACCTTGTTGCAGCTTGGCTCAGCAGAGGAAAAGGCAGGAAAAGCTCACCCTGGCCAGAAAGTGTCTCCGGTTTCCCTGTGCAAAAGCCTTCCCACCTACTGCACGTGACGGGAGAACAAGGAGAGGAGATACGAAGGGAAGATCTGGAGATACTCAGGCAAGGTCTCCCTGTTGTGGCGAGGAATCCCCAAAGGGTGATTCTCATGGCCACCGGTGCTGCTGGGATCCAAACCTGAGGGGTGGAGGGCAGCTGGGCTTGGGAGCCTCAGTGCCAGTGCTCACCTCCTGATGTAAACCAGACTGTACCTGGAGTGCTGCATCCACCTTAGAGCAGCTCCAGTGCCTAAAGGGGCTGCAGGAAACCTGGAGAGGGGCTTTGGCCAAGGGATGGAGGGACAGGCCAAGGGGAATGGCTTTAAGCTGCCAGAGGGGAGACTGAGATGAGCTCTTGGGCAGAAGCTGTTCCCTGTGAGGGTGCTGAGGCACTGGCACAGGGTGCCCAGAGAAGCTGTGGCTGCCCCATCCCTGGCAGTGCTCAAGGCCAGGTTGGACACAGGGGCTTGGAGCAAGCTGCTCTATGGAAGGTGTCCCTGCCCGTGGCAGGGGTTGGAGCTGGAGGAGGTTTAGGGTCCCTTCAACCCAAACCAGGCTGGGGTTCTGTGAGGAGGTGCCCTGCCAGGGTTATTCGAGTACAGTTCAGCAGCAGATGCTGATCAGGAAAAGCCCATGAACAGAGAGGTTCGGACTTAAGCCCTTCCTCCGAACCCCTTCACTGGGGCTGTGAACCAGACACAGGCCTAGAACGGCTGTTCAGGTTCCTAGAGTCCTGCAGACAAATCGGGGCAATAAAGGCCTAAATCCCTTGATGCAGGGATGTTTTCCAGTGTCTGAAGCAGCGGGAAAGGGCTGGGATACAGGGAAGAGGAACACGCCAATTACAATTCCCTACACTGCCTTTTCCTGCTGGAGCACTGCTCTTAATCACCCCGGTACATGAGGTGATTTGGTGTCTCAATTCCAAGTGAGAAGATGAAGACACGCACTGAACATGAGCGGCACATTGTGTCAGGTTCCACTGAAATGAAAGCGATAACCAGCACCTGCACAGACACAGCACTTGGCTCCCACTTGCCAGTTCTGCTCCTGAAGAATCCAAACTGGAATGAAAGCCCAGATCTTTCCAAAGCTCACTCCTGCTCCCAAGGAGAGAACTGGCTCGCTGCTTGGGTCTTTGGCAAAAGCAGAGATACCCCACCATTCCCTGAAAAGCACTTTAGTAAATCTCATTTTATGGATGATTTTCCGCTAGGGAAAACATAATTCATCTCACTAAGCTGCAAGGCTGAGAAACATCACACTGCTTCTCTCGATTGTACAAGTGTCATCAATCAAATCAAACTCACTCCTTCATTATAACCAAGCTGAGTACTTGCACCTCCTGTCACTGCATGCAGCAAGAGCCAACGGGCTCAACTACACCCTTCCAGGGGGAGGGAAGAAGCATACAGGGACTTGTGCAGCCTCTCCCACCACCCTGGTGCAGTGATACTGAGCCCTACCTTCAGGAGATGGAGCTGTACCAGGTAGGGAGTTAATATTGTGAGGAAATCCTGGCAATCCAATGCATGTCCTTCACATCTATCCCTGTGTCCTTGGCACACCTCCCCAGTCCCCTCAGTAGGCTGCTGGCACAGGGCTGTACAAAGGACGCAGCTTAAACCGGAGCTGTAACTACCACGTTACTCCATGTTGACCAGAGCGTGCAGCTGCGGCTGAATAGAGTCCGTCTGTGTGTGCAGCACCGTCAGCTCGCTCAGGGTGGTTGCTATGAGGGCTTCCTGTGGTGCGGGTGTCCCATCAGCCTTACGGTCTGTGCCCGTGGCAGAGCTGGTGTCGTGCAGCGCGGTCACGCTCCCCGGGGCAGCCGCTGCCAAGTTCTGGTAGGGGCTGTTCTCAGGGAAGGGCAGCAGCTTCTCCGGCATTTTGGGGGACACATCGTATTCCTCATCGGGAAGCTCCGTCTTGTGACCTTCATCATTCTTAGATGCTCCTTCCACAATGACCAGGAAGGATTTCCAGGGGGTGTTCTTATCGTGTATCTGAAAACAATCACCAGAGAGCGGGAGGTTGGACACGTGGGGACGGGCCAGGAGGCACAGCCAGCTCCTATTGATGCTGGAAGACAAGGCCCCTATTTCCACCCCACATAACACCTTCCCGTCCCAACACCACCTCCTGGTCAGTGGGTGGCCCCAGAAGAAGGCCACAAGGTAGCAGGACATGAGGCGCTTACCGAGGTGTGCCGCCGGAGAGTGGACTTGTCGGTGAAGGTCCTGCCACAGGCGTTGCACATGAAGGGCTTCTCCCCGGTGTGGATCCGGTGGTGCCGCTGCAGCGCGTTCAGCTGTGTGAACTGCTTCCCACACTGGTCACAGCAGTAGGGCCGCTCCCCTGCAAGAGAGGTGAAAGGGTGCTGTTGGGTGCTGCACACACCCCTGGGCTTCACCAGCTGATGAGGCACATGCAAGCGTGCTGGGCTGCACCCCGAGCGTGAGCAGCAGGGCAGGAAGGGAATTCTGCCCCTCTGCTGTGCTCTGGGGAGACCCCCCTGCAGTCCTGACCCAGCTCTGGGGCAACTGCATAAGAGGATGTGGAGCTGCTGGAGCGAGGCCAGAGGAGGCCATGGAGCTGCTGCGAGGGCTGGAGCAGCTCTGCTCTGGAGCCAGGCTGAGAGAGCTGGGCTGGGGCAGATGGAGAAGAGAAGGCTCCTGAAGGGGAGACCTTAGAGCAGCTCCAGTGCCTGAAGGGGCTGCAGGAAAGCTGCAGAGGGGCTTTGGATAAGGGATGGAGGGACAGGACAAGGGGAATGGCTTTACCCTGCCCGAGGGGAGACTAAGATGAGCTCTTAGGCAGAAGCTCTTCCCTGTGAGGGTGCTGAGGTGCTGGCACAGGGTGCCCAGAGAAGCTGTGGCTGCCCCATCCCTGGCAGTGTTCAAGGCCAGGTTGGACACAGGGGCTTGGAGCAAGCTGCTCTGGTGGAAGGTGTCCCTGCCCGTGGCAGGGGTTGGACCTGGAGGAGTTTTAAGGTCCCTTCCAACCCAAACCAGGCTGGGATTCTGTGATTTAAAAGGCTCTGGCACCTCCTACCTGTGTGCACTTTTATATGCTGGTAAAGCGAGTTCCTCTGCGCAAACGTCCTGAAGCAAACTTCACACTTGAAAGGCTTGGAGCCAGTGTGGATTCTGTTGTGGTGCTTCAAGTACTCCTTAGAGGCAAAGCTCTTCCCACATGTCTCACACATGAAAGGCCTTTCCCCTGCAGCACAGGTGAGAAGGACAATTAAAGAACACAGTACTTGAGAAAGCACTCTGGACTTGTGTGCATGATGTTTAACAGCAATTAGATGCAAATGAAGCCCATGGCAGCCTCGTAACAGGATCTGAACAGGCCACAGGGATGAGGCACAGAGAAGTCCTATGAGAAATGTGCACAAATGCCTCCACGTGCAAGGACAGCCCCGCCGTTCCGCAGGTACGCTCACACCACATGAAAAGCCCATGGAGATCGCAGCTCGTGGTCTTCTCACCATCTCTGTAGCATTCCAGCTTCCTCCCACCACAAGCACAACACTGCGTGCCTCCATGAAAAGCCTCCACCTGTGAGCAGCCAATTTCAGTCACATTTGTCTTGAAAAGCATTTGTTGGCTTATATTTCATTGCAATTTAATGTTTTCTGCCATCTACGTGTGGTTACAAGTTACTGGCAGAGGGCAGAACACTTTAAGATGGGTCAATGAGGAGATGGAAGGTACCACATGGATGATAAACGTGAAACTACAAAGGATTCCCAGGGGAAGGACCTGTGCTCTTAAAGATTTCTCTGCAGCTCAGGATAAGCCAAGAGAGCTCTTTCATCTTCTCTGTGCTAACGTTTCCAGACTTAGAAATAGGTTTTCTCTTTAAGATTCACCTAAAAGCTTTTCCTGATCTTTGGGTATCGAAGACTATTCAAGATAGCCTCAGTCCTCACTTCTGGCACTGAAAAGGGAACGCCTTTTCTGTTTCATCAGCTCTTTTTCCTCTCTTCACTCTGCCTATCCACCTGTAGGAACCTTTTCTCACTGAAACCATGTTTAGGGATGAGAACTTCCCATTTTACAACAACAGCAAAGCATTTTCTGAGTGCAAAGGGCTCTTGTGGTCTCCCAGGGGCTGCCTCCTACCCGCAGCCCGTGCAGAAGCAGCCTTACCTGTGTGGCATCGTTTGTGATAGATAAGCATGTGATTCTGAGTGAACCTGGCACCACACTCATCACAGACAAAAGGTTTCTCACCAGTATGGATTCTGAAATGAGAAAGCAACGTTAAAGCACCAGGGTTCAGCCCTTCCCTCTGCAGCACAGCACAAGCTGCCCTCACTCGGTGGCTGCTTTCAAAGCAAACTCATGCTGCATGTGGCTTTAGTGTCCCGCAGGAGCAAGGCCCAGATCCAGACACTTCTTTAGGGTAAAAGTATATTCTTACAGGTAAAAACTGTTTATAAACCCCATATCCAGATACTCTAGTTTCAATTTCCAAGCCCATGCACGCGTCAGGGCTCTGCTGAATGGTGCTGCAGGAACACAGCCCACAGGGACCAGTTTTCCTGGTGATACACATCAACAGGAGGAGCAGAGGTGTAAGAATACACACAAAAGATGAGACATCCCCACCACATGCTGTCAGGATACACAGGACAGGACAGCACTGAGCTCCCAGCATTCAGCAAGCTCAGGGAGCAGTCACAGTGGTACACAATGGAGGGAAAACTCCACTTAAACCCAAAAAATGACTTTTAAGCAGCACAAAGCAGTTACTTGTGGTTAGGGAAGGACACCTGATGGCAGGGAGGGGGCATACAGCTGCATCAGTGACTCCACCACAGCAGAAGTTGGCTTTTGGGTGGCTTTCTACCACTGGGAGTAAACCTGTGCCTTCAAAAGGGCCAGTGAAGGGAAGTGGCAGTTAACAAACCCTTCACCCTGCAGGACATGCCACCTCAGAACATGCTAGCACCACCTTTACGGATCCCAGTGGAGGTACTTTGGGATGTTTCTTCTATCCTTCCCTCTCCATACTCCCCTCCAGGCTATAGTCTGAACTGTGGCCAGAGAGGCCTGCTTGGGTGGACCCCTAAAAGCAGGCTAAAGCCCTTCACAAATAGGATTTTGCTTTGGTTAGTGTCTCTCCCATGAGCTTTCAAGAGCACCTGTTTGCATCAAAGGCCCCTGCATCACCCTGCAGTGTAAGCATCACAACTGAGTTCGTCAGCTCTCCATGGGCGACTGTGGTGCTTCACTCCAGACAGCACCACATCAGCCTGTTTCTGGTCACCCATGAGTTGTTGTCTGTGCTTAGCACCCAAACCTGGCGTTCTGCAATTTAATACACTGCCAAACCTTTACAGAGTGTTTTCATACTTACTGCATGACATTATTAAGGGCAGCAAGAAAAACTTCTACAGGTACACTGAGGATAAAAGGACTGTCACAAGGGCCTGTAAGGAAGAGGCCAAGGGGAATGGCTTTAACCTGCCAGAGGGGAGACTGAGATGAGCTCTTTAGGCAGAAGCTCTTCCCTGGGAGGGTGCTGAGGCGCTGGCACAGGGTGCCCAGAGAAGCTGTGGCTGCCCCATCCCTGGCAGTGTTCAAGGCCAGGTTGGACACAGGGGCTTGGAGCAAGCTGCTCTATGGAAGGTGTCCCTGCCCGTGGCAGGGGTTGGAGCTGGAGGAGCTTTAAGGTCCCTTTGGCACAAACCATTCTATATGAAATGTCCCATTGACTCTCAATAAGGTCTCCTCCCATGGGGAAAGTTAACTTTGGGCTTCCACAGCAGCCGGCCTTGACCCACCACCTCTCCTTGAGCTTAAAGAAAGTTACAGCAACTCCCTTAACCTGGAAAAGGGCGGGGGGATCCCAAAGCTCTGGAAGAAAGGAAAAGCTGACCCTTTCCAGTTAGGCCCATTTTACATCCCCACTTCACTTGAAGGCTCAAGGTGTGTTCCAGGGGATTCTGCTTCTCCCCCCAGAATCTAACAAGGCCCAGTTAAGTCTGTTCATACCTCATGTGGGTTTTAAGTGCAGAAGGCTGAGAAAATTTAGCCTCACACTCTGTGCACCCATAAGGCTTGTCGCCTGTATGCGTCCTTTCATGGAGCCTCAAGGCAGTTTTGGAGCTCAACCCCTTTCCACACTGTTGGCACTGATGACGCTCCCCACCACCCTCATGAACCTGGAGAATGTGCCTCTTGACGTCCTTCTTCCTCTTGAACTTCTTACCGCAGAGCTCACAAGGGAAGTGGCGCTCGCTGCTGTGGACGTGCCGCTGGTGGCTTTTGAGGTTGCAGCGGTTGGCAAAGGTCTGGCTGCAGGTCTCACACCGGTAAATGACCTCGGCTGCGATGCCGTGGCTGTGCTTGATGTGCTTCAGGAAGCTTTTCTCATAGAGGAACTCCTTCTCGCACGTGCTGCACTTGAAGTTGCTGCCGCGCTTCTTTTTATCCTCTTCGGATTTCTTCAGGCTTTCTTCCGATTCCAAGCGGCCATCACACTCCTCGCTCTCAGGTTTGATGCTGTTCTCCCCTTGCTCCTCCTCCTCCTCCCTCCCCAGCTCGCACATCTCCTGATCTTGAGGGTACTTGTTTTCTTCGGCAGCAACCTCCGCGTTCTTCTGCTGCTCTCTCAGCCGCCTCGTGTATTTCTTCTTTGGGATTTCCACAAACACCTTCCTCCCAGCCAGCCTCCCACTTGCCCTTCTGATTTTGGCATAAGGAGGCTTCAGCATTTCCTTCTTTTTGTCCATTTTCTCTTTTGGTTTGGCAGCTGGAGGCTCGGGAGCCATTCCATTGCTGGGCCTGGCTGCTGGGGAGCCTGGGGGATCCAGGGCACAGTCTGTGTGGCCAGCTTCTGCCACGGCTTTGGGCTCCAGCAGAACACTTGGCTGGGCAGTGCTCTCTTCCTCAGAGGTCTGTGATTCTGAGAAGTTCTGCAACTCCAGCAGCACCGATTCCAGCATCTGCTTCTTTAATTGAAAGCAGGTTTCGGAGAGGTCCAAACACTTCAGCTTTTCAGCTATTTCAAGCATCCGCTGTACTCTGTCCTCTTCCACTTCCACCCTGGCAGTGTAGACAAACTCCAGGAACGAGGCAAAATCAGCAACCTGGACCTCATTGAGGAACACGTTGGTCCTGGGGCCATCCATACCCTTCTCATTAAGGAACACCTCCTTGAAGAACTTGCTGGTTGCTGCCAACACAGCCTTGTGAGCAACGAACTCTGCCCTGACGCCCTGGTACTCCACACTGACCGTCACGTCGCAGAGGTGGCCCAGGAGACGCAGCTGATGCATTTCATTCAGCAGGTTGATAGGAGAGGACTTGGACTCCAGCAACACTGCATTACTTTCCATCTTTCTTCTCTCTGTAAAAGGCTGTTAACAACATTGTGCGTTAGCTATTTGCATTCATAAACCCCAGAGATTTCATAAACCCCAGAGATTTCAGCAGCCAAAAGTCACATCCAGACTTTTGAGAGTACTTCACTTGACATTTAAGCACTTAGAATCACAGAATCAGCCAGGCTGGATGAGACCTTTAAGCTCATCCAGTCCAGCCGCTGTCCACCACTGCCAAGGCCACCACCAACCCATGGCACTGAGGCCTCGTCTCCACGGTGTGTGAACACTTGCAGGGACGGTGGCTGCAGCCCTGCCCTGGGCAGTTCCAATGCTGAGCACCCTGTGGGGAAGGAATTGTTCCTCAGCTCCATCTAAAGCTGCCCTGGTGCAGCTTGAGGCCGTTTCCTCTTGTCCCATCCCTTGCTCCTTGGGAGCAGAGCGCAGCCCCCTCCTGGCTCCATCCTCCTCTCAGGCAGTTGTAGGGAGCGATCAGGTCCCCCCTGAGCCTTCTCTTCTCCATCTGAACCCCCCAGGTCCCTCAGCCCTTCCCCATCACACTGTGCTCCAGGCCCTGCTCCAGCTCCTTTGCCCCTCCCTGGCCCCGCTCCAGCACCTCAATGTCTCTCTTGGAGTGAGGGGAAGCTCACCCACTTAAAGTGCCTGTTTCAAAAGCATCATCACCCTCAGCAGCTGTATCTCAAAGCACGCCGCTAGTCACACACACAGAGCTCTCTGAAGCTAACTTGAGTTTAAATCTCAACCCTAATTCTGCCTGAAACACTATTAGAGCCTGTAATAGGGGCAGAGCAAACAGAGGAAGATCAAAGGAAATGTGCTCATTAAGGTGGAATGAAGAAATTATTCTCCCTCCTAATCAGGCAGTAAGAGAAAGGTGAGATTAAGTACAAGTTAACTGGGATCCTAAGTAAACACTTCCTGCAACAGGCTTTTGAGATAAGCCTTTAAACAAGACTCAGATGAAATTCCAAACGTTTAACTGCCTCAAGCACGGGAGCCTGCACAAAAGTCACAACTGGAAATGATAAAACTTCCTCAGGGCTTTCTTCTTGAAAACACTTCATCACCCAAAATGGCCAACGCCTCCAAGTGTGGAGTGCCCATCTGCAGCCTCACAAGGGCTTCAGAGTCTCCACTAGTGCTCAGGTTGTGCTGTGTTTCTCAGGAATGATTGAAACTGCTCCAAAGTTCTCAACAGAGCCGAGTTTCTCTCTTTAAAATGTTTGATTCCAGAACAAACAATATGTCTATGAACTGAAGATGCTCTGAGCAACACCCCCACAGTCAGCAGAGCTTTACTGTCTTCCTCACAACTACATACAGACATGGTTTGAATCTGAAGAGTTTCTTCCCCCTTCCTAATAGTTAACTAAGGTTTGGCTTTTCCCTACAGTCAACTTGAAGCCTTTTAAACATGGCACATGAAAAATGTTGCTCAGAAAGAGAAGTCAATAGAAACGGAACAAGATTTGTGTTACTGTAAGAGTAAGAAAGCCATAATAAGCATGAACGAGACATGAGAATAATGTCCACGGCTGCAGGAAGAGATGCTATTTCTTCTCCCACAGGGCTGGAAAGTCACATCTTCACTCGTGCCAGCAGCCTGAAAGCTGACTCCAATCCCGATTTACTGTCAAAACAGTTTTGAGAAAGTATTTTGAAGGGACTGTAAAAGGGAGAGTGACAAAACTGGAGGTCATGAGTAGCCAGGGAAAAGGAATGCTCCATGGATCTGACGCTACACAAGGCACAGAGCCAGAGGGAGCCCCTGCCCCAAGAGGTTTACAAATAAGGCAGGTCGAGGGAGGTGATCCTGCCCCTCTACTCTGCTCTGTGAGACCTCACTTGGAGTATTGTGTGCAGGTCTGGTGTCCTCAACATCAAAAGGACATGGAACTGTTGGAACAAGTCCAGAGGATGATCAGGGACTGGAGCACCTCCTGTATGAAGATAGGATGAGAAAGTTGGGGCTGTTCAGCCTGGAGAAGAGAAGGCTGCGTGGAGACCTCAGAGCAGCCTTCCAGTATCTGAAGGGGGCCTATAGGGATGCTGGGGAGGGACTCTTCATTAGGGACTGGAGTGAGAGGACAAGGGGTAATGGGTTCAAACTTAAACAGGGGAAGTTTAGATTGGATATGAGGAAGAAGTTCTTTACTGTGGGGGTGGTGAGGCACTGGAATGGGTTGCCCAGGGAAGTTGTGAATGCTCCATCGCTGGCGGTGTTCAAGGCCAGGTTGGACATAGCCTTGGGTGGCATGGTTTAGTGTGAGGTGTTCCTGCCCATGGCAGGGGGGTTGGAGCTGGATGATCTTAAGGTCCTTTTCAACCCTGACTATTCTATGACCTGAGGGAAGCAGGATTATTTCCCCAACCTCAGGCAACAAGCAAGTGGGAGAAGAGGGGACACAGTCCACCACAGGCACCCAAACCCCTACCTTAGATTCGACAGAAAAGGACTCTCCTGAGCACCACGGGTTTCTCCTCTCTCCTGTACGCCAGCCTTTGGATCATCAGCTCAGTGAGCCGACTGGTAAGGTGTAAATGCTTCTGTTCACATTATTCTAACAAACAGCTAAACCCCACTGCTACTGAGTTGCACTTACTACCCCCAGAACAAAAGACCCCAGAAGGGGGTAAGAATTGCCTGCGCTAGCTCAGAGCTCAATAAGCACCTCAAAATGTCCTCTTGCAAGCAAACCCCAGTGCTACCCTTCAGTTTTGACAGAAAGGAGAGAGACACGATTTGACTCCTGACTGAAAGGCTGACTCTTACGAACACGCATAAAAGACAATGTTTAAACTTTACCTGTTAAACTTTGCTGTTTAAACGCTCCCACTTTTGCTGCACCCTGAATATTTGACACTAAATTAAGCAAAGACTTGGTCTAAGATAGACAAGCTTTAAATTCGGTTGAAGAATGATCCGAAAATGTAACTTTTTTCCCCCAACACAATTACTTTTCAACTACTTCTGTTATTTCACAACTATCCATGGATTTCCCACTTCAGCCCACAGCACAAGCTGGGGTAACGTGTAGATAAGAGCGATCCGTAGCAGGAAACAAGAGCCCAAACCACAAACTTCTCCCTCTGGGGCGAACGGGCTCCCAGCTGTCCCGTGAGCTGACCACAGGCACGAGCGTTAACAGACACATTGTGCTGATCCCCTTTTCCTTAAGGCTGCAAACCAGAAGCCTCCCGTTCTTCCCACCAGTGTTTGCAGAAGCAAAGGCCACAGCTTCCCAGCTGGAATATCGGAAGAGCGTATTCCCTAAGGAACACGTGCAGTAAGATACAGTGCGCTGTGAAGGGTTTTACTCCTGTGGGAGGTCTACTGAGCTGCTGAGCACCAGGCTGGCAGGACACGGTCCACAGAAGCACAACACATTCATCTTTAAGAAGACAAGGGCTGAAAATCTGCAGCTGGAGCCTGCTCACCAGGACTAGCCTGCAGAACTGAGACTCAAATAAAGGCAATTAATGTATAAGGTCAGCCATGAAACACCACGAATGTGTCCCCTTGCAGAGGCAAAACTAGCTGAAAAGAGAGAAAAAGAGCCAGCTCCAGTTAACAGACTGCGGGCCCCTGAGCTTGTCCCTTCTCCTGCACCAGCAATTCTGCAGCCTGGGAAGAGACGTTACTGCCAGGCACTGACCTGCCTCATTTAGGATCACTCCAGCCACTGAGGCTACAATAACCGCACCACAACCGCCGCTCAGCAGCAGAAGCGGCAGTTAAACCTGCAAAGGACAGCGCGCTGCAGTGAACAGCCAGTGCGACTGTTAGATGACAGGCCAGAACACCCCATGGGGACCCTGACCCCAGGCCAGGAGGCTCCTCCAGGGGAGGAAGGGGCATTGCCACACGGATCCCCACAGCTCGCTCCCTCCTCCTCCTCAGCAGGCTTCTTCCTCGGCCTCCCCTACTTGCCCCAACCCGAAGCAGCGGGGCCCAGCTGCAGCCCCCCCCCCACGGCTCCCCGGCCCAAAGAGCGGGCAGGAGCCCTGGGACGGGTAACGGGGCGCGGCGGTGCCTGCAGCCAACCGCGAGGCACATCCCCCCGGCCCCGCTTCCCCGCCCCTTCGGAAAGGGCCCGGCAGCGCACAGGAGGGCCGGGAGCGCGTTCCGCTTCCTCCCCAGGCCGGACCGGCGGCGTGGAGGGCAGGCAGAGGGGCGCAGCGGCCACCGGCGGCGGAAAGGCCTCGGGGGGGGGGGCGGGGGGCGACCGGGACGAGGCCGCCACAGCTCCCGGGGGAGGGCCGTCTGCAGCCGGGCGGGGGAAGGACCCCCGGGCCCGCTCTCACCGGGAGGGCCCCCACCCCCGGACTCCCTGCACCCCAAGGACACCCCGCACCCCCCGCACTCACCGTGCCGGGCCCCCTCCCCTCGGACACCCCGCACCCCCCAGACCCCCCTCTCCCCCCTCCCCCCCTCACTCACGGGTCCGTTCCGCGGCTCCGGGCTCAGCTGCGGGCGGCGGCCGGAAGCGCTGACGCGATACCCCCCGCCCTGACAGCGGCCGGTGGCGACGCGCAGGAAGCGGCGTCAGAGCGGCGCGACGCGCGTTGCTAAGCAACGCGGCCCGGCGGCGGCCCTGCCGCGGCTCCCGAGCTCCCGGTTGTGGAGCTTCAGCGTTCCCAAATGAAGGAATTCTCTGGTCAGACCCACGGCAAGGAATGAGGCGGGGGGGGCGTCTTTATTCACATAAAAAAGGCAGAGATGTACGTGACAGTGCCCACACACCCCCCGTGACGCCATCCCCGCCTTGGTTAAACACCGTAACTGCACAGACCCAAACGCAGCGCTTTTAACGGGAATCAGGGCCCGTTCCTCTGCCGCCCCCCCCCCGCAGGACTGCAGAGCTCAACGAGGCCACGACAGCAGAATTTTGATGTCATTTAGCCCTAAACAGGGTAAATCCCACTACGAACATGAAAGGGGATGGGTGTCCTCTGCGTTACCAACGCTGGGCGGCACTGCCTTCTGCAGAGCGGAGCTGCCTGGTTTGTAAAGTTTGCCTTGGTCAACGGACCAGAGCTCCGGAGCACGGCCCTCACCCACAAAGGCCCCCGAGAACGTTTCTATTTTGGACCAGTTGTGGTCTTTTTTGGTTGTAAGATCTATCAGGAAGCTTCTCCAGTGAGCGCTGCGGTCGTGAACCTAGGGAAATAAAGGGGGGACAATTAAATCTGGTGTATTCCGGACAATGACTTTAACAACAGAAGATTTAACCCAGTGCAAAATTGAATGGTGCTGGGATTAAACCTGCGATGCTGTGCTTGAATGAAAAGCTGACCTCTGAATTGTGGAATGGTTTCGGTTGAAGGGACCTTTAAGCTCCTCCAGCTCCAACCCCTGCCACGAGCAGGGACACCTTCCATAGAGCAGCTTGCTCCAAGCCCCTGTGTCCAACCTGGCCTTGAACACTGCCACGGATGGGGCAGCCACAGCTTCTCTGGGGTTCCAGCAGGAAGAAGCCTTTTAAAGAACAAGACCTTCCTCGTTAAATTTGCCTTAGGAAGACACTACAAGTACTTGGAGATGTGGTTTGACAGCCAGCAGTGGGAGCTGCTGTGCTGCTCATGGAGGAAAACTGCACATTCAGAAATGCAGGCTTAAAAGCTGTTTTCTAAAGCTCTCTATATTTTCAAAGGATAGTTGATCATAGCAGCCTTCCAGTATCTGAAAGGGCCTATAGGGATGCTGGAGAGGGACTCTTCATTAGGGACTGTAGTGAGAGGACAAGGGGTAACGGGTTCAAACTGAAACAGGGGAAGTTTAGATTGGATATGAGGAAGAAATTCTCTACTGTGAGGGTGGTGAGGCACTGGAATGGGTTGCCCAGGGAAGTTGTGAATGCTCCATCGCTGGCGGTGTTCAAGGCCAGGTTGGACATAGCCTTGGGTGGCATGGTTTAGTGTGAGGTGTCCCTGCCCATGGCAGGGGGGTTGGAACTGGATGATCTTAAGGTCCTTTCCAGCCCTGACTATTCTATGATTCTATGATCAACCCCCCAACCGCAAATTTCATCACCAGTGTGATGAAACCAGGGATTGCAAGGATAGGACAAGGGGTGATGGGTTCAGACTGAAATGGGAAGTTCAGGTTGGAGATAAGGCAGAAGCTCTTCCCTGTGAGGGTGCTGAGGCGCTGGCACAGGGTGCCCAGAGAAGCTGTGGCTGCCCCATCCCTGGCAGTGCTCAAGGCCAGGTTGGACACAGGAGCTTGGAGCAAGCTGCTCTATGGAAAGTGTCCCTGCCCGTGGCAGGGGCTGGGACTGGATGAGCTTTAAGGTCCCTTCCAACACAAACCATTCTATGATCCCTCCTTAAGGCAAAAGACTTCTCCCGGTAGTTAAGCATCACTACAGCAGCCTGCCCTCCACAGAGGCGCCGAGGCCGCGTACCGAGACGTGTCTGCGCAGGGTGGACATGTCCGTGAAGGTTCTCTCGCAGGCTCGGCACTTGTAGGGCTTCTCGCCGGTGTGAATGCGCTGGTGGCGGCGCAGCGCGCCCTGCTGGGTGAATGCCTTCCCGCACTGCTCGCAGAAATAGGGACGCGTCTCTGGAACAACGGGAAGCGCAGCGTTAGGGAGCAGCTTCTTTGGATTTCAACGGATAAAAAGCATGAAGAGCTTCTAAAAGATCAATACTGATCGATGGTGTGGATGGAAATGAGCTGGAGGCCATAGTCTGTGATCAATGGAAAGCATGAGAACTGCTCTCCCATCTTACAAGGGCAACAGCACAAACTACAGCAGTTCCCTGCCCCATCTGTCCTCAGCACAAACGATGCCTCTCGACAAACATATGAGTACAGGTGTGATGGGGAGCGGCTGAGGGACCTGGGGGGTTCAGATGGAGAAGAGAAGGCTCAGGGGGGACCTGATCGCTCCCTACAGCTGCCTGAGAGGAGGATGGAGCCAGGAGGGGGCTGCACTCTGCTCCCAAGGAACAAGGGATGGGACAAGAGGAAACGGCCTCAAGCTGCACCAGGGCAGCTTTAGATGGAGCTGAGGAACAATTCCTTCCCCACAGGGTGCTCAGCATTGGAACTGCCCAGGGCAGGGCTGCAGTCACCGTCCCTGCAAGTGTTCACACACTGTGGAGACGAGGCCTCAGTGCCATGGGTTAGTGGTGGCCTTGGCAGTGCTGGGAACGGTTGGACTGGATGAGCTTAAAGGTCCTGGTTGATTTTATGATACAAGAGCATCCTGTGCCAGGTTTAACAAGTCAGGATCACCCTGAGCCCTTCTCTTCCTCATCCCAGAGCTTATAAAAGCAGTTGTGGAATAAAATGTCACCATCCAAACTGGTAAGACCCAAGCTCCCAGTGCCCTTTGCTTTCCCATCCCTAACCATTTGCTTCATTACCTGCATGGACATTACTGTGCTGGGCCAGGGAGGCCCTCAGCCCAAAAGTCTTCCCACACACCCCACACTTGTAGGGTTTGGCTCCCAGGTGGCATCTTTTATGGCACTTCAGGTATTCGTTGGTGGCAAAATGTTTTCCACACACATCGCATTTGAAGAGGCGCTCTCCTGAGGCAAGAGGAAAAGACATTCGGAATTCCTGCAGCTGAGGTTAGTGCTTCAGAGTTGGGTTTTAAACGGCTTTCTATCCCTAGTTCCTTCTTCAAACCCCTACCAGTGATTTCTAGCAGTATAAAGAGGGGTGACGGGAGAAAAGAGATGGAAGGAACAGAAGTATTTACCACCTACCTGTGTGGGTCCTTTTGTGGCCAGTGAGCTTCCCTTTGTCAGCAAAGCAAGCCCCACAGTCCTCACAGATATATGGCTTTTCCCCTGTATGGGACCTACATGAAGAGAGCCACAAGGGACAACAAATAAGCTCTTGTAGCATATTCTTAAAATACCCTATCTGAAACTGTATTCTGCACACATCATTTTTTCAATGCAGTGGAAAAGAGCACATTCTGCTCACTCAGGAGATAGAATGTTTAAAACAAGGATGGGCGCTGTAATAAAGCACTAAAACTCCCACTTCAGTTTCACCTTTTCCTCACTGAGGCACTACAAACCCACCTCTCTCACAAGTTACACCTCACAGCACTGGCATGAGAAGGGAGGAAGCAGGGATGACAAGCTGCTGCTGTGCAAGAGCCTGAATGCACTTCCAGACTGTCATCAGCACAACGCCAGCAGCAGATCCCTTGTGATACCGTGGGCCATGTTCTTGGCTCCTGTGATGGCGCAGCACCATGCCCCCCAGGCTGCAAACTCTAACTGGCAGGAAACTCCTGGTTTTTAGGCAAAAGGCACTAAGGAAGGTCAGACAAACAGTGTTCCTGCACACATGCTGCACGTCTGACTTTAAACTAGCTCAAATCGGAGAAAGCTTGAGCCTAAGGTTTGGCTTAACACCACGCTGAGCCCCCTTCTTCCAACCCAAACAGCAGGATGTGCCAAAGCCACATCTCATTTGGAGTCGTCAGGCAAAATGCTGCAAGTTGAGACAGCAGCTACCCAACACAAAGCCCACGGGTGACTGTTCTGTTGCAGTCACACCGTGCCTTACATGTGGCACATCTCTGCTGTGTTCCAGCTGACAGATTATCCAAACATTTCAGATGCCTACAGGAAACCTGGAGAGGGGCTTTGGACAAGGGCCTGTAGGGCAGGCCAAGGGGAATGGCTTTAACCTGCCCGAGGGGAGACTGAGATGAGCTCTTAGGCAGAAGCTCTTCCCTGGGAGGGTGCTGAGGCGCTGGCACAGGGTGCCCAGAGAAGCTGTGGCTGCCCCATCCGTGGCAGTGTTCAAGGCCAGGTTGGACACAGGGGCTTGGAGCAAGCTGCTCCAGTGGAAGGTGTCCCTGCCCGTGGCAGGGGTTGGAGCTGGAGGAGCTTTAAGGTCCTTTCCAACACAAACCATTCCATGATTCTACATCCTGCTGGTCCTGAATCACCACTTTTTAAACCTCTTAGGAGACAGAAGCAAGCTACAGACCCCACTGCATGGGGCCATAGTCTCCAGTAATGGGATTTCCCTCTCCTAGCTGAGCCCTCCAACATTTAACCTCCTCTTCTAAGCTGTGCTCCCCACTTGGAAAAAGTTTGGGAATTCCATGGAATGACTCACTCCCTCCTGGGAGAGGACACAGTGAACGGAGACGCCACCAGAGGGCAATTCATCCAGTCTAATGACTACAGAGGGAGTCCAGATGTGAAGACCAGCTTCTGTACTGCACACCAGAAGTGAAATCCCACACTAAGTGACTTGCTCAGTGTCACACAGAGGGAGCAGAGCTCAGCACTGGGAACCCTGAGGTCCCTGACTCACTCTATGTTACTTCTGATCGCTGCAGGCCATCATCTCATTGTGAAGGCTGTCTCCAATGACTGCCTTTTTGCTCACCAGTTTGGCTGGGGCATCCATTCCCAAACCACTGCCCAAAGTGATGCAATGGTCAGATGCTGACACTGCCTTTATGTAAGAGAATTAATCACAGATCCTACAGGACAAAATGTGAGGAGAAGGAGTTGGAACTGGGACGTCAGAGGAGGAAGAGATGAAGCATGCAGGAAGCAGGAACAGCAGCAGGGGTGCTGCAGGCTGACCTGGTGTGGATCTTCAGCTGCGATGGCTGAGCAAATCTGGAGTGACAAATGCCACATTCATAAGGCTTTTCTCCCGTGTGCGTCCGCATGTGGAACACAAGAGCTGTCCTGGAGCTGAGGATCTTCCCACAGACAGAGCAGAGTGGGCGCTTGACTCTGCCTTCGTGCTTCCGCATGGAATGTGTCCTCACATCCCTCTTTCTTTTGAAAGTGGCGTTGCAGAGGCTGCAGGCAAACTGCCTCTCCTCAGTGTGGACACAGGCCCGGTGCTCCTTCCAGCTGTTGTAACTAGCAAAGGACTTGCTGCAGATGTCACACTGGTACACCTTACCTGGCAGGCACTGGTGGACATCCCTGCAGTGATCCACGTACTTCTTCCGGGATACAAACTGCTCCTTGCACTTCTCACACCGGATCACATAGGCAGATTTCTTCTGCATCCTGCTTTTATTCACCTTCTTTACCTTAAGCTTTTCATCTGATTCATGTTCCTCACCATCCTTCTCGTTAGGGTATTCATCCTCCTCCTCGTCCTCCTCAGTACAGACCTCGTTGTCTCTGCTGTCATCAGCTTCTGAGGACCCCACATCATCATCTGCCACCTCCTCGCCCTTCACACTCATTTCACCTTCATCTTCACCCACTTCTTCACACCTTGCTTCACCTTCCTCACACTTCTGCTTCTGTTCTTGCTCACTGCTACAGTCTGCTCCAGCAGCAGACGAACCCCCAGGTTCTTCCTCACAACTCGGGGTCTCTTCATGCCTCACACATTCATGCTCTGATGTCCCAGCCCACGTCTCTCTGTCAGGACCTCTGTCACAGCTCGCAGGGTCTGGCTGATGCTCAGGTGGAACCACCATCCAATAGACAGGCACAAGCTGCCTCTCCTGCCCAGCCTCGTGGCTTTTTCTGCAAAACAAACCACAGAGCACAACTTTAGGGAGTTTCATTCTTTCAGCTCAGCCATGTTTGCCTTGGAGGAAGAGTCGTTTCCTTTTCATTGTTCTTCAAACCATTTGAGATATTAACAGCAGGTTTGGAGAGCCAAAAAAACAAAGAAACTTTGGGCACAGTTGGACCAGGGAATCAAAGAAAACTAAAGCATCTCAGTTCACAGAACCCCAGACTGGTCTGGGTTGGAAAGGACCTTAAGATTACCCAGTTCTAACCCGCTGCCATGGGCAGGGATACCTCATGCTAGACCATGTTGCCCAAGCCCCTGTGTCCAATCTGGCCTTGAACACTGCCAGGGATGGGGCAGCCACAGCTTCTCTGGGCACTCGGTGCCAGCGCCTCAGCACCCTCCGAGGGAAGAGCTTCTGCCTTGGATCTAACCTGAACTTCCCTGTTTAAGTTGGTTTAACACCAACACAGTGGAACAAAACAGACTCCTTTGTAAGCCAAACAGTTAACTGCTTATTGCGACTCAGTGAGCAGAAGAAGCTGTGTCACTGCACTCACAACCCATCTGGGTGTTTTCCCTACTACTGGACTGAACTACAGATTTTGACATATTTCAAAGGGAAGCTGAGCTCCAACCACCTCCTGTCCCCCACAGGCAGGGTACGGGGTATGGAGCTGCTTGACATGTACAGAGGCTTTCTGCAGTTCTGGAAAGTGCTGTGCAATTCCAACATCTTGTTTTCAGTCAGGCAGTGCTCACTAAGCCTGTCTGGAAGCTCAGACCACCCAGCAAAATGGCACAAAGGGTGTGGGGCCCACAAAAACTGCACTAAAAAGCACCACAGTGCCCTGACATTTATGAAATAAACACACCTCTGTTCTGGAGCCAGTCTGAGAGAGCTGGGCTGGGGCAGCCTGGAGAAGAGAAGGCTCCTGAAGGGGAGACCTTAGAGCAGCTCCAGTGCCTGAAGGGGCTGCAGGAAAGCTGGAGAGGGGCTTTGGACAAGGGATGGAGGGACAGGCCAAGGGGAATGGCTTTAACCTGCCCGAGGGGAGACTGAGATGAGCTCTTAGGCAGAAGCTCTTCCCTGGGAGGGTGCTGAGACGCTGGCACAGGGTGCCCAGAGAGGGAGCTGTGGCTGCCCCATCCCTGGCAGTGTTGAAGGCCAGGTTGGACACAGGGGCTTGGAGCAAGCTGCTCTATGGAAGGTGTCCCTGCCCGTGGCAGGGGTTGGAGCTGGAGGAGCTTTAAGGTCCCTTCCAACCCAAACCATTCCATGATTCTATGAAATGGGGATTTTCTTGTGCATTTTAAACAGATGATCATTCTTTTCAGGCTCCTGTTTAAAAACCACATCCGCGGTGTCCAGAATCACCCCCAAGATCCGATTGCACAAGTCCCCTTTGATTCAATGGGAAACATTCCCCTAATTCCCAGTCTGGGGGACCTCAATCCAGTAATCCGGACTGAGAGCTGGATGAGGTCAATGGGAAAAAATCTGTCCCAGTTTCAACACGCTTCTGATCACATTCAAGGAAGTCGGGAACTAAAGCAGGGAGGACTTCGGGAACGCTGTTACCCTGTTGCTCAGGGGGAAAACACACTTTCCTACCCGGACACACACACACAGGGAATGCTGTACCTTACATGAGCGCTGTAAGCAGACCTGTGAGCAAAGCTGGCGGGGCAGTGCTCACACTTGTAGGGCTTCTCCCCGGTATGTGTCCGCATGTGGACTCTCAGGGCACACTGGGAGCTGAAGACCTTGTCACAGCATGGGCAGGCCTGGGCACGCTGCTGCTGCCTGTGCACCCTGTGCACGTGGTCACTTGTGGCCTTCTGGCGCTTAAACCTCTTGTCACAGAAGACGCATGAGAAGCCCTGCTTGTGGCCATGAACAGTGAGGTGGTGCTGCCAGAGGCTCTGGGGAGTGGGGAATTGCTGCTTACACCTACTACAGCTGTACTTGGTGGCTGGGTTTGGGTTGTGTTTGAGGTCCATGTGCGACGGGTGCTGCTCGGTGACATGGAGCGCCTCGTTGCACTGCTCACCCGCCCTCTGCGGCAGCACCTTGGCCACGCACCGTAGGGATTTCCTCCGTCCTGGTTTAGTGGCAAACTTGGAAATCAAACTGTTCTCCTCCTCCCACTGCTCAGACAGAGAGTCCTTAACGACTACACAGGCTTCCTCTGACTCGGCCTGGCTCAGGAGGGAGCGACTGCTCTTGTTTTGCAGACTAACGATATCCACGCTGAGTCTGCTTCTGGGTCCTGCCTGGTTACACCTTGGTAGCTTCACCACCCTGGGTTTTGGGTCTGGAAAAGCCATGGCCCCTTGCTCCACGCTCGCTGGTTGCCCTTCAATGAGTTCATACCCCGCCAGCAGCTTTTTATGCTTCTGCCTATCCCACAGTTTCCTCTGCACAGGTATTGCCACGACTTGGGAAGAGTCACTCAGCTTGTGGCTCTCCTCCAGCTGGATGCGCGGCCACTGCGGCCCCCCACTCTCTGTGCACAGCTGACCTTTAAGGTGAAGGCTCAGATCCAAGCCCTTCCTGCCCTCTACCTTCACCTCCTCACAAATGTCAAGCAAATCCTTGCATTCGAGTCTTTCAGCTATTTCTTTCATTCGGTGCAGCTTTTCTGCCTCAATCTCCACTTCTGCAGTGTAAATGAACTCCAGGAAGGAGGTGAACTCCTCCGTGTAAATGTCCTGCAGGGTCACTGTGCAGTTCTTGGTGTCCAGCATCTCATCGTGCAGGAAAAGCCCCTTGAAATAGTTGCTGGAAGCTGCCAGGACAGCTTTGTGCACCAGGAACTCCTCCTGAATTCCCAAGTGCTGTGTGTGAACCGTCACATCACAGAGGTGACCAAACTGGTACAGGGAGTGCAGAGCCCGCAGGAGGTTGGGAGCAGCAACTTTGGATTTCATTCGAATTTTCTTTTTCTCCATCCTGCCAGGAAAAACAGACAAGGATTGAATGCTCAGGCTCCCTCTGCCATGAGCTACCTATGCACTGATGTACAACGTCTTGTCCCTGCCTGTGACAGGGGGTTGGAACTGGATGAGCTTTAAGGCCCCTTCAACCCAAACCGTTCTGATTCTGTGATCATGCACTTCAGAAAAGCTCAGTGGAGATCCATGTCCTAATTCCTCACTTAGGAGACATGGTAAGGACGTCAAGGTTACTTCTATCAATGCAACCATCATCAGCAAACATACTTGGTTTATTACAGGCACAGACTGAGATCTGCACTCCAGGATAACCCTTCAGAGGGAATATTCTGTAGCCCAGTAATAAAATACAAGCAACGTGATTGACTCAGCTTAATACTAAACCATTCTTCACGCAGGCACTTTTCAACAGTAGCAGTCACAACAGTTTAGAGTGGAAACAAGGCTCTTTCCCCATCCCTCTTGCAGCACAGGGTAACTGAAGCATAGCAAGTTGCTTCACTTGTGATGGATTCCAGGCTGGTGTTGAAACAGAGCTATGTTTTCACAGTCACACCAGGCTCCACTCCCGCACCAGGCAGCCCCTCGGGCCAAAGCAGGGGAAGAAATCTTTGGATCTGGTTCAATTCTGTCTCTGTTCCAATTCCCCACGTTCACAATCAGACCTGGGGGTTAATAATGCCAGCTGGCAAGCTTGTATTGCATTTGGCCACCTAAATAATACTCATGGACAAACCAGAGCTAGAAATAGCCACGACTTTTTTGAGGAGGTAACAGTGGTTTATTTGGACAATATTCCAGAACTGCTCCTTCTCCATCGGCAGACAGAGGGGTCACAAGTTTTCTGATGCTTATCAGAACCATATGTCTTTCCCCACCAGCTCCAGGGATAGACACCAGCAATTCTGACAGTAAATCCAATGCCTGAGAACTCAGCAGCTTCCCTGTATCAGCCTGCACACGACATCTGCACTGCTGGCACAAGAAGTCTCCTTTACCTTTGCCATAGGCCTTCAGATGCCCTGCTCCAATCCTCTAAGCTGCTACTCCGGATCTAGCCTAGGTTTTAAACGCCTGTTGCTTAGCACATGCTTACAGCAGCTTTGTAACCCAGGGAAGAACATCAGGCCAAAATAAACAGAGGAATCAGGTTGTTAGTGCTTCAAGGCTCTGTCTAAGCTTGGCTCGCTGTGCTTCCCTCACTGCAATAATGGTTGGCAGAAAACAACACCCAATTCTACTTTCACTTCTGATCTAAATTATGTTTGACATTCTATTAAATACATTCCTGGCAGATAGAAACTGCCTGATTAAGAAGACAAATGTATCTTCAACATAAAGTACCAGGAAGTGGAATACAATACATAGCCCGGAGTGAAGAGGTTTCAATAGCAAGCCTAAGAGATAGCTTTGAGAATCCTCTTCCTGTTACAATCTACTGCAGCAAGCACCTGGAGGATAATCATCTTCTAATGGAGTCATTCAATGCTTGTGACACCCCAAAGGATGGTTTAAAAGCTGCATTTAAAGGTTGAAACTGATTTTCCTCTGACCCTATTAAGCGCCACTGGAGCGAGTAGAGCTGCACTCACAGGGAACACACATTTTACCACATAAAAAAATGCAAGTTTGAGTGATGCAGAACCTCCACTATTTGTACTTAATTTGGGGGTTGATCCTGTGCACTCGAGATGCTCCTGTGAGAGGTGCTGGTGTAGAACCTCCTTGCTCTGCACTCCTCACTGCCACAGAAGTCGGAGGTGTTTACCCGAAGAAAACCAAAGTACTGCTCCAGGAACAAGACCTGGGAAAAGTGAACACAAAGCAGGTTTGAAACATCCCACAGAAACTAGAGACTGAGGAGGGGACGTGCAAAATAGCACAGCCAGACCCCTGCAACCACGCAGTAACTACCACGGTCTCTGCCTTACCAGTTCTGGCCTGTAAAGGCTCCCAGTTCAGTATCTTGGTACTCCCCACCAACAACCACCACCTACATGGAGACATAACCCCACCAGCTCCTACAGCACGCTTGCAGGCAGCAGGACAAATCTGGAGGCTAATACCTATATTCATCCCACAAATTCACAAGAGCTTCCGCTTATCTGTCCCCAGCTTGTCCTGCTTAATGGTTTCCAACAGGATACCCTTCCTCATCCCTGTGCAGGACTGACCCTGGGCTGAGCTGCTCACCCACTAGCAGTGCTTAAAGAAATCAATGAGCACAGCACGTGCTAATTTCCTCCTGCTCCTCTTTAAGATCCCCATCTGTGATAAATACTCGATACACACTCCCCTCTGAGCTCTCCTAAAGTGAGTATCTGATACTAAGCCAAACGGTGCAGTACGTTCCAATATCACCTCTTTAACTCAGCTGGTTCTAGATTAAATCAGACTGCAATATCTTGCCAATGAAAAATGCCACGAATCAATCAAGTCTTGCTGGTTCTTTTTCTTCAGGAGAAATGAGACTGCACTTTTTGTTCCCATCTGGAGAGGAAATTGAGCTTTAGCTTTCTGAAGTGCTGTGGAATAGTTTCTTTTCCTACGTTTTACAGTTTCATGAGGTTGAGTCAAACACAGGGTGTGAAACACTGTGTTAAGATTATCGTTTCCCCCCAAAAAGGCCAGCTAATAGATTTCAAAGTGTTTGGCTTTCCCTCTGGGAGTAAGGAAGCAGCTTCTAGTCCCCAGTGGAATAGGAAAGCTATTTCCGTCCTTACTCTTCACACTTCATTAACACCTAATGACAAGAGAAGATCCCTGAAGAATTCCCATCTGCAGCAATGGGAATGCGGGTGACAAATGTCAGTAAATCATCCAGTTATTGAATCAAAGGACATATTTTGTTCTAATTAAAGGTTGATGTTGGCTTGAAATAACCACCAGTAATTGACAAGAAAAATAACAGTAACATCATCAACAGCATAAGGTTTAATTCTGTGCTTCCACTGACATCCCAGTCTCCAAACTCCTGCCTCTCAGCCCAAACTCCATCTGTCCACCAAGCATTCCCAGAGCTGCACTCATCTCCCACCTTCCAGTGTTCTGGCCCGCCCAAATCCTAGAATGATCAGCACTTCTCCCTCCTGCTCCACTTCAAACACTTCCTACCCCTGCAGGACAAGCTCACAGTGGTGCTGTAGGGCGTTCATGAAGGCAGAAAAGGCGCAGTGCAGCAGGAGGAGAGCGCTGAGCTGCTCCACAACCCCTCTGCTGGTCTCTCCCACCCTCAGGAACCCTCTCAGAGTTGCTTCTGGGAAGCAGCAGGTCTCAGAGCACTGGGAGGGAGATCCCGCTGCTCCCTGTGGGTCACTGGGAAGCTGTTACCACTTGGGAAGGGAAAGGGAACTGGTTAGAGGTCAACAGCACCATAAACACCCTCCTGCGGCACCCTGAAGCTGCTTCAATGGGAGGAATCAAATGAAAACGTGTTTTCCACATACTGCATGGTTCGTGTGTAACTTATTTCAGCTTTTTGCCTGGTAAAAGGGAATAAAAACTTTAAAGAATTTTCATATGCAACATTTACAGAAAACATCATTAACCCTAAAAAAAAACTACTGCAAAAGCCAAAATGCATTTCAATTCAGTTACAGTTCATGATAAGGTTGAGAAAGTTGGGGCTGTTTAGCCTGGAGAAGAGAAGGCTGTGTGGAGACCTCAGAGCAGCCTTCCAGTATCTGAAGGGGGCCTATAGGGATGCCGGGGAGGGAATCTTCATGAGGAACTGTAGTGATAGGACAAGGGGTAATGGGTTCAAACGTAAACAGGGGAAGTTTAGACTGGGTATGAGGAAGAAGTTCTTTCCTGTAAGGGTGGTGAGGCACTGGAATGGGTTGCCCAGGGAAGTTGTGAATGCTCCATTGCTGGCGGTGTTCAAGGCCAGGTTGGACAGAGCCTTGGGTGGCATGGTTTAGTGTGAGGTGTCCCTGCCCATGGCAGGGGGGTTGGAACTGCATGATGTTAAGGTCCTTTCCAGCCCTGACTATTCTATGATTCTACAACGACACTGGAATAGAATCATAGAATCCCAGCCTGGTTTGTGTTGGAAAGGACCCTAAAGCTCTTCCAGTTCCAACCCCTGCCACGGGCAGGGACACCTTCCACTAGACCAGCTTGCTCCAAGCCCAGTCCAACCTGGCCTTGAACACTGCCACTTGAACACTATGTGGGCAGCCACATAGTAAGTACAACTGCTTTAAACCCAAAGCCTAGCAGGGGTTTCCAACCTCCAGAAAGAGATTTACATTTGCTCCATGCAGGACTGCTTTTTATTCTGTTAATGATGCAATGACATGGGCAGCAGCAGCTCTCCAATTCAGGATGATTTAACCCAGCAAATGAAGATGTGTGTGGTAAACGTTTCTAAATATTCAGATTAAATAGGCAAAAAAGTGAGTAACTCTCAAGATTTAAATAAAGCAAATACCTAAATATTGGTATTAAAAAGTAAACATTCTTAAATATTTTGATAAAATAAAAAAGTAAATATTCCTAAATACTTGGACTAAATAAGAGTAAATATTCCTACATATTTAGATTAAATAAATAAGCAAATATTTCTAGGTATTTAAATGAAAAAGTAATTATTCCTAAACGTTGAGGTTAAATAGTTAGGTTTTGCTGCCCAGAGAAGCTGCGGCTGCCCCATCCCTGGCAGTGTTCAAGGCCAGGTTGGACACAGGGGCTTGGAGCAAGCTGCTCTATGGAAGGTGTCCCTGGCAGGGGCTGGAACTGGAGGAGCTTTAAGGTCCCTTCAACCCAAACCAGGCCGGGACTCGATAAATAAATAAAACATTCTAAATATTTAGAGTCAATAATTACAAAGTAAATATTTCTGAAGATTCTATTTACTGTACATGTTTCTAACCCATCCTTGCTCCTTGGACATTCACTGCTCACATCTACTGTGCAATTTCTATGGGCCAGAGCCTCACCTGGTGTCATACCGGAGAGCCCTTTCGAAGGTACAATGATTTATACCCCCAAGTATCAAGGAAGAAAACCCCAACTGATCAAAGAAATCACACTGCACACTTCTGTTACTGCACACAAACACACCCTGCTTTTGCAGAGTGTGCACAATCTCTGCTTGCCTGGTTTCCTCCAAGACTTAGATCTGGACAATAAGATCTTCAGTTTCCCTTCAGGGAAGTGAGGAGGAAAATCTTACTTATTTTCCTGGGAAGGATTCCTTTAAACTCTCAATAGCTGCATGCACATGTGCAACAAAGGGCCCTGTAATCAAAATGAGAACCCTCAAATTATCAATGGTGTTAGGAAAAAACCCCAAACTCAACAGATCCCTGATATGCTTTTACTTGATCATCTTCATCCTCTGCAGAAGCTGCCCAAATATGTGTCTGAAGTGTTGCTACAGTGTAAGAACATGTAACTGCTCCTCCATACCTGGCAGTAGCCAGGCAAAAGAATCCTGGTAAAACAAGACCCACATGGGTAGACAGTAAGAGCAGTGCAACACCCAAATCCTGACCAAGACAACAAACCCCTCAAGAGAGCATATTTAGGATCACACAAACACCGAAGAGCACACAAACTGCCCTAAGCAAAGGGCAATAAGACCCATGGCAAGACCTCACCTCAGTCATAGAATCATAGAATCGTAGAATCATAGAATAGTCAGGGTTGGAAAGGACCTTAAGATCATTCAGTTCCAACCCCCCTGCCATGGGCAGGGACACCTCCCACTAAACCATGCCACCCAAGGCTCTGTCCAACCTGGCCTTGAACACCGCCAGCGATGGAGCATTCACAGCTTCCCTGGGCAGCCTATTCCAGTGCCTCACCAACCCTTACAGGAAAGAACTTCTTCCTTATATCCAATCTAAATGAGCCCTTCCTGTCCTGTGTTTTCTCATTTGTGCTTTGTTTCTTTTCCTGTACAATCAGGGAATGTTTGCCTGTCTTAAAGATGGGTTGTGATGATAAGAACGCATGGGGAGCAGTGAGATAAGAAGCTAACATAGGTAAAAAAAGAGTACGATGACAACAGAAGTTATTCAACCGTACTAATCATTGGGAAAACTAAGCCTATTCACCTAAGTTCCCACATGAACCAGACACATAGTTTGCTAAGTCAGGACACTGAGGGAACTGCAACAGCAGCACCTCCCCTGCTGCAGCTTCTGGCCTGTTTGTTCATGCAGGCTAAACGGAGGAACTGCCATCCAGAGCATCCCAACCCTCCTGCACATCACTGGGCAAAGTCCTCCAAGAGTCATTTAGAGATGAAGAGTCATTGTTTGTTTCTAAACATACAGAACTTTGATTCCTGCCTCTCTAAAACCTGAGACACAACTATAACTACTCATGGGAGATAAACGAGGCCGCCCACACTCCCCAGGTGGGACAGCACTAACACAATCCCACCTGAAAGACACCACACCGTGCTACCCCTTACACCAGCAGCACAACAGCCGTGATCATCTTCTGCCTTTTATTGCTTACTTTGAGCGGAGAGCACATCTCTGTGCCCACAGAAATCCTGCAGCACGCATGGGTCACCCCTGAGCCTTGGGAGGAAATCACAAGAGTCACAGAACGGTTCAGGTTGGAGGGACCTTAAAGCTCCTCCAGCTCCAACCCCTGCCATGGGCAGGGACACCTTCCATAGAGCAGCTTGCTCCAAGCCCCTGTGTCCAACCTGGCCTTGAACACTGCCAGGGATGGGGCAGCCACAGCTTCTCTGGGCACCCTGTGCCAGCGCCTCAGCACCCTCCCAGGGAAGAGCTTCTGCCTCAGAGCTCATCTCAGTCTCCCCTCTGGCAGGTTAAAGCCATTCTCTTGGCCTGTCCCTCCATCCCTTGTCCAAAGCCCCTCTCCAGCTTTCCTGGAGCCCCTTTAGGCACTGGAGGTGCTTTGAGGTCTCCCCTTCCGGAGCCTTCCCTTCTCCAGGCTGGACTCAGACCCCAACCACATGAGCTCGGCGCAGACGCGGGGCGGGCGGGCGGACCCTCACCCCGCACACCCGCTCCTGAGGCGTCGAGGCCAGGCCTGCTCCCGCAGTTCCATGGCGGCCCTCCGCCGGGCACAACGGCGGTACCGGTACCAGCGCCCGGGCTCCCTCCCCGCCCTCCCGGGGCTGTCCCTCCGCTGCCCGGCCCCGCCATCCCCTCACGCCCGCCGCCCGGCCTTACCTGCCAGGCGGGGCGCCCCGCTCCCGCCTCAGCCGCGCTCCTCCCCGGTGACCACAGGTAACCCCCCTCAGCGGAATGGTGCGCGCCCTGCCGCCCCAAAGCAACATGGCCGCCGTGGCGTCACCAGCCCGGCACCGGCCTGCTGCGGCCATCTTGAGTGAGGGCAGAGGCGCGGCAGGAGGAGGCGGCCATCTTGGGGGAGGGGGGGCGGAGCGGTGGTGCCGCCGTCCGTGAGGCGATGCTGGACAGCGGCTCCGGAATTCCTGCGAATTCCTTCAGGTTTCCTGGCTTTTTGCTCCAGTTTTGCTCCGGTTTCACAGCACATCATGCTTCAGGGCCCCAGACCTAAAGCCCCTTCGAGCTGTTGCCAGGGTTCAGTTCTAAGGTGTGCGGCAGCATCATCCCCTACATGTGCAGTTTGGACTCCAGTAAATAGCAGTTCCTGCGGGGACTTGGTTTTTCCAGTCGTCTATCCGTATTAGGAGTCGTCTTTTGAACGAAATCCATGAATTTTCATACCTTGTGTTAAGCTGTTTCTACAAACCTGAACAAAGAATAAAAATCCAACCAAATCAAACCTCTTTGTTCTCGCGCCGGCAAAGCGCAGTGTTTGGGTGTTAAATCAAGCTGAATTGTGCCGGTGGCTGTCTATAACGGGTTTGTTCCTCAGGTGAATCGCATACACCTCTTTACCTTACAGCCCCGCTGGCTCCGGCGGCTCCAGCTCCTCCATCGACACCAGCACTTATTGCCAGGGTTAAGAGGTGGGTTTGTAGGAGCCAACGGAAGGGTCTGAGCTTTGCTGGGGTAAATCCGGGCTCAGGAGAGGCACAAACAGGGGCTCGCATCTCCCAGCCTGCTGCTCCTGCGGGTGAGCTGCTGCTTCCCACCAGTGACCCCAGCTTGCTGCCATTTATCACGCAAAATGGTTTCAAACAGCCGCAGGACGGGACTGAAGCGCACGTTTCCGAGACAGATAAATTCCTCCTTGGATGAGGGTTTTAACTGAAGTACAGGTTTTAATCTTCACATTTTAACAGCTTGTAACAAGCTGGTGGATGATGGTTGTGATTCCTGGAGGAAATGTGCAATAAATTCCTCCATTAAAAATACCATCAGGAAGAGGCGGATAGCACTGCGAGTTCCTCTGCTGCTTGCCCTTCTACGCTGGGCACGCAAATCTGTACCTAGAGCCTGTGCTTATCAGGCTGCTGGCATGATTCTAGGTCTGTTAGGTATTCGAACTGCTAGATACTCTATTAGATATTCAAATGTTAGATATTCAAACTGTTAGATGCTAAAATTATTAGGTATTCAAACTATTATCTATTTGAACTATTAGATATTCAAACTATTACAGAATCATAGAATAGTCAGGGCTGGAAAGGACCTTGAGATCATCCAGTTCCAACCCCCCTGCCATGGGCAGGGACACCTCCCACTAAACCATGTCACCCAAGGCTATGTCCAACCTGGCCTTGAACACCGCCAGCGATGGAGCATTCACAACTTCCCTGGGCAACCCATTCCAGTGCCTCCCCACCCTTACAGGAAAGAATTTCTTCCTTATATCCAATCTAAACTTCCCCTGTTTAAGTTTGAACCCGTAAAAACTATTATCTATTTGAACTATTAGATATTCAAACTATTATCTATTTGAACTATTAGATATTCAAACTATTATCTATTGGAACTACTAGGTATTCAAACTATTATTCAAGCTATTAGATATTCAAATATTAGTCAAACTGTTGGATGTTCAAACTGTTAGATGCTCAAACTAATAGATACTCAAACTATTAGATATTCAAAGTGGTAGATCTTTGAACGGTTAGATTTTAGAGCTGTTGGAGAGTTAAACTGTTGGATAGTCGAACTATTGGATGTTAGAACTATTGGACATTCAAACTGTTGAATAGTCGAACTATTAGATATCTGAACTAGTAGATATTCAAACTGTCAAGCGTTTGAACTGTTAGATATTCAAACTAGTAGCTATTCAAATGTGTTCCCCCATTTATGGCGAAACAAAGACTACCGTAGGAGAGAGAATAAAAATACTTAGCTAAAAATACGCAGTGCAAAGGCAGCGTGCTCAGGCTCGGCTGGGCTGAGAGGCAGATCCAGCCTGACAGATGGCTCCTGCTGAGGCACGCAGTGATTCCACCATGAATTTGGTTTTCAACCCTGATTATTTTGTTTGTATTCGGGGAATGTTTCTATTGTCAAGACACAGCTTGAGGAGTGGAGCGAGCGAGCAGCAATATGAGTGATCCATGCTAAAATGTCAGGATAATATTCCTGTATCTTAGCACGAGGGAATGGTGTTTGCTTTTACTTTATCGGAAACCTGGTCTGCTCAACAGTTCTCACCCAGAGGAGTTGGGAGGGAAGATGAAGTGCAGGCTCCTGTCCAATTTAGTCTTGCTTTCATAAGGATTGAGTGACTTGCTGCAGGAGCTGGCAGCCCGTTGCGCTGGGTTGTGCTGCTGTGTCAATCTTTGCAGAGCTGCCCCGGAGGGATTCTCCCAGCGCTCCTTTGGCACCGTGGCTGTATGATGCCAGGCTGGGTTTCACACTGCCCTCTGCCACTGTCTCACTTCTCAGGCTGGAGGAGATGGATGTGACCCTCCCAATGTCCTGGGGCTGCTCAGATGCACTTCAGGGGTGAATCACAGAATCCCAGAGTGGTTTGGGTTGGAAGGGACCTGAAAGCTCCTCCAGCTCCAACCCCTGCCACGGGCAGGGACACCTTCCATAGAGCAGCTTGCTCCAAGCCCCTGTGTCCAACCTGGCCTTGAACACTGCCACGGATGGGGCAGCCACAGCTTCTCTGGGCACCCTGTGCCAGCGCCTCAGCACCCTCCCAGGGAACAGCTTCTGCCTAAGAGCTCATCTCAGTCTCCCCTCGGGCAGGTTAAAGCCATTCCCCTTGGCCTCTCCCTCCATCCCTTGTCCAAAGCCCCTCTCCAGCTTTCCTGCAGCCCCTTTAGGCACTGGAGCTGCTCTAAGGTCTCCCCTTCAGGAGCCTTCTCTTCTCCATCTGCCCCAGCCCAGCTCTCTCAGCCTGGCTCCAGAGCAGAGCTGCTCCAGCCCTCGCAGCATCTCCATGGCCTCCTCTGGACTCACTGCAGCAGCTCCACGTCCCTCTTGTGCTGCTGCCCCAGAGCTGGATCAGGACTGCAGAGAGTTGTCCCCAGAGCACAGCGGAGGGGCAGGATCCCCTCTCTGAGCTGCTGCTCACACTCTGGGGGTGTAGCTCAGCACACGGGGGGGGGTTCTGAGCTCAAGCACACATTGAAGCCGGGTCATGGGGAGCTTCTCCTCACCCTACCCAACACTCCAAGTCCTCCTCCTCCTCAGGGCTGCTCCATCCATTCTCCATCAGCCTGTGTTTGTCCTGGGGATTGCTCCAACCCATGTGCAAGACCTGTGTTACCCTGTGGCTTCCTAGAGCAGAGGATTGAGCCCTGTCTCCCTCATCTCCAATGAGTGTCCTGATTGCTGGATATGACAAGGAAAGGGAGGGCGTCTTGTTTGTTCTCTCTGAATCATTGATTCTTTTCTGCACAGTTTCAACAGGAGGTATCTGAACCCTCTCAGGCTGAGGAAGATGCTGAACTCAGGTGCCCCATGCATGGAGGAAGTGCTCCAGACGCTGGGCTGTTGTAATAAAACAGGATGCAACAACCTGCTTCACCCTTTTAAGCCAAACCACAGCAAAGTCCAGGAAGGAATCACAGTTGGGAGCCCAGATTTTATCTTGTATGGGAGTGAAGGAACACCTTGAGCTTTGGTCATGGTGACTAAGACCAGGAGAAGGGGAGAAGCTGGGAAGCAGCTCTGCCAGCTGCGTTACTCCACTCTGGACACAGGTTCTGCTCCCATGGCACTGAACTCGCAAATTTGCAGGGGCTTGCCCGAGATCAGCCAGGACGTGCAGCAAAGCAGGGAATGGAAGTGTAGTCCCCATATCCCAGGCTGATTTACAGTCCCATCCAGAGATGGGATCTCTGGAGCTCCCCATCACCTGGTTGGCACCAGAACATGGGCAATTTGGCTGTCCCTGCTTGTGCTGCAGATGAGCAAAGCTGGGGTACATTTTTGAGGCCCCAAAGCCTTCCCTGATGATGAGATGAAGTCTCCTAATGTTTCTCCCGTGGACACATCCTTTCCTTATGGCTCCGCCAGAGGATGCTGCAGACTTTGGAAAGAGCCGCCGGGATTACAGCCCTGCTCATCCTTTCCAGCATTCAGGGAGCTGCATCCAGTTGCTCGCTGACATAACCTTGACCTTCTCGCATGCAGCATGGAACGACTTTAACGTGCTTACAGTCACAGAAACGAACCCTGCAGCTTTGCTGGGCTCATCACCAGCTCCCACTGGCCTCTCCCAAGTGGCTGGTGGGCTCAGTCCCACTGACAGCACCCCCAGATGCGCAGGCAGGGAGTGCCAGCCAGACCTGGGCAGGGTGGAAGCACATCTGTGTCCTTATGGACACCCCTTGTGGGTGTCCTTATGGGTCAGCTTCACAGCAGGAGCCCAGTCTGTGCCAGGCATCCCCTTTCCCATCGAGAAAGCAGAAGGACAAGTTAAATAGTTCAGGAGCATGGAGTGAAAATCCTTTGGGAAGGATGGAAAAAGGCCGGTGTGAAAAGTTTCCCTTGGTGGACAAATCCTGTTCCAGAGACCTCTATAAGGGGAGGAATCTGACCACGTGTCTGCAGAGCCTTTGAGGAGGAGACGGCTTCAAAATGCATTTTTTCCAAGTTTGGAGCCGGTGAAACCGAAGCTGTTCTGAACAGGAGCCAAGCCACCAGTGAGCAAAGCTTGGGGTTGTCCCCAGAACAGAGACAGAGCTTTCAGCAGAGTCTCAAAATGCAAATTCCAGACAAAACCCTAATGAAAAGCAAACAGCAGGCTCTTGGGCTGTATGTCAGCGGTGTGTACTGGTTAGCCTCTAATGCTGCTCTGCATAATGCATTTCGGCATAGGATTGTGCTACAAATCACACAGACCATATATACTCCCCCATACGCTGCTTATATGTTAGGTCTCAAGAAGTGGGAGCTGTGTATATTCCAAGATCTTGGTGTCACATGAAAAACATGAATTGGTAAAAGTCCTCAGGCTTTTTTTGCTGTAAAAAGGAGCTGCCACAATACTGAAGAGAAGCACAATGTCATCCTCAGCAAGGTGGGATTTGTTTCAATGGAGGCAGTGGCGGCTGGAGCAGACCAAAATGGAACAGCAGCTCTGTGTTACAAGAGGCCCCTCACTACAAGAGAGACATTGAGGTGCTGGAGTGGGACCAGAGAAGGGCAATGGAGCTGGAGCAGGGCCTGGAGCACAGTGTGATGGGGAAGGGCTGAGGGACCTGGGGGGTTCAGATGGAGAAGAGAAGGCTCAGGGGGGACCTGATCGCTCCCTACAGCTGCCTGAGAGGAGGATGGAGCCAGGAGGGGGCTGCGCTCTGCTCCCAAGGAACAAGGGATGGGACAAGAGGAAACGGCCTCAAGCTGCACCAGGGCAGCTTTAGATGGAGCTGAGGAACAATTCCTTCCCCACAGGGTGCTCAGCATTGGAACTGCCCAGGGCAGGGCTGCAGTCACCGTCCCTGCAAGTGTTCACACACCGTGGAGACGAGGCCTCAGTGCCATGGGTTAGTGGTGGCCTTGGCAGTGCTGGGAATGGTTGGACTGGGTGAGCTTAAAGGGCTTCTTCAACCTGGTTGATTCTGTGATTCTGCATCTCCAGATGATTTCAAGCTCCCTTCCAGAGGGAAAGCTTCAGCCACAGCTGCACTCAGAAACAGGATAACTTTGCATGGTTGGTGGTAGATGACCCAGACTTAATGGACTTACAGCCCCTCCTGGATTTAAAACTCCATGAATGTATGAAGTGTGTAAGATCTGTGATGTTCTCCAAGCCTACACTGGCTGAATCGGTTCAACAGGGTGGTGAAAATCTTGTGGGGACACATCCAAAGCTTATAAACACTCTGGAAGGGCTCCCACCGAGGTCAAGGGTCCTGGGCAAGACCCTCATTTGAGAAGGTCTCTCAGAAATGAACTTGGAGCCAGGTCAGCATCACCCATTGGCATCCTCAGGGTGCCTTCAGTTTTGGCTCTGGCCTGTGAATTCCGGGTGCAAAGCGGTGCTTTTCCCCACTCCTTTGTCTTTGTAGCTCATTCCTGGGGTTAGGCATTTGCAATAGGATATATTCCAACAGCTTCCTGGAGGGGGGATGGCTGCTTTTGAGTGAATGCACCACAGTCCTGACACAGTGCTCTTGACAAGTGGCCTGTGAGGTCGATGGAGAACCAAATGTAAGAGGAGCACCACCGGATGGTTTCCTTCTGTTAGGAAATCAATCCCTGCACAGCTCGTTTGCTCCGTGCGCTTGTTCATTGCACACAGCTAAGCTGCTGGCACGTCGTGAACGGCTGCTTCTCCCTGAACCTTCCAGGGAAGCAAGATATTTTAACCCCTGCTAAACTACAGCATCAAACACAGTGTCTTCAGAAGCATAGGACTGCCTATCACGTTCCAGGACATGCTGAAGGTCTGAGTCAGCTCTGGAGAGCTCAGGCAAGCTTTTCCTCTCTACACAACCCCTTCTTTAACTCCATAGCTCTTCACATGTTCAGTCAAACCCATATTGAACTCGTTTGATGAGTTTGGGCTTTATAAAAGGTTGTAAAGACCTTGTTTCTGTGTCAAAAATCTCCAGAGCAGGTGGGTGATGTTCAGTCTCTGGCTAACAGACACTGCTGATATCTGCAGGATGCTGGAGCTTTCTCCTCTTGGAAACAAGCTGCCTCCTGTTTAGTTACAGGCACTTCAATATAAACCATGCAGTCAGCAGAAAGCAAAACCCCAACGTTTTTGTTGCTCTCCTACATACACAGGCCAAATGGACTGCAGAGGATCACAGAGAATCAACTCAGATTTGCACCTTGCTCCCAGCCAAGAGAAATAAACCAGACCCCCCCCCAAGCTAGTCTGAATGGCAAGAAACCAGCAGCCCCTTGCCAGATTCACAGTCCCAGCCTTGCTCTGCTCATGTTGTCACCCCTTACCTTTGACCAAGACTTATATTAAAATAGCTGCTGATTCAATGAAGGTGCTGCTGGATAAACTGCACCTGCTGACTGAGGAGGCTTTAGAGGGAAGAAATCAATCCAAAACCATTGGATGGGGCTCTTTCCCAATGACTAGCTGCATTTTCCTTTGATCCCCAAAGGCAGCATTGCCTTGCAAGACCCCACATTCCCTCTGTGAAGCCCAGGCAAGCAGAAAAGCATCCCTGATGCCTGCAGGATGCATCCAGCATCTAGGTCCCTGCTGTGCACCCCCTTAAGCTGGGCTACAGCTTGGGAGCAAGCAATAGTGGGGCAAGCCAAGACCTAGATACCCTCCATGGAGCTCTACCTCAGCCAAGCTTTATCTGCCATAAGGAAAATAAAAGTCAATTGTGCCTCTGACCATAATCCAATATTGTAATTATGTGGGTACTAATTTTGCCAAGGACTCAGTTCATGTTCCTGTACCCATCCGAGCCCTGCTTCATGTACAGCAGACACAACATGTCCAAAGGAATCATGGAATCATGGAGTGGTTTGTGTTGGAAGGGACCTTAAAGCTCATCCAGTTCCAACCCCTGCCGTGGGCATGGACACCTTCCACTGGAGCAGCTTGCTCCAAGCCCTGTCCAACCTGGCCTTGAACACTGCCAACCACACACCACGTAGATGAGGCCCTCAGTGCCGTGGGTTAGTGGTGGCCTTGGCAGTGCTGGGGTAAGGGTTGGACTGGATGAGCTTAAAGGTCTTTTCCAACCTGGTTGCTTCCGTGATTCTATGAAATTGCTTGGAAACAGGTGAGAATGTGGGTTTGCATCTAGTTGCTCCCTCTGGAATGGGTAGAACTGACATCCCAGACTGGAGTGTCCTCAGGGAGCTACAATCAGCTCTGAGCTTCCTGCTGTGGGTGTGCTCACACCTCCAACTGCTCTCACATGTTCCCTGCCTGTGATGAGAAAATGCCTTTTTTATCAGCAGATGGCTGTGGAGGTTCTCGGGATGAGTAAACAGGCTGGAGAAATAAACACCTGGAGGAGATTTTGGGAAGTCTCCCCATTAGTCATAGTCCGTGTGTTCAGGAAGGTTCCCAGAGCCCAGCTGCAGAGCTTGGATAGTGAGGAGCATTCCTGAGGCTGCATCTGTCCTCAGCAGGTTGTAATCATCAGTATAACCCTGGCTTTCCAGCTTGGAGGCTGGGAAATGATGTCCCTTTCCTACATCAGCTGGTAGCAGCTTTGAGGAACAAACCATCACACGGTGACCAGGGTGTTTTGGTCACAGACCACATCTGCATGAATTTAGGTGCATGTAAATTGTCCAACTGTTGAATCCCTCTGAGGAGATCATAGAATCCCAGAATCCCAGAATGGTTTAGGTTGGAAGGGAGCTTAAAGCTCCTCCAGCTCCAACCCCTGCCACGGGCAGGGACACCTTCCATAGAGCAGCTTGCTCCAAGCCCCTGTGTCCAACCTGGCCTTGAACACTGCCAGGGATGGGGCAGCCACAGCTTCTCTGGGCACCCTGTGCCAGCGCCTCAGCACCCTCCCAGGGAAGAGCTTCTGCCTAAGAGCTCATCTCAGTCTCCCCTCTGGCAGGTTAAAAGAGGGTGGACTCAAAAGTACAGCTACTTGAAAACGTGCCAGTGCATCTGCAGGGCGTCTGCTCGAGGACTTGCCAATGCACCGCAGGAATGAGCTTTAACTATGAAAGGCATCTGAAATGTCATCTGAGGTTGCTTTGGGTTTCAAGCAGCTCACTCCAAAGCAAGAGACCTCCCTTCTGTGGTGGGTGTCCAAATGCTGGGCAGGAAGTGGTCATCAGTAACTAGTAACCAGTAATGAGTGGTGTCCCTCAGGGGTCGGTGTTGGGACCACTCTTGTTCAACATCTTTGTCGGTGACAGGGATTGAGTGCACCCTTAGGAAGTTTGCCGATGACACCAAGCTGTGTGGTTCGGTTGATACGCTGGAGGGAAGGAATGCCATCCAGAGGGACCTTGACACGCTTGTGAGGTGGGCTGATGCCAACCTGATGAAGTTTAACCATGCCAAGTGCAAGGTCCTACCCCTGGGTCAGAGCAATCCCAGGCACAGCTCCAGGTTGGGCAGAGAAGAGACACAGAGCAGCCCTGCAGAGAAGGACTTGGGGGTGTTGGTTGATGAGAAAATGAACATGAGCCGGCTGCAGTGTGTGCTCACAGCCCAGAAAGCCAACTGTATCCTGGGCTGCATCAAGAGGAGCGTGACCAGCAGGTCGAGGGAGGTGGTCCTGCCCCTCTGCTCTGCTCTCCTGAGACCTCACTTGGAGTACTGTGTGCAGTTCTGGTGTCCTCAACATCAAAAGGACATGGAACTGTTGGAACAAGTCCAGAGGAGGGCCACGAGGATGATCAGGGCACTGGAGCACCTCCTGTATGAAGATAGGCTGAGAAAGTTGGGGCTGTTCAGCCTGGAGAAGAGAAGGCTGCGTGGAGACCTCGGAGCAGCCTTCCAGTATCTGAAGAGGGCCTATAGGGATGCTGGGGAGGGACTCTTCATGAGGGACTGTAGTGACAGGACAAGGGGTAATGGGTTCAAACTTGAACAGGGGAAGTTTAGGTTGGATATGAGGAAGAAGTTCTTTCCTGTAAGGGTGGTGAGGCACTGGAATGGGTTGCCCAGGGAAGTTGTGAATGCTCCATCGCTGGCGGTGTTCAAGGCCAGGTTGGACATAGCCTTGGGTGGCATGGTTTAGTGTGAGGTGTCCCTGCCCATGGCAGGGGGGTTGGAACTGGATGATCTTAAGGTCCTTTCCAACTGTAACTGTTCTATGATTCTATGATTCTATCACCATAGGAACAAACATTCCCTTGTCCTAACTTCCAGGTCTTGCAGCATCGCATTCTTCCTTTGGCCAGGAATCTGGGTTAAAGTCAGCACAAGTAGCCACATGTGGAGCTCTGGGACTTCATCCAAGAAACTGGATACCTCTGCTCTGCAGTACAAATAAACAAGCAACACGCTGCAGAGGGGGGAAGAAGAAATAACAGAGAGGAGACAAGCCAGAAGAAGGGGATGCTACAGCAGAAGAGAGGGGGAAGTTGAGGGCAAGCAGTTTGGGCTGGTGCACTGGAAGGAAAGCTGCCCTCTTAAAGCCTTCAGTGGTGATCCAGAGCCCTGCTGCTGGCCTTGGCTCCAGCCACTGTCCTGGAGGTGGGCTGAGAATGTAAATCTCCTTTTCTTACTGGGAGGGTGGTTGAGCACTGGAGCAGGGTGCCCAGAGAGGATGCACAGCTCCATCCTTGGAGATGTTCAACAGCCATCCACACATGGTCCTGGGAAGCAGCTCTGGTGACCCTGTTGGAGCAGGGGCTGGAGGTGGCTCAGAGAATGAGCTCTATTTGTATACCAGCATCACCTCTGCATTCCCTGCCTCAGGAAAACCACCCCGTGCGAGGCAGCCAGATGCCAGCAGGATGTAGGCTGAAAGCCACAGGTTTTATCGGCACAACATATAGAACCCCAGCCTGGTTTGGGTTGAGGGGACCTTAAAGCTCCTCCAGCTCCAACCCCTGCCACGGGCAGGGACACCTTCCATAGAGCAGCTTGCTCCAAGCCCCTGTGTCCAACCTGGCCTTGAACACTGCCAGGGATGGGGCAGCCACAGCTTCTCTGGGCACCCTGTGCCAGCGCCTCAGCACCCTCACAGGGAACAGCTTCTGCCTAAGAGCTCATCTCAGTCTCCCCTCTGGCAGTTAAAGCCATTCCCCTTGTCCTGTCCCTCCATCCCTTGTCCAAAGCCCCTCTCCAGCTTTCCTGCAGCCCCTTTAGGAATTACGTATCAATAGTATTAGATGTATCTTTGGCTCAGATACATCTGCCACCTCACAGCAGCAGCAGGGGATCAGAAGCATTCAGCGTCAGACTCGGAGGATGCTGCCTGCTCATCAACCTGCACACAAACAGGTTTTCACATTGCTCCTTGCTTGGGAGGGACAATTTTGTGTCCAATTCCATCGGCAGCGGGAACTCTTGGCAACAAGCTGCTGTGTCACGCAGGAGCTGCTCCTGCAGCACGTCGCGTTTGCCAGAGCCGGGTTGGGAATGAAGCCTGCCCGTCACTACGTGATTCACTCGGATACCAACCACACATAGCTTTCTAGCCTCTGTTTTCCCCAATAATTCACCAAATTACCCCTTGAGCCCTACCATAGTAGTGCTGGAATTTGCAGTATCTCCTCTGATACTACCAAGAGCAGCCACTACAGCGCTGGCCATAATCATCCACTTCATAACAAACAGAGGAGAGTCATGAAAACGTCTTCAAGCTACTTAAATAACCCTGGCTTTATGTTTCCTGTAGGGACAATTAGATAACAGGCTTAGTATAAATGGAAGCTTATGACACATTCCGTCGAGCTGCAATACTTCACTAGTGTGAAACCCTGACTCAGGCCTCCTGGCTGCAGAATCAGCCCAATGCAGTTTTCTCATCTGCTTTCATCTTTTATTCCACCCTTCTCTGCTGTCCTGCCTGGAAAAGAGCCACAGGGTGATTCCTCCTTGTCAACATGGACAGAAAGTGTGGATGGAGCTTCGTGATCCTGCACAGTCAGCAGCGAGCTTTGGTTTCTGTGCAAGTGGAATGTTCAAGCTCATTAAAAACACCATTAATCCCCTTTGAACCATCCACATTTGTTCCCAGCATGGCCATTAAACACAGAAAAGGAGGAGGGAAGTTTTGTGCTGGAAGTTAACAAATGGGTTGGTTTTGGACTCCTCCCAGCGAGTTCTGCTTTTCCCCTAAGCCCTCCCTGCCCTCTCCAGTCCCTGAGGCTCCATGCTTGGATGGGAAATAATTCATTATTTCCCTTGTAGAATAATAGCAAAGAGGAGTGAAGGGAATAAATGAGAATGTTGTTCTGCTTGATGAGGAGGTGGGTCTGGCTCCTCTGGGAAGGTGGGAAGGGGCAAAGCTGGTCCTTTGCTCCAGAAATGTATGTAATGGACATTAAGGGCAGGTAGGGAGAGGCCAAGGGGAATGGCTTTAACCTGCCAGAGGGGAGACTGAGATGAGCTCTTAGGCAGAAGCTCTTCCCTGGGAGGGTGCTGAGGCGCTGGCACAGGGTGCCCAGAGAAGCTGTGGCTGCCCCATCCCTGGCAGTGTTCAAGGCCAGGTTGGACACAGGGCTTGGAGCAAGCTGCTCTATGGAAGGTGTCCCTGCCCGTGGCAGGGGTTGGGGCTGGAGGAGCTTTAAGGTCCCTTCAACACAAACCAGTCTGGGGTTCTATGATATCCCAGTTCTGCTCGGACATGTCAAAAGGCTCACATGTGTGGGAGATGGAGCTTTCAATGCCATAGATGGGGGCTGGTCCCAGAACAGGGCTTGAGCAGCATTAAATTGCTTGGTACAAGAATAGCCCGAGTCTTCAAGCTCTGATGGCAATGGGCATTTCCACCTCCTGTGGGCAGGGTCCGCATGTGTAGCTCAAGTTTATGCCAGCCTCAGGGCTAAAAGAGCGGGTTGAGGAAGAGACCTTCAGCCTTTTGGCCCCGAGCTCTGCTTTCGTTTCACCTCTGTTCCCATTGTTTGTACAGCTCAATCCTTGGCTATGGAACTGCTTCTCTTCCCGATAGGCAAACGACGACCGCCCCTCTCTGTGTTATTCCTCTCTCTGTCCATTCACGGGGTCACACTGCCTGAGCAGATGGGTAACTAATAACAGGGAGGATTGATCTGGCCAAGGAGATTAACACGGGTCAGTGGAACGCGGCGCAGCCCAGGCAGGAGTTAATGGGCTGAGCAGGGGGAGTGACAGCTTTGCCTGCAACTGCCTTTTACATCTGGTTTTGGCCAGATAGGGTTTGCTTTGTAAATTGTGCAAGTCAAAATGAATCCATGTCTGAGGCGAGGGCGTTATTAACTCCAGCTGAAGGGGAGGACGAGGGATGCAGAGAGGTTTGCACCAGTGATTTACCAGCTTTGGGCTTATTCCAACTGATGGGTGGTGCTAAATCTCAGGGACACTTCATTGCTGGAGGCAGGACCAAGCCTGAGCTGGGCTGAGACCTGCTGCGCTCCACTGCGGATCGATGGCCACCTTGCTCCTTATGTACACCAAGTAGATACCCAGAAGTGTTCCCAGACAAATACCTGGTGTTTAAAAAGAAGTTTTACTCAATTACCATTAAAGAAATGAATATTCCTAACTAGCAATAGGGCTGTAAGAGGCCACACAGCCCTCGGTCCAGGAGCAGTGACTTTTGCTTAGGCCATGAGCTCTTTGTTAGAAGCATCTGTTTTACTTCAGGATATTTAATGGTTCTAGAGTGCCAGCAATGCACAGATTCAAGAGCTGTAGAAACGCCAGAGAGGAGAAAGTACAAATACTTCTGATGGAGTTTACAAAGTTTGACTTCACCTTAATTAAAATCCCAAGACATGGTGCACTCATGGGCTTTTGCATTCTGGTTTCATTACTCTTTATGAGATTATAAACTCATTTTGAGAGAAATAAGAGAACAACGTTGCTGTAAACATGCTCACAGGAACATTAGTGCAAGCCTAAACCTTTAGTACCCAGAGGAGGAGTTGTGCTGTGTAGACGTGGCACAGCTCCCCTGCCTTAAAGCAGCTTGAACGTGCTGAGCTTTGCAAGGGCAGATAGAATACACTTGTAGGGGAAAAGCAATTCCTCCAAGCACAAAGGTAAGTAGAGCAACCCTGGTTTACAATCACAGCATAGTTCGGGTTGGAAGGGACCTTCGAAGGCCATCCAGTTCTTGGTTATCTAGATCAGGTTACCCAGAACCGCATCCAGCCTGGCCGTGAATGTCTCCAGGGATGGGGCATCCAGCACCTCTCTGGGCAGCCTGCGCCACTGTTTCACCACCCTCGTTGTAAACAGTTTCTTCCTCACACCCAGCCTGAATCTCCCTTTTTTAGTTACAACCATCCCCCCCGTGCCATTGCCGCAGGCCTTGCTGGAAAGTCTCTGCCCATCTTTCATAGAACCCCAGCCTGGGTTGTGTTGGAAGGGACCTTAAAGCTCCTCCAGCTCCAACCCCTGCCATGGGCAGGGACACCTTCCATAGAGCAGCTTGCTCCAAGCCCCTGTGTCCAACCTGGCCTTGAACACTGCCAGGGATGGGGCAGCCACAGCTTCTCTGGGCACCCTGTGCCAGCGCCTCAGCACCCTCCCAAGGAACAGCTTCTGCCTAAGAGCTCATCTCAGTCTCCCCTGTTTCAGTTTGACCCCATCACCCCTCGTCCTATCACTACAGTCCCTGAAGATGAGTCCCTCCCCAGCATCCCTTTAGCCCCCTTCAGACACTGGAAGCTGCTCTGAGGTCTCCACGCAGCCTTCTCTTCTCCAGGCTGAACAGCCCCAATGTTCTCAGCCTGGCTCCATACAGGAGGTGCTGCAGCCCCTGAGCATCCCCGTGGCCTCCTCTGGACTTGCTCCAACAGCCCCATGCCCTTACGCTGAGGACCCCAGCACTGCATGCAGTGCTGCAAGTGGGGTCTGACCAGAGCAGAGCAGAGGGGCAGTATCGCAGCCTTTGACCTGCTGCTCACGCTCTGGAGGTGCAGCCCAGCACACAGTTTGCTTATAGGTTTAGTGTGCACAGCCTTGCTGAGCACCCTGCAGCGACCCTGCCTGTGTGGCTTTCTTAATCCCACAGAGCAGTACAAGAAGATGGAAATTCAGTACATCTGCACTGGCTGGTGACTAAACAACCCCAGGGGAGACCCTGCCACACAAGGTGTGAGTGATGCTGCGACGCACAGGATTCGGCACTGTGGCTGCAGGGGTTTGCAGGGGGAGATCTGGAACACACCCAGAACCAGCTTTACTTCAATCCCTCCAGAACCAGGACCTTTAGGGATGGTCAGTTGGACACTGCTGATGTTATCTGGAAGGCCAACCCAGTGAGAATCGGGGCTGAGCCCATGCAGCTTGGGAAGCATGGACTGTAGAGCAAGTACGGCAGCCATGACCAGGCAGCTCCCTATCTTGTACCAAACATCTATTCATTCATTAGTCTGCTCTAGTAATTAGAGGATGAGTAATCGTGCCCTGCGTGGCTGGAGTGGGCCAGGGTCATGTTGTTTCTGCCTCCCTGCACCTCCCACCTGCAGGAAGGAGAATCCACACGGAAAACACACAGCTGCACCAAACAGCAACGCTGCCAAGCCAGCGTGCTGGATTCAACGCACCCCGGCCCGCCTGCAATCACAGCTGCCTTCTCACCAGCCCAATCAACCTCACGCAGATTAATCACAGCCACGGTGAGGCCAGATGGGAAAGAGTGGCTTGTGCTGGGCTGACAATCATAGAATCATAGAACCCCAGCCTGGTTTGGGTTGAAGGGACCTTAAAGCTCCTCCAGCTCCAACCCCTGCCACGCGCAGGGACACCTTCCATAGAGCAGCTTGCTCCAAGCCCCTGTGTCCAACCTGGCCTTGAACACTGCCAGGGATGGGGCAGCCACAGCTTCTCTGGGCACCCTGTGCCAGCGCCTCAGCACCCTCCCAGGGAACAGCTTCTGCCTAAGAGCTCATCTCAGTCTCCCCTCGGGCAGGGTAAAGCCATTCCCCCTGTCCTGTCCCTCCATCCCTTGGCCAAAGCCCCTCTCCAGCTTTCCTGCAGCCCCTTTAGGCCCTGGAGCTGCTCTAAGGTCTCCCCTTCAGGAGCCTTCTCTTCTCCATCTGCCCCAGCCCAGCTCTCTCAGCCTGGCTCCAGAGCAGAGCTGCTCCAGCCCTCGCAGCAGCTCCATGGCCTCCTCTGGCCTCGCTCCAGCAGCTCCACGTCCCTCTTGTGCTGCTGCCCCAGCGCTGGATCAGGACTGCAGGGGGGTCTCCCCAGGGTGCAGCAGAGGGGAAGGATCCCCTTTGCTCATGCACCCTTGGATGAGAGCTCCCCGCCTCTTGGGTTTATCTTTCCAGCAAAATAACCTGGAGTGACTTTTCCAGCCCCATTAAGAAGCTCACAGGAGGGAGCAGAACGTGCCAAGCCACCTTCCTCTGCTCCATCCCCACCAGTGCATTAGACACCCATTTGCTCAACATGGTGCAGGTGCTGCACCCGTTAAATAGAATGCTGAGGTTACTCTTTGTGCTGTGCAGAAGCCGAGCTGGGATGTTCCTTCCCATGCACATTTTCCAGAGGAATGAGATTCCCTCCCTAATCCTCAGGCTCGGCCCACAGTGATGGTGTGACTCTGTGCACCTTGTCCTGCTGCCCACAGGTCCCACGGGCTGGAATAGCACTGGAAAAAGACAGAAACACTGTGCAGCCCAATGGTTGGCATTTATGGGCGTGAGATCTTGGGGCTTATCAAAGGCTCATATCTCAGTTCTAGGTGTGTGTCTTGAACTCCAACCTCCTGCTCCACAGAGGAAAGTCCCATTTGCAGAGCCACACTCACACGGATCCACCCATCAACTTTTCCATGACCTCGGCTGACGAGCACGCAGCTCCCTTGGGAAGCTTTAATGTCACATTGTGCATCTGCTGCGTCTCCTGGTAACATAGGGCAAGGGAACATCCCTGTGTGCCGAGGCAGCCGCGCTGCTCCATGGCCTCGGAGCCAAGGGCTCCATCCATGTGAGGTGAACTGAAATGGGAAAGGCTGATGTTAATTGAGCTTTAAGTGACTTGACTGGGACCATGAAGTCCTTAATGCCAACTGATAGCTGCTGGGAATAAGTGCTTAAAGTGCAGAGATGGTCATTCCTCTGGGGATGACCCAACACAGAAAGAATCGGGGTGGATTCAGACACTTCAGGTGGCTTTCCATGGCCTCTGCTGCTCCTCCTCTTTGCTGTGATGCCAGGAGGAGGAGCTCTGCTGCTCAGCCCTGCAATGTGCTGCGGCACGCTCTGCCCCTGAGCTCTCTGGCTGAGCTGCAATGCCTCCCAGGATTAGCTTAAAAAGCACTCTTGGATCTTTTTCACTTCCTTTCGGCTCCCAAGCCCTGCCAAGCATGGAGGTCCCTGCCAGACTCTCCTCGGACACTGCGAGGATACAGCCTGTGTTCTGTAGGGGATGGTGTTTTCACGTCCTCATGTGTCCGGGAGCTGGGCTGAAAAATACAGACCCACCATATTTTGGGATGTTCTTCAGCCATTCAATGCAAGCCTGGGCTTGGCAGCCTCACCTCTGCTTGCACCAGTGCTGTGGCAAGAGCAGCACCATAGAACCACAGAGTGGTTTGGGTTGAAGGGACCTTAAAGCTCCTCCAGCTCCAACCCCTGCCATGGGCAGGGACACCTTCCATAGAGCAGCTTGCTCCAAGCCCCTGTGTCCAACCTGGCCTTGAACACTGCCAGGGATGGGGCAGCCACAGCTTCTCTGGGCACCCTGTGCCAGCGCCTCAGCACCCTCACAGGGAAGAGCTTCTGCCTAAGAGCTCATCTCAGTCTCCCCTGTTTCAGTTTGACCCCATCACCCCTTGTCCTATCACTACAGTCCCTGAAGAAGAGGCCCTCCCCAGCATCCCTTTAGCCCCCTTCAGACACTGGAAGCTGCTCTGAGGTCTCCACGCAGCGTTCTCCAGGCTGAACAGCCCCAATGTTCTCAGCCTGGCTCCATACAGGAGGTGCTGCAGCCCCTGAGCATCCCCGTGGCCTCTTCTGGACTTGCTCCAACAGCCCCATGCCCTTATGCTGAGGACCCCAGCACTGCGCACAGTGCTGCAAGTGGGGTCTGATCATAGCAGAGCAGAGGGGCAGGACCCCCCCCTCCCTGAGCTGCTGCTCACGTTCTGGGGGTGCACCCAGCACACGGGGGGGTTCCGAGCTCAAGCTCACACTGAAGTCGGGTCATGGGGAGCTTCTCACCCAGCACCCCAAGTCCCTCTCCCCAAACTGTAGCTGTGCCTGGGATTGCCCCGACCCAGGGCAGGACCTTGCACTTCGCCATGTAGGACCTCCCCATCCCTGTGGTCAAACCCCCGCCTGGGGAGCATGGAGCTGTGGCAGGAGGTGTTGGGGCTTTGTGCCAAGGAGGCACGTTTACTTCCCCATTGCTATGAGTGGAAAAGCAGGGAGCGGAGCAGCACAGCCAGCCACGCTTCGCCTGTGCTCTGAATCTGGGCTGCAGAGCAGGTTCCATGCATCTCCCAAGGAAGGAGAGAGGAAAGGCAGGATGCTGGGGACAGCCCATGATGAGGGAAGCATCCCGAGTGGGAGCAGGGCCGCGCTGGAGCCGGGGTGGTGCAGGAAGGCTGCAGCAGGGCTGGCACGCACCAGCACACCCTGCCCTTCCTCCTGCCCGCTGCCTTGCACAACACCCTCACCCTCCTCAATGGGGTCCCAAACTGGGGGCTCATGGGTGACCTCGGAGTCGGTAACACAGTGGTGGGGCTTTGGAAAGCGAAAGCCTTCAGCAGCGCTGCTGGCTCCTCTGTAAGAAGCCCATGAATCCTTTGTGCTGTGGGGCTGCAGAGTGGCCAGGAATGGTGAAATAGCAGCAGAGAGCAGCAGGGCTGTGGCTTGTGGTGCTTCCCTTCAGACAGGGCTGCAGGAGAGGCTGCGGTGGGGATTGCTCACTGCCGTCCTCCTCCAGGAACCCACGTCTTCCCCTGGGAAGCCTGCAGCAGCTTGGTGAGACCACGCAAGGGCTGCTTCCCGTCCATCAGAGCTCAGTTTGCCCCGAGGCGATAGCGAGTGTGGAAACCTTGTGTTCACGGGTTTATCTTCAGCAAGTGAAGTGTCTCCAGGGTCAGCAGCGTGAGTCAGTGCAGGGTGGGTGGAGAGGAGACAGCCTAGCAACAGAGCAGCACGCCACGGGACTCCTGTCACTTCCCTCGTCTTCCCGTAGCCTACGAGTCATCCGAGAGCTGCCTTTGAAACGCCTCTGACTCTGTGTGATGACTTACTGTGAGAGGCAACAGCCTGAAGTTGCTTCAGAGGTGTGGAAAGCCCTTTGCTGTGCCACAGCGCTTCTGCAGAAAAGCTGTTGGTGGCAGAAGGTGACTGAGTTTCCTCTTCCTCACACATTGTGGCTTTGAAAGGCTTGTCCCTCTTGGCTGTGCAGTGACTGTGGTCTGGGATGAGGGATGCTCGCCATGGTCCAGGATGAGGGATGCTTGCTGTGGTCCAGGATGAGGGATGCTCACAGTGGTCCAAGGGATGCTTGCCATGGTCCATGATTGGGGAATGCTCCCTGTGGTCCAGGATGCAGGATGCTCACTGTGGTCCAGGATGTTCTGCACACCCAGAATCTGCTCTCCTTGCAAAATCTCCATGGGCTTAAAAAGTGATTTTTGGGATGCTCTGCTCCATAAGCCTGTCATCAGGCCCTCTGTGGAAGTGAGGTTGGGATGCTTTGGCACATCCATAATAAACACCATTACAGCAGCACGAGGCACCTGGCTCTGATGAGTGCTCTGTAACCACAAGCTAATTAAGCTTCATTATATTTCAGTGTGAGAGATGAAATCTCTCTTCCTCTGCATAAAGCACACTGCTCAATGTGCATGGAGAGCCTCCTGGAGCAAGAGCAGCAGGGCTCCAGGAGAGGTCCGCGGTTCAACGAGGCCATGGCAGTGGCTGGCACGTCTCATTTCCACCTCGACCTGCAACTGAGATCATGGGGACGTGGGGCTGGCTGCTGGGAATCCTCACAACCCCATGTGCTCCTCTGACAATGTGAGCTGCAAAACCAGATAGAGAAAACATCGCCTGCCTTTCCGTCGCCTTTCAGGCACCGATGAGGACCCAATGTCCCTACCAGTGTGATCCCTTTCCAAACAATAATGAGTGCTAATGTAAATAGATGTCCTTTGTCAGGGCTCTGCTGCTCTGTGAACCAGCGTAACACATCCTTCCCCCCTCCAGTGGTTCCATTATGTTGTGCAGCTTCCCCAGGACCTGGTAGTTTAAGCTGATTTATACAGATCCGTGATGTAGCTTTCACAGCTCTCAACCCGTGTGATAATTCCCCTCCCCAGCACCACACAGCAATTAAAAATACATTCTTATGAGGTGACACAACTGCTGAGAGCCTCCTGTGAATGTCACAACACTTCACCCTTGACATGGCTCCAGCGTGAAGATGGAGCGTTGGAAAGACAATACACACTGTCATATTGAACCAAAGCCCCTGGATTTGCCCTGTTTCTGAGGGCACTTAGAAATGAATCAGACCAAGCTGAGGTTTTTGGATGCATGTAGGGAGAGGCCAAGGGGAATGGCTTTAACCTGCCCGAGGGGAGACTGAGATGAGCTCTTAGGCAGAAGCTCTTCCCTGGGAGGGTGCTGAGGCGCTGGCACAGGGTGCCCAGAGAAGCTGTGGCTGCCCCATCCCTGGCAGTGTTGAAGGCCAGGTTGGACACAGGGGCTTGGAGCAAGCTGCTCTATGGAAGGTGTCCCTGCGCGTGGCAGGGGTTGGAGCTGGAGGAGCTTTAAGGTCCCCTAAAGCTGCTCACACTGTGGGGATGCAGCCCAGGACATGGGGGGTTCTACAAGCCCACATCTTCCCTCCTGCTGCTTATCTGGGGTCTGTTAAAGAACAGAAAGATCATCTCAGCTGCAGGTCATGGGGTGGTGACCGGTGCCTTGTGCTGGAGGCTGCTGATGCATTTGGCTGTGCTCTGACCCTCCTCCCAGAGCAGCTCTGCCAAAGAGACACCGTCCCAGAGAATTCCCGCCGCACATCCCGTGCCTATCCCGTTAGTAAGCTGGGAGTCAGCCGGGCCGGGGGACAAAGGCAGCACACAGGCTGGGATGTGTCACACCACCCCAACACCCTCATGGGGACCCGCGTTCCCTCATTTCCTGTGGTCCTTCCAAGCTGTCCCGAATTTGAAACATCCAAGTTGGAGTTTGCTTCCCTGAGGGAAGAGGCTGCTCCCATCCGTGCTGCTTGGAGATGGAAAAGCTTTTCCCAAAAGGAAAAAAGCCACCTGGTGGGAGCAGGCAGCGAGTGACCAACACATCCCACCCCGCAGCCTGCAGCTGAGGCTGCTGCCGCTGCTCCCGCACTCCTCCAGGGATCACTGGGATACTGGAACACATCCTTGCTTTGCGGTTTTTCCATGCCCTTTCCCAGTTTGACGCTGTGCTCACAGACATCCCGGAATGACTTGGCCTTTCCAGCGTGACTGTGGGATCTGGAGCTGGCAAAAGAGATGGGAAGAGCCCGTGGGAGCAGCCTGGATCAAAACAGGTGCTTCCCATTGCCTGCTGCTCCCTGCTTCTGAGGCAGCATAATCCCTCTTTTCCTTATAGCAGGGCTAACAAGGATGAGCCGTGAGGAAGAGGAACACACGTGGTTTTTTAATAGAGGTATTTTACTCACAGTTCTCAAGATGCTCCCAATTCCCTACCGAGGTACCGATGTCCTGAGCACGACCTGGGGGTACTGTTTCACCTCTCTAAAGCAAAGGGTGTCCACCAGGATGGGTGCCTTTGCCTCTCAAGGTCCTCTGCAGATTCCCAGTGCTGCACGTGCCTTGCACACTGGTCTGTGCTGGTGTCCCCAGCCAGTGAGCCAAGAGGAGAGGAAAGGAGGATGAGGAGGTGCAGAGGCACAAGGAGGAGCAGAGGCTTTCCAATAACGGAGAGGCAGAAGAAGGGAAGCAGCGTTCCCTCATCCTTGTTTCCAGCCCTCAGGGCCCACAGTGCTACAGATTTATGCCTGAGGCACGCTTCAACCTCACCTAAACACACATTTGGCTTCAAACACACAACTCCCCCAAAAGGCTCACTCCCTGCATGCCCTAAGGCCCCCACAGCAGTGACCCCCTGGTCACAGAGCCGCTCCCATTGACTCATCCCGATGGGTTTCCCACCTGGATGGTGGAGCTCCCCCGGGACAGCCCTGGGAGGGTCTGAACCGAGATCCCTTCCTTAGAGGCTGACATTCTGGCCCCCGCCTGCCTTTGTCTCCGGGCTCCTTTGTGTGCAGCAGCTTCTATCACACACCCCAAAGGCAGAGCGGCTCCATCCACACTGTGAACCAAACCACATCCGCAGGTCACCTCCTGCCCTGCTTGGGCTTGGGAAAGAAGATGGGAGCTCCTTGGGCAGGCAAAGCCGGGTGACCCATCCAGCTCTGCTGATGTCACCACGAGCTCCTTGCCATGGCAACACAGCGAGGACCACAACATGCGGTCTCATTGGCTCCCAGTTCATCCCAGAGAGCCGGTTCTCACGGGTCTGTGATACCGGAGGGGGTTTGCTCTCTGCCCTTGGGCACAGAGAGCCATGGCGGTTGCTCATGTGCTTCATGCGCAGCCAGTGGGGCACAGAGAGGGTTGCAGAGGTCCCAGAAGTAATAGAGCCACAGACTGGTTTGGGTTGAAGGGACCTGAAAGCTCCTCCAGCCCCAACCCCTGCCACGGGCAGGGACACCTTCCATAGAGCAGCTTGCTCCAAGCCCCTGTGTCCAACCTGGCCTTGAACACTGCCAGGGATGGGGCAGCCACAGCTTCTCTGGGCACCCTGTGCCAGCGCCTCAGCACCCTCACAGCAAAGAGCTTCTGCCTTATCTCCAACCTGAACTTCCCCTGCTTCAGGTTGACCCCATCACCCTCGTCCTATCACTACAGTCCCTGAAGAAGAGTCCCTCCCCAGCATCCCTATAGCCCCCTTCAGACACTGGAAGCTGCTCTGAGGTCTGTCCCCATTGATGCAGCATCTCCTGGTGTTCAGCCGTAGCTGCTTACTGAAAACACCAACACAGGTATTTGAGGATGAGGGGTGCTATGCAATGACCTGAGTCCTGCCCAAGCTCTTCATTGCTGGCATGATATTAGGAACAATTCCCTCCCCACAGGGTGCTCAGCATTGGAACAGGCTGCCCAGGGCAGGGCTGCAGTCACTGTTCCTGCAAGTGCTCACACACAGTGGAGACGAGGCCTCAGTGCCATGGGTCAGTGGTGGCATTGGCAGTGCTGGGAATGGTTGGACTGGGTGAGCTTAAGGGCTTGCTGATTCTATGAAGCAAGCTCCTATTTTCTTCTTTCTCTGTGCAGACCATCCCATATCTTTATAACCAGAAGGAAGGAATAGCACAGATTTGCTATTTCTGAACTGAAGCTGCAGTTTGCAGCTTTAAAGTCCCTTCCAACCCAAACCATTCTATGATTCTATGATCAAACACACACTCCTCTTCTCCCCCTTCCCGGAGCTGCAGCCATTTCACTCCAAGAGGGATCGGCCAGGGTCGTGGTGGATTCCCCTCCACCTTTACAGCAATGTTAATCAAGACCAAATGCCTTTGCAAAGGTGGTGAGGGTTCAAACCCACACTGTTCTCAGCCAGTGCCGAAACTGCTGGGTGAGATTTATAGCCCGAGGTCAGTCCAGAACGCTGTGAACAGAGACATGCATGGAGCGAGATCCTGTCTGAGACTCAGCCACAGCATCGCGATGCAGCTGTGATTTGTGGCTCTTTATGGGGACCAGGGAGGCTGCAGGAAGCTGTGGATGAGCCAAGATGGGAACTTGCTGAGGACAAGGAAAGGAATTCTGTCTTACATTAAGCCCCCTTTTGGAGGAGATGCTCAGATCCTATCAGACAGGGGTTGCAATTTCAGCCTAGAAGGGAATTTGTGGTTTGGATGGGGCTCTGATGGGGACTCTGCAGCTCAGGCAATGCAGGACGTCACCAAGAGCAGTGTCACACCGTCGCTACGCAGCTCTGCTGCTCTCGGTGCCATCCACTAATAGCAAGAACTATAAATAAACCAAGAAAGCTTGAGAAATGGGGCAGGAATTGCTCCAAAGGGAAGAGCTCCGAGGGAAGAGGAGGACGGCGCCAGCGCTGCACATTCCTCCAACCACGAGCTGAACCGCTGGGTGCTGCCTTTCCATCACTGCCCTTTGGAGTCAAGGAGACATTCCCTGTCTTCAACCCTGCCAGTGCGGAAGTGCAAGTGAAGGAACGCATCTCCTCAGGAATAACCTTGGATTGGGGTTTGTCTCTGTTGCAGTGACCCCTGGCTCCGCTCTCCCATTACTCTGCTGCCGTACCGAGAGTCAGAGCTGCCTGGCGAGGCTTTTCCAAGAGGATGATGTCCCAGACCCATGCCAAACCACTCGGAATGAGCTGCTTGACTCATGAATCAGCTCCTTTGGGAAGGGGCAAGGTGAGGCCCGGCCCCAGCACCGCGCTTTCCCTTGATCCAAAGGGCAGCTCATGCGGGGGGGGGGAAGGGAATGTGAAGCATTCAGCGCGGTGGGGTGGGAGGGCTGAGCCCCACACTCCTGTGCCGAGCTTGGAGGCAGCCCTTGGAGCCCTCTCCGCATGAGGAAAAGGGGTGCAGCTCACTGGGAAACGCCAGGAGGGCTTTCAGGAGCAGGTTCACTGTGTGTGCCGAGGGCCCTCAGTTTTCCTTAAATCCCTCTGCGTGTCCAGTCCCTCATTCCCCCATCCTTTCCTTCCTGCACAAACAGAGGGGAGGGCATATTTCCCCTGTGAGGTCAGTGGAAAGGCTGCACTTGCCTCCAGCTGGGTTTGGATCAGGATGGGGTGTGCAGGTGTCTGGGAGGGATGAGGCATCGCTGCAGGGCCGGATCTTTCCTTTCACAGCATTCCCCAAACACCCCACACCATTCCCACCCTCTGCCAGCCCCACGCTGCCCCTAGGCCAGGATCATCCCTTGTCCCTCCCCACCTTTCTCCTCCCTCAGCTCCTTTTGGGATAACAATTGCAGGATCCAGATGCTTATCTGCAGGGCTCTTCCCATGGCCACCACTTCCAGCGGGATGCTCACCCAGCCCCGCACTGCGCTTCACCGAAACCCATGTGGATGCTCAGACAACACCCACAGATAACCCCTGCAGATGAGACAGCACCTGGGAAAGATAAAAAGCCTTGGGAATGCTGCAGGAAAGGGAATGCTTCAGACATCTATGAGATTTCTTATCTCAAACAAATCATAAACGTGAGAATCAGGTGAGAGATACAGGATATTGAATCCCAGAACCCCAGCCTGGTTTGGGTTGGAAGGGACCTGAAAGCTCCTCCAGCCCCAACCCTGCCACGGGCAGGGACACCTTCCATAGAGCAGCTTGCTCCAAGCCCTGTGTCCAACCTGGCCTTGAACACTGCCAGGGATGGGGCAGCCACAGCTTCTCTGGGCACCCTGTGCCAGCGCCTCAGCACCCTCACACAGAACAGCTTCTGCCTAAGAGCTCATCTCAGTCTCCCCTCGGGCAGGTTAAAGCCATTCCCTTGTCCTGTCCCTCCATCCCTTGTCCAAAGCCCCTCTCCAGCTTTCCTGCAGCCCCTTTAGGCACTGGAGCTGCTCTAAGGTCTCCCCTTCAGGAGCCTTCTCTTCTCCATCTGCCCCAGCCCAGCTCTCTCAGCCTGGCTCCAGAGCAGAGCTGCTCCAGCCCTCGCAGCAGCTCCATGGCCTCCTCTGGCCTCGCTCCAACAGCTCCACGTCCCTCTTGTGCTGCTGCCCCAGAGCTGGATCAGGACTGCAGGGGGGTCTCCCCAGAGCACAGCAGAGGGTCAGGATCCCCTCCCTGAGCTGCTGCTCACGCTCTGGGGGTGCAGCCCAGCACATGGGGGGGGGTCCGGGCTCAGTGCTCACTGAAGTTGGGTCATGGGGAGCTTCTCCTCAGGCTGCTCCATCCGATCTCCCTCAGTCTGTTTAACCTGATGGCAATGGAATCCCAACCACCTGCAGAAAGAGGGGCATCCCCCCTCCACCCCATGGGACCAGCTGCCTCCAAGCGATGATGCCAGCAGGATGCAGCCCCCAGAAGCTTCTGGTTACAGCCCCAATCCCTGTGGGCCTTCTGGCAGCAGCCATCAGGTTTCCCCTTCCCAGAGCCCCAATATTTCTGTCCTATGAGTATCCAAGTCCTCCTGAGAGGATCAGCAAGCCATTTGGGAACAAGGGTATCCTGGCGCCTCCGGTGATGCAGCCTGGAGCCTGATCCATCTTACTTGTCACCTTTTACATCTTTCACCCTGTGCCAGCAGGATATAGCAGCAGCAAAGCCCCAAAACACCACTGACCTCAGCCCCATTAATCAGCCATCCCCATGTAAGCAAAGGGAGCAGCGGATGCCTCTAAGACACATGTTTATCATAGCTCAGGGGAGGAGCCTGCCCATGGGGACACCAAGAAATAGTGCTGTAAAAGATAAAGTGCCTTTGTTTCAAAGCCCCAAGTAAACATTTTTCTTCCCCGCTTTTGGCAGCTCCGTGCAGAGGGTGAAAATGATGACAATGACCAGAGCTGGGCTGGAATCAAGGGGAGCTTTTCCTCCAGCTGAAGGCCTCCCCAGCGCTGACAGCACCACAGGAGGGGCTGTTCCCTTTGCATTGACTTGATTTACTTCACTTGCGCTGAAGTGGTCACGTTCCAGCCTGGGCACCTTGGCCTGGACGGGCAGCACATCCCCTGGCACCAGCCTCTGGCTCCTGCTGCGCCGTGATAAGGAGGGAGGAACATGGACACGGGACAATGGATGCACGTCCTCCGGGCAGGGAACAGCTTTGCACAACCTTTCCACCCCTTATCTTTATAGCCCATGTTATAACAATCACCCTGTCCCCATCTCTGTTTATGAAGTTCTTATCCTGGAGGCTGATGGTTATAAACAAGGCACCTCCAGCATCCTTGGATGGAGCAGTTTGGGCTGGTGCACTGGAAGGAAAGCTGCCCTCTTAAAGCCCTCTGTGGTGATCCAGAGCCCTGCTGCTGGCCCTGGGCTCCAGCCACTGTCCTGGAGGTGGGCTGAGGAAGGAAAACCTCCTTTTCTTACTGTGAGGGTGGTTGAGCACTGGAGCAGGGTGCCCAGTGATGGGCAGCTCCATCCTTCAGAGAGAGCCAGGCTGGTTTGGGGTGGAAGGGATCTTAAAGCTCATCCAGTTCCACAGGCAGGGACACCTTCCACTAGAGCAGCTTGCTCCAAGCCCCGTCCAGCCTGGACTGAGCACTGCCAGGGATGGGTTAATGATCCAGCCTGGTTCTGCTTAATCAAACCAATGAAACCCGCTGCAGTTCGCATGATGACAGTGGCAGAAGCTGCTGCAGGAGGGGCCAGGCCAGTGCCCGGGCGCTGCCTGCAGAAAGTGCTGATGTTTTCCTGTATTGCGGGGTCCCTCCCTGCAGGAAACAATGCATTGTCCTGCCGAGTGCCTCGCTTTCCTGCCAGCTCCCACCGGGAACAGCCCCAGCCCCTGCCCTCCGCACGGACACACACAAAGGGATTTCACCTTGTCCATGAAGGGGGGAAGAGGCAGCGTGAGCCCTGCTTCCAAAAGGGAGAAACCCCTCAGGGGTGGCTGAAAGCAGAGCTTGGCAGCTCCAGTAAATTAAGCCAGGCTTAAAGCCAGGGATCTGACCCCCAATTGCACTCAAGCCATGCCAAAGCGCACTATGGCTCATGTACCCGTATCTCACTGCAAGCACTGCCCTTTCACTCATGTAACCCTCGTGCCCTACAGCAGCAGGGACCACAGGTAATGACTGCTGTACCAGGGTAACACACTGCAGATGGGGTCGGTACCCGCCTGCAAGCTGCGGTCAGATGGAGGCACAGCTCCATCGCCGCTGGATGCCTCCTCTTTCCTCACCTCTCACAGGGTGAAGAACTGGGAAGGGGCTCCCTGCACCGCGGGCCACCAGTTATTAGCCTCATATGGAAACACAGTCATAGAGCAAGTTAATTATGGACCAAATCCAAAGAGAGCAGGAGCCCCAGTGGGGGTGACCTCTGGATGGGATCCATTCTCTTTGGCTGTATAGGAATGTTTGCCAGCAGTTTGCCATACCACCTCCTGCATCTGGAGGTCTTCCCGTGTCAGAGCCACAGTGCCATCCCCCAAACCCAGCCCTGACCCATAGTGAGATGGCTTGGGAGCAGATTGAAGCACAACCACTTACTGGCTCTCCTCAGCCCAGTCTATTTTGGCAGCTCAAAGCACCCCGGGGTCAGGACCTGGGTTTTATTCACACACAAATCAACACTGATGCTGAGCAAAGGGCATCTTGTACCAGCATCCGTCCAGGAAGAGCTGAGATCCCAGGGTGCTTCAAGTGGGGTGGGATTTACTCCTGCCCAGAGTTAAAGCAAGAAGATAAAACCTCGCTTGACCTCTTCCTGGTGATTTTAGAGGTTTGTTATTTTCCCTTCTCCCCAGAACATAACATTCCCTGGCTGTTGGTTTGCCCTGGAGCAGGCGTTTGGCACAAGGTGCTCCAGGGATGCCCTTTTCCAAGCCCTGTATCAATCCTGCAGCTGAGGCTGGTGATGATGGGGAGCAGCCCAGCTCAGGAGCGATTCCTCCTCCATCCTATCTAAATGCAAGGAAGCTCCTCAGGGTCCCCCCACCAGCATCATGGGCAGCACAATAAGAGGTCGGATGCGGAGGTCTGACCTCCCGGCACATGCCGGGCTCGGCCGCTCCTGCCTTCCTGCCATTGAAACGCTGAGCGGCCCTGTTTCCATGGGTAAATACGGGATGGAAGCGGGGAAAAAGGAGTTAAAGCAAAACCAGGGGGCAGAAAACTCAGACTACTGGAAAATGACAACCGCGCTGGGATCACCCCATACATCCCTCCATGGCAGCTCTCCCAAGCTGGGCTCAGGAGTGCGACTCAGTGGTTACTCTCCATGATAAAATGGGTTGGGTTTTGTTGTTAACCCCCCCAGCTGTATGATCGTTGCTGTATGAGCTTGTAACAGCACAAGGCTTTTGCTTCTCTCCTGTTTTACATGGGTCTGTTAATCCATCTGCTCTGTCAGGAGCTATACCAAAACACACCTCCAGGAGCTCGAGCAGAGGACATCACCCTGCCTTTAAATAAGGTAACAGTTAAACGCCAGGATGGGAATGGTCCAGGACTTCTGTAACCACCCCAGCTCCCAGAACAGCACAGGAGGAGCAGTTAATGCTCTGCTCCTGCAAACGGGACCACCCGATCACAGCTCAATGGGACTCGGTGGCCTCTGAAGCTCAGCCAGAAGAGGGCACGTCTGCCTTGGCTGTGCAGCCACATCCCAGTGCTCCAGATCTACAGGAACCCCTCCTGAGGGGCCCAACCACCCCTGAGCTTCAGCTAAAACCACTCAAGGGAAGAGCTTCCAGCCTGGCTGCCGCTGTTCCCAGGGGCAGCAGTGCGGGGACACGGAGGGGAAGGAGCCATGGGTTGCATCACCTCCTTGTCCAGGAGCCACATGAATCAGAGCCCAGCTCTGCCCAGAACCATGACTTAGGGTCACACTGGCAGCATTGTGCAACCTGGCTTTAGCTTTCCCCCCCCTTTAAGCCCCATTTTGTTTGCTGATGGGGTTTTAGGTGCAAGGATGGGGCAGGTTTCTGAGCACTCCTCCATGACCAAAGGGACTGGAAACATCGAGGTTCTTAAAATGAAGCCAGAAGCATCAGTTAATTCCAGGGATTGGGATGTGAAGGACGTATTTACACACTTATGGACTCACTTTGGCCTCTCCACAAGAACTTTGCAGGTTTGTTGCTTGCCCATGGTTAAGCACAACACTTCCCATGCCAGTGATTGCAGCCAGCAGGTAAAGGATGAGTTGAGGGATTTCCATGCATTTAAGTGGCTCCACGGGGAATGACCAGGACCTCCTTACATGTGAGCTACAATATCACACATCCCAGGTGGGATAATACACCCAGCAGCAGCTTCCACAGCCTTTGAGGTCCAAATCCCATGGGATGCGAGCTACAAACTGATTGATCTTAAGGTCCTTTCCAACCCTAACTATTCCATGATACTATGAAACTGGCAGGAATGAAGGGACTGGTTATTCCAATGCATTTGCTGAACTTGGGATGCAAGCCTTTGGAGTTGAAACCCAGAGCCCTCCTGGCATCCAGGCTCAGGAAGGAAGCAGGGGCACTTCTGGCTACCTCAGACATGACTTCCAGCTGAACCCTGTGCCTTGGGAAGGAAAACCATCAGCAAACGGGGAGCAGCTCACAAGGACGGGGCTTATCTTTGGCTTCCCCTTGATGTCTGTTTATACATGGCTGTACGATGAGGATTATATTGACTAATATCAGCTACAGATAACTCGGTGTTTACACTGGATCCAGCAGGCGTTGGTGACACTGGGAATGAAGCTCCAGCAACGCTGAGCAGCTGGATCCCGACACATCCGGAACTTCTGCCGAGCTCCCTGCAAACAGCTCCAGCAGCTTCTTGCCGAGATGAGCACAACTGAAGCTCAGGGGCAAGGCCTGCAGCAGGATGCGGCCCCGGACAGGCCCTGGGGCTCCCCAAAGCGCTGCTGCTTCCTAGAATCTAGGTCTGGACTTGAAGAGAAACAGGAAGAATCATCATGGAATGGTTGGGTTTGGTTGGTCCTCTATGGGACCTGTCCATGGCAGTGGGTCAGCAGCTCTAGGCTCTCCATTGACAGTCAACAACAGCATTTTGTAACCCCCCTGTTTCTATAGGATGCTTCCCCCCATGCAGTGACACTGCAGAGTCCCCCAGAGGGGGGCATCCAGTTCACGTGTTATAACTGCTGTCTTCCTGGGAATGGAGGATCCCAGAGGACGGAAGTGCTTGCACAAGTGTTATCAGGAGAATGGTACCGCCACTTCTGAAAGCAAGGAAAGAATTATCCTCATTCTGCCCCTGCGTGGGGAATGGTGAACTACAGAGGAGGCTGCGGAGCTGCTGCGAGGGCTGGAGCAGCGCTGCTCTGGAGCCATGCTGAGAGAGCTGGGCTGGGGCAGATGGAGAAGAGAAGGCTCCTGAAGGGGAGACCTCAGAGCAGCTCCAGTGCCTAAAGGGGCTGCAGGAAAGCTGGAGAGGGGCTTTGGACAAGGGATGGAGGGACAGGACAAGGGGAATGGCTTTAACCTGCCAGAGGGGAGACTGAGATGAGCTCTTAGGCAGAAGCTCTTCCCTGGGAGGGTGCTGAGGCGCTGGCACAGGGTGCCCAGAGAAGCTGTGGCTGCCCCATCCCTGGCAGTGTTCAAGGCCAGGTTGGACACAGGGGCTTGGAGCAAGCTGCTCTATGGAAGGGGTCCCTGCGCGTGGCAGGGGCTGGAGCTGGAGGAGCTTTAAGGTCTCTTCCAACACAAACCAGGCTGGGATTTATGTCCTTGTCATATCCCACGATCAATCCCTCATCATTTGGGCTCTATTAATATTTTAACCCCCTCTCCAGGCAGTGGATGAGGAAGGAAGCAGCAAACCCATCCCTCCGTGCTCAACCGAGCCCCAGCAATGCTGCCGCGAGTTGGGGAGGGTCCCGGGGAGCTGCTCATCCCCTTGGAGGATTCCCACCCTCCATTTCCTTCCCGCTATTGCTGCCCAGGCAGGACACCACCCGTCCCTCCCGGCGGGTCCAACCCTGCCTTTTCCTTCTCGTTTCCCTCCAAAGCCACCTCCTTCACAGGAGCGAGAGCATCAGCGGGAGGCAGAGGGAGGAAAAGCATTTCAATGGAGCAGGGCTGGGAGAATAAATAGGAAACCAAGACACATCAGAGCTGGGTGTGCTGCAGATGGAGGCGGAGGGATGCGGCTGTCGGTGCCCGCCCCGCTGCGTCACCCCCGTGTGCCAGCCCCTCCGGTTAGGGCTCGGCACGGGGAATGACAAGGGATCACACTCGGCTCAGGAGCAAGGGGTCCCTGTTCGTTGCCAAGGCAGAGTGAGCCAATGCTCCGTTTCAGATGGTTTCTGCCACTCCAGTTCTTCCCCATCCCTGTGTTCCCTGCTGTCAAGCAGCAAACCTCAGGCAGGAAATGCAGGGGAAAAGCCACCAACACAAGGAATTGCAGCAGGAGGGTGAGGGAAAGGGGGCAGGAAACGGTGCACTATGAGTAAACAGTCTAGAAAGGGAGGAAATTCATATTCCATAGGAAAAGCCCACCACTCCCTGCTCCAGAGAGGAAGCCACAGGCATTTGGAGACACCTTCATTTATGTATGTGCATGACTGTCCTAAACATCAACCAGAGCCCTCAGCCCAAACATCAATCACCACCTCCCAAAGCATCCACCCTGGACCCCACCACCCTTTTGGGCCTGACCATCCGCACTGGTGGGATCTCCTGTGGTGGAGGCTGGATGTGTGGGTGCAAGAGGTGATGGGGCTTCCTTCAGGATTCCCTCTCCGGAGAGGACAACCAGCCCTGCACCTCTCCACTCTGCTCAATTCTCATTTGTAGCCCTCACAGAGACCAATTTATTTCCATTCCTATTCCAGGAGCAAACCTAAAGCTGAAGCTAATGGCACCTCCACAGTGCCTGCCACCGAGCTCAGCTCCAGGTCCAAGGTGATTCCCACAGCCTGATGCTCCCACGTAAGGGCAGTTTTTCATGGAACCATAGAGGAAATGAAGCCCTCACGTATCACCTGAGGGAGAGATGGTGCAACACTTCCCACACTAATCCAATGTTTAGACAGGCAGCGACTCCCCCACCTCCACATCCACCCCAAAGGATCCATCAGCAAGCCTGGCTCTGGAGGATCAGTGCTGGACACCCACCAAAGCAGGAAAAGTGACAAATCTACACTGGGAAGAGCCATTTGCAATGAAATGTGTCTTTATAGCCCAACAGTAATGAGCAAGAGCTGATGAAGATGATGCTTGATCCACTTGGGTTTTAGGCAGGGTTAGTGGAGAAGATGCTGCCCCATGTCCGTAACACCACAGTCTCTGCAGCACCACTGCTGTAGCTCCTGGCCAAATGCATGCTATGCAATATATATTATCTATGCATATATTATCTATGATTCTATTCAGCATTCCAGCACTTCTGAGGCTGCAGAGAATCACAGAACCCCAGCCTGGTTTGTGTTGAAGGGACCTTAAAGCTCCTCCAGCTCCAACCCCTGCCACGGGCAGGGACACCTTCCATAGAGCAGCTTGCTCCAAGCCCCTGTGTCCAACCTGGCCTTGAGCACTGCCAGGGATGGGGCAGCCACAGCTTCTCTGGGCACCCTGTGCCAGCACCTCAGCACCCTCCCAGGGAACAGCTTCTTCCCAATACCCAACCTGAACTTCCCCTGTGTCAGCTGCAACCTCGTGCAGGCAGGAACTGGAGGCACTGGGAGCTGCTCATCTGACCTCACGGGCAGCTCGGTCCATCCCCGCTTCCCTCCTCTCCTCCCGCTCTTACACTATATCCCTTGTGCAGTATTTTCCTCCATGCTCTGCAGAGCAAGAGCCTTGCACACGCTGTTGGCTGCTGAAAGCCTCAGCTCTGAGCCTGCGGGTTTAGGTTCTGCTGCAGCTTTATGGCTTCAAGAGGAAAAATGAGAGGCAGAAACTTCAGGACGGAACACTGGTGAAACCATTCCTTCCCATGCCCAGCTCCAAGGCACTTGGACACCCAAGCGAATGGGGCAACCCCCAGCATTTCCTAACCAAAGCAATGCTTTGCCTCTTGTTTAACGCTGTTGAAGCATCATCGCTATTCCCTACTGCAACCTCATGCTGCTGTTTGATGCAGGGAGGGGAAGTGCTTGCACACTCCATGCAATAGGAGCGGGACGGGGCAAAGCAGCTTCAGAGAGGGGAAAGCATCACCGAGAACTGAGGTGAGAGAAGGCACCTCCATGGGGGACCAGGGATGCTTGGCCCGTGGTCCTGCCCTCGGGCTCAGTGTCAAACAGGAACCAGGGCCACATCCTCCCCTGGGCACATTTCTCTCACTTCTGCTTCGGGCGCTTTGTGGCTACAGAGGTTTGTGTCTTCAATTTTTACTTTTTAACCCCAAATATGAGCCCCAGCGTTGTGCAAGGGCTGAAGGAGAAGCATCGGAGGGCGCTAAACGTGTTCCTCACCATGGTTCACCCTTGCAGCCAGCTCCTCATGAAGAGAAACACAACTCTGGGGGAAAACCACGCAAAATCCCCCCGTACTTTTGTGAGTCACACTTGTCTTGCAGCAGTTCGTATTTCAGGGCTGGTCACTGCAGGATGAAGTGGCCCAGTCTTCCTTCCCTTAGGCAATCCCTGCTTGGAAAGGCGCGTGCCAGTTCCCTCAAGCTTGACTTCAGAATCCACCTCGAGGAGGCACAGCCCTCCCTGCACTGCCAGATTACCTCATGGCTTGTCCCACAGAGCAGATGTCCAGGAGAAGGGATGGAACTCAGGGATAATAAGGAAATTTGGGAGAGCTGGAGCGGTTTCTGCAGGCTCTCACTCTGCAGAACAGAAATGCTTTGGATCAGCAGGGGAATCACCACTCGCCCCTGCTTCTCCGAGCTCAAACCCCGAGTTGAATGGGATGGGATGGATTGTTTGGCTGTAGGAATGCCAGGGTTTATTTGTACAGCCAGAGGGTGTGTGCGCTTCGCCAGGTGTCCTGGTGGGATTCCAACATCCATATCCCCAAATCTCCCTCTGGAATTAGAAGGAGGCGTTGCTGGGTTGGGGTTCGGTTTCAGTCTGCCCTTTTCTTCACCTTCCCCCCTGCATAGTGAGCCCCCCAGGACTTGTACAACACTGCTGGTCCTACCAGCACATCAGTGGGAGGAGATCCCTCCATATGCATCACTAAGGGACAGCATCTAATTGGATTTGTGGTTCCTTAAACACGCTCCATCTGTGAGGAAGACGCAGCGAGAGGCTGTTAGGACACCACATTTCACACACCCCATGGATTCACCGCCCTGGACCACCCAGTACAAACCAGTCAGCACTTCCACCACAGCACTGAGAAACAAACACAAAAGCACTCAAGCGGCAAGCTAAGAGGCGAAGCAGCTTTCGGGGGAGTAATTCCTTGCAAGGAGCCTGGTGATCCCACTGCGGCTCCCAGGAGGCTTCCCAGGGAGCCAAAAGCTACCGGGATGAGTGCCTGAGAGCTCGTGGTCTGTTCCTGGACACCTGGGGAGCCTTTCCTGGCATGTAAAGAAATCATGGAATGGTTTGGGTTGAAGGGACCTTAAAGCTCCTCCAGCTCCAGCCCCTGTCACGGGCAGGGACACCTTCCATAGAGCAGCTTGCTCCAAGCCCCTGTGTCCAACCTGGCCTTGAGCACTGCCAGGGATGGGGCAGCCACAGCTTCTCTGGGCACCCTGTGCCAGCGCCTCAGCACCCTCCCAGGGAACAGCTTCTGCCTCAGAGCTCATCTCAGTCTCCCCTCTGGCAGGTTAAAGCCATTCCCCTTGGCCTGTCCCTACAGGCCCTTGTCCAAATGGGCTGGATCCTCTCTCCGAGCACCCAGTGCTGGAGGACAGCAGCGCAAAGGCAGTGACGTGTCCTGATTTGACCTCCAGCTGCATGTGTTAGCCATCATCCCATGAGCTGCTAATAGCACATTGCATCATCTCCCTCCCACCAGCACAGACCTGCTGCAAGTGTCTCCACCAAGCAAGCCAAGACACAGGGATCCTACTGGGATAGTACAGAGACAGCCAGGAAGCTCAGCTGGTGCCACCAGCAGCTCCCAGCACACTGCTATCTCAGCGCTAGCTCCTATTTAGCCTGGAAATACCCGGCTAACAGGGGTGCTGCAGACCTGTTTAGATGCCACCAGCCCCTGGTGCTCCCCTTACACGCTGCCAGCTCAGTGCCTCATGCTCTGATGGGACCTGGCAATCCAGCTGGGGGATGTTCAAGGGATTTTGGGTGTGGAGGAGCAGCCATGTGCACTGCTCATGCATGAGGTAAGGGTGGGAGCAGCTTGGGTTTCTCTGCAGGAGACAGGAACCTCCTTAGTTAGACAGGAGGTTGTTTTGAACATGGTGTATTGATGCAGCCGAGCAGCTCTGCTGGAAACTGCTCAGAAATAGGTGGGAAATCCACTCTTGGCAGCTGATGCTGTGAAGCAGGAGGCACTCAAAGCCCATGCACGGCCAAGGAACAGAGCAGCCTGCAGGGAATAACCCCCTGCGTGAGCACAGGCAGCGGCACCGCCTCGGGCTCAGCCCCCTGATCTCATCTGCTGTCAGGAGGGCTCAAAACCCAAGCCAATCCTCCCCCAGCTTCAGCCTGAGAGATGCTTCAGAGCTGGGGGAACAGCGACAACAGCAAGAGCTGATGAAGCTGCAGGGAGGATTCCTCATTAGGAACACCCATAAACCTCCCCCCCACCCTAAAACAGTAAGAAGGGAGGGATGAGGCAAGATGCTGACGCTCAGAGAGATGGGATGTTCGGGCAGGAACTGCTCCTTCCTTCCCCCACTCCCTATTTCCTTCCATCCAGGTGGGAACTCACTGACTCCATCAAAAAACCACCTCTGCTGGGCAGTTACACTGGGATATAACAAGGGGTTTCCTTACAGAGGGTGAAAGCACCAAAGGATAAAGCTCTCTGTAGAGGCTGGTTTTGAATAGGGGAGCAAAGAACACAGGAAATGGAGACAAGTGCCCCCCTCTGTCCCCAAGCCCCTTCCTCAATGCTTTGAGGCATCACCATCAGCCCTTCCACCCATTGATCACACATCTGGGCAGCCATAATGAAAAACAGGGATTTCAGAGCATTGAACGGCACCACAGGCTTTGGGCGCTGGGACCTGTGTGTCACACCTGCGTTTGCTTCACCACCATTAAACAGAACCATATTATGGAAAGAAATGACAGAAGTCAAGCATGACATTGCCACGTAGCTACTAGAAAGCCCTTGTACTGCATGTGCATCCTGCCAGCCCCTCCCCGTCGCACCCAGCTTATTCCATTTTACTTCTGCAAGCACATTTTCCTGGCGATTTAGCCCAAGGTTCCAGTTTTAAAGGATTTGGATTTCTCCTTTAGCAAGGCGCTGTTCTTTGCTCCTTGTGTTACCCAGAAACCACATCACACAGCCAGGAATCACCACCCAGCTCCCACGTTCCTCTTTGCCGTGTCCTGCAGACCATATTAACGGGAAGAGGGAACTGCCACATCTTTTTGCTGTTAAGTAAAGGCCAACGTTGCATGAACACGCTGACCCGCATTTTGCCAACGCGTTGCATAAATACGCATGCAAACATGACATTGATGTTGCTCTACGGCTTGGAGCCCATAAAAATACACGGCTGGGGCCCCGTTTCCCCTGTTCTTTCCTGCACAGTTCTCCTAGAGAACAGCCCCAAGTACCAACAACAAGCATTTAACCAACAACAGGCAACTCACTCCCCAGTGCTCCCCATCTCCATCACCGCACACAAGCCCACCAAGGGAATGGCTGGACTGCTTCTCCTCAGCACAGCCTGGTGCCCTTTGCTAGGGAAGGTGGCTCTGGGTTTGGGCTCTACCAAACTGCAGCCCCTGGCAGGTCACTGTGTGCCAGCCTCAGCCTTACCCATTGCTGTAAGGTCTTAACAACAAGACAAAGAGCCTGGCTCCCCAACACCTCCAATGCCAGAGCAGCAGCCTGGGTGCAGCATCCAGGATGCACCACAGAGTCATGGAATAGTTCGGGTTGGAAGGGACATTCCAAGCTCATCTTGTCCAAACGCCCTGCAATGAGCAGGGACATGTAGAGCTAAAGTAGGTTAAGCAGAACCACATCCAGCCTAGCCTTGAATGTCTGCAAGGGTGGTGCATCCACCACCTCTCTGGGTACTCAGTCCTGGAGCAGTCTCCACCAAAACACCTTAGAATTACCAACCATCAGGCTCAGCACCACCAGACTGAGACAAAAACAGCTCTGAGAAAGCATTTTGCAATAGTTCACCCATTTCATTCCCTACCTGCTGTAGCAGAGGCTGCAGGCACTCCGCTGAAGTTCTTAGGTCCAACATAGTTGAGCTTGGAGCAATACTCAATACACAACACAGAGAAGATCCTCACAGCCCGGGCTCTCAGAAGGGCAATGCTGGGGGAGCAGCCCACTGAAAGAGCTGTAGTTGGAGGAGCCTGATGCTCATCAAGCCCTGAGGAGCACAGTGGGAGCTGCCTGATCCCCATCACCTGGGGAAGGGGCTCCACTCAGGTGCAAGGAAACCTAGGGAGCTGTTGGCCACAGCCCCAGGGCTCTGCTGCTCATTGTGAGACCCTGGCACAGCGTGCCCAGAGGAGCTGTGGCTGCCCCATCCCTGGCAGTGCTCAAGGCCAGGTTGGACACAGAGGGGCTTGGAGCAAGCTGCTCTATGGAAGGTGTCCCTGCCCGTGGCAGGGGTTGGAGCTGGAGGAGCTTCAGGGTCCCTTCCAGCCCAAACCATTCCATGATCTCAGCCATTAGCAAGCCAGGAGCAGCTGGGTCAGCTCCTCAGTTGAACCCTGCACATTCAAGCCCTGCAGAGTTTATCACAGCTTAAGGAATGATGTTATCTATGTGAGCAGATGCGGTGAGGTCTCTCCCAGCCACGGCGGCTGGAAAACATGCTCTTTTGGCTTGAGGACAGTGAGTTCATCCAAAGGGGCAGAGTGCAATGGGTGAGCAGCAACACAAGCTTTACTTAACCACTAAAAGGAAGCAGCAACTCCCAAGACTTCTCTGTGCAGGGGTTTGAAGTGCTGTGTTCGTGCTGCTGCACTCTCCTTGCTGGACCCATTCCACGTGTTTCACATCCCTGCTTCCCTCAGCTTGTTAAAGCAGGAGCCATCCCAAACATGTGGTTGTAAGCTAATGATGCTGCAGGTGAGAGGAGGAGGAGGATGCTCGATAACAGCAATCATTCTTGGTCCTTTGGGAGAGTCATGCTGTAGAAAGCAAACAGTGATACGTTGGGGCGAGGGGAAGGGCAAGACAGAGACTGTGGGCTCTGATCATTCCATTCACTAAGTGGGAATTAAAAGCAAATCTTTATCTGTGGAGCACAGGGCCCAGGGAGATGGAGATAACGCAGCACTGTTGTGTTATCTCCATCTGAGAGATGGAGGAGCCCACACGAGCCATGGGGCTTTCATGCCTTTCTCTTAATTCCCCCCTTCCTGCTAAATAAACAAGCAGGAACCTTCAGAAGAAGAGTCAGAAGGCGTCCACCCAAAGAGATTAATTACATCGATCTGCCCTAATGAAGTCCACTCCTTACACGGAGTGATACAGCCCCAGGTTCCAGTACTGGAACCACATCCGTGACATCTTTGTTCCTTCTTTAAATGGTATAGAATCCTGGAATGGCTCGAGTTGGAAGAGAGCTTAAAGCTCATCCAGTTCCGACCCCCTGCCATAGTCAGGGACACTTTCCACTAGAGCAGGTTCTCCAAGCCCCATTCAACCTTCCAACCATGCTCCAAAACCAGCAGAGCCTATAAATAAATCAGAGCGTTCTGAGCATCCCTACCCCAGCTCCCCCTTTACCCAGACCCCCCTCCCCATTGCTGCACCTCACAGGGGCAGATCCCCCACAGCACAGAGGGAAAGGCAGGACAAATAAACAGAGCAGCACAACCCGGCCCCAACCTTGGGATAAAAGCACCGTTCCTTCTCTGCCAGGTGGGAGAAGCTGGGAAGGCTCTCGGGAGAGGGAAGTGCTCTCCTCATGTGGCTGCCTTTCATGTGTGCTGCTGATAGCATCTTATTGTAACAAGCCCTTGTTGCTCAAAAGCATCCAGATCCTGGTAAGTCGGGATTCGCACAGCCTGGTGCAGTAATGGCTCTGTGGACCTGCTGCCCGAGGATGATGCTCTTCAGTGTAACCGCATCTCTGGGGCTCTGTGGTCCATGTGCTGCAGAATAAACCGGAAGACCCCTGATGATGGTCACATCCTTGCCTGGTCTCACCTGGCTGCTCACGCTCCTCCTCCTGACAACAGCAGTGGCTCTTTGCACTGTCTCTGCTATCCCAAAGGGAACATACGCTGTGACTGTGCCTCATGAGCTGTTTTAGCAACACAGAGCGAGGTGGAAACACCTCCTGCCCCTCCAATGAGGCCCGGGCTTGCTAAAGCCACTTCGAGAAATGAGCAGCACTAAAGGGAGGTCTTGCAAAAATAATTACCACTAAAAATGTGAAACTGTTCCTATAAAGGTGGTTGTGTTGCATGGATTCACGGGGGGTGTTTTGCTTTCTCTGCACAAAGGCCCCTGCAAAACTCCTGGGAGGATTTGCAGAGCATTGTATTCCTCAGGCTGAATCAGGAGAACCTACTCTTAGGACGCTCCATCCCTGGCAGTGCTCAAGGCCGGGTTGGACACAGGGGCTTGGAGCAAGCTGCTCTATGGAAGGTGTCCCTGCCTGTGGCAGGGGTTGGAGCTGGAGGAGCTTTGAGGTCCCTTCCAACCCAAACCATTCTGGGATTCTGGGATTCTACTGTAGCCTAAAGGGAATTCTAATATACCTGTTGATAAAATTATACAGAATAAGGTTTAAAATCTATATCTGCAGGATGCACGTGTTTGTGTGTAATACTGTGTTAGATATATAAATAAATAATACATACATTTTCTGCAAAGACAAGCACTGGGGCAGCCACAGCTCTGGGCACCCTGTGCCAGCGCCTCAGCACCCTCCCAGGGAACAGCTTCTGCCTCAGAGCTCATCTCAGTCTCCCCTCTGGCAGGTTAAAGCCATTCCCCTTGGCCTGTCCCTCCATCCCTTGTCCAAAGCCCCTCTCCAGCTTTCCTGCAGCCCCTTTAGGCACTGGAGCTGCTCTAAGGTCTCCCCTTCAGGAGCCTTCTCTTCTCCATCTGCCCCAGCCCAGCTCTCTCAGCCTGGCTCCAGAGCAGAGCTGCTCCAGCCCTCGCAGCAGCTCCATGGCCTCCTCTGCACTCGCTCCAGCAGCTCCACGTCCCTCCTGTTGGATCCATAACTCACACAAAACCCCCGTTCCCCATCCCAGGACCCTGCCCACTGCTCTGGGCCCCGCTGCTCGCCCTGGGAGCGCTGGTTCAGTGCATGGCACCGGCCCCACGCGATGTCCTTGAGGACGTCCCCAGAGGAAGCCCAGTTCCTTCTATTCTTCTCTGGCTGCTGCTGGTGCAGGTGTCCCCCCCCCAGCCCCATTGTCCCTTGTCCCAGCCTTGGGGCTTTGCACAAACAGTGTGATGTCAAGCAGAGGGTGCATGTTTCCTTCTTTGGCCTTGGAGAAGCACTGTTTAACCAGTTCCTTCAGCAAGCTGACTGTTTAATTCCTTTAGTTCAATTCTATACACATATATTATATATTTAAGTGCAGTTTTCCATTCAGCAGGATTTCTGATCGCCAGAAGATAATTTGGTTTTATTATCCAAAACAGGGTGTTTATGGACATATTCAGCCCTGGGGGGTGAGAAACAACACCCCCACCCCCACTCCCCCCTTTTACCTTAGGAACTGGGACATGATTGATTTTCAAATGGGAACATCAGCCCAGGTGAGGAGGACACGTGAAAAGCCTGGTGTATTTAACAGAAACAATAGCGTCTTGGTGTGTTTTTAAGTTACTCTCTTGCAAAACCAGGGCTATAAATATTAGCATGAGCTTTGCAGATGAAGAGCCCACTAAAGGGAAGGATTTCTGTCCATTAAATTGTAACCAGCAGCGAGCAGCTCTGGTAGGAACATCCAAACATTGACCGGGGAAAAGAAAACCCCAAGCCGAAACTAAGCCCAAGCCAAGACTAAAGGCACTGGGGAAAGCTGTTCATTATGTCCTTGCAAATCAAAGGCAAGGATCTGACACCGTGGTCTTCAAAGAGCTCTCTTCCCAGGGACAGGAGCCCTTTCTTTTAGCTGGTTTGCCCTCACACACATCCTGGTAAAGGACATCACCAGCAGCTCATCAGTTACTTGGCTGGAATGATACAGATACAAACCCTGGGATGATTTTTAGCTATTCCTGGTGTTGTCCATAGCCCCAGCTTGGAAATAGCCAGAGGAGCTATAGATAGAAATGACCGTTTTTTGTTCATGGAATTTGGCTGGGTAAAAACCCATAGAATCCTAGAATAGTTTGGGATGGAAAATGCTCATTTGGGTTCCTGAAATCCTTTCTTGTTGAGCCCTCAGCTCGTCTGGGGCTGGGAAGAGAAAACACTGGCAGTGTTATTGTAAGAGCACAGCCACGCACTGCCCGAGCAGAAAGGAAATGCTTTTGTGTTGAGCTCTCCTGCTTTGGGCAAGACCAAAGAAAATCCCCCCCTGTTCCTTTCGGCAGGAAATTCGGAGTAAAACCAACTCAAAATGGCACAAAAGGTTTTTTCCCTCCCAAGGCAGCATTTCAGTGTTGCTGCTGGCACGAAACACTCCGCTTCTAGAGTGTTAGTATTGACCCCTGCATCTTATTCTTGGCTCAGATAGAAATGACACCTCCATGTCACCCAAATGATGCTCCTCTCTCTGTTAGTGCGGCTGGCGACATCCAGTAGCTTGGGGTGCAGGGGAGGTTGGTGAAGGGGCTCCAGCTCCTGTCCCCTCCTCCTTTGCATCCACGCTCTTTGCAACCTCCAGATGTGCCAAGACCCAAACCCCAGCAGCAGCCCCTGCTGCTGGCCAGAGGACATAGAATGACAGAATCATGGAATGGTTTGGGTTGGAAAGGACCTTAAGATCATCCAGTTCCAACCCCCCTGCCATAGGCAGGGACATCCCAGGAACCAAGGCACGTTTAGGGAGATCTGGGGAAGAACAACAGAACTCTGTAGTCTTTAGTATAGGGATTCTGGGGAAACGTTTATATTCAGCGTGCAAAGGAGGGAAGGGAACAAAGGGGCTTCTTGTTTTGGTTCCTGGGTTGGAGTGCTGTGGCTCGCAACCAGCATACAACCCCCCCCCCCCCAGTTAAATCACCAAATAGGCAGGTTACTGGAGTGTGAACATTGAATCGCTGGTGATGAAGGATGCCTGCTAAGCAGCATCAGATAAGACAGACCCACAGGTCAAGGGCTTCACGCCTGAATTAGCTGCTGCAAAAGGGAGGCTCCAGGAGAAGGCACTGGGGATGCAGGAGGGCAGGTGGACCATCAGGAAGGGAACTGGGATTTCCTTCTCTTAAACTCAGGTTTTTGCTCACTTGCCACCCCCTGCCCTGCTCTGCCAGGTTCTGATGCCTGCGCAGGTAAACAAAAGCATTCCAATTCCAATTTCCATTTCGATTTCAGTTTCAACCACGCTGCTAGAATGGGTTTGGATCCCAAAGCACTGGTGCAAGAAGCCGTTTCAAGCCCTTTCAGGGGCTTTAGCCACATGAATATTTGTTTAAACATCACAGAATGTTATATTAGTGCTGTTGCCCTTTCTCTGCAGGGCCACCGACATCCATCAGACACAGCTGATGCTCTGCACCACACTGCCTCGGGGTCAAATGATCAAAGAGTTATTACCATGGAGCATCACAGCACCAGCCCTCAGCCGGTGATGCTGGGGCAGTGCTAAACCTTGCAGAGGGTTTGCTCCGGACAGCATCGGGAGCTCGGCTCTGTCTTGGCAGCCTGGATTTTCCCACGACATAACTCCTATTTCAGGGCTTGTCCATCTATTTAAAGCGCATGAAGAAGGGGAAAAATGCACTGGAAAAGTAGCCAAACATTCAGTTTCTGTTGGAGCCCGATAGCAAGGGATTCAACGGCTTTGTTTGTTTGGGTTTGATATGTTTTTGTCCCCTTTTGTCAATACATGCTTAAAAACGATAAGGCCCTATTAAGGGTTAGAAAAACCATCTGCTGAGTGAGCGATTAGCTCAAGCCCTCGAAACCCAAACCAAAAAGGAACACGGCTGGTTTTAACTTCGGAATAGCGTTGCCAGCCTCTTCGCAGGCAGTGCCTTAGGATGGGAGCGAGGAGGGAAAGAGGAAGACGGCGAGGCGACCGCTACCAGCGAGCAGCGAGCCGCACCACGCTACAGGAAACCATAGCCTCCGGTGATAAATAGGAGACCCGGAAACACAGGATGCACGTAGGGCGAGCGCGGCAGGACGAGGGGATGTGAGCCGGCGGCTGTCGAGTCCCCCCCGTCCGTGCGCCCGTCCGTGCAGCGGGATGGATGCCCCCCGGCTGCTGGCGCTGCTGCTGCTGGTGCTGCCGGTGCCCGGCGAGGAGGAGGCCGCGGTGCTGTGCGCCGGCACCGCCTGCTACACCCTGCACCGCGCCAAGCTGGGCTGGAGCAGCGCGCAGGAGCGCTGCCGGCTCAACGGCGGCAACCTGGCCCCGGTGCGCAGCGCCGGCGAGGCCGCGCGGCTGCGGGACCTGCTGGCGGCCGCCGGCTGGACGGGCCCGGCCTGGATCGGGCTCTCGCTGCTGCGGGGCCGCTGCGTGCAGCCGCAGGAGCCGCTGCGGGGCTTCGCATGGGCGGCCGGCGGCGACGGCGGCAACTTCTCCTCGTGGCTGTCGGAGCCCGCCGTGACCTGCCTGAGCTCCCGCTGCGTCAGCCTGCGGCCCGCGGGCTGGGCCGACGGCCCCTGCCGGGCCCCGCTGCCCGCCTTCCTCTGCAAGTTCAGCTTCCAGGGCATGTGCGGGCCGCTGCCGCTGGCCGAGCTGCACCGCGTCACCTACAGCACCCCCTTCGGCGTGCGCAGCGCCCGCCTGGCCGCGGCCCCCTTCGGCACCCTGGCCGAGGCGCAGTGCGACGGCGGCCACGGCGCGGCCTTCGCCGTCTGCAAGGGGACGATGGAGGGGGGCGGCTTCGCCTGGCACCCCCCCGGCCCGCTCTGCCCCACCGCCTGCGCCCGCAGCAACGGGGGCTGCCAGCAGCGCTGCCTGGAGGAGCTGGGGCAGCCCCCGCGCTGTGCGTGCCATCCCGGACACGTCCTGGCGCCGGACATGGTGTCCTGTGTGCCCGAGGATGCCTGCAACCCCAACCCCTGCCAGGGGACCTGCCGCGGCCATCCCGGCGGCTTCGAGTGCGGCTGCGACGAGGGGTACACCCTGGCGCCCGATGGACGAAGCTGCTTGGATGTGGACGAGTGCCTGGCCGGGCCCTGCCAGCACGAGTGCTACAACACGGCTGGCAGCTTTGTTTGCCTCTGCCGGCCCGGCTACCAGCCAGAGGCGCCAGGTAGCCCCCTCTGCAGCGATGAGGATGAGTGTGCCCGGCCTGGCGTCTGCCCCCAGCTCTGCATCAACGTCCCCGGCTCCTTCCAATGCGCCTGCCAGCCCGGCTACAAGCGCCAGCCCGGGAGCAGCGATGCCTGCGTGGATGTGGATGAGTGCCTGCAGGATCCCTGCCCCGGGCTCTGCCACAACCTGCCCGGCAGCTACGAGTGCCTCTGCCCCCCCGGCTTCCTCCTAGAGGAGGATGGACACGGCTGCCGCCCTGCACCCACCGCCGCAGAGGAGCCTGTGGGGGTCTCCAGCAGCACCCCGAGGACCACGGGCATCCCACAGACAACGGGCATCACCCGGACCTCGGGCACCCCATGGACCACGAGCATCCACCACACCACGAGCATCCACCACACCACGAGCATCCCTGTTGGGGCAGCACCACCATCCCCCACAGCAGTAGGGTCAGCTCCCGGCGCTGAGCACAGCGCCGATGGCCCCAGGCTGCTCCTCTACTACATCCTGGGCAGCCTGGTGGCCATCCTGCTGCTGCTGGCCTTCGCCCTGGTCCTGGTGGCTTGCAGGAGGAGGGAGGCCAGGAAGGAGAAGCGGCCGGCTAAGAGTGCGGCTGACAACTACTGCTGGGTGCCTGAGCAGCAGGAGAGCCATGGGGCAGGCGGTGAGCGCAGGTAACAGTGCCTGGGGCAGCGAAGGGGGAGGAAAAGCCTCCATGGGACAGAGCTGGTTTGCAAATGGGACAGAGAAGGAACGGGGTGGGGGGGGGGGTGATGCTGTCTGTTCAAAGTGGGGTTGCATTGTCCAAGAGCCTGTCCTGGGGCTCCTTGTGAACCAGGAGCTGATCTCCCCCCTCAAAGGCAGTGCTGGTGGGAAGGCAGCTGGAATGTGTCCTATAATGTGGTTTATAAACCAGCCATGCTCCTCCGAGGGAAGGGATAACAGGTTCAGTGCTGTGAGGTGAAAGGGAATGGGGCCGAATTCAGCGCTGCAGAACCTCACTGTGCTTAAAACCAGCAAATTAAAAGGCCTGATTTCACTTCCTAAAGGAAAACAATTCATTTCGGTTGTCATTTGGTCTCCTCTCTCTGTGTTTGAAATGCTGACATGTGAAAGCAGCAGCTTCCCTGCCCTGTCCTCTCATCCCCCTAGTCATTTGCTATCCCAAAAGCACTGCCGTGCCCCCCCTTGCCTGCCTGGCCATGGACAGCCTGCATTCATCCCATGGGTTTGCTTTGTTCTCCATGGAATGGGTCTGAAATCCTCCTGTGTTTCCCCAGGACGAGCACTGGTCGCTGCAGCCACAAGCAGAGGGTGTTTGTAGTGCTTTATTGTTGTTAAAGATGTCCCATAGGAGGTGATGGAATAAACCTGTTTAAAACCACAGCAGCAGCCAGCTTCTCACAGGGAGCAGCACTGGTGGGTATCAGTCCTCCATCCCTGCAGCTCCCAGTGGCATTGTGCTGGGTTTGGAGCAGCAGGACAGTGATGCGTCCAAAGGAATGGAGCCCCTTTACCTGGATCCACCCCCTAAGCTCAGCAAGCGCGCAGCACAGGGAAAGCTGTAGACAAGGAGAGGCCATATGGTAAATAGGTGGGCAAAATGAGGTTTAGAAGCACCATGTACCTGTTTCCTGTGTGTTCAGTGTAAAAACACTTGGAAACTAGAGAAAACAGCACTGTCCTTCACATGCAGCCAGATGTGAGGGGACTTTTCCTGTCGGATCGCACTTTTGGGGTAGAAGCCCTTCCTGACAGCTTGGGGTCCAGGTTGAGCGCGTTTTCCATCCCTCTCCCTGTAAAGGATACACTGGGTGTTGCATATTTGCCATTGTTGTATATAAGGTGCTTAACCTTGCTTCAGAGCACAAGCATTCTCAGGGTGAAGCTGTTCCACAGCCTTCCCTGGGTACCTCACTTCAGGGAGCTCTTTATACTCAGCGATTCCAGACAATGAAGCTTCTTCGAGCTGTTCCAGCATGGACCCTTCCCCAAACCCCCGAAGGATGCAGAGGCCGTTCCTGCTTCCCATCGAGCTTCAGTGTGTACCCACATTCCACGATGCAGGAGGGTGCTAGGGAAGAACAGGGATGTCCTTTGGAGCGACAGGAGTTTCCTGAAGTTTCTGCTGGGTTTATTGTCTCCTTGAGGCTTAATTGCTGTGGAGATGGGAACTGAGCACAAAGGAGTTTGCTGCAGGCAGCGACCTGCATCCTGTTCTTCCCTGTGTGGAGGAAAAAACCCCTTTCCTGCTGTTTTTTTCCATCTTCATGTCTCCAAAACAAGGCAGGAAAACGCGGCTGATAGAAAGGTTCTAATGCTCTGCCCTAATGTGCTTCCTTTTCTGCACACAGTGGCTGGGAGAAGCCGTGAACGCAGCAGTGGCATTCTTGGATGCCCCACAGCAAATCACTGTCTGTGTTCTGATAAGCCAGCAAAGCCTCTGGAATACAGGAATGAATGAGACCAGTGAATAATCCTGCTGAAATCAGTGGGACAACCTACATCCATAAAATCATGCATGTGCTGCCGGGCTGTGCCAGCTCCAGGTCCCTGTGGGAAAAGGCAGGCACAGCCATGTTTGCTTTATGGAATTTTCCAGATGTTTGGAATCTCAGGAGTGTTTCTGCCTTATTTTTTAGTTAAGGTATCAATTAATTGTTGTATTCCACTATGAAAAAGGGAAAAGGAAGCACAAGTGCTGGCCCTGAGCTAAACCGTGTTATTTATTCCAGAAATTCCTCAGTAAAGCCTATAATCCCAATTTCTGTTACAACCTGTGCGTATTCCAGGGTGTGTACTTTACACGATGGAGGATGGGAGCAGGTCCAGACTAGGGAAGACTAGTTTGTGCCTTGGTTAGCTTGGGGTCTCCCTGGTGGAAGATTTCCTGATGTAGCATCCTTCATCCTGGTGCAATTACACTTGGATAATATATCTCCTTTTCTTCCTGCCACAAACCCAGCAGGAATGTTTTGATCTGTTCCTCATTGGAGTTATCCAGGAGCATGGGGAATCCCATGGGCAGAGGAATGGATGGTTGGTACCCTGTCTTACAGCCGGAGCAGACGGGATGTTCATCCCGCGGGACCGGCACAGCTACCTCTGCTCCCCATCCTTCCATTGAAGCAAGGACAAAGCCAGAGCTGCAACTGTCCCACTGCCACCACAGCAGGACAGGCCTGATTTGCTTTGTATGTGTCAAGCGCTTTGTGATGAAGGTGTATTTTTATGGTGCACAATTAAGACAGTTGCCTTTGATAAGAACAGGATTTTCCAATGCATTGATAACTCTGTGTGTTGCTTTCCTGATGAGACACCAATAAACCCTGCCCAGAACACAGTGTTCTCTGTGGGTTTTAATAGAGAAGACCAAACCCTGTTGGTTTGGTACACATGGGCCTTGTGTTTTCTACAGTGGTGATGCTACCAGACCCCTATCAGTGCTCATCCGTGTAGTGAGGTTAGTGGGGTCTCAGCCTTTCACAGAAGCTGCTGTCCTGAGCAAGGGCCAGTCACGTCATGTCCCCCAGGGCCACGCGGTGTGCGCACTGGGATAATCTCAGTTGGATCCTAAACCCATGAGCAAGGTCCTAAGCTCATGTTCAAGGTCCTAACCCCCAAGCAAGGTCCTAAGCCCATGAGCAAGGTCCTAAACCCATGAGTGAGGTCCCAAGTACATGAGCGAGGTTCTAATTCCACGAGCAATGTCTTAAACCCACAAGCAAGAACCTCATGAGTGAGGTCCTAAGAACTCAACCAAGGTCCTAAGCCCACAAGCAAGGTCCTAAGCTCACAGTCAAGGTTCTAAACCCAGAAGCAGCCCCAGATTTTGGTGTAGTTCTATATGGGGGCAGAGCTCTGCTTTTCTGGCTCTGGTCAGCAGCTGGCCACAGGCATCACTCAGTGAATTCAAAGCTGTCTCCATGATGTGCACCAGCAGGGAAAGGCCATCCTGAAGATGAAAAGGTCACAAAGACAGGGGGAAACCTCAATGACTCATAAAGCCCCATGTGTATCACCCGCATCTGTGACAGCATCCATGGGGTGCTCTGTCGGTCATTGCCACTGGCCTTCAATAGGGTTGAAAACCAGGAAAACCCTACAGGACACCACATCTCATGATGGATGTTTGGTGCCTCCATGCATCGAAGTACAAAGAGCATTCCCAAAGTTGTCCTGCCTGCCCTGGGAAGCTCCTGTAGGGATGAAGCCGTGCCAAGTGTGCCAGGGTGGGGGTTCCTGCCAAGCACAAGGAGCTGCCAAGGGTGGGATGATGGAAGCATGAGGTAGTCATTCACCCCCCATTTGTCATTTTTCCCTATTTCTGGGAAAGCTGCTGCAAGGAAACGGCTTCCACCAGAGGAATGTAGAGGAAAGGCACTGCCTAAGGCTGAAGTACAACCAACCAAATGCCATGCACAAAGAGGCAGCCCCTGCAAAACCAAATGCTTCAAATATCTGCTCATTTCCTCTTTTCCTCAGTTTTATCCTTTTAAGTCTTTCTTGGCATTTGGTTCTCCTGAGCCCTTTCGAGGCTGATCCATGGAGCTCGTGTCTCACCAAGCAGATCTGAGCAGTGCCAGTGACAATGTGACGGAGGGCAAGAGCCAGCTTGTGGCAAAGATCCTTCAGCTTTCCTATGGGAAAACCCAGCCTCCAGTGCCACAGGCAAGTGTATGTCTTGGAGATGGTGCAAGGCTCAAAGACAGCTCAGGAGAAGGATTAGAGTCCAAGGTTCCTAAATAGGCAAATCTTGAGCATCTTCCCTGCTGGGCTGCTGATCCCATCTGGCATCTCCATCCCCTGTAAATGGAGCTGAACATGAAGTCGCTGATCAACGAACACCAATGATTAAATCACCCATTAATTCAGCTACACTTGCTTGGGATGGGGGTACAGGGATAGGAGAGGGTGCAAAGGCAGGCTGCGATGTGAAGGTGGTGGTAGGAGAAGTCACACATGTGCCAGATATTGCCAGCACCCAGCTTTGGGAGGCTTTAATCCCTGTGGGAAACGGCACTGGCTGCTATCCCTGGTGGTAATCCAGGAGTTAACGTAGAAACAAACACGAGCCAAAGGCAAAGGTACAAGACATTCTGGCAGGACCTAGCTCAGCCCCACGATTACTCCCAGCTCCTGTGTTCTGCACCCAGACTGAAAACTGGCTGTACCAGTGCGAGGTGCAAGGACATCCATGGGGAAAATGGATTTTCCCAGTTTTAACAAGGGCAAGGACTCACACAGCACCTGCTGTGACCTTCCCCAAAGCCACCAGACAAAACTCCCTCCAAAAGCCACCCTCAGTTGTGCTCCTAATGAATGTGCAGCAAATGAAGCATCCTCAGCGCAGTGACTGAGGTCCCTGCCCCCCCTTGCAGGTCCCAGCCTCACCCTGGTGCTGCACTGGCCATTGTGCCTTGTTCTTGGACATATTGTCCAGTACTTCCTAACCTTGAGATGTTTGTCTCCTTGTGTCTGATCCAGAGGAGGGAAATTCACCTTTTCCACAAGGGATTCCACCCTGGATCTGCAGAAACATGGCTCATATGTGCTGGTGGACACCACAAGACCCCAAGCACATCACCCAGATCAGCGAAGAGAGGGGACCCCTGTGCAGTTTTCATGACCCCAAGTGGGATCACCCACAGAATATATATATGGGAAAGCACATAAAGCCTGTTTAATGGTCTGCTATTCATTTTGTTTTAATCTTGATGTAATGATATAAGATTATATTGTTAGATGCTATTTAATTTAACTCAATGCAATTCCATTTAATTCTCTTCTCTTCCCTTCATTTTATTCAATTTAATTGTATTTAATGAATTATGATTTAAGATTATATATTGTTCCTTTCCCTGTTCATTCTACTTAATTCTAGCCTATTTAATTCTATTCCATTACAGTCTATTCCATTCTATTCCATGGTATTAATTTTACTAGATTGTATTATATTGTAGTATTATATTTTATTATATGGTATTACATTACATTATATTGCCTAATACTATATTGCATTGCATTAAATCGTGTCGTATCCCCAGCATTCAGACATCTGGAGCCTCATTTCCAAACCCCAACAGAACAAGCCGGGCCAATCCATGACACATTCCCCATAACCGCGTGTCCGCATCCCGCTATCGGCACCCCTCTGCCCGGGGCGCAGGGACCCGGTGAGTCAGGCGCTGTCACAGCGCTGGGCGGTGATGTTCCGCAGTAACTGTGCCCTGCGGAGCAGCCACAGCAATCAGCTTTCCAAAGGGAAAAGCCTCTGCTCAGCGGGAAGAGCATCGCGGCGGGTGTGAGTCACCGGGGCAGGGATCAGTGAGTGACGAGGAGTTGAACCACGAGGAACCTCGCTCCTTTGTTCCTTCCCGTGGCCAGACCGACCCGGGAACCCCTTGTCAGCAGCAAGGACGGCAGCGCTGTGAGCTCAGAGCGCGTTGTCCTGGGAGGGCTGCATTCTTGCCTGGAAGTTCATGAACAGTTCCTGTCAGGCAGCCTTGACAAGCACATTTTTATCCGGTTTTATAATAATAAAAATAACCGAAATCTATTGTGGGTGTTTGCTTTTTTCTTTTCCTCCCATTACACCCCATTACATCCTGTCTTCTGGCTTCTGCTGCTGCTTGCTTTGACCTTCCCCCTCGTATTTTTGCTGGTTTGGTTCTGAAACAGATGCTGAAGAAGGAGGAAAGCAAAAAGAAGAAGGAAAAGGAAAAGAAAAAGAAGAAAAAGGAAAATAAAAATTAAAAGAAGGAAACGTAAAGAAAAATGAAAATGAAAAGAGAAAAAATACATAAAATGAAACAAAACAAAATAAAATAAAGAAAAAAGAGAAAAATAAAAATAAAAATAAAAAGACAAATAAAAAGACAAAGACAAAAAAGAAAGAGAAAAGAATAGAAGATGAAGAAGGGGGAAAGAAAAGGAAACTAAAAGGAAAATAAAAAGGGAAAAAGGCCACCAGAGGTGAAATCCATGCAATAAAAACTGGAGACACAACAGGTTTCATGGGAGCCAAGCGAGGTCGGCATGGCCAGGCCCTCCAGGAAACTCCTGGGAATTCCCTATTGACACCTTTTCTGGCCAGGAAGAGCAACCGAGCTCTTTTGGGGGTTGTTTGGTGCAGGCAGGGGCTGGTTCTGGCCAGGGGGACCTGTCCCTGCACCGACTTGTTCCTCCTTGCCGTGGTCAGACCTCCAGGCCACTGTTAGATAGGGAGGATGCTGATTTTGGGTTGAGATTAGGGGCTGAAAGGACAGATTGGAGGGTCCACAGGCCAAGGTCTGAGCTCTCAATCGCTCCTCCTGCAGTCCGGGTGGAAAACAGCATTCCCTTGACATTCCCCTTCCTGGAGAGGTGTGGAGGAAGGAGAGAAAGAGGCCTAAGAAAGGAGAGGCGTCTGACAGAGAGCATGAGCTCTGCTGCTCTTGTTTCCATTGGGATAGCTTTGGAGCTACCAAACAGCACAGCTGGTTTGGTGATTTATTATTAGCATTACTATTGCTATTCTATTGCTACTATTACTATTACTATTGCTATTACTATTACGGGGCTTGGAGCAACCGACTCTAGTAGAAGGAGTCCCTGCCGCAGGCAGGGGGTTGGAACTGGGTGAGCTTTAAGGTCCCTTCCAATCCAAACCAGGCTGTGATTCTTTATGATTACTATTTCTATGGCTATTATTGCCATTATTACTACTATTATTACAATTATTAGGGGCAATTAGTACTCTTTTCCCCTTCTTTTCCTCACAGCCTTTCATGAGCTACCATGAACCACCCAGGGCTGGAAGAGGACAAGCCAAATCCTAAGAGTTTAATAAAGGAACCTCCTTGCAGTGAGTGAAATAAGGAAACAGGGATCTGTGGCTCCTGAGGGCTGATTGCAGTGCCTGAGTTGGTAAAACAGCACTCTCAGAACTGGCAAAATAATCGGGTCAAATGCCCTTTCCTGTAAGCTTTGGATGCTTGTGTTTCATCTGGAGTTTGCTTGTGGCTATGTTCTAACTGCAGAGATGAACACATGGGAAAGGATCCAGCTTGTTGAGCAAGAAGGGGAGCCAAACCCCAGGGGTCAGGCCCCCGTGATCAACCCGTAGCCCTGATCCTGGCTGTCTTGGAGAGGATTAGGGTGACTGACATGGAAATGGGACATTGGAGCTCACACAGAGGGGATGAGCCGCAATAGCTGGAAGGGGACAGCAGCCACTGTGCTGGCACTGGTGGATGTCCCAGTGGGGTGGCTTGTGGAGCTGCTGTTGGTGCTGCTCCATCACTGTGTCCTGGCAGCTTCATTGACTCATATCATAGAACCCCAGACTGGTTTGTGTTGCAAGGGACCTTAAAGCTCACCCAGTTCCAACCCCCTGCCGTGGGACTCCTTCTACTAGAGTAGGTTGCTCCAAGCCCTGTCCCAGCTTCAGAGCTATGTAGGCTTCGGGCTGGTGCTGACTGCAGTAAAGCCGATGCTGTACCTGTAAGCTAAAATACTGAGCTGTAAATTGAGACTGCTCGGTTGAGAGCAAGATGGGCTGGTGTGGCCTTGGGGCATGAATAAAACAAGGGCAGCCTGTGAAGATAGAGGAATGAGCAAGACAGACAGGGCTGGGGCTGCTTCTTCAAGATGAGGAACAAATCAGAACTAACCTAAAGCACACACACTATTGTTAAGTAATTCACAAGAGTCTTTTCGCATGCACAAGCACTAGGACAGAGATCAAGCAGCGGAAGACTATTGAGGACAGAGACCCTTGGAGACCACCACTCGGCATGAAACGTGCATGTGTAATTAAAACGCAAATATTACCATGAGCTCCAGGAAATCTAACGTAAAGCATTTCCCGGGAAGGTTGTACATATGCATAAGTTTATTGGATATATAGATGCCTGTAGACTCCAGGCACAATCCCCTTTGTGAAATGACTGACGTGTGCGCCCAGCCCTGCAACAGGGAATGCTGCTTTCTAAAGCTCCAAATCCGGTTGGCAGTTGCTTTGACCGACTTACGCAGTAACACACCGAGACCAGCTCTCTCCTAACCAGGGTGAGGGACCCCGCGGGGCGCCCTGCAGCAGGTGCCCTCCCTCCGGCGCTTGTTTCCCCCTTGCTCAAGGCTATGAACAGCTTTCCCCGGCCCCGCTCTGCCGCTCAGCCCGCGCTCCCAGCGCATAGACGGGGCGGGGGGGACCACGGCAGCTCCCACCCTTCGGGCGGGACCTCGGCGGGAGGAGCCGGCACAAGGAGCAGGGTGGGGGGGACCCCACACCCACCCCACACCCCCCCCGGAGGGGGCCGGGGTTTACGGGGCCGCCCCCACCGCAATCTCTCCGCTCCACGACGGCGGCGGCCCGTCCCCGGAGGCGCTTCCTTCCTGCGGCGGGCGTTGGGGAGGGCCGGAGCTGCTATAAATCGGGGCGGGCGGGCGGCGGCATGCCAGAGATTTGCCGTGCCGGCCGGCCCCTCCGCCGCCCGCCATGCGGCGGCTCCCGCTGCCGCTGCCGCTGCTGCTGGCCGGGCTGGGGCTGGGGCTCGGGGGGGAACCGGAGCCCGGCGGCCCCTCGGGAGCGCAGTGCCTGGAGCACGATTGCTTCGGGGTGTTCTGGTCGGCGCTGCCGTTCGCGGAGGCCGGCGCGGAGTGCCAGCGGGGCGGCGGGCACCTCATGACCGTCCGGTCTACCGTGGCGGAGGACGCGATCGCTTTGCTGCTGCAGAACCGGAGCGGGAATCTGTGGCTGGGGCTGCGCCTCGGGCTGCCCTGCACCGAACCGACCCAGCGCCTCCGCGGCTTCCAGTGGGTGACCGGCGACCGCAGCACCGATTACTCCAACTGGGCGCCGTCGGGGCGGCAGTGCGGGGAGTTCTGCGTGACCGTGTCGAGGGAGCTGCGCTGGGAGCAGCGGCCCTGCGGGGGTCCTGCCGACGGCTTCCTCTGCGAGTACAACTACTGGGGGAGCTGCCCTCGGCTGCCGCCCGCCGACGGGCTCCCCGTCGTGTACACCACCCCCTTCGGGGCCAGCGGCGGGGACTTCCTGGCTCTGCCGCCCGGCAGCACGGCCGTCATCGCGGCCTTGGGGCTGGAGCTGCACTGCGAGGAGGACGGGGAGAGCGGGAGGCTGAGCTGGGGTCGCCCGGAGCTGGGGCCCTGGTCTTGCCGCTTGGACAACGGGGGCTGCGAAGGGGCGTGCGAGGAGGACAGCGGGCGGGCGCGGTGCTCCTGCCCTGAGGGCAAAGTGCTGAGCAGCAACGAGCGCGGGTGCCGCTCGCCCTGCGCCGGAGCTCCGTGCCAGCACCACTGCGTGGTGGCCGGCTCCACCTTCCTCTGCATGTGTGAGGCCGGGTACCTCTTGGCCGCCGACGGCAGCAGCTGCGAGGACGACGACGACTGCGCCGTGGTGCCCAGAGTGTGCGAGCAGGTCTGTGTCAACACCGAGGGCGGCTTCGAGTGCCACTGCCACCACGGGTACACGATGGTGGATGGGCACTGCCAGGCGCTGCCCATGTCCCGCTGCTACAAAGCACCCTGCGAGCAGCAGTGCGAGGAGGTGCCCGATGGATACCGCTGCGGCTGCTTCCCCGGCTACGCCGTTGATCCCCGTCTGCCCACCCACTGCGTCCTCCACTGCAACCGCAGCCAGTGCCCGGCCAAATGCGACCCCTACACCCTGTCCTGCGAGTGCCCCGAAGGCTTCGTGCTGTCCAGCAGTGACAACAGGCAGGTCTGCATGGACATCGACGAGTGCGACATGAACTTCTGCCAGCACAACTGCACCAACTACCCTGGCGGCTTCGAGTGCCACTGCCCCGCCGGCTACCGGCTCATGGACCAGACTGACTGCGTTGAAATCCTGGAGGAGGAGGGCGAAGGAGCCTACTCAGGGGATTTCGGGCCCGGGCCCCAGCTGCCCGTCCCCAGCTGGACCCCACCAAAGGCAGAGCACCTTCACCCTGGTGCCCTGGTGGGTATTACTGTGGGTGTCCTCTCCGCAGCGCTGGCTCTGCTGGCCCTGACCTACCATCTGGCGAGGAGGTGCTGCAGGGCCCCCACCACCATGGATTACAAGTGCAATTGTCCCCATGAAAAGGAGATGGGACTTCAGCCGGTCACCTCGGGGTGTGCAGCAGCCAGCCAGAAGCTGTAGGGAGACCAGGCAGGACAGACAGAGGGAGGTGGACGGAACTGGGTAACATTTACTCTCCCCATCCCCTGCAGTCTTTGAATGATAACGAGTTTGGGAAAAGCTGTGATTCCCCCCCACTCCCACAAACACTCCCTGCTTTCCAGCCGGCTCTTGCAATATTCACCCCAGAGAGCAGGGAAGGTGGAAGGGCCGGAGCCCTGCTCGGTTCCTCTCCCTTTGCAGGCAGTGTGGGTGTTCAGCTTTCCTTTCCCTTTTCCAGGAACCAGGGGGGTTCAAGGGGAATCCTCGTGTGTTACATACAGGAGGGACGTCTCCTTCTGGAAGTGACTTGGAAATCTGTATCTATCATGGGGTGAGAGCCATGTTGGCTGAGTTGCTGCTACCCAGGGAAGGTCACTTGGCCCCAGATCCCGCTCCCTTCACTGGGAAGCTGGGATGGAACGGATGGCGTTCCCAGAGTGGCAAAGAGATGGGATACCCCTGCCTTTGTGTTCGCGTCAGTGGGTTTAAACTGATGGGTGATGGCAGAAGGAGCAAAGACCTTGTGCTCAGCACTTTGCCACGCTCCCAGCTTTTGACTCCGCCCCCCACCCCCCCCTTTGCCCCTTGCCTCTGGAAGCTGAGCACTTTCCACCTTAAATCACTACCAACAGCAGGGGCCCTGCTGCTGCCACAGTGAGGGTTAAACCACTTGATTTCTCTTCCCTTTTACCATTTTGGGGCTGTTTTGGTGTGTGCAGAGGTTAAATGTGGACACTGAGACTGCCAGGGTAATGTTTTCCATGGCAGGAATGGTCGTTCCCAGCCTCCTGTTCCCCAGCCTCTTTCTTCCATGATTTTCTGCCCTTGTTGCCTTAAAACGCTGTGGGTTTATTTACAAACCAACTGCACCGACCCCTCCTGTCCGCAGGGTTTTGTCCTTTGGTCTTGCCCAGGGCTGAGTCTAATCCATGTTGAAGCCTATGGCAAAACTTTCCAGGGGGACATGTTCCATCCCGCTGCATACTTCCCATCCGCAGATCATCTGGAAAAGGATTTTGGGTGTTTTTCCAGCCCCATCATTCCATGGGGAGTCCCGGGGCAAAGCCTGAGTGGTGCTGGGAGCCGGAGTGGCTGCGGGGTGAGTGATGGGAGTGGGTGCTGACAGCTTTATGCCCATGAGATATCACCCTGCAGCAGGGGTTGGCTTTCCCACAGGAAGCTTTGGAAGGCTGGGGTCAGCGCCTGGGAGGGCTGGATGCTGCAGAGGGGCTGAAGGGCTTGGGAGGGGTCCTGTGTCCCCTTATGTGCTAAACAACAAGTAGCATTCCCCCCCCCCCGTTCCCATATTGTAGAGCTCCTCTGCAGCCTCCAAGGGAAATAAAAGATACTCATTGTGTAAATCAAAGCTTTCCTAATGTAAATGGTCCAAGCCCCTGTTTTATACACCCGGCACGTTTGTAAATACTTATTTATTTATTGGAAATATACCCTCTGCAATGCACAAGCCCATGTGTAGACAAATAAAGCTGGTTTACAGAAAGCTGCTGATGAGATATTCTTTCCCTCTTTCCCTAAAATGACTCTTTATTCCCCTCCATCACTAAGCACTGGTCTGTCTGAACCTGTCACAAGCCTGGTTGGAGTTGGGAAAGAAGGAGCTGTGGGCTCTTAGCTGTAAACAAGCCCTGCCAGTTATTCCATCAGTGTGATTCAAACAGCAGGAATGAGCCATAAATAATGGAGAACAGGAATAACATTAACAAGATGAAGTTAAAACCAAACAAGCTGGAAATGGGGAATTTAATGGTGCCCCAGGGCTGATGTTCCTCTGAATGTGTGCTTCAGGTACCCCTGGAGGTGATGCTGAGAGGGTGGGATTCACTTCTGGTTTTTCAAGGGGAAAAACCACCCATTTGTGCCAAAATCCCTTGGCCTGGGAATTTGTGGCGGGGGGGGGGGACACACAGATTGTTGGTGGGACCTAAGTTCTTCCATTCCCTGTTAGATGAATGGAGGTTTGATGCTCCCTGGTTCCTGCCAAGGCTGGTTTGCACAGAACCCCTTTTTTCTATGTAGAAGGAACTCAGTGTGGTCACATCCATCCTGTGCTCCCAACAGTGATGGAGAAGCCTAGCCTGGTCCTACCCCCTCACTTGGCTATAGCCAAGGGGCTGGTGGGCTTCTGTCCATCCTTCAGAGCATGTTTTGGGAAGGAGCAGTCAGCTGGTGATGCATTGCTCTGTATTATAATGGAGTGGCACCTGTCCCTGGTGCCACAGCTGATCACTGCTCACACCTGCATTTTGAGGTCCCCACCATCCGCGATCCCCATGGAGCCTCCTCCGTGCCGAAGGTAATCACAACACTCAATCAGCTGATGTAATGAACTGCACCCCAGGCCAGTCCTATGGCTTTTATTTGGTTGAACTGCTCAGCACGAGGGTCCACGGCAGTTTATCCGCTCTCCATCCCCGTTTCCCACCCCTGGTGGACACCCACAAGGCCTGGGGCCACCCTAAAAGGTGGTGGTCTTTGCGAGGAGCGGCGCGGGCTTGCAGCAGGGCTCGGGGAGCCCGGGGTCCTGCTGGCAGGACAGGGCTGGGCACACACAGCCTTTGCCCTTGTCATCCCCCCGGGGGACAGCGCAGTAGTCGAGGGGCTCTTCCTCCTCCTCCTCATCCTCGGTTGCCCCCTCGCCAGCGTGGCAGCAGCAGAGGCTGGCATCGAGGCAGCGCCGCAACACGCCGTGGAAGGAATGCCGGAAGTTCTCAGATAGGAAGCCGTAGAGGATGGGGTTGGCGCAGCTATTGGAGTAGCTGAGGATGAGGGAGGCGTTGTTGACGGTGGCATCCAAGCGGCCGGGCAGCAGGAGGTTGACGAGCTGCACCACGTAGAAGGGCATCCAGCACACCACGAACATGGCCACCACCATCAGCACCAGGCGCGTCAGCTTGCCCTCGGAGCGCCGGCGCTGCTGCCAGCCCACCCGCTGCGCCACCGCGCGCATCTTGCCCACGATCAGCAGGTAGCACAGCCCCATGGCCAGCACTGGCAGCAGGAAACCCAGCAGGGTGGTGTAGACCACGAAAGCGGCCGACCAAGCCGGGCTCGGCCAGAGGAGGTTGCAGGCCACCGCTTGGCCATCGCGGGTGGTTGCGGTGCCGGCAAAGATGGGGATGGGCGAAGCCACCAGCAAGGAGAGGAGCCACACGCCACCGTTGACCATCTTGGCCACCCGAGGACGGCGGTAGGTGGCCGCCCGCAGCGGGTGCACCACCGCGATGTAGCGGTCCAGACTGAGGACGGTCAAGCAGAAGACGCTGGTGAACATGTTGAGCCCATCAACACCCAGCACGGTACGGCACAAGGCCCGGCCGAAGGGCCAGTGGTGCAGGGCGGCCGACGTGGCCACGAAGGGGATGCTGAGCATGAAGAGTTCGTCGGCGATGGCCAGGTTGAGCAGGTAGATGTTGGTGGCCGTCTTCATCTTGGCGTAGCGCAGGATGACAAAGATCACCAGGGAGTTGCCCAGCAGCCCCAGCAGGCACACCAGGGCATAGATGCACTGGATCACCACCATGCTCACGATCTCACCTGCCTTGCTGCCCCACTCTGCCTGCCCCTGCTGCCATTCGGTCTCCCCCGTGGCCATGCTGGTGTTGGGGGGCACCTCGGAGGAGGCCCAGCTGGATACAGTCCACAGGGACACGCTGGCAGCCTGGGACACTGCTGGGAGCTGCTCGGTGTCCGCACTCATGATGGGAGGTAGTCCATGGATGGGACACTGCCAGGGATGGGGGGGTCAGCCTGCATGCAGGGCATGGGTAGAGAGAGATGGGGGTGAAAGCTGTGGCACACTGGATGCGAAGCATGCTCCCCTGCCTTCCCTCTTGGATCATAGAATCATGGAATGGTTTGCGCTGAAAGGGACCTTAAAGCTCCTCCAGCTCCAACCCCTGCCACGGGCAGGGACACCTTCCATAGAGCAGCTTGCTCCAAGCCCCTGTGTCCAACCTGGCCTTGAACACTGCCATGGATGGGGCAGCCCCCACCAGTGCTGCCACCATCAACTCTTACAGCCACATGCATTGGGCAGCTCCAGCTGTGGCCCCCCCAGCTCCCTCTATCCCTGCCCAGGCACCTGCAGGTCACTCCTCAGGGCAGCAGCATCCTTCTCCAGGCGAGAGCATCCCAGCTTTTGGGGCTCTTGCTGGACATGGGGGAGGGGGAGTGGGTTGTTCCTTCACCATGCGTGGGGGCCAGCCAGTGAAAAACCTGGCCTGGGAATCACTGCCACCATCCCAGAGAACCCCTGCACATCTCAATGGTGTCATTAACCCCTGCGGGGGGAGCAAAGGGAAGGAGAAACCGAGCGGGGAAATGATACCTCTCAATCCTCCAGGAACCGAAGGAGCCTCCTGCTTTGCTCCGGGGGGGCAGGCGCTGGGATCTGCTCCGGTGGGATGTAGGGGCTGTTGCCAATGCAAAGTCCTGCTTGACCTGAATCAGATGACCAGAAGGATCCGGACCTTTTAAAGTGAAGGACAGACCGTGCGTGCCGGATGGGAATAAAGCTCATCCCCATCACCCATTCCCGGGAAATCGGCTTGTCCATTGAGAATACGCCAGCAGAAAGCAGCCAGGATTCTGATTCAGGCTCTCCCGGGGGGAATAAAGCAGCAGACGTCTCCTTGCTCTGCCTTTCCGAGGTGTACGAGGTCCCGCTGCCGCCCCCCGAGGGGACACGCCATCCCCCGGGGCCCCGGCGCTGCGGGCGCTGCGGCGGGCGGGATGCAGCAGCCCGGGCGCGGCGGTGATGGGCGGGAGGGAGGGATGGAGGGAAGGATGCAGGGAGGGAGGGGGGGACAGGACGGGGACTCCGCATCCCCCCGCACCCCGGGTCCCTCCGGGGTGTCCCCGCCTGGGCAAGGCAGGAGACGGAGGCAGGTTGCCCTGGAAACCGCCCCCCCTTCATCCGCGCTCGCTCCCGCATCCCTCCCCCTGACCCGACATTCCCCGCTGCAGGGAGGGGGTGCAGGCAGGGACCCCCCTTTCCGCAGAAGGGGAGCATCCCGCAGCACCCGGCATCCAAACCCGGGGGACCAGAGTGTGAGGGAGGTGAGGACCAGCCCAAACCTGGCCCCCAAACCTGTTATGTGCTGAAAACCTTCCCCCAGCTCACAGAATCGCAGACTGGTTTGGGTTGGAAAGGACCTTAAAATCATCCAGTTCCAACCCCCTGCTACAGGCAGGGACAAGTCTACACCAAATTTCTTGGTGCAATGAGAAAAAATGGGGTAGAGATTCCATCTTTCTATTTTTAACTATTATTTTTTAAGCATCTGTTGTGTTTATTGGGTATTTTGTGTGGTTTGGCTGTTTTTTTTCTATGAGAGGGATCAAGCACATCTTTGTGACAAGAAACCATCACCAGCAGCTCAGCAGCAGCCCCGGCGAAGGGCGGGCAGCACTACATGCCATCACCTATGGGGCTGGGGATGTATTGATGGTGCAGCCTGATCCTCATCCTCCCACTTCGAGCCATCAAGTGATTGTCTTTTCCTCAGTTTCACACATCTCATGCTCCCAAGTCACACTCCGGTGGGTCATGAAGGTTTTGGGAAGTCAGGATGGAGCTGGAAGCAGGCTGGATGGGCTCATCTGTGTGTGGATGGGGTTCTGCAGGGCTGGGAATGGAGCTAAACACATATATTATATTACTGAGAACAGGCATGGGAAAGCAGGTGCATTTTTCCTCTTGGTGCTTAAATATACAACCATAGTTAATTGAGCAGCTGGTGAAGATGTTTTGGCTATGACATCTCAGCTTAAATATCATGGATGCGAAGAAGCACAAAGAAAGCTGGTACCCGGAGCTGCAGGGACCATGGGACTGGGAACGGAGACCCCATCTCCACACGCTGCTCCCCCTCCATCTCCATGAGGTGTTTTAATAGGGAGAAAATGACACAGAATTCCCTGTGTCAGCGGGTGCTGGGATGGACACGGAGGCCACCAGGCTCCAGGCGTTCCTGTTGCAGCCGGCGACCGGAAAATGGGGAATAAAACAATGAAACTGCCTGGAGATTACATCGACCCGAGGAACAGGAAATGGTTAAATGCTCCTTTACTGTAAGGGAGGAAACTCCTTTGCAGAGAGCAGGACTTCTGCCCACATTGTGCTGCTGGTTATGAGTGTTTTGGGTGGGGAGAGCAGGCATGAAGAACTTTGGCTGCGCCACAACATTTCATGGTGGCTGCTGCCACAAGAGCCTCCTTATAGGTGGCTGTGGGTACAATGACATGGGCAATCTGTTAGTGCCCTGGGAATCATGGAACCCCAGCCTGGTTTGTGTTGGAAGGGACCTTAAAGTTCCTCCAGCTCCAACCCCTGCCACGGGCAGGGACAACTTCCACTAGAGCAGCTTGCTCCAAGCCCCTGTGTCCAACCTGGCCTTGAAGTGCTCCTCCAGCAGCCTGGGAGCAGCTTTCCTGCTTGGGGTGATTTCCCAAGGGATCCTGCCCCATGTGCTTGGGAAAGATGAGTTTCTCTAAGCCAAAGGGCCCCCCATTATACCAGCAATAATGGCTTTAAACCCTCTCCTGGTGCTGTACTCTATGGTGAGCTCACCAGCCTTTCCCTCCATCCTTCCTTCCATCCAAACCTCACGGAGCAGAGATTTGAGATGAGATCTTCTTCACCAAGTTATTTTAGTTGCGTCACCCAAGCAGCCAACCCAACCTGCTTTCCCTCAAGTGCAGCTTTCCAGATGGTCCATGTTAAAATAAACCCCAAGTCATTCCCTCCCCGAGACAGCATCAAGTGCTACTTAAATAGAATCACAGAATCATGGAATGGATTGGGTGAAGGTACCTTGAAGCTCATCCAGTTCCAGCCCCCTGCCACAGGCAGGGACACCTTCCACTAGAGCAGCTTGCTCCAAGCCCCTGTGTCCAACCTGGCCTTGAGCACTGCCAGGGATGAGGCAGCCACAGCTTCTCTGGGTAAGATCTCATCTCAATCTGAATAGTTTCTTTCTGCAACATAAAAATCCACCTTGAAACACTGCCAAAAGTGTTAAAATAGGCCATCAAAAATGTCTTGTTCTGTGATCAGAATGAAACGCTAATGAAATGCGGTGCTGGGCAGAGCAGGCAGTGGGGGTTATTTTTTCCTCTTTCAGGCTATTTTTATGTTTAAATCTTTTCCTTAAAAAAGAAATGTGGTTTAGAAATGGAACTGCTGAAATATTCCAACTTGAAAATGTCTGAGAAATAGGCTTTAAAACAGCTCCAAGCTCTCATCCCAGGATGGAAAGGGTGTTTCCAGCCCTTGCCAGGCTCTGGGGCACAGCTGGTAAAGCTCACACCAGGGACTCTGCTTTGGAGGAGCTGTATATGGATGTATCCAGTGGGAACATATACATGGGCTATAACACAGGGCTGTGTCGAATTAGCCCCATTCCCATACTTCAGTGGTGGTGTGAACACTCAGCGTGATGAGGAATGTTCTGTTCCCTGCAGTTAACGTGGCTCATGTTAACTCATTGCCACCAGCTTACATCTGGTTTCTCATCTGATTAGAAGCCAGGGCACACTGAGGGCTTTGTAGGGCTGAATCCAGCCCGGAGAGTGCTTCAGGGCTGGGGGTCACTTCACTGTCACCATTGAATCATAGAATCAACCGGGTCGGACAAGACCTTTATGATCACCAAGTCCAACCGTTACCCCAAGGCCACCACTAACCCATGTCTCAGTGGTGACGCCACCTTGTCAGCATCCAGGAGCTGCTTTCCCAGCAAAAACCAGGCTAATCCCTGCAGTGAGACCTGGATTAACACAAACATGAGGCAGCCAAACGTGCACTTTCTCCGCTCTCAGACTTTAAAGCTTGAATATTAAACGTGAACATCTTTGCTTTGCAGCATTCATATACGCTTCCTTCTGGCTGGGTTATGTTATGCACGAGCCAAAAAGACTTTGTATTCCGATGGAATATTGTACAGTTAGGAAGGAGGAGAAGGAAATCATCAAATCCCAAACTGTTTTGGATTGGAAGGGACCTTTAAGCTCATCCAGCTCTAACCCCTGCCACAGACAGGGAAATCAGACTCAAACACTTGACCCCATTGCTCCAACTTTAATCTTCGTGGTACAACATTAATGTTTCCATCGGTTCATTCATGAAGAGCCCTTTCAAAGGGCTGCTCAACAGAAGATCCAGTGTTATATCTGAGGGTGGTAGTTGCCTCTGAGCAATAGCAGCATCATGGCCGGTGGCAGAGAAGAAGCAAAAGAAAGAGAAAATAAGTCTAAAATGCTTCAGAAATTTCAATGAAATGTAAATTAAAACAAAATCAACCAGTTGATTTTATAGTTTTAATGAAAAACAAATCACAAAGGGGGATAATGTGGTTCCCACTGGGACAGAACGGTCAAGCACAGAAGGAAAAGAGATGTAAAATGCTTTCAATCATATTATAGAGTGGTTGGGTGTTGGTGCCTCCACTTTTGTGGGGGAGCAGCCGTCACACTGCACATCCCACCCTTCCCCATGGCAAATATGTGTCTTCTTCAGTTATTAATTCCCAAAAGAGCTGATGGAAAATGAATTGAAACCAATGAAATTCAAAAATAGGTTCTGGGCTTCTGATGGAAACAAAGGCTCCTCCTGAAAACCTCTGTCTCTTACAGAGGGGATGTGAGGTCCTTCATAGTTGTGTTGTGAGAAACAGTGGCATCAGAGAACCCCAAGTTCATTCCCTGAAAAGCCAAGATTTTCAGTTCATGCAGTTGGAGCATCCACCTCTGCCCTTTGAAGCGAGGGGAGAGGCTCCATCCCCACCAGGCACAGTTGGAAATGAGACATTTTAAGTGGAATTATTGTTACATCTTCCCTGGAAACCTTTCTCATTCAATCACTTAAATGCAAAGCAAAGGGCTCATCCTAGAGAGGGTTTCCGCAAAACCCAACCAGACGCCACTGCTGCCCATAGCTGGGGATAGCCTGATGATACCTGGCTCTGTCTGCCCTGCAGCATGGAGAGCCTCTGGGTAGTGGAGAGCAAGGAGCGGAGGATGCGGCCAGTAGCAGGATGGATTGCGATATCATAGCATCAGAATCATGGAATGGTTTGGGTTAGAAGGGACCTTAAAGATCCTTCAGCTCCAACCCCTGCCACGCGCAGGGACACCTTCCATAGAGCAGCTTGCTCCAAGCCCCTGTGTCCAACCTGGCCTTGAGCACTGCCAGGGATGGGGCAGCCACAGCTTCTCTGGGCACCCTGTGCCAGCGCCTCAGCACCCTCCCAGGGAAGAGCTTCTGCCTAAGAGCTCATCTCAGTCTCCCCTCTGGCAGATTAAAGCCATTTCCTTGTCCTGTCCCTCCATCCCTTGTCCAAAGCCCCTCTCCAGCTTTCCTGCAGCCCCTTTAGGCACTGGAGCTGCTCTAAGCTCTCCCCTTCAGGAGCCTTCTCTTCTCCATCTGCCCCAGCCCAGCTCTCTCAGCCTGGCTCCAGAGCAGAGCTGCTCCAGCCCTCGCAGCAGCTCCATGGCCTCCACTGGACTCGCTCCAACACGTTTCCCAACACAACCATGTGTGGCAAGGGGAAGCCTTCTGGGGGGTTGTTTAATGGGAACAACATCATGGTTACTGTCTGTGCATGAATTTTTCATCCCTTGCTTTCCTCTAAAAAAGTGAAAGCAATAAAGAATATATAACTAAATGGGAACTGGCCCAGGGCTGTGTCCTGAAGCCGTTTCAGGTAATTCCTCACACTTCCAAAGTGTTCACTGACGAATTCATCCCTGCTCCATCCCAGAGGATGGAGGTCGCATGTCATGCTACAATTATTCTGCACTTGGGCAGCACAAGACCATCCTTATGGGTGGTTAAAACAAGAACCCCACCACACTTCACTGCAGGTGACGATGGCCAGTGGAGATGCATCCGGCTCCTGCAGGTTCGGGATTTCCTGGCAGAGCTCAGGGATCCTTTGTCCCAGAAAGGGCCAGCAGCGGGATACCACACCTCTGGGGTGGGAACAACCCCTGCCCTTGGGAGCAGCGCTGAGCCGGGGCTGCTGCCTCCCTCCTGCCTTCCCCTGCCCGAGCAGCCAAGAGCAAACGCCCTGCATGTCCAGCGGCTGCTTCAGCATTCCCATAGGATTCCCTTTGTTCCCAGGGACCGCACTGCAGACCCAAACCTTTGTCAAAGGAAGCAAAACCTGCCCTGGGCAGGAAAACCTCCTGCTTCATGTGATCCCCCAGATCTTGCTGGTTCATTTGATGAGCATATTCTGCTCTTTTCTTTCTGCCCCTGGGGCTGTGCTACACCCCCAGCCTTGCAAAGCCAGATCTGAGTCCCCCCACATGACTTCCAAGAGGTGCTGTCCATGCTTTGGGACATTATAACCCAACCCCCCCCCTACACCCCTTGTCCAAAGCCCCTCTCCAGCTTTCCTGCAGCCCCTTTAGGCACTGGAGCTGCTCTAAGGTCTCCCCTTCAGGAGCCTTCTCTTCTCCATCTGCCCCAGCCCAGCTCTCTCAGCCTGGCTCCAGAGCAGAGCTGCTCCAGCCCTCGCAGCAGCTCCATGGCCTCCTCTGGCCTCACTCCAACAGCTCCACGTCCCTCTGGTGCTGCTGCCCCAGAGCTGGGTCAGGACTGCAGGGGGGTCTCCAGAGCACAGCAGAGGGGCAGGATCCCCTCCCTGAGCTGCTGCTCACACTCTGGGGTGCAGCTCAGCACACGGGGGGGTTCTGGGCTCAAGCACTCACTGAAGTTGGGTCATGGGGAGCTTCTCCTCACCCAACACCCCAAGTCCTTCTCCTCAGGGCTGCTCCATCCATTCTCCATCAGTCAGTGTTTGTGCTGGGGAGTGCACTGACTCAATGGTCTTACTGCAATTCACGAGGTTTGCACCCATGGGTACAAACTCAATTCATGGGTTTGGTCTCCCCAAAACACACATAATTTCCCAGGTACAGTGAATAAAACTGATTCTTGACACCACATTTTGGTACCCCAAGGGACTTACCTCTTCCCTTTTGTACCTCGGGGATGCTGGGATGATTTCCATCACATTCCAAGACTTTGCAGCGCGCGTGTCTGCTGAGCAGGGCAAGGTCAGAGCTGGGGAGGGCAGGAGGGTGTTGCAGTAGTGATTTGGACGTGTTTATAAGCAGAGCTGTGATGGATGGTGTGCGGGTGCTTTATGGCTGCCCCGCTCCCGGGAGGATGTCACCCCCACCCTTCCCTTTGGGCGCGGGGCTGCGCTGCCGGATGGGATGCTCCTCCCGTGTCCCGCTGCCAGCACCCGGATCCTTCCCACCCAGCCCCTTCCCATCCCATCCCAGGGATCCCGCAGCCTGCCGCAGCATCCCGGGATCTTCAAAAAGGCTTTTGTGGATGGAGCCTGGCCCTGGGAGAACTTTGCTCTTTTTCCTCCAGGTTAAGTCAGGAAATCAGGCTGGGATGAAGGTCAGAGGTTTATCCTGAGCACACAGGGGTGAAAGGGAAGCTTTGCCTCATCCACGCTCCCTGTTGAGGGCAACACATGTGGGATGCACCCACTATCCTACCCCAGCATCCATGCTGGGAACACTGTCAAGGTGTCATCTGAATCACAGCCGGGGATGTGGCGATGAGAACCCCAAATCTTGTCTCAGTGCTGCTGCTGATTCAAATAACTGCTTGAGTGAGGCAGCAAAGGGGAATGGGGCACTTGCCATGACCGGTGTTATCCACACGGAGCTAAAGGTGGAGGAAAAGTCCCTTTTCAGATTATAAACCAACCCTTTTGCACTGAAAAAACATTCGAGGTGGGGCCTCAGAAAGAAAAGGCACTGAAAGAGCCTTTTCCCATTGATGCCTGAGTTTGGAGCGGGGAGGAAGCTGGTGTCAGGATCTGATGGTCTCATCACAGAGCAGGGACAGGGAGCCTGGATGGCAGAGGATGTTATTCCATGGAGGGGAGGGGGAACCTCCACTGGCTTTTTAGGAAAAAAAGAGGGAAAAGAAACCCTGATTTTCCTGATATTGTTTTGCACCTCCAAAGGAAATTCCAGCACTGGGAACCTTCAGGGAAACAATGAGCGCAGGGCTAGGGGTGAAGGGGGGGTGCCCCATCTTGGCGTGGTCCTCTCGCAGCCAGGGCAGGTCCCACATCCCACCACAGCCCTTTCAGACACAGCCAGGGTCCCACTTTATTGCTGGCAGAGAACGGGTGCTGCAGAGAGCCCCCTGTCCTACACCCCATGCATCACAGCTCTTGGATTTGGCTTTGCGGTTTCCTCCAGCCATGCTTTTCCCAGAGAAAACCACCCAAATTCCAGAGCTAGTAGGGCACATCGGGGTGCTCCTGGAATTTCATGCACAGAAGAGTCTTTTCTTCAGAGCGGGCAATATTTGAGCCTTGCTGCAACTGTTCCTGCTGCAGGGGTTAAATGAGCCCATCCGTAACACTGCACCTTATAGTGAGATGGGAGTTTTAGGAGGGGAATTCTTACTTCTCCTCCCTGCAATAACAAGGGCAGATCCTGATCCAGCTCTGGACCAACAACACAGGAGGGACGTGGAGCTGCTGGAACGAGTCCAGAGGAGGCCATGGTGCTGCTGCGAGGGCTGGAGCAGCTCTGCTCTGGAGCCAGGCTGAGAGAGCTGGGCTGGGGCAGATGGAGAAGAGAAGGCTCCTGAAGGGGAGACCTTAGAGCAGCTCCAGTGCCTAAAGGGGCTGCAGGAAAGCTGGAGAGGGGCTTTGGACAAGGGATGGAGGGACAGGACAAGGGAATGGCTTTAACCTGTCAGAGGGGAGACTGAGACGAGCTCTTAGGCAGAAGCTGTTCTGTGTGAGGGTGCTGAGGCGCTGGCACAGGGTGCCCAGAGAAGCTGTGGCTGCCCCATCCCTGGCAGTGCTCAAGGCCAGGTTGGACACAGGGGCTTGGAGCAAGCTGCTCTATGGAAGGTGTCCCTGCGCGTGGCAGGGGTTGGAGCTGGAGGAGCTTTAAGGTCCCTTCCAATCCAAACCAGGCTGGGGTTCTGGGATTCAGCATCATGGAGGTGTGTGCATTCAGAGCTCTGTTCCATTGCAGTGGCCATGGGCAACACATTGTTGTGCATCATTGCTGTCACTGGGCCCATGGGTTGGTGGATACATGCCCAACTGCTCCTTATCAGGTTCATTAATATGTGCTGGAAAGACCTTTCTCTCTCCCTCTGCTCTCCCCACTGCATCTCCCTTCCCTCTGCTGAGCCATGAGTCTTAAATTCCCAGCTTAACAAAAGAGGGGTCAGTGTCAAACGCTTCATTCTGGGTTTTCCTGTGAGGAGCCAGTTCATTGACAACCCCCCAGCTGGAAGGTATTAAACCCTTAAGACAAACTGAATTGTTACAGGACTGTGCCTCCCTGCAGCTGGTCTGTTATTGATTTGTGCTTATTGCTGGAGCCAGCCAAACCCGGCCTGCTGGCTGCTGCCTCCCCCTCTGGCAGCCTTCGGTGTGATGGAGAGGGCAGTGAGGCAGTGCTGGGGTTTCAGGTGCCCTGCTCTCCACCGATGCTGGGTCCATGCAATGGTAGCTGCTTTATTCCTGGCTTCTTTTAGGAAGCACCAAGGACTTGCTGGTAGGAAAAATAATGGAAAAAATTGTGGAAAAACTGGATAAATGTATTTTAAAATGATGCTCTGAGGGCTGGAGAATCTCCACTCTGGAGACAGGCGGAGAGAGCGGTCTTGTTAATCACAGAACCCCAGCCTGGTTTGTTTTGGAAGGGACCTTAAAGCTCCTCCAGCTCCAACCCTGCCATGGGCAGGGACACCTTCCATAGAGCAGCTTGCTCCAAGCCCCTGTGTCCAACCTGGCCTTGAGCACTGCCAGGGATGGGGCAGCCACAGCTTCTCTGGGCACCCTGTGCCAGCGCCTCAGCACCCTCACAGGGAAGAGCTTCTTCCTTATCTCCAACCTGAACTTCCCCTGTTTCAGTTTGACCCCATCACCCCTTGTCCTATTGCTACAGTCCCTGATGAAGAGTCCCTCTGCAGCATCCCTGTAGGCCCAAATCAATCAGCTGGGAATGAGTGTTTCTAGAGAGCCCTGAAGATGTTTTCTATCATTGCCTGGAATAGGCAGCTGGGCAAATAACCCCAAAACAACTGCTTTGGTACCAGCCTCTGGTATGGGCATCTTCCAGCAGGGTCCCAAGCCTGGGCAGCTTCTTTCCTCCCCATATGTACCTCTTCCTTTGGTGGCTGCACATAAAACCCTGGGAGGCTCTTCCAAAGCCAAGCTAATGCTGTTAAAAGCTTCCAAGTCCAGGCCATTAGATGTTCTTTGGCACCTCAGCACCCCCAGGATCCCGTTTCCACTAATCACTTACTCTTGGCCAACACACGCGTTTTGAAGAGGACAAACTTTGCACAACTCTTTCCTCGAGCTGTCCCTGCGGTGCCCATGTCCTCACCCTTCCTGCACTTCCCTCAGCTGCTGATCCGATTCCTTTCTTTTCAAGCCAAGCTTGCTCGGGATTACAATGACACAACTAAACCCTGGTGATTTGCATGACCTCATCCCAAACACTAATTCCGACAGTTTGAGTTCATTTAACATCTTTCCAGCTTGGAAGAATGAAGTGAATGTGGCTTTGCTCTGCCTGTCTCTATCGGAGCATAGAAAATCACAGCTCTCCTTTCAGGTGCAGAGATTGCAGCAGACCTCCCCCCCCCCCAATTCCATCCCAGATGTGGCTCTCTGAGGGCTACAAACCTGTTCTTCCCCCCACAGCCATGTTAGTGGGAGGAGGGTTTGAAGTGAAGGGTAGCAGAGAAGCAGCATGAGTTACTCTGGGTCAGAAAAACAGAAGAAGGAGGAGCAGCCCCGCGTGGATTTCTGCTTTCTGACAGCGCTTTGTGCCTGCCCAGCCCAGCTGGAGAGAGCCCAAAGCCAGGGTTCAATGACTCAGAAAATGCTTGGTGTGCTGAAGAGGGCAAAGAGCCTTCCCCTGGCTGAGGGAAGGGGGAACTGGATGAGCCCCAGGCTGAGTTATCAGAGAGCCTGAAAACCTTCAGCTGAATCAGAGCAGTTCCTGGCAGGCAGCAAGAGCGTCTCATGGGTCAAACATCCCCATGTGAACACGTCGCATCGGCTCTGCTGCCAGCGCGGTTCATGGGACCACGACACGGCCCTCACCCTGCTGGATCCCCTCTAGGGAATGTGCTGCTGCAGCATGGGGATGCTGAGCCCTTTTCCAGGGCTGCTCCTCATCACTGACCCCCTTCTTATCCCCTCTCTCATCTCTTTTTACCTGTCAATGAGGGGAATAACCCTATATAGGGTCTCTGCTGTCTCCAGCAACACAGAGTAACCAGGGTTTGGGTTCTTCCTACCCAGAAGAACTAAGGTTTTGGGGTTTGTTTTTGAGATATGACAGTATAATAAACAGTAATACCTGCTATACTGGAAGGTGCCCCTGCCTGGGGCAGGGGGTTGGAACCGGCTGAGCTTGAAGGTCCTTTCCAACCCAAATCATTCCATAATTCTATGATAACTATACCATTAATAGGAACAGGATTTGGCAGGGAGAAGGAAAGGCTCTTAGAGCCTGCTTGGGCACAAAGGGAAAAGCCGGATTTGCTTGCAGGGGCTGTGCACATCCCTATGAGCACAAGGATGCTGAATGTCCTAGGGAATTATGGACCTTGGGATGACCAGGTTTGGGTTTTTAAGGTGTGCAGCACCCGATATTTGTAGGAAACCTCCAAGTCAACAAATCCCAACAACGTAGTCCTGAATTTTAAGCAAGTGATGGTTTTCCCTCTGCCCCAGCCTTAGGAAAGGGGCTGGTTTAGTCCTCCTTAGCCTGCATTTAACCTGTGTAGAGTGGACCCCACTAGTGCCTGTTGGCAGCAGAGCTGCCTTGCTCTTCTACTATAGCTGGACCCTGAATTCACAGCCAAGGGGTCAGCCCCACATAGAAGAGCAGGAGAAGCTACGGATGCTGAGAGTATGGCAGAGAACACAGCTGGAGAGTGAATTAACAGGTAAATAAGGGTTCCTCAGGTGGTTTTTATCAGGATGAACTCCCATTTAAAGGGCACAAAGGGCCCCTTCTTAGTGGGGAGGATGTTCCTGGTAGGGGTAGGTACTGGGAGAGGCTGGTGTTTTCCTGTGTGCTATTGCTTGGCAGGGCTGAGGCATGCAGAAAGCTGTTGCTGTTACAAATCTCCCTTGGCTGGGCTCTGAGAGCACCCAGGGAGCAGCCCCAGCAGATAAGGGTCTGTGCATTGCTCCTTGGCCCCAAGCTCTGGTTGGGATGGTTCTGCAAGGGCAGGGAGGTGGTGGGTGCTGCTGTCCTTAGCCTGCAGCAGTGCATGTGCAATGCTGGCTTGCTGCTTCAGTGGTGCCTGGATATTCTGGGCCTTGGGGGCTCTGCTCTCTTGCAGAGAAATCCCGTGTGACCTTAGAGAAGTCCCTTCTCCTTTTGCCTTCAGGCCTGGGGTTTGTTTCCTAACATGAGGGAGGGTTTGGCTCTTGCTTTGCCTCTTCAGACTGTTGCACACCGGTGCAATCACAGAATCAACCAGGTTAGAAAAGGTCTTTAAGATCAAGTCCAAGTGTTGCCCAGCACTGCCAAGGCCACCACCAAACCATGGCACCGAGGGCCTTGTCTACATGGTGTGGGAACACTTAAATGAAACCCCTTTGCTTTCTGCCAGCTGCAGCCTTAGGCTTTACTTTGTACCGGCTCTTGGCTGAGCTGAGAGTCTCCAAAGCTGCTTTTCCATCCTCTGCCTGACAGACACCAAGGGTAGACCCCCCTCCCTTCCCCTGTGGCAGCAGGGGGCTGCAGGGCACATGTGACGCTGGCTTTGCCTCGCTGTGGCACATTCCCTTATTGCTGATGTGGTGTTTCCTGGGCAGAGGAAAAATGCTTCCATGCTCGGCATGGAAATGCAGCTCCCCTGCAGGCAGCCCCTGCCTGCTCCTATCGGCTGCCATGCTGGGATCCTGTGTTTGCTGTCCAAACCCTGCTGTGCTCCCTGTGCCAGATGAAGAGGGTGCTGAGTGGAGCCACATGGCTGATGGAGGGAGGGCAGAGCAGCAGAGACTGCTGCTTGTGTTCTTACCATACTTAATCACTGGCAGGGGAGCTGCTGCTGCTGCCAGGGGCTTGGCTAAGCTGGGCTTTGGTAATGCAGCTCAGTGACTTTTGGTGCCTGATGGCATGGTCTTGAGGGATGGTGAAGGAAAGGAGGAGGTGATGCTTTAGAGTCATGGAATGGTTTGTGTTGGAAGGGACCTTAAAGCTCCTCCAGCTCCAACCCTGCCATGGGCAGGGACACCTTCCATAGAGCAGCTTGCTCCAAGCCCCTGTGTCCAACCTGGCCTTGAGCACTGCCAGGGATGGGGCAGCCACAGCTTCTCTGGGCACCCTGTGCCAGCGCCTGAGCACCCTCCCAGGGAACAGCTTCTGCCTAAGAGCTCATCTCAGTCTCCCCTCTGGCAGCTTAAAGCCATTCCCCTGTCCTGTCCCTCCATCCCTTGGCCAAAGCCCCTCTCCAGGTTTTCTGCAGCCCCTTCAGGCGCTGGAGCTGCTCTAAGCGCTGGCTGCAGGAGCCCAAACGCGGGGCTCTGCTGCCCTCTCCTGTCAGCTCTGCCCTGGAGCCGTTCCCCCCCTTCGCTGCCCGCCCCGGGATTTGGGGTGGTTCCGGTGTCTTTCCAGCCCTGCTTCGCTAAACCGACGAGAGGGACGCTCGCGGGAGGCGGGCGGCTGCTTCCGCAGGGTTCTCCCTCATGCTGGGACCACAGCTCACCCGATGGCTCTGCCGCCAGGTTGGGCTGCAGGGTTGAGACCCCGCATGCACCTGCAAGCTGCAAAGATGCCTCGGTTTTATGCTCAAGGAGCTTTTAACGTTGCCTAAGTCCCCAAGTGGAAAGTCAGCTCCAGCAAAGAGAACCTCTCATTTAGGCATCGGAACAGGATCCTTCCGAAATGCCAAGCAAACAGGCACTGACCCGTTCGGAAAATTCTCTTCCCCTCCTAAAATCCTCTGTGACTGGGAGATGTGGTAAAACTGCGCCTCTGATTAGGAATGGTTCTGTGGCCCGAGATACAACAGGCAAGAGGTGTTTGACCAGTGCAGTTAATGTCCAGTACCCTGCGGGCATCTTTGTCCCAGCTGCTGCTGCCACCTCATGTTCCAGAAAATAGGATCTTTAAACATTCCAGACTTTTTCTCCTCTTCACTTCAGGGTTTCTGCCACCTCATGGGGAGAAACTGATTTCAGGAAAGCACCCAATTTTTGGCAAGGGCATTAAGAAAATGGAACTCTGGGTAGTTTAAAAGCCACCTTGATACTGAAGGAGTTTTTGGGAGAGTCCTTGATGCACGCGTCCCTGGGCAAATGACCATGGAACCCCAGACTGGTTTGTGTTGAAGGGACCTTAAAGCTCCTCCAGCTCCAACCCCTGCCACGGGCAGGGACACCTTCCATAGAGCAGCTTGCTCCAAGCCCCTGTGTCCAACCTGGCCTTGAACACTGCCAGGGATGGGGCAGCCACAGCTTCTCTGGGCACCCTGTGCCAGCGCCTCAGCACCCTCCCAGGGAAGAGCTTCTGCCTAAGAGCTCATCTCGGTCTCCCCTCTGGCAGGTTAAAGCCATTCCCCTTGGCCTGTCCCTGCCTGTTAAGGGGAAAAAGGCCTTTATTGCAGGTTGTGCATTTATAAACTGAGTATCTCAAAACCCAAGGGGAAGCCCAGAAAGTTGATGGTGTTTCTGTCCATGTTTGGATGCCAAGACCACTGTTCCCACCACCAGCATGTGGTGTGTTACCTGTGTGTGCCCTGCATGGATCACGCAAAGGATGGATGGAGCTTCCAACTGCAGGCAGGTTGCTGACACCTTCCAGGCTGCTTTGCTGCTGTTTTATCCCCACAATATCTGGATCATATATGAAACCCTGATTTCATTTCCCCTGCAGTGGGTGAGGAGGTGGCATTATTCCTGCTGCTGAAGGGCGATGGATGCTGGTGTTCCATGCATCCTGCTGTGCTGCTGCCGGAGCTCAGGCAGGGAGCTGTGCTGAGCAGGTATTTGTTTACCCGGGCTGGGGAACCACAGTGCTGTTACTTATTCCTGCCCTGGCTGCTGTCCCACAGCTCCTGGATGCTGGCAGTGCCGGCCGGGAGCGCCGCAGACACTGCTGCGTTTCACAGCCCTGCTCAATGCCCCTGTGTCTGTGTCTCCAATGCACCTCCACAGCAGCCTGGGGATGGGGGAGCAGGGTGTGGGGTACATAGGGTGCAGGACAACCATGGGGGAGGATGCAGGAGTCATCCCAAACTCCATGATCTGGGCATCTCTTATCCATCACAGAGAGGGGATGCAATGTGGGTCCGGCCACGGCTGGGGTTGGGGCTGTGGCCAAGGTACACAGGACACGTCTCAGAGCGAGCACTGGGCAGGGGCTGCTCCCTGCGCCCCATCTGACCCAGCGTTCCAGCCCGCTGCTCCATCCCAATGCCTCGCACGTCTTCCCCGTGGGCTGGGAGACGTGGCATGGGCTGCGGGAGGCACAGCCTGGCTGAGGGATGCGCCGGCCACATCCCGTCTTTCCCGTCCCTAAACCCAATCACTTGGGCCTGTCAAGTTCCATTAATAAGTGAGATTTTCATTTGCATTAATTGAAGTGGAAGGGTTTGTGCACAAGTTCCATCTGTGTGCCCAAACCTTGGCTCTATTAGCACAAAGCTACACTGACAAAGCAGGGAGGGCAGAGGCATGGTGTGAAGCAGGATTCTGTCACTCAGACCCCATGGATTTGCAGGGCTTGTGCCTATAGGTGTGTCTAACAGGCAGCAAGCTGAGTGACCAGCAAGAAGATGGCTTGGTGGGCACATAGGCTTGGCTATGCAAGACAGCACCACAGTGGAAGCAAAGAGTTGGATTTATCTCAGCTCCAGCAATAGGAAGAAACCCCTTAATCCCAGATGACCCAAAACCCAACCAACATCCAAACCCAAGGAACTGAGGCTGGAGAGGGGAGTAATTCTGTGAACTCCCTATTGCCTTGCTGGGGCCCAAGGGCTTGGCCATGCTCTTCTGCTTTGGATAGGTCTGGGGGTGGCAAAGGCAGTTCCTGTCTTTTGGCCATCAACCAACTTGAGAAGTGACCCCAAAAAGGGTTTGGAGGAATGGAGGCTGCCTGAAGGGATGTGCAGGATGCACCGCCTGGGAAATCTGAATATTTAAACAGCACAGTGGAATTTGTCTAAAGCCTGCTAGATTAAATGCAAGCGTGGTGATGGATGAGCTTCTGCCAGGCTGTGTTATACAGGAATACAGTGGCCAAACGAGGGCTCAGGAGCTGCCTTTGGTATTTGGTCCAGATGCTGATGCGTAAGGGACACGGTGCTATTCTTCCTGATGGGAATTGTATTTCTAGTTTACCCCTTTAGCTATGGACAACTCCAGTAGGAAGGGAAAAGCACTGGGAGCAGGTAAGACCCAAGTGCTGTGGCCACCAAACCTCACAAAGCTCGTTGGAAATAATGGGGATGTTTTTTAGAGCCCCTGGTTATAGCACAAGGGTTTCTCTTGTTAGTCCAGAAAAAGAAGGAGGAGGATTTCCCTTCCTGTTGTGAAAGGAAGGCAATGACACCTTTGTGTTAAATCCCTCAATGTTCCCAGTTTCCCCCCTGGTGTTCTCCATCTGTGGCCACAGCTTTTCACAGGGCATTTCTGGGAAGAGCGGGATGCAGCCGGGACAGAGGGATGCATTTATCCCCCCTCACCTCTCGCTGCAGGGCCGGGCTGACATCACTCGACCCTCATACCATGTTAATTTAACTGCACCTTATTTTGGAGGGCAGCAGCCTTGAGGCTTTGCCATTTCCTCTCTGCTCCTCCAAGCTGAGGTTTCCTGGCTGCCAAAAGGGAGCAGCAGGGAACTGGTACAGCAGGGCAGCACTGAAACCCAGCTGGGCAGGAAGAGAGCCCACAGCCAGGGAACCTGCTGGAGCAGAACATGCTGTAGATGCAGGAAACCAGGGAGCTGGGAAGCATCTTGCCCTGTCTGTGATCCCCAAGTCGAGATGGGCCAGTGGCCATGGGGATGGGCTCTGATGCTCAGAAATGTCCTGATGGGCCCTTGCTGGAGCTGGGCTGCAGGGCTGTGCACTCAGCTGCTGCTGCTCTTCTTCTGTATAGCTCTATTTGGTCATGGTCAGACTGAAGGACTCTCCCACCCATCCTCTCACCACACATCTCCCTGTTTGCACTGGGTGAGGAAACACCCTTTGCGCCTTGTGGAGCCTCTGGCACTCACAGGGGAAGGCGCTACCACCTCAAAACCATTTGCAAATAGCTTCTGTTTGCTCAGATAAACACTGGAAAAAGGATATAATCTTTTCTTTCCTCGCAGCAGCGTGTTTATTGCCCTTGGTGCTGCAGCCCTGAGCATCACTGAGCACCAGTTCTAATTGTCTGTGTACGAGGTGGCCATGAGTGACTTTCTCTGAGCAGTGTCAGGTACACTCCCTACTCCTGGCAGAGGATGATGTCTAGGGCCAGCAAACCCTTAGCCCAGAGTATCTCCACTTTGGAGCTTCTGAATGCCATGGACAACGCTGAATTTCAACCAGGGAAGATAAACCTGGCTTTGCTGCGCTCGGCCCTGACTCCTGCCCACCCTCATCAGCAGCACTGGGAGGAAGAATCACAAAACCCCAGCCTGGTTTGGGTTGAAGGTTTCTTAAAGCTCCTCCAGCTCCAACCCCTGCCACGGGCACGGACACCTTCCATAGAGCAGCTTGCTCCAAGCCCCTGTGTCCAACCTGGCCTTGAGCACTGCCAGGGATGGGGCAGCCACAGCTTCTCTGGGCACCCTGTGCCAGCGCCTCAGCACCCTCACACAGAACAGCTTCTGCCTAAGAGCTCATCTCAGTCTCCCCTCGGGCAGGTTAAAGCCATTCCCTTGTCCTGTCCCTAACAGGCCCTTGTCCAAAGCCCCTCTCCAGGTTTCCTGTAGCCCCTTTAGGCACTGGAGCTGCTCTAAGGTCTCCCCTTCAGGAGCCTTCTCTTGTCCAGGCTGCCCCAGCCCAGCTCTCTCAGCCTGGCTCCAGAACCATTTGTATCGTGTACGACACTAGAAACGGGGCTGGACACAGCATCCCCCTCGCTTCCCCGGGGTCAGGAATGGGATGCTGGTGCACCCACATCCAGACATGCTCCATGGAGAGCCTGGGAGCACAAACCCGCGGTGGCACGGGCTCAGTGTGGCAGTCTGAGCTTAGCGCCCATTGCCCTGCGGACTTCGCTTGCTGTGTGCACAGCTGGAGGGAAAAAATAGCCTCCTGGTTCAGTCCCGCAGTTAATGCCCTACCTGAGGAAATGCCTTTTCCTGCCTGGAGCCGAGCGGGCTCTGGCAGCCGGGGGAGCAGAGAGAGGCCTCAGGGCTTGGCTCTGTTTGCACAAGCACACAGCTGTGGCAGTGGCGGATGCTCCCAGCTCTCTGTTGCTCTCAGCATCCTCGTGCTGGTCAGGGAGGCAGGGAATGCTCCCGCTCCTCCCTGTTCTGATAGCCAGTGCTTTACATGGCATTCAGCACCTCTGCAGAGGGGATGCTGTGGTCCAGGGCTTTGGTGTCCTACGCAGCCTCCTCTGCCGGGGGTAGAGAGGGTGCCTGACTCTCAAAATAGCTTTTCCGAGCTCATTAAGCCCTGCAGTGTGGTGCCTCCAAGCCACAAGCCCTTCTGATCCCAGGTGAATGTATGTCATCCCTGCAGCATGCTCCTACTGCTGCTCCCATTCCCATGCTCCTGCATTAGTTATTAGCACTCACTGATCCAGCAGAAAACAAACCCCACTGGCAACATACAGATTTTATGCTGGTTTAGTGTGTTAGGGCTGCTGGGATGGTGTTTGGAGAGAGGTGGTCCAGAGAGAGGGGTAAAACTTGCAACTGAAAGAGCCAGGAGCATCCCGCTGTGCGGGCTGCTTTGGGGCTTGATTCCCATCAGCCAGAGGAAATGTGATTTTGTTTTCCTGTGTTTTAAGCAGATGCCTCCAGCTGGACCACAGCACTGCTGGGCCCTGAGCTGCCACTGGGTTCCCTTCACTCTGCTTTGCATTAATCCTGAATAGCCTGGAACTGCGAGGTGTTTCCAGCCCTGGGGGGGAGGGCATCAGTTCCCATCCAAATAGAATGTTTCTAAGTTAGAAAAGAAAGTGATGCAGGGGTGTGCTTTTGTTGGACACCTCCAGGAGCAGCAGGGCCCAGTGGAAAGGGCAGGGGTTTGTGCACCAGCTTGTCCTGGGTCTGCTAATGGACCCGGGCTCCTTTGTCTGCAAACCAACAGGATGTGCCTTGTACCCTGCAGCAGGGAGTCATAAAATACCAGGCTGATTTGGGTTGAAAGGAACCTTAAAGCTCCTCCAGCTCCAGCCCTGCCACGGGCAGGGACACCTTCCATAGAGCAGCTTGCTCCAAGCCCCTCTGTCCTACCTGGCCTTGAACACTGCCAGGGATGGGGCAGCCACAGCTTCTCTGGGCACCCTGTGCCAGCGCCTCAGCACCCTCCCAGGGAAGAGCTTCTGCCTAAGAGCTCATCTCAGTCTCCCCTCTGGCAGGTTAAAGCCATTCCCCTTGGCCTGTCCCTACATCCTTTGTCCAAAGCCCCTCTCCAGGTTTCTTGGAGGTCCCCTTAATGTTCCAGGTATTCCTAATTCCGATTATTCCAGTAACATGCGATCCAGTGTGCAAATCTGGAATGTTTCCCTGCAGAAAATCATCCAGAAACTAAAAGAAAACACAGGATTTTACAGCATTAGGTCGGAGATTTCCATGGAGTTTGAATATTCCCAACCCCATGAAATTCAGTGGGCTTTGGGGAACAAATCTCTCCAATCCTGGCCAAAGGGGTTTCCACAGGAGCAGTGACTTTTCTCCTCCTCTTTGCTTGTACCTGCTGGGGATGTAAATCAAAACAAGCACGGAAGTGGTGGGGAGGATGCTGCGAAGGGGGCAGGGGGCTGGGATCTGAGCTCTGTTATTACAGAGAAAATGACCTGGCACTGAAAGAATTAAAGTAATGTCACCGGTGTTTGCTCTGGCTCAGCTCTAATGCGCAGTCACCTTGACATTTCTAACAGAATTTTTCAAGTATGTAAGTTCACAAAAATTATGCAACTTGACAAAAGCAAAGAGGGGAGGGAGAGCGGCGGCGGGGTGGGATCAGCGAGGGCTGGAGGCTGGATGTGCCTTGTGGCCTGGATGGGGAGGGATGCTGGATGGAGGCTGCTCCGGCATCGGAGAGTATGGGGGGGTACAAAGGGGATGCGACACTTTGGGCTATCATAGAATCATAGAATAGTGAGGGTTGGAAAGCACCTTAAGAACATCCAGTTCCAACAGCCCTGCATGGGCAGGGACACCTCACACTAAACCATGCCACCCAAGGCTATGTCCAGCCTGGCCTTGAGCACCGCCAGGGATGGAGCATTCACAGCTTCCCTGGGCAACCCATTCCAGTGCCTCACCACCCTTACAGTAAAGAACTCCCTCCTTATATCCAATCTAAACTTCCCCTATCCCTGCGTGCCAGTTCCAGCTGGACTGGGGCTGTTTGCTGGGACACTGCAGTGGATGCAGCCCCAGCCCTGCTCTTCTAGGGATGCTTTGAGTCTTTAACACATTGTAAAAACATGGCTTGTGAAACCAAAACCAAGCGGCCAGTGGCTCCTCTGGCATCCCACCAGCCCCAGGGACCCTATTCCTTAGGGACCATGGTTTGGGGAGGGGGCCCAGGCTGCAGGTGCTGTGGTCCAAGCTGACACTGGGTGATCGCTCATGCAGAAGCCCCAGCGGAGCTCATTTGCCTGTGTAATTGTATGCTTTGCTGTTAAGCGTATTGATTCTGAAAAGTTAATCAGACCATTTGGAGGTGCTCTATCTTAAAAACAGTGAATCCCATTAAACTGATTAAAAGGGAATCATCTGAAATAACCCCCTGCAACTTAAAACTGTTGAAATAGCGCCTTGTATTCAAATAGAATTATTTCAGTCAAACAAGGCTGTGAGGAGCAATTGCTCACCAGCGCCTTGTGTGTGCTGGGAGCCGCGGGCAGGGATCCCCTGTGGTACAGCATAAGGGGTCTGCTGGGATTTGGGATCGTGGTGGTGGTAAGGGGACAGCCCTGGGTGGTGATGATGGGGATAGGGGTGTGATGAACACGTGGCCACGTCTGTGTGAGGGATGCAGCACAGCCTCAGTGGACTTCTTGCAGCGTGGGGAGAATCATAGAATCAATGATGTTGGAAAAGCCCTTTAAGCTCACCCAGTCCAACCATTCCCAGCACTGCCAAGGCCACCACTAACCCATGGCACTGAGGCCTCGTCTCCATGGGGTGTGAACACTTGCAGGGACGGTGACTGCAGCCCTGCCCTGGGCAGTTCCAATGCTGAGCACCCTGTGGGGAAGGAATTGTTCCTCATCTCCATCTAAAGCTGCCCTGGTGCAGCTTGAGGCCGTTTCCTCTTGTCCCATCCCTTGTTCCTTGGGAGCAGAGCGCAGCCCCCTCCTGGCTCCATCCTCCTCTCAGGCAGTTGTAGGGAGCGATCAGGTCCCCCCTGAGCCTTCTCTTCTCCATCTGAACCCCTCAGGTCCCTCAGCCTCACCAGTGCCCAGCACAGGGGTTAAACCACAGCGGTTTGTTCTCAGGAGCATAGATTATGTGACTGCACTTAAGATGTGCTGTGTTTCCATGGGTTTTATGCATCCTGGTGAAGCCCAAACAGCTCCTTGGACGTGATCTTTGCCCTGTGCTGGGTGCCTGGTTTGAGATGGTGTCTGGGGGCTGCTCCTCACCTTGGAGGTCAAAAGGACTTTGATGTGGATGTAAGATGTATTTTTCAGACCTGGAGGCTCCTGCCCGCAGGCTCTTGCATCAGTAGGAGTGCTCCAAAGCATCCCATAGGTCCCAAGGGCAGGGGCCTTCTGACGAGGTCAGCGCCTTGATTTAAGCAACACCTTTGTTAGGAGGAGGAAGGAGATAGTGCGGGGTGCAAGGACTGATCCCTCCAACGCTGCTGTCCCATGAGCTGCAGCCTCTCACTGTGGTTTGTGAGCTCCTCAAAACCTCTTCTCCAAAGGCACCCGTCTCCATCGTAACACCAGCCTGGAGTCTTGGGCAGACACAGCAGCAGGAGCTGATTTCAGCCATCTGAGGGACAAGGAAAGGTTTTATCTCCAGGAGGATTCAGGATTGTTCCTGATTGCATCACTCACTGAAGCCTGCCAAGAGCCGGTGCCTTCCATTGCCCCGGTGATGCTATCGCCCGGCACTGGTGAAGCAGGACTTGTGACTGGAGATAAGTGCGGGATTGCTGAGCTCTTTTGCTTCCAAATGTGTTTATTTTCCCCTTTCTGAGTCTAGCATCTCCCCTTCCTGATAAGTTCAGCTTGCCAGGCAACCTCTATTTGTAAAGAAAGCCCTGCTTGTCACCTCTGGAAGGAGCAAGAGTAATGATCACATCGCTGAGGGCGATGAGCACTGGTTCCATCACGCAAACAGGGAGCTTTGTGCGGGGACTGGACCATACTGGGGGGGCTTCCCTCGTATTCCATCCATGGCCTGCAGTTTGTGAGCTCCCTAAATCCTACAGGACTGCTTTTCCACCCAGGACAGGCACACTGAGCTGCACGCTATTGGAAGTGAGCAAACACATAGGGAAATTTTATCCTGGGGAATGTCAGGTGGTGTGCAACATATACCACTGCTTCTCTGCCCATGGGCATGCTTACACACTGTTCTTTACACACAGGGAGCTGGGAGAAAGGCTTTCCATAGGCTAACTTTGTCATGTCATCCCTATAACCTCTGGAAAGTAGGAATGATGCTGCAGACTTGGCCAGGATGTTGCTCCCAATCGTTGCAGGTGGTTTGGGACCATATGCAGCAGGTCATAGAGAGCTGGAAGGACTGGATGGCTTTATCCTTGTGGGATTGAATAAGCAGGAGCAGGGAGGGCTGTGGGTGCCTTTCCCTCTTCTCCATGCCCTGGGTGATGTTTCTGAGTGCTTCCCAAACCTTGTCCCACTCCCTCTGAGAGCCTCCATTTACCTTTTCTGGCCCTGTGAAGCAGGCCGGGGAGGTATCATCGTGCCAAACGTCCATCCCTGACCTCTGCAGTGCTTTATCTCCTCCACAGCCACGGAGCTGCTCTTCTGCAGCATCCTGAACAAAGGATGCGCTGTTTTTCACAGCAGCGTTCATGGCTGCGAGCTGCCACTGGAGAATAAATCCTGTCCCCTCCTTGCTGGCAGCAGGGAATCTTCTTCCCAAGGCCGTCTGCTGTGTGCCAGTGCTGAATCCCCCCCCCCCTCCCCCCCCGCCCCGTGCTGGGCCTAATCCATGGCACAGCGAGAGGAGGGGAAGCATCTTCTACAGCAGGAGGGAAACAGGGATAATTAATAAGGATCCCATTAGCATCTGTATGTGCAGGGGGCTGGGGGAGCAGCAGGATGCGGGGCAGCTTCCTGAATCCACATCCTGGCATCCCTGCCCTCCCAGGTGCTGTTTGCCCACCCGAGATGCTTGGAGGCAGCTGTGCCCCTGGGGCCAGGAAGCACCTTCATCCTCCTCCTCTTCCTCCCACCTCTGCATCACAAGGACCAGGGTATTTCCTCGGCTGTGTTTGCTGGGGACCCCGGGGAGCTGATGAGGTGTTAATGTGAGGGATGCTGGGGGGTAAGGTGTGAGATGGGGGGACCAGGGGCAGCGAGGGGCTCACCCGCCCCCAACAACCTCATTGCAGACACTCTGCAGGAGAGCAAGCAGGGAAAAACCTCATTTTGCAGTAGAAAAGCTCCCAAAAGCCTGGGAAGAGGCGGGGTGTGTGTGTGTTGCATGTGGGTGGTGGGAAGGCAGGGATACTGTGGGTGGGAATGGCTTCTGTGGATTGGGAAAGCTGTCCCTTGGGGGGTCTTTTGTGATGGAAGTTGAAGGGGAAAGAGGAGGGTTAGTGAAAGTGGAGGCAGTGGTGAAAGTTGTGATGCTCTGGTACCCTCCGGCTGCTTCTGCAGTGGGAACTGGGGCTCGGCGTGGCAAAACCATCCCTGCAGAGCAGGGTGACCATGACCATGTGCGACAGCAGCCCGTGGGGATGATGGGGTGCACAGGGCAGCTGCAGGCAGGAGCTGCCACTGAGCTTTGTCTGGATCCTGCACTGGGAACAGGTCAAGCCCGTCTGGAGTGAGGCCTGGGAAGGCAAAGCGAAGCTGTTTGGTTGCTGTCAGCAGTGGTGTGGGTGCAAAATGCCCTGCACCAGGGCAGAGCTTTGCTCATGGAGCCTGGAAAGGGGATGCTTCCGAAGGCTGGGATGCCTCTGAGGGTCAGGTCCCCTCCAATGCAGCACGCAGAGCCCAGCCATGAGGGTGATGGGGAACAGGGGACCAGCACAATCAGCCCCAGGTGCTGATGGGAAGAAGCTTGGCACCAGAGGGTCCATGGGCTCTTTCCTTGCCATGGGAATGCGGTCACAAGGGAGATCCCAAGTGCAAGAAGGGAGAATCATGCCCTTCACTTTCCTTTTTTCATTTCCAGCTCTTTGCAGTCTGGTCTTTTCTCATATTTTCATGTCTCACTCATCACTGCTCTCTCTGACCTTTGTTTTCTGATTAAAAATACCATCTTTTGGTATTAAAATACACATGTGACACATCCAGACACCCCATTCCTACTGCTTTCCTGTCTCAGAACATACCTAAAGTATAAACTTCAGATGTAACCCCATAATCCATGCTCTTCATTCAGTAAATGCTGGTGGATGAGGATGTTCGGGCAGCACATCTGCAGCTGGTGCCTGCGGAGAGATAAGGACAAGCCTTGCTGTTTGCATACAGAGCTGGGCTGATGAGGTGTGTAGTGGTCCCATGTCCCCTCCAGAGTGGATTTAACTCCTGGTGGGAGACCTCAGGAGCTCTGTCTCCTGTGCACAGATTGAATTAACTGGGCAAGGGGGCCAGGAAGGGCTGGGGCATGGAGACTGGAGCCGGCTCCCGGAGATAAGCGGTGCCCAGCTGGAGTGAGCACTGGGTGGGACTGGATCATTGTATGTCCCCAGGGAATGGGTCTCCGAGGGTGGGAAGAGAAGGGAAACGGGAGTTCTGCTGCTCACTCCCTCCCGCTGCCTGCAGGCGCAGCCTCAGACCAGCGCCGGCTCTCTCCCGGCTGGATGAGGTGATTCAGCAGTCTGCAGCTCTGCATCTGCAAATATTTGGAGGAAAATATCCACAAGTGCCTCGGATGTCAGCTTTTTCCTTTTTTTATATCTCTCTTTTCCAAGCCATCATCATTTGGTAATTCGTGAAAAAAGGGGAAAATTGAGAATGTGGGGATGTTCAGGTGCCTTTAGAACCCCAGACTCATTTGGGTTGGAAGGGACCTTAAAGCTCCTCCAGCTCCAACCCCTGCCACGCGCAGGGACACCTTCCACTAGAGCAGCTTGCTCCAAGCCCCTGTGTCCAACCTGGCCTTGAGCACTGCCAGGGATGGGGCAGCCACAGCTTCTCTGGGCACCCTGTGCCAGCGCCTCAGCACCCTCCCAGGGAGCAGCTTCTGCCTGAGAGCTCATCTCAGTCTCCCCTCTGGCAGGTTAAAGCCATTCCCCTTGGCCTGTCCCTACATCCCTTGTCCAAAGCCCCTCTTCAGCTTTCCGGGTCCAGATTTTAGGACCAGCCCCTAGTTCCTCACCCATGGCTTTACCTCCATAGGACTGGCATTGCCTGTGGGCTGTCTGCTCACCCCATGTGCGTGCCATGGGGCTACCAAAATCCCCCTGGTGCACACCAGGGATGCAGGAGCCACCACCTCTGCCCCTGCACCCAAACAGGCAGATGGAAATAGCAGCAGCTCTGTTGGTTTACAACCACATCCCTGCCTTTAATGGGCTGTTTTGCTCCCCAACAGTTACGGATTTGGGCTTTTCTTTATGAACAAACCTCTCTTTTCATCCCCGCGTGTGACCCATCAGCGCCTCAAAACCAGGGCTCACGTGAGGCGAGGGCTCTCCCCGTGCTGGAGCTAAACGGGAGCTGCCTCCGTCTCCCCATTGGAAAAACAAACCTGAACCCTGTAAGTATAAAGGACCTTTGTCCGCAGTGATCCCTATTCCCATGGGGAGCGGGTGAATGCAAGTCAATGGGTGCTGCTGCACCCTGGTGAGCAGTGGCAGCCTTGGAGCCGGCGCCGGGCGCCCCAGCTCTGCCTCCCTGAGCCATTCCCGGTAGGAATGTTTGCTGTCACCGCAGCCTGCGGCAGCGAGGAAATATTTTCCAAGCCAAGGGAAAAAAAAGAGGCCTCCCAGTGTATTTCACACAGACGGCTTCCAGCAGCCCTCTGTAGCCGTCTTGTTCTGCCGCCGCCGGGACACCGACCCGGAGGAAGAGAGGAGGCGAAGGTGGGAGAGCTTTAAAAAGCTCTGGTTAAGCGTGTTCCACCCCTGCAGAGTGGGGCTTTAGAGGCTGCAAAACACCCGGCGGCTGCTTGGTGGGGAAAAGGGGGGCAGATGGTTTCCCATTTGGGTGCTCTATCCCCCTCCATGCCAAGCAGCGTGGCCTTGGATGCTCAATCCCCCCCTGCCCAACATCATGGCCTTGGATGCTCAGTCCACCCTTGCCCAGCATCGTGGCCTTGGGTGCTTAATTCCCCATTCCCCAGCATCATAGAATCATAGAACAGTCAGGGTTGGAAAGGACCTTAAGGTCATCCAGTTCCAACCCCCCTGCCATGGGCAGGGACACCTCCCACTAAACTAACACTATCATGGCCCGAGAATGGAGAGAAGCGGGGCTCCATGCATCGCAAAGCAGGGATGTAAAGGGATGCCCCAGCTCCTTCCCAGGCAGGGCTGGGAATGTAGGTCAGCACCCTCTCCTCATTGAAACCCAGTGACGATGATGGTGTTACAGGTTGGGCTGAAATATGTACCTCCGGGTCTTTACTCTGGCACCAAAACAAAACGTACTCAGAAAACCTGTGCAAAATAACCCCTGCTTGTGAATGCCGCTGATTGGAAGGTTTTCCAGCAGAAAGCGCTGTCCGACCCGTGTAAAATCATTCCTGAGGCATGCGTTGGTTTGGGCACTGTTTCCTCTAAGGGAAAAAGAGAAAGATCAGAGCTGGGGGGGGAAATGTTTGGAGAGAGCCGGAGCTGCTGCCTCCGGCGGAGCTTTTCCATCCCGCTGCAGCACGGCTCTCCCTTGGAAATGCACTTTATTTAGCAGCTGCAGCCGGGTATGTGCTGCCTTTGAGGGGGCAAATCAGGAGCGGCTGCTGTGGGCTTGGCTGTGATGCTGGTCCCTGTGGGGATGCTTCAGCCACATCCCCCAGGGATACAGGGATGTTGGTTTTACCTGGAGGGAAACACTGGCTTAGTTTAAGTGGGGAAAAAGGTCCCAGCAGCATGTAGGAGGTGGCCCTTGGGTGAAAGCCAGGTTGATGTTGCGGCTCCATCACCATGTCCTACCTGGAATGGGCAGCCTCAACTTTTCGGATGCCTTTTCCTGAGCTGTCCCATTTCCCACCAGCCTCATTGCAGCCATTTATAGCATTTATAGGGCCACAGGCAGGTGCTAAATGCTCATCCTCAACTTGAGGTGGGGTTTTTCATAGGAAAGATTCATTCTTTTAGCATAAAGAAAAGTTTGCTGAGCCAGATGATGGCAAAAGTAAAGTCAATCACACAATCAAAGGTGAGATTGAGTTTTTGGCCTGGAGGTGAGATGGGTGAGATTGAAACATCATTGCAGGTGGCAGAAACCTATAGCTCTAGTGATGGGTGACACTGACCCATGGGTGTCCCTGGGACGAGGTGCCCATCCTGGCCCAAAGACCCCACCATAACCGGGCTGCGCTGAGCTCACAGCATCAGGGGTCCGGATGTCCCGGCATCCCTGAGCAGATTTATGGGGTGATCCTGGTCTGCTATTAGTGGTCAGGGAACCGCAGACTCACAGACACGGGCTCTGAGGCCCAGGCGAGCTCCTGTGTTTTCTTTCGGAGCCGAAACCTCCGCTCTGGCTGTTTTGCCAGTGGCTCTGCCAGGCACACCTCGTTCCCATGAGCCGGCCGCTCCGGATGGGGCACCCTGGGAGACAGGGTCCCTTGGGAGCAGTGGGCTCCCCCAGCCCCGTGGCAGCCGGGGAGGGGGGGACACGGGGAGGTGACACAGACTGAGGTGACACAGGGTGTCACACTGCGCAGAGCGTGCCACCACGCTGCTCCCTGGGCCCGCAGGAGCTGCGGCGCTCAGCGAGCGGTTCCCTCTGCTATTTATACCCGCCGTGCGCGAGAGGAGCCTTTCAGTATAAATGAGGCTATTTTAAAGGTCTTGGCCAGGTATAACTGGTTTAAACAAGGCCGGTAATGACTCAGAGGGCTATAAATGTCCGTCAGAGTCCTCAGTGAAGCTGTCGGGGATTGATCTCCCCGGCAAAGAGGCCTCCGACCAGGCAGCCTGTGCATGCGTCCGTCCCCGTGCTCCAACACCAGCCCCACCAGCAGCACCCCTTCAACCTCCCTGCACCCATGGCCTGAGGGTTCATAGATGTGGTTCCTCCACAGTTATCTTGGGTTCTGTGTGGGTATAAGCCCTGTGGTCCCCCTGTCTCCATCCTCCAGCCAGAGGTTGTTCAGCTGCATCTCCCCTGGGGGCTGAGCATCACGAGCCCCTGATGGACACAATGGGATACTCCAGTGACTTTGGCTGGTCACATCTCTTGGGTTTTATGGAATGTGTTAGGCTTTTTGCATCTGGGTCCCCATTTAACTGGTTGCCCAGAGAAGCTGTGGCTGCCACATCCCCGTCAGTCTTCAAGGCCAGGTTGGACACAGGGGCTTGGAGCAAGCTGCTCCAGTGGAAGGTGTCCCTGCCCGTGGCAGGGGTTGGAGCTGGAGGAGCTTTAAGGTCCCTTCAACCCAAACTAGTCTGGGATTCTATGATTTAAGGCAATGGGGATGATGCTCTGGACCTTGCATTGGACTGCCTTGGACTGCAGTGGGGTTGCTTTATCCCACTCCATAATGAAAGCTGCTGCATTCCTCCTCCTGCAGCCCCTTTTGGAACTGAAGCACCTTCAGAGTCTGCCAGGCTGGAAAGTTTCCAGCAGAAAAGGGGTTTTGTTAGGAAATAACAGGGGAGGTTTTTAAAGCAGAGGGTTTGGGAGGAGTCTCTATATTCAAGTGTTTGTTTTTTTATTGTAAAACCAAAGACATTTCAGTTTTCAGAAACTGATCATTAAACATGAAAAAATATTTCCCCTTCATAAAAAAGTGAAACCAAAACCTGAATACTTTGGTCAGGTATAACTTCCCCAGACTGCCAGGGCCTTCTGGGGCCTGAGCTAAAGAAGACATCCATGGCAGGACTTTGCTGGGATGTGAAGAAAACTTCTCCTCCTTTCCTTTTCCATCTAGAAAGCTGGCGTCACTGGGCATCTCCCTCAGCACCTCCTTCTCCGTCCACCATGTGAAAGCAGGGCTGGGGTGAATCCTTAACTCCAGCCTTTCCACACCAAGCCCTCTCCGTCCCCTGGACATCATTCCAGATGCCTGCGCATCTTGTTTACCCAGCAAAATGTGCTCGTGGAGCAAACCAGCGCCGGGGCATCACGTGGGCCATGGTAAACAGCCAGCAGATGCACTCTGTTTGTTCTGCTTCAGAGCCTTTCCAGAAGGCACTGTTCTGATGGTGGGCTCCTTAGAGGGGGGGTTTGCCCACACTCATGTCCTACACGGTGGTGGATGCCCAATGCCAGCAGCCCCGGTGCCCATTGCAGCATCCCTGTGTGCCATGGACCAGGGAGGTCCCTGCTTTGGGCTGTCCTTGCTCATTATCAAATGCCCTCAGGTTTCCCAGTTGCCTCTCAGGACCTTGTTGTCCCCATCCATAGTGATGCCACTACTCCCTGAGCATCCCAGCGATGCTGGTGGGCCAGGGGGACCTCCCCATCCCAGAGACAGGACAATAATGGAACTTTATTTCCTCTCCCCAGCACATTCTTCAGGTGCTTCCAGGGTTTTATTTTACCCTGTGGTGCCAACAGCTGATTCCAGCGACTGGTTACCTTCAACTGGCACATTGAATAATTGCAGAGTGGGGAGGAAGGTTAAAATAGCACCTGGAGGACTGAAGATGCCAAAAATAGGGATGCCAGCCATGTCCCAACCAGCCAGATCATTGGGGATGACTGGGGATGAAGCGAGTTTGTGATGGGGTACCTGCGAACCTGGGAATATCATTCCAGTGTTAAGAGACATATTTTGAGCAAGCTGCTCTAGTGGAAGGTGTCGTTGCCTGTGGCATGGGGTTGGAACTGGGTGAGCTTTAAGGTCACTCTCAACCCAACCCATTCCCTGGTTCTGTGATATCCTTGGGCTCAGATCAGATATCAAAAAAGACAAATTTTGTGCATTCCTGGTTCTTCCCTTGTTAGACTTGTTAAAGCCTTGGAAAATATTTTCATGGATTAAGAAGCCCCATTAAATGTAGAATCTAATTAGGAGAGAACTTGAGTTCTTCAAATAGTTAAGTCAACATTGCACGGTGTAATTGTGGTAATTCCCGGCGGTGCTGCAGCTGACGACGCCTGTTTTCATGTGTAGGTAGCTCCATGGATGGGGGAAAAGCACTTCCCACCATGGAATTCCACTTATTGCAGTGGTTCCCATCTAAATCCCTGAATAAGGAAAGGATCCCATCTAAATCCTTCAATGAGCAAAGGATATTGTTTCCTGACGTGCCCCCATAGAAATGACGGAAACGTCATCAAGAGGAGGATTGCACAACTGATCCTGAATGTGACCTTGGGACTGGGCCATGCTGGAGAGCCAGGCGCTGCCATGGGGCTACCTCGAGGGCTTTGGTGAGGATGCTTAACTTCTCTCCAGTGTATTTCCCCAGTTCAGAAATGGGAATCATCATCCTCATCCTCCTCTTCTTCCTCCAGTTGTCTGTTCTTGCTTGAGTGGAAGCTCCTGGAGATGCTCTCAGCCCAGCAGAGCCCCTTGGCCTTAAAATCAGAGAATCAACAAGGTTGGAAATGACCTTTAAGATCATCAAGTCCAACCTTTACTCCAGCACTGCAAAGGCCACCACTAAACTGTGTCACAAAGAGCATCTTCCAGGGATCCTAAGGGAATGAACTGGGAATAAAGGCAGCAAAAGCGAGTAGTAGTGGCAGTGTGTGGCACAGGGATGATGGAAGTTCCCAGACCCCACTTTCACCCTTCCCTCTCAAGGGTGAGAGGGAACAAGCCAACAGGAAACCTGGAGATGGGCTTTGGCCAAGGGCCTGTAGAGACGGAACAAAGGGAATGGCTTTAACCTGCCAGAAGGGAGACTGAGATGAGCTCTTAGGCAGAAGCTCTTCCCTGGGAGGGTGCTGAGGCGCTGGCACAGGGTGCCCAGAGAAGCTGTGGCTGCCCCATCCCTGGCAGTGCTCAAGGCCAGGTTGGACACAGGGGCTCTGAGCAAGCTGCTGTATGGAAGGTGTCCCTGCGCGTGGCAGGGGTTGGAGCTGGATGAGCTTTAAGGTCCCTTCCAACACAAACCTATGACAGACAAGGGTACAATAGCAGTGCAAGGAAGCAAAACTGGATTTAAGTGTCAGGGCTGGAGTGACAACAGCAGGAACATCCTCTGTAACTGAAGAGCATCCTCAAGGGAACAATTTGGGTCAAAATCCAAGAGAACAGGACTCTCATGGAAGCAACTCTCTTGCTGCTCCACAGCTTCCACTCCACACATGGGGGGGTGGGGTGTAGAAAAACCTCATCTTTAGCGGCAGCAGAAGTCGAAGTCCTGCTGCCCTGAGCGGGAAGTGGCACCTCATGAGGAGTGGTGTGAGACTGGGACCCATTGAGCTCCAGGAGCATGTGCCACCTTGGGCAGAGGTGCCAGACAGGTTCGGGGCACAGTTTTATTACACAGGGAAGTTCTCTCCGTGGATTCTCTCCTTCTCCTGTGGAGCTCACTGGGAATTTCCATACCAAACCCAGCAATGCTGAAAGCACACGCTCACCTCGTGTCCAGAGGGGAAAATTGATGTGAAAGCCAAACACGCCTCATCCTAAATGTCCAAAGTCAGCTGTGAGTTGGGAGCCGAGCGGGCAGGATCCCTGAACTGATGATCTCCATCATGTACAGTAGCCACGTCGTTAATTTTATGGAATTCTCCTGGAATTCTGAGCTGTTTGTGCTTTGTGACGCTTCCAGGGAGCAAAAAGCTCTATGGAGATGCATTAGGTGGGGAGTGTGTCCTAAGGCAGAACCAGGATGCAGCCGGGACCCCCTTTCTGCTACCGCCCGGGGTGGGTGTTTTGGGGGTGATCACAACCCCCCAGCACAGGCAGGGTGCTCCCATGGAGTGAGACCCCTGCCCCAGGGGATGCAGCCGCCGGGGGTCCCCCGGGGCGTCCCCCCGGCAGCCCCCGACCCAGCTGACCGGCAGCAGGCGACAGGGGGCGCCCCGCCACCGCTGTTGGCCGTCGGGACCGGGGGGACCCTCCGCTCCCACCCCGCTTTTGGGGTGTCCCCCCCCTCCCGACGGAGACAGCCCCCCTCGGGTCATCCCCCATCCAACCCCCACACCCCCTAAATACCGTCAGAAAAGGGCTGGGGTGGGAGGGAGGGAGGCGGGCTGCCCCTGTCCCCGCTGCTATCGCGATAGGAGCGTGCCCTCCTGGAGGAAGCGGGGTTGTGGTGGGCTGGCGGTGACTTCTGAGGGTGCTGGAGCCCTGGGAGGGAGCTTTAAGGTCCCTCGGAGGGCGGGAGGTGGAATCCTGCTCTGCGGTGGGTTTGGGTTAGGATCTAAAAATTATCGCGAGCCTCCGCGGATGGATGGGGCGGGTTCATTCCCCCCTCTCGGGAGCGATAAATAAAAAAGATAAATAAGTGGGTGGATGAATGAATGAATGAATGAAAAAAACCCAAACCCGGCGGTTTAGGGGGGGTTTAGGAGGTGGGTAGATATAGGTGGGGATCTAGGAAAGAGGCGAACCCGAATCCCCCGGGGGGGCGGCAGGGATGCTGCCGGGGAGGCACGGCCCCGGCCCGGGGCGGGTGGAGCAGGAGGAGGAGGAAGAGGAGGTGGTGAAGGTGGAGGGGAGCCCCCGCTCCCTCCCGCAGGGGCAGGAGCCGCTCTCGGTCCCGCTCCTCCGGCCGGACCCCGCCGGGAGCCGACGCGGCCGCAGCGCCGATGGGGCGGGCGGCGGAGCCGGGTGGGTTTTGGAGCCGGGTGGGTTTTGTCCTCCGTCCGTCCGCCCGTCCGTCCGCCTGTCTGTCTGTCCGCCTGTCTGTCTGTCTGTCTGTCTGTCTCTCCCACCTTCCTTCCTTCCTCCTTTCCTCTCTCCGAGGCTGCCGGGGGCTTTTCGAAGCAGCAGCGCTGCCCCCGACGGCGCTCACCGGGACCCCTCACCGCCTGGACAGGAGCCGGGGGAACCCCCGGGGCCCCCGACGGCGCTTTCCGCCGCGCCACCACCCTCCTTCCTCATCCTCCCCGCCCTCCCTGTTTGTTTTAGTTACGAATTTGTTGTAGGTACCTGAGCCGGAGCCCGGGGAAGAGCCAGAGCGGCGGCTGCCGGGCCGGCCGATGGGGCCGAGCGGGGGCACGGCCGGGCGGGCAGCGGCCTGAGCCCGGCTCCGAGGCTCCGCCGAACACCACGGGGAGGAAAGGTGCGTGGGGATGGGACGGGGGCTGATTCCGTCGGGGCTGCGGTGTGGGGGGAGCAAGCTCCCGTCGGGGGTGCTGAGGGGGGGGTCGGCTGCTGTCGGGGCTGCCTGGAAAAGGGGGGGAGTGTGGAAATCGGTTCCCACAGGATCCCCCTGCAAAACCGGGGGGGAGCCGGATCCGGGGGGGTCGTCCCGGCGCGGTGGGGTGCGGATAGGTGCGCGGGGGGCCGCGGAGGAGCCTCTCCCGCTTAGGTGTGAGCTGATTATTCAAATGGGCAGCCGAGGACCTGGGGATTGGAGGCTCGCCCGGCCGCTCCGTGCTATATCACTCGGGCACCCACGTCACTGCAGCACTTGTCCTCCTCTTCCTCCTCCTCCTCTTCTTCCTCCCTCCTCCCTCCTCCTCCTCCTCCTCCTCCGGCTCCTCCATCGCCTCCGGGCGACTCTTCGCTGCGAAGCGCTGCGAAAACCCACCCAAGGAGCAGCAGCGATTAAAAAACCAGCGCCAGCGCCGCTCGACACCCCCCCTTCCTCCCTCCCTCCTCTTCCTCCTCCTCCAGAGGCTCCGTCGGAGGGGAGGGAGGGCTGGGCGCTTTTTTTTTTCCCGGTTTTTTTTTGGATTGCTCTCTGTCGTCGTTTGTTGTGGCTGTTAAATTTTAAACTGCCATGCACTCCACTTCCAGTATGCTGGGAGCGGTGAAAATGGAAGGCCATGAGCACACGGACTGGAGCAACTACTACGGGGAGCCCGAGGTAAGCAAAGGGAGACCGGGAATTGGGGTGGGGGGGTGCGTCCTGGTGTCGCCATTGCCGTGCCAGCCCCGGGACACGATTAACTTCGGCACCGAGAGCTGGGCAGGGTGCGGGCGGGGTGCGGGCGGCCGTTCGCTATTTCCCCCCTCCCGTTCCCCTCCCTCTCCTCCAGGTATTCCTCTCGCTCCCTTTCCCCTTGCTCCCAGTCCTGCTCCCAGGACGGAGCCGCCGATCCTGCGGCCACCCCGTCCCGGTTCTGTTTTGTTTTATTTAATATATATTTGCTTTTCATTAACAAGAAAAACACCCACCCCCCCCACACCCCCCCTCCGGGATTTAACCCTTCCCGCCCCGCGGGGCGCGGAGCCCCGGCGCTGCGGGCTCTCTCACCGGAGGCGCTACGGGATGGGCTGGGCTGCGGCGTTCCCCCAGGGCTCCTCGCTGCCCGTGTCCCCGGCGGGGCCACCCCGTCGAGTGTCGTCCCCCCCCCCCCCCCAAAATCTCCCTCCTCTCTCTTCGCTTGCCCCTGCAGAGCTATTCCTCGGTGAGCAACATGAACGCGGGGCTGGGCATGAACAGCATGAACACGTACATGACCATGTCGGCCATGAGCACCACGGCCAACATGACGGCCGCCACCTCTATGAACATGTCCTACGCCAACACGGGCATGAGCCCCTCGCTCACCGGCATGTCCCCTGGCACGGGAGCCATGCCTGGAATGGGCTCAGCCGGTGTGGCAGGGATGGGCACCCACCTGAGCCCCAGCATGAGCCCTATGGGTGGCCAAGCGGGTTCCATGAATGCCCTGGCCCCCTACACCAACATGAACTCCATGAGCCCCATCTACGGGCAGTCCAACCTCAACCGCTCACGGGACCCCAAGACCTACCGGCGTAGCTACACGCATGCTAAGCCACCCTACTCCTACATCTCCCTCATCACCATGGCCATCCAGCAGTCACCCAACAAGATGCTGACGCTGAGTGAGATCTACCAGTGGATCATGGACCTCTTCCCATTCTACCGCCAGAATCAGCAGCGCTGGCAAAACAGCATCCGCCACTCACTGTCCTTCAACGACTGCTTCCTCAAGGTGCCCCGCTCCCCGGACAAGCCGGGAAAAGGCTCCTTTTGGACGCTGCATCCCGATTCAGGCAACATGTTTGAGAACGGCTGCTACCTGCGCCGCCAGAAGCGCTTCAAGTGCGAGAAGCAGTTGGCCTCCAAGGACAGTGGTGGGGCGGGTGGTGGAGCGGGTGGTGGGGGCAAGAAGGGGCCCGGGCAGCCCACAAGCCAGCCCCTGGGGGAAGGCAGTTCCTCGGGGGGCTCCGAGGGCTCGGCCGGTGCTGAGTCCCCGGCCAGCACCTCGCCGTGCCAGGACCACAAACGAGCCCTGGCTGACTTGAAGGGGACACCAGGGCTGAGCCCCGGGGAACCAGCGTCCTCACCGGCCCAGCACCTCCTGGCCCCCCCGCACGCTGGCCTGCCCCATGACGCCCACCTCAAACCCGAGCACCACTACGCCTTCAACCACCCCTTCTCCATCAACAACCTGATGTCCTCCTCTGAGCAGCAGCACCACCACCCTCACCACCACCACCACCACCACCACCATAAAATGGACCTGAAGGCCTACGAGCAGGTGATGCACTACTCGGGCTACGCCTCGCCCATGCCCGGCAGCCTGGCCATGGGGCCCGTAACGAACAAAAACGCCTTAGAGTCCTCCCCTTTAGCCGGAGAGACTTCTTACTACCAAGGTGTGTATTCCCGGCCCATCATGAACTCCTCCTAAAAGGGGCGAGGGGAAAACCCAACCCCCATCGAGGGGGGCAGCCCGGTACCCCCATGCAGCCCCTGGCAGAGCAGTGGACTATGAACGCTCTCGAGCATGGTACATATACGTATATATATCTATATATATTTTCTTTTTCTTTCCTTTTCCGTTGGCTCCAGATGTTTGCATCCATTTGGGAAACAGCAGACGTGTGTCTCGCAAGCATCTCAGGGGGCAGACATGTGGGTCACCCCCCAAATCCACCCGTGCTGGGGTTGGGCTGCAATTCCCTCGTTTTCCCTTGGTTTTGGTGGGGAGGGACGGGTTGGGGGAGAAGGGATGGGGAAAAGGGGGTTCTATTGGGCTTATTTTATTACGTTTCGTTGTCGTCGTCGCAAGGAGGTATAAATATGTCTATTTTTTTGTGTGGAAGTGACGGGGAAGAAAAAAACCACAACGAAACACACGCAAAAGGAAACCCTCCTTCAGTGTGAAATCCATGCTAGTTTGGAATCCCAGGACCAAAAGTCTTGTAATATTGTAAAAAGGGGGGAAAGAGGGATAAAAAAAAAAAAAAAGAAAAAAGAGAAAAAAATGTGAAAAATGATAATAATAATAATAATGATAAAAAAAGTCAGGATAGATCGTTGTAATTGAAACAAACGCTTGATGTTACCGGGAGAGTAAACTACTTGGATCTGATTAATTTATCGTTTCTGTATGCTTTATTTATGGCTTATAAATGTGTATTCTGGTAGCGACTAGCCAGATTTTCACGGAACTCTATTAAAGTGTTATTGGCGGTTTTTTTCCCCCTGCATCTCTGTTCCGCCGGGATTCGCCCTCTTCTTCCTCATTCTCCTCCTCGGCCGGGCCAGGGTCCCACCGCTGCTCCGACGCCGCGATGCTGTCCCGCTCCGCTCCCGACGCTCCCTCAACACGGGGAAGGGATGAGGAGGGGTCGGGGAGCCGCTGCCCCCCGCAAAGAGCCCTTCGGCTCTGGGGGGACCCCGTCGGGGCAGCTCCTCACCCCCGCGGGAGGTGGGAATTGGGGAGACCCCTGGAACTTCGCGAAACCGGCATCGGAAAACCGGGGAGCTCTTTATTTCTTCTTCCCCTCCCGCTTCTCCCGGCCGCCCCATGAACACCCCTCGGTTATTTTCCATGTCTTTGCCCCCTCCCCACTGCAACCTCCCGCCCGTCCTCCCAACCACTTGTTGTTTTCCCACGCGTTTACGGCGCTCGTAGACGTTGCTTTGCGAAATAACATTCAAATCCTTCTTAAAATTCCGCATTGTCCGCGGGAAGAGAAAAGGGGAGGAAAAAAAAGGGGGTGGGAGAGGGGGTGGGGGGGGGTGGAAAAAAAAACCCTTCCCAAAAAAAACAAAACAGGGGTCCAGCCAGAAATCTGTCCGTCTCTATATGGGAAGGACACACACGTTGTGAACCAAGGCATGCAATGTGTTTCATTAGCACATAAAAGGCTCCCGCAGGGAAGAGCACGGGCGCGGGGGTGCCGCCGGTTGGGGCTCCGCGCCCCGCCGGTACCGGCCCCGGAATGCTCCACCAGCCGCTTCCCCCCCCTTCCCTTTATTTTTTCTTCCTTTTCCCGCTTTCCTCCGGCCTGTTCCGGGCCGAAACGCAACGAGGAGGACTTGGGGCAGAAGGGAAATAAAAGGAAATAGCCTCACTCTGAGCGTTATTCCTTCTTCTCCCCAGCCCCTTCTCGGTGTTTCCCCCCTCCTCGCCCGCCCCCAGCCCCGTTGCAACCGCTTCTGCTCCCGCCGGTTTAAGCGACCGTGATCTGTGAATAAACAAAGTCAGTAAACAAAAAAGAAAAGGAGGGGGGGGAAGGAAGAAAAGGGGGGGGACACACACACTCTAGATCCAAATTCCAGGAGGGTAAACTTTCAACACCACGTCATACTTCAGCAAATTTACACAGATATTATATTGCGTCCCTTTCCTTCCTTCCCCCACCCCCCGCGCTCCTTTCGAGCCATTGTGCTTAACTGAATTTTATAAAGCTGATCGATATCTTGGTAAAATATTCATTTTTAAACTAGCGGGCAGCGAAATCTTTGCTTTGTGCTAAAGTCAACACCAGCACAGTTTCGGCTCCCATAAATGCCGGGATGCACCCAGCTCCCGCAGAGCCGGGCCGGCGGCCGGGGCGCAGGTAGGTGACGCCCGCCGTTCCTTCCCTTTCCTCTCTTTCGGGTCCATCCTCCTCCTCCTCTTCCTCCTCCCCGGCTCGTTGGAGCGGCGGGACCGGATGGATCCTCCCTGCGGGCTTTGGGGGCTCCCATCCCCGCCGCCTCCCTTCTCCCGGCTGTTTTTTCGGGAAAAGCGCGGACAGGAGAGACAAGGGGGGGTCCGGGGCTGTTTCTGCCCCGTTCAACACCAAATCTCGGTGCGACGGGATGGGAAACCTTGCGGCGGGGTCGGCGGCGGGTCGGAGACGTGCGACCGGACACTTGCTCGGTTTATTATTTATCTTTATTTAATTATTATTATTATGAATTGTAGTAATTTAAACACCACCACCCCCCTTCGAGTTTTTCTCTCCATGGCACTCTGTCGTTAAGGGCTGGGAGTCACCACGGCCGTGTGATTCCTCCCGTGTCACTGGCCAAGCGCCGGCCCCGCGGGCCCGGCCCCGCTTCCTGGCAACAAAATGCAGCGAAAACCCTGAATGGTTCCTCGATATGAGGAAAAGCCCGGGAGTTTCGCCGGGATCCCATTCCCGAGGCTCTCCCGCTCAGCACCGGACACGGACACGAGTGGCACGGCCCACGGTGGGAAGATGCGGGGCGGCGAATCCCGGGATGCTTCCCGCGGGGGGAGTAGGGCCCGGGATGGGAGGTCCCGGAGCCGATCTTAGTGAGGACCGGAGCGGGTGGGTCTATGTCCGTGCTCATGTCCGTTTCCCCGTCCCCGCGCCGCCGTGGCGGGTCACATCCCGCTGGTAAGAGCCGCTCGGCGACTAATGGGCTCTCAATAATTCATAACCGCCCGGCCGGCTCGTAATGCAGCTCTGCGAGCTCGCCAATTACTTGTCATTAAAGGCCTGTCGCCCCTGCAGGGAGGGGGACGCGAGTGGGATGAAGGGCCCGTTCCTGCGGCCACCTCGGAGCATCCCTCCGGGGGGATCCCAACCGCAGCCCCGTACCCCGCACCGAGGCCGGGCAGCTCCCTGCAGGGGAATGGTGGGGGGTCACTGCTTTTTGCCAGCTACCCCCTCTATTTTCCCTCCTTTCCCTGCAGCCGAGTACCCCAAGCTCCTTTAGTGTTTATGTCCCCCCCCCCCCTCGTGTCCCCCCCCGATCTCATTTCTCCCGTTAACAGCGGGGCTGAGCACTCGCCTCCGTTTCTCCGATTCCCCCCCAAATCCAGCTTTATTTTGCGGGGGGGACCCAGAGGCAGCAGTGGCACTGGTGAGGGCTGAGCTGGATTGGGCCGGGGAGGGGAGGGATGCGGTCTGAGCCCCCAAATCAGCCCGGATCCATCCTTCACTCATATATGTATATATATGCATTTATAGATATAAATACATATATATGTGGGGTTTATTATTATTTTTCCTGACTTCTCATTCACCGAGAGTGGGGAAAACCATTTATTTAATTGCTCTCCCCCCAGTGTCATGCAGCGATGGCCATGGAAGCACAAAGAAGGTGGCACAGCTCGGATGGGGAGGGTTATGAAGGGCTCGCTGCCCGCTCCAAAACCTGCCACCTTGGCGGGATAAGTGCGGGATAACTGCGAGATAAGTGCGGGATAACTCGCCGCTGCTTGCCCTGCCCATGGATTGTGGGCAAAAAGTGCGTTTATTGATGATCTTTTAAAACCCAACTCAACCCGGGACCGGACAGCTCGGGGGTGAGATGAGTCTAATTATTGCTGGTTCTAAAAAGAGCTGGAACACCCAAGTAGGGCTTAACTCTTCTCCTGGGAAACTGATGGAGACCTATTTTACAAGCTGTAATTCTGCTTTAGACTATTGCAGGCTAAAGGCAGTTCACACTGTCCTCTTTCTTCTAGAAATAGTCCTAATCCTGTATTTCGGCCGGGTAAAGTCCGCTGCTGCTCCGCACTAGATTAATCCAGAAACCACATAAAACCAGGTAGGGAAGAGGATGGAAAAGGGGAAGAGGAGAAAAATAACCCCAAACCCATTCGGAGTTTGTTCCCTCTGCTCTGTCTAACCTTCAAAAGAGTAAATATTAAAGGATGATGCAGACTCTGCAGGCTCCTTGTTTACGGGGCAGCTTCGTGGCCAGTGGAGCTAAACCCGGGCTGCGGGGCCGCTTCAGGGAGGAGAAGGATTTCGGGGTTATTTTATTTCCTTCTCTCCGTTGCGGTCGTTTCCCACCTTTCCGGATGGAGCCGGGGGGGGGGGGCGGGGAGCGTGGAATTTGGTAGGTGGTTATTTTGATCGGGGAAAAAAGAAAAGAAAGCAAAGCAAAATAAATCAAAGCAAAACAAAACCAAAAAAAAGGTAAAACAAACCAAAGCGAATTAAACCAAAACAAGAACAGAAAGGGGAAATAAAGGGGAAGGAAAATAAACCCCAAACGAACTCGCTCGCCGCCACCTTCGGGCACCGCTTTTCGTTTTCCCCCCATTCACGGAGCGCTGGTGCCTGAGGTCGGGCACAGGCGCTGCGGCCCCCCCCCCGCTAACAGCGGGATTCGGCTCTAAGCCACTGGGCAGGGCTGTTTTTTGCCGGACGGATACGGATCCGCTCAAGCCCGAGCCCAGGGCAGGGGGAGATATGCCCCTGGGGGTGCGAACGGGGTCCGAGGGATGGGAAACACTGCATCGAGTCCTGGATGTTGTTTCGGGCAGGTGAAGGGATGGAGAGATGGAGGGATGAAGGGATGGAAGGAGTGATGGAGGGATGGAGGAATGGATGCAGGGATGGATGGAGTGATAGAGAGATTCAAGGATAGACGCAGGGATGGAAGGATGTAGGGACAGATGTAGAGATGGTTGGAGGGAAGGATGCAGGGACGGATGCAGGCATGAATGGTGGGATGCAGAGACTCAGGGGTGGATGGAGGGATAGGTGAAGGGATAGAGGAATGGAAGGATAGAAGGATGGATGGAAGGACAGAAGGATGCAGGGCTGGATGTAGGATGGGTTGATGGACGGATGGATGGCTGTTTGAACGGAAGATGGATGGAAAGACGGGCAGGGTCTGCCCCCCCAGGCCGGAGGGCTCTGGGGAGGGGAGTTGGAGGGGGGGTTGGCAGCGGCACGGAAAGCGCTAAGGAACGAAGCGGGCCACAAAAGGGCCGGGAGGGCAATGGGGAGCAGGGACTGTGCGGCGGCGGGGCAGCGGCGGGGGGCCCGGGGGGGCCCGGTCTGTTTGAGGGGCAGCCGCGCGTGAAATTGCGCGTAAAAAAATCATAAAAAGGGAAAAAAACTGTATAAAACCTGCACACGGCGCCGAGGCGGCTGCTGGGGGGGGCGGTGGAGGGGGGCTGGGGGGGAGGCTCCGGTCCCCCCATTCCCCCTTCCGGAGGGGTCTGTGGCTGCACACGCGTGTGCAGGGCCGCGTCCGTGCATCCCGCCACGTCCCCCGCTCTCTTTCGTTTCATTGCTCTGCCTTCCCTTTCCTTCTCCCCTTTCTTTCCTCTTTTCCTTTTTCTCAATTTCTTTCCTTTCCCTTCCCTTTCTTTTCGTTTCTTTCCCTTTCTTTTTTTTTTCCTTTCTTTCCTTTAAATTTCTTCCCCTTTTTTCCCCATTCCTTTTCCTTACTTTGCTTTTCTTCCCCCTGTTCAGTTTCTTCCGCTTTCCCCTTTTCTTTCAATTTCTTTCATTTTCTTTCAATTTCTTTCGTTTTCCTTATCCTTTCCCCCATTTTTCTCCCTTTCTCGTTTATTCCCGTCCCTAGCTTTTTTCCTTTCCCCCCTCTTTCCTTTTTCTCCTTTTTCCCCTTTTCTTTTCCTTTCCCTTTCCCCCCTTTCTTCCAATTTCTTTCGCTTTCCCTATTCTTTCCCTTTTCCCAGTTTCTTCCCTTTTTTTCTTTTATCCAACTTCTTTCCTCTTTTCCTTTATTTACCTTTTTTCCCCTTTCTTTTCTTTTTCCTGTTCTTTCTTTTTTTTTTACTTTTTCCACTTTTCTCCCATTCTTTCCTCTTCCACTCTCTTCTTTCATTTTCCCTTTTCTTTCATTCCATTCCTTTAATTCCCTTTCCCCCTTTATTTCCTTTCCTTTCACTTTTCCCATTCTTTGCTTTTTTTCCGTTTCTTCCTCTTTCTCCCTTTCTTTCATTTTTCCTCCCTTCTTTCATTCCCCCCTTTTTTTTCCCATTTTCCCGTTCTTTCTCTTTTCCCCCCACTCTCACACCTCACCCTCACATCCCACCTTTTCCCACTCCACCCTTTCCCACCTCCCAGAGCCCTTTCCAGGGGAGAGGAGTCCTTTCCCTGGCAGGGCACAGCGCAGCCAGGTGAGGCAGCCCCGATGCCACTTGGATGGACACCGGGGGAGCACCGCAGCAGCGGGTCCTTCCTCCCGCTCCCCACCGGCCACGGGCTCCTTGTTGCAATAAACCACTGGGCAGGAAAGCCCCTGACACACCACTTGCTGCAGGTAACACGGATTTCTGCAGCCAGGAGATCTCTACCTGCCCAAACTGCCCATCACCAATGGCAGCGTGTAAGGCCAGAGCAAGGTGCTCTCCCTGCAGCTTCCTGCTGGTTTTGCCTCACACCAGCAGTAAAAAGAATGATCCTCATCTCTCCATGGCTGGAAAACAGCTATAAACAGCACGGGGGAGTGGAAAGCGGTGATTTTACTTCCCATCCTGTATTGAAAGCATCGAGATTGAAGGATTTTGGAGACCCCGAAGTGTTTTGTGTGTCACTGTCAGCAGCGGGGCTTCACCATCTGCCTGCGCTTACCCTTCCCTCTATTTGTTGTGATAATGGCACAAGAAATCAGTGTCGGGGGGAGCTGGGGCAAACTTCTGGGCTCCACCGAGCGTGCTGCTACCGTGTGCAGATCCCTTATTAAAACCACAGATTCCCATCTCCGATTGCCTCTGTGTCTGTACTTGTGTGTGATACCCGTGTCATGCTCCAGCAATTCCTGATGGGGATGGGGAGAAGCATTATCCCAGCTTGAGAATGTGCTCTGCCGGGATGGAACCTTTTAGGCTTCAAGGAAGTGAGCGGGGGACGGGGACGGGGACGGGGACGGGGACGACGACGACGACGACGACGACGACGACGACGACACATAAATCATAACAGCACCGCGAGAAAGTTGAGGAGTTAATGGATTTGTGGCGCTCTTTGGGGGATGCATGTTGGTGCTGTCCTAAAAGAGAGCTCAGGAAGGGTTTTTGGGAGAAGAATAACCATAAAATACCCCCAAAATGATGATTAACCCCCTTCCTATGCCAAAGCTTTTTTACTACGCCCCACCATGGAGCTCCCCCCTGTTCCTCTGCACCCCTCATTGTACTCAGCGTGGGCATTTTTATCCCTGGTGGCCAGCAAATGGGTGTCCCATGGGAAGGGAAGGATTCGTGGATGTGTGATCCTGGTGCATCACCTCTAAGCTGACAGCCTGGGAGATGGGGACACAAGCCCAATGGCCCCAGGGGGATGGAGTGGGACGGGGGCAGAAGGTGGGTTTAATTTCAGGAGGGGTTGCCAGGACTTTCTGTCACCCCTGGGCCCAATCTGAGGCATCATTTGCAAACTAATAAAATCGCTGCAGATGTTGAGCCAACAGCAGAGCGTGTTCCTTGGGAGTATCCTGATAAACTCCGGCTTGGAAAGTCATCAGCATGCCCTGGTTTTCTCTTTGTTTCATCTCCTTTTCCACCCTCCTCCCCAATTGCTTCCCTCTTATCTGGATTTTTAGGGGGACAAGAAGGAAAAAAAGGCTGGAAAGGACCTTTTGCATAAGGAAAAGTAAAAATCTGATGTGTGACCTGGAGGAAAGTTCATATCCAACCCCACAGTGCATCTGCCAGAGCCAGGAGGTGCAGAGAGACCCTCAAAGACATAAAACCCACAGGGGGCAGGTGCTTCCCTGGCTGTGGGGCTGTGGAGTGCTCGAGGATGCGAGGAGGAGGAGGAGGGATACACCAGGCAGGAATGGAGCTGGGTTTCAGCAGCATAAGAACCCTCTGTGCCCAGGAGGGGGTTGTATCTGCTGAAGAGCCTCTTAACCTTCTCTATATCCTATTACTGAAGGGAAAAAAGGAATCATGAGGAGTTCCTGCCTCTTCACCTAACCATAAAAGAAGAGAGGATGCTATTCCCCAGCTCTCCAAGGTGTTGGGATCCATGAAACCAGATGAGCTTTGTCATGGCCAAAAGCCAAGCACCAGCCAGGTTCTGAGAAAGGGGAGGAGAATGGATGGGTGAAAAGAGAAGACATCCAAACTGTTGTGACAGGACAGCTCACTTGGTCCAGGCGGATGAGGCTTTGGGTTATATGGGCACAGGATAGGTATTTTATCTGCTGGTTTCACTGGGATGCTGAGGATGCTGGAGCCAAATCTGTGCTCGCTGATGCAGCTTGAAAAGATCTGGGAGCATTTTCCTCGTTCTGTGCTATGTCTTCCACTCCCACATTCCGAAAATGTCACTCTGGTTTCCACGTTAACTCAGTTTAGTAGAGCTGATCCCCATCCAACAGCAAGGCTCTTCCCTCAGATGGAACAGGATATTTTGGGTCAGGGATGGCTTCTGCTGGGGCAAGACAAGGGCAGGGCACCTATGTGTCAGTGGCTGATGTGATAGGATGGTACCTCGGTCTGCAGGAAAGGCAGGAGGAATGAGCAAGGGGATGGAACACAGCAGGGTTTGGTATGCGGCAGGGCTTGGGATGTGGAAGGGTTTAGGATGCAGTGGGGTTTGGGTTGCTGGAGGGTTTGGGGTTTCAGGGCTCCCTGGGGGTGCTTGGACCTGTCTCTGCCGCATCCCAGCTCATCCTCTCTACCCTGCAAAGTGCTGGGAGCTTGGCTGGGCTCTGCCCTGAGGTCCCGCCTGCAGTGAGGATTCTCCGGGCTATGCTGCCCAGGAGCAGGGCAGGGTCCAGCGATGGGTCCTGCTCCCGCTGGGAGCAAAGGCAGAGCCGACATATTTCCCTGAGTTACTTATTAACCACTGTTCATTTGACAGGATCAATATTTCAAGCGAGGGAGTAAACACTTAAGAAGCACCACTCTGCCGGGCTCTCCTTCCCTTGCAAAATGATTTATTCCCTAAAATGCATCTGCCTGGGAAGGAGGCAGCGCCCGGAGCCGGCGGCTTTTATCCGTGGGATATGCAAAGCACATTTATTTCGTCTTTTATCTCTCATATTGCATGTTGATCCCATACATATAGATTGATTTTGTTCAGGTAGATAATGAAAAGTCAAGTGGAAAATTTACACAAAGGCACTCAGGATCTCGACTTTCTATTGGTATATAAATTGGTTTATTACTTCATTCCCTTAAACAGGGACTTTCACACTGGGGAACCCTTTAAAATGTATCATGTTTAAACACAAAACCATTTACCTTGCATGTGCTTTTTTTTCCCATCAGTAATTTCCTCACCACTTTGGTTAATTACCGAAGATATTCGCGTTTAAACAAGGGCTCACTCCTTCTCCATCCCTCCAACAATTCATCTTCCTCCTCTCCTTCCCATCTCCCGAAAACTCCTGGCAGGAGGATTCCCAGCCTCCGGCCGACATGTTGAGCACCGGGGGCTGACAATACCTCGGGAGCTGTTAGTAATTCCCTATAAGCAGCTTTCATTTCGCCACCCTCACCCGGCGTCAGGCGCCGCCGCGGCGGTTAATAGAGGGCACTGGATGTGAGAGCACAGCTTGGAACAAAAAACCCACCCAAAAACCTAAAGGAAACATTATTAATAAACATCTTCTGGACATTTGGTGGCGGGTATAGGCTGCTCCAGCTTAAAGCAATTAATTCAGGATACTGACATAAACTCTCCAGCTCTTTGACAGCTTGGAGCTGAAATAAAAATGCTAGTTCTCCAGGGAAAAGGAGAGGATAGTTGGCTCTTTTCTGGACTGTTTGCTTATAGGCCCAGAGAGCAATCTTCCTCACAGAATGAAATGCAAGGACACAAACAATGTACCAGGGAGAGAATAGGAGATGGGAATGAACAGTTTGAACTATTTGCTCAGCAGAAGGGCAGCCACAATGCTCGGCCAATGGCTTTCCCATGCATCAACCCGGCTTCTTAGCCCCTTTTGTTGTTGAGCCTCTTCCTCCAGCCAGATAAGAGCACAGCTGCGGCGGCATGGCTAAGTCAGGCCTTCGACTTATTCACCCAAATCTCATCTCCCCTTTACTGTATGTCCCCCTGCGGGACACCCTCTCTGGTGCATCCCTTGGGTCTCCCTTCTCCCATCAAGTCACACCGGGCTGGATGCAAAGCCAAGGCACCGGTGGTGCACATCTTGCCTTGCGTGTGCCCCTTGCCATCACACACATGCAAGCATGTTTTTGGTCACAGCAAGCTGCCCCAGCTGCAGAAGCTCTATGCTCTAAAGATAAAGGATGCAGCCATCATGAGCTGGAGGTTCAGAGCTGCAACATGCAGCATTTTCCATTCCTTGAAGGCTCTGAGTGGTTTACAAACATGGGCACACATTGTCCTCACAGTGCGGTGGTGGGATCTATCTCCTACCACTTGGATCTGAGCGATGGCAAGCACTGACGGCAATACCCTTGCAGGGGCAGGTCTTCCCTGCCACCTCCATCCTTTCCTTTCCCTCCCCTTCCCTGCCGGCACCCCATGCTGTCCCTGAAGATCACCCTCCCTCCTCTAATCCACCCAGGCCACCACTTGCTTTGCTTTAACGCTGCCGAGCGGGACGATGCTGTAATTAAACCTAATCGGCAGCAAGGTCAGACACCGCAGCGCTGATGCCGATGGGGATGATGCTGCTATTTTTGCTCTTTGTCCTACCCCGGGCTGTTGGTTTTGGGAGCTGGGCTGTGCCTCGCCATTCTCTTGTGAGGAGGTTTATTTAGCTTGAAAGGGTTTTATGAGGTGAAAAGGCAAAACGCCGAGGACTAAAGAAAACGCTGAGCTCACAGGCGGCGTTTGTAGGAGCACACCTGCAGGAAACACCGGGTTTAAACACTGCTGCTGTCACCGAAAGCGGAGGAACCGGCACGGCTTTTGCTGTTTTGTTGTCTTTTTTTCCCCCCTTCTTCCCTGGTGGGTGGTCAGGAGGATGGGCTGAAAAGCAGGAGGGCTCCTATTGTCTCTGTGCTGCTTTAAGAGCTGACCCCACGTGTCCCCGAAGCCGCTGAGCACCTGGCTGTGTCCTGAGCCCGGGGATGCTGCAGCACACAAGGAGCCCTGCCCTGATGGCACAGACCCATGTGAGCAAATGGGAACCATCCAGAGGTGCTTGGCCACGTAATCCCTGGAGAAAAGATCTTTTATGGCTCCTTTATGGCAGTATTTTTATGTCCAAGTGGTACCTTATGGGATAATCCTATTTAATTGTATTTGCATTTCAACCTGCTCTAGTGGAAGGTGGCCCTGCCTGTGGCAGCAGACTTGAACTGGATGAGTTCTAAGGTCCCTTCCAGCCCAAACCATTCCATGATTCATAGAATATCTCCAGTTGGAAAGGACCCATAAGGATCATCCAATTTGTTTTCCACCCCGTAGACCCAGCACTAAAGGAAAACTGATACTGGTATTCATTTTAGGGTTGACCATTTCACTATCACCTTGAGCCTTGTGCCTGTCAACTATGAAGCAACCCCTAAACCCCTAAAATGGGCCCAACCTGCCAAACCCAAGCTCAAGAGACAGGTCGGAGGAGGGGATCCTGCCTCTCTGCTCTGCTCTGGTGAGACCCCATTTACAGCACTGTGTGCAGTTCTGGTGTCCCCAACATAAGAAGGACATGGAGCTATTGGAGCAAGTCCAGAGGCCACAAGGATGCTCAGGGGCTGGAGCACCTCCTTTATGGACACAGGCTGAGAACACTGGAGCTGTTCAGCCTGGAGAAGAGAAGCTGCATGGAGACTTCAGAGCTGCTTCCAGTGTCTGAAGGGGGCTCCAAGGTTGCTGGAGAGGGACTCTTCATCAGGGACTGTAGCGATAGCACAAGGGGTGATGGGGTCAAACTGAAACAGGAGAGGTTGAGATGAGCTCTTAGGCAGAAGCTCTTCCCTTTGTGAGGGTGCTGAGGCGCTGGCACAGGGTGCCCAGAGAAGCTGTGGCTGCCCCATCCCTGGCAGTGTTCAAGGCCAGGTTGGGCACAGGGGCTTGGAGCAAGCTGCTCTATGGAAGGTGTCCCTGCCTGTGGCAGGGGGTTGTGACTGGATGAACTTTAAGGTCCCTTCCAATCCAAACCATTCCATGGTCTGAAGGGTGAGGAAGAAACCCGGAGGCTCAGCCCTCCAATCAGCCAAGCACAGTAATCCCAGCGGATCACCCAGTTTGGGGCATCAATCTGCTCTTGGCCCAGATGGGTTAATTAATGAGACATTAAAGAGGCGGAATGACACTTCCCACCACTCACTTAGGGTGCTAATTTCCAGACCACTCCGCCATAGACAAAGAGAAGGCGCAGTTAGTGCAGAGTAATTTGTGCTCAGTTCCTGGCGAATGAATTTAGGGGAGCAAATATAGTTATGCAGAATTTAAATTAAAGTTGACACTAATGTAAATACAGCAATGCAACTGCATGTTGAAGAAATGTGATGAGGCTACGGTTTTAATCAGGTCCTTTTAACTCAGGTGGCATTTTAAATCCTTGCCATTTAAATTGGATAAGAGCCGTAAGCTGGGAGAAGGAGCAACAGAAAGTCGGCGGGATCGGCTGCGCAGCGGGGATTAGATCTGCCCCAGCTCCTTCCCGAGGGATGCCCTGGATGCAGGAGGTGTTCCTGGGCTCAGAGGAGTTGTGGAGCTGTGTGGAGGGGAGGTCCACAGCTGAGTAGCCACTAAAAACCCCGTGCTTGGCTAGGAGGCTCCTGACCTGGGGAGGCATAGGGAGAGCATCCCCATGGCCAGTCTGGAGACTTCCCAATGAGGCCAGACCCTGTTCTGAAACACAAGGGCTCTCTAGGTCTCCTTCATCCCTTACATTGACATTCCATGGCAGCACAGGCACTTCCCACACATGTCCAGGTTACCCAAAACAAGACATAAACCCAACCAGCAAATCCCAGAGCATCTCTAACCGTCCTGCATTCTTTGCCTTGCCATTCCACGACACATAGGTGCTCCCAGCCTGTGCCCAGGTCATCCCAAATATAACCTCGACTGAACCAGCAAACCCCAGAGCATCTCTAACCTTCCTAAACCCCTTGCCCTGACATTCTGCAGTAGCACTATGGTGCTCCTCACCTGTGTCCAGGTCAACCAAAACATGACATAAGCCCAAGCAGCAAACCCCGGAGTGACTCTAACTGGAGCCAACACTACTCATCTCCACCTTGTGTGCTTGTGCAGCACAAATTGCAGGGGGGGTCCCCCCGGTCTCCCCACCACTTTTGAAGGTTCTGCTTCCAGCCCCAGTCACAGACTTGGGGCTTTGGGGAAGAAAAAAAGAAGAAGAAGAAAAACCGAAAGAAATTAAAAACCAGAGGGAAGAGGAAAGAGTGGAGCCCGATTCATGTACTTCAAAGCAGGGTGATCCCAAACAGGAGCATGGGTGCTCGGCAATAACAATAGGCATTAACTGCAACACAGGGGAGCTACTTAACAGGAGCTTTTAACCTGGCAAGACCCACAGCCATTTCTGTTACAGTTACTGGAACAATATATCTGGCAATTGAATTCTTCTGTCTTTTCTTTCCTTTCCAAGAGAATATAATGCCCCTGGCAGGAGCTCACTGCCAGCACGGCTTTGCTGCCCGTGTCTCTGCCACCAGATAAGGTGCCTTGGCACGAGGAATCCGAGCTGTGCCAGGGCTTGTGTAGCCACCAAACGCGGGTGGCTGTGTCCTGGTGGGCTGCTGGGATCATCTCCATGCCCATGGACCCCTCACCAGGGCTAGGGACAGGCTTTGCAGAGCTACAAAGCTGGGGCACGATGCTTCTTGCCTCAGGTCATCTTGTTCCTGGAGGGCTGGTTCCCCGGGCTTGGGCAGCACCTACAGTTACAACGGGGTTGAGGGAACCAGAGAGAGAAGTGAGCTGTGATGAAGAGGAAATACTGAAATGGCAACAGCTGTTCTTCACATCAGGACATCCCGTGTATCCTGCTTGCAGGTGGTGCTGGGATAGGGACAGAGCAAGAAGGTATTGATTTTCTCCCCCACATTATCCCCAAGAATCACAAACTCCCAGCCTGGTTTGTGTTGAAGAGACCTTAAAGCTCCTCCAGCTCCAACCCCTGCCATGTGCAGGGACACCTTCCATAGAGCAGCTTGCTCCAAGCCCCTGTGTCCAACCTGGCCTTGAACACTGCCAGGGATGGGGCAGCCACAGCTTCTCTGGGCACCCTGTGCCAGCGCCTCAGCACCCTCCCAGGGAAGAGCTTCTGCCTAAGAGCTCATCTCAGTCTCCCCTCTGGCAGGTTAAAGCCATTCCCCTTGGCCTGTCCCTCCATCCCTTGTCCAAAGCCCCTCTCCAGATTTCTTGTAGGTCCCCTTAATAATAGTAGTAGTAATAACAACAAAACCTCTGCAATAATACTAATAAAAATAATAAAGAAATTGATAATAATAATAGTGATAATAATAGTACCAACTCACTCTTGGGGAAAAATAAATATCTTCTTGGGATTTTTGGACCTCCTGCATTTAATTCCTGGCCACCTCCAGGCATCTGGGGTGCCTGAGTTAGAGGCACTAGTGGGCTTGTGTGAATTTGGATCTAGCCTGGGGTGTTGTGAGGTGCAGAGGAAATACCCAGGGAAGTCAGGATGGGTCATGCTCCTCCTCCATGCACTACTCTGCAATGCAGGAAACATCCAACTCTGCACGTGATGGGACTTGCGTTATCCCAGGTAGGTCCTGCCTGGCAGGGATGCCTCCCGCAGGCCACCTCTGGCTCCTGGCACCATCCCAGCCTCCAGAAATGTTCCTGCTGCTGCCTCTGCAGAGCCCGGCCCTGCACAGGATTTCATATTCCTATAGCTGCCCTAATCCCCTGTGTGACTCAGCATTGCTGAGATGCCTGACAGTAATAAAAAGTGTTATAATGCCATTAATTACCCCCTCTTGATATCCCGGCTGCTCTGCTACAGGAAAAGAGGTATTGCACATGTCCGATTGGGGAAAAAACACTGAGGAGAATCCAAAGGAGGGGGAAAACACCCCCAGAAAGTGAGGAGGAAACCTGGGGAGCATTTCAGGCAGCAAGACGACGTACTCCTGCTCCCCTGGGAGGGAAGAGGTGTCCCAGTGAAGGGATTTCACCCCGTGGCCATCCCCCAGCCTCTTGCCTGCACACAGCTGCCTATGTCCACAAACCCCTCTAAGGACTTAATGAGCTTCCAGACAGCTATTGTCTTGACAAATCTGATTGAAACCAGCCAAGGAGTTCAAGGGTTAGGAGGGGAGGGACACACAGACAGGGCGACACCAGAAACCCCGTCTGGGTGGAAATCAAAATAGATGGGGCTCTTACATAGGTGCAAGCTGCAGAGACCTCTGGAGTGATGATAATTGATGCTGAAGAGCACCCGAGTGGCCCTGACATGCTGTTCTTTAGTGTTTAATTTCTGGTGGGCGACATGGGGAAGGAAGAAGCAGAGAAGCTGATGAAGAAGCAGAGAAGTTGATGTGATCTGCCCTGATTTTGTGCTGTCCAAGCCTCCCCTGCTTTTGCTTGCAGAACTGATGGAGAAATAAGAAAGAGCTTGTGCACTGATTTTGTTTGCAAAGCCAATTTTGGTCCCATGTGTTTTTCCAGCTTCCATGGGCTGGATGGGCCCCGGGGTCAAAGGCACAGCAGCCACCCAGGAGGATGAACTGCCCTTATCAAGAGGCTGGGGCAAAGTCCGCATTGCTCAGCGCATTTTGGGCACTCCTTGGACCTTGCTGAATGTATTTGGAATGGGAAAGGCGAAACGGAGGGCAACACAATCATCCCAAATTGCTCCTGCTGTGAAAGCAGGGGAGCCCCAGGCCCAGCAGACCCCGCTCTGTTCCAGTCTGGCCAGCCACACTAACTGAGGGTGCTTTAACATCTTGAGACAGTCAGGAATGTTTCCCATGTGCGAGCGTAGTGCATTCAAACCCCGAAACCACCTTCCTCTCAACAAGACCAACAAAGATAAGAAATAGAGTTGAAGTTGGCTGAAATTAGCCCCTGCATCTGCCACACAATGCCCCAGCTGCCATTAGCTGTGACCGGGGAATGGCACTAGCAAAGCATGCTGGCAATGTTTAACAAACCATCCGTCTTTTACCTGGTCCTACTCAACAGAAACCTTTGTTTGAACCACGGGCCTATTCAGTCATGTTGCTGTCTGCTTATCGGGAAGATTAATCTCTTAGGTATCACTATATTAATTTTAAAACCAGCCTTTATTACACTGAGCCCTCCACTGGGGTGGTGGGAGGGTGAGGAGGCATTGCTATTGCTGATGGGGAAGTTGGGCTCTGTTTGCCCACTGCCAGCTTCTCTGATCCCCATTACCCTCACCCATGCTCACAACCAAACACAGAGCAGTGAATCCCCCCTCCCTCCCTCTCCATGGATGCTCATGGCCTTATCAGCTTGTTTTTGGGAGGCTGCGTGTCCAATAGAAGCTCCCACATCACACTAGCATGTGCTCAGTTCTTTCATGCACACTCCCTCTGTGCAGCAGGGCTTGTGCTGGGGATGCTGCAGTGGGAGCATCACTGCATCACCCTGATGGGTCTCTGAGGAGCGATGGGGACGAGGCCAGCTCTGCTGCACGGAGGGGTGCAGGGGGTGAGTCGGGAGACGGTGGCTGTTGGGAAGGTGGCCATGGCAGGGGGCCGGGCCCCAGATTCCTGCCGGAGTGCTGTGCACACACACGCCTTATCTCGCCCGGCCGTGTTTGCGCAGCAGGGAGCCAGCCACCCTGGCGGGGAGGGAGAGCAGCCAGCACCCATGGGAGCCCCCCAGCTCCAGCCCCTTCCAGCTGGGGGTCTGTAAGCTGTTTGTGTGCTGCTATAGGGTTTTAACACGATGTTGGCGTCTCCTGGTGCTTTACCACCCGTGATGGACCTGCTCTATGTGACCTGTAACTTCACTGGTGTTACAGGAGGTCATTTCTACCTCTGGTCACATCCATACCTCATGGCACTGAGATGTGCCCAAGCACCAGGTGAAAAAGTAGAGATCATTTGTGTTTATTTCAAACCCAGTACCTGGCTGGGTTATTGGCAAGACCCCTCTCGTGTCAGGGGGATGGCAGGCCACAGGCATCTCCTAGAGATGTGCCAGCACTCATGCACCCGCTCTGCATCCTCTTGAGCCTGTGAAGCATCCCCTCTCAAAGGGGTCTGTCATGAAAACATTGGTGATTCATGTAAAGAAGACAGGCGCCTGCCTGGATTTCCTGCAAGTCCTCTATTTCCAGACCCTGTTGGACGAAGATGATGCAACACACAAGATTTGGGGGTCCCTGCAAGCGGGTCGGAATCAGTCCAGGGTGCTGCAGGATGGATGGGGGGGCTTTGATTGTCTGACTCCCCCTGGTACTGAAGCCCCCTGATTTCAGTGATGTCAAGTACATCTCCCAGTGCAAGAAAGGAGCTTAAAAGCACGATTTGAGCAACACCAGGGCATTCCTGCAGCACCTCTGTGCTGCTCACCCTCCCCTCTCTTTTGGCTGTAATGCGCATCATGGGAAATGTCCAGCTCCTAATTAATAATGGAAGATAGGAAAGCAAACACGCCTGGATGTACCTGCTGGCACTCATTGGAGCATGTGGCTCCTCCTGGCCTGCCTTGCTTGGGGGCAAAGATGCTTTTCTTCCCATAAACTGACCTGCAGGGTTCTCAGGACTACCTGGATGCACGATCATAGAATCCCAGCCTGGTTTGTGTTGGAAGGGACCTTAAAGCCCATCCAGCTCCAACCCCTGCCACGGGCAGGGACACCTTCCATAGAGCAGCTTGCTCCAAGCCCCTGTGTCCAACCTGGCCTTGAACACTGCCAGGGATGGGGCAGCCACAGCTTCTCTGGGCACCCTGTGCCAGCGCCTCAGCACCCTCACAGGGAAGAGCTTCTGCCTTGTCTCCAACCTGAACTTCCACTGTTTAAGTTTAAACCCATCGCCCCTTGTCCTATGATGGGCTGTAGAGCCACTGCTTGGCCACCCCTGCCCTCCTGAAGCAGCCCCTGTAATTGCATATTTACCCATTGGAGCCTGTCATTATCTCATTGTCAGGAGAGGTTAACCAAGTGGCTCTGGGTCACTGAGAAGGTCACTAACAACGCTAGGAAGAGATCAGATTCATTCATTGGCTCGGCATCATTTTGGTGCTGAGGGAGTGATGCTGAGGATGCTGTGGACATGTTTCTTCCTGAGCTGAGCAGGACATCCCATTTCCTCTGCGTGTTCCTGGCTTGCTCTGGCAGGTTGGATGCAACATGTCATTCATAGGGGCAAGCTGAGCATCCTCTCACCCTCTGCACCCAAACTCATATCATGCATTCACTGCAATCATCTGGATGGTTGCAGCAGTTCAGTTCACAGTGGTCAAGGCCAGGTTGGACAGGGTTTGGAGCAAGCTGCTCTAGTGGAAGGCATCCCTGCCCATGGCAGGGGTTGGAGCTGGGTGTGCTTTAAAGTCCCTTCCAACCCAAACCAGGTTGTGACTCTATGAAGTGAGACCCAGCTCCAGGAAGCAGGCTTGTCATTCCTCCACCCAAAATGAAGCAGCTAACGGGGGTGACATGACTTTTCCATGAAACTCGTCATCCCCAGGTATTGGCTGCCCATTCTGCCCACAGCCAGCTCCCTGGTGCCTGCTTTGCCTTCAGCTATTACCTACCACAGTGAGGAAACACAGGGACTAATAAACAGTCCATGAGCACCGATCGTGAGGATTGGGCTTGCAAAGAGCACCTTGAAAGACAAGGATTTCCACCCTGAAGCAGGAGAAGCGGCCCCTTCCCTTTTCCTCTGCCTAAGCTAACTCTTCTGCTATGTCAAATAACAGGTAGGCGGAAACCCTGCCTACACTGGCAAGGGACAGAGGCTTCCCTGTTTGGATCCGAGATGGGGATTTCTGTGGCTGAAAGTACCTTTGTTATTTTTCCAGGAAAGCTTCCTTTTTGGCTGGCTTCCCCCCTGCATAGGATGCACACAGCGAATGGACTGCAGCGACGAAGGAGGATAAATATTTAAACAAGCAATTATGAATGAGCGTTGGTTGCAAGCTCAGAGAGGGCAGTTTCCTATGGCTGTGTTAAGATGGAAGTGATTTACCCTGGAAGCCCAAGTGCAGGCGCAGGAGTTCATGAAGAACGCCTCTGAGATTAGAGCTCTGTGGCCAGAGAGGGCCAGAATTAGTCTGCTGAGCTCATTAATCACTGGTGCTACCAGGAAGCTGGGCTCCACTTCCAGTGTGGGCATGCCTTGGAGCAGGTCCTGCGACTGGTCCCCATTTATCTTCTCCCCACCAGATTAAAGACCCTTTTAGAACCCTGGGTCTTCTCCCCAGGGGGCTATTGCTACCCCACAGCCAAGTCATTTCTCAACGTGATGGTGAGCCCCAGCTCCTGCCTGCAGCACACATCAGTTCCTTGTTCCAGCCTTGCATTAACCTCGTGGTTCTCCCCTGCAGCAGAGCCCAGCTCTGCGTCCTCAGCTGGGAGAAGAAGCTCCAAGCTAAAGCCTATGGAAAGCCATGGGAATCTTTCTTCCAGCTCTCTGGAAGCTTTAACTCTGAGCAAGCTGCAGCACCTCAATAGCTGAGCAAAGCAAGAGCTTCACATCCAACAGGCTTGGGCAGGAAACTGCAGGGAGCTATGGGCTGGCCAAGCATAGGTCCAAAGACCCCTTCCCATCTCCACAATGCTGTGCTCTGCAGAAGGAATCGTGAACCCTGGTTCAGCCCTTCCCCACCCTCCTCCAGGCCAATCCTGGAGCTCCCCACCCTACAAAGAGGGCCTGGGGCATCCTCACCCACCTGGGATGCAATAGCAGTAACTAGTTCCTGCCTGGAGATGCAGGATGGGAGATGTGAGTAGCAGCGCATATCGGGTTCTGGATTCATCCTCTGTGATGGGTGTCTCCATCCTACCCTGCGTGGTGCAGCTCCTTTCCATGGCCTGGCACTGCAATTCTCCTGCTTACTTGGCTGTTTCTAACAAGGTAAAGGAGTAAACAAGCACAAGTGACCGAAAGGACCAACCCTGACCTGGCTCTAAGCACAAGCTGGGGTGTGGGAGCTGTGGCTTTGAGTATGTTAAACTTGATGGCTGCTGCAAGGAGCCCTTGGCTGTGATGTGAGCGTGCAGGCATTCCTCAAGGACAGAAGAGCTCTCTGAGGCCTGGCCCCATGGGTGTGTGTATGGGTGGTTTTATTGCCTCTGAGGGCTGCAGGCTGGCTCTTTGCTGCCCAGGAGTATCTTAAGTTGCATTCTTTGTTAGAGCCCTTCTGCTCCAGCCTTGTTGCAAAAGAGCTGTAGCAACCCAGAGGTTTCAAAAGGCAAGGTGGGGATCAAAGCCCTCGGTGGCCTTGGGGCTGCAAATGTTTACCTGGCTTTAGGAAATCTGGCTGTGGTGCTGCCCTGGCCTTGCTCTGGATTCTGGACGTGTTCCCTTGTGTTTGACACAAACCATGGCATGGGGATCTTACACCAGAGATACGTCAGTCTGAAGCACGTATGTTGATACTATGGGTACATGTGTTGATGCTATGGATACACATTCTTAAAGAGATTGATTATATTTCAAGGGACTATTGCATACAAAATCTCTCCCCTCACTCAGTCATTGGGGTCTCCAGATGTGAGCATGAGCCCTCAGGAAAAATATCACTGCTTCTGTCCTGTCCTAATCTTTAGGTCTCTATTGTTTACTACTGGAAGGCCAGGTATGGACTATTTGTTCCTCTGCTCTGGCCAGACTGGATGATGCTTATGTTCTTATGCATGCTTTTCCTTCACCTAAGCCCACAAGTCTCTTTTGAGCCCAGGGGTACATCCAGCACCTTCATCATCTGCAGAATTAATGGTGCAGGTGCCTCAACACATGAGCTGTTTCATCCCATAGAGACCTAAGCCAGTGGCAGAGTGTTCTCTGAATACAGGTGACCTTGGTGCTGAGGCAGAGCTTGTTCCCATATGAAACTCATGGTACCAAGGCTTCCAGGCTCCTGCAATGTCCTTGAGAACTTTATCTCCATGAGTCACCATTAGCTGGCCTCTACCAATCTGTGATATTTAAGGGAGTTTCCTCTTTAATCTGAATAAAACCCGGCACTAAGAGCTGGTGGCCTCTGGTGGCTTTGAGGCTTGCCAGGTTCATGAGGAACCTGGTGCCAGGGCTCCCTTGGGCCAAAAGCTACTTGAGTAGAAACTCCTTTGCTGCCTTGCACCTCCGGAGTGCAGCTCCTCTTGCAGAGGATGGGCTGCAAGCCCTGGTTGCCTTTTCCACAGCTTCCATGGTAAGCAGCGCAGAGCAAATGGAGGAACCCACCATATGTTCCCAATGGGCTCCACCCAGGTTCTGTAGGTAGCATTTTGAGGCCAAGAAGGATGCAGGTAGTATGCCTCAGCAACAGGGGGCCAAAAAGCTAAGGAAATACTTAGTTGCTCATTAGATTTGGCATTTAATATACTTCCCATCTGCAGGGGTCCTAGAGGAAAACCTCAGCTGCATGAAGCTCTCATAGATGCTTGAGTGCCATATCCTGGAAATAACTGCAGAGGGAAAGGGACACTCATCCCTGGTCTGCTTGAGCAATGGCTTTTCCTACCTGCCTGGGTTTCAATGCAAACTCAGGGCTCTCCTACATGCAGTTGCAGTTAATAGGAAGCATTTGCTCCTTTAATGTTGGTGTGGCCATTGCAGCAACAGTTGACTGCAGAATCGTGAGACGCTGGGGGTTAAAGCTTTCCAGCTGGGAGCATGGTGGGGTTTGGTTGGGTTTCCATGTGTAGGTGATATAAACGGAGGGATAAAGCACTGGGCAGCCCCCTTGCATTGTCCTTCCTCCATCAGCAAGTGGTTTTGGCAGGCTCCACTTTCAGGGCGGGTGAGCAAAGTGTGCCATCAGGTTTGATGGAGTCAAGGGAAAAGTTCAAGCACCTTGAAGTTTGTCTGTGATTCTCATTTAAGCTGGCACAAATCACCTTCTCCAGCAGCTTTATGGGCTCCTGGGGACCTACCTGTCCTTTGTGCTGCAGAATGGGGGATTCTGTTCGAAACTGGTGCAAACAAATGCATTTGATTTGCAAAGCCAAAGCAGAGCCAGCCCCTGGTGCATTCATCAGTGTGCCCATTCCCTCTCCTCCTAAACCATGTCCTCAAGAGGTGAGGTCCTAAAGGAAACGAAACACAACACAGAAACCTTCCAGCCCCACCGTGACACCAAGGGGAGGAGTGAGACAGTCTGCATTCCTACCCATCCATACATTATCTGAGAGGGATTATTTGCTCAACCCCAAAGCATGCACACACACACAAATTGGCAGCTGCTAAGAAATACAAAGCACTGTATTCAGATGGGCAATATGGAGCTTATGAGCTGCCTGCTCTGATGTGCCCTGTGTTTTATCCCAAAGGAAGGCGGAAAGAGCCTGAGGATGGAGCAAAGGGAGCTGCATGCTTGGTGTTAAACCACAGGTCTTCATGGACATGCTGGGATTCCAACCCATCTAGAAAAGAGGGTATATGGATGTGTATGTGCACACACATAGGTGTATGTACAGGGAGCTGTGGGCAGGTGAAAGGAAGCCTGCCATGAAAAGGGGAGGCGTGAGCCAGGCTGGTCATTAGTACCTGGGTATGGCTGCTGCTGACCTGATGGCAAATATGAAATATCAAAGCCCTTGTCAGCACTCCTGAATGGGACAAAGAACCGGCGCATTAATGATTAACTCTGCTAAAAGCTCAGGCCTTTTTATTCCCATGGCGCTCCGACTATCTCGCTGCCATGTGACATGCTTGGGCCATTTTCTAGCAGATTGGGGAAAGCTAGTGAGCAAACACAGGTGCTTTCGAGTCAGCAGCGCTGTCAGGGACAACCACAAACACCACCAGCTATGCCTGCCTAAATTAGCTCCTGTGTTTGCCTCCCGTTTTCCTTCCTGGAGATTTTACTTTCTAAGTCCAGCGTCTTTCGCTCCTGTCTTCGACTATTCACTTGCAGCGTTAAAAGAGAGAGAAAGAGAAAAGAAAGGAGAAGAAAAGGGGGAAAACACACAGAAAGGCTCCACTTTGAGCCCGCAATGCTGCACGGGGACCCCATGTGAAAGACCCGAGTAAACTAATTAAAACTACTCGGGTCTTAAACTGTAAAAACAAAACGCGTTTCTTGTGCTCAAGTGGAATTATTTTAGTGATCCTCAGTAAATACAAAGTCCTGCAAATGTGTAGGGGGCTGCAGTGGCCATTTCTAAGAAGCCTGGAGCAGTGTGCTGCTGGAGGGAGGAGAAGGGGTCTGAGCATGGGGGTGACTTGGTTACCATCGCTTGCTGGAGTTACACCTCGCAGTAGTCCATGTGTGACCGCCCTGGTGCTGCCATTCCGAGTGAAGGTCCCTCTAGTGGTATTATTTGCTTTAATTTGTCCCTTCCATAGCACAAATCAGACAGACTTTCTTTTCCTGTTCAAATATTTATATATGTGTGTTATTGCACTATGCTTAGGCTCCTTGCAATCACAGTGGGGCAATAAAGAACAGACTATCAGCGTGCGATGATAAAGGTACTTTGAGTAAACAGCAGAAAATGAAATAAAGTTATAAAAAAGAAGGCCTGGGATGGTATAAATGTCTCCAAATAATCACTCTATCAGCCTGCCTGATACTCGAGCAATTAACAAAAACGGGTGAAATTGTACCCAAGCTGTGCTATTGAATTTAAATGCTGCATCCTCTTCAGGCCCTTGAAGGAGGAGTAAAGCCTCCTGCCTTTCCAAAGGAGGGATTTGCAGCCTTTCAGGGGCTGGGTAATCCGGATGCAGCCTCTGCTGCCTCTGCTAATGGGAGGAGAGCGGCTGTAATAATTCACACCCCCCTCACCCCCATGCACCCAACAGCTTCAGCTTTAGGGGGCTGCTAAATGCAGTGGGGTGATAAGGGCCATGCAGTGCTGAGGCTGGCTGTGGAGAGAAGTCACAGAATCCCAGACTGGTTTGTGTTGGAAGGGACCTTAAAGCTCCTCCAGTTCCAACCCCTGCCACGGGCAGGGACACCTTCCATAGAGCAGCTTGCTCCAAGCCCCTGTGTCCAACCTGGCCTTCAACACTGCCAGGGATGGGGTAGACACAGTTTCTCTGGGCACCCTGTGCCAGCGCCTCAGCACCCTCACAGTAAAAAACTTCTTCCTTAGATCTAACCTGAACTTCCCCTGTTCCAGTTTGACCCCATCACCCCTTGTCCTATCACTACAGTTCCTGATGAAGAATCCCTCTCCAGCATCCTTGGAGCCCCCTTCAGACACTGGAAGCTGCTCTGAGGTCTCCATGCACCCTTCTCTTCTCCAGGCTGAACAGCCCCAATGTTCTCAGCCTGCCTCCATTCAGGAGGTGCTCCAGCCTCTGAGCATCCCTGTGGCCTCTTCTTGACTTGCTCCAACAGTTCCCTAGAGTAGGGTGACTCCCCCAAAGGGAGGAGGATTCAAATCTGCAATGCCCAAGAGGTATTTCTGAGCTTGTGTTGAGTCTTTGCTGCAGACACAGTGATTGGCATGGTTCTACATGCTAGCTGAGTGCTGGTAAGCATCCATGAGACCAGTTGCAACCCAAGGTAACTCAATGGTGGTTGCATCCATCGTTTTCTATCAAGTGATTTAAGCATGAAGTGGATTTAAGTTGCATAAGCAAGAAAGTGGCACTGAAGAGGACAGTACAGTCAGAAAGTGGATCTCTGAGCAGTGAAAAAATGCAGGAGTTTGAAGCCAGTGTCCAGGCTTTGCACCAAGGACAATGAGTGCAGATGCAGCACAGTTCACTTAGGGGGGAAATTAAAATCTGTGTATTTAGTGGGATTATGCTTGAACTGGTACCAATCTATTTTGCCAAATTGAGCTGCAGCCAATTTCTCTCCCCTGCGATGGTGGATAAATATCATTAAATAGGGAAAAGATGAAGGCGACTGATGCCCTTGCATGAGCAGGAGCTGCCTGTGCGCTCAAGAATGAAAGGACAAAACTGGGGAGATTTGGATGCTAATCATCCAAATGAGACAGATTAAGCACAAGGGGCCAAGGGAGAAGGGATCCAGAAAGCGGGATGCTGGGAAAAAGGGGAAATGGCTCAGGTTGTGTGTCTTGAGTTGGAAATGGTGTGATGTGGAGACAGGGAAAACTGTCCTGTGTGTTCAGGTCTCAGCACCCCAAATCTCAAGGTCTGTGAGAGGCAGGTCTATGAGATCCCCACCTCTGGACATCAAAGCTTTGAGGAGACCAGATGGTGCCAGTTTTCTGCCAGCTGCTTCCCCGCCCCAGCATTCCCAACCTGGAATTCAACTGAGGGCTTACATGGCCACTGAAGGAGAAGTTTAAAAGCAATTCTCTTCTCAAACCGAGTCCTTTGGGTTTTGAACTTTGCTTCCCAGCAAAGAAATCAAAAGAATTACAGGAGCAATTTGTCACAACTTCTGGCTTTTGAGTTCTTTGCATGTGTTTTGAAGAGCTAAGTATTCTTTAGTTTGGGATACTGTGTTGTTTCTAATGAGATCATGGATGCGAGAGCAATGTCTGGCACTTTGAGTTGCAGTAAGGTTTTGGATTCATGGTTGAATTTATAGAAACGAATTTTACAAGTAGTGTCAGAGCAGGAAAACCCCTAAACCACTTCTTTTTATCCACTGCAGACTTGCTTCCACCCAGAGCCAATGAATGCCCCCTCTTGCTGTGTTTGAAGAGGCCAAAGATAAATCTCTGGTTTGCCATCTGTAACAGAGGCACAGGTAAAGTTTAACCCTTCCTTTGCCTCCTCTCAGAGACAAATAGTTGCAGTCTCTGATAGTTCTTTTTCAAGTTAGGAATTCTTCCCTATATGTTTTTATTCCTCTATATTCCAGCAGCGGTTGAGCTGGTTTTGGGGACTACCCCCCCTCACTTGACAGAGCCGGCTGCCAGGTTCTCTTCCCTTGGTAAATCTTCTGCTCCATCAGATGGACTCTGAAACCATGTTGACCAGATTTCCCTTTGCACTGCTTTTGGTTTGCAGGACGGGAAAAGTTTCCTAGCAGGGAAAAGCTTGGAGTGCTTTAGCATAGGGTTGTCACTTGGATCTATTATAAAACCCTTTCTGTGGTGGCTTCCAAAGAAGGTTAATATTGCAGGTTAATATTTGCCAGCATCATGCAAAGATGAAGCAGATCCCAACTTTCCTTCTTGTAGAGCAGTTGTTGACGTAGTTTTAAATATCACCACACTCTTCCTGGGTTCCCTGTGGCCATAGACGCTCTGAAGGGAATCTCCTTGGCTTTATCGCATGATAACCTATATCCTTGTGGGCGCCAAGGGAGCTTGGTCCCCAGCTGGAGTCTGTGGGGAGATTCTCAGGGGTTTTCTGGGTTTGAACCCATCTCTACCCATCTTGTCTGGGACAATAGCTGAGGGACCTGGGGGGTTTGGTCTGGAGAAGAAAAGGCTCAGGGGGACATTATCACTCCCTACAACTGCCTGAGAGGAGGATGGAGCCAGGAGGGTGCTGGGCTCTGCTCCCAAGGAACAAGGGATGGGACAAGAGGAAACGGCCTCAAGCTGCACCAGGGCAGCTTTAGATGGAGCTGAGGAACAATTCCTTCCCCACAGGGTGCTCAGCATTGGAACTGCCCAGGGCAGGGCTGCAGTCACCGTCCCTGCAAGTGCTCACACACCGTGGAGACGAGGCCTCAGTGCCATGGGTTAGTGGTGGCCTTGGCAGTGCTGGGCAATGGTTGGACTGGGTGAGCTTAAAGGGCTCTTCCAAGCTGGTTGATTCCATGATTCTAAGAATAACTCTTTGCAAGGCATGGGGAGGTGATGCCATCCATCCTCCAGCACAACTGTGCTTCCTCTCCAGTACAGGCAGAATGTGTGGCTGCTTCTCACTTGAAAGGACTTGCCTGTGAGTGTTGGTGCCTGCACAACCTGGGTGCAGCTCCCACCTCTTGCAGGGTGAGACTCGGGAAGGTGAAGAGAGAGTCACAGAGCTATGGGGCGGATGAAGCCTCAAATCCCTGTGACCACGGAGTGGGGTGTTTTGGCTTGTCCTGGGATCTGTGCTGGGAAACGGCATGGAGAGGCTGGAGAAGGATGGGTGCAGCTCCCAGGTGAGCTGTGAGGAGGCACATTGAGCTCCTCGACCTGCATGGGGTTGTCACGGTCCAGCTGAAGGACATGGGGAAAATCAGCCTGGATATTGCAACACCCCTCAGCAGCCTTTGGGAAACCACCGTGACCCGCTGCTGTCCCAGCCCCAGCTATTCAGCAGAGCAGCAAAGCAGAGGGCTCGGGCTGTGCTTGCAGATGTATTGAGTTAGTTTTTCACTGCTCTATAAAAAAGAGAGACTGGAGGGTAAAAAAAAAGGAAGTGATACTGTTACAATCAGCACGGTGTGTGATAAAGATTTATTGCAGGTAGAAAGCAAATAAAGGTTTGGTAGGAACTTCTTTATTACCCATATCATGATTGCTTATGTGATCAGTGACCTGGAATACATTCAAATTCATGTTAAATAAAAGCCCAATAGAAGGAGTTTTTTGCTTCCCTCTGCCTTCTGGTGACATGTGGGCAGCAGAAAGAGCAGCCAATTGCCGTGTTTACCCACTTCCTGCTTTTCCGGAAAGTCAACAGTTTTTAAAGGCTTAGGCTGGCTCTGAATTAAGAAACTTGCGCTGGTTTAACTAAGGTCATTGGTGGACAAATGGTGTGTAACGGCGTGGGGCGTTTATTTCTTTATGAAGTTACTGTGCCAGGCTCACCGCACACTGCTCCCACCATCCAGGCCTTCTCCAAGCCCTTTTCTTCCTGGTTTGAGAATGGGACATCACTGCAGGCAGGCAGCAGGGGACCAAAGTATCTCAAGAGACCCAAACAACTTGCAGACACCATGCTCATCACTGCTCTAAAGTGACCAAAACCCCACCCAAGCACTTTGGTTTCCGTGCAGCCCACTGGTGCAAGTGGACCTGATGCCACCCCGTTCCCATTTGGCTATCACTAGTTGCCCCAAGCCTTCTGCTTTGGGACAAGACCTCGGAAACCCACTGCTCTGCAGGCAAGTCCTGGCGGTTGCACCTCCAGGAGGTACCCATAGGCTCAGATAAAGCCTGGACGGTCTTATCTGCTCATTGCTTTCAGACCATTCTTCTTTTGGTGGTTCATCCATCACTAGTTAACAGGGAACCCTTGCACGGCTGGCTTTCTTTGTGTCCTATCTTTAACCTCCTACAAGTAAATACCCTTTGTACACATGAATCTGGCTCCTTGATAATGTATTGTATTCCTTCCACCACCAAAAGCACTGGTGGCATGAGGAGAAACAGTCCATTTAGATAAAAAGCAATTAGCACCTCTCAAGGCTGGTATATATTGTTAAAGAAAAGGGCCCTCACAGGAGGCTGGTGAAATTCCTCCTGGCTGGAAAGAAGACAAAAAGGCTGAGGCTATTTCAAAGGAAACTTCTCCTGCAGATTTGGAGATGCTGGGTTGGGTTTTTTTTCTGAAAATTAGGCAATAAATCAGTCTTTTCTTGCAGTTTTAGGCCAAGGGTCAGGTTTTGGTGACCAAGTTGCTGTGGTCTCTTGAGAATGGAAGAAGAGTTAGTAATAAGCTCAATAACCCCCTTAAATTCCATGTTTCATGTAGTGTCCTGTGGTACGGTCCTGGTGCACCCTTTCCGTGGGCAGCCTGGGGGGGGTGGCAGGAGGCGTTTGGGGGTTGCAGCACAAGGACTCATCCCAACAAAACATCCTGATCTATTTTATAACCCCCTCCCCTCGGTTATATCATCACACATGATGGGGTTTAACAGCACAGTGCAAAACAGTTTCTGCAAGTCTCTGGGAAGGCCATGCATCTTCATTTATATGTTAATCTGCATTAAATAAATGTCACTATAAACAACTTGTATCTCGGGAGAAGGTGGAAAACATATGGACATTTGCCAACCAGAGGTTATTAATTTTACACTTTCCATCTGGAGCCTATAAAGGGTCCATTCTTAGAAACATTAAAGACCCAAGGTAGCTGGAGAACGCGGGAAAGGCTCCGCTGTGTGGGGTGTGAGGGCCATAAAGCCTTTGTTCCACCTCCAAGGTGCACATGCCTGTGTGCGAGTGCTTTGTTAAAGCCCATGTGCATGCCAGGACATGCTCTCCTCTACCTGTGAAGCTCCCTGCACCCGTAAACCAGAGGAGAAGCTGACGTCAGTGCCAGGAGGAGGCACGGGAAGGGGTGCCTTGCTGGAGGGGGGCCAGGGAGGAAACATGGAGCTTTCCCCAGTGATGCTGGGAATGTGTCATAGAATCATAGAATGCTTTGTGTTGGGAAGGAGATGAAGATCATCTAGTTACAAATATCTGCCATGTGCAGGGACACCTTCCACTAGACCAGGTTGCCCAAGGCTCTGTCCAACCTGGCCTTGAACACTGCCAGGGATGGAGCATGATGTGCTCACGTGTGTCATGAGATGTGCTGCTGCAAAGTCTCCCTGTGCATGGAGAGGAAGGGTTAAATGTCCCATCCCTTGGAGAGATCCTTCCATTGCGGACACGGGTGAGAGGAGAAGCATTGTATGGGGAATGCCCAATCTTGTTTGATTTCAGAAGCTAAGCATGGTCAGGCCCGCTTAGTGCTCAGATAGGAGGCAGTTTGGGAATACTAGGTGCTGTAAGCTCATTTTGGATGCCGGAGAAGGACTCTTCATCAGGGATTGTAGTATTGTATTGTATTGTTGATTGTAGATAGGACAAGGGGTGATGGCTTTAAACTGAAACAGGATGTTCAGGTTAGATCTAAGGCAGAAGTTCTTCCCTGTGAGGGTGCTGAGGCACTGGCACAGGGTGCCCAGAGAAGCTGTGAATGCTCCACACCTGGCAGTGCTCAAGGCCAGGCTGGACAGAGCCTTGGGTGACATGCCGTAGTGGAAGGCATCCCTGCCCATGGCAGGAGAGTTGGAACTAAACTATCTTAAGGTCCTTTCCAACCCAAACCACTCTATGATTCTACGTGCTGCTGCAAAGCCTCTCTGTGGATGGGGAGGAAGGGGTAGATGTCCTATGCCTTGGAGAGGTCCAGCCAGCATGGCCATGAGAAAAGGGATCTTGTTTGTGTGGAGAACATGGGTGGTGGGACACGATGAGGTCAGTATTTCATGCAGAAGTAGCAAGATTGTCCCCAAAAGACCCAACTGTGTCCCCAGAGCTGGGCCAAAGGTCTGTGCTGGCCACGCTGGGGATGAGCAGAGCTGGTGGTGGTGCAGTCGCACTGCCCACAGCAGGCTCAGGGTGACGAAAGGCTCAGCAAACACCTCTAAACACCGCGGGGTTGTTGCCACGCAAGGGCTGAGGCTCTTCAGGCCCTTGTGCAAGCTGCCCCGTGCCCCTCATCTACCCCTCCCGCTCCTCCTAACCTGCCATCCTCTTGCTTCCCGTGGTTCTCGTTCCCTTTCTCCTCCTTTTGTTGCAGCCCTTGTTTGCTTTTCTCACCGCCTGCCCCTCTCCCTTCTCACCCCTGCGTTTATTGGATTTCTCTCTTCCCTCTCGTTTCTCCTCGGTCCCTTCTTTCACCCACGGTCCTGAGCAGGAAACAAAACTCAGCGGGGTTGGTGCTGCTCGTGTGAACTTTTGACCCTCCTGGGGGATGTTTGAGTCAGTTTGAGAGGTAGTGGCATAAATGTGCTGCTGCCCCTCGCACCTGGATCCCAAACATCCCCCCCGAGCATCCTCCCGGGTGGCCCATGGTGCCGGGGTCCACACCAGGCTTGGCAATGGCATCCCAGCAGGACCTGAGTGGTGGGGAGGGGAGTGAGGAGTGACCCAAATATTGCCTCCAGATGCCTGTGCAAGGGTCAGTGTGTTGGCAATGAGTTAGTTGGTCTCAAAGGCAAAGAAGAAGCCAAAATCAAGTAGATGAAGCTGTACTGGAGCTCCCTCACTGCCAACAGGCTGCTACTTTAAGCTTTTAAAGTTCCCTCCCAGTCTGTTTTTAACAGATCTTAGTCCTTAAACCAAGAGGCCTTTTGGTTTAAAATAACCCAATCAAAACCCTAAATGAAACCAAACCAAAACCCCCATCTGAGGTTATCACAGGAGACAAAGTCAAAAACCCACCACCCTTATGCTTCTGGGCACCCAGAGTTTACACTAAAAAGTAGGGGGAGACAGGTTTTTAAAGAGCATCTTGAGTTTTAGGGGGGTCTGCAGCAGCGCCAGGGTGCTCTGGAGCTGCTCCCTGGATACTGCCCATCTCGGCTTGTAAATATCTGTTAAAACTGGTTCCGTAGGAGCCTTGAGAGGCACCAGTCCTTATGCTCCAAAGTCATTTAGGCGAGCTGAAAACATCAGCCTGGAGCTCAAAGTAGAACCTCGCTTGTTAGGGGTGGGTGTTTTCAGAGGGAAAGTTGATTTGGTTGCTGTTTTGGGGAAAGGAAAACTGGTTTGGTGTTGCTTCAAAGAGCGTTTGAAAGGAACAGTCACGGGGTGATTGCTTCTGGAGAGGAGGTGGCCTAGTGCTCTCATTTTCCAGCCTCCCCCAGGCCACAGAGGGGAAAAGGATGTCAATAATAAGTTTACTTCCATAGCCAAAGCTAATCCAACCCTGAAATGAAGGGAATGGTGTGTATGAAAGGAAGGGAATGGTGCATATGACGTGTACTGGGGGTGGTGTTTGGTTGCTGTGCCCCGCGGCAGGGCTCTGTGAGCCCTGGCTCACAGGTATCCCATTCCCACCTCCCCACCTGCCGTGATAAAAACCTTCCCAGGGGAGTTTCTCCCACTGGGTTAAACAGAACCAGCTGCCTGGAAGGCCCCGTTGCCAAACACACATGGGTGTTTTTCAGAGCTGTAAGTGCCGGCCGGCCTCTCGATGGGTATTTCCATACGGCTCCCGGCTCCGTCCTGCCCCGTTCCCAGTCGGACCTGTCCCGTAACAAATCTATTCAGGGAGGCCTCTGAAAAGGGAGAAAGAAATGCCATCCATTCAGCAGCCCCTGCTCCTCCTGACACCCTCTGTCTCCCCATCCAGTTCATAAAGGACTTTCTGTTGGTTCGTGGCAACCAGGGAGCAGGAATGCCGCCGGCTGATCATGGTTTATGTCGTCTACAAAACGCCAACAGTATGGGGATCAGATGACCCTGGACGTGTTTATTGTAGTAGGGGAAATTAGCAATAAATAAAGGCAAGTGGGCAGAAGAAAACTGGGACCCTCTGGGACTCTTGTGTCTATAGGGTCAGAATCAAAAGAAGGCTTGATTTGCTCCTATAATTTAACCCAGCCCCTGGGCTTCTTTATCAGAGCAAGGACAAGGACATGCTAATCTGAGTGCCCATAATTTAACGGAGATATACTGTACTTACACTGTGCATTTGGAGGTGGCTGCATGGTCCCGTGGGGCCCCTGGTCCTGGCTGAGCTGCTGTTTCATGTGAAGCTGCCTGCAGTGGGCTCATTCCACTGTCAGAAAGCAGCAGATTTTGGTGTCTTGAGACTAATTGGTGCCTGTGTGTGTTTTTTTGGGCTAGGGCTGTGTGAGCAGAGGGATTTAGGGCATGTTTTTGCATTGGGATGCTGCTTTTCGCCATCCCCTCCCCATGGTGGGAGCTGGGAGGTGCTGCCTCATCTCTCATCCAGCCCCACTGTGGGTGTCAGTTTAGCCATTTAGGCATCAGGAGGGGGTGTTTATGAACCCTCTCTTCACTCACCCTATCCCAGCAGAGTGGAAGCATCCCTGCAGAGCCCAGTCCCCCTCCATCCCACTCAAGAGCTGGACACTGGTCACCTTCCCCTCCGGGCCTCTTATTTAGGAGGTTAATGGGATTACCCAGCAGCTAAATGGTGTGTGAATGGGTAAATGCAGTGCTGGATGAGGTCCCAAAGGCCCTGGGCTCCTGGGAAAGACAGCGAAAATACCCCTCTGAAGTACCACCACCAAGTCTTGCTCTGGGGGCTGCCAGAGCCAGGCTGAGGTTTGACCTGTACCATCAGCCTGGGAGAGGTGGCCTTTTTCCTCCCTTCAGAACTACCCACTCGCCTGGTTCCTAAGATACTTCCCCCTTCACCAAGGATTGTTCTTCCCAGGGAAACAGACAGAAGCGAACCACGCCGGGGGTTTCAATAATCGGGGATGGCAGTGCAAGCCAATAAATTCTCTGCTTGAAAGATGAAAGACTACAGTTAAAGAAGGAGAAAAAGCCCCAGCGAAAAAAACCCTCTTCCCTCAACCCCTGCGTGCTGTCCCACAGGTGTCTGTGCTGCTTAACCAAACAGCCCTCTGCCCATGAAAGAAGGGCTGACAAAGCAGCGTCTTTCCCTTGTAAAACTCACCCTCAATGGCTGGAAAAAACTCAGGCTGCTTTCTGTGTGTACACAGATGCTTTTATCTGTCCCTGCTCTAACTGTGGCATAAGCAGGATCAAGGCAGCTTTTGGCTCCGGCAGCATGTGGGTACAAGGGGAAGGGGCTGGGGTGAGACCTGGTGGGTTCCCTTTGGCTTCAAAGAGGTCCCTGACCAAAAAGCCTGCCCATGGCTGGCAGTCCCCTTGTTGCCTTGTTGCAGTGACCCATGGGCATGGGCAGTCTGCATTTGTGATGCCACATCCCCACATCCCACTGCCCCAGAAGTGATGGAGCTGCTGGGAAAACTATCCCTATCCCTCTCCCAAGTGACTTCTCCTGCACCTTCCCCACCAATGTGGTGGTGGGGAGCAATTAGGGAACCCACTGAGGGGCAGAAGGCTTTTTCTGTGAAATAAGCATTAAAATAGGTGATAATGGAGGAAATGAATGATGCCCAGAAGACGTTGAAGGTAAATATAATTGTAATGTAAACATGATGGCTTTAAATATTGGCTTTTATGTGACAGCTGCTCTCTGAGCGCCTGTTTTAGGCCCTCATTCACCACGGCAATTTAGAGACAGCAGCTTTTGTTGCATGGCACACACAGAGAAATGAAATATCCCAACATTCCTATTGTCTTGGCTTTTCCCCTTTCCATTTCCTTGCCTGTGCTTCATGCCAACTCACTGAGACACGTCAATGCTGTCACCACCCTGATGCTAGGCCGTGGACAGCGAAGGGACGCAGAAGGATAACACCCCAGCCCTTCCTCGGGAGCAGCTGGTGTCTGCTCTTTGGGCATGTTGGGCTGAGGGCAGCAGCTCGGGGGGTCCCACAGCTTTGAATCATGGAATCAACCAGGTTGGAAAAGCCCTTTAGTGTCATCAAGTCCAACCATTCCCCAGCACTGCCAAGGCCACCACTAACCCATGGCACAGCTTTTGGGTACCGACCCTGCGACGGCAGCTATCCCTTGGTTTGAAACACCCTTGCCTTTTTGCACTGTTTTCTCTCCTGCAGTAAAAGATGGTGCAAGAGCACCTGTGACCATAGAAATTATCACAGGTTTCAGGGGTTTTGTGTACTTTGCTTCATTTACAATGCCAGTTTCCGAAGCTGCATCACTCTGCAGTGAGCCACTGGGATTCTCCCAAAGAAAACTGAGCTTTATCCCCCCCCCCCTTTGTTTTTACAGCCTCGAGACCCAGGAGGGAAGTAAAAATTACACCCATCCAGGAGGGTTTTTTTAATTATGTCCTTTTAAAGGTCATTCCATCACTGGGTATTAGTTCCGAGGAGTCCTTTCTGAACTCTGGTTGTAAGCAGCAGAGCACTTCCAAAGCCAATCCAACTCTTGGGAGTGGGATGGGGCCCACCAGAAAGGTCCTTCTGCACCCTGGCAGCTTTTCCACAATGATTAAAAGCTTTTCCTCCATATGGGGCTGCGATTCCTGCTTTTTTGGAAGCCCTGCAGAGCCGAGGGGTCGCGTTGTGCCAGGTTGGAGGGCTGGAATGTTCTCCCAGCCGTAGTGATATCGGGGGGCATGGTAAACTTTTACCTTCAAAGAGCTGCAGGGATGGATAAGAGATGTGCCCGAGCTTTGTATTTGCTTTCAGATTAGTGAAGAATTGGCTGGAACAGCGTGTTTTCTGTTGACTGTGAAAACAAGCATGGCCCTGGCCCAGGCTGAACCTGCGGGGGGACGAGCAGGGTCCCTGCCTGCAGCTGGGGGCAGGTTAAACCCGCAGGAGCCCTGCTGTTGGGGTGGGATGGCAAAGATGCAGCAGTGGTGGCTGACACAAGCTGGGATGGGTGAGCCCAGCAGTGCTGGGGGTGGACAGAGAACCCTGTGGCCCTTTGCTACTTCAGGACGTTTATAGAAGGTAATGAACAGACAAACGGGAGGGTGAGAGCAGTCGGTGGTGTGGCTTAGGCTCACGATAGAAAATTCAAACAATATTAGACTCAAAAAGTCAACATTAGACACACTTCTACTAAGGACCTACAAACAAACAGAGTTCCTCTGTACACACATTAACAAACACAGCCCGGGTGATGATGATGGCGCCTGCTTTCACCTTCACTCTACATCCATCGGAGTGGTGGCTGTCGGTGTTCCCCCTGGTTTTGTCCCTCTGGGTCTGGAAAAGTGAAGAGGAGGTTGTGTAGAGGTTGTGTAGGGTGAGGTGAAGAGCGGGCAGCATTCATGGGAACCCCATGAGGGAGCATGGGGGGGTGCAGGCTGCTTTTCCTGTTTCCTTTGGATTTGGACTGCATTGCTGGGGGGGGGGGAGAGGGTGCGGGTGCTGCTGGGTTCGCTCTGGATCAGGATGAGGAGCATGAGCTGAGCAGCAGGATGGGTTGTTGGTGGTGACACAGGGGATGTGAGGACAGACAGACACACAGCTAACCCAGCTATCACAGACTGGTTTGTGATGGAAAGGACCTTAAATCTCACCCGGCTCCAATCCCTGCCACCGGCATGAACACCTTCCACTAGAGCAGCTTGCTCCAAGCCCCATCCAACCTGGCCTTGAATACTGCCAGGGATGGGGCAGCCAATTGCTGCTAACAGGTATGAGACGCCTCGGGCACAGCTTGAGGTCTGATTTTCTCTGCTTCAGCAGCCATCCTTGAACATTTCTAACGCCTGCAGGGAGATCAAGCTTCTCCTTCCCAAAGACAAAGCGCTCATCTTCGCCAGGCCCCACTGCTTGAGGAGTGAAGTGGGAGATGATCTCCTTTGAAAACCTGCCCTCATATACTGAGCTGAGTAATGGGCCCCACGTTCCAGTGAAAGGGAGAGTAAAGGGAGCCCCTGGGCTCTGCGGCTGCTGTTTCCTCTTTCACCCTCAAAATTGGAAAGGGGGAGAAGTGAAGGGAAAACCTCCCCCCAAAAGAGCATCCTAATTGTCATTGCCCCCGCGGCTCCGCGCCAGACAGTCGATAGCACCCAGCAGGCACATGCAGGGGCGGCTGCCGCTCCTCCGAGTCCTCGGTAATGCAATGCTCTTCCCCGGGATCAAGGTATTAAGGTTTAGGTTATTTGTATTGATTTTATGTGCTGCCATGCTGTGTCAGTCATGCTCATATTTGTGGTTCACAAATTCCTCCTTTAAATGTCACAGCCATTTCATCTCCCTCTGCCATCAATACTTCCAGCCGTGGGGGCTGTTTATTAACCCCCGGTGCCGGCTCCTCGCATCGTATTTCTCCTTCCAGACCCCTTTTTATTGGCAAAAAGAGAAGGAAAAAACAGAGTCGCTTCCCCACGGGGGGAAGAGCCCTTCCGAAAGCGCCTCTCCCTGCTGCTGCTGCGCGGCGTTGTACGATTTTTGGGCCCTCTAGTGGTTAATGCCATTTTCGGGGATGAAATTTCGGCATTTCCCCGTGCGCGGCTCCGGCTTCCTCCTGGCAGAGCCGGGATGTGTTTGGATAATGCGATTGCTGAGCAAGCGAGTAGAAAGAAAACGGCGGAGATGGCTTCATCAGGAGCCCGCCCTGCCCAGGGATTCCCCTGGAAAAGAGGGAGCGGGTTTGGCACATCACCTCTCCGGGAAGCCACCGGGAAGCCCCACGGGTACCTCCAAAGACACAGGGATAACATCTGTATTAGCTGGTGTCCTATTTTCTTTGCGATCCTTTAACAAACAGGCAGCGGAAATAAAAGCAGCAAACATGTTTTCCCCTCTTCCTCTGCAAGCGCTTACTTAAGCTTTTATTATATTTGGCCATGGGACGTTTGGTAAACTTACTGATGATATCAGAGAATGATTTTACAAACAGTAAAAGTTACGCTTATTGACACCTCCAAATTCGGGAGTATTTACATTGTGTTAGGTGCACACTTGCTCAGTGAGATTAACAAACATTACTCAAAAGGCTATAGCCAAATCCACCGTGGTTGTTTATAAAACCTTTACAACTCATCAGCTTCTACTAACACACTGGCACTGTTCAATTACCATCACTTTTAGAGAGCCTTAGCAAAACACCCAGTGCCCATGTAAATAGACAAATCTGAAAACTAGCTGGTCTGTTGGCTTACATACTGTAGGTAATGTTTTCTTTTGCTCAAATTTGTTCTAGAAACTAATCACGCTCTGATAAAGCCATCTGCAAATATGAGAAAGATTGACATCCACATGTCAAAGTTTACACAGCCTGACCAAGTGTACATATAGTGCGGGCGATGCGAGGGCCCCGCTGCGAAGAGGCCGTGCCGATGGGGATGCTGCTGTGGGGACCGAGCCCTCAGCCTGGGCACCACTTGCTGCAGCCCAAAACGTGGTGGTTTCCTCGGGAGGGGGGTTAAAAGTGAATTATTCCAGCGCAAACAGCAGATCTTGGCTGAGCCCAGTTGGGATGGAGATGCTCTGCTGCATCCCAGGGAGCAGGGACCCAGCCCCAGAAGTTCCCACGCTGGAATGCTCCAGCATCTGCCTGAAATTATCTTCAACATCCCCATGAGAGCAATGTTACCACATCCCCATTTCTCCAGGAGGGAAATAAGACTCTTTTCTCCCAAGGCTTTTCCCCTGGGTGCATGGAGCTGCTCCATTGGTGAGTGCCTCAAGGTAAAGGGGCATCAGCAGGATGCTGAGCTGGCAATGCCACAGCAGGGCTGGGGCAAGTGATTGTGCCCGTGCCATCAGCTGCCGTGTGGTGCTTTCCGCATGGCAACAGCCAACAGAAAAGTTGGAAAAGGCTTGGATGTGAAGCTCAGACACGAGACTTGCCTCCCCCGCTGAGGAGCGATCATTTGACTTGGTCCAAAGTACAGATTTCCGTTTGGCTTTTGGTTGCTAAACACGGCTTTTGTTGACTCCTAAACAAGGCCAATGCTCCAGATTTGGAGCCGACCCCAGCGCCTGGCACCCGGGTCCTGAAAACCCAAATACAGAAGGAGAAAATAAATCACTAACGTTTCACTTAATCGCATTGCTAAAGAAAGGATTTAATGGACTTCTTGTCCTTCTTTTAACCAAATAAAATACCCTGCCCGCATGGGGCCGAGCCTGGACACTTGCCTTGTCGGCACAGCAAGGGAGCCAACTTGGAGTGTGTGTTGAGGGAGCAGGATAAAACCTCAGGCTGGATGCCTTGGCCTCACATCCTCACTTTTCAGGCCCTGTGGATCTGGGGCAGAGGTTGGGGACCAAAATCACAGGCTTGAGAACCACCATGGCGCGCATCCCACCCATGTCCTCTGCTGATGCTCCTCAGGGACCTGTGCTGCCCTCAGGAGATGGGGTTTGTTGTTGCTCACCTTGCTGCTGTTGGCATTGTTTACATGTTGTTATGGAGCCAGTTTGGGATGGAGAAATGAGGAGGTTTTGGAGCTGAGTGGGAAAGCTCCACCTCCAGCACAGCAATGCTCCATGCAGAACTTCTCTCCTGGCACTGTTTGTGGGTTCCCACAGCAGAGAGGGCAGAGCAGCATCACTCTCGGGGTCCCCTTGGTGCTGAGCTGGAAGGTTTGAGTCCTGGATGCTCCTATAATGCTGCTGGATTTTTCCATCAGTCCTGGTTTTGCGCCTATATTTCCAAGCTCTTTTCTCAGCTTCTCAGGCAGATAGAAAGATAAAGCAAAATTCATCCCTCTCCCTCTTGCCCTGCTCCCGCTGCAGCTGAAGGATGCCTGGAGCTGGCCTTGCTGCATTGCTGCTGGCCACAGGCAGCCCTCCATAGGGAAGGGGAAGCTATGCCATCCCTCCTTTTCTCATATCCCTGTGGAAAGCCAGGATGGATTGCCCTGGTTCTGTTAATGCTGATGGGGCCAACTAAACCCCAAGTGCTCCGTACCAGGAGGCTGCTGCAAGGGGGACCTTGTCCGAGGGAGAAAGTCAGCCTGCAGAAGGACCTTTAATGGAGTAAATAAATAAAGGGATAAATCCAGGCTGGCATTTAGCAGGGGCTGGAGCTGCAGGTCCATGCGTGCTAGCATTAGGTGTTTTAAGGCGACTTGTTTGAAAGCACATCAGCATCAATCATTGTCTGCTGCTACTTGAAAACCAAGGCTGATAGACTAGCGGGGAGCAAAGCTTTCTGCCTGCCTCCGCAGCATGCTGCAATTCAATTAGTCATGGTCAGAGGGTGGCATTATTATTCATACATTACTGATTGTTCCTAAAGTAAACAGCGCGAGGATGGGGTCTGTGATCCTCTGCGTGCCCTTAGCCAGGACACAAAGGGAAATGCGATGCAGACCCTGGGGTGGGACGTTGTTTGCAAACTTCACAGGCAGATCGTGCTGGTTTCCATCCTCCTCGCAGATAAGTGTCGGTGTGTGCATACAAAAAAGCCCTGTGATATTGCACCCCAGTCGATGCCGTGATGGTTTCTTTGAGCACTGATAACTTTTTCTTTTTCTTGAATAAAAACCCACCCCACATGTTAATTTTAGATAGGACAGATAGCTGAAACTATGCAAATACAAACCCTGTCACCATAGAATATAATAATGATCAACAGCTCTAGCAATTAACAGTAAACAACCGTGCGATGCAACACAGCAATGTCATTTGCATGCTCACAAAATAGCCACCCGAAGCTGTAATGGCCTTTGCAGCCATCTGGTTATCGGCACTGCGGTGGTGGAAGCCAAAACAGGCACAAGACAAACACTGACCAAAGTGCTGGGGACCAACTTCTGTCTCAGTTCGCTTCCCAGCAGCATCCCAAGATCACTTTCCCGGCACAACCAGAAGGATGCGGGCTCCTGATGGGATCACTAATTGCTTTACACCTTTCTGTCTGGCCCCCCTTTGCTCCCCTGTTCAGTTTATCACCTCTGCTAATGGTGTGAATTACCACCCAGGCTGATTTCCTCAGCGGTTTAATAAGCAAAGAGAAGGAGCTGGTTCCAAAGCAGAAATGAGCTTACAAGAGGTCATAGCACCAGTGATGATAAAGCTCCTGCCCCCCCCGGTCACCCTTCGCTTTCCTAGTGATGCTGCAGAGCTGAATAGATAGAAATAGATGGAGCTGTGATGGGCAGATGTGGAATAATCAGCTGCTTTTGGAAAGTCTTGGTGTCAAGTAGAGGTTTAGAAGTAGGTTGGTGCTGTGGTCCAGCACAGCACATGGTTATGCGCCAGTCTCAAGTGTGTGATAAAGTGGTTTGCAGCATGAGGACCCTCCAAATGAAACCACGTTGCAGTGAGCCAATTGAAAATGCAGTCACAATTGATGTCAACACCACCAGTGCAGGTACTTGTATATGATATATATGATATATACAATATAGATATTGGAAAATCTTTATTTCAAATATTCAAGCTTAGCTTGATCAAAGGCTAAATGGATTTCCAGCTTTGAAATTCCAACCCTAAGAAATGCAGTGGTTTTGAGCAAGCTGCTCTAGTGGAAAGTGTCCCTGTGGAAGGGGTTGGAACTGGTTGAGCTTTAAGGTCCCTTCCAGCACAAACCATTCTGTGATTCTATGATTTCCATGCTGGGTGAATGCAGAAGGGTTTTATACATTCTGATGTATTAAACTCATGAGCTACTTCTTAATCTTGATGCTTCAGAAGCATGAATGGGATATTCTGCCCAATTTGCCTTTTCTTTTGGGGCAGGGGGCTTGAGATGCAGGTGGTATTTCTTGTTTCCATCCAAAAAACTGAAGATAAATTGTATGAACGTACAGAAAATTAGTCCTCTTCCGGTAACCAGCTCCTGGCTCCTCCTGGCAAACCCCTCCTCCAGCCTGCTAATGTCTTTGCACTAAACTTGAAGGAACGTGATCTATGTGAGAACCCCACCACCTCAGTGTTGCTACAGGGTCTGATGGGCCACCCTCCAAATCAGTGTTTACTCCTTTTCCTTGGGAAAGCAGCTGCCTACAAAATAAGTGTGCTCTGTCATTACTGCTGCCCCGTTGGCTTGATGAAATTCAGGTGTGAGAGAGGAAGATTTCTTTGGGTAGGGTGAGGATGAAGACAAGCTGCCTACTGCAGTGTCCAAGGTGCGTAGATTGAGTGCAGATTGGTGGTTGGTGGTAAACACAGAATCATGGAACGGTTTGGGTTGGAAAGGACCTTAAAACTCATCCGGTTCCAACCCCCTGCCATGGGCAGGGACAACTTCCATTAGAGCAGGTTGCTCAACATCTTCCAGGCTCAATAGTAGAATTGCTGATGGGGCTACACCACTTTTGGGAGGACAGGCAGCACGTCGCTTACAAACAAATCCCACCCAAAGGAAAACAACCACCTGATACACCAACAAACTCCAATTTCCCCTTTTTACCTTTCTAAAAAAGAGGCCATCTTCACCATCTCATTGATATTCTCCCCCTGCCCTACTCCTCTTCCAAAGGACCAACCCAAACATAGGGAGGGAGCAGCCGCAAACCTCCCCACAGGACAGATGCAATGCCTGGTGTCAGTCAGGGCCGTTATTTTGCATAGCAGCACTGTTCAGGCCCCTTGACAGCTTGATTTAAGGCCGCCCTTGCTCATCGTGTTGACATGACAACTGTGGGATATGTTGTAAATATCCCAGGAGTGGACAGGAATTGTGGGGCTGGATTGTAGGGGTGGTATTGTAGGGCATGTGGCTGAGCCCTCAGCACGTCCTGGCAGCTGAGCAGGGTTTGCCATGGTTTTGTTTGGAAAAGAAAGAAATGAGAAAGAAAGGGAAGACAAAACCTTAAGAAACGCACTTTATTTCTGGTTGATTTTGTATCTCCTGTGGCTCTGGGATCACTCATGGACGTCAAGGACCCAGCTGGTGAAGGCCGTCAATCAACCAAGGGTTTTCTTAGAGCCTCAGAGATATCTGTTCCCCCTCCCCAAGGCTGAGCTGCTGCAGAAGTGAAGCCAAGGCTCTTCAAGACTTGAAGTGGAGGCCAGGCTTTTAAATCTGGGCAGGCAGGATGGTGAGAAGAAGCATTGTCAGGGTGAAGTCTCGACCTAAAGCCCGTCAAAGTCAAGCCAGGGTCTTACTGAGCGCTGTGCTGGCTACAAAAGCCTTAGGAGCCAGGTTCTGGGGCATGTTGGACCACATGGCATCCCCCAGCAATCTCAAATCCCATTGACAGGCTGAGAGAGAGGAGGCTCCAGGTCGACCTTATAACAGTCTTCCAATACCTAAAGGGGCTGCAGGAAACCTGGAGAGGGGCTTTGGATGAGGGCCTGTAGGGACACACCAAGGGGAATGGCTTTAACCTGCCCGAGGGGAGATTGAGATGAGCTCTGAGGCAGAAGCTGTTCCCTGGGAGGGTGCTGAGGCGCTGGCACAGGGTGCCCAGAGAAGCTGTGGCTGCCCCATCCCTGGCAGTGTTCAAGGCCAGGTTGGACACAGGGGCTTGGAGCAAGCTGCTCTATGGAAGGTGTCCCTGCGCGTGGCAGGGGTTGGAGCTGGAGGAGCTTTAAGGTCCCTTCCAGCACAAACCAGGCTGGGGTTCTATGTTTCTCTGAGACTCTTTGTTCTGTTCTTGGCCTCGGTGACCATGGAGCATCATCAGAGCAGCTCCCACCACAGCCACCGCAGCCAGCACACTGAAGCAGCCACGTCCCATAGCAGACCCACAGCAGAAAATGGAGATGAGGAGATCCCTGAGGCATAGACACCAGGGCCTAGTGCTGCTTTGCCCAATTACATGGCATCCAATCAGCTCATTTGCACCTCGAAACTACAACTATCAGTAAAATCGTGCAATTGGTGGAAAATACCATTTTCCTGCGTGTTTGAGCAGTAAGTTACAGCACAGCAACACAATTTCAGAAGTCCAGGAAATGGTGGCACCATTCTGAGCTAAAGCAGAGCAATCCATGCTTGGAGAACTACCTCAGCTCTCATCTACAAACCTGTTAAGGCCAGGCTGCAGCAGTTAAAAGCCCGTTCCTCAAGCCAGCGCCCACCGAGGGGGCCATTTCCATTCTCTGGTTTTCTCTGAGGTTTGGAGTTTATAAAGCAGCCAACACACATATTGAGTTTTGTTTCAAATTGAAATGAGACATTATTGAAACAAAGGAAAAGTTTCCTCTCCTCTCCCCCCTTTCCTTTTCTGCTATTATACGCGGCAAGACAAATGGTGGGGAAAAGCTCCTTCCCACTTTTCCCTTTTCTTTTTTCCCTTTTGTAATTTTGAAGAAAGATCCCAACTTGAAAGGAAGATGAGCCAGAGCAGCAAGGGAACAAAACCCATCAGCAGCTCCAGCGCTGGGATTTGAAAACGTTTAAATGCGCCAGGGTTACAAGGGAACAATCTCTGTCATTTCCAAAGTTTCCTGAGTTGGAGGCACTGAGGAAAGGAGAAGCTGCAAAGGGGAGAAAAAGGGGGAGATAAAGACAATTCCTAAATATGAAGCATCAACTGCAAAAGGTCAGCTTAGAGCTCACATTCATGTTTAGGAGCCATTCAGAGGAAGGCGTGCGCTGCCTTCCGCGCTGCAGTTGCTCCCTAGGCAATGAGCCGATGCTGAGCCCCTCACTGGATACGGGGGCCCTGCATCCCCCAGCCCCTCAGCCCAGTTGTTCCTGGTCTTGACCCGCAACTGAGCCTGACAACTGCATAACCTTGATCCAGTCTGAGATGGGCATGAGTTAACCAGGGGCTTTATTTCTACCCCTCCTTCCTCTATCAATAGCCCCAAAGAGCCAAGTCACAAACCACCCAGGAACTTAAAATCCCCCTGCAGCATGGGACAAGAGACATGGGGGCACCATGAGCATCACACCTGAGGTCCTCCCCAGCCTGCCGCAGCCCAAGGGAGATGCTCCAGGGTGAGGGTGAGCACATAACACTCCCCTCCCAAATACTTCTCAAGCCTTCAGAAAGGACCTCTTGAGCAGAAGCAGTTTGTAAATATTTAGTAACTCTCAGGGAGCTTTCCCACAGATCCTCCCCTTGTGGTGCTGGTTTATTCCAGTCTCTTCTGGAGTTTCTGCTGCAGTGGAAGGCTGGTGCTCTTGAAGCAGCCTCTGATGCTGTGAGTGCCAGAGCTCCCGTCCCGGTTTTGCATGACCTATCCTTAATGTGGAGCAGGCTGGTGCCTGGAAATTTGCGTGTGGGAAGGTGTTGGCACAGGTGGGTTTGAGACCTTGCCCTCTTGGTGAATGAAATGACATAGGGTCATTTCATAAATCCCAGCAGAAAATGTTTGTTAATGAGCAAACTGTAAATGTGATGGGGAAGAGCACGTGATGCTAAAGCATCGTCTCTGCCCAGGGTTGGGTGGTGTCATGGGTTCAGCAGCAGCAGTCATTTTTCTCCTCATTGGTAGCTGGTGTAGCACTGTGTTTTTGATTTTGGGCCTGGGAACAGCACTGATAACACCAGTGTTTCGGTTACTGCTTAGTGATGTTTTGGTCTGGCCAAGGACTTTCTGAGCCTCATGCTCTGCCAGGGAGGAGGGGATCCGGGAGGAAGCAGAGACAGGACACCTGACCCAAACTGACCAAAGAGGTTATTCCATACCACAGCACGTCATGCCCAGGATGGAGGACGGAGAGGAGAGACCCAGAAGGGTGGGGGGGGGCACTGCATGGTCAGGCTTGGTTTTAGGTGGTGAGAAATTGTATTCTTTCCTTGTATTCGCCTTGTCATTATTATTATTGGTGGTAGCAGTAGTGATTTGTGTTATACTTTAGTTACTAAACTGTTCTTATCTCAACCTGTGGGAGTTGCATTCTTTTCGATTCTCCTTCCCATCCCTCCGGGAGCGGGGGGAAGAAAAAGAGGGGAGTGGGTGAGCAAAACTGCGTGGCTGACTGGACTGAAACCACGACAGGTGGTGGAACATGGAGCCGCCAAAGGCACGAGAAACCCCAGAAAGGACCTTTGTATTGGCCAGGGCACGTCCCACTGCCTGGTGTGGGAGCAGCTCAGCAGGTCTTAGAAGCAGAAATCATAAATGCAATGCTAGTCCTTCTTTCCTCCCTTCCTTCCCTTCCTGGCTGCTGAGAGGAATGTCTTGATTAGTTTTGTTTGCCTGTTTGCTTGGGCTTGTTTGTTTGTTGATGGGTGCTGTGTATTTGTAGGTGTGCGCCGACTTTATTGACTGAACGCGAGCTTGAGGCATAAGTGAGGTTACAGGGAGGCATCGAGGAGGAGAAGCAAGCTGGTTGGATTGATAGACATGGCATTTACATTCTCTGCTCAATCTGCATCAGTGAAGAGGGTCACGGCGATATTAGTTCTGACTGAGATGTACTTTGCAGAGCTCTGAGGAAGCTGCTAGCAGAGGGAGACCCTTCAGCCTCCCCCAGAACCTGGCCAGAGCCACCACCAGATTGACCTGACAAGTCTCATCCCATGGGCTGGTGGGAGGAGAAGGGGATGGTGTGCGCTCACAGCCCAGAAAGCCAACTGTGTCCTGGGCTGCATTAAAAGCAGTGTGAGCAGGAGGTCGAAGGAGGTGACCCTGTCCCTCTGCTCTGATCTTGTGAGACCCCACTTGCAGCACTATGTGCAGTGCTGGTGTCCTCAGCATAAGAAGGACATGGAGCTGTCAGAGCAAGGCCAGAGGAGGCTGTGAGGATGAGAAGGGGCTGGAGCACCTCCTGTATGGAGATAGTCTGAGGACACTGGGGCTGTTCAGCCTGAAGAAGAGAAGCTGCGTGGAGACCCCAGAGCAGCTTCCAGTGTCTGAAGGTGGCTACAAGGATGCTGGAGAGGGACACTTCATGAGGAACTGTAGCAATAGGACAAGGGGTGATGGGGTCAAACGGAAACAGGGGAAGTTCAGGTTGGAGATAAAGAAGAAGCTCTTCCCTGTGAGGGTGCTGAGGCACTGGCACAGGGTGCCCAGAGAAGCTGTGGCTGCCCCATCCCTGGCAGTGTTCAAGGCCAGGTTGGACAGAGGGGCTTGGAGCAAGCTGCTCTATGGAAGGTGTCCCTGCCCGTGGCAGGGGGTTGGACATGGATGAGCTTTAAGGTCCCTTCAACACAAACCACTCTGGAATTCTATGATGGGCTTGTAGGAGAACCTCTGCAGAAGCTGGGCTGCCCAAAACAATCTTGGCTATTGCCATTGCCATTGGCATCGCCATTGCTGCAGGAGTGCCAGGATTGCTGGGGTGGTTCAGTGGCCACATTTCCTCTGTGCCAGGGTCAAGTTCTGTGCTGGGAAGCTTGGCTCTGCCTCCCTGCTGCGGCGGTGGGGGCTCCAAGCCAGGCTCCAAGAGCACTTATCAAGTTTCAAGGCCCAGAGGGTAAATAAAAGGCACATTTTTGACCATTTCGTACTCACCAAACCAGTCTGGGGCTTCTTCTCTTTGGTGTTTGACTCGAGGTTTTCAATCACTTGGTGCAGGGAAAGGAACGTGAGTGAAGATGGGGGAAAGATGACTTTAATCATCACCATGGCCTTGTCCTGGTGGGACAGCCAGGAGGGGTATGCTTCCCAGTCCCAGCTTTCCCTGGGCAAACAGCTCCTTTCTCCCTCTGCTCATCTTGTATGTAAAAACAGGGTACATATGCTCAGTCTGTGATTTGGCTACTTCCACTGTCAGCTATTTTGCTCAAAGAAGTGGTAAATGTCCCATCCTGGCAGTGTTGAAGGCCAGGCTGGGCAGAGCTTTGGCTGACATGGTCTAGCGGAAGGTGTCCCTGCCCATGGCAGGGGATTGGAACTGGATGATCTTAAGGTCCTTTCCAACCCAAACCATTCTATGATTCTATGATCTTAACCTGAGATTGGCAGCAGGCATCTGACTCACAAACAGCCCAGGAAGATCAGCTCCAAACTGATGCCCAGCACTGAAAATCAACCCAAAAATCATGTTGGGAGGCTCAAAGATAAAACAAATCACTGTGAATTCATCCCGCTCGCGCTGGCTCCTTCCTGATGGACACAAGCTCAGTGCTTGAGGCACTGATATAAAATAAATACCCTCTGAGGACAAGTTTGCAGCTATAAAGGTGCACAGGCTTGCGTGGGGCTCACAGCAACATCTGCAGCTGCCCCCAGACACACAGACAGACACACAGACACACAGTCTGATGTGAATTATTTAACACAAAGTGCCATGACCTCTATTAACAAAGGGAGATGCTTCCAGACCTGCGGGCAGCACCATGGGAAGCAGCTGGATCCAAATCAATCTAATTGAAGACGGGCCTGAATTTATTATAGGAGCTGGTGGCAAGCATCCTGTTGAGGATGCTGAGGGAAGGATGAAGATGCCGGTACAGTATATTCCTTTTAGCTCAGCTGGAAAGATCACAGCCCTAAATAGTGCTTAAGGAAAAACTCTGCAGCTGAGTGAATCCAGGCACAGAAAAAGGGGGATTTCTTCTTGCTGGGGGTGCTTTGGCAAAATAAAATTATCTTGAAATTTCCTGATCATTTTCTTGTCTCTTTTTTCTTTCCCCTTCTCTTCCTCCGCAATCAAAAGAAAGAACTGAAAGAAACGTGCACTTCAAGGCTTTAAATCTGAAACTTCCTAATCCCCTGAAGTCCACACTAGACTTCTTGCCTCCATGGAAACCCCAAAGCATTCATCCAAGTGATTGGCCTCCAATGAATTTTAGATAAGACAGAATGGAACGGAATTGATGTGATTTTAATGCAGAAGAAAGCGGTGGAAGGGAGGTCCACTTGGTTCATATTTGAATAAAGCAAACATGACAGACAAAAGGCTGACAGCTGTAAATGACATTGTCAGTACAAAAATTATCAGCCAGTTTACAATCTGTTTGCTTATGTTGAACAAACAGAATGTGTGTGGCATCCCTTGGCTTCATGAATGGCAGAAATACTTGCAGGCTCCGGAGAGAGGCAGATATCTGTTCCCTCCCAGCCCTCCCACTAGAAGATATCCATTTGACAGCCGCACTGAAAAGGCAAATTCTCTTTATTTTCCCCTTCTCCTGCCTTCTTTCTTTTATTTTTCCTCCCTATTTTTTTAGCTCTTCTCTTTATCCCTTTCTCCTCGTTCTTTGCCTCCCTTGTGGGGTGTTTTTGGTGCTTGTTTTGTTTGCAGGAGGGGAGGGCTGCAGCTCAGCGCAGCCTGTGCCGGTGGGGCTGTGGTGCTGGATGGAGCCGTTCGACAGCTCTGGCATTCCAGGCACCAAACCTGCTGTTACCTAGTGAGAGCTGCGGCCAAACGTGCCTCCTATTTTCTTTCCTTCCCTTCTTTCTCTTCCTGCCCGGCAGATCCTGGGAGTGCCTTTGGGGAACAACGCTCCTGCTGCATTGTCCGGGCTGATGCTGCAGCTCCGGCTTCAAACCCCATTTCCTCTTTCATTCCTTGCAGCAGCCAAAATGTTCACTGTGACTGGCAAATCGCAACCTTTTTCCTTTGGGTGCTGGCTTGATAAAGCAGTGATCCTTCTCCTGCTGTCAGAGGCACATGTGAAATGAGTTGTGGGGTCTCAGCATAGCGCTGCGGGGCATTCAGGGCCCAGAAAACATCTCTTAATTCATAACCCCCCTGTCTGGATGGGGCTTGGAGCAACCTGCTCTAGTGGAGGTGTCCCTGCCCATGGCAGGGGGGTGGAACTGGATGAGCTTTCAGGTCCCTTCCAAAACAAACCATTCCATGAGTCTATTTATGTGCCATTTAGATGCTAAATATCTTCCTTGGTTTATTATTTCCTGGAGGATTTCTAGTGTCACCCTGAGTCCTTGGTTGTGTTTTCCCATGTATTATTTTACAGTCAGACTTTGCAGAAGCTCCCACCCAAGGGCCTTGCTTTTCCGCAGCCCATCCCCGTGGCATCAGGCTGCAATGGCACTATGAACCTTCTGGTTCCTGGAAACAAACTGCCAGCAGCATAATGCAATCCTTCATGAAAAAGCAGCCTGACCTCAAAGCTCACCTTTCGGGCTTCCCATCACCCTGCCAGGTTTCATTCCGCCCTGATCTGAGCCTTACAGATAGAAGGAAAACCCGAGGGCGCGCTGCAGTGAATCAGGTCCCCTTCTTTTATGTAAATGGAAGGGGGAAGATGAAATAAAACCCACGCCAGAATTTGTTTAGTGGCACTTGGCTTGTTTGATCAGAGGGAAAAAAACCCATGACAGGTGAGTACGGTCTGTGCAGGGCAGATAAAGGGACTAGAACAACGCCGGGAGAATACGGCAATTGCTTCCCGGGCAGCCAAGCATCCAAACCAGGCACTCGGATGAAAAGTTTATCCAATTATGGAAAACCGGATGACGCTCGTTATGTTGTGTTACTCTTTTCATTTTAATCTAAATTACCATTTCTTTCTCTCTGATATGGCAATCGGTCATAAAGGGTTGACCACCATTAAAGCTGTTTGATTTGGAACCCTGTAGTGTTTGACTAAGAGGGTAAATGCAAATTTGATGACAGAATAAGGATAAATTTACATATCAGCTTCGGCTCACATGGAGAGAGTAAACATTCTGTTTATCTCAAGTGTCACTTTATGATTTCAGTAGAATATAAAACTGACCTTGGTCCAGACATTGCAAAAGACCTGAATGAAATATATTGTTGTCTAAATACAATTTACTCAAGTAGAAGTTGTCAGCAAACCCGGCGTAACTCAGCAAACAGGGTTAGACAGCAGGGTCGCAGGGACAAAATTGTTCCCATCCACTCCAAAATGAAAATCTCTGCAGCTTTGGAGAGGGTGAGAAAAGGAAGGAGCTTCCCCCGATCCCTAAATCACAGCTCCTTCTCCCAGGGAAAGCCCGAGGAGTTGCAAAACAAGGAGGACAAATCTATTTGGAGATCAGTACGTTCAAATGCTACATTTGGTAGTTTGATTTTCCCAGCAGTTGTTATTGTCACCTTCTGGCTGTTCTTCTTTCACTTCTCTTGAGTTTACACTCATCCTTTCCTCAACATCCCCTACAATTAACTGCCCTTCAGGTTGCATGTGTAATTCAACAGCCCTTCCTTCCCTTTCTGCTCTTTGTAGCTGTGGGGAGGAAATATGAAACTTTAATGGTTAATTAAAATACTTCCAGGCTGTTTAAACTGCACGGAGCATTTCCCACCCCCCCCCACTTGCTCTGTCAGATCATCCAAAAGGAAAATACATGTAGGAAGGGATGGAGATTTTCTCCTGCTGTCAGCTAAGCGCTGCCTAATAAAGGGTCAAAATGCGGCATGTGATGCTCAGCAAGTGACTTTGTGGATTTAACAGAGAGATGAGAGAAAACAGCTGAACCAGTAAATAAGAAAGTCATTGGAACACAGGAGCAAGAGGAAGCAAACCCCATTTTCTCAGGTAACTGAATAAACCGGCTGCTGCAGCGATGCTGTGGGCTCATCCCAAAATGCAGACCTGGCTGCCAGGCATGGGCCCGCGATGGAATGAGCACAGGGAGGTGATTTTGCTGAATGGGCACAGGGAAAGCTGGAGGGACCCTGGTTTGCGGAGGCAGGGAGAGAGCAGAGCATCCCCGGTGCCCAGGCACCGGCTGCTCCGGAGGCAGCAATCCCGGCCCCAGGAGCAGCGTGGGCTCAGCACAGACAAAGGCTTGGAGGGGAACAAAAGTCAGAGGGAGAGAAAGGAGACTTGTGCGGGGTTGCTGGTCCTGATGCAGAGGGAGTTCCAGTGGGGCTTGGTTCCACCTCACTAAAACCATCCATGTTTTCAGGCTTATTTTGACTGCCTAAAAATTCCACTTCCAGGAATGTCTGTGCTGCTCCACAAGTGGACCCAGCACTCGTGGATGGAGTTAAACACACCAAGACTGGCGGGACACATCAGTCCCACCAGACTGGCCCCCACAGCATGAATGTGGGGCTGATTCATGCTTTAATGACAGCACACGCCGTGGCTATAATGGTAACACTTTGCAGTTACCGTTTACCTGGGCGCAGAACGTGTGTAAGAACCTTTTTGAATTCGTGAGGTTGGATGAGGGAACCTTTCAAAGCCAAAAATGATCCCGAGCAGAGGAACAAGCAGGGAAAAGCGGCTTTTCCCTGAGTCAGCCCCGTGTTCTCCCGGGCTGCGTGGGGAGAGCTCCTACCCCACCGCTTGATCTGTTCCCCCCCAATTTATAGAGATTATTTGCACTTCTAAAAGCCTGAACAAGGCTGCAGCTCCTGGGGGCCTGGAGCAGGCTGGGAGAACAAGGGATTTGGACTGACCCCTGGAATTCCTGCTGCTGCATTGTTTCAGGGCAGCCAGGAATTAGCAAAAAGGGGGCACTTTGCTTCCAGGGAGGGAGGGAGGGAACGGGCAAAATCAGGCTCTGCTGGGTCGAAAGATTCATGCGCTGTTGGTTTTGGTGTTGCATTTGAAACTAAAATCCTCCAAAGAGGGGGAAAAGGTCACTGGGAGAAAGACTCGGGGTTCCCAGCTCCTGCTCGGGCCATGTTCTCCCTGAGTTTTGACCACAAATGAGATTATTTCTCTCTCTTTTTCCCAAAATACGGTGGATTTCTGTTTCTAATAGAAGTAAAAGGAGTTTTTGAAAGAAATAAAACTGTGGCTTTTCCCTTCTTCCTTGCCCAGGGGACGTCTGACTTGTACTCTATTGGGGTTGCAGTAAAGCAGGTATCAGCACCCACATCCCTATCCTGGATTGCCTTAGGTGAGGAATAGCCTCGGCATGGCGCCGATTCAGTTGCTGTCTCTGAGCTTGAGTGACCTGGGTAAAACCTGCCTGAGTTTGGCTTCACCTCCTTTTGATCCCCTTAGCGATGAGGGAGACTCTCCGTGGCTCTATCCTCCTTTTAGAAGGTCATCCCTGTTCTTTCTGAGCTTTAATCTGACAAGAGATGAGCAAGAGCTCTGCCAGATGGGCCCCAGTGATGATGATGTTACTGGGGCTCTGTGGAGATGAGCTGCTTTCCCAGCGAGAAAGGCAAGAGGCAGCTTCCTGGAGTGCAAATCACAAGATGGGATTTAGAATCATGGAATCCCAGCCTGGTTTGGGTTGAAGGGACCTTAAAGCTCATCCAAACCCAACCCCTGCCACCCGCAGGGACACCTTCCATAGAGCAGCTTGCTCCAAGCTCTTTCCAACCTGGCCTTGAACACTGCCAGGGATGGGGCAGCCACAGCTTCTCTGGGCACCCTGTGCCAGTGCCTCAGCACCCTCACAGTAAAAAACTTCTTCCTTAGATCTAACCTGAACTTCCCCTGTTTCAGTTTGACCCCATCACCCCTTGTCCTCTCACTACAGTCCCTGATGAAGAGTCCCTCCCCAGCATCCTTGGAGCCTCCTTCAGACACTGGAAGCTGCTTTGAGGTCTCCATGCAGCCTTCTCTTCTCCAGGCTGAACAGTCCCAATGTTCTCAGCCTGTCTCCATACAGGAGGTGCTCCAGCCCCTGAGCATCCTCGTGGCCTCCTCTGGACTTGCTCCAACAGCTCCATGTCCTTCTTATGTTGGGGACACCAACACTGCACACAGTGCTGCAAGTGGGGTCTCACCAGAGCAGAGTAGAGGTGCAAGGAGGATTTGGACTTTGCTGAGGATTTGGGCTTGCAGATGTTCAGCTCCAGGGCAGGAATCAAGAGGCTGCCTGATGAAGAAAAGTCCATTAATTCAGGTGAGAATGGTCCATTTAGACCAACCACATCCTCCATGGTCCAAATCTCCTGCTTCAATCCTCTTCCTACAAGGCTGCTTTCCCTTGATCCAAGTGGCTGGTTGGAGTGAGAACCAAACCTCAGCTCCACGGAGAGCACCCAGAACATGGTGTGCATGGGGCCAAATGCTTGTCACCCCTTGGGGCTGCCCTGGAGGACACTGAGGCCACCATGGGACAACCTCTGGGTCATTGTTGGTACTCAGCCTCTGCAGGGGGATACATGCCCCTGTAAACCCTTCTCTCCTGCTTCATTTCCTGATACCCATCCAACCTCTTGCTAACCTGACAGCTGGGGCTGTTGAGAGTGCCCAAACCTGTCTGGCCTGACCTCTTGCAGGTGGGAAAGCATCTTGCTGAAGCCCCAGGACCCACTGCCCAGCTCACCATATCCCCCAGCATCTCAGTCGGTTCCGGATGGGGCCCGTGGTCCAGGATGCTGTTTGCTGCCCATTCCCAGTTCTTGAAAGCCCAGCTCCATAGCCGGAATAATCCAATCTCCCCAAACCAGGACCTGTCCCATAGGCTGCCACATAGGAAGGTGGTATCTAAAGGTTATCCTGCCTAGTGATCCCTATAAAAAGGAGGAAGGTGGCTGCTCTGGGCTGCCAGCAACATACACGTGAACCTTTCCCCCTGGTAGAAACCAGGGCTGATAATGGAGTTGCTGACACCACCTCAATTACCGCGTGTGCCCACTGCTCCATAATGAAGGAATTTTCCTCTCCTTGCAGTGTGAATACTAATGGAGCTGGGCTCCAGCGCCGCACCAGCACAGGAGGATGGTGCCATCTAAAGGAACCACAGGCAAAGAAGAGCAGCAGCCACTGCTGAGGGGTGCAGAGGGACCTGCATCATCACTTTAGCTGCTGTGAGGTGGCTCAGCAACAGGCCCCCAGTTTCAGGATGAAGTTTCTGACGGGTGTTTGATGGATTTATGCTGCCTCAGAGATAATGAGGGCCTTAATTTGCATAGAATTTGCCTATTCCCTAAAGCTGTTGTTCAAAGGCATTTTCCTCCCAGCGCCTTCTTGTTTCCATCATGTGCATAGCGGGTATCAGGGAAATCAAGGAAAACATCTGACCATCTGGGATCCTTGATCCAAAGCAGGGCCATCCACACCAAAGCCAAGTGATCCTAGAGGACTTAGGGCAGGTTTTCGGGATATGGTTTTGGAATTGCTGTACCCGATGTGTACAAGCTCAGTCCTGCCCCGTAGCCTCATTGGAGCACCAGGGGTGGTTATAGTACAGGAACTGGGACTTCCACGGAGAAGCTTTTGAGCTCAGCAATCCAAGTCAACCCATGGGCACATCTTCTGGCACCCTGACCCAGCTTAAACTCCTCCTGATGAATTCCCTTTGTCAAGAGGGCTGCAGTCATCCAAAAAATCCTCTTGGCATACGCAGCTGACAAGCCTGAACCAACCCCAGCATTCCTATTTTACCTTTTTTGACTCACTGCACGCTATGAAAGGAACATCACTCCTGATTTACAGAGCTGCCACAGAGCCCTGTGAGATGGGGCTGCGAGATGGGGCTGCCCGCCCAACTCCAGATACGTGAGGGAATCTGACACTGGTGTTTCAGCAATTAATTAATTTTCACTGGGCTTTCACTTTTACAACCTCTTTTCCTACTTCCCAGGTTGCTCAACTGGGAATCTATTAGACCACCCCATGATAAAGACGTCATGCTGAATGTATATGTCATTAATCACTTGGGTTACCTTTCAACCCAGCGCGTTGCCTTTGTTGGAGCCTTCCCTGGAGGTACTGGAAAAACAAACAGACACATTTATAACAACCCCTTAGGGCTAAGTCAACAGTTGCATTCACCTCCTTAATCAACATCTCGGGCTTAACCAAGATCATCTCTAAAACTCCTCAAAATGCTACAAAGCGGGAACTGTACTTTCCCAGTACAGATAATTGGGATTTTTACATGGCATGATGATAGACTTCATTGAAAACCTGATCCTAACATCATTGCTCGCTGCTGGGAGTCCTGAAGCCATTGCTCAAACTGAAGCGAGCGCTCAGATACCCAATGGCAGCCTAAAGACGCGCTTGGGCATGTTTTCCAAACCATTAATATTTGGCTGTGGTGCAACAGAAGATGAAAGACCTGAAGTCCTTTGCTTTCAACCACTCAAACCTTGTAGGACACGGACCCATAAAACAGGCCCCGCCATGCTCAGTCCTATTTTTATGTGTCTCTTGTAGAAGAGCGATGCGAAGGTCAACAAGTCAAGAGCTGGAGCACGCAGGTTATGGCCATCAGCAGGAGCTTGCTTGGTCCTCCTCAGGCACAGGGCTCCCTGTTTGCAGGATCCAACACTATATTGTGTTTTCTTGATCAATAAGCACATCAGACCCACTGCAGGGTCCATCTCACCTGCAGTCCTTCACCCAGCCAGGTCCTCTCCTCTGCTGAAGCTCTCCACATCATCTCAGGAGTGACAGAGTCTCTGCTGAAGTAGTCAAGATAGTTTTGAATGAAAGCGTCAGGTCGAGATCCTCAGCATCAACCATCCCCAACAAAGCCTATTTGCAAAGTAAATTTACTCTGGATTTCCGATACCTAGGAAAGTTTTTTCTATTATATTTATTTAAAATTACAACAGTTTACATTAGAAACAAGCTCAAACAATTAAGGTAAAAGATAAATAACTGCATACAGTTTAATTTTACAAAATGCAAACATACATCTTTCGTGGTTCCATTATCCCAGTATTAAGTGCAATATAATTGTCTGATGCATTTTTGCTGACTTAAATGCTATAAAATTCAGCAGGCTTGACTTTTATGAAATCATCTTTACTTCCCTTCATCATGCAAGCAGCGGCCTGCAATACTGCCATGGCTCAGGGTAGCTTTGGGGGGACACACTCAAATGGAATGTTTGCTTTCTTCTGGAATGCAGATAGCCAAAAGTACCACCTAAGAAGATGCAATTTCAAGAAGCAGGAGTTGGAGATTGCCTTTGGAAAAGCATAGCATCATCCCAAGCAGTTCACCTGGCAGGGAGAGCTGTGGGATGCTCCATACACCATGGTGAGCATCCAATGCTTGCTGTGCTTTCCTTGCTCCCCTTATAGAATCATAGAATAGTTTGGGTTGGAAGGGACCTTAAGATCATCCAATTCCAGCCCCCCTGCCATGGGCAGGGACACCTCACACTAAACCATGCCACCCAAGGCTCTGTCCAACCTGGCCTTGAGCACTGCCAGGGATGGAGCATTCACAACTTCCTTGGGCAACCCATTCCAGTGCTTCATCATCCTCACAGAGAAGAACTTCTTCCTCGTATCTAACCTAGCCTTACCCAGTTTACGTTTGAACCCATCACCCCTTGTCCTATCACTATAGTCCCTAATGAAGAGTCCATCCCCAGCATCCATGAAACACCCCTGGGGGATGTGCTCCTTATCTGGGATGCAATTATAAGAATTGGCTTTGAAATAATCCTTTTAGAGGGATAACAAGAAAAGGAAGAACATATGTGCTTATGTTGTAAGGTTGGTACTGTCTGTGTAAAGGCAGCATTATATCAACAGCAGAGAGCACAGAGGTCTCCGAAAGAGTGGTTTTGGTTTGTGGGGAATATAATGAGTCTGAAGGGAGAACAGTGAAAATTAAAGTTGATATTATCTTATTACAGCCCTGATATAAAGAGACTGGAATTGATGATGTTGTTTAACTTTGGAAAGAGACAGGAAAGGAGGAATGTGGCAAAATAACAGTCAATTACACACTGCCTGGAAAATGGAAGTGGATGTGCAGTGGGAAGCAGAGCTGGGGACCCAGTGCAACCCAGTGGCCTTGGGGCAGGGGGAAGGTGAGTTCTCCTCATGCCATGGTGGCATCCTGGTCCCTGGTGGTGCAAACCAGAGACCAAGCCAATGTCCCACTGCTAAAACCAGAAGCACTTGGCTACTAATTGGGGTGTGTGTTGTGGATCAATCACATCACTCTGAGCCTGGGACAGGGCTCACAAAGGTCTGCAGGTGCTTAAGGATAATCTGGTAAACCCCTATTCCTCCTGCTCTTTGAAGGTGCTGAGGCTTTCAGCCAGGCAAAAGGAGAGGCGGTGTCTCCCCAAGGGCTGAAACGTGCCCTGTGAAACGCTGGCCTTATCCCAGCCCTTTGCATCCCTAAGAGAGTGCTGTGAAAGGCAGCTTCCCCCTATCAGCTTCCCAAGCACCTTTGTCCCTCCTTTGTAGCTACTACGGTACCTGCCTGCTTCGGGATTTAGGAAGGGATGCAGCCCTGGTACCATCTTATTATGCCCACCTGAGTTATAACGAGTGTGTTTGTCTTGCAAACAGGCACATTCCTCTTGTGCAAGGATGCCTCCAGCTGCCTCCAGGGAATGAATCACAAAAGCCCACTGAGATTGGCCCTATAACTCCTGTTTGGAGTGGGCTGCTTGAGCGGAGGATGCTGGTGAACACCGGGACTGCTTTCCAAGGCAAATCAAGTGTTTTGATAAGAGGAACCCAAAGCACAGGCAGAAGACATTGATTTGTGGTGGCTCCTGTGGCAAAGGGCAGACCCTCAGCTGGTGTAAATTGGCACTATTCCCCCCCAGGGCTCTGGGTCAGGTTGTAAACTGGTGTAACTCAGCATAGCCGTATGGATGTCACTGCATCCCCACTAACTCAGTCTGCTGAAATCCCACTCCCTGGGATGAGAGCATTAACTCTGCCACCGGACAGCCGCAGGGACGCCTCCCAGACCGTGTCTGCATCCAGCACTGAAACACTGCAGTGCAACTTCGTTTTTCTTCATTTTCTTATTATTAACAACCCTTTAATTCTTTCCCTTCCAGCCGTGTTCTCCCTTGCTGCTCCTGCACCCACAAAGAGAGGCTGGTGCGCTCATAACTCACTACCTAGGCAGTCGCGGTGCCCCAGCCTTCACTCACACCCCCAGACACAAAGGCCATGTGTCACAGCCCCGAGACAAATGCTCCTGGCACAATGCTGCGACACAAGCAAGAGGGCTGGAGGTCAAAAGTTATTTGTGTAAGCCGGTGTGCTTTCAGCAGCAAGACACAGATGGAACAAAACTTTAAAGGTCAGTCCTGTCTCCTTTATTTTCTCCCTCCCCGTTCTGCCTGCACCTGCCCTGAGAGCCCTGCCCTGGTAAAACACAGGGAGAGGGTTGCAAAACCTCTTGGAGAAGGGTGGGAGTCATCCCAAGAGCGGGCATTGGGAAGCAGGAGGGCAGAGCCCAGCTCCTCCTGCACCCATGGATCAGCTCCATTTGCTGGTGGCAGCAAGGGGTGGCTGATGCGTTTAGGTTGGGCACAGTGTTTCCATCAGGATGTTGACAACTAGCTTTTAGGGAGGTGGTGTTCATGAGATGGACACTTGGGTGGTTTGCATGGAAACGCGTGGATGGAGAGAGGGAAAAAAGAAAAGAAAGAAAATAAAAGGAAGTAAAGGGAAAAAAAGGGGGGAAAAAAGGGGGAAAAGCTTGCGGCAGGCATGAGCAGACAATGGTGTCTCTATGGAGATAGGGAGGGGGAGAATGGGCGAACATGCCTGAAAGGCAGAGCAACCAAAGGCCAAACAGTCCCAGACTGATTTGTTTTGGAGGAACCTTAAAGCTCCTCCAGCTCCAACCCCTGCCGCGGGCAGGGACACCTTCCATAGAGCAGCTTGCTCCAAGCCCCTGTGTCCAACCTGGCCTTGAGCACTGCCAGGGATGGAGCAGCCACATCTTCTCTGGGCACCCTGTGCCAGCGCCTCAGCACCCTCACAGCTTCTGGGGGAAACCCATTTGGGCACATGGGTTTAGGGACAGCTGACTTCACCCACCCAGGGTTGTGCCTCTGTATGCTTGCTAGCAAAGTTGTTACCCTCAACTGCGTGAGGAATTGGATGAGCCTTAAGGTCCTTTCCAACACAAACCATTCCATGAGTCTACGAAAATCAAATTTAAAAGGAGTTCTAACTTTTTCCCCATATGGGATTCATGGATTGCTGTTTTTTCAAAGACAATTTCCAGTTTTCACACCCCCACAGCGGAGATGCTGCCTGATGGGAGAGCAGCATGCCGCATGTTCGGTAGCTCAGGGCACCCCATTGCAATATGTGCTGGAAGGATGGGAAGGAAAGAAGTGAAACCATCCTACTAGCAGGCAGCTCCTCTCCCTGGTTCCATCCTCTTGGCCATTCTCCACCTGAAGGACCAACAGTAACTTGGCAGAGATGCACACAGCATGCATGTGATGGGGATGCTGAACCAGAGCATCCTCACCGTGGCTGCTGCCTGGGCTTTGGGACCAGGCGGAGTTTGCTATGGAGGTCCTGCACCATGAAGAGACCCACGGGGAAGCAGCTTGTCCCCCCCAGGAATGCACCCACGCCCTGCAGAGAAGAGAACATCCTTAGAGAGTGAAATGGGGTCCTCACCTTTCCCTCTCCTTTCAGTTCCCTGGGACAAAACATAAATACCTCCAGCCAAGTGCACTCAGTCCGTACTTGTTTGCCAAGCCATTATCTCCTCCTGGGTTATGAGAAGGCATTTGTGTTTCAACGGGAATCCAATCAATAAATTCCACAGTCTTTCACCCTCTCTTCTCGGCAAACACATCCATCCCACCCCACCACTACAGCAGTTTGCTCCCTTTGCTGGAGTCAAATATTTGTGGGGCCTCTTGTTAAAACGTCGGGAGCAGTGGCTGCTGCAGAGGACTCCTGCCAGTGCTGGAGGGCTTTCCATAAGGGAAGCTTGTCCACTCTTGGAAAGCGGTGGTGATGGGGGTCCTGCTGTTCTCCACACCCCAACCAGTGGTTTTGGCTATGGAAAAGGCAAATCAAATGAGAAAGCACCTTCCTTGGAGGTGGAATCAATGATCCCTATGGGTCACTTCCAACTTGAGATATTCTGGAGCAGCTCTGCTCTGGAGCCAGGCTGAGAGAGCTGGGCTGGGGTAGCCTGGAGAAGAGAAGGCTCCTGAAGGGGAGACCTTAGAGCAGCTCCAGTGCCTAAAGGGGCTGCAGGAAAGCTGGAGAGGGGCTTTGGACGAGGGATGGAGGGACAGGCCAAGGGGAATGGCTTTAACCTGCCAGAGGGGAGACTGAGATGAGCTCTTAGGCAGAAGCTGTTCTGTGTGAGGGTGCTGAGGCGCTGGCCCAGGGTGCCCAGAGAAGCTGTGGCTGCCCCATCCCTGGCAGTGTTCAAGGCCAGGTTGGACACAGGGCTTGGAGCAAGCTGCTCTATGGAAGGTGTCCCTGCCCGTGGCAGGGTTGGAGCTGGAGGAGCTTTAAGGTCCCTTCCAACCCAAACCAGGCTGGGGTTCTGGGATTCTATGATTAAGAAAACATCAGAATTCCCTAACCTGGTGTCTCTCAGAGAGCCAGGCAGGAGGCCCACTTTGGGGAAAAAGCCTGTCCTTATCTGAACGGTTTGTTTGCACACATTGGTGACAGCAGCATCGCACACCCCATCCCACTGCTGGCACCACTGGGAGACTTTCCACTGAGTGGTTTAAGGCCTCTTGACTTGATGGGATGGTCAGGCTTTAGGTCAGACACCGGAGGTGCACATCATGAGTACACAAAGCAAGGCCATGAGTCGAGAAGACAGAAGAGTGTCTGTGCAGTGTGTCTGGGACCTATCTGCATGGAAAAATCTTCCCGATCTTCGTGCTCATTGAGTTCATTTAATGACACTTGATAATCTTAATTGGAAACATACTTTTCCAGATTCCATTCCAGACAGAAGGAAGCTGTGGAGAGAAATCTGGGAACAGAGTTGTGGATAGCTGTTAAACACAGGGCTGAGAACAGTGGTTTCTGCAGCAGTGAGAGGGTTTTCTCCTAATGGAAGTTCCTAATCAGTGCTGAACACTTCTGGGATACACAGTTCCCCTCTTCAGGAGAGAGAATGGGAATGGTTTTGGCTCCGGGAAAACACCTCCTGACTTCAAGTTGCTGATGCCTCTAAAACAAAGTCAAAATAAATTAATAAAATAAGAAAGAAAATAATAATACAAAAATAAGAAACAGAATGAGAAATGAAATAAGAAATACAGAAAAACCTAAATTCTTTTTCAGATGCCGCAGTCAGAGGAGATCCTCAGCCTGGAAAGAAACACCCTCTAGACCCAGCAGTACAGCTCAGGTAAGGCAATGCCAGCAGAAGGCACATTTTGGGCACTCCTGGGGGCACACAGAGGCACTGGTGGCCTCTACCAGGCTGCTGTCCCCTTATATCGCTGCGCTCTCAGGGGGAACAAAGCCCTTCCCATGCCCATTGACCTGGGGTTTCGGCTTGTCCCTTCCCAGTGCCTCTCCTACAAACTGAGGATGAGTTTCAGAGGTGTTCTGGGAAGACCTTGTGGCCCCTGATTTATCCTTGATGTGGTAAACAAGGAGATCTTCTTGTTTTGAAACCTGGAAGATCCATCTCATTCGGCTGGTTACGGGCAAGGCAGCACTTGAAACGTATTAAGAATCACAGAATCCCAGACTGGTTTGTGTTGGAAGGGACTTTAAAGCTCGCCCAGTTCCAACCCCCTGCCACGGGCAGGGACACCTTCCACATGGGGGGGTTCCAGGCTCAAGCGCTCACTGAAGCCAGGTCATGGGGAGCTTCTCCTCACCCAGCACCCCAAGTCCTTCTCCTCAGGGCTGCTCCATCCATTCTCCCCCTGGCTGTGTTTGCGCTGCAGATTGCCCTGACCCAGGGGCAGGACCTTGCACTTGGTAAGGACCTTGCACCTTCATGAGGTTCACTTCTCTACCTCTCCAGCCTGTCCAGGTCCCTCTGGATCCCTTCCCTTCCCTCCAGCATGTCGACTGCACCGCACAGCTCAGTGTCACCAGCAAACTCGCTGAGGGTGCTTCATCCCACAGTAATATCTTATTATCAAACGAAGCACTGTTGTAACCTCAGACTGAGCTGGGCTCTTTCAAGGCTCTGCTCTGGGTCAGAAGACCTTTGGGAGACCCTCAGTTTTGGACAGAATTGAAGGGATTTTTGGATGCCAGGCTTTAAAGCATCTTCTTGTATCTGTTTGCTTTCTCTAAGATGCTGAAGAGCATGTCACACGTTCACAGGCTTGAAGAGAGATGCTAAAAGTCCAAGGAAAACAGTTGTATTTCCAGAGAGAGCAATCCTGATCTGCAGCTTCAACGTGTGCTGGTTGTTAAAGGCTGCTGCAGCAAAGCCCTGGAGTCACTCACTGGAAGCAGGACTCCCATGGAACTGAGCCTCAGCTGCTTCCTTACAACAGTGTTTGCTCTCTGCATCAGGAATATCTTGTGGAAAAGAAAATATGTCACCAGAGCAAGGGGGAGTTCCTGACACAAGGAATGGGAGCTGGAAGGTCTTGGCCCCGCTGCAAGAATCTCTCAATCAAAAGCCAGTTTCAAACAGTGAAGGCTGAGGCCAGGAGGGAGGAAATGCAGAGGAGAGCTTGTCAGGCAGGCAGGACCTGCAGGCGCTGGATGGGGAGCTGGGATGGTGCCAGCAGTGGAGCACTGAACATCTCAAACTGGGACATCATCCAGGTCCTGAGCAGTGCTGGGGAACATGAGGAGCAGTGAGACAGTGCATGGAGGGGATTTGGATGCTGGAGAGGGACTCTTCATCAGGGACTATGGACAAGGGGCGATGGGTTCAAACTGAAACTGGGGAAGTTCAGGTTAGATATAAGGAAGTTCTTCCTGTGAGGGTGCTGAGGCGCTGGCACAGGGTGCCCAGAGAAGCTGTGGCTGCCCCATCCCTGGCAGTGTTCAAGGCCAGGTTGGACACAGGGGCTCGGAGCAAGCTGCTCTAGTGGAAGGTGTCCCTGCCCGTGGCAGGGGTTGGAGCTGGAGGAGCTTTAGTGTTCTTTCCAACCCAAACCAGTCTGGGGTTCTATGAGTGCAGGGGCATCCCACGCTTGCTTGGTATCCCTAAAGCCATGGCACTGAGACCTCAGGGTGAGTAACTGGTGATGGGATTTATCCCAGCAGCAGTTCCTCTGCAGTAAAGGATACCTTGTGCTATGCCAGGATTGCTCCTGGTCTCCCAGTTTACACATAGCCATGCACCCTGATGGTAGACCCTCAAATGGAGAACATTATCCAGCTGCATATTTTCCCTTGGATCCCCCTGTAGTGAATCACAGAGGCACCACTAGAGAATGGGAGGCATTGTGGCAGCATCACATGTGAAACATGAAATAAAATCAGGCTGTAGTATAACAACTGTATTATATCAGGCTAATTTTTAATTAGGGCTATTAGAGGGATAGTCCTGCAGTCATTGAAGTAAACGAGAACTATCTTAAGCCCTTAACCTCTTTAATCATCCCCACATGGCATGCCAGAGCTTGTGAACAGGAGCCTTTTGTTCCTCCCCAAACATCCAGCAGACAATTGCATGTGAAGGCATCATCTATATTTAATAGACAACCTGTCAAGACCCAGGCAGTGTGTTACCCTCATCCACATGCCTAGATAAAGGAGAGGGTATCAGGCCTGGTTTTCAAAGGCAAGCATGCTCACAAAGGTGAATTAAGGGCCTCGGAGCTGTGTTTACTCAGCACCTCTGGGAATAGTGGCCTGGTGGCCATGATCCAGGGGCTATTGAGTTCCTTGGAAGGGTTCCACTGGGCGTCAGTGGACATCGGATCAGGCCCTATGGAGGCAGCAGCATCTCGAGGGAAATGCGACCTGAATTAGTACAAATAAAGAAATCTCGCCCGTACACAAACCCAACTGTTTAAACTGCAAACGGCCAATGTGGGGCTCAGTGTGTGCTCATGAGTCAGGCAGCGGTGTGAAGGCTGGCGACTGAGCTATGCTGGTAAACCACAAATCCTCTGAATCAATAGTGTTCCGTTTGCTGTACTAATAACGGCGAGTGGTGCCATGAGCAGCATTCCTGTGAGGGTGCTCCAGCAGGTTGGGGTTGTCTTTGCCCTTTGCATGCCCACAGTCAAAACAGGCGTTAACACACACCTTCAAAGACAAGAACATCTGCAGCACCATCACACCCTCCTCAAGAGCGTGCAGCTGGTTGGCTAGAAGCAACCACAGCATCACAGACTGGTTTGTGTTGAAGGGACCTTAAAGCTCCTCCAGCTCCAACCCCTGCCACGCGCAGGGACACCTTCCATAGAGCAGCTTGCTCCAAGCCCCTGTGTCCAACCTGGCCTTGAGCACTGCCAGGGATGGGGCAGCCACAGCTTCTTTGGGCAATCTGTGCTGGTGCTTCCCTGCACTGATGCTTCCAGCAGGAGGGTCCCAAGGGCTGCATTTAGCTCTGATGTGGAGGGAACAGGGATACTCAGGGTGCATGAGAATGAGTGACAAGCTGTGAAGGGGGGGGGGGGGGGGGATGCTGCTTCTCTTATCTTATCCTTCTTTGGAGGTTTTGAGGGCCCCCAGGGACATGGGTATGAGTGAGGACCCACATATCTGCCCTCACCGCTAGGTAAAACTGAAGTGTTTGCTGAAGTGTGGCTCACCAAAAGGAAAATACTGAAATCCTTCAGGTTCCCCACCATGAGACTCGATGAATGCCACAGCTCCTCCAGGATTTCAGCTGATTTCATTGTACCTATATGTATTTAATTTCCTTAAACCCCAAGGTAACTGGGTTGAGTTATAAACTAAATTAAGGGGAAGCTCCATGGGGTGCCTGGATTTTCCCTTCTGACTGTCTTCCCTGTAGGAAAAGCTCTTTGAAAGGCAAGAAATCAAAGCCCAGAATTAAACAAATCTCATTTCTCCTTGTTTTTTAACGTATTTAATATGCTCGAGCGGGACCCAACCCCTGTTACCCAGCCCTGCTTTAAACGCAAGCCTCTTTCAAACCCAAGCCCCACGTCGCGAATTGTTTGCCGTATGCTCCCTCCAGTGGGCGAAGGACCTCAAAGCAAAGGCAGCAGAAATGCTCTCTCTGCTCCGGGACCCTACAACGCAGAACCTCAGCCTGGTTTGGGTTGGAGGGGACCTTAAAGCTCCTCCAGCTCCAACCCCTGCCATGGGCAGGGACACCTTCCATAGAGCAGCTTGCTCCAAGCCCCTGTGTCCAACCTGGCCTTGAGCACTGCCAGGGATGGGGCTTTTGAGCAGTGAACCAAACCTTATCCAGGCACAGGAGCTGGGGCCAGCCTGGGTTTGACCCCCAAGGGCTCACCCTGCTTTTCCATGCTGAGCAAATCCTGTTGTTGTAACTGCAGGAGAAGGCTGAGCTTTGCTGGGGCTCATTTAGCGCTGGTCAGTCTGAGCTCAGGAGGTCTCAGGCCGCCCATTTCTTCACTGTTCTCTCTGGCTGGTTTGAAGGTGCTTTTTTGGCTCCCTCATCCACCCATCCCCATGAGCACCTTCAAAGCCTTGGCCAGGAACTTCGTACAGACACAAAATCACCTTGTTCCTCCTGCCTGGGCCATGAGTAACTTTCCAACACCCGCAGCTGCAAAATGGGAACCTTTGGTTAATGAACAATGGGAAAGCCATTGTTTGGCAGTTTTAGAGGCTAGGCAGGAAGAATGCACACTGTCAGCATGGCTCCGGGGCTCAGGGGGAACAGGGTAAGAGCACAGTGACCCACAAGCTGCCATCCAGCACCAGCTTTCCTGTTAAAGCAACAAGTGTGCTTGGACCGATGCTAAAACACCTCCCGGCTGCTCAGATCTGTAATTTATGGCGCACTCAGGGGTTGAAATTTGGCGTGGAAGAGGGTCAGGGTGCCTAGGGAGGCAGAAAAGAATATGCATAATAGAATCCTAGAATGGTTTAGGCTGTATCTAACCCAAATATAATGTATATAAAACCTATATAATATATATAACTAATCAGTATTGTACCCTGAAATGGGATGAACTTCTGTGACATCCCCAGGCACAAGAGTGGGTCAGAGAAGGGCACATCACCCTTAGCCATGAGTTTATCCCACCTTCTTCCAAACCCTGATGCCTTTGACCACTTGAGCATCCCATGGCAGGAGTTTTCCTGATTTCCCATCGATATTGGAAGTGTATTTTGTTCGGGGGGGGGGGGTGTTACAAAGGCTCCTTTTCCATACCACTCTGCCCATGTGGCTGGGTGGCTGCAGACAGACGGGTTTAATTGTGGGATCACAGCCTGTGTCATTACTCCTGGCATCCAGGAACAATAGAGCTCCCTCTGCTAAAACAAGCACCTACAGCATGAGCTAAATCAAAGCCCTTTCAAACTGACCAATTCCCCCACCAAGAAAATGCAGTTTTCCTATTAAGCCTGAAAGCAATTATCTGGGATTAGCATCAGATCAAAAGGGATTACTTCCAGTATTGTTTCCAAAACCCTCAGGGCTGGTGAAATTACACACGGCACAAGGTGCTGGGACACTGCAGGATGCAGCCATCCAGCACCGCACCATGGTCAGGCCTTTGGGTGTCCTGGGATGGTGGCAGGGGTGATCCATGGAACCTCATCTTGCTCAGCTCTGCTTTCTGTCCCTTTCCCTGTCCCAGGGCTGCACGCAGAGGACATGAGGATGCTCCGTTACCCACCACAGGTGCACATCACTCTGGGTCCAAGCACTGCAGTGGTAAGTCCATGCCCTGCAGACCCCAGAGCTGCACCAGCCCTTCCATTGAGCAGCTGGGCTCATCATGGTGACTGCCTCAGTTTCCCCACCTGTGGAAGGGTCAGGGGCTGGGGAAATCACCTCAAAAAGCCCTTTGGGAACACCCACTGAAGCACTATGCATTAAAGCCAAGGGGTTTACCTGCTCTGCTCTGCCTCCAAAGCCTGACTAAGCCACCAGAATGTGAATGAAGGCTTCAGAGTGCAAAGGTGCTTTATAACATCTCCATTTCTCCTTTACCCTACCTGCTGACTGGTTATTGCACTGCCAAAAGGATGTGAAAAACCAAGATCTGTGAAGATGCTGAAGTGAAACTGGATGTAAGGGTTATTTCAGGTAAGATGCTGAGGGGCAGCGGGACCTTGAGGGTGAGGGGTCCGGAACTTTGGGACCCCACGGCCCCATGCAGCAGCTCTCCTGGGTGATGCCTCCCAGCTGTGATGCAGTGGGGTAGGTCCTTGCTGGAGCAGGAGCCATAGATCTGCTGCAGGGCTCAGTGGCCAGCATGGGATAACATTTCATCCTCCTTCCCATCCATGGGAAGCCAGAGGTGAGGCTGGTTCAGGGCAGGAGGGCAACCTGTGGGTGAACCCATCTCCTTGGAGGAAAGGGTTAACATTAAACCAGCAGTGTCACAGTGGTATCTATAGGCATAAGCCACAGTGCAGGGAGGGGAATATTGTTTCATCAAGCAGCTGATAAAGGAGTCAGAAGCTCCCCTGGTGCCTGCATTCATACAGAGCAGGCTGATGAGACAGCTCAGCTCTTATTATTTGGCCAATCTTTACTTTTAGAGCTTGTTCCTCCTGCCCAAGGTGCACAAACTCCCCATGGCCACACAAAGCAAGGCTGCGGTTCAAGGTTGGGGGATGCCACATTTAAAACGGTTATTTCAGGAGCTTCCCGTGAATCTGTGTCATTCAGTGGGTTTGAGGCAAGGTCTTTATTAATCTTCTGGAAGTAAACAGACTGGCACTAGTGCTGCAGCCTGGCTCCTGCTGTATGTGTGAACGGGAGGATGCTGGTGCTGTGAGGATCAGAGGTGGGGACCTGGAGGGTTCTTCAGCCCCTTGGCAATGTGGGGCAGCATCGGCCATGTCCTCATGGCATGAATCTCACTGGGGAAAGAGCAGAGGAGAACAGGGGGTTTTAGACCCATTCCAAGGTCTGCAGCATCCCAGTTCTGGCAGGGAAGGGTGCAGCCGCTCTGTAATGCTTTGGGAGATGGAGAAGGGTTTTGCCTGTGATCTCCTGCTTTTTGCTTTCCTTTTACTCAGTAGAGCTGAATTTTCTCCGTTTTAAAATGTGTTACTGCAGCAGAAAAGCTTTATATATATAAATAAATGTATTATACTTATATATATATATATAAATACACTACCCTTTGAGGCTCACTGAAGAGGGAATAGGAGGCCCAGTCCACACTGGGCTGTTAAAGTCAAAGCAGCTAAACATCACATCTGTTTATAGATTTGTCCCACCCAACCCTCCTGATCTGGGTTTAAGGGCAGGGATGCTGTGTTTTCTCCTCCTATTCCACCCTCATTCCAGTTCCTGTCACAGCACAGTTAGCGATATCTAATTCTGCTCTTGCTGCAAAGGAACGATTCTTCTCTGCCAGCAGCGTAATGAAATCCAGTCTAATTTTTACTTTAGAAAAAGCAATTTTCATAAATGGTGTTCCACTAATGGCTCCTGATCACATATAAACCCCACAGCAAATTACTCTTAATCCAGTTTGTCTGTGTTATGTTACCTGAGGGAAATAATATCAATCCGCTCTCTTTGCAGGCAAAGTGTTTGCCAGGACTTCTCCAATATATATTAATCCCATCATTTATCTTTGTCAACTGAGGACAAAAATAATTCGGGGAGAGCAAACGGAGGCAGGAGCTCGGTGTTATTAACTCGGGAAAGCAGGTGTTCACAAAGCCAGGCTTATCTCTACTGCAAGAACTTGAGTAATTCTCCTCCTGCATCGTGCATAGTAAACAAGAGTTTAGGGAGAGTCTCATGTTTTAGAGGAAACTGAAATTTCATCACTCCTGGAATGATGAACAAATAACCAAATACTTCAGGCAGCCCCTTTATTTGCTGGGAAATCTGTTTGGGATAAAGGAATGAGATGGATCCTCTGCCGCTGGCACGCTCAGAGGGCATCGCGCTTTGGAAGAGATGCTCGGTCCATGGGGTGCTTTTCGGTGCTGTGGAGTGATGCCTTTGGATGTCCCATGTGCTGGGAATCCTCCTGGGACAGGGTCTAGGGAATGGACTGTCCACATCTGCCCTTTCCCTGTCCTCCTCCCGCAGCTCCTGGTCCTGTTTGGAGGCAAAGCCCATTCCTGGTGCTTTGGTGGCTGTGCTGGGGGTCACCTTGTTCTGAAATCCTCTACAATTTCTCACAGACGCTCTCAGCTTCCTCTCCTCCTTCACCATCTTCTTGTATTCACAGAATCGCAGGACCCCAGCCTGGTTTGTGTTGGAAGGGACCTTAATGCTCCTCCAGCTCCAACTGCTGCCATGGGCAGGGACACCTTCCACTTGAGCAGCTTGCCCCAAGCCCCTGTGTCCAACCTGGATGTGATTAAAGCATCACATCACTTCTCACTCCCCATCCCATCCTCTTTGGGAGCTTTGTCTCACTTTCTCCTATCAGTGCTGTTTTCCCTGGCACAGCATCTCTAGCGGATCATTCCCAGTGACTTTGGAGATCCCTTGCTTGGGTTTCACAGTTCTGGGGAGGAGGAAGCCGTGCCGTCAGCAGCACTCCTCTAATTGGGGCTGCTGACCCGCTCTGCACCACAGAAAGAGCTATTTTTTTCATCTGGCTTAAATGGGGCTTTAAATAGAGCTTCATAATGAGCCTCATTACAGCAGGTCCCGCCATGTAGAGGGGATTAAATTACCCATGGCAGGTATTCCCCTGGCCACAGCCCGGGCAGGACAACCCAGACATCAGCCCTCGCCCCATAAAGCACAGGTGAGGAATGAGCTTTCCCATAGGGCTGTCACCGGCGGTGTATGACGCTGTCAGGGTGCGGGAGTTATGGGGTGCTGGATGGCAGTGGGTCACACACCCCTCATTCACTGATGGGACATTGCCCCCACCCTGAATAAGAGAATTTAACCCCCCCACCTCACCATTCCCGGGCTATAAAGACTGCTTTATTAAACAGCAGCATCCATCATTCACCAGCAGGTCAAAGGAGGTGATCCTGCCCCTCTGCTCTGCTCCTGTGAGACCCCACTTGCAGCACTGTGTGCAGTGCTGGTGTCCTCAATGTAAGCAGGACATGGAGCTATGGGAGCAAGTCCAGAGGAGGCCGTGAGGATGAGAAGGGTCTGGAGCACCTCCTGTATGGAGACCGCCTGAGAACATTGGGGCTGTTCAGCCTGGAGAAGAGAAGCTGCGTGGAGACCTCAGAGCAGCTTCCAGTGTCTGAAGGGGGCTCCAAGGATGCTGGAGAGGGACACTTCATGAGGAACTGTAGCAATAGGACAAGGGGTGATGGCTTCAAACTGAAACAGGGGAAGTTGAGGTTGAAGACAAGGCAGAAGCTCTTCCTTGTGAGGATACTGAGGCGCTGGCACAGGGTGCCCAGAGAAGCTGTGGCTGCCCCATCCCTGGCAGTGCTCAAGGCCAGGTTGGACAGAGGGGCTTGGAGCAAGCTGCTCTCTGGAAGGTGTCACTGCCCGAGGCAGGAGGTTGGAACTGGATAATCTTAAGGTCCTTTCCAACGCAAACCAGTCTGGGATTCTATGATCAGTCTGCTTGATTAACTGGGAGGGTGATGGAGCCAAGCACGCAGCCAGCAGGGACACGTCTCTGCAGTGCCATCAGCTTGGGAACATGGGGCATCTCACCCAAGCCGAAAGGCCATGAGAAAATCCCAGAGCTCCCCCCTCTGACGCTTCTCTTTATGCCTTCTCCAGGTTATGTTCATCCAATCCCTTGTAAAAGCAATTGGAATGTGAAATCCAAACGAGCGCTTTCATACCTCACTGGCTGCTCTGCGCAGCTGGAGATGCTCAGCACCACATTTTCAGGCTCTTAAAAAACAAAGGAAAGGGAGATTTCTGCATGAAAACTGGCAAACCTTTATTACCATAGTTTTTTTGCCAAAAGATGCTTTCTGCAGCTGCCTGCTCCGTGCCCTGGGAATCCATGAGTTCGGATCATGGCTGGGGGCAGAGATACCCAGCCTGGATTCCTCTGCATGGCTGGGATAAGGAGTCTTGGTGTCCCCAGGCTGCCAGTCAGCGTTGGCAGCCCTCACAGTGACTGGGTGGCCCTGGATGCTGGTACAAATGGCATCACGCCATGGACTGTGGCACTCGAGACGGGCATCCTTGTGTGCCCAGGGCAAGGTCTCAAGGGAGACCAGGAGACCACCAGTGCCAGGCTCAGCTTCCCCAGCTTGCTCTTGAGCCCAGTTTGGTGAGATTCAAGAGGGAGCAAGCAGGAGAACAAGGGTGAACTGGTGCTGTGGCTGCAGCTCCATGGACCGCGCTCTATGCCTCGGCGGCTTTGAGGTCGTGGGGAGGAGGGGGGTTTGGGTGATGCTGAGCACTCAGCATCCAGGGCAAGCAAGCTCATCCGATGTATGTGCGAAGTGCTGCAAATGCTGGCCCATTCGTCTTCAGAGTCACTAGGTGGCAACCTAAGGCATCCTTTGCGTCGGGAGAAGGCTCGTGGAAGATGGGAATGCCTCTGCTCTGCCTCCGACTTGCTCCCCCTCCTTCTCTCTGTTTTTAAATGCCGAATTACTGACAGACACCATAAAATCATCCCGGCCCTCCTGTTCCTTAGCAGTGGAGGGTGAAAGATGGTTCTGGATCTGCTTTATCCCAACATTGCACCCAATAACGCGGCAAAGGCAAGCAGGTGACCATGTGCCGTCCAAAGGCCAGAAATGATGAGGTTTCTGAGAGGGAAAATGTGATTGAGGGTAGGAAAGGGGGAGCAGAGCCTCAGCTGGACTCGCTGGTGAGGGAGCAGACACTGGAAATCTCGGATTTGGGTCACTTTGGGGAAGTCTGTGGCCAGCTTAATAGGAATTGCTGGTTGGGTGCTCATTTTCAGTGTGGTTTTGCCTTTATTCCTTGCCCACATTTTTTGGGTTCTTTTTTTCTGGGCCTTTTCATTGAAATGTCTGAAAATGCTGATTTTGGAGGTTTTTTTCTTAAAGTGGATGAATTTTTTTCCTAAAAGAGGATGTTCTGCCCAGGAACACAGAGTTCGTCAGGCATTTACAGCCTATAAAATGCAGCCTGAATTAGAGGGGAGGATGTTTTTCCCCCCAGATTTACCATTAGCACTGGCATAACCATCTCTTTTATCTCTCTAAGGAATGTCCTTCCAGCTAAACTTGGACATGGAGAACTCCCAGCTCAAACAGTGACCAGCTCCCTTCATCCCCTCTCACTATTCGTGTCCCTGAAGGGGGAGAGTTGCAGCTCCATCACTTGATAACCTTTTCCCTTAACCCATGACCTCTCACTGCTTAATCCATCTGCTCTTTTGGCTTTTCCCTTCCCTCATTGTTTCATTTGAAGCTTTAAATTTGTCCTGCAGTCACTTCATGTGGGGAACACACACAGAGCTTACTGCTGGTGCTGCAAAATGCACCCGTCCTGCATCGCCTGGTCCTCACTTAATTCCCTCCTGGTGCCCTTCTGCTGAGCATTGAGTCCTTCTCCCCAAAACATGGAGCTTCTTCATAAGGCCCAGCAGCCCTTGTAATGTTGAGAAGGGAAGCATCTCTCTTTGGCCATGGGAGGCAAAATTTCTGCTCCCAGTCTTGGTACCTGCCTGGGCATGGGATGGAATCACAGCCCCTCAGCAGCGCATCATTCCTGGGCATCACCCACCGGTGAGAACTGAGCTGCTCCTTCCCTGTGATCCAGGCTGGAAAATGTCCACTGGCTTCACCATCTCTCCATGCTGAGAAAGGAATCCATTAACACCTTCCTCTTGTTTAATTTGGCTCCCAGCAGATCGGTTTTATAGGACTGTCTACTCTGGGAACAGGGATTTCTCAGACGGTTTATTCTCTCCAGATGTTCTGACTGTCTTTGGTAGCCCTGTTCTGCACTGAATGTTAGTGTCCTTCCTCTTCACAGGGTGTGATGAGGTAAGACAGCTTGCTCCTGGGTATAAATGTTAATCACAAATGAAAGGGAGTCGTGATTCAGTGCAAAAACTGGGCACAGAGTTTTACAAGACCGCAAACCTCTGAACTGTGCTGAAAAGTCCAAATCTCATAGGAAAAAGGGAACCAGCAGCTTGAAAAGGCTTTCAGATGCAACAACCAAAGGTTCATTTGGAATAGTTTTGTTTGGAATTCATTCCCTTAAAGATATAATTGAGATGTTCCTGATAATTCAGATTTTAGAAGTAAATGGCTTGGGCTGGTTGGTTTCCAACCACCTCGTCCTACCTTCTGTATCTACAGAAGCACAGCCACTGCTGAGTATCATCAAGGGATGGTCAGGTCAGTTATCCCCTTGGAAAATAACCATCCTAAGGAAAAGAACAAGTCAATAATTTTGCCCTGGCATGGTCTATGTCTTTCTTTTAATCAGCCTTCATTGCCCAGGGGAGTTAATGCTCCCCATGAGTGGCATCAGATGTGTTTCCCCCAGGGCACGTGATGGCAGAGCAAGAACATCACTCAGCGTCACTCCAGCTTTCTGCTGGACCACGCTGTCCAAGCCACACAGGCACTCATCTGTCCCACCAGCTCAATTAAAGCCAGCCTCTTGCTCATGCCCCCAGTTCATGCCCCAGTGGCCAGTGCTCCTGGCCAAACCCAAGCCCTGGTGTAGACAAGATGAGGCACAACTGGAGCTGAGTGCTCCAGCCAGAGAAAACAGACTTTGCTGGAGCATGGAGAGGGAATGGCCGTTTATGGGTTTCAGACTACAGAAACATGAGCTTCTATTGGGTTTATAGTGCAGAAATAGCCCCAAAAGACTGGATCTCTCAGAATGGGCATTTGGCTTTGGGACAAAGAGCTCCACACATCATTACTTTGGCTTTGGTTCCTCCCCTGATACAAAGGGCTCCTTCTTAACAAGGCTCTTGCTCCAGAATGGCCACCTTAATGTGCCGACCACTGCCCAGCTTCTAACAGTAGTTAAGTGATGAGAATGAAGAGGTTTTGGTATATTATCAGCCAAATGCTTCTTAGGCTACCTTCCTTGGTTGCTTCATTATTGTTCCCTCCCATACAAGCTGAGGAAGAATATAACAGGTAAGATATCCCTATATTCTTTCTGCCATAGCCTTTGGTCATGTCTGGCTGGAGTTTCTGTCTTGTAGGCTTCACACCTGGCTTTTGACTTCTTCAATGTAGCCCAGGTTGGGAAAAGACATGAATGACCATGGCCAGGTCTTCATCTACCAGGAGAGAATGGGATCCCCCAGTTCAGTGGAGAAATCCTGCTCCTGGCTGCTGCTAGGTGGGAGCTCATCACCCTGAAGGAGCATACTGAGGACCTGCAGATCCACATCAGCAGCAGCAGCTTCATCCAGCTCTCAGACACCTGCAGATGTGGATTGAGGTCTCTGCTCCTCTTTGGTGCTCCCAGCTCTGGTTAGACCACAAATGCTTCACGAGAGGCACCATCACCCCAGCACACACGAGGAGCATCAGCTCTAGGAGACCAAAGCTGGCTCCAAACAGGATCCCTTTGTTGCAAGTGAGTTGAATTTGCCTGGGCTGGGGTCAGTTTGCTCTTTAACAAGTTGGCGCTTGTTTGTGGTGATGCCGTATGCTTGCTCGTTCAGTAGCACCCAATCCTTCTCCTGCACGAATGTTTCTGTTTCCCTTCCCTGTCCAGACCTGACTCTGCACCTCAAAGAGCTATTTATTTTATAGGCTTTTTTCCAGGCAGATCACTGCAAAACATTCCCTAGCAGTTGTGCCAGGTTTTGATCCCCAACCCTGGGCACAGGCACAGAGAGCAGCTGCGGGACAGTATAAATGATGTGCCAAAGTCCAAGCACATTACACAAAGCCCAGAACGTGCTGTCCTTAGACCAACATGATGTCCAGGTCCCTGGGCTGGACCAGAGCAGGTTTATTGAGTTCTATGGAGGAACCCCACCATTTACAAGCGAAAATCTAGTTTGTATGAGCTCTATGCTTGGCAGGTTGTCCTTGCTTCTTTCAACAGCAACAGTAACAGGGGTTTTTCAGCTGTTGGGATGCAAATAGAAAGGTCTGTCATCTCCTGAAGATGCTATTTTTTATTAGAAGCACATCACAGGGCAGGCATGCTGAGCAAAGACTTCCCGTAAGCCTCTTTAGCTCAGAGTTAAAGTGATTTGTAGCTGGGTTAATAAAGTGCTGGTGAGATCTTTAAACAATTCAGTTTTGCTTTATGTACTTTTATTTATCTGACCTCAAAATACTGGCATGTGTGTGTATTGCATTGATAATTGTCAGATAGTTGTGTTTACAGATCACATAATCCTGGGGCCCCTCCTCCTTTCTCCCAACATGCTGCTTCCACTTGGATTTAGATATGGTTGGCTTCAAACGAAGACACAGAATCATAGAATGGTTTGGGTTGAAGGGAGCTTAAAGCTCCTCCAGCTCCAACCCCTGCCACACGCAGGGACACCTTCCATAGAGCAGCTTGCTCCGAGCCCCTCTGTCCAACCTGGCCTTGGGCACTGCCAGGGATGGGGCAGCCACAGCTTCTCTGGGCACCCTGTGCCAGCGCCTCAGCACCCTCCCAGGGAAGAGCTTCTGCCTTATCTCCAACCTGAACTTCCCCTGTTTCAGTTTGACCCCATCACCCCTTGTTCTATCACTACAATCCCTGATGAAGAGTCCCTCTCCAGCATCCTTTGAGCCCCCTTCAGGCACTGGAAGCTGCTCTGAGGTCCCCATGCAGCTTCCCTTCTCCAGGCTGAACAGCCCCAGTGTTCTCATCCTGTTTCCACACAGGAGGTGCTCCAGCCCCTTCTCATCCTCGTGGCCTCCTCTGGACTTGCTCCAACAGTTCAAAGTCCTTCTTATGCTGATGACACCAGCACTGCACACAGTGCTGCAAGTGGGGTCTCACAGGAGCAGAGCAAAGGGGCAGGATCACCTCCACGACCTGCAAATGAAAGTGGCATCTGCATTATCAAGCCATGGCGCATGACAGGATAGGTCTACAGCACAATGTGTGGTGGGCTGAGAGCCTCACATCCACCTTATTTGTATTACTGGTGGTTTTATTCCAGCCTGTTTGGCTGGTGAGAAGACTGAGAAGGAGTCCAGGGGGAACCACAGAGAGCAGGCGAGATCCAGAAAGCATAACATGTGAGGAAAGCTCCAATCCATCAGTGCTGTTCCCTCAGTAGCCTGACAAAAGACATGATAAAACACATCAGAAATTAATATCTGGTGGATTCTGGAGTGTTGCCCCTTCTCCCATTGCTCCTACAAGGATGGCAACCCACAGCTGACAGGCAGACCACAGAACTGAGGCAGGGAAATGGTTATCCAAGGCTAAAATAACCCATCAGGGAGCATAGCATGGGCTGGAGCCCTGGTGCAGCGGCTGGGAGCCGCTCGCTATGCAGCAGGCTGGCCCCATCAGGCATCTCAGGGCTGGGGTTTCATATGAGCTTTATGAGCTTCATCCAAGTTTTATTTCCTTTTGAATTTAGGAGACGGAATAAAACATGATCAGCAGAATACAGGAAACCTGCGGCGGGAGGAGAAACGCTGGGAAGAAGCGGAGTTGAGGGTAATGAAACAGCTAGAGGGTGTTAGCACCATCCCAAACCAAAACCAGCCCCTTCCCAGGCCAGGAGCCTGCGGAGCCTTTCTGGAATGGCTGCTCTCCACCTGCAGGAAGCACTGGGGATGCTTCTCTATAGACACTGGGGAGATTCTATTGATCACAGAAGATTCACATTGGATGTAAGGCAGAAGCTTTTCCCTGTGAGGGTGCTGAGGCACTGGCACAGGGTGCCCAGAGAAGCTGTGGCTGCCCCATCCCTGGCAGTGTTCAAGGCCAGGTTGGACACAGGGGCTTGGAGCAAGCTGCTCTATGGAAGGTGTCCCTGCGCGTGGCAGGGGTTGGGGCTGGAGGAGCTTTAAGGTCCCTTCCCACACAAACCATTCTATGATGGGTGGGTGTTTAGGGGAGCCCACTTTCTCATGGCAATGTCCTGAGATCCCAGGCTGCCCTGAAGCCCTGTGGGCAGAGGGATGGGGACAGCGATGTGGCATCTATATCACCATGTCTTTGGAAATGGGTGCAGAGCAAGGTGGGTGCATGTGATCCCCTTCCTCCAGACACTTTCCAGCTGCTTCTTGGCTTGGAAGCATTTTTGGATGTTTCAGGCGCCCTCAGCAGATCTCTGTCCTATAAGTCTGCCCATAGCTGTGTGACGCAGCTCCAACAGCCACGATGCCCCATGGGCGGGAGCTACATGGGCTGCAGCCTGGTCCTTCTATATCCCAGGTCCCCAGCCTTCCATCTCCTAAAAGCCTAGCCTGCATGATGTTGGATCACCTCCTTTGTAGCCTCTCTGGTGTCTGATGCTAGTGCTGAGCTCTTACTGCACTGAGGGACTATCCCTCTTCAGCTCCTCCAAAGCACATCATACATCTCAGACATCAGCTCCTCCGCCTGATTCTCTTGCACCAAAAGGTCCAGGAGTTATGTGGAGCAGCGGAATTGCAGGTGGTGTGATTGCAAAAACTGAGCTTCCTTTGGAGACCCAGCTAACAAATCTTGGGGTGATGAGCTCAGGCTTTCCATGTGCATCCAAACCCATACGTATGTGCTCTCTGAATCCTATTCCTCAGCACAAAAGCAAAAAAGATGTGTCCCGTCTTTGGCCAAAGAGAGAATGAAAATGAAAAAAAGTGGAAAAAAGAGGCAGTGATGTGCCAGAACTTTTACTTTTTATTAAAAACTTAAGTGCAGATGACGAGGAACGCACCTGGTTTTGATTTTTTTAATAAAAAGTCAAATAATCCCCCCAACAATTCCTTCGCAATGGTTTCAATATCGGAACCGTAAAGATGAACTTTAAAGGCGCTTGTAAAAAGAAGAATATTACAATAATTTTAGTGCAAAACTCCAATATCATATTTTCTTTTATTTGAAAGAAAAAAGGGGGATGTAGAGAGGATTTCTTTCTTTTCTTTCTCAGGATGCAGCAGTTTCAGATAATCTGTTTACTTATGAAAAGAGAAAAGAGAGAAGGAGGAGGAGGAGAGGGAAGCTGGGGATGCAGAGTGGGAGCAGGGACCCACTGCCCGCTTCGCACCAGCAACATCCACTCCCTCTCTGAAATCAGGGAGCATACCCTTGTCTTCTCTGTGACCGTGTGGTGCCCAACAAGGGCTGTGCTCCCTGATCATGTGCCTTCAGTGAAGGCAGGAACATCTCTCCTGTCTGCCCGCTTCTGTGCTGTCACAAATCTGGAGCGAATTGGTATTTCATAGAATCCCAGCCCAGGTTGTGTTGGAAGGGACCTTACAGCTCCTCCAGCTCCAACCCCTGCCACGCGCAGGGACACCTTCCATAGAGCAGCTTGCTCCAAGCCCCTCTGTCCAACCTGGCCTTGGGCACTGCCAGGGATAGGGCAGCCACAGCTTCTCTGGGCACCCTGTGCCAGCGCCTCAGCACCCTCACAGGGAAGAGCTTCTGCCTCAGAGCTCATCTCAGTCTCCCCTCTGGCAGGTTAAAGCCATTCCCCTTGGCCTGTCCCTACAGTCCCTGATGACGAGCCCCCCTCCAGTATCCTTGGAGCCCCCTTCAGACACTGGAAGCTGCTCTGAGGTCTCCACGCAGCTTCTCTTCTCCAGGCTGAACAGCCCCAATGTTCTCAGGCTGTCTCCATACAGGAGGTGCTCCAGCCCCTGAGCATCTTTGTGGCCTCCTCTGGCCTCACTCCAAAAGAGGAGGAATTTAAAGATGCTCTGGTTCAGTAAATGGACAAAAGGGGCTCAAAATTGCTGGAGGAGGTGGGCAATGAGAGGGGTCCTAGGGGTCATGGTGGCTCAACTCGCTCTCCTGTGCAGGCTAGAAAGCTCAACTGCTTGAAATTCCTCCATAAACATGAATCAACTGCAAACACAACCCAGCTCCCCCTAAAAGCACAGTGCTGTTGCTTCTAAAAAGAGAGAAAAAGGAACCTACATTCATAACCCTGAGAGAAAACAGCCTTTTCCTAACCTGAATTTTCCCTCCCAGAGAAAAGTGCTGGAAATATCATAACATTTCTTAATGTGTAATGTACACAGCGGATGCTCAGACCCTGCATCCCACTGGGGATGCTGATGAGGAGTCAGACATGGGGACCAGGAGCAGATGCTCCCCAGGCTGCAGCATCTCCTGTGGTCCCTGCCAATTTGGTCTTACTCTGGCATCGGGATTTTAAACTTATGAGATAAAGTAAACTTTAATCTCCTTTCAGATGTATTCCAAAGTGGGGCATTAAAGCTGGTGAGGATTAGGAGACGGTCAAAAAGCCCATCTCAAAACCGCTGGAAATCCGAGGATTTAAAATATATTAGCAAACAGAAGTGAAGCTTTGGAGAAGCTGTGCAGGAGGGACCGGAGCAGGGAGCAGCAGCATCCTCATCCTGGAGGTACCAAGCTGAGGGACCACGGGAGATGTGGAAGATGCTGAGGGGCTTTTGACAGCTCCAGCACAGTGTATAAAGGGAGGAATGAAATATATGGGCTTAACTGGGGCAGAAATTCAGGCCAAACCTGAAAAGTGAACCCGGACGTTGCCAGAACAGCTTGGTTCGTACCTTTTGGAGGCTCCAAGGCTGAACAAGCCATGATTTATAGACACATTCAATCATGGCAGCAGGCTGATGAGCATCTCCATAGCATCCGCATAGCAAGCATCTCTGTAGGACCCATGCTCAGGACATCATAAACCAGCACCTGATCTGTGATGCTTGATCAGCGCTGGAGGATGGGAGTTGGTGGATCTTACAAGGGTGAGGCAAGGGAAGGGCCAGAAAAGGTTGGGAAGGGGCTGGCCAGAAACCTGCTGAGGATGGATGGGCTGAGGGACAGCTCACAAGTCCTTGCAGTTTGATCAGATTCCTCCAGTGCTTGTAAAGATGAAGCAATTTGCTTCTAGTGGCTTGGGAGCTATTCTCATGTCAATCTTTTTCCTGACTTTCCCACTCCCAGAGCTGTGGGATGATGTGTGAATTCCTGCCTTCAGGCACAGGAATACTCCTGAAGGCAGGAATTCTGGAAATAATTGAGGATGACAAGCATGGATTTTGCCAATGTGATTTATACTTTATTTTGTTTCAATCCTCCTGATCTTCAGCTCTCCCAGATGTGTTTTGCTGCCGTGCATCACTGGATGCATCACAGGGATGAAGGCTGCTGCTCCTGTGGTGATGATAACAACCTGTGCTCACCTTCTCCCCCTTCCAACCTGCCCAAGGCACCTGCATTGTCCCACCAGCAGCAAACACATCAACCATCCCACCCAAACCATGCAGACAGAGGTGTGCCTGCAGGCAGGGGGACCCCGGCCCCCCTTAGGCTGCCCCCAGCCCCTCTCTGCTCACCACTTGTCCAAATAGTCGTAAATCACCAGCAAATTCCTGGGGCTGCCGGGGGGAGGTTGGGCTTCAAAGGCAGCGAGGGGCAAACAGGAACCTTTCATTAACTGTGGGAAAAGCCTCCCCGTGCCTCGGACCACGGGAAAAGTCCTTGCCAGGTGTGTGAAAAGGGGGAAAACCACATAGAAGGGCACCATCATCATCATCTGCTTGTGTGGAGCTCTTGGCTGGTTGTATGCCCAATAACCATGGAAGATGGCAAGGTGAGAGTGATGGGACTCCAGATTTCTTATTTACTGATGTGTTTGCTTACTTGCCATGCAGTTAAGTGGGAAGCAGTGCATTGGCACTAGGCTCCTGTTCATTACTTTGCCAGCCTTGGCTTTCCTGCTGGCTTTGCTTTGGTTTTGAGTATCAGTCATTTTAACACTGCAGAGGAAACACAGGTTATAGCAGGGTCTTGACTGCAAAGGGGCAGGGCAGCATCTTCATCTGGGATTGTCATTTCCTTCCAGTGTGGCCCCAGCAGCAGACGTTTGACTCCTCAGGAATCAAGGTGAAGAAGAACAAACACACGCCCAGACCAGGAAAACACAAACACGGAGCTCCCGAATGGGCGGGTGCTGAAGGCGGATCTTCCGAGCTGGAAGTTGGAGTTGGAAAACTCATCAGTGGGCGGTCTGAGAGAGCTAAACCTTAGTGATGGGTGGTCACCAACAGAAAGCAGGGAAAGGGGAAGGAAAATGCCTACAAACAGATGATTTTTCATATGGGTGTCTGTTTTGCTACATAGAATAATTGCTGCCTTCCTGCTGAGAGGCGAAATTAATGGAATCACGGAACCCCAGACTGGTTTGTGCTGGAAAGGAGCTTGAAGCTCCTCCAGCTCCAACCCCTACCACGCGGAGGGACACCTTCCACTGGAGCAGCTTGCTCCAAGCCCCTGTGTCCAACCTGGCCTTGAACACTGCAGGGATGGGGCAGCCACAGCTTCTCTGGGCACCCTGTGCCAGCGCCTCAGCACCCTCCCAGGGAACAGCTTCTGCCTAAGAGCTCATCTCAGTCTCCCCTCTGGCAGGTTAAAGCCATTCTCTTGTCCTGTCCCTCCATCCCTCGTCCAAAGCCCCTCTGCAGCTTTCCTGCAGCCCCTTTAGGCACTGGAGCTGCTCTAAGGTCTCCCCTTCAGGAGCCTTCTCTTCTCCATCTGCCCCAGCCCAGCTCTCTCAGCATGGCTCCAGAGCAGAGCTGCTCCAGCCCTTGCAGCAGCTCCATGGCCTCCTCCGGCCTCGCTCCAGCAGCTCCACATCCCTCTTGTGCAGCCCAACACACAAGTATCAGAACCAGGAAAGTGAGGGACTGTGTTATAGGGGTGTAACAAGGAGCTGGGCTGGCTTTGACCAGGGTGGGATGGCTGTAGGTCTGCTATGTGACCCTGTTCCCATGCACTGCAGCAGTCTCACTCCATTCAGGAGTCCTTGTGAAGGTGCATGGTGGCTCCTCCATCACCTGCATCTCCAAGGTCACCCAAAGAGGCTGGACGGTGATGGGGAAGGACTGGCAGCCACCATCCAGTGTCCCTGTACCCCAGTGTGGCTGTAACACATCCCATAGCTCCATATATTTACCCCATATATATATTGACCCATATATTTTCTCCATATATATATAGTCCCATATATTTACTCCATGTATCCCTGCCCCTGCAAGTGCACCCTCATAATCTAAGAATTAAAGGCAATAGCCTTGAGGAAACTGAGAAGAAGGAAAGTTTAAAATCAGAACAAAATCCAGTATGTTCCACAGTATTGAACTTTAGACATGGTGTGTGCCTCCTCCCCCAAGTGACTTCTTTAACCCCCAAATACTCAATCGGTTTCAATGGGGATGGTACAGGTCAGCAGAAGGTTCCCAACTGCCTGTGGTTGCGTTGAGCATGGCTTGGAGCAAATTAACTCCTAAGGTTACAGACTGCATTAAGGCTGTTTACGCCTTGTCTGGACCGAGACTGACTTCATCAGCCCCTACCACCCAGCCTGGGTTTAGGGAAGGCTCAGACCCATCCCCCTGTCCTGGACACAAGCCAAAGCACCAGGAGGGGTTAATCCATGCACTCACCACACCTGCACCTAATCCACACCTTGCAGCCTATTTAAGCCCCCCCCAGGGTGCTCCGTACTTGCTGTTAGTGTTGTGCCGCTGTTTGTCCTTCCCTAGGGCTGGCTGGGCTCCTGCTTGGGCTGAGCTGCTTGGTGCTTGTGGAAAATGCTGCATGCTTCCTTAAATGAGGCATGCTGAGGGCTAGAGCTCTAAAGCCAGGAGCAGAGGCTGCTGGAGGCAGTGGTGGCTTAAGCAGGAGGAGAGGTTTTGGAGAAGACGATGCTGAAGCAGAGCCTGAGCAAAGGTAAGATGTGAAGAGGTGGGAGAAAGGGGAAGTAGGTAAAGGAGGAATCCTGAGCACAGCTTCTTGGTGAAGCACTAAGTGATGATGGTTGAGAGGAGCAAAGTCATTGTGATGTCTCCATGGGAGCTGATCTTGCATCCAAAAGCAGTGTTGAAGAGCTTGATAGCACAGATAGCTGCAGCTCCTCTGTGTAGAGGGTGCTGGTGTTGCTATGTGCTGGGAGGAGCTGGACTGCTGCTTCCTATGGCTGGGGAGAAGGAAGGTGGTCAGTAAACCCTCAGTGCTTTATGTGCTAGTCCAGGTTGGACTAAAGGTGCTGGACTCTCCCACTCTGCCTTTCCCACAGCAAACAGGCAGCTTTTCAGCACAGGGAGGCTTCAGGCTCTTAGAGAGCTGAAGTTGTCTCAGCTAGCACAGCCCCCTTAGCTTCAGCTTGCTGGTGGTGCTGGGGGGAAATGGGGCTCATGGCAAGGACATGGGGAGTTCACAGAGAGCATTAGTGCTGGGCTGAGCACCAGGCTCCACTGGGATGATGCTGCTGCGTCTTTATCCCCTCACTGTCACCTGCGCTGGAGATGCTGCTGCACTGTGCACAGCTCAGGCTTGCTCTCGTTACCAAGCAGTGGTGCTGTGGACCTGGTGGATGGGGGGTTTCTTTCTATAAGTGAGGAACAAGGACTTGCACTCTTCTTTTTAGAAGCTGTCCTGGGGTTTTCAGAGGACCCGGCTCTCAAATGCGCTGTTGTGCAGCGTAATGCAGTTTATTTTAGCAGACAATATTCCTGGGAAGCCTGGAGCCCTGTGCACTTACACGTGTGTAAAGGTGCCGGTTCCCACAGCTCAGCTCCACAGCTGCATTGTGTCTCCCAGCTCCAGGAGTTTAGCTTTTGGGAGGAAGAAAGTTTGTCACAAAGCACAATCACTCTGCTCCCTGCCTGATGGATGCTGTGGCCTGACTGCTGCCTGCAGCCGGTGGGTGCATGGATAATACTGTGTTTGGGGCAGCAGGATCAAGGAAATTCCTCTTCATGGAGACCTGTGACTTTGGGGGGATGAGGGGGAGGAATTGATATTCCTCTCCCTCCAGCAAACCCCTGTGGTAGTACAGCAAGCAACAGGGTGTACTGGGGTGAAGGGGAATGGTGTGGATGCTGTTGGCTGTCTGGGAGGTGCGCTGAGCATCAGAGACAGGGATGGAGCTTCATAGAATCCCAGACTGGTTTGTGTTGGAAGGGACTTAAAGCTCCTCCAGCTCCAACCCCTGCCTCAGGCAGGGACACATTCCATAGAGCAGCTTGCTCCAGGCCCCTGTGTCCAACCTGGCCTTGAACACTGCCAGGGATGGGGCAGCCACAGCTTCTCTGGGCACCCTGTGCCAGTGCCTCAGCACCCTCCCAGGGAACAGCTTCTGCCTAAGAGCTCATCTCAGTCTCCCCTCGGGCAGGTTAAAGCCATTCCCCTTGGCCTGTCCCTACAGTCCCTGATGAAGGGCCCCTCTTCAGCATCCTTGTAGCCCCCTTTAGACACTGGAAGCTGCTCTTAGGTCTCCACGCACTTTCTGTTCTCCAGGCTGAACAGCCCCAATGTTCTCAGCCTATCTCCATACAGGAGCTGCTCCAAGCCCAGATCACCCTTTCGTTTAGCAGGAGCACTAATGCAGACTTTCTTTGGACAATTGCTGGGTTTCATTTTATCCCCCCTAATTTGTTGCACTATAATTCTCTTTCTGTCTGGCCAGAGCTGAGCCACAGACTGAAAAGCCATGGGGAGAGCCACTGGGTTTGGTGGGGGGATGTACACTGCATAGACTACACAAACCTCATTTCTTTGGGCAGCCAGGCTGGAAACCCTCAGTACTTAATTTCATAGAAAATGAACCGCTCCCATCCATCAAGTGTTTGTGTGCCAGGCAGGACGGTCGCTCTTCAGCAGGATAACTATAATCTTCCCTTTTCTGCCCTTCCAAAACAGCTCTTCCAGGCTTGGACCTCATGCAGCCTGTAAAACGCAGCTCCCAAAGAAGCCCAGCTCCTGCAGATGCTGTTTATTACATTACTGCCGAGTGCTGCTGTGTCAGAGAGCTCCGAGTTTGGGGGAACTGGGCAAGCGGGATTTTTATTCCAGATGTTTAGTGTGAACTCTGAAATATTCCCATCCCTGACACATTCCCTGTGCCTTTCCCCCTGTGGGGGGCTGGGCTGCTGTGGCAGCTCCCTGTCCTCAGGGTTTGCACCCAAAGTGTGGTTAAGGTGCAGATACGGCCGCAGCACATGGTTCCCATGGGATGGATTGATTGGTTTATGATGTGCCTGTGCTGCTGACAGCTCTGGTGACCATCACAGAGGCTCCTCCCTGCCATGTGCAGACCAGGAGCTGCTCAGAGTTGCCTTTCCAGGAGAAAAGGACTGTCCAGGTCAGGAGAAATGGGTTGTCAGGACTCAGGGAAGTCCTGTTGCTCATCCTTTGTGTGCGAATCAGTTTCACTTGCCACTGAGCAGGGACGTGCCTGCACAGGCTTCTGGTTTCTGTGAAATGCTTTATAGAATTGTAGAATAAATCATTAGAATTGGGAGGGACCTTAAAGCTCATCCAATCTCAACCCCTTCCATGGGCAGGGACACCTTCCATAGAGCAGCTTGCTCCAAGCCCCTCTGTCCAACCTGGTCTTGAACACTGCCAGGGATGGGGCAGCCACAGCTTCTCTGGGCACCCTGTGCCAGCGCCTCAGCACCCTACTTGTAATAAAAGTTTGGAAGGTGATGGAGGGTGTCTCAAAAATACACCAACATTATTTGCATTGGTTTGAATGTACCTGGGGACAGCAGCTCCTGGTCCTTCCCTTGAGGCTTGTATTTCTGCTTGCTCTCTAGTAAAGAAATGGTGGGTTTTGTTAGGTTTTATGTCAGTTCTGCATTGCTTTAAGGCCCTGCACAAAGGGGAACCTTGCCTTGGATGGGAAGAAGTGATCTTGGACCCTCTAGGTTCAGAGCAGAGCTAAACTCAGCTCTGCCATCTCCTGGCTGATGAGCTTGACCTGCGTCTTTGCTTCAAGGTCTGGTGCCCGTCAGCAGTTTCTTAGCCTATTTGTGCAGGCTAATCCCTGTTCTGTGCCTGCCCCAGTGGTTAATCTGCTTTGGTTTATTGCTACCAGCTCTGTCCCTTGTTTCACTGCCTGTGTCCCACAGCCCAGGCGAGAGCTGTGCCTGAGGATGTCAATGGGAACAAAGGTGTTGATAATATCCTGTTGGATTCCCCATGTAAAGTCATCTTGGGCCCTACTGCAGGGGTCATGTCTCCCAGATTTAGGGGCTTGAACTCCTGTGTACCCAAGGAATTTATTGGATCCCACCTTGGATCAGGAAGGTTAAATGAGCTCCCATACACATGCTCCTCTGATTTTCTGTTCCTGTAACATTCTAGGTTGCTTTCTGGTCCCTGATGACTTAATTTGCTGTATTTATACTTGGTTTATAACTTGCAGGCAGTTCATGCTACTGGCAAAAAGAGTAAATAAAAGGTTTTCTTTGACTGTGTTCTAAAAATAAAGCCATGCTGTTGAAGAAGAATAGACAGGCACCCCAAAATCCAAGTTCCCTAAGTTTGCCCATGCAGAAGCTGAAGCTTTCTCTGGCCTCCTGCTTCTTCTGCCTGTTCTCCTTTGCCCACTTCATCCACAGTTACTCATTAGCCCAAGGGCAGCTGATTGATGACAATGTGAAATCAGACCTTCCTAGTGTCAGAGGAGGAATGTCTCCAGCTCTGCAGGTGGGATTAGGGCTCACTGTGGTCTTGCCTGGTAGGAAACCTCCTTCCTGGCAGCTTCCACCACCCCACTTGGCTGCCTGTGTAAAAGTAGCTTGTACTTATACCACTGAGCTTGTTGTTGCTGAAGAGACTAGAGAGGTTCTGCTATTTTAAGTAGGGAAAAAAGGTTTGTCCAAGAGAGTGCAGGTCTGGCAAGGCAAGTAAGAAGCGCTGCTCTGTGTAAAACTGTCTTTATATTTCAGTTTACCAACTTCAGTCCTTCATTAGGGTTAATGGATAAAACCATCTCGGTTGTCTTTTTGCTCCCATTTGGTGTGTTTGTAGGCTTTTTTTTATAAGATACCCCATTGCAGCACTAAAACCTGGATTTTCCCCCTTGTGTTAAGGGTGAGACCACGGTCTGTTGACATCAGTGGTTAATTTGCCGTTGATCTCCACAAGGCTGGAATTTCACCCAAACCAACATTCTATCTACTCTTGATTTGCACGCAGGATCTCATATATGTGTGTGTGCAAATATATGTATATGTACTTAAAGCTGGCATTGGTGTTTTGAAGCATAATCTTCATTTTTGGGGCCTTTTGGGACGCAAATAAGGTACAGAGCTTTATGATACTGTTTCTCCCAGCCTTTTCAGCTGCTCTGAGTCAGCTCTCCATCACTGAGCCAGACTGGGGGTATGATGAGAGCAGCTCAACTTCTGCTGGAGCAGAATAAGTAGGGCTGTACTTACACAGCCTGAGGGCTGGAGTGCTTTGAGATATTCAGAGTTGAGGGTGACTTCTACTGAAGAGTGACAAAAGACCTGATCTAATTTCTGCTGTCATCCAGCTGGGGTTCAACTCTGCTCATAGTTACCTTTAGAACCTCAGATATCTGAATATTAAAAAATGCACATCTCCATTGTCCAGGATGGAGTAGGTAAGTGTTGGGGTTTGCAAAGCTGCTCCCTGCCTTGGAGATATGCCCTTCATTTTATCTCTATTTGAACACTCAGAGGAGCAGGCTAGGACTGGAGACATGCAGTGTGTGCGCCTGCAGAGAATCTGTGCCAGGGCTGGTTATGAAACAAGAGCTGCATCCCACCCTACTGCTTTAACCATGGACTTGTGCTCTCCAATAGATTATGTTTTTTCTCCTCATGTCCAAAATCCATTTGAGTGTCTGGAGCAGCTGAACATCTGGTATTAACTGCTCATCCCAACACATTGGCTTTGGAACGAGAGTTGAAACCACTGGAGTAGTCATAGTCCAAACAGATGAGTTTATCCCTCTAACTGACCATTTTGTTCCAGATTCTTCTGTGTTTCTCACTGTTTTGCTATCTGTCCCTTTCCAGGAAGAGCTAAGCAATGCCTGTGAATGACTGGAGCTTTGTGCTGGCAATGGGTTGGAGAAGATCTCTGCTGGAGGTATAGTCATTATGGAGGTCAGGTAAGGTTTCCGCTCTCTTGGTTTTGCTGCTGTTGTCTTTATGTGGCATTAAAGAAATAGCTCTGGCTCAGAGTCATGTGGCATTAAAGAAATAGCTCTGGCTCAGAGCAATGCTTGGTTCCACTCAGCATCTTGTCCGATGCTGGTTGCTAATAAGAAATTAGGGAGTATGCATGGAAGACATCAGATCCAGGGGTATGGGAAGGAGCTGCTGCTCTCTGGACTTTGGGTTGACCACCTCAGCTGGCTGTGGACCAGAAGCAGTGTGAGCTGCCATGGTGTGTGCCTGAACTAACACCTCCAGCAACGAGGGCTCTGACCCTCATTGCTGCAGACATTTGAGGCCAGGCTGGATGTGGTTCTGGGTGACTGGATCTAATTGAAGATGTCCGTGCTCATTGCAGGGGGATTGGACTAGATGAGCTTTGAAGGTCTGTTCCAACTTGGGCCCTGAGAGGGCCCGAGATATACAACAGCTCACAGAGAAAATGGAAAACCTGGGATTTCATCATAGAGTTAGCAGTGTTGCTTCCATCCAGTGGGAATTTCTGCATTTTGATGTATTTCACCCCAGACTTGAGTGGGAAGTCAAGACATGTTGCTTGGTGGCACAAGAACTTCAGAGTTACATATGCTATAGGAAAGTTGCCCTGTTTTCTGAACAATTTTGGGGTGTTCAAGATTAAAATTTTCAGACTCAAGTGATGTTTAAGTGAAATATTTCATTTAAAAATATCTTCTCATAAAATAAAGGAAATCGTTGCTGAAGTCGGGTTTTTCCCTGTGGAGATGTTGGTTTTGATGGAACTGTTTATGCTGATGAGAAAGCTTTTTAGCAGAAAGACTGTTTCTACCCACAGGACTGTAAGGAAATATCACTCTGCACTTCCAGGGATGCACTTTCAGCCTTAAATCTTGCTGTATTCTGTAGTCAAACATCATCTTACAAAGGCAGACAGAATATGCATGGTGGGAGCATTGTGCTGAGCTGTAGTTTGACAAGATATACCAAGGCTTGGCTGTGGCTGGTGTCTGTTGTACAAGATGTGATTCCATGTTGTAGTGAATGCTGTGGTGAGGTCGCATGAGGGTGATGGGAATCAAATGAGAACTGAAATCTTGCCTTGATTTGTTTTTTACATGGCTCTGAAATAGGCGTTATCCCATCTTCAGTCAGAATCTTGGCTTAAGGTTTCTCCATTCATGAGCTTCAAAGTAAGAAGGTGGGAAAACAGCTAAAATCCACGTTGGGTTTTCTGTGGACTTTTATGGGGATGGGATCTCGCTTCTGGTATGAGGCCATGTGAGCAGGTCTTCCTGGGCATAGCTCTTGAGGTGGGAGTTTCATTGCTGTTTTACCTTCACCCTCATTAAACTGAGGCTTGACTCCATTCCGTCTGGAGCTCCCCAAGCCCACTTGCTTGATGTTTACTGCTTGGTGCTTCCTCCTGGCTAAGTTCTGGCAACAACCAGTAGATTGTGGGTGAAATGAGGCTGTGTGAGGGTTTCTCCATGGTCAGTTGGCTTTTTTGGGGGGCAGTAGATGTAACATTCAGTTGCATGCAACTTAACTAGGTGCCTGCTGGAGGGAGCAGATTTACCAGTGTTATGGGGTGGTATCCTCCTATCCTATTTAATAGTCAGGGACCAGTATGTTGATGTGGTTCTTGCAGCCTTTATCACATCCCAGCCCTCCCCAAAATAAGCAACCTTGAAGCTAACAGCAGGTATAGGATTGCTGCTCTACCTGTGATTCTGTTCTCCAAACAAGGACAAATCTTCATACTGATAAACTGGAAGACCTCAAGGACACCAGTAAAACTAAGCCCTCCCCACATTACTATTACAGTCCAAGTGCAGATGCTTAAGCCTCAGGGAGGGGAGGGGATGAGGTTGTTTTATTTAGAACTGAATGAAAGCCATAGATCTGGGCAGAAAGCACGGCTGAGAGAATGGAGAGTGATTTGGGAAGCAGGATTCACCAGTGCCTCTCCTGGAAGCCAGTTTTTATTTAACTTGAAAAACATGCCAATAACAGAAAGCATAACTCATCTCGTGAAGGTTATGCTTGGCTGTAAAAAGGAATACAGAAGATTTTCCTACTCAAGCTGAAATGTTTTTCTTTTAATTCCTTGGTATTCTCTCTGCAGCATTATAAGCTCTAATTCATGTCTTGGCTGCAAGATCTAGCTGTGCTTAGCAGAGAGGGTCTACTTTCAAAATGCTGGGGTTTTTAAGTCCCACACCTTTCACAGCATTAAACCCCACCATATGTCAGGTGGGTTCTTTTGCATTTATGAGAGCTATGGCTTAGGAGAAAGGCAAAGAGGAAGATTGGAAGCTAAATAGCCAACTAAATGGGGTTTAACTGCTGCATGTTGGCTTAAATATCCTTTTAAAAAAAACCCTAATATTGTAAACTGAGATGGGTTCCAAGTTCAGGGGATTGCAGATGTCATTTATTTTCTTTCCAGGTAGTTCTCTCAGACCATGTAGTTCCGGCTGTGATTTAACGTCGGGAGGTTAAATGGAACCGTATGCAATTAGCCATTGGGCAATATAACGATCTGGATTTCAAAGCACAGGGAGCCTCTCCCAATTTCTGTTAGGAAATGGCTTCCTGCGAAGGTCCCTGATGACTTTAGAGCTCCACAACCCACCAGCCTCCTTTTCCCTAGACCCCACCATATGATACCTGCAGATACCAGGCTTTCCTTGCAGGGCAGGGTTTGCGGCTCCATCCCCATCACCTCTGGGTTGGACTTTGTGCTTTGTTGGATGTGTCACCACCTCAGGCTTTGTCTTTACTCTGAGACAGCATGAAACAAATGCTTTGGAAACTTCCAAGGAAGAGAATGCAAATAAATAAGTCCCTGTTGCATTTTCACTCTGGTGTCTTAAACCCCACAGCATCATCTTGGATATTTTTCATTTCTTCTTACCCTTAAGTATCAGAATATCACTTCCACTGAGGAATCTACTCTGTTTCATGACACACTTCAATTCTTCAAGTCTTTTTGCTCTGAAAATAGGCTCTGACCCTCACTTTCCAGCCCGCTCCACACAATATGTAATGTACTTACTGGGTGTACTAAGTACAACTCCAATGCCCTGGACAAATAAACAGAGCACTAACTGTGGTTCGTGCTCCAGCTGGATGGTAGTTTCACTTTATTACCATGCTTGCAAAGTCAAAAGCTCGGACATTTACTGTACACGTTAACAGGGCTTATTCCGCAGACTCATAATAAATCTTTATAACCACATGTGGCTGAGTTATAAATATCTGCAAAGAGCAGGGGGAGAGAAAAAGCAAGTGGCGTACAGAAAGGTGTCTTCATGGCTTTGTGGGTTTGGTGCTGGGTTTAAGCACTTGATAGTGTGTTTGAGGTGGTGTGCTGCTTGTTTTAGTGGGTCTATTTCAGAGAGTGAAGGGGAATATTGATAAACAGGCTGAAACTATAACAAACACCATGTGAAAGACCTCAGAACAAGCTCCTTTAATTCTAGTTACGTAAAGTAACCTCTCTGATTCTAGCCTGAAAGCCAGAAGGTTAAAACCCCGGTGAAACCCATTTTTGACAATCCCTGGCTTTCCCCATGTAGTGTTTTTCCACATCCAGCAGCAGGTTGCCGCCAAAAGCCCTTCTCCCAGCTTCGCTGCTATGAAAGCAGCTTCTTGAGTTTTTAAAAGGTGTGCTTATATGGGGAGAAAGGAAGCACAAAAGCTTGGGGGTGTTGAAGCACTTTAAAAAAGAAAATTAGAATAAAATGAGGAAATATTAGTATTATATATATTAAGGGATGTGCTTTCAGGCTCCTTTCTTTTGGGTTGGGTGACCTGCAGTGTAGTTGCATCAGGGCAGGGGCAGGTATGGCTTCATAAGGACCACAGCAAAGAGTCTGAGTGAGCACAAAGCTGATGCTCCTCACCTTTCAGGAGTCTCCCATCCACGACTGATGCCTGACCATAACCTTTCATAAAAGCCTACTCAGACCCTTTCGTGGCATAGAACTGCTTAGCACTGGTTGTTTTCTTCTTTTCTTGGTTTAAATCAGGGTCCATTAGGTTTAGGGCTGTCCTTGCAGGCGCTGTCCTGGACGTGCTGCATCCCTGCCGCTGGCTCGTTGTTTTTCCAGCGGCAGCTCATAGTTAATAATGAAATGAATGCGACAAAGAGCTCTCCTATGAGGGGAAAAAAGCAGAAACAGCCCAGGCAAATGCTAGACAGGCTGGAGAGCTATTCATCTGACGTCCATAACTCATAAAATATAGATGGCTTGCAAAGTAAATGATTTATCATAGAAAAATAAAGCATCGTTTCCTATCGGCTCCTGCTCCGAAACCTTGCATTTATTTACCCTCCCAGCGTGGCAGCTTGGAAAACTGGCATCTTGTGAAATATTGAACATGCTTTCTATTTTTGAAGAACTGTCAACATCTTGCAGGGGGAGGAAACAGGAATAGAATTAACTAAAAAGAAACCTGAAAGCTCTAAGTGAGGAGAAAAGCCGCGGGTTTTCTCTCTTTCAGCAGAGGTGGATTTTCTGTTGCTAAAATGGTATTTTTGCTGGGTTTTGGTGGTGGTCCCTGATCGGACACTGTTTAAAAGAGGAAAATGTCTCTGTGCTGGGTAGCTTCTTATATTAGTACCTTATTGCTGAAGCATTATTGTACCAAATTCCCTTTGTTTTCCTCCAGATAGAGCCAGTGGGTCCACGGGGCAGTTGGGAATGTGCTATGGGAGGATTTATAGCACCTGCTGCCTGCCAGTGTTTAGCTGAGAATAGCTCTGATTTTCAGTGATAGCTGGATGTATTTTATTCAGAGCATTACAATAACAGAAGCATAAGGGCATGGGGTGGTTTTTGTTTCATAATCAGATCTTTTAAAGGGCAGAAGTTGCGTTTCTGTGAGCTGGGCGCTCTTTTCTGGGTGAGCAAAATGCTCTTTTCCAAGGGTTGTTTTTACCCAACCAGCAATCACTTAATTGCTAAGAAAAGCAGCTCTGTGAGCAGAATACAACTTAATTTGGACAAAGAGCTATATGGTTTATTCATATTTTTATTCCCCTAAAGATATTTCTCCGCACATATCCCATTTGTATTTGCACAGTTACATACCTAATTGAGAAGCAGTAAGGATCTCGGCAGTGTGAAATTAATACCATGCTATTACTGTTTGGTCTAAAATATCCTTTCTGGGCTGCTGGGATAAGCCCATCCAATGGGAGCTGAGGAGCTCCCGATCCTTAAAAAATGTTTATTGTGTTTATAATATTTTAAAATCTCTTTTTAATGTTCCTGACATCTGGAAATGGCACTTCTCACTGCATAAGGCAGTCGCACTCTTTCTGGAGCACTCCGGGGTCTCTGCCTCACCAAAGCACGAGCAAGGCAGGCAGAGGCTGGAATTTCTCCCAGAACTGGGAATTTCCTGATGATGACTGGTTTAAGCGTTTGATTTGGTGTAGAAGTATCATGGATTTACACAGAAGATTATGGGGTTTATTTTTCCAGTCTTGCAGATGCATGAAAACAGTATCTGACTGCTGAAAGCCGCCAGGATTGAGAGGCTGCATTTGTCTGAACGGAGTTTGTGGCAAGCAGTGTGATACCAGGCTGGTAAATCAGAATTTAGGACTTCCAGCACAGCCATTATATCCTTATAAATACCCTCATAAATACCCTCTTATACCCCTTTACCGTAAGTGATGCTAATCACTGTCAGCGTACCTTTGTTCTGTTGACTGCAGGCTGTCGATGGAAACTGGTTTCAGGATTTCAAAGACTTTGCATACCATATTGAATTCATAATTACTCAGGGCGATATCATTCCGAATCACCTACCTGTGGTCAGTGTGCCTGCTGCCTGCTGTAAGGTTTCTCAGAAGCATTGTAACATTATTCTTCTGAAGCTCCAGGTCTTGGAGTCATTTTATTTGAGATTTTTTCTCCTTTCACTTGAATTTCCTGGTAATTTTGATGAATAGAAATATGAAAATGAGGGGCTTGGACAATCCTTTTCTATTTGAAGCCAAAATGAATCTTTTTGGGGATGATGAATGTGCTGCTGGGTCTGAGGATGTAACACAACTGTGCTGCTCTGCCTGCTTGCCTGCATAAGGTGGAAAGAAGGGAGTTGAAAGCAGCATGGTGATAGGAATACATGGAGAATTTGCACTGCAATAGCAGAGTGGATTCCTCCCAGAGGAAAACTTGTCCCTTTCAGGACTGGGGTCATTTTAAATTGCTTTGTACTGGGCCTGGCACATCTCCAGTAGGAGAGGATCAGGCTGCCCAACATCAGGCATTTATTATGTGCTGGTATTTTCCCCTCAATAATGGACACAGGCTCAGAGATCCAGCAGTGGGCTTCCAGATGAAGCTATGGGATAAGTCCATCATTTTCCAGGGAGTATAACTCTCCAGATAACAGCACACCCATCAGCCTGGGATCCCTGATGCTCAGTGTGTTGTCCCTCAGGCTGCAACCCAAAGGTCCCATGCTGTGTTACACTGTAATTGGTGCTGTCAGTTTAAATCCCAGCTGTAACTCAGCGTGTGTTTGTGTTTAAGAGTGAGTGAGGCAGCAGGGACTTCCCCCCCCACACTCTAATATATGTTGTTATACAGAGAGGAAGAGGAGGAACCACTAACTTACTTTAGGAAGGACTGGTTTTAATATTTGTCCTATGGCAATCTTGCACCTGGCTTTGCACAATTCAAAATCTTCAGGAATAGAAACGGAAAAGATTGAAAAGGCACAAAAAAGCAGCTTTCCTTTTAAATTGCGGAGGGGAGAGTCCATTCCCAGCACTTCAGTCATGCAGTTTCTTCGGTGGAACGTAAGTTTTCCTCCATGTATTAGTCAGCTGCCTGATGGGTTGGTCTCTTCTGCTTGCCTGTGACTTCTCTGTTAATAAATGAAATCTGGTCCTCAGGGCAAAGCTTCCCTGGAAGCCTTTTGGGATCCCACATATCTCAAAGCTGCTGCAGCTCCTGAGCATGATGTGAAGCTCGTTGGGAGCTGCTGTAGCTTGTTGCTGGTACATTAAAGTAAACTGGCTCTGCTTTCAGTTTATTTTAAAACTCGAGGCTGTAAACCAAAGCAGTTTAATGTACTGACAGATGTGAATCAACACCCTGGAAGGGTGGGAAGCTGTGAGGGACTGGCTTCGTGCTTCTATCTCTGCTTCCAGGACATCATCTCTGTCCACAGATGTGATGGAGCCACTAACAGTATCCTACCAAGCATGGGCTGCCAACAGATGCCCCACTGCTGCATCCCCCTTGCAACCTCCCTGGAGGCAACAAGGGCTGATGAACCATCCCAGTTCATTAGAGCTAAATCCCCCTGCTCCTGGGATGCGGCTGCTCCAGCCCTGAGTTTTCCTTTCTGGTGCAAGTGGAGGTCTTTGATTTTCTTTTTAGAATTCAATTATTTGTTTGGTATCAATGCAAAATTCAATAAGAAATCTTCAAAATCCAAAAAGAAAAAATCTTCAATAAGATCTGGACTGGTGTTTTGGAGAGAAGTTGGATGCTGTAGGAGCAGGCTTAAGCCAGAGCAGTACACCAGAAAATCCAAATGCATACCCCAGCCTTTGAGGTGTGGGTGACTTGTTTACAGTGTTATTTAGATATTGCCGCATATCTTCCTGCTTAAACTGAGCTGTGGTATGGAAAAGGAGGGTCATGTTTAGCCCTGTGGAACTTAATGTGCTTTGTTTAAAGGGATGTTTGCTTGCTGAGTTTAGACATGCTTTTTTGTGCCCCTTGCAGTCTTTAACTAGTTATAAAAAGGACATGGAACTGTTGGAACAAGTCCAAAGGGAGGGCCACGAGGATGATCAGGGGACTGGAGCACCTCCCATATGAAGATAGGATGAGAAAGTTGGGGCTGTTCAGCCTGGAGAAGAGAAGGCTGCGTGGAGACCTCAGAGCAGCCTTCTGGTATCTGAAGGGGGCCTATAGGGATGCTGGGGAGGGACTCTTCATTAGGGACTGTAGTGATAGGACAAGGGGTAATGGGTTCAAACTTAAACAGGAGAAGTTTAGATTGGATATGAGGAAGAAATTCTTTCCTGTAAGGGTGGTGAGGCACTGCAATGGGTTGCCCAGGGAAGTTGTGAATGCTCCATCGCTGGCGGTGTTCAAGGCCAGGTTGGACAGAGCCTTGGGTGACATGGTTTAGTGTGAGGTGCCCCTGCCCATGGCAGGGTGGTTGGAACTGGATGATCTTAAAGTCCTTTCCAACCCTGACTATTCTATGATTCTATGTTATTTGATAATAACAAAAGCTATTCACCCTCTTCTACTCGCAAACCTTCAGTCTGGAAGGTTTCAAGTGCTGCGTGTTTCAGTCACCCTTATTTCATTTGTCAGGCAAAGACATGAGGAAAGTTTTACAGCTGAAAGACATTTCTCAATGTCCATTGACATACATAGAGTGGAGGAGATGACACATTAATCTGCCTACATTTGGATATTTCATGTGGAGATGGCCACCAAATGGCGAAATCTCAGCTCCTTGGGATAAAGGCAGGGGAATGGGAAGTTTCTTGGCTACTACAGCATAGCACCCCGTAGCCTGGAAGCCTGCGCTAATGAAGATCTCTCCTGGCATATGGATCCCATTTGTAAGCAGCAGTGAGAATATCCAGGTCAGGCTGTCTGTGCCGGGGTGTCTGTCCGTCCATCTGTTTTCACATGACTGGCGAATGATGGAACCCTCCAGACCCGAAGGACCGTAAATCTCCGCGACGAGCGTGGCCGCTTTTCCCATCCGTCATAAAACAATGAATTAAATTCATGCCTGTCAAAATACGCTGCTGCGAGCTCGCCTTCTCCTGCGGCCGGAGGAATACAAAGCCCCATCTCATTGCTGTAATTTATGGCCTCCTGGGGAGATGTGGGTGATTAGGGCTTGGCCCACCAACACGCAGAAAAACAGTAGGAACTCCAATAACTCCAAATGGAAATCTTGGGTCAAATTTATCAAACAAATCAGAGAGAAATCTATTTCTGTTTGGAGAAGGAGGAGATATATTACATGTTTAGTAGACGAGTATAGCTCTGGAACATTTGGCTATTCGGTTTTTGTGAGTTTTGGAATTTCTAGCTTAAATAGTATCACCAGAGGACATGTGATGTATTAGACATGAGCACGTTTTTAGCCAAATAAAATATACAACTGCAAGCAAAGAGGTTTCTCAATGTTAACAACAACATATTTGTGCAAATGATGTAACTGAAAATTTTCTAGGTAGGACTTAAAAAAGCAGAGGTTTTAGTACTGGAAAAATACATGGGGGGAAAATAGATAAAATATGTTGGAAGTGGATGACAACAAAACCAGAGCTGGGGGGAGGAGCAGGAGGTGATAAGGTGCCATTACTTCACTTACAGAGATTTAGACTGGTGGTTAATATTTGATATTTGAACAAATTCTTGGTTTAGATCAATCTCTTCTTTTGCCTGACCAAGACTGCAAATCCAAACCACACACCTGTATGTGCCACAGGCTGCCCTGGGGAACACCCTGTGCCCATGTGTGTTTTGCCACAAGGTGTGGAAGAATTAAGTGATGCTTTATTGAGGATCTGGCATTCTAAGAGGCGGTGAGGATGCCCATCTTACCAAAAAAATATGTTAAGAGGGTTCTGAGGAGATGTTTGTTTGGGAGAGATTTAGATTTAGATTTATTTTTCTCTACTGGCATATACTTTGACTGGTGTCTTTGATTCATAATCCATTAAAGAACTGCCCCACTGGGTTTTCTCCTTGAGGTTGATGGGGTTTTGCAACCCAGCATTCCCATCAAGGGATTCACTGGAATAGCCCCTCAATAATGGGAGACAGGATCTATGTGTACTGTATTAAAATAACACCTGGGACCAGGGGGAAAATATTCTTAGTCCTAATTGCACTCTGTAGGAGACGTAACCTGTGTAATTTAAAGGCACCACTGGTTTATTGGTTCACACTTCATAAAAGTAAGTTGCTGTGAGGTTTATTGCAGCTTTGGTTTTTGTTTAACGGGGGGAAAAGGTAGCCCTTTATGTGACAGCCTCGGTTACCTGCCCAGAGTGTGTCCGGGTGCTGCGCCGCAGCAGGCTCTGCTGCCTCTAAAGGTCGGCTAAGCAGGAACACGTGTTTGGAGGGGGAAGGCTGCTGCTTTGCAAAGGCAGGAGTTATACAAGCTACTGTGCTTGTGCCTTGGCAAAAACCACTGCAGGAGATGCAGGCAGGGCCCCGGGATTTAAACAGCAGCAAAAAATCTGGATGCATCCCGGGATGCTGCCCAGAGGCAGATGGGAGCGCAGGGTATGACTGAACAGTGCGGAGAACAGTGTTGCTGGGGATCAGCCCTTTGGGAATACAGGCTGCTGATTTATATCTTCTTTGTGCAAGGCTGGAAATGTATTCTTTCAACATAGAAGTTATATTTGAATATTTAACAGTGTATTCTTGTCCCAGATTGGGGTAAAAAGTTGGCTTCAAAATAGCCTGTGCACCCTAAAGTTTTGGAGAGTAATGGTTCTGCGTTGTTTAAACTGATCAGTTTTAATGGTTTTGATTTAAACTGATTTTGATCAGTTTAAAATGTCTCCCTCCCCCTACCCTACATTATTTTATCACGTGTAATTACCTTGTATCTAGAAAGGAAAATTCTTTGAAAACTAAACGATGTTTTTGGAAAGTAATGGAATAAGTAAGATAATTTTTATTTTCCAGAAGTTGTTTGTAGCAGAGGGGGGGAAAAATTGTTGAAATTAACCTTTCGTTTTGGAAAACATGACTTTTAGCAAGTTGCAGGTACCTTTTGAAATTGCATCTTGTTCTTTGACTTTCCTCATTGAGGAAGGTACAACAAATCTATGAGGAAGGGAATGGAAAAATCCCACTGAAGAGATGTAGAAGCCAGGAAGCAGGACTCAGCTCTTGGCTGAGATGCTGTATGTGTGTGTCTGTCCCCTAGGCCATAAACCTCTCCCCATATTAGACACTGAACCCATTGGTGAAGCCTGAGTGTAGTGGTGCTGAGCAGATACTTGATTTACATAGCAAAAGGGATTGTTGTGGTAGTGTGGAGAGGGAGGAACTGATGGAGAGTGATGTTCCTGATGGCACAGTAGCTAATAACACATAAAATAATTACAAGGAGAGTAAACACAGCTCTGCATGGATGGAATTCCAACTTTGTCGCTTTCTTTTCTGGTGCATCTCGCCGCTCTGTGGCGCATGGGAGCTCCTGGCAATGAACCTGTGAATTATGTTGTACAAGTCCTGGTTATTTACGACAGCCGCCCCTGGAAGCGAAGGCAAAGCTCCCATGCCTGGCAGTGATTTTGGTATTTAGGAAGTAGTTTAAGTGTATGGTAGCCAAGTGGAATCAAAGCTGCCACAAATCATTCCCAGTCGCCCAGAGCAGCAACCTCCACCAACACCTCCGGAGAAGGTGTCCTGCCTCTGGAGGGAATGGGGGTGAGAGCTGGTGGTGCTGGCTGAAACCAAATTCCTTCTCTTTCAACTCTAAATTTGATGTGGTTTGAGTATCTGCTCTCATTTTATCTATTTTTTTTCCCAACTAAAGTTGAAGCTGGTGGGAATTTTGAAAGACAAAGGTTTGGGACCATGTGAAATGCAGCCTATTCCCTATGAGCAATCCCAGGCACAGCTACAGGTTGGGCAGAGAAGAGACTTAGAGCAGCCCTGCGGAGAAGGACTTGGGGTGTTGGGTTGATGAGAAAATGAACATGAGCCGGCTGCAGTGTGTGCTCACAGCCCAGAAAGCCAACCATATCCTGGGCCGCATCAAAAGGAGCGTGACCAGCACCTCTGATCCTACCCCTCTGCTCTGCTCTGGTGAGACCCCACTTGCAGCACTGTGTGCAGTTCTGGTGTCCTCAGCATAAGAAGGACATGGAACTGTTTGAACAAGTCCAGAGGAGGCCATGAAGATGATCAGGGGACTGGAGCACCTCCTGTATGAAGATAGGCTGAGAAAGTTAGGGCTGTTCAGCCTGGAGAAGAGAAGGCTGTGTGGAGACCTCAGCAGCCTTCTGGTATCTGAAGGGGGCCTATAGGGATGCTGGGGAGGGACTCTTCATTAGGGACTGTAGTGAGAGGACAAGCGGTAACACGTTCAAACTTAAACAGGGGAAGTTTAGATTGGATATAAAGAAGTTCTTTCCTGTAAGGGTGGTGAGGCACTGGAATGGGTTGCCCAGGGAAGTTGTGAATGCTCCATTGCTGGCGGTGTTCAAGGCCAGGTTGGACAGAGCCTTGGGTGGCATGGTTTAGTGTGAGGTGTCCCTGCCCATGGCAGGGGGGTTGGAACTGGATGATCTTAAAGTCCTTTCCAACCCTAACTATTCTATGATTCTATTTCCATAGAGGAGTTAGGTGTAGATGCCTCTCATTCTTTGCAATGGTCCATATGAGGGGACCAAAAGCCACCTTTAAATAGGTACAGATTTGTTTGTAACCTTTAAATGAATCCTGTGAGGATATTTGGTGAAGGAACAGAGCAAAGAAAGAGTGGGTTGGAAAAGGTTGGACGGGGAGTTAACCAACGTGCTCTAGTGGAAGGTGTCCCTGCCCATGGCAGGGGGTTGGAACTGAATGATCTTCAGGTCCCTTCAACCCAAACCAAGCTGGAATTCTATGATTCTAAGAATTTGCTCTGTTCATGGGTGCCAAGAATTCCCAGTTCCCCCCTGGGGACTCAAAAGCTGTGGAGAAGCTGCAAGACCCAGTGGTGACACCTTGCCAGACCAAGTAGCCAGAGGACAACCAGTGAACCCCTTATCCAGCAGACCTCAGGGCATCATTGTGCTCATATTTAGATGGTTTTGCCTATTTTTTCCCTGCAATGATATGATTTCAGTATTGCTTGTGCCACTGTGATGCTTGCCAATTGTCCCATAGGCTAACAAATCCGTGGGTATAAATGGTTTTCTGAGCTCTGGCTCCCACTGGATTTTCAGTTCCTCAGCTGGGAGAAGCAAAAAGCTCTGTGTGACTTCCTATATGCTTTTTCCATAAATCCGAATGCATTTAAGGTTTCCCTTGCCAAAGGATGCAATGTGTGCCCAGGTCCCTTGGACCTGCCCACACAGACAATGTTGATGCTTTAGAGCATTGAGGATGCTTTTCATGCAAGGTAAAGCCTTCTGAAGCCAAAAGAACTGCAAGGAAGGGAGCAGGGATCCCAGAGTTCATTCCAACAGTTAGGTTTTTTAAACAACTCCTTATATTTACCTTTTTTATGTTAAACCACAGCAGAAAACACTTGTAACCCAGTGTAAGACACTTACCCTGTTCAGCTCCAGTCATGCAGCTCGGGCATACAAACGAGCTCCAGGTTTTATGTGCAGTTCATTCTTCATGTTGCCTTTCTTGGCTTGTTTATGTTAGCGGAGCCTCCATCAAAATGATGTCTTAATTAAATCTGAAAAATGGACATTTGACTTTATTTTAAGTGATGATTTCATTCTGCCATGGGTATAAATTTCAGTTATACAGAACAGACATGCTCTCTGCACAGCTCATTCCTGGATTATGTACGTTATTTAAATGATAGCATTTTTTTCACTCCATATTTTTCAACTATCTGTTTAAAACACACCAAAAAAAAAAGGCCAACAAAACCCAAGCCAAACACTGCTCCTTCAGCTCACATTGGAAGGGAAATCTGTACAAGGTTCCTAGTGCAATATCTGAACCATGGGTCTGTAATGTATAGCATGAATTATTTCTTTGAGGGAATATCTCCTGGGAGTAATAGTAAGGGTTCAAGTTGTCTGTGCTTGTGAACCTGGAGTAATCTTGTGTGCAGAACATCTCCACCAAGGTCTCACAGGTAAAGCGGAGCCCCAAAATACAAGGTCTGGGCTGCCCCTTTGATTCTTGCTCACTGTTATGGTCCCCCAGCCATATTATTGAGCATGGTGCTAAGACTCCTTTTGTGTTCTGTAAGGAAGGAAATGTCCCTGGACCTTGCTGGGTGGCTTGTGGAAGAATTATGGAATCAGCCAGGTTGGGAAAGAGCTTTACGCTCACCCAGTCCAACCGTTCCCCAGCACTGCCAAGGCCACCACTAACCCATGGCACTGAGGCCTCATCTCCATGGTGTGTGAACACTTGCAGGGACGGTGACTGCAGCCCTGCCCTGGGCAGCCTGTTCCAATGCTGAGCACCCTGTGGGGAAGGAATTGTTCCTCAGCTCCATCTAAAGCTGCCCTGGTGCAGCTTGAGGCCGTTTCCTCTTGTCCCATCCCTTGTTCCTTGGGAGCAGAGCGCAGCCCCCTCCTGGCTCTGTCCTTCTCTCAGGCAGTTGTAGGGAATGATAAGGTCTTCCCTGAGTCTTCTTTTCCCCAGAGGACACAGCACTGCATTCAGTCCCCAGGCACCCTGGGTTTTGCTTTAAAGGCTATGCTTTACTCTTCAGGATTTGTTCATTTAGGGGAAAATAAATGGCTCAGCTGCAAAATGCCTCCTCTTTCACCCCACAACCATCCCAGTCCTGTTTGTGGGCATTCTGGATTTTACATTTCCAGCTATGTGCCTGCCGTGCCTTCCGAGTGATCCCTCCTCCTCCAAATAGAGAACAGAGGCCTTTAAAATGTGGAAAATTAAGAAAATGCAGAACACATCACTAAATCATAAACTCAGGAAGCTGTGGCAATCGTTCCTTCCACTCACAGAAGGTCCACTATAACTGAAATCTCTATTTTAATGATTTCCAGTTTGGATGCCCCCAATGTGCAATAGAGAACCTCCACTGTTTGCCGTAGAATAAAAGGGAAAATTGGGTGGTAAAAAGAAGAATGCTGCAGCTAATGCAGAACAGTTGCACATTTATATTCCACATTGCCCTGAGCAAAACTCTTCCTTTTATTTTGGAGCAAAAGCAATTGCTTTCCTCCCTGGGTACGGCGGCAGCACTCCCATTGGGTTTACTCATCGGCTCTGACAGGTTTACCCTGAGCAGCTTTTTGAAGCAGCTGCTTTTCTGACATCCACCAGCCTTGTAACTATTTTATGTTGTGGGGCTGCAGCATGTAAAGCTCCTCTGGCCTCTCAACATGCTTGGCAAGAGAGGGAACTGCTGGTAAAGTGTAGTTTTTGCATGGTATTGCCAATGGCAGAGGCTGCACTCACTCCAAATACGGGTTTGCTGAAGTTCCCCTTACCTGGCATCTATCACAGCATCCCTTGAACCCCACCAGTTGCTCCTCAGGCCAGCCCAGGGCAAAGCCATGGGCTTAGCTCAATACTGGCAAATCCTTCACTGCTGTGGTCTACTGCTTCAATGTATTTAACCCTAAATGCAGTATAAAATAGGTCTGGATTGTGGGCTTATTCCTGCAATCCCTTTTTTTCTTTTCTTTATTTTTTTTTTTTTTAATGGATCCATAATAAGCTTTTCGGTTTTCATCAAGGATTGCTGGATCTCACCAAAGATGACCTTTGTGGTGAGTCCAGAGGCGGCCATTGTGGCTGCTCCTAGGGCTGGAGCAGCTCTGCTCTGGAGCCAGGCTGAGAGAGCTGGGCTGGGGCAGCCTGGAGAAGAGAAGGCTCCTGAAGGGGAGACCTTAGAGCAGCTCCAGTGCCTAAAGGGGCTGCAGGAAACCTGGAGAGGGGCTTGGGACAAGGGCCTGTAGAGACAGGCCAAGGCGAATAGCTTTAAGCTGCCAGAGGGGAGACTGAGATGAGCTCTTAGGCAGAAGCTGTTCCCTGGGAGGGTGCTGAGGCGCTGGCACAGGGTGCCCAGAGAAGCTGTGGCTGCCCCATCCCTGGCAGTGCTCAAGGCCAGGTAGGACACAGGGGCTTGGAGCAAGCTGCTCCAGTGGAAGGCGTCCCTGCCCGTGGCAGGGTTGGGGCTGGAGGAGCTTTAAGGTCCCTACAACACAAATCAGGCTGGGATTGTATGCAATAGCATTTCTGGGATTTCAGATTTAGCCATGCAAAGACTGGAAACGGGGAACAACCTGCGCATCCATCCCCCAGGTGAAGGACCTCTCCTTGTTCCTCAGGGGGCTGGGATCAAGAGCCAAAGCTCTTTTGTTGAGGGTATTTTCCATCCACTGTGCCATACAGAGGCCAGCTTTCCTGGTTTTGCTCTTTCCTGGGATATCTGCAGGTTAATGGGACCCGACCGCTGCATCTGCAGAGACACAGTTTTGTAGCTCCGCTGTTTTCAGGAGCACAGGGACAGTTTTTCTCTGTTGGTTCAGTGCTGGTAGGGAAAGGATGTGGAGAGCAGCACGGCTCCAGCAGTGCTGCCCACAGGCATATCTGTTGCATCTCATGTCATCGAGACAAATCCTTCCATTTGGGAAAATACCATTAGATTTGCTGCTTCCTCACTGTTTTGTGCTCAGCATTAAGGACGGAGATTTAATTTCCAGCCAGCTCCATAGAAACAAAGTACTAAAAGAAGGGAAATCTCTCTCTTTTTTTGGTGGTCATGTCTAAGTTTTTTCCGTATAACCAGCCTCATAATGTGTTTCCAAAGCTTTCATGGGCAATGCGCACATCAAATCACTCTTGGGAACGTACAATTAGCAATCCTCGCCTCTCCTTCCTTACTGGAAACCACTATGATTTAGGCTCAGCTTTCTGAGCCCATTTGTTTCCAGCCTCTGGTTTGGGATGGAATTGCTCACTTTCCTACGGCTGCATTATCCTTAAGCTCAACCTCTTGGGATTATTCCCTGTGCAAAGGGAGTGCAAACGCTGTGGTAGGCTGCGTGGGCACATTCCTGCCCTATTTCTGCAGCTCTGAGTTGGGCTTTGCAGGGAATGGCCTCAGGATTTTCCCTGCTATCCAGTCTTGCATGTAAAATATGGGTCTGCGCAGCCGCCCTCAGACAGGGATTCAAGGGGAGGGATCCGGATCCCAGCCTGGGGGGATTATTCCCAGTATTTATTATTTGCGTTGCGGTAATGCCTAGAAGCCTCCGTCATGGCACATTGGGCTTTGTTTTTCATTCCAGGCGGCTTGGCGAGGGCGAAGCATGCTCTGCTGAAAAAATAAGGAGGGAGGGGGGAGAAAATAAAAGCCAAACAACTCAGCGGCTGGATTCTTGACTGGTATAAGTCAGAATGAACTGATTTATATCAGCTGAAGGGCCAGCCCCATGCTTCTGGCACTCGGAGGATGGTTTGGGTTTGTTGCTGGGCTTTGGAAACCTCAGGTGCTAGAGCGAAGCGGGTAAACACGCCGCGCTGTGCCTTGCCCTGGGCTCTGATTTACTGTTCCTCCTGGCCCCTGCTGGCAGGGAAGATGGGCAGGGAGCATTTTATTTCCCTCCGTGGTTAAGCGCGTTGCTGTGGGTCCTGGGTGGGTGTAAATCAGCCCCCTGCCAGCGTCTCCTCCTCTGAATGCACAGCGTGGTCTGTGTTGCATGCAATGGGTCTCCGCCGAGCCCTTGGCTTTCTTCCTTCTGCTCCGTTTGCTCACAGACAAAATCCAGTGGGAAGCCGAAATGTCCAGACTCAGAAATATTCAGGAGTAGTCTCTTGATGAGCCAAGTACTCCTGAATTCCCTAAAGGAAGCAAAAAGTTGGATTTCTGGGATGAGGAGTCGCTAATTTGGAGGGAGGAGCACAGATGTACTCCTGAACTCCCTAAAGGAAGAAAAAAGGGTTGGATTTTTGGGATGAGAAGTTACTCATTGGGAAGGAAGAGGGTGGATGTGTCTCAATTCAAGGGACTGGAGTTTTCTTATGGCATTTCTGCTAAACCCCAGTCAAGATATCCAAGTTCTGCCTCATGGTTTGAGACTTGTTTTCTGTTTTCAGGTCAATTGAATTCTTTCTTGTTGAGTCCCCAACCTTCCTCTAATGGCCAGATGGAATAAAGACTCTCTTCTGCCCGGTGGAAAATTACACAAAACCCAGAAAATTGATTTTCCGGGGCTTGTGCAGTTGCGTGTAAGAACCAGACAGTTTTCATTTAGCCTGGCCTCAGTGACTGGAGTTTGGTCCTGACCGATGTGGTTTAATGGCGATTGCTCTGCAGCATCTCTTCCCCAGCCGTTGTAAATCAGCGATTCCCCATTGGAGTCAATGGGGGTGGGCCAGTTCCCACCAGCTGAAATTTGGCACTTGGAGATTTCTGTAAGACCTGGGAAAAGAAGTTTTAGGTGGAGGGTTACCTGTTGGGAGAGAAGGAGAGGAACTCTGAGCTCTCCTGTGAGGATGCTGAGCCGTCTGGGGTGGAGTCCCCCCTTGCAGCGCTCATAGTTCGAAGTATGTATTATTTCACAGCAGTAATAAGAAAGAAATTGGGGAAAACATAAAGCTTAATCATAGAATCGTGGAATAGTTTTGATTGGAAGAAATCTTAAAGCTCATCCATGTCCAACCCCCTGCCACGAGCAGGGACACCTTCCATAGAGCAGCTTGCTCCAAGCCCCTGTGTCCAACCTGGCCTTGAACACTGCCAGGGATGGGGCAGCCACAGCTTCTTTGGGCACCCTGTGCCAGCGCCTCAGCACCCTCCCAGGGAAGAGCTTCTTTCTAATCTCCATCTGAGAGGATGATGATGCTCATGGTTAGAAGCAGCAAGAGATGAAAAGAAAATACCTCCAAAAGCCAAATAGTTGTGGCTCTGGAAAGTACATTAACTGGATGTGATAGCTTTAAAAAATGTGATTTTATTTTTTTAATGGGTTTTAAAAGTGTAAAACCAAAATTATATCTGTGACTTAAAGTAACAGGTTTGTGCTGTGCGGTTGCTAGAAAACTCTGGATTTGAAAACAAAACTTTCTCAGTTTAGTATTATTTCCTCTTCGTTTTCATGATCAAAAAGGAAAACATTCAAAGGAAAGGGAGGGAGAGGAGACAACTCAAAGAAAAAATTATCTTGCTTGTGTCCATAAGAAAATAGTAATTCTTTTTTCTTTAAAATCAGGTTTTTGTAGCTTAAAGACTCCTTGCACTGGGGACACTCACAGTTGCACTGGCACATGGCTCCTCTTCTGTGGCTGGTTGCAGGCAAATCCCCATCAGTGGACAATAACAGGAAACAGCCAAAACTTACCCAGTGACAGTGTTGTTAGTAGCAGATGAAACAGAACCAAGGAATGGCTCGAAGGAACACCTCATTTTTAACTTATTTTGGCCCAAATGTCATATGTTTCATGAAGTCTTTCATGTTGAAGTTGTTTTCTCACGTCATTCCTTCAGGCAGATGTAAGGATTTCTCTGTCCCATCTCGATCATTTTATCTCACCAGCAAGCCCCATCCACAGTCTCTGACACGTCCCCTTCTGCTCTGAAACTTCGTTGGAGTTGAGTGATGCATTAATGTGGTGGTTCGATATTGGGTTTTCCCCTTTAAACCCGTCTCCTCCTGTGCACGTGGTGCGGTACCTGCTGAATATCTGAGAGGCTGGGGGTAAATGTAGTCTTTGATCTTTAACTTGTCAGAGGGGTTTCTCTAGATTCAAGACAGATCCACTTGCTTGGCAAACTGCTGTCCTGCACGGGGTTAAACAGATTACAGCACAAACACGTGCTTATGGCAGGAGAGGGAAGGTTAGGTGGTCACAGGGCAAAACTTTCCTGGGAATTCAGAAGGAAATCAAACCAGTTTGTGACTCGAGTTCTGTAGCGCCATGAGCATCCGTTCCTGGCTTACTCACAGCTTAAATGCAAGGAAAGGTCTCCACGCCCTAGCTGTGACACAAGGGGAAATGCGACTGGGGTGATTTAATCAGTTGTTTTCTGTAGTGCTCCAGGGATCCTGCAGAGTGGAGCACTCCACAGCAGAGCCCCACATGGCCTCTGCTCCTGGGGTGCCTGGTTTGTAGAATCCCAGTCTGGTTTGTGTTGTAGGGACCTTAAAGCTCCTCCAGCTCCAGCCCCTGCCACACACAGGGACACCTTCCATAGAGCAGCTTGCTCCAAGCCCCTCTGTCCTACCTGGCCTTGAACACTGCCACGGATGGGGCAGCCACAGCTTCTCTGGGCACCCTGTGCCAGCGCCTCAGCACCCTCACACGGAACAGCTTCTGCCTAAGAGCTCATCTCAGTCTCCCCTCTGGCAGGTTAAAGCCATTCCCTTGTCCTGTCCCTACACCCCTTGTCCAAAGCCCCTCTCCAGCTTTCCTGCAGCCCCTTTAGGCACTGGAGCTGCTCTAAGGTCTCCCCTTCAGGAGCCTTCTCTTCTCCATCTGCCCCAGCCCAGCTCTCTCAGCCTGGCTCCAGAGCAGAGCTGCTCCAGCCCTCGCAGCATCTCCATGGCCTCCTCTGCACTCGCTCCAGCAGCTCCACATCCCTCTTATGCTGTTGGCCCAGAGGTGGATCAGGACTGCAGGGGGACTCACAAGACTGGAGCAGCATCCAGTGGCGCTGTCTTCTGCCAGAGGAGCTGAATTAGCCCAGCCCAACCATGTCCAGGTTTGAGCAAACCAAAGCTGTGTCATTGCCTGAGAAGGCTGAATTGGACATAGCCTTGGGTAGCATGGTTTAGTGGGAGGTGTCCCTGCCCCTGGCAGGGGGGTTGGAACTGAATGATCTTACAGTTCTTTCCAACTCTAACTATTCTATGATTCTATGAGGAGGACCTTGCTTTGGCTGACACCGTGGCTGGAGTTGGTGCAAGTTCCAGTGATGGGGTAACAGCAATGCCCATAAGGCATCAGCTCTGGTTGGGATGCTCCTGTCCTGGCATACTCCAAAAAACTTCAGGATGTTCTTACTGTTCTAGATCTGTACAGTGACTGGGGATTGCCCCATAGGGGTATCTCACTCCAGTGCTACAACATGGGAGCAGCAGGCAGCAAACTTGGTCCCAGGCTTTTCCACTGGGGCATCTGATTCTCAATGCATGGGGCATCTTCCAGTGCAGGTGCTGCTGCTACATCCCCCTGGTTTGGCTAAGAATTAATCTTGGAGCACATGGGCTTGTAAGTGAAGCATCGAACACAATGCCACAGGAAGCAGAAAGCAGAAAACCTCTGTACCTCGGTGCTGGACTTTTCAGAGCTTGGCTGCACGATAAGGCATAGACTTTCATGGGCTAGAGGCAAACTACTCCCTAATCCAGCCGTGGAAAAGACACCTGGAGCAGGGGTGAGGGAGACGGTGACGATTAAGACTGATGCTCTTGTAGGAGTGATGTAATTCATGGCTTGTACCCAAGGACTTGGGTATTTGAGGTGTGCAGGATGGTTTACATCCTGCCTCCTGAACTCCATGGCAGGGCAAAGGGCTCTGGGATCATGACTGCTCTGGAAACCTTTCAGCACAACAGCTCAGACCGTGTGGGTGCCAGGGGACACGAGGTGAGTGGCCGCTGGAGCTTTTACCTCCCTGCTTTTTCTCCCCCAAGTCCTGCCATTGTTTGCAACTCTGCTGCCTCTCCAAGTCATTAAGGCTGCTTTAATGGCACTAAGCCTGAGCTGGAAACATGTAACCCGGTCCAACAGGAATGCAGGCGGATGAAACCTGGTTGGAAATGTGCCACGGGAGAGCGCAGCTGTGGACTATGGGTGCCAAATGGTACAGAAGGTTTTCGCTGGCTACCAGGAGAGCAGCTCATTGGGCTGATGGATGTCTGCTCCAAAGCACTGTCGGGAAGGCACGTGCCAAGGTATTTGCACATTACTGGGAAGCAGGTGCTGCTCAGAGAAAAGGTGAAAGTCCAGTGCCAACAGCAACAACAGCAGCAGAGAAGAGCCTGTCCTTCGACGTGTGCCAGCGGCAGACGTGGCGGAGCGTCCCACCAGCACCACCTCAACCCTTTGTGCTCTGCAAGGTCCAGACACGGCGCCAAAGAGCTGATGAGCAAAAGGCATTTTCGGAGCCGTAACTGATTTCCACATTCCTTCCACCTTATTTTTTCACATGGTGGTGACCAAGAGGCGCATGGTGTGCTGCAACACATGCTGCTGAGGATCAGGTTTCCATTTGGTGCTGCAGGTGTAGAAACCAAAGCACTGAAGGGGCTTAAGTGGCTTCTTCCAGAGCAAGTCAGGAGGTAAGGTATGAACCCGTGTTCACTGGGTCCCCACCTAATGCATCATCCGTGATCACCGCCATGGTACAGAGACATGAGAATGTGTTGTAGTGCCCCACGGAGACACGTACTCCATGTCTGCAGCATCATTGTGGTGCTATTTCAAAGGACTGGGCTTACCCAAAAGTTTAAATCATTGCACCAACTCTATAAAGCAGCCCACACTTAAATACACACAACACAACCATGCTGCAATCCAATCTTAGAATCATAGAATCAACTAGGTTGGAAAAGACCTTTAAGATCATCAAGCCCATCCATTACAAAAAGCATTTTACAAAGCTTTCGTGACCTTAGCAAGTGCCTTGACAAATTTGGGTGTCTTTTCATATTAAAGCCTTGGCTTTTGGGTCATGTTATTGCACACGAATGTGGTTTTAACAAACGAAAGCCCCTAGGCTTTGGAGCTGTAGGGGAAAGCTTGAAAAGACCCCAAGTCAAAAACGGGAAGGAAAATGGAAAGAGCTCAGGATTTATTATTTTTCTTATTATTATTTGCCTGGTTTCTGAGCTTGTCTTCTATTTTCTTTGGATCTAGTTCACGATTTGTGAGCTCCTGGGGCTGACAGAGCTGGGCTCCAGCAGAAGTGCCTGACGGCTGCATTTCTGCTCAGGCAGCTCTCACAGCCTGTAAGCAGGACAAACTAAACACCTTTGTATTATTCCTGCTTTCCTAGAGGCTAGGGAGTGAGTTGGTTTCCTCAGGGCTTTCTTTCCTGGTTGAAACACTCAACTCCCATTCCTCTTCCTCTATGTTAAATGCAAGACTCCTCATCCCACTGTTGCTGAAGTGAGTAAATCCCTTTATAAGCTTTGAACCTTTTCCCTGCAAGATGCTGAATATAAATAAGTAACATTCCAAGAGCTGGGAATTAAACCAAAAAGGAGCCAGAAAAGCATCTTCTTGGGCTATCACCATGGGATGGAGGCAGCAGTATCCCAAAGCCCTTCCTGGGGTACCTGGCAGATGTGATGTGCATAGGTTTGCATTGGCTGGGGCAGGTCCCATGGCATCTACGGTTTTATCTCATGGCACAGCTCCTTCCCAAATGGGGACCTGGCTTGCTCCTCGGCCCATCCACACATCTTGAGATGAACCTATATTTTCCTACACTTAAACATGGTTAATCTGGACCTAAGCCCAAAAGTACATAATGTTACAAAACCTGCCAGTAATGCGGGGGAGAAAGAAGCAAATCTGCTACTTTCCTCTAGTATTTTTGTTATGATTCATGTTCATTACAGGCTCACTGGAAAGCTTCAGGCTTTGCTTTGGGGCTTTTTTTTTTTTGGCCACTTTGTAGGCTTGGCAAACATCAGTGTATTTTGGGAGGGTGGAAGGGTCAGAGAGAAGACCAGTTGCTGTCCCTCGAGCTGGGCAGATAAAATGTGATGGAGCAATGCAGTGAGGGCTCAGCTCAGAATTGGCAAACCTATTAAAATCCCAGTTTGTAACCAAAGTGGCTTTTTAAAGGTCTCCTCTTAGCCAGCTGGGAAGAGGATGCATTGACTTTCTGGATGCTGGATAATAGCACCTGGAAATGCAGGGTCTTGGCTGGCTTTGGAGGCACGTTTCTTGTACAGTTATGGGGTTGATGCTTTCATGGGGACACCAAATAGTTGAGGTGAGCTACAGAACTATTTCATGTTGGAGGTGTTTGTCTGGTGTCCTGACTCATGAATTCAGTGTGTGATGCAGGGGACATCGTGGTGGGAAGGCTGGGCTGCAGAGGGATGTCTGCACATTAGGTCTGGTGAAGTAGTGTGGAATTTGGAGCAATATTTGGCTTGGCAGCCTCTGGATCTGTGTGACCTCCTGGACCCACTTAAGAAACCATTTCAGCTGGCTTCCTGAATCTGTGAGGGGCTGACCTGGGTGAAAGGCTCTTCCCTTTTCATGGCAACTGCTTTTGGAGTAGCAAACCCCATCCGCAGTCCAACTTTGTGTTATTTCCTCATGTGTCAGTATGACAGCCACCATTTAAACAGAGGAAAGAACCCAACTGGAGACTAAATGAGAAGTTTGTTGATTTTTTACTGAAATTCTCCAAGAAAAAGCCTGGAGCTTACAGTAACATCGTGCCAGAATGTCTTTGTACCACCTCCAGACCTAGATGCATGCTTGGCCCAAAAAAAAGACGTATTAGGTGCAATGAAGCTGTCCCTCTATGAAAGACTGTTGGAGGGAGAGGACGTATCCAGAGGCAAATGTACAGGGAGACACCAGAGCCTAGTAGTTTGTACTACACACATGCAATTGAGTGTTACTGGAGACTATGGGAGATCAAAATGGCTATGAGTTGGGAGAGTGAAGGAGAAAAGTAATGAGCATGAAAGAACAGGGCATGACAATTCGGATAGAATCCTAGAATCATGGATTTGGGTTGGAAGGGAGCTTAAAGCTCATCCAGGTCCAGCCCCCTGCCATGGGCAGGGACACCTTCCACTAGAGCAGCTTGCTCCAAGCCCCATCCAACCTTGCCTTGAACATACTCTTCTTGTCCGGAGACCTGTAAGTCTGTTCACTGTTCCAGGGATGGGGCAGCCACAGCTTCTCCGGGCACCCTGTGCCAGCGCCCTCACAGTAAAGAACTTCTGCCTTATCTCCAACCTGAACTTCCCCTGTTTCAGTTTGAACCCATCACCCCTTGTCCTATCACTACAGTCCCTGACGAAGAATCCCTCCCCAGCATCCTTGTAGCCACCTTCAGATACTGGAAGGCTGCTTATCCACTGGGATATGCTGGCAAGGGTATAAACTCAGCCTCTGGCTCTTGGATGCACCAGGCAAATTGAGGTGTTGCAGTTGGCAGTGGCACATATGGAATTGGCTGCTGGGGATGCAAAAATCAATTATTGGTGTTTTTGCAGCTCTGAGCCAGGCTTGGTGCTGGGGTCCTTTCTGTGGACTTTGTCTGCAGTGATCGTTTTTATTGTCACAGCAAGGGAGGAGGAGGAAAAATGACCTCTTTACTACTGGTGGTGGGGATTTCTTAAAATATTAAGCTGATACCTAAATGCCAAGCCTCACAGCAGTAAAAATGTAAGCTGCTAATAAAAGAGAGTTAATGTTTCACAGCGTGTACGTTTCTCAGGGTTTCCTGCTGATTTCAAGTGACTTTGCTTTGGCCCATGAATTTAGCCTTAAAGCAACATTCAGCCATCGTGTTATAGAACCCCAGACTGGTTTGGGCTGGAAGGGACCTTAAAGCTCATCCAGTTCAAACCCCTGCCACTGGCAAGGACACCTTCCACTAGACCCAGTTTCTCCAACCTGATCTTGAGCATATCCTTCTTATCCAGAGCCCTGTAAGTCTGTTCTCTATCAAAATCATAAATCAAAAAATAAAGTCATAAATGAATAAGTTATGATCAAGGTATTGCTCTATAACAATAAATGGTGTAATGGTGATAGTAACTAAGATCCATCATTTATTTATCAATGACAAGAGCTTTGCCATAAACCCCGAAGCCAGTTGTAGATCTTGATCCCAGGTTTTGGTTCACCACGCATGTTGTCATCAGCCCCGGTGAGATCTGCAGGCACTGACGTGGAAGTGGGTCCGCTTGCAATAAGTAGTGGACAAAGCAATACAGAAAATAGAAGATGCTCATTTATTTTAATCATATGGGTACCACAATCTGCCCTTATTTCAGTGTTAAGTGCAGACTTCTCTGTAAGAGCATGAAGTGCATTCTTACGGCAGGTCCTGAAGTGAATAGTTACTTTCAAAATCTATTTCTGCTTCCATTGCTGAGATCTTTATCCACCATTGAATTTGCAGCAGGCTGCAGCCTGGCAATCCAGATGTATGTCTTCTAATAGGGCAGAAAGTTTCTTTAAAAGAAACACACATATCAAGCTTGTGTCCTTGGACTTCCCACTTCTAATGTTTCTTTATAGGATTTGAAAACAAAACAAGAAACAACAAACCGAAAAAGCCCCTTTTTCATGCAGTAAGTAACTAATTTAATCAATCTGATCCTCCCTTGAGAGGGTTTTAATTCTGTATTAATTCTAACCAGGCTCTCTGTGCTGCAGTTACTTTATTAATGGCATTCTATGAGATGCAGCAGTGCTGTTCGTTATGAGTCCTCATTATCGGCAGCATCCAAGGAAGAGAGGACTTTGGGGCAGTCAGGATGAAAGACCGACCTGAAATATTGCCAGGGTGGAAGGATGGAGCCTCACTGGGCAGGGGTGACAGCAGGCCCCTGAACCACAGGGTGGGATCTGCTTAGAGAATGGACAGAGCCTCCAGGCTGCGAGTGGTGCCTCCATCTGAGAGAGTGCGGGTTTGGGGAGGAGCAGAGTGAAAAACGGAGTTTCCAGTGGAGGGGAAATATTAATTTCTTCTCTTTTTTGTCAATTTCCTGTTTCTTTTTGGGGACAAGATGTTAAACCGTTGCCCCCATTTGGAAATGGAAAGTCTCTTCTTCCCTAAAAACAGAATTAATTTGGCAAAGACTGAAATGTTTCGCTTTGGTGTTTCTGGTCACTTCAGAATGCTCTGATGTGTCCCTGAAGGATGGGTTTCCCTAATTTTTTAACCTGACCTCATGGGGTGGAATTTTCCACCGAATTCCGCAGGAGAAAAAAGAAAGAAAAACACTTTGGAGAGAAAAAGCTTTGGCCCCAGGAGCAGTATCTGAGTGAGGTGAGAGACCTGATCCCCTGCAGAAGGAGCTGGCCCCAGGAGTGCAGCAAGGGGTTGGAACTTGATGACCTCACCCTTAAAGGTGAGTCCTTAGGGACTTAAAGGATGACCTTTAAGGTCCCTTCCAACCCACCACAACCTGGCATTCTATGATTCTACCTTTTGCATACTGGGACGTGCTTCCTTATATTTTTTTGCGGCACCACAGGTTTTGCAGTGAGCGCTGCCAGGCAGAGCCCATCCTTTCTCTTTCTCCTTGGGGTTGCAGTGGGTTGGGATCCTTAGCTGTGGGATAGGGTGAGATGTGATCCTTAAGTGGCACAGCTTAATTTCACCTTGTTTCTGCCAGTGCATCCTTTATGATCATCTTCTAAATGACTATATATGTATCTACAAATGACTTTAATAAAGTCATGACTGGTCTAACTCCTTTGTTGGGAGCAATGTGAACATGTGCCTCATTTACCAAGGTAAAATTGCAGCCCACAGTTCTCAAAAGCAAAACTAGCTTCTTTTATTCTTCTTTAAAGAATGCATTCAGCCAAGATCATTTGGTAATAAGTTGGTTTGGGATCTTTTTTCTGCTAAGATTGTATTTTCATTTTGCTTCATGACTAAATGGTTTAGGAATCTCAATCAGGCTGTTTCAAAGCCCTTTCTGCCTCCCTCAGCTACCCTGGCATATTAATGAATTTGGAGGAAATTGCTAGAAGCTGAGCTTTGTGTGTTATTGCTCTGGATCAGTCCTGAGTTTGCTTTATTTTCTACCAACAGAAGAAATAGGAATACCATATCATGATCAGCTGTAGCTTTAGAACATACCAGGGAGGTGAGAAGGTGTTTAGCTTTTCGGTGCAATGCCAAACTCCATCCCTTTTCTTTCCATTGCAGTCCCAGATGGTGAGCTCAGGATGCTTTAAAGCAGCAAGAAGTAAAACACAGTGAATATCTATGCAAAAAAAAGGCTGTGGATGCTGTGAGGGCCACAGACTGCCTTGCCAGAGATAGCATCTGGGGTTGGAAAGGTGGAGCTGAGGGTCCCTGTCCCATTTAACTGTGCTGATGTGCATCTGGAGCTGCTCTCACCCAGCTCCATCTGCCCTAAGCTGCTCTCTCCAGGGCTGTTCGCACCATAGGTGCTTCTGCTGCTGGCTGCTTCCTGTTGAAACATTGGGCTCTTCCAGAGCTGGCTCTGCTCTTGTGAATGCAGCCATTACTTCATGTTCCTGTTTCGGAAGCTCCTTGGCAGTGTTCAAGGCCAGGTTAGGCGAGGCTTGGAGCAAGCTGCTCTAGTGGAAGGTGTCCCTGCCTGTAGCAGGTGTTGGAGCTGGAGGAGCTTTAAGGTCCCTTCAACCCAAACCAGTCTTTGATTTTATATTAATTGGCATCTGATTAAGACAATGGCTTCACCAACAACATCCCTTCAGTTTGTCATTGGAACCTATCCAACCCTACCCCTGGTGCACCAGTAAATGTGGTGGGTGGTAAACAGGGGGGAATGAAGCCCATGGAAAGTTTTCAGCCCATGGCTTACTGAAATGGGTAGTTTCCAGATGAAACCATCAAGTTTAGGCTTGTATTACTGGATAAAAGACCAAGTACTCTGGTGAAAACGAGGAAAACTTCCATCATCGGGGCTGGATTTAGACCAGCTGAGAATCCCATTTAGCCCCATTCCACCCCAGAATCACGCTCTTGTGCTCTGATGCTCTAGCTGCAAAAATCCCAGTTATTTGGGGGTTGCACAGCAAATGTAACCCACTAACCTCGGGGGCTGGTGTCACGTCCCAGTTGCCCAAAACATACGTTGCTGGGTTGAGCAACACCCACAGGCACGTTCTGCTGTTCCTCTATCCCTCCCTCTCACATATTTACTTTCCTTTGTGGTGGGAGGTAGGGAATCTCTGACTGCACTGAGGAGTGATGATGTGGAGGAATGGCGTGTCTGCACACTCTATATTGTAGCCAGTACCGTGGGATGCAGATATCCAGTGCAAACCACTGCTGTCCTGGCCTTTCCCTAGTGATGCTCATGTTTCCATATCATTTTCTGCACTGGCCAGGCTTACTCCAAACTGAGGAAGGGATCCGTGAAGTGCTCTGGGCTTCTGGTTGCAAAACTCAACCTTGTAGATTAAAGCATGACAGCTCCGCAGCCTTATGTCCACCCATCATCTGGTCAACCTGCATCCACAAGCTGAGCTACGCAGGTAATATTATTTTGTTTCCCCCTGCAAAATGCTTGTGTGTTTTCATATTTTTAGATAAAATCCTGGCTATTCACTATCTGGAGACACAGGGAAATTCTGCTTAGAGTTAGTGGTATCCTTCTGGAGTGATCTGTTTTGATTTGAGGACAAGATCTGGGGTCTATAGGTGTGAGTTGCTATCCTGTGCCTTGAAAATGCTTCACCCCATAGCCTGTGAATTTAGATGAGAAACACAGTCTTGGTTTCAACAGAGTTTGGATCAGCCCCCAAAACAGCACATTTCTTGTTTGCATTTCACATCCTCGTTTAAGATTAATCGATATAGTTCCCTACTCGGCGCAGGAATGAGGGTGGAAGAGAGAACTCAACTCAGCTTAACCCCCAGTGTTGAAATCCGTGCAAGGAATGCCTCGTTTTATTTTCCTAGCCTTTCTTATCCTGCTCTGCTCCTCCTGGGAGCTGTTTGCAGGAGTGTTTTGGTGTCGTTCTATTTTTGCTAGCCTTCTCCTAATCCACCCAGCTCTGTGGGGTATAGGAACATTTAACATAGCTTCGTGTCATTTCCGTGTTGATCTTGCACACTGGAATTTTATTTTAATGAATTACACGTATATTTTACTCATGAAAGCAGGCAAAAGGCAGCTTCAAAGTGGGAGGAAAAGACCCATCAGAAACTCCAGATGGGCAAAGTGGGCAAAGGTTGGATGGTTTTGGACACACCACCATTGCCATCTATATTTTATCCGTTGTGTTATGGTTACAGATAAAGGCATGTGCTGAGATCAGCCTTTGAATGCATTTAATATATAGTAATTCCCACATTGAAGGAAAGAAAACCATGGAGGGAACTCACGCAATGGTATGTGCTGCAAAAGCACAGGCGATTTGAGACACAAGCTAAGGCCAGGGGCTGTTTTATCGGACACTGAAGGATACAATAGAGAATTAATAAAGGAAGGAGAAGAATATGTGGGTTTGTGGTCCCAAAATTACTTCAATAGTGGAAATCCTCATGCTGACTCCAGACTGGCTGTGAATTGGAGACTTCCAATTAGATTGCTAACGTCTTCAGGGCATTGCTTACTCGTGTGTGTCTCCTGTCCTTGGGGTGAGAACCTCTTGCCCCTGCATTGGGTGGCTTGGAATCACTGTCCCTGGAAGTGTTCACAAACTGTGTAGACGAGGCCCTCAGTGCCATGGCTTAGTGGTGGCCTTGGCAGTGCTGGGAAACAGTTGGACTTGATGAGCATGAAGGACTTTTCCAATCTGGTTGATTCTATGATTCTATAACTGCATCAGGATCCTGCAGTCTGAAGAACGGTCCCCTGGGTCGAGACGTTTGGAGTGCATTCATCTCTTTCCCTCAGATGAGGAAGACGAGGCATATGGAAGCTTGGATAATATAAGCATCTTGGGTTTAGCTATTGAGCTGAACATCATAGCAAGCCACCTATACTGCTAGAAGGTTTGGAGTGAACTGCCCTGCTCCATGTGGACTTGGAGGTGCCACAGCAGCATCTCATGATGCACAGCATCCTTCCCAGCATCTGAGTGCCCATGATGCCTTGTGGGACTTGTAGATTATAACACAAATACAAATATTTGGGGTGTTTTTTTATTGGTGGTTTTGATTTTTTTATTGCAAATAGAGGTCTTCCAATGTATTTGAGTTTCCTTGGCCTCCCCCTGCTCTTGCATTGTTCCCAAGGGAGATGGCAGTGACAATGCAATGATCTGTACTAATGTCAAGTTAATGAGAAAAGATCTGCTGTCAAAGCTGCTCGCATCCTGTTGTGAAAATCAATTCAACAAGATCACTTAAAGATTTTTTTCAAGCTTGATTAGGGTTTGTGGTTCTACATTCATGCCTCATTTCCTAATGCCAGCCGCTGAAAAGACAATTTCCAGGAGCTTGTGCTGAGTTTAAGACAATAAACACAACAGGCATGAGCAGAATGATAAAGTGAAATGCAAATCAAATAGGGATGGGTGGGAAAGACCATTATTCTGTCTGCTGAAGGGATGGGAGAGCTAGGATGGTAATCAGGAGAGAGGAACATCTCTAATGATATTTGGTTCTTGCCTGCTTCCCCTTCTCTGAATGAGGAAGTTTTAGCACCGTGAGTTATTCAAACCAGTATTTGAATGAGGACAACACAGGAGTTGTACGTGGTGCTGTGTACTTCCTGGACAGCATCCCTTGGATGTTTGAGGTTGTTTCACACAGAACAGCTCTGAGTCTGTTCAATCCTCACAGCTGATGGTCTTGGGTACCTTTCTCTTTCCCTCTCACAGGTCTGTGAGAGGGGATGTACTGCCACCCATCCCACAGCCAGGTTGGTACCCAAGCGTAGTACTACATCCATGGCGTCCCCTTTCCTCCTCCACACGTAAGCAACAAGCCAGCTGGCCAGGCTTATCCCGAATTTCAACCTTAGAGTTTTTTTCTGGCCTTAGTAAGAACACTCTGCACTTTCCTGCTCTGCTGTCTTGGCAGTATTGGTGATGCTCATGTTTAGAATTTGCTGCCCTCTTTTGCTTTCCAATAACCTGATACTTCAGCAGATTTATATTTATTTCAGCTTCAAATACCTTAAGAGGTGCTCCAGGAAATGTGGAGAGGGATTTTGGAGATGGGCCTGTAGGGACAGGACAAGGGAATGGCTTTAACCTGCCGGAGGGGAGACTGAGATGAGCTCTTAGGCAGAAGCTCTTCCCTGTGAGGGTGCTGAGGTGCTGGCACAGGGTGCCCAGAGAAGCTGTGGCTGCCCCATCCATGGCAGTGTTGAAGGCCAGGTTGGACAGAAGGGCTTGGAGCAAGCTGCTCTAGTGGAAGGTGTCCCTGCCTGTGGCAGGGCATTGGAGCTGGATGCCCAGCACTTCATCACCCTCACTGGGAAGAACTTCTTCCCCAGGTCTAATCTAAATCTCCCCTCTGTCATTTTAAAGTCAGTTTTTTCTGGGGTTGAACTGTTTAAAACCAAAGCAACCTCAAGAGAAACACGAATAGCCCCAGTGAGGAGAGATGGGGTTGAAAACTGAGGCATACAGCAAGGTGTTTTAAACAGGTATAATTACTGTCTCCAATGGTGCTGGTGAGCAGCGCGCTTGCTGCCAGCTCCTTTGGGTGACCCGGCTCCCAGATTCTCCATCTGCCACATGGGGATCATAAGATTATATATTACAGTACGTAGTAAGGCTGGAGTTGCTGGTAATGGCCTCTTGGGGGGCAGCTTCTCATGTTGTACGACCCCAGCAGCGCAACTTTGGGTTCCATCCCACCAGGATGTTGGCATTTGCTGAAATATTACAGGAATATTAAAATAATTGTGATTTGAGCATCCCTCCTGCAGGAGATTTGGTTTAATCATTAAAGAAATAGTCATTAAGTGAAATCAAAATGCCCTTTTGATGCTTACATGGTCAAGCTGTCACCTACCTGGGCAGTAAGTCACTTGCATTTGCTGCTCCCTGATTCGCAGCCTGGATGAAGACATTTGGTACCTGTTTGGGTAATTTACTGTCGCTGTGTTTGGTTTGGGTTCAGGCTGAGGTGACCCATGAAAGGCTGTGGCTCTCTTGGGGCCATGGAATAATAAAGTACAGCCTTTCCTAAAGCTCTTTTTTTATCTTTCAGTTATTTCTCACCATCCAGCACCATGTTCAAGGAGGCCACTCGCTCTCCTGTGTGACATATCATGTTTCTCTTCCTTTATTTTCATTTTTCCTCCTTTTTTCCCATTTGCCAGATGAGCTGCTTCTTCCTTGGGTTTTTCTGACTTTTATTTGCATTTCCTGTCCTCCACAGGCTGTGCTTTTTCTTTGCAGTATTAAAGGAGGGTTGCAATGGTAAAGATTGTAACGTTAAAGTCTCTTTGCCCAGCAGAAATACACCTGTGCTAAGCATAAGCATACGCTGAACTTTGTGAGTACAAGAAGTTTGCTCCCAGGTTAGAGATAAGCAGATAGGTACAGTTTCGCAGTACAAATGGTCGAAATCACAAAATAGAATAAGCAATGCTTATTCTGTTGGCATTTGCTGATGTTGGAGGATATAATAGCAACTTTTATTGCTTCCCAGGGGTTGCAGTCCCAAGGCTGTTAGAAAAGGCACTGGGGAGAGGCCAGTCTCCCTTTCCAGAGACACAGACAAGGCTGTGGTATCCGTTTCAGAAAGGCAGCAGCGCTTCCAGGTGGGATAAAATATTCCGAGGTTTAGAAAAGAAGAAACATTCCTTCTCGTGGTTGGAAACAAATCAGCTTCGTGGAAGAGCTTTTTTAACCTTGATCCTCTCCACGTTATAGCCTCAAGAGCAGCTTTGGTTAAAAATCAGGGAAGCTGCACTCTCACATGGAGGCAGGTGTCAGGAGGGTATCTGGCACTGAATGATAGGTTGGTTCCCAGCATCCAGAAATCCTACAGGGATTTTACCTGGGAGCTCACACATGTGACTGCAGAGTGGATCCATGAGTGGCTTCCAGAGGCACATGCTTGAGTTCTTCCCATAAAGCAAAGAAAGATGTTTCTGTTGCTGAGTATAATGCACGAGGCTTTGTCCATTGGTGCTTCAGCGAGAGAGATTTTATTGTGTGAAACACTAAGCAGGGCTCAGATAGTGGGTTTAAACCATGTATTTATTGGAGTGACATTTGCCTCTATTTCCAGTATTTCCAGCTGCAGTTGTACCTCTGTACCAGGCAGTGTGTCTTCGTTCAAGATCAGGCTGGATGTGGCTCTGGGCAGCATGGTGTAGTTGAAGATGTCCCTACTCATTGCAGGGGGGTTAGAACTGGATGAGCTTTGGAGGTCCCTTCCAACCCAAACCGTTCTGTGATTCTGTGATTCTCTGACCCTATGATTCACCTGGCCATTGCAACTTCCTTTTTTGAGGGGGAAGGTTGGGGGGTTTGGGGTTTTGTTGGTTTTATTTGATGTTTTTTGGTTTGTTTGGCTGGGTTTTTTGAAAGATGAGCTGGGGCGATTCAAAAAAACCACTCGGGTAGCAGCAGCATCTGAAAATTGTGTGTCCTACTGAGCACACATGGAATAAGCAGCTTTTCTGTTAGCAAGAGAAAATAAAGCTCTTTCTGCCTCCTTCTGCTGTGTTTGCACACACTGCAATACGTATTTTCACCCGTGCTTAGAGGCATGGTGGTAACAAAGAGGGGAGGGAGTTCCGAGGTCGCTGTGCCGCACTGCCGACCTTGCAACGGGAGCTAGCTGTAACGTCTTTCAAAGTGTTCTCCTGGGGTCCATATGTGTAGACTGGTAAAGCTGTTAACGTTCCCAATTAGGTTTTAATTTATCTTCGTTTCCTCAGCATTGCCATTAAAAGTCACACCATAAGCCATTAAACCTGCACATTACAGTTGCAGAGTTTTGTCAGGTGCTGGCCAGCAAATCTAACCATAGACAAGCTGCAGAAACTGGACTTTAATCCCAGCTTTTATAAAGAAAGAAATGTTTAAATGGGTCAGGAGAATTTCCCCTGGACATCTGTTTGACGTATAATGTGAGGATATTTAAAAGTCTTTTAAGAAAAACAAATAAAGGCTTCCACATTCCCAAGGACAGAAGCCATTTAATCTACTTGTACAGTCCATTCAAGAATTTACCAGTTTGGCAGGAGATATATGTCATTAAAGAAACAACCAATAAGATTTATTATGGCTAATTTATGTCTGCCACAGCTAAGACGTGTTTTTGGGTAGCAGAGCTCACCACGGGCTGTGTTTTCCTTCCTGCACATTCTTATTGTTTGAGTTTATTACAGCAGCACGTCTTGTGAGATCATTTATTGCTTAGCACGATGGTACGACGAAGCCATTTATTACGGGGAGACATCAACACATGGAGTGAGATCACTCCTTTTCCTTGGGGTCGGTGTACTGGAGGTGATGAAATCATGTATTTATCTACAACTTATTAGATGCATTTTGATTGACTGGGGATCAATTTTTGTTTAACCAACTGTGCTGATGAGGAGATTTCTGGCTGCAGCGCCGCAATGTTCCAAAACAGCCGTTAAAACAATTATCGGAATATGGGAGCACGGGGCAGCCCCGTAACACATGTTTGCAGCAAGAAGAGGACAGTTCTAGCAACTAAAAATACAAGCCAGATGGAAAACTCATCCAGCTCTGAGGGGAGAAAAAACCCCTCAACCTGTTGTAGGCTTTTTTATAAATTGGGAATGGTACAGTAAATGTTTGGGATAACCCAAGTCACCAGTAGGTCTTTCCTGCCATTGGTGAACTCCTGACCTTATTTCCTTGGAGGGCTGTTAAAATGAAGTCAGAGGGCAAGCAGAGTTATTTGCCAGCTCTGTTTTCACTTGTGTGGTCCAGAAAGTTAACAGATTTTTCTCGTCCCCCCTTCCATGAGACAGACACAGTGATGAGGGGTAGGAAGAGATAGCTAATTAACCCTCCCAAGTTACTGAGGGAATCGGGGGCTGCCTGCGTGACATATGCTATTGGAGTGGTGCTTCCCATCCCACCGAGCAAGACCTGTTTGCTTTGTTGAGGGCTGGGGACAGCACTTTATGAGGTTTCAGGTCTTCCTGGTTGTATGATGGTAAATAGCGACAAAGGGAGAGATTTGCTGCTTTGGCGTTTCAATTAGATGGAGAGAAGAGTCTGGTCAAGAGAGAGTTAATTCCCTTTGTGCCCCACCTCGTCTTGCAGGCTGGCCAAGAGGGTGGGTTACAGGATGCTGAGCATCTTGAGGTGGGAAAAGAGCATCATGACGGACGGGGTTCTTGCTTCTGGAATAAGTGTAGAGCTGGCAATATTCTTGACCACTTGGTATTGAAGTGACAGTTTACTTGGCAGCTGGACAACAAGTCAAAATAGAGCAAAATGAGTGAGTAAGATGCAGTGTAATTCATGATGTCAGAAGATCATCTGAGGGCAAGGTCTTGTGGGCTGGAGGCTGCACCAGACATCAGTCTTCATCCCCTTGACCATAGACTGCAACTTCTCTGTGTCTCCTTCCTGCTGATTGCATTGCAAAGTCTTTTATATGATCCTGATGTTCTTGAGACCTTGGCCTGAGTCAATCCTAGAGTGTTTCCAAAGTGTCACATGAGTGATGATGTCTATCAAACCCTTCCTTGTGCTTTTGTTGGCCACTGGAAAATGACACAACAGGGAGATGGTGTTTCTGCATGGTCTTCTGCAAGGAGACAGCTCTGACACCTCAGTCAAATTCACAGCTATGCGGCTCCTTTGTGCGTGGTGTCTCTGACCTCCATAGTGTGTCTGACTCAGCTTTTGGGGAAAATACAGCCAGTTCCCTTGGTAGTGTTACATGAGGTCTCCTAGGGAAAACAAGAGACCAAAGAGCAAGTGTCTGTACTCCTGTTTATCAAATACTTGTTACTCCAGGCTTCTCTGGAGATGAAGAGATGGCCCAGGATGAGCTGTGATGACCTGTGCCTGGGCCCTGCTCGGCACCTCTGCTGCTGCAGAGAAACAGAACTTGGTTTCTGGAGGCCAGAGGCATGGGCAGAAGGAAATGAACAAGAAGAAATTATCCCACATTGGAATAAGCAGATAAATTTCCTGCAAGAGACTGGGGTAAAGCAATGACAGGAAGGTAGATGCCTACCCCATGTCTCCATTCCCATGGCCAACTCAGTTAAGGAAAGCACTTGGAGAAGAAACCATTAGCCATTAGCTTTCCTTATTCCCTTCCTTCTGCCCTCAAAGCCGTGTTCTGGCAGCCAGCCTGGGCTTTAATGTTGCTTTGAGGGAATCTGCTGGAATTCCTGACCCTTGTGTGTCACAGCTGGTGTTGAGTTCAACCAAGGAGATTTTCCTCTTAATTTTCTGGCACAGGTCTCCCTGTTACTACTCCAATATCCCAAATAAACATCATTAGCCCCCCTGAAATGTGCACCCCACAGTTGTGTGGACCTCTCTGCTCTAGCCCTTTTAGCAGGAGGGGGTTGCTTTTACTTTGTCAAAGGCTTTTTTTCCCCCTAGTAGAATCAGGTCATAATTAAAGAACCCACATGTGCACACCATTCCACCAACTGATTCATGAACTGCTACATTGATTGCTTCCTATTAATATCTGAGTCTGCTGTCTTTTTGCTACATCCCAACCTTGCTCTGATCTCATTCACCAGGTTACGAGTGTGGGAAAACAGCAATTACTGGCAATACCAGGCATCTGAGGCTGGGAGGATGCTCACACCCAACCAGCCCTGGTGTAGGTTAATACACTGCTCATCTACAGGTAATCGCCCGTGGTGGTGATGAATTAGCATGACAAGCAGCGGCAGCGGGAATCTGAAGCAGAGCTGAAGGGTGAATCACAGGCAGCATGTTTCATTTTATCGCCGTGCTCCACAAACAGCAGCCACATGTTCCCTGGCATGATACAGCTCCGCAGCCCGAGGTGGATCGTACACAGCGCCAACTACTTTCAGCTGTGCCGGTGCGATGAAATGTTTCAGACATATGGTCCCAGGGCTAATCCACACAGAGACGATGCCTGGGAGCAGGGAGAAGGCGTTTGGGAATGAGTGGTACATGTAAATGGATTCCTGGAGCCTGAGGCACATGGGAGGCTCTGGAGTTTGGATGGGGGGAAGGAAAACCCTGATTCTAAGATGGTTCTGAAATTAATGGATTTAGTGGCAAGATTGACTATTTCCCCCAAAAAAACCCCAAACAAAACCAAATCTCATCCCTTTGCAAAGGATGAATTCTCTCCCCCTCTCTTAATGATTCAGCCCTGGGTCAATTCCCTTTGGAGCAAAGCAATGGAGTAACAGCTCTCTAGGACATACAAGAGGTCCAAAGGTATCCCAGTGCCTTGCCTCTGGGTGTCACCAAAACATTGCAGTCCCACTACTGACACCATGCATGGCACCTTCTTCATACACATCATTTGCTAGAGATTTGAGGGAAATCCTGGTCATTTGGTGATCCATTGGATAAAGAGACGGATTTTCAGAGGGTTTGCAGAATTATAATGCAGAATTATTTTTGCATTGCAATTTTTTGCATTGCAATTTTTTGCATAATATCTTTTGCATTTTGCAGAATTGTAACGCTCACTCCATCTGTAGCAAGGGGTGTTTGGGTGATTTGATGCTGCAGGGAAATGAAGCAGAGCTGAGCAGTTGGCCTGGAGCATGAGCCATTTCCCGTTGCTTCCTATTGCCCTCCCAGGATAGCCCATCTAGGCTGGACTTCAATGTGAGTGGAAGGACCCACAAGAGCAATGTCTGACAGCGTGAAGGCTTAGGGAAGAGTGTGAGAGCTGAGTAGGTAAATGGGATTTTTTCCCTCTTGTGTTTTCCCAGCCTCTAGTTAGCGTGATGGTGTTTATGTGCTCTTTCAGCTAGACCAGAAGGGGCTATTATACCACTCTAATGACCTTAAAGATCATTGAAATTGCATGGATTGGGGTGGCTGGTGGCAAATTTGCCTGTCTGTGTGCAGGGCACTCCTCATAGCTTTGTAAATCCGAGAGGTTTGTGGCTTGAAGGACTCAGCCACGCTTTGATGAAAACAATTTCTCATCCAGACGCAATGATGCTCATCAGTCTGAAGGCAAGTCCTTAAATCAGGGTAGCCGAATATTCCTGGGGCACACTTAAATCAGCTTTAAGTGACTTAATTCAACTCAGGCTGATTCCTTATCGATTTAAATGACTCATTTAATCTAAACTTTAATATCAATCAATCTTTTTACCTTGCCGCTCTCATCTTCTGAGGCCAGAGAAATGGGATCCAGCTGTTTGTGTTTAGGTCCGCGAATGGCTGCCAAGGCAGAGAAATGTGGGGTTTTTGGTGTGCAGTTATCCAAACATTCCTGAAGGTTAGTATGGGGAGGCGCACGGCGTGGCACCCCTGACAGACCCGGCTGGAGGGGGTGTGGAAGGGTCTTCTCATCCAGCCCCACTGCACAGCCCTTTCCTGGACACAGCACCCAGGGTCTTCTCCTGCCACAGTGATGGAGGTCACGCAGCCCAGCTGGGCAAGCTCTGGATGAGTTTCTCTGACCATTACAGAAGATAACTGGATATTGAATCCACATCTTACCTACTGCAACTTAAATCCTGACTTCTTTTCTTGTCCACAGTGACACAGAGAATCACTAAATAGAATCCCAGCCTGGTTTGGGTTGGAAGGGACCTTAAAGCTCATCCAGCTCCAACCCCTGCCACGCGCAGGGACACCTTCCATAGAGCAGCTTGCTCCAAGCCCCTGTGTCCAACCTGGCCTTCAACACTGCCACGGATGGGGCAGCCACAGCTTCTCTGGGCACCCTGTGCCAGCACCTCAGCACCCTCCCAGGGAACAGCTTCTGCCTAAGAGCTCATCTCAGTCTCCCCTCTGGCAGGTTAAAGCCATTCCCCTTGGCCTGTCCCTGCAGGCCCTTGTTCAAAGCCCCTCTCCAAGTTTCTCGTAGGCCTCCTTTAGGTATTGAACAGCTGTTAGAAGGTCTTCCCTGAGCCTTCTCTTCTCCAGGAACTTCTTCATTTCCATTTTTCAGTAGCCTTTAATACTTCACTGTTGCCCTGTTTCATCTCAGTTTTCTCTAAGATGAATGATACCAATTGCTCCTTTTTCAGGGGTTGTGTTTTTCAGACTTCTGATCATTCCTGGTCCTCCTGACCAGCTCTCTCCAATGGGTCTTTCAAATTCCAAGGAAAACAGCAACTGAGGAAGTTACCTCCATAACTGATGTAAAGAATTAGCAACAAGTGACCTTATGTATCACAAGTCAAAAAGAATTTCCTAGGGATGAATTCACCCAGGGTCTCACATTAGCCAAGAGCTGGACCATGATGCTAGCATTGCTCTGCAGGGATCTAAAAGGGTGTGCTGAAGACATGGGATTGCACACATGCCTCCAGCTCTGCACCAGCCCGTGTACATCCCTGAATGGGGTCCATCCCAGAACCTGAGAGCCCCTTTTCCATGTCTCAGGCATGTGGCAGCCCTCCCAGGGCCAGTTTCAATTGTGGGCGCAGCAAGAAGCACACTTGAGTGGCAGCGCCCTGCTAGCCCAGCTCAGATGCTTCAGGGATGGCACTTCTGCTGTAAATCCTCAGCTCCCATCCTCTTTCTCCAGCCGCCAGAAACTCCTTCTGAGCTGAAAGTTGCCCCAGATGGGCTTGGCCAGGTAAGGACGTTTTTCCACCAAATTTGAAATGGAAAAATGAAAAAATCAGGTTTAGCTGGTTTCAATTTAGGCAGTTGGTGGAGGGGGTGCGTGTGGCTATTGAAATGTTGGGAATCTCTTATGCTCACATCCCTTTTTTTGTTGTTTGGTTGGTTTTGTTTTGCTCTGAGCCATTGAAACATGGAATATTCCCTGGTTCAGGCTGAGAAAAGAGCCCGGTAAGGTGAATCCACACATCCCTGTGTGCCGTGTGCCGTGACTTTGGCATGAAGTAAGGCCTCCTGCTGGCCATGCAGCTGCTGAAGCGTCTGGGTGTATTGTTTCATCCGTATTCAGACAAGGCTGCACAGTTCTCCTTAATGGATCAGGGCATTTCTTGGTTGCTCCTGACTGGTTGTGTATTTCCTGGGACAAAGGACTGAATTCTGGTGCCTTGTGCCCTGTAGGAGCACTTGGAGTCAACCTCTGAGCTGGTCTTGGGGTTTGTGTCCTCTTGGACGTTTAATTACACATAAAAACCAGGCTGGGGGAGAGTCATCAAAGCACCGCTGTGAACCAGGATGGTTGGGATGCTCACACAGGACAAGCAGTTCCTGGATTCAGGATTTTGGGTTATATCAGCCATGTCCTGAGGCTGTTTCAGGGAATCTTAGCCCTAAGCAGAGGACTGGTGGGGTTTATTGGGGTCATAGCCTCTTCTCTCCACAGTCTGGATTCCTTCTGGCTGTTCCAAACAGCCTGTTGGCTTCACAACCCTATCTTCTCCCCATTAAATGGTGGAGGCTCACCACCTTCCCCAGCCCACATCTTCCATTGTTTCTCCATCCTTAGCCTGCACTCTTTATTGTCCTATCAAGATGCAGACCTAAAAATGGATGATTGCCCTGCTGTCTGCATCCACCATTTGCATCTCTGAATGTTTATTACTATAGTCACACTCAGGCTGCTCTTCCAGAAGTTGGGTTATTTCTTCCACGGAGCAGGTTTATGGGCTCAGACTGCTCTCTGGTTCATCTGCAGTCAGACTCTTTCCCAAGCTGTGGTCTCCAAGCTGAACACAGTACTACACCTTAGACTGCTCTGGTCTTGAGCAGAGCCTCATGTCTGGTGGCAAAGCTCCTAGCGATGGATGCAGATGTGATCCCTTACTTTTTATGGGGTTTTTTGTGGGTTGTTTTACTTTGTTTTTAAGCAATAGCAAGCTATATCCCACCTAAGCTTCATTAGGCCTTGCTTTGATGCTTCCCTTCCCAAATTTTTTGCCAAACATCCTGAAAAAGTGGAGTAATGGCCTTTAAAACAATGGCACTGGGTTACGTACTTCAGTTCCAGCTGCTGAGTAGCAATGTAGCACACAAGCCCAGCCAGAGGCAGGAGTTTGGCCAAGCTGTAGCATACCAGTGCAAAGGAATAGTGGTGATTTTATTTTTGGCACGGGCAATTAAAATAGTCCATGTAATTCTAGCAGTTTGCCAAGCTATACTGTATTTTATTTGTGAGCTCTTAAAAGCTTGGACTCTTTTGTCTTCAGTCGATGTGAAAAGTGGACAGTGCTGTATTTTAAGTATAATTATGTGGGTTTGAAAGTTTCCTTTTTCAGTCTTTTTACTGTTGGAGCCTTAAACGCCGCATGGGCTATAATCAGCTGCAAAATGGATCCATGTGCAACGCACATGGCAGAAGTATTTCTAGCTGCATCTCCATCCTAACAGCACCACTGCGCTCTGGAGCAGCCGGAACTCGGATTTCCGCTCCAGGAAATCCAAGAATCACATATCAAGGATTTCTCATTCTTGCCTTTCACATGTTTCTGCCGGGCTGTCAAAAAGCAGCAGATTTTCTGTTGTTCTCTTCTTGCATTCTAAAAATTACCCTGAATCAGCCAGAGTGTTGCTGAGGCAAAAAGTGAATCTTGTCCTTTCTGATGTTGGTTTCATATTTATTTAGAGATTTCAAAATGGTTTCCAAAGAGGCCATCGAGGGTCCAATACCTCATCCTCTTCGTTTCAGTGTGTTATGACCGACTTCCCAAATGCAGGTTGCTGTGGCAAGTTTCATTTTTTAAGGAAATGGCAGTCACTAATGGAAAACGCTCCATCAAAATAATCTTGACCAACTTCAGCTAGATTCTCCTCAATTGCTGCTTCTGGTTTTAGATTAGCACTGGTATCATAACTGGTATTGGTTTAATATGGTGCTGTGTTTCTGAAGAGCTGGTGGCATGAAGTATCCGTCTGGGAGAAGAGCATATAAAGATAATCCCTCTTATTTGCTTTAAGAAGCAATGGGTTGAAATATGGGCATGTGGGTGTATGGCTTGGGGAATCTTTATGCTCCAGGCACACACACATGTGAGCTCAGTCTCCCTTGGAAAGAAGGAAGCTCCCAAACTATTTAAAACCTTCCCAACAGACCTCCCACAACTGATAACTTCTTGAAATCTCAAATGTCTCCAAAGATATACGTGGCTTCAAAAGGGAATCCCCTCCAATGATTAGAACCGTACAGCCTCCCATCTGGATTCGAGCTCCAATAATAAGGGTCAGGACCTTGTCCATACATAGTAAAAAAAAAATACTGTAAGAAAGCACTTTTTTAGTATTTCCAGATGTAGAGAGAACATTTTTCTTTTTGAAATACAATGAGAAAGCTTTGTCAAGCTTTTTGGGAAACAAATATATGGGCAAGGCCAGGGAAGAAAAACATTTTGCCAAATAGTAAAGACACGTTAGGGCAGGTGAGTTTAGGAGTTGGCAGCAGGAAGGCAAGCAGATTTTTGAACTGTACTATAAATGGGATTTAGTTAAATCAAATGGGGACTCACGTTTTAAATAGACTGATTTTTTCAGGACAGAAGGGATCATTAAATTTTCTAGGCTTTTCTCCAGTATAACCTAACCCATTGAATTTCCCCCTCGGTTACTCCTGAAAATATATAGATTGGGAAAGAAAGGAAAGGAAAGGAAAGGAAAGGAAAGGAAAGGAAAGGAAAGGAAAGGAAAGGAAAGGAAAGGAAAGGAAAGGAAAGGAAAGGGAAAAAAAAGAAAGAAAAAGAAAGGAACCAATAACTTGCATTTGTATGATATTTTGGAAGATCTGCTTTAATCAGACTTGGTGTCACAGCTTCAAAAGGGGTAAGGTCCACCACTCGCCATTCGGATGGTCAGTCCCCATGTGCTTTGTTTCATGTTCTGGTTTGCCTGGCTTTAGCCTTCAGCTGTTACTTCTTTTTATCCATTTTTCATTATGATTAAACAAAAAAAGCCCCAAAGCCCTTTAAGCATTTGGTATTTCTTATTTCACAAAGGTATTTCTGCACCATAATCAAATTGCCTCTTGATGTTCTTTTCGCTACATGAAGCAGCTTATGCTCCATGAATCCCTCTCTGTTTTCAACTCAAGTTCCTCTGGCTGTCCCCAGATGACACCATTCAATGGTGATACAAGGCTCATGTATGATTTCTTTTCAAAACATTCCATGATGGACAGAACTAAATGCAAATGGCACTTCCCTAAGAAAAAAGAAGGTATCTGCCATCTGCAGACAAGATAACTTTGTGCACATTTGCCACTTTCACATGTGGATAACTGGATGCACATGGAAAATAACTCAATTTCCTTGAAAAAATTAAAATAAGCAAAACATGTTTTTCAACACATTGGGAATTGTCCTTGATTTTTTTTTTAAACAGCTGAAAGCAGAAGCATTTTCTTAGTTTCATTTTTATGGGGGGGTTCTGTTTCATTATATACCACATGTTTTGCTTGGATATTTTGGTTCACAGGGTTTCCCTCTGCCTTTTTTTCCTCTGCTTTATTTTCATTGAAAGAATAGGAAAAAGAAAGGAAAGAAGGAAAATGAAAGATTTTGTTGTCTTTAAGGAGATGGAAAAGGACTTAATCCCCTTTTAATTTTTTAAAGGACTTCATGCTACTTTAAAGAAAAAAGGAATTGGTTTCCTTAAAAGCCATTTTGCTTGGAGGAAAAAGAGCATCTTGATGGGGCTTTTATTCACCCCGTTCTGGCTGCCCTGACTATGCTGTGAAGCACAGCAGCAGGATGTCTTGCCTGGGGTTTGATCATCGCACTGGGAGGACAATGAGTAGGTCCCTATGGAGCATTCGTCTTTCTCCTTTGATTGCCTTGCCTGAAGCATCCTCTTCCCTTTAATACTGAGCTGAAGCCAGAACACAGGAAATCTTGTCTGACAAGGTTAAGGTCTTCATGTGAGCTTAGTTCTACCTCTTTTGCTCCCCTGAAGCATAGTTCTGGGGTTGACGCCTGGAGCTGGACTACGTTGGCAGGCTTGAGGTGTGACCAAGATGGCACATCATGAGGAGAGCATCCCAGCAGCATCACCCTTCTGATTCCCCTGCTTCATGGAGGAAATAAGGCTGGGACACTGCAGCTGGAGCCAGGTGAGCACCATGGTTTGGGCTGATTACAGAGTTGGTCACAAATCATTGGTAGAACTGCTGCAGGTTGAAATTTATCCATTTTTTTGGACTGGGAATTAAGATGGAGGCTTTGTGAATGTGATTATGAGTTTATGAATATCCAGTGCAGCAGTAATTCCTGAAACTGGGCTGTGAATCTGGAAAACTCAAATATATACATAATGTCAGAGCACTGAAGCTACCTGCTGTAGTGGAAGGTGTCCCTGCCCATGGCAGGGGGTAGGATCTGGATGAGCTTTAAAGCCCCTTCCAACCCAAAGCTGTTTGTGATGACGTCTGTTCTAAAGCCAAATTAGCACATTTTGCTTAGCTCAGGAATTCATTTGCACATTTGGATATCATTGATGTGATCAATTCTGGCCTGCCAGTTCTGGCACTTTTTCACCCTATTGCTGTAGGTTGGGATTTATTGTGAGAGCTGCTGGGGTGCAGCCATGAAGGATGAGATGAGAGAATGTTGTTGTGACTGCTGCAGGACAGGTTAAAATGCTTCTTTAGCAGGAGTCTGGGTAGCCTGTCTCTCTTTTCAAGGCAAGATCAACAGGAGCAAAAGAGCCCGCCATGTCATGGTGTGTTTATGGAAGCTCCGTTTCTTGGACCTTATGAGACTTTTGGGTTTCACTTTTAAAAACACTGTTTCTAACCCATGTGACTGCTGAGAAAAGCTCAGCAATTTTATCTCTGTGGGTTGGGGAGGCTCAGAAGGCACTGGAGAGGGAAAAGAGGAGCCTTTCAAGTGCTTTCGCTCTGCAGCTGATTCCATAAATATTTGGGTCCTGACTCACCGTTCTGAATGCATTTTGACTTGGCAGTGCATGTCTAGCAAAGGCTTTGTGGGATCCAATTCTTTCAGTGACGGTCTAGATTTTGCTGGTGTTTTGCTTCATTTGGGGATTTTGTTGTGGAATTTCTTTCCTTTTTTTTTTTTCTAATTTAAATTATCCCTGAAGATTTCCTGTCGACAGCCAAATACTATTTTGGTTACCAACAAGTGCTAGGAGCATTTCTAAAGGAGTATCAAAACCAATGGGCACCTTTGGCTACCTGGAATGAGGAACCTGCTGTTGATAATCCAAGAGTTTAGCACAAATGATTCATTTATCTTGCCTCTTTCACCTGGAATAGCATTCAGGAAACAACTTTAACTAGAAGTGTGTAACTGCTTGCATTTAACAGAAAATGTGTGTCAAAAGTTATGTCTTTTAAAGGGAGAGTTCCCCTTACCTGAGCAATTCTGTGCCTGCACTCATCCTGGGCTAGGAGAAGAGATGCAGTAATTAATCCTGTGCCATTAATAGCACCCATCCTGTGTCCCCTCTGCTATTCTGCACACCTGCAGCAGGAATTGAGATGGGGCTGGACGGAGCAGAGTGGTTCTCCGAGCAGTATGTAGAGCCCAGTGTCATCTGTGACATTCTGCTCAGCCACTGAGTGGAAGCACACAGTGGGACCCTGAGGCTCCTCACCTGCACGAGGGTGCTGCAGCAACATGAAGCTTTTTGTGTCCCGGTCCTTCTGACTGGCCTCCATCCCTTTCCCTGCCCCATCATGCTGCATTCTTGCAGCTCCTTTCTCCTTCACATCCAAGATCTTGCGGATGATGAGACTCTTCCTACCCTTTTCCCACAGGCTCCATCATCTTCTATTCTGTGTCAGGTTGATGCACACCCCATCACTTCCCAATTACCTTTGTGCTTTCTTCTCATCCCTGGAGAGGTTGGTCCCTGGAAATCTGCACCAAACAACTTACATGACCTTGTGAGACCCTGCTTAAAACACACCCCATTACCTGCAGGAGACTTAGCCTGTAGCTTTTTAAAATGCAATTAGAGCAGGTCTCAGATGCTCCTTTATTGCTTTTAATGTTATTTAAGGAGAGGGGGAAAAAGGAAACAAAGACCTAGCTGTGTAGATTCTCATTTCACTTCCAGTGCGGCTTGGAGCTGGGAATTTGGTCTGCTGAGTCCAAAAGGTTAAATACCACACGGAAATAGTTCATACCTGTGTCAATGCAGCTAATATTTAATTACTGAGCAGTTATGTTTGCTAAAAGCTCAAGCCGTGCATCAGACGAGACCACAGAGGCTAAGAAATGTAAAGGTGTGCTGCCTTGTGATAAATCCACTGAAGAGGCAGCGTTTGCACACCCAGCTGTGGTGGCAACCACCATGGGAAGAGGTCACTGATGCTGTGCCCCCCACCACTGGCCAGTAACGGTGTCTGCTGCTCCAGTCCAGCACCACAACTGCATTTCATAGATCACAGAATCAACCAGGTTGGAAAAGGCCTTTAAGCTCAACCATTTAAGTCCAACCATTTCCCAGCACTGTCGAGGCCACCACTAACCCATGGCACGGAGGGTCTCATCTACACTCTGTGTCGACCCTTCCAGTGATTCCACCACTTCCCTGGGAAAATGGACCTAACTTTGCCTTTATAGGGACACCCCATCTCCAGCAAGTGCTCTCCACATATACTCTATGCAAGGAACTTACAGTTGCCCCTTCTAGCAGCAATACCAGCTATGAGCATTGGAAAAAGTCCTTACCCAGTCTTCTTCCAGACTTAACCCAAACACATTCGGTTCAGTGGGAAGCACTCTCCACATCTATTCATGCTTTCTGACCTTTATTGCTGCCAGTCCCCATTACTGGGAAGTTTCTTGCCTCTCCAGAAGCAGCTAATTTAGCTCAGACTCCTCAACTCAGAGGTAGCTGTGATGGAGGAGAGGGTTTGTAGCATAGCCAGTCACCATGAATACCACAGCTTATTTTTCTGTAGCCTCCTAAGCCACCATGAATCAACATCTTCATGGTGCAGAGGGCAAACAATTGCAAAGGAATCATGTTTTTGCAGCGTGCGTTGAGCTGAGTTTCTAAAAGGGGGTGGTGAAGGTGTTTCCTTAGCAGCAAGCAGCTGGATTCTGCGAGAGTTAAAAGAAATACCCAGATTTTCTGCATTCCACGTTTCCAGCTTGATTCCAGCCTGTCTGGTTGCCTAGTCATGGATGCATTTCAAGCTTCTGATTGAAATATGGACAGTGTGTGATTTAATCGGTACTTGTTTTATCTGCAATGCTCCGTTTGAACTCTTCGTAGCATGCTGTATCTTGGCATGTTCAGACATGCTTCAAATTTGCCATCTGGTTTTGGAACCGAGTACCTGTTTCTCTTAGGGTTGCACTCCCTGTCCCTTGAGGGGGCTCTGTTTGTTTGCTTCCCTGGTCTTTGAGACAGGATTCCGCTAAGGACAGAGCCCTCCTCTATCACACTCGGGGAAGCAGCACAAGGGCAGCAAAGAGCTGCATGGGCCAACCTCAAACCCCTTTTGAAGCCTGGTTTGCATCTCTGTCCAAAAGCTGGGATGCTTTTCTGAAACTCATCCAAACATATCTGAGACTCTTTGGGTTAGGAATTGGGTTAAAACCCAGGAGAATTTAAGATTTTAATCCCCGCTTTTTAGTTTTCAATCCCCTCTCCAGCGTTTCTGTATTTACTGGTCCTTGCACAGCTCAGACTCCAGTGAAAAAATCATAATTCATAGGCAAACGCAGTAATTCTCTCTCTGCTTTTGGAAGAAGTTAAGATGACCAGATGTGTGCAGTCATTGTGGATGGAAAAATAGGATGAAGTTAGCCCAGACGTTTCCCCCTGCTGCGTAGACTGTAGCTGGGACCTAAGCCATGGCTGTAGGATGCAGAGATGCCCCCCAAGATAAGCCGTCAGCTCTTTCTCTGCAAGCTGTATGTTTTGTTTTGGCATTTTACCACCAATAAATCACTCTCCTCTGGTTACTTCATATGCACACACATGCTTGGGCCCCTAACCTACCCCAACACCTGCAGATCGTCCAGCCTGGTGATGTGGGGTCCTTCACCCTCAGGGTTGCTCCACAAGACCTGGTTGGAAGAATGAATTTATGAAATGAGCTTATCTTCATCAGGGACTGTAGTGATAGGACAAGGGGTAATGGGCTTGAACTTAAAAAGGAGAAGTTCAGGTTAGATATAAGGAAGAAGTTCTTCCATGTGAGGGTTCTGAGGTGCTGGCACAGGGTGTCCAGAGAAGCTGTGGCTGCCCCATCACTGGCAGTGTTCAAGGCCAGGTTGGACAGGGCTTGGAACAACCTGCTCTAGTGGAAAGTGCCACTGCCCATGGCAGGGAGTTGGAACTGGATGATCTTAAGGTCCTTTCCAACCCAAACCAGTCTGGGATTCCATGATTCTATGATATACAAGCGGCATAATGCTTCATGGAGGAAACCTGCCCCAAGGCCCCCAGTGCCACCAGCAGCCTCAGAGCTCCGCATGACCAATGCCATCCAATGTGCAGACCCCAAAACCTTTGCCTGCCCTGGCTAAAAATAAGGTGATTTGGAAACAAACTGCACAGTGAGATCTAGAAATTAAATCAGGTCAAAAAAACACCATCATTTTCTCCAAGACCATTTCCCAAAGAGCATCTGTGCAATGGTAAAATGTTATACTAACTCCTATGGTACTGATATATTAGCCTACAGTACTGAAATATTAGCCCCAGGCAACGTAAATCAGAGCTGCGTTGCCAAAGCTGGCGGAGCCCCACTGATTTACCCCGTTATTGCCCAGCACACTGACCTGCCCGAGGGTTTTAATCAGGTCTGAAGCAACTGGAGTAGAGAGCCAATAAATTACCATGTGCCCTTTGATAGCACGGCGAAGGTTCCCCAGTTGGAGAGGTAGAACATCTGAAATCAAACCATCAAAATACAGCCTCGCCGCTGCTTTACCCCTTCAGCCTCAGTTCATCAAAAAGCCAGTAAAAGCCTCTGTGGATACTGCCTGGCTGCTACTTATTCTCCCCCTAATGAATGTGGAAATATCCATGGCAAGTGGAATTTATGGATGAAGGAATTCCAGTTACCATCATTTCATCTCCGCTGTAATAAGGCGGGCTGCAGCTGACAGCCCCGTAAAATACTGCCAGCTAGCCAAAGGAACCCTGGAAAAGGGTCATTGGGCCCGTCCAGCCTCATCCACGGGGGGAAACCCACCTTTAAACCTCCAGAAGAGGTTTATAACATAGTGCAGCTCCTGTTCCTTCACAGGCCTCTTCACGAAGCCAAATGAAGGCGAACCAAATACTTTATTGAGTGGGCTCTGATGACCTTCGCTTATTTTTTTCTCTTTAAATGAGCAGATCTGTTTAAGGAGGGGGGAAAAGAAGTATATGAAAAACACAAACTAACTTCAGATGGCGAGTTTAACCTCCAGTGGTCTCTTAGATTAAAAAACATTAAATCTTTTTATCTAAATTCTAATAAAAATCATGTCTCCCATGGTTTTAGTGACTGCTTCCAACTACACTTTAAAGCTTATTTTTTTCAGGTCAGGTAGTGTGCACTGCAAACCTTTCGGTATTCTTTTTTCTTTATTTATATATCTCAAACCATTAATTTCAGGGTTTCTTGCACAAAAATACTTTGTTCAATATTCTTGCCTGCCACAATTTCACTCAGCAAAAAGCTTCACGTTTAAAAGAATCATCTCAAGTTTTAACTAATAGAGCAGAGCATTTTAATGGCAAATCAAATCCGTTGCGCATTCACTTACGTTCTTTTGCACAGTGTTATAAATATACCATGTTTTAATGTATTAGCTGAGAAAAATATCTCTTTTTTTCTAAATCTTCTAAAATTAATAAAGCATGGGAAGAGTCGAGGCAGCTTGACTTCATCCTCAGGTAGGAGCGTCCCCAGGGGTGATGCCGAGTTCTTGATTTCACTGCCTGGAAAAGCCTCCGGAGCCGAAAGAAAACACACACGTTCCCCAATAAAGGGAATTTCTGACTGTTTTAGGGGAATTAACTGCAGATTTTGTCCAAGCTGAGATGGGCAAAACTTGTTGGCTGAGGAGCTTATTTATTAAGCAGCAAGTTTTGGGTGACCGCAGTTATTCATTGATCTGGTCTGGATTCAGCCCAGCCGGCTGGCAGGGGGGTAAAATGAAGGAGGCAGAGTCCAATTATCAGTCTGGGGTGGGGATTTTGCTATTTTCTGGGATATGTTTTGAAATACATGTTGGGATCTTGAACTGTAATTCCCAAATGGTGTTTTGAGTGAAAATGTAGTTAAAGCAAATGGGTTTGCTTGCTTTTAGTATGTAAAATGGGGGAAAACCAACCCCCAAGATAAAACAGCCTTGTTTTCTTTGGGGTGAAACATGGCATTTAATTTAATCCAAACATGAATATTGCTTTTCTCCTTCTCTGCCTCATCCTTCCCCTCAAAGACACCACTGTTCTCTTTTCACTTCAGGTTGATTTGAAATAATTTGATTCCATTTGTTATTGTCGTGGTTTGCCCACTCAGCTGAAAATGTGATTATTCCTGTGGCTTTGCCCAGTGCAGTGATGAGTGGGATGGGAGCAGCATCCCTATGGAGCACTGCACTTGAGCTTGCAGGGTGGGAGTGTGGTGGGCTAAAAAGACCCTAATGCTGCTGGATGGGGGAGGAAATCCATCCAGCTCTCCATGCCAGCAGCACACAAATACCCCAGCCAGGGCCTCCAATGGGTGCACTTACCACTTTTGACCTTGTACTGTCCTCCCCTCTCCTACAAATGATGGCAATGCTCTGGCTCTAGGTGGAAATGATCATTAGGGGTCAGAGTGGCTCTTCAGACAGCTCCTTTCACACCACTGATCCCAGTTAGCCTACTGGTGGTGCAACGTTTCATTGGGGCAGCTCCTCTTCAGCATCTCATGTAGGAATAGGCAGCTTCTATTGACTTTCCTTGTACTGGCCGTGTTTTCTGGCTGCTGCCATAAGGCAAGATGTGTTTGTTCTCAGCCTCTCCCAGTTCTGTGTTAGTATTGACAACTTTCCGCTGAATGGACTAGCCCAGGTGCTGGAATTAGATTTATTCCTCACCTACTTAAAAAATGCCTTTTTAATGGCCTTAGCCTCAATGAACAGGGAATATTCCTTGCGCCCTTCTGCTTTCCTGATTGATTTTGTACACTTCTGAGATTGCTGATATATGTATATTGTTTCTCCTCTTTTCTGGTGGCAGCTAAAATCAGAACATAGTGAGGGACCCCACAGTACAATGCACCAAGCTGTGTTTGACTTCCATCAGATAGAAGTATGTGATCCCATTGTGGTTTATATGGAAAATATACTATTGGCTCTATAATATCAGTGAGTATCATGCATGCAGCTGATAAATCTGAGGATATCTTAACATCCCCAGTGGGGTTAACATGACAAAGTCAAGTTATGCCAAATTAAGCCAGTGTGGTACCTATCGGAGCAGGAATGGGTCAGGCAGAAGCAGGAGTAGGTTATAGTGACATTTCCTTCCCTTCATAGCACTTTTGAAATATTCCCAGCTTCGAAATACTCTCAGACCTTTTGAAATATTCTCAGCTACAGCAGATCCATAAACCAAGAGATAAATCAGGCTGTTTCGAGTCTCCTTTTACTTGAAATCATAGAGTCATAGAATCCCAGACTGGTTTGGGTTGGAAGGAAACTTATAGCTCATCCATTTCCAGCCCCCTGCCACGGGCAGGGACACGTTCCACTAGAGCAGGTTGCTCCAAGCCCCATCCAACCTCGCCTTGAGCACTGCCGTGGATGGAGAAAACGAAGCTAAAGTTGGAGGCAATAATGAAAATGTTAAAATAATGGGGTGAAACAACCAGCTGATGTCCACGTTCCCTCTTCTGACCATCTCAGAAACCAGCATTTCCCTCTAAACCTTGCTATTCCAACAACTAAACAATCCTTGCACTCGATGGGGGCATTTTGCTGCATCAAATGTTAGGGGAGAAAAAACCCTCTGGCTTTCCATTCACAAGAGCATTTAAACAACACTTTACATCAAAGCCCTTTCATTCCCCAGCCAGAGGAGTTATAAATGGGGCTCAGTGCAATCGGTGCGGCTCCTGCCTCGGGACGGGGCACTTCAAATGCCTCGTGCTTTCAAATGCCACAACATTAATATCCACCATCCTGGAAGTTAAAAGAATATTTATACACGTACACATCACATTAATAATGCATCGATTGACTGCTCTTATATTTAGAAACTAATATATTAAAACAAATTACCAAGTGACAAAACTTTCTTGACAGGGGATGAAATATATTGGTCTGCTTTATTGTATGTTATATATATTATTAGAAATCAAGTAAATTCTTCCCATACTGTGACTTTTTAAAGCGAAGTCTTTGTGTCTGATTCTCATTTATGCTCTGAGCTCTGTGTGCTCCCCTGCTTGTGTGAAGTGGCAACGGGGCAGATAAGAACCAAGTCTTTCAAAACTGAAGACTTTAAATCTCCTCATTTAGGATGTACTTGATGGGAGAAAATAACCTTCCACCCTGCCCGTAGCTACGCTGAGGGTTGGAAATCAAACACTAAGATTTCAGGACCCCAATACTAAAAATCTGAAAGGTCTTTAGCGTAATCCTTTAATCTGTTTACCGTCAGATACAAGAGAAAATGCTTATTTACAAGAGCAAACATCTACTTCCATTTCAAATAGGAGCTTAATCTGTTTAGAGAAAGGCTTGGGAGGAAATAATTCAAACTACTTTAAAGATTAAGGTTATCATCTTTTTTTTCCTTCAAAGGCGATTGCAGGCAACCTTCAGAAGAAGCTGCTCTTCCAAATTAGCCTAAAAGTGCTTAAAATACTCAACGATTGACCTCATTGCAGTAAACCTACATATGAGATGGGCCAATTTTTGCCTATTTTGGAATGGCTGTAAAAGTCATGGCCCCACAGCGAGTAGGTTTCCCATCCTGCAAATGCGTGCATGGATCCAGTTGTTCAATTAAGCTTTATGGGTGGCTCCAACACAGCCTAATTTTCAGGAGATGACATGATTGTGATGTTACATTCCATTTTTGCTCCTGTACTGCAGTCATTAGTGTGCTCTGCAGCAAACATTAGTGATGTTTTTGAAAGGGCTTAGTGCTTACATGCTTGGTTTTCTTTTGAGTCTTTATTTAAATACATTTTTGATTGAAACCATCCATCCTACCAGGCAGCCCTTCCTTGTGCTGTGCATCGATTTCCATGCAACACCACCTCCTGAGGACAGCAGAAATTGACTCCTGTTTACTGTAAATCTGCTCACCCTGGTGAAAAAGGGGTAATACCTATTTTTGGGAGCAGAGACGGACACTGACCTCCCAGCACCTTGGCAGGGGACAGGGATGAGGCAAAATGGAGCTGCAGAGGTGGCTGCATGGGAAAGATCTGGGCTTAGCGTAGCAGCTCAGTGGGACTAAAACCCAAACCGTGCTCCTCTTCCCCAAAATACCACCTCAGTAACGTGAAACACCAGTAGTGGGAATGTCACCACCTCGCACAAGGCAGTTTCATCACCTCAAGTGATTAAACTGCCCATGATGGAGGGCTTAGACTGATATAACATGAGATGTCTCCGGTATTGGCCAGCATCATGTATGTATTCTAAGTCATTTGCAGTTGCAGATGAGTCCCTGCCAACTGAGGTTCCCCAACCCAAAGGGTTCCTGACCCTTCTCTCATGAAGTCCAGACATCCCCAGACTTCTTAACCCTCTTGAGCCAAAAGCAGAACTGCCAGAGTCTCAAAAAGCCTGAGCTTTTAACAGGATCTCAGCAGAAGTAGCCATGTTATGAGCTTATGGACTTACCTTCAGTGGAAGCAGCCACATCCCTTCATGTTTGAGCTATCCCTCAGTTTGTAGTACTCAAAGTGCAGGTAGTGCTCTCCTGCACCTTAGGTACCTCCCTGCCCTTGCTGTTTCACAGCAGTGCCTTGTTCAGCAACAGAGCTCAGAAAGCTTTAGAAAGGAAATCACTTCTTTTCCTTCCCCACCTTATTTCAGGTCAAAAAAAAGGAACAGGGAGCACCAATGCCGACACATCCGAGATATTCCAATATCTCCCAGCTTGCTCCTCTTGGCAATCCAAAGGTCAGGGCTGTCTTCCTCAAGGACCTCTCAGGAGGATGATGTCAGCAGTTATCCATATGTGTTGTTCACTGATAATTCAGAGGGACTCACCCCTTGTGCTGGTTTTCAGGCTTTGGTGATGGACGGTACCTATGTATTCCTGGAGCACTGTAAAGCAAAAGGGATCAAATTCAGTTTGATCTCCATCCTTCAAATAGAGATTTCCTTTTCTTTTTTCTTCAGGGGAAGTAAGACAGGCATGGGAGGTGGGCACCAGGAAATGTAAAAAAGCATTCCATAAAGAATGGTTTGATTTGTTTGATTGAGTTTTTATAGGCATGGAAAGCACCAGCTTTGCTTTCTTAGGAGTGTGAAATGCCTTTTGATGATCTGAATGGGCTGTTGTTCCTCCCTCTGCAGAGCAAGGCCAAAAAAGCACCACCAAGAGATAGCCATGGCAGAGGATGGGGCCATCAGGTGGACTTCCCTCCCTTCAGGTAAGTGTGGCTTTCTTCTTGATGCCCATGTTTCTAGTTGTATCTATTGCACCTAAGGATGGCTCACACTGTCTTAACTTTCCCTCAAACCCTGGATGCAGTAGTCATAGAAACATAGAATGTTTTGGCTTGGAAGAGTCCTTAAAGCTCATCAAGTTCTGATCCCCTGCCATGGGCAGGGACACCTTCCACTAGGCCAGGTTGCTCCAAGCAAGTCACTTCCAACCCAAACCGTCCTATGTTTCTATGATGAAACATAAAGAATGAACCAGACTCCAACAAAGCTTGGAATTAGTTCTACAAGTCTGAGATTGAAGATACTGCTGCCAGAGCATTTTGAAATGCTTTCCCACCAGTCTGGGCTAAGGAGGTTATTTGGGCTGCAGATTTTTCCACATGCAAACTTGGGAAATTCAGACAGTGAATGGAACAAACTTGGTAGGTTTTGATGGAAGTGTTTTGTGAAAAGCCTCAATTTCAGCTTTCCTTTTTGATGGGAATGTCAGTAATTCATGCCGTATCAAACGAATGCTGTTCTCACTTCCCAACTGCGAAGAATTCCCCTGCTAAAGAATGATCTAACTCTTCCACACAAAGTGATGGAGTCAGCAAGGTGAAATTTAATTTCTTTGTAACAAGGGTTTAATTTAAACTAATTATTGCTATGTTAAAGAACCAGTGTCTTCCATTATTTATTTACAACATGCACATTAAAATGCTTAACTAGAGCTCAACCCTATTAAACCAATCTGCAGCATCAGCAAATCAGGCAGTGTTGCAGCCTCCTCGGAGAGCCTGAAATGGTTCTCCTTATATTCTGTTAAATGCAGACCCCAAAGTCATGCTGGTGTCAGAAGGGATTTCTCACGAGGCAGAGAGTGAAGCTGTTATTCACACCCTTATCTGGGCCTAAATCAGAGCAGAACAATGAGTCGCTTTTAAAACGTGTGAATGTGGAATATTCACATGTAAGCAAGTGCAGTGGGGAGCGTGTGCCAGGTTTCATTTGGGGTTTGGAGTCCAATAAGAGCAATTACAGAGTGTGTGGTATTGTGGAGCCTGTCCAGGACTTTTTAAGAGGCATTGCTGATGCTTATTTAAGACACAGTCCTGCCCTGGGAAATGAGTTCCTGCCATCGCCATTGCTCCTGTAAAGCAAAGGGCTTCGTCTCTAGATGGTGCCAGCAGTAGGGTAAGGGGTGGTCTGGTCTCAGCTCTCTTTATCGGAAGAAATGAAACACAAATTTCATAAGACTTAAAATTTGGTGATGGTCTGGATGAACATTAAACATTTTAGATGATGAATAAGCTCATGTTGAAGAGCATCCCCATTTTTATATAGGAAAGTAGATCACCCTGGAGCACTCTAACAGTCCTAAAACACAGCATCCTAAAAGAGTGCTCAGCATGCTACTTTTGGGAGATTTTTCCTTTCCCCTCATTACAAACCATGGTCCTGAGCATTCATAGAATCACAGAATCCCAGACTGGCTTCTCTTGGAAGGGGCCTTAAAGCTCATCCAACTTCAGCCGCTGCCACAGGCAGGGACACCTTCCACTGGAGCAGCTTGCTCCAAGCCCCTGTGTCCAACCTGGCCTTGAAGACTGCCACGGATGGGGCAGCCACAGCTTCTCTGGGCACCCTGTGCCAGCGCCTCAGCACCCTCACAGGGAACAGCTTCTGCCTAAGAGCTCATCTCAGTCTCCCCTCTGGCAGGTTAAAGCCATTCCCCTTGGCCTGTCCCTACAGCCCTTGTCCCAAGCCCCTCTGCAGCTTTCCTGCAGCCCCTTTAGGCACTGGAGCTGCTCTGAGGTCTCCCCTTCAGGAGCCTTCTCTTCTCCATCTGCCCCAGCCCAGCTCTCTCAGCCTGGCTCCAGAGCAGAGCTGCTCCAGCCCTCGCAGCAGCTCCATGGCCTCCTCTGGCCTCGCTCCAGCAGCTCCACGTCCCTCTTGTGCTGTTGCCCCAGAGCTGCATCAGGACTGCAGGGAGTTCTCCCCAGAGCACAGCAGAGGGGCAGGATCCCCTCCCTGAGCTGCTGCTCACACTTTGGGGGTGCAGCCCAGCACACGGGCGGGTTCTGGGCTGCTTGGAAGGTCCATGCATGCTTTGGAAACTTCTTTTGGACCTATGGAAAAGTCTCTATGGAGCTAGGTCCTCCACTTCCTTATTTCAGCTTTCGAATGAAGGCGGGCCAGGGCTGCAGCTTGCTAGGCAGCAGCAGGCAGGAGGTGCTAATGCTCTGCTGAAGAGGTGATCAGCACCCATCCTGCCTGCAGGGAGAAGGCTGCCTGATAGGCTTGGGAATGGGTTTTCCATGGTGGACAGATAGAGGAGAAACTGCCTAAAGTCGCAGCAAGAGCAGTTCCTAATGGAAATTGGTAACAGCTTGGGAGTGGCAGTGGAGAGGAGGACATTAGGGACTGTAGTGATAGGACAAGGGGTAACACGTTCAAACTTAAACAGGGGAAGTTTAGATTGGATATGAGGAAGAAGTTCTTTCCTGTAAGGGTGGTGAGGCACTGGAATGGGTTGCCCAGGGAAGTTGGGAATGCTCCATCGCTGGCGGTGTTCAAGGCCAGGTTGGACAGAGCCTTGGGTGGCATGGTTTAGTGGGAGGTGTCCCTGAACATGGCAGGGGGGCTGGAACTGGATGATCTTAAGGTCCTTTCCAACCCTGACGATTCTATGATTCTATAAAGAACTGGTGACCTTGACAGCTAAACCTTGGTTAATTCTTAAGAATTATTAGTCCTTGTCAGGGATAATGAACTGGTCCTGATTTGCAGCTGAGGGATGAACGCCCTGGTTTCGAAGCCCCTCGCTCTGTGGGTTCTGCCTTCTGGGGTTTGGCCACCAGATGCCCTGCACGCTGCAAAGAGCGCAGAGCCGTCCCCGTGCCCCTGGTCAGCACCGGCGCTGGAGTGGCCCCCAAGCTGCGCAGCTCTTGGCTTCTGCTGCTCCTGTGGGATTCTGTATGACATGAAGACGGTTCTGAGGGAGCGCATATGTGCTGGTGGAATCACAGCGGGAAATATCAAACTTACCACAGAAAGAATCACGGAACAGGTTGGGTTGGAAGGGACCTTCAGTTCCAACCCCCTGCAGTGAACAGGGAGGGACATCTTCAACTAGATCAGGTTGCTCAGGACCACATCCAGGCCTTGAATGTCTCCAGGGGTGGCTCATCCACCATCTCTCTGCATAGCCTGTGCCAGTGTTTTTCCACCCTCTTTGTAATAGAGATCTTCCTCACCTCCAGCTTTCCTCATGTCCAGCTTATCATAAGCCAAGGAGCCCATTCTCTGTGCTCCTTAGACCTTCTGCCCAGGCTCATTGCTGCTCGCCAGCAGCCAACTCTGAATTCCAGACCTCGCTATCCCAAAAGCCTTTCTTCAGCAGTGGCTTCAGGAAACCTGGGCTTTTCCCTGGCGTTTGACAAAGTGCATTTGTGGCCTTGCATTCGTGGCAGAATTAATCACACTGACAGGCCAACACAGCCCCATCGAAAGGGCAGAGCTCCACGAGACCAAGCAGCTCCTGCCCTGGCCTCCTCCATCTGAAGCCATTCTTTGCAAACACTCATTCATTTTCGAGACAGATCTGGGGGGGACTCATTTTTGGTGTGTCCCTTGGGCAGGTTTTCAGTTTTTCATGTGAGTGGCAGGGTCAGGTGACAGAAATGCTTTTCTGGGGTGATGGACAGCAGAGAAAGGAAGCTTTTGTCAGCATGGAGCTGCCACTCTCTTTTGGTGACACCTTTCTTCCAGGCCTGCCAGCGAGGCTGAAAATGGCTGTGATTTGTTCGGTAACTTTTTATGGATGTGCCTCTACTTCCACCTATTTATAACCTGAGCTTGTAACCCTGCGTTAGCCCCTGGCTGTCCGCAGCCTACCTCTGTCATTAGGCTTGGGAAGGGTTGCAGGGACAGTTGCTGGATAGGTTTTAATTGTTTTCTTCTAGTTTGTCTAAAATTTAACACTATAGGTGCAATGTTTTATTCTTTTTCTTGTTATTTTCACCGCTTTATACCCATTCTGCATGTGTGTGCATCCTGTTGCACCAAGCACTGAAGCTCTCTGCCAGAGCAGAAGCCTGCAAGGTGAGGAGGGACATGATCTAGTTAAAGATGTCCCTGCACATTGTAGAGGGGCTGGACCAGATGAGCTTTGAAGGTCCCTTCCAACCCAGTCTACTACATGAGTCTACGATTGTAGGACAGGCTTTGCTGCAGCAATGCCCTACAGCAAGAGCAACTTGAACCACAATCTGAAACGGAGCAGGATGGTTAGTTCAGACCGTAATTTGTGCATCCTGGAGCCTGCATCCTGCAACCACTGCAGCAGCCACAAGCCCCAGGGTCCACTGGCTGCGTCACGCTGTGTTCCATCATTCCTGTCCTCTTCACTTGCGTCTTCAGGGAACCTCTGCATCGCATCCAGGTTTCCAAACACCTACACCCCTAGGTGTAAGCATTACTTCTGTGATCACGGTCTTTGGCCAGGGCTGGGATGGTGGATTGTGTTTGGTGAGCAGACGTGGAGGTCTTCTGGAGTTGGCTTTGGAGTGGTGAATGCCTGGATGTGTTCCTGTGTAACCTGCTCTAGGTGGCCCTGCCTCGGAGCAGAGGATCTCCAGAGGTCCCTCCCAACCCTAATGATTCTGTGATTTTGTAGTCTGCCAAATGGGCTCTCCTGGCCACCAGGAATGGCCAGAGGGGTCACGCTCCTGCGACACGCTGCAACTCCTCCATGCTCCTCAAGCATAAGGGCTCAGCATACAGTTCTGGTGTTCACCTGGAAATCACAGGGATTTTAGTATGTGGCCCCAGCAAGGCACATGTTGAGGCTGAGAGAGGAGCACGACAGAAGCCTTAAGTACAGAACCCATTTCTTCAGCTGCATTTTGCCTGAAATAAACCCTTCTTCAAGAAAAAGGGACCTTTCTCACCTTCTGTGCAACAGGGAATGTGATTTTCTCACATGCCAAACATCAATAAACCCAAGAAGCTCTAGGAAAAACATCCTCTGAGTTCTCTCTCTGCAAATATCCTCCCTTGGAGCCTTCCTTTTTTAAATGCCTGCTAAACCCACCTCCCTGCTTTTCTTCATCATACTCCCAGTCCCTTTCCTTCTCCAGAAATAAATCTGAATGTCTCTTGAACTCATTTATACTGCTCGGTTGCCTTCCCCAGCCTAACTCATTCCATATGGCTGCTGCTCTTTGCGTGGAGCAGTTCTGCCTGGGTTCCCTCATTTACTTCCAAGATTCTTAATTTTATGAACAATTTCCGAACAATCAGATCAATTAGAATGTGGAAAAGTTCTCCAAGGGAAGCGGTAGGATCCCTGTCACTGGTACAGTGCAAATTTGGGCCAGACAAAGCAATTCTGCCCGTCCTCTGCGGAACAATCCTTTGGATGGGCTGATCTAATAAAGCAGATATTTTCCATCTTGGCATTCCTGGGGCCTGATCCTCCTCTCAGTGGCACCAGTGGCCAGGCCCTCCTGGCTCTTCGGGGCAGAGCCTTCTGCTTGTGGGCGAGGGCCACGTGATGTGGAATCACTTTGGGTTATTTAGGCTCGATTTCACAATTATAGCTGCTGCTGCTCTGCTATTCTTGTTTCTTTTTCCTTATTTATTCTGAGTAATGCCTGACACATGCTTATTTCATGCTTCATCCCGATGTATTTCAACGCAAGGCAAACATGAAGAATGAAACCAATACAGTTTAAATGGATCAAATACCATCCTACTAAAAACCACAATTTTCAAATCAAGGTTTTTATTGAAACAGACTTTCATTCAGAGCAAAGCGTCCTACTGAAAACCAACAGCTCTTCAGGCTCTTGCCCAACAGTCTCTTTTATTTTCCCATCTCAAACAGGTAATTTTCCAATCAGACCCATTATACCAAATCAATTTACGTTCACCAAAAATATATAATTACAAGAATTAGCCCAAACCAGTGTATTTTTTAATCCTTCGCCTGTTAACTCAAACCACATATATCTGCAAGTAGGAATTCTGTCGGGGACCAATGGAAATGTATTCCAAACAATGCATTCTTATTCAGATTCTTATACACTTTAATCAAAAAAATCTTGTATTATCTGCAACCAATATCTCCCAAGTCAGCCCATTGCATTCTATTTAAAGTCAGACCACTTTGACTGACCCCCTGGTTCCTGTGGAATTAATAGCGTATGCGAATTGAATGCGATGCCTAATGACTTTGATATAATAACGCAAGCAAGTTATTTCCAGCATATCTATAACGAATGGCTATATTGCTGATATTTACCAAACCAAAACATATCCTTATTGAAAACAGGAGGGATACCAATGGAGGACTAGTTTTTTCCCTGGCCTTGCATGGCTGGAAATGTGGAGACCCATAGGGCAGTGCCTGGGGGAGAATATTCCCACTCTCTGAACTTCCATGGTCTCAAGCAGCACACAAACCACTTTTGTGCTGGAGACTCCCATATTGCAATATACCTTCCATAACCTTCATAAAGCCTCAGATAGGAGAGTTTTCATGACCACAGCTTGTATGGGAACATCTCTGTGGATGGTTAGGAACCTTCTTGTGGCTCCAGGCCATCAGAGATCCACCTGCCTGGAGTCAGCACTTCACTGGATCATCCCCATCCCTGAGATGTGGTTGTTGACAGCAGTTATATCTGCTCTCAGCTTTCACTTCTGGCTAGAAGACAGGCTTTTCCTTCTCCAGGGTATTGTGGACCTCGTCTCTGTGCCAGGTCTAGCTCCAGATGAGCTCCCTTGCACATGGATGACCAAATTCCTGGATTCTCTATTAAAGAAAGTCTCAATAGAGTCTTTTAAAACAGCAGTAAAACTTTCTGTCATGGGTAGGTTTACACCACATATGTCCCCTCAGCTCTCTGCCTTTTAGTGCCTGTGACTGAAATTCCACCTTTTACTTCTCATGACCATACTGATCTCACCTTGCTTTGGCAGCTATCTCGATGTGGTTTGATCCAGCATGGAAAGGCAAAGTGCCGCCGCAGGACAAGTCCTCCCATCTTAATGGAGCTTGGGTCACCCTTGGGAGATGCTGGTCTTCCTGCCAGACTGTGAGAGGGAGCAGGCAGCAAGAGACACCTCCAGTTGTGCGGACAACCACAGGCCACAGCTCCTATGGGCGTGCCAGTAGGAGATGGTCCCACCTATGCAGTGAGTAGGAAGGGCAAAAGTCTTCTAGGATTCTATGATTCATAGTTCTGGTGAGTGCCCGTCTCCATCCCTGTGGCTCTTCCCTGTGGCTGATGGGAGGGTTGAAATGGGGTTGGTATCTGGATACCTGCCGGGCAGTAGGGAGGCTGGGAAGCCAGCCTGGCTAAATTCATTTACTTCTCTGCTGGCTCCTGTATTATGGAGGGGCTGAGCAGGCTTGGCAGCGTTCTGGTATTCCAGCAAAATGAGATATTAATTTTCTCCTCAACGCTCTATAATTTTATTTTATTAAAACTTTTACAAGGAAAGGAGGGGGAGGTTTATTTGCACCATCCCAAATGGGTGCCAATAAAACCTTTATACCCTACCGCAGGCTCAGGTACTCCACGTCTGCAAAGACAAACATGTTGTGCAGAGAAATTATTATTTCAAAAATACTTATTAGAGAAAGGATATAAAACTTTATGGGTGCTGCATTTCCTACCCCAACTTTCTCCAGTGTTACAGGCCAAGCATAGAGTCCTGAAAGGGAGGAAAGAGGGAAATAAACCTTTAGGCAAACATAGGGATCTCTGAGAGCTTCCAATGTTTTTTACTGGGTAATACCTTGATTTGAAGGTCTGGTGCCTTAGGAACTGAAATGGGTTTAGAGGAGAGTTGCCCCAGCATCTCCCCCTGGATTGAGGGGCTGGGAAGGTCACATCCCTTGGATGGTGCTGGGACTCTCCAAAATAGCCCTGCAAGGTTTTTCCTCCTTTTAACCCTGGAGCTTTTAATTCCTCTTAGGACAAGCTTTTGCCATCACCTCTTTCAGACCATGGGGTTTTGCACCAAAAGGTTAATCCCATCTTGGCTAAACTAGGTTTACCCTGCTAAAGGCAGATGGTTGCTCCTGGTTGAAACTAACCAGGAATCTGGTCTGACTTTTGAGTCCTTACAGGGGGGAAATTTGTTTACAGCTATGGACTGGGCAGAGGAAGCTTGTGCAGCCCTTCCACAGCACTTATTCACACAAAGCTTTAATATTTGATAATGTTATTTAATAAAATCTGTTACAAGGTTCTTAAATAACTCTTTATGACCCTTTTATGATTTATGTCATGACACATAACCTCAGGTGTATATATTTTATGTTATTACAGATGTGTAAACTGATATTAATTGTACACATTTTCCCCTCAAGTAAAAGAACCTCTTTTTTTCTCTTTTTCCCTTGGCTATATAACTAGACATATAATAATTTCTACAGAAGGTAAAACCAGCACATATAGTAAAAAATGGATGAAAAATGTTTGTGCAGCTCTGCCTTTCATTTTAAATGAATATAAATGTTCGTATATGTCATAAATTTAAGCTGCAAGTAAATTACTGCCAAGTTCTGAGCCCATCTCATGTTTGAATCCTGCAGTAAAATAGAAAACATTTGTTGAATCAGTCTGCTGAAAGCAGCAAGGAAATGATGTAATGTTTATGAAATATGCAGTTTTGATACAATCCAATTAGCACTCTCGGTTGCTTTCTAGCAAGCTTGCAGCAGGTTTGCTGGGTTGGCCCCACAGCAGCAGGGATAGGTGGCTTTCCTTTGAAGGTTTCCTGTACGTTACTCTCAATGCTGGTAAAGATGCCCTCCTAAATCCTCTTAGGATTTAGTCCAGGACAACGTACCCAAGGCTTCATGGTAGGGCAGGGCAAACGGGTGAGCAAAGCTGTGTTTCCGAGGAGGCCCTTCAGCAAAAACTGCCAAATCTTCCTTTTCTCTTCAGTAAAACTCCCAGTGGCATCTGCTGCCTTCCCTTGTGGCAGGGGTGGTGCATTCCCTCTCTGGGGTCTCCAATGGAGTGAACCCAGGAAGCTCACTCGGAGTGGCCATACCCAGCAAAACAGGATTGGAACATGAAATAACATCCCAAAATAGAACTCCAGCACCAGGAGCTGCATCCCGGCTTTCTGAGCCTCCAGGATTTTCCACCCTGAAATCCATCTCTGCAAATGATAACCCCAGATACAGCATCAAAAAGAAGGAAAACAATGCCAAGATACCTTCCTCTTACAGTGCGATTTACAGAACATTTCAGCATCTGGAACAAGGGACATTAGTTTTGATTATTTCCTTATGATATTTATTCAATTTGTTATTCTTCAAGCTATTGTTTTCTATTCTCTCCCTCCCTCACTCTGTTCTTCTCTTTCATCCCCATATTTCTGTTCATTTGTCAAGCACAGCTGAAGGAAAAAAATCATCTGCAGTGAAAAAGAGTCTAAATATGTCACCAGAGTGGCCTCTTTTTGCTTTATAGCAGTAAATGAACTGCCTACCCCACAGAAAAAATAAAGCCAGTATTTGAAGTTTCCCATTCTAATGACCAAAAGCAAAGCACGAAAGTGAGCCAGTAATCAAACACTTGGGCAGTGTATTTACCCAAACCTCTGCTAGTGATGGTGTAATGCTGCTGATGGATGCACACACGTGCCTGCCCTGTCATGGGCTGCAAGTTACCTTGAACTCGCATTGAATGTGGAATTCAAAGAAGCCATGCTCGGGTGGCACAGAGACACAGCCTTGCTTGGAGCTTCAGAAACCAAAGCTGCTGAAACCAGCCCAGGGATGGCTCAACGTGACCTGGCTTCAGTGAGCGCTTGAGTCCAGAACCCGCCCGTGTGCTGGGCTGCACCCCCAAAGTGTGAGCAGCAGCTCAGGGAGGGGATCCTACCCCTCTGCTGTGCTCTGGGGAGAACTCCCTGCAGTCCTGATCCAGCTCTGGGGCAGCAGCACAAGAGGGACGTGGAGCTGTTGGAGTGAGGCCGGAGGAGGCCATGGAGCTGCTGCGAGGGCTGGAGCAGCTCTGCTCTGGAGCCAGGCTGAGAGAGCTGGGCTGGGGCAGATGGAGAAGAGAAGGCTCCTGAAGGGGAGACCTTAGAGCAGCTCCAGTGCCTAAAGGGGCTGCAGGAAAGCTGCAGAGGGGCTTGGGACAAGGGATGGAGGGACAGGACAGGGGAATGGCTTTAACCTGCCAGAGGGGAGACTGAGATGAGCTCTTAGACAGAAGCTCTTCCCTGGGAGGGTGCTGAGGCACTGACACAGGGTGCTCAGAGAAGCTGTGGCTGCCCCATCCGTGGCAGTGTTCAAGGCCAGGTAGGACAGAGGGGATTGGAGCAAGCTGTTCTAGTGGAAGGTGTCCCTGCCCATGGCAGGGGTTGGAGCTGGATGAGCTTTAAGGTCCCTTCCAACACAAACCAGTCTGGGCTTCTATGATGAGCAGCTAGGTCCAGTGGCCTCAAGTCTCCTTGCTCTCCTTCCAGCATGAGGAAAACTGTGTTGTCCTGTTGGCCAAGGAGGTTCCTCTCACCCTTCAACATACCCATCCCAAGAAAGGATCTCTCCCCACCAGGAAGTCTGTGGAAGAGCTTCTCGTCAAGCTGGGCCCATAATGGACTTCTTGGCTCCCTGGCCAAACCGGACACAAAAACCCCAGCATGTGTTGAATCTCATCTTCTTGGAGGAAAAATATAAAACCCAAAACATGTCATGTTGGGTCAACCCGAAATGTCATCTTCGATTCAAATCTGAAGTACTCCTGTGTGCTCTGCGGAGTGATTTAACTCTTTTGTTCTAACTTTGTCTCTTAATTTGGTCCTGTTAGAAATAAACAAATGCTGTTTGGAAACAAAAGACTTAAAAGTTTTGCTTGGGAAATGTCAGAAGCTTTAGCAAATCTGAAGTGAAATGTTTTGACATTTTCAAAAAGGAAAAGAGAGAAAGGAAAAATCTGCGCTGTTTCTAGCTGAATTCAACAGCTGAATCTGACCTAAAAGCGTGAAGAGTTTCTCTTTTCTCCTAAAACTCTTCTAAAAGGAAATTACTTTCAGAAGAACAAAAAACACCCTGCCCAAGCATAGCTCTTGTCTCCTGTTGCACAGGAAGCCTCCAGGAACCCTGCGCTCTCCTGCTCCACTCCCTGAGTTGGGCTCATCCTTCCCACAGGACTTATGGATCCTCCTTTGCCAGCCAACAGCTACTGGGACATGATAAAAATGCATCTGTTAATAACCAGGCAGGAGATGGCCCTTCTTAATAGGATGAGGACCTTGGCCAATACATCATCTTCCAATCATCACAAATCATTGTCAAATCACTACAAATCCCTCTTGCTCATCACATGTGCCCTCGTTAAGCCCTGCTCTCATTAGGTGACCAGGAAATAGAATCATAGAATCACAAAATCAGAGAGGTTTGAAAAGCCCTTTAAGCTCACCCAGTTCAACCATTGCCCAAAACTGCCAAGGCCACCACTAACCCATGGCACTGAGGCCTCGTCCCCACGGTGTGTGAACACTTGCAGGGACGGTGACTGCAGCCCTGCCCTGGGCAGTTCCAATGCTGAGCACCCTGTGGGGAAGGAATTGTTCCTCAGCTCCATCTAAAGCTGCCCTGGTGCAGCTTGAGGCCGTTTCCTCTTGTCCCATCCCTTGTTCCTTGGGAGCAGAGCGCAGCCCCCTCCTGGCTCCATCCTCCTCTCAGGCAGTTGTAGGGAGCGATCAGGTCCCCCCTGAGCCTTCTCTTCTCCATCTGAACCCCCCAGGTCCCTCAGCCCTTCCCCATCACACTGTGCTCCAGGCCCTGCACCATCTCCATTGCCCTTCTCTGGCCCCACTCCAGCACCTCAATGTCTCTCTTGTAGCGAGGGGCCCAGAACTGAACACAGGATTTGAGGTGCGGCCTCACCAGTGCCCAGTGTAGGGGAAAAACAGACAAAGGTCTGCTAAGGTTGGTACTGATTTTGGTGGTGTTTGTCACTCCAGTGTGTTTCTGAATGTGGTCCTCTCTTTGCCGTTCTCTCCTCTTCAGTGCCTGCACTTACAATAAGTTTTCCAGTTGCTCCATCCTGAGCAAGCTGAGTTTATTTAAGTCAGTTTACAGTGGCATGGGATAGAGCTGGGTGTTACAGCACACACTCAGTAAATTACCAGCTGCTAAGAAATCTGTTTGGACAATGGGGAAAGACAATAGCTGAGATAAAAAAGAGTAGAAGCCATGCCTGCTTTGAGGAAAGCAAACACAATGCTGCTGCCAGCAGCCATCCCATATGGGTCAGAGCTTGTGTTCTCCACATCTCCCATGCCTGGCCCAACTAACCAACCCTTTCTCTAGGTATTATCATGGCAAGTAGGGCTGTGAGTGAGTAAAACTCCCCTTTGGTCAAACCAGTTCCTTTTGCTGTAGAAATGCAAAAGAAAAGCCCAGCCAGGCTGGCATGGGTGGACATCAGCCTACCTAGTCCCATGGGACCACGCATCTCGTCTCAGCCTCAAATGATGCAATGCAGTGAGCTTTGATTTTACAGCCCCAGGAGAATTCGTAATGCAAGATCAGCAAAACAGGATGAGAACACTGGGGCTGTTCAGGCTGGAGAAGAGTAGCTGCGTGGAGACCTCAGAGCAGCTTCCAGTATCTATAAGGATGCTGGAAAGGACTCTCCGTCATGGACTCTAGTGATATGACAAGGGGTGATGAGTTCAAACTGAAGGAGGGGAAGCTCAGGTTGGAGATAAGGCAGAAGATCTTCCCTGTGAGGGTGCTGAGGCGCTGGCACAGAGTGCCCAGAGAAGTGATGAACACTCCATCCCTGGGAGTGTTCAAGGCCAGGCTGGACGGGGCTTGGAGCAAGCTGCTCCAGTGGAAGGTGTCCCTGCCTGTGGCAGGGGTTGGGACTGGGTGAGTTTTAAGTCCCTTCCAAACCCAAACCAGGCTGGGATCCCATGAAAACTGCTGCAAAACCATTGTGTGCTTACTGCAGGTTACCCCTGACTCTGAAGTGCTGGTTCTCCATCTTACCCCCCCCCCCCCCCCCCCCCGAGTAAGAAACGATGTATGAGGCTGTGTCACTCCCTGCCCAGGCAGAACCACAATTCCTCAGCTCCCAGCTACTGGGAAAGTTTACTGTGGAAACTGATACCCTCCTAAAAGTCCTCCTTCACCCCCGTGTCACTGCAGGTAGGGCTGGGTCAGAGGATTACTGCGGAGGCTGCCTGCCGCGCTCATTGTCCTCTGATGTATGGATGAATGGGGTAATTTAAGCCCAAGGAGATAACAAACCGCCCTGTCTGTACCTTGGCATTTCCCATGAAGCTGCCGGGTGTTGGTTTAAAGGGTCTTTTAACAAATTATCAGGACATCTGGCTCCTTCCAGGTGCTCTGTGTCACTTTGGTCATCAACTAAGAACAGACAGAAGAGCTTTAATTACCTCCAATGCTCATTCCATGCCATCAGGAACTTGAAGAAGGGCTTGCTGGTGGTGGGTACCAAGTCTTACAGTCCAGCAGCCCATCCCACTAAGGAAGTTTTGCTCCTCAGACAATACCTGCTCTCAGGGAGCTTTATGAAGCATTTCTCCACTTTTCTAGGTATGCACTAACATTTTTTCCTCAAAGTGGGTATTAAATGGGTAACAATTGTACCAATTTAGACTAATACCAATAACGCTTATACACATCTATACCAAAACTCATGAAAATATATCAATCTAAGATTAATGGAACTGGAAATTAGTTGTCCCCTTTGCCAGTGCTTATGGGTTGATGTCTTCTACAAGCAGCAAGGCATGTTAAGCTCTGCTGCCTTGTATATGCCAGCAAATTTCCCAGCTGGGAACCTGTAGTTCTTTTTTTTCCCCAGCTATTTTTTCCCAAAACGTGTAACTTCCCAAGAAATATCAGCCTCTTTTCTCCTGCCTTAATTGCTGTGGGTCATTTGCACATGTTCAGGAGAATCCGGGTGCAACCAGTGTGGTGGAAAGTACAGGAAACGACTGCTCTATGCAACCCCTGATCCTAAAGGGTATCATCCCCTTATGCCAGGTCTCCATGCCCAGCCCAGACACCTGGAAGCAGGCACGGAACGTGGAATAACTCATTCCTCTGAGGGCAGAGGAACCAGCATTTCACTACTGATCGTCACGAAAAGCTGCAGGCCTTAGATCACAGCTTTAATTTTGCCTCATGTCAGATTTTCCAGCAGATGAAATGCATTCTGATCTGGGAAGCCATCTACCATTGCAAACATCCAACGTAAAACAGCCTATCAGTTTTATTAAGCAGGATGCTGGGCAATTTAATAGCCTGCTTTAATTCGGTAGAATTCATCCAGCTTAAGTATTTTTCCATGTTCGACTCAACCCAGTTTATGATTTATCAATTACCTATTTCACATATATCACAGGTTTAACTTTTTCACTCTCTGAATCATATTCCTGGCTGAAGAACTTGGGGGAGGTTTGCAATTGAAAACAAACCTAAACCCAACTCGTGTCTCTATACGAGGCATGATATTTTCTGTGACATATTTAAAACATCATTTATGATAGATGCAATCCAGTGATGAGTCAGAAGATTTGCAGGATGTTCGTGAGGTTACAGTGACCTTTTGAGGATAAACTGTATTATGTATTAATCTTTCCTACAAATAAACCTGATTTCCATCAATAGGCTGTTCTGTCGGTTTGTTTCTTCCCCATACTGAGTATACCACCCCTTTTGGAGAAAGCCTCTCCCGTAGCACTGCTGGCATCTCAGATGGTTTGAGAGGACATGCCCTCCCATTCAAACACACAATGTTGGTCAATGAGAAGCTGAACATAACCCAGCTACAGTGTGCTCTCACAGCCCAGAAACCAACTGTATCGTGGGCTGCATCAAAAGGAGCGTGACCAGCAGGTCAAAGGAGGTGATCCTGCCCCTCTGTTCTGCTCTGGTCAGAACCCACTTGCAGCACCATGTGCAGTTCTGGTGTCCTTGGTATAAGAAGAAGATGGAGCTGTTGGAGCAAGTCCAGAAGAGGCCACGGGGATGATCAGGGGCTGGAGCACCTCCTGTATGGAGTCAGGCTGGGAACACTGGGGCTGTTCAGCCTGGAGAAACCACATGGAAACCTCAGAGCAGCCTTCCAGTATCTGCAGGGGTTACAAGGATGCTGGGGAGGGACTCTTCATTAGGGACTGTAGCAATATGACAAGGGGTAATGGGTTGAAACTTAAACAAGAGAAGTTCAGGTTGCATCTAAGGCAGAAGTTCTTCTCTGGGAGGGTGCTGAAGTACTGGCACAGGGTGCCCAGAGAAGCTGTGGCTGCTCCATCCCTGGCAGTGTTCAAGGCCAGGTTGGACAGAGCCTTGGGTGACATGGTCTAGTGTGAGGCATCCCTGCCTATTGCAGAGAGTTGGAACTGGATGATCTTATGGTCCTTTCCAACCCAAATCATTCTGCAGTTCTATGACTTTCCATTGATGATGGGAGGTTTGTGAGTGTTTCCCCCAGAGCCTTATTTTGTAAAGCACATACTGAAACGCTGCCTGAAAAAACAAACAGGAAGCTTAAATCCCTCACCCGCATCCCAAGGGGAACATCTCCATTCAGTAGGGCGGGCGCCGGCCCAGGCTCTGGCTGTGCAAAGGCATGGCAATATAATTGCAATAGGCCCAGCGACAGCCCTGCCAAATTAAAATGAATCTTGTGTAAAGCTTTTCTTTTAATGGCCCATTGTATCCCATCCTGACCAACTCCTGAAGACTTCCTAAAGCTGGGTAAGAGCCTGGCTTCATGGAGGTCAACTGCAGAAACTTCCCCGGCTTAATGAGCTCACGGGCTCTCCCTGTCTCTTACGACTTTATTTATGCTGTGGTTTAATGAATGAGTGTCCAATGCAGATGCATAAATGACTCCAAGTGAGACTGAGATCCCTGCGGTGGTTGGTGCTCTAGGAAAATGGGATATTAGGCTGTCTCTGTCCCAGAGATTGGGGAGGTAAGAGAAAAGATAGGGAGAAAATACAACTCGCCTATGAATTTTAAGCCAGGTTGTAAATTTTGCCATTTTGCAGTGCTGCTGCTCCAGCTCAAACCCACAGCATGGGCAGGCAAAAGGGAGTTATTGCTCTGCAAAAAGACCCCCAAAAAGCAATAAAGTCATGCGGAAAACCTGCACCAGAAGAGAGTAAAGACTGAAGCCACCACAAAGCCCCTCTCCTCAGTATTACAGCTCTGTTTTATAGCCTGTAGTACCGTTGATCCATCAGCATCTCATCAATAGGGATCAATTTAATAAACCCATGTGATAATTAAGTGGGGTTTTATGGCTTCAGTCTGGTGAAAATGGTTTTAATTTGAGGCTTTAACATGGAAAATAAACCTTTCAAAACCCAGAATCACCCATTAAAGTTGACATTGCGAAAAACATTCATCTCATCCTCAGAAACGTCCTCTGCGTTTTAAAGAAGTATAACAGCAAACATCACCAGGAGCATCAGAGGGGTTTGTCTCTGCCAGGAATTAGCCTGTTGCGAACACTTTCAAATGGAAACAACTCAGAAATCTCAAAAATGTTTGCAAAAAAAGACATTTTCACTTTTCAACCAACTCTGTTATTGATTTTCCAGCCTGAATGAGGAATGCTTGTTGAATTTTATGGAAACTGATAGTGGGACTATATGAAACTGGCCATAAAAGATAACAGATTTTGTTTTAAAGTCAGATAAAAGTTATAGTCCCATGTTATTTGGCATATGAATTTCCTATGATACCAATAAAAATGTTAGTTATAAAGCATTTCCTGAGGAATGGCTGTAACCCCAAATGATCATGGTTATTTGCTGAGGAAAATAGGTTTTATTCTGAACAATAAACCTATGCAGATTTATTAACCTGGGAAACACACAGCCAGCTCATGTACCAACCCGGTTCGAGCTGATGGAATTAATAACACTGATATAATGAAAAATCTGTTTTACACTCCAAAAGCATTGCCTGCATAATGTCACACATAAAAGAGTTTACTTAGCAGCCCTTTAGCTCTATTTTCCCATTCTTCGCAGAAGTCTTCATTCACGATGGGTTGGTTCTGTTTAAACGCTGATATTTGCTGTGGATCGTGTTACTGCAGCGTTATTCCCTGCAGATGAATGAAAGCTGAGCATGAACTAACAAGAAAAACACTCGGAAGATGAACAGTTGAAAGAAGCAAAAATGCTTTTCATGCTTTCAAGGTGATGGCAAGCGAGGCTGATGGGACAGACCTAGACCCTGCCTGGCGTGCTCCGTGGCACGAGGGCACCTTAGCTTGCCTGTGGTGAGCTAGCCTGAGCCTTCCTGGAATCCGACCACTGAAAATAAATGGGAAAAAGACTCAATGGAGGGGTAAGCTGAGCTTGCTCCACCCTGGAACCTGCCTGGAGAAGGCTGGATTGAGCTGCAGTGAATAGAGGCTGAGCCCCAATGGTAGGTGTTAGGAGTGGGTCTCCCAAGATCTGTACTTTCCCTCCCCTTTAAGAGCGCAGCGTAACCCTATTAATAAAGTGACACCAGAGGATGTACGGTTACAAAAGCTTCAGCTGTCAGCTTTAGAACTGACTTCCAGTGCTTAAAGGGGTTACAAGAAGGCTGGAGAGGGGCTTTAGGCAAGGGATGGAGGGACAGGCCAAGGGGAATGGCTTTAACTGCCAGAGGGGAGACTGAGATGAGCTCTTAGGCAGAAGCTTTTCCCTGGGAGGGTGCTGAGGCGCTGGCACAGGGTGCCCAGAGAAGCTGTGGCTGCCCCATCCCTGGCAGTGTTCAAGGCCAGGTTGGACAGAGGGACTTGGAGCAAGCTGCTTCAGTGGAAGGTGACCCTGCAATGGCAGGGGTTGGAGCTGGAGGAGCTTTAAGGTCCCTTCAACCCAAACCACTCTGGGATTCTATGATTCACCCCTTCTGCTTCACCGGCAGAACATCCGCACAGCTCCTTTCCTCCCATGGGTTTGGGTGGCCATGCTATAAATGGCACCAAAGGCACCTACAACCACTTGCCTTGCCTAGTTCAGCATCGGCAGCCCCAGCACAGCCACCTCCTGTAGGACCCAGTCATTGGCCAAGCAAACTTCCCACTGTTTGGGGACTAAGCTCCCCAGCTTCTCCTAAGCCAATGAAGTTTTTAACATTATCATGCGATGTTATGATTTTTTAATGTAGGAGTAGCTGTCTTGAACTAGACACTGAAAATAAGCTCACCCACTTGCCAGCTAGAGGGCAAAAGCTAAAGCTAAGCTGAGGACTCACCTTTGGGAAAGATTCAACAGAGGTAACTAACAAAACAGCCAGCTGAACATAAGGCTTGCTTTAGTTAAGTATTAAAGGCAGCACAAAGATAAGATTCAGTTTGAAGGAAAAAGCATGGGGATTTTTCCCTAACATTGTTTCTTTTAATTTTTCTTCGTTTTACGCTGAAACCAGCTACCACTGTTTAATTCATTCCACATTTCCCAAGGTCGAAGACCCCCATCCTGAGCAGCAGCGTGCTCCACAAATGTTACTTCTTTTAGAGTGCAGAACAATAAGTTTTTTATCCCATCCGCTGCCTTCGCATCCTCAGGATGGATGGAAGCGGTGCCAGTGGGACAGCAGAGAGCTGTCAGAGAAGCAGACCGTCATGAAACCCATCTCACCTTCAGTGTGTGGAGCAGATAGAATGAGAAGGAGGGGTGATAGCATCTTCGGAAGGTCTGACCCCAAGGAGATATTGATATGGCTGAAGCAGCACCCCAGAGCAGGAGATGCCCAGTGCTGGCCACCCCCTCCACAGCCTCCTGAGGGTCAGAAGTCCCATAGCATAGTTCGGGTTGGAAGGCACCTTCAGAGCTCATCTAGTCCAACTTCCCTTCGATGAGCAAGAGCACCTTCAACTAGATCTGGTTGCCCATCTGTGGGCTCTGCTTTTTCTTATGCAGAGTTTGCTCTCCTGGCTAATCTCCTTCCAGAATAATTGACCTTAAAACCACCCCTGAAAGCATCATTGGAAGACCAGGTGGGAAATTTTTTCCCTGGCTTTGGTACCTCCTTCCAGAAACTATCATCTCTATTGATGGCTGTATTTACAGGACCAGTGTTTTCTCCATGCGTTTAGCTGAGCAGCCTTTAAAGCCAGATTGCTTCACGTGCAAGCAGAGCACTGACACACTCATCCGATGGATGTGGGAATGATAGGAGGATGCATGGGGCCCAGACCTGCTGGGCACCCCCAATGTAACAGGCACCTTTCCAGCCAAAGAAAGCACATAGAGTCACATAACCGCCCCAGAACATCACATACTCACCTGACCCACAGTGCTTGCAAACAGGAGCCAGAGGGTTAATGGAGGATTTGGATGTTGTGCAAGTCAGCACATTCTGCTTTTCTAAACATGTGTACCTATACGGGGAGCTAGGGGCAAACATACTGGCTAAATCCTGCATTCTTCTAAGGCAGAACCTAAGTCTACAGGACACGTAGTAAGGCAAACAGCATGTTTTCAGGTAATTAGTGTTTATAATCAGTTTGTAAAGCTAAAGTGAGTCCAGATCACAATGCACTCAAGTTAAAAACACATAGAAAAGATTTCTTTTCCCTTTGCATATGCATGCCAATGCCAAATTAACATCTGCATACAATATATGCGCTGGTCAGACCCAAAATATTGTTGTGGTTATGGCCAATTCACTTAAAAGCCGATATGTTTGAAACCTCACATTAATATGGATGAAATGTTTTCTGTTCCTTTAACTTCTTCTAGGGTAGGTTTTTTTCTTTTTTTAAGTTAAAGTTTCACATTAATGGTACTTATAAACCACAGCTGTTTCAATGTACAATATAACAATAGTGTTTTGTATCTGAGCAAGTTTGGAAACCTTCATGCTTACTCAATCCTTCCAAAACCAAAAGCAACCCCACTTGTCCCTTGAAATGGAAGAGGTATCTCTAGTGTTTGCAAAACAATTACATTCTTGACAACTTTTCATAAAGATGATATTTTGGTATTGCTTAGGAGGTGAAATGAGATGAAATTCAGTCTCCGAGCCCAATAGAACTTGACAGTTCTGGCTCTGTGGCCGGTTTCTGTTATTGCTGTGGAGCAGGGAAAGCAGAGCTACAGAGCTACTTCACTTGCACTGGTGAGTCTCCACAGGGATGCTATGGAAAGGCAAGCAGTGCCCCTTGCATCATATAATCATAGAATCATAGAATAGTTAGGGTTGGAAAGGACCTTAAGATCATCCAGTTCCAACCCCCCTGCCATGGGCAGGGACACCTCCCACTAAACCATGTCACCCAAGGCTCTGTCCAATCCAGCCTTGAGCACCGCCAGTGATGGAGCATTCACAACTTGCCTGGGCAACCCATTCCAGTGCCTCACCACCCTTACAGTAAAGAATTTCTTCCTCATATCCAGTCTAAACTTCCCCTGTTTAAGTTTGAACCCATTACCCCTTGTCCTGTCACTACAGTTCCTCATGAAGAGTCCCTCCCCAGCATCCCTATAGGCCCCCTTCAGATACTGGAAGGCTGCTATGAGGTCTCCACGCAGCCTTCTCTTCTCCAGGCTGAACAGCCCCAACTTTCTCAGCCTATCTTCATATGGGAGGTGCTCCAGTCCCCTGATCATCCTCGTGGCCCTCCTTTGGACTTGTTCCAACAGTTCCACGTCCTTTTTATGTTGAGGACACCAGAACTGCACACGGTACTCCAAGTGGGGATGCAGCACAGCCACAGCCCCATGGCTCATTAGATGGTAATCACAGTACCGCCACATGCTTTCACCACAACATGAACCCTAGGGCTGCACTACTGGCTGCATTATCAGCTCAGACCAACAGCGCAGCCTCCGGATGAAGCCATCAGGTATCCCCTGAGGAGCTTCAGCAGCAGGAGGCAAAGGTCTGCAAGCTCACAACATCATAATGCAGTGCCTTTCCCCATGCAACCATCCTCCTGAGCATGGTTTTCAGACAAGGGCTTGGGAGAGTGCTTTGCCCTCCCAGGCTGTTTCCTTTATGCCGTGGTTGCTTTTCCCTGTCCTCTCCTATCCCTGGCCACCACCCAAGCTGATATGGCAGGGTCTGCACAGTTACCCTGCATCCCATGAGGAGGGAGATGTGCATGCACACCCATGTGCAACCCTGACGCATCCATCTACTGCAACTGGGCAAGCCAAGCTTCAGATAACCTCAGTACAGGGAGGTGGTCCAGCTTTGGCCAGTGAAGGTGGCTCATTCCTTCCTTGAAGCTGCACATTTATGTTGGGAGCAGAGAAAGGGGCATTAATAAGATGGGGAAGTTGTGGTGGTACAAAAACTTGATACGAAGAGGGATCCTGTGGATGATCCAGCCGTAAAGCAGCATAAAGTTCAGCAGCCTCCTAAGAGCGCCCTGTCAGGGACACACAGGAACTCAGCAGTTCTTTACCTTCATGTTCATCCCCAGCCCATCCTGTAAGACCCACACAGGACTCAGGCTGGGAAGCCCTTTTGTACCTACTGCTAAACCCTAAGTGCTTTTGCAAGCCCACACTGCCCAGGACTCTTTGCTGTAGGTGTAGAGCTGGACTCTGAGAGATGTGGCTTTGGAGGTCACTGGCTGATTCCACCAGTGACCACAGAAAGCAGCAGGATGCACACAAGCAGGGTATGTCCCGGGAAGCGTTCAAACACAATGCAGGCAAGGTACTCAGTGCCATGGGTTAGTGGTGGCCTTGGCAGTGCTGGGGTAAAGGTTGGAATTGGTGATCTTACAGGTCTTTTCCAGCCTGGTTGATTCCGTGATTCTCTCCTGCCAAGAGCAAGCAGCTCAGATTGCTGCCAGAGGCTGTTTCATTCTCACTTCCAGGCGGATCGGGAAGCAGTTCACCGGGTTGTGTTGTTTTGTTTTCCTCAGCACATTTCATCTCTTTCTCCAAACCTCCAGCTTTCCGGGAGCAGTTTTGAAGTGGCCTCAGTTGTAATCTGACCTCACTCCTTGTCACATCTGCGTCAGCGGCTCCAGGGGCTGTGCTTGGATGCTGACAACTATTTCTAGCTTTAAAATATGACTCTTTGGCAACCCAAGAGACAAACACCCCACTGCCTTCAGAGTGTGTCTGCAGAAAAGGGATGAGCGATCATGGCACAATGCAACTTCAACCAAGGCTATCCAAGGCTGCCTGGATCCCAGCCCACTTTATTCTTGCAGGTTACTGTGAGCCCCGCTATTTGCTCCCCTGGGTGCCAGCAGGCAGCTGCAGACCCAGAAATATAGGGAGATGGGATTGCTGCTTGATACACAGTGATCTGGGGATCCCAGCATCTCCACAAGTCTTCTGGCTTCTTCTGGAGGCCAAGTAGGATCAGAAAAAGGCAATGACAAACTGTGGTCCTCTCCTGCCAGGTACCACCCCATGGACACGGATGCAATCGGACCCTGTGCATCACCCCACAGTCCCGCTGAGCCACGGCTGGCCCTTGGGTGTTGCGTGGCCCAAGAGCTTGATGTAAATGGATGAGGTTTGGCAGGGCCAGCCAAGGCCACCACAGATGGGATCAGATGGCCAGACCTCTTTTTTGGCAAAGGGAGGTCTTCCCTGTGGGAAGGGGCACAGAAACAACACTGGGCCAGAGTGGAAGCAAACATAGCTCCCAAGAAATAAGCAGAGACTCTTTTAAGGCCACTTCCCAAGGCTCACAAACCCAACCCTGCCCACCAAACCCTTCCACCTCCCCTTCCTCGTGCAAATACCTTCTGGCCATGGCAGCTGCGTCTGCTTGAGTGAGTGGCCACAAAGAGGTCTCCATTTTTGCATCTCATGAAAACCAGCTGACTGACCCAAACGAGCACGGCCAAGGACACAGGGAGGGCTTGGCCACAGCATGCTGCATTGGAAGAGCAAGTAGCCACGTAGCCCTGCCTCGGCTGCTTGGGGAGAAAGAAGGAAAAGAACAAAGCTCTTACAGGGTATTTAATAGCCGTGTGACAAACAGGGAGGTCCTTAAACCTTCTTATGGGCTCACCTGTGAGGACTGCCCAGGTGAAGCTGCTCTCTGACCCATCAAAGCTTATGTTCACAGCAGTAACCATGGAGCCTTGTGTTTATCTTCCCCTGGAGGCCATGTGAAATTCCACATGATCACAGAATCCCAGACTGGTTTGTGAGCTCCTCCAGCTCCAACCCCTGCCACAGGCAGGGACACCTTCCATAGAGCAGCTTGCTCCAAGCCCCTCTGTCCAACCTGGCCTCCAACACTGCCAGGGATGGGGCAGCCACAGCTTCTCTGGGCACCCTGTGCCAGCGCCTCAGCACCCTCACACAGAACAGCTTCTGCCTAAGAGCTCATCTCAGTCTCCCCTCTGGCAGGTTAAAGCCATTCCCCTTGGCCTGTCCCTCCATCCCTTGTCCAAAGCCCCTCTCCAGGTTTCCTGCAGCCCCTTTAGGCCCTGGAGCTGCTCTAAGGTCTCGCCTTAAGGAGCCTTCTCTTCTCCAGGCTGAATAATGATATGTCACGCTTTCTGCTTTCCCAAAACCCAGATTTTACCAGCTATGAAGGGAAATCTGTTAGACCTTTGTCAGAAACATTCTTTGTCATAGAATTAAAGTACCTGACATTAGATCTTGTGCTCATGAGGAAAGGTGCATCCTCACTGACGCAGTGGACCTGCAGTGATTGCTGAAATCTTCATGTTGTAGAAGGAAAAGCGGCCTATGTAGATTTAGGAATAATCTCTGTTAATCCCTCAGTTCTTCAAGAAACTCTTCAAGAGTTTAGGTCTGTCCATGCATGTGAGCATCTGCAAGGTTGAAACCAAAAGATGTTTCTGCCAGCCCCAAAATGAAGAACGTAAATATGAAATATTAAAACCAGATCTGCTCTAGAGAAGAACTTTGACATTGCCACAAATCTGAAGAAGAAAGGGAAAACTCTGGCATATAAATCCAGGATGACATCACTTTCTAAGAACCTGATGCCAAAACAGTGCTATCTTTGGGAGAGCCTCTGTGAAAGCTTTTGTCATCTTTGCCAGGTTAATATAGCTTTGAGATTAAAAGTGCTTTCATATTTATATTGAGGATGGGAGACAGGAGGGAGAGGGCATGTTTTTCCCAAGGGAAATATAACATTCATATCTGTAGTATCAAGTCAAGGAACAGAAGACTTGCCATCTTTGTGCAAGTTATCAATCTCCCTTCCTCAGCTTCACAGGGTCACAGGCTGGTTTGAGTGTGAAGGCACCATAAGGCTCCTCCAGTTCCAACCCCCTGCTACTGGCAGGGATACCTTCCACTAGAGCAGGTTGCTCAAACGTGGTCCAAAGCCCACTGACACACAGTGGTTCTGAAAGGAAATGAAACCCCCAGTGCTCCTTGGTGGCTGAATGATGCTATTATTTCCTGAATATATAAATATAGAGATATATAGGTGCAGTAAACTTTTTCCTTCAAAAGAAAGAGAAGCAACAAAATCCTGTAACCGCAGTGTTCAGATAAAGGCTAATGCAGGCAGAGGATTTGCAGCCATACTTGGTGCAAGCCCAGCTGATTGCTGACCTCCACAGACTGATGCTGGAGGCTAGTAGTTGCTTTCCCCCTAAAGCTCAGGTTACAAACGTCTCTCAGTACCTCCAGCAAATAAAAGCCTGATCTCCTTTGCTGTCAGAGTGGATGGCTTGGATGCCAAGTGACATAAATATTGCAGCCGTAGGTGCTGATGTTAGCGGGGGCTTACGCAAGCAGAATTACAACTGTGGAGCTTATAGTGGTCACCTCTGGGACTCTCTGGGTAACACATCTGGTGCAGCAATACGCTGTGTCTCTCCATATAGGGAACAGTACATCAGCAGGGCTGTAGGCTCCTGGGATGTCCCACAGGGAAGAGCAGAGCTCAGCAAGCAGGCACCAGGTGTAGACTCTCCTTGGGGTGACATGCACCACCATGGTCATCTATTGCTTGGGAAAACTCTGGTTTGGCTCAAGCTAACACAAGTTTTCCCATTGGCATCCAAAGGGGTTTGGTTTTGAGCCAGAGATCTCTTCTTGAGAGCGTGCTCAGGAGTGGTGGGGAGGCTGGATTTTGGCTGCTCCAGTGTATTGCTGCCATATAAAGCTCCAAAGGAGAGCATGATCCTGCTGCTGAAACCTGGGGGAGGGGCAGGAGCCAGAAAATACTGGGAGCAAAGACCCCAAACAAATCCCCAAATACAATCAGTGTCTGAAGCAAGGTAAGATGACATGCTGCTCTGCCTTTCCAAGGTGCGGTGCGACATGGCTTGGAGCAACCTGCTCCAGTAGAAGGTGTTGAACAAGGGGGTTGGAACTGGATGAGCTTTAAGGTCTCTTGCAATCCAAACCAGTCTGGGGTTCCGTGATTCAATGAATCCAGGCTCACAGCATACCCCTCTCTGCACAGGCAAACTGACCTCATGCAGGGAAAATTGGATTTGATTGGAGTGGAACTTTTTGGGTTAATGGGAACAAAGCAAGAGGGTGAAAACAATCACTCTGACACTTCTTCAGTGACAGCTTTGTCAAAATTGAGACCATCCCTTGCAAAAAGCCCATTTTGATGACATGGCATTTTCTGACAGGAGATAAATGAGGTTGAAACTGTTTCCATCAGCTCTACCTGCCCCATACATCTTTAGCACTGTCTCTTCAGTGAGCTCAGAGCAGGATGGAGCGTGCTACAGCCCCCACTCAAAGACCTGCACTTTGTTACTGGAGGCTCTCTGCTGGACCTCATACTTGCTTTCGGTTTTAGCACATTAAGAATCATAGAGATTTAAACCCGTCGCTCTGGTTAAAAACAAGCCGTGCCGTGGCAGGGGGGCTGCAGATGTTTGGCACAAGTACAGACTGTGGCTGCTCCCCTCAACCGGTGTTTCGAGCTGTCCTTTGCAACGGTGCAGAGCATCTGTGTGTATACATATATACACATTTGTGTGCGTATATGCACATGTACATACACATACATACCATACATCCCTGGAGAGGGGCTTTGGACAAGGGCCTGCAAGGACAGGCCAAGGGGAATGGCTTTAACCTGCCAGAGGGGAGACTGAGATGAGCTCTGAGGCAGAAGCTCTTCCCTGGGAGGGTGCTGAGGCGCTGGCACAGGGTGCCCAGAGAAGCTGTGGCTGCCCCATCCCTGGCAGTGTTCAAGGCCAGGTTGGACAGAGGGGCTTGGAGCAAGCTGCTCTATGGAAGGTGTCCCTCCCTGCAATGGCAGAGGATTGGAACTGGATGAGCTTTAAGGTCCCTTTCAACACAAACCAGTCTGGGATTCTATGATTTATGTTTATCATACATACGATGTGGGCACATGCACATACATATATATTTGTATGTGTACATATACACATATACATACATATACTTAGGGTCTTCCTACTGCAGCAGCAGGAAAATACAGATGGACTTGGAAAATAATCAGAGAAACTTTAGGCTGATGATGGGCATTTTCTAGAACTGTTTTCTAGGCTGTAACCTCCTTAGGGGAGGTTTTATTGGGCACATTCCCTGCAGCAGCCTGTTTTGTGTGGCTGTGTAATAACCCACCCCAGAGGCTGCGTACACCTGGCTGAGCAGCATGGTTGGAGATCACCCTGGCCAAAGACCTGGCCCTCAGATGGGGTCAGTTTTCAGCAAATACCACTTACCTTGGAGAACATCCCACGTGCAGCTTCCAAAATCGATTGGTTCAAATGGCTTGGGTTCTTTGTAACTGAAGCCTCCCCCCTAGTAGTGCATTTGCAAGCAAACACACAAGGATGCATGCCCAGCTCTCTCTAGCTCCCAATAGAAGCTGCAAACCAAACTATCATGTGCAGATTTAGAAACCTTCCCACAATTGCTTAAGTGACTTTTCAAAATGAGAAATTTATTCCCAGATTCCTCTGGCTCTTTGTAACATTTCCTCCTAATAAATAGCCCTTTGGGATACCAGCCTTACTTGGTTTAGGGAGGGACCGGCCTGGACTCAGCCTTGCCCACCCACAAGTTCCCCTGGCGCCAGCTGCCGTGAAGACCTTCCCCATAGTTCTTCTTTGCTGCTCCAAGGAGAAAATCCCAGCTCAACTCCTTATTTCATAGCCCAATAATAGCCCAAAGCCAAATAAGTGTTCTTGGAGAGCCTTTTGAGTGGGTACTGGTGTTAGGAGCCGACAGTTTAATGGCTGACTCTTACATTGCCAGCACTTTCTGGGGAAGCCTCCAGATCTGATAGGTCTCTGGGCAAGTCTGGGAGCTCCAAAGAGGATGCTCAGCACGGTAAATAACATAATATGGACCCTGAAGTGATTGCATCACGGGCAGCCTGCGCTCCAGACCTGAACCAAAGAAATAAATCAGTGTTTCCTCCCCGAGAACCCCCCTGTTTTCATCCTCCTCCCAGGCAGTCCCCTCTCCCACCCCGCTGATTTGTGAGCTTGGCTAGATTGCAGCCAGACCACAGGTAAAGCCCTGCTGGCACGTGTAGTCCTGCCTCGCAGCCTCCAGAGCTTTCCACTCTCCAGGTTTTCCCTTCTTCATCACCCTGTGCTTGAACGGAGCTGCAGCAGATGTGTCTCCCACACCAGGGGCTATCCCAGCCCCAGCAGTCACCCAACTTCATTCCAATTGCCTTAATTAAGAGCAAATACGTTTGGCAGGGTGAGAACCCAGACACTGAGGTGATGAAACCTGAACGTGCCTCAACGAGCATCACTACGCACACTCATAGTCAGGGGCGAGCTTTACACTACCCAGGCTGGGTTATAGCTTGTAAGAGCTCACGCCTCTGAAACCTGGCCCCCGCTGTTGGGTCCCTCTTCCTTAGGCTGTCCATCCTCCCCAGCTCTGGTTACAGACGCACCTCCCGTGTGCCTGTGCTGGCTGCTCACTGCCAGAAAGCTAATGCCTTCACACAGCAAGCGGGATCTCTGCCTTGCTTTAACCAATCCGCCCTTTACATCCCTGCTCCAGCCTTCCCGAGGCAGTGATTTCTGATGGGGGATTTGCCTCAGGCACATATCTTGGACAGTTTTTCCACCTGAAGCTTTACAGCCCCTTAGCTGTTTCTCTACAAAGTGCTCTCTAGTTTTGCTGCTGGCCAACAGCATGTACATGGAGGGGCTGCTCGTGGGGCAGCATCTGCTGCGGTGTGTGAAGGAATTAACCTACTGCCTATCCCCAGCACCATGACCCTTGTTCTGCTCTTGTAAATGCATTGGCCATTCAGAGACCTCTGCTTAGACCAAGTCCAGTTTGCCCCTTGGCTGAGCTGGGTGCTGACAAAATGCAGCCCATGTACAAGGATCACATCCCTTCAGTAGCATGAGGTGGGATAGGAGTACCAAGAGCATATTCCCAGCCAGCAAAGGTTTCACCTTAAGATTTCTCACTGGGCACACTAAGCCATGGCATCCTACACTTGCCTCAACAGGTGACAACAGGTAACAGTGGATCATCATAGAATCCCAGCCTGGTTTGTGTTGGAAGGAACCTCAAAGCTCATCCAGTTCCAACCCCTGCCATGGGCAGGGACGCCTTCCACTAGAACAGCTTGCTCCAAATCCCATCCAACCTGGCCTTGAACACTGCCAGGGATGGGGCAGCCACAGCTTCACCACTCTCAGTAATGAATTTCTTCCTTATACTTAACCTAAATCTCCAGGCCCCCATGTCTTGCTTTCCGGTTGCTCGGCCTGCATCAGAAATGTTGCTGGGAAGGGCAACAGGGTTGAAAGAGGCTTTAAGGAGAGTGGCTGTGGGTCTGTACGTGCCTCTGCATGCACACAGGGAGCCAATCCCATCCAGCAATGCCTCAGTGATAACATCTGTCCAGATGGATAACTGAGCCAGGCTTCGCTGTGGAAACTCCACTCTCACAGCAAAGCACAGTGGGGAAAGGAAGCTCCCAGCTTCCAGACAAAAACCAGAGTTAAATGCAGTGGCTGAAACAACCCCCAAAGAAGTGGGTTTTTAATGAGAAAGTCCCTTCTCTAATCATAATTGTCACAACTGCATGTAAAGGCTACCAACAGCCAGGCACTGGAGGGAAGAGCAGAAACCAGAAGCACGGCTGCACAGCCACCCGGTGTCACCCAGCGCGCTTCACCCGCTGCCTGCGCCTGCCTGCCCTCGAGCAGCACCCCACGGACCGGCCCCGCTGCTCCGGGCGGCCCTCAGCCCAAAGGTACCCGGAGCAGAGGAGGCTCCTGCTGTGCCTGGAGCCCGCTGCGGGGAACGCGTCCTCTCCCGGCTGCGGCTGCTGTTGTTTGTGGAACAATGGGGTCTCCCTCTGGTGGCAAAGCCCGCCCGAGGTGTGCTGCCGCCGCAGGCAGCGATGGGGCTGTGGGGCAGCGGAGTTGGCTTCCAGCTGCATCCCATGGACTTTGCAAGGGTTCCCAGAATGTCCCGGGATGGCACCAGCTTCCTGCAGAAGTCAATGGAGGACCATGCACAATGCATCTCATCAGATGTTGCATCCCATCATGTGGTGCGTCCCATCACGCAGTGCAGTCTGTCACACAGTGCATCCCACCACATGCTACATCTCATCATACGATGCATCCCTTCACACCCTGCCTCCTGTCACACCCTGCATCCCACCACACGATGCGTCCCACCGTGCAATCCCATCACATGGTGCATCCCATCACACAGTATATACCCTTACATTATGCATCCCATCACGCAACACATCCCAGCACAATGCATCCCATCACACATTGCATCCCATCATACAATGCATTCCACACAAGATTCATCCCATTATGCCATACATCCAACCACGTGATACATCCCATCACATGCTGCATCCCATCACGCACTGTATTCCATCAGACACTGTGTCCCGCTATCACATGGATGGAGCCCACTCCCATCTCCAAGGCTGGATCCCCTGGCTGGGGACACAGTGCTTTGCCCACATGCAGGGCTCCTCAGCTGCCTGCACTCAGCAAGCACTTGCAAAGGGATGTCTTTGCCTTGGGGCTGCAGTGGATGCAAAACATCTAGCTGTTGTTTGGGAATTTTGGCAGGTTCCTGACAGCCTTGGAAGGGGATAACTCAGGCACTCGCACACCATCCCAGCAGGATGCTCATTAAAAGGATCTGTCTCTGTGCTATGTCTCTGTCCAACACCAGCACTTGTGTCTTCCTTATCCCATCCCATCTGAGCCCCAGTCCATCTCCACAGGGTATGGAAGCATCCTGCATGGGATGGGGGAGATCAGGAATCACAGCTGGGTACCACTCACCAGGGTGCTGCGAACCCAGCATATACCAGCATGAGGATGGGGTGCTGGAAGGCAGGGGTCAGAGCACAGCCACCCCTGAAACACAAAGGCCCAGGCATTAGGAACCAGAAGGTGCTGCAGGGCTAGAGGTGGCCAGCAGAGCAGCACAGCCACCTATGGGACACAGCACAATGTTTTCAGGCTATTCCAGCCTTTTTACAGCAGGTTGCCACCATGGTGGTGGGCATTCTCTTGCTCGATCCCTCTGCAGTGGAGGAGCTTGGCATGGATGAGTTCCAGCTCCTAGAACCAGCTTCTCCCAGCTCTCCAGCAGCAGGGCTTTCCAGCAGCCCTGCACATATGACAGACTCGTTCCTTCAGGCTCATGAGCAGCAAGGCCAGCGTTGGGGATGTGAAGGGATCTGAATTCCCAGAGCAGCAGAATCCTGGGAGAGGCCTGGCTGGGGCTGTCCCCATGCTCCCTTTTCCCCCTGGGAAAGGCGGTGTTGCCCAGGCTGCAGGGTGGACAGGGGCCATGTGTGCTGCATCCTGGCTTTAAGGGTGTTGCTGTCAGTCACGCTTGCCAAAGCTGCTCTGCCACAAACTCAGACACAGCTGCAAAGGGATAAACCTGGCAGGGACCAGCCACCAGGCTTCTGTTTCAGGTGCCTCCTCCATTCTTGCATCCTTTAAAGCGTAGTCAGTGACAGTCTGGTGGCCCTGGTACAAGTACCATCACCTGCTTAAAACCCCCTCCTTTCCCTCCTGCGCTTTGTACTAGGAGGCAAAGACCAGCTCTGCCTGGAGGCTTCGCAGCAGCAGAGGCAAAACCGAGCTTTGCCACCCTGAGGTTGAAGGCAAAATAATTTCCTGGGGTGGGATGTCAAATGTGGCATCATCCTCCCCCCCATCCCTCCCACAAAGACACGCTCTCCACCAAAAGCCAGGCCTGTATTCTCCTGCCAGGACATTTCCTCCCTGCCCCGCTGTAGGACCTTCCCCTTCTCCAGACAATGAAGGGACTGAAGCCAATGGCAGCGGCTGGGGGAGCCAGGGAATGCAAAGGCCCAGTGGAGCCCATATTGAATGAGCCCCAGCCAGCTGGGCAGGAGCGGGATAGCACACCCCAGCGCCTGCCCACCTCCCTGCTGGGACCCAGAGCTGGACCCATAGCACCAGGACTCACCCAGTGAGGGCACAACCCCCCAGTGCAGGACAGCCCCAAATCTGCGCAGCAAAGAGGCACGAGGAGCAGGGCTGCAATGCACCCACAGCAATCCAGGCTCAGCACAGTGTGATCCCACCCAGCCAAGAGCCCCCTGAGACCCCCACAGATGCTGTTGGAGGCCAGGGGACACCGGCTGAAGCGACGGTGCTCAGCCAGATGCCGAGGGAAGGCGGTGAGCAGCCTGTGCCCATGGTAGTCACTTTTATTAAGGCTTGTTACTATAAAAATAGATCACGCGCCGTCGTGGCACATTTGTCCATGTCCACCCGGGGGCAGGGGCACCAGGCGGCTCCAATGGAGAGGGCTCCATCACACAGCTACAGCCTGGGGAAGCCAGAAACCATTCCTTGGAGGAAACGCACTCCCTTGGGCTGGGACAGAGCCGGGATGCTCCTGGCAATGTCTTGCATGGAGGCATTTGCTGCCCTGCATCCAAGTCTTCTGGGACACAGGAAGGAGAAAGAAAAACTGAAAGCAAGGGGGGAAAACAATAAAAAGAAGGAAGACTGAGTCTCTTCTGTCACCCCTTTCTGAGGTAAAGTGTCCAGCCAGCACAAGCAAACATCCCAACTGTGCTTCCCTGCACTGGGAATTGCTGTGGGAGGATGTCACCTCTCAGCACATGGGCTACTCCTCATCCCCACAGGCACCTTCTGGAGGTGGTGGCACTTTGGGCACAGTTCAGTGGCCCTCCAGGCTTCCGTTACAGTTTGCAGGTGCTTATTCCAAGAGTCACTGTCTCCAGCCTGCTGCTCGGTGGCTCTAGGAAGAGGAGGCTGGGATAGAGAGTCCATGGATGGTACTTAGAGAGTCTGGAGATTTCCCCACGGGGCTGGCAGGTTTTCTGTCCACGACTGCAAGAGAAGGGAAAGAGGAGAATGCAACAGCAAGGCAGCGGATTGATGGACTCCAAGCACGTCACTGCAGTCACATCTACACACGCGTGGGCCCTCCTCCAACAGCTCCCCCAAGAGCAGCTCTGCTCCATAGGCCCCCCAGCCCTTCTCGCCAGGCAAGGCACCCCATATTGGACCTCTCCAGGGGAACTGGAGAGGAAATGGGCAGGTGCAGATCCCAGATGATGGTGGTAAGGACAGACGGCTTCACCACTGCCGTGGGGCCAACTCTGCCTGGGGAGGTTACCCAGGCCCACCCCAGCCACACACAGAACACATCCTATGTACTTTCTTAAAGCCTGTAGTTGCGGTGGCCTGGGAGGGACTGTGCCACCAGCACTGGGAAGGGGAATCGATCTGGACACTGTGCCAGCTGTGGTCAACCTCCTGCTGAGCTTCTCCCCATCCCTGGCTCATCCTAGGCACATCCAGGCCACGGGAAGCATCATGGTGCAGGGTCAGAGGCTGGCCCGGATCCAGGGGATCCCCACACACAGGCTTTAGAAGATGGGTCATGGAAGGTTCTCAGGCTGCTGCGGGCATTGGGATGGGCAGGGAGGGTTTTCTCAGGAAATAGCTGCTGTGAAGTCAGAACAGTTCTGAATAGGAGGGTGAAACTGCTGAGTTTGTCTTTATTTTCACTTCCTTTCTTTCCTTCTTTCTCTTCTCCCATCTCTTTTCCCCTTCTCTCATCCTCTCCTTTTCACCCTTCTCTCCTTTTTTTTCCTTCCCTCCTTCCTTCCCCTCCCTCCTTTCCTTTCTTCCTCCTTGTCTTCTTTTCCTTCTCTTCTCTTTCCTCTTACTCTCTCTTCCTTTTCCTTCCCTTCTTTTTTCCCTTCTCTCCTTCCTGCCTTCCATCCTCCTTTCCTTCTTTTTCTTCCCTCCTTCTTTTTCCCTTCCCTCCTTTTGTCCTCCTTTCCCTCCCTCCTTCCCTCTCTTTACCTCTCTCTGTCCCTTCCCCTCCCTCTCTCTGCAAGATGCCGACACGGGGCAGCACCGAGATGGAGCCGGGAGCTCCTCGGCAGCAGAGTGGGGCCTCGGGGCTGCCCCGTTCTTCGTCCAGCCCCTCCTCGGGCCGGGGGAATGGTTCGTTCCACAATCCGATATTTGGGTTGTGGCAGGTAAGGAGCAGAACAGAAAAGCGATCCGAAAGGAAGTGAAAAGAAAATCAGCTTTCAAAGTGAAAAAATAACAAAATTTTTTTAAAATAAAAAATTAGGACAAAAAAAATAACTTTTTAAAAAAATAATAATTTTTTAAAAGCCCAAAACGCAGAACCAAAAAACCAGAAAGTTTTGAAGGACGTCCATGCGCCTTTCGGCAGAGGCAGCTTGAAGTCAGAAAACTCGGGCTCCAAGTCACTTAAAATACCTCGGAAAGCACATTAAATCCCCGCAGCCATCTCTCCTCTGTTTTCTTTCTCCTTTCCTTTCTTACTCCTTTCTTTTCTCACACTCTGTTTCTCTATTGCGTTTTCTTTCCCAAATAATTGGTTTACAATTATCCGTTTTCACCCATTGACACCCGCAATAATTCAGCCGCAGCACAGCTGATGTTCTAACCCGCAGCAGGTTGCCCGCTTTAGAAACGGCAAAGGGGCCTGTGTGTGTATATATTACACACATATATATGCATATAAAATGAAGCCATAAAATAACATCAAATAAACAAGAATGTAAAACCCCAGAAAACCAACAAGAAAGAAATGAACTAAAGAGTGGGAAATGAATTGCAAATGTGGAAAAGAATAGCAAATCTAATACCACGCAAAAGGAGAAGGACATCGCCGAGGGGTTTATACCCACAACAACTGAGTTGGGAGCTTTAAATCGACAGCGCCTATAGAGGAAACGAACCTCGCTCCCATAAATGAGACGAAACAATTAGCGGGAGGTAAAAGGAACGCCCCAATTAACGCCTCGAGTATAAGAACGCTCGATTCAATCCCCCTGTGCCTGGCGTAAGGAGTTCGAGTACTCCCCAAAGAGGAGGATTTATAACATTAATAGCGCCCAGCCCAGGTCGGACTGGAGGATGGCCCTCGACGTGAGGGGGGGCCGCAAATTCTGCCGAGAAGGCGATCCCTGCCCGGGATGGGGGGAGTGATGGATAGCGGAGGATTCACCCCAAATCCTCCCGCTTCCCTATATAAGCGCAAATAACGAGGGAAAATGAGGTGCTAGGCTGCGAGGCAGGCGGGGACCACTATCGGGGGATATGGCGGCTCACGGGTCTCAGGGGAAGCCGGGGGGACCGGTTTTCCCGCGGCAGCTGGCCCAGCTGAGCACCCCGATAACACCGGGGGGCGGGGGGCAATATTACCGATACCGGAAATATCCAGCGAGATAACCCCCTCCTGGAGACCCGCTCCCAATCCCTCACCCCTTCCTCTGTTTCTGTCCCGCTTGCTGAGGCCCCAGGCAGCCAGCAGCCCCCTCTGCTGTCCCGTGTGCGTGTCCCCCGTCTCACCTTCCCTCCCGTGCTGCTTGAACGCCATCGCCGTGGCCAGGTCGCCGCCGTGGGCCGTCACGCCGGGGCCGTGGTGGGCCAAGGGGCTGCCCTGCGGTTGCCAGGGGTGCCCCGGGGGGATGTAGCCGCCGGGCGGGCCGCCGTAGACGCCGTGTTGGTTGGACGGGGGATAGGCGCAGGCTGGGAGGAAGCTGCCCACTGACGACAGCCCCGGGGCCGGCTGCGGACAGGCAGAGAGAAGCGTCGGGGACGAAGCACGAAACGAGCGCTGTCGGGGTCACCCCCACGGAGAGATGGAGGGCGGAGGAGGAAAGGGAGCAACGGGAAATGCCCGTCCCCGTCGGCTGTGTGTGTGCCCCCAGCAGTTACCTGCGGGTATTTGATGTCTCCCTCCATGGCAGCCTTGTCGATGCCGTTCACTGCCTGGCCCGGGGGAAACGCCGTCCTGTTCACGCTGGGCCAGTCTTCCATTTTGGGGGGGTAGGCAGACCCCTCTGTGCCAGCCAGAGCCCCTGCGAAGGAGAGCGCGGACGACCCGTCAGCGTTACCCCCCACTTGGGCCCCGGACCTGATCCCCGGAGCAAGGATTTGGAGTGAAACATGGGAAAAACAGCGGTTTGCAAGTGCCCGCTCGTATAAACCCGATGGGGAGGGAGGGCGCAGATCCACCTCGCCTCCCAGTCCCTGCCGGCCCCCCAGGGATGCAGCCCGCTCCCCGCTAGAAGGCCAGGGAAAGGCTGGAATTCGGTAAATTAGATGCACCCTGTTTTGGGGAACTTGGTGTGTCGTGTCCCCCCCCAAAACACGGTCCCTCTGCTCACCCCCCCCCCCCCATCGCTTCCACATTCCCGATAATTTAGGAGGCCCAATTTCTCTTCTGACGAAGGAGATTTATAAAACTGACATCGGAATTTTAAAGATAAATGATTATGCACGGAGGGAAACGCATGCGGTTGATTTACTCGGGCTTTTGGAAGGATAAAAGGACTCGCATTTCTCCCCCTCCCATCCTCCACGTCCCGTCCCGTCTGTCACCCTCGGAGCCGGCTGGGCAGGCGGGCCGAGGCTCGGGCCACGGGGATGGGAGCTGCAGGGGCACCGGGCCCTCTCCCGGTTTGGTTTTTAGGAAAAGCAGAGCGAATTCTCGGGGGAAATCCCGGAGAGCACCCTGCCCGTTTTCCGAGAGTCTCGCCTCCTTCTTCCCCCCTCCTCTTTTTCCTCTCCCGGGTTGGTTTTCTCCCCCTTTTTACCCTCCTTCCATGTTTTATTTTCCCCTTCGCAAAGGGAAATTCAGGCTCCGAATTTGCGGTCGGCAATCTATCATCCCTGAGGAAATATTTTCCACATTTTTCATAAAAAGTTCAAGATGTCTGAGCCTCGCCGCATCTCCCCCATCCTTCCCTTTCTCTTTCCTTCCCTCCCGCTCCGTCCTTCCCGAGCTGGATGAGCCCAGCCAAAGAATCAAAAATGGAATTACAATTAAAGCAAATAAAGCGGGGGTGTGTGTGTGTGTGTTTGTGTTGGAGGGTGATGCTCGGTACCCACCTGTCTGCTCCACGAAGGTGCGGATGCCCAGGATGTTGGTGACGGAGTGCGCCGAGGGCCAGGAGCGGGGCAGCCCGACGTGGGGCGCGCCGGGGTGAGCCCCCACCTTGGCGGCCGTCGAGGCCATGGGGCCGGGATATGGGTACTGGTAGATGGGGCTGTAGGGCAGGGCGGGCTGGGGGGGCGGCTGCTTGCTGCCCTCGAAGGGGCCGGGCTGCGAGAGGCTGCCGATTTTGTTGCGCAGGATCCTGCTGATGGAGCTGACCGAGGGCACGTTGTACTTGTCGCAAACGCCGTCCGCCAGCAGCCGGTCGCGGATCTCCCAGGCGAAGATGCCGGGGTCGCCTTGCTTGTAGTCGCGGATGTGCTTGACCACGGCCGGGGTGGTGACCCGCGGTTTGCTGCCGCCGATAGCTCCGGGCAGGATGGAGCCCGTCTCGTTGTAGCGGGCCAGGATCTTGCTGACGCAGCCGTGCGAGACGCGGAGCTGGCGGCTGATGTCGCAGGGCCGGATGCCGAGCTGCGCCAGCTCCACGATCCGCAGCCGCACCGCGTTCGGCAGCGGCCGCCCGTTGACGAAGACGCCGCCCAACTGGTTCACCTCCCCGTAGGTGTGCTCTGCACGGGCCGGACGCCGCGTTACCTTCCACCTCGGTACCGACTACAGCGGTACCGACAACCGCGGTACCGACAACCGAGGTACCGACAACCGAGGTACCGACAACCGCGGTACCGACCGGCGGCCCGCGCGGCGCCGGACGCGGCGGGGACGCGAGGGGATGGGGACGGGAACGCAGCGCCAGTCGTGGCCCGCCCCGCATGTCTAGGAAAGGAAAAGGGGGGCAAAGTGAAAGGGAAAAAGGGGAGAGAGAAAAAGGAAAAGAAAATGAAATTAAAAAGAGAAAGAGAAATGAAAGGAAAGAGGAAAAACAAAAGAATAAAGGAAAAGAAAAAGGAAAGAAAATATTAAAAAGAGAAGGAAAAAGAAGAAGGAAAACGGAAAGGAAAACAAAGTTGAAAAGAAAATTGAAAAGAAAATGGAAAAGAAAGGAAAATAAGAACGAGAGAGAAAGGGAGAAAGAAAAAGAAATACAAGCAGAAAGAAAGGAAAGGAGAAATGAGCCGGGGGGGGGGGGGGAGAAATAAAGACAAGAAAACGAAAGAGAACAGAAAAGAAAAGGGAGTGAGCAGAAAGAAAAGAGGAGTAAAAGAGGCGGAGCGGGGGGGAGAATGAGAAGAGATGGGGAAAAAAGAAGGAACAGAAAAAATGAGGACTAAAGAAAGATTAAAAAAAAGAGGAAAAGAGACAGAAAAAAGGAGGGCGAAAGAAAAGGGGAAAAAAGAGGAGAAAAGACAGGAAAAAAAGAAGTAAAAAACACAACGGTGGAAAGGCTGTAAAAGGGAGCAACAACGAGAACTAGAGAAAGAACAGAAAGAGAAGAGCGGAGCGAAAGCGGAGGAAGGGAGCGTGGAGGAAAGGGGAGCTGAGCGCCCTCCCAGCCGGGCACATCTTGCCGGACCCCCGCCCGCAGCCACGACGGTCCGGAGCGCCTCGCCGAGACCGGGGTCCCGTCCGTGCCCCGCCAGCCACCGGGCCAGGGGGTCCCCCCAACCCCACCGCGGAGCCCGTCCCGGAGCCCTCCCCGCGCCCGCCCGCCTTACCCATCGCCCGGCGCCGGGGCAGCGCCGCTCCGCCCGGGGAGGGGGCACCGCCTGCCCGCCGCACCGCAGCCCCGGCCCCAGCATAGACGGGCCCCGGGAGCGGCGGAGCGCGGCCCGGCTGGGCTGGGCGGGCGGCGGGGGTGTCCTGGCGGCTCCGGGCCGGTTCCCCCCGCCGCTACTTGGGATCAATTTGACGTGGGAAACACGTCAATCTCGGCCGTCACGGCGGCGGGACGCCCATTGGCTCCCGCGCCGCCCCTAAATGGCCGCTGCCGCCGCTCCCCAGCGCTGAGGGGGGGAACGGGACGGGTTGGGACGGGGAAGGTCGGCACCCTCCGCCCTCCCCCGAGGGGCTGCCCCCCCCATACCCCTCTCCAAGCCCTCCTTACGGCTGCGGGGAGGCAGAGAGGGGTCGACACCCCCCATCCTCCCAGTTTGAGAGGCAGAGTGTCCCCCCCCCCCTCCGTCGTTCCCACGGGGGACTGGCACCTGCCCCTGCTCCAGCCCCGACGGCCGGGACCTGCCGGCAGGGACATCGCCAGAGTCCGGAGAGGATCGTTAGAGGCTGGGGGGGTGTATCTGGAGAGAGCTGCCGGTGCGGGGTCTGGGCATCTCCTCCACCCGGCTACCCCCGCAGAGCTGCTGCATCGAAATCCGCCTTTTTCTTATCTGAGTAAGAATGCAGCCGCGTAAAACGGGGTCGGGGAGAGTGTCTTGGGGAGGAGGTCTGTGGATTCCCTCTGCCAAGGGAGGTCGATGGGAAGGAAGATCATGAGTGTTTCCCCGCAAACGACTGAAAGGTTGGAGAGAGAGAGAGAGTGGAAAACCACCTCGCAGCCAGCCTCGGGCATTGTGTTTGCAGCCGCATCGAAAGCCGGCTCCTCCCGGGGTTTGAGTTGAGGGTATGGGGGGAGCTGGAGGCAATGGCTCTGGACAACACCGTCCTGACAGCCCCCCTCCAGCCCCGGACTTCGGCCGCCCCGTCGGTAGCGAGAACACCTGCGGGCAGGAGGCAAACGGCGTTTTCTGCCAGGGGCACGGCATCAGTGCAGGGACAGGCACGGGGAGAACCCCACGCGGTGCCCACCAGGCTGCCCCTTCGCTTTACCCCCCCGTTCCCCAGCCATGGGTTTAAACCCTTGTGCGCCCGCCGAAGGGTGCGTTGGAAATCGGTGGTCGGGAAAAGAGAACGAATCGATTAAAAAGCTGCTGAGAACCGCAAAGGGATGAGTGACCCCTGTGTGCATCCCTCACCCACCGCCCCGCCAGGCTACAGCCTCTGGGGAGTGCCATGGCAATGAGTTTTCCATTCTCAGCTCCGGCGGAGCGGGCGGGAGCTGCTGCCGGCAGCCGTGGGACAGGGGCAATCGAAAGGCGGCCGAGGAAACTGTTGCCTTTCTCCCTGCCCTGGAATTTTTAGGGGCATGTAGGGGTCTCTTCCCACCGGAGGAAGAGCCTTTACCCCGGGGCCGTGCCCAGCCAGCCGCCCGGCTGTCCTGCTGCAGCACGCCCTGGGCCAGAGAGAGCTGCTCTTAGCCAGAGGTCCGAAGAGGCCTGCAGGGGTTGGCTCCTGAACACTCTCCGAGTCCCTCAAGGCCGCTTCCCCCTTGGCGGAGCCCCGGGGCTGCAGCATCCCCGGGCAGCCCGACGGCGCGACGGAACCTGGGGTCGCGGTGTCTGCCCCGGAGCCCCGGCCCGGGCTCACGGGAGCCCACCCACCCCTCCTCGGCAGAGCCAACCTTTGTCTCCCTCTGTTGGGAAGCGCGGAGAAACCCGCGGGCCGGATCCGCCGTGAGGGGCGGAGGGCAGAAGCCGTGGGCCCCTGGGAGCCGGGAGCACCGCGCCCCACTGCACCCTCCCGGGGCTTTACCCGCTCCCCCGGGGCTGTCCCCGAGGCCTCGGCTCCTGTACAGAACGGACAAGGGTTTGGCATCGTTAGAGGGGACGGGAGAAGCGTCTGCGGGGCTGCGCGGCTGCAGAGTTCCGGCGGGAGATTCCGACCCGACCCGGGCGGGTGTACGAGAAAATAGCGTGGAAGAGAGAAAAGAGAAATGGAAAAGAAAAAGAAGAGGGAAAAAGAGGAAAAACGAAGAAGGAAAAGGGGTACAAAACTAATCAGAAGGAAATCCCTAATAAAAAGAAAACGAAAACAGAAAAGAAGAAAGAGAAGAAGGAAAATAGGAACAAAAAGAAAACCGAGAGGGCAAAGAAGGAGAAAAAGAAGCGAAGAGGTATGAGAAGAAGGAAAATAAAGGACAGCAAAGGAAAAAATAAAAGAAAAAGAAAAGGAGGGGGGAAAAGGAAAACAGAAAACAGAAAAAAAAGAAAGAAGAGGAAAAAATGAAAAGAGAAAAATAAAAAAATAAATAAAAAAGAAAAACGAAAAAATAAACCCAAAATAAATCAATATAAGAAAAAATTAAATCAGAAAAGAGAAAAGGAAGAAAAAGAAAACAAAAACGAAAAAAGAAAATAACAAAAATGAAAAATTTTAAAGGGGAAGAAAGAAAATAAAAGGGGAAATGAAAAAGGAAATAATTAAAAGTTAAAAAAGAAAAAGGAAAAGAGCAAGGCAAGAGGAAAAGGCGGGGGGGCTCCGGGAGGCCGGGCCGGGGGCAGCGGAGCCGGCGCAGGGGTCGGGATTTCTCCTCTCCGCGGGCAGACGCTCTCAGAAGAAAGGGAGAGGAGCTCAGTGCGGGATGGAAGTCCCGGTCCCTGCCCCGTTCCTTGTCCCTATCTCTCTCCCGGGGCCGGGGCCAGGCTGCCCGGGGCCGGCAGACCCGGGAGCACCTCACGGCTCCTCGCCGGCACTTCCCGCTCGGCTCAGAAGCAGCCAGAAACATTCCCCATCGCCACCTTTTTCCCTCTCGCCACTGCTGTGGCAGCCGCTCAGAAACCCCCTCCGTTTAACTCCACTTGCAAAAGCTGCCGGACATTGGTGCCCGTGTCTTCTCCGAGCCTCCCAAGGCGCTGGGATCCATGCGGGAGACGCACGGCTTCGCAGCGAGATGTCTGCTGGATAAAATCGGTACCAGCAGCGAAGGAGGCACCTCCGAAAGCCTTTTAATTCTGAAATAGAAACACCTGGTTATTGCCCCGCTGCAGGAGCTGGGAACCGGTATCGTTAAAGGTGGGGGTTCCCGTGTGTGCCCCGTTGTTTGTTCTATATTCATTAAGGAATCAGAGCCTCTGTGGCTCTTGGAGGGGATATTTAGTTTATGGAGCTCATTTTCTGCCACAGTCCATCAATCAAAATAGGAAAATCCCGTCGCAGCGGCTTCTAAACACGCTCCCATTCCCCAAAACGAAGCCCAGCGCTTCTCCCTCGCAAAGAGAAGCCGGGTGAGGATGATTTTTGTGTCTCAGGATTACTCCTGACAATCTTCTTTCCCGAGCCTTTTGACACTGGTTAAATACAGAGCTGAACAATCCCGCTGCCGTGAAAGAAACTGCTTCAGTTTTCTGGAGAACAGGCTCTGAGAGCTCGGAAGAGAAAATCATTCCTCAAAGCTCCATGTGCTGAGCCACTTTGTTCAAGCATCTATTTTGGTTTGGTAAAGGCCACAGGTTGGGTAATTAATAATAACTCGGTTTCATTTGTCAGAAGCGATTTAGGTCTATAAAATATACCCCGGTGCAAGCCAGAAAGCTCCATAATTCCTCGTGGAGAGAGGAAAAAAAGATAAAAATCCTGGGGTTTTAGGTTTGGTTTATTTTTTTCCTAAAGATTACGGTTTTGGTCACAGATTCTGAATGGAAAAAAGATATCGTGGATCCTTAAAACACTCTAACCCTTGTGTAAAACGTTGCTGATGTGAGGACAATAGAGATTATTTGTAATTATTGCCATTGCTGAAATAAGCAGCGGTGGATACAAACTCCCTTTCTTTTTACACACATCATCATGATTTTCTTCTCCCTTTCTGCCTGTAAAACATCTCCGACCACTTGTGAGTCACTGAGTGGGGATTTGAAACATCTTTGCACCCCCTGAGAAGCATGCAGGCAGTGGGAGAGCTTTTTAGCTACAGTCTGGATCCTTCCATCTCCCACCAGCTATGGAGGCGCATCCACCACCTTGCCTCACGAGTGTTGAAGCAGTAAGAACACAAAGCAATATGAGAGGAGTATTGAAGGAGTCTCAACGTTAACTGCACGCAGAGGTCTCGCTGGAGGGAGCCTGTCGGGAGAAGCGGGCAGCGGGACGGGACTGCCTGCTCTGGCTGTGCCTCAAAGGAGGGGGTGAAGCCAAGCCTCTGCCTTGCAAAGGCTCAGTCCTGCTCCAAGACATCTGCCAGGCGTATGGAGACAGCTGGCTCGCAGGAATGGCTTCATGGAACGCTGGGATCAGCGCTGAGATTCAGTTCAGATGGACAGGGATGGTCTACCCCCGCTCCTCACTGCAGCAGTGGGGATCCCTGAGGATAGGCGCCTTGACTTTGACCGCTCAGAATGCTCACCCAGCACAGCGCTGAGAACAGACAGTCCTTGTGACACTGGCGGGAGCTGTAGGTCCTGCGAGAAACAACGAGCACTCACATAAGGTCCTTGTCTCCTGCCTACCCCAAGCCCTCAGGACTCGGCAACAGCCTCTCCATTTGCTATGGTGAATATTTCATTGGTCCTACAGTGAAAGAGAAACATAAAAACCCCTTCCAAATATTTTCTTTTAGATTAAGGTCCCGCTTAATGCTAAGCCCATATGGAAGCCTTTGCCTGAGCGTAAATCTTTGTAAGATCAGCTTATTAGCTCGTGCTCAACTTTGCAAACAAGCGCTGCACGTGCTCGCAGACAGAAGGGATGAAGGGCTGCTCAACCTATTCCTTTGTTTTCTTACTGGAATGGTTTTCTCATGACCATAATGAAGTGGGAAGGCCGCACGCTTGGCAAGGGACAGGGATGTTAAGTTGTGCTGGTGGAAAAACACATCACGTAGGCTGAAACAGCACCGGGTCGTCTTGTTGCATTTGGCACTACGTGCACGGAGAGCGGCTGCACACTGGATGGTGCACACGTGGCCCTGGGAGAGAACAGGGAATCTCCTGCTTGTGGAAAATATTTTGGATGAGATTTGGGTATCTTTACTCACGCTTAATTCCAATGGGCTTTATGGAATGGATCCATCTGGTGCATCAACCCCAAGCCCTCGGAGGCGGTTCTCCATTGGTTTGGGGCTGGATCTGCTCATCCATAAGGAGTCCTGGGGAAGGAATATGGGGAGGGAAAGGAAGGGAAGAATATCAGGTCACCAAAGCCAATGGTCTGGAATCAAAATAGGATAAATTATTGGCTAGGACCTTACAGAGGAATAACCTGCCCTGCCTTTCAGACAGTAATGAGGTTCATGAACCTGAAGACAAGGTCTCACCTGAGGCTCATCCTCCTGGATGTCAAAACCAGCCAGGACAACTGCAGTGGGAAACCCTGACCCCACTTTGCCCATTACCTGCTCCCCTGGCTGCAGAGACAGTTCTGCCAAAAGAAAGGAGCTTGCCCCATTCATTTTGCTCCATGCCTGGCTTGGTGTTACAGGTGGTGAAGGATGCAATAGGTTAAACTTTATAGCGTTGGGCTGTGAATAAAACGTGTCTCCTGCAGCTCTTTACAACCTGGTGCCACACTTCATAGCTCTTAATGGGGGTATGAGGTGTGCGCTCAGTGTGTTGACCCAGCGAGCCAAGAGCTGTGCTTCACGGTGTTGTACCAAAGCATCTCACAGTGTTCAGAGCCATTTAGTGGCAGGTAAACTCTTTTCAAGGATCATTTCACAGCAGAAACTTGTAGCAATATGAAAACGCACAGAGGTAGCAAGGCAGGAGAGAGGTGAGCAGCAGAGAATGTTATAACCATCATAAAGACCAACTAATCATCACAAAGCTCTGTTTATTTCTGCTGTATGTGGCACAGGGGATATAAAGTGGGATTTACAGCACTGTGAAGAGCTGCCTTGTCCATTCTAGCGCCTGAATCATCTCTCAAGGGACCGCTCCAGTGACTCTCCCTTTGCTTCTCACGCCTGCCTGCTTGTGCTGGCAAAATGCTGTTCGCACAAGGCCCTTACAATTAAAGATATGGGGGGAAAATACCTGATTTTTACTGCCCTGGACACTAAGCAAAGACTAAGGGTGGGCATTGAGAGCAGCAGCCTGCACTGCATGAAGGCACAGCCTTCCCTCCTCCTATGGGTGCAACAGGTAAACCCTGCGGTTCACCCCTGTATTTGGCTCTGTACTTGTTTAGTACGACCCTAATTAAACATTGCCAGCTCCTGGAGGTGGCTTACCCTTCTTGCCCACACTCTCCCTCCCTTCCACCTGGCCACAGCAACACACCATGACCTGAGTACAAAGCTCTTGGGGTAAGCAGGGCTTTTCTCAAGGCTTCATCTCAGCCAGGAGCTCCCTGTGCAGCTGCAGGACCAAAACCATGGTGCGACCAGAGGGATGAGCTGCAGGCAGTGGGAGGAAGGACCCTCAGCTCCTCTCACCCCCTTTGCTCTGAGGGGCATAGAATTATAGAATCATAGAACAGTTAGGGTTGGAAAGGACCGTAAGATCATCAAGTTCCAACCCCCCTGCCATGGGCAGGGACACCTCACACTAGACCCTGTCACCCAAGGCTCTATCCAACCTGGCCCTGAACACTGCCAGGGATGGAGCATTCACTACATGATGTATCCATGGTCCTTGGCCAGAGATGGGGCTGGTGGTGCAACCATGGTCCTTTTCCTGTGCCACAGGAAAGAGGGGAAGCTTGTGACATGGCTGGTGATGATGCTTTGTACTTCAAATACAACAAGACTAATACTTAAAGATGAGCCTGTGTAAGACACTTTCCTACCCTTCCTGGTAAAGCCAGGGTCTGATACTGGCTTTACGCCTTACTCCCATAATAAAAGCACCCACAGATAGTGACTGGTGCTGCACAGCATCGGTACCAAATGGGATCATGCTTGGACATGGATTATTTTGGAATGGCAGTGATTGCTCAGTTCCCCTCATCTCCCTGAATGCATAGGAGTGGCAAAACCCAATGAAAATAACCCAAAAATAGCATTTATGTTCCTATAAACTGTTTCATTAAAGTCTTTCCCTAGAGGGATGAAAAAGTCCCTTAAACAAAATGGATCTTTTTTGTTTTGAAGGGTTGTGAGTTTGAGTGGAAACGTTTTAAGGTGCAAAAGATGGGTTTCTGACTGTATTTCTTTGACAGATAAGAGAAAATACCCAGTCCTATGAATGGGAAAGCTTTCATTTAAGGGAAAAGGCAAAATATTCTGATCTCTCTGATTTGGGTTTGAAGGGAGCTGCTCTGTTAGTTTGCTTTGAAAGAGGGGAAAACCCCTCCTAGCTTGTTTCATCTCATGTTTTTCCTGTACAAGAGGCACAGCCTTTTGCAGTAGGCTCTTATACAGAACATATTCGTGGTGCTGGCCTGCAGCTGTGGGGGCAGATGGAGCAGGAGAGCTGCTGAATAACACGATGGTGCTTTCACAGCCACTTCTTCAAACCGTTTCCAATGTCCTGAAGCTTCTCATCTCCTCCCAGCCCCTCCTCACCTCGGTGTCCAGCCCTGCAGGCAGAGCCCAGAGCTACCAGACTTGTTAGCACAGGCATGTGTTGGGCTATAGCTGACACAGATGTCATTTGAAAACAGATACTGTGTTAGAGTTGCCACAGCACATCAGACAAATGGTGCACAGCTCCCTCCACCCAGAAATGGGCATAAAAAGACCTTTTCTTGCTCTGTCCCCTCCCAAGAAAGCTCCAAAATAGCTGATATTTTTTTGGATAACACACCATTGGGTTTAACCTACCTAAATTTGTCTGATTCTACGAGCACCAGCAGACAGGTGGGAGCTGGGAGGTAAAAGCAGACCCAACCAGGAGCCGATGGGCACTTGCAGCAACTTCATCATGCAGGAAGCCCAGCATCTTCCAGAGAGCCTGAATGGACCGGGCAGCTCCTTCCTCCTGTTGAACCTGTGCCCATGATATCAGCTCCTATAGATTTTAAGCAGCAAATGAAACATGGTGTATGTCAGATGAACGCTGCTGCTGCTGCTTTCAGCTAGGTTTCCTGGAAAAGCAGTGGCAGGAAGGAGCAGAAAGTGTTGGAATGGGAACATCTGCATCTCTGGCTGCCATCGGTGGGATGGGGAGCATGGGCTGCAAACAAAAAGCATGTTCTTTCTGGAATTCCCTCTCTAAATCAAGCACTGCTTCTGTAGGAAAAGCTTGCAGGTTGGTTGAGTTATTGTGTGCTGTTGGATGCGTGCAATGCCAGAAGCAACAGCAATATAGCCCTTTGCTGCTCCTGAATCCAACCTGAACAGCTCTGCTCTGCATGTGAGGATTTATTTGCGCAGTAGGTCTGGTACAGACCTTATTTCCCCCCGCACTCACTCTGTCTTTGTGCATTCCTCCTTCTCCAGAAAGGATTTAGGGGGGTTTTAGCAGCGCTTCAGCCTCATCGGGACCAACAGCCGCTGGCTTGGGATGGGCAAAGCCAGCCCCAGTCCCCATGATGTGCCCCAAGTGCAAAATCCCTCCCTCTCCTCCACACCCTGAGGTTCTCCTTCAGACCAGGACCAAGCGAGTTTGATCCCTGTGGAAAGGCAGGCCAGTAATTTGGATAAAATGTGAATGAAACAATGTAAAAGGAAAATGGAAGTACAGTTTGTAAAGGCTGCACACAAACAATGCTTCCTGCTATGAATTCAAAGCCATCAATAGCTGAGTGCTTTCAGGGCACAGTATCTATTCTGTTTTCCATTTATATGCTAGAATTGTGGTAGATGTCAGGAGAATTTAATACACATGATGTAGGCATATGAATAAGCTGGATCCTTTTCTGGGAACAAGTATTCATAAGTCTCCATGTGGTTCCACATCTACAAAGACATGGGTATTTATTTCACGAGATCTGGACTCCATTTCAGGCAAGAAAAATCCCACTAAAGCCAATGGGGAATCTTTCTGTTCACGTCAATGGATCTCAGAGCCCTGATTCAGGAATGCACTTAAAACACATGCTTAACTTTAAAGCCAGGCTTAAGTCTCACCAAAGGCCATTAGACGTAAGCGTATGCTTCTGCTGAAAGATGAGGAATTTAAACAAGCATTTATGTGCTTACCTGAACCGGAGCTTGGCTCGTGTTCACAGCAGAGAGAAGCTGAGGCTCGTAAAAGGAATACTACAGGAATAGCACACGTTGGAAGTTTCACGGGTCCAGGTTGTCAGCCTGCATTATCCAGCCAGCAACAGGGGAAAAAGCCCTTTCACAAAGGCAGGGCTCCCATTTCCCAGAGTTTCTGGGGTAAGCACCACCAGTTTGTGTGGGCCCATGCTCTAGCCAGCAGCCCAGCCAGTTTTAGGGGACGTCGCCCTGCTCTTCCCCTCTTGGCCATCATTTCCCCTTGTGAATGAAGCTCAAGGGATGATTTTCATCACTGCCACCACAGGGAGAAAGGCGTCTCTGTCTTCTCCCAAGAAGCACTCAGGTATCAGTAAAGCTGGAGAGGGCTTTGGACAAAGGCCTGTAGGGACAGGCCAAGGGGAATGGCTTTAACCTGCCAGAGGGGAGACTGAGATGAGCTCTTAGGCAGAAGCTGTTCCCTGGGAGGGTGCTGAGGCGCTGGCACAGGGTGCCCAGAGAAGCTGTGGCTGCCCCATCCCTGGCAGTGTTCAAGGCCAGGTTGGACACAGGGGCTTGGAGCAAGCTGCTCTAGTGGAAGGTGCCCCTGTGGCAGGATGGAGCTGGAAGAGCTTTCAGGTCCCTTCAACACAACCCAGGCTGGGATTCTGGGATTCTATCTCAGGTTCACTCCTTGCCAGAATAAAAGCGCCCGTTCCTGCCCAGAGCCCTCCCTCTGAAGCAGGGCTTTGCCTAGGGAGTTGGAGGAAGCCCCAGCAGGCGCCCCAGGCCCCCTGGGGTAATAGCCTGGACCAGGTAATCACCCCCGCATGCACATGATGCATTTGAATGAGCACATGCAAGTCCTGCGGGAGCCCAATGGCTTTGCATCCCTACCTGGGTACAAGCTGCTCCAGCCGGGATGCAGGGAGGAGGTGCCTTATCCCTGGCAAATAACATGGGCAGGTTAAGAAATGAGCCTCCAGCTCAAGCAGGGGGAGGAGGGGATTCCCTGGGCTGCCTGTGGGGTGGGACCGAGGGCTGGGAGAGATGGACATCACCTTGTCTGCTCTTCTCTATTTGCTTCCCCACTCCCAAGCCCCCACCCTGGCCTTTAGCACCCTGCAGCAGAACGAGTGACCTGCTCCGGGCTCCAGGATTCAACATCTGCAGTGATTAATTTCCTCTGATTTAAACTAACAGATAATGGCTAATAAGGGAAACATCCCTATCGTAAACACTGCTTTGGCATTTACCGTTTGAAATAATTTATATTCTCTGGTCTAGTGGGTTTGTATCACCAGACTTAATGACTGTTTCTGTTTAATTTTCAGATGCTTAATTGCAGTAGAACACTTCAACACCATTAAATTAAAACAAGCTACCAGCTTTTCCTTGCCTACGCTGCTGGCCTGGCTCCAAGTGACATTTAAAGCGATCTCAGATGTTTTCTTCCTGCCACACAGGCTGCTTGCTTCCAAACAAAAAGCATGTGGACGCATTGGATACCTACAGCCACTAACATGGGAGCATCAAAACAACTTGTAGGCAGTAAGGAACTGGGATGAGGCTTGGTAACCACAGCTGCTTTCCCTCCTCTGGAGCAGGTCTGTGGTCGATGGCCAAGATGCTGCTGGGTGAAGGGGCTGGGGGCAGAGAAGGACTCTGGAATGGGAATAGAGCCCAGAGAGAAGCCATCAGCCCCCAGCCTTGTAGACCCCCCTTCTCCAGCCCAACACAAGCTCTGCTGGGGCTGCGTTGGAAAAGATTCTGTTGAGGGGCTTTATCTTGGGCAATTTCACATCTTGGAGCAAATTTTCCAATGTGGAAGTACTTTGGGTATCAGGTACCTATTAAAAATGAGTAAGAGGAAATGGAGCTCCTCTATAAGTTAATATTCTTTGGTAATGGATGTTTAGAGTTAGTATGTGTCTTTACAACATCATTCATAGGGGCATTGTTTGCTTCTGACAGTTTTGCTTTTAAGATGAATGTGCTTATGAAAACCTTGTGCACTGCTCCATGAGGCAAGCTCGGAATCCATCAGCAATACCATGGCCATGACACAACGCTGGGAGAGCAAAGCAAATGACAAACAGAGTCGGGGGGGCTTCAGAGACCAGTGTGTGTTGAAGAGAAATGAGCTGAAGCGAAAGCTGGCCCCTCTCCAGCCGCCCTTCCTGTTCTGCTGTTGGCACTACCCGAGAAGAGGGAGACAGTAAAAATACATGTGAGGGAGTGAAAGAAAACAAATTAATTGGGGGGGGGGGGGAATAACTGAAACCTGCTCGTGTTTGGGCTCTTTTTAGCAAACAGGCGCATGGAAAAATCACATAAAGTTTAAAGAGAGCCTCAGCCAAACATGCTTGTTAGACATAGAAGGAATTTTGTCGGAGATCAGCGGAAACAATGCAATTAGAGGCAAGTTGCATTTAACATGTTGGGATTACATCCAGTTGATGTGCATCCTTGTGGAAATTCAAACACCATGAAGCAGACCCTGAGCTACTCCCCACTGCTAATGCTGCGCTGGGTTTTGTGTTTCTTTCATGGGTGCTTGGCTGTTTGCTCACCCAACCATGATGAGATGAGGCGAGAAGGCTGGGTTGAGGGTTACATGTTCTAGTTGGGTGCAAGGGAGCTGAGAGCCTTGCAGGAGGTATGAAACCATCACTGGTAGGTGATGGTGGGGCTCAGCCTGTCCTAGCAAGGAGCTGCACGAGAAGGGGATGCCAACATGCTGTTCCATAGGGACATGCACTTCTGGCACCCCTAAAGACCATTCAGAAGATGGGGTGAAAATGGGTGACATCTGGAGGAAAAAAGTTAAACACTGCTCTTACTTGGGCAAAGGTGGGGTCTGTGCCCTGGTCATCTGCAGAAATCACAGAACCCCAGCCTGGTTTGTATTGAAGGGACCTGAAAGTTCCTCCAGCTCCAGCCCCTGCCATTGCAGGGACACCTTCCACTGAAGCAGCTTGCTCCAAGCCCCTGGGTCCAACCTGGCCTTGAACACTGCCAGGGATGGGGCAGCCACAGCTTCTCTGGGCACCCTGTGCCAGCGCCTCAGCACCCTCCCAGGGAACAGCTTCTGCCTAAGAGCTCATCTCAGTCTCCCTTCTGGCAGGTTAAAGCCATTCCTCTTGGCCTGTCCCTACAGGCCCTTCTCAGAAATCCCTTCACCATGGTCAGCTGCTGCCACCTTGCAGAGCACAAACTGTTTCTTATTTAGGATGCTTGCATCCCGAAACACAACTTGGAGAAGCCACAATGCCTGTTTCCCTGTACCACTTCCCAGGGTGGATCAGTTGCATGAGGGCTCTGGTTTCTGCTCTTCATCAGCTGCTCCATCAATTCTCACCATCATCACTTGGAGGGTAGATGTTTGAAAGCTGGCCTGGCTCAGGAAGGGTGAGCACGATGAGATGAGAGCCACCACATCCCCACCTCCAACTTCACCTGAAGAGCAACAGCAAGCAACTGCCTGTTTGGTAGGAAAGCGAATCCTGAAGTGGATATCTTTCACCTCTTTGTGACTTCTTTCACAAATATATCATCCTTCAACACCTTTTTGTTGACAAAATCTCTGTCAATACAGCCTGAACTTCAGACTTGATACCATCTCTGTATCAAGAGGAACCGGTTGCACCAGAAGTGCTGCTGTAAGCAATGTCTGTGTGGAAGCCCAGCCCTCATATTGGGGGTTACATGCAGTTTGCTTTGTGAAAGGGCATTTCTCATTGCAAACCAAGCTGTGGTGCGAGGCAGCCAAGGCTCTCTGAATTGGCAGCTGATGCTGAGCTACTCCATGAGGACATTTCTAACACAAAACACCTTCGAAACACCCTCTTTTTTCCATATGCAAAGCACAGAGAATAAGCTTTGAGTCCTGCTGCTATGGAGGTGCTTTGCAGAGCCCCAGAAGCTCAGTTTGCTGACAGCAGCAGTAGCCTTCATCTCCCAAAGCAAAGCCAGCAGCAAGATCAAATGCAACCAACCATGTAAAGGAGGAGGCAGCAGAAAGCTTACCCAGGGAAGAGCAGCTTTCAGTACAGCAAACACTGGAACCAGTCTGTGATGTGCTGCTTGAGCCAATTCTGGAACAAAACCACCTGTAACCTGCAGCAACTTCATTCCTTGGGCAGATCCAGGGAGTTTTAAGGGAACCACAAACCAGACCATACCTGCCGGCTGTTGGGAAAGCCATGGCTGTCCACAGCTTTGTGCCTGCACTGACCTCAGTGCCACATACCCATGAAGAAAGGTGTTTTCCCAGCAACGCATGTCCCTGCTGGAGCCCAGACTGTTAGTTCAGTGGTCCAGGGGAATCCTCATTAACCACTCAGTGATGAGCCCAGAGTGAAATAGCCATAACCAGGTGTTCAGAGCCCAGAGGGAATTTTATGACACGGCAGACCCCAGTTTCCCATTGAGATCTGTCCAAGAAGCATCCCCAAGGATGCTCCCATCCCGCTCCCACCATGCCTGAGCGTTTTGGCACAGGTAATCTCAGAGACAGCCCACAGGGACCAGCTCACAGAGGCTGAGCAGCACAGCAAACCCTCAGGGGACGGGAGCAGTGCCAAGGGAAAAGTCCACATGAGCAGGAAAAATGCTTTAAACCCTCCCTCACCCCCAAAACCTGTATTTACATGAAAGCTTTTTTTCTTTCTGGCAATGTTACCGGGTTTAAGGGGAAATGGAAGAGCGGAGATGAAGGCGGTGCCTTTATCTGATCAGCCATCACTTCTGGAAATGTTAAGGCCTGAAGTTTGAAAGTCGAGATAAAGTTCAGCAGGGTTTCTTTGGTAAGAATCAGAAACATCTCCGGGCTGTCAGCACTGACCCCTTCCCCATTAACACCCCCCTCCCATTAACCCCTTCTACAGGGGGAGCAAAGCCTTAAATTTTTCCAGCAAAGCCTTAAGTTTTCCAAATAAGGGGAGGGAGAAGTATTTTAGAAGTATTTTCCCCCAAAACCTCATTTCTCAGGTGAAAAGAAGCTCAGGGCTGGGGTGGTGGCTTGGGGGCAGAGCCACTGGGATGGTCACTGAGCTCTCTGAGCCGGCTGCCCTCCGGAGCAGGTTGAGTTGATGGTCAGAAGCGACCAGAAAGTCTTCCGAACTGGGGAAACAGCCCCAAACCAGCCAGAAGGGAGCAGGAAGCGGGCTGAAGGATGGCGCAGCCCCGGGCGGTGCCGACGGCGGCTCCCTCTAGTGCCGCTGCCGGGAGGTGCCGGGCGGGCGCTGGATACCGCGGATGCTCAGACCCGCATCTGCGAGCGGGACTGCTTTACTGGGAGGGCGCAGTAAGCAAAGCGCACCCCAAGGTGCGAGCAGGCACAGTTGTTGTTCCCTGTTGATAAACCTGCTGGTAAACACACCGCTTCGTTTCAAGAGGGACTTGGAACTGCTGGAGGGAGTCCAGAAGAGGCCACAGAGATGCTGCTGCGAGGGCTGGAGCAGCTCTGCTCTGGAGCCAGGCTGAGAGAGCTGGGCTGGGGCAGATGGAGAAGACAAGGCTCCTGAAGGGGAGACCTTAGAGCAGCTCCAGTGCCTAAAGGGGCTGCAGGAAACCTGGAGAGGGGCTTTGGACAAGGGCCTGTAGGGACAGGCCAAGGGGAATGGCTTTAACCTGCCAGAGGGGAGACTGAGATGAGCTCTTGGGCAGAAGCTGTTCCCTGGGAGGGTGCTGAGGCGCTGGCACAGGGTGCCCAGAGAAGCTGTGGCTGCCCCATCCCTGGCAGTGTTGGAGGCCAGGATGGACAGAGGGGCTTGGAGCAAGCTGCTCTATGGAAGGTGTCCCTGCCCGTGGCAGGGGTTGGAGCTGGAGAAGCTTTCAGGTCCCTTCAACACAAACCAGGCTGGGATTCTATGACTGACCCATTTGCAAGCCAGTGCTGCAAGATCACCAGGACTAGATCCTGCAGGGTAGCTCCCTCCTGGTCCCCCTGAGAAGCCATGGGAAGCACACCTCATCTGTAACGTTGCCCCTGCCATGATTTGTGGCAATTCCAAGAAAGTGTTAAAAACCATAGGAAGTGAGAGCTCCAAACCCCAGATTAAATACCTCATTATATACCTGTGTACCTGCCAGCACACACAGGAGTGCTACACATCAAATATTTGCCCAGGGAATCTGATTCAGTTCATCTGCAACCAGGAACTGAAACAAGTGAGAGGAGCTCACGTGTGCATCCAACATGAATTGCTATCAATGGCTGCACCAGAACAAACTTCTGATTTACTTCTGAAAGCCTCAAACCCAGCAAAAGCAAATGGAGCTGCTGTGCTCTGCTCCACCAGCAGCCTCTTCAGTCCCAGCAGTGTCCCCTCCTAGAGGGGGATTTTACATCCACTGAGACCATCATCTCGGAGCAAGGGATGGTGCCGGAGACTAAAACACAAGCCCTCTAGACCATGGGCAGAGTCAGTGACTGTCCCAGACCTGTATCTCCTTCCCAGTAAGAATCATCATAGAAAGGTTTGAGTTAGAATGGACCTTGAAGCTCCTCCAGCTCCAACCCCTGCCACCAGCAGGGACACCTTCCACTAGAGCAGCTTGCTCCAAGCCCCTGTGTCCAGCCTGGCCTTGAGCACTGCCAGGGATGGGGCAGCCACAGCTTCTCTGGGCACCCTGTGCCAGCACCTCAGCACCCTCCCAGGGAAGAGCTTCTGCCTACGACCTAATACTACAGCAACCTCAGACCACTGCCTCCCCACACTCCAAGGGCTGCTCGAAGCTGAAGGCTCCCCTGATCCCTCCCGTTGAGCCTGGGCGGCACCTGCATACACAGGGGCAGAAAAGCTCATGGGCAGAAGGTAAAATCAAGATGAGAAATAATCATAGAATCCCAGACGGGGTTGTGTTGAAAGGACCTTAAAGCTCCTCCAGCTCCAACCCCTGCCATGGGCAGGGACACCTTCCACTAGAGCAGCTTGCTCCAAGCCCTGTCCAACGAGCAGGCTGGTGACAAGTATCAACAGAGCTCCCTGAATCATGGAAAGGAGCTGACATAAGCACAGCTGCGTGTGATGAGTGGGGAAAAACACAGCGAAGGGATGCTGAGATCCCCCCAGACCACGGGGTGGGGAAGCCGGGTCCTGCAAGGTCACTTTGCCGGGGGTCGATGCCGCAGCAGCACCGTGCAGCTTCGCAGCGTGCCGGGAGATGGCAATCGTCCCCTTCCCTGACCGTCAGCCGGGAAGGGAGCTGCCGGCTGCTACCGAAACACGCCGAGAATAGAGCTATTAAAGCCAACAGCCTCGCAGATAAGTCCTGCGCGCGGAAACACCTCCGAAACAGTTCTAAATGAATGGGGATTTATTTCTTGTATTTTAAGCAATAACGTATATTTGCCCTGCAGCACATTATCTCCCTCTATATTCTCGAATAAACTGCAGAAAATTAGAGTGTCTCTGTTATCTGTTTGCTATCTGCAGTGGGATTAGAGGCCTCATGAACTAAGCTTTGAATCAACAATGTTTTATTGGTTCATGTCACTGAAGGCTGGTTACGACCGAACTAAATAAGACATCAAACCTCTCTCCCTCCTCCCCTCTGGGCTGCAGCACTGTGGTTGCTCACACGAACGGCCACAGCTCCTCTTTTTGGGGAGAGGAAAGGAGAAAGGGGCCTGTGCTGCGATTTCCAGCGTTTCCTGCTTCCCATGGGGACTGAAAGAGCAAGTGGTTCCCCTCCTGGGAACGGGGATGGCCACGGAGCGCTTGCAACAGCCATGGCCGGGCTGAAAAAGCTTTCGTTTAATCCCTGCTTCTCTATCGCTTTTCTAGAAATAGACTCAAATAACTCATTCCAGAAACTGGGAGGTGGCCCAAAAAGGGCACCAAGGTCTGAGGCCAGGATAAGTATCTCAGGCATCATGGACCTCACGGTCCAGGAGCTGGGAAGCGATAAAGCAGTGTATTTGCTTTATTCAGCCTTGTTTGGGCTGCAGGAAGGCTTGGCTCCGTGTCCCAAGCTTCTGAGGAGAAAAGAAACCTGGAGAGTTGATTCTCCATAATTATAAAGCAAAAGCACAAGGGTGTTTTCTAAAGGAGACGGCACCTCTACAAGGGAGCTCCCAAGTTCCTCCCCAGCCGGACAGCAGTGGATGCTTATTCCTGTGATGCTCTAGAAGAAATCTGATTTGCTCCATTTTTCCTAGTGCTTCCCAGGGCCGATGGCTGCTGCACAACAGGGAAAGGGACCAAGGACATCTGGGAAAGGAAAATGAATGGATCACAACAAAGAGAAGAAGGGAAAAGTTGTGCAAGGAAGGAGATGTGCCTGACTCCCCCAGTAACCTGGCAGAGCTGCTGTCACTCTAGTGCAGAGTCCAGCTGAGTTCCAATGGTATAAATGCCATTCCAGCACTCCCTAAGGCACCTGGAGGGTAAAGCCAATTGAGGGGTGACAACCAAGCACAAGAAGCAGGGTATTACCACTTGGGTGTTTGTGTCCAGTGTGTCTTACCGGATACAGAGTTCTGCTTCGCATTAAATAACCTTTGCTTCTATGCATAGAAGAAATGCTGGTTCCTCAATAAGATGTCTTTACGTAGTTTTTCTATTACTGTTATCAGAGAGGATCAAACCAGACAGATGCATTTACTGTTTTCCATCAAAAGATAATAAAAAGAAACAGTTTATAAAATCAGATTATATGAAAAATTGCCTAATGATTATAATTTCTAAACCCATTGCTGAATAATGATGTATTCAAGAGTTGTCATCGAGTGATGAAAGAAACCTAATATGAAAGATTTTCTCTGTGAAGAATGACTACAGAAGAATTGCACAGAGATACAATCCTCTGATAAAGGACAATAAGAGCCTCTAGAACACTTAATAATAGACTACTCAGGATGAATTGAGTATTGCAATAAAAGCCCATAAATTAAAAAGTTTCAAAATGATTTCTGATAAAAGACATGCCAAGGTGAAATAGAAAAAAAACCCCTTTAAATCAGAGGCTCTACTGGTACAGCTCAGGAGGTGAGAGAAAATGCACTCTACAAACCCAAAATAATTGATTTGAAGGGGAATGCACCTCACACACAAGCAGCTTTTCTGTAAGTCAAATCTGGGTATGGATGTACACGTGCTGACTGCCCAGTGGGGCTTGGCCACTGCCATGGGTGGGAGTAGATGTATTTCTGCTGTGTTGTGTGCACTGGGGCTCTGTGAGGAGGAGCCCGGGGTGAAGGCTACAATTGCAAGCAAGGAGGAAAGTGAGGTTGAGGCATCCACCACCCCCTTCTAATCCCAGGGCCCCCAACACAGCTCTACCCTACCGTCAAATCACTGAAAGTCATTCGGTTTCACAGGCTTTTAGCATTAAAGTGCTTTGAAGAACCACCTTGGGCATCAGCTGGGCATGGCGGGATGCTCCCAGAACACGGCATGCCCCAGCACTAAGGAAAAGCCAAACACAACCACATCCATGATGCCTCAGCCAGTGATGGACCCCTCTGCAATGGCCAGGAAGAGGCCAGCACCAGAAGCCCACCTTAGAAGGCAAAAAAAAACCAAATGGAACTGAAGATTGACCCTTCCCTTGAGCATCTCCTGCCAAGCTGATGGGATGACCCTAACACAGTGGATTTAAAGGCACCTGGCTACAAGCTGGCTCCTGCAGCATCCCCAGGACAGGTCACAGCCTGCCAGGAGGAAGGTAAACCTGGTTTTACAGCATTAGACATGGTCTGTAATACAGATGGCTGCACTTAAAATAGCCCTGCTCACTCACTGTTGTGCAGGGAGCCAAAATGATTTATTATAAGCTGTGCCAGCATATATTATTCATGTTGGAAGCAAGGAAAGGTCTTTGATATGTATCTGAAAAAGCTTCAAACCCATAAAAGAGATAAACTTGTATGAATAGTGTCACCCAGAGTATAGATGAAACTCTCAGACACATCTTCATATCACATAACTGAGTGTAGGGCTACCATACTTTTGCAATCTGTATTAATTTCACTTAGAAGAGAAATACTCCACCGAGGGAGAACTGACCCAGGCAGGGCTTTCTGGGCAGGTTATTAAGCCCACATTGCTGTGTGCACTCTGGGGGCCTCATTTAATGCAAACTTCCCCGTCAAAGCCAGCAGTTTGGGCTCAGGACTGCATCAATCCATCCCAAACCCCATCTCATTTAGGCAGCAAGTGAGGGAATGATAGGATCCATCCAGGATCACTCCAGACAGAGTTGTTGCATCCCCACAGGTCCCCTGCCAGCACTGGGATTAGACTGTGACTAATTACGGCTTTATTTCCTTTATTAAAGGAGACACCCGAGTGTCGGCACAATTGCAGCACAAAACAATCATCATAAAGTCTCCCACTAAATGTCTGCAATTAGAGCATTCACTATTAATTGTGCTCATTAACCTCACACACAGAGCAGCTGCTGGAGCAGGGACAGGGAGAAGCAGGGAATTTCCCTGCCAGGGATGCAGTGATGGCAGCATCTTCCCCAAATCACACAGATAATGCAGTTGGGGATAAGGGGAAGGTGAATTTAGATGCTTTCTGTGGGTGGCGGATTTCACCATCACTGATTGCATGGCAAAAGTGACAACTTGCCCATGATTCCATTAAAAGTAATTATTTGTGAAAGCAAACTCAGGCCTAAATCAACTGCAAGTGAGCTGGAGTCCTGACAGACACCAAGCCCTAAAGGATGTGGGGCATCTCATCCAGCACATACCCCACATCTCCTGCTCTCCCTTCCTGGCTTTGCTCTGGTTCAATCTGGGTTGCTCCAGCTGAGGACTGGTTTTTTATTGCCCTCAAATTATTTCTATTTTTAACTTCCTGAAGTCTAGGAAAATGCTTTAACTTTCCTGCAGCTGCTCCAGTTCTCGCAGCTCATTCCCAGTGCACACAACACAATAAAAGGACAACAAACACAAGCCCCAAAAGCACAAGCATCGCTCTTGGTAAAGCAGCCGTTGTGCGTGGAGTGAAGCACAGCCCTTTCATGTGGCAGCCAGGGTTGGAATTAGAGAAGGAAATGTTTTCTAATCTTTCCTGTGTCCAGAAGAATCTATTTTTATGGCACCTTGTTATTGCTCCTGCATGGAACTGCTACCAAAACCCAACACAACAAGCTGCAGGCAGCAGAGCAACAGAGAAAGGGAACAAGAAACCACATCATCCAAAGCTATCTGCACTTGCTTGGGCTTTAATCATAGAACCATTGAATGGTTTGTGTTGGAAGGGACCTGAAAGCTCCTCCAGCTCCAACCCCTGCCACGGGCACGGGCACCTTCCATAGAGCAGCTTGCTCCAAGCCCCTCTGTCCATCCTGGCCTCCAACACTGCCAGGGATGGGGCAGCCACAGCTTCTCTGGGCACCCTGTGCCAGCGCCTCAGCACCCTCCCAGGGAACAGCTTCTGCCTAAGAGCTCATCTCAGTCTCCCCTCTGGCAGGTTAAAGCCATTCCCCTTGGCCTGTCCCTCCATCCCTTGTCCCAAGCCCCTCTCCAGGTTTCCTGCAGCCCCTTTAGGCACTGGAGCTGCTCTAAGGTCTCCCCTTCAGGAGCCTTGTCTTCTCCAGGCTGCCCCAGCCCAGCTCTCCCAGCCTGGCTCCCGAGCAGAGCTGCTGCAGCCCTCGCAGCATCTCCATGCCCTCCTCTGGCCTTGCTCCACATCCCTCTTGTGCTGTTGCCCCAGAGCTGGATCAGGACTGCAGGTAATTCACATAATTCACTCATCACACCCACAGGATTTGTTCCAGCCAAACACTCTTAATCCAGGGGTGCCTGAGACAAAGATGCCCCCCCTGTATCCCCAGCCCACAGGGCAAGGCCCTCTGCAAAGAGTGCTGGGCACAGATTTCAGCTTTCCAGCCTGCACCAACACCACCAATGCTCCAGAGGGACTGCCCCAGCTCTCCAGCTTCAGATCAGTTTCAGAGCCATTTCTGGGAGAGGTTCAGTCCCTTTCTGCTTGCCTTTCTTAGCTGGAATACGAATATTTTTCCATCTGCACCTTGTTTTAAACTGCTTTCTCTCTCTTCCTTCCTTTTTGACAGTAAATGTGATGCTTTTGTTTCTATCCTTTCTCTGGCCCTGAGCCTGTGAAAAAAAAAAAACAAACCTAAATGCCCCTGCATCTGAAGTGGGTAAAATCCTGGCTCCCTCCAAACAGAGAGTAAAACACCCATTCATTCCCCTCCGCCGTTGTGCTCACCCCGTGACTTCAATGGGACAAACTCACAGGGCATAAAGTTGTTTGTTGTCCCTTAAATGGCTCTGTTGTCTATTGTTGGGCTCTTTCCTGAGCTCTAAATCTTCCTTTTGCTCTGCTCGCTGCCTGTCCGAGGGCCCTAAGAGAAGAGACACCCTCCAAACACAGCAAGAGCCCTTGCAGGGTCCTGGTGTTGCTCGGAGCAAGGGGATATTTGTCCTCATAAAGATATTTGTCCTCTTAAGCACATTTTCTGCCCTGTCTGTGAGGCCTATATAAAGGTCTCCCTCCCTTTATTAACGGGTTTGTGTTGCTGCAATAGTGAGTAACTTCATTTTTCCCCATGGGAAGAATAAGGAGCCTGTTTCGGCAGCAGGCTCGGCACCCCCCAGCCCCCTTCACCTGCAGACTAGGCTGGCTGCAGCTCCAGCCCCAGCACAGGCAGAGCTGAGCTTTAGGCTGCCAAATCCTCATGGCTGGAAGAGACCAAGGAGAAAGAGCTTTTACTAAGAATACATGTAGCTGAATACATTAGGCACGGCTCCTCTCCAGTGCCTTGTGACGGAGATAAAAGGTCTCTGTCCTTCCGAAATCAGATGTGGCACTTTTGATCATTGCAAGGGGGTGAGGGGATAAAAATATCTTGGCTCAGCAGAGGTGATCCCAGACAGGCCTTTCTGGGAAATTCCCGAATCCAACTTATTCCAATGCAGGCACCTGTAAGGGCTGCTGTCCGTACAGCAGCGGGGAGTAGAGCGACGTGCACCCTGCACCCATCACCGCACCTCCGGCCCTGCGACGAGCGGCGCTTCCCCTTGCTCGGAAGGGATGTGGAGAGGATTCAAGGATTAAACCCCTCTCCGGCGGCGGATGCCGAGGCGGAGATGCGGGAATCCGCCACACGGTGTCAGCGGAGATCGCTGCATCCACGCAGGCCCCGCGCACGGAGCGCCGGGGAGGGGGGGTTCGCTTTGGCTCTGCGCTCCCCGGGAGCCTCCCGGCCGCTTCTCTGTGGTCCCTTCGCATTTGTTTCCCCTGCGCTGGCAAACCCGGGGTCCCACAGATGGTCCTGGATGGTGCACGGGGGAAGATGCTGCTGGCAGCTTCCCAATGCTGGTCCTGCCCCAGGGAGTGCCCCGTCCCAGGGACCCCCAAAATGGAAAGGGTAAAGGACCGGCAAGGTTGTCCCAGAACGATTTTCCACTTCAGCCTGTGCCACAGCAGTGGCATGAACAACCCAAACCAGGTTAACAGACAATTTGCAGCGCGCACCCATAACCTCTGCCACAATTGCCTCCTGTCTAGTGGTTTTTCAACCCCCTTTTCCCTTCTTCTGCTCATTTTCTATTCACTCCTTCTCCCCCACACTTCTTGTTCCACCGGTCTTCCACTGCAAACATCTCCAGAGCATCCCCAGCCCTGGCATTCACCCCATGCTCCAAAAGGCTCCTCCGCACAGGGACACAGCTCACACAGCACAGCTCAGGCTGTTCATGTGCTGGGCAGTCTCACTTCAGTGGGTTTATTTCAGTTCTTAGGTAATTACCTTTTAACCTAAATGATCAGTGAGGTTATTGAGCCTATTTAACGGTGCTGCATCAGTGTGGTGAGTGCTATAGTCCTCTGCTTATATCAGTACTGCATGGAAATACAAGTTTGAAATACAATTTCCAACTATTCATCCTTGCCAACCCCACACTGAAAAAACATAAGAGATAATAAATGGGCAGAACTTTTCAAACAGAATTAAGAAAGCCTCCTCTTGCCATGGTCTGCTGATGGGGGGGAGATGTTCAGAGAAGCCCACACCAGCCAAGGCTGAGTTTGCAGCCTCCTTTGGCTTGGCACAACCATGGGACAGTGGCTGCCTTTTCCATCCCATTCTTGCCCCAGGTAGTAATAGAAAACCCTGAAAAATAAGTTCTGCTTCAGGCAATACAGTTTAAATGCAGTAGGTTTCTCTGCATTCATCTCCAGGTGTCTATGCCCTTTGGATGCACCTACCTCAGGTTACCCACTACAAGCAGCAGAGCCAGCAATTTTTCTCCCCCTTTAAACCAGAGCAGAGATCACAGAAGAATGTAATAGCCAGAATCCAACAAATGAGGCTCTAAGACTAACTGTGTGCTCTAGGTGTTCCAATAAAGGGGCTCAATAAGCCTCGAGTATGATTTTATGGCCTTCCGGAATATGAAGCTGGTTGAGCTGGGGTGCCTGAATAATTGCAATCAGAGAGAGACAATTACTAAGACCAATTTCAGAGATTAAGTGAAGGCAATCACCCCCCTTGCCCAGAACCACAGCACCTCCAGCACAGCAAGGTTCCAGCTCATACCTGGATTCCCAGGTACTAACAAACACCAAGCCCACTAGAGGGAACACTGCGACAAATGGCAACAAGCAGCATAACCCTTTGCTATAACAAAGCATTTACACCAGGTAGGAGTGTTTCACAAACTTTTCTTGGAAGTCTGGAGTTCTCCTTCTATCCAAGGTCCTCTTTCCCTGCCTTCCCCTGTGCTCCAGTCATTTTCGGAGTGTGGCATTGGCCAGAACGCTGTTTGCCTGTGAAAGGGAACTGAGCTACTCCATGGAGGAATGAGATGCTGAGCTCTCAGCCCACCCTTCATCCACCTTACAGAGGCCAGGGTACTAAAAGCACTTCAAGAGCACTGGCACAAAATGTGTCTTATGACAGACTCCTTAGTCATTCCCCTGCATCACTGCTGTCCTAATCATTCCCTGGGGAACCCTGCAAGACCCAGCACATAACCACCAAAAGCAGAGATGGGCCAGGGACCACTGGCTGCTCTGAGCAGTATTTTAAGTGGATGCCTCCAAGCACACAGGGTTAACACTGTCCTGCTACCCCTTGGGACAGGCAAGCATGGAGATGCAGGGCCCAGGGGAGTGCCACAGGGCTCTGTGCTGCCCAGGCTCCCAACCTAAGGGCAGGTGGCCAGTTTGCTTTGAAATATTTGCTAGAAAGTGGAAGAAGTCTTTCAATACCTAAAGGGGCTCCAGGAAAGCTGGAGAGGGGGTTTGGAAAGGGTCTGTAGGGACAGGCCAAGGGGAATGGCTTTAACCTGCCAGAGGGGAGACTGAGATGAGCTCTTAGGCAGAAGCTGCTCCCTGGGAGGGTGCTGAGGCGCTGGCACAGGGTGCCCAGAGAAGCTGTGGCTGCCCCATCCCTGGCAGTGTTCAAGGCCAGGTTGGACACAGGGGCTTGGAGCAAGCTGCTCTATGGAAGGTGTCCCTGCGCGTGGCAGGGGTTGGAGCTGGGGGAGCTTTAAGGTCCCTTCCAACACAAACCATGCTGGGGTTCTGTGCCCATACATGCCTGAAAGCCCTCACCACACAGAAATTCAATGGGCTAAATTGGAATTTCCACCTTGGGGCAGACGAGCAGTTGGGATGGTGTGAAAGGGAAACGAGTGGAAAACCGGGCTAAGCCACTGCAGAATAATCTTTGGTCTATCCACTGGGAATCTCTCCTCTCCAACAGCAGCGTAAACACACTTCACATAACGCTGTTCTCAGCTAGAAGATTACTGATGGACTCACGCAAGCATGAAGAGGGGCTTTGCTCTGCAATGAGACACCTTGAACATACAGTGGGCTGAATCCTCACCTCCACCCGCACGGAACACTGGGAATGCGAAACACAGGGCAGCAAAATCTGTTCTCTTGATTTTGGCAAAAGCAAATTCACTGGAAGTCCTCCGGAGCCTCTGAGAAGTTCAAGGTATCACAAATAGTACAACACAGAGTTGCTGTTTTCATTGGCATCAGAAGAATGCTCCATCGCTTGTTGAATTATAAAGAACTAAACCGTGAGTTAAGCAATTACAAGGTCGCTTCAGCCAATAGTAAGACTGCTGCTGCTCATCAGGCTCTATTCCTCAGGGTGAATTTGGTTTTCCTAATTTGATCAGTTTCATCATCTATACATCAAGTTCAGTAGCAAGTCCTTGAAAGATCTTAAACTCTGTGACTGGAGCACAGTTATTCAAACCCATCGCCGAGAAGGGCAATGTTGAAAGGAGAGGTAAGACCATTATCTCCCCATATCTGATAAGTCTTATGATGATCAGTTCATTATAATTGATCAAAGCATTCATGCTCATCTCTAAAAAATGATGGGTTTTGACAGGCCAAAAAACACACATAGAATCATAGAATCAACTAGGTCAGAAAAGACCGTTGGGAAGATCTTACTGGCACAGACATCTTACTGGCAAACGCAGAAGCACCCATAAACAAGGCAAGGTGGTACTAGTGTGGGAGAAACTGTGTTACTGCAGCTATTTCTGTGCCCAAAGAAACACTCTCCAAATCGAAGCTGTTATAGCACTACAAAAGCAACATCCAGAACATATACCTTTTTATAGGGTCAGGAATTAAATCAAAGCACACTGCCTTCACCTTGCAGACAGAGACTGAGGTCCTGGAATTAAAGCCAAACAATCTTCCAGACAGTAAACCAGTATCTTCAGTTATTAAGGAAGAATACAGCTTTATAAAGACTATATTGTATGACAGGACATTAAAAGGTGGTCAGTGCTGATGGCAGGAGATTCATGCCATCTTCACAGACTCCATACATAGAGCACTGGGGGGGGGAATTAAAGGTGTACTAATTAAGAGGCAGCAGGACCACATCTAAATGAGTGGGTTCCTGGTCATGTGCCATTCACCCTCTTCCTCCCAGCCCTGAGCCGCCCCCCCCCCCCCCCCCCCCCCCCCTTTTCCCACCGCCTTCACAGCAGCAGGGACTTAGAGGGAATGTGTCAAAGCACATTTCAGAGTAATATGGCTGGAGAGCCGCATTCAGACCGGCGTGTTGTAATGTGTCTGACAACATTATATTCTGATCCAGCTCTTCACGTAACCTTCAATTTATTTCTAAGCCCCTGTGTTTATTTAACCGAATCTGTCTTCCGTCATTTGGAGCAGTAGCACTCAACCTTTAAACAGCCCAAGAGCCACTTCAGCCTCCAACAGATGCAGAGAGCTCCCGAGTCAGGGAGTCACAAAAGAGCCGGTGCATTGTGCAGCGGGCACACAGAGCCCAGGGTTATTCATTGCGCTGGCGTCGGCACCTCGGCAGGGTTGTGAACCACACGGCTCTGGGGAAGGGAGCGCAGGTCTCAAGGGCTCAGGTGGGCTCCAGCACAGCGGGAGCCAGGCAGGGATGTGCAGGACCCCCTGCGGCTGGAGGGTTCTGGGTTTGGGGTGTCAGTGCCAGGGAGCTCTGCTGCAGCTCTGGACAGCCAACCCTCAGTGTTTTGGCATGCTAACCCATCCTTCACGTGGTCACAGCTCCAGTCCCAAAGCACATGCACTGCTGACCACCAGCTGCTGGCATCAGGTCACAGCATCACCGTCTCCCCTTAACAGCAGGGATCATCACTGCTGGTTCAGTTATTTGTGAGCATCATCACATCCTTGCCATACAGTTCATCTCAATAAAAGGCGCTTTCCCCCAAATCTTTCTGCTCCTCCTACCCAGTACTTCCCAGGTACAAGGCCACTTCCAACCTTAACCATTCTATGATACAGGAGGAACCCAAGTCACTCACTGTACTGGTCCCCAGTGGAAGCAGCCCAAAGCACGATGCCTCAGCAATGCCCCAACACACAGCAATTCCCCATCCCTGTGGCACACCAGCCAAATTCATCAAGATTTCAGTCAGTCCCTGGGAAAACAGCATCACCAAGAGACCCCAAAAAGCTGGGAATCCTCCCTAGGTGCTTTCCAAAGTTTCTGGGCACTGGGATCAACCCTTCCTTTGGAAAACCTCAGCTGTGACAAACACATCTGCCCACGTCCATGCACTTGTCACCCAGAGACCAGAATCCTGATGAATTTTTATTGCTTTCTCTTTAAATTCACTGGATTTTCATGGAGGCTTTGGCTTCACCACATATCGTTTAGAAATCTAAAGCAATTCATAAGAGAAAACCTTGGCTTGCTTTTCTGTTTACTGTTGCCAAGCACAATGGAAATGTTAAAATGCTAAGTCACTTGACACCTGCCACCCCAGCAATGCACTTGCCTTACTTTTTTTGTAGTTACAAGAGTTGGTGAATATATTTAAAGCTCTTCAATTCACTTGAGTTGAGAAAGACATACAGCATATTCAATGAAATGCCACCGTTGTGACACGTTCCGTATCCTCCGTTGTGCTAAGTCTCTTCATTTATTCTTTTACAGTCACAGAATTTGTTCTGTTATGAATAAAATTATCTCTGATGTCCTTCAGAAAATAATGTAGAGCTTTTGACTGAATGCAGAAAGTTCAAGGAAAATATTCCAGGTGGCCAGGACATGAAGAACAAGCCATTGAACCTCTCACATTGAGCTGTCATCTCTTCCTTTGGCTCACACGCTGCATGCCCTGGTTCCAGACAAGCTTCTGCCTTAGTGAATAATGATTAACAGCACCGAAGCCTTTCATCTGCTGGATGCCAGCTCCATGAGCCACAGTGATGTGGGTTGCTTCCTAAGAAATGATGCCCATGGACCCAAAGTCTCCTCTGGTACAACTGAAGCAAGTTGTCCAGTGCAATGACAAAGAAACCATCTCCATTACCCAACTGCACACACAGCTAATGTTTTATATTAAAATAGTGCTCTGGGCTGGCTCATTTCACCCTAATCTTGAAGATTTAGGTGATTTTAGGTCCAGAGGAGGGCCACGAGGATGATCAGGGGACTGGAGCACCTCCCGTGTGAAGATAGGATGAGAAAGTTGGGGCTGTTCAGCCTGGAGAAGAGAAGGCTGCGTGGAGACCTCAGAGCAGCCTTCCAGTATCTGAAGGGGGACTATAGGGATGCTGGGGAGGGACTCTTCATTAGGGACTGTAGTGACAGGACAAGGGGTAATGGGTTCAAATTTAAACAGGGGAAGTTTAGATTGGATATGAGGAAGAAGTTCTTTCCTGTAAGGGTGGTGAGGCACTGGAATAGATTGCCCAAGGAAGCCGTAAATGCTCCATCACTGGCGGTGTTCAAGGCCAGGTTGGCCATAGCCTTCGATGACATGGTTTAGTGTGAGGTGTCCCTGCCCGTGGCAGAGGGGTTGGAACTGGATGATCTTAAGGTCCTTTCCAACCCTGACTATTCTATGATTCTATTTTTCAGCCTTTCCCTACTTGGCAATGCAGGAACGGGGTGGCAAACAAACAGCCTGGCTCCCCAAGGACTATAGCACCTGAGCTATGAGTGTGGTCACCTGAGATGTCAGTATTGCAAGAGGGAGGGGATTAAGTTTGGGTAATTGTGCTTCAGTAGCTGCTCTGACCCCTACAGACACAACCACAAGGGACACAATGCAAGCCTTGACTGGAGCCTGCAGAGGAAAGTGATGCCTTCTCTTGGGTTTCTTGAGGAGCCTCTGCTTTATACACTTGGAATCATGGGCTTCCCTACCCAAGGCCACAAGTCCCACAGTGCTTCCAGTTGTTTAATGTGCCCATGTACTTCTGCCTTTTGTAAACATCTGAGCACAAGTAGCCCAAGCAGAAGTTGATCGTTGTGTTAATTTGGAATAGGGATACAGAGATGCTCTCGGAACAGCAGAATGAAGGTGGGGATATGGGCTCACTTTCTTGTGCCTCGCAATGTAATTTTTCCCCTCTATTTTCAGCATCATTGTTGATCCTGAAATTATAGTGTCTGAGGAGTTATTCAAGAGATGTTCAACATGAGAAAAGAGCCTCAGAAAATAACTGCAACGATAACATTTAAATAAAGCCAAAGATTAGAGGCAAAATACAAAAAATCACTCCAAGAAGCTCATTTGGTTTCATTCCACTACATTTGAGTGTTATGGGGGGAGGGAAGGGGAGAAGCATCCTAAATTGGTTGGGTACAGTGAGAAAAAGAACAGGCATCTCTACCTACATCACAGCCTTTTAATATACCCTCAGATTACAACATGGGTCAGGCTTTCAGCATGCAGCTGAACACCTCAAAAGCTTTATCAGCTTGCCTGTATCTCAGCTCCACACTTGAGTTTTCCAGAGGACTGGAGTAGAATTGTTCTTGCACAGCTCACAGAGCAGTACTGGGGTTTTTCCTTCCCCATTTCCCAGACAGTGCCCTCAATTTTAAGGCCTTCCTGCTAATTGCTTTGCACTTAGCAGTAGTAATAGGACATAATTTCCAATTTCCTCCCTAGAACCCCAAATAGTTGCAGCAAACGAGTTCGGTAACCCTTGGAGCTGAAACCAGTTTGCTCCTACCCCAGCAAAGCCAAGCAACCAGCATCTCCACACCCAGCAAGGAGCATCTTAAAGGGACCCAGTTCTCTGAAGAACCCCTAAACCAAAGTCCTCAATCTGCCCAATTTCTACCCAACAGCAGTTTTGCTCCTCTTTGCCTCCCACTTCAATCAGAGACCACAAAACACCTTCCAGTCAGCTGTGGGGAAGAAGGCAGGCTGCTGCTGCTGGCATGAATCGCTTCTTGTGATAAGGAAACCTTTTAGGTTTATTTGTAGTTATTATTATTTTAAAACATCAGGCTTTTATCTCAAAAAGAATCAACTTTTCTGTGCCTTTGAAGAGCAGAACCCTCCTGATAGTCATTACTTGACTCAGCTGTTCACCCAGGTCTTTGCCTTTGATGAAAAACTTTGCTTTACAGACAGCATTTAGCATCCTGATTAATACACAATGTGACCTTCTATTGGAGTAAATGGGGTATGTAGCACTATCTCATAAGCAAAAGAGTTTACTTAGTTGTACTAAGAGGAAAGGAAATCAAACCCTTGAGAATCATTATCTAACAGAACTACTTAGAAAAACAAAAGGGGGGAGAAAACCACCAAAATGGGCCCTTTCTCCTTCCCATCTTGCTTCAAAGAACAGGGGGAACCACCTCACAACTTATCACTTGGTCACAACTTGCCAGCCAGGGGCTTGTCCTGGGCTTGAAGTCCCAGATGCTTAAGTCTTCGGGGAAAGAAAAGGGGCAAATCAATAAAGGCATCTCTATAGCAAGAAAAGTCAGAGTTACACCAAGGAGAAAGACCAATCAATGTATGTTTCAATTATTGCCACGGCAAGGCTATGATTAGCAATAGCTACAGCAGTGATATTAGTATCAATGTACATACAAACCGTAACGACCCCGTACCTGAAGACTGAGCATTCAGAGGAAACAACACAAGTTCATCACAATCCCTGCAGCTCCATGTTTGCAATTGCCCCCTGGACATGACCCCATGGAGCAGGCAGCCCAGCCAAGCAGGCAGGGAAACACTAGTGTCCTGCTTTTAGGCTTGAGCAGAACAGATTAAGTGTAAGCTAAGTGTGGTGCAAGAGCTCCCAAGTGTTGCTTTAAGTCCACAAGGAAGTGGCACTAGGAAAAATTAGGAAATACTAGGGAATACCGTAGCTATCCATAACGATCACAACCATCACTGTCCCAACAGATGCCACCGACCTCCAGAGGCACAGTCCCCCCTCCCTGAGCCACCCTAGCTACTGGGACATCTTCATGGGAGAGAGAAGCAAGTATCTGGGATTACACATTAGCCAGAGCAGCTGCACCAAGGTCCCTGGAATAGGAACAGTTATGAGACAGAAGGAAAAGCAGTCTGTGGCACTGTTAATGTGTAACACTCCTGCCAGCTTTACCTCACCTTCTGCTCACCTGTTTTGGGGTGCCAGCATCTGCCAGGAGCCCAAGGACAGAGCAAAGCCTCAGCAAGCCCCCTGGTAGGGTTTATGTACCCCAGGGAGGGGTGGGCAGCCTCGTTAGGCACCTGGTGGTGCCCCACATGCAGGGAGGGCCCTTTCTATGGGCCCAGAAGGGGCCTTGATGAGGGAAACCTGGTAAAGGTTGCCGCTGGGAAAGGTCCAGGGGTGCAGTTCTCGGGATGGTCCTGATTCTGTGAACTGATGGGGCCGTCTCATAGAGCTTGGAGCCCCCTTCTCCTTCTTCCCCCTATTTACAGACCTTCTGCTCCCCTTTCCTTCCCCAGATCATCCTGTCACCCCACACACTGATGTCCCATTCCCTTTCACACTTCCTCAGCAGCAAGGACAGCTGTTATCATCATCATCACCGTAGGATGATAGAGCCCCAGCCTGGTCTGAGCTGGAAATGACCTTAGAGCTCCTCCAGCTCCAACCCCTGCCACAGGCAGGGACACGTTCCACTAGAGCAGCTGGCTCCAAGCCCCTGTGTCCAACCTGGCCTTGAACACTGCCAGGGATGGGGCAGCCACAGCTTCTCTGGGCACCCTCTTCCAATCATCCTCACATCCTCCTTTTCCTGGCAGGAACTGCCACTGTGGCCCCAGGAGCACGGGCCTCAGTGTTGGGCTTCAAGGTAGAGTTATTGGGAACAGGGTTTGCCTGTCCCCTCCACTGGGGCAGCTCTGACAAAAGCTGCAGTGTTCCACTGGGGGTAGGGCTCAGCTTCTCTTATCACTGCAGTTGTATCCCACTTCCCCCCCCTCCCAGCACACCTCTGAGCAGCCCTCATGGTATTCTCCATCACGCTGTCACTTTGGATGTGTCACATTTTTCCCAGGGAAGTCCTTGGAGTACAGGGCACTGCTCCAGATGGGGTTTCACTCCTGCACACCAGCGGTGCTGAGCACCAGATGTACTGAGGAGTGTTGGTAATCAGTGTTTCCATTGTCACTGAAGCTTTGTGTAGGGTAATGGCATTAGTGATGGGCAAGTTCATCTGAAAAGTGACAAAAATGGATGAAAAACGAGATAAGCAGCACTTTGTTTCAGCTTCTGGATCTCCCAGAGTAGCCCCATAGCCAGTATATCCCATCTCCACTGATGTTATGGGGATGATACTGGGTCAAATCCTCCCTGGGCACTTCCTGGGAAGCCACTAGAGCTCCCAAAGCCACCCCCATCTCCCAGCCATGTCTCCTTTGATGCCAGCCAGCGCCACAACCCATGTCAGCAGCATTCCCACCAACAGCCTCACTGATCCCTATTGACAGTGATGCCGCAGCCACTCTCCCATCGTTCCTGCCGTGCCGGGGTGCGGGTGCCTGGAGATGGACGAGTGATTGATGGGGCGCCCGCGATACGCCATGACGTGCTCCTTATCTGTGGCTTCCCAGTTGGTTCCCGTGTCGCTCGCGGGGTTTACGGCATCAATGTCACTCTCTTTCCCTTGGTTTTCCTGTTTTTTCAGACCTGTCTTGGCTCTTTCACACCTACTCGTGTGTCCCAGCAAGCCCGCTTCATCTTCAGGATTAGTAAAACTGGACAAACTCTCATGGGGAAGACTCATCTTTCCCTACTGTGAATGGGAGACAGGTTAGTTTGGAGAGATGGGTACCTGTTTTTCATGGCAGGAGCTAAATCCATCTAAAGGAACTTCCATGGGAATTCTTAGTTAAATGTCATGATGGCAAATACGATACAAAAACTTGGGTGCGCAAAGAGAGGCCAAAGTTACATATGGAGAAAAAGTGGGTGGACAGGCTTTGTTAAGAGGGAGAAGAAATTCAGCCTGTGTGTAAGCATCATTGAATCATCAGGAGAACCCTCTCCCCCCCTTTTTGGGCAGGCAGCTCCACTTCCCCAGGGACATGGATCTTCACCTGAAAACACTGGGAAACTCCCCATATCCCGTGTATGTCCTGTGAGCAGCGTTTCCATCAACCCCCAGCATCAGCCGCTGTGCCCCACCAGCTCCCACCAACACTTCCACCAACAGTTCCTCCCCAATACAACCTCCAGGATAAAAGTAAATAAAATGTGAAAATGAAGAATGGATCATAGAGTCATAGAATCATGGTATGGTTTAGACTGGAATGAACCTTAAAGCTCATCCAGTTCCAAGCCCTTGGCAGTGACACCTTCCACTACAGCCGGTTGCTCCAAGCCCGGTCTAACCTGGCCTTGAACACTGCCAGGGATGGGGCAGCCACAGCTTCTCTGGGCACCCTGTGCCAGCGCCTCAGCACCCTCCCAGGGAAGAGCTTCTGCCTTTTACCTAACCTGAGAATGGATGCACACCTGTAAATCAAACCTAGGTGAAAGGGGAGCTCGCATCTACCTCTCCATAGGCTCCATCTTTCCCCACCCCTCTCCCATCCAGCCGAGGTGCCATGAACAAGAGCAGGCTTTGCGGCTGCCAGATTGCAGTGTGTGCTCAGACCTGCAGGATGGCCCCTGGCCATCTGCTGCCCCAGGTGTGTACACGCCACAGCAGAGATAGTCTTCTGGCTCCTCAAACACACCGGTCACCAGACTCAGCCTGCAAGAGGGCTGTTAATGTGGCATGTGGCATGTTCCCCCATCCCGCTCCCATTGCCTGCATCACTGTCCCCAGCACTGTCTCTGGGGACTGCGGTTGAAGGCTTTGGTGGTGAATGGGTTTGTCTTCTTTATCTGTCATAAAACCAGTCTGGAACAAGGGACAACTTAGCACAGACTTCACAGAAACTGCTCCTGCTCTTCACTGAAACATGCCATGTCCGGGCACATGGTATAAGGACATTTCCCAAGCTCCCATCCTCTCCAGGGGAGAAGGTGGTTATGGTCATTTTGAATTTCTTCATGTTTATGAAATGAGTGTATGAGAAGTGGAAATTTATTCCCTCATCCAGACAGAACTTGGGTTTATTTCACTCTACCTGATCAACCCTGAGCATCCCAATGCTATGAACCAATCCTTAGTGCTTCCCTTTGATTTGCAAGATGAGATTGGTCTCAGGATTTAGGGACCCCTTGGGAATGCTTGGGCTCATGTCTGCCCCAGCTTGTGTCACCCGCACAGGTTCTGGGTCTGGGCTTACCTGGCATAGATGCCCATGCTCTCCAGAGACTGCATCCTTAAGCTTAGCTCCTGAGAAGGGTTCTCTCTGGAGCCCACATGTCTTCAGACCCCCTTGGCCATATCCAAAGCTTCCCCTTCATGCATCATGGGCCAGCCTCCAACAGGCCAAAGCAATGTGGGCTGCCTCAGAAACAGTGTCAATGGGCCGGCAGGAGGTTTAACCAGGCTCCAGACATTGCTTCCCAGGAGTACCAGGGATGGTGCACATGAAATGCCAGACTGGGTTATTAGCAGGGCCAAGGTAGTCTGAACTGGCTCAAAATCAGCACCAGCAGTAGCCAAGAGCTGTCACCATGCTCTTTGAGCAATGAACCGGAGGAGGACAGGCAGTTCCACCTCCTCCTGTAGCTGCAGGAGCCTGAGAAGGTGGCCAAGCCTTGAAATGGGAAAAGCCCTTTCCCCTCCTCTGGGGTACACAGAGATTCATAACTCACAGTCCTTCCAGAGCCAGGGCACAAAGAGGTGCTGGAGGATGCTGCATGAGAGAGGTTGAGGCTGGGACTCAACTTGGAAATAACCATCCTGTAAGATGGTGGAGCCCATCCCAACCTCTCCAAACCAGGGTCCAGACTGAACCCTTTTGCACATCCACCTCTCCAAGAGACTCTAAGTAAGGGTGCTTCAGGAGCAGGGTGTTCTCATCTCCAAGATGGGCAGTGTATGGGGTAAAGGGGAAGGAAAGGGGAGCAGACAACTGCTGTCCCAAGGAGCTGCTGAAGAAGGAGCAGATGGGGAGGGCACCAGAGCACGGGGCAGAGCTGAGCAGCAGGTCATCACCAGCTCAATGCCACTTATTCTTCCTGGAGCTGAAATGGATCCAGCAGTGGTTCCCAACGGATCCTCATGGTTGGATATCCAGCCTTCTCCAACAAAACCATTACAATTATTGGAGCTATTTAAGGAAGACAGAACAAACCCATGGAGGAAAGGTATCCTGCCTTCTGCTCTTCCACCTTCTTTCCGGAAGCAACATTTCCTGATGATCCTACGAACAGATACCTAAAAAGCCACCCCTACATGTGAAACATCCCTCCAATGAAACCTCCCAGCCTGATTTTACCCACCAAGAAAGATTCAATTCCCAAGACTGAGCAAAATGAAACCACATGGGTTTGGTGTGGAAATCCTTGTCACCTTCTTCACTCTCCTTCCCAGGACCTGGCAGCTTGGCTTTCACATACCCATCAGTGCCAAAAAGCCCCCAGAAAAGGTTTGCTTTCAGTAATGAACACAAAATAGGTTTATGAATAAAATAGTAACTGCATGGTTCACGATACAGCTGGAGAGGCAGTTTTTTGCTGTCACCAGGATACATACAAGGCTCGAACCCCTGTGCTCCATCAGGCATCACTTTGCCACTGGAACACCAGCAGCAGCAGGTCCTGTGTCACCCAGCATCAGACTGGAGTTTAGAGCTGTTCCTTACCCAGAGGTTGGCTGTCAGTGGCTGGGCAGAGGCAGCAGTCTGCAGCTCAGGCTGGAATCAGCCCCCTGAAGGCACATCTTGCTGCTCCTGTAGCTCTGGACCATCCTCCTCTTCTCCTCACCTCCAGCTCCATCTCCTCATCCAGCTGCTCCCAGCTTCATGTTCCCTCCTTCCATCCCATTTGCTTCCCTTTGACCTTCCCTCACCTGCCCCAAATCCAGCTGTGGCAGCTTTTCCTTTCTCCCACTCTCTTCCTCCTCCTGCTGTGCTGTACGGATGCTGGGGAGGCAGGACCAATGCCTGAGGGGGTGGTGGGTCACAGGGCACAGCCGGCTTTGCCACAGGGGGACCTGCACACATGGTGCATCCATGGGCTCACACCTCTTATACAGGTTTATAAGCTTATTCAGCTGTACCTGGAGATGTAAGTCCCCTCACAGACATCCAGACTGAACTTCTTGTTGAGAAAGCTGAAGTCTTCGCAGGTATGTCAACCAAGAGCCAACTACATTTGTATTTTCATGTGGGCAATGGGGTATTTCCCCCCCAGCTTCACTCCCTCTCTTAGCAATGAGGGCAATTCCTTATCCAAACAAAACAAACCTGGCAAAGTTATTAATTGCTCAGAACAAAATCTTTATTGATTGGTATAAGGATCAATCACTTTATCTGCAGGCAGCTCTGTTAGAGCTGCCTGTGACCAGGGTATTCAGCTAAGAGATATCTGTCCCGGACCCTGGGGAGTTTCACAGGGGAGTCCAAGGTCTCTCCAGTGCTTTTAAAAACACAGCAGGTGGTGATGAGAATCCAGATGAGGAGAGATGGGGAAGGACCTCTGTGACCTTCACTCAAGCCCCAGCAGCCACCAGTGACGACCTTGGGTGGAGTGATGGCTCCTCAGGGTGGGCAGTGACCGCAGAGCTCACCTCGATGCAGGGCTGCGCTGGTGCTTCTCTAAGCCTTTGGAATGGAAACGGGCGACCAGAGATGCCCAGGGAGCCCTTCGGCCAGCTATAACCTCCTCCTATGTCTGCACTCGAAGGGTGGTACCTTTCACAGACGCCTCTTGCATCCATGTACCACTTCCCATCGCTGGCTTCAGGGAAATCGGACAGCGCCGCTCTTCCCCACCCCCCAACTCCATCACCTTTTCTTCTCCTCCCCTTTAAGAAAAAACACATAAATAAAGAAAATTGCCATCAAAAAAACCCAGCAAACCGAAAAGGGGCAGTGGAAGGGGGGGCTGCAGCTGGAGCCGTCCCCGGCAGCCCAGCTCTAATCTCCCTCAAACCCCTGCTATCAGAGCTTGGATCAGCATATCTAATGTAAACGAGCTTTCGCACATAAATAACGTGCCACATCTGGCTATTTGGGGTTTATAGCGTCTTAGCTACCGAGCGATTTATAGAGGCCGAGCTCGCTGCAGAGCAGCCCGGGCTCGGCCGGGGGAAGTTGTGGTTGCCCCGAGGTGGGGAGGAGAACTGGGGGGGGGGGGAGGAAGGATTTGGGCAGCGCAGGCAGAAAGCGGCTTCTCCACATCTTGGGGGCCGGGGGGGTGGAGGGAGGGCTCTGCCCCCCGGGGGAAGAGGGGCCGGCTCAGCGGCGGGGCCGGGGCAAGGCTTAAAAGAGCCATCCAGGAACCGGCGTGTTTGCGCTTATAACCAATTTATTGCCGCCGAGCATATGGCCGGTGCTGCGCCTGGCGTCACCCGGCGGGGAGGAAAGCAAACAGACCGGGCGGTGTAAAGCCGGAGGAAGGAAGGAGCGGTCGCCCTGCGCTCGGCGGAGACAATGCGAGAGGCGCGTAGGAGCCGCCGCCGCGCCCACCCCCCGCCCGTTTAGGGTCCCCCCCCCAGACCAGGTGAGCCCCGCCGCGGCGGGCACGGGCGGTGGAGCAACGCAGGGACCCCGGAGCGCGGGGCCGCGGGTGGGAAGGGGCTTGCGACGGGGGGGGGGGCAGGTGGAAGTTGATGCGGAATGGAAGGGGGGGGCGCGCCCCTCTGCCCCGACGGCGGGGTCCCCGATCCCGGGTGCGCGGCGAGGCCGGTGGAAGCGGGGCTGGGGCGCTCCGCCCGTCTGGCCCGGGGAGGAGGGAGACACCTTCCCACCATCCCCATCCCCTTCCTCCCCGCCCCAGCGGCGGCACACTTCTCGGCTGCGACGGCAGAGTACGCCAGAGGACCGGGAATGGCCCCGATCCCCGCTATCCCTCTGCCGTCACCTCTTCCCTTCGCGGCCCCCGGTGCTGCCCCGACTCGGGCCCGAGCACTGGGGTCGGGTCCCCACCGGATGGACTTTTCCCCGTCCTTCCTTCTCCCTCAAAGAGCCCGACCTCCCCCTTCTTCCCCGCTCTGCGCAGGGCGGGAGGGCACCGGAGTTTTCCTCGGAGGCTTAACGGGGATCCCACTTACGACACCCTCCCCCGCGGCTACCTGCGCCCAGCCGGGCTTCTCTCCTTGTTGTGTATGCGGGTGCGAGAAGTAAATTCAGATAAGAAAGTGCTCCCGGCCGTAAATCCCCGCATTGCCATGGCCCCGGGCCGGGCTCCCTTCCTCGAGGTGGGGGGACACATTACTGACAAAGCTTAATCTCATTGCGACATGTTTAATCATTAGAGAGACGGGAGCGAATAGAGCCCGGAGGGGGAGAAGCGTTTGCCCGGCAAATAGAACAATCTATAATAGACTAGAAGGGGAAGGGAAGCCCCAGGCCGGGTTTATAGCTTGGGCAGGATCCGGGAGGGGGGGATTAAATAAGACCAACAAATAGGTGGGTCGGGGGGGCTGCGGGTTCAAATTTGTGCTGGCCCGCACGGCCTTAACAAACTGCCTCTGCCACTATTGGCAATATTTTCAAAGATGTCATTAAAGTGCATTTATCAAAGCCGTAACATGTGCCCTCCGGCTCTGACATAACCCCGGCAGCCCCCAGGGAGGAGGAGGGGGGGGAAATCCCAATTTCTATTACAGTTCACCACCTCGGGAGGTTGGCTGGGGGCAGGCGAGATCTCCATCTACAAATTTATAAGTAATATCGGTGAATTGGAAGGATTTCTCCGCCTTTGAAGCTTCGGGGGAAGGAGATAGAGTAATCGCGATTATAAGAAAGCTCATTTAGATTCCTATGTCCCGGAGAAGATTTAATTGTCTGCAGGAGAAAGGATTTTGGGGGCGCGAGCTTTTTCTTCTGAGCTTCGATGGGGAAGGCTGGTGCCAGGTCCCTTTCCGTGTGTGGGGGAAGGTTCCCCCCTTTTTTTGCCACCTTTTTCCCCTTTTTTTCTTTCCTCCCAAAACACTCTTAATGCCTTTGTCAATGCCATTTTTCCAGCCGTGAAAAGAAATGGGAATTCCACCCCGCAGAAACTCCGAGCCCCGCACGTTACCATTAAGTTCCTGAAAGCCACGGAGGATGCAGAGGGCTCTGTTTTCCCCTTGATTTCAGGAAATAGGAATTTTTGCCCCTCCCAGTCCGGGCCGCCGCTGTATCAGGTACAAGGGAACGCGGAGCCGTGGGCTCGTGGTGTCCGCTCCCTTTCCCACGGCCTGGCGAGGCCGCGGACCCGCTGAACCGACAGCATCGCTGCGGAGCTGCCGCTTCAGAGCCGGAAAATGCGATTTAACACACCCCCCCACCACCCCCACCACCCCACCCCCCCCGGAGGATACGTCCAGAAGCGATCGTTTTAATTTTTTATTTTTCCTCTTTTTTTTCTTTCCTTTTTTTTTTTTTTTTAAGTGGCGGTTTGGTGGTTTTTTTTGGGGGGGTGGGGTTGTGTGGTAATTTTTTTCTTCTTGATTTTCTTGTTGGTTGGGTTTTAGGTTTTGTGGGGTTCCTTCATCACTCACAAAAGATGTCTTCTTTAAAGACGTTGCTCTCCTTCCCCCCCCCCACACACACTTTAAAACAAAGAGGGTGTCGGTTACAGGGGATGCTCCTGAGCTGAAGCCCCTAATAACAATTATCAGCAGGGACATGGGTTGCGCTTCTCTTCCTCTATTTATTTCAAGTGTAGCCCATTCTAAGAGATAAAATAAACCTACCCCCTTAACAAAGGCTTCGTGTGGGCTTCGCTAATCCCTCCCGAGCGGCAAGGTGCTGTCCTTGTTTATTTATTTGGGCTCTGGAGTGAGTGAAAACAATAGCTCGCACCTCGGGTCTAATCAAACAATAAAGTGATCCACCTGACGGCTGTACCCGCGATGCGGGGCTGGGGTCGGAGTGAGAGAACCGCACAGCGCTAGACACCTTCTCACTCATTTATTCATGTATTATATAGTAGTATATTTAATGTATGTGTAGGATACCGCTCGACAGAGAAGGGAATGAAGTCGGGGAGTCTGTGGCTTAAAACAGAGGGAGAAACCGGGCGCTTTCCAGGGAGCGGGAGCCTAAATGCAGGGAAGGAAGCGGCAGCTCCTCGCCGCTTAAACCCACGACCCCTGGGCCGCCTGTGGTGTGGGGAGCCCCGCGGCTCCACTCCCCGCCTCGCCGGTGCGGCTACAGGGTCACGCGTGACCGGGGAGCCGTTTGCTCCTTCCCTCTCATCCCGCACCCAACGCCTCTTCCCCGCTCTTAAATAACCCCAAAACGAGCTTTAACGGCGCTAAACTAAAGGCCCGCCGCTCACGGGTTGCGGGACCCGGTCCCCACGCAGGTCGAAGAGGGGGAACAAGCAGAGGGGAGGGAGAAGAGGGGTGTTTGAGTTACCTGTGAGAGCAAACAGGTAAACACCGACCGCGGGCGGAGGCACTCTCAAGTGCAGCCCCTCTGCCTGTGTGCACCGCGCCGCCGGCCTCCTGCGGGCTTGTGCAAATAACCCGGGGGAGCGGGATGTGGGGAGCAGCACCTGCACCCGCCCGGCACCCTCCTGCCTGCCACCCCCTTCTCGTAGCGCTGGAGCAGCCCCCCAATTCCCTTTGCCGGTCCCTCGCGTGGGGAGGGCCGGACAGCGCGGTGAGGGGCTCCCAGTGGGGCGCTGGGACAGGGGCGCAAGGACAGGGAAGGCGCGAAGGGTGGCAGGGCGCTATCGCGATAGCCGCCGACCTGCCGTCGGGTTCCCCCTGACGTCAAAGGGCCCGACCGGTTCTTACGTCACCACCCCGGCTGTTACGTCACGGCGTGCCGGTGCGGAGCGAGAGCGGCCTCGGGCCTCAGCCTTGCCCGCTCCTTGGACACCCCCGAACCCCCACCCCGTGGCCGCGGGGCTCTGTGCACCCCCAAGAGACCTTTGTTCTGCCACTCGGTCCATACCGGGTGGCGCCGGGGCCCGGCTACAGCACCCCCCCATCCCCGGGGCCGTGTATGTCTTGAACGGGCCGCGCTTCGCCCATGGGCAGCCCCCGCTCCGCCGCTGGCGGGCCCCACGTCGAGTGGGGTTTGCAGGATGCTCTGCCCGTGTGGTGGCATTTGCTGGTCGGTTTGGGTTTGTGGGGGTCCTTATCCTTATCCTTATTCTTATATTTTATTCCTAGAATTCTTATTATTCTTACTCTTATTCTTTTATTCTTATTATTCTTATCATTCTTACTCTTATTACTCTTATTCCTATCTCTATTCGTATTTCTATTCCTATTAGTAATCCTGCTACTTCTATTCCTACAATTATTATTCGAATCCCTGCTCTTCCCCCTGCCCGAGGAGCGGAGCTGCCCCACGAAGCTGCGTACGCCACCGGAGATGCTCATCCTGTCCCCTCCCGGTTGGCTTCCGCCGGGATTCTTTAAATCGAGCCTTTATATCGCCGTGCTGCCTCTGTCGCGACTGGCACTGGTCATTACGGCAATTTTTATCCTCCGCTTGCTGCGGTGGGAAGGAATTAAACCTTCTCCTTCCCCCCCACCCGCTCCGAGGGCCGAATAAATCGATCGATAAGGCCGAGCTTGGCTGGAAATTGGGGATCTGTGTCTGGGGGGTGCCCCGGGCCCCCTTCCCGGGAAGGGGAGCGCCCGCCCAAAGGGGTTCCCTCGATATCGGGGAGGACTCCGGAATGGATGAAGAGATAGCCATTGAGTGCGGTTGAATACCATGACAACTAGGAACAACCTCAGATTTATTCCCAACAGTTAGGACACATTGAAAGAGGGCGTCAATCACGTATTATTTCGCCACTGAAATAAATGCAAAAACTGCGCCGAGACAAAGGGTTCCAACAGAAGCCGGACATTTGTCTACATTGCGGACATTGTTTCCAGCTTAGCCATAGGGTTGTATTTGTGTTTGCGCGGGTCCGACCACCCAGGATGTGCTCAGGGGCTCGCTTTAAAAAAAAAGGGGGGGGGAAAAAATCCCTGGGCATTGTCAGCCACAGCACATACTTTATGGGAGGCAGGCGGGGGGCTGGGGGAGGAAGGATGGGGGCAGCGGGCAGGGAGAGGAGGGGAAGGTGCGGATACATTGATCGGCAAGCCGGGGGATGTCTGAGGGACCGTCTTCTTCCTCTCCCCCACCACCAGAGCCGCATTCCCGCTCCCTTCTCCTGGAAGAAAACTCGGTGAACTTTGCTTTCTCAGAAATTAAACCCCTTCCCAAATTGTCTGTGACCCCCACCCCCCACCCCACCCCCCTTCCGGAAACCACCGTTAGACCCACGCATAAACCCTTCCAGGGCCAGGCTCCGGCTCCGGGGCGGCTCAGGGACGAGGAAGAGGAAGGGGAAGAAGGTCCTGGCTGGGGTGCTCACGGCCGAGGGTGCGGGGAAGGGGAGGAAGGATGAAAATGAAGATTAAAGTTGGTATCAGACAGATAGAGAGGGAAGAAGTTGGGGGAACGCCGAGGGGAGACCTTCTGCGGCCGCGCAGCACCGCGCAGCAACGCCGGCACCCGCAGCCGGGGATGCTGCGGGGCTCCGAGGCCGTCGGAGTGTGCCTGTTTATGTGACACCTGAAAATCCGGCCTTCCACAACGCCCTTTTGGAAAGAAGCTCCTTCACCCCCCTCCTTTGCCAGGTCCCGAAAGAGAGAGAAAAACCACAACCCCAATAAACGAAGAAAACCTCAGCTCCGTTTGAAGCTCCGTTGGGCTCCAGCCCGTTAAATCAACCAAACTGGCGGGGTTTTATTCCCTTGGAAGAAGGAGGCAAAATCAATGAGACCTCTTCAAATAAAGCCCCCCTCCCTCAAGTAATCACCTCCCGCATCTCCCCGGGTCGTGACTGACGATCGCATTTTGCCAGTTCGGTTAATTTCGGAGCAAACTAGAATCAATTACTCGGTGTTTAATTTCCAGCGTTCATCCCTAAGCCTCAACCAAAATATTGACCTAGGCGGTTTAGATAAGTTGGTCTCCTGCCATCTGAGCCGCCTCCCCCCTTCGGTCCATGCGATGAGCGCTGCCCCCGGCGCTGCGCGGGCGCGCAAGCTGCGCGTGGAGAGGGGGAGGGCACCTATCCCATAGTTATATATATTTTATTTCTCCTCTGCCTCGCAAGGCAATGGGTGGAAACCGCACTTTGGAGTTGCGGGGAATATCGGTGCGAGGCTCTTTGTATGTAAATACAGGGTGTAAAAAAAAGGGAAAAGAGAAAATCACCCCCTCCCTTCTCCCGGCGCGCCACACACACACACCCCGCACCCGCGGAAGGGCCCTCCCCACGCCGGTAATTAACTGACACGTTATACCACTCATCACCAATGGTGGAAGCTCGGAGCTCGCCCAAAACCCGCAATTTCACATCTGCAAACACTGTCTTCATCCACTTGACTCCCAGGACCCGCCCACACGTGGCCAACCTTGCCCGGGTTTAATGTAGGTTTTTTTTCTCCCTCCTCTCGGCAGGTTCATGTGTGGGGACCAGCCTTACACGGACTGCTCGCTCCAGCAATGGCTCGGCTTCTCCAAGCGGCAGGCGCGGGCTCGGGGTGCTTAAGCAACAGCCAGAAGTGATTTTTTTTTTCTTCCTTTTTTTTCTTTTTTTTTTTTTATTTGTTTTTCTTTTCCTTTTTAAATTTTTTTTCTCCCTCATTTTTTTCTATTTATTTCTAATTTTTGGCGTGTCTCTCCCCTTTTCCCCCTGGAGTTACAAACTATTTCCGAAGCTGCTCCCGCTCTCTGAATTTCCCCCCGTGGCACAACAAGCCCGTCCGTGGAAACCACCACCGCAGAGATCCATCGCGGCGGCTCAGCTTCTTCTTTTGCACCAGCAGCTTCGGTTATCTCCCTATAAACCTCCGTTCCCGTTATATTTACACCCCCTTCCACGCGTGCCTCCCCCCCCTCGCTCCCCGCAGCCGTGCGCGGCGGGGCTGTCTCCGCTCCGCGTGTGCGTGGCTCCCGTGACACGGCGGGTCGGCGGAGCAGCTCCTCCAACTTTCCCTGCCTAAATTTGGCCGGAACATGTCTCTAACCAACACAAAGACGGGTTTCTCGGTGAAGGACATTTTGGACCTCCCCGACACCAACGATGAGGACGGCTCCGCTGCGGAGGGGGGTGAGGAGGAGAGCGAAGCGCCGGAGCCCCCCAGGAAAGCTGGGGTGCTGGGGCAGACCCCCTTGGACGCTGTGCAGACGCTGCCTCTGAAGAACCCCTTCTACGATAGTAGCGATAATCCCTACACGCGATGGCTGGCCAGCGCCGAGGGCATCCAATACTCCCGTGAGTACCGGCGGAAACGGGGCCGCACCGCGCCACACTCCCGGCGGTGGGGCAGGAGGGGTCGGGGAGGTGTCTGGGGGGTGTTGGGGGGTGTTCGCCGCTCGCCATTGCTGGCTGAGCTCTGCCGGTGCCTCCATCCGCCCCATGCCGCGGCGGAGCCGCGCTGCCCCGGCGCCGGCGGGATGCAGGGAGGGAAGCGGAGTGCGCGGGGTGCGCAGCGCGGAGTTCCCCCCGTCCGCTCTCCCCTGACGGACCGCTCTTGGTTGCAGTGCACGGGCTGGCGGCGGGCGGCGGCGGCCAGGACCCATCCGCCAAGTCACCGGAGCCATCGGCCGACGAGTCACCCGACAACGAGAAGGAAGCAGCGGGCGGCGGGGACGCAGGGAAGAAGAGGAAGAGGAGGGTGCTCTTCTCCAAGGCGCAGACCTACGAGCTGGAGCGGCGATTCCGGCAGCAGAGGTACCTGTCGGCGCCGGAGCGGGAGCACTTGGCCAGCCTGATCCGCCTCACTCCGACCCAGGTGAAGATCTGGTTCCAGAATCATCGCTACAAGATGAAGCGGGCCCGGGCCGAGAAAGGTATGGAAGTGACTCCTCTGCCCTCCCCGCGGCGGGTGGCTGTGCCGGTCTTAGTCAGGGACGGCAAACCCTGCCACACGCTCAAAGCTCAGGACTTGGCAGCCGCGACCTTCCAGACGGGAATCCCTTTCTCCGCCTATAGCGCCCAGTCCCTGCAGCATATGCAATACAACGCCCAGTACAGCGCGGCCAGCAACCCCCAGTACCCCACAGCACACCACTTGGTACAAGCGCAGCAGTGGACTTGGTGAAGGCTGGAGGGGAGCGCGCATCCCCCCGCACCCGCGTACCCCCCATGCGCGAAAAGAGGAGGAAAACTCCGAAATAATAAAGCGAGACAGAGAGGGAGACAGACTGATGCTCCAAAAATAAAACTCAAAACTGCGGGGGAAGGGATGGAGAGGGAGACGCTATTATTATTATTATTATTATTGCTATTATTATTATTATGTTGTTTGGATTTGGTTTTTGGTTTTGGTTTGGCTCTTTTTTCCCTCTCCCGTTTCTTTTCCCCTCTATTTTTTGGGGGGCGGCTCGGTTTCATTTCGGGGGGAGGCAGGAAGGGGGGGGAAGGGAGGGGAGGTGTTTTTTGTGCGTCATTGTTTACAGAAATTTTTGCGCCATTCAGTGGTCCTGTCTACCTACAGCTCAAATGGGGGGGGGGGGGGGGGGGAGAGATCGTCAGAATTAAACAAAAAATAAAGGAAGAATAAACCCCGCTCCCCGCTGCTCCTGTGGTTTTGTGAGGACCGGGCGAGCACCCGGACACGGGGGGCTCGATTACCCCCTTCCATGGGGATGCTCGGCCCCGTGGAGCCCCCCGGTAGCTCTGAGCGGGTGTGTTTTGTGCCGCGGGGAGCGGCCGAGATGTTGGTTTTGGTTGAGCTCATTTAGGGGTTGTGCCTAACTAGTCCCGAGTAACAGGGAGTGGAGGGAAAAGAAAAGGGGTTAAACTCTCGCCGTTCACCGCCGCAGGGAAGCGGCTCCTTCTGCGCGATATTTTAATACTAATTTTAATTTTATTTAAGGAAATTTAATTTCATCTTTTAAGGAAAACAATTCACAGCACCGATAACAACGGCCAACCGGATTTGTTCTCCTCCTCGGCCGCCTCCCAACCACGTTTCGGCGTGGGGCCGGCGGGGAGACCCGGCCAAGCAGGGCCCCCCGGCAATTTCTTTCTTGGAGGGGCAAAACGGCTTTTTTGGGGCATTCGGCTTCATCCCGCTGGCGAAAATCGGGGTGGGAGGTTAAAGGATTATTTGGTATCTGTGGTTTTACTGTTCCACCCCACTGTTCCCAGTGGTGCGGGGGTCCCCCGGCCATAGTTTGGGTACCATCATCATGCTCATCATCTGCTCCGCGCCCGTTTTGCTCAGAAGGGAGCGCGGAAACTTCACGTTCAGCCCTCGGGGATGCGCCGGCGGCTGGGGCAGGTCGGGGAAAGGTGAACACTTGGAATTACCCCTAAGAAAGGGGGAGAAAGAGCAGATTTCGGGGAGCGAGGAGGGTTGACGGCCTGGCAGCGGTGGAGCGGGGACCGGGCCCGGCCCTTGGGAAGCGGCGGCCGGTTTCGGGCAGTCGCAGTTCCGGCTCGTAGCGGTTTGTGCAGCGCCGGGGCCGCTGCGAGCCCTTCGCCCTCCCCTGCGGGATTTAGGCTGCTAAAGATGCTTAAACACCAAACAAATTCACCAACAAACGGGGGTTGTGGGGAGCGGGGACCGCGGCAGCGCCCGCTCAGTCCCGCTGCGACCGAGCCGAGCCGGTTCAGTTCAACACCCAAAGCAAAGAAACGACCGGTACCGGCCCCTCCGCGCCAGTCCGCCCCGCGCACCATCCGCCGGCCGCCAAACCCGGCACCGCCCCGCGCTACGGCTGGGTTGGTTTTACCCTTTTTTTGGTTTTACTTGTATTTTTATCCCCCTTTTCCCGTTCCCACTTTCTCCGCCGCGTGAGCCCGTCCCCAAACCACCGAGGCCCGGCAGCCGCTCTGCCGACGCCGCTGGTAACTTGCCCGTGCCCCGGAGGGGATCCACCGAGGCAGAGCCAGCCCGACAAGCGAGGAACCGGCCTTCAGCCCCGGGGAACCTCCTCCGGGTCCGGAGCAACGGGGGAACACGGATACGTGCAGGTTTTCCCCTTTGCAGCCCCAACGTGCGAGGCAGGAGAGGAGAGAAGGAAAAATGCCTCTTCTTGATTACTTTGCCCCTTTTTTTCTCTCTTTCTCTTTTCTCCCAGGCTCTGCTAAGTCTATAAAACCAGTTGTGTGGCCCTAACCTCCGTGGCCTTATATCTCCCATGCTGCCGGGCCAGCTCCGTGCAGTCTATCTTTGCACAATATACAGTAGACTTCACAAAACAGCACAATGGGGGAGGCAGGGAGGTGAGCATGTTAGAGGCGTGCATATTAAAGAGACGGAGGCCAAGGCAGTCAGGCCCGGGCCGGGAGAGGGGAGAGAAAAGGGAGAGACAGTCTAAGGGGGGGGGAGGGGGGGCCCTCCCGGTTGGGGCCCCTCCCTGTGCCTTCCCTCCCTTCTTCTCCCCCCTTCTCCCTTCTTTTTGGGGCCATTCCATTCATTTCGGGGAGGCAGTCCATCCCGGAGTCAGGGAGCAGTGTCCTTTGCGTTTTGTTAGGGCTGTCACTCGTGCTCATTGTTAGGCGTGTTCTACATGTTGTATCCCATATGGCCAGCTGGGCCGTGGGACCCCTCACAAAACCCAAATTGTGCCCAGCTTTCAAACCCAGCATTGTTGTCTGTGAAAGGAAGACGAATTAAAAATTCGTGCTATATCTATTCTGGAAGGCAAAAAAAAACCCGGGGGGTGGGGGGGACACAAGCAAAAAGAATCCCTCTCTCTTTCTCTCCCTCTCTCCCTCTCTCTTTGAAGGCTAACAGAGGCCTCCTCTTCTCCCAGTCCCCGCTGACAAGTTTCTCTCTCATTTCACAGGAAATTAGACTCTCCCCCCCCAACAAGATCCAAGCGCATCTCCCCCGTAAAACCCACGTCGGGGCCCGCTCCTGCGCCTCCGGCTGGGCAGTGGAGCTCGGCAGCGCGGGGGCTGCGCGGGGGCTGCGCGGAGGCTGCGGCGGGCAGCAGAACAAGGCTGCATTGAGGGCCCGGTAATGTTATGCAGGCGGCCTCCCTCCGCGGCCCGGCCGTACCGCGCGGCGGGCTGGCACGTCCCGCTTCTGCCCCGGAGAAACGGCTCTTTCTTGTCGTAGCTCCTGGTTGTGCAAGGCAGGCCGGCGGGGGGGGCCGGGGAGGGAGAGAGGGGAAGGGAGGGCAATGGAAAAGGAAAAAAAAAGGGGGGGGGAAGGAAGATAAAGAAATGGGGGGAAAAAGAAGATTTAAAAAGCGGGGGAAGGGGGGAGAAGAAAAGGAATAAAAAAAGAAGAAATGAAAAAAATCCTGAAAAAAAAGGAAACGGAAAACGAAAAATAAAAGACAAAAATAAAAAGAAAAGAAGAAAAAGAAAAGGAACCAAAAAAAGAGAAAATGAGCAAAAGAGAGCAAAAAATGAGAAAGAGAGGAAATAGAAAGCAAGAAGATTTAAGAAAAAGGAAAAAAAAAAGAAAAGGATAAAGGGAAAAAGAAAAAGAAAAAACATAAAAGAAAAAATGGAGAAAAGAAAATAGAGAAGAGAAAAAAAGAACATAAAAGAAAAAAGAAAAAGGAAAGAACGGCAAAAAACCCTGAAAAAACAAGAAAACAAAAAGAAAAAGAAAGAAAAAGGAGAAAAGAGGACAAAAAATAAGAGGAAGAGATGAAGAGGGGGGACACCGCTCTCTCAACCCAACTGTCCTCGGCACTTCCAGTCCCAAGCAGAAGCAGAGGGGTTGCGCAGCCCTGCGCTGGCGCGCTGGTGACACCAGCCGCCCCGCTCCTGCCGTCACTGTTGGCATCAGCCTCCCCGCTTTGCCCCGCTACCCTCCCTCACCCCCGCCGGTGCCCCCCTGTCCACCACCGGGAGCTGCGGGGGGAGCCGCACCTCGGCAGAGCCTCCTGTCGGGTCCGGATCGCGCCACGCTCCGCGGATCGCGATTTGGGGCAGAAATCTGTTTGCTGGGGGGCGGTGAGGAGCTCTGGGTCCCGCTCCTGGGGCACCTTTCCCCTTTCCCCCCCCGCCATCTTTCCCCCCTTTTCTCCTTCCGCCGCCCTCTCGCAGGGAGGGAGCTGCTCAGGCGGGAGGATCACCTGCTAATGAGCTGGAAGCCCCTTAAGCCCTGGAAATAACTTACTTCGTCACCTATTGACTGTTTGGCTTAGTTTGGAACCGGTGTGGATTTTTCGGGTCTTTTCAAGAGAGCCGGTCAATGAAAAGCTAAGCCAATATTTACCAAGTAGAAGGGCAACTCTCGGCGGTGTTTATTAAGGGACTGATGGGGAAGGGCTGCGGGGGGGTCAGGGTGCGGGAGGACGTGCCCGGGGCAGCTGGAGCGGCGAGATACGGCCCTGGCTGTGGTGCGGCGAGAGGGCACTTGTGGCTCCAGGAGGGTGATGCTCTCCCCTCATCCCTTCCCGTTGTTATCCCGCATCACCTCCAGTCACCCCCGCACTCACTCCCGTTATATCCCAGTATTGCCTCCTGTTGTTATCCCACATCCCATCCCGTTATCGTCCACGCATCCTCTCCCTTATCTCCCTCATCCCCGAAAACCCTTCCGTTATCCCCACATCACCTCCTGTCACCGCTACATTCCCTTCTGTTATCCCCACATCCCCTCCTGTCATGATCCCACATCCTCTCCTGTTACCATTTCCATATCCCTCTACGTTATCCCTCCATCCCTCCCTGTTATCCCCCCACCTGCAATCTCCCTTCCCCCCAGCCCCCAGTCCGCCTCTGGCTTCCCAGACAGAAACAGGCGGGGGGGGGGGGGGGGGGGGTTGTTGCTTCCCGCCGCTGGAGTGATTTATATTAGATTTATATTAGATGCATTTTAGATGTATTTGATGTGATCCCCCCACCCCCGGCGAGCAGCGGCCGCAGGGAGGCAGCAGAGCCCCGCGCAGCACCGGGCGCAGCACCGCTACCCCTCGGCGCTCCCCCGGGGCATGGGGGGGGGAACCGGCGGGATCCGAGGCGATGGCACAGGCCCCCGACCCCCCGTCTCCACCCCCCGTCGGGTTGAGCCGCGGGCGGCCGCAGGGCGGCGCTGCCGGATAAGGGACGCGCCGTCAGGGCCGCCCCCCCAGGACTCTTCTCGCATCGACACGGCGGGTGCCGATCGGGGCCGGGAGCCTGCCCAGCGTCACACCGGGGGAAGGGGCCCTTGGACCCGCTCGGAGACACGGCAGCGGCTCGGACAGAGCAGGAAGAGGGATGGAGGATGGAGCCAGGAGGGGGCTGCGCTCTGCTCCCAAGGAACAAGGGATGGGACAAGAGGAAACGGCCTCAAGCTGCACCAGGGCAGCTTTAGATGGAGCTGAGGAACAATTCCTTCCCCACAGGGTGCTCAGCATTGGAACTGCCCAGGGCAGGGCTGCAGTCACCGTCCCTGCAAGTGTTCACACACCGTGGAGACGAGGCCTCAGTGCCATGGGTTAGTGGTGGCCTTGGCAGTACTGGGGAATGGTTGGACTGGGTGAGCTTAAAGGGCTTTTCCAACCTGATTGGTTCTGTGATGGGGAGTGCCCCACGGGTTAATGGGAATAGTGCCACCCCTCTGTAGGAGGGAGCATCTTTGGGCCTAAATTGATGAATCCCAAGCCATTGCTTTGAAATACAGCAGAGCTACAAGCATAAATATCAGTCCCATATCCTTATGTGGGGCAAGACACCAAGCCTGGGGACTCCTACTACCCAGGCCGGGGGTACTACAGCCTCTCCTGCTCCCAGGGGTCACGCAGCCCTTCAAGACCCATGCTTTGGGCAAACAATGCATCTCCAAGGCCTAAAGCAAGGTTTGGTGCAAAGCATTCACCCGTATCCTATAGTTATGAGCACCACCACCAGAAGAATAACCACACCAGTGGGCCAATGAAGGTAGTGCAGCATTCCAGCGTTCCATCTCTTCTCATCCCTGTGTGGAGTCAGAGCCAGCCATGGGGATGGCTGCAGCTGCCTCACTGCTTCTGAATGCACCAGAGGCATGCCTGGCTCACACAGGGGCAGTCACACATCTAAGTGCAGGAGGTACGTGCTTAAAGACATCGCTGTTTTTGAAGGATCCAACTCAAAAGTGCTTTGGGGAAGGCCAAATAAACGGTGGCCTCTGGCTGCCCATGCTGTGCCTTCAGCAAGCCCCCACCACCAGCAGGTAGCCCACTGCTCTGTGCAACAGCCACAGGGGTGCTCAGGGCAGCTTTTCCCCTCCCTGTTCTTCTCAGGTTGTGCTATGAGCTCAAACCAGCTTTAAAAGAATGCCAATGCTCCTCTTTTGTGCCAAAACCAAGAGTCCAGGAGGAGCTGGTCCCACTTCTGGCACATGAAAGCATCTGAGCAACAGGTTAAAGCCCACAGCAGCAAGTTAGGACAGCTCTGTACCAGAAAAACCCTGTTCGGGGAAAGTGTCAGCTCCCTTTCCCGAGATCTGACTCTGGCCAAGCACCAGCTCATTCCCAGGAGCAGCGGTACCTGCTCACACCCTCCTCAGTGACCTCCCCAGGATGATCCCTCTAGGAAATGCTTCCAGAGAATCAGATACAGCCCTCTAAGCAAACTGAGACTGAAGACTTGGCACTGCCCGCCCTGGACCACAGCGAGGGGCTGCCATTCCCTCCGGGCGCAGCATGACAAGCACTCTCCAACCCAGAAAACTCCCCTTCTTCCCCAGGAAATAAGCCATTCCCAGCCTCACAAAGACCTGGTTTTCTTCACAGGCTTGTCCATCCTGTGCTTATTTCTCACCAAGTGAAGCATCACTTAAATTCTGCATTTAATGCAGTGAATAGCAAGTCTTTGATTCAGAGGATTCACCATCCAGTGATGGCAAATTCACTGGGGTTTGCACAGTATCATTAGTTCATGATACTTTGTATGAAGAACCACCAGTTCTGCCTCTGGTCCCTTTCTTACATGTACATACATGTATATAAGAGCACCTATAAACAAGAGCTGACAGGGTTCATGGGGTGAAGACCTCACTGTGCAGCCATCCCTTGGAGGGGCCCCCCATGCTCTCAGCACTGCTCCACCTCACACAGTGGTGCCGTGGCTCCACAGACAGGGTGGCCTGACAGACGGCACTCACCTGAGGGGACACGATGCTCCAGCACTTGTTCTTCTGCCACTCCTGGGTGCTTGGACCTTACCCAGGGGGTGGCTGTCACCCACTTCCCAACACAGCAGGCTTCGGAAGCAGCTTCAGCACCAGCTCATGGCACTGGGTTTCTTCATGCTGCCCACACCAGCTGGCCCAGGGGGCTGGACAAGGGGAACACCCTTCTTTGGCTCCCCTTTCAGGCAGTTACCCTCTTCTTCCCCCCCTTCCTGGCCATGTCTGTGCCCAGGACATGCTGGCCCACCCCAAATATCAAATCATAGAATAGTTAGGGTTGGAAAGGATCTTAAAATCATCCAGTTCCAACCCCCTGCCATGGGCAGGGACACCTCCCACTAAACCATGTCACCCAAGGCTCTGTCCAACCTGGCCTTGAACACTGCCGGGGTGGAGCATCTGAACCAGCGGGTTCATAGCACTTGCGATGCTCCAGGTCCAAAGGACAAGCATTTGAGTTGGAAAACAAAGGATTTAAGTCTGAAGAGGATGTTACAGTTGGGGTGCATCATCCTCCCTTTCTGCAGGCTCCCAGGCTAACCACAAGCAGCAGCTCTGGCCAACCACAGCGACTGAAGTCTGTCCCATGGATAAAACCCATGAGCATCAAAGTGCAGCTCCCTTGAGGTGCTGCAAGAACATACTGACATAAGAACCAAACAATTCTTTCAGAAGAGTTTCATCCATCAGACAAAACCAACCTAAAGCATGAGTTTTGACTTCTCCATTTTAATGTTTAATGTATTTTACCATTTCATACAAATAAGGTTTGAACAGTGTGAGGTAAGTGGGGTGCATATAATAGGTCCTAGTTCCAGTCACATCTTTGAGATTTAACTGCTAGAAATCACATCAATGCTATCGATAGAAAACATTCAAGATGCGATGTAAAACTCTGAGAGCTCAGAGCAACTTGCCTGGAATTGCTGCAGTCACTCAAGCAGAGTCCTTGATCCTGCACAGAGATGTGCTGTATTTCATGGGCTTCTGCACCTTTTCAGGGAGAAAGTTCTCCACAAGATAAAAACCACAAGCAAAGCTGCTCAGAATACACTGTGTAAAATCACATTGATCACCACCACAGCTTGGGGCTGCTGGAACAAGCTGAACTGTTTCTGAAGGAAAGAATCGCTTTCAAAATGTGTATGTGTATTCCGATTTAAGCGCAAAGAACACCAAAAGAAGTACACCAATATCACTCCAAGAAACACATAGAATTCAAACATCTTAACATGTCAAACCTTATATGCTCTTCGTAGTCAGAATAGGGAGAGGTTTGGGGGACTTAAAGCACAGGATCCTTTCACCATCTAGGGTTATATCTACTCTAAGAAACTAAGTGGACTTGAAGACCATCCATGAAAAGTGTGCTTTTCATCACCGAAGTGCCAGGAGGGTCTCTACATCCTCTCCTGATTATTGGGGCATCATTTCAGTGCCAGCCCTGAGGTCTTGGCAGGGGCTGTATCCCTCATCCCCCTGCCCTGTGGTCACTCACTGAGGCTGATGGGGATGAGTGGGTTGCAAAGAGCACATGGGAGAGCTGCTCCCTCCCTGCGACTTGGGGGGAAGTGTTGTACACATGGAATCATAGAATAACACCTTGCAGGAAGGAGGCTTTTGCAGGAAGAGTTCATCTCCTGTTTTCCAAGACTATAAAAAGCAAGAAATCCCTGGAGGACTTCCCCAGTCAGGGAGTTTCCCTGCTATTTTCTTATTCAGACATACCTTTTCCACCTCTTCGCAGCTGTCCCACAAAAGCCTGAAAGTCACAGGTTGTTCTAACCCAAACACACACCTGATTTGTTATCCAAGATCAGATCAAGAAATTCAGCTTCAATATGCTTCTGATAAAGATGGCCTTAAATCCCTCATATCCTTTATCCAAGGCTCAGCCCAGCCTTCACCCTCAGCCACACCATGGGGAAGTACTTGCCCTGCTCCATGTTCAGGAAGCCAAAGGGGTGCAGAGCTTCTCCCAGAAGAGGCCAGAGCCCGATTACTCTGTAAAGGAGGGGATGCAACAGCAGTGCTGTGGTTCTTTACTGTAAGGGTGGTGAGGCACTGGAATGGGTTGCCCAGGGAAGTTGTGAATGCTCCATCCCTGGTAGGGTTCAAGACCAGGTTGGACAGCGCCTTGGGTGGCATGGTTTTGTGTGAGGTGTCCCTGAACATGGCAGGGGGGTTGGAACTGGATGTTCTTAAGGTCCTTTCCAACCCTGACTATTCTACCATTCTATGATTCTACGACATCAGAGCCTGTGATGCACGCAATGGGAGAGATGTGCTCTTTGACTGTCTCGCTGCTGGGTTTGCTTATTCCTCTTCCTCCTCTATATGCTTCTGCTTCCATAACCCCTCCAGTGGTTGAGGAAGTCCAGTCCATGGTACAGCAGCTTTCCTTCCACAACCTAAGCACAAGCAGAAATATGCTTAGTTCAGTAAATATGGCAGAAATCACAGAAGAGTTTGGGTTGAAGGGACCTTAAAGCTCCTCCAGCTCCAACCCCTGCCATGGGCAGGGACACCTTCCACTGGAGCAGCTTGCTCCAAGCCCTGTCCAACCTGGCCTTGAGCACTGTCAGGGATGGTCTGTGTGCCTCCAAACACAGCTGCAGCAAACAACCCTTGAGTTTTTTCCCCAGGGATATTCACTAAAGCTCACAGCAGCCATAAGAACCTCATTTAAAGCATGTTGTAGGCCCCCAGACTGAACCAGGTGTAAATCACAGCCCATGGAGTGATCCTAGAAAACCCATTTATACACAGGTGATTTCTAACTTGACCTTACTTTGCCTTAGAAGAAAGATGAGACATTGCCTTTGCTGAGATGTAAACAGAGCTCAGCATGCATCACATATATCCAAAGATTTTTGGAATTCCCACACTGCTTTCATCCCAGGTGGATTGGGGCAGCAGCTACATGTCAGACCCATCACCTTCATGCTCAGCTACCATGACAGGTGAGGAAGGAAAGGGAATTGCTGGTGATTTCAGAGGATGCCACAGAGGCCAGATGAAGGGAATAGCATATGAGGCCTATGGTGGGAATGAGCAACCTTAGACCCACCAAAGCGGCTAAGGGGAGAACACTTCATTGCCAGCCTTGCAGACCCTTGGCTCCACAGATGCTGCCTTCACATGTGCATCCGTTGTGACCACCACCAACCTCAATCTATATATGCAACACATGAATATACACACACGTTTAAGAAAGGCACAGAAAGGGGTGCTGGCAGTTCTAAGCATCACATTAATTCACCCCTGCCATAGCAGCATTTTGTCCAGCATAAAAATACATCAGGTTCATGCAATTCTTACCATGAATTTCCAAAGACAAAGGCTTTAAAGGTCAAAAGAAAAACCTCACTCATGGCTTATAGGATGCTTGTTTCGAAGTAGTGGATAAACGCAGGATTTGCCTTTGATGCTCCTTTCAGAGTTAGGCAACAGCTGGATGAAAATCCACTACAAAGGAGAATTCACTGTTATCATTAGCAGTGACTTAGGATAGCAGCTGTTTGCTGTGGTGTTCAGGAGACTGCTTGATTTGTCCCTCTCAAGTGAGGCCACTTAAAACTCTGTATTACAGAGGGGAAACAAACAGCAACTGCAACATCCGCAGCTTGTTTGTGGCTTGGCTCTCTTAAGGTAAGTGTTTCAGAATGAGGCAAAACAAAACTCAACCCAGAGTCAACAAAGAACAAATGAAGCTGATTAAGAGAGGAGGGAATGAGAAGCAAAGATGGTATCATAGGAACACAGAATCAAAGAGGCTGGAAAAGACCTTTAAGATCAAGAAGCCTGACTTCTATTGTCACCCCATCTGTACCAACCGGTATCCCACCACTCTGTGTGCTGGGCACTATAACTACATAACCCTATATATAACCCTAACCCTTCCAATATAAAGATTAGGAAAAATAAATCCATTAGAATAGATGGATTACAAAATTAAAACAATAGAGAAATAATAATATTGAAAGTGATCTTTGCAGTCCAGGACATCTGGGATTAACTTTTCTTCTCCTCCATTCTTCTTGAACTGAGTACTTCTGTGTTTGCAGCCTGTGAGTACCAACAACCCCATTATTAAACTGCAACCTCGGCACTGTATGGCCCAATTTGACAGAAACCTGGGCAAAATCTGGTCTGTCCAAAGTCGCTCTGGGACAGATTGGTAGCAGGTTAGTGACTGCCAGCTAGTACAGACAATCACAGAATCATGGCATTGTCATCTTCAGTGTGAGCATAAGTTTTCATAAGGGTTATGGTAATGGTATATTAGCTCTGGGGAAATGCTTCACCAAAAAGCATATGAACCTCAAGCTCCACCTGGACTGACGTGTATGGGTCCACCTCCTGCTGATCCCAAGCCCAAAGTCTGAAGACACCTATTAACTTAATTGAAGAACCTTTTTGCCTTTGAAAGACTCAGACTTTGGAAAATGTATTTTCTGGGCACTCTAGCATCTGTAAAGGAATTAATCAACCCAGTGGCATCTTCTAAGCCATCTGGCCTAACATATCATCAGTTTACCACTGTCATAGAGACCCTGAATGAATCTAGACTCTCCATTTAGCTAAAACATTGTGGAAGTATTCATATAGGAACCTAAAAGTAATCACTGCTCAATTCCATCCCACTCGCACTCAGATGTAAAGCTGAAGCAGTAAACAAGGTAAGACTGTTTTCCCATAACAAGTCAATTTTGTTTGGCTTAAACTAAAGCCCTAGGGCTGCCTTTTCCTTTGTAGCCATGCTTTGTGTCTGGGTTAAGAACCTTAAAGTACGCTAGAGATAGGCTTTTATTCTCCATCTACTTGCTTTTACCTCTGTTACTGCTGAGGTCAGATCTTCAGCTAGTGGTAACCAGCATCTCTCCGTTAGAGCCCATAGGGTGTGACACTTGCTTCAGCTGAGAGCAAACTGCAGTGAGCATGTTCTCTTCTTCACAAATCACTGCAACTCACAGCTCTGGAGAAGCTGCTGGACAACTTTCTGTATACGTCATACTAGCTTCCTGGAGTAAATCCTGCTTTCTGCACTCCCCATGCGCCTCGGGTCATTGTGGTGCTTCAGAGGCCCAGGCAGATAAAAGTGTGATGTTTATTTTACTTCAAGAATTACTATTTACCCATCATCCCATGTCCACCTTTATCTTGTTTACTACCTCTAACAATAGGAAGAAGTCACCGCCAGGTAACCCTTTCATTCCAGCCCTCTCCTTGGGAAGTAAGGATGCGGAGCCTTCAGTCATGCCATTTGCTCTGTGACTGAGCAATGCAGCTTCACCATGAGAGGAATACACTATGCTTGCTTCAATCCTTCAGGTAAAGTGCTGACATCTGCCCCTTGTCACATTTCCACTGGGTTTGGTCTGGAGTCTTACCCTTCAATCACATTCACTGCCTACACCAGTTGTGATTCATTGTTTGCCAAGCATCCTTCATCAGACGGGGAAAGTGCCTGGCTTTGTGCTGGTGGTGGAGATGACCACCCACCGGGGACACGAGGCTGGTTGCAGGTGCTATGAGAGGATCCAGGACCAGCTCAGACTAAGAACAGCTCATCAGGTGAGCGCAGCTCCACTGTCACAGCTCTCACTCACATTCACGCCATTATTTGTGCGTGTTCTTCTCATGACAGAGGTTTTGGAAGCACAAAGGACCTGATTGTCAGTAGAACCACTGATAAAGTTTAGAAACACTTGGCTATGCAACGCAGGAGAAGTTCAGTCATAGAATCCCAGCCTGGTTTGTGTTGAAGGAACCGTAAAGCTCATCCAGTTCCAACCCCTGCCATGGGCAGGGATACCTTCCACTAGAGCAGCTTGCTCCAAGCCCCTGTGTCCAACCTGGCCTTCAACACTGCCAGGGATGGGGCAGCCACAGCTTCTCTGGGCACCCTGTGCCAGCGCCTCAGCACCCTCCCAGGGAAGAGCTTCTGCCTAAGAGCTCATCTCAGTCTCCCCTCTGGCAGGTTAAAGCCATTCCCCTTGTCCAGTCCCTACAGGCCCTTGTCCAAAGCCCCTCTCCAGGTTTCCTATAGCCCCTTTAGGCGTAATCCTCTGCTCGCGCTCTGGCTATATCAGGTGAATGCAGAAGGCAGCACCTACGTGCGTTTTAGGAGGTTCCTGTCCCAGCTCAGCCAGAGTAACTGAAGAACTCTGTCATTCCTCCTCCAGAGCAACAGCAGCGCAGAGCAGGGCTTGGGTTCACCCTCAAGAGCTGGTTTCTTGGCTGTGTGACTGCATCTCCCACTATGTCCCTTGGGACCACAAGATCAAGGTAAACAACCTCCTCAGGATAAAGACTGGTTATGTTCACCCACATCCCCATATCCATCTTTCACGCATTTTTCTTTAAAGCCTGTAGAAGGTATTAAAAAGCCATCAGGAAAAAAAGAGCCTTCTGCTTAACAAGAAACATCTTAGCTGATCCCACCATAGAGAAGACTGGCACTATAGAGCAGAAACATGAACAAAACCAGTTTCCTTCCCCTGTCCAAGAACTAGGAGTGGAGGGGGTGAATCCACTCCATTAAGTGCCTTTTGGTTGTATCAAAGGACTATTATTAGTTTGCTGGGTAAGAAGCCATTAACACAGCAGAGAGTGGGAATTCCATATATGTTCCTGCTAATGGTCACCACCAGAGACAGTGTCAGGCTGTGGGGGCTCCCTCACGTGACCCATGCAAACAGTAATGATGTTCCTATATTTCAGTTTCCACTTTCTTGAGCTGGATTTTCAAGGCAAGCCTCAGCTTTTCCAGTTCCCATCAATAATTCATGGGCCGCTTCAGATAGCCATCAACTATATAACCAAATTCAATTAACATATCTTGAGGTTTGGAACCCAAGATTTCCTGCTGCAGCCCGCAGGATGCCTCCTTCTGTTTGGGTTGCCACTTAATCATTGCATAATATTTGTTTTGGCTTGGTTGTGTGCAAGAAGAGATTTATACCATTCCATCTGGCTGCAGCATGTTAGTCATCAGGGGATAAAAGCCACCCTCAACTCCTCCACTGGCTGTGTTAGTGCAGCTCTGTCCTTCTTTAGGAAGCTTTGGAAGCTAACACCAGAGTGCAGCACCTAAAAATACACACAACTAGATAGTTTGCCACGCTGTTTATCAACCTTACCAGTCTTAAGCAAATAACACATGCCACTTAAGTCTTCTCCCACCTCCTAAACTGCCTACACAGCTCTCAAAGAGGTAACCTCAAGTTATTTCAACCCTAGTTTTGTCTAGACCCCTCCAAAAACAAAACAGAAGATGTGGTGCGATACGAGGGTTTCATCTGAATCTATTTAGGATGACTTCACTATCATTGTTAATATAGCTCTTAGTGGCACCAGGATGAATAAGGGTCCCATCATCATAGGTGTAGGATGCTCAAAGCCAATTCAAAGACAATGCCTGCCATCTTAGACTAAAGAAGGGCTTGACTTGACAGCCACTGGAATCAATGGAAAGACTCACATGGATTTCAGGAGACACTGAATCAGGTTCTCATAGGAAGATAAGCCTCAAGAAGTGACTGATGGATTTAGGCTTCACATTTATTGGCATTTGGAGATGTAATAAGGAGCTCTGACAAGTCACAGATACATAAAAAGTATCAACAATAAAACTCTACAAGATCATATATAATCAAGTGTAAAGTAAGTGGAAATAGCAACAGTTGCAGCATAAAGTACTTCCAGTGGCACTTGTTGCAGATCTGCTATTAACACATTGGGGTTGCAAAGGATAAGAGCAGAGACACACACACAACAGAGCTGGGTTTGCAAGGATCCAGTCACAGCAACAGCAACCCTGGGTGGGGAACAGCAACTAGGGCAGAGGGAATGAGCCTCCCTGGCAGTTCCAGGTGCTGCTCCTGACCGATGCCCTGCAGCCAACTCCCAGGTCCCCAGAGTGACCTGCTACCAACACCCAGCTGCCAACTGGCACTTGGGTGGCAAGTCAGTGGCTCTTCCAAAACCATCCTCATAAGGTCCTTCACTCAGTGTGACCTGGGGACAAGGAGTACATGCCCCTGCTTTTAGCAGAGGTCATTTTCCCATGTACCCATCATTAGCAGATCCCAACCGTGGCTGCAATATGTGAGGGGACAGACACCCAAAGGCTGTTTGAAGGGACACCACCTGGCTCCCTTCCGACTGTGGCAGCACTTACCTGTATTTGGAGGATGCTTTCCTTCACCACCACCATAGCATACACATGACTGTGTCTGACCTACCTGTGACAGCCCTTTGGTACCCCTTGAAGGCACCATGTCATCCTCTCCTGTGGCCAGAGAACCACAGTGTTTGCCATCAGGTCTGGAGCAGTGCCATTTCATCTTCTCTCCAACACCTGCCAAGGTGGGTTTGTGGGCAGGCTCCTCCTGTAGGTATCTGCTGGCACCTCAGTTTTGGAGTGCTTTGGATAACATCTTCCTCCAGGCATGGGCTCTGCCTTGCACCAAAGACACTCCTGAAATATGAGGTTGAGCAAGGGATGTGACTGCAGCCACCCAAGGGGTCAGGATCCCTCCTTGTAGCAGGTCACCAGCAGTCTCCTGCAAGATAAGCACATTAGCTCTCCACAGAGCAAGTTAACATCCTCACACGCCAGAGCAGTCCCAGCCTTCCCAAAACCACACTGGGAGACACTGTGCACATCTCCTTGAGCCACAGACAGGCTCTCCTTCCTTTCCTGTGTGATTTGGGGGGATATATGGATTCAAGAACTCAATGGATTCAAGGATTGCTGGACTTCAAGAGTGGGTAATAATGACCACGCTCCTTTACCTCTACTCCTAGCAACACCATATGGATGGGGACTTGGCTTCTTCACCCACACCACTGGCTTGGACAATTGCATTGGCTATTGCATGGCATGGATGTACAACCAGCAAATGGGGGGAAAGTCTACTACCTGTGAGGTGAAGCAGAGAATGAACCAACCTCCAAACTGTAAGTGCAAAGAAACAGCAGGGCAGGCACCCAGTACATTCTCCTGCGGGGCCATCGACACCTTCCTCAGGGGCTTTGCACATCACCTTTGGGGTAGGCATTGCATCTATGTGCAGATAGGAAAGTTCCTTAGAGAAAAACCCATTATCCTTGGTCTGCTCACACAGGTCCTTCCAAGCAGCACTTCATTTCCTGAGGGAGGAAAAAGAGTCAGTTTTAAACGTTATTTGAAAAGCAGGGAAAGCAGATACCATCAGAAGCCAATGTGCTGAGTAACAGCGGAGCAGGAGAAGCTGTTTTACTCATTGAGTGGCATTTTACGCACAATGGTTTACATTTAAGATAATTCAGTGCAACAAAAGTCATTCAATGATACCATTTGCAGCCTTTGAGCAGAATGGATCTTAATTGCCAAAGAGACATTTTTCCTTCCTATCTCGGGATCTGTACGTCAGGATTTTTGTACTTTGAGCCTCGGAAAATTGCAGCTCTCTCCCGATTAAGTGCTTAATTGTGGTCAGTGCTTTTCAAAGTATTTACAGCCGTTGGCTTAAGTTCCACTTCAGACGCACACCGTTATCAACTTCTTTATCAACCTGCACAATTCCCCTGCATCAAATGCATTCTGAAGCATCCTTGGTGGGCCTAGATCACACCTCTGTTCCACAGGATCTCCTCTGAAGAGCCCAGAGAGCTGGGCAGCACTCACTAGCTCACGCTCCAGCAGTTTCTTACCTTTCTTCCAGACCCTTTCTCATCTGAGGTGGCAGAGCTGCTCTTCACCCTGGAATCACAGGCAGAATTGGCAGCCTGGAAGGCTGCCTGCCCAGCATCCACCGATGACCCCTTGCCTGCCCTCTGCACGCAGAGCGGCAGCATCTGAATCATAGAATGGCTTGGATTGGAAAGGACCTCGAGACCATCTAGTTCCAACCCCCTGCCATGGGCAGGGATATCCCAACTATTTCACTGGATTTGCCAGGAAACCAAAGGAATTTAACCATGATTTCAAGCCAGGCTAACATGTGATGTGCTGGACAACAGTTGAAGCTCTAAGACCTTGCTCTGAATTAGGAACCATTAGGGTTTAACCCATTTTTCCCTCAATCTGAAGCAGGCAGCCAGTAAATAGTCAAGTTCTCACAGTGTGGGAGCTTTTGCAGATTCCCAGAATCCAGCTGCCTGCTCCAAGTGGTCTGCATGGGCTTGGAGTGCCCTTTGAACAGTGGTAGGGGTGACCCTCACCTGAGACCCCATCCCAACATAAGCCATAACATTTTGTCAGGGGTTTCAGTCTCAGACTAATGGAAGAGAATAGGGCAGGGGGCACAGATCTCAGTACAGAAATGTACCTGCCCCTTTGGCCAGGGTGCTGCTTCCAGGCCCCTGCAGTACACATGGTCCTGCTGTCACCAGCTTCACTGTGACGGCCCTGCTGCAGCCAAGGGTGACCTAGAGCTGCCCAAAGAGCAAAGCCTAGTTAGCACCTACCTTGCAGGCTGACACCCAAAACACCAAGCTGGATAACCATAGACTGGGTTACATGAAGACCGCCCCTACATTTTGGCACTGTGGATATTTGCCTCCATGGAGGACAAGCCACAGCCGCTTAGCAACCAGCACCCAAGGAAAACACCCGCTGGGTGCTCAGCCAGCACTGGCACAGCATCCCATTGAATAGAGCAGATCCTCTCACCAATGTTCATCAGCAGCTGCCAACAAGGACTCACAGCTTTATCCCCACCTCTTACAAGACCATGGGAGGATGATGGTGAAGGGTTTGAATTCCCAGCTTCACAGCATTCAGAAATCAAACATGATGAAGCCTCTTATGGAAACCCGGCAATAGGTCTCCAGGGATCACTGTCACATTTTGAAACTCATGTATTGCACTTCTGTGGCCTGTCAAGTGTAGATTGCTGTTGGGGTGAAAACCTTACAAGATTTCCATAGTGATGTGGTGAGAATCATATTGTCTGAAACATGCTGGACCTTAACTACAGAGAATCTCTCAGCACAGTTTAGAAATACTTCTGTTTGGGCGCATGTATTACAAATCATCCTGGAGCCTTACCTCTGGATCTTGGAGTAATCCGCTTGCAACCAAGAAATGAAAACACTCCTCATCTCTCCCCAGTAACTCACAGGAGTTACTCTTTGGCAAGGAAATTGTTCAGGGTATTTATCCAGGAAAGCCAGTGTCTGCATCTATTTCAAGCAGAGCATAAAGTCTGAGAGCTTTTCACATTCAAGCATCAGGAAAGCCATCAACGCTCAGGAGTGATACGGCCAAGGTTTGCACAGCCAGAACTTAAACCCTTGTTTAAGCTCAGCCTGTGCCTCCAGTTTACACAAGCAATGGCTACAAGTGTCAAAGTAAACCAAATACCCATGAAGTAGCTAGAGAGGACCAGAGACATCTTCTGCTTGTTCAGAAGGGCTCATCTGAGTCTGTGCAGTGTGCGGCTCACGCTGCAGCAATGGCTGGGTGTACCTGCCTGAGGCAGCACCATGCAGGCAGGCACACAGGGGTTGGGCACAGCTCCAGCCTCCCCACTCCATTTCATGTGCATTTGCAAGCTCTTGAAAGGTTTAAAGGCTTCTCTGTGCTGTGGCTTTAAGGTATTGAGTCAAGCAGCAGCCCCAGCCAGGATCAGGTCTCATCTGGGCACCCTGTGGTGTCTCAAGGGGCTCAGATGAGAAGCTCCCCATAAATTAGGCATCAGGAGTGGTGTTAAAGGGACCTCAGCTCCATGTTCAGCCATGGGGTCTTACAGAGCCTCATCACTTCGTGAACACTTTATCATACTCGAGTTAATAATCACCTGCAAGGAGGACCTGTGCCTCTTGATGTTGTGGTTCCTGAACAGGAATCACCCACAGCTCCCAAGAACTTCCCAGCAGGAGGGAATCTACAGCCTCTGGAAGCAGCAGATACATTACTAGTGGTGTCACTGGCCAACATTCAGACGGTAGAGCTGCCAAGGGTTAATACAGTAATATTTCCATTTCATTGTACATGAGAAAAGATAATTACTTCCAGGGTTTAAGAACTGAATGTGTTGATCCAAATGTAATCTCTATGTTTTAGCATTTGATTATTACATTAGAAATACAAATGTCAATGAGCTGTAGTAACCAAAGTTATCAGAAGGAAAAAAGAGGAGATGTGTTCCTGAAATTGCAGCACAGAGGGAAGAGCAGAAGCCAACAGGGGACTTGCAACTTCGGTTAATTAAAAAGACATCACATCTGAAAAGTGTTTTGGGAGCTGAGAGCTTTTGTTGTTCTTAAATGGTGCTTTTGCTACACCCAGAACAAGTGGAGGTCGGGGCCATGCAACCAGACAGGAGGACTGAGGATCACTTCCATTTCCTCATCACCCAAATCAGAAATACAAAGACCTCAACTGCTCATCTCCACAGCGAGGAAGGTCCATGTTTTACAGCCATTTAGGGACCGTGCAGCTGTACCCACCTACTCCCTTGTCATGAGTTAATATGGGAATCACAAACCACGCTCCTGGAGATGGAGGTCTGAGCAATGCTTCATTGACAATTCTCATGGGCTCAGAGACTGGAGATGCTTTTGTGTTCCCATTCCATATCTTTTTCTTCCAGTTGGCATCTTGCTCTGGCATCTTCTTCCATCTCCGCAAACCCAGATGGGCTTGTTTGTCCCTCTTATCCCAAACCTGCTCTAATGAATCTGGCACACACGGAGTTTTCTTACACCCCAGCCCACTCCTGTGCCAAAGCAACACAGTCTGACCACAGCCCCAGCAGAGCAAAGCCCATCTATTAGTGAGCTCAGAAACGAAGCTTTGTCCTCCAGGAAGAGATCCCTATTCTGAACTTGCTGCTAAAAGCATCGAGCAGAAACTGGAAACCTGTGTGCAACCGGTAACAAGAGTGCGCTGCCAACAATTGATTCAAATTGTTATGATTTGCTGTTGAACGAGCTATTGCCTTGATTTCCCAGCAAAGTTCAAGTTTGCAGCACTGATTAGTCCCGTGAACATGCCTGAAGCACCTACTGTTGTATGAATTTTTATTGCCTTGCCAGCACCAGCGGCTGTTCAAAGTTGGGGCCTTGCTGCAATTGATGACAGCAAAATCAGGGAATAAAGAGAGGGGAGGGAAGGGAACTGTTTGTTAAGGTTTTTTCTGTTTCCTTTTCAATAAAATGTCAACTCCATTATATACGTGTCAACTCCATTACTGTAATGCTCCTCCTGTAACCTCAGCAGGTAACTAGCTGCTAATAACACAAGTTCCTCAAAGGCAGCGCTGAGGGCACGCATACCTGCTATAGGCTTCCATCTGTTTAAGAAAATGCCTCTTTCTCCCTGGAGGCACAAATACCATTTTCATTATCTCGTTCTCATTGTCACCCAAAAAGAAAACCCTGCTCCTTACCCACAGGAGCCTGTGGCGGTCACCGACCTGCTCTTGTTATAGGGGAAGCCAGGAAATAAGAAAGCAATGGCTGGCACACCAATGGGGCCATGGGAAACCTGCTTTAGACAGCACCAAAGATGGGAGAAACAGAGGAGCAGCTGCCCCAGGGCCCTGCTCCAGGTAGGAGACACCCTCTGAGGATTGTTTGGGGGGACAAATGCCCCCCCAGAGCAGCAAAACCTGAAAGCCTGGGCAATGCTACAGGCAGGATGCACCCTGACCATCACCCCGACCATCACCCCACCATCCCAGTCAACAAACCCCTCGAGAGGCTTGAGTAGGTTTGTGTGCTCCTGAGGTCAGGATGTGTTTGGGAAGAGAAGATGGGTGTATGACAGCAGGGACTGCTTGTAAGCACCATTCCCCATGGCTCCTGTTTTAAGAATTCCTACTTTAAATAAGCATGACCACGATTAGGAAGCCCGTCACCCTTTTCCAGGCAGGAGCTGCCAGAAGCCTGGGGGAGCACGGCTCGCCTCCTGCAATCCCAGCTTTGTTGGCTGCACACATCAATGCGGAGACAAAGATGAGCACATATTCAGAAAAGAATAAAGAAACCCATTGCAGAACAGGAGTTGTTTAGATAATTGATTTCCCTTGGACTTACAAGCACTAAATAACACCCACCGAGCCCCAGCGCCCAGATAACCTTTTCCTTCAAATCTCTCTTCCAAAGGATTGGCCTTTGACAGAGGCGCCTCAGAGTGCAAATCCAGGCAGCTCTAAACCAGCTCATAGGTAAGACCTTTCTGAAAGAATGCTGGGCTGATTCCTCAAGCAATTATTTTGCCTTAGTATCCTTTGCATAGAGAGAGCTCATTAACTGCCTGCCAGGTTCCACACTGGAAAATGAACTAGCACAAATGTCATAATTAATTAGCAGTTTAACGCTAGAATGAACATAGCAAAGGTGCTATAAATATTCAAGCAACGGGGAGCTCCGTGCTGGGATGCACTGCCTGTGCAGGGATGCTACTGGGGATTTCGTATGGCAGGGACCACACAACGGGCCCCACATCACCATCCCTTAAGAGTAAACTCAGCTGGAATCACAGAAGAATGGGGAATAATCTCTCATCTCCCATCTTTATGCTGTTGGATGCCTTCCTTTGAGGAGCTGGGAAATGATTGCCACTGCTGGGACCAGAGGCCCTGTCCTGGTGGGTCCCAGGGCTCAGGCTGGTTTGCACAGCCCCAAATCCCGCTGCTTTCCAGAGAGGTCAAGGCTGGTCCAAGCTTCCCCCATCCATCAGGAGATTCTGTTCCTGCATTTTCAGTGAGCACCATCATGACAGTGGACATCAGGCAGCTTCCCAACACCTCTCACAGCATGGCTCCCCCCTTGCACGGAGTAGATATGAAGACATGGCCATTTTTTGCACATAGTCCTGAAGCCTTCACAAACCTCACCTGAGTACAATCCCACTCCACAGGGAGAAAAGGAGCTCATCAGCAGAGTTACTCGCTTCCCCATGGACCAACATGGAGGGCTTCAGACCTGAGTCAAACCCAGCCCCTTACACCGGGTGTGCAAAGAGAAATGAAAGCCACCCAGGCTGGCTCTTGGCAAGAGCCAAACCCAAGAAACTCCCTGAGAAGACACTCAGCCCCTTGAGCAGAGCCTTTGCAGGCACTGGGGAATGTACTCACCTATACCTGGAGCCCAGCAGCTCTTCATGGGACATCCCACACCCTGCTGTGGGGTCTGGACCAGCCCTCATAAGCCTACAAGGTGCTATGGAGTAGCCCAGGCATGGTTCCCACCCTAAACATAGGTGGCCCTGGGACTCAGGCATGTTTTCCACCCCAAACAGTGCAAGGGCTCTGGAGCAGAGAAGGAGAAATAAGGAGGAATCATAGAGGTATCCATGGCTTCTTTAACACTCCCACAGCTCTACTCCCTTCCCATACACCTCCAGGGGGTCTTTGGGTAAGGAATACACAGGCAAACACAGCTGCTGTGCCAGGCACCATCTCCTGAGCTCCCCAGGCAGTGACACCACTGCTGCCATCCACTCTGCTCTGCTGCCTATGGAAGGGAGTGCTCCTGTCAGCCTCTTCTCTAATGTCACTATCACTTTGCAGGCACTAACTCCATGGTGACAACCAGCACCGGAACCTGTGACACTCACAGATCAGAGCCGGCAGCAAGGGAGGAAAACAAAGAGCTGGAGCAGTAACCCCGGGTACGGAGGGAAGGGTAGCCTTGAGGAGGAGAAAACACACAGCAGAGGCGGGGAGGCCCTTCAGTGAGGTTTCCTCTTCTTTTAACCTAAAGAAATCTTTCATTAACACAATCTGGAAGAGGCCAGCACTTCTTCAGCATCTGCTTGGGCGCTTTGTTCCAGTACTAAACTCCTCTTTCCTTTGCCTTTGCTGGTTTAACATGCCTGGCCTGTCAATGGCATCTTCCAGCGCTTCAGAAACGTGACATTTCCAGGTTTGTTCCTCCCAGAGTGCTGCCTCCCGCAGGGGAGAGCAGTGGAATAACAACTCTTACCTTCATCAGTCATTGGGGTAGTACACACTATGGAGCTCAGCCAGGGAATGCCGCTCCTTGGGATGCGGCAGCCCATTCCAGAAGCTGAGAAGGCATCAGCAGGGCACTCACCCCACCTACAACCTTCCGAACCCCAAAGGTAATTTCTCTGCGCAACACCTTTGGATCCAGGCAAAGGTGGCTGCAGTGATGGGGAACTCTACGGAGGTAATCTGGGAGATGCCTTTCACCACCACTTGCTCATCTGAGAGCAGAACCAGGCTCCTCCAGGCTCACAACACCCATAAAACCAGCTTAACCACCTCCTCCTGACTCAGTCTTGAACCGAGCTGTTATTTCCAGCTCTGGCTGTTCACTGCATTGCTCTGCTCTTTGGACGTGGATCACCTCCATACAGGGATCCTCCTTTGGATCACCTCCACACCAGGCCATCCCATAAACTTTCATATGCATTGAGAGACACAAGACACTAAGCTACAGACTCACTGGATACAGAAATCAGATTTAAGGACTCTGTGTGCCCTTTTCCAGCTCAGTGTGGTGCTGTAACAGAGATGCTGAGCCAGGCAGGGCAGCATAGCAGGGAATGTGGCTGCCCAGTGCTCAAACCAGAGCTGGATTTACCCCGGGGGGGGTTTATAAAGCTATTTCAGTACCTGAAGATGCTGACGGACACCCAACGAGATGAGCTGGTACCCAACTGCAGAGCGCAGGGATGCTCTGGGTGCATCAGAGTGCCCAGCACCACAAAACAGCAGCCTGAAGTGCCCAAAGCCCTTACAGAAACTCCCTCTGGATTTTCCCTTGGGTTTATGGTCCTTCCTGAGGTCCAGAAAACCCTCCTCACACCGTGAACTGTCACACAGCCTGGACACCCCCAAGCAGGCACCGTGTAGCCTAAAGGCAAACCTCCCTCTGCACAAAGGGGCAGAGAAACAAAGGGATGAGGACACAGAAAAGCCCTCTCCCAGCCAGAGGCCACCATGCACCCCAGCACCAGCCACCCCTTCCCATGCCAGCCCAGCTCTGCTCAGGCCATGTGACAGCATTTGGACCCAGGCTCAGCTCAGTGCCTCCTGGCTCCCAATAGCTGATGCTGTAAAGTCATCTTCCATGCAGTGGCTGCCCTAAGTGTAATTTAATCAAAAGGAAAAGCTCAGACATCATTTCTCCTTTAAAAAGCTGCTTTCTGCAGGCTCCATTGTGCCCAGCTCGTTTCTTGGGAATATTTGGCCTTTTATTCTGCATCCTCCCATCCTAATCTCCAAGGTGGGATGAGCAGGAGCTCCTCCTCGGCTCCCCTAATTCATCAGACCAGATGAGGGAAGCCCACCAGGCAATGGGGAGGGAGATAAACATCCTTAAAGCCCAGCTTCACAGCTGAGTACCATTTAACACCAACACCCACACCTCTGATGAAGGAAGACCCATGGATCACCTTCCCTCCCTCCCCATCACTGGGAAACAAAACAACTTCCCTCCGTATCACAGGGAAATGAACCAATTCCCATCCACATCACTGGGAAATGAACCAATTCCTCCTTCCCAGCCTGTGCTGGGTCTTGTGCCCACACCACCCATCAGACATGCTGCTGCTCCACAGGGCTTGCACAGGAATTCTTCCTCCAGAAGAGGAGTTTTCTCCCTGCTCTGCTCAGCCGCCCGGAGCCAGGGCCCTGAGTAACTATGGTTACTTCTAATTGCACAAGGAACATTATTCTGACTTCCAAGATAATGGAGAGGATCCTTCAGGAAGTCTTTCTACCTTGCAATTTCCTCACTTCATCTATATCTAACCCAAAGAGTCACCTTGACCAAGCGCTGACATAAAGATGCCGACAAAAGAATCAGGAGATGTCATCAAATGACTATGGAGGGGTTTGATCTTTTCCTTTAATTAGTCTTCCCAAAGAAAACCCGTATGTTGCTGAACACCCACCTGAGGTTTTGTATAGAGCCAGCTCTGCATCTGAAGACTGTCCAGGTTACTATCCAGGCTGGATGCAGGCAGCCTTTGACTCTTCCAGCCTCCTATACACTGAATATCTTGTACTGTGTGTAGCATGGGCTCCTGAATGTGCACAGGGACCAGTGCCTGGGGGCCTTCCTGCACTCCAGAGGAGTTTGGTCTGAAGGGAAAGCAGCTCAAGCCACGAAACCCTTGGACAGATGAGGACTCAGCAGCTACAGCAAACACTGGTATGAACTGGGGGTCAGTTCTGCAACCCAGCCATGATGTTAGAGCTGACAAAGGGCTTGGCTCAGCTCTGACCTGGGCACAGGAGACAATGGATACAAGGAGGCAAAATAACAGTGTTCAATGAGTGAAATACTGGAGCAAGGGGTTTGGGGAGTCATCTTTAATAGAAGGAAGAAGCCCCATAGGTTTGGGAACCCCACATCAGCAGAAAGAGCCCTCCTGAATGACAGAGCAGGACAGGAGGCACCAGTAAAATCCACCCCAATGGCACAGAAGTCTAACAGAGCCCTGGCGTCCTGGGCATGTACCTCAACAAGTAGCATGAAGACATTTGATGGTCCTTTTGCCAGCACCAAGCACAGCCCAGGTACAACACGAACAGGCAGGTCCTGTGTGAAAGGGCTCCTCTTCCCAAGCCAGAAGCAGTCATGAGCAATGTGAAATCAAAGAGGGACAGAAAATAACCCATGCGGTAGCTCAGGAGCCCAGAGCTCCCTGGTGCTGCCTTGCAGGGAAGACACTGAGCCCCACACACCACAGGGATGAGGAAATCCAGTCCTGCTAATTAAAGGGGGAGGGAAACCAACATGGACCAAGAGAACACTGCATCAACAGAGCAAAGGGGGAAGCCGGCCGGGAGCTGCGGTGCAGCACAAAGAAGCCTGTGGCAGCACAAGCCCACAGCAGCGCAGGAGAGACTGGGATCCCAAATTAACACGGACAGCCCGGTACCTGAGGGAAAGCTGGGTGAGGAGCCGCTGACACCTCACTGACACAGCGCTGGAGCGTGTTCTATTGCCTCAGCCATTAGGAAACATTCAAAACAGCTCTTGGGTATTTCACTTCAGCAGGAGGACCAATGGCCCCCGTACCTGACAGCCCTGCAGGAGCTGCTCTGTTCACACCACCACACTCCTCAACACAACCTGAGGATGCAAAACATTAAACCTGCTCCAGTGGAAAGCGTCCCTGCCCAGGGCAGGAGGTCAGAACTAGAGGAGCTTTAAGGTTCCTTCCAACCCAAACCAGTCTGTGATGTACCTGGGATATCCGTAGCTGGAAACGGCTGTTCCACAGGCAGGAGGAAAACTGGGTTGTGCTGCTGTGGCTGCACCACCCAAACCCTGCAGCAGGCAGCACAGGAGTGGCACAGAGCCCACAGCACCCCTTAGTTAGCACCTCACCCTCCCATGGGCCTTAATAAACTCTACAGGTAGGAGTCAATCAAGACTCCCCATAACAGCCCACATCTGTGGCTGCTCCTGGCAGGCCACCAGCAATGGCAGGAAACACAAGAACCAGGAGCTGGCAGCAGAGTTAGTGCCTGCTTGTGGGCAAAATGCACCAGGGAAAACATCATGTCATTGTTTCAGTGAGAGAAACCCAGAGATGACTGCAGGTATCACCTAACCCAGGCCCCAGGGATTGGGTTTGGTGATACCAGCACACTGATTTCATCCAGCACCAGAATCAGTGCTGGATGAAATCAATGTAACCTTCATTAAGGGGGTTGGCAACTGATCCCTGGCAGTGGCTGCACCCACTGCCAGCCTCCAGGGTGTTTCTAGAGGGGTTCTGTGCTGCTCAATATCTTCCACAGTTGTTGGGAATAAAACCTGGAAGTGCTGTTAGGACTTTCAGCCACCCCCATCAAATTAACAACATGGTAAATGAGACAGAAAGAGTGGTCCTGAAAGGTGGTGGGAGCCACCCAGCACCCAGCTGTGGCTTAATGCACCCAAATGCAGCATCCATATGCCTGGATATCAAGAGCAGAGGAGGGATGAAGCTGCTCAGGCACAGCCAGCACCCACCCGGGCAGTGGGACAGGCAGTGCCCCAAACTGTCAGTGAGGATGAGGAGGCACAGACAGCAGATAAATGTGCTTGCCCTGCCAGGCTGTGCTATCCCAGGGCATGGGATCGGATGGGATGGATAGTCAGAGGCTCAGGAGGTGATTTCAGCCCAACACACAGCACCTGTGTGGCAGAGCAGACACTGCCCACTGCGGACACCAGGAAAAGGATGAGAAAGGCTCCTTGGGAACAAAGCCCCAAGAGAAAGAATCCATCTGGCGAGCAGAGAAGGATCTGATGAGTGCAATGTGTTTATAGTGGTCTTCTCCCAAAAAGTAGCATAAGGAAAACCTGCAGTCACAAGGGAAAATATTGTGAATGTTTCTGCCTGATGGAAATCGTCTCTGTGTAAAGAGAGGCAGATGAAGGGAACCTTCACGGGGGTAGATGTCAGGTACAGCGAGAATAACACACATACACCCCCCCATAAGCCTGCCATTTAGTTTAGCATAAGGTAGTCAGGCACAGGCACGAGCCCAGCACCTGCAGCAGGAGCAGAGCTCCCTTTCACCACATCAATACCTTTCTTTTGCTGCGAACAGCCCATTTAGTGACACTTAAAACTGCTAAATCTGGGGTTTATGTGGCAATGATTTTAGAGAGCACTGGAAACCCCAGGTTCCCTTTTCCATCCAACAACGTCTTTAGAAAGCAATTCTTTAAGCCTCCGTTTCCAAGACCCTTTTAATCTCTGCAAATTATTGGTGAGAGTGGAATGGAGGCAAACTGCCATCCACTGTGATCACAACACTGTGCTCGGGCAATGAGCGGCCACCGCTGATGATTTAGGAGAAACTATTGCTTTTAGGCAAGCTGCCACGGAAATAAATTAGCATTTATACGATTATTGAAAACCGCCACAAAAAACAGAAATCAGCCTCTATCTGTGTGTCAATTGTGTCCTGCCAAGGTCAGCGTCTGTGCTGTAATAGGCATGGTCTCCTATAGCGAGAACAACTTACGTGTGGAAATGAGCGCCGTACGGCCAAAGTGTGTCATTATTATCAGGAAGACAACCTGCTCTCTGAAATCACATCTGCATCGGGTGACCTGCGGGAGGGGTGGCACGGAGCAGCTCGGGAAACAATGCCACAGAATTAGAACCTCATCGTTTGACTTCTGGGAGGTGTTTTCCCATCACCATCCACCTCATTGCTTCTGTGATACCAGCCCTGGAAATCGGCTTTTGAAGCTACTTTGCTTGAATCTGTGGCTTGATATTCTCAGGGTACAGAGGGACATGGTCCATTGCATGGCACTTACGCTGGTTAAGTTAGAAGAGTCGAAATGAGGGATGTATTTTGGGGGGTACATTTGCTGTACCAATAGGATTTTCTTTACCAGCAGCCCAGTCTAACGAAATGAAGCATCTCCCCATCAGAAAACCCAGTCCCTGGAGCTGGGCTGGGACAAAGCGGGGTGATGGGCTTCTGCCAGAGGGAAACAGCAGAAGGAAGAACACTCCAACGGGACCAGACGCTCCATACTGACCCTGCCAAAAGGCTCCATTTAGGGGAAGTCACAATGCCCGGCTTAGGAAACGGGGAAAGCCTTCCCTGCGGTGTTGCGCTCCCCGTAACAGCGCCGCGTTGTTGATGTGGGCAGGATCCGGGGGGGACTCAGCGCAAAACCCCAGGAATTTTGTTGGCTGCGTTTCCCTCGGCTCCCCCCAGGCTGCGGGTCCCCTTCGGCTCTGCAAGGGGGTGAAGGGAGCAGCGGCCTCTGCCCTTGGGAGCCGGGCGGGGGGTGTTCCGGGATCTCCGGCGCAGGCAGGGACCGACCATGGACCCCAAGAGCCCGTCCCAGCCCCATAATGGATGAAGCCTCCCGCATCACCCCTCATGCCACTCCTCCAGCAGCAGTTTGACCGTGGCTCTAGCGCCCAGCGTCACTTTCCTACCGGTGCACCTATCCTGGGCTGCTCTCCCACTGGTTACCCATTGCATTTCATTCCTCATGCACAAGGTCCTAAGTTAAATGTCCTGTGTGTAAACGGAGTCCACCGTTTGAATCCTTATGGACCACCTCGGTGGTGCCAGATCCCGAGCCCCAGGTCACCCCTGCCAGGCTCATGGGGCCAGTCCCACTCATCCCTTCACCATATCCCTGCCTGGTTTGTTACCAGAGCAACACCGAGGCCAAAGTGAGGTCCCAATCTCCTCCCTGCCCCAGCGGCGTGCAGGGAATCTTCCCTGCGGCACCAGGGGCAGCCTCTTCCCTCCGGAGGGGAGCGGGACACGGCGCTCTGCCTCTCCCCAAGCTCCATCCATCCACCCACCTCGGGGGTCCCTGGTTTGCCAAGCTGCCGGTTAACCCCAGGGCTGTTTCCCTGCGGGGCTGACTGAGGTCCCCATCCCTCCTCCTGCCTGCCCGGGGGAGCTCCAGCCTGATCCCCATCCGCTGGAGTGATGCCACCGGCCCTGAACACAAAAATGAGCCTTTAAGTCCGGCGAGGATGGAGCTTTCAGCAGCTCCTGACTCCCAGAGAGGAGGGGATGTGCTCAAGAGATGGGGAAAAGAAACGGGGGGGGGGGGGAATTCAAATCAAATGAAATAAAATTCAATGTAACTGTCAGCCTTTTGAGGAAGACTCTGGAGCTGGGCTCAGATGATGCTCAGCAGCACACAGCACAGCACAGACGTACCAATGGTGGCTGGAAACACACGAGCGATGGGAACAGGCACCGGGGTCTCTGTTTGCAGCCCCTGTACCCCCGGGTGAGCAGACAGGGCTGTGTGTGTCCCCCCGGGGGTCTCACCGGTGAGTCACCTCCCGCCGCAGCGGCAGAGGGGTGGCCCTCCCGAGGATGGGCAGCAGCGGAGGAGGGGGTTAAAATGCTTCTTTGAAGCCGGGAGGGGGAAACCGGGACAAAATAACTTCAGGAATTCTGTGGGAAAACTGCAACTGGATAAAGGGCTGCACGAAAACTGGCCGGGGGCTTCGGGCCGGAGAGTAGCAGGAGCTGTAGTGCACGCTGCGGTCTGAACTTGTTCAAGTCACCCTGCACCGGGGCCTTAGAGCTTAAGGAGGGGGGAACAAACTTGGAGAAACACAATTGTTCCTTCTCTTCCATCTTTCATTTTAATCCTATAATCACCAAGCGCTGGAGGCGCTTTGCTCGGTGGCTCTGCCCGAAGGAATCGGGGAAAGGACTGGGCTTAGTGACAGGACAGGAAGGGTCGGGTCCGGAGGTGCGGGACATGACTGACTCCCCACAGTGCGGCTCATCCCTTCCCGGAGCGGGGCCAGTCCCTGCCCGGGGGCGCAGCGCAGCTCCGCCAATCCCCACTCGTATGGATGGGTGCGGGTGGGCTGGCACCGACCCGGGGCACCGCGGCCCGAGCCCGCGGCTCCCGCAGTGTGTGTGCGGGGTCGGCTCGGTGCTGCCGGTGCCGCACACACACGGCGCTGTGCATCCGGAGCGTGTCCTCCAGTGCAGGGATGCGGGGAGCTGTGTCCGCCGCCCGCCCCGTCGGATCGGCCCAGGGCAGAACGGGCAGGAGCCGCCGACAGCACCCACGGCCCCCCCGGAGCGGGTACCCCCACACCCGTCCTCTCGGACTGCAAACGGCAGCCAAAGAGCCCTCTGGGAGCGGCGGGGATGTGAAGGACGCGGCCCCGGCCGCTGCTTCCCGACGGGAGCCTGGCCCCGCAGCGGGAGGCTCTGGTGCCGCAGCCCGGGCCGCGAGGAGCGCGGAGGGAGCCCCGGCCGGGAGCGCGGGCAGCTCCGAGGGAGTAATTCGTTGTCTCAAAACCAACGAACGAACGAACAACGACCAAAGAAAAAGCCCAAACCCGAACCCCAAAACCAAACGGAAAACGAAGCATCAGCCCTAGGCGGATCCCGGGGCTGCGCAGGTCCCCGCCCGGGCCCGCACCCCGGTGGGAGCGGCTCGGGAGGGCGGCGGCGGCCCGGGGGCTCCGTCCCGCAGCCAGAGGGCCCCCGGGCGGCCCGGTGCCTGCTCCGCATCGGGGAACCGCGAGCGCTGTCCCAGGCTGCTGCCACCCGTCCGCTCCGTCGGGTCCGACCCCGCGCCGCAGCCGTCGCGCCGCAGCCGTCGCGCTGCCCCGGGGGTGGAGGAGGTGGATTTTGGGGGACACCCCCCCCCACCACAGCGCGGTTTTGATCCCCCCCCCCCGCCCGCTCCGCGCCCACGGGGGCCCGGCAGGTACTTACGGGCTCGGCCGCGGGACCGCTCGCAGCCGCTCCGGCGCGGCCCGAGGGCGTCCGGGCTTAAGAGCCGTCCGGCGGGCCCAGGACAATGGCCGGGAGGAGGGGGCCGGGGCCGGGGCGGGCGGCGGGAGGCGGGGAGGGGACGGGGCCGCCGCCGCCGCTCTCCCCCGCCGGGCGCGCTCGCTCCGCCCCCCCGCGTCTGGCGTAAACCCGGCGCCGGGCTAAAAGAAACGGCGAGCTACCGGCGCCCGGGGCTGGTGGCCGCCGCCTCGCCCGTGCCGGCGGCAGCGCCCGGCCCGGCCCATCCCGTCCAGTCCCGTCCCGCCCCGCCATGTCGCTGAGCCCCAAGCACACGACGCCCTTCTCGGTCACCGACATCCTCAGCCCGATGGAGGAGAGCTACAAGAAGTTCGGCGGCATGGACGGGGCGGGCGGGCTGGGCGCGCCCCTCGGGCCCTACCGCCAGCCGCCGGTGCCCGCCGCCGCCGCTGTGCCGCAGCACGTCGTGACGGGCCCCACCGGGGCGGCCGCTTACCACATGCCTCACGGCGTCTCCCAGTTCCCGCACGGCGCCGTCGGGGGCTACTGCAACGGCGGGCTGGGCAACATGGGCGAGCTGCCCGCCTACCCCGAGGGGATGCGGAGCGGCGCTGCGGCGGGCGGCGGCTGGTACGGTGCCGGCGGCGACCCCCGGTACTCCAGCAGTAAGTGAGGGCGTGGGGCGGCGGAGGGGCGAGCAGGCGGGGGGGGGGGGGGCGGGGAGCGGCTGCCCTCGACGGGACGTCCGCCGGCACTGAGCCGCCCGTCCCGCTCAGTCTCCAGGTTCATGGGCCCGTCGGCGGGGATGAACGTGGCCGGGATGGGCGGCCTGAGCGGCATCGCCGAGGGTGCCAAGGCCATCGTGCCGCTCCACGCGGCCCCGCGGAGGAAGAGGAGGGTGCTCTTCTCCCAGGCGCAGGTCTACGAGCTGGAGCGGCGCTTCAAGCAGCAGAAGTACCTGTCGGCGCCGGAGCGGGAGCACTTGGCCAGCCTGATCCACCTCACCCCGACCCAGGTGAAGATCTGGTTCCAGAACCATCGCTACAAGATGAAGCGCCAGGCCAAGGACAAGGCGGCGGCCGCGCAGCAGCTGCACCCCGACGGCGGCGGCGGCCTCTGCCAGCAGCACTCCCCGCGCCGCGTCGCCGTGCCCGTGCTGGTGAAGGACGGCAAACCCTGCCCGCCGCCGGGCAGCGGCACCCCGGCCCCCGGGCAGCCCGCGCCCGCGCCCCCCGCCGCCGCTCCCGCGGCCCACCCGCACCCCGGCTCGCTGGGGCAGGCGGCCGACCTGGAGGAGCTGTCGCCCAGTCCGCCGGCGCTGCACGGCCCCCTGGCCCCTCTGGACTCGGCCGGCGTCGACTACAACGGCGGCATGGTCAGCCCCAACCTGCTCTACGGCAGGACGTGGTAATCCCTGTGTGTCCGTCCGTCCTTCCGCACCCCCCCGCCGGGACCGGGCCCTCCCGGCGCTGCGGGGAGCCCCGAAGGGCGCCCCGGGCCCGTCCCGGTTCTTCCCCGGCCTCGCTGCGCTGGTTTTTTTACGACTCTCCGGGTTTTGGAGACCCGGGCCCGCAGAACAGGCGGGCGGGGGGGGGGGGGGGGGGCACGTGTGGGTCCGGTGCTGCGGGCGTGGGGCAGCGCCGTTACCGGCTGTGTGCGTGCCTGCGGGTGTCAACGCGTGTTTGTGCCTCCGTGTCCGTCCCGGTGTGCGCGGCCCGGGAGACCCGCCCCGACGGGGAGTCCGGTCGGCGGGGGGGGGACCGGGGAGGCAGTGGGGGGAACCTGGGGTGTGCGGGGCTCCGCTCCCGGCCCGGCCCCGCTCCCGGGGAAGCGGCAGCCCGAAGCGGGCGCCCCGGCTGCGCGCACACCTGGACAGAGCCCGCGAACGCGAACAATAAATCATCTGAAGCGCAGCGTATCTCGGCAGAGTTCATTTGTGAGGGTGCCCCCCCCCCAAGCGCGATTCCAATGGGATGCGAGCGAAAGGGAATTGAGCGGTACCCGCGGGACAGCCGCGGCCGCCCTTCGGAGGACGGGCAGCTGCCGGAGCAGGGAAATAACCCAAACCCGGGCAGGGCAGCGGCGGAGGGCGCCCGGCGGAGGAGCCCCCGCCCGCCGGTGCTCGGGTTTAGCGGAGCAAAGCGCTTTTATCGTTGTTGTGTTGATCATTGCTCAGCGAGTGAGCGCCCGGCGGGGACGGCGCCGCCGCGGCCGCGGCGCTTCGGGAGCTTCCGACGAGCTGCAGAGACGCCGCAGATGCCGTTATTCCCGGGGCCGGGCCCCGCCGGCGGGAGGAGGAACGGCGGAGAGCGTTGCGACGGTTCGGGCGGCGGGGTCGGTCCCCTCGCCCCTTTCCCCGGGAATGCGGGAAGCGGCGCTCGGAAATTTCCGGCTTTTTGGGGTTAATTTTTTCCTCTTATTTTCTTTTTTTTTCCCTTTTTTTTCCAATAAAAGGAAATCTCGGTCTCAAGAGCTGCTCTTTCCTTCCCGGCGCACGCACGGACGCGGTTTGGCCGCCCCGGACATCCTCAAACCCCCGTTTTTCGTTCCCTCTCTCAGCCGCCGAAGGGGTTCCGTTGCTGCGGGGGACCCGCGGCCCCCCGGCCTTGCATGGGCTCCCCAGGGGCGGCCGCGCCGCTCCCGGGACGATTCTGGGGCAGAAAACGGGGATTTCAGCCTCTGCGAGCCCACGGAGCCGCTCCCGGCCCCTGCGCAGGGGCCAAGAGGAGAAGCGGAGATCCCCGCTGGTGCCCACCGGGGGCCACTCCCCCGGGAGACCCCCGCGGTTCATCCCCTTCCCCGGCCGCACTTGCCTGGAGCGTTTCTCCCTGCTGGTTCCCACACCAGGCGGCTTGAGGGGCGCATGTGGGAAGGGGATGGGTCTGAGGCCGGGGGGGGTGAGTGAGGCGCCCCTTCAACCCTGCTAAAACAAAGCGGGAGGCCCAGGCTCAGCATACAACATATGGATGTGTAGGCAGAGCAGGTTCAGGATGCCACCGGCATCCTGGCCACAAGGGCCATTTCCAGTACCCTGCAGAGGCAGCCATAGAAGGGACGATGATGCTCCCCGGTCAGGCCCTGCATCCCATCCCTGTGCAGTGGAGCAGAGGAACCACAGATCCCAGCCAGGCACACTGCTCTGAGCATTGCTCGAAGTGTTGGGGTGGGCTCCACATCTTGCACGGCCGAGAAGGCAGCTCAGAGGCTTGCAGCAGCCGAGGGGTGATGAGCCGGATAACAGACAACCCCTTCCTACAGCAATGCCCCAGAACCTTTATCCAGCCCTTTCCATACCCCCAAACGCAGGGAACAAGGGACAAAAGCCCCCCAGCCCCCAGGTCCTTCCTCCAGCCCCGTGCTCAACCATCGTATTCACATGAAAATCCACATTTGCTGCTGGTTTTGTCCTGCTCAAAAAGGCAAAACGACTTTTTTGAGTCCCAAACACCCTCTTGGCCAAGGGAGGCCATGGCTGAGGGCTGATGCTCCCAGCTCCGGGCAGGATGGAACTCTTCACATTACAATGAAGAATACTAATCCAACCTCAGTCACTTGAAAATAATGAACCTGGTTTCATTATTTCTTCCTCCCAAGGTTAAGTTGGTCCCGTCTTTCTCCTCATTGCTGGTGATTAACATCTGGGCACTCAAAGGACGGGGCTGGAAAACCACTCCAGAGCTGGGGAGCTCACCAGTTTCTGTGGTACAAGTCCCTGTGGTTCCCAAGTCTTATGGCACGAGGGAAAGGTGTTACAGTGGCATTAATGCTGCTCATTTAACTCCCATATTTTGGTTTTGGGTTAAACAAAGATTTTAAATGCTGTTGGAATTACTTTCCAAGAAATTACTATGAAGATGTTCAGGCAGGTCCAGAGAACAGATCCACAGCCACTGTGGAGGGGCTGGAAATGAACCACTTGCTCCTGCTCCCAGTTTCAAAAGCCACTTTATCAAGCAAATAAAAATAAGCACTGATTTGGTAGAGTCACACGGAACCCCTACAAAGAGTGCTAAAAGCAAATGGGAACGCTGGTCTGCGCAGCTCCATTAAATCACACCCCAGACCAGCCCAGCCCGCCCGCCCTGCTCCCTGCCGGTACAGAACAAAGTCAGAACCAGGCACAAGGTGTAAAAGTTGAAATGTTTTACTTCAAAGACCCCCCCAAAAAAAATCTCCTCTCTCTGTGAGACATTCAAGGAAGCATCCGACGAACAGCGGTGTTGAAGCGCCTAACCCCATCCCATCTCCAGGTGCCCCGTACAACCCCAGGGCTGTTTTCAGGCTCCCGTGTGCGCAGCCAAGGATGGCTGGAGCTGAGGGCAGCACAGCAGGATGGGGATAAGGAATTCCCACCTCCTCAAGTGTCTCACAGGCAGAGCAAGTTCAGGGCGCTCATACTCCCCAACCTGCTATTCCCAAGCAACACAGCCCCCACAAAGGAAAATCATCATCAGTTGGGTACGAAATGTGCACATTTAAACAAGTTTAAAAACTACAGGGATGGTTCTTCAGGATTTTCTCTTTTTTCCCCTCTCCCCAAATAATAAAAGAACAGAACAAAAAGCCTGGACACTTTCTGTGATTAAAAAGGAAGCCGTCAGGAGCTAATTCCAGCCGTATCTTCCCGAGGGAGGGGGCAGCGGGTAGGGCCTCCCAGGGCCATAGGCCTGCAAGCAAACAAACAAAAGCAAGCATTTATTTTTTGGATTAACATGGTGGTAAACAAGGTCCATGGAGCATCGGCCCACACAAGGGACACAATAAACCCTGCATGGGAAGGTGCCCAATGCTCCCAATGGCAGCGCTTCCCTGGAAAGATAAGCTTGGACTTCCCTGAGCACAGAAACCAGTACGTTAAAGCCACATATACACACACACACATATATACAGACATTTATCACCATGCACCCCCTGCAAGGGCAGATTTGAAATGAAATTCTCCAAGTCCTACAGAAAATGTGGCTTTGCTCCACACACTCTTTATGCTTCACAGAAAGCAAGGATGCAAATGTCATGCTGCGAATTACAGCATCGCTGAGATTCATGATTTCCATCATGAATATTTTTTGGAGGAAAAATACCCCTCAAGTGCCACCTTCCTGTTCTAATGGTGAGCAGTGTGATGCTAAAGCAGGGCAGGTATTTTTATAAGTACGGATTTTAAGGAAAAACAGAATTAAAATAACTGTATTTGTTACAGAAGCAGCATTTTCCAGAACTCACTCATTTGAAACAATAGGTGAAAGATGCCTAAATCCCACCTTGGAAATCACTCCCAATATAAGGCTGCGTATTTAAATTTAGCTGAGGCACTCTGTACATGGAATCCAGTCAAAAACTTCATCAAGTCCCTTTGAAACATTTAAAATCTTTGCAAAACCTGATGCACTGCAGGAAGGTCATTAAAGGGACGCACTAATGGCAGCGATGGGGCTTTGTTTGTGCCCTCCCAGGAGTTTTTTGGTGTTCAGGGAAGAGGGGCTTCCTTTCACTCCTAAAGGGAAATCCATCCTTACCCTCTCCAAAGGGGGCTCGGGGATAAGCAGGGAAACTGGAGCGGTTTGCTTCAGCCTGCTCCAGACAGAAACCCATGTGGTGCACCCAAAATCACTGTGTGGAATACACCGCTTCTGCCATCAGGAAGGTTTTATCTTTGTTTTCAGGTTTAACTGTGATCAGTTCAAATAGGAAACAAGCTCAAACCCCTTCCAGTTCCATACAACCCCAGCGCAGCAGCGCAATCCAGCCGCACAAAGCGTTTATCAGGCCCTCCAGTTGTTGCTACGTCAAACACCTTCACAACACCATCAAGTTTATTCTTTAGGTTTTGTGGAGGAGCTGGAGGCCGCCAGCGACCTCCCCCCTTCACCACAGAGCAACCCATATCCATGGCAGTTGCATTAATTTCGTAAGCACTTTGTAGCAGCACGTTTATTAACCTCTTCAGACCATGTTCTGTATGCTGTAAAAAAAGAATTCAGAGGTGAAAGGGACCAAAGATAATTATTTATGCTGCTACGTGTCACCACTTCCACTTGAATCCCTTTTCAAGGCTTTAAAGCTTTGAAACGTACAGGCAGCAATGCTAGATTCAATTATTGGGGTTTGCACCCAAAACCCTTTAAGGGAGCTTCTAATTCTCCTGCAGTGCTGCCAGCCTGGGGGAAATAAAGACATTTGACACTTCATTTAAAAACAACATGGAAAAGGAGAGAAAAAAGGCAACAAAAAATAAAGGGAATAAAAACCAGTTGGAAAACAACATAAATGCAAAGGGGAATTTTAAGGAGGAGAATTCACTGGAGCCGAGAGATTTGTCCTTAACATTCATATTCACACACATGATGGTGAAAGCTGTGGTCACTATCCAGATTCAACTTCATTTCATGATCCAGCAGATGTGTCCCCTGCTTGTGACAGGTGAATTAGGTTTTGAACACAACTGCAATATTACCAAAACCCTCCTATTTAACCATTCAGGTTGCAAATAACCAGAAAACAGCAAAGGGCTGAGGTTTTCCATCACTGCCAGGCTGCAGACATCCATGATGCTTCGAGACCCTGTGTTTAAGAGGCTGCTTTCCCCTTGTGAACTAAGAGAGGTGCCCTCCCCGAGTCCCTGCTGCAAACATCCTTGGGAGACAATTCCTGTTTTCCTTTGTGATTCCAGCTGTAGCTGTTACACAAAGATTAAAGGTCGGGAACGAACTAGTTTGAGCACGGATTCCCTTCACAATTATATCCACCTATGCTACCAGGATAAAGGGTAGAGCAGAGAACAGTGCAGCACACAGACTTTTTCAAGTGTCTATTTTCCAGCTCTAATTAAATACCACCCAGACTCCACCAGCATCAAAATCCTCTGCTGATTTTCCTCCATCATTACAGCAGCCCCTGTTATGGGTTAGTGCAATTATGCATTTTATTCCTCGAGTGTTTTGGGTAAACCAGTGTAGCACAAAATGAAAGGGTTTTGAATCATAGAATAGTTTGGGTTGAAAAGGACTTTCAAAGGTCATTGAAAACTGATCCCATCAATATACCTCATCCAAATTAGAAATATACCTTAAAAAAACCCTCTGGGGACTAGCTGGGCAGCACAAAAAGGATTCAGTGTTTCCCCACTAAGCCTAATGTGATCACAAGTCACACTGCCTAATTTTGCTTATAACCAAAACCACCTCTGGAAGGATTTATGCTGCTAATGCCTCCCTGCTATCCCTGGAGCAAACATGCACAGTTGGTATATTGGCCTCTTTCCCCCTTGTTTCTTGCTGCAGCATCAACCTGACAACTCAAGGAGCCATAGACAATCCGTACTCCAGCCTTAAGAGCCTTTGCGCTAAAAACGCTCCAGGGTAGGAGTTGGGGGGAGAAGAGACCTCACTGCTGCTGAAAGGGCTCAGCTGAACAAGAGTTCCTGAGCTGGGAGTGCTGGGCAGGCTGCTGGCTGCTACAGAGCCTTTCAGCAGCACTGAGTAATCCTGCACCCACAGACAATGCTGAGGATGGTGGTAGCAGCCCCTGGGCTGCTTCTGCTGGGCTTGGGGCCTGACGAGCAAAACCACAGACAGAAGTGCTCTGCAGAAACCTTCCCCAGCAAAGGCCAAAGGCTCTTCTCTCCCAGATTGGTTTGACAGTGCTTGTTTTTATTGTAATAGCTGCCTTAAACCCCCCACCACCATAACAACACCACTGTGCAAAGGTGGTTGTGATACAGTGCCGAGACCCACAGCCAGAACAGAAAAGACCTACGGCAGACAAAGAATCAGAGAAGTGGTAAAAACACAACAAGACTTTCACATGTGCTTTATGGCATCAGTATTTAAATGGACTGTACCTGCAGGCCTTGCTGCCTAAGCAAAGGACACTGCAATGTACCCAATGCACATACAGCAGCACGGAGTTCATACCCACATGAATGTCATTGGCATGGAGAAACACCCCAGAAATCAAGCACCACATTCGAGTGTGTGGTGCTGCACTTTGTAACACACATTTCTGTGTAGAAGGGAGATGGGCAGACTGGGAAGAAGAAAAACGGGGAGTGTAGACTAAAAAGTGACTTGGCTCAGCTAACATATACTTGAACCAGGTCCCAACAGAAGGCAAATTTCAAACAGTCTGTGCCTCAATTTCCACAAAAAGAATTAGGAAATAGTGTTACCAAGCAGCTGAATGCTCTTCCTCCTCTTTCCCCATTACTGGCCAGTAACCTTCCCACCACTGAGTGGTAGTTCTGACTTACAAAAAGAGCAGCGGAACTTAACGTTTACTATAGATACCTGAGATTTATTTTAAACTAGCACACAGCACTGTAAATACATTTCTAAGACAAGAGTATATGCAGATTATGCTTTTACTGGGAACACACACAATCACATATGCAGAATCATCTGCTGCTTTCAAGGAGCATTTTCATTCTATGACATTTTCATAAGCTGATGGCAAAGTCACCTGGATGAGGTTCTCCTGCCACATTCACTTGCTTTCATTTAACCAAAACTATTTTCACATGTGCTTTCACAGACATGCTTATTTCTCTGGCTACTGGTACCTTAACATTTGCTTTTAAGTGGTTTTTCAGCTAAGAGAAAGCCCACAAGCTTTTGAGGAGGGAAATTAATGAAGTCATAAGAATCTATATTTTAAACATACTGTGAAGAAACCTTCCTATCCCCAAAATAGTGTAGTGGATAGATTTCCTTACAGAAGAGGAAGACTGATGGAAATACTTGCCTTCCCATCATGTTTTCTCAGGCTATAAGAGGTGTGTGACATGCTTGGGTGTTTGGTTTACTTGTAATGAAAAGCACTGGTGCACAGTGATGACATGAGCCTCTTGCAGGGATACATGTGGAGGCGCTGAACACAGTTAGGAAGTTACCTGTGAGCTTTCACTGGCTCCTGGGCTAAAACCAGCTTGGGAATGGCCACCTCCACCCCAGTCACTCTCCACAGCCACACACAGTGGAAGCCTTACTCAGGAGGAGAACACCACATACAGAATGGGACAAAGCTTTCCTACCTGTCTGCCCCTGTCCATGCGATCTTCAGGTCTCTGTGGGTAGCCCATGGGTCCGCCCAGGCCCTGGTACTGGCTCGGCTGGAACTGGTTTTGGGATTGCAGCATGCGGTTCCAGGGGAGGAGAGGAGCAGCCCCAGCAGTTCTGTGCAGAGAGGAAACACACTGTGTGAGCTCGGCTCCGAGAGAGAGTTTCACACCACGAACCCAGATTTCTACAGTCTCATACACTAAATGATTTGTCTCAGAGCTAAGCACTGTCACACCCAGCTATGCCTGCAGTGGTACTGCAGACAGCCAAGCTGTTGGGGATAAATCAGGGAGGGGGAAATATCTTCCAGGATTCTCCTACTGAAAGGCTACTCTTGCTTACTGCTTCCTCCATTCCAGTTTAAAAGCCACAGACCCAGGTACTACCACACGCAGCAAATTCAATTTTACAAATCCCTTGGAAGGGTTTTGTCCATCTTTTTATCTTTTTAAGGGCAAATTCACCAGTTCATCCGCGCTGCTCCTGACCGTGGATTAAACACCAGAGCTCACCACGTTTGCTGAACGCAACACACCATCCAGAGAGCAAACATGTGCGATCCAGCAGAATGAGGCTTTCTTTTCTAAATGTCCAGACTCTTTCTGGGAGTCCATTCTTTCTAGTTAATTGCAGGTTGCAAATGAATTCTTACTGCAAGTATTCTGAATCTAGGGTAGGGGCCTTGGCCGCTTTTTCCCATCCATTATTCTGCTCAATATGTCAGAAGGTCTGATCGGGAAGAAACCTTTTCAAGTTCTATTGATGCTGTTTTCAATTGACCACGGTGACCTAGCAACATAAGCACTAATTGGCATGGACTGACTGACATTTGGTGTACAGTTTATATGGGAACGCAAATCCAACATCCATTATAAGCTAGTTTGCCACCCTAGATTACTGACAGCAAGAAATGTTTTAATTGCCTTCAAGTACCTATTCTAACATTACAATTATAAAGCAACAGGTATAATACAGCAAATCATTGTTTGATATAAAATATTTGGAAAAATGATACAGGCATGATATAGTCTTTAAAGCTGAGCGTGGGTAAGGGTACATCTCGCAGAATTCAGGTTTTGCAGCACAATCTGTTCTTGTAAAGGGAAAAACACTGGATAGTGGAGCCAGTTAATCTCTCCTGACCCCTGCTTAAGAGGCAGTCAGCTGAGCGGTGTGCGGCCAGCGTGCAGGGAGGAAGGAATAGCAGAGAGCATGAGCACTGTGGTTTGTACCTACCTACTGCTCTGCTGAACTGAGTTATTACTCTGTGTCTGCAACGAGTCTCTGCCTACATTTACTGCATTAAACAGGCAGGACTTCCACCCTGGGGGAGTCATCCCTACCCAGAAGCTGATCTGCTCTTTCATGCACACACGAGGTTGAGGGAGGAGGTTTGACTTTCCTGCCAAAGGGAGGGTTCACAGCTCCACAAACAGAGCTCTAAGCAGCTGAGGAAGTGATGCTGGGAGAGGAAGGACTTTTAAATACATGTTTTGTCAGCAGGAACAGAGGCAAAGTTGGAATCGAGGCAGGTACAGATTAAACCGAATGAAAACAGGCATTTGGACCTGAAGGCTTTCCAGTTTTGGACGCAAACTGCTTTTGGTTTCACACTCAGCTGCTCTACTGGGTCACATCAAGACCTGCCTGAACTTTAAGAAGGCAAAAGAAACTCCTTTAAGAAGGCAAAGGAAACTCCTACCATCTCGAGAAACAAACAGCTCAATTCCTGCTTATAAAGTACGAGTCTTACCTGATAAACATGCAACTGGTAAATGTGATGTGCAACACAAGTACTAAAACTGAACAGGCACAAAAGCCAAGTGGCAACACTGAACTATGAGGTTTTATTTTCAGCTTCAGAGGCATGTCCAGAAATGCACAATGAATCATTCATTAGGAAGAGCAGCACTGTGTTTAAAGTTAACAGCACATTAAACCTGCAGGGGCTGAACACTTGAACCCAGTATTTTAAGAATAATATTCTTTTTGATTATTTTGAGCACTCACTTCTTTTCCTCCCATTATTCCTAGAAAACAGCAGGCTTGAGGATGAGTACACTGCTCAGCCTCAAGGAAAACTACAGGGAATCACTTATGTGGCTCCAGCTCTAGGACTTTTCTGTCTCTACAACTTTGCTAACGTGCTTGTGACAAACAGCAACTGATGGTCACAGGCCAACACTTGCTACATGCCTGGCACAAGGAAGTTTGACAGATTTCATTTGACATTAATATATATTTGGCACAGAATTTAAACTTTCTATTAAAGTGCTGCTTAGTAAAAAATTGGGATATTTAACAAATGAAACAAACACTAATATCATTATTATGTTGGGGCATTTTTTGCTTTGAGACCATGTGAGAGAGTGAAACTAGTGATTTTCAGTTAGAACTAGCAAACATTCTCTTCATCAGGGCCTGCAGGGACAGGACAAGGGGAATGGCTTTAACCTGCCAGAGGGGAGACTGAGATGAGCTCTTAGGCAGAAGCTGCTCCCTGGGAGGGTGCTGAGGCGCTGGCACAGGGTGCCCAGAGAAGCTGTGGCTGCCCCATCCCTGGCAGTACTCAAGGCCAGGTTGGACACAGGGGCTTGGAGCAAGCTGCTCTAGTGGAAGGTGTCCCTGCCTGTGGTGGTGGTTGGGACTGGAAGAGCTTTAAGGTCCCTTCCAACCAAACCAGTCTGGGATTCTGAGACTCTAACTCAGTGTGCAGTAGGTAAAATAAAATTGGTGCCTCACCACTCTCACAGTGAAGAACTTCCTTATATCTAACCTAAATCTCCCTGGTTTAGTTTGAACCTATTACCCCTTGTCCTATCACTCCAGTCCCTGATGAAGAGTCCCTCCCCAGCATCCTTGTAGCCCCCTTCAGACACCAGAAGCTGCTTTGAGGTCTCCAAGCAGCTTCTCTTTTCCAGGCTGAACAGACCCAACTTTCTCAGCCCATAATGAGACAAATCATTGTAGCTTTACACTCCTGGGTTTCTTCTGCCTGGGAAGCAATGGTTATTTTAGCCCTAACAGCAATGCTCCATCCCTGAAACAGCACAAAGGCTCAGAGCTCTCCTGGCAAAGACAGGGCTCCTTGCTCATCCCTTGCTTGATGTCACAAACCAAGGATCCTGCAGCCTCCTGCCAATCCACTTCACCTAAACAGTTGGAGCAGGGGCTGGCCTCTCCCTCAGTTACTTTCTTCCCAGGAGCAGAGGTGGTGGAGAACAGAAATTCCTTGCTGCGCCTGGGCACCTGCAGCAGCAGCAGCAGCAGCAGGTGGGGACAGCCTTGAGGGTACCCATATGGGAAACCAGCAGCTCCAAGGGAAGTAACTGGGAAGCTGAAAACCTCTCAGGGGGTTGGTTCACCAGGTTCAGCTATTTCTCCTGCATCAAGACTGTCTATGTTTAAACATATGCTTAAGTCTCTGTGCTTGACTCTGCATGGCAACCAACTCAACGTCAGCCCTAAGCATGTTTGATTTGAAGCTCAAATCAAATAGATGCTTAGGGCTGATGCTGAGTGAGTTAGATTTGTTTTCTAAATCAAACCTGTTCCAAGAACGTGGCAAAATTACTCATCCCCAGCACCAAAACTGGCAACTTCGTGGATTTTATGAACCATCAAGGGTGTAACAAAGCACAAACTGGGAGTTTTGCTGCTGTCATTCGAACGCTAGCACAGCATTCTCCAAGCTTCTCCAAGGCTTGTTTTCCAGGTGATGATGACACATCTTCAGTTTAAAGTCACCTCAGGGGACACCAGTTTTCTCCTCAAGTTTGGAAGCTGAATAGCGAGATCAATACCACCGCACTACAAGCAGACAAACACTGTCTACAAAACTGCTCCAAAGTACTTGGCCAGTGTGTGGTCACCTCTGAAAATATTACCACAAGCCAAGCTCAGTAACTTTATGATAGGATTCAGACGACAGGGACAGTCAATTACTGCAATTGTAATAAAATTGTGCATTTTGAGTGAAAAAACACACAATTTCTGGCAGCCATAAGTTCTTTATATGTGAATTGAGAACCTCTTCCACCCTGCAAAACCAAACAGCCTGTTACATGACAGCAGCATAGCCCTGATAAAGTAATGACAAGTTACAGACCTGCAGCAGTACTTCACAACACAGTACCCTGCAAATTGGATTTAATTAAGGTGTGGGAATAGCAATTCCCATGGACAAAGTAACATTAAAGTTTGTAATGCACGATTCATTTATAATGCAATATTCCACATTGATGTGGCACAGGGGAAGGGAGCTGGACGTGTTTCAATAGGGATCAAAATGGTTGCCATGGAAAGTGTGATTGTGGAGAGCTCAATAAATTCTCCCAAAGCTCATATTTTCAATGGTTAATACTTGCAAATAAACCCACGGAAAAAAAAGAGTTGTGCCTCAGAGCAGAAACTTCAAAGATCTCACATTCACTCTCATTCCTCCACAAACATAAATAAATATCATTATTCATAGCTTCCACAGGTACTCTGGAGTTTATAAAGTCCATCTGACTTAAGGACATACAACCTATCAATGAAGGAACGCATGTAAAACATCCCTTATTATCAAACCATGTCACATTCCTTCTATTCGATGGCACTTATTGGGCTGCAGATTCCATAATCCTTCCCTGAGTCCCTTCTGCATTTAATTCAGTTCAGTCTTAAGTAGTTAAAGAAACTGTTTTCAGTGGCAACTAATAACTACTGACCTACAGTGACACTGCCCTACAATAGGCTTGTCAGGCCTGAAAAACTTGTACCAAAGAAGCTGATTAGGACTTCAAGAGGTTTGTAGCAAGAATCAATGGCTCGTCTGTACTAATGCTGCGGCTGCAGCACAGAAATGATAAAAGTGGAACGCCATTAGTTATGCCTCATTAAGCTCCACAGCCCTCCTAAAAAGAAATTTGTTTAGCCTGTCCAAAATCTAATGCAGTTTTAAGCTCTGTGTTCAATTTCATAGTATCTCAAAAGCTTCAATAAGATAAAGGCCAAAGAACCAAGAACGGTACCAAAGCACCAACAGTAAAGTTAATTTTGAAGTCTGAGTTTTAATGGAAAGTGTTTCTGCCTTCTTTTTTTTTTTCCATACAAAGTACTCGAGCCTTTTAAAGGATGAACAGCACATAGTGCAGTCACAAACAAGAAATAAACCACGGACATTCATTAACTAAAATAAAACCTGCTGTACAGCAGCACTGCAATAAATTAAACAACAAAGTTCAAAACAAAGAGGGGAAAAAAGCCTGGTGGAACCACGCACATCCTCCTGGCCACATTTTACACAACATCCATCCCTCCTGCCTTACCTTTGTGGTGTCTGCTGGAACAGGGGTGTAGGACCTCGCCAAGTCTCCTGGGGTCTAAGATCTAGAGGGTAAAACAAGGTGGTGAAATAAGCCGGAGTGAGTACACTTAGAATCATAGAATCATGGATTCTATAACATAAGATATATAGATATAAATGTAATATAGACTCTATACACTTAAAGAACAGCGTTCTGCTTGCTCTTACATGTGGCTGAGAACTTGTGCCCTGGTGTGCACAAGTGGCAAGCTTTGTATTTATTAATAAAAGGCAACTTCTTCTTTTAGTATGGCCAATAAGCTTCACGTTATAAGAGGAATGGACTTGAACTGCTAGAATTGGCATTGGCTAATGCTTGTTCATTCCACAGGTACCTTCTCTTGAAGTTTGAAAATGAAAACCCACCCCTTTGCTATAACGAGTGAAGACTTCATTTGATACTTGCATTTCGTTATCAGTACAGTCATCACTCCACTATATGAGAAAATACAGTCGCACAGACACATACCATCACAGCACACCGCGTTCGTGAGCAACAAATATGTAATACTCAATATATGTGCAAGTTTCCTCTGATTAGGCTAAGCTTTACTATAAAGCAAAGTAAAAGAGTGATCAGAGTGTGTAAAAGTGAATAGTTTCACTTTATTCCCATTTAAATACATATACAGTGATATTTAGGATGTATTTAAAGATAGTAACAAATGCTTAAAAGTTAACCTAGACAATGATAATATCATAATAAAAATCTGTCACTGATCTCTTGGATAATGTAATCAAATTGAAATGAACCCTTGGGGGTAAAATCTTGGCCAGAGACCTAACCCTGCAGTTGGAAGAAACTGCAGAGAAAAAGACCACCCACTTCTCAATTGTTTCTTCTGCCCAAAGTGACTCTTCACAAAGACATGGCAGTAACAACACTGCTGTAACAGGACACGCAATTAAACACTTGTTGTTCCTCTAAACAAACTGGTCAGTAAACAGGATAAAAGAAACAGCCCATCAATAGCTCCCGGTCAGCCCCAGCACTCAGAGTGGCTGTCAATCAAAAGCCTCTGTTTCTGCAACACCTTTGATTGTTTTCAATGGTGTTTAAGTGCGACCTAATTTCAACAGCTGGTTCCAGAAGCTGTCTAATGGACACGCTGCGGTGGGACAGTAGCACCCTGTTCAACTGCCAATATCGCAGTGCATTAAAGCTCTACAGTGATTTGGGAGAAAAAGGGGGAATAAAAGCCCCAGAGGGAAAAGCTGTGCCTCTCTCCTAACTCTGGTTGGATTGCCTGTAGGCTGCAATGGCCTGACCTGGGCAGAAACCTCTCACAGCAGCACTTGGGCAAAGCTAATTCAGCCCAGCAATGGATTTAATCCAGAGGGATTTTATCTGTTTATTAAACATTACATGTATATATACACAGCAACCAATATATACACCTCTCTCTCTCAGCATGTATCTCTCTGTGTGTACATATATATATAGTTACCAACTGATGCTTGTAATCAGGTATAATCAGTTATTTCCTATACACTACAACCAAACCAGTCTAAAGCACTGCAAGGACTAAAGATGGGTGTGCGGCACTTTTATACTGATCAGCCTGTGAATTATAAGGACTTTTACATGCATGAACAGGCTGTACTGACATGATGCTTTAGGGATGCTGTGTTTGCTGCTGAATACAAGATCAGTGCAAAAGGAGAAAGCCCCAGCCCATAACACTGTCTTGAGCTGCTCTGGGGGGAAAGAAGCAATTCTGACACAAGATTAAACTAATGCTTAAAATAAAATATCAAGAATAAATCACTAAAATAATAAATTAAAACATTTGGTAAAGCCCAAGAGTGTCACTTTTTTCAATCAGAAAATATCCTTAGATTACTTCATTTCTAGTAATTTCTAAGTCTCACAGACACCAGCACTGCAGAAATACATGTAATATAGAAGAACCAAGTCCTAAGAATGTTTTCAGATGTGCCCCCTCCATCTGCTGCATGGATAAATGCAGCTGCATTTATTTCTCTATCATCTGCACAGATATCCTGTGCTTTATTACTACTCCTACCACTTGCAATTCTTCACCTGCACCCTCATGATGGGGGCTTGGGTTTGGGTCCATCACCACAACCAGACCTGCAGCTCCTCTGGGCCTGGCTCAGTTCTCCTTTTGCTTGCTGGAGACACAAACTGCCAGAAAACAACCCTATATTCCAGGGTAAATAATGGCCACATCTCCCCAGCCCTTCTCCTCCCGAGCCAGACAAGGCCCCCAAGCATCTGGACAATTACAGACTAATGCAGTTGCTCTCCACCGACCCTCCCTGGTCAGATCTCTACATTTTAATTGAGATTATTAACATGTTTTCCATTCCGCTTCCAGGGTCAAATGGTGCTCTAGTGAAACCCAGTGAGATGATGCTGGGCTTGCCCGGGTACAGCACTTCCCATTCATACAGACCCTGCTTAAGGGCTGGTTAAAACCATGTGTTCTATTTAACCCCTTCCTTTCCACTGGAACAAGCAAGGCCTCAGCTCTCCTGCTATAACCACACTTCTGGCAGCTCTAGGGAACAGTTTAACAGAGAGTTTAATGAAGTCACTATAAAAACATTTAAAGCCACCTCATTGCTATTATCTATACATCTCTGACAGAGAGCAATCTCTGAGGGAGAAAAACTTGGAGCAGGAATTGCACTTTAAAAGGGTACAAAACGAGAGCAGAAATGACAATGAATCTTTTCTTTAGTCTTCACAACCTAGGCATTTCCTAGAGCTATAAGGCCAAACAAACTACCTTCTCCAGCAGCCTCAAGTAACAATTTATCTCATCAGTGTGGCAATCAAAGAGGAGATTTCTGTGTTTACTGATTGCACTAATCAAAATCACTTTTCAAATGCAGCTAATTGACAAGTTTACTAACTGAGATGAAAGTCAGAAATCAGATATCCTGTGCTGCAGGGACTAAATCCGCCATTCACAGGGGCCGCCACACTGCACTTGACTGCCCAACTTATCAGCACAGACAATTATTCATCAGCTGAAAATTGGCACATCCAAGTCAAATCAGAGCACACCAGTAAGGAACACCCACAGCAGGCTCTTGAAGAAGAGATGGCACTACGCCTGACCGCATTGCCCTTCGAGAGGCTAATTTTACTTCACCATAAGTATAAAACCATAACACAGAAAAAGTTGCTCTGCATCAAGGCCACAAATTGTAGGAATTTTGACCATACCAGCTCTAGCTTTGAGGAATGTGGAGGTTCCAGGTGCTTCCCAATCCAGTAATGCCACAACGTATAGCTCTTCTCTCACAGTTATATGCTCCATTCCCGGCAGTGTTCAATGCCAGGTTGGCCTTGGGTGACATGGTCTAGTGTGAGGAGTCCCTGCCCATGGCGGGGGGTTGGAACTGGATGATCTTAAGGTCCTTTCCAACCCAAACCATTCTATGATTCTATGATATAGCTGATGAGTGTGACTGACACTAGAGATAACCTGCCCCATTAAGAAAACTCAGTACATGCCTTCCCCAGTCCTAATTTGATTTTCTAGTTGAAGGTATCTGTGCTTTGACAGAGACATTTCTGCTTGAACTGAAGGGGGGACTGCAAAAGGCAAGAGAGCTGTGCTGTCAGATCTAGGAAAGCCTTTTGGTACTCCTAGATAGAACACTGGCTGAAACTGGGCCATGTGCTCAATTCTGACCACACATTTCCACTGGAGCTAGCACTGTGCATGCAGACCATTCTGTTCAACAATTGTTCAACTCCTGCCACCTTCTGCAGTGAGGCTCAGAGAGCTGCTGGCACTCTCTCATCTCCACAGGTTTGCTTGACTCTCAACCCACACAATCCATGCCTTATGGTGTTGAGGGTACGGTCCCATTAAAAGGCATCCTTTAGTGCGAACGTCTGAAAAACTGGTTTCAGGAGAAATCTTGGGCTATGACCCTTGGAGGTATTCTTCTATTAAGGGTTCAAGCAAGTGTGACTCTATACTGTAGAAGAGGAGTTAAGACACATGTGGTTCACTTGACACTGATAGTCCCGGTGGCTTGGGCTGGGTCCTGACCTACTGTCCAGGCAGCACGATGCATTTCTGGAGCTCTTTCTAGGGAGCAAGCACATCCCTCACACTCTTTAACCTGTCCCACTGACTGGGACATCAACTGTCCTCATGCCTCTGTTAAATAATGAGGCACTGAAAGATTGTCACCAAGTACCAAGTCAACTGTCACTGTAATTACTTGTACAGACCTCATGGTGAAGTCAGTTTAAATCAGAAATTGATTAGAGCTTAAGACCAGCCTCCTGGGACAGCTTGACTGGAAGAAGGGGAGAAACAACAAAATTAACTGACAAAGAATTACATTTGCAGCATGTTACACTGCGGTTTCCCATGAAAACACAGAGTGCCAGGACCCAGCTTCCCGACTCTGGGATGAAGAGCCCTGGAGAGCAATGGCAGGAACACAACCCCTGCTTTGTGAAAAGCCTTTGCAGGATGACTGCGGCTGGAGGGACCAGCAGGTTGACTTGGCACCTCTTTTTACTGCAGGAGCAGAAAGGCACGAGATCAACATCTGCCTAACAGGAAAAGCAGCCTTAAGGAAAATGGCACAATGAGGTGAGGGGAAGCCTTGCTTTCAGATTTGCCAGGCACAACTGCAGAACAGCAATGGGGGATGCCTGAGGCAGCCTGAGGGTGAGGAAAGGTAGGAGATGAAGGGAGGAAGGAGGAAGGGACATGTGAAAAAAAGCCACCAGACACTTTTTCTGAGGCCAACAGATGCACTGGGGTTTCACCTCGATCAGCAGATTTGAGCCTCAGTTTGACAGAACGATGGCATTGTGACATATCTGCATGTAAAGTGCTTGCTATACAACACAAGGTGCTCAGGTGCCATGAGGATGAGAGCTTTGTAAGTACCTAATTGGCAAGACTAGGTACATAAAGCAGAGACAACTGCTCTGAAATAAGCAGGCTCTATAATAAGACTCGAGCTTCAGAAGACATGAACAGCAGTACAGGGACTGAAGGGCTCATGAATGCTTCCCCTCTCCTCCAAACCACACAGGCTTTCTCTTTTTGGAGATTAATACAGAACCATGATGCCTGTCTGGCAGTTCTGCCTCCCCATTCCCCACACTCTTCTTTTTAGATCACTTTTCTCGTTTCACTTGTTTTCCTTTAATGCAAGTTAATAGCTCCAGGGTCTCATATCCAATCTGTGTCTCCACTTTACCAACCTGATCCCTTGCACAAGAAAGCTTCTGCACCCCCTACTCAACTACCCTTCATCTACTTTGGCACTGAACAATACATTTAATTCAGGGTAGCCACCGATACTATTTATTCACTGTTTCATATGCAGCAAAAATGCAAGTATAAAAAGGCTGAGAGATTCACTATGCAGGAATCTGGTCTTCTATATGTGACAACATGTTGGCGTTCAAACCTGTCCTGGGTTCAGCAGTAGCAGTCATTTTTCTCCTTCTTAGTAGCTGGTGCAGTGCTGTGTTTTTGACTTTCAGCCTGGGAACAGCACTGATAACACCGATGGTTTTAGTTGCTGCTCAGTAATGTTTACTCTGACCAAGGACATGCTCTGTCAGGGAGGAGGGGAAGCCAGGAGGAAGCAGAGACAGGACACCTGACCCAAACTGACCAAAGAGATATTCCATACTGCAGCACGTCATGCCCACTATATAAACTGGGGGCAGTTACCCAGAAGGGTTAGATCACTGCTGGGCCAGGCTGGGTATCGGTCAGCAGGTGGTGAGCGGCTGTATTCTCTTCCCTTGTTATTTCCCTTATCATTATTATTACTGGTGGTAGCAGCAGTGGTTTGTGTTATACCTTAGTTACTGGACTGCTCTTATCTCAACCCATGGGAATTACATTCTTTTAATTCTCCTCCCCATCCCTCCGGAGGCGGGGGGAGGAAGAGGTGGGAAGTGAGAGAGTGACTGCATGGCTGACTGAGCTTAAACCACAACAAAACCTTACCTGTGTCAGCTGTTTAAACTTCAAACACTTGCATAGTTTAATATTGCAATAATCCAGATGAACAGTGAGAAGGTCTCACTTTAAAGCACTTTTTAGGCAGTTTAGCCAAGTCTCCTCCCGTCTCAAGCCCGCCACTACAGAAACACAGCTCCTGATCACAAAGAGATGGGACTCTCAACTAGTGCCCTCTGCACAAGCAATTTTTTCCCAGAATGAAGAACTTCACATTAGGTCACACAGAATTTATCTTACCACTTCCAGTGAGCCATTTGCTCAGCAAGTCAGGAGCAGTGGCTCCCCTGACCTCTTGACTGCCTCCTATCACCTCTTTGCCAGGAGTTGCAACACCTACCACAGGCAGGAGAAGCCAGTACAGGACTATGAATTAGCTATTCCGGCTGTTTGGCATCTCAGCACCAACCACAGCTCCTGTCAGTCCTACAATCTTTTCTCATCTGCCACCATCCCTTGGTGCATTAATTATTTTCTGTGGCCAGCATCTTCCTCTTATTCTCTTCAGAAACAAAGACCAAGCTTTTACTAAGCTGATGGTGGTGATGCTGAGATTCAGCCACATATAGAAAACATCCAGATAACTGGGAACCCTTGGCAGACAATAGGCTATTTTTCCTATTGCATTTGAATACTGGGCCCAGTATTCAAAATGAGATCCCATTTCCAGGCACATAATTACATTTTAGTCCATTTCACCACAGCAATTCCATAAAGGAAGAGCAACACATGGTTAATGAAGACAGATGCCTGACTCCACTTTTTATTCGTAATAGTGCAGTAGACCAACATGAAGCTGCAATGTTTTTCAACCTGTGAGGTGTAGAAAGCAGAATCCACTTACTTGACAACAGCTTAGGAATCTGCTGCTGCCCACTTAGAAGCGGTCTGGCATAGGGGCTCCCATAAGCTCCAAGAGGTACTGCGTTGGCATACATTCCTGGCATCACCCTCTCCCTTGGCATCGTATGGCTATTATGGGCAAGAAACAGAGAGGAAAAAGAACAGGATGATTTTATGAATGCCATGCTCCAGCACAGCTGCTCCCCAGCCCATCAAACCCCCCAGCTCTCTCCAGTGTGTCAGTGGAGATGTGCACAAGCATGGCGCAGTGACTCGCGTACAGATGAGGGTCCCAGGCACACCACAAAGGAAGCACGTGCACTGTGCTGGAGTTTCTACAGCCAGCCCCAGTGAGCAGAAAAACACATATTTCCTGCAACCTGTGTAAGAGATCAGCAAAACTGAACTGCTGCCACATATCCTGAGGAGAGCTGGGAGACGTGGGACCTGCAAACATTGGTGTGTCCATGTCTGCCAGGCCTCTGCTGTTCTTCCTGGGCAGAACTACATTCACATTTAGACTTTGATGCTTGTGGTGTCCGCCATCTGGATAGCAATTTAATGGGACATCACATGTGATCAGCTACACAGCTACACTTTTAGTTTTGTAACTATGACATGGAAGAACAGACGACAAGAAACCTGGAGAGGGGCTTTGGACAAGGGCCTGTAGGGACAGGCCAAGGGGAATGGCTTTAAGCTGCCAGAGGGGAGACTGAGATGAGCTCTTAGGCAGAAGCTCTTCCCTGGGAGGGTGCTGAGGCGCTGGCACAGGGTGCCCAGAGAAGCTGTGGCTGCCCCATCCCTGGCAGTGTTCAAGGCCAGGTTGGACACAGGAGCTTGGAGCAAGCTGCTCTAGTGGAAGGTGTCCCTGCTCGTGGCAGCGGTTGGAGCTGGAGGAGCTTTAAGGTCCCTTCCAACTGAAAACATTCCACGATTCTATGAAGATGGTTCATGACTGCAGCACTGGAACAATCACACTTCCCAACACACAGATGGAGAGAAGGGTGCTGCTTTTTCTTCTTCAAGCTGCTCAGAAGCCTTAAGATGAAGATGGTATTTTCTCTTCCGAAAGAGACACTCATATTCAGTTACTCACAGATTAATTTCATTTGCTTGTATAATAATCTCCTTTAAACCACTCTTTTCTGGCTCTATAAACATGTCTCTTTGCACTGCCCAGTAAGGAAGACTATTTTATGTGTAATACATAACCCCAGCTCACGCTCTCATCCTGCACTCAGAAGTACTCTCATACCACACTGCAGCACTGGAGAAAGTTACTTGGATTTTTTGAGAACTAATAACAACTGACTGTGGAAATGCCTTGAGAAGTGGATTGTGTGGTGCAATGTGTGCTTGGAACAAGAGTTTTTAAAACTTCTTCATTTTTAAAAGCATAAAAGACATTCCTGTCTTCATAACAGTCTTAATCATCACTTGTGAGCAATATTCTCATTATACCTTCTGTACTTCAAGCCAGTATCCAGAAAACAAGTTTGAAAGAGCCTCTAGGAAAGCTAGGGGAAAAAAAAACCTCAAACCCCAAACCAAGAAGAATGCAAGGCATTAGCACATCACTGTAATACACAGGTTTCATCAATATTGAATTATCGCATGCCAAAGTTTCCAAGATGGCACACCAGCAGCTAATCTCCAACAGTCCATCCTCACCCCCTTTGTTTCTCCTCTGTTCATTTAAAAAGCAACCAAGGGGCACAGTCACCTCAGCAAGGCAGCCCATAGCCATGCCACCACTCTTACCCTAGAGCTCTGAATGCCGACGGGTCCAGATGCACTGGTTTTCTGTCCCGGTTGAAGCCCAGCTGCGGCCTCCAGGGCCTGCCATCATTGTTGGTTTTTTCCCAGTCTCCTGGCTTCAGTACTGGAGCAGGTTTCCTTAATAGGAAAAACAGATCCATAAATACTTCCCAGAGCAAACACTCAGATTAAGAGATGGAAACGGAACTATGTGAAAACTGACACTTACTTTGCACCCGGTAACACTGTAGCCTTGAAAACAAAGTTTTCATCAAACTGTGGATCTTTGAAAGAGATGCTGGAAGAAAATAATTGAGGATTAGGTTTACCTGACAATGAATCAAGATGAAAAAGTCACTGCTGCTTAGTTAGCAGTGATGTACACAACAGAAAAGTAAGATTCAAGAACCCCCAACTTAAACGGCAAAATACCTTTCTTGCATGTGGAGGCACCAACTATATTGGACTTGGATTACTTTGGACTCTCAATTATTTTCCCCAGGGTGGCTTTTTCCTCCCCTGACTCAATAGCCAGTCCAAAAGGAAGTTCCATGTCTAGAAAACAGTCCTATGCGTGGTAATGAAATTGTCTTCTGTGGACACCGAGTACAAATCCTCTAGTCAAAGCACTGATTGTACCTGAAGTTGAAAGGCTGCTACAGGACAGAGAGGAAGGGTATCAGCTTCCATGTAGCCTAGCCTAGTGTACAAAACTGAGGAGTGGGATTTCCTGGGATGGGGAGGTTTTATCCTGAAAGGCAGCCTTGCAGTTGCATGCAGTTCCCATGGAGGGATATACACCTATTTTCAGTGATACCTCGCGGACCCTGCATTTTGAGCTATCTAGCATTAGACAAACTGAACAGTAATAGAGCAAAAAGCCACCAAAAGCTTGATTTCTGCTGGTACAATGCATTATACAGCAGCTTGGGTTTGCTCTAGGAAAATTCATCCACACTCCCACCAATTCCAACCTCCAATATCAAAGTCTCAGGTAGGTCCCACCAGGGACATGTGCGAAGCACACAGCACCAACCTACTCCCTGTTCTCTTACTATCTACCTTTTGATGTAGAAGGATGCTTGGAATGCCAAGGAAGACAAAAGCAAAGAGCCAAGCAGAATAACTTCCCTCTTCCAGCTGGGTTTCAGCATAGAGAATGAATGAGACTCAAAGGAAAGAGAATAATGGCCCCTTGGAAAACTCACCCAAATTTGCAAGATCTGAAGAGCAGAACCATGACTGCTCATACTATCTCTAAAGACAGGAAGAAAAATCCTTGCAATACAGAAATGGCCAGAGCATAAACTAATTCAAACCTCCTGACAGCAGCAGATGGAAAGCCAAACCCCACCTTTAACTCATCACTCCAAGTAACTAAATCCCCATTTAGGAACATCCTTTCTACAATACCCTGACAAGCCACAACTTGGCACTTCCTACTGCTTGTAGATAGTTGTTTTAGTTGAATCAAGTTATGCCTCCGTGGAGGAAAAACTTAGACAGAAGGATCACAAGTGATTTTCAGTGTCTCAAGTACCGTATGTGGCTGAAGAAGTGAGCGGTTCTAGGCTCAAGCCTTACACCCCTGTCACACTGTGCCAAATGAAGCGAAGAGGACACACAGCACACTAAATCCACAGAAATTTGCTGTCAAGTGCAACAGTAATTAAAATCTTCTGTGACCACAACAGACTTACCCTTAGAAACTCCGTCTTTTTTTTTATTCAGCATGAAGTTTCTTATTACCCTCCCAAACATCACACTCTGTCAAAGTTAGTGTTACTCCTTTACTTCTTAAAGGCATGAAGTGTGTATTCTCAAGGATTCTCTGGGAATTGCTATGAATAAAAATGGACACAAATCCAAGAGGCAAAACTCAAGAGCTGGAGGGCTTTTGATCAATCCCAATTCTGTGTGAGGCTTGCTCTCATGAACGGTTGGGTTTTTCATTTAAAAGGCTTGATACAGCCCACCACGATCTGTAGGTGCTGCTCTTTGCTTGCCAAAGAGCCAGAAGTCCTAACAGAGAGTGAGGAGAAAAGCACCAGGAGAGATGAGGTATTTCTGCAGGGATGAAGCATACGGGTTTGATGCACTGGGAAACAGCAGTACTGGACATCCCTGCAGGGCACACACTGTGCACTCTGCTCACCCACCCGAACCCAAGCCCGCTGGCTACCACACAGTACCTGGGACTCAATCCTCACAGAAAACCAGAAATTGTTCTAGTAAAAGCTTCAATTTTATGAAGAGAGGGACTCTGATGTAAATTCAACACCACAAAACACTGAATGAAATGAGTTTGATTGCTGCATTTTGTACATCACTGCATTAAACCCCAGAGCTTCTTCACCTGACTGCAGAATTCAGGGTAAGATCACGCAGCATTGGAACAGGAGACTCCACTTTCCTGGGGAAGAGAAAAAAAAACTCTGTCAAAACACCACATAATGTATTCCTTACCATTTGCTCCACCTTCTCTGTTGCTACCACTCCTGTTCCTCTGCCAACTAAGACTATGACACACAAAAGGGGTTTCAAAATTAACTTGCCTTCCTGCTAAATTAAATACTTCTATAAGCAATGGAATTGCATAATCCTTATTTCTTAATGCCATTACTTTTGCAGCTGATCTGTGTGGATCCTCTAGTGTCTAATAGTGGGTTCACACCGTTCCCAGTGACCAGCAGCCTATTTACAAGTCCCAGTCCTACTCAGAACCTCGTAAACCTTCCTGTGCTGGTAGGGTCTGATTGTAACAAGTCAAGAGGTTCTGTGAGGGCAGGAGAAGACCAGAGAGACAGACATGTGCAGACACCATGAAGATACAAACCTGCTTCACCAGGAAGAAAAAAGCTTTGAAATAAAATACAAAATATTTTATAAAGATAGATATATATAAATCATTTTAGCAGCTGTGCTTCCACAGCACTCGAAATCTCCTTTCTAACTGAGATTTCATAGGCTGACATACAGCTGCATAGAATCCCAAATTGGTTTGTGTTGGAAGGGACCTTAAGGCTCATCTAGGTCTAACCCTGTGCCACAGGCAGGGACACCTTCCACTAGAGCAGGTTACTCCAAGCCCCATCCAACCTGGCCTTGAACACTGCCAGGGATGGAACATTCACAGCTTCCTTTTCTTCTTCCTGCTTTGCTATTTCATCCAAGACCAGCTCTGATTTGCTCATATTCCTTGCCAGTCATGCCAGGAATAGAGAAATGAGCACTAGTGTGAACCAGGATCCATTAGCTGTCCAACAGAATCAGAGTGTTTGTGCATTTAATGCAAATGTGTTACTGAACACCTGCCTGTGCCTCTAGGCGAGGTTAGAAAAATGAATGCATACCCTGCAGGGCAGAGATGGCACTGATAACTTCCCAAACTAAATGCATTATCTAGAAAACAAAAGTATTAGCATTTTTTGTATGTGTAGCTGGAACAGTCCTGAATTTAGTGCTACAGCCTAAATGGAAACCAGAAAAGTATATCTAATGTCTCTATCTGGATTTTTCTCTAATACAATTAAGATTAGCATATAAAAAGCAGAGTTGTTGTGGTTTTTAAACAGCATGCACTATTGGAAATTACATTAGACTGCATTAAATTAACATTCATACAAAGCAGAGAGGCCAAAACACCATGACCTTACTGAACGAGGCCACTGATCACTGCTACTTTTATTATACAGGCCCCGTTCACCTATTAAAGTTCAAACATTACTAAATACATAGAAATCAGATGACAAACAAGGCAGATTCATCAGCAATTAAACATCAGAGCACTTTAAAGATTGCTGATGCTGCTTTCAAAGCCTAGCTATGAAATAAAAGAAGAATAGGATAACAGAATGAAGCTTTACTTGCTTGGGTTATTATACATGCTGATGGTAAGACACACACACTCCTATGAAACCTGGTGGGAAAAGTGTGTTGACCCGCAGAATTAAGCATGCTGCCTTGTCAGGAGTTTTGGGTTTCTTGTTGTGGGCACAAAGATATTAAGTGCAGAGATATGATTCTACGGTAACTGAAGGCAATGTCCTTTAGCATCAAACAGCCTGTTCCAAAAGCCATACTCACTGGTCTGGAAGAACAGCATTTTCATTCAGTGTAAGCTTGCCCTGGATCCCATGGCACAGCTCTGGGGGAATATCCACTGGCTATGGAAGAAATAATTCTTCAGCTGAAGCACCTTCTTAGCCCTCCAACCCTCACCACTTCCACAATCCCTTCAGGACAAGCACAGCCTACCTCTGTGTTTTTGGTCTTGTACTGTTCCACAATAAAGTCACAAAGTGGATGGTGTTTTCCAACAAAGAGAACATCACCACCAAGGCTGTTTCTTCTGTCTAGAGAACATTAAGAGAATGGGATAAGAGTTCCGAGCAAAGAGGGAAGGAAGGAATACTGCAGACCAGCACACCTATTGACATCCACTACAGGAAAGCTTCATGCAATTTAGGAGAAAGCTTTGAGCATTCCCTCAGTGTGTCTGTCCATAACAGGACACCTCCGGTCACGAGTAGTTGTCAGACAGTAAAACAATGGGAATCATGTGTTCAATGACAGGAATGTTGAATTTAGGATATTGTTGAAGATACAGAGAGGGTGGGTACAATAAAACCAAGCACCCCAAAGACCCCCAAACCTTCCAAGCAGTTTACAGGAACCAGCTATTATTTTCATACAGTGGAGAAAGTAACACATAGTATTTGCTTATAGAAGCTGAACACAAAGCTTCCCATCCCATAACTGGACAGAGCCAGCCTGCTGGTCAGAACAGCCGGCACACCTACCAAGTGGTACCCTCAACCCTAACCATGGAAACAGAGTTCATGCTTTTGATTGCAACATGCTATCTAACAAGTACTGTGACAGGGCATACTGGTAGAAGCTTCCTAAACAATTAAGCTTCCATCTAATTTTCAGCCTAAATCTTCTGCATATCTACTTGAGCAAAAGAAAAATAAAAGCCACAAAACCAAACCCATCGAGGATCATTCTAACTGATACATGAAGAAGAGGCTATAGCCTGCTGTAATTCAATCCATCCAAACTTCTGCTGTAACTTGCTCGAAGAAACATGGAATGGTTCAGGTTGGAAGGGGCCTTAAAGCTGATCCAGTTCCAACCCCTGCCACGGGCAGGGACACCTTCCACTAGAGCAGCAAACATGGAATGGTTCAGGTTGGAAAGGGCCTTAAAGCTGATCCAGTTCCAACCCCTGCCACGGGCAGGGACACCTTCCACTAGAGCAGCTTGCTCCAAGCTCCATCCTTGATCACTTCCAAATTCACACTTCATTCAGGGTGAAACGCAGCAGTAATAACGAGCTGTAACAGAATGTTCCAGTTCTTACTTTCTTCAGGGGTGAGGTCAGGGTACACCTCTTCCAGGGCAGCTCTGAGGCGTCGCTCATCGACAAACGGCAATAATGCAACACCTAAAAACCAAAGCAGTATTTTCTTGCAGTTCTTGCGCAAAAAAAAATAAGACAGACCAGCATGGAAAGCTTCAATAGCATCTTCACCCAAGGAACAACTTCTGCATCAGTCATAGGAAAGAAACCCCTACATTTATGGAGGTTGTGACCCTACAGGCTGTTAAGAGAAAAACAGTTCAGTGCTAGTGGAGGTTGGAAAGGGAAGTTTGTCTCCAAGCCCCCCTCGATCCTCCTCCTCCCTTCCTCAGTAGGCACTAAGAAGCAGCCACCTCTTCTACCCACACACACCTTGTTCAGGAGCAAGAGGAGCTCAGTAGGACAGTCCCATGTGCTACAGATACTCCCCTCCCAGAGCTCAATGCTGCTTTATTCTAATTCATTTATTAAAAGACAACAGTGGAATAAATCACTCCAAGTTCAGTGGTGAGGTGATGCAGATACCACCCATCAGGGACTGTTCATGACAGGTATTCATTTTACTCTGAGATAACATGAAGGCTCCCCTCAGGATACGAATCCCTCACTACACAGCACATCTCAGAGCCAACTCAATCACACTGGATGAGGCTGGAGAGCTGCCTTCCCTCATATGCTCCAGGATATGTTTTCTTCCGTAATAAAATCCAAAAAAGCACCAAGAAACTTAGTACGAAAATTCCTCAAAGATTCATTTCTGTCACCCTTATTATTGGCTGGAATCTGAAGTAGTTATTTTAGTTTTTATTTTGTTTCCCTTATCATGAACACTTGGGTGCTTTTCCTGACCAGAATGACAGCAAAGGCTCTGTACTCAACTGATATGCATGATAGCTTCATATTTGTGCCTGTATCAGCAGGCAGATCTCATGCTCTTGCCACCATTCTAAGGTGCAACACTCAGGCTTAAGGTCCCCAACCTAAAACTTGGTCTGCCTGAAACACTTTTGCTTCAGAAGTTAGATCTTGATGTGGCTTTATTAAAACAAAGACTCTTGCCCTAGAGCTGAAGGAAAGGTGGCAACTTAAACTGTCAAAATGTAATTACCCCAATTCCAAGTAACCCTCTCCTCGCAAAACCAGTTTGGAACCATAAATAATATGTTAAATACATCAGAAGTTTAACTGAATCAGAATTATATCTAGCCCACTGTAACCCAGCGAGAAGCAGAGCTTTCAGCCTGCTGCTGCCAGCCTCACCAACCCCTGCTTGTGCAGTATGAGGATAATCTTCCCGCAGACTGACTACTGCTTTATCACAGACAGCACCAGAACCCAGCTGGAACAGAATTACTTGTGAAGGAAAATAGTGATAAACCTCTCCTGGAAAACAAACAACCTATTTTCACCTTCACACCACACTTCTTGTGGAACACCAATACAGGAAGTGTTCATAACCCAGGAGACTGCAAAAGGATCAATGCTGAGCTTTCAGAAGCATGACCATATCTCTAAAATAAACTTCTTCAAACATTTCATTAAGAGGACAAGGTATAGTAGGTGCTTTTAAACTGAGAGAGTCTGTACTTCCAGCTTGGAAAATATTTGTTCCACAACTGCCTCTTAAGCATGAGAATTCCAGATGTTAATCCAGACAAAGAGTTTATAATGCTATTCAGCTTTCAGTGAATTAAAAGTAACGCCACAGGCTGCTGAAAGCATGTGGGAGCTACTTAAAGCATTACTGCTTTAGACTATAGATCTGATACCTGGACAAAAGGACCAAGGAAAGCTGCCAGAATTACTGCAGGGTTAAGAAAGAGCTTCAAGTTACGGAGGGAAAACCTGCTATGCCACACGTGTAGTAATGCCTGGCTATATTCTCTTTGATTATAGAACACTGTCCTGAGCCAGATACTATGTGCCTGACTGTGGCCATCTCAAAACACAGGTGAGCTGCCATGGGGGTTCACAGAACCACTGATGTCAGGAGGAACCTGTGGACATCATCTAGTCCAACCCCTCTGCTCCAGCATGGCCATGAGCTGCTCAGGTTGCCCAGGACCATGTCAGAATTGGAGTACCTCCAAGGACAGAGACACCACAACATCTCTGGGAATCATGTTCTAGGGTCCCACCACTCTCAGGGTAAAAATGTGCTTTCTTATGCTCAGATGCCCAAATAATGATTTATACCTACAACTGAGCTGTTACACTCTTGGTTGAATAGTGCAACCAGCCACATCTATTTGTCAGACCTTTAAAATTAATATTCTCCAAAGAAAGCAGAAGCTGCATTAAAGCACTGCAACTGCTTTTTCATTCTTTGGATGCATCCAAATATTTCTATATTCCCCAAAGCATTTTGCACAAGGTATTAATGAACCACTGATTGAACAGGACAAGATCCATTCATTAAATGCAAAGGAGACAAAAGACAATTACACAGTAAGGCTGATAAAAATAGAAACATGATTAATCTAGTTCAGGACACACTGACGAATCTGGAATGACTGCTGAATTACTAATAATCACTGCAATCCTAAACCACTTACTGAACCAGCATTTCTTCTTCATACTAATTTCTCTTCCAAAATACACCTGCTGCAAAGTGCTTCTCCCCACACCAAAGAACAAAAGTTCTCTCTGTAACTTGGTGCATCTTTGTCTCACCAAGATAATTCTCCATCTTCTTCCTATTTTTGCATAGATTGAGACTAAGGTCAGTACAGTATAGCTCAAGACATAAAAAGCTGGAAATTCACCTTGCCAAGCGTATTTCTTCCCATTTAAATCAATAGCAAAGTCTTCAGGGTAGAAATCAATTATGCTTGATTCCTGTATTTGAGAAAGTAAATGAGAAAATCATTAAAGCTAATTATGGGATTGATTCAGAATGCCACAAGTGCTGCATTTCACACAGGGTGGGCAATCCACAGCTGAGGTGAACGCAAAGAACTTTGACTAACAGAAGTGTCTTTTATTAGGGGCCATTGAAACACAAAGTGTGATGGGACACTTCCACTACTCAAAGACTATCAAAACAAGAAATGGAACAGGACGGAATAATTGCAGATACCTGGGTTAAGGTATTAATTCTCACTAACTTTTCCCATTGAAACATCTGAATTCAGAGAATTCCTTTTACAGATCTTTGAGGAACCTCTGCAATGTACCAAACCCTCCCTCCTGGTCTTCAATGGTTTTCTGCCTGAAGAAGCAGCAGCAAGTCATGCTCACACACTGCAAGACACTATAACCCTATAGAGAGAGAGACACAACAAGGATTCTTACCGGGTCTGTCATGAGCTTCCTCCATGTTGGTGGCAGAAAATTCCCACTTGCAGCTGGAAACACTCCCATAAGTTGCTCAAGGGGCTTAAACTGTTGGAATGAAACGAGCAGATGTAGGACACTTGTAATGAGCTGTTAAGTCATGAAGAAAGGAAGGAGGGTGTCCTACCGGCTTGGAGCCTTTCTCAAAATCCGAAGGCATGTCTGCAATACCCTCGAAGTCAGAAGCAAAGGGAGCATAGTGGAAAGGGTAATACCAGTTCCAGGAGGCACAGCCCTAGGATAGAGAAACATGACCAGGCAAATCAGAGAAGTACTAAATAAAGAAATCAATCACATAGCCCAGTAATTAAAGTTGACAAAGTTTGCCCAGCATCAACCAGGAGAAAGAGGAGTCCCCAGGGTTAGAAAAGAAAGAGCTCTTGCCTTTAAGGGTACTCTGGACTTCAGGATGGGACTTAACTGTTCATAGCCAGGCTAGAGTGAGTGAGTTCACGGGACAGGGAGTGGAAACCTCGGGCACTTCCTCAGCAGCACAGAGCAGCAGATAGACTTCTATGCCAGAGTACTCTTGCTATGTGCTAGGTCTGAGTCACTAAGGGAGACAGCCAAAGAGACAGGACCTGGCACCAGAACGACACAGAAGACTTTACAGCAGCATCCTGACCTCAGCTTCAGGACACTGATGTACCTCATGCCTTTTTCCTCCCCCTTGAGATAAACCACACGAGCACATGCACAAGATCCAGTACAACAAAGCATGAAAGGTCCTTGCAAAGAGTAGGAAATCACGGTCTGCACACAGTTACCCAACCCTGGGGCTACACTCAGGTGTCTGTAACAACTGGACACGATTTCAACTTGTGTTGAGTTGCCACCACGTCTGGAACAGGGAAATGACAGAGAAGGAATTTCCAGGTTCTCTGTAACTGTGTAAGCAGCAGGATCATGTTAGGCAGAGCTATTAGAGCTCTCAACAGAACAGGGAAGTATTTATCTGGCAGCGCACCGCCTGCAGTACTGTTTTCCAATGCAAAATTCCACTGCTAACTTGGGAATATGGGGACAGGAGCCCTGCCATGATACACTCCACAAGGTGTGCAAATGTGAACAAGTTTTGCTGCAGGTTGAAAAGTACTTTGGCTTTAACTGTTACTCTTCTACTCAGTACCAGCACTAATACACACTTGGAGTAACATTTTGTTTTTCCCTTCTTATCCATCTGTCTTGAGTACTAGGAACTCTAAAGAGCATCACTTCAAAGAGGCAAAATATGCCTCAAAAAGGAGGAAATAAACTCGCCACACACCAGAACACAATGCACTCTGTAAAAGAAACGTGGCTCTAGAAGGTCTAAGTCAAGTTTTCACCTCCTCAGCTATTTTTCTTAGCAGCACCACTTGAAACAAAAGCTACTATTTTGACTTCCAATTCTGAATAAGTAAATGTCAATGAGGCTCTTCCAGCGATTTTGGGTATAAAATTACAGAGACTGTAATTATCAGATGCAATGCTTCAGATGGCTGCAGCGTGTTTCAACAGCCAGGTGGGTGCTTCCTTCCTTTCTTAATCTATTTTTTTCATCTCCAAACAGGTGTCCCCACTGATGAAACATGTTCTGCATTATTAGCTTTGATAAGAATAGAAGCAGCAATCATGGATTCAGTCACAAATTTTATGGACAATAAGCAGGAGTTATTGGAAGCAATTCTTATTGTAGTGAAAAGAAAAAACCCCAAACCCTCAGGCAAACCTATTCTGACATTCTGCAACAGAAGTCCAACAGCTTCCAAATCTGACTTCCATGTGGGCAAAAAGAGGTTTGACTGCTGCTCCATTCCAATACCACGTACAGCAGGTGACACACAGCTCTGTTACACAAGTACAAGCAGCAGCACACGCAAGTACTTCCTAGCTGCACTGGTTTAAGTCTGCAGTGTCATTTTGTAAGGTCTAGAGAGACTTCTTCTGGAGCAATCTGAGCATGAAGCACCCCAGCAAAAACAAAGCCCCAAACATCTGTGTGCTGCTACCAAGGTTTCCTTTGGAACACTTCTAAACCAGAAGATATTTTCTGTACAGCCACTCTTCCTGGAGGTCTCACTGGTGCTCCTCAATTTCCCTGAGAGCACCGTGGTCCTGCCTAAAGCCCTTGTCAATCTCACCAATTCATTTTCTCTGCAGCTGCAACCACACACCCCCCTCACCTCCCCCAATGGCACCAGCCATGGCAGCCACAACAGCTACAGACTCAGAAGGACCAGGAGTCACCTACATTCATCTCAACACTAAATTGGTTTTAGCAGCTGAGCAAGCCAGTGCTGCTCAGGAACATGCCCACATTGTTTTCAGTTTGGTATAGGTCTGTCTATGCATTTAAAGCCACAGATCTCGGCAGTGCACATGCAAATGCAGTTCTGGTTTGAACAGCTGTTAAGAGCACACAATGATGTCTGCACGAGGCCATGACTGCTGAGCACAAAGCACCCCCCATGCACACTTCTCTGAATACAACAAACTTTACATATTCAAGTAAGTATAAATGTTTTGGTCACCTTCTAAATATTATCACACACTTCTCCGAATGAAACAAACTTAACTTTGCCATCTTCAAATGAGTATAAATATTTTGGTCACTTGTAAATATTACCTTGGTTCTGCCATATACTCCCTTCCTCCAAGCCCTTCAGTTTCCCTATAATCCAAACTGCCCTTTGCAGTGGGCTTGTCCATCACTGACACTTCTCCAGCAGACGCTTACAGCTAAGCTGAAGACACACTTTGGAAATATATCAGCACGTACGGATTTCCAGGACTATATCCTGCCATGGTCTGCAGGAACACGGTTTGCTTTCAGCAGCCCTTGACTGTGCAGGATCATGGGTATTCCCACCTATAAAGGTGTTCAGGTGACATTCGTCCTTTGCAAAAGGAGCTGCTCAAGGATGTGGGGAGCTGAGGTCCCCACAGAGCAACTGCAACAGACCTGCAAACCTTAAACTCCATGATTTTCATCCACCATAACATCCAAGTCAGAGCCAAACTCAAACTAATACAGTGGAAGCAAAGGGAACACACTCCCTTTGTGTTCCAAGGGGGAAAGGGAATAAAAAACCAAACACAAAAAACCCAGGAGTACACATTAAAACAAACTAACTTTATGACTGCATAGTCTTTTGGCATGGCACAGCGGATGTCTGCCTTGCTCTAAGTTGGACAAGCACAAGCTCCCTATAGAAAAGATGTGGTTTTATCAACAGGGCACTACGTTCAAGCCACAAAGCCCTGCCCAGGCAGTGAACTTCCCCAGTTCGAGCACGTTCTGTTCCCAGTCACACACCAATATAACTTACTCTGCCTTCAGGGCACGAAGCTGGTTATTAACCACTGATGCCACAGCCCCCACGATGTGTGTGTAATCTCCCACCAATCTGACATCTCAATTATCAAAAGATTTAAATCAGACAGAGATTACTTCAATCACAATGCACTTCATGGAACATCATTACAACCCAGGGAGGAGACTGACAACTCTGTTCCTTTCAAATTCTTCCTGGCGTTTCACAGGCTTTGTCCTTTGTTCACTCATTCAATCATTTGCAATTTCACTATGCATTGCTATGTATGGCAAAGGAAAAATGTGCATCAGGCCTTAATAAACCAACAAGCAGCATTACTGTATGTGAGAAACAAAAACTGCATTCACATCTGGAGCACCAAACGGAACGGGCACCCACTTCCCTTACAGCTTCAAAAAGAGCTCTGCTTTTCAGATACGAGCAATGGGCATTGACTGTTTCCTGAAAAGAAACAGGGAGCGGGCACAACAGCACCACGAACTTTCTGGAAAGCAGTTTGTAGGTACCTGATAGTAGTATCTGAGGACCCAGCACAGCCCCTCCACGTAGGACTGTACAACCTTGCGCCGGAATTTCTCATCAGATGCATCAACATCGAATTTGTTCTTATAGTAGCGCTGCTTCCAACCAGTTTCCCACAACCTGCACAACACGCACACAGATGTCAGTACCTGTCAGTATAGGCACACTCACATACCTGAATTGAAACAGAAGCCAAAGTCACTTGCACCTTCAATTCCCATCTTTAGACAATTTAAATGAAAGCAGAAAACCTGCTCAACAGCAACAGAATGAAATTTGATGGTTGGCACCACAGAAAATCCAGCTGAAATTCCAAATTCCTGATAAACACATCTTCAAAGTACTTCTAAGGAGCAAGGATGATTTTCAAACCTGTGCCTGGTGCTGCTGGGATTTTTCACATTATTGTTCCTACTCAGTAATTTCATCTTTCCCATCAGGAACACACTACCAAACCTGCCATCTGAACTTGGCTCTTTAAACCACTACAAAGAGAACAAACTCTTCCCCTTCTTTGTTTGGTTTAATCTACCCTAGGCCAAAATCTTTATCTTACTGGAGCACCTTCTCACATCAAGCTCATTCCTCTATTCCTAATGCTCCTCTCAAGCAGAGAAGTGATAGTCTCCCTGCTACTCAAAGCAAAAAGCAAGCAAATAAATAATAAGCAGCAGCTTGAGTTCTATCCTCTACTGCTGTTCAGATGAGCTGTGAGTGCCAGAGGAGTTATCTGCAACTCAGGAATCCCGCCCTTGCTGACTCACATCACACAAGGTCCCTTTCACACATGGATTTTCACTCTTTCTTGCCAGAGATGGATACTGGAGTTCAACAATCTCAGACACCACTGATCCTTACTTCCCACAGCTCCCCCTTATGACTGTCTACAGACAGGGGAATCGCTGCCTACAGCCTCAGAGCTTTTCTTTCTTAGACATTTTATCTGCTCACTGTACCTGCTGTGTTCCCTGTAAATCAGCAGAAGACATGACACTTTTGAGAGAACAATTGTGCCTCAAGCAAGGCACATCAATATGCACATAAACCTGCAAGCTGTTAGTCCAAACAGGCACGACTTAATCTTCCAGTTCAGTTCAGAGACTGCCATCTAAAAAGGTAGGTTAAGAAATGCCAAGATAAAGCTCTACTTTGGTTCACTGATGATACCATGCTTGAGAGCTGGCCTCTCACAAAACTGTCTGGGGTAGGTTTGGGGATTTTTTGGTTTGTTTTACTTTGATGATGATAACAATAGTAATAATAGTAATATTTAAACCTACTATTCACCATAGTGTATGCATTTTACACATCTTAAAGTACACATGAATTCTGGTATTCAAGTGAACTAAAGCAAATAACAAATCTGATTTAGATACTGGTTAAATCAGATAATCCCTTAATAATGATTTTTAATCAAATTTTATTCTCAACTATTCAAAACTTGGCATTATCACGCCTGAAAGCCATTATGCAAGATCCCTTTCCACAAAGGCTGTGACCGCCTTAAATTACATACAGGACCCGAAGGACAGAGGTAACCTGTGAGGTCACTTCAAACTTAGACTTGTCAGAATCTCAGCACTAAATAGAGAGAACGAAGCCTTTAAGAGAGAGCGAAGATAGGTCTATGCTTTTTCGACATGATGCATATCCTTTGGGGTTTGCAAAATGGATCTTCCCTTGCTTCTGCTTCAGGTTAGTTGCCCAGTGCAGGGATACTTCTTAAAATCTGACCTGAGCTAATCAAAGACGATTCGAACTGATGAGGAGGTGGAGAAACCAGAAGATGTTCTCAAGATCTTAGAAAGCAGGTGAGCAAGGACAGGAGGCTTGGCTAAAGTCCTGAAGGACAGAGTCAGGAACATCTGCAGTCTATGAGCATCTGCCCTAGGAGCTCTCTGGCAGCAAGGCACTTGTATAAATGCCCAAACCCAATCTAGCCACTGACTATAATTATCTGATCTAGTTTTAAAGTCATTCAAACACAAAATAATTTTAGCAAGCAACTTCTTTGCCATCTAGTGCATTTATGCGGTTGCATTTACTTGCCAAGAGAAGCATAAAATTATTTTCCACTCAGAAAAGCATCTGATAAGTATTCTGAGCTACAAAAGCGCTTAAATAACCACAGAGGAACGTAGCCCATATCTTTTTGGTTGACAACACCGAGCCTGTCAAAACTATTGCTACTTGTAAATCATCACCACAGTTCATTCAACTAGTTGTAAAACTGTTAAAGCTTTTTTCAGAAGCTCAGCTAAAATTCCAATGAAAAGCAACACTGAAATTTATCCTGGTTTTATGTATAAATTCTGCTTGCTTGATTTAAAAAGAAACAGGAATTAATCCATTCAGATCTCCACACACAGGAAAGAAAATAAGACTGAGAGCTTGAATACCTGCTATTGGAAGATCTGATGGGCTAGATGTATCAAACATGTCACAACAACAATGCTGGATACTCATGATCAGTACTTCACAATGAAGTAACCCTTATTGTTTCCTCATGTCCACCTCCATCCCCTGCCTCTATAGAAAACACAGACCTACTGGTTGCACTTAGCAAGGCAGAGCCTTTAACAGAAAAGAAGGGCTTTCACCCTTGACTTAATGGGTGATGGCTTGAGTTAAACCTTTGATAAATGCAGCCTCACTGGTAGCTCACTGTCAGTTAATTCTCATAAAATTCCTATCCTGTAATCATCTAGGGATCAGCTGTCCTAAGCCATTTAATGAACTCATCACAGACAAAACATCTCTGCTACAAATCAGAGATGGAGGAAAACATATTTTAACAGTCAAGATAAATAATGCTGCACACGTGAATGTAACTGAATTTTATGGGTTAAATAGCTCAAAAATTCAACTGCAAAACAGGGGCATTCAGCTCACATAATCACAGCTGAGCAGTGGACGTCTACTCAATCTAGGGCTTGGTCTCAAAGGGAGTAGTGGCTTGGAGGATGAAAACCTGCACGCATACTAATCTGGATACTTAGATTTAACAGCTAGAGCTTACCCATCTCCCTGGAATTCAGTGAATATTCTAACCCTCCACATTAATTACCTCTGGATAAAAAGATCATAGGAAAGCATCTGAAGGCACTGCTGCTCTGAGCTAAATGGCATTAATTACACTGCATCTATTTCAGCAATTTGCTAACAAAGTGCTACACAAAAATGGCTTCACCTGATATTATCCTCTGGCTCAGGTTCGCTGTCACTATCTTCGGCTTTCCGCTTAATTCCTCCTGCCAGGGACGGGCTACTGTCAGGAGTCAGGGTGGTGTTTGGAGATGATGAAGTTGTCTAGGGTCAGAATTGTTACAGATAAATGGGGGGTAAGAGAGGGAGAAGGATTTATTGGGCATTTTAAAGTCAAGTTAAAATTAACAGCTTTGTGATACTCACAGGAACCATTTTAGCTCCCCAAAAACTCAAGGCAAAAGCTACACAACCCTTAAGCTATTAAGTAGCAAAAGAACAGAAGACATATTTGCATTTAAAGGCAGACATTGATACATACAGGCAGAAAAATCACTGTATGTGAGAAAGAAGATGCAATAAACAATAAATCGCTAAAACATGCCATTTTTCTTATATTCTGGTCCTACAGCTTATGTTACAACTTCATTTTACAGCAACAGTGAAAAATGCATACTCAGACTACTGTAAAAGTCTTGCTTGTGAGTCAGGAAAGGCAGAAACACTCTAAGTTTACTCTGATCTGTTAAATAACCGATCTTTTAAACTCCTTTCAGATTTATCTATTTTAATATTAGAGAGAAGAAACATCTCCCATTCCACAAAGGAACTGATTTGCTTAACACACATGTCAAAGTTTCAAGATTTAAAGGGAAGAACAGCAGAGATTATACTTTGAAAAAGCATTTTATATTTATTTAGATGTAAGAGACAGGACCCACATCTTTATGATGAAAAGGACCTTGAATTTGTTCACTGTTTAAAGATTTATTCCCAGAAAGAAAATATTTGTCATATTTATTATTTAAAATTAACAACCCAGACGTCTAACAGAATTCAACTTATTTCTGGCTTCCCCTCACTTTCTAATACCTTTCCAAAAACTTCATCCAATTTTCAGCTCTTCCCAGCAAAAAGCCACACTTCGGCAAGTAAAAGCAGCTGACAAACACACCTCTATGCAAATCACAAGTTCAAGATACAGGTATCTATGTCTTTGTCTATACAAGTTCCAAAACCAGTATTAACATACCTCCAGCTCAGGTATTAAGCTTGTGTCTCTCCCAGGCCTACTGAGGAAGTTCCTAAACCTCACTCCACAAGTGCCAAACAAGTCTGGGGAGAAGAGTTAGTGTATTTGACTCAGATGCCTTCACCTCACACTTGCTCTCCCAGAACTATGTAAGAAGCAATATCATACCAAACATTCAAATAAGGAACACAGCTTTATTCAAGCAGTCTCACAAAAACTGCTTATTAAAAAGCCACTTTCTTGGAAAACAGATTTTCTGGTGCCTGCTTTTCAAGAAAGCTCAACGGGTTAGAGGGAAATGTGTCCGGAGCAGCACAGGATGTGATTACTGCCCCTCTGTGTGTAAACACCTTTGAACATGTACTTACAGAATTCTGTCTGTCATGCATCCTCATCTCAAAGGCAGCTTGTCTGGGGTTACTGATTGCCTGAGGACTGGATCGATTTCCCAGGGCTTGAGGGGAAAACTGTCCACCAGGAATAAAAGAAGGCTGATCCCTCTGAAAGATAAATACAGAGAGTATAGTGGAAAAGCTGTGTAATCTCCACAGCAGTGTCATGATACGCTCTCTCAGTTTTCAGATTAACATGTTACATAAAACAAGCATTATTTACTCACTTCAGCTTCAGTTATGTGTAATAATCTCAGCCAGGCATAAAATGACACAAGTGAGACTCTTATATTCCTGTAATTTATTAAGCTCTTCTTACAAACACCAATCAAACCCTGCATTTTTTGCCCGTGTTCTTTCTATGTGGGCTGAAAGATGGGTTTTGGGGAAGTGAGACTTCATCTATCGTACTGGGAGGAACGTATTCTTTGTAAGCAAAGTCAATAACCTCTTCCAGTCTAATAGGGATAGTAAGATAACATGTAAGTTAAAAAATAAACACCAGATCTAGACAGCACCCGGTGGGAGCATCACATGCCCTGGAAGCTCTGGAAGCTACACTGACTGGAATGCCCTAACCAAGAACAAAGCTATGTCAGAACAAACATGCAAGAGCCCATTTTTAAAATACCAGAATATTTTGAGAGTAGAGGAAAACTCAACATCATTCCAACACCATCACCTTAAAGAATTCAGCTTACACATGAGTCAGAAAGGGCAAACATGCTCCCACTACAGCTAATGCTGCTTTATCACATTTGAGAGGTATTTGGCAACACTGACTTGCTTGCATGCAGAACATGAGAGAACTGCAGTTTGGTGTAAGCCTTCCTTGCCCCTTTAGAAACATGCCTTTAATCAAGCAAATGCATTTAATACAAGCTGGTATATGTACTTAAACCTAAACCCCACTCGACTGAGAAGACTTGAGTCAATGCATGAAAAGCAATCCTTGTACAGTGACCATGCTGTAGCATCATTACATAAACACAAAAGTGCAGATTTGAAGGACACAACATACAGCTGTCATCGGTGCATCCAATATTCTCTCTCCTTTCCCTTTTAAGAGACCTTTAACATGCAATTCCGTCTTTAAAATAGTTTACACACAGGGCAGGAAGTGCCATGATTACAGCTGCAGTTTCAACTACCACACCTGCTGAAAGCTATCGTACATGGTTTAATTTGTGTTGGGTTTTGCATTGTGAAAGGAATTAACTTACCTTCATTCTTTTCCTTTTTTCTTTTTGTCGTCTTTTAAAGTTATCCTAAAGAGAGAATAAAGAGAAATAAAGTCAGTCAATACGTACATTTCTTGGAAAAGTATTTAATTTCATCCTAAACCGATCAGAAGGCCATGAGGCTTTTACGTAATGTTCTGAATAAGATAGGTCAATGCTTGTCTGTAAATCCAACAGAAATGGGATAGAACTTTCTATTCTGACAAATTATGGGGGAAATAGTAGCTGTGCATTCAATGCCTATCAATTTTGGTAATGGATTATACCATTCCCTAAGTTTAGCTATAGCCTTACTTCAACGTGACAGCAGTGTCAAAGGACACAAGCTCCTTGCCTGCACTGGAACAGCCATCAACCAAAAAAAGCAGGAGACATTAAAGTCCTAGAAACAGGAAAGAGCTGGTTCAGGGAAAGAGATTTCTCACTCCTGAGCCATGGAAGCTGAAAACTTGAGTAACAAAGTGACATTTCCACTTCACCAGAGGTGCAGCTGGGGCAATTCTAACCCATTTTGCCAGCCCTGGCATGGTATTTTTGACTGGAAATTAAATACAGTTTTGCTCTTACATCCACCAGATCTTTTATCCCCTGTAGTTAAGGAATAAACTGGAATATGTCTGCAAAAAACTGCACAAACTGCAGAGACAAACTAAGACAGCAACAGCTTACAGACACATTTCAAATGGCAAGAAGCACACAAAGCAAGAATGTGCTTGGAATTCCAATTCAGTGTTTCACCCCTGCTCCTGGCCTGCACTTCCACAGGTTGCAGCACATCACAAAACAATTCCTCCCTCAATTTACATAGCAGCTGTTCAAAAAGCTGCAGGCAGTAACAGAACTCTCATTTTGCTATTACTTGGGATGTCAATCAGAAAAACAGACCTTGCAGGGCAGGGAAAGAAAATCGCCCACAAGCACACCATCACCATTCTTTGAGTGTGCAGGAATTAACTAGAGATTAGAAGAAAAAGTTACAAAGTTTGGGGTTTTTTAGTGCTTGCTCTGTTAAAGCAGTGTCACAATCTGACAATAACACACGAATAAACCAAACACCAAGAATGTAACACAGAATTTACATCATCATCTTTCCTCTTCTTGAAAATACTATCTTCAACTTCTCCGACAGCCAACATGATCATCTGGACCCGCTGCAGGTTCACAAAACCACTTTCTGTGAGGTAGCCCTGCAAAGCAGAAAGGAATACAGCTGAAAAACAAGTCTCTTCTTGTAGCAAACACCAGAGATTTTTAAAGAAAAGGCAAAAATCTTACCCCAGTTTTGTGCACCACATTTTTATATATGTTAACCAAGCGATCGATTGCTCCCTCCCTAAAACCAAACAACAGCATGAGATTCTTATCATGTAAAAGCACAGCAGGAACACTTGCAGGAAAAGAGGTGACACAGACTCATCTACCTGATCTCCAAAGATGGCAGATGAGGAAGAAAGTCATTTCCCACAAAGAAGCACATAAAGACCCAGTCATCAACACTTCTTTCAAAATCAAAAGTGAAAGGCAGACTGGCCATAGTGAGTTCTCTTTCCAAGTACTGCAATACACACAGAAGGAAAAGGACATTAGAAAACATTGCATATAGGGTTCAAAATCCTATTCATAGAAAGTAGATACAGCAACTGTTCAACATACCTCTCGCAAAACACATAACCGGATGAAGATAAATTCCTGCTCAGCCATAGGAAGGCTGTCTGCAAACTGATCATGCTAAAAGAGAAGAAAAGAGCTGCATTACCTCCAAGCCCACCTTAAGGTTTCTCAGCTCAGTTTTAAAGGCTGACTTTGAGGGGAGTCAATGCAGTTTCTCAAGCCAACCATGCATTGTGCTACTCTGCATCTCTGTGAAGTTACTGATTATTTTCTCTCACGAGTGAAAAAATAACCATCAACCAAAAGAATACAAGTGAGGATATCAGGTTTGGCATGTTTGTGCTACAGAAGTACAATTTTTACATGTTAAAAGTAAAGCTCATAGACAAAAAGAATTTCGACAAATAGCAGAATCCTTACCTTGCCTTGTTTTTCCCTGGGTAAACCTTGGCAATCCTTTACCTCATGGCCCATCTGGTTACAAAGAGCACAGGGCTTGGGTTTATTTGGTTTAAACTCTTCCCTAATTATAGTGAAATTTGGTTCGTGTGTAGCTAAGCCAAGCATGATCAGATCAGCTGCCAACCAAAAGGGAAGAATAAACATAATGAAAGATATATGTTATTAAGTTTTCTAAAAGAGAAGTTTCAAAGCAAAGTACATTCTACCTTAAGCAAGTGTGAACACACAGATGTGCTTACCCACAAGCCACCCAGGCAGTACAACTAAGGGAAAGTTAGCCCTTCAGCCACAGACAGTACTAGACCTTTCCCCTTATATTACACAGAGCTTTCAAAACCTAACCCACATAGATACAAGTGAAAGCCTAAAAACTACAGCCCACCTCAACCCCAAAACAGAACAAAGCAGCTCAACAGGACATATTGTTAGCAAAAGAGAACTCACCATCAGCCCCACACAGACAGTGATGAGTGTTTGGATCGTGGTTTGGTTGAGCTATACAAAAGAAAATTACATTTAGTTAACTAAAGTCATGTAAAATAAATTATTACTGACTAACCTTAATTTAAAATAAAATGATCACATTTATTTGAATTTTACCTCTTTGCCTCCTAATGTAATCCATGATTTTATGTTCCCCTTCTCCAGGAGCACTGGCATCAGACAAAATAACCTGTGAAACATTTACATTAGGGAAACAATTTATGCTGCCTCAGAAAGAAAAACCAGTTTCTGTAGATCATATACTGAACGCTGAACCTGATTTATGAGTCTTGGAAGCTCTAATCTGTAGTTTTAACTAAGATATTATGATTCAAAATTAAATGATTTAAGAGTTTGGAACCAATGAATATGCCTTCATTTTTTCCTACTAATTCTAGGATGAAGCTGATATATTGATTCAAATACATCAACATATTTGAAGTTTCCTGACAAATAAACACAGCAATCAAAATACACACTAGGGAACTAACAGATAAAGCAGACATATGCCAACTTCTCCTTAGATCTTCTGAACTCCAGCCCAAAACATTATCACATCATACACTTCCTTACACTGGTGCCCAGATGAGCAGTAGCCTTTATAACACTCACAGCTGATGGAGGGAATTAAGCAGAGTCAACTGCCCTCTAATGAAGCCACTTTAACAGTCAACAGATGGAAAACAACACACAGCTGCATCTGAGAGGACTGACTGCTCTCCTCTTGTACAGAGCAAACATGAGGCTGTCAGACACAAAACTCAGTGGCAGTGGACTTGTTGAGGAACAGGAGGAGAGGATTTCAAAGCCCAGAAAGCTGGTATGTATTCATTTTGTTGCCTGCCATCTATTGTCATCCATCATTAGATTAAAGGAGAAAACGCAGCCCATCTGAGGTAGCAAGAGTTATAAAGGGAATGTGAAGAGAATACACAGACAATGTATGTTGATACTTTCCCCCAAAAGAAGAAAAAATTCCTGAACTTCTATTATATAAACTCCATTATATCAAACTGTGGCTTCCACTGTCAAATCTTCTCATTGCTCTTAAATGAAATCAAAACAAATGGTGCTGTTAGATTGTGTTATTAGATGAACTGTATCTCTGAAGTTCCCCTCCAATCATATCCCAACCCAGCCTAACAGATCACCTTCATTTTCCTGAAGTGCGAAGCTGTGAAACTTACTGTCAGATTCTTCCACCCTGGGTCACTGTTCAAGCGGTCAGCGATGTAATAGCGGAGGCATTTAGCAAGATTGTCCATAAACTCAGTTCCCTAAAAAGCGACAGAGGAAAATAACTGAAGCCTTCATTCAGCCCCTGGCAATTGCTGGGTGAAGTGCAAGATTACTCACTGGGGTGATACAGTTGCTGTCAAATCTCTCCTTCACTTCTTCTGGAGGAAGAAAGCCACCTAGAGTGATAAAAACATTTAACGGACTTAAATCAGTATGGACCATTATAAATCCATATGGACCACTGTAAATCCATATGTAACATTAAATACGTTTTTGAATGATAAAATCCCCAATGGCTCCCCTGCTAACTATTAACACTTATTGAAAATTAGTTTGTTTAAAAAACCAAACAAACAACAAAACTGAAACAGCTCTTACCATAGCTCTTACATTATCTCCATCTTAAAATAAGGTGTTAGTACATTCACAAACGTTGTTAACTTCAGAAAAGTGGTTTCATTACCTAGTCTGTCAGAAAGACTGTGAAAGAAATCTCAAAGAAACTAAGCTTGCTAAATGAGATAAAACATTAGGAAATGATTATGTTCTTACATATGCTCCCCTATGTTTCCACTATCTATTCACTTGGGCTCACAAATAGGGTTACACCAACTTCTCTCATCTCTGAGCTTCATAAGGGGTCTTCGTAGTCTTGAAATGCCACAGGAAGAAATGTTAAAAAAGTCTTTGCCCTCCCTCTTTAATCTCCTCTGAGGCTGCACAAAGGTACCCCCACGGGGCTATAGCATTCACTCCTCCCACAGACACCTGCATGGACTGCTCCAGTCCACACTTGTTACACACACTCCTTCCATGCGCCTCTGTCACCCTACAAACCTGTGCTGACTTTGTCGCCCCACTGAGTTTAGAGCTTCCACTCACAAGTAACTGTAATTATCCTTGCTCATAGCTTGTTACTCCTGCGCTGTATTATTTCCATTTGATCCCTGCCTTTAAGCCTCCACCTTCCTTTCACCAAGCCCTACGAATGCATGCTTTCTTCCATGAGGATTTTGGTTAGTTTCCCACTATCACATTTGTCCTTGCTCTTATGCTCAATTTTTTCTAAAGGAATTAAGAGTACTCAACACAAATCCACTTCAGGCAGAAGAAGGGGGAGAAGAAGAAAAAAGTGACATTAGCTTTATCTTGGTTTCTAACTTTGGAGAACACAGATTCATCCTTCTTTGTGGGCTTGCTATCCCCTCCTAGTAACACAGACAAATATCCACTAAGTAGAACATCCCCTTTCTAACCCTCACTGAAGCGTTCAGAACAAACAAGGTGACTCTCACAGAAAAACCTCAGACATGGGTGTCACAGCTGTACCTTTTGCTAGAATTTCTTGTCTTATTTTTTGCTTCTCTTCAGCAGCTTCCATGCCCTCCTTTGATGCTCTGAATCTTCTTGACCGCTGTTGGTTCATTTTTGCACGTGGAGCCTAAAAAAAGTATCATAATGCTTGGGTCAGTTATTGCCCCTGGACAAGTGCTTCCTCTTTGCTAGCTGTTTTTGGTAGCTTGGACAAATCTCTTGAAACTGGCCAGTCTGTAACTATACAAGTCTTTAACATGACATCAGTATAAACTGAAACAGAAACAGGGATTTCTCTTGCCCCTGTAGTTTTCCAGGTTAGAAAACTGTTTCCCAAAGGATCTTAGAAGAGCAGCTGTCATCTATCCTAATTCCCCAACAGCCATTACTGAGAGCTCAATATATCAATACTTACTACTCCATCTATAGCCATATAGAGAAGTCTCCTTGGTCTTACAATGTTGAAGATCCTGTCGATATACTCAAAAATCGCAACCATCATTTCATCTTCATTTTTGGGTGCTGGCCTAGAACACAGAGTATCCAATTTAACATCTGAAATTATATCAACGAATCCTATTTGTAAAGAGAAAAAAAACTGCCTTACTTGTCTTCTGGGTGTGTACAGGGGTGAATTATACCATTCATATCCAAATAGAGGTTATCAAACTCCACCTCATTGGGGTTGGGTTTGCTTGTGTCAATGGGAATCTTGACGCCATTGCATTCCTTGGCCTGTGAATGCAGTTGGGACAAGTATTTCAGTACTTGATTACAGAAGTGTCACAAGTAACCACAGATACTGTACAGACTGATAAAATGTACAGACTGATAAAAGCTTATTTTTTTAGGGCAGTAGAAAAAAAGATAGCAACAAGCTACCCACATAACGAAGGGGGCTACAAGGATGCTGGAGAGGGACTCTTCATCACAGATTGTAGCAGCAGGACAAGGGGTGATGGGTTTAAACTGAAACAGGGGAAGTTCAGGTTAGATCTAAGGCAGAAGTTCTCCCCTGTGAGGGTGCTGAGGCACTGGCACAGGGTGCCCAGAGAAGCTGTGGCTGCCCCATCCCTGGCAGTGTTCAAGGCCAGGTTGGACACAGGGGCTTGGAGCAAGCTGCTCTAGTGGAAGGTGTCCCTGTCTGTGGCAGGGGTTAGAGCTGGATGAGCTTTAAGGTCTCTTCCAACACAAACCATCCTGGGATTCTACAATGCATGATCACACTATTAAAATAGCACTTTCTTTCTCCTTTTTCCTTTTGAAAGAAATTTATAAACCAGCACAACTAGAAGATATTATGAAGTGCTATAGCAGAGCTGGTTCATTTCCATCTATCAGCATGTACTAGAAACAAGAAGTTACCATATCCCAGATTATTCAACAAAGCAATACCATTTACTGCCAGGACCATACGGACTCTCCCGGAATTTAGCAAAGGGACCTCAAAGTTGATACTTTGATGCTAGAACTTTAACAGGATAACCAAGTAGAAACAAAATCTCTCTACTTCAAACACTCAGTTCCCCAGACTGACACATCAAAACAAACTGGCACCTCTGCCTTCTCTCACTATAACCTGGTATTTCAGTCACACACACAGATCTGAGGGAGGCAGGACAGGAAAGTGAATCATGGCTGATTACGTGATGAGCTGCAAAGTATATTAGCACATCCTGGTCAGCAAAGGATGATGAGATTTAACTAGAAAGAGGACTTTCCCCAGGTTCCTCTACACAAACGAAGGAGATCCTTTCAGATCCCACGAGCCACTTTCCACTTTGGGTATACATGTCTTACATTTCCTCATAACTATCAAGTGCACCGAGATGCTCAAACCCCTGAACTCTTCGGCTCCTGCCTCTTGAGTTTGTCTGTGGATGTATCTGAAATGCTAAACAAAATCCAGTCCCTACCTTCCACTTCAAAACCAAGTAAACTTTTGGCTCTAAAGCTTTGCTTCCTCTACATCAGTGCTTTGTCTGCTGCCAGGCTTCTGCCTAATGAACATGAAGCTCAGGCCACAGAGCAGAGGGTAAACGTGATGCCAACTTCCAATTGTCACAAAGCCCCTATAGCCACCTACATTACTGTACTGCTCCAACATTCTTGAACTCTTACAACAGGTTACACAAGGTGAACCCAGAAGTACAAAGAAAACAAATCTCAGCTAATTGGAAGTAATAAATAATCCCACACTATTTTGTGTATGCTGCGACATCAATGACAAACAACTATCTGAGTGAAGAGAACAGCTTTCCAAATAGCCCCAGAGCAGAGCTGGGGTTGGCACTGTAACACCTCCATAAAAACCCTCGTCCCCTTCTCTCAGGCTGTCAAAGCAAGTTTGAAACACTGGTGAGTGCTTCAGAGCAGCTCCTCCACAAGACGGACTAGCACCCATGTTCAATTCTGCTTCCTCAGCATTCCTTTGGAGTTTGTTGTTGGGTTTGGTTGGGGTTGTTAGTTTTGGTTTTGTGAAGAGGAAGTTAGCAACACCCTCACAGCCACTGTGAGCAATCCAGGCTCTCCCTTCCAAAGCAACATCACCAGCCAAACACATAAACCACTGAATGAAACATCGACAGCATCAGTGTCAGAAGAAACACAAGCTGAGCAAGAAAAAGCCAAACGATTTGCAGAGAAACTGCAACTGGAAAGGGCTATGAAACATCACAGAGCTGGAACGAAGTGTAATCTAACAGCTGGCCTAAAGTGAAATTAGAAAAATTAATGTCATGTTATTACATAAAGGCTATGATCACATACAGCACGAGACAGAAGGGGAAAATGTGATACTGCCGGTTCTCTCCTTCACGTGGAACTTAGCAGCAGCTGATGAACCAACATCAAGCACTGTCCTGAACTTTTGTTTGCAGACCTGCTGCCTGCTAGTCACTCAGTGAGTTTCCCACATCTCTGATGTGCAGAGCTCAAACTACCAGATGCAAGAGGGGAAAAGTCCCAAACCCAACACTTGCAGATCATACCATCGACTCACTTACAATTTTCCTTCTTAGAGGAGCAGCAACAGAGGCTGAACTTATCCTAGTCTTAGAAGGCAAAAATTAAAAATCCCACAGCAAAATAAGTCTGTATTTGGTACTTACACTTTTCACAGGTATAGCTGTACTGAACCCGTTCAGGGCAATCATGTGAATTCCTTTTTAAACAGCTGAGCACTAAATGCCTCTATTTCACTTTAAAGCAGGTGAAATTTCTGCCAATTCACATCTTTCTTACACTATTCACCCATTCATCATCAAGGCCAGGTTGGACGGGGCTTGGAGCAAGCTGCTCTAGTGAAAGGTGTCCCTGCCTGTGGCAGGGGGTTAGAACTGGATGAGCTTTAAGCTCCCCTCAACACAAACCAGGCTGGGACTCTATGATCCGAACTAATCCTGTTTACCATTGTTTGCTTCCCCTTCCTTGACGGAACTTTCAAGAACACACATAAATCACTGCCAGGTGCACACACTGTATTGCACCTTGTAGTTCTATTAAAGTTACTGTGGGCAACCAAGACCTACAGTTTAGAAGAGCATTCATTCTGGCTTACATCAGATACCGGGACAAGAAGTTTGCCTTGTGTTCTACTCGATCTTTCCTCAAACCTCTTGCCAGTGACATGTGACCCAGACAATATCAAAGGCTTATGACTATGTGATATGGAAAATAAAACTGTCCCTGTCACAGATCTTATTGTCAGTCTTGAAGGTAAAGCAAAACAAATACGATCTCTTTTAGACGGCTTCGAAAGCCATTCAGTTTTCATCTGCATACCACTATATCAGCAACTTCACCATTACATCCTCATAAACCTATCAGATTTTTAATATAACAGCCTTGTAAAAGGTTTAAGCATCTGAGAGTGATATCTCTTGTGATATAACTAAACTGTTCACTTTTAATCTACAGCCTCTTTTGAAACCATTCAAAATAGATCTTCAGATATGATACTTCAGTTCCAGCTTTATTAATTCGTATGAATTTGATTAAGAATATTCTCTCCTGGATTTTATATTATCTTCAAGATCTTCCTCTTATTCTTCCTGCTCAGCTTAAGAAGAAGATTAATCAGATTTAAGAAAAAAAAAAAGAATCTAGCAAGGTAAGAGAACAAGGATCAACTTTTTAATATTTCAAAGAGACAAGCTATGGGGAGATACAAAATTTCTGATTAGAGAGATTTACAGCAATCCTAAAACACACACGGAGCTGATTACATTGTGAGAGAAGTTTAAATTCATATCCAGTAAGACAAACCACAGCCTCTCACCACTGTCCCAGCCTGCTCTCAGTTATGCCTACATTTGAATATAAAAATATTAATGAATATGATTTATCCATGCGCTGTCCTTACTGTAATTGCAACGTGCTCCTAGGTTGGAACAAAGCAATGTGGATGAGGACATCAGGATCTGACACTTCAGTTAGCTAAATCTAACATGGCCCGGTGGAATTTGTCCTATCTTTCCATGTCTTTTAATAAAGAACATTTGCTGTTACAAGTTCAATTATTAAAGACAAAAAAAAGGACATACAATCACTAACTCAGTAAACCCAAGGCTACACAAACCTTTATTTTACCTAAATGAGAGCAGTTTCCAGTACATAAAGATTAATCTAAATGTTCACAAATGTGCTGACAAAGAAGTCTTCTGCTCTTAGAGAAAACTACTTGATGGATACAGATTGCCAACATATTTGCTGTTTAAACTGTCTGCTTTTAAACAGACAGATCTTGAAGTATCATCCAGAAACAGCTGGACAAGCTCTTCAAACAAAAAATGTAAAACACCCATTCTTAATACACACAAACCTCTAAATAGATTTGCTTTATATTGTCAAAACTCTGTTTGCATCCCTTTGATCAGAACTGCTTCTAAACATCCCAGCCAGCATGAGTTGAAGACAACAGACAGGATACACACACACACATGTTCAGGTGTTAGTGCTCTAAAGCTGAGAGAAATCAAATGCCATGTCAGCAGTCACAGACTAAACAGAGACATTGTTCTCTGACTGCCCCCAAATATACCTGTCACCCACTTTTTAGTGGCAGACAAACACAGCGCGTACCTGAGAGCCCTCTAAACAGAGGGTTTCCCATATCCTCAGAAGAGATCACATCAGAGGTGACACAAACCCTAAGAGTTTGACAAAGACCAGAACAATTACTGCCAGCTGCCAACAGCTTATTCCAGAGTGCCAACAGCTTATTCCAGAGTGAGCACCAGCATGAGCAGCTCTCAAGCTCTACTTTGTAAACCCACAAACCTCCTTTTACTGTAACACTTCCCGCAGGCAAATCCTCAAATCTTATCTATCCACTGGGGTAAAAGCTCACACCTTGCAGCTACAGGTAAAATAAACGTTATACGTGGTGCTGAGGGAGGCAAACTGAAATCAGAACTGCAATAAAACCAAGGGTAACTCAGTTTTACCTGGGCAACATTTGATTAACCCAAACCTATGACTCTGTTCCACTGCCTGAAACTGAAACACAAAACTACCTTGGCTGCAACAAGAACCGAACACTAGAACTGGTCTGTCTGCCATTCATGCGTGTGGAAATCTTGCTGAAGGCAGGTGCAGTCAGAAAAAGCCAGTGCCATTATGTAATTCAATCACTTCACTCTTTTCCCTCATCTTCACACATTTCTATCTGCTTCATAGCACAGTGTTTCCCAAACGCGAGGCACATCCTCCCAGGAGGGACAGGAGGAAGCAACAAGGCAGAAGCTGCAGCACACGCTCAGGGACCTGAACTTCTAAAAACGTTATTAGGAAGATTAGCAGGGCACAGTTCCTACACCCTGACAAAAGGTGATACAAACTATTTGGAAAAGCCTACGGGAAAAGCAATTGGGAAGCATGAACTCCAAGAGTTTGTCTTCTCCAGGAAACTGTGGCTAAGTTAGACCTAAAGGAAACAACTGCACATGCTTACTTCACTGTAAAGCTACCACAGTGCAGCTACTTGAACTTGATGCAAGTCTGTGCTGTGGCTGAAGGAAGACACCCCCCTGTCACCTTCCATCCTCTCTGTCACCTTCCAGCTCCGGCAGTGCCCCTTAGGATGACGCAAGCATTCCTGCAGCTGCAGCCATGTGCACAAAGGAACCAGACTACTGAGAACCTGCCTAGCAAAAACGTGCAAACAAACATATTTCACCTGTATTCCTTCCTAGGAAGGGCTCTTCAGATACCACCCCACCCCCCCAGACGTGGGTGCTGGTGCAAGGGAGAGGATACAGATAACCATCAGCTTAAGCAGCGACCACCCAGCTTAAAGCAGTCAGCAGTAGCAGGCTGCTCTTACTGAGAGCTGCAGGTCGGGGAGCCCACTTGTGGAATCCAGCAGCCAGGCTGGGACTAACCCTTTAAAAAGCACCTCCTGTTGCTATAGAAAGCCAGATTTTGGAGGATGTCTCTGGAAAAATCATCTCCCTGTTTGGGCAGGAGATATTTGTCCTGTACTAGAAAACACCAGCAATGAGACAAATGATAACAGAAGCTGCTGGAGGTTAATGAGTGCAACTGCAGAGTTGTGTGAAGTCTTGCATGCAAGTGTGACAGCCTGTATTGGTGGACATGTTAAAAACTATATAAATATTAGAGTGAAGTAGGAAGCTGCAGAAACACAGGGACAGGCCAAGGGGAATGGCTTTAACCTGCCAGAGGGGAGACTGAGATGAGCTCTGAGGCAGAAGCTCTTCCCTGGGAGGGTGCTGAGGCGCTGGCACAGGGTGCCCAGAGAAGCTGTGGCTGCCCCATCCCTGGCAGTGTTCAAGGCCAGGTTGGACACAGGGGCTTGGAGCAAGCTGCTCTATGGAAGGTGTCCCTGCCCGTGGCAGGGGTTGGAGCTGGATGAGCTTTAAGGTCCCTTCCAACCCAAACCAGGCTGGAGTTCTGTGATAGGATATGACAGAAAAAACTGACAAAACCGGTAAGTTTTGAAAATGACACAGCTGTGGAGTACTCGGATGCATCACTCACACACAGGCAGCTTCACGTTAGTTTTCAACAGGTCCTAAAGCTCGCTGTGGCTTGTGATTTACCAGGAAGTTGCTGAAAAGCAGGGACTGTGATGAACACATACCAGAACAAAAGAAACGGCAACAGCAGTCCCCAGTGCTCCCTGTGTATGGTTAAGTTTTAACAAGCACTCCCATAAAACCTCATTTTTGGCCCAAAACAACACAAAGACACCCGGGAAGAGCTCGCACTTCAACGGACCGCCTGAAGAGTGGGGAAAACGGGAGAAGAAACCCGGTTCCCTGCTCCCGAGCCCCCTTTCCTGCTCCCAGACCCCGCTCCCCAGCCACCGAACCGCTCTCGAACGCGAGGGAGCGTTAACTCCCCGACATCGGTCACTTCCACCGACACTAAAGGCGCCCACAGAGAAACAAACAAAGACCACCAAGAAACCGAACCCTCTTGGGAAGGCCTCGGGAGCACCCGGGGCAGCCGGGCCGCGGCTCGGCCCTGAGGCGGGCGCAGCGCTGCCCGAGCCGCCCTGAGCCCCAGGCCCGAGCCTGCCTCACCTTCTCCTCCACGCAGCTGACGATGATGGACGGGTACTTGCGGCTGAGCCAGCGGAAGAACGCCGGCACCCCCATGGCGGCCCGCACCCGCCGCGGGGCTCGGGAACGGCGCAGCGCTTCCGGGGGCGCAGGGCCGCGCGGAGCACCACGGGAGCGCGCGGCAGCGGCACCGCCGCCACTTTAGAGGCGGGGCTGAGGGTGTCATGGCGGGGGGGGGGGGAGAGGAGGGGAGGGGAGGGAGGGGGAGGGAGGGGGAGGGAGGGAGGGGGGGGAGGGGAGGGGAGGAGGGAGGGGAGGGAGGGGAGGAGAGGAGGGAGGGGAGGGGGGAGAGGGGAAGGGAGGGGGGGGAGGGGAGGGAGGGGAGGTGGGGCTGAGGGTGTCATGGCGGGGGGGGGGGAGGGGAGGGGAGGGAGGGGGAGGGAGGGAGGGGGGGGAGGGGAGGGGAGGAGGGAGGGGAGGGAGGGGAGGAGAGGAGGGAGGGGAGGGGGGAGAGGGGAAGGGAGGGGGGGGAGGGGAGGGAGGGGAGGTGGGGCTGAGGGTGTCATGGCGGGGGGGGGGGAGGGGAGGGGAGGGGAGGGAGGGAGGGCTGAGGGTGTCATGGCGGGGGGGGAGGGGAGGGAGGGGGGGAGGGGAGGGAGGGAGGGAGGGCTGAGGGTGTCATGGCGGGGGGGGGAGGGGAGGGGGGGAGGGGGAGGGAGGGGGGGGAGGGAGGGGGAGGGAGGTGGGGCTGAGGGTGTCATGGCGGCGGGAGGGGAGGGGAACGGAGGGGAAGGGAAGGGGGGGAGAGGGGAAGGGAGGGGAGGGGAAGGGAAAGGGAGGTGGGGCTGAGGGTGTCATGGCGGCGGGAGGGGAGGGGAGGGAGGGGAACGAAAGGGAGGGGAAGGGAAGGGAAAGGGAGGGGAAGGGAAAGGGAGGGGAAGGGAAAGGGAGGCGGGGCTGAGGGTGTCATGGCGGCGGGAGGGGAAGGGAAGGGAAAGGGAGGGGAAGGGAAAGGGAGGGGAAGGGAAAGGGAGGCGGGGCTGAGGGTGTCATGGCGGCGGGAGGGGAAGGGAAAGGGAGGGGAAGGGAAGGGAGGCGGGGCGAGGAGGGGCTGAGGGTGTCACTGCGGCGGGAGGGGAAGGGGAGGGGAGGGGGGGCTGAGGGTGTCACTGCGGCGGGAGGGGAAGGGCAGGGGAGGGGGGGCTGAGGGTGTCATGGCGGCGGGAGGGGAAGGGAAGGGAGGGGAAGGGAAAGGGAGGGGAAGGGAAGGGAGGCGGGGCGAGGAGGGGCTGAGGGTGTCACTGCGGCGGGAGGGGAAGGGGAGGGGAGGGGGGGCTGAGGGTGTCATGGCGCCGGGAGGGGCGGGCTCGGGTGAGCTGTGCCTGAGGGGCCGCGGCGGCTCGGCCTGGGCGGGTGTGGGGCTGCCGGGCGCGGCGCTGTCCGGCAGGAGGGCAGAGCCCGGGAGCGGGCCGGGGCCTGAGGCAGCGCCCGTGCTGCTCCGGTGGGGCTGTGTGAAACCGGGCGAGTGTCGCTGCGTCTGTGACTGAACACCCGCGCGGGCTTTGCCGCTGTGCGGCTGAAGGGACTCGGGCACGGCAGCTCTGTCACAGCGCTCTGGGCTGCTGTCGGCTGCAGCGCGGGGCTCGGGCTGTGGGGAGCGGGTGCGGGCAGGAGGGTGGAAGAGCAGCAGGAGCAGCTCGAGTGATCTGTGACAGAGCCGTGTCCCGCTGCTCTGCCCGTTGCATAAGCAAATGCCATTAAGTAAGGTGGCAGTTGGCGATGTTGAAATGGAATTAAACCTTCCTATATTAAAGGGGATTAGGAGGGAGGCTGTGCGCTCCCCCGTGTCCTGTAGCGGCGCAGCGGCTCCGGGAGGAGGGCAGGGACGGGGGCGAGGCCACGGGGAAGCAGCCTGGGAGCCATTAACAAAAATACCAGAGTCTCAGCAGCGCTTACGGAGTCACTGCTGCTGCTCGGGAGGGGAGAGGGACCTCGCTACGGGCTAATGCGCTGCCGAGCAAATTAACCCAATAGTGCAGCTCTCATTATGCTTAGCCTCACTTAGCTGTTGTTAAGCCATCTTCTGTTGTCACTCCTCTTAATAAAATCTGTGACTTGAATAGATCTCCCACATCTGCGGTATCAGCTAAAGATTGTCCTTTATCTGTTCCTTACAAAATGTACCCTGATTGAAGTTGCCTATTGTAATGCTTCTCCTCCTGGAATTTCCTGTGGAGTAAGGCAGATTAGTATTAACATTTGTTTGTATTGATGGGCAATCAGTTGTTCTTCTGATAATGCTCAAGAAAGCAGAAGACAGGCGCTGGCAAATGCAAATGGAATGTGATCATCTTATCTCATAATTACTTGGGTAAACAAGCGCTGACAAATGAAGACTGCAACAAACATCTTGCAGAGTCAATCAATGGTTTGTTAAAACCCCCAAAGCAACCACAGAACAAGGGCCAAACCCTTGCAAACACCCTGAAGCAAACTTTGCTGTCAGCAGGTGGAGAGGGGCAGCAGCCGCAGCTTTGCTTCGCAACTGCGTGGATGTGACACCCAAGTGAAGGACGTGGCACCGAGCGCCTGCGCGCAGCGGGAACACGGGGAGGCTTTTCCCGGCAGGATCTCCCGTAGGTGAGTGGCGTGCTGATGTCAATCTGTGGAGGCTGTATTGACTACAGCCCCCGTCCATCACCATCATCTGTCATCATCTGCGGGCCGCCAGGCTGACAGCTGGGAAGGAGCACAGCAAAGTTGACTGGCAGAATGTTTTGCATCTAATGAGGCTGTGCACAATACAAGTGCAATAAATAATGCTCTGGAGGAACTCGGCTGTCGCTTAACCACCAGCACAGAGATAGGGCCTTCATAGAAGCTCCCAGAGCCATCTGTCAGCTGTCAGGAGTGGCGTGCCTCTGCCTGAGCTGGACTGAGGGAATGGAAAGCGCCCCAGACTGGTGATGGGTGCCTGGTGTCATGCAGGGAGACACAAAGCGGGCTGACACCAAGAACCCGGGATCACTCAGGAACAGCTTCAAACTACAAAGCGCTGTGGATTTGATGCAGTGTTACTGACTGGCGTGGGCTGCTGAGAGACTCCTTCCAGATGAACCTTGGTCTGGCATTCACTGCAAGGTCACGTAGAGCAGTCTGTGGCCTGGGGCACTGGTGAGCTTGTGTTCGGCTGATGGCTGGGGCCGGCAGGAATGAATGACCCCAGTTTAGCGATGATCTGGAGAACGCAGCAAGGAGCCATGACCCAGGCATCAGCCCGCGGGTGGTGGGCTCAGACTGTAGTTCTGGTATGGGGCTCCTGGGTGATGCTGAGCCCACAGTACGTGAAGAAAAACAAGCCTCCAGCACCCTGCTAGGAGAAGCCTCTCAACCTACCTGGTAGCCCACTAGGAGCAGCAGCATGACAAGGTGCCAGCCCTTCTTCTGGTCCTGTTGCCATCTCATGACGGAATTCGTTCTCAAGTGTGACGATTTGCAGGACAGTCCTCTGGTTCCCCTCCCCATGGTAACCAAGTGCTGACCGAGGCTGGCCACCACAATGAAATGTTGGGAGCTGTGCCATCCGCTTGGCACGTGGGAATTGTTGCTGTGGGAGGCAGGAGACCTCCCGTGGTCCCGATGGGCCGCCTTCTCTCCTCCTCTCCATGCACCTCCCATCACACAGGGCAATGGTCCCACAGGACATGGGGAGCTGGGGTGGTAACAACTGGGAAAGGCAGAGGGATCTGTGCTGGTGTTCTGGCTGAGGCCATATCAGCAACGAGGGAAGGATCACAGGAGCCTTAATCCAAAATAGTCTGTGGTTGAACAGGCACAGAAACCCCTGCACAGTGGGGGAGGACATTAAAGCCTCCAGTGGAGTCCGGCTGTCCCACACGACATCAGCCCTGTCCTGCGCTCACCCAGCTCCACCCCTCGGGCAGCTTTTTCCAGTTGTTGGAACACTGACACTGCACCACTGCCTGAGCCCCAGGGGACCCAGCGAGCCCGCAGGCAGCTGTGCTCAGGGGTTTTCACTTTCCAGCCTTCCCCGAGCCTTTGTTTCATATTCTGGAGCTACACATTCTTTTTATTAAACTGAATAGTTACCATTTAAGAACTGCTTTTGATGGCCGGGGTGCAGAGGTTGGTGCCTGTGTGCAGAGATGCAGCACTGCTGTAATTGGGGTCCTGCTTTGTGCTTTTGAACTTCCCATAATTATGAACAGATTTCTTTTTTTTAGTATGTCCTCTGGTTTCTCCCTTCGAAAGAAAAGCTCATGTTTAATGAACTTAATTTTAGATAAAAGGAATTAAAGGGGGAAAATTAAAAATGCATGAAGCTCCCAGAGCCATCCTGCTCCTGTGATGTCCATGCAGCAGTGCCAGCATGGATTGTACAAAGCAAGCACAAGCAGAAAAGCACTGGGGCTCATCACACGTAAATGCTGCTGTTCCAAAATGTACGTTTTGTGCTTTTCTTCTTCTTGATCTATTGCAGAAGATAAAGATCAAACATGCCAGCGCGCCCTGCGCAGCATATGTATGCACACCCAGAATGCGTGCTGGCCTTTTGCAAACCACATCTAGCTCTGCAGGCAAAACTGTAGCATTCATACAAGCGTTGGAAGAGGATGGTATGTTCATGTGCAACAACACCAGTGGCCAGGCCAGAGGAATAAGTGCCAGCATGGAAACAAGTTCACTTGGGTCATGAAATAACCACTCTGAATTCCATGGGACCCAGCTTCCTGCCTGAGAGGAGGCTTATAGAGCCCCAGCCCCCTGACATGCTCGTGCTCACGCTCAGACAAGCACTGTGCTGGTGTCTCACCGCAGGTGGACGTCTTTGACGTCCTCATTTCTTCCCCCAACCCAACAGAGCAGCGAAAGGCTCAGTCTCACGGGGCAGGAGTGCTGTGAGATCAGGGAAACGCTCAGCACTAAAGAAAACACACACAGAGGAGCCCAGCTATAGAACCAAGGACTATTTATTCTGTGTTTACATGTTCTGTGACTGCGAAGTGAGGAGCTGCACTTCAGACAGCAGCACACTCCATACGCACCAGATGATTCTGCTTATTTCTTCCCCAGAGTGAGCAGGGGGATCTTAATCATAGAAGTCATCAAACTCATCTGCCTCTGTGCTGTGGGCTTGGGGGCGCAGAGCAGCCTCGAGCTCAGAGCTGCTCTCGTCAGATTCACCCCAGAAGGCTGAGGGTGAAGAGAAAGAAAACCAAGTTATCCAATCTTCTCATGTTTATGTCATTTGTATCACAGCCATGATCATTCTGCAGCTCTCCTGAGGCAGCTGCACAGCATGGCTTAGAGAGGGGACGTTCTGAAGTGCACGAGATTGAGGGGGTTTCTGATAGAGCGTGGTGTGGGTACATCGTGTCTCCAGAAGGGAGCTGCTGTGGCCAGACAGCGGCTCATTCAGAAGCCCCACTTCATTGTCCCTCAAGGTGCCTTGAGAGAACATTTCCACTCCAAGCAATTTACTTGCCCAGCTGCTGCCTCAATTATAGCTTTGTCCATTATGTGCCACTTTCTGCCCTACTTGACCCCGCAGCGAAGTCACAGTCGGACCATGACATCACAGAGTTGGCATCAAAACAGCAATGATGTCACAAGTGGCATCACCACTTTGGGGCAGGATTAAACACAGCAAGATCTGAGTTCAGGGAACTGCCTGGCTCCAACACACACCTCTGCGAATTAGCAAACAACTTCGCTGAAATGAGATACAATCATTGAAATGTGGCATGTCCGAGAGCTTCCTCAAGATGTAAATTCATTCAGTCTGTGGGTAAAAATCAAGTGAAAAGCACGTGGGGAAGCAGAAGCCAAGGCCACGCTGGCACACAGCACTGTGCTGTCTGCCTGCTCCCAGCTGCTTTTATGGGGCTGCTGTTTGTGCCAGGTCAATGTGATAGACATGATGCCCCAAATGTGGCAAAGGGCAGCAGGAGGGAGGGAGGCTGTCACCCCTCACACAGACATGTCAGCTCATGTTTGACGGAGGCGCTGTTAATGCCTTCAGTGCTTCTGATGGCACAAGCTCTATAAACACCTTATCTCTAAGTGCAGCAGCTGCATCTTTCATCCTGTATCCCCGGCCCCCCAGCCAGCAGGTCTGCGCTCCGCCAGGAACATCAGAGCTATGCCCTGGGCTCACTCCTGTGCCGAGCGCTGGGGAAGGGGCTCAACGTGCTACAAGGCTCTAACAACATGAAACTCCCCAGCTGAGAAAGTGTGGGGATGAGAGAGGCTTTCAAATGGCACCAAAGCACCATCACCCACAGCACCCTTAAAGCAGCTGAGGCACCACAGCTCTAAGTCCCTGTTCTGTATCAGTCAGGACTGCACAGTGCTGAAAGCTGCCAGCACCAGCTTCACTGACAGGACTCCATCAGAGGTGACTTCAGCCACCAGTGGTCCTTACAGCGGTTAAAGAGAAAACTGAAATGCAGTGGGAATGAAAACACATGGGATCCAGCCACCAGTTTGATAGAAAGGCCGCTTGTGTGGACAAAAAACATTCCAGATGCAGGCTCCTTTGTGCACCCACCTGCTGCAGCCCTGCAACCAGTCATGCTGCTGCCCACCCCTTCTGCAACCCCTGGTTTCAGAGGGAAGATCAATAAAACATCAGGTTTTTCCTTCCCAGTTTTGCTTCTACCTACTTGCTGTTCACTACTGTTTGAACCCTGCAGCAAAGGTCATAACTGCTTCCAGACCATATGCAGTACGAAACACGTCCTCTCTGGTCCAGGATTTGTCACGATCAACTATTTGCTGACTCCTGCGTTGAGACAGGGAAATTCCACACTGTCTCACCTCCTTACACCCATGTTTTAGACAGTCCCACAGCGCTGTTCTTGGAGATTTTCTACAATGTAAAATACACTTAGAAAGACCTGTCGATTTTTAGTGTAACATCTGTTTCTTACCTTTGGTTTTTATAGCAGCTACCATTCCCTTTCTGGTTTCAGCTCTGTAAAAGAGAAAGAGATTTCAAATCATCAGCACAAGATCACAATGGCAAAAGAATATAAGTTACTATAAAACCCAAACAACTATAAAATGGTTTAAAAAGTACCAGGAAGCACTTTTTTAATAAGTATTTTAACAAGGGTTTCTTCACCTTTCTGTCTTTTAAAAGGTGGAGAAATGAACACGCAGCACAGCCCCTGGACCAGATTTCAGGCAGCGTGAACCGGAGTCATCCCCTGGTCACGGTGCGGGTTTACACCAGCAGCGAGTTAAGGCTACAAAGGCTCAGAGCCCTCTCCATCTTTTGCAGCCTTTCAGATAGTGCAAAGTAAGTAAAGAAACCCCCCAAACAAAAATAAAAGCACCCCCCACTGATGCTCACTGAACTTCCTTATTCCCTTCCTGCCAGCGTGCTCCTCCAGCCCAGCGCCTGGGTTCCCATAGCATCATCCCGTCCCTATGTAAATGTGCGCTCTCCCCACTGCCTTTGATCTACCTTGATGTATATGCAGTTGCGATTCTGTTCTGTTAAATGCCTGCTCTTGTGTCTAGAGCATCACAGGCCCTTTTGAATCCCTCAAACAAGCTGGAATCATTTTGATCTTTTGTGTGTGGCGTGCGTATTGTGTTGGTGCTGTGAAATAATCACACAGGGCAATGATGTAGGAGAATTAACTGTTATATTAACAATCCTGCAAGAAGCTCAGAAATAAAGCTTCAGCTGATTTTGATAAAGGGAGATAAAATGGGCGATATTTGTGACATTATAGCCCCAACTAGTGAAATACAAGCAAGTGTCAAGCTGCAGTTTGAAGCCGTTGCCACAGTCAAACCAGGACTCAACCAGATGTCAAAAAAATCTAATGCAATTTGCTGCATTTCAGTTAAAGAAATGGCAATGATACAGCACGGCTTCAAGTGGGGACTTCAGATATTCTAACTGCTGTTGCGGAGGCATTTGTGAAGGAGATATGGAAAAGAAAGAGATGATTTACTGCTTGTCTTGTACCACTGGATTCACAAGGATTTGGGACTGCAGCTGGAAAGCTGAACTTAAAGTGGGGGGGAGTTTCATTACAGCTACCTGTGTTACACAAACTTGGCCTTTTAACTAAAAGGGGGCTCATACTCCTTTTCTACAAGCTGTGAATGCAGATACATAAAACTTCCTCTTTGCAGCTACACAACAATTCACAGAAATAGATATTAAAACATAGCCAAGCTTCAACCAAGACACCAAAGTGAGGCTTAGGAACTAGCAACAAGTGTTAGCACTAGTAGAACAGTAACAGTGGCATAACTGATTATTAACTTGTTATTCAAGTAAAAAACATTATTATGCTTACCGGACATTCTGTTAGCACACCGTCTGTTCCGTTCCGACCAAACCCTACACTGTCACACTTAACTTCTTCAAATACATTTACTCAGTGGTGTTTCCAGCACATATTTTAAGTGGGAGCCTTTGGGCTGAGGCCTGCAATGCACTGAACGCCCCGAACTGCTGCTCACTTCGGTGACTCCGTGTCCCTCAGCATTTCCCAGGAGATGCTCTGTGCATCCCAGGCTAAGCCCATAAAAATGTGCTCAAGAGGCTGCAGTTTTCCCTGGGTGCACAGTGAGAAACCCCTTGTTGCTGAGCTACCAATGGAGAGGTGGCTCCCGTGGCAGACTGCACATGAACATTTCATCTTTGGGTAGTTCAGTAACACAGGATCCAGCAGCAACCGCTTAAACTGCTGCATCTCCCCTGGCTCGAGGGGAAGCGTGAGGAGTTCGTGTTCAACCACGCCGGGGGTCCCCAGAGGCGATTTCTTTGCTCCACTTCTCTTTGGTTCAAACCCAGATTAAACACAAGAGGGTTGGTTGTTTCAGCCCAGAGCCTCTGCTGTGCCCAGGACAGCACCACTCATGGCATGGAACCACCAGTGGAGGACTGCCTGTGTCCTGGGCAGCTTGGTCCTTCCACACACAGCTCAAAGCACTGCAAGGTGCTCCAGGTCTGGCCAAAGGCCAGAGGTCTGATGAAGAAGTTGCAATGGACAAGAACCACTGTAGCTGTAGGAAAACCTGGAAACCTTTCCTATTCCAACCCAGCTTCCTGTAAGGAAAAGGGTCAATGCTGAGAGGAGAGGAGGGAAGATGGATGGTCGTATTCTACCCAAACCCATCCACTCACTGGGGTTCATCCTCCTGGGGCTAATCTACTGGGTGTAGAAACAGCACAGAGCTGTAGTGCTGCACCAGGAGCTGGGTGTTGGTGTGACACAGCAGCCCATAAAGAGAGATGGGAACATGGTGTCAGCAAAGGCCTGGAACAAAGCTATCAGCACAGAGAAACACCCAGGGAGGTATGGAAAATGGAACTAGGACAACAGAAATGCCAGGTTGGAAATCCCAACTCTGCCAAACCAAGCCTGGAAAATGCTGCGAGAGAGCTTTGTAACAGGGAATAAATTCCTGAGCTACATCTGAAGTGTTAGTCAGGGCTGGAAAGATGCAAGGAGACCTCTACCTTGCAAAGCATTTGTATTCAGCAATCGGCAAACTCAATCATGGAGTTATCATCTGGGATCCTGAGCACACAATAACCACACAGACCTCCATGGAGAAATTTAGGAGTATAAATGAAGTAAGGCCAGTTGCACTGCCTCCACTAATCCCCCGTCGTGACCCTTCCATATCCATTTACACATTCGTTTCTTCCCTAAAATAATTCCAAACTGAATCCAGGCCCTAACAAAGAAAAAACCCCAAACCAGTTTAACTTCAAAGGGCCTTTTAATCTCTCCTTTACTCTGATGAAACAGGCTTTTTGTATTGAAGATGCTGCAACAATAAGAAATGAAAAAGCTCCGAGGAAATATTTCTCCCTCTGTAAAGAAAATTAATATTAAGAGGAAGAAGCCAAACCAACAATAGGCAAGTTAATAGAGGTGCCTCGCTGGCAGCAGCAGAACGCTTCCTTTAGCTGAGTACCTTTTTGCTAAAGCACCTGTTGAACCGCACGTTTTGGTGTCAAGTGAAAGAAAGCCACCTCAATGCCAAGGAGAAAAATGCAAGAAAGAAAAGACACAAAGAAAAGCACCCAAACACCACAGGGAAAACCAACCAAGCCAACCCCAACAGAGCCCGCACCCAGGGAAAACCACCACCGAAACGCCAGGCCTGGGCAGCAACCCGAGCAAAACACAAAGCTCAGCTGCCACGGGGGAAGCAACGCTCCTGTTGGGGTTGGACGCCTCCATCCTGCGCTCACATATCTGAGATGCAAACCAAAGGGAGCATTTCTCCTTACAGGGTGGTGTTTATCAACCCTTGGCAAGGTAGGAGATGAAGATTCTCCCCAGCAGCACGTGAGGGTGAGGAGCTGCAGATCCAGCCCCAAAAAGCATTTTCTGGTCTGCTCAGCAGCAGCGCCTCCGTCGCAACACTGCCCGGGCTGCTCACACAGCATCCTCCAGCTCCAGCAGCGCCTCCATTGCAACACTGCCCGGGCTGCTCACACAGCATCCTCCAGCTCCAGCAGCGCCTCCGTCGCAACACTGCCCGGGCTGCTCACACAGCATCCTCCAGCTCCAGCAGTGCCTCCATTGCAACACTGCCCGGGCTGCTCACACAGCATCCTCCAGCTCCAGCAGTGCCTCCATTGCAACACTGCCCGGGCTGCTCACACAGCATCCTCCAGCTCCAGCAGCGCCTCCATTGCAACACTGCCCGGGCTGCTCACACAGCATCCTCCAGCTCCAGCAGCGCCTCCATTGCAACACTGCCCGGGCTGCTCACACAGCATCCTCCAGCTCCAGCAGCGCCTCCGTTGCAACACTGCCCGGGCTGCTCACACAGCATCCTCCAGCTCCAGCAGCGCCTCCGTCGCAACACTGCCCGGGCTGCTCACACAGCATCCTCCAGCTCCAGCAGAAGCCCAACAGCTCCGCCATTTTCTGCTCATCATTTACTAGAAGTTGAGCATCACAAAAGTATTCCCCACCCTGGAAATTCAGTATAAACTAAAAAATCCACTACTCACACCAGAATCAAAGCAGTAATGTTGCGTTTAAGTAACTACACTGCAAATAAGATGACTTTTAGGCTACAAAGACCTGAACTGAGCCACATTTAAGACCCTTCTCTGTTCGGATATGCCACACTGAGGAAAAAACCCCAACATTCTCACCTAGAAGAACCTCTGACACAAAGACTGAATCACAGCACCGGGATGAAACTGTTGTAAGAGCACAGGGCATCACCACGGAAATAAATGCTATGTCCTCTGTAAAACAGGGCCAGTGTATTTACATGGATAACCATTCCTGTAAACCATTCCCCACCATATTCATGGAGCATCACCACTCCCACACTGCTGCTCCTGCAACAGCTGGGTGTTAAGATTTAGGTAACAAAGCTTAAGGAAACAGCTGTACCATCAGGAAAAATGTGCTTGAATTTACAGTTGCTTCTCACAGAAGTGATTCTGCAGGTGGAAGTACAACGGGAGGATAAAACAACGGGATGGGGCTGGTTTGTGCGCGCAGCCGGGGAACATACCACGCCACTTCCCCCGGGTTTCCTGGTAAAGCTCCTGACCACTCCCAGCTCCAGACCTCGGGAATCTCTCGCCAAAGCAGCCAGGCAGGGCCAGCGCCGGCTCGGAGGGGGGATGCGCAGAGCCGGAGTGCCCCCCGATGGCCACAGCCGCCTCGGCACAGGGAGCAGCGGCGACGGCCCGTGTTCAGCATCGCCCCCGAGAGTAATTAAGAGGATGAATTATTATCTGCCAACTTTTATTTGCATGTCATTACGTCTGTGTTTGGTGACGGCGGCTTTCGACTCCAAAGCAGCCTCAGAGACCAGCCCGGATTACTGCCACAGGGCAGATTAATCAAAGTTGAAAAATACTTCACGCCGTGTTTGTGCCCGGATGCATTAAGGCGGTTCCGTGGGCCTCGGCTGATAATGCACCTTTAATCTCCAGATTATTCCGAAACGAGACAGCGCAAACAAGGCAAAGCAACATAAACTGCTCCCACCAAAACCTCCGCATTACCCAGAAAGCCAGCGACCTCCTCGGGCTGCAGCCAGCGCTCTGGCCACGGGATGCCACACACAGCGCCTGCCGCCCAGACAGGCCGCCTGACTTCTGATACCCTTTCCCCCAAGGAACTGCATAATTTATCACACTCCTTGGTGGTGCAGAACACAAACTCTGCAAACCAAAGTGGCACCTTTGTGCGTGAAAATATTCCCTTCATAATGTAAATGAAGGCAGGAAAAAGTAGTTTTGTAGCTAAACGCGGGGCAGGACAGTATTTGCGGGAGAAGAGGAAGCTCTGGCATGCACCTCCGAACAAAAGGGAACAAGTGGTCTTTACTCAGAGAGCAGCTTCCTATTAAGACTCACTCCTTCGTACATTATGCCTTTCATCCCCACTCAACCACAAAATGATTTTGCTGTAGGAAATACAATGGCAGAAAAAGATTTACATTGAAAGAATCTTTAATAATAAACTGTTGCAGATCTGCCTACTTCCCCGTGATTTATAATACAATAAACATCGGATTCTATTAAGTCTCATGCACTGAAGACACGCACTGAAAAACTGAATATGAAAGCCCTCAATTCTTCCCTTCTCCAGCCCCATAATAGTGAAATGAGCATGTATAAATGTGCTAAGAGTATCTCTTTGCATCTTTTATAGCTTGTGTGTATCAATCTGTAAAGCTTATTAAGAAAGTCATTGCTATGCAAAGCAGCACCCAATCTCTTTCTCTTGCTTTTCAACAGAGCGCAGTGTTTAGCCAATAGGACCGGTCCCCGGCCCCTCATTCGGCATTCATAACATGCAACATTTGCACAATGTATCTCTCAAAGGCTGCTGAATAGAAAGCCTTAATACTCATGTAAACAACTGCAAACCAATTACTTAATGAATCAGGCCCACACATAATGAGGTGCCAGACAAAGAGCTATAAATGCATTTTTTGCGCCCCAGCCTCTGCTTTAAAGTAAAATCCCTCAGCTGTAGTTTGGGCTTAACTGGCACATCATAATTATTGTCTGGGGGACATCAGAGGAAGCCATTTCTCCTCGCTGGGTCCGGTGGGGTCTCCCCCGAGGTCACTCATCAGCTCAGTGACAAAACAGAGCAAAGAAGAGTTTCTGGCAGCTCCGCGGCGGTGCTGCGCGGCGACGGCCACTCTCAAGTAGTGGGTTTCGAGACCACTTGTCAAAGCAATAAAGCCCAGAAGTGACTGCACTAAGTGGAGCGCTTAAATGTGAGCGCCGCAGAAACCTCCTGGTGCGGCAGGCGGCCGCCCTGCCCGGACCTCCTCATCCCCACCACTTTTACCGCTTGCCTCTCTGCAGAGTGGGTGCCAAGATTCCCAAAGGAAGGGCTGCTGCTAACCTTCCCCTCTGGAAGGCTGCAGTGTTGGCGATTCATTTGGAAAAGCCAACTTTAAGCCACTGTAAGAGATTTATTTCCTTAAAGTAGCATCATCGCATATCAGCGTAGGAGGAGTGCTGCTTCTCACACTGAACGGTGTGAAGTGACAGGGCAGAAATGTTTTAGAATCTATCACAAGGAAGAATTTGAAACAGTAAAAACATTTACTCCATCTGAACAGCCTCCGAGATGCAGAAGTCACCAAGTGCATCGTTAGCGAGCAGTGCAGCAGCCGCAGCGACAAAGCTGAGGGACTTTCTCCTTTTAGCACAGAAATGGTTCACTTGAAATTCTACAGATTTTACTGAGGGATCCCGGCAGAAAGCTCCTCAGGGCCTCATCCTCCTCTTCCTGCTGTCCCTCTTTAGTCATTTAGTGAATGACTAACGTTCAGCATTTAAAAACTCATCTATAGGAGCAGCCCTGCATTTCACAGCGTCAGTTGTATCACTTGGAACATCGTGTTCCAACAAAGCTCCAGAAAACTTCAAAATGAAGAAAAGGAAAAAAAGAAAAAGAAGGAAAAAGAAAAAAAGAAAAAAGACGGAGGTTGGATACAGGGCTGTAAGAATGGATCCCACACAAGAGCAGGAATGTCATTCATCAGCACCGTGTTCCAGCTTGTGTTTACTGCACTTGGGGAGAGACAGAAATCCTGTGACTTTCACACAAACTGCGCAACAGCACTTACAAAACCAAACTGACCTTGTTGATGCCAGCATAAGAAAAGCGACTGAAAGAGACGTACAAACAGCAGCTCAAATTTCATCAAAAAGCTTTAAAGTCTCTTCCCCAGTGCTGGTAGTGGCAGTTTCAGACCAGGAGCCGTGCAGCAGCAGCAGCGCTCGTTGGGCTGTTCTAACATGAGCAGATAAGCATCTAAAGCCCAGCCAGTATTTCACGAGCTGCCGGTGTTCTATCCCATTTTCTGCTGCTTCTTGGCCACTAATTTGATCGCTGCTGTTTGATTCCTGTTACATGCCAATGAAGAGCACGAGGAACACGCAACAGAACTGCCCAGAGACCCAAGGGAACGGCTGCATTTTAACACACACACACAGAAACCAGCTTCCAACAAAAAACAAGAGAGGAAAAAAAGAAACTGTGCCCTTTAGGTACATGCGAGGCCATTAATTAAACACACTCAGGTTGAAAGCAAGAAAATAATACAACTAAGCCAGCATTAAATATAAAACCCCCAAACCCATGCGAAGCCTCATCCAGTTACAGCGAGTTCACATCTCAGATCCACGGAGGAGAAACCCACCACTTTATTTCCTGAAGACTCTCTGTTCTCTGTCTGCCCCTCTCCTGACAACTCCCATTGTCTGGCCCCCGAGCAGCCCTGCTGAAAGCAGCTGGACTGGCTCGTTTGTGGTTCACTGAGATGTCAATTGAGTCTGAAAACGGGAAAACAACAGCTGCAAAACAAGCCTTGGCTTTGGCACAAATATTTGCTGAGGTGCACCAAAGTTGAAGATGTGTCAGTAAATAAACATAAATAGGAACCTTAACCCGGGCTCCAGTGAAGAAATCGAGTACCCAGAGCTTCAGCCCTTTGCTGTCGCTGTTTCTCTTTGTGAGAAGCATTTAAATGCTACAGGATTTCACAACTTTACCTTGACAAGGGAGGACTTGGGCTCGACGAGGGACTTGTTTCCGACTGTGTTTCGTGGCTCGCTCTTGCTTTGGAACCGTTATCACCAACAGCCCAACCTGTTGGGTAAAAACACAAAACCTGAGTGTTCAGCTAAGGCTGGCTGGGCCATAGAGCAGCCTGCAGCCGCCACAGCAGCACTCCCACTTCCCAGTAGATTCATGGAATGGTTTGACGACAAAATCCACGCAGCTACAGTACCTGCCTCAAGGCTGTTTGCTCTGAAGTGGAAATCAGTTAAACCCAGAGGAAACAAGCCCCCCTCACTAGCGATGAATTCCCCGGTGATTCCTTGTGAACAGTGACGTTTTTACCTGGTTTACCTCATTTTGGAAGGAAGGGCAACACAGACTCTCCAGAGAGCTGAATGGCAACTTTCTGCAAAACTGAAAGGATTTCTGGGCTCTTCTCTTCTCTTTTTAATCCCCCAGTTCTCATCACTTCAGTTACCCAGGAGGCGAGGCTGTTTTCTTTCTCTGCCCTTACACACGGACTATTCTGGATAGTTTCAGTTCTTGGCTGTAATTTAATTTTGCAGTGCAGATTTACTAGATCAGTATTTTCAACCATTCTCTTGAATTAGAGCTGTGTTTGGGAGACACAAATCTTGGGGATTTTATGACTTACACAGCCAAACCCCCAACTATTCCACAAGCTTTTATCCACGCTTCCCTTTCTTTCCTTCCCCCTCCGCTCTGTATCTCATTCTGTAGAGACTGATTTAAAAAGAAGAGGTAAATGAATTCATTCACTGGGATCGTACAATTGCTCATCTTTGTGCTCATTTCCAAAGGACACGATGCTCAAGCACAAATCCCGCTTTAAAAGGCTACTTTGCATGTATATATCTACAGCAGTGAAATCACAAACAAGCCCCGATTGTCACCAACTTTGCTCCATCCCAGCAGCATTCAGTATTTCTGGGCATCTCGGACACTGCTTTTCACTGGTGAGGAGCCGCTGCAGCGGATCACACCGCTCTGTGCTTGGATGTCAGCAGCACCAATCCTGCTCACACTTGGGTGCTTCCAACAGAGGGGTGCAGCACGCCTGAGCGGTGCAGGAGGTGGCAGAGCTCAGGTACTGGTGCTGCACTGGCAGCAACATGCTGCCTGTGGGACAAAGTCCGGCTGCTTCCCAGGAATGCGTGGGGAAAAAAGGAATCAAGGACAGGAGGAAAACAATGAGAAAGGGGGAAAAAGGGAACCACCCCATGATGTACACACACAGAGGAGCAAAGGCCTGTGGGGATCACAGAGGGTGTCCTGAGTGCAAGAAGGAGCAAAGCAGGCTCACGCTGAGAGACCACTGAGCACAAGGGAATGGATATTAACACTTGTTTGTACATTGCTTTGGGAAAGTGAGAAAGCCAATTTAACCTCATCAAGTCAGAGCTCCCAGGAAGTGCTTTTCAATCCAGCAGCAGCGCTTCACCCAGGTGTATTTTTCATGGCTCCTCACGCACGGGTTCAAACCACGAGACACAACGTGGCTGAGATTATGCGCTTGCTTCTTGCCTGGGATGGAGCAGACTATCTCAGGAGGCTTCCCACTGCCTCAAAGAGGCCTTGCACAAAGCCCAGCTAACAGAAGACCACAGGTCACAGGCTCTGCAAACATTCAAGCTCTGGTTGCATGTGTCCTGTCCTCAGCCAGGGCACCAGCGTGTGCACGGTTTGATCCTTGCGTGGAGAAGTGAAGCAAACAGCCTGTGCACAGAGCATCAGCTCCAGCCACCCTTCCCATTTCGGCCCTGCACAGGCAGAGGGACACATCCACCTCATTACAGCCTGTTAATGGGCTGAATGCTTTTCCCCCTTCCCAATAACAGAGAATTGGGAAGGAGCAGAGGGTGGCCTCAGAGGGTGTTAGTGCACCGGTTAAGTGGCTGCATCTGACCTGTGCCTCTCATAGCCTTCCCCTCACTCCATTCTGGGCCTGGAAGCCAACCCCACCCTGGTCAGGGACCTGATACCCAGCCTGCTGTCAGTGGGATCCCCTGCAGCAGGCACAAGCTCTGGGAAGCACTACAACATGTGCATGAGTAACTTCCTCTTCCCATCCATCAGGGCAGGGACATGGGGCACATCTCTGACCCAGGCAAACCCACCTCACCTTCCCACTTGGCACTTCAAAGTCCAGGTCTCTGCCAGCTCTACCAAAGCTGTTGTGTGCAGCCCTCCTTAGGTTTTTACATGCACACCAGCCTCCAAAGGCCATTCCCCCAAGCTGTCCATGCTTGCACTGGCTCCCCTTCCTTCACAACATCAAACTAACACAAACCACTTCTTCACCTCTAAGATCCTGCAGAGCCCAGCTTTGCCCTAGCTGTCAATTGTAATGCATTGCTGGGCTACCAATCCCCCCTCCTGCCTTAGTTACACCAGACTGCCTTGCCCATCAGTCCAGTTGTTCCCCGTGAGCATCTTTGCACTGCCTTCCATCCTATGCACCCTACAGAAATGGAAGACCTTTCTGGGAAATCCTAAGCCCACCAGCTCACGTCCCTGCAAAGCCTGTGGGGCTGTGGCACCCACAAAGTGTACGACAGCACACGGGCAGTCAGTGTGCAGCATCCACTGCTCTGTGCACCGAGCAATAGCCTGGCTCTTACCTCCTCTTTCCTCACTCATTCACTTAATCCCTGTGCCTCCAACATGCCCATGTCAAGGAAGAGCCTCAGTTACAGACGGGCAGCACTGACAACCAAACTAGCCCAAAATCAGCAGCAACAAACCAGCATGAGAACATGCAAGTGACTGGTGCAATGTGCAGGGCCATGAAGAGGAGATACAAGAAATCCTCTGCCAGGAGAGAAAACTCTTAGGCACTTTGCTCCTGATGAAGCTGCATCAAACCATAAAACCCTTATGTAGAGCAGTATTTCTTTCATGAAACTGACCATCATGCTTAAGGTTAAATGCAACTCAGTTAAAAAGAGGTTTCTGTTCTGTGGTGTGTGTGTTTCTGTTGTTTGTTTCATTCTAACTTGCCCCTGTTGCAGGCTGGGGCCTGAGCACACAGTGGAACACCACAGCCCTGGCAAGAAACATGCACCAAGTAACAAGGGGAAAAAGGGAAAAAAGGAAAGAGGTGGGTTTCAAGCACATCAGCAGCGAGCAGATGAAACCCCTGGATAAAGGCATTGCAGCACTACTGAACTCATTCTGCAGGGAGCAGTGGCACTGGGAAGCAGAAGCGAGAGGAGGACTGTGACAGCGCTGCTGGAGAGCAGTGGCTCCTGATGCCATCTCCTGATGCCTCCTGGCTGTACACAGCTTTGCTAAAAGCACCTCTCCCTGCCTGAAGTCACCAAGTTCTTGCTACACAGGTAAAGGCAGATGCCAGCTGCTTGGTCTTCTCTTCCTCTGCAGGTTTTGGAAGGAGCAGAATCACCACACCACCAGCTCTGTGTTCCGGAGGCACCCCAGAAGCAATGTGGGTGCATGGGGGGAAGCTGTCTGAGCGGCCAGCCCAGACACGACTGACCAAGCTTGATAAATCTCAGCCTTCAAACCCAAATTGGGATGTTAATAATGGAAAGTTCTTAATCCCACTGTTGGGGCGATGCTGCAGCAGAAGGGGAGCTGGTGCGCCCCAGGTGACACTGCTGTCCTCGTGCCTTCTTCCCTAGGCACCTTCCCCTCAGAACCAGCAGGGGATCTGCAGTACTACTCATGAAAAAGTAACTCAAGTATCTGCCCTTTTCACCTTTGAATTAAACATGTGGGGCCAGAGCAGCTCTCGTGGCAGCCTCCACAAGTCCGTGCTGAACAGAACGGGAGTGGGTTTCTTCATTAGGCAACAATTCCAGGAAAAACCACCGTCACTGCACAATGAAGCACTATTATTTTGTTCTGCTGAGCAGTTAAAGTGAGCTTTAACCAGAACACACTGTACCAGCACACTGTTTTCTCCACGTGCTCTCCCTATGGCCTAGGCTGCAGCATTGATCACTTCATAGCCAAACGCCTCAGCAGCTAAAGAAGTAATGCGATTGTCCGCAGAGAGGTAAGAAAGCTCTTGGCCTTGTACTTGCAACGTTTATGTCTTGCTACTGGTGCTACCTCTCACAAAGAAGCCCACACTTCAAACATCAAACCCAGCATTAAAGCCCTTCACTGCATAGCCCCAGCATAGAGAAGTCACCTGCAGACACCAACACCAAATCATCTTTGTACAAGCAGTGCCTGCCTCTGTCCGCCTAGGAATGGAAAGGTGATCTACGAGGCTGCTGGGTTTTGAGACACGGGCTGGGAAAACACAAATACCACCGTGCTCATGTGTAGCCCCTACAGCTTGTGAGCAAATCCAAACTCTTCAGCCCAAGCCACAAGGCATGTAAGCAAGCTGTAGGACAGTAGATGCTCTCTACCATGAGAGGAAGAAGAGCACTTTGTATCCCACTCAAAAGCTATAGGGAGCTATCATCCACTATTTCCAATAAAAAATAAATTGATAATCCCCACATGCAAACGGAGGCAGCTGGAGGGCAAAAGACCTTTCACAGACCCAACCCAGCCACATACCTGTATCTTCCTCCCTTACGCGAGAGCTTGCACCAAAAGGAACTTTGCTTTCTCTGTGTGCTTTTATCACCAATAAAATAGTGGCTTGGGTATTTCGGCTGTCACCAGACTTCAAAGCCAAGAGTGCCTTGAAAGGAATGTTATCAGCCCAGCTGAGCCCACAAGCTGTGTGGCTGTACAGTTACCTTGGCAATAGTTACTGCATCCTGGCAGGCCTGGCCTATAGGTCCTGTACCAAAATGGGAGACTAACAGCAGTTTCTGCCCAGAGGAACTTTATCTGAACAAGCTCCTCCACCACGTTAACACCAATTACTGCACTTGCTGATCACCTACAAAGAGCTATGTGGGATTCAAGTGGGCTGAATGAAAGAATGGCTGCCACTGCCAGCACATAAACAGCCACCACGTGTGCCTCTGCCCCAGGACCAGAGGTGACAACGCCGGCTCTGCACCGGCTCCTGTACTCACCGATCTCCCCTGCAACAAAGCAGAACACTTGTGAACAGAGAGAAGATAAAGGCAGCTGCAAACCTGACAGCAGGAAGTGCTCTTTGGAGGGCAAATGGATGGGAAAAGCCTCCAAATCAAAACCTGGCCAAGCACTGCAGCAACCAGTGTCCAGAAGTAGCTCAAATACCAACACAGATCTCCCCACTTCCTTTCAATGGAAAAAAAGGATAAATAACAATCATTGTAATACTATAGCGATATAGGATGCTGTCCCCTCAAGAGCAGACACCCGGGTGACCAGCAGACGTGGGAAATCCCAGCAGAGCAAGCCATTCACTGAGAGTACCTCTAGAATCACAGAATCCACCAGGTTGGAAAAGCCCTTTAAGCTCACCCAGTCCAACCATTCCCAGCACTGCCAAGGCCACCACTAACCCATGGCACTGAGGCCTCGTCTCCACGGTGTGTGAACACCTGCAGGGACGGTGACTGCAGCCCTGCCCTGGGCAGCCTGTTCCAATGCTGAGCACCCTGTGGGGAAGGAATTGCTCCTCAGCTCCATCTAAAGCTGCCCTGGTGCAGCTTGAGGCCATTTCCTCTTGTCCCATCCCTTGTTCCTTGTGATCAGAGCCCAGCCCCCTCCTGGCTCCATCCTCCTCTCAGGTAGTTGTAGGGAGCAATCAGGTCCCCCCGAGCCTTCTCTTCTCCAGACTAAACAAGAAGCTGCTGCCTCTGTTTCAAAATTGAAGAAGGATTTTCACCTGGAATTCCTAACTATAAAAAGACCCTGAGGCCATTCAGGAACTTAAGCAGTATGAACCATCAGCTCCTGGAGTATGCAATCCAAACTAACTTCAGCAGAAGGTACAACCTCCTGCTCCCAATCCTTGCTCCAGATCCCAAGGGGGTACTGTCAGACCATGGCAGCAATTCATCACAGACGGAGGAACTTTCCTCCTTGCAGCAGTTGTGAATGGGCTGGTATCAAAGTGAAAAGTTGGGTAGACCTGTGGATGCCTTCATTAGCACACTCCAAGCGGAACCTCGGGAACCTTTTAACTTCAGGCTCAAAGCAGGACCTCACCGGGAAGGACGGTGGGCGTGGGAAAAGCCTTGGCAGCATTATTGCCTCATTAAAGGTGACCTAAAAGGGAAAGCAGAATTGGATTTACGCTCTTTCATGTTCCCTTACGACACAGAAAGAAGGGCTCATTTTCCTTTTACTTCTTAAGAGGGTTCTTCCTCCTTATTTCTATCTTAGAGATTTTCTACCTGGAAGGTGATAGTCAAGATGTTGTGGAAGCAAAGTCTGATGAGTAACACCTTTTTTATTCAAACGCTTTACAGCTTTAACATCTATTTGAATCAAAGACATAAATGAAGGGGAGAGAGAATCTGGTTTTGTTAAAGACTTAAACGCGTCCCTCCAATAAAGTCAGCAGTTTCCTACTCATAAAAAGTCATCCCACGAAAGAAGTCACCCAACAAAAAGAATAATGGATTTTATCCTCTCTTTTTAATCTCACATTATTTGCCTACCTCAGGAATGGCAAAAAAGCCAAACAATTTCTTCTACGTGCCTTCCCATGATAAAAACCAAGGCATCCAGGAAGGAAATGAGAACGTGTCCCCATCTCCGCCTCTAGCCTCATGTAATCTGGTATAGAATGAGGATGCTATTAATTGCCAGCTCCTCTCTGGGTGAGGCCATGCACAGGATATAAACCCATTACAGTCAGTTAGCAGGATGTGGCCTTCCTCAAACCACTTACAGACTACTCAGTTAAATCAACATCTTGGTTCTTTTTTCCTGTAACATGAGAAAAAGACCCCAAAACTACAGCAGCACTCGCTAAGCGCCACCACAGAAGGAGGCACATCCAGCCAGCTCTCACATGAAGCCCATCAAAACGCCAAAGCCATAGGGTTTCCAGTGCTTCAAACCAACACTTGCAGCCCTTAGAGAACGCAGCAAGTAGTGAAAAAACACCCCAGCTTTCTATCCCTTAACTTAGAAAAGGTTGCACAGCCAAATGATCACGTATGGAAAAGGACATTAAATACTGGCTGATCTAAACTCACAAAGCCAAATCCTCACACACGTCTTTTGAGCCCAAAAGACAATGTGCAGCGATGCTGCCTCTGTTTTAGGCACTGAACAATTTCAGAGCTCCAAGGCCACAGTCTACAGCAAATAATGATGAGAAAAAGGAGACAAGTGACAGGCTGGAAGGGTGAGGAGCCAGGAGAGCATGAGAGGCCCGGAGAAGATCATGGGCTGAAGATGAATCACAGCTGAAAGGAGCAACTCTGCTTTCACGTGAGCTGGGAAAAGCTTCATTCCCAGAGCCAGTGCGACTGTGGCTACAGGAACTGCTGCACCGACACAGGAGATAAAGCAGGCTCAGAGAGAGCCATCTGAAACTGGAGTTACTGGTTTTGGTGAAAAGTGCCATATAGTACTCCAGCAAACTGGTACAGAAACTGCAGCTATAACCAGTACTGGTCAGCTGTAACACTCAGGGTGAGGAGATGCAAACCAAAAGCACTGGCAGCTCCAGAGATCCAAACTCCTGGCTTCTCCTGAAAAAATCATAGTATCAGCGATGGCATTGGGTGGAGGGAGTCACCATTCCCAACACTGCTCTTGCTGGCACTCTCTGCAGTTTAGGGACTTAAACCCCACGGCTCAGGTTTGAATCCTCTTTAACTACAAACAAAATGGAACCAATCCCAAGATTTGCAACGTTTTAGATTCATTTTCAAATGAAGAGTGGGGTTTGTTTCATGAAGAGAGATTTAAGTGGTTTTAATTCCACTGAACATCAATGTAATCCATGCTTTAAAACCCACGGCCATGTGTGACTGCAGGATGTGGTAAGAAGCAGGGCAATGGGAACATCCTACTCTCTGGAAAAAACTAAAATCCAAGTGTGATTGAGCTAACACAGGAGTATTACTGCTGCAGGATAACTCAGGAATACAGGCAGCATGTTTTTACATTTTAGCTGCAAATTAGGCTCAAAAGGCAGCAGAGGAAAACCTCTCCATGGGAATGAGCTGCTCTCTGAAAGACAGGCTGCTCTCAAGCCATGCAGGAGCAGAGAAGCAGCGGTGAGCGCTGCATGAGCAGCTGCCCTCGCACCTCTCTGGTGAGCACACACCGGCATCCATCCATATTTCGCCAAACATCAGCATTTATAAGGAAGCAGCCACCACTGTACCAAAATCAGGCAAAAGCAAATTGAGACTCGGCGCCGAGAGCTCTGCCCTGAAAACTGATGTGTTACTGATACCCCAGCCCCAAAAGCGGCGACACCAGGATCCAGAGCAAGGCTCATACATCTGCTGCAGGAGGATCCAAACCAGACTTGGTAAAACCTTATTGCTAAAAACATAGTGCTATCAGGCAGCCTTTGCAGCAGCAGCTTCCCAGCTAGCGGGGCTTTCCCTGCACTTATTCTAATGATACACATTCAATTACTCCAGAAAAGAAAAGAATCAAATCAGAAACATCTGTAGTTTGCCATATAATTACTGGATCTTCCCCATGGAGACTGACCTTTGTAACACTGATACTGGGACCTGAAAGGCTAAATGACAGGATATTCGTGTGGTTTAAATGTAGAACATGATTACAAGGAATTAAACAGGCGCTGGTTATTGTCCGTCTTGGTGTACGTTAACATAAGCGCGGAGTTTATGATCTTGCATTTAATCTTTGCGCTCAGTATGTAGTAGCTGAATTCACTCACTATTAGCAGCCCCAAAGCACTGAAATGCCAATGTTTGGATGATCTGGTAGAGTTGAATACAGGGTTTGAGGTTAATATGCAGCCGTTGCTTTTACCTGTAATAGGAATCTTTTCGACCGCGCTTTCTTCCTTGCTCTCATCTTCACACCAGCTTGGGACTTCTGGATGTGAACACACCATAATGAAAGGCATTTCAAAGTGGCAGTGATCAGACTGGTTTGGTTGCTTTTAAGCCCTACTCCCTTTAATTTCTCACTTTTGTTATCTCTTGTTTATTGATCTAAACTATCCATTATCGCCCTTAAAAGAGGCGCCTACTGTGAACTTTGCTCACATGTGCGGCGGCGCTGCCTCTCTGCAGGTTCCAGGGAAAAGGACAAGCTACCCAAATGTCTGAAATCATTTAAGACCCGATGGGATTTAGGAAACAAACCCGCAGTAACGCTGCGGCCTCGTGTGGCAGCGGCAGCGTTTATCACACCCGCCCTGGAAGAGGAGCTTAAATCAAAGCCTCCGTCTCCTCCGCGGATAAAAGTCGCGTGAATTTAGGAGGCCTGAAGCTGTTTACATTTGCTGTGCAAAGAGCACTGCAGCCTAATTGCCTGTCTTTTCTGGACTTTGATGTAAGGGATGCTCGAGAGCAGCCCAAGCAAGCCGCCGTTGCCGTTACTACACCAGGCTAATATATTACTTCCTTATCTAAAGAAATTAACTGGGTTTTCACAAGCGTGTTCACCTCAGAGCCAGCACCACACTCAGCAGGAGCCCTTTGAGTTTTGAGAATTTGTCTGCGGTCTGGCTTTATAGTAAAAGGCAATGTATATACCCCAGCATCGGTAAACGTAGATGGTTTTTAGATACATGCACACCTACAGGTCTGTTTTATTAACAGCCACAAGGCTTGCAGACGAAATAGCTGCGATGGGCATTGCTCGGTTTAAGTAACAAAAAAATGATATATTTAGGCAAATCCCCTTGCGAGTATACATTAATTCACCAGTCACTATAATAGAGCTGATTTGGATAGAAATACCGGGGGAAGAACAACACCTCTGAGCACACAGCCAGCCTTCGCACGCTTGTTACCTTGTCCTCCTGCACCGGCAAGCCCAGGAGCGTGTTCTGTCTCCTCTGTCTCCCTGCCGTCCTTTGGGGTGGCTGACAAGCTGCACGAGGGTTCATGACTCCGAGGAGATGACCTGTCCCCTCTCCCTTCTGGAAGGGCCTCTCTCCACCCGGGCAGAGCCTGCAGCATTACAAATAAAAATAGCCACAGCACTACTATCCTTGGTCTGCAGTGATTTCCGACATACATTTAGGCTAATCTATACTTCACGCTGTAACCTGTTTCCAGGGTGGTTTTCTTACAGGATAAATTACCTCCAAGTTAAATCGGTGCTAGCTCAGGAACTGCAATTCTGCTTGAAGTAACACCGACTCTGAATCGTTCCTTTAATCACTAGGCTTTCTGGAGACTCACAATCAGGGTAAGCAAATGGAAGGGTGCATCAAATATACCACAACAGCCTGAGAAGAAATCTCTCCCTTTCAGCACACAGCAATAAGGCAGGTTAACCACAGTATTAGCAACGCCTGCAGCTTAAAACAACGCCGGGACCAATGAACCTGGGGGCAGAGAGCCCAAGGCACAGCTTGACCAAGTAGCCTCAGCCCAGCCCAGTTCCCATGTCAATCCCTGTTATTCCCGCAGGCTGCTAAAGTTTGCTCTCTCCTGGCAGTGTACACAGCCCTCTGCAGCGGCACTACTCAGAACTTCATAGCTAAGCCTAATACTGACATAAGAGAAGCAAGTTGGAAGCCAGTACCTTTATAGGGAGTAGAACTGACCATAAACGTCGCTGAGTTAAAAGTGGGCTTAAAATAAAGGAAGTACTTCCCAGGTTATATCCTCCACCCGCGTGAAGTGTTGCGTGTGGCTTTACACAGCTCCTGAAAGCAGGGGAAATCACCATCCTGGCAACTTAGTTTACGTGCAGTGACCTGAGAGCACAGAACAGCTTCACACCAAAGCATTCTGGACTCATGGGAAACTTTTATTCTCCTACATCTGCCCCCTCCTCATAAATCCATATTTACTCAGGAGCCAAAAATGGCAACTTTTAGTCTTAAACAAATAGCTTGCCAAGATTTTCCTTTCTATTAAACTTGTATATGGGAAGTCTCCCAGTGTGAACAAGCAGCTAAGTAGCAAGGGAATAGAAGGCAAACATAATATAGTGATGAGAGACAAGGAAGAGCCTTAACCTGCCAGAGGGGAGACTGAGATGAGCTCTTAGGCAGAAGCTGTTCCCTGGGAGGGTGCTGAGGCGCTGGCACAGGGTGCCCAGAGAAGCTGTGGCTGCCCCATCCCTGGCAGTGCTCAAGGCCAGGTTGGACACAGGGGCTTGGAGCAAGCTGCTCTATGGAAGGTGTCCCTGCCTGTGGCAGAGGTTGGAGCTGAAGGAGCTTTAAGGTCCCTTCCCAACCATTCCATGATTCTATTCTATGCAAGCTGCTTGGAAATGAGGTGTTCCAAAGTAGAGGACAGATCCTGGCATTACATTTAATTGACTGGATGCATTTAATAGGCAATCTAAATGTTAAATGCATGTGGTCCACAATAACACGTAGCAGTAAACAGATTATTGCTGCACATATACACCCATAAAGCTCGTGTTACTGAGCTTTGACTCTGTAAAAGTTTTGACATGCAATTATAAATGGATGTATTTGTTTCTGTCACCAGCACAGTGCTACATTCCTTGCTCATCTCTTCTACTTGACTGACTGTTTTAAGGACAGAATACAAATGACTTCTCCACATAGAGAAAGAGAAGTTACCCTGCTATAATTGAGAGTGTACAAGTGACTAAAATATTCTATCTTCATTATTCAATTCAAATGCTATTAAAACTAGAATATAGCAAAGCAGTTCCAGCTGCTCTTTAATTTCTCATTAAACATTAGAGGGAGAATACTTTTGACTTTGTATGGGATTGAAAGAGCTGGTTTATAACCTTCTGTGTTAATGTTTAAAAATACATGAGCAGGCTGCTATTTGTAAAGCTCTCTGCGTATTCAGGCTACCAAACATAACTCTCTTTAAAAGAAACAAATAGTAAAATACATCATGCATGATAAAAAGCTACTGAGCCCCAGAGCAAGACAGATGATAAAAGCCTCGTGATGAATTCACACCACAGCGAACATGTAGGCTTGTTTAAATAACTGGTTTGAAGGGTGGAAAACAGACACCCTCCTGGACACTGTTTTCTTTGTGGGGTGCAGAGCTGTACATATTTGCCCTGAGACAACTGAAGAACCTGCATTCTCTCCCTGACCATCTCCAAGGCTGATTAATGAGCACAGCCTGCTTGTCCTTCCCCTCACAGCCCCCTCTAGATTGCATTAGCAGCACAGGACCCAGCTCGCCTTAGCAGTGCAAATCAGTCTCTGGGTGTCGCTGATTCAGGTATCGCTGGATGCAAGTCCCAACCTGGCCATCCTGTGCCAGCAGGCGTTCGAACATCTCCAACACTTCTTCTGGGAGCTGAACCTGGTGCTTCCTCAGGAAGAGGGCATGCTTGCTCAGGCAGGTCCGCAGCACGCCCATGTCCCACCACTGCTCCAACCTGAGGAAGAAACCCAAGCGCTGTTAGTGGGACGCCCCATGTACACCAGACTCACACAGGCACCACAGTGGTCAACCTGCAGCAGGAGAAGCCTTTGCATATTTTGCCCTTAATCCTCACTTTCTCTTTCAAAAATGTTCCAAGTGGAAGATGCAAGAAGTCAGTTGTGACTTCCACAAACACAGGAGGATGGGCAGGGACCATCACCACCATCTCTGACCCCAGGCCTGTCCTGAAACTCAGGCTCAGGAGACATTAAACCCTTCCTGCAGCCCTGATCCCAGCTTGCGCAGGCCTCACTTGCTCCATGAGGTGCTCTGCTCAGCATCTTCTTGTCTTTTCTATGTTAATAATCATTTCATTGTTTTTGAGCAAAAATACCTTTTCCTTCAACACACAAACTACAAACACTGCCATCCTGTTTGCTAAAGATGTTTGTTTCTCCAATTGCTCCAATGAAGTTTGACAAACAGAAGAGTGAATTCCAATTAACTCCACAAGTGTTTGTCCCCAAGAAACCATTCAGGAGATACAACAAGGTATTAGTGCTTGCAGGCATATCAGCCTCGAAAGGAAACCAGGTATAGCTAAATAGACCATTCTTCAGCGCTCACAAGTGCCCCGATCCTGCTAACACTTGAGCATTGCTGAGCCTCGAACAGGGAGGAAGGTCTAGACAGAAGCTAAGTAAGAAAGAATGGAAATTGTTTTCATTACTGCATTAAAGAGACCTTAAAAAAATCAATTTTCACTTGTCCTTGTGGCAAATGCACAGGAAAGCAAAAGCCCACTTTGAATAATGGAGGTTATTGTTTTTAAAGGCTATACGCATCTTCTGCTTCACAGGAAAGTAATCTGCTTCTCAAAATGACATTCCCCATCCTCACAAGCCTCGCGCTAAGATCACACAAATTACTGGCTGAGAGGTCTCTGAAGTTAATGTGCTTCTCTCCCTGCTGCAGCAGCCTGGGGCAGGCGATGCTGCTGGTGGGGTGAGACAGGGACCCAGCCCGAGCGCTGCCCGGGGAGGTGAGATTCACCAGCACAGAATGGAAAGGAAAACATACGCATCTGTTTAACATCCTCGTTTCGAGTTGCACAAAGATCAGCACTGAGACATCTTCACATCCCAGTGCGATTGAGGTCTGGCCCCAGGCCCATTTTCTCTGCCCCAAAGCAGACTTGGGGAGGAAAGGAAAGGACAGGACATTCATCACCCTGACAGGCAAGTTTTGTGTCTGTGGTACCTGCTTTGCTCTTCATCCTCTGCTCTGCCTTGCGCACAGTGTGAGTTCTCGGGTAGGAGGCAGCCATCCAGTGTGCTCTGCAAGGAAGCCCGAAGCTGATGAAGGATGACAGCTTCGCATGCTTCAAGGTCGCCATCTTCCAGCCTGGCGGCCCCGCTACAAAATGAAGCGGGTATTACGAGCAATGGCTATGTAAAGTCCACACAGCAGCCTGGCTTCAGAGGCAGAATGTGTAACACCCCTCCTGGCCAGCCCGGAGGGACAAACATCCGTGACAACGCTCTCTGCAACACAGAGGTCAAACCCAGCCCTTAGGAAACACCAGGTTCAATCTCACACCTCTACTTCTGGCAGGACGAGAGGAACCTGCACAGGTCCACTTGGTGAAACCACTTAATCCCAGTTTATGGAGCCTGACCTATAGCTTTAAATAAAAGTACAAAGCCATTCCGAGTTGTTGGAATGAAGAGCCCATGCTGCAGAGGGACAGCGAGGGCCCTCTGAATCCGGGGTTGTTAACATGAGGGTTTGGTGATTCTCATTGTTCTCTTACCTTGAAGAAATTATTCGTCCGGTTATTGCTGCCTACCTCAGTAAATCACAGTAGCATGAGTAGCTAAGGGATGCTCTCATTCTTGGAAATCAGTGTTTACTTCAGCAAAGGGGTGTGTGGAGCAAGGCTGCAGAAAGTGCTACATTTGGGAAAGAGTATTTGTTGCAGTCATTTGCCTATGTGCCTCTAAGTGCTATATTTCAGCTCCCTGATGACACTAAAGCTGCAGGACGGGAGGGAGGCCTCTTAGCAACGTTTGTTTGCAGGAGCCTGGGTGCTCTTTGCGCCGGCCATTTGTCACTGCAGACCCAGCTCCAGTCACAACAGGCTCCTGCAACACTGCTGGGTGACGGCCTCTCACCACCTCAATGCAGCTACAGGCGTGTGCAGCAACACCAGACCTACCCCAGGCCTCATGCTGCACGCACAGCAGCGAGCAAGAACCCAGGGAGGGGGTGAGGTGTGAGGAGGCACTGCCTGCCCCCGGCCCCACCTGCTCTGAGGGGAAGCAGCATTAACCTGAGCAGCTCCAGCGTCACCACGTGCTCGCCCTGGTACAGCGCTGGGGGCTGGGGGCTCGTCCTCACCATGTCTTCTATCTGCTCCAGTGCACGGGAGAGCGCTGCCAGCATCCCACGGGAGCTGCGGAGGGACAGCAAACAGGGCTTGAAGTGACCTGTGCTGGACAGGTGCTTAAATGCATTCCCATCACACCAGCTGGAAAACACACCCTCGTTTTAGCTTTTCAAAGCAAAGCAACAGCACAAACCACGCTGCTTCTTGAGCTCTGTAAGGAAGGGGGGGGAAAAAGGCAAGTGCATGAGCAAATAAAGCATCCAAAAATGAGCCAGGGCCTGAAACACTGCATTGAAATCACTGCCTTGCAGAGTGGCTTAATTCCTTCACCTCCACCATCGCAACAAATCTGGTGACCACCTACAGGTATGGGGACATAACTGGGCCCTCAGAGGGGTTCTGATGAAGCTGCACCTCTATAATGATGCAAATGAGGACTTAAGACGTTGAAACAATGGAGCAGGCTAATCCTTGCACAGAGGTGTAAATGGCTATTCAGGTCCAGGCCGGCTGCCTGCTTTGTTGGGGTCTTTCCAGGCCAGGTCTCCACCAGCAATGCCCCAGCTGGGCCTGGCCTCAAGGAAGATTTGCTTTCTTTCTTCCCCACCATGTGGAAGCTGACATGTTTATACAGCTAACTCTGGTGTACACCCCTCCAGCAACAAGCTCCCTGCACCAAAACTTGGGTCGTTTCACTCTTGCTAAGCTGTACACAAAGTTGTGTTTCCCTGTGGGGCAACAGTGAACAATGAAGTGGGGGCTGTGGCGCATTTAGCCGAGTTTCCTAGACATTTAATAAGCAAAACAATGCCAGGGAGATCACATATGCAGTTACACAGTGCTTTTTCTTTCCCCCCAGTCTCACAAACCCTGTGTTTCAGGGCCGGCTTGTTTCCCATTGTTTTCCTCCCACTGGGTGGTCCTTCCAGGGTGCCACTCGAGAGGGATACAATAATAAAAAGGGAAGGGGAAGGAAGGGACACCAACACAAAGCAAAACAAAATGTATGACAATCTGCAGCAGGCTACGGATCAGAGGTCAGCAAACAAGAGGTCCTTCTCTTTTACAGGTTGCTTCCTGGAAACAGTCTGATTAAGCTGACAGCTTGAATTATGTGTTACATTTTGTAATGCACAATCCATCTGTGCTAAGTCCTCTTCAATGCAGCTGAAGCAGCACAGGCATAAGCTCTGCCTTTTTCCACCCCCTCAGCACAGGCCTTAAAATAGTCATCATCTTCCCCTGCACTAAGCCTCGGAGACCCTCTTCCCCCCCAACACCTCCCGCTCCTCGGGTTTAAGCCCTTAAAGAAAGGGCTGGCTGCTGTAAGGAATGGTGAGAGGAGACCGAGCCTTTCACCTCCAGCTCACACCAGCAACAAGCAGCCAAGGGCCGGAGCTATGGGGTGGGAGCAGCTCGGCTGCCTCCACGGGGCTGCTCCAAGCCAGGCAAAGCCCCTGCTCACAGTGTGCTCCTGGGCTGAAAACAGGACAGAAAACACACAGCCCAGGCTGTCGTGGGGGTCTGAGAAGGCAAGGCAAGTCTGAAGTGCATGTGGACAGCCTCGGATCAACACAGCCACTCAGCAGTGCTCTGAAACACTGCCGTGGTTTGGCAAACATCAGTATTTTTAATAACTAAGGTGGCAGAATCGCAGCACCCTCCTGTGAACTGCAACCAAGGCCACACCTCAGGCTAAACAACCTTTCACAGCAGCATCACCTTGATTTGGTTAACAGCTCAGTGATGCTATCACAATGACCATTCTTCTAGCTGGAGAAGGCGCTTTGAATCTAGGCTGAACTCACCCAGAGGTGAAATACAGCCTGCAAACACTGGGGGGGAACCCCAAAACTTGATAAAAAGGAAAGAGAATGGTGTCTGCAGTGAAGTAGGAAAGGCAGTTTCTCCAAAAATGCAACTTGTGACTTCCTGACAGGCAACAATGGCTTTGGTTTGCCTCTTGAATAAGCTGCAGCCTCTAAACACAAGAGCTCCTTTCAGCTCCATCACCTGCACCGATTTCAAACCATACACCAGAAGTGCACGAATGGCCCCAAAACAGGCGAGGGAACTGTGCTTCATGTGAATGCCCCAGCAGCCGCCCTGCTGCAGTGGGAGAGTTCAAGCTACAGATATTTCAGTTTCAGATGACAAAGATGCAGAGCTCTGCATAATTTCGGCATATTTCTTCAGCCAGCACAGGAATTTAAGATGAAAACCCACATGGACTGAAGGGTCACGGCAAGACCTGTAGATTATTCACTGTGTGAAGCTGTGGCATGATGAATTCAGACCAAGGAAAGTTGTATTCCCATAGCTGGTGTAATTCATGTAATCGAAATCCTTGTACTAACAACTTGGAAACTTCTCCCCAAGGTTTTCAGCTCCCGAAGTACTCTGCAAGCCTCCAGCGTGTACACTGGATTTCATGGGCATCAGGAAGATGGATTTGGAAAGCCCACCTAGTGATGAGCATCAGGAGAAGGCTGCTTCCCCTCCATGAGATCTTCCCCACCTGCCACCTCTGAAAGCTTTCTTGTGGTTTCAAGTAAAACACATCACAGTTTGTATCTTTCCTGCAGGAGCAGCTCACGGCAGCGATCCCACTTCCATGGCCTTGAGAAACAGAGGCATTCAGCTTGGCATAATGCAGAGGAAACCTCCCCGTTCTGGTTTCAGTCATGCTCTGGAGATAAAGCGAGCAGCAAAACCTTTTGTGTAGTGTACCTGGGCCTCCAGAGCATTGCACAGCGCTGCCACTGCCCATGGACCGCGGGAGGGAACAAAAGGTTACACTGCCACCGCTCCAGCAGCAACTGCCCTGTGAGCTGCTCTGCTCACCAGGTGGTTACAGCAGAGACACTGGGCAAAAGCTATTTAGATGTCAATGAGATGATCTTCCCGTAGCAAGCAACAGCCTGATGCAAATGGGACACGATAAAGTTACACGAGTGCATATTGATGGCTGCGAGTTTCTGCTCAACCTATTAAAATACAAACTAATATTGAAATCAGCACCTAAGAGTCCTGACCAGGAGTGCAGAAAGAACAAATGCATTCAGCTGCCACCAACCAAAGAGGAAACAAACCAAAGCCTAGCTGGCAACAGAGTACACCTCATTCTCCAGGAGTAAAAACACTGCCTGCTTCTGTACATGGTCTCTCTGCACCACACAGCCACCACCTAACCACCCTCTATCTAGCTAACTGCTCCAGCTAGGGCTGTTCTGCACGTGAACAGTGCTGGCACATGGCAGGGAGTACCAAAGGCAGCAGCATCTGCTGGAAGACAGCGCATTCCCTCAGAACAGGCTTCCTTCAACAGTTCTGTTGTGACTGGAGGCAGAAAATGCTGGTGAGGAGGGAGAAGGGTGTTGAGGATGCAGAGGACAAGGAAATAGAAGTGTGCTGCTGAGAGAGAGCAGGCACAAAGAAGGCAGCAGTCAGGTCATGAAACTGTGGTCAGGCAGCAGCAGGATGGCCGGGGTGAAGGGATGTGGACATGAAGCACTGCAGAAGGAACCAGTGGCAAACAGCCTTTCAGAAGAACTAAGACAGGAGATAGATGCAGGAGGGATGCTCCTGGAGCAATGCAGCAGGATAAGGTGGGCAGCCAGGAAGGGACAGCAGCAGCTGGCATGGGGCTATTTGAACACAGCGAGGGAGCAAAGCCAGCCCTTGCCTGTGACCTGAGCAAGCCCCATGGACCATCCCACAGTGGGTATTGCCCCAGCAGGACAAGGATGTGCTTCCCTGTCTTACAAGGGTGCTGCAAAGCCAAAAGCCCAGCTGTGACAGACACTACAGCCAGCACACTGGTAGTGAAGTTGTAGGCAACAAACCCCCTCCACTTTGACAGGATAATAGAGGACAAGCCATGTGTCCACATGGCACCTTCCTCATTCCTTCTCTTGTTCTCACTCTGTTTCCAAACAGAATGCTGAAGAAATTTAACCAACTGGTAATTTTAGTTCACACAAAATATACTGGAGAGTAAACTAAGTACTATTATAGATAAATATTAAGTACTATTATATATATACACTAGATTGATAGGTAAGAAGCTTGCCCAGGCATCAGCCATGCTGCGAAGCGTGTCCCGGGCACAGGCTAACAAATGAGTACCAGCAGAGTAAAAACACACAAGGACGTACCCTCCTGGTGCTGAGCTGACCGAGGGCTGCTCCTCCTGCTCCACGTGAGGGTATGGTGTGTGCAGTGGGGAGTCTTCTGCAGCATGGGCATCCCTGCCCTGCTCCCAGTCTGCCATTGGTGAGGCCAATCTCTGCGGCATGCTCCGCATCACCTCGGTGCTGGCGGGGCCTGGGAGCACAGTGCTGATGTCCCAGCTCAGCTCCTTAGGAGTCCACCAGTTACCCAGGCACGGCTTTGTTCCTGTAAAATCAGTCATAATCGTAAATTATTCCCACAACGTCAGCAGGAACAAGTAATGCATCGTAGCGTAGGGGATAAACTAATATCACGACACTGCTTGTTCACCTCTCCCACTCCACACGTGTGAGCGAGCATCCCTCTGCTGTCCTGCGCTTCGGGTTTCCCTGCCCGAGCCCCGTGTCTTTCCACGCTCCTCTCGCAAGGGGGAGTCCGGGGAGGCTCCAGCCCTTTGGGTCTGCAGCTCCCGGCCGGTGGGGCACTGCTCACACACCATCACCACAGGAAGGCCAGGACTTCACAAAGCTGTCCCTGAAGAACCATGAACAGAGATGCTGGGAAAAGCTTTGCTTAGCGGAAAAAGTGCACCTGGAGAAGCTGCTGCCATGGACATTCTTAAACCCCGCAGAAGAAACTCATGCCTGGAGGCTTTCAGACTGCACATTAACGTTAACTGCCTCCTCTAAAAGAGTATGGGACTGAATCATGCTTTGAAGACAACAGACACACACTACTGATCTTTTTATAGTGCCAAAAGTTAATGGCCCAGCTACTGCTGTAACAAATGGACATCGCTACAGGAATTCCCAGTTTTCCATAAAATTCACCAGGGGTTTGAATTACGTAGCACTCAAACACCTGCTGATGCTACAGCACCCAGCAGTTCTGCTCATCTCTGTTCTGGAGTTCCACTGGAACCAAATCACTTCAGGTTTATGCCAAACAGTGGCTGGTGCCAGGCTGGGCTCTCAGCCTGGTTCCCAAATTTGTGAGGCAAGTACAGGCAACAGAAGTGTCACTCCTCCACCTCCTGGGAAAGGAGGATGGAGAGGAACAGGAGGGGTTCTGCAGTTTGGAGAGGGAAGAAAGGGGCCATGTTGTTTCATTAACCTAGAGGAAAACAGGGTTTGCTCCTCCCTACATGCGCTGGTGCTGTGAGCGGTGCCAGGGAGCAGCAGGAGAGGCTGGCGAGCCTGGGATGGCACAGCCAAGCGTCTTCATCAGCTCCCATCACTGCAGAGGGGAAGGTCAAGCTCAGGAGAGCCGCAACAAGCCAGTCCCTCCGTGCATTCCAACCTGGAGCGTGCTGGCCTGTGTGCTTTGCAGCAGCAGACATGGAAAGCCCCCCAGGCAGCCCAAGGGGATTAATGTGCTGTTTGAGAAAAAGCCTGGCTCGCTTTTGAACCCAACTGCAGATTCTCCGAGGGCAGAGATATGGCATCCCAGAAATTAAATGGCTATTTCCCCCCCAGACATGATGCTGGCCACCTCAGCCTCCCCCACGGGGAGCCCAGGGCTGGCGTAAGCTGGACGGGTCCCCTTCAGCGCCAGCAAGGACAGGCTTCCATTACAATGGAGAAATGGCAAATGCATCAGGTGAAAGAAAATGAGAGGCAAATAAATTCCTTAGGGAAAGAAAAATGAATGGAAAAAAACCCAAACCTCAAGAAAGAGGATGCCAGAAAGACCACAAGAACTGAAGAGCAGCTGGTGGGGATGCCAGCTTTCCTCTATAAAGAAACTCCCAGTCACTACTGGAGAGCATCATTAGGGTTGCCACCAGCTTCCATTATAAACAGCTCCATTTTAGCAACTGTTACGGGGTTTGGAAAAGTAGCTTAAGTTGAAAATTGCTACGTTAACTGGCAAGGCAGCAGAGAGCATTCCTGCAAGGTCTTAAAAGAGGAATAAACTGTTACTTAGCAAGAAGCCTTTGTCACTGGGACTTCAAAGACAAGCCCAGCAGCTTACTTCAGAGGAATTGACCAAGCCAGTAAAATGGGACAGAACACATTTTGCCAAGATGGGGGAAGAAAAAGGAATGAGCAGTTGGAACACGGCTTTTGAGGGCAGCACAGCTCATCCCAGAGCAAGAGCATCTCAGCTGGGAGGGTTCCCACTGCCTTTCACTGGAAAATCCAGTACAAAGCAGAGAACCATCAGCAAGCAGGAATGAATCCAGCCACAGATGGCGAAGTCGACCTGGAACAGAAGGGACATGCTCTTCCAGTGAAACAGGCACACATTAAACCTCTTAACATGAGGGTCAGACTAAAGACAATGGTGGGCACAGCAGTGAATATGTCACGGCTTTTTAATAGTGAAGGTGAGTAGGACTAGCCCCCAGCAAGCCCCCACCTCTCCAGAAGAGCAGCCTGGGAGGAAATGGAGTCAAAAGGAAGAAGAAAACAGAGAGAAAGATTGCCACTGTGCTTCAAGCCCAGCACTGGAGAGGTGAAGGACAAACCAGCAGCCGTGGGCACTGCCCTAGTTGGGTGCTGAGCAGAGGCAGAAAGGAATTCATCCTGCTCTACCTGGGATGCTTCCCCGTGGCTGTTCCTCCTCAGGGGTACCTGGTTTGCTATCAGAAGCTGAAGAGATGAGCTCCTCGGAGTCTTTCTCACTGGCAGCAATGTCCCCAGGTCTCACTGATCCATCCACTGATGCACCCCTCTCTAAATCAATACTTCTGCTCTCCAGACCAAGCCCTTCAAGTGATGGAAGGCACAAAGATGGGTCAGGTGCTGAGCAGCTCTCTGTGGGTTGAGGGGGGTTCTGCTGGGTGCCCAAAGCCCCATCAGCTGAGACGGCTGATGTGTGGTGGCTCATAAAGCCTGTTGCTGGATGATAGAGTTGTCTTGGCACGGTTGTCCTGGAGCTGATTCCTGCCCATGGCATCTGCAAAACACAGGTGGGAGATGGCTTAAGGAAACAAAACAGGCAGCACACTGCAAACGGACCTTCTAGAGCACGGCATGTTGGCTTCTGGAGAGAAACGTGTTACCAAATGCAAATACTTCCTGTAATATTATTACTATACAAACACTTGGCAAGCAGTTCGCACATCCTAGTGAGAAAACAACGGCCTGGACCTCAACTGAAGCTCTGTGAGGCAATACAACTGGTGGCAAAAGCACGCTGCGCCACCAACCTGACTAAAGGGACTGAAGAACGTGAAGGACTCAAACTAATCTAAATGGTAACTTGCTTTTACAAACAGGCAAAACTTTAAGATTAGGTTCCTGCAAAGGCTTTTCAGACCCTGACCAAAGCAAGAAGCTGCCCACTGAAGCCATGAGAATATGTTGAAGTGATGACTACAGAGGAAGCGCTATGCTCTTGTGTGTGACTGAGCAGGCACTGGCAGCCTGTGGTTTAGGTGCTGCGGCATCCCAAAGCCAAGATACGACCATTAGGACCCTGCTGCAGTGACCAGGGCACAGCTGCCCTTCTGGAGCCACCCACAGCAGCAGCGCTGAGCAGCCACCTCCTGCTGCTCTTCTCGTGGTCTTCTCTAAAGGCAACGGGATGAGGAAGGGTCCCCAGAGAGTCTGAGACATACATCTGCCATCACTGGCTTGTCTCTGTATCCAGCTTTGCTCACAGCATGTCAACAAAGCAGATAAGAACGAGGCAAGAATCACTGCATTGTCTTCCTTCTGCTCTTTCCTGTCTGTTAAATCACACCAAAGAGGAAGAACAACTACTCAGCTAACACCATGGAGATGAAATCTCATTTTCCACGAGGCAACTTCGGCACCAAGCAGAAACATTTTGAATGACCCTTTCCTCCAAGAACTGTTGAACTTGCATAAAAACAGCTCCAACGGTAAAACCACTCTGCTTCAGATCCCAGTGGTTTAATACTTGCCTTTTTTCCTTTGTAAACCTACTCAATCAGAACAATTTAGAAGGAGTGGCTGCCGCCACCACTACTACTGAAAGGTCACCACCAGTTTATGCAAAGCCAAAATTAGCTACCATAATGCCACTGTTCATACTAAGCAGGGCTTACTGCTCAGCCCCAAATCACAGCAGGAGAATTTACAGTCACCTCCACATCTCTCTCCTCTCTTTCATTGCCTGACCTCTTCCTACCATACAAAGTCAGCTGCCAAGCCCAGCTTAAAGGAAACAAAGGCAGCTCGCCTAGACTGTGACCAAATTTCATTAAAAAAGCTCAAATTCCACATAACAAGCAGCAGAACAAAAAGCCATGAAGTTATTCTAAGGAGTAAAGGTTTGCTACTCAGATTAAGTTCACAGCTTATTCCACCACTGCCGCTCTCGGGTTCCTCCTAATTACTTTTCAGGTGTTGGATTTGCTGCTTTAAAATGACTCTAGTGAGTACTTTATGGATTTAGCAGCTCCTGGATGTAGTGTTCCAAAACAAATGCAATTCAGACAGGTACAAGTGCTTTGCAGAGCCACAGCAGACACATCTCTAACAAGCTCCTCTTTGACTGCAGAAAAAAATTATCTCTTTACCGCCTTTGCAGAAGTGTGGCACATGACGCTGGTTCAGGCACTGCTTTTACTACCCAAAACAACAGTAAAAGTGTGTAGACTTGCCCAAAATAGTCAACAAAATGACTGAACTTCGTGTCACTCGAGCTGGGAATTAAACACAGTCTCTGCACAAAGCACACTTACAATCCTCTCTTTCGTGGTAGAGAACAGGCTCCCTGCTTCTCCCTCCCGTCACAAATACAATCTTATTTATTATCATCAAAGTGGTTTTGAATAGAGCAAAGTCAAGAAGAAAAGCCCCTTCCATTAGGACTTGCACTGCCACCCTCGGGCATCTATCGGAGGTGCTGGTGCCCCACGTCCAACAGTGAGGCTCTGCCAAGGTGCACAAGTCCAAGATGTGCAGAAGACCTCAAGGAAGCACTCTGAAGATGATGATGACAGAGTTCATGGCCCAATGGTTTCCAAAGCCCACATTACACAGCTCTGCAGCTGAGGATGACCTCTACTGCACAGGGCATCTCCTCCAACTTGCAGCCCTGGATTGCTGTCACACTTGGCTTCAGAAGACCAGTGCTCAAGCCCTCTCCATGGAGAATCGTGGTTTTCCAGGCAAATACTGTTCGGATAGATGAATTCTGAGCATAAAATTTGGGAGTCCTAAAGGCAGCACGTCCCACAGCTCATGGAAGTAGCAGATATTCACACTGGTGGTTTCGGGCAACTGGGATACTGACCATCTCTGGAAGGATGCTTCTGTGGTTGCCCTCTTTAGTCTCCAAGGCACATCACTGACCAGGTTATCACACAGTCACTGGCATCCTGACCAGCCTGAAGGAAACCACTGCGGGTAAATTAAAACCAGTTCCAAGCTGTGATGATTTGCATCCTAGGCACACCACCAGCTGCATGTGCTCGCTGTGACTGACTCGGTGCCACGCCACTGAGAACACTCGTGTTTTGGACATCATAAGCAGATTTTAAGCGGGGGGACAGCGGTGGGAAAAGGGCACAATCAGTCCAAAAGAAAAGGAGTTAGATCTGACAGCCCATAGATAAGGCAGAAGGATGCACAATTCAGTTGCAGCTACCTTTGTATTTACAGAGAGAGATGAGAAGGAGAAAGGAGGGGGCACGGGATGAAAGAGTCCACAGTGACATTGTTAATTCAACTAACTAATTAAATCAAGCAAGTAGCTCAACATAACGTGACAAATTTGGGTATGCACCAAGTTCTCACACTGCCCCCAACCCAACAGCTGTTAAACATCCAAGTTCCACAGCGAGCCTTTGATGTTCCAGTACCTATGCAAAGTTTTCCATAGGTCAGAAATCACATCTCCTTCACTGACAGCTTTTAATTGAAGAACCCAGCATTCAACAACAAACTCACCTTTTCACACACGTCTGAATTAAGCCCGTGATTCAGAGGCTGCTGGAGGCTGCTTCTATAGGTCAAGGTTGCTCAGGTTCATTGCTTTGTATATTGCAGTTTAAAGAACGCTCTAAATTCAAGGTTTTTAACTTTTTAATCTACGGGGAAAACTTCTATAAACTCAGATTAACGACTGCTAATGCACTGAAGAAAGGAAACCAAAAACCTGCCTCCTACTATAAAAACAAAATAGTGTGGCCTCTGTTTCTTTTTTGATAAGAGTCTTAAATACCAAACATTTAACTGCATAATAACATTTACTGGCAGCCAGGCAGCCTGCTTAGCAGATATATAAAGCAGGTAAAAGGAGAAAAAGTTAATTTCTTGGCTGAATGATTCCATCGGTAGCTATAGGGCAAACTAGAAAGTCTTTTAGTAAAGTAGCAGTTGATTCTTCTATCAATCTGCAGCACACATACTCTTCCAAGGAATGCATTAAATATGAAAATCATATCCCGTTATCATCTGTTCCCAGCTTTCAGCCCAGTAAGCTTTTCTTAATGAATGCTGTAGCCTAAGGGACAAGCATGCTGTTGGCTTTGCTGAATAATGGAGTGATGCTGCCGCTTTTGCTTATTCCAATATCGACTGGCTGAGGGGGTTTCACACATAGTCACAAGTGACTACTCTTGCCAGCATGCTCCAAGTTATTACAAGATGTTTTTAGACATTTCATCTAAAAGAGCTTTACTGCTTTTAGTGAAGAAAACAGCTATGGTCTTGAACTGTATCATTTATATGGAGATAGGAGGAGGGATTAGAAGCCTGCATTACCGCAGATATATAGCGGAATACATTTAAGTATTCCTTGTCAGTTTTTTTGTCTGTTCCTCAGATAGGCAATCTCCTGCTGCTGCTTCTGAGGAAAGGTCAAAACACACAAAATTAGAAATACACCCTGTGAATCGACTGCTGCATTTTTAACCATCACTCATGAAGAATATTCCCTCCTCGGTCAAGACTGTTTTCACACTGTTCGGCACAAAACCCAACACGAAGATGGATACAAGCACGGAGAGCTCCCCCGTCTCTAATTCCAGTTCTCTGGTTGAAACAATTTGCACTTTTTGCCCAGGTTATTCTGCTTCACTCAGGCACTAAACAATGCTCCGCACTACACACGCTGCAGCACAACTGCCCAGCAAAGCCTGCAGAGCCGTGCTTGCTCCTCGCACGGCAGCACATCAGTGTCACAAAACACATTACCCCCCTCCTTCCCATTACCTGCTCCATGCAGTCCCATTCCTCGTCACCTGCTGCCAAGTCACCCTCTCCAAGCGATAACGCGCGTTTAATTTCTCTTCTGAGCAATGCCTAAATGTGAACAAATCCATTACATAAAATTGAAGGCCAAAAAAACCAACACCCCAAAGCACCACAAATCAAAATGTTACTCTGCAAACTGTGTTTCTAAATGCAGTGTCCTGGCAGCAGTTTTCACTTGGGCTATGTTTAAAAAGCCAGAAATCCCATTTTCTCCTCCTTTTCCCATTCCCCGGCACAACTGATGGTGCCTGTACACAATCTTCTGCAGGTTTTTAACACACATTTATTCATCCACGTAATTTAGAATCCTACAAAACAGGAATAACTTGCTGACTCCAATTTATTGCATCCCAACAAGCATCTGCAACGCCAAATTATTCCTGCTGTATCCAGACAACGACTCTGCTGCCTTGGGATGAAGAGAGCTTTAGAATTTGATTTTGTTTTATACGCATCAGCTTACAACTCACTGACGGAAAAATATATGGCAGATGTTAGAGAACAGCCCAGCATGAAAGGCAACTTGCTGTGGTGTTGTACAACCAACCACACACACCGTCCTCACCTCCACTCCACTGTTTAATTGACCAGATGTAACGCACTCATTGTGGGACTACTGCTTAAAAGCCAAGCACAGGCAGCACCTATAATTAATCCTGTTTGTTAGTAATTGTAAACCCCAATAACAAGTTACATCGGCCCTGAATAAAAGCACTTCAGGACCTATTCGGCGTCAGGAAATATGCATGAAAATACAGCTTGGAAACAATTAACTTCACCAGCCCTGCTCTCCACTCCAGTGGTGCGTTCAGTGACTCTGCTATTGCCCAGGTAACAGAAACTGCTCAGAAAACTGTAAACACGGGTTCAGGAAGCAGAACCTAACCACATCGTAAAGATGCTCAGAACAAACTCCCATGTAACTGCTGGACTGTCCTTGAAAGCTGACGTGAATTTACTTGTACTCACACAAACGATCGAATGAATTGCAGGCACAAACATGGGGGGGGGGGGGAAGTATTTCAGAAACAAAAGAAGTTCTGTCAGCTACAGCCACATATGAAACGTGCACAGTTATGAAAGCACTCCTAAAGGGCATTCTGCCTCTAGGAAAAGAGACGACAGTGATAATTTCTTTCTGCGTACTTCCAGAATGGATTCAACGATTACAGGCTCCATAATTCTCATGCAATCCATGACAAGTGGCTCTTCAGAACTGTGACACAGAGGCTACGTAACCTGGGCTTTGTGAACAGCTCAGAACAAGGAGTCTAACCTGGCAAAAATAAAATGGATGGCACAGACACATCAAAATGGAAGCAGTGAATGAAACCCCACACCCAGATCAACCCGTGGCACAACCGCAGCTCACCCGGTACATTACAACCTACCACTACTCAAACTGGGGCGTGTTAGGGCTGCTCAGGAAAAAAATGGCCCCTAGAAACAAGAGTAAACCTGCATCACAGCACCCCTGTCCTGCTCGGCTCTGAGGAAAAACAGAAAAGAGAAGGGGGGAACCACACAGCCCTCCAGGGACCGTCTCTCATCTATCGGTAACCAAGGAAAAGGGGCTCTGCGAGCATCACCAGATCCACCAGGCTTAAGAGAATCGCCAGGCACTGCTAGACTCTAGTTGGGCCAGGCATTTGTTAACATGGGTGTGCAGCCACAGGGTGCTCACCAGGCCACTGGTTTGTCAGAGTGGAAATGAACTGCTGCCCTGAGAGATCTGCTTCTTTCCTAGAGAGATTCCTCACTTCCAAAGGCAGGGGATGAGGCAATAACCCCCGCTGAAGTCAAGGACAGTACCTCCCACATGAGAGATGTCCCTGCAAACCTACCAGCATTTCAGAGGGAGCCTTAGTCAACAACTAACATCAAACCCCAAAAGTCTGGGATGGGTTTGCTTGTTTTAGCCACAGTACAAATTGTATGAGGCTTGTTGTCACATTATAGTGATGTGACAAACAGCTTCTGAGCATTCAAAAGGGACCAAACGCTGCATTAACATCCTTAGTTAAAAGCACTAATGATTTTCAGAGAGGACCAAGGCTCACACTTCAGGTTGTACATTTAGCCACTGAAAGAAAGGAACTTTTCTAGCATAAGAACTGCACACAAAATGTTTCTTGCCCTTTACAGTGATGCAGTTGCTTCTACATCCCTACTCAGACTAAGCCCCAATAACACTTCCTGGTGCGGTGTTTCCAGAGTATATTAAGAGAAAAGCTGCAAAAACTATTTTAAAGTAAGGTTTGCTTGTTTGCTTTCTAACTTCTACATCACTTCACACTTTTTCCCCTTCTGAGCCCCCTGGCTTTATATTGCAGCCCGATTCTTTCCTCCTCTTAGACACATCCTTCTAAGAAGATCACAGTCCAAGTTTTACCATTTCAGATCAAGCGGTGCCTGTCCCTGAACAGAAGAGAGGGAGGAGAACAGCTCACCCTGAGAACACTGCTCCTGTCCTAATTCAAACAGCATTCCAGAGAAAGAAAACCCAATCCCAGCTGAGTTCTAGATAGCCACACAAAGTAGGGGCTGTTTCAGTACCACATCATGGGGCCTAAAATCCCACAGCTGATTTGTTTCCTTCCCTCCTCTCTTCTAGCAAGTTAGAACAGGGGAATGGCCAAGGGACAAATATAGCCCCTGCTGAACCCTCCTGAAGGTGCTGCTGCTCCTCGCCAGCAGGTGTAAGCACATGTCCCTCCCAGATCCTACCTCCTAAAAAGCTCCACCTATTAGTGGCATCAGCAATAAGCAGGGCCAGGACTAACTATGGCTACTGAGGGTGTTCACACCAGCTACATTAAAAATATGTCCTGAAACAACTGCCACGAAATATATTTGATATTTGTAAGTAATAAAAGCATTACTACAGTTAAATTTACAGTTTTATAACAAAGTCTTTATGAAACTATTACAACTCAAGTCTTTTTGTCCTAACCTAGACAACGCTGATTTATTATCGCTAAGGCTCCAAACACATTTCCACATCTTTCTGATCTCTGTTCTCCCTTGCTTCCAAAGAGGCTCTGCAGCAGCACATTTCGGCAGTTTGGGCTCATTTCAAATCCCCAACATTACCCCTTTAAGCACACCAGAACAAACAATGAGGTATCACTAACATCTGCTGTCTTGATGTGTACAGTGCTCAGACAAAACCTATTTAGGCACCCTGTAACAGCAGTAAACACTAACACATTAGGTCTTATAGAAAGTTACTTCCATCTTCTGAGTCATCTCCAAGCTTGAAGCTTTCATTCGAGCCTCAAACTGCTCAAACTCCTTCAGCAGGGTCTGGTTCCGCAGACGAGCTCGTTCCTGGCGTTCGTGTACTTCTTTCAAGTAGTTTTTCAGCTTCATGTACTTTAGTTTAGTTCTACAGAGGAAAAGGAAACTGTACTTGAGCATGAAAATAACCCAAAGACAGCTATTACAGCCCCTTTTCCCCAGACACATATGTACTAACTCTTACGTAGGAGCTGCTCCCCCTAAAGCAAGACAGTTTTCTGCACAACCATCCAAAGCCTCATACAACTGACAGGATGTCTGCTATGTAACTTCAGGTTTGAACAGGGGGCTTGGTGCCCAAACTGCTAAAGTATATTAATAAACTCTTGCAAATCTGTTTTAAATGGATTATGGTTTAGTTGCTTATTTCATTAAATCAAAATGAAAATTGCATTTTGAAGAACGTGCCCTGGAAGCCCAACTGTAACATCAGGGCTAAGCTTACACAACTGCTTTAAGCTGATCTAAATCCACACTGCCACCAAAGGGATCTCTCACTCCCAGCTTTTCTTTTTTGTGCCAGTGCCATCTACCATGTGCCCAGGTCAGGCCAGGAGTCATCCAGCTGAAAATCCATCTAAACCAGCTCTCATCCACCCAAAACACACATTCACTTTCACCCAGACCTACTGATTACAGGTCAGCTGCGCACGTGGCCTGGTCAGTACTGTGCCGAGCCTTCAGTCCCTCGAGCCAAGATGGAAAGGCTGCCTCAAGAGCTTTACAAAGCCCATTTGAGGAAAGGAATGGAACAGTGGCTGAGGCACTTTCCAGCCCTCTTTGTGTGTTTTGATTTGTGGTTTATTTCCCCTTTGGTTTATTGTTTAGGATTTGGAGGGGGTTTGTACAGACTGTATATATAATTTACATTAACAGATAATGCAGAAAATCCAAGGAGCAGGACCAGACCCTAGAATATCCTCTAGGATTTCCTGAGGCTTTAAGACCATAGGATCCCAGGACTCTGTAGCATAATCTATTCTATAAAAGTTGCACAAAGCCAATTTCTTGTTGGTTACTACCAATATAATAATATTTTAGCATTAATAGAATAAGGCAGCTCTGTTACTGCTGAAGTTATTTCATTATGAACTTAGAGACAAGAATCTTCCCTTATACTTAACATACGAATTTAAGCTTGTTATAAAACAACCCTTCAAGATAATGTTCTAAAAGCATTCCATGATACCCAAGTTATTCTAAGTAAAATAACCTATAAGAAACTTTTGAATAGGCTTACAGGCATGCATCCGACCTCCTGTATTCTGTCAGGTTTCTTTGTAATTCCATTCTTTTGGCTTCACTGGAAGGAAACAAACAACATACAGTAAGAGAAAACTGTTTCACACTTAAATTTGACAAAAGCAAGAAACAAAGTATTGTACAGAGCACGCCACCCCCCAGAACACCTCATGGGAAGGCATCAACACATTAAAATAGGGTTCCAAGAAGTCCCAACTCTTTCCCGGCTTACAGACCCAGTGTGCTACCCAAGTCTTCTAACAATTTGCACTTAAAATCAAGCACCCATTTCATACTTGTGCATTAAAGCCAAGTACCTCTACTAGCACAGCCTGCCAGAACTTACAGGAGGGGAACAGGCAGAAGTAACCACCAAAAGTATCTATGGTTGAGAAAATAGACCTCCATAGACAATATATTTCAAAGAGCATCTGTTGTGAGGAAGAGGAGTAAAGCTGAGATTAGTCAGTAATTACAAACTGCACCAGAAGATGAACAACCACCCCATGAGTTGTTTATGGGGTTTACTTTAGTGTGGTTTTAATTTAATGTTTCTACATTAAAACAATCAATTGCTAAGACAGAAGATTCACATTACAGACCCCGCAGCAATCAAAGCAGGGCTAATTAAAACTTAAGATCAAATTCTTAATAGCCTAAGGACCTGCATACTCTGAGCCACACATCGCCCCAGCCACACACATCCACCTCCTCCTGGCTGCCTGGCACAGAGGGGAGCAGGAGAAGAGACCCCTTCTGCTGCTTACTCCGAGATCAAGGCATCCATTTTAGCCATCTGATCCTGCCACTGGCTGAAACAAGATTAGGGTTTTGTGTCATGTATGCAATTTAAAAGCCACGCTTCATCTGGGATCTCATCCTTGCAATTTCCTTTTACATGACAGACAGCCAAGTAAAAGCAGATTTCAAGATCTTGTTTTTACACTTCTGGAAGTAATTTTCCTGACTCTGAAGAACACCGATATCCTGACGGACACAAAAGCCCATGGACATGAACAGCCATTGGCTCCAGTCCCGTTGCTCATTCTCCGATACCAGGGGTCGCACATCCCATCCTTCAGCTCCTGAAAGTTTCCTTTCTGCCGGTGTGGCCTTCCAACACCCCATTCATTAGGCTGTTACAGCTATTTAGACAGCACATGAACATGCAAGTGAGGTCTTCTCAAGGCAAAGCAATAAAACCAACCCCAGATAAAAGCCTCTCAGCATCACCATTACGGATGCCTGGAATGGTGAGTGTACAGCTCATGGTGTTCTGCAGCACAGCTCTGCCCCAGCACCGCAGCAGAGGCAATCAAGACTTGGCTTGTGGGTTCGCTTGCCCAGGTCCTGGCAAGGTTCTATGTATCAGGGACTGAAGAGAAGCTTGAAGCAGAACAGGGATCGCTCCAGTCACTCTGCTGCACCACCTCCTTTTTTACATGAGGAATCCCCAAAGCTCTCTGCCCCACTCTGTCAGTTCTTCACACATTTGCATTAAAACCCCACGAACAGTCACTCATTGACCTTTTTTCTTAGATGAGCACAAATAACACACCTCAGAAGTTTCTAAGGATCCAGGTGGCTCGTTTTCAAACAGCCCCGAATCTCCAGTCTAGTGAGAAAGAGCATTAGGTTGGGATTTGAGAGCAGAATTCACCTCCCTGCCCAGCCACAGGCCCTCTCTAATCTCTGGCATTCCACTAGGCATCGATCTGCAGCAATATTTGATCCCTCACCTCCCATTTACACCAGCAGGGCGAAGATGCCTCAGAATTTTTCAAGATAGCAGGCCTTCGTCTCTTTGTGCTTCAGTCCTGCATCCATAATGCAGGAATAACGGTACTCCTGTCATGATACCCTGTTGAGATAAGTGCACAGAAAATTGTGCAGCACTTGGGCACAATGCAATCCTCCCAGAGCAGTGAGAAACACTCTCTTCATGGTTGGTTTTCTCCACCAATCTGACATTAAATCAACTGTTGAGCATGGAGCTGCATCCACCAGAGCCTGCTCAAGACACGCTGGGCCCCTGGGTTAGAAGGGGCCCAGTTTAGCACCTTCGTCTACATACAACTGACCCCAGCAGGTATGTCTGAAGCTAATAATCCATCCTGGTTTACATCCTCCATCCAGGCCATCTCGGTATTTGTACAGTTTACAGCAAATCACCCTTAGCCTGAAGCATCTGGCCACCCTGTCTGAAAAGCAAAGCTGATTGCAAAGTTAGTCACAGTGTTAAGTACAGCACTTAGCTACTTAATTCATTTACTCCATCACCCACACACTCAAACCCTGTCTTTCTCACCAGCGATCACCAAAGATTAAGTGCTGAGTAATCACAACAGGGTCAGGACTGTGTAAAACAGAGGGTAAACTCTCTATCCTGTTTCCCTTATTATCTTTGACACCTCAAACCTAATCCTTTCTCATTCGGCACACAACAGACACCCCTGACCTACACAGAGACCTATGCATGCAGTAACTTTGTATTTAAATTGGATAAAGGACGAGTACTGAGAAATAAAGCTGACCAATGGAGTCTAATATGTGCAAAAACCCCATAGCTGTACCTTAAATGACAAGCTTCAAGGCAGCCCATGCTGACTAGCAGAAGCTAGTACCTGGTGGCTAATTTCTCGAGCACTTCAGAACTAAGATCCTCAGTTCTTAAGAACTAAGAAGAAGAAATGAGATTTTAAGAAGAGATGTATGAGAAGAGGTGGAAAAGCAATCCTCATGAGGACTCCCTTCAAGCTCACCAACAGAAAAGCAGCAGCTTCTCCACCACATTCAACCTCTTGCTCAAGCACAGCTGTGAACAGGAGCAGGATGCAGTCTGGGGTAGAACAGCTACTGAATACTTCAGGTCTTGGAACAGGAGACTTGGAGTCAGATCAGTGCAGAACGCCAAAGCGGAAATGCTGCAGTGATTTAACTAAAGATTTCATATCTCACACTTTAAAAAGCTGTTTAGATAAAAGGTGTCACTTCTGGAGAGGCAACTGCCTCTGCAGCAGCATCCCAGAGGTGACAGCAGCATACAGCTGGTGTCTGGCATCAGAAGGACTCCTGTTTGTCAGCACCACCAAGTACAAATCACTCCCAAATCTTTCAGTGCAGCTGGACTGGGCAGAGGAGCTGGCGTCTGAGGTGTGCTATGTGCCCAGAGGTTTCAGAGGAGCTGAAGAGGGACAGCCCATTTGCACAGTGCCAGCTCAGCCCTAGCTCAGACAACAGAGAAGCTACAAAAGAGGCAACCAAACTTCACGCAGACCAAGCTCTCGGGAGCACAAGACAACTCTACTCCTAACACGAGTGATATCTGCACACAAAGACACAGCTTAAAGCAGCTCATGATCTAGAACACACAGATTTTAACCTCCCCTCTCCATTTTCTAATGCCACAATTTAGATAAAGTGTCTTCCCTATCAGGAGACACACATTTCCATGCAATTCCTAGCCAATAAAGGACACTTCAGATAGCCTTATCCTGTCTTTTAAACAGCAAGTTATGCCAGTTTGCCTGTGGTCTACCAGACCAGAACAGGGTACCAGTGAAGATACACACAGCAGCTTGGCAGAAGCACTGATCTACACCCACGTTTCTCTTCTTGCGGCCACAGCATTGTTATTTCTGCTAATACTGCACACCCAAGACCCAGAAACCAAAGCATTCTGTGCTGGACAGAAAACTGGCACTGCTTAAACAACCAGCTCCCTAACAGCAGGGATCTTGAGAGGTTTCCTCTGGGCAGGAACAAAGTGCTGACTGACCCCAACTACTGCAGTGAGTTACAGGCTAGGAGAATCACTAATGGTGTGCAGCTCCTGAGGAGCCACTGGGATCCCCCAGGCCATGGCCCCTTTGCACCCACTGGCTTCTTCCCCGAAGCCACATCCCCCAAAGAACCCATAAATGGAAACACCCAAAAAAACAGCTGTTAAGGATTGAAAAGTCACCTATAAGGGAAGCATCTGTGCACATCCAATCACCTGGCCTGCACTGAGACACCAGCACTGATGTTATTTGCCCCTTTGGTTAAGGTAACAAGTGATTTTGTGACTATTACCAGGAGTGCTCAGCCCGGCAGTGAGAGGCCTGCAGCACATTCATAGCCTCACAGAATCAGCCAGGTTGGAAAAGCCCTTTAAGCTCACCCAGTCCAACCCTTACCCCAGCACTGCCAAGGCCACCACTAACCCATGGCACTGAGGCCTCGTCTCCATGGTGTGTGAGCACGTGCAGGGACGGTGACTGCAGCCCTGCCCTGGGCAGCCTGTTCCAATGCTGAGCACCCTGTGGGGCAGGAATTGTTCCTCAGCTCCATCTAAAGCTTCCCCAGCACACCGGCACAGCACTCAGCCCCCTGACCAGCAGAGAACACAGCGGCCAGGTGCTATGGATGCCTTGGCTGCCCCTGTACCCAACACCAACCAGCACAGGGACGGTGCTGAAGCTACATTGAGGACAGAAGGGCCCTGCCCGCGTCACCGCGGGGGACCAGGGGCAGCCCCGGCCGGTAACACCCCACGAGCACCCGTGAACCCCATTTCCCTCCTCCCGCAGCATCGGCGGTACCCGGACCCTCCCCTCCCGCACCCCGGGAGGCTCCGGACAGCAGCGCGTCCCCTCGGGAGGGGCACAGGGAGGCCTCGAGGCAGCCCGCGGTGCCGCCTGCCCCTCACAGACCTTCCCCGGAGCGGCGGCCGAGGCCCAGGGGCCTGGAGGGCGGTGAGGACCGCTGCCGGAGCCCGGCGCAACGCAAGGCCGCTCGGTGCCTCACCTGTGGAAGAGGCGCTGCAGGAGGGAGCCGTGCCCCGGGCTGCGGGGGGAGCCGGGCCGAGAGGAGCCGTGCCCCGGGCTGCGGGGGGAGCCGGGCCGAGGGGAGCCGGGCCGAGGGCAGCCGTGCCCTGGGCTGCGGAGGGAGCCGGGCCGAGGGGAGCCGGGCAGGGGACAGCCGTGTCCCGGGCTACGGGCGCTGCCCCCCCGGACCGCGCCGGTGCCGCTCCCGCTCATGCCGCGCTGTTTACGGCGGCGCCAGAGCGACCGCTCCCGCCGTGCACCGCGAGCGGCCCGCCCCGGAAGCCCCGCCCCGCGTTGCCGTGGCAGCGGCCGAGTCCCGGTGCCGGGGTCCCGGGGGAAGGGGCGGCGCGGGGGGGGCGCTGCTATGGCTGTGCCGAGCGGGCCCCAGGTGAGCTCCTGCCCTTGATCAACCGCGGCTGCCGCCCCGCTCAGCCCGCCGCCCATCTCAGCCCGCCGCCCCGCTCAGCCCGCCGCCCCGCTCAGCCCGCCGCCCGTCTCAGCCCGCCGCCCATCTCAGCCCGCCGCCCATCTCAGCCCGCCGCCCCGCTCAGCCCGCCGCCCATCTCAGCCCGCCGCCCATCTCAGCCCGCCGCCCATCTCAGCCCGCCGCCCGTCTCAGCCCGCCGCCCCGCTCAGCCCGCACGCATCCGCCGTGAACGAATGCCTCAGTGGAGTCTGGGAGGCTCCAGCTCACGGGGGAGCTTCTGCAGGGAAAGGCTCTGCTGATCCGGGAGCCTTTTACCGTCGAGTTCACGTAAAGTCTCTCCTAAGTAAAGACACACTGCGTTCTCACCCTTGTGTTCACTGCAAGTGAGGCCGTGCTGCAGAGACCTCCACTGCACCACCAGGTCACATCTTCACAAGAACCAGCAGCTGAAACCCGGGTCTGAGCTTGCCGAACTCCCTAAAGTCGGGCATTCTTTCCCCGGATCCTGACTTTGCAACCCAGGACCACCACAGCCTTGGCATGTCAGCTGCAGATCCCCCAGACCTACACAAGAGTTACTTGTAGGACTAAGGCTTCTCTGGGGCCTTTGCATCAGTGATGCTCCTGCTCGGCCACGGGAACAGGTAAATGGGAATAAACAGGTTTTCCTGGCTGCTTCATAGTTACATTGCCTTTATTTCCCCCAGCTGGTCACTCATAGCAGCTCTCATTGAGAGTATCTATGTCAAAATAGCCACTCACTCCTTTGACACTGAGGTGAGACACAAACTTGTTATTTCAGGATGCTCAGGATGATTTCGGGTCAGCCACAGGAGCTGCTCTGTCGGGCTGACACAGATTCCAAAGGCATTGCTGACTGTCAGAGCACAGCACTGCCCAAAGCTGTGTGGCTCCGACCAAGAAAACACTTCCCTATGTTACAAATCGGTCACTTTTCAAAGCAGGCACAGAATGTGGCTTCCCGCAGCCCGCAGTGGTGGCGTGCCAGGCCTGGCTCTGGGAGGTTAAACCTCTTTCCAAAGCAGTTGTGCTTGCTGAGTGTCATGGGTTCAGCGGCAGCAGTCGTTTCTCTCCTCCTTAGTAGCTGGTGCAGTGCTGTGTTTTTGACTTTCGGCTTGGGAACAGCGCTGATAACACCAATGGTTTTAGTTATGGCTTAGAATGTTTAGGCTGGCCAAGGACTTCCTGAGCCTCATGCTCTGCCAGGGAGGAGGGGAAGCCGGGAAGAAGCAGAGACAGAACACCTGACCCAAACTGACTGAAGAGGTATTCCATGCCACAGCACATCATGCCCAGGATGTAAAAACGGAGGGCAGGGACCCGGAAGGTGGGGGTTCACTGCAGGGTCGGGCTTGGTATCGGGTGGTGAGCAGTTGTATTCTCTTTCCTTGTATTTCTCTTGTATTATTATTGGTGGTAGCAGTAGTGGTTTGTGTTATACCTCAGTTATTAAACTGTTCTTATCTCAACCTGCGGGAGTTGCATTCTTTCGATTCTTCTCCCCATCTCCCCGGGAGCAGGGGGAAGAAAGAGGGGGGAGTGAGAGAGCAAACTGCCTGAGAGGCTTAAACCACGACACTGAGATGATACAAAACTTTCCCATCTGAAATGACAAATTGTATTTATGTACTGGAAGACATCATTCCTAAACTCCCATTTCCAGGTTTCAGCTGAAAGGGCTCAACCTCCACCCTCCAGCCACAGAACCATGCTGTTTATGCCTCCTGGGCTGTCCTGTCCCTGGCAGTTGTTGGATTTTCCCTATGGACCATGGTGGAATGGATGTGAGGGGCCAAGATCTCACCAGTAACCTCATGACTGGCATCCTGGCAACAGCTCCCCAGCCCTGAGAGCTGAGGAGGAGAAGGAGGAGGAGGAGCAGTGCTGGGTTTGTGCTCTCCCATCAGCACTTGATGCCTTTTTTAGAGTGTTTCAGTTTCACTTTAATGTAATCTGATAGGAGCTGTAAAACTGTCAAAGAAATCTGCTTCCTTCTCTCCTATAAAGACACTTCAAAATGATGGGGTTTTCCCCAGTTGCTGCCAAACTAAAGCATCCCCTGATTCCAACGCAGGGGTTGATGTGCACTCATCTTAGCAGCTTTACATACTCTTTAATTCAGGGAGGAAAACGTGTGTGCTTTCAACAGCCTGCTTTCCTCTGGAGACATCACATCATCCATGAGGGTGCAGAACTGGCCTCACTCTGCCTCCAGGGCACTCACCTGCTGGAGAACAGGGGGATGGGAGAGAAGAAAGCCAAGAGGAAACAATCTTTGTAGGGGGAAAAAGGGGCTGAGGGACGGGTGCCTCTAGAGCCCGCCTGCCTCACTCCGTGCCACCGTGTCACCCTGTCTGCCCACACTTCAGGATGTGGCCCAGCTGCAGGTCCATGGCGGTTTGCAGGCACCTTCCTGTGAGTGCCCAGTGGGTTCTGCGGTGCTGGGAAGGGGCCGGTCAGTGTCGCGAGGCATGGCTGAACGTAGGAGACTGGAGGAACACACCTGCACTGCCGCATTTCAGCTACTGGGATATTTTTCTGCTGTTGGGATCTGCCCCAAGATCCCTGCTGCAGTTTGCCTTATCTCTTGTCTGGTCTGTGCTTTTACTTCCCAGCTGCTGCAGATGATCTGTGTGTATCAGCTTTGGCCTCCCCCTGTCCCCTGTAACCAGCCCTTGGCATCTATCAGAGCTCACTGCCATGGGGTCCAGGGGTTTTCCCTGAGTGATGGATCCTCCCGCAGCATGTACCCGCTGCAGACTGACTGCCACAGCCCTGGATCCAATCCTATAGAATGGAGAGGGTGCTCCTTGGGCTTGGCAAGACAGGAAGCTCTTTATATGAGGCAGAAATTGTTGATGTCCTCGCGGAGAGTGCCTTGGGACAAAGCCTCCGCCCTCACACTGCTGCTGGGTGACTATGTTTCAATGCTGAGCTGTTACAGATAGAGGGCCCTCTGGTTTCCCCCTAACTGGGTTTCACTTAACTGAGAAACACAGACACTGCTTGAGAAGGTCTGGGTTAGGATAAACCAAATCACAACTTCAAAAGCACTGAAGAGAAATCCCTGATGGAAACCCAGAGGGGCGAGTAGCTGCAAGCCCCAATGCCTGCAGCAGGCACATGGCTGAGATGCTAAGAGAGCCTGAACATTTCCCTGCCACCAGTTTGCTGCCAAACACAGGAGGGGCTGGTGAGTGGTGGTTTCTTGGGAAAAGGATTTGCCTGGGGTGTACCAAAAGAAGTTTTCCCTCTCTGCACTCATGACTTTGGACAGTGACCATGCACTCAGCTTGCCCACGCGTCAGGGCAGGACCAAATACATTGTGTGTTCCCCAATTAGATTCCTGGCGTCTGTGTAAAAGACATACCAAAGAATTTCCATAATGCCCATACAAGTCTTTCTGTTCACAACTCAAGTCCCAAATGAAGAGCACTAATAATACATTAGTAATCAAAGAGCAAATAACAGCAGCCAATGTATCTCAGCAGAGCAGTTGTGAGGCTCCATTTCCGACTGTCAGTGTCGGGTGCATGGAAACAGTAATTAACATGTTGAATTTAATGTTTAAATTTTAATCAATGTAAAGGGAATAGAAGGCTTTTATTAAATGCTACAGTTCCTTGAAACCTGCTATTACACATTCTGAGGCATAGATAGACAGCGCACTGGCTGATGGAGGAGGGTTCTGCTATCGGCAGGACAGGTGAAGTGCTAACACCAGAGCCGATGGTAATGGCTGGTTGAATAAGAACCTTAAGAGCAAGACTACAGCATTTAAAACTATATAATGTTTATTAAGAACACAAGTGCCTTATCCAAAGCCTATTGACGTAATTGTGCAGTCCCTGGTAATGTCATTGTCAGTGAAGTTTGAATTAATCCTGATGAATTTAGATACAAGCACATGCCATATGAGAGCTTTTTGAGCCTCCTGCATGGCACAGGAGGCTCCAAGACAAGAAGGGACCAGCTGTGACCTGGCTTTTCCACGGTCAAGGAGCTGGAGGGGATGTCTGGCAGATTTCAGGTCTCTGCTTTCCCAGTAATTCAGAGTCACTCCTGTTTCTACAGTGTAGACACAAGGAATTAACCAGTCTCCATCCAAGCATCCGTGGTTGTCTGAAGAGGAAAGAGGAGGTTGATGGTGTTGTGTTTCCCTGTCCCTGGAAAAATGAAACCTGAATTTAGGTTTTCTGAGATGAGAAACAAGAGGCTGGATTAGAACTGGACCACTCCCAGCAGACCAAAAGTCAAAAGGCTCAACTCCTCTCTGAGTCCACCCATACCTGACACCCTGGAGTGCCCTGTACCACCACAGCTTCAGTTAAAACCATGGGATGGAGAATGTCCATCACAGGGCTCAGATCTGTCCTTGCCAGACTCAAGGTGTATGGCTGTGTGCTCATGACACTGTGCTGAGCCAGTGGAAGCAGAGCTGGGATTTCACATCCCAACATTTTCCTGGCCACAAACGTGCTGGTCCTTCACACCAAGTCAAGATCCTGCCATGTTTCTGCCAGGATCCTCTTCCTGGACAACAGCAGCTTCATAACCAGGAATAACCAGTGTTATTCTCAGCTCCCCATCCATCGCCTGTTTCCCACCTCCTGTGAGCTGAACACTGCTGCTGCTGTAAAGGACAGAGATCAGTGGATCAGGCTGTTTCATCAGTATTTTAACAACTGTGAGGATTAATCTCACGTGCTGACTGAAATACCAAAAACCTTTCCCTTCTACAAGTCATGGAAAATTAAAGGGAAAATATAAAATAACTGGGAAATTCCTCCAAGTGAACTAGATAATGTTTTTCTTTTAGCACCGCGCTTTGCAGCGGCCTGGTTTGAAGTCACTCTCTGTGCTGACAGGGACAAGGCATTTAGACAAGGTAAAAGCCTATGGGATCCAAAGCCTGGCTCAAAGACAGGGATCACCCAGCACATTGTCTGCTTTGATTAATGAAGCCTTTTGCATAGGGAGATAAAGCGATGTTTCCCGAGCAGGGGATGCTGCTGCGCACAGCAATATCAGGAGATGAATAATATTCTATATGATAACAACATCAGAAGTTAATCTGTGCGTTGCTGGATTCTGCTCCAAACTGCCTCAAATGATATTTGTTTATTTCCTAATTGTCAGCCACTCTGATGCACTCATCGGCAGGTTCAACAAGTGCTCCACGACACAAGGGCCTGAAACAAAGGGAAGCTCTGGGGTGGTTCGGAGCTGACACCGCTCTGAACCAGTGGTGCTGCCCTTTAGGCTGACACTGACACAGAGCCTCTTGAGAAGCCCTTGCTACCAAACCCCAAAATATTAAACCCTGTTAAAGACATTTACGAGTTATCAGTGACCTTAAAACAAAAGCCAGCGTGTCAGGGAAACGGCAGCATACATGGAAAATAGATGTGTTCCTTGAGCTGGAATCATGTGTGAACCTGCACTGATTTCTGGCCACTGTTTAGTCACTGCCTCTGTTTTATTTTTCCTCCTGCCCGAGGTCTGGAGCCCATGTGGTGCTGGAGAAGCTGGTTTGTGCTTCAGCAAGTGCATTCTGCAGGGCCAGGCCACATTTCATGCGGGGTAATAACTATCTGCTGCTCCTCCGAATGCTTTGGCTCTTTGAAATCCAGCTCCAAGTGGATGCAGTGTTTCCCATTTCCTCTCCCAAACCACCACATTGCTTTTCTGTGGTTTATTAACCTTTTTTCCCTCTGTCCTGTGCAGGAGATTGTCCTGGTGATGCATGAAAGGATCCACACCTGCAAACTGTTCATTCATTTAAAAGCAGAAGACAAATTAATTACACTGCTCTGCTCAGAGCGCGGCACCTCTGGGCCCTGCCTCTGCACATCCTTTAGTGCGTGCAGCAGCAAATAACCACACCAGGAACCTGAAGCAGAAGCTGGCAAAAAAAAATAAAAGAATTGGGAAGAGATGGAAAATATAAAATATTCCAATGGTGCATTTAGATGGTGCTCGAAAATTCCTCCTGGATCAGAAAGACCCATGTCAGCAGGCGGGACTGGTGACCAGCGAAGGTCTGCGCTGGCTTAGTGCAGAACACGGGGCTGTTTGTGGGGGCAGGAACCACCCAGGACACCTCCAGCTCCAGGAGTGTCAGAGCCTGGGGGAGACCTGAGCATCTGAGCTCGGCCATCGGCCTTTGCTGACCCCACAGCAGCGCTGCTACAGCCGGAGCAGCCCGAGGTGTTGGGTACCGAGAGCAGGGTCTCCCCCCCCGGCGCAGCACAGACCATGGCAGCCACCCAGGGAACTTTTGACCGAGCAAAGCCTTTATTCTTGCGCAATTAATACACGCCGCTTGCCTGGTTTTCCTTCTCCCCCCTTATCCCCCCAGCCCTGTATTAGAGATCACACGGCCAGTATCCCATGGCCAGGGTGAAATCCGGGATCGTCGCACCGAGCCCCGCCGCCACCCAGGAGAAGGAAAAAAGAACGTGAAAAAGAAGGAAAAGAGGAAGGACAACATCCCCCCCGCATCAGCTCCGAGCAGCCGGAGGGGGAAGGGGCATCGTTCGACCCCTGCGGTCTCCGCAGCCGTTCCCGGAGCCCCGAGGCCGCTCCCGCCCCGTCGGAGAGGATTCGGGTAGGTGCCGCTCGCTTCGCCTCCCCCCCGCGCTCGCCGCCGTCCGGTCTTTTCCGTTTTCCCCCGTCGTTTCCCGCGGACGGTTTCATCCGGCGGATCTATCCTTGCGGCGGCGCGGCCCCGCTGCAGCCGGCGCAAGGGACGCTCAGTCCCGTGCTCACCCCGGTGTCGGATGGTGAAGGGGGACACGGCGGACACTCTGGGCCATGGGGACCGGTCTGTTCGGTCACCAGCTGCCCTGGGCCGGGATTTCCTCCCCCCATCACCCCTGGTCCCCCTTCCCTTACCGGGGCTACGGCGCGGCGAGGTGCCTTCAGCAGGGACGTAACGCGGGCACCGGCCCCAGGCTGCTCTCGGCTGCCTGCAAAGACCGGAGGGGGGATTAGTACTGGGGTCCCCCGCCTTCCCCAGCTCCCGGTGTCTCCCTTTCCCTCCTCGGCGGCGTTTAGGCCGGACCCGGGGTTTAAACGACAATCCTATCGGGAGCCAATTCGCTTCCCGGAGCCTTCCCTTCTCCTCCCAGACACTGTTATTTCAGAAATAGGATCATTTGATTTCATATTGCACTAAATAACACCCAGCCGCCTCAAATTGCCAGCTTCTTAAAAGCCACCCATCGGAATAAATTGCAGAGCCACTCTTTGGGCTCTGGCTCCTTCCCCCCCCCCCCCCCCCCATTTTCCCTCCTCCTCCGCAGAACGGTATTTCGGGAACAAGCGGATGCCGCCGAACAAGCACCCGCACCTTCCGCAGGCGCCTCAGCCGCTAACCCCGACCTGAGCGGGGTTTGCCCGTGGCTTTTCCCCCTTTCCCACACCCCCCCGCCTTTCCTCTCCTTTTTATCCCCTTTTCCCCTATTTTCCTCAGTTTTTCCGGTCTTTCCGCGGGCTCCATCACCCGCATCAACGTCCCCGCCGATCTCTAATTAGATTTGCGGGGTAAACGGTATCACCCGAGCGAGCTGCGGCGGGGGGATGATGGTGGTGTTTGTGTCCGTGTCCCCGGGATTGAAGGCAAATAAATTCCCTTTCCCCCTGCTTCCCCCCCCGCCCCCAGACAGCAATCAAGCGGGTTCCCAGCGCCGGCCCGCGGAGCTGCTCTTTAGCTGCTGGGCGCGGAGCTTTGCTCCTCTTTTCTCATGCTAATGGAGCGCATTCAGCGCCGCGCCGAGGGGCGATTTGTAGCGGAACAAATCCCCTTGTTTGCCGCCGCGTGATTAATTGATACCGTTTGGGGGGGGCCGGGGAGGGCCGCAGCTTCAGTTGGCTGCCCGGGGTCTCGCAGGGGTCGAGGGACGGACCGGTCGCATCATTCTTCCTATTTATTTCCCCGTATTAGAAAACCTGATAAAGAATAAGGGCCGGAGTCTGTTTTAAACAGTGACCGACCAGCGCACGCACTACCCCACCACCCCGGTTACAGGAAGGACCCGAGCTGGGGCCTTGGTTCCATACGGGAAAACAGCTCTTTTTAACAAAGATTAATTAAATCCTTCATTTCACCTGGGACCACACCACGGACTTGACACCAAACCCCCACAATGGGCCAAACAAATCGCCTTTATTCTTTGCCATTAATTACGGACAGAATCGGGCAGGTCCAAAACCCTCCCAGGACCCCCTGAAAACCGGCAGGGTGAGGGGTCCCCTGGTCCCAGTCCCACTAACACCAACCCTGGCTCAGGGTGGCCTCTGTGATCTCCTGCTCTCACCCATCGCGGTGCAGGCGGCCTTGGGCCCCTCCATCCCTCCTGGGGAATAAGAAGGAGAAGGAAAACAGAAAGAAGAAAAGGAAGAAGAAGAAGGAGAAGAAAAGGAAGAAAAAATAGAAAGAATAAAAAAAGGAAAAGAAAAAGAAAAAATAAGGAAAAGGAAAAAGAAGGAAAGGAAAAGGAAAAAGGAAAAAAGAAAAAGGAGCAAAGGACAGAAAAGAAATAAAAAGATAAAAAAGAGAAAAATAAAGAGAAACAAGAGAGAAAAAGAGAAAATAGACAAAAAGGGAAAAAAGAAAACGATAAAAATAAAAAGGAAGAAAGAGAATAAAGAAAAATGAAGAGAAAAAAGAAAATAAGAAGATGGGAAAAAGGAAAAGACAAGCAAAAAGAAACCAAGGAAACGAAGAAAGAGAAGAAGAAGGAAAAGAAAATAAGGAAAAGCAAGGCAGCAGCAACCGTGTGTGGAGCTATTCGGCTCTTTCCCGTCCCCCTCCCCATGCCCCCACTATGTTAAAAACAGTGTCCGTGCTCCTGGGGGACAGTGCTGTGAGCAGGACCTTCACTGAACCAACCCCGTCCTTTGCTCCCCCACAAACGGCCTTTTCCTCCCCCAAATATTTCCTTTTCCCAATTCCTTTTCAAAACAGGGGAGAGGGGCAAGAAACAACCCCCAAACTGAAGAACAACAGGAAAAAGAGAAGGGGGGGGGGAAGAAAAGAAAGAAACTGTTCTCCTTTCTTCCCCTGCGCAGGGTAATTGATAGGCTCTATCAGAGGTCAGGATTTGCATGAGAATGAAGAGCAGTAAATTAATTTGATATTCCATGCACATCTCCAATTATTGCCGCAGACCTTTGTCTCGGCGGCTGGCAGAGAGGAGGTTCAGCTGCTCTTCAACCAAACAACATCTGTGCAGTTAATAATTTGATAAACAGCTCATACAAATAGTTTCTGAATTATCTGCCAAGCCAACGACGGCTCAGCCCCGAACACTTGGCATGGGCTGCGGTGCATCCGGCTCGGAGCTCCTTCCAGTGCCGGGGCTGCCCCGGCAGACATCTTCCCTTCTTGTCTCTTCTATAGAATCAGCTACAAACAACAAAACCCCATCAGGAGCAACCTGTAAGGTGAGTAATCAGCAGTAATTAATGGAAGCCCCCTGCCCGCCCTGCAGTGAGGTGCGGGTGCCTCCCATGGGTGCCCACACAAGCAAGGGCCCAACAGCTCCCACTGGGTCCCAGCATCGTCCCATTCCCAGCTGCAGGGCTGCTTCCCACCCTATGGAGCAGTTGGAAAGGGGACAGGCTTTCTGGGAGCCCTGAAGGTTCCCTGCCCTGATCTCCAATGGGGAATGGCTGAAGGAAGCCCCCTGAAATTCATATTCCAGCCTGAGGAATCCATCCAGTCCTGCAAAACTCAGGTGGCTCCTTCATCCATCCTGGCATGGAGGTAGAGGTCCAGCTCCATGTTGGCCAACCACCAGCAGGTATAAGATACATGCTGTATCTTCTGGTGCACCCCATGGTGATGAATCAAGCTGCTGTGATTGTGCTGACATCCTGATTTATCTTTAAGTGCACATTTACTGCACACCAAGAACAATGACTTCAGGGTGATACCCAAACACTCTCCATGGTGTGATGTGGATGGTAACCTTGTAAAGACATGGATGCAGCTGTGGAGCCATGTGGCTAATGAAGGTGAATGGAAAGACTAATTGGGACCAGGGTAGGGCAATCAGCCTGCGGGGTCCTGCTCCTCAGCCATGTCTTTACAACCACCCCATGGATGGTGACTCCAGCCCTGCCCTGGGCAGTTCCAATGCTGAGCACCCTGTGCGGAAGGAATTGTTCCTCAGCTCCATTTAAAGCTGCCCTGGTGCAGCTTGAGGCAGTTTCCTCTTGGCCCATCCCTTGTTCCTTGGGAGCAGAGCGCAGCCCCCTCCTGGCTCCATCCTCCTCTCAGGCAGTTGTAGGGAGCGATCAGGTCCCCCCTGAGCCTTCTCTTCTCCATCTGACCCCCCCAGGTCCCTCAGCCCTTCCCCATCACATTTGTGCTCCAGGCCCTCCAGACCACAGGTCCTTTCCCATGAGCAGTTTCCAGCCACTCTTCTCCAAGCCTGGAGCGTTCCCGGGGTTCCTGTGGCCCAAGTGCAGGACCCAGCACTGAGCCTTGTCGAGCCCCATCCCATTGGCCTCATCCCATCCATGCAGCCTGTGCAGACCCCTCTGCAGAGCCTCCTGTCCTCCAGCACATCAGCACTGCCACCAGGCATGGTGCTGCCTGGGAGCTCACTGAGGGTGCAATTGATCTCCTCCAGCAGATCATTGATAAAGACATTAAATAACATTGGCCCCAGTACCGAGCCCTGGGGACACCACTTGTGACTGGTGCCAACTGGATTTAACTCCATTCACCACCATTCTCTGGGCTCGGCCACCCAGCCAGTGTCTTACCCAGCAAACAGTGCTCCCGTCCAAGCCATGAGCAGCCAGTTTCTCCAGGAGAATGCCATGGGAAATGGTGTCAAAGGCTTTACTAAGGTAGTTCCCTGGATCCTCTTTCCAGCCCTTATTGTAGATGGGTGTCACATTTGGTAAGCTCAGCTGGGACCTCCCAGGTGAGCCAGGCCTGCTGATAAATGACAGGAAGTGGCTCGAGGAGCACTTCCACCAGCTCCTTCAGCATCCCGTTTGGCCCCATAGACTGGTGTGTGTCCCAGTGGTGTAGCAGCTCACTGACCATTTCCCTTGGATTATGGGGCTTCATTCTCCTCCTGTCCCTGTCTTTCAGCTCAGGGGCTGGGTACCCAGAGAACAACTGGTCTTACTGTTAAAGATGAATGCAAAGAAGGGAGCAGTAAGAAGTACTTCAGCCTTTTCCTCATCTTTCCCACATGCATGATATGGGATGGAGATTCTCCTTTACCTCCTTTTGTTGCCAATGTATTTATAGAACCAGGTTTTATTGTCTTGTATGGCAGTAGCCAGATTAAGTTTTAGTTGGGCTTTGGCTTTTCTCGTTTCCTCCTTGCTCCCATTCTCCATCCACGCAGCACTCCAGTTTTGCCAGTCATCCACCATCCTTCCATGATGGCAACTCTGTCCTGGTTTTCCTGCTGCACGGTGCTTCCAGCTCCTATTTGCTGCTTGTGTGTTGGTGGGGATGCGACAGCCGGGCTGTAGAACCTGCCACCTTGCTGGTTTGCAGCTTGTGCTCCAGGATTTTCACACAGGGACACAGATTCCAAACCTCTCCTCAGAGCTATGCGTCCTTCCATTTGCCAGACCAGTGCTGACCTTGTTCTTGGGCCCGGCCTCTGTGTCCAGTCACTGCTGAGTGCAATGAGAAGGAAAACCCCATTTGCACCCTGGGTGCTGTTACTGAACCCAGTGGCCACTGTGGTTTTCTGCCAAGAGCCTCCCGGTGAGGTCTCCTGATGTGCTTCAGCTTCTCCCCTCCTCTCTGACTATCAGAGCTGCAGCACCCACACCTGAGAGAACCCGGCAGGGTGGGCTCCCAGCAGTGATGTGCTCAGACCCACGGAAGGCACCAGTGCCCAATACAGGAAACGTCCCCTTTGGGGTAATGCCAGGATTCCCGCAGCACCTGTGCGCACTCTCCGCCTCGGCTCAGCCTTGAATTACACACACGAGAAGTCACAGGGAGTTCCTGGTGGTGCCACCAGCTCCCACCTCCTTCAGCCTTTTCAGCCTCACTCCAGAAGTAGTAGGAAGTTGATTTTAGAAAGAGCAGGAAGCTCTCCAGGCTGAGGACAGGTTCGTGCTCCTCCCCACGGTGGTGCCACTGGCACCATTGCTGTCATGAAGAGCTGGGTTTTCCCTTCTGTTCAGAGAGAACATTTACACCACGAGTTAGAATCCAGAAATGGTGACATGAACTGAAGTGCCAAACCCGGAGGGGTGGCTGGGGCTCAATAAACCACTGCAGGCTCATCCCAGCATAAATAAAACCCGAGACTCAATGTGGCACTCACCGGTTGCGTGGGACAGGCCGCATGGTGAATTCCTGGTACCCCACCTACGGAGAGAGATCCTTGCACTGTGGTGCATCGGGCTTGAGTGGTGACAGACTCAATTCCTGCTGCTGAGAGCCTGCAATGGGCAGGGTGTCACCCCTCCGCATCAGTGCATTCAGCAGCACCAGAGCAAACCCAGAGCTCGCCAGAGTGAACCGACCCTTTGAATACTCAAACCTGCAGCCCCAGGACTGCTCAGAGCTGGGGCTTTGCTCCTCAATGGATGCTTTTTCCTCCTTTCCAGACTCAGATGCAGATCAGGGCACTGGGCACTGAGAGCAGGAGGCTGCTCTGAGCAGAGACTCTTTTGCCCCAGCTCTAATTAAAAACCTCAGATTTTATTGTCATAGAATCAAAGAGTCCCAGCCTGGTTTCTGTTGAAGGGACCTAAAAGCTCACCCAGTTCCAGCCCCTGCCACGGGCAGGGACACCTTCCACTAGAGCAGCTTGCTCCAAGCCCCTGTGTCCAACCTGGCATTGAGAACTGCCAGGGATGGGGCAGACACAGCTTCTCTGGGCAAAGTTACTTGGGAAGCTTTGGGCTGCTTTAAGATACTCAAATGTCCCTTCACAGACCCCAGACCTGATGCTCCATGTCTGAAGGAGGGAACTGGACCCAGCTGCTCTTTGCACCCCAGCAAGGGGCATCCCCCAGCTCCTCACAGCTCCTCATGGCACAGGCAGGGGTTAAGGCACCCTTGGGCCTGGCACAGAGGGTTTTAACTTCAGGAAGATACAACACTGGTTCCTGGGAGCTGGGACACTGCAGGCAGCATCCTCACCGCTGTCGGTTCACCCTTCAGCCCCTCTGGTCCTTGATTTAACCACGGCGAGAGGATTTCCATGCCAACACTTGCCAAGTGGTGTGAGGCAACTTAATTAATGTTTGCAGAGCTTCAGGCAGGCAGCGCTGCACGTGCATAAATCCTGCCTTAGCCCAGCCCAGCCACGATCCCCATGGACATCCCGGCACTGCCACCCAGGCTGGAGCTGTGGCTGCATGGGCAAACCAACCCTGCGGCATCAGGGGTGATGCAGACCGGCACCAGGAGCCAGAGGATGCAGGGATGCACAACTGCCCTCCAGCTTCTCCAGACCCCCCCAAAAGGCACCAATGTGGTGCCAGCCCCTGCACATCTTCCCTGTTTAAGACAATTGAGCAGAAACCAGCTTTGCTCCATTGGTCAAATACATTCTGCTCGTACCACAGCTGATTCCAATGGGAAATACTCTATGAAAAACCAGCTGTAAGATGTAGATGCAAAATAAACAGCAACCAGGCAGCTTCAGGAGATGCTGGCTGGTTCTTTAGTGGGTTTCTTGTGCTTGTGCTTTGTTTTTAAAGCAATGCTCTTGCCTGGGGAAGCTGGGATAAGCTGCTGCAGGGACACATGGTGGGATAAGGTACCGTGGGGACACACTGCCTCCCACTCGCACAAATCCATCTGCACCAGGTTATAGAATCATAGAATCGCAGAATCCCAGCCTGGTTTGTGTTGGAAGGGACCTTAATGCTCCTCCAGTTCCAACCTCTGCCACAGGCAGGGACACCTTCCACTAGAGCAGGTTGCTCCAAGCCCCTCTGTCCAACCTGGCCTTGAACACTGCCAGGGATGGGGCAGCCACAGCTTCTCTGGGCACCCCGTGCCAGCGCCTCAGCACCCTCCCAGGGAAGAGCTTCTGCCTAAGAGCTCATCTCAATCTCCCCTCTGCCCTGTTAAAGCCATTCCCCTTGGCCTGTCACTACAGGCCCTGGTCGTAGGACTATAGTGGTAGCACCAGAAAATCAAATCAGTGTAAGGTCACTGTGGGCTCATCCTGGTTTGAGCCTCACTCCCGAGCAGGCAAACACCCAGCAGCTCTTTGCACAGCCTGGAGCTCACTCCAAGGTTTTTCCCCTGAACAGAGACAAGCTGAAGCCTTATCCCCAGTGTTCAACCTCTTCCTGCTCCTGGTCCCCAGAGCCCTCCTGCACACACACTCCTATTGCACACCATGTGCCATTGCACACCCGTCTGTGTCACCACCACCACCACGTGCCATCACACACCCATCTGTGTTACCACCCCTGTCACCACCAACCGCCATGTGCCACCACCACTATGGGTTGTTACTAATCAGCAGCAAGGGGCAGTGCGGGTCTGTGCTGATGGGAACGTTGCTGCTCTCACAGCACCGATTGAGTCGTGGTGCTGCTCTTCATTGAGCCACACAAGTGCCTGCAGTGAGAGACTGAAGCTGCAGTTGTGCCCCTGATTTATCTCTGAAATCCTTGTGCCCCCACGTGTGTGACCCCCACCGAGCCACCCGCCTGCACCACAATGTATTAACCCAAGGAGAACACAAACCCCAGACAGACATGTACAAGAGGAAAATGCATTTGCTGAGTGGAAAGTTACTGGAGGCTTAGAGGCAGGGAAGGGAGCAGCTGGGGAGGACGGGGAGGGGGGTTTGCTCCCGCTTCCCCCCCTCTGCAAATAAATCAGGAGCTCCCAGCGCCTGAATAACCCATGGCCGGTGTGCGTGGCAGCGGCACCGCGCCGCGCTGACTGCAAATGGGGCGCGTTATCAGACACCTCCATAAAACACGCTCTCCCCCAGCTGATTACGAAGCTCATGCATAGCAAATGCCGGCGCGGAGCACAGTATTTACAGACTGACAGGCTAATGGACACTTTCCCCGAGAGCCGTTAGAGAGGAGCAGTAAATGGGCCCGTGCTGATGCGGGGCAGCGGGCCCGGTCAGGGATCAAGACACACAGCACCATATCGGATAACATATAATTGGCAGGTCACATCCAAATGAGTGTAGTCATGCATCATCCGGAAGGCTTTTGCTGCTTATAAAGACACTTGTAAACAATTCAGCCGCTGAACATGGCAATAATATGTTGATCCGGCATGTAATGAGGTGTTCCTGGAATCAATAAACTAGTCATGAAGAGCAGGGAGCAAGGTCAGTGCCTGCCTTTTTGATGACCTTTCCTGGCTGGTAAGGACATCATATACTCTGAAGAGGACTTTTCTCATATTGCAGAAGGCGCCGAGTGTCAGAACTTCCATTCGCAGCAAGCAAATGAACAGCCGGGCTCTGCATGCTAATGAAGTCCAGGCTATTTTCCACCTTTTCATCTGCACATTATGCTCTTGACTTTGGAGAAGGTGGGAATTAGGTTGGACCTTCGTGTCAGACTGCCTGATGGCTCCGCTCCGGAAAACTGGTAATTGAAGCTGATGACTGATGCGGAGGAGGCCTGAATTTGGAAATAAACAGTTTCAAGCACTGCATGTCATTTCTAGAGAGACTGCTGAGTGAATGGAAATGAGCTCTGTTCCGCCAATCTAATGCAGCTTCTCAGCAGGAAAAACACCGTCTTTGAGACAAGAAGGCCAGTCATTAAGATTTCCATGTGCTGGCGCTAATGTAAGGAATAGCACCTGCCCTCCCAAGCAGCACAGGGAATGCCGCTCCGCGGACAGGGATGGGTTTGATCTCCAGCCCCCCCAGCACCGCTCCTCGGGTGCAGGCAGAGCCTGGCACCATGAGCTGGGTCATGGCACCGGGTTGGAAACTGGCGGAACAGAAAGCCTGGGTCTGGAGAATCCATAACTAAACCCAGCACTGCATTCGCACCATTGGATTGCTCCTCCCAGGCACACTCAGCAGGAAGCCCCAGCCTCGTCCTGCACTGCTGCTCACTGGGGTGGCCCTAATGCACATCAGCCCGGCCACCAGCATGGGGGGAGGAAAACGGAGCTTCAAGACCAGGCACAACCTTTTAGACTCGGCTACGAATGCTCTGCTGGGAAATAACAAGTGTCACAAGCCCCTTCAAATCCCTACTGGGGGTGGGCAACTGAGCAGAGAGGTTGTTTGCTGGGGTGGAGGCAGCAGCATCACAAAGGGCTGCAGGGCTCAAGCGCCGCAGTAGGGACATCAGTGATTCGGTGCCTGAGGCATGCGAGCAATGACAGGCATAGGATCACAGGACCCCAGAGTGGTTTGGGTGGAAGGGAGCTTAAAGCTCCTCCAGCTCCAACCTCTGCCACGGGCAGGGACACCTTCCATAGAGCAGCTTGCTCCAAGCCCCTGTGTCCAACCTGGCCTTGAACACTGCCATGGATGGGGCAGCCACAGCTTCTCTGGGCACCCTGTGCCAGCGCCTCAGCACCCTCCCAGGGAAGAGCTTCTGCCTAAGAGCTCATCTCAGTCTCCCCTCTGGCAGGTTAAAGCCATTCCCCTTGGCCTGTCCCTACAGGCCCTTGGCCAAAGCCCCTCTCCAGATCTGCCTGGGTCTCCGTAAGCAGCAGCTTGGCTTCTGCTGACAGAGAAAGAGCATTTTGGGTGTTGTGCTGAAAAGTGAAGACTCTGCCCTATGTTTTGGCTGACGAGAAGCTTCAGTGCACATTGCTCCATTCAACACCACTGCAAAGCCCTTACTCCACCTATCCAGAATGGGTGATACACACCATGGAAAATAAAATAAGGGTATTTGTGCTTTATATTTTGGGAGTCTTTGCACCCCCAGGAGCAAGCATGGGGCCTGCCTGTAACTCATCCCTCTTTGTGTGTCCCCTCAAATGCAGGCAGGATGGGGACCCGCAGGCTCCGTGTTCTTCCAGCAGCAGCGGGCCCAGGGGTAGACACTGGTGGTGTGAGGGGGTGAGCTGCAGGCAGGGGCTCCCCAGCACCCGCTGTCACCCCGTGCTCCCTGTACCCACTCCGTGGCAGCGCCGCCATCCCCTCGGAGCGGCTGCATGTCGGAGCGGGTCTGTTTGTGTAGTAGTTTGCGGCCCTTCAACATGAAAGGCTGGAGAAGGATGCGAGTTATTATTATGAAAATGAACCAAGCAACAGACAAAAATATTCCGGAGATGTAATCTGCAGTCCCTACAATGCACTCGGGAGAAGAGCACTTGGCAGACAGAAGAGTCGTCCTCAGATACATTGCCTTTTGTTAAATTGCTTTTGCTCTGACAATGCCTTTTAAAACCACATGCAATCTTAATTTAAAATCCCTAAAGGTAGAGGGGCCCGGTGCTGGGCTCCGGTTTGGGATTCGTCCAAAGCAATTCCACTGGCTTAATACCCCCATTCCTCATTCTAATCGCGCAGGAAGGTGGGAGGCTGCATTCCGCCTGCAAGGAGCCGTGGGCCTGATCCAAACCCACTCAAAATCAATTGAGCAGAGGGTTATTGCTGTGAAGCAGCGGAGCCGTCTGCCGCCACACGTGCGCCCACACCTCTGTCACGCTCTGCGGCTGGGGAAGGGCTTTGCTCTGTCACCAGCTCTACCATGGCAAGCAGGGGTAAGTGCAGAATGCGGGCTGTTCTTTGTCCATAGTTCTAGGGAAGGGTTCAAGGTAAGCGATTGCTGAGTGCAGCAGCGCAGGGAAACGCAGCATTTCTATTGCCCAGAGACCGAGGAGTGGGGAAAAACCCCAACCAAAATAAACATCCCAGCTCTTTCCCACCCTGGTTTTGCCATAGCCCAAGAGCACAACCGTGAACCAAGGACCAAAGGTTGGGGTGCAGGAGCCAGTTCTGCACCCCTGACCTCAGAGCCTCATGAAACAACCCACAGGGGCCTGGTAGGAGCCAGTTTCATCCCCAGCCTCCAGTGGCAGCACCACTGGCACGGGTGGGGATGAAGGGCAGGCACCCACCAGGGCAGGGCCACACCATCACCGGGCTCACCCCATCCATCAACGCTCCTCCCGGCTTCATTAATAACCCTTTCCCGATGCTAATTCCATCGGGAAAGTGACGTGGGCTGTCTGTTCCCTTGCAGCAGAGCTGGCTGCTGACACAAATCGGCCATTAGCGATTCACAGTGAGGAGCCTCCGCTAATTGTGCAGAATGTAATTAGTGATTATGTAATATCTGAGCTCTTGCAACTGTCATTAATGTCCACTAGTCACCAGAGATAGTTCTTACTGAATTAGAGAATGATTACTGCATGGGAAATCTACTTAATCCTAAATATGCTAATTAACACGGCGCACTTTCGGCAGTGGTTAAAAGCACTGGTAACCTCCGCAAAGGTGGCAGAGCACCAGGATCCGAACCCGGCAGCGGATTTGCCTTCCACAGGTAAATTTGCCCAATTAAACAGTTCAGCAAATGCTGGGCACAGCCATTGATCAGTGCAGCACAGGCACATGACTGAGTGAGGTGCCACCGCACGGTGGAGGTGCTCCTGCAGCATCCTGCTCTCCTGTGGCATCCCACAGCATCCTGCTCCTCCTACGGCATCCTGCTCCTCACCCTCAGAGCCATACGTAAAAGAGCTTTCTGAACACTCTCCCTCCAGGATGAAATACCCCATTCCTTAGGTCATAAACCATAACATCGCTCTGGGCAGATACGGGAGCTTCCCCCAATAAATTCCTACTTAAATCTTCATCTTCAGATTTATTTGTGTAAACCAGACTCCAGACATTAAATGCTGCTAAATGAATGGAATAAATAGAGCAATTGTACAGGTTTGAAAGGTCCCTTTCGACTGCCCGAGGGCTTAATGTATTCTGGTTTTCTGTTTAAAACCAAAGCTCTGGCTGCCATGGACCGCAGGATAACGGCACTTTGTGATTTATGGAGATGCTTCCTGCTTATATATTTTATATAAATAATACTCCTGCGTGGATCCCTGCACTCATTCATAATCAAAAGCTGCACAGGCTGTAAAAAGAGTTTGCGTAGTAACATATTCAGCTTACAAACCCGGGATAACGAATGTATCAGACACAGAATAAGTCACTGCAGCAGCATTCCAACAGGGAAATTAACGGCTCCATGCAACCCCTGGCGCGTTTTCATCAGCAGCCTGGCACAGCAACAGGAACGCTGGATTTGTGTCACCTATTTCATTAAAGCACATTACAGCCCAGTGACACCAGACTTTGGCCACTGGCATTCCCGGACATGGACCCAGCGTGGGTCAGACCCAGCCAAGGATGCTCCGGAGCAATGCGAGATGCCCGGAGTGTTGTGCCAGGGCAAAGCTGTGCTGTGAGCAGCCGGGCTCTGTGGGTTACAAACATGTTGGACATCGATATTCCCTTTCCAGTGGCAGTTTCAGGGAGGTTTAGCCTGAGCAGGCTCTGTGTGCATGGGTGGCAGCCTCATAATCCAGAGACTTAACAGTCCCGACGCGCTGACTTCCGAGAGGAGCTGCTCCAGCCCCTGGCATTGAAAAGGAGACATCCCTGGCGCCTACATGAAGATTTACACAGGAGGCCTGACCCTGAGGCTGACTCAGAGGATTATTTTCAATCATCACTGTCAATAGCATGGGCCCCGAACTGGGCAAACCCTCCCTGCCCTGGAAGGTTTGAGGGTCAGCTCCATGGCTTTTAACTACACTTAGCAGCCCGTAACAAGAGATGGAAATACACGTGCAGAAGCAGGGAGGAGGGTTAAGTGTGAGTTCACACGTGGTGCTCCTGAGCCACGGATGGACCTCATGTGGCGTTGAAACTTGGGTTGTCCGTATGCTTCCCTGCTCCTCCTGCCCAGAGGGGCTCACACACAGCTCTGGGGATGAGGTTTGTTAGGACGTTGTTGCCTTTCCTAACATCCTCAGCAGCTGGAGCCGGGCTTCCTGAGAAAACTGATAACACAGGATCCCAGCATCCCAGGCTGGTTTGGGTTGCAGGGATCTTACAGCTCATCCGGCTCCAACCCCCTGCCACGGGCACAGACACCTTCCAACCAAATCATTTTACCATTGGCACTGGCTGATGCTCACCTGAGGTGGAGACCCCCAGCCACGTGCCCAGCACTTGCTTCCCACCTGGAATCTGTGGTGGGGCTGGGAATGGCGGCCTGACGCCTCGGTGAGGGGCTCCAGGCTGGGACAGTGCTGAGCTCAGCCCTGCAAAGCAGCGCTCCCCGCAGCAGGCGCAGGCGGGTGTCGGGTGCCACGTCCGGTCCCTCTGCTCACTGCACTAATGGCATTTGCTCCTTGACCGGCCTGTGGTGGCACCGCTGCCCACCAGGAAAACTCCTCTGCCCGCAGCTCTGCCTTTGGGTCTTTGGGCTGGAAGAGTTTAATCAGGAAACAGCCAATTTGCAGCTGCAGCAGCGGTCCCTTAAAAGGCCAAAACCTGCACCCTGTTGGTATTGTTAATTAGCAACCCCTAATTACTGCCAGAGCAACTTGCAAGGGAGCTGAGCAGCAGTGTAATTAAAGGGAACAGCCCAGCTGTGTGCAGCCTGGAACCTGAGTGAGAGGATGCTTGGGCTCAATGAACAGGAGGGTGCTCACAGGGGGATGCTCACAGGAGCACCCACAGCAGTGATGGAACCACACAGGGTCTCTCCCACTGTCTCAGCGTGCCCCCAGCTGGCAGCTCGATGTTGGGCTGTGGGGAGCAGCCACCTGCAGCTGCCGGCCACAGGCTGGGGAGGACGGTGGTACCCTAACTGTGAAGGGCCAGGGCAGGGTCTGCTGCCATCACCATCATCATCCCCACCGCAGCCTCCCAGCGGGGTTCACCAGACCCCAGTGCTCAGAGGCTGGGTGCTGTGGGTCACGCTGCACCTCCTCGCTGCAGGAAGGGGGTTTGACTCCTCTGCAGGGCACTGGGGACTGCAGGGCCCACCCCACCCTGGCCCTGCTGCTCGGGAGCGGCGGTGCCTGTCACAGGCGCCTGTGCAGAGCCCGGTCGAGTTCGGCCAGGGGGAAAAATCCTGATAATTCTTGGATGCAAAGTCCCAGCCGCTGCCTCCCCTGGGAAGCTGCAGCCCCGCAGCGCCGGGCACCTTCTGCACAGAGGGGACCAGCACTGGGTGTGGAGCCAGGCTGAGAGAGCTGGGCTGGGGCAGATGGAGAAGGGAAGGCTCCTGAAGGGGAGACCTTAGAGCAGCTCCAGTGCCTAAAGGGGCTGCAGGAAAGCTGGAGAGGGGCTTGGGACAAGGGATGGAGGGACAGGACAGGGGAATGGCTTTAACCTGCCTGAGGGGAGACTGAGATGAGCTCTGAGGCAGAAGCTCTTCCCTGGGAGGGTGCTGAGGCGCTGGCACAGGGTGCCCAGAGAAGCTGTGGCTGCCCCATCCCTGGCAGTGTTGAAGGCCAGGTTGGACACGGGCTTGGAGCAAGCTGCTCTATGGAAGGTGTCCCTGCCCGTGGCAGGGGTTGGAGCTTTAAAGTCCCTTCAACTCAAATCAGTCTGGGGTTCTGGGATTCTGTGACTCTATGTGCACACACACACATGGGTGCACATGCGTGTGCCTGTGTGCAGACATGGGCTCTCTGCCCAGGGGCAGCTCACGAGCCCTGTGCTTTGTAATGACAATCCCCAGTGACGGAAATGAAAGAATTAGGCACACAATAAACCTCTAATTGCCTGGCAACAGCATTTAGGCCCCATTAGGTAGATTTGTAACTGCTTCCAGAGAAATAAACTCCTGTGTCATTAGATAACAAGGAAAGAAATAGGTTACTTCCTTTTTGAAAGGTATGAAAGCTTCCAATTGCCTGATGTATTCGCTTAGTAGATTATTTTCTGTCATCTCAGTTAATTGAATTTTATCCATTGCTCTTAGAATTCCTCCCTTTCGTGTAAGGTTAAAAAGTTCAGAGCAGTCACACTTTTGAACCTCGTCCATTTATCGCATAAGCCAACTCCAGCAGCACAAAGTAAACCATGGAAAACGGAGGCACACAAAACATGCAGTAATTGCTTTCAGCATCTGCGTGGATTTGCATGCCAATAATTGCAAAACATGGCTTTGCAGAATGGCATTCAGTTGGGATGCTGTTGGGAGCGACTGGAGTCACTTGGGAGGACCACAGACCAGGCGACAGCCTTCACCTTATTCCCTAGAGAGCCCAGCCAGAGACCCAGAATTGAACTAGTTCTGAATTCCCCAAGGATGGAGAACGCAACGGCTGGCAGCCAGCCCCACGAGGTAAAGGAACGTCATTCCAGCCGGGAGGAATGACAGCTTGGCATTCCTATCTCCCATGGCAGAGTCGCGGGTCACCGCTGGCGCCTGGGGATGCGGATTTTCTGCTCCCTCATTGTAGGACCAATTTCAGACCCGTCACGACGCGTTACAGCAAACATCCCCTGAACAAAACCCGACATCCAGCCCTGCCACCGCGGCGCCTTGACAGCGCTCAGCTTCCCAGCACACACCACCACACATCAGCCCCGCACTGCTCTTGGTGACAGCATCGCTCAGCTCCCTCCCTTCTCTGCCCTTCGGTAGCAGCACCAGCCTTGCTGTTAAACCCTGTCCTAACCCTTTCCCTCAAGACAACCAAGGGGAATGGCTTTAACCTGCCAGAGGGGAGGCTGAGATGAGCTCTTGGGCAGAAGCTCTTCCCTGTGAGGGTGCTGAGGCGCTGGCACAGGGTGCCCAGAGAAGCTGTGGCTGCCCCATCCCTGGCAGTGTTCAAGGCCAGGTTGGACACAGGGGCTTGGAGCAAGCTGCTCTATGGAAGGTGTCCCTGCCCGTGGCAGGGGTTGGAGCTGGAGGAGCTTTAAGGTCCCTTCAACACATACCAGGCTGGGGTTCTCCTGTTCTGTTGTTCTGTTCACTTCCCTGCTCCTAAATGAAGGAAAGCTGGCCAGATGGTATTTGTTACCATGAACTAAGCAGGCACAGTAGGATTATAAAATTGAGCATTTTGTACAAGAAACATGTTTTTACAGTAACTTGGGAGTTCTCCTTTAAGGAAAAAAAAGCCCCAACAACCAAACAACAACCCAACAACGTATTCCAGAGGTTACTGACGTGTGGCTCCAAGCCCCTTCCAACCTGGCCTTGAACACTGCCAGGGATGGGGCAGCCACAGCTTCTCTGGGCACCCTGTGCCAGCGCCTCAGCACCCTCCCAGGGAAGAGCTTCTGCCTAAGAGCTCATCTCAGTCTCCCCTCTGGCAGGTTAAAACTGTATAAATTATATATAATTAATATATAATTGGTAATATAATATAACATAAAATTAATATAACATATCTAACAGAACTAACATAATGTAATGTAACGTAATATGATATGATGTAATGTAATGTAATAGTAATATAATTTATAATATAATAAATATAACACATACTCTAATAACAATAATTATTAACTATAATGTAATGTTATAATCATATAATATAATATAATATAATGTAATATGTATTAAAATAAGATAAAAAGAAATAAATGAAAATAAACTAAACCAAACCAAAACTGAGTTAAGCGAAACCACAATCTCCCTCTTTACACTAACCCGGTCCCTGCAGCACACCCAGGCCCGGGCTGTCTGTGCCGGGCGTTCACACAGCAGCACCCGGAGAGCAGCTCTTAAACGGGTGCCCCCACAGCTCACGAGTGGGTCAACGGCGGCGGTGGGGGCCACACTGGGCCGGGACGTGTGTGTGTGCACAATCCCCCCCCGAAGGACGGCCCGGAACCTGCCCCAGCGCAGCTCGCACGGCACCGCCGCCGTGACGGACAGACCCTGATCCTGAGGGTTTAATGTTCCTTAGGAAGCACTTGGGGAAGAAATTGGTATGTAATGACAGCACTCGGTGCAAACAGGCCGATTAGAAAATGCACAACTTATCTGGTATTCATTTGAAAAGTAAATGGATGCAAGTAAAGGTGAGAGTTCAGCACCAATTCAAATATTTTGCTCTAACAGGCTCTAGCACTCCTACTTTAATTCAAGCAGAAGCACAAGTATGAATAATCAAACTGGATGATGCTCATCAAAACCTTTGTGCCTTGCACCATTTCAAATGGCCATTGAAGCTTAATGGCAAAAAATTTACATTATTCCTTTAATTTGTATTCTGTTCCTTCCTTCTGAGTGATGTGATTGTGATTTTCTGTTGCCGGCTGTATTATTTTGATGCAAATGTTATGTGCTGCTACAGTCCAATTTCCTGCTCTGCCCTCCCCTTTTCTTCCCCAGTAAAGAAACGGCAGCTAAAATAGTTCAGAACTGGGGAGGGATTTTGCAATAGTTCCTTAACTGCTGCTCCTAATTAAAGCAAACAAAGCGGGGTCTTGAAGCACCCTGAAAAGCTGAAAATGAATTATTAGCTGGAGGGGGAGGGAAGTGGCTTTGCTGCTGGGCCTTCAGATGGGGGGGTGGGGGAAAGGAGGGAGGCAAGCGAGGGATCCCGGTTCTGCCCACAAAAGAACTGGGGAAGAACTCGCGTAATTCAGTTAAAACTCCTCTTCGCTGGCACACAATCGGCGCGGGATGAATGCGGCATTGAGAGCAGGGGCTGCACACGGAGAGCGGCGAGCAGGCGGCCCCCGGGGCGCTCCCGGCACGTAATGTATGCACCGGCTAATTTGCGGCGCTGTGACTAATTCCCGCTGCCTGTGCGCGGCCTCGCCCGGCTAATTACAGGGATGCGTTCCTGCCGCGGTAATTGCGCTGCCCGCGCCGCGCCCCGCGCGGGCTCTGCTGCGCCCCACGGGGCCCCGCGCGGCTGCCACGCTAATTAGATTGGCGGCTTAATTAGGGGAGATGGGGGGGATTTGGGGGTGGCACCCGAAGCTGCCGGGACTCGTGGGGTGAAGACACCCCGAGATGGGGTCCCCTGGGCTTGCAGGGATGCAACCAGGGGACACCCATACCTCAAACACTGACATCCAAGTCTCCATTCCATTCAAGTGTCCGCCCCATTCAGGTATCCATGCCATCCAAGCATCTCTCACATTCAAGCAACCATCCCATCCAAGCATCCACTCCATGCAAACATTCATCACATGCAAGTGTCCACCTCATTCAAGCATCCGTCCTATCTAAACATCTATTCAGTCCAAGCATCCATCCCACTCAAGTGTCCATCCCATACAAGCATCCAGCTCACCAAAGCATCACCCCATGCAATTGTCCATCCCACTCAAGCATCAATTCCATCCAAGTGTTCATCCCACCCAAGTGTCCACTCCTTCCAAGTATCCACAGCACCCAAACATCCAACCCCACCACAGTGACCACACGAGTCCATGCGCCTACCAGGAGCATCCCTAAAAACATCCTGATGGAGCACCCTGGTCAGTTGTGTCACCATGCTGCCTGCACCTGTTTCCCCAGTCTCCAAACCCACTGCCTTGGGCTGCCTTAATTTCATGTGCGCAAGTCACTCGTGCATTTCAAATTATTAGACAGATAATCATTTCCTTGCAATAATTTCGGCACTCATCTCTAATAAAAAAGATTCCTTTCAAAGGGCCCTTGGTTAAATGGGCTCAGCGCTACTTTCAGTATCACGCAGGTCAATTTGATTCTGCTCCATCCTCTCTATACAGCTAAACAATTGCTTTTCATGAAGTGAAGAGCAGAGTGAAAGCAGCCTGTAATATCCACCCCGAGGTGGCCTTGAACACTTGCGTTAATAAAAGCTTGACATCTGAAATCCTACTTCTTTATTCCTCCCTTCTCAAAGGCTTGGTCAAGATTTCAGAAAATTAATGTCATATTAACAAATCCTAATGACCCGATGTGAAACCAGCAGAAGGTGACCAAGAGCAGTGGGTGCAGCATCCCCTTGCCCTGTGCCAGGGGTACCGCACCTCGATGCTAAGAGCTGGGGGAGCTTCACGTGGAGCGGCAGCAATGGAGACCATGGGAGAAGCCCCACTTCCAGCCAGGAAACACACACATCTCTGTGGGATTGGCCATGTCCACGTTACCCACATCCCCCATGAGCTTGCCAGAGAGATGCTGGGGAGGGACCATGTGGGAGGCAGCCCCAGTGCCATGAGACCCCAGGAGACCCCAGATCCCACCCAACCCCAGGAATTGCAGCAGTGGGTTCTAGCAGACCCTGTGCCTCACCAATTGTATCACATTCAGTCTGGAGATGCACTCCTCCATGGGCTGAGACCTCCAGCAGCTGGAAGGCAGGTAGTTATTTTCCTTTTACATTCAAATAAACAAATACAAGAATTCAGTCCCTATTTAGAGGCTGGGAGAAAGACACCAGAGAAGGGAAGAAATTCATAGTCACAGAACCCCAGCCTGGTTTGTGCTGGAAGGGAGCTTAAAGCTCACCCAGCTCCAACCCCTGCCACGCGCAGGGACACCTTCCATACAGCAGCTTGCTCCAAGCCGCTGCGTCCAACCTGGCCTTGAACACTGCCAGGGATGGGGCAGCCACAGCTTCTCTGGGCACCCTGTGCCAGCGCCTCACCTCTCCTGGTTTCAGAAACTCCCCTTCTCTCCCACAGTATTAACTGAAAACAACAGGCAGGGAGGAACCACACACCTCATGGGACTGTCCATCACTGCCCAGACAGCCCCTGGCAGCACATCACCAACCTCCCCTGTTTATTGACCCAACAGACTGCAGGGACCAACCATGTCTTCTCACAGATTTGGTGCTTGGCTTTTAAGTTAGGCAGCCTTTAAGCTCCCTGCAGCCTGTGAAGCAAACAAGCATTATTCACCAGCACATCCAAGACTTCCACTCACAAACACATCTTCGCAGCTCACAACAAATCACAGTCTGAGGAAGGGGAAGTTACTTGGTCCTTGTATTTCTGCAGAAGACAACACCCAGGGGATGGTCCATTTCTGGCCTGCCTGGCTGCTCCTTGCAGTGCCCTCAGCCAGCACCCTGCTCTCCTTGCCTAAGCCTGGCTGCTCATTGTCCTCTAGGCCATGCTTGTCACACCATGCTGCTGGGGATGGGGATGCGCCTGCATCTGCCCTTGCACCAGTCCTGGAGCTGCAGCCTTGGAACAGCTTACAAAGCACTTAGGGCAGCATTGTGGCTGTGGTTCATGGGTGCTCAGGGCACCCAGGTGTGCTGCAAGGCACCTGCAGCTGTGTGCATGCAGTGTGCACGCAGCGTGCATGCAGTGTGCAGTGTGCACGCAGTGTCCATGCAGTGTGCACGCAGTGTGCATGCAGTGTGCATGCAGTGTCCATGCAGCGTGCACGCAGTGTCCATGCAGCGTGCACGCAGTGTCCATGCAGTGTGCACGCAGTGTCCATGCAGCGTCCATGCAGTGTGCACGCAGTGTCCATGCAGTGTGCACGCAGTGTGCATGCAGTGCGCAGTGTGCACGCAGTGTCCATGCAGTGTGCACGCAGTGTCCATGCAGTGTGCAAGCAGTGTGCACGCAGTGTCCATGCAGTGTGCAAGCAGTGTCCATGCAGTGTGCATGCAGCACGCGGAGTGCCTGCCCCCCAGCACGCCGCTGCTGGGGACCACGTCCCTGTGTGAGATGCTCACATGTGCGAAGCATCTTCTCAGGCTCATGCTTTGCTGTGGAAAAGGAAATAAAAAGTCTCCCCCCACGCAGCTGCCTCCGGCGCCTCCTTTCTAATAACTTGGCACATTCACTTAATACAGGCCGGCTCCTTCGCGGGCGCGAGCGGCGGCAGGAGACCCAGCCTGAGCACTGACCTGGTTTGCTTGCCAAGACAGAGCAAAGAGAAACCTTCACATAATCATTTCCAAACATTAAAATGGCTCCATTGTCATTATAGCTGAGAGATTGAATTCGCCTCATCAAAGAGGCATATGACAGGTGACTCAATAGGATGGTGCCAGGCGCAGAGCAGGGAGATTAGCAGGGCACTGATATCATTATTTCCGCCTATCACAGATTCGGCAGGGAGGCAATTGTAATTTCTGGGCTTATTAGTCTGCATTCGCAGGAAAAAACCTGGTGATAAACCTCAGTGTGACAGCCAGGCATTTGTGCAGCAAGTGCTGTCACAGTGACACTTAGAAAATGCCAATGTGGATACGTTCTCCTAATCCCCCCTAATAGAGGTTAAAGCATGGCACAAAGGCACTCTTATCGGTGATCGGGACACTAATAACATTTGCATTTTTAAGTTAAATATAGTAAGTAAAGAGTAAGTCTCCTCCTTGCAGCTCTGCCAATTAACTCGGCCTTGGAAGAAGAGCAGACAAGCAGGAATTTGGCTTTCCGCACCCTGGGATGCTCGGTGGGAGCTGGGGCACTCATCCCAGTGCTGCCCGGTCCCCCCAGCAGCAGAGGTTACTCGGGGCCTTTCACAAGGGGCTTCGCTTTGGACACACAAAACTTTTGGCGAGGGTTTTCCACCCCATGGCACACACCGGGCCTGGGCTTCCTGTGGTGATTCCCCCCCCGGACGTGACCCCACACGTGTGGCACACGCTCCCTGCAGGAATTTCTTAAGGAAAAGGGGAAAAAAAATAATTACAGGTGGTAAACTGTTACTTTTCCACATTTAAATAAGAGCCCAATTAAGAAGACCATGCAATTCAATTCTTGAGTGAGTGCCACTGAATTCAATTTGTTTCAGGTCAATGAATATAATGTGAAGTTATTAACAAAAAGGTCAGGGACTGCATATAAAATATACACACATGACACAGGCAGCAGTAATTAGCACACATTTCACATGTTCTGTTGCTCAGACATATGGTGTAGAAAATCTTAACAGGATTAGATGTTAATAAATGTTCCCCTCTCCCTCCCCCCTGCTCCCTATTTAAATGGGTTTTAGCGCTATTCCCCCCGGTATTCCCGGGATCCACTGGAGTTAAGGACCCACGGCTGCGCGCCAGCCCTGGGATGCTCGGCCAGGGGAAGGCACCCAACTCACCAAAGCAGGGGCTCTCCTGGGATCCCATCTGGATACCACGTCCTGGAAGGTGTCTCCCATGCGTGGGGTGAGCAGGACCCACAGCATCCGCAGGCTCCAGCTCTGAACTCCTATGGGACAACACTGCAGCATCTGCTCTGCAGCAGCGGGGGAGAGCAGCGCCTCAGCTTCATCAGCAGCTCCTGCAGCTCGCCTTTCTATCTGCTTCTTAGGAATGTGCGTTATTTGCCTTCACGGCCTTTCCTCTCCCTCCCCTCGGCACGGTGGGCATGAAGCTGGGAGGGAGGGATGCAGGACTGCAACGGAGCCGGGATCCTCAGCACCGGCTGGACCCAAGGAGCAATACGAGCTACGTGCCAGAACAAGGACCTCATGCCCTGCGCCATGCTCATCCCCACTGACAAAAGGGGTTACACCATGTGTGGTATCGCACCCGTTACCCTCCATGTGGGACAGGCACGGTCCTGGTGAGAGCAGGGACACCACCAGGGCAGTGATGGAGGAAGGGTCCCCTCCATGCCCATGGGCAGGAGGACAGTCCCTGTGGGAAGAGCTCTGCCTGCTCCCACCACACCCTCGGCCACCCTGCGCCAGGAATCACTATGTTTTCCCATTTACTGATTTAGTGTGAAATTATTGTATAAATACCAATAATAAAATTAAATTATTACAGAAACTCCATGCTTGAGGAGTGGCTGAATTTAAAAAGTCCACAACACATAAAAGATAAAAAAATAAATCAGAGGAATACGCAGCCCTAAATGCCTCTGTGACTTTAAGTAAAGTATCGAACGCCTCGAGCCGCTCTCAAGGGTGTGCTCTAATAGCGGAAGAAACAAGGACGTGGGCAAAACTCCCCTGGAAGTTAAAGGAACAAATCCCAAGAACTCTGCCCAGCTCCTGTGTCATGTAAGAGCTTTCAGAAACCCATCCATGGAGGAATCCTGCTCTGTGGCAGTCCTGGCCCCATCTCCACAGCAGGGGAGGAATGTGTCCCACTTGGGCGCTGGTGAAGAGTCAGCATTCCCGGGAAGCGTGTCCTGCCTCCACCCCCAGCATCCTCCCTCTGAGCCCTGAGCTTGGTTTTGCTTGAACAGGTAATTCAGAGCTTAAATGAACAGCCCTGATGCTCCCTACATGCAAACAATAACCTGCCGGCAGAAACCCGGAGGTTTTCCGGCCAGGCAGAGCTCAGTGATGCCTTGTGAGCAGGCTGCCGGTACGGGACACGCTGGGATGAAGGGAGGGTGCTGATGGGTGCCCAGCCCCTTACCCACAGGCAGGACTGCCCCTGCATTAGCAGTACTGTGGTGGGGTCGATGAGCATCCCCAGGGCCCAGCCAGCAGCACCTTCTCTCAGCCCAGTCCACTCCCTTTGGTCCAGGAGCTCCAAGCTCCTGTGGATGCTTCGCTCCAGCCAGATCTGGCTCCTGACAGGCAGTCTCGGAGGAACAGCGCTGCTTGCCTTGGAAACATGGCACGGGATCAAACATCTCTGGGTTTTGTCCAGTTTTAGTGCCAGGTCTGGTTTGAGACTAACTTGGTGAGACGCTGTCCTAAGCCATGACACGGAGTGAATTCCTGTTTTATCACTCGCAACCAAAATAAACATCTTCCTTTGGCATCGTGCAGACCTGGAGAACTGACAGCTTGGCTGGATGCTCCTCTGCTGAGGAAGACATTTATTTGGAACATGCATAATAAAAAGCCTTGTTAATAATTTTCCAGATGAACACCCTTGCCGCGTTACACGCCAAGAGCATCTATCCCCTTTCCTTCCTCAGCCCCTGACACGACAGGAACAGCCTCAGCTCCCACAGCTGCTGCACAGTTAGTCCCTGAGGGACGGGGAGATGCTCCTGGAGCTGGTGGCTCTTCGCTGCCTTCTCCCTATGGGGGAACCACACACATGTCCCTGGAAAAGCCCTTCTGGAAGCTGCAGCTACCTGGGTACATGGTAACAGCAGAAAAACAACCCAAAGGCTGCCCTGGGCCACGTGCGCCCGCATCAAGAGGAGCCTTCCCTGACCGACAGCACACTCGCTGTGTCAGTCAGCCCCCTGTGTTATACCATATATTCCATAAGGCACCTGTGTTACACCACATATTCCATAAAGCACCCATGTTATACCATACATTCCATAAGGCACCTGTGTTATAACTTATACTCCATAAGGCACTCACATGCCCTGATTTTTCCCTACCACTTGGATTCCTCCATTTAAGCAACATTCAGCCTCAGTCTGTAAAATATCTGGTTTTCTACTTAGAGACCTAAGTTCCTGTTTTTCCAGTGGATGCTAGATTAATCCGTGCCTAGTTCCAGTATCAGGTTTGGGAAGCAGGATGCATTTGGGACTACAGAAACTTACACATGTATCCCTCGATATTTCTGGCACCAGCAGCGAGGGAAAGGCTGGGAAGCGCAGGTTAACTGCTGCCTGGCAGCTTCCCCAGCGCTTGCTGTGGGGAGTTAAACCTGATTTATAGGGATGCTCTGGTGTCCGTTCAAATCTGCTTGAGATTCTTTACTGGGAAAAGATAATGACGGTAATGAGCCAGATGTGTTTGCCTGCTCTGACGCCTCTCCTTGCGGCTCCCGCTCAGGATGAAATATGCAACCAATTTCCCAAGTTATACTTTATCTCCAGTGTTGCCTGATGTGTTAAAAGAATTAAGTCATTTGTATATATTGACTAATAATTGTCATTTATGGCTGAACCTGTTAACATAATCCTCAGCTGGAGATATTTATTTTGCCCACATATTGCTCTGTTGTTTTTGTGTAACTGATTGCAGGAAGCAACAGGGAACTGCACGAGCAAGAAGTGGAGAGCTTCAGTACTGGATGTGAAACATATGGACCCATATATATGGGTACAACCCCACGTATATTAGGATTAGTATTTGTAAAGGATGAGCTTTAAAGCGAGATTGGCTCATACCGGCTCTAGGATGAATCAAACCTGAGGTGAGCATGTTAATTAAGGATGCTCAGTATTCAGGACAGGCTCCTATCTCCAGGGCAATCAGCAGAATTCCTCAGGGTTGCTCCGAGGAGATCCAGCTCGCTGTATTTTATGCTTAACAAACAGGGGATGGTTCTGTGCGCATCTGGTTCTGCATTCCTGGCTCCAGCCCTGCAGCAGCCTCTCGCTGCTCCTCTGCCTCCCAGGTGCCTTTTCCCACATCCTCCTCCCCACAGGAGGATGTGGGAGCTGCACATTGGCACCCAGGAACTGGCACCCAGGCACAAGTGGCCTTCACCCCACACATCCCATCCCAGCATCTCATAGCTCTGACGCTATGAGGCTTTAACAAGCACTACCCAAAGCAATTCATTCCTCTCTGCTTCCAAAACCTGCAGCATCACATTGGAGGACTGGACAGAGCAAGGGCAGCTCAGCAGTTCCCTGAATATACTGGGGGAGAGACAACAGCCCCCCCAAACCAACCAAGCAACAGCAAACAACTAAGAAAACCTATTTTCTTTTTGATTAAGAAGTGATTCCCCCAAACAGCCTGTTTGCTTTCCCCACGATTCCCTGGGGTTTAAAAAACCAAAGCAATTCATTTTTGATCTTCAGATCCTTTCCAAGCCTGACCATTTATGAGTCTATGATTCCATGATTTTTATTTTACTCTTTGGCTTGCACATGGGAAGAAAACAAACAAAAAGAAGGGGAATATCCGTGAAGCCTTTGTTTTCAACCACCCCCTTTCCTTTCACACTTTCTTTGCTCACTGAGAACCACCACCACCTTCCAGCACGCGCAGTGACTCCAAGCCCCCCGTGACCCGAGGGAACCCAGCGCCATCCCTGCCTGCTTCCGACACCCCTTTATGTGACACCGCCGGGATCTGCTCACCCCTCGGGACCCCCTGGTCCCAGCACCCGGGCAGCGCAGGGTGGGAGCAGCCCCCGTGCCTCTGCCGGGGCCCCGGACCCGCGCCGGGATGGGGATGCGAGGCCGGGAGCCGCGGCAGCGCGGGGTCAGCGCCTCCCGCCCCGCAGCCCCCCCCCCGCTCCGGCGCTTCCATTGACGGAGCCCGCGGGCGCTCAGCGGCTGCGCCCCTCGGCCGGGTCCGTTCGTGCCGCTCCTGTTTACCGCGGCGCGCTGAACGCCGCAACCTCGCCTTCAGCCGGCGGCCGCGAGAGCCCCGGCGCGGCGCGCAGCAGCGCGGTGGCCTTGCTCCGCTCTGACCCTTCTGAAATTGATTTCCCCATCTGAGCTTTCGAAAGCAGCGCTGAAAAGCCCCATGAGTTCAGCGGCGCGGCAGCGAGCGCGGACCCCAGCCAAGTGCTCCTCCACACAGGGAAAGCGCCCTGGAATGAGACGGGACATGAATTTCAAGTGAAGTACCTGCTCCAGAACATTCCGCACGCGGACACGCGCTCTGCAGTGACGGCAGCGCTCCCCGGGTTTGCTCACTGACACCTGGAGCCAATTCCTGGAACAGACTGGGGGGGGGGGGAACCATTTTAGGATCAGAGCACGGACCTCTGGAGCTTCTTTCTGGGGTGCCTGTGGGGAATAAATTGCCCCGATTCTCTTCCCCACGCAGGGCTGTTGCTCATGGGGCAGCATCCATGAGCAGAGATGGAGAGGTGATAGGGAGATGATGAAGCGGGTGCTAACCCAACTGCCCCCAGCCCCTGCAGGCACATTGGCTCTCCACCTGCAGAATAAGCAGTGATTGCTTCAAACGCTGTGGGCCAGCAGGATGAAATTCTACTCTGCAGCTATTGAAGGAGCCTCTGATGTTAAAACAACTTCTCCAAATGGCAATTTAGCACCTTTGCCAGGTGGCACAGTTGTTCCCAGAGGATCAGTTCTGTTCTATAGGGCAAATAGAGATTTACTATAGCTGTATGCTGCATAGAATGGCTTTACCCTGCCTGAGGGGACACTGAGATGAGCTCTTGGGCAGAAGCTCTTCCCTGGGAGGGTGCTGAGGTGCCGGCACAGGGTGCCCAGAGAAGCTGTGGTTGCCCCATCCCTGGCAGTGTTCAAGGCCAGGTTGGACAGATGGGCTTGGAGCAAGCTGCTCTATGGAAGGTGTCCCTGCTGGTGGCAGGGGTTGGACATGGAGGAGCTTTAAGGTCCCTTCAACCCAATCCATTGGGGTTCTAAACAACTTGACACCTTGGGGTAAAACCCCAGAGCTCAAGGGTGTGTACCACAGGTCCCCAGTGCTGGGAGCCTGAGGACACCCCCAGCCCATGGGAAGGGCTCCCAGTGCCCCATCCCTCTCCTCCTTGCCTCCGTGGCTGCCCTGAACACCCCACTGTGCCATCCTGCAGTGGTCCTTCTGCAGTCAGTGTTGCTCCAGCCAGCCCGGTGCTCTGCGGCTGTGTTCAATGCCAGCACTGCCGGCCCTTCGGGGGGACCCTGAGCTGCAGGGACTGTGAATCACCAGGGAAAGCACCTACCAGGACAGGACAGGATTCAGGAGAAAGCAGTCATAGATTGCAAAAGGGACAACTACAAAGTAAGGCACCTGATGGAGATTTCTGGCTGGTGACTGCCAGAACAATGAGGGTTTATAACGCTTTAACTGTATCTAACACAACAATCTAATCCTTGTTTTGTGTTTTAAATCCTACAAAACTCTGTTCCAGCGACAGTGTGAGCATCACAAGTGAACCACCATGGTACAGAGCACTGTTTTCCTTTAATTCTTTGGCCACTGTTGTTTTTCATGGGGTAGGATGGTGGTTATTGCATACATGTGCAATACCCCAATGCATACATGTGCAATAACAACCATCCTGCATAACACGTGGGTCAGGCTGGGGAGGATGAAATCAGAAGGTAGCACGGAATCCCAGCCAGCACCCAGCAGCAGTTTGGGGCTGTCACATCGCTGCTCAAGGATGCCAAAGCCCTGGGGGGTGAAGAAGCAGTGGGGGTCAATGGACCCACACCACATGAAGATGATGAAGCCCTCACCAGCCCCATGGCCTGCAGGTACCTCGCTGCTGAAGCGAGAGGATGGGTCACCCTCTGCAGACCATGGTCTCCATCTCCATGCTCTGGGAACCCACCATGCACCCAATATGGCTGTAGCTGGCATGAACCCTTCACTGCCCAACTCTTATGATACTTCATGAGCACTCAGTAACTACAAAACCACCCCCTGTGATCCCTCCAGCCCTACCCACCGTGCCCAGGCACAGCATTCATGTGTGAAAGGGATGCCACAGGCACAGACGTAGGGCCGGAAGCCTCCACCAACACCCATTCATGCTGCTGAAGTGAATGGTATCAATGCCACGAGGGGCTCTGCTCTGGGAGAGGGGAGAAAGCGTTCAGAAGTATTGAAAATGAGTTTCTCACTATCACCCCCCATGAGTGCCTGCACACAGAAACCACAGATGATGTGAATGTGCAGGCTCCAGTTTAAAGCCCTTTTACATTTCCTATCAAGCACTGCGGGCTGGTTGACAGCCGTGAGCCTTCCCCCATTTAAATGCCTCTATCACACTGCTGCCTCCTCAGACATCACCACACTGCGGGGAGCTGCCACGAGCCCACCCAATGGGGAGAACCAGGAGCACAAACTGCTGCAAACTCTGCACTCAACAAGTCCCCTCCGCAGACAAGGAGGGCCCAAGGATAAATACTGACCATTACCCCGTGCTCCTCACTTGGTTTTTGTTGATCAGCCGAGAGATCCGATGGGGCAAAATTCCACTTCCCAATAGAGCGGACTCTGGGCTAATAGAAACAAATAAAGGGAAAGCCTCTGTCCACAATGGGTCCGGAGCATCCATTGTTGGCAGGCACTAATCGGATTAAATTGGCTCCTGGCTCTACTGCTTGGAGCCTAACTCGTCCCTAAATTTCTCCCATCTCAAGGGATGTGTCATTGCTGCTTTTGGGGTTTTGTTTTTCTGGTTAAGTGTGATGGGTGGGAAGCACTAAGGAAGGGCTGGAGCTGGTGCCCGCTGCCTGGTGAACAAAGAGCGGGGCTGGCAGAGGCACAGCCCTGTGCGTGCCATGATCCTATGGAGCCTGTCCGGCACCTCCGGCTGGAAATGGCATCTCAACGTGAGAGGTGCTGCGCCGGGCAGGGAGAACCTCCTGCATCCCACGCCGGCTGCGCCCAGGTTGCTTCCCATTAGCATGTTAATCCGCAGCCTGGCACCGGCCCCTCCGAAGCCGCCAGCACGTGGATGCGCGCAGCCGAGACACGGCCCTAAATAATGCTGCCTGCGAGGGAGCCCGAGCGCGAGCGGCCACAGCCTGGTAATTTCCACAGCTATTGGCAACCTGGGAATTTTCCTGCCTTATCACCAGGGCTCAGCTAACTTCACTAACACTAATCAGAGCTGGAATCATTCATTCAAGGATTGCATGATCATGTTTTTCTTTAGCAGTGACAGCTGCCTGAGCCGCATTAGCAATGCAGATGAGGCGGCCTAATAGGTTAATGCAGAACACGCCAAAATTAGGTTTAATCCCCAGTGAAATAATCTAACATTTTCACATTTCTTGATGTTGGGATAGAGACGTTGCTGGTGACTCAATTAGGTGTAATGTAGATCAAAGCAAATTTACCTTCTGGCTGAACCTTCCCCATAGTTTAGATAGAAGAATATGAGGGTTCTTTACTAATTGGCCAGTGGCTGGGGGGGAGGGGGGGGAATCCTATTGAAAGTGTGCGTGTGGTGAGAACCGGGGGTTGGCTTTGGGTGAGGGATGCCCCAATCCCAGCATGGTGCTGCACCCCAAACCAGCCCCGCACGCAGCCCCAGCCCGTGCAGTGCTCCCAAAGAGAGGCATTTGGGGGGCTTTATTCCTATTTTTATTTTTCCTCTATTCATTTTTAATGCCCTGTCCTGAAATATCCCCGGCGAGGTTTGAAAGAGCTGGTATTATAAAAGCAGCATAAAGGAGACAAAACCCCAGCCCGCCCACCAGCGTGTGTGTGTCTAATGTTTTCATTCTTGGGGAATAACATATCAAACAGCCATCGCTTTCAGTCATAAAGGGAAGGAAACAAAAAATTACATGCCCTCAGTTGCCAAATTATTTTTTTGCCTTGACATCTTAATTCTTAATCCTTGTGTGTGGTCAAATCAGTCTGCTATAGACAACCAATCAAGCAATTATTCCTAAATTATATTTGCCCAACTCACATTGATTGGTTATTCTTTTCTTATTGGGTAAGCTCATTAATTCTGAGCAGCTTGCTTATTATGCTTGCCACATCATTTTCTTTCTGAGCCTATCTACTCACACCAGCCTGCTGATGTTTCAAGATGCCATAGAGAAAAAAAGAAGGCCGAGTGATCTATTGCATTGTCTCTTCCAGCAATTACAATTCACATTGCTGATTAACTTTGATGTGAAAACTAATGAGATAAGGCAAGTTATCAAGGCGGACCTGATCGTCATCTCATTTATAGAGCATTTGCCATCAGTGAATGACAAAAACTAATGAAGACGTATCTGACAGCAGGCTGAGCCAAGGCCGAATTTCGTTTCTCATCAGCAAGTGCTCTGCTTCCAACTCATCAGTCTATCTGAAACATGTGGAAATTAGCTTAATAATGAAAACACTTCATCCAAATAGACAAATGTTTACATTAAAATAGCTACATGATAAATAGATGTTAAAGATTTTATGCCTTCTTGAGTCTAAACAATGGAGCACAAAATATGTTCTCGCGTTCACTAAATCATCCCTGCAAACCTCCACATGCTGCTGTACCTGCGCCGCTGCTCAGAAACCTTTCTGGTCTGCGGTTCCTCCTTTTGCAAAGGTTCATTTGCACTGTAATTAATGATCAAAGGTGCTTGGCAGGAAAAAGGCAGAAGGACCCAGAGAGATCCGAGAGCATGGAGCTCCCCGGGCAGGGTTTTAGCAGCACCGTGGCAAAAGCAAGAGGCTGATGCTCCTTGCGCCTCGGGAGCACATTCACACACACAGAGTATAGGAGGGACCCATCCTGCCCCAGACTGAAACAGAAAGCACAGATCTAGCTCCTGCAAACACACCGACACCTCTTTCCTGAGCCACAGATCCCAGAAAGTCTCCGGTAATTCCAGTCCAGTTTAGAAAGGCGGAAGGCAGAGCCGCTCCCGGTGTTGATATCCTGCCTTTGGTATGGTTATTTATGGAGGCTATTTCATATTTGGTGTGTGCCATTTCACAGGCTTATGCCACGTCCAAATAGATCCGCAAGATATTTTTTGTATCTGGAATAAAATATTCACCAATCATCTGGGATCAAAAAAGCTATTTTTAATAAGAAAGTATTAATTAATCACATGGGATCAAAAATGCTATTTTGCATAATGAAGATGTGCATTTGTAAGGCAGAATGGTGAAATTCTTGCTTGAAAATTGATTTAATAATTGTGTATATTTCAATTAAAATAAGCAGTAAAAGATTCTTTTTCATTATTATGTTTTTTTTTTTCATTTCCCTGGAATAAATATGGAATAAGCCCATTCCCTGCCTCAACGGGAGGAAAAGAACCACAAATATTTCACTACCGATGTAAGAGGAATTTTAAATGGATTTTGGCAATGAGGATCCGAGCGGGCTGGAAAACCCGTCAGACCCTGCCGGGAAGCTGCCGGCGCCCTGGTGCGTTCCGCACGCCGACAGCCCCGAGCGCGCACGGGAAACGCTCCGACCCTGCTCGCCTGAGGATGCAACAGGGATCACGGCGGGTGCAGCCCCCCCGGCCCCTCCAGACAATTCCCATCTTACCATCCCGGTCCCACCGCACTCGCCACCTCTCTCCCATTCCCGGTGCTGGAGCACAGCGAGGTCCGGACCTGCGGGAGCCGGCGCCGGGCATTGTGTGTCACAGAGGAGTCGGCACAAAGAACCCGCAGCCCGGGAAGTTAAAAGAAAAGCCGGTTCTAAAGCACCAGCAACAAATTACTACTTCAACGCTGGATTAAATTTAAAAGCTCTTCACGGAGCTGCAGATAAATCCTATATATTAGAAGAAACCATAAAAGTACTTCTCAAGAGCGGAAGGCACAAGTGGGAAGTTGACCCCAAAGATTTTTTTCTCTTAATAGCCTGCTAAGTTTATAAAATTTCCCAGGATTGGAGAGGGCTTTGCTACCTCCGCAGTGCTCAGCACCACAAAGCAACCCGGGCCGCTCTGCCCGATTAAATGAACTTGGGCAAATCGCGGCAATCAAAGCCATTCATTAAATAAACACCACCAGGCTTGATTTTGGGGTTTGTGGTGATTTGGGGTTTGTGGGGGGTTTTAGTTTGGCTTCCCCCCCACCCTTGGAGCAGGATGGATTCTCTTTCACCACTCACACACACAGTGGGAATAACATCGATCCCATCCTCACTTCCCTCATCACAGGGAGCGGTGAGTGCAGGTACAGAACTATGCTCCTCCCGACCCGGACTCGAATCCACAGGGATCCTCCGCAGCGGGAAGGGTGCGGATGCACCCGCAGCGGCCAGGGCACAGCGCTGACCCTCGGCTCACAGACACCCTGGGACCTGCCCGGTTTTTATCCCACCTTTCTGCACACCCAGTGCTTTAGATTCTTGAAACAGGGGCTTGGGCACTGCAATCGCTTCCCTGGATCTCTGGATGTGTGTATGCATCCGTGTGGCGGCACGGGGGGATGTACAGAGAAAGGAATGCTGCTCCTCCCTCCCCCTCCCCGTCCTTTATCCCAGTAGCCTATTTTAATAAATAATTATAGGCAGCTAAAGGATTTGTTCATTCCAAAAGGTCTCCCCTTCACATTTCTCAGAGGTTCAGCTCAAGGAGACACCATGATAATAAGGCTGACTCGGGATCCCTACTTCACAATGTCATTATGAGCTAGCATTTAAAATGGAGAAAATATGTATATTATACCTAAAAGCGTTACAAGGTTACAGCCTCGTCTCGGGAATATTTAATGCTGCCGGGGAAGCAGAGCTGGGGAGGAGGGAGAGGAGGGAAAACACGGGAGAGAAATCCTTTCTGAAACACAAGCTTGGAAAAAAGACGCTGGGAGCGAGCACGGGGTTCATTTGCATTTCCAATGACTGGGACTAATCCTCGCTGCCACCTTTAGATTTCCTTATTCCTTCTCCTAATTATCTTCCTTTTTTCCTGCTCGTAGCTTTCTCTCTCCATTCCCTCTCCTCCTGTTCCCAAATACACAGCGCGCTGCTGCCTGTGGCGAAGCCCATCCATGCAGCCCCTCCAAAACACGGGTGCCCCCCAGCCTGAGTGCCCTGCGGGGTGGTCCCCATTAGAAGGGCTGTAAATGAAGGTTCCAGGGGTCTCGTAGGAGCTCGGAGTGGTGCCAGGTCCCTGGGGACGGACCAGGCAGAGCCCTGTGCGCCCTATCCCATGGGAGTGTGGGTGCTCGCGGGGTACCCCCAGCCCCTCCTCACCCCCCAGAAGACACCGTGTCCCCGGTTGCTGCAGGTGGCACCAGTGACCGAGCCTGGAGCACGGCCTATCCCAACGCAAGCCCCGCAGGGCAGTGGCAGCGGTCCCGCGTGGTGGCCAATGGAAAACGGGGCTTTATCGGCGTACCGAGACCTCCCTAAAAACTAAGACAGCTTAATCCCTGAAGCCCGACTCCAAGCAGCACTTAGCGAAGGTTCGGCGTGAAACTGGAGCGGGCTTAACACGAACACGCATCCGCTGTCAGTGACAAGTAAATTACGCTGCTAAACGCCTGTTGGAGACCAGCTACTGAGCCACTATTTCAGTCTTATCCTAAAATTTGCTAATAGCAGCTCTTTCAAATAAATGAAGCGGTAATGAAAAAAGTCCCGCTTTGAATTTATATATATTTCAGCAGAGAAGAATGTTTTATTTAAAATAGTTACAGTGGGCCTTTTGATTTAGAGTTTAAAGTAAATAATATTTGTACATCTAAAACATACTCAAGACAAATGAAAAGCCTCTAGATGCTTTTGTATGAGATGCTGAAGAGCTCTACAAACTTAAAAGCACAACCTCAATTAAGCCCATCTTCATCTGGAAAAAAAATTAGCAACTGAAAGCTGAATATATTAGATAATGCACACTCGCAGAAGAGCATTCTCTTAGCAAAAAATTCTTGATAACCAACCTAAAGCTGGCCTTAGAGTTGCTCAATGCTAATTTTGTTTGAAACTGTTTAACTAACTACGAATAGATATCCATATTCAACAAAGACATAATTAATGGCAACCTTTTCTTCTGCTCAGAAGACATCATAACAAGCAGAAAAGTACAAAAAGATTTTTATAGTAACTAATTTAAGGACAAAGGGTTGACCTCTAGCATTTCATTAAATAAACTGAGCGAATAAAAGCAGAGTGACAGTATTCATCCTTGTTCAATTCAAGCAGCCAATTTCAAAATGCAAATCATAATCTGCAGATGTTGCAGCCTGATATATTTTTCTTTAAATATCATTTGTTCAATTTAAGACCATCAGACATTTGAATTTTAAATAAAAATCAAACCCAATCCCCAGCCTCAGTGCTCGGCATCGCAAGGCCGACAGTGCAGGGCTGCGGGTGCACGGGGCTCCCCCTCCATCCCTCCCTCCATCCCTCCCTCCCCGGCATTTGAGACCCAATGCTCCAACCATTCATTTTATATATTATTTCCAAAGCCTTTTAATGGAGAAGTTTGATTAAGCCACACATTATTTCTGATTAGTGCAGCCAGTGCGTGCTGCTGCATCTACAGCCTGGGGACAGAGCATGAAGAGCCACAGCCCATCAAGTTCCTCCAACCTGCTCACCCAGGGAGACCTGGCATCCGAGCCAGGGTGCCACGGCCCTCCCTGAGCCACAGGGGGTGCTGGATGCATTCCCTGGACCACAGAGGATGGTGGATACATCCGCTGGACCGCAGAGGGTGATGGATGAATCCCTAAACCCCAGAGGGTAGTGGATACAGCCCCTGGAGCACAGAGGGTGGTGGATGCAGCCCCAGACCATGATGCCATGGGACTGCTCTGCCCATGGCGAAGAGCATCCTTGCTCTGGTCCCTGAAAGCAGCAGGAGCCCACAGTCCCTGCCTGGGGTGGGGGAGATATGGTGCTGTGCCCTGACTGGTGGACAGGAGGGAAAACACAACAGGAGATGGATTTCCTAGGAATTTCGCAACACAACCCCAGATCTGTCTGTTTTCTGGGTTTTCTCCTGGGTGTCAGGGAGAAGATAAGGGAAAGTAGGAATGTTTGATTGGGCTCTGTGTGATCTACAGGGTTTTACCACGGAGGCAATTAAGTCTTGATGCAGCTCAATGCTTAGCATACACTTCCCTTCCACAGGGATTCAGGGGAAGTTAAACCCGCGCTGAAGCATGCTGCTCTGATGGGAGAGCCACGGGGGGGCATCTCCAGCTAGCAGATACCGTGCACTTTGCCAGCTATGGATCCACAGCTGACAGCCTCACATCTGTGGAGGGTTTTCTTCTTCATTCCCATGCTTTAATAAGTCTATTTAAGCATTTCTTACCTTGACAAGCTGAAGTGACAGGAGGGATGCTGAGGGACGCTTTTGATATCTCTGAAGAGGCCAGAAGATGCCTTGCTGCATCTGACACACGGGAACACGAGTTCCTCCCACTCCTGTTTACATGTCTGTGGAGCATCATCCACTGAGCATGGCATCCCACGAGCCTGCAAAAACACAGCATTCCTCTTAGGAAGTTGCTTTGGGGTGTCTGGAAGTTTTGGAGGGAAGCAGGAGATGTTTTTTGTTTACTTTGACCAAATGCACAGCCCGTGGCACAAGCTGTTGGCTTTGCTGTCCTAGGCTTTTTTGGCCTAGGCTACAGCGGATCAGCACTGCTATCTGCTCACGGAGTCATTTCCTTCCTTCTTTAACAAAGGAAAAATATCCCAGGGACCCATCACATGGACCTTAGTTACTGCTAAGTTACAACGAGGAGCATCATCTGTGAAAGCATGTCTATTAATTAAACTGCTGTTGATCAGAACTGGTTCATGATACATAAAGAGGAACTGAAGTGAACAGTCAGGGGCATCAGTGCGGTTTCACCCTGAGAGCAGAGTCACCACTGAAACCCAGAGCATCAGTTCCATACCAGAACCTTCCAAAAGGGTCATTACTGGCACACAAAGCACTAGTTCTACACTGGACCCTTCCAAAAGGGTCACCAGTGACACCCAGGGCACCAGTCCCATACCGGACCCTTCCAAAAGGGTCACCAGTGACATACAGAGCACCGGTTTCACACTGGACCCTTCCAAAAGGGTCACCAGTGACACACAGAGCACCAGTTCCATACCAGACCCTTCCAAAAGGGTCACCAGTGACACACAGAGCACCGGTTCCATACCAGACCCTTCCAAAAGGGTCACCAGTGACACACAGAGCACTGGCTCCATACTGGACCCTGATCCAAAAGTGCCACTGGGGGTGTGGGCACCGGGCACAGGGATGGGGACGAGGAAGGGCCGGGGCTTTGCCTCCTGCACAAACAGACCCTGCAGCTGTCGCAGGGAGAAATAAATGACTTCCGGAGGCGAGGGAGGATAAATGGGCCCATTCATGCGGTGTGAAGGGGACATTGTTTTCCTCCTGGGGAAAAAAAAAGAACCCTCCCAACAACCTATATATTAAGGTATCAATGAACAACAAATTCATTCTGTTATGACACAGGAAATGTAAAACAGAATAGGCTGCAAAACAAACTCGATTTATCAGCGCCACACATGCGAAAGAAGAAATTTCCCTTGTTGGCTGCTGGATCAGAGCGGCCTTTGACGGCGGTTCTGGCTCTCACGCTTAGAATTCCAGCCACACATGGAGCGTGTTCTGCCGGCGCGCTCGCGGTGGGTGCTCGCTCCGCAGATGAAGACTGTGTCCCGGGGTTTATCCTCTTCAGTGACAACGTGTGCACAATACGCCTCCAACGCCTGTTTAAAACTGGCTGCAGATGCACACGGTGTCTGTCTCCTGCATTACAAACAGGAGATGTGGAGGTTTGGGGGGGGGAGTTTAAAGGGAATTACTCACTGGAAGAGCACCCAAGCCTTTCGTCTGAGCTTGGCAACCCCCAGGTTTGTATTAAAAACAGGGAAAAAGAGCAAAACAGAAACAGGGAATGTGACACAAACCAGACCCTATTTCCCAACATGAGGGTGAGCAGAGGACCAAGTCGCCTCCATCAGCCCCTCAGTCCTTCCTCTCGCATGCTGGAAGCCTCTCTGTTCCATTCTCTCCCTGCCTCCTGCTCTTATGTCTACAACATTTATGCTAAGCCATTTTTCCCAAGTAACATTAAATAAAAATCTCTTAAAAATGAGTGGAATGGATCGATCCTGCCATAGAAATGGAATTTAAACAGCTGCAAGAAGCACTCGGCTTGCAGGGGACTAATCCAAAGGGTTTTAATTGGAGAAAGCAGCAATAAATGAAAGAACACGAGCTTGGAGGAGAACACTTGAAAGTAACTCGGGAAGATGAGATCTGTTTGTGGTTGGCAGGGAGATCTCCCTGCAGAAGGGCAGGGGAAGCCTTGTCTGCCCTGACCTGCAGCCCTAGAAGAACAAGGAAGGAATGGCTTTAACCTGCCAGAGGGGAGACTGAGATGAGCTCTTAGGTAGAAGCTCTTCCCTGTGAGGGTGCTGAGGCGCTGGCACAGGGTGCCCAGAGAAGCTGTGGCTGCCCCATCCCTGGCAGTGTTCAAGGCCAGGTTGGACAGAGGGGCTTGGAGCAAGCTGCTCTAGTGGAAGGTGTCCCTGCTGGTGGCAGGGGTTGGAGCTGGAGGAGCATTAAGGTCCCTTCCAACATAAACCAGGCTGGGATTCTGTGATTCCATGAGGAAGGCACAAAGCCCTCCCCAGCGCCAGCCAGACCCGAGTCCCAAAGGGCTCTTTAAGGGAGTGGGCCCAGGTGATGCCCAGCGCATTAACGCTGATCACATCCCTGAACCCGCGTGTGCCCTCCCTGTCTCCGAGCCGGTGAGTCCGCATCCTCCCGCACAGCGCGGGTCCTTCCGAGACGCCTCATCCTGCCGGATTCCCGGGGACCGCTGGCGCCAAGGGGGTCCCGCACAGGCAGGATGCGTCCCTGGAGGCGCTCAGGACGCAGCCGGGGCCGGGCCGCGCGATGCTCCCCGTGCGCTGCTTTAAACCCATGTCACGCTCCCAGCACAGCGGCTCCTCTGCGCCTGTTTGAACTGTCCCTCCCAATTAGCGGTAATAAGTGACTCTGGGAGGACGAGCAAACACGGAGCATCCATTACCCCCCCGCTCCGGCCGCCCCAGGAGATCCCGCCCGCAGGCGCGGAGCGCACCGCGCCCGGCCCCAGCCACCGCCGCCGAGAGGCGAATTAATGACAAAGTCGCTCCAAGAGTTCGCCTGAAACGATTCTGTTCTGCCCATCCACGCAGGAATTGATTGCTGCCGGCCTGGAAATATGTGCGGATCAATACGGCCCAGCCCAGAGCAGAGCAAGGCATGCTCGAGCCCCATTTATTTAACCCACTTTTTTGAGGAATGGCACATAATTTACCAGGTAGGAACTGCGAAGCCTTCCCAGAGCAAGGACTAATGACAGGCGGTGGGGAGCCTGCGCCACCATTCATCTCACTGCAGAGCCGCGGGTCCCTGCGCCTGCCGGTGGCCATGGCCGCCGTGATGCCCCTGTGGTGCCAGGCCGTGCCCTCCGGCTACCCCGTGTCCTTGCTGGGCACACACAGGGCCAAAGCACATCGCTCAGGTGCCCACTGAGGAAACAGCTTCAGATTGCTCCTTTAGGTGAATGTTTTGAAAGGAAGAATTAAGCCCCCCCCAAAAGGACGGCTGGCTGCCAGTGCACACCCCAAATCACTGACAGCTGTGCATCTCAGACCATTTTATCACAGAACCCCAGAGTGGTTTGGGTTGAAGGGACCTTAAGGCTCCTCCATGTCCACCTGCCACGGGCAGGGACACCTTCCATAGAGCAGCTTGCTCCAAGCCCCTGTGTCCAACCTGGCCTTGAGCACTGCCAGGGATGGGGCAGCCACAGCTTCTCTGGGCACCCTGTGTCAGCGCCTCAGCACCCTCACACAGAACAGATTCTGCCTAAGAGCTCATCTCAGTCTCCCCTCTGGCAGGTTAAAGCCATTCCCCCTGTCCTGTCCCTACATCCCTCGTCCAAAGCCCCTCTCCAGGTTTCCTGCAGCCCCTTTAGGCACTGGAGCTGCTCTAAGGTCTCCCCTTCAGGAGCCTTCTCTTCTCCAGGCTGCCCCAGCCCAGCTCTCTCACCTGGCTCCAGAGCAGAGCTGCTCCAGCCCTCGCAGCATCTCCGTGGCCTCCTCTGGACTCTCTACAGATAACATGCCCTACGGACAAATACTCGCTCCAGGTTATCACGGCTCAAAATGAACATCCAAAGTCCACCTAGGAACAGCCTCAAATACTGTGTTATAGCAGTGCACTCCAGGAAAAAGAGCAACCCCACATCTCCTGCACGTAGGGGTGGACAAGCATCCGGCTCCCACTTGAGGTAACTCCCATTGGGCATCCAAACCGTGAGGTGCCTTCTTAGAAAAGCAGCAGCATGCTTAAGAGTGTGAAAATAGCATTAAAAGAGTGGGAGCAAGCACACGGGAGAGCCGTGCTGTGCGCCAGGGCTGGCAGTGAGGGCAGGGACCTCCCTGCAGGTACCACAGGGTGCACTGGGAGGCAGCGTGCAGCAGGGCTGCTGCCTTTTCCACACACCTGGCTCCTCTGTGGCACAGCTGAAGCAATTGTGAAGTAAACACTGATTTGGGATGAGCTAAAACCGATGCTGAATGGACACAGCACCACTGACGCTCCCTGGGCAGCAGTCATGGCCGGACCCATCATTAGCACTAAACACGCCTGGAATTCAGCCCCCCGCAGCGCATGGCACAGGGACACTTGGCAGGGCAGCAACAGGTCACCCCTGTGGGGCTGGGAGCCAGCTCTGGGGAATTTCAGCCCCACGCGCTGCTTCCATAGGGATGGCTCCAGCACACCCAGCCCCGCTGCCCTGCGCTGCTCCTCCTGGATGCTCTGCATGCTCCACAGCCCCGTGTTTTCCAGGGCATTAACTCCATGTGCACGGCTGCTGTCATCCTCCCCTAGGGGAGCGGCCGGGCCTCCCTGCCGCAGCCATCAGCATCGCTCTGACCTGTCAGCAGGGAATGATGAGGTGACACCAGTCCCCTGGGCCTGTCACCGCGTCCTGGAGCGAGGAGCAGCCTCTTCCAGGGCAGCAGCAAAGCTACAGGCACACATGGCCATAGGTGCACGCGGCTGTAGGTGCACTCAGCTGTAGGCACACATGGCTGTAGCTACATGGCCATAGGTACACATGGCTGCAGGTACACACAGCTGTAGGCACACACATGGCTTGCCCCTGCACTGTCATGGGAAGATTCAAGGAAAGAACAGTTCAGATGGCTTTAAACCAAGTGAACTCAAGCCTCCCTACCCCTGTGATCCCTACAGTGAATGTGTGTGTGTACAGCAAAGAAAGAGCAGAGCACTGCAAAAATCAAACTCTGGGATTTGCTGCCTTCTCCTGCCTAGGAACTTGGGGGAAGCCCTTCCTGCTGTGCTGCGCTGCTCCCAGCCATGCCGAGGCATTGGATGTCCCTGCTCAGACAGCACTGGTCTCACAGGCGCAGCCATTGCCACAGCCACAGCAGCATCCTCCCAGCATCAAGGGCTGTGGGTACAGCAGGGAAGCACAGTGCTTGCTCTGCCCGGGGGTTCTAACAAGCATCCTGAAGCCTAAAGCCAACCTGGACTGGAGGAGAATTGCTGCTGGCCCCATTTCACAGATGAGACACTGACCTGGGGGGATGCCAGGGCAGGAGACGTGGCCCAACGAAACAGCAAAACAACACAGGGCTTGAAGCAGGAATTGTTGAACCCCAGCTCAGCTCCAGCAAGCCAGGAGGGGGAAAAGACACTTCCTATTCCAAGAATTTGTCCGTGCTCCCCATTGCTGGCACAGGCAGCGAGGCCGGGTCACATCTCAGGGCTCAGTGCAGGGCGCTGCAGCCAGGGCGCTGCATTGCCTTCAGCTGCACTCCCCTGTGCTTAGGGGGGCTTTTCTCTATTAAAAACGCTGCTTCTTTCCCATTTGAAGCAGAAACACACATGAAAAGGGTCATTCATGATAAATCTGAGTGCTGGGAGGATGAGATAGAAAACAAAGTGGCTTTTCTTTTCCAGCAGGACCTCAGGACCCCCCCATGGCGATGCCCAGCAGGGCTCAGTGCAGCCCCAGGATCCCCCCATGGTGATGCCCAGCAGGGCTCAGTGCATCCTCTCTGCCCCCAGCATCCCCTAGCTCCTCCACAGCACCCAGTGAAGAGAAGCCCGTCCGGCACCGCTTCCTCCCTCATCTCCTCAATCCCAGCAGCACAAACCCCCACACGTGGCAGCCATCTCAACTAGTTTTATTACTCAATAAAACATTTGACCCACAGATAAACGCTTTTGTCCAGCACTACATCTCCTCAAATAACAACGTGCCGGCTCAAAAAGAAAAACAACCGGCATTCATATTCTGCTGCTACGTTTTATTTCCCCTCCCTGAGGAGGGGGACGGAGGCCGCTCCGTTCTGCATTCAAATACTGTACGGGAATACAGTAACCACCGTTCTCAGAGGATTTGTGCAAATGCCAGCAAGACAAACCCCAAATCAAATTTATTAGCTGGTGGAGATGCCTAACAATTTTACACAGTGACTGATAAAGCCGCCTGGGAATTCCTTTCAACATTAAGTGATTTAAAGCCTCTACAGAAACTTCATTGTCTGTTACAATATATAAAGAGTTTCTCAGTATCAAGTAATGCTGGAGCAGCAGCCATTGGGTTGTTTATATTGCCAGTGTGTGTTGTCTTTAATCCGGAATGCTTCCCAGGAATCCTCATATCCAGAGTCCTGCAGAGAGCCATAAAGGGATGAAGGGAAAATTAATTAAGACCCACAGCCTGTGTTTTAAAGGAGCTAGCTGTATTTTGACAGCAAGGTTGAGACGCTCACTCCTGTTCCGAGTGGGCTTGTGGAAGATGATCCAGATCTTATTCCCCCATTAGGGTCACCCATTCAGGGCCCACAGACCGCTCGGTGCAGGCGCGATGAGGAGGGCTCCAGCCCCCAGACTGCTCGGCCATGGCCAAGTCAGAATCACAGAACCCCAGAGTGGTTTGAGTTGGACCTCAAAGCTCCTCCAGCTCCAACCCCTGCCACGGGCAGGAACACCTTCCACTGGAGCAGCTTGCTCCAAGCCCCTGTGTCCAGCCTGGCCTTGAACACTGCCAGGGATGGGGCAGCCACAGCTTCTCTGGGCACCCTGTGCCAGTGCCTCAGCACCCTCACAGGGAAGAGCATCTTCAGTTTGAACCCGTTACCCCTTGTTCTATCACTACAGTCCCTCATAAGAGTCCCTCCCCAGCATCCCTATAGCCCCCTTCAGATACTGGAAGGCTGCTATGATGTCTCCATGCACCCTTCTCTTCTCCAGGCTGAACAGCCCCGATGTTCTCAGGCTATCTCCATACAGGAGGTGCTGCAGCCCCTGAGCATCCTCGTGGCCTCCTCTGGCCTCGCTCCAGCAGGTCCATGTCCTTCTAAATGACAAATGTGTGCCAGAATCAGGCTGGCTTTGTGCTGCTGCAGCCACCTCCTTCAGAACCATTTGTAGCCACAAGCCCAGGAACACAGCGCTCTAATTGCCAGCTTTTCATCACGCGCATTCCTCGCTGTGGCATTTGCATTTTGGGGGTATTTAATCAATCCCCCCCGCTCCCAAACTCCGAAGTGAGAGAACGTTTCTTGATTGTCTCTGTTGTATATGAACGCTCCGCAGACCTGACAGACAGTTCTTCATTTCAATTAGGGGATGCTCATCGTTAGCTTACTAATAAGGACCAATTTTCTGTCACAACTATTTCCTAATTAAATTCAAACCAGAGATTTCTAACCCAGATGGTCAGTGATGCCACAGATTTGTTTAAATTTGGTATCACAGTAACAAACTACTAATTAGGGTTTGTAAATACACCAATTCCCTCATGACCTAGTTGTTAGTAATGCATACAACCGGTTTATTAAAGCACTAATTGTGTCTGGCTTTACTTGGGCCTAACACATAATCCACTTATCACATACTGGTACCAACTCATTTTGAAGGGATTATGAATGAAATCATAAATGAGGTCTCGCGTCCAGCTCCATGGTATTGTTAATAAAGGTTTGGTGTCATATTCAGATGATTTTCTGCCTCTGATGGAGAGCGGCCCTGCAGTGATGCTGCTGCTCTGCTCTCCAAAGAGTAGTTGATGGAAGAGGTTCTGGATACTGCTCCAGCACCTAAACCAGGGGTTTCTGCCGCAGTGCAGGGAGTCAGCACATCCCTGGATGAGCCAACCTCCTCCCTTTCACAGGGAAAGCATCAAAACAACAACTAATTCCTGTTTATCCCTATCAAAGACAAGCAGGTGAAAGCTTCCAGAGGTGAGAGCCCAGGCCTTTGCCTGCAGACCTGAGATGTTTATCAGCCTTCACCACCTTCTCATGGAGGGATGGAGATGTCCCAGCACCACCAAACCCTATCTGCCATAAGAGCTGGATGTCAGAATCCCAGAGTGGTTTGGGTTGAAGGGACCTTAAAGCTCCTCCAGCTCCAGCCCCTGCCACGCGCAGGGACACCTTCCACTGGAGCAGCTCCAAGCCCCTCTGTCCAACCTGGCCTTGAATACTGCCAGGGATGGGGCAGCCACAGCTTCTCTGGGCACCCTGTGCCAGCGCCTCAGCACCCTCCCAGGGAACAGCTTCTGCCTAAGAGCTCATCTCAGTCTCCCCTCTGGCAGGTTAAAGCCATTCCCCTTGGCCTCTCCCTCCATCCCTTGTCCAAAGCCCCTCTCCAGGTTTCCTGCAGCCCCTTTAGGCACTGGAGCTGCTCTAAGGTCTCCCCTTCAGGAGCCTTCTCTTCTCCATCTGCCCCAGCCCAGCTCTCTCAGCCTGGCTCCAGAGCAGAGCTGCTGCCCACGCTCTGGGGGTGCACCCAGCACATGGCCTCGCAGAGGGGCAGCTCTGCACAGAGCACCCTGGGTCTGATTTCACGGAAGTACCTGTTACGAAGAGCAGGAATGGGGAGCTCGCTCCTGCTGAGGAACGCCCCTCCCTGCCTTGGCTTCAGCAAGTAGGAAATAAATGATAGATAACTGTGAATTGCAAGGTTATGTAAACATGGAGGGGGCTTTAGAAGAATCCTATTAAACCATAAAAGAAAAGCATGGATGGTTTATCACATCACTAAGACCCAAGAATGCATTAATAAATAGAATAATAGATAATGAACCATGGAGTACAAGGCTAAACTATCCGCTATTGTGAGGATCCTGTGACAGTAGAAACAATGAAGGGGAAGAAAAAGCTTTGTTGGTCTGTCACCAGAACCTTGTCGTGTATCCTTTATAGCCCATTTTTAATGGATTCACAGCACCTATCCATTATTCTCCACCCAAATCCCTCGTTTTTCTCCCTTTTGAATGCAAATTCCCATGCATCACTCTTCCCTCACCATGACTGCCCATGTTAAACTTTGGGTTCCTGGGGGTGTCAACAGCCTTTCAGCCCCAGCAACAACAGATTCCTGCCTTGTATTCCTGAAGGGTTCCTAGGATGTTAACAGGAGTGGGTACCTCAGCCCTGTTACACATCTGGCTCTGCTCTAACAGCAGCAGGGATGCCAGACAGGTCTAACCCAGCCCCAAGCCATGATGCCACAGACATTCCTGCAGGGAAAAAGAAGCATCAAAGCTGCTGCTGCTCCCTCTGTTTTCCAGCCTTCTGCAAATGACCCTGAGAGTCGTTGGAGGGGACTTGGCATTAATTCAAGAGATAGTTCCCTCTTTGTGGACACTTCTGAGACTCACTAACACTTGATTTCATTGCTCCGAAGGGGTTTTATCATTAAACATGTGCCAGGAAACATTTACTGTAGATTGCTTTTGTTTTACTGCAGCACCGTTAGGTGCAGAGGAGCATGGATGTGGGGTGACCACAACAGGCCTGGCTGCAGCAAAACCCTCCTCACTCCACTAAAACCCCAAATACTGATGGGATTTCTGATAGGATTTCTATATAGAATGCAAAGACTTTTTGCTGCTACGCTGGCAGCTTTGTGGCACCAACAGCTTGGAGTCCGGCTGCCACTGCAGGCTGGGTGCCCTGCAGGGGATGGGGGCACGAGGGGATCGGAGCATGCAGGGGATGAGGTACCCTGTGATGACCACACATCATCACAACCAGCAAGGCTGCTGAGGAACAAGAGAGTCCACATTAAGGATGGGTAACTGGGAACAGCAAGACAAATGCCCCCAAAAGTGGGCAGCATCAAGAGGAGCGTGACCAGCAGGTCGAGGGAGGTGATCCTGCCCCTCTGCTCTGCTCTTGTGAGACCTCACTTGGAGTGTTGTGTGCAATTCTGGTTTCCTCGACATAAGAAGTACACGGAACTGTTGGAACAAGTCCAGAGGAGGCCACGAGGATGGTCAGGGGACTGGAGCACCTCCTGTATGAAGACAGTCTGAGAAAGTTGGGGCTGTTCAGCCTGGAGAAGAGAAGGCTGCGTGGAGACCTCATAGCATCCTTCCAGTGTCTGAAGGTGGGTACAAGGATGCTGGGGAGAGACTCTCCATCAGAGACTGTAGCGATAGGACAAGGGGTGATGGGCTCAGACTGAAACAGGGAATGCTCAGGTTGGAGATTAGGCAGAAGTTCTTCCCTGTGAGGGTGCTGAGGCGCTGGCACAGGGTGCCCAGAAAAGCTGTGGCTGCCCCATCCCTGGCAGTGTTCAAGGCCAGGTTGGACAGAGGGGCTTGGAGCAAGCTGCTCCAGAGGAAGGTGTCCCTGCTGGTGGCAGAGGCTGGAGCTGGAGGAGCTTTAAGGTCCCTTCCACCCAAACTATTCCATGATTCTGTGAAATCCATCATTATTTAGGTGGAGAACCCCACCTGAGGCAAGGTTCACCCAAGGAGCCTGGACCCGGCTCTGAGGCTCCCATTAGAAACTGCCCTTAACTCACAGCTCCCGTTGCCTTGCTCTGCCAGGTGCCGGAGCTGACACAGGGATGTGGCTGCCCTGGCTCCCAGAGGAGCCTCTCCCTGGGCATGGATCAGGCTCTGCCAGGAGCACACCTCACACCAGTGGGGGCACAGCCTGTGCTCAACAGCCCTGCAGACAAGCCCAAGTCACATAAGTTTGCCGCTCTCTTGCCCCCTTTCAGCAGCTTTGATCAACCCCCTGGCTACTCAAGTGCTTGTTGACTGAATGTAGTAACGAGACAGGGCCTGAAGTGAGGCTGTTCCCGTGCCCGTTCAGCCTCTCTGGAAGCAGGAGATGCGGAGGGTTAGGGGCCCTCCTCATCCCGTGAGCTGGAGCAGAGGCCTGGATCCAGCTCCACCAGGTGCAGCAGGAGGATCTGTGCAGCCACAACTACACAAGACCTGCTCAACCCCCCTTTGTATGCAATAACCCCTCACTACAGCACTGGCAACATCAAGAAATCAGCTGAAAATGCCTCCTCAGAGCTGCTCCATGCTGCCAATCCCCAGCACGCCTCCAGATATGGCCCAGGAGGAACCCTGTTAGAAACCCAACCAGCTCCTGCCAGAGCTCAAACACACGACGCCACATCATCCTTTGGGGAGCAATGCAGGGCATGGTTTGGGCAGTGAGACTGCCTGTGCTGAAAACAGGCTTCTGACAGCATGGATGGTCTGGAAGAGGTCATCAACACCAGCTTTCCACCAGGGAGAGCCAGGAGGTCCACTCAGGGAGGAGAGGTAAGATACCCATAGAAGCACTGCTGTTATGGTACCATTAACACACCATTATGGTATGTTGATGATATGGTGAGGTACCCTATCACATTGGTACCTCACCTATGTACCACTGCTTAAGGACCAGGTTGAGCCCAGACTCTGCTGCTCTGGACAATGAACAGAAGCCCTCAGCAAGGTGTTTGGGTCTAGAGCTTTGGAATGCAAGCTCATTTCCCCCTTCCATGTACAGAGCTGTAACAGGGAAGCAGAGAGCACCGGTGAGGTTTCCTCAGGAAAGATTCAGTGAGCCAGCTTCATCAGAAGCAAAACTATTACAGTGCCTTTGGAGCACTGTGGCTCACAGCACAGAGCAGGACTGGCAACTCCATCACACTGTGTCCTCCAGGTGAGTTCCCTTCCCTGCCTTAACACAGCAAGCAAGCTCTAGCTCTGTGCTGGTGGTGGGAAGCGGGGCAGAGTTTATCCTGGAAGGGAGAACATGCTCCATTTATCAGTGGATATCCCTAAATGGATACCCATTTATCACCTCGGGAGATGACCCATAAAGTGCCTCTGCACCACACATCCTGTACTCTCTTACCCCATGTGCCCCAGTACAGCCTCCCATGGTTGGGGCCATCTCAGGGGTGAGCTCTCACAGCAACACTGCCCGGCAGGAGCAGGCATCTCGCCTCGACAAACCTGCACTGGAGACATACCCCAAAGAGCTAGTGATGCCTTTGGAGCAACAGGAAAACCAGGAGGCCCATCCCAGTACCAACAGCATGGAGACTGCTTGGAAAGTTGGTAAGGGAAGAATCTGTGATGAAGCAACAGGATCCTGGTGCCTGAAGTGGAGGGAGAGGATCCTGAAGAGCGAGACCAGCAGCCAAGAAGGGAGAAAAGCAGGATGAGAGATGAAGGGCGGAAGAGAAGCCACGGAGCAGTAAGGCAAGAGCAAGGAGGGCTGGATCTGACTCAGTGAGGGATGGGAAGCTGCGACAGCAATTCCCAGAGTGAGGGGGCAGATGGCTCCGGCACTGGTATCCGGCTGACTGTGGAGATGAAAGCCAGGAGAGAAAAAGGGAATATATTGGGAGTGGGGAAGCGCCTGGCAGCAGAGACAGCTCTGCTGTTAATTGGCCACCAGCTGATGCGTTAATTACAATCCTGCATGGTCAGCACAGGAACCTGGCAGCAGCAGGAGCGAGGTTCCTGTGGCACCGGCTCCTGGAGGAGCAGATCCCTGCTCCCATCACATCCAGCACTTCAGGCACCCCAACGTCCTCACCAAGCAGCCACATCCAATGAGCCCGATGAGCAGCCTGAGCCCTGGCTCCCCTCACCATGCTCTGCATTGAGCCACAGACACCAAAAGCCTTCATTGCGAAGCCATCTTCCCATGAACTGGGGTCCTGTGCCAGCCCCATCCTCACACGCTCTTGGCTGCAGAAACCTGGCCCCAGTGCATGGACTCCGACCCACAACATCAGATGTGTTCATACAGCAAGAAGCACGCTTGCTAACCATTTCCTCACTGCTTGTGATCCAGACCCTTGGAGACATTCCCACACTCACCACTGACACCAATGGGGACCTAAATGTTTTCAGAGCTTGGACCTGGCCTCTGGGATCAAAAGGAGTGGTCCCACTTTGAGGTGCTGAGCCTCCACTGATCTCAGACTGGCTGCAGAGATTAATTGCAGGGCACGTGCATCCATGCAAACCGTATTCCTTATTCATCTCTCAGATGAAGATATGAAAAGCAGGTCCCTGCTGTAAATTGCGCATCCAGTGCACAGCAGGGAAACAACAATCTTCCAGGATCAGCCCTTCCCCAGCAGCACAGAAAGGCACCAGAGCTTTAGTCAAGGCAAGGAACACAAATGAAAGTGTGCTGGACTCCTGTGGAAGCACAGACTGCAAAGAGGCTGTTCCTCTAATCCTACCCAGCCTAAACATGTCATTTCCTCACTTCCAAGGCTGCTTGGAGCTGCTGCTCTTGGTCCAGCCCCAGAAAAGCCCAATCTCTCGCCAAAGGCTGTTTCCAGACTGGCAAACACAGGTTTTATTGTGGGGAATCCAATGGAGCCCTTGGTTTTGCTGAGCTGGCGCAATCAGAACCTGCCCTTGGCACTGCGCTATCTCACACGCACCACACGGCTCCTTGAGGGCAGAGAACAGCACTGGGGGGGATCACAACGAGGCCCAAGCAGCCACCTTGACCTCCACATCAGCACAGCTGTAGGGAGGCTGCGAGTGACACCAGCACATCCCACAGGCAGCAGTTTGGGAATGACAGCAAGAGTCCCACATTCATTCCAGATGCGGCCCTGATGTTACTGGGGGTGTTTGGCCTTCAAGGAAGCGGTGATTGCTCTCTGAGCTCACACAATTCACCCAATGGGACAAGCAGAGCTTTAAGTCACCACCTGTCCTGGGTTCAGCACTAGCAGTCGTTTTTCTCCCTATTGGCTGGTGCAGTGCTGTGTTTTTGACTTTCAGCCTGGGAACAGCGCTGATAACACCGATATTTTCAGCTGCTGCTCAGTAATGTTTACTCTGACCAAGGACTTTCTGAGCCTCATGCTCTGCCAGGGAGGAGGGGAAGCTGGCAGGAAGCAGAGACAGGACACCTGACCCAAACTGACCAAAGAAGTATTCCATACCACAGCACGTCATGCCCACTATATAAACTGGGGGCAGTTACCCAGAAGGGTTAGATCACTGCTGGGTCAGGCTGGGTATCAGTCGGTGGGTGGCGAGCGGTTGTATTCTCTTCCCTTGTTATTTCCCTTGTCATTATTATTACTGGTGGTAGCAGCAGTGGTTTGTGTTATACCTTAGTTACTGGACTGCTCTTGTCTCAACCCGTGGGAGTTACATTCTTTCCATTCTCCTCCGCTTCCCTCTGGGAGCAGGGGGAGGAATGGGGAGAGTGAGAGAGAGACTGTGTGAGTTACAGCTGGGCTTAAACCACGACAACACCAAACATCAGCATGCACTCAATGGGGCCATGTGAATTAGCACTGAGGCTGCTGCCTTGGGAAATCAAGATTTCCTGATGATCACTGCCAGTGTGAAGGCACCAGGGCTGCATCACACCAGCAACAGGAACACTGCTCTCCAGCCCACTCCAGGCAGTTAATGAGATTTGCTGTAATTAGCTCTGTAAGAGATGTGAAACTAATAAATGGCACCAGCTACTGAGTCAGTAAATTATGTTTATGATTTCTTCCTTTTGGTTCTCATATTGCTGGAGTAAACATCGATTTTATGTCTGAGATAAGCAACACAAACCTGCCTTGGGAGAGTGCACGGCTGGGCTGAGCAGGGCCGAGCTGTGCAGAGGTCAGTTATGCAGCATCACAGGGTCTGTCTACACCCAAGAACAGCCCAGCCTCAGGCATGCACTTACAGAGCCCAAAAGGCTCAAAAAAGAGCTTGTGGGGGCCAAGGAACCTGGAGAGGGGCTTTGGCCAAGGGATGTAGGGACAGGCCAAGGGGAATGGCTTTAACCTGCCAGAGGGGAGACTGAGATGAGCTCTTAGGCAGAAGCTGTTCCGTGTGAGGGTGCTGAGGCGCTGGCACAGGGTGCCCAGAGAAGCTGTGGCTGCCCCATCCCTGGCAGTGCTCAAGGCCAGGTTGGACACAGGGGCTTGGAGCAAGCTGCTCTATGGAAGGTGTCCGTGCCCGTGGCAGGAGTTGGAGCTGGAGGAGCTTTAAGGTCCCTTCAACCCAAACCAGGCTGGGGTTCCATATTTTGCACTTGTAAATGTACCATTTGTGTTAAATATTGACTCCATCTCACCACTTACAGCAGCAGCAGTTAGGGGGCAGGTGCCATTGAACACACATGGAACGGGCAGCTCTGCATGGGGAACACACACCCTGGAGACAGGGATGTGCACAGATCCCTTCATGCGGGTGCAGGAGCCAGGGCTCCCATAGCCGAGGGCAGTGCTGGGCTCTGGGGCTATGGAATCAGCCTCGTGCAAGGGGAGAGCACCAGCACCCTGCCTGCACCGTGCCCATGGAGCGAAGCACCTTTACTGCAACCCCTGCAAACAGCAGAAGCTTGATGACAGCAGTACAGAGCAGTCACTGCTCCAGGTGAATGCACTGGAAATGGCATCTCAGTTGCCATCCCCCCACCTCGCAGACAGACACAGATTTTGTCACCAGCAGAACCCACTGCCATCTTTGCCCCTCATTTTTCCTCCCTTGGCTCCCACATTTCCTCATCTCCATGAGCTGACAACACAATGCCTCCTGCAGAGACGGCCCAGACTGCTGGTCCCAAGGACACAGGGCTCTGGGATCAGCCTCTCCCAACCCATCACAGCAGCTCAGTCAGTGATGACTCAGGTTGGTCTCTCTCACTTGTCCTCTGGGGTCTGAACATGAAGCTCTCAATTGCTCCTCAACTGAGAGACCTGGGATTTAAGTGAAGTCTGAATTCAAGACAAATACCAGTTAACACCAAAGCCCTGGGAAACGCACCTCAAGGCCTATGGCTGTGGTGACAAGAGTGAATGGTAATAACTGTAACACCACTTCACTGGTGGCAGCAGCACAGAAGCATCTTTATCACTTCAGATTACTGAAGTTCATAACTCATCAGGAAATGGGCTCCTGCTGGGTGTTAGCACTGATTATTCCTAAACACCCCACCCTGCGCAGTGAATAAAGATGCTGTGATGCACCAAGCCGTGTCCTGATGCAGCGTCTGGCCATCATCCATCTGAAGCAAAGAGCAGGTTAATTAAATAGAACCAAAACCTCTTCTGAAGTTCTGAGAGCAGCCAGCACTTGTGGAGGATGGTTCCAGTGCACTCACTGTGCAGTGCCCCTGCAGCACTGCACCACTCCCACAGTACTGCAGTGCCCCTGCAGCACTGCATCACTCCCACAGTCCTGCAGTGCCCCTGCAGCACTGCACCACTCCCACAGTACTGCAGTGCCCCTGCAGCACTGCACCACTCCCACAGCACTGCTCCCACAGCACTGCCCCGCCCCTGCAGCACTGCACCGCTCTCGCAGTGCTGCACCGCTCCCACAGCACTGCACTGTCCCTGCAGCACTGCACCGCTCTCGCAGTGCTGCACCGCTCCCACAGCACTGCACTGTCCCTGCAGCGCTGCACCGCTCCCGCAGTGCTGGACTGCTGTGGCAAACCAAGCTGGATGCCAAAAGAGCAATAGCCTGTCATCAGTATCTGCATGGTAGTTCTCCTGAAGGATGCTCATGCAGGTGAGGAAGCAGTAAAGCACTGTTTCATCAAATGGCAATTTCCTTGTACCTCAAAGAAGAAATCCCATTTGCTAGTCAGGGCATAATTCAATTAGAGGGGAGAATCCTATGAGAGGGAATGAAATCTATCTGTGACTGGGATGCTGCAGAGCACACAGGGAAGAAAATGCCATTTGGTCCTGACATTATGATTTATTTCCTACTCAGTATCTTATAATTCCTACAAGATAAGCCCAGACTAGAAATTACCATGTGTGCATGGGTCTGTGTCTGAGCCTCTTTATTTTCTCCCTCAGCTGCAGGACTCTTTCAACCTTATCTTTTAAGAGGCCAGTAAAATGAATGGTAAGGCTTTCAGAGGTGATGCAGGTCGTGCTGCGCACCCAGGGCCAGATCACTGCTGCAAGCCCACCCCATGGATGTGGGGGGATTGCAGGGCTGAGATCCTGCCCAGCACTGCCCATCCCATACACTCCACTGCTCACAGCCCTGGGGAGCCTCACCCGGCCTCCCTGTGCAATCCCTGTGGGAGCACTGGCCCAGGCCACGTGCCAGGCTCCCAAGCTTTGGGCTGAGCAGAGCCTCCCTCCGAGAAAGACCTTCCTCCATCAGCACTGGCAGCTCAGCAGCAGCACTGCAGGGCTGGGACATGAGCACCCATCATCATCCAGCTCCAGCCTTCTCACAGCTGGTACCTTTGAGGCAACAGGAGACAAACTCCTCTGCTCCTCTTGGCTCTTCAGAGGTCTCCAGCACCCAGCCAGGTCCAGCAGGGACCTGGGATTAGGCTGTGCCCTCTTCCCCACACCCCACTCCCCAAAATCCACACCCCCTTTCCCTGGAGGGTACATACACACCAAAGGAGGACTTTGCTCAAGGAAGGTGTCTCTCCTACTATAGCCAAGGAGTGGCCATGAGAAATCTCAGCTGATTTTATCCCCGAGCTTGCTGTCAGCACTGGATGTCCTCAGCGCTGATGACCTGAGGCTCCTGCAGCCCTGAGCTCTGCAGATTTTCCTCTCCAAAGACAAATCACCCACGAGACAGGCCCAGGGTGCTTCATTCAGCTTATGTCGGAGCTGAGCATGATGCCTCTGTGCAAGGCTGCACCTGAACCCCAAAGCTCCTACAGGTAACAAACAGGGATTGCTACGAGCAGTCAAGTGAGAGGCTTCAACCCAGCATCCAAACCTCAAGCAGTGACTGGGAACAGACCTGCTCCTGCTCTTGCAGGGGATAAGCAGTGAGTTTGCCACTGAAGTTTACAGCAGAGACCCCAGTGCTTCCAGAGTTCCTAAATCCAGTGGTAACTGAATATACCATATGGTCATCAGCTCCCCTGCTCCCTAACCCATATGGGCAGAAGCCACAAGAGCGAGTGCAGCCAACCTCCCTGCTGCCTTCCCCTGCACCAGCACCTCAGGCTCCAACACAGGGAATCCTCAGCAGGTAAGACACAAGGAGATGAGGCTGTTGGTCACCCTCAGCAGGTAGGGCATGAGGCTGTCAATGACCCTCAGCAGGTAGGACATGAAAGGATGAGACTGTTGGTCACCCTTAGCAGGTAGGACACAAGGAGATGAGGCTGTTGGTCACCCTCAGCAGGTAGGGCATGAGGCTGTCCATGACCCTCAGCAGGTGGGACATGACGAGAGGCATCACTCATCCTCAGTGAGAGCCCCGGGGAAGCAGCACTGCCTGCCCTGCACAGCGCATGTTGCATCCCACATTCTTCCCCCATCTCTCGGCACCAGTCTCTGGGGGATCCTGGCTCATCCCCTTGGCCACGAGCAGGAATACCGGCAAGGGATGTGTTTTGATGGCTCTGCCCTCTCGGAGGGGATGTCAGGCTCCCTGCTCTGCCAGCACTCTGTGAACTCATTACTCTGGCTCCTTTCTTTGGCTGCCTGTTTGACAGCCTGGTCTGCAGTGGTGGGCAGAAGCCAAGCACCCCATTCCAAGCAGCACTCGTTACCTTCGAGAGGTTTTTAGTTAATTCACCTTCCTCCTCCTCCCAGTTTACTTTCAGGATCTTGAGTCCCCCCTTCTCGCTGTCGGGAGCATCCTGCCCTCTCCAGGCCCAGGTTCACACTCCAAATCCCCCAGCACAGGTAAGCAGATGCTCACCTGGCCAGCCAGCCGCAACAGCTCATTAAAGCACCTGCAGCACTGCTGTGTGCTACTGCAGTCCTCTGCAAGCAGATCAGAAAGCCATTTGGCCCAAACCAAGCTCTATCTGAATTCACTGCATTTATACTTAATGCAGCTCTCTTTACTGTGATTCCCACAACATCTCTGGTCATCACAGATGACCACTCCTCGTGTCTTTTCCCCTTGCCTCAGACTGATCTGCAGAGCCCTCTTCCCAAAGCCTATTTTCTTCTCAGTGCACAAAGACCTTCACGGAGCAACGCTTCCAGCCCCGCTTGGTGTGAGCAGGCAGGTGGGGGGGCTGCAGCACAGGAAGAGCTACCCAAGCAGTCAGTTTTGTAGCTCACATCTTGTGCTCCATGTTCCACCCCACACTGCTCCCTGTGCTCCCATTACCTCCATAGCTGTGTAAAGCAGCGTTGCCAGGCCAGCAATGGACCACAAACCTGCCCGCTGGCAGGTGCGCTGGGCACCCGGCTACCTGCAGCTTTACTCCTGCCCCGAAATTTCCTCTAGACTGGAGAACAGCAGCGTTCCCATTTGTCCCCGCTTCTCAAGGATTGCCACCACTGAAAGCATCTTCCATTGTCAGCTTCTCAGCTTCATCTCCTCCTCTGTGCTGCCCACACCTCCCTCCCGCTGCTCTCCCACCACCCCGGGGTGCTCGGGGCTCCTGGGGAGCCCCACAGGCGGCCAATTCAGCTCCATAACAACATCATTACATGGGCTGAGCACCAGTCTGACCCCGCTGCCCGGTGGAAGCCCGGCAGGACCAGCACAGGGTCATCAGGACCCCGGTGAGGCAGGGCTGGGGCACCCGCAGCAGCCGGGACATGGGAGGAGCTGTCCATGGAGCTGGAAATGAGGCATTTCCCATGGGAAGCAGCCACCACTCACCCCGAGCCTCCCTGCCCCGCGCCTGGCTCTGCCTTCTCATTGCTGGGCTAGGGCCCTGCAACACCCCCCAAAACCAGCTCAAACACCTCAAGCCTCCTGCTGGCAGACTGCTGACCAGCGTGGGCATCCAGCAGCACCAGACACGAGCGCTGCGGGTGAGACGCGCGTGGTTCCAGCCCTCTCTTCCTGTAACTCAGGTTTCCCTTCCACACAGTTTAACACATTCATCTGCTGGCAGAACGAGGCAGAACCCATGAACAGCCAGTTTTAAGACACTCTAAGTGTTTCGGGAGCTCGGGCACTAATGTCACACACACACACTGACAGCAGGTGACAATCAGTGCTTCACATCAGTCAGTGCTGCAGCAATTGACCATTATTTGCCCCTCAGCCCCAAAACCTATGGCCAGGCCCTGGGAAAGGGACAGGAGATATTTAACTCAGGACTTAGAGAAGCTGCGTGGAGACCTCAGAGCAGCTTCCAGTGTCTGAAGGGGGCTACAAGGATGCTGGAGAGGGACTCTTCATCAGGGCCTGTAGGGACAGGCCAAGGGGAATGGCTTTAACCTGCCAGAGGGGAGACTGAGATGAGCTCTTAGGCAGAAGCTCTTCCCTGGGAGGGTGCCGAGGTGCTGGCACAGGGTGCCCAGAGAAGCTGTGGCTGCCCCATCCCTGGCAGTGTTCAAGGCCAGGTTGGACACAGGGGCTTGGAGCAAGCTGCTCTATGGAAGGTGTCCCTGCCCGTGGCAGGGGTTGGAGCTGAAGGAGCTTTAAGGTCCGTCCCAGCACAAACCAGCCCGGGGTTCTGGGATTCCATGACTCGGGTGCAGCCCCACCGAGCACCGCTACCTCCCATGGAGAGGACATCAGCAGTTCGCAGCCGGCACTGCAGGAGCCCAGCGCGGTCTCGGGCTCACACGGGGCAGGCTCCAGGCAGCCGCTATGGCAGAGCAAGCGGGTGCCGTGGTTTGCCAAATTACGGGTATTTAGCACGGCAGTTTCCGTAGCAACAGGCCCAGCCGCAGCCAGGTCCCTGCCTCCGCACCACGCGCACTCGTTTTCCTGCTCTCACCTCGCTCTCACCTTTACTTTCAGCTCTGAAGACAACACAATCCACAGCCGCTGAAGACCAGGCTGAGGCAGATTAAAATTACCCCCGTCTGCCCTGACCTCTTCTCTCCGCAGGTGAGAGTGTCCCCATTCAGCAGCTAAATGAAGCAGAAATGATGGAGTGTTTGTTTTCCCTGACTTTCCCTCAGCTTGCCAGTAAATTTACAGCCACGAATATGAAGTGTTAATTTAATGTTCCCACTGAGCATCTCATTGTCAACAAAGGCTTCAAACCAGAGGAGAGGAAAAGGTTAGCTCATGCAGAAAATGACCCTTATGGTTTGATTGTCTTCTGGTCCAGACTGGCAGCAAGCAGAAAGCGAAGGGCTTTGACTTCCAGCTTAATGCATTTGATGGCGATAAATGGAACCTCTCTACCTCCGCACGGGGAAAGCATCACCTGTAATGCTCACTTATTTGTGTGCCAGGCAATCTCCGCAGCCCAGAGGGGGAGCGGGCCTCTCCTCGCTCCCACCACTAATTTGACAGGACGGAAAAGTTAAACCCTTCATTATCCCAAACTCCAGCGGAAGGGGTTTGCTGCCTGGAGATTACAACAGGGCCTCAATGGTGGCATGAACCATGAAATTGCTTTCTTCACCTGGTGCTTCAAAACTTTAAGGCCCTGGCTCCGGCAACAAGAAGTCACGGAAGGAAGGAAAAAATTAAGGTTTAAATAATCAAAAGCCTTTCCAGGCAGAATTATACATGCAGGAGGCTTTATTCTCAGCACATTCAGGTCCTTTATCTGGTAAAAGGAGCTTAATACTTGCTGTAAGTAATGCTGACAGAGCTAATTTGCAGACCAAGCAGAGCATGAGCGAGCACCACGGAATGCTTTTCCCCGAGCTAACCTGTCTGCAGCTTCAGAGGCAAAATGAACCCTGATGATGGTGCGGAATAGTAGGGACAAATGAAGGCTTGAGCAACAGAAGGTTTTCTGCTAGCCAAAACAAAGCCTGGGAGCAAGACTGAGGTAACACACACAGCGGTGGGCTGTGCACGACAGGTTAATTCAGCAGCTTCCTGTACCCTTGCAAAGCCCACTAATCAAACTGGCAACGTCTCAAGCTGCCGGTGTTCATGCTGAGTGCAACCACATTGATGTTTTCCATAACAATTAATAGGAATTGCTGAAACCTACCAAAGCCACCCACCACATTACATTAACTGGCTATTTCTGATCATGGCTCAGTGTGTTCTGCAGGAGGCAAGGCTCTGTGCATGCACGTGCTGCAGCCCCTGCTCCATGCACTTCCATGCATTAACGTTTCCAAAGAGGCACGGTCGAGTGAACCAGAAAATCCTGGAAGCAAATGGGAGCTACAGTAAGGGACCTGTCCGCTTTGTGTCCTCCGTGACACAGCTCTCCCGCTCATCCCAATAACCTCCTTCGTACCAACAGTGGGCACGGGCACGAACCAGAACAGCAAGCAGTTACAGGAGCTATGTGTAGCACTGAGACCCACATGGGAAGGGACAATGGGACCCACCAAATGGGTCCAGACAACCCCCCAGGGCCAAACTGACCAGCTTGAGAATCCAGACAATGCTGCCACCATCTGCTTCTGGAACTGAGGTCCTCTAAAAGCCACCTCTGCAACATCCGTGTATCCAAAACCGATGAAACCCCTCTGTCAGCCAGAACGAAGCAAAACAAACCCCACAAACCCCCTCAACCTGCCCCGAAATTAGAAGTTCAAGTGCACAAAACCATCTTCCATGAGCATGGAGCACAGGCGCATTGGGGGAAGCTCTGTACTGAGACGTGACTGAAATGGTGTTCAAACCTTGGAGCAGCCTGCTCTCCCGGAAGGTGTCCCTGCCCCATGACAGCCAAGCTGCTTAGGAAGGGGAAAGCTGATGGTCTTGTAGGGACACTGAAACAGCAGAGGAGAGGCATTCACAACATCCCTTTTAACTGCATTTCCTCCAGTAATAAAGAGACCCAATTAAGCACATTGAATGTGTCCTTTTATTAAAGTGCTGCAAGAACTACGAGCATGTTTGTCATGAGACAGTTGCTTTTAATTAAAGATGCATTATTCAGTGTGTGCTGGGCTCAGGACCGCTGTGCTGGAGCTCAGCACCACTACAAACCTCCCTGCCTTGGTACCCATCTGCGGTCACACTGTCAGCCAGCAGCAGTCATGTTGAAAGCAGCAATTCATTCTCTACAGTCCTTTCTTTACACAATTTTCAGCCTGCAATTTAGATGATAGGAAAATTACAACCCTGCTGCACTGTATTATGTGATATAAATGTTATTGCAATTAAGCCAATGAGGAAAAATCCCAGAAAACAAAGATGTTGAGCGCATGCTTTCTCCTTATTCTTCCCCCAAAACTCAAGCAGTTGTCAAAGGGTGGGAATGAACAAGAACAGTTTCCATTAGAAGACGGCTGCAAACAGCAGGTGCTCAAAAGCAACAAAGCCATAGCTGATGTGTGGGGTTTTATCCCAATTCCCTAGCAAGTTACCTGCCTGGGGCACACATGAGCAAGAATGGGCATGATTTGAATAATGAGGAACAGCCAAAAGTCCAGATGCCCTCCAGGTGATGGGGAAGGACACGCCAGGACACCTCGGAGGGGGCTCCCACCAACTGCACTGCAGATTTCTGCTCCTCACATCCTCAGCATCCAGCCAACATTTCCCCCTTCCCACCACAGCTCCCAGTGCCTCTGGACTGTCTGCATAGGAGGGCTTTTATGTACCCGGAGCACCTGTGCCCAGGCAGCAAGGCAATGCCTCCACATCCAGAGCAGGAAAATGGGGTTTATAGAGCAGCGGTAGAGGCTAAACCACACTCAGATTGGGCTCCCCTGTTTCTTCTCTCTTCAGACACAGATAAATAGGGTACTGCCCTGGATCTGGCTGGGAGAGAGTTAATTCCTTCCTAGCACTGGCACAGTGCAGTGCTCTGTCGTCAGTCTCAGGAGGACTTCTCCTTAAGTGCGCACCCCATTAAAGCCAATTCTACACTTCCTGGCCAACCTGCAGCAGGCCCCCAGCCCTGGGTGAGCCTTGCAAGGAAAAGAACCTGCTGCTTTTGAAGCCATGCTACACATATGGACACGACTTTCAAAACAGCTCAGGTGGAAGTCTCACATAACTCTGAACTATACACGGGAGCAATTTAATTGCCAGCAGCTCAGGAGCACACAGGAATGGCCAGGTTTGGGATTAAACTGCTGCCTGCAGCAGCCACAGGTTTGTGCTGAAATACAGGTGTCTAATTAGCCCCAGAAGGCTGAGACATCCCCGGCTGCACATGGAGCCAGCGGCCATGGGAGCAGAGAGACATCAATGTTTCCTTCCAGCTCTGGCTATTGGGATGAGGCACTGCGGACACACGGATGTTACACACGAAATACAACAAATCCCAGCTGAGATGAATAAAGATTCCCTGAAACATCCTTAGAGTGCTAAGGAAAACATCACAGAACCCCTGCCTGGCTTGTGTTGAAGGGGGCTTAAAGCTCCTCTGGCTCCAACCCCTGCCATGGGCAGGGACACCTTCCATAGAGCAGCTTGCTCCAAGCCCCTCTGTCCGACCTGGCCTTGAGCACTGCCAGGGATGGGGCAGCCACAGCTTCTCTGGGCACCCTGTGCCAGCGCCTCAGCACCCTCACAGGGAACAGCTTCTGCCTAAGAGCTCATCTCAGTCTCCCCTCTGGCAGGTTAAAGCCATTCCCCTTGTCCTGTCCCTACAGGCCCTTGCCCAAAGCCCCTTTAGGCACTGGAGCTGCTCTGAGGTCTCCCCTTCAGGAGCCTTCTCTTCTCCATCTGCCCCAGCCCAGCTCTCCCAGCCTGGCTCCAGAGCAGAGCTGCTCCAGCCCTTGCAGCAGCTCCGTGGCCTCCTCTGGCCTCGCTCCAACAGCTCCACATCCCTCTGGTGCTGCTGCCCCAGAGCTGGATCAGGACTGCAGGGAGGGTCTCTGCAGAGAGCAGCATAGGGGCAGGATCCCCTGCCTGCTCACACTGAGCTGAAGGGAGCACGGGTGCTCCTCACGCAGCTCCCACCCCACGCTGGCAGCTCCCCAGCCCCTCGGACCCTTCTCCTCTGCTCATGCCAGGCAGGGGTTGACGCAGCGGCCGCACGTCTCTAATGGCTCTCTGGGATGTGCTGCCACGTTCAGCTGATCAGCTGTGGGCAATGTGAAATGTCACACCATTAGCCCAGGCAGCCACCGCCAAGGCGACTACCGGCCTGAAATATCTCTTTAATAATGTAAGTGTTTGTAAGTGGGAAAGGTGAGGCTTAAAACACAACGCAGCAATCAGTGCGAATTACTGAACAAACCAGGAAGAGCCTTTTGTTTTCAGCCAGCCTTTCCCAGGCGTGTCCTACCCAGATCCCAACGGGATCATGTCCTTGCAAGGCAATTTGCAGTATCATAATTAAGACCACAGAGCCTTTGAAGACAATAACAGTCTCCTACCAGCATCCTCCCACCACACCTCTAACACACGGGTACCCGCACACCCATCCTGCTATGGATCTGCAGCCTCTGTGCATACAAACACCCCCATCCCCATCCAGGGGTGGGAACACCTGGAAGGAAAACAACTTCTGTGGAGGGAACAGGGCTCTTCACAGCACCAGCAGCCAACACAGCACCAAAAGAAGTACCCGCTGTGCTTCAGGACAGGGCAAAGCAACAGCTCTTCCTCAGACATCCCACCTGAGCAGTTTGTTCCCAAATATGGCTGTTTGCCAGGACGGGCTCACTGCATCCCAGTGTCATCCATTCAGGAATGGACAAGCTGAAACTCTTCCCAGCCAAAGAGAACCCCAAATGCTGCTGCATTTGGCTGCTGCTCTGCTCCACATTTCTTATGATTTCTTGGAAAAGCTTTAATTTGGAAGGTTTCCACACTCCATGGCAGTGCCACAGCAGGGAACAATCACCACTGCTCAGTGCAGGGCTCAGACACAGGGAAAATTAAACAAGGATAAGAGCAAGGAACTGCTCATGGTCAAAACTGGTTTACTGCAGGTTCAACAACAAAGCCTGGGAGATAAGTCTGTGTGTGTACCAACATCACATAAAAAAGTGATTATTCAGCCATGCATGGCAACAGAGCCATTGATTCAAGTAACAAAGGGCACTGGATAAACTGCAGCGGTTGTGCTCTTTTTTGCTGGGAAAATTGATTTTCTTCAAGTTTCCCTTGAACCTGCAGCAGGTTTAATCTGAGCCCAAAGGAGCCTTTTAAGAACTCCCATAAATTAAAAATCTCTCTCTTCATTTTGCATGGTTTTGGTTCCTGCTGTTACAGCCGAAGCCGGAGGAACACTGGGGAAAGAGGTGGAAGTGATAATTACAGTTTGTTGGTGTCACCAGGACGTGCTTGTTCGCATACATTAGGAATAACATGTGAATATTGAACACCAGTGAAGCACAACACAAGACAGCTTAATAGCGCGGTGAGACTCAGACTGAAATCCAGCAGGAAAGACAGAAGCTGGGGAGCAGACGGGAGATGCAGCACTACCTGTGAGCCCTCTTCCTATCCCCAGGCACATCATGCCCCATAAAGCACACAGAAGATGAGGATGCCAACGAGGAGCTGAACTGTTGGCAGAGCACGTGGAGGGGGCCCTGGTATGAGCACAAACACATCACTGCTCCCCTGCCATTCCAGCCCAAGGCTTTTAAGGGATCAAACGCCTTGGGAGTCACCACCAGCCAGATGAGGTGGTGGCCCAGCCTGACCACAGCCAGCAACCTCCAGGCTTGCAAGTTACAGTACAAACGAGGTGCTCACATCATACCCTGCTGGGACTCAAGTGCCACAATGACCTGGTCCCGCAGGATGCTGTGCCCCGATTCACCAACCACATCCTCAGCTCTGGGCATACACTGCATCCCAGTCACACCAGGAGATGCCCACTGTCTGCAGTGCCTGGTCTGTGAAGGTGCTGAGCACCCCACACACAGAATCATCGAATCAACAAGGCTGGAAAAGACCTTTAAGCTCACCCAGTCCAACCATTCCCAGCACTGCCAAGGCCACCACTGACCCATGGCACTGAGGCCTCGTCTCCACGGCATGTGAACACTTGCAGGGACGGTGACTCCAGCCCTGCCCTGGGCAGTTCCAATGCTGAGCACCCTGTGGGGAAGGAATTGTTCCTCAGCTCCATCTAAAGCTGCCCTGGTGCAGCTTGAGGCCGTTTCCTCTTGGCCCATCCCTTGTTCTTTGGGAGCAGAGCGCAGCCCCCTCCTGGCTCCATCCTCCTCTCAGGCAGTTGCAGGGAGCCATCAGGTCCCCCCTGAGCCTTCTCTTCTCCATCTGACCCCCCCAGGTCCCTCAGCCCTTCCCCATCACACTGTGCTCCAGGCCCTTGGCTCCCTGGGCACAAGCTGCTCATGTTCAGCTCCATCAATCAGCACCCCCATCTCCTTTCAAACCGCGCTTTGTGCCCCACCTAGCTCTGCAGCACTGGGTCCCGTGGAGATGCTGAGCACCCCACATGCCCTATCTCTGGGGTGCTGGGTCCTGTGGAGGCACTGAGTACCCCTCATCCCCCGTCTCTGGGTGCTGGGCCCCATGAACACACTGAGCACCCCACGTACCCTGCTCAGCACTGGTGACAGCCCCGTGCTCAGTCGCGGGGCACTGGGGCTGTTTACAGCTCCCTCACACCATCCCCTTTGTGGGCGCTGGGCAGCGCAGTGTGCAGCGCACCCCCGGACACTCGCTCCGTTGTTCTGCCCCTCCAGCAGGCAGTAAATGACCTTTTATCCAAACAACAATCCCTAAAACAAAGCCCGCGCCGCGGCCGGCCGCAGCGCAGGGCTGGGCTGCGATTGAAGCCGGCGCTGCGCTATGCAAACAAACCCGGGCCCTGTGTTCTCAGCAGCCTCCTGCTGACTTTGCAACTAATTTCGTTAGCGAGGAGAGCGCTGCGCTGACATCAATGCATCAAGGGGACCAGGGACCTTTGTTCCCAACTTTGTGACAAACACTGATCAATCGATGCCGGCGGGTGCGGGGAGAGAGGAGCCCATAAACAAACCCACAACACACATGGGGGGATGTTGTTAATGGCACGAAGGGCAATTAGGCACCCAGCCTCCCAGGGAAATTAGGTTCCTTGTAGTCCTCCGTGCTTGTAAAAGTCTTCCCCTTATGCTCAATGCAAACAGAATCTACTATCAAGCATCCAGAGCAGGAAAATATCAGCTGCAGCCAAGAGAATGGCCCGTGTGCACCACACAAAGAGGCAGGTAAAGGCTCCTTTTAAAGTGAAGGGAACCCTAGCCCACAGGAACTGTCTTCTGTAGCATGTATTAGAGTAGTCTAAATATGTCAAAATAGAGAAAACACTAATTAGCCATCACTAATAGCTGTGCTCTGTAAATGGTGGTGCATGCATGTATTTACTTGAGTACGTCTTAATGCCAACACCCATTCCTCAGCATTAGCACTACAGCAGCACTGTCAGGCCATATCCCAACTCTTACAAGGCACAACAGGACGACTGGAGGGCAGATCATGCCCAGAGGGAACTGTAGCCCAAGGACACAAGGGAAAAGGCAGAAGGTAAACAGGAAGGACCTGATCAAGGTGGATTGTGCGATAGCAGAGCCAAGGAAAAGCGCTCCCATCCATGGTTCCTGCATCCCATCCAGAGGCTGGTGAAGCCTCAGAGGTGCTCGTCTGTAAAGCTCATGAACGAGCTGCTGAGCCAGGCACCATGGGGGGACCTTGCACCACCATGGGGAGCTGCTTTTGGGCACACACCCCAGAGAGCACCACGGAGGGTCAGTGACAGTGACACTGCACTGCACACAGGCTGGGCCAGCAGTCCCATCCCACCCTCCGGGTGGTCTTCTATTGAGTTAACACATGCATGCACTTCAGATGTGGAGTATCAGCACCAGTGGTGGGATTCCTAGCCACAAGCTACTGAGATGATGGCTACTAACAGTGTACTCACTGCTGGCTGCAGTGGCATGGTGCTCCTCAGAAAGCCTTCCCTGCAGACCCCCCATCTCACCACCCTTGTAAAGACAGACAGGGAAGTCAAAAATCAAGTGATGGAACCAGAGTTCTTTCCACCACTAGGTGAAATAGTGAGATCTGGTGCTGGGGCCCTTCCTAGCTGGCTGGCTGCTGCAGAGATGTGTTGTGTGCTTGCCCAGCACACACAAAACACAGCCTGTGGAAGCCCATGAATGCAAACTTCAGTGGAAGAGATAATTACACAGCTACTTTAATAGGGTATAGACACAGCTCAGCTGAGGATGGGGAAACCATGTATTTGTATTGAGAGCCCCCTCTGGGGCTGCAGAACCAATACACCATGTTTAAATGCATTCACAGAACACACAGCTTGATGGGAGAACAGCAGGGGAGCTGCTGACCCAGCGAGGCAGGCCTGTCCCATAGCGGGGTGAGGGTGGCACTTTAGGAGTTACACAACAGCAGCAAAATGGATGAGAGATGAAGCACAGCTCCTAGAGTTCACTCCTGCAGCCTGATAGTTCACAGCACCATTTACTTAGCAGTATCCGGGACCTTGCTTTTCCTTTGGCTCCAAGGCTGCACTGAGTAGCGGATCAGCTCCTCATTAACTGCCGGCCTGGCAGGGAAATGCCACAGACCCGCATCAGCACCATTAGCTGCTCCCCACACATCAGAGGAGCTCTGACATGCAGCGGCTCTCCTGCAGCAGCTGACATTTACCTGGTCCCTAAGCCACAGAGCATCCTGCTGTCAATCTCCAACTCTGCATCCCGACAGTCACCCCCTCAGCTGCCTATTGCCACCCCACAGCGGAGTCCTTCCCTTGGAGTGCAGCACCGGGGCAATGCTGGAACCAGCTTGGGGGGGATGAGGTGGTGGCACTGGCTGTGGGCAGGGCAGGATCCTTAATTCCTTCTGCAGGAAGTGAATCCTCCCAGTTTTGTATTTCTAAGAATCCCAGAATCCCAGACTGGGTTGGGCTGAAAGGACCTGAAAGCTCCTCCAGCTCCAACCCCTGCCACCAGCAGGGACACCTTCCACTAGAGCACATTGCTCCAAGCCCCTGTGTCCAACCTGGCCTTGAACACTGCCACGGATGGGGCAACCACAGCTTCTCTGGGCACCCTGTGCCAGCGCCTCAGTACCCTCACAGGGAAGAGCTTCTGCCTAAGATCTAACCTGAACTTCCCCTGTTTCAGTTTGAACCCATCACCTCTTGTCCTATCGCTACAGTCCCTGATGAAAAGTCCCTCTCCATCATCCTTGGAGCCCTCTTCAGACACTGGAAGCTGCTCTGAGGTCTCCACACAGTTTCTGTTCTCCAGGCTGAACAGCCCCAGTGTTCTCAGCCTGTCTCCATACGGGAGGTGCTCCAGCACCTTATCCTCATAGCTGAAATATATCTAGAGGGAGCTGGAAGAGGAAACAGGAATGTCTCATACATTAACTATACAAGCACTTGCATCCTGCCCTATTACAGCATCAGGTGCTCAGCTCCTGCAAAGCAGCATATCCACAGGACTGACACTGGGGTTGTTGTGGTCTGCACAGCCTGAGGACCAGTCAATGGAGCACCAGGCAGCATCATTCACCACAGCACAGGGGGCTCTGGGAGCCCCACGGATGCATTCACATCAAGCAGAGCCGGCCCAGTTCATGCACTCCTCTGGCCCCCCCAGCCGGGCTGAGCAAGCAGCAGCACAAGATGCATTCACCCCTCGAGCTATTTACTCACAGCTACAGATGTTGACATAACAAAGAGCTAAAGACAGACGGACAGAAGGGGAAGTGTTGCAGCACAGACACTGAGGGCTCTATTCTTCAGAAAAGAGCTCTGACTTCCCCACCCAGCCCTGCATTCATGTGAGCATCATCTGGGGGTGAAGCTTGCCTTCCTCTCCTGCAGGACACTACTGTGAGTGAACATCAGCTTGGCTGTTTGTGTCTGTGCTGAACTGAGCCCTTATAAACCCACAGAGCAAACAGTTGTTTCAAGGCAAGGAGCTACAGCCCATGGGTGCACTAGGCAGCCTCACCTCCTGCTTTGCTGGGGAAGCAAAGGCCTTTTACCGAGATTACCTTCACCGACAGATTTGAAGGGCTGAAAACCTCAATGTTTTCTGGGGGCAACACCTTGTGCTCCCAAAGCTTTGCAGCTGCACATGCAAGTGCTTAAACAGCAAAAGAATAGCAACATACCTGAATGACAGGACCAGCAGAGCAGGAAGACCTGAGCAGGGGCAGTGCAGGGCTTGGCAGGATGGGCTGCAGTTGCTGTTCTGCTGCTGGGCTGCCCATCCCAACATGTCCGGGCCTCAGGAGATCCCTTCAGCAGGGTGGGAGCTGGGGTTCAGCCTCCAGAGGTGGCTTTGGGAGCAGGACATGACACCACAGATCCCAGCGCATCTGGAGAGCTTGTTGGCATTGGCTGGTGGCACTTGAGCTGCAAGTGCCCAACACTATTCCCACATAATGGAGAGGAGGGTGGCAGCACCCGCAGAATGTGGCTGGTACTGGATGTTAAAGATGTGTCAGCAAGGCCCCAGACCCACACCAAGCCCCACCAGGGCTCAGGGACCTGATGCGCTCACCCGGGTCTGTCCACGCAAGGTAGCTTGGATCCCTGCGCCACAAACCAGCTCTGCCCCAGGCACCACAAACCTAGGGAAGGGGTTCTGGTGTCTGAGCAGGTGCTTTATTCTAAGTGTCTCATGCACAGTGGAGCTCAGACCCCCCACAACTGCTGGGGAAAGATGCTATTGCCTGGAATCCTGCCCAGGGCGGCTCGACGCGGAGAGCCCTCTCGGCTGCTCCAGCGCTCACGCTCGATGCCATCTGGTGTTCGCAGGCTGTAAATCCAGCCCCTTCCTTCCCAGCGGAGCCAACGCCGCTGCCGGGCAGGGGTCAGGGTACCCAGGGGAAGGAGCAGCCCCAGGTCAGCAAACACACGGTAACGCACAGCATCAGCTCTGTCAGATGATCCCCTTGCACCGCATGGGCTCACAGCCCAGAGGCGCGCCAGGGCTTGGGCTCCGAGGAGGACGAAGGTATCTGCTCACCCCCGACTTCACGGATGGCTCCCCCGCAGGGGGACACTTCGGGACTGGGACATGCCCGGTGCTGAGGAGCAGCCCCCGGCAAAGCCGCTGGGCCTGACAGGGCTGTAAAGAGACTTCCCAAGGGACAAATGAGCTGACTCCATAAAAGCAGCAGGGAACAAGTGCCCTCCTTCCCGCAGAGGAAGGAGACAGAGGATGGGACGGGTCTGCTTGAAAGAACGGGCAGCAGCAGCTTTGCATGGTGTTTCCCTAAAGCAGGGATATCTCCTACCAGAAAGCTGCCTGCAGACTCATCCCCAAGGCCCCACAGCATCTCTTCCAGGCTGGAAGTCACAGCTGGGCACACACAGGCCCAGGATAATGCAGGAAACTGCTTGAGCTGCATTCCCTTGAATTTAGCTGGTTTTGCCCTCCCCAAGGCAATATAGTAAGAAACAAACTCAGTGGTCTTTATGGGGAAGCTCTGTTCAGGATGTCGTTTCCCAACATCCCTGGGGATACAGACCTGCAAACTGATTTACACTGAACAAACCAGTTTGTCTCCACCATCAGTATCCCACTGCTTAAGCACACAGTGTACCAACGGGTCCTGTTGCACCCAGGAATGTTGCTGTCCCTCTGCCACTAGAGACACCCCACCAGCAGCAAGGGAAGGTGGAGGCGTTGGTGGGTCAAAACCTTCTGTCTCCATGTCCCAGATGCAGCTGGAACAGCAGCGATGCTGGAAGCACATCAACAGGCCCTGGTGGAACTGGCAACACAAAAAACACGATTCACAAATGTTCAGTGGGGAACATATGAACCTAAAGCAAACACAAATTCACTGGAGATACCTGCCAGCATTTTGGAACCTCATGGCCCTCTCCAACGCAAAGCATTCCATGATGCTATGAAGCAGAGCAGTGAGAAGAGGTGTTCACCGCTGCAGCTGGGGCTTTGCCTTGGAAAACTAAATTTACTTTTCTTACACTTGTAAAATCTTTCTAAAACGGACCAGAAGCTGAAAGCCACATCCTAGCTCCCGTGACAGGACAAGAGCCAATGCAGCCGAACCTCAACATGAACAACTTAATCAGGAAACCTGGAGAGGGGCTTTGGACAAGGGATGGAGGGACAGGCCAAGGGGAATGGCTTTAACCTGCCTGAGGGGAGACTGAGATGAGCTCTTAGGCAGAAGCTGTTCCCTGGGAGGGTGCTGAGGCGCTGGCACAGGGTGCCCAGAGAAGCTGTGGCTGCCCCATCCCTGGCAGTGCTCAAGGCCAGGTTGGACACAGGGGCTTGGAGCAAGCTGCTCTATGGAAGGTGTCCCTGCCCGTGGCAGGGGTTGGAGCTGGAGGAGCTTCAAGGCCCTTCCCAACCTGGGATCCTGCCATCTCCAAGTGCGGCAGCCCTCCGGCAGGAAAGCATCTTCATTCCCTTGTGCACATTGCCACCTTGTGGCTTCCCGCCCAGTTTCTACAGGAGGCCCCAAAATTCAGAGGCGCAGCCGGAGCCCATGCGAAGTTCCCTGCAAATGCGCTCGTTTGCCTGATCACAGCCGCAGCCTGTAACAGGCTATGGGATAACAATGGACAGCTGCATGCCTCAGAGGTCCCTTTATCAGCCTTTAGTCCCATTGCAGTGTTTGCCCCTGGCTCCAGCGCATGTAGCACAAGAAACGAGGGAACGGAAGAATTCTGGGATTATTTATACCAGCACCAAGTGCTTCGCCTGCATTTCTCCTGTGCCTCTGCTCCCTGCTGCAAGCTCAACAGGTACATCGCTGCACAATGAGCTGTCTGCAGATGAGGCTGACACTGGTTCGCAGGGTACAGGCAGCCATGTAATTCCTCTGGAGCTACATGGTAATTACAGTGCTTTTATGGAGCAATTAAACATCCCAATAAATGCTCAAACAAAGATTCTGGGTGGGAGCTGCCAAGAGCAGCGGGACAGAAAGCCAAGCAGTAATTCACATTACAGTGCGCTGCAGCAGCACCAGCAGGTGGGTCAGAGTCTGCCACCTCCTACACCACAAACTGCTTTGTAGCTCCTGTGGCTGCACAAGTGCCTGCTCTGATGACCAAGGAGAGCTCCAGTTTTGCCATTTCTCTCTCCAGTTCCCATAGCCAGAAGCAAGCACATGGTTTATACTGGAACCAGAACAGATGCTCCAGAGAAGGGGTCTCCAGAGGACATCCTGGTCCTCCAAAAAGCAAAGTCCCAGCTGCTGCTGCCACCCAAGCCAGGGCTGCAGCAGCGCTCCCGCCAAGAACAGGTCCAGGATGGGCTCCTTAGCCAAGTCCCAACACTGCTCTGGTTACTGGATCACACCAGTGTTCAGCCAGGTACATTAACATCAAATCTAGTCTATGTTCATGCTTTATTTCATTCCATTCCTGCTGAAGCTTACCAGAATTCCCACATTCCCTCTAATGCTGGCATTTAGCAGAGTGCTTATTCTGACAGCCTAACTTTGCATAGAGAAATCAGTCACATCCTCCCCACTGGGCAACACAGGCCTCTTGATGTCAAAGTCAAACTAGACCCCTGCTGAAGCTCAGCCTCAGGACTGGGTATCATGGATAAGGCAGTACGTGAGCAAGCTCAAACCTCAGATTGATTTTTCCCCAGGCTCTCCCCATGTATTTTCTACTTTTTGATACTGCAATGAAGCCCCTCCATAAGAAACCATCCCTGTCGAGGAGCAGCCTGAGTACCACAGCTCCTGCCACATGCCAGTGAGCCCCAAGGTAAAGCCCTGCACACTGCTGCAGCATCCCACAGCCCTCCCGAGTCCCCCTTGCAGCACAGTGGGGCATAAGCACAGGCACAGCTCACAGTGTCCAGGCTCTCCAGGCAAGCACCAAGCTACATAAACTGCTCTCGTGGACTGATTCCGTTTTCAGATTTCAACCCCAATGCTGACGATAGATACAACTGAAACACCCCCAAGCTCATCCCTAAAGATCTCTGGCGCCCCACTCCCATATCCCAAGAAATCCCTGCAATCAACGAGATGAACTGCAGCTCATCCAGCAGTGAAAGGGATGCATTTGGCTGAATATTCTTGCTCATCATAACAAAGGGAACTTGACAAGCAGACAGGAACTCGTGCTGTACTTGAGCAAGGATCCTCCTATGGAGCAGAGGTGTGTGTAGGAACAGTTTACCCCTTTTGTGACAGCTGCACTAAAACTGTGTGTGCAGAAGAGCAAGCTGCAGTTAGCTGGGAATGAGGGGACTGAGCAAGCAGGAAGGGAGGGGGTGTAGTGGAATCCACAGGGGTGACACAGGAGCTGCAGGTGACAGCACAGAACTGTACCTGTAAATCACAGCACGTGTCACAAGAGAGGAGCCTTAAGTAAACCAGCTGTATTTCTACTCCAGGTTGGCATCCAAGCCAGGGAGGCAGCTGTTAGGTCCTGAGGACATACACCTTTAACACCCATCCATAAGGAGGTTACATCATGCACTACAGCTTCAAGGGAACCATGACGGATCTCTGCCCTGTCACACAAGGAATACCTGCCTGGAATAGCAGCTCACTTCATTTAGCCAGTCACCACCTGCACAAGCATTGCTGTCGTTTCTGGCTTCTTACCACGACATGGCTTCCATGCTAAAAAGATGCACAAAAACCTGATTTTGGGCAAGTTCGCATTAGTTGTGGCCAAAGCATCTCCCACAACTATTTCACACTACCACAGCGCTTTCCCAGCCATGGAGAAACACCTCAGGAAGAACACCAACAAGAACCATTAACCCAAGGTCACACCATGAGTCATTCCAGACCAGGACACAAACAGCACTTCCACCTCCTCCTCAGCCCCCACCCATGGGCCCTTGGCAGAGGCTTCATCCGCAGTGCTGTGGCCAGGGAAAGCTGGGCCAGGACCCAGCCCTGGGCGAGGGCACAGGCTGATGCCAGCAATGGCCCTTGCTCTGCTGCTCTGGTCAGAGCAGATCCCCTTCCGACACCCATGGCTATTGCCAAAGCACACCCTATTAAACCCGTGGATATATAGAGGGGAGCAACCTTCCAGTGGCCAGCAGCAATAAACACTTCCTTTGGACCACAGACTGCCTGCAAGACACACACCAAGGCTTGACTGACCCTTGGCTCCCATGCTGTTGACACAGAGGTCTTTGTGACACTGGGAAGCTGCACAGGTTTACAAGCATACATTTCTTACCTTAATGTATGTATTTGCTAAGGTAGGAGCAATAATCACAGCTACTGCTGTCCTTTCCTTGCTCTGCCCCCTCACTTAGCAACCAGGGTGAGTGCTGCCAGCATCACTCTCGACTCGCCAAGGAAACTATTTCTGTTCCTTGCATTTCATTTCCTCTTGGAGTTAGTTTCTATTTTGTGGCTTTCTGGGTATCCTGAAACCCCCCTTTCCCTGCTAATTGCAAGGTGCACTGACACCTCCTCTTCCCCTCAGCACATCACCTGGTCCACTGCCCTCCATCCCTGTGGCTGCACTTGTATGTGGTTGAAGAACACTCACTTGTAAGTACATATGCAAAACCAACATCATTCCAGAGCCTGTTCACTGGCATCTCAGCAGAGCCCTCTGAAGAGGAAGGGCTTTTTCTGCCTCTACACAGAGGATAAATCAACACCGATGAGGTCTCAGCTCCCTGCAGAGGGAGCAGGCTCACCACCCCATCACACCAGCCCTCCCAGCTGTGTGGAGATAGCACCTTCCAGATGGCAGGGATCACCTCACTCCGTGAGCCCTGCCTTGGTACCTTGAGTGAGAATCAAGCCATTTCTGACCCAGGGCTCCAGGTTTCCTTATCCAGCATTACAGGATGCTCAGGGGCTGCAGCCCCTCCTGTATGGAGACAGGCTGAGAACACTGGGGCTGTTCAGCCTAGAGAAGAAAAGTTGCGTGGAGACCTCAGAGCAGCTTCCAGTGCCTGAAGGGGGCTCCAAGGATGCTGGGGGGGGACTTTTCATCAGGGACTGCAGTGATAGGACAAGGGGTGATGGGTTCAAACTGAAACAGGGAATGTTCAGCTTGGAGATAAGGCACAAGTTCTTCCCTGTGAGGGTACTGAGGCGCTGGCACAGGGTGCCCAGAGAAGCTGTGGCTGCAGTGTTCAAGGCCAGGTTGGACACAGGGGCTTGGAGCAATGTGCTCTAGTGGAAGGTGTCCCTGCTGGTGGCAGGGGGTGGAGCTGCAGGTGCTTTCAGGTCCCTTCCCACCCAAACCAGTCTGTGACTGTGATCACCAGCATGAAGCACACCTGCAGATGTGTCCCAGCACACACTTAGGACACAGCCTTCCCACACTGTTAAACTTCTGTAGAACAGGTCAATAAGCACTAGAAACAAGAGCATCAGGCCAAGGGACCCTAGGGGGGTCAGGCTGCCCTGCTGCCCCTCCAAGGGCACTCCGCACCAGAGCATGCTCATTCACTTGGATACCCACAAGAACAGCACAAGCATCCTCAAAGCAGGCAATGAGTTTTACATCTTACACCCCTTGCAGAGCCCCAGCTGGTGCGTGCCAAAGCATCACCACTGATGCCAAGGGGGTGTCAAAGGGATTTACACCCCTTCAGCTGCTGGAAGGGAAGCACTTCCGCAATGCAGCCCAGACCCACAGGACAAGCCACACACAAGCCCTCACAGCAGCACTGCAGATGGGAACAACCTGCACAAGGGGTACAAATACACATCCAGATCCTGCTTTTAAACAAGCCCAAAACAACCCCTCCAACACAGCTCCTCCTGAGGAGCTCTGGAGGCCCTTCTCCAGCCAGCCCAGACTTACCTGCAGCACCTTGGGACCCTCTAAAGCACCAGAACCTGCCCGCATGTGCTCTGTGAGTGGATCACAGGGGTTTCTGTAGCACCCAGGGCCCTGGGGTCACTCCTCCTCCCAGACAGCACACACCAAGAGGATCAAGTGGCTCACATGAAGCCTGAGGTGGCAGCAGGGTACCCCCTCCCCACCAGAGCTCATGGCATCACTGAGGCAGTTGCAAGCATACGCTGAATGTACAGAGAGGAGAAGGAGGACATTCATCCCTCCAAACAGGACAGGGTCCCACCAAGGGGGTCAGCCAGGCCCAGGGGGACAAGCAGCAGGGACAGCCTATAAGAGACTGAGTGAGGAGTTACCTGCAGCCTGGGTCCAGGAGCCAGCCAGGATGAGAAGAGAAGGACCAAGCTGCAGCACTGACCACAACTCACACAACAGAGTGCACTCTGGGCCCAGCTTATATGGAGCTTGGCTGTGGGTGCAGGTGATGCTCCTTAAGACAATCCAGCCTTATCAGTGCCTGTGGGGCTCCCAGCCTGGGCTTTACACCCTCTGTCTCTCTCTCCGTGCACAGAACATCGGTAAAGCTGGCAGAAGAGAAGCTGGAAAAGCTGTTTTTCTTCCTAAAATGCAGCTTTCCCTACATTAAGGTGTAGCTGGGAAGTGTATGGTGGTAATTTGTCTGGCCCTGAACTGAAATTGTGGATAACAATCATGCTTTTTGTCTAGAAAACTGAAAATGAAATAGTGTCTAAAACTGCAGCTATTACACAGCACATTATCTTGGAGGGCTTTGGTGTAACTTAGATAAAACGCCCTGTCTCTGATTGCAGAAATGTCAGCATCGTTCTAAGCATACGTGTGCTTTTCCATGGGTTTTCTATGGAGCCTCTGAACTCCATGAGCTTCCCTCTTGTTCTTCCATTCTCTTTTAAATTGGCAAATAAATGTTCAGTCCCTCAGAACTTCAGGCACGTTTTCATGTGTGGGAGAAGAACACATTCAGGGTGCTCCGAGTGGCTCCGGTCTGTGTGTTATCAGCTGTGACACACCAAAAATGCAATCCGTGCACCCGGATGAGATGGGAAAACTCAATATGGAGCTCCAGGGCGAGGTGAAACCTTTCACTCCCCTCCTGTGCTCTGGGTATATGTGTGGCACTTCATCCCTGTTGTTCTCTATGCAGCGCACAGAGAGGTGTGAACCCCTGCTCAGGGATGGGGTCCCAGGCTGAAGTGAGGACCCTCCCAAAGCCTCAGCACAGGCAATGTGCCACCGGCCAGGGCTGCTGGCTGGGCTCAGCACATCCCTATGACCCTCCGGGCATGTCCAGGGCTACATGGAGCAGAAGACCCCGCTGGTAGCAAAGGGAGCACAAGAATCACCCACTGTTTGCTCCCTTGGCTGTTTGATCCAGGGAGAGGCTCTCACCCAAGAGCCTGGGTACCTCCCTTACCCTTCTTTCCATCACAACCTTGCCTTCAAGCCCTGGGAAAGAGGAAAATGTGGCACTGAAACACAGGGAATTCCAGTCAGGCACACAAACCGCTTCTTTTGGTGGTCAGATACTGGCCCGGGTTGCATGGAGAGGCCATGCAGTCTCCATCCCAGGACACACTCCAAAGCCAACCAGGCATGGTCCTGATGGCCTGCCCTGGGTGACCCTGCCTGAGCACAGGTGGCACTGGATGATCTCCAGAGGGGCCACCACCATCATCCGCTGTGGGGGTTTCTGTTTCATGGTTAGTCCATAGGAAAATGCATACAATTAAGAGGAATTTTATCCCTGTTCTGCCATCTCCAACTTCTGATCAGGTTTCAGGAGCGTTTCAGACTCCCCATTAATTGTCCTCCAGTGGTTTCATACTGTTCTCCCAGGAGAAAAAGCCCTCCTGCAATGGGTCCTGGCACCAAACACTGTGGGAATGTGCCTCCTGGCAAAGCCTGGAAGAGGGAGCAATGGTCACAGGAGCGGGGCTTTGGTGCGCTGCATCAGTGTCCCTGGGTACCTGCTCCGATATGCATGCAGCCACTGCTGTGGCTGGTGGGTTGCAGCTTGGATGTGTTAGACTCTGTTTGCTTTGTACCTGAATCAGCAGCGGGACAAAAAGAACAGGATTTTCCCCCAGCACAGTTACATTCCCATTTTCCTGACCAGTGCAGGCTCCCCATTCCCTGGTCTGGGATGTGGAACACACCGAACACAGCACACCACTGCGGGAAACCACCAACGACCCTAGGGGAAGGCTGTGGTAGCCACTGATCTGAATTAAAATGCCCCTTAGAGGGCACAAAGGTGCAGATTTGTGCAGATCCACACAACCTGGCTGTCTGCTGTCACGAGCAAAGATGCAGCCACACAGCAACGTCCACCTGCGGTACCTGCGCCTGTCCACCACTCCTAACAGTGTGTGCATGAATAAATAGAGGTTTCTAATGAGGTTAAGGCTGATCAAGATACATCACGGATTACCATCCCTCTTCCTTACAAAGCCAGATACGCTGTGAGATGAACATCATCCTGATTCACACCCCAGCCTGGGGCCAGCAGCGCCGACACCGAGTGCTGCTGCTGCCCACCTCAAAGTGTGGTCACCAGCTCTAGGCATGGGGAGGCCCATGAGGGGACAGGACCACACCAACTGCACTGTTCTCCAGCTCCAGTCCTGTGAGTGAGCATAAGACAACACTGGTGCGAAGGGCAAACCTCCCTGTGTGCAGCACAGTGGGCAAGGACAGACCCCCGCTCATAACCACAGCTTGCTGTTCATCCAGCATCCCCCTGTCCATCCTCCTGCTGTCCAGCAGTTGTGTTTCTCCCCTTCCCCCCCCACTGCATCCATCCCTGAACCCACCCCTGCATCCATCCCTGCCACCTATCCCTGCATCTATTCCTGCCACTCACCCCTGCCACTCGTCCCTGCATCCATCCCAGCCACCCATCCCTGCATCTATTCCTGCCACTCACCCCTGCCACTCGTCCCTGCATCCATCCCAGCCACCCATCCCTGCATCTATTCCTGCCACTCACCCCTGCCACTCGTCCCTGCATCCATCCCTGCCACCTATCCCTGCATCTATTCCTGCCACTCACCCCTGCCACTCGTCCCTGCATCCATCCCAGCCACCCATCCCTGCATCTATTCCTGCCACTCACCCCTGCCACTCGTCCCTGCATCCATCCCTGCCACCCATCCCTGCATCTATTCCTGCCACTCACCCCTGCCACTCGTCCCTGCATCCATCCCAGCCACCCATCCCTGCATCTATTCCTGCCACTCACCCCTGCCACTCGTCCCTGCATCCATCCCAGCCACCCATCCCTGCATCTATTCCTGCCACTCACCCCTGCCACTCGTCCCTGCATCCATCCCTGCCACCCATCCCTGCATCCATCCCTGCCACCCATCCCTTGCTCAGCCTGTGCATACACAACCAGAATCAACCAAGGGATGTTTCTAGGGCTGCAAGTCTGCAGCTGCAATTCACAAGTTCATTAAGAGTGGCCCTGCAAAGATGAGGTTTTTAATTGGAGCCCTAATTAGCAATGAATTCTCATTATTCCCCATGAATCCCCCAGCAGCTCTGGCACATCTCTTTGTTCTCTTGCAAACAGGGAAGTGGAGAAGCCTCTGGGAGGGAAAGCAGCAGCTGATGATATACTGGGGATACTTTCCCCTCGAGCCATTCCTTCAGTTTAATACATTTTGCAGCCATTTTGCCTATGATTTATGGTTTGAAGAAATAGCTATTTCCATACAGAAACATGAACTTCATCATGGTTCATTGCTACTCCCTCTCCCTCCCAGAATGATGTGGCCCATGGGTCAGACTTGCCCTGCAATGAGCCTGGGTTCTGTGTTCTGTACTGGGGCAAGATCCTCCTTGACTTCAGTGGGAGTTTTACACATGGGGGGCACAGATCCAGGCACTGGAGTGGGAGAAGTTCTGCCTGAGAACAGCACAACAGCCCCACAGCAACTGCGCCATGCTCTGTGCAAGGAAACGCGGACGGGATGGAGGGGTCTGCTGAAACCTGCACTGGCACCAGTGAGGTCAGGCCCAGAGCAGCATCTGCACCAGCAGCCTCCCCTGGCACCTGGGGCTGGTTACTGTGAGCTGCAGGGACTGGCTGCAGCCAAGACACAGGTACAGAAGAGCAGAGGGGGGTCCCCCATGGCCTGGGGTGCAGGGTACCAAGAAACCTCCAAGTGCTGGCTTGACCCATTCAGAGCTTTGTCAGAGGATCAGCTCTGCTTTGGAGCCAGCCTGAGAGCTGGGCTGGGGCAGCCTGGGGAAGGGAAGGCTCCTGAAGGGGAGACCTTAGAGCAGCTCCAGTGCCTAAAGGGGCTGCGGGAAACCTGGAGAGGGGCTTTGGACAAGGGATGGAGGGACAGGACAGGGGAATGGCTTTAACCTGCCAGAGGGGAGACTGAGATGAGCTCTTAGGCAGAAGCTGTTCCCTGGGAGGGTGCTGAGGCGCTGGCACAGGGTGCCCAGAGAAGCTGTGGCTGCCCCATCCCTGGCAGTGTTCAAGGCCAGGTAGGACAGAGGGGCTTGGAGCAAGCTGCCCTAGTGAAAGGTGTTCCTGCCCATGGCAGGGGTTGGAGCTGGAGGAGCTTTAAGGTCCCTTCAACCCAAACTAGTCTGGGATTCAAATGAGCATTGAAATGCAGCAGTATGTGAGGCAGCAGAATGGAATCTCTGCATCATTTTGGAATTCAGGTCTTGGTATCACCTGGGTAAAACAAGCTCTTCTCTTAATGAAAAACGATAGCTAGCCTACATCAAGCAGCCATCGTGCATTGCTAGCTGGAGACACTGCCAAGCTATTTGTCTCAGACAGAGAAATACATGGGCTGAGAGGTGATTTAACATAGAGGCAGCAGTGCCCATGTCCTCGGGCAGAGGAGCAGTGCTCATGCCTGGTCACTGCTCCCTGAGGAGTCTCCACGTCTTTTGCCAGTTCCATCACCAACCCCTCCACGTCTGTTCCTACAGCCGTGTCCGCCTCTGGCTGTACAGCCCAGCTCTTGGAGGCAGGGCTGGGCCTTGCTCCTGAGCAATCCCCAGATTTACTTGGCTGTGCTTATCTGACCCTCACCCTGCTCACTCTGCAAGAGATGTAGAAGGGAAAAGGAGCACTTCAAGCATATATAAGTGTAATTTTTTCTTGGTTTTGGCCTGGTTTCATGGCTTAAGTGCCTTGGAAGTGCTACAGTAGATACAAGTATTAGCCTCTGGAAACTTAATCACTGGGTTTTGTTGGAGATAGTAAGCTAATAATGAAGAGATCCATTTTCCCAGGGGAAGATGCCCAGTGGCATCTCTCCCTCCCTGTGACCCACACACATCCAGAGGTGCCCCCACTCCAGGGGCAGCGGCACAGGGATATCACTGTTTGGCTGTCACCCATCAGGGGACAACAGGAAGGAAGCACAACAAGAAACAGGTAACTCATATGCATCCCAGTACCAATGGGACAGGGCACAGGACAGAGGATTCTGGCGCTCAGATTGCCCCGGCTCCTGTGGAATTCTGTGTTGGTTTATTCTTCAGAGGGTGGATCCTCACCACATTGTTCCCAGAGCCCACCACAAATTATTTGGATAATAAAGGACCTCCTGTGACATTAAGTACATTTTAATTACAGCATTGTCTGTAATGCATATATCTAATTGCAAATAATGATCTTCTCCTATTTTGCCTGCCTACCCGTTCCATGCAGCAGATATTATCTTCTGACTCAGTGGTACAGGTTAATTAAAGTTTCTCTTTTAATACCATTTCAAAGTGAACCACATAATTCCATTTGAGCACCAGCTGTGCTGGCAAAAATAAGTTTTGTTATTTTTTGCCATGGAGGAAAGCTGAGTTCTGAGGCTGCAATCACTGCACTGCTTTCAGCAGTCATTGACTTGCAAAGGAAGAGGAGAAGGAAGAGTCTGGGTAACATCAGTGGCCAGCAGTTGCTTTGTGTGTTTCTGGATTGTTTTAAGGGGTTTTGCTCTCTTCCCTACAAGAGAATTTGAGATCTTACTTTCAGAAGCAGCATTTAACATATTAGGTGGCCATTAGATGAAGTCCAGTTTGTTGGTATAAATTGCACTCAGGGTTAAGACAGTCTGCATGGTCATTCTTGATGTTAACAAAGCTCAGCCTAAGGGTGATCCCAGTCAACTGCTTCCTTCCTCATTTATTGTTCCTTAGAGCGATAAAGAGCAAACACAAGAGGAGAGAAAACTGAGAACACAAACATGCTGTTGAATCAAAACAAGAGAGCTGAGGTTCAATATGCGGCAATGTAAAAACCAGACCAAGAACGCTGAGCAGAGGACAAGAGCAGAAAGACTCATTTCATATGGGAGAACACTTCAACTGTAACTTGCACTAAAAAGCGACCTTTAGCTCTTGCCCTCTGAGCAGTATTTCCTCAGAGCAGCAGTATTCTGTAAGCCTGACTGTCAGCATCTCACTGCTCCTTAAGACCGTACCTGATATAGGCTGGCTGCGGGCTCAGAGGAAGCTCCAGGGAAGACAGAGGTGCAGGATGGCAGCGAGAGGGTTAACACGTGTCCCCAAAATCCAGGATACAGCCAGAGGAGGAGCTGGGGCTCCTGGGACCTCCCTATACAATGCCATAGGCAGAACTGAGTGCTGCCAGGAGGAAATTGCTGGAGCTCCTCTGAGATCTGGAGCAACCTTTCCTCTTGGAGAGGGGGGAACTAAAGAACACTTATCCGGGATTTAGTGAGTGGAGACAGCAGCACTTTATCCCTGTGCCACGGCACATGGAGCAGGGAAGCAGAGGAGGGATTTTCTTGCTTTTACAGCAGAAGCCATCTCTGTCTCTCAGTGCAGTCTCGAATTGAGCTGTAACAGCTCCTCATGGAAAGATCTTGGCCAGGGCAGGAGGCGATGGGCTTTCACAACCTGCCATAAACCTCTTCACGTGGTTCAACCTTTCGCAAGAGCAGTTGGATCTCTCCTTGCGGGGTTGATATTTTTACTCCATGAAATTTCCTCATTCTCTGTGCCATTTCCTTTTGGAAGGCACCAGGGGCACACAATCCACGTTCGTTCTATTTTAGGGGTTTTTCCATCCATAGGCATTAATTGCTCTCCTTTGCTCTACAGACAGTTTGAAATCCTGGCAGAAGGAAACGTGACATCTTTTCTTGACGGTGGTTTTTTCCCCGTCTATCATTTTTATTATAGAAATGACATTTCAGTGCCTCACACGCTGCAGTGGTTAGAAATTTTCCACTGGATTTCTCAGAAACAGCCCAGCACCCCAAAGCTTCATCCCCCTTCACTGCCAGATTCCCAGGGTTAGGAGCCTCTGAAAAGCCAGTTCCCAAGCGCTGCTCCGCTTAGAGACACTCCTGCTCCAGATTTACACGTGCTTTACTTTAGCATGGCTTACTTCAGCGCTGTCGCCCACTGTGTGCCGTGCTGCAGCCTGCTAGAAGCTGTGCTCACCACAGGCCAGGGCCACATCCTGATCCTGATCCTGCTGCCCCTCTGAAGGGCCACTGCCCTTCACCAGCTGTGAAGTCTCAAAGCCTCATGTCTCGCTTGCTGCATGCAAAGCCTCACGCCTGATGTTGCATCTATGGCTGGATGGGGAAACCTCACAACTCTTACACTCAGACACCTCCATCTGGTATTTGATTCCTCCCCTGGTTTTGTATCCTCTGCAGATGACAACATACAGCTGACAATATGCTGATCCCACAGCTGAACATCTCCATGTCACAGCGTGTCCCAAAGGAACTGTACAAAAGGCTGCTGCTGGTCTCCAGACCATGCGCTAGCCTAGACCTGAGCATTGCAGCGCAACCACTGTCAGCTTAACCCAGATCTAAGCCCTGAGGAGGAGGCAGAGGATGTGCTTTTGGGTACCAGAGTCCCATCTGCTTTTCCTACAGTAAACATTCAACTCCTGTGAAGCAAGTATTGAGTAACTCGGGCTAAATACTGACATGCTTGGTGGGAGGCTGGGCTGCAGTGTGCTCACCTGAGCAGTCAGCACACTGCTCCTAGGGCAGGCACCCTGCACCTTGAACTGCTCTTCTCCACCACCCCATCAGCTGGGCACTGCCCACACCTCCCCTAACCTCCTGTACACCTCCAGCCCCTCCAACACGTGGCATCCGTGTCAGTCATTCTTTCATCCACAGTGTCAGTCACTGATTGACTCATTCGTGACAGGCAAAGGGACGATAAGAATGCCTTGGAATGAGAGTCCCTGAGGGAGCTCCTCATCCAGTGTAAATAGACAAGGTGCCTTTGCTTCCATAAACCCAGTGGAAACCTGAATCTTTGCTGAAGCTGATCCACGGAAAGCAGTTTGCAGGATGCAGACTGGGAAAAGTCAGGTGTATGTCAGAAATTAAGCACCAACCACATGGCTTTAAGCCTCAAGTGTTACCTTGCGGATGCAGGGATCCAGGCCTGAGTACCCTGTAGGGACACTGATAGGGAAATAAACCCATCAAACCCAGAGCCAGCTGGAGGAGTCCTTCATGTGGTTAGTCCTATCAAGAGCAAGAGAGCAGAGTTCCACTTCCACAGGCTGGCACAGTACCAATGCTCTGCCAGCCAACCCCACACTGCACCAAAGCTGGGAAGCATCAAGTGAATTGATTCAAACTCAGGTGTAAGAAGCCAGTGTGCCTTAATCCAAAATCCCAGCCTGGGTTCAGTTGGAAGGGACCTTAAAGCTCCTCCAGTTCCAACCCCTGCCACAGGCAGGGACACCTTCCACTGGAGCAGCTTGCTCCAAGCCCCTCTGTCCAACCTGGCCTTGAACACTGCCAGGGATGGGGCAGCCACAGCTTCTCTGGGCACCCTGTGCCAGCGCCTCAGCACCCTCCCAGGGAAGAGCTTCTGCCTAAGAGCTCATCTCAGTCTCCCCTCTGGCAGGTTAAAGCCATTCCCTTGTCCTGTCCCTACATCCCTTGTCCAAAGCCCCTCTCCAGGTTTCCCGCAGCCCCTTTAGGCACTGGAGCTGCTCTAAGGTCTCCCCTTCAGGAGCCTTCTCTTCTCCAGGCTGCCCCAGCCCAGCTCTCAGCCTGGCTCCAGAGCAGAGCTGCTGCAGCCCTCGCAGCATCTCCGTGGCCTCCTCTGGACTCCAACAGCTCCACGTCCGTCCTGTGCTGTTGGCCCAGAGCTGGATGCAGGATGCGGGGGGGGCTGCAGGGTGCAGCAGAGGGGTGGATGTGTCAGGCCACGGATATACAACAGGATACACAAAAACCTTTCTAAATACAAATTGAGCACTTGGCTGGAAGGACAGTCAGTCAGTTCCGGCATCCCACGCAGTGGAAACTGTCATTATCTCACCTGCACGCTCCTGAGAGGCAAGTCCCTGTGTTTACTTTTCCCCTGCCCTTTTTGCAGGCTCAGGTGTTGCATTGACACAGGTAAACTGAGAAGTTCCGTAACGTAATCTCTGCCACTCAAGTTTCAGGCTTCCCAGAAATGACCCTGCCTGTTCCTCAGGCCTGGGAATGCCGCAAGGGGCTCCCCGCAGAGAGAGGCAGCTCCTCCGCACAGCCCGCTCTGCACGGGGCTCTAAGGGAACGGGCCAGAGTCCACCCTGCTGCGAGTAAGGAGCACAATGCGTTAAGAGCACAGAAGCACCGGCCAGCTCCTGCTTCTGCGCCATCACAGAGCAAAGATTAAAGCAGATGAGGCACATCCTGGGTTTGGATTACTGTGACTGTTGTTCTGTGCAATACATTTTGTTATCACAGAACCCCAGAGTGGTTTGGGTTGAAGGGACCTTAAAGCTCCTCCAGTTCCAACCCCTGCCACGGGCAGGGACACCTTCCATAGAGCAGCTTGCTCCAAGCCCCTCTGTCCAACCTGGCCTTGAACACTGCCAGGGATGGGGCAGCCACAGCTTCTCTGGGCACCCTGTGCCAGCGCCTCAGCACCCTCCCAGGGAACAGCTTCTGCCTAAGAGCTCATCTCAGTCTCTCCTCTGGCAGGTTAAAGCCATTCCCCTTGGTCTGTCCCTGCATGCTTTTGGTCCCTAAAGGGTTTGTATGAAGCTCTGCCCTGGTCTTTCCCAAAGTCTCTCTTTACTGCAGCAGACAGGAGAGGAGCAGGGTCCCTGCACAGGCACATGGCTCTGTTCATGCTCGTGGCCTTGCTGAGCCTTTCCTCTGTCCCTTGGGAGGTGCTGAGGCCTTGGGCATGCCTGACATCAGGAATAGGCACAGGCAAGTGGATGCATGGGGTGTGGGAAACGACCCTGCTTGGAGGGCACAGAGCTGGACCTGCAGCTTGTGTGTCTGGGAATTTCAGGAAGCCTTTTCCTTGCCAAGGCAAAGCTCCCTGGGGACAGCCCTGCTCAGCATCCTCCCCACCTGCGCCCCAGTGACTCGCTCCAGCACAGAATGCTCCAGAGCTGTGTCCTGACACTGCTCTGTGGGCTCCCATTAGTTGACAGTGACCCTGCCCATGGCAGGGTTTGGAACTGGATGAGCTTTAAGGTCCCTTCAACCCAAACCAGTCTGGGATTCTACGACAGCCCAGATTCAAGGACAGAAAATATGACCAAAGACCAACACTGTGCACTTTGCTTCTGCTCCCCTGACCCTGCATTCCTCACAGTGTCACAGAGGTGACAACTGAGCACTGGTGGCAGGGACCGCCTGTGGGGCCGTCACTGCTGGCCTGAGCCTGTTATTCCCTGGTGGCACCACGCTGCTTCCAAGATAGGAGGAACACGGCAAGAGCCATGCCATGCCGGGTAGTGTGCCTGCCTGCAGTGAAAGTGCACATTAATAATTTAGGCTGTTCTATTTCTGATGGGAGGTGTGCTGCCCTTGCCCCTGCGGCTGGTGTGCTGCTGGTGTGCTGCTGATGTGCTGCTGGTGTGCTGCTGGTGTGCTGCTGGTGTGCTGCTGATGTGCTGCTGGCGTGCTGCTGATGTGCTGCTGGCGTGCTGCTGGTGTGCTGCTGGTGTGCTGCTGATGTGCTGCTGGCGTGCTGCTGATGTGCTGCTGGTGTGCTGCTGATGTGCTTGCTGCTGATGTGCTGCTGATGTGCTGCTGATGTGCTTGCTGCTGATGTGCTTGCTGCTGATGTGCTGCTGGTGTGCTGCTGATGTGCTGCTGATGTGCTGCTGGTGTGCTGCTGGTGTGCTGCTGGTGTGCTGCTGATGTGCTGCTGATGTGCTGCTGGTGTGCTGCTGGTGTGCTGCTGATGTGCTGCTGATGTGCTGCTGGTGTGCTGCTGGTGTGCTGCTGATGTGCTGCTGATGTGCTGCTGGTGTGCTGCTGGTGTGCTGCTGATGTGCTGCTGGTGTGCTGCTGGTGTGCTGCTGATGTGCTGCTGATGCGCTGCTGATGTGCTGCTGGTGTGCTGCTGATGTGCTGCTGGTGTGCTGCTGGTGTGCTGCTGATGTGCTGCTGATGCGCTGCTGATGTGCTTGCTGCTGATGTGCTGCTGATGCGCTGCTGATGTGCTTGCTGCTGATGTGCTGCTGATGTGCTGCTGATGTGCTGCTGGTGTGCTGCTGATGTGCTGCTGATGTGCTGCTGATGCGCTGCTGATGTGCTTGCTGCTGATGCGCTGCTGATGTGCTTGCTGCTGATGCGCTGCTGGTGCACTGCTGATGCGCTGCTGGTGCGCTGCTGGTGCGCTGCTGGTGCGCTGCTGGTGCGCTGCTGATGTGCAGCAGGGGCTGAAACAGCAGCTTGGGCAGTAGCTGCCTGCAGCACAGGCAGTGAGGGGCTGTGCTGTGCGGGGCCTCCCACCCAGGTCAGGCTCATGGGACTGGACTCCCAAGGTCTCCATTCTTCCTCTGTGAGTGGGGCATTGGCTGTGTTCTGACTTCCCAGCAACCTCCCCATGCTGGTGCAGTGCTGGTCCTCCTGCCCTGGAGCCAGCCCACCTGGGGTCTGCCCACTGCCTTGTCCAAACTACCCAGCTCAAAAGGCAGGTTCCTCTTCACCTAAATGAACACCCGATCTGCTTCCACCGCTGCTGTGCCCATGCCTGGATGTGCAGCTCACAACAGACATCACGTTGTGCTGCAGCCTTTACAGATTCAGCTCCATGACAAGTGATTACTGCTTTGTCCCCTTAAGTGACTGCTTTATACAGCTGTTACTTCAGGTCCTGAATGCTGAATGACCAAATCTCCCTCAGGAAATTACTCTACCTTCAGCAGCAGCTTTTGGAAATGCATCTTCTGACCTTATGGGAAACTGCAGCTGTCAGAGAACACAGGGCAGAGGGTTCTACATTCAGCTCCCCTTCACAGGGGATTCCACAGGCTGGGATCACTGCTGCCCGTTTACTGGGATCTCTGGTTTGCATTCCGCGACATCATCTCAGAAATGAATCATTTCAGAAGTTGTATTTTATGACGTTTTAACTAACAGCTTAAAGATCAGTTGCATGTAATTCCGAGTCCAAGGTATGACTCCATTTGGATGTATTTGCTCAGCTAAAACTCAAAGGAGGAACCGTTAAATGGGTTTGAACCTTGCTGCTATACTGACTGCTTATGCTTAGTAAGAGACAAAGGAATTTTACACTGGGAAGATGAGCCAGAGTATGGTGATGCATTTACACACAGAGCAAAGTATTATCTCATGTTACATGACATGCAGAAGAGGATGCAGTTAGGACATCCACAGTTTATCATTCAGTTTTGCACCTGATGACCCAGCTAATGCAACTACAATGGGAAAATGGTCAGAACGCTTTAGGATAGCTTCCATTTTTAAAAGCTTTTATCAGATATGTGTTTCCAAGTAATACGTGCCCTGAAAACTGGTGGAGGAAACCTTTGAGAGGCACAGCCTCCCATCACACCCCATTTGAAAGTGCCTTAATTTCTGGGAACATTGAAGTTTGCCTCATTGCAGCCAAGTGGCCAAACCCCCTTCTCACAGGGATGCAGTGGACGATGGCAATGGGCCTCCCTTCATCAGCCTGCCTCTTCCTATTTCAGAGGAGCCAGCAGTGATAGCGAGGTCAGATTTAGTCCTCTTGTAAGTGTTAAAGGGCATTAACACTTCAACTGTAGCAGCAGCAGGGTTGAATTTGCCCTCCTCTGCGCTAAGCTCTCAGTGCTGTGGGAAACAAGAAGGTGCCTTCAAACCTGCCCTGGCTGCCTGCAGCTGGCTATCATGGCACGTTCACTCAGCAGGGTCAACCCTCCAACCTCCAGACACGAATGTCTGCCCCACAGTGGATTAACTCCCTAGCATCGACACACGGCACTGGGCACACCTTCCTCTCTGCTGCCCACTGATGAGCAAGAACCAAGCTCAAATAACCTGAATTCTATGATTTTAATCACAGAATTACGTAGAAAACCCCAAACCACTCTAATTATGCCTACGCTAAATGACTCACAGAGCTCTTCATGCGACCCCATTGTGCAGGACGCAACAGGGAGAGGAGCGAAAGCACTGCCCACCCAGGGCACTGCAACTCCAGGCATGGAATCGATATTCCGGAGAGCTTTTCACAGGAAGAATTCCTGGCAAACTTGAAAGCACTGAGTGCCTAAAGCCATGTAGTTAGGTGTGAGGCACCAAATGCTCCCCAGTTATCACACAAGTTATTAGACATGAGAGCAGCCACACAGCCACAATCGCCTCATCTGCAATAACAGGACTTTTTTAACCAAGGAGGAAAAGACAATAACCTGGAATGACCAGAAACTGCCAGAAGGGACAAACTGAAAGTTGCTGGTTTTCTAAGTCAATTAAAATAAAATGAAAAGGGGAAAAGAGAAAAAAGCGAAGAGCAAGCCAAGATTTTAGCCATGCGCTTCCTGAGCCAACTGAGCACATTGATTTGTGGCAGTGAAAGGGAAAAGCTGGAATGACCCAACTGGCTCTTCTCAGGAAGCTGCAGATATTCAGCTGGCAACACGTGACCACAGATCTGAGATAGCTGTGGAAGATTTATCACTCTTATAGGAGGAGACATTGTGTAACAGAGTTATGGGAAGAATACGCAATATGAGTTACTGTAAGCCTTAAAATGGCTCCGACACAATAGACCATTAAGTGACAGCAAATTGGGTGTCTCATTCCAAGGTCGTCTGTTGAAACCTTTTGTATAAGAAAAATGATTAGGTTTTTTTTTGGTTTAATGCTGCGTGTCAGCACTATTCATCTTGGTGCGACTCCAGGAAGTGACCTCCCAAAGGCCGCAGGAATAGCCCAAGGTTTGGTACCTCTTGTGGCATTTTGGTTTTCTGCAGTGCTCCATGGCTGGGAAATCATTTCTGTAGATACACGACATGTAAATTCATAGAACCCCAGACTGGTCTGGGTTGAAGGGACCTTAAAGCTCCTCCAGCCCCAACCCCTGCCACGGGCAGGGACGCCTTCCACTAGAGCAGCTTGCTCCAAGCCCCTGTGTCCAACCTGGCCGTTTAAATAATCCTGTTAAAAACTCAGAAGCATCCGTGCGGTTTATTTCACTGAAACACTTCCTTTCCTTTGTTAGGACCCCATCCTGCCCTGGGACTTGGCAAACCTGACTTTTCTACCCAGGATTTCTACTGAGAGGACCTGTGGTCCTTGAGCTGAAGCCCTTCCATTCCAGGCAAATCCTGTTCTTCCTGTGCATCTATTGAGCCCACAGAGTGTTTTACCCTCCCTGCGTGCCCCGGGAGCAGCAGCAGCACTTATGAGACATTGGCAGTGCGAACCCAAAGGTTCCTCGCACACACAGAACCGTGTGTAGCTCAGTGCTCCTGTGAAAACAGGAATTCATAACTGGAACAGCTACAGCCCAGGGCTGTGGAACTTCCAGCTTTGGAAACGACAAGATCAGCAACACCGGATTGAACATTACAGGGGCATTCCCCACAGCAAGCTCGCTGCGGCATTACAACCTAGAGCAAACATTAATCCAACTATGGGACTTCTGGCAAGGGGCAGACAAGCAGCTCCAATTAAACCACGCAGACCTTGCCAAGCAGGGATGGAGCCCTGTGCCCATATCACTGTACCTGCGGCACAGAACGCTGAAATCACAGAATCAGCCAGATTGGAAAAGACCTTTCAGCTCACCCAGTCCAACCATTCCCAGCACTGCCAAGGCCACCACTGACCCACGGCACTGAGGCCTCGTCTCCACGGCATGTGAACACTTGCAGGGACGGTGACTCCAGCCCTGCCCTGGGCAGTTCCAATGCTGAGCACCCTGTGGGGAAGGAATTGTTCCTCAGCTCCACCTAAAGCTGCCCTGGTGCAGCTTGAGGCCGTTTCCTCTTGGCCCATCCCTTGTTCCTTGGGAGCAGAGCCCAGCTCCCTCCTGGCTCCATCCTCCTCTCAGGCAGCTGTAGGGAGCGATCAGGTCCCCCCTGAGCCTTCTCTTCTCCATCTGACCCCCCCAGGTCCCTCAGCCCTTCCCCATCACATTTGTGCTCCAGGCCCTCCAGACCACAGGTCCTTTCCCATGAGCAGTTTCCAGCCACTCTTCTCCAAGCCTGGGGCGTTCCCAGGGTTCCTGTGGCCCAAGTGCAGGACCAGCACTGAGCCTTGTTGAGCCCCATCCCATTGGCCTCATCCCATCCATGCAGCCTGTGCAGACCCCTCTGCAGAGCCTCCTGTCCACCAGCACATCAGCACTGCCACCCGGCATGGTGCTGCCTGGGAGCTCGCTGAGGGTGCCATTGCCGAGGCCACTGAACACCGGCACAGGAGCCTGGGGCCACCACAGGCAGCATCAGCACCCGCGGTACCAAGCCAACAACTGACACTGCAAACACTGAACTTATGGGGCGCTCTTTTCCTTCGGGGCACACGGACAATGCCATGAAGGGCAACACACTGCGGCTGGAGCAGGACCGCGCCGCGTGCCACACAGCGCCAGAGCCGTTCCCATTGCCCGCATCAAACCCGGAGGGCGAATAAAGCCCCCACCAAACGTTAAACCCCCGTCCGTGACGTCACGTCAAACGCCACCGCCCCGGCCCGTCCGTGACGTCACGTCAGACGCCGGCGGCGCGGGCCGCCCGCCGCGGGGCACGCCGGGGGCTGTAGTCCTCCCGGCCGCGGGGGGGCGCGGCTGCGCAGTGCGGCGGGCAGCGCGCTCCGCGCTCGGTCGCCCGCGGGGACGGTCCCGGGCTGTGCCGGAGCTGCCGCCCGCAGCCCCGCAGGGATGTTCTCCAGGAAGGGCCACGCCGATGTCAGGAAATCCACGCAGAAGGCGCTGGACCCGAAGCGGGACGTACTCACCCGCCTCAAGCACCTCCGGGCGCTGCTGGGTGAGTGGGGCCGCCGCGCACAGGGGGGAGCGGGCGGGGCAGGGAGACCCCCGCCCCTGCGCCCCGCCGGGCAGCGAAACCCGGGGGGACCGGGCAGGGCCAGGCAGGGCAGGGCAGGGCGGGAGGAGCTTCACCTCAGCGAAAGCCTCGCCTCAAGCGAAGGTGCCGGCCGCGCCCGCCGTTCGCCCCGCACCTCGCATTCACCCTCAGTGCCTCCATCCATTCAATAGCGCTGCTGGGCGGCTGTTGTCCTCAGACGGGGGTAACGCTGAGGAGTAAAGACCTGACAGGCAGCCCCCGTTGAAGGTGCCCGTTCCTGCCTTGAGTTACCGCAGCTTTCCCCGAGCTCACTTGGCAGCTCCGGGGAGCTCCGGGAGCTCTCGGAGCCGTGGGAAGGCAGCAGCCCGTGTCCTTCCCAAGTTACAGGAGCCGATGCAGAAGGTTATTGGTGCGTTTTGCTGCTCCTGGCTTCGGAAACTTGGGTCGCTTGTGTCGAAATACTCGTGCTGCAGCATTGTTGTTTGGGTACAAAGCCGTGCCTACATGTGTGATTTCCTGCGGGGCCCCTCGGAAGAGCCGGTCTAGGAGCTCTGCTCTTGTCAACAGCATGTTGGCAACTTGTCCTTCTTTCTTGCTCCCTCCCTGAGAGGTGCTTTTCTGGAGCCAGGCTGAGAGAGCTGGGCTGGGGCAGCCTGGGGAAGGGAAGGCTTCTGAAGGGGAGACCTGAGAGCAGCTCCAGTGCCTAAAGGGGCTGCAGGAAACCTGGAGAGGGGCTTTGGCCAAGGGATGTAGGGACAGGCCAAGGGGAATGGCTTTAACCTGCCAGAGGAGAGACTGAAATGAGCTCTTAGGCAGAAGCTGTTCTGTGTGAGGGTGCTGAGGCGCTGGCACAGGGTGCCCAGAGAAGCTGTGACTGCCCCATCCCTGGCAGTGTTGAAGGCCAGGTTGGACACAGGGGCTTGGAGCAATGTGCTCTAGTGGAAGGTGTCCCTGCCTGTGGCAGGGGGTTGGAGATTTAAGGTCTCTTCAACCCAAACCAGTCTGGGATTCTATGATTTCAGCTGTAAGAAATGAGTTGCTAAGATTTGAGCGGCCTCGTGTTCTCTGTTACTCAGCAAACTGCAGCAGGAGAATGCTCTTAAGAGCTTTTGTGCACTGTCCCTGTTCAAGAGAATTGGTGTCAGTGTTTGTTTATCTCATTTTAGATTGTTCTACTCAGTAAGAAGGAGGAGAAAATGAACTGATCTGGTCCTGGTGTGCTGCAGCCGTTGTCTAGTTTGCCATTTCAGTCAGGTTTGCAGGTGTCTTACAGCCTCAAAGACGTCGTGTTATGAGCTGTGAGAAGCAGGTGTCTGCAGGAGAGGGCCTGGGGTTAGCGGCTCATCAGGAGAGAGCAGGAGGCTGCAGGGCTGCGCTGATGACCCTCCCTGTGGGCAGCATGGGCTCATCCATGGTGCTCGAGATGGAGCTCCAGGTTAAAATTGCATCTGTGAGGAGAAAAATGCACAAAGTTTTGAACGTTCTGTACCAAATCGAGGAGCTTTCGTGGTGAGGACACACATGGAGTATGGTCCTGAGAAGAGCAGTGGTTATCTCCCTTGGGGTGGGCCCTGGGAGAAAGCTGTACTCAGAGTGTGGAAATGAATGATTGAGGTGAAAGCAAAGTCTGTGGTAGTTTAGCTTGTTACGGGCATCCTGCTGGGTTTTTGGGACTTGTTTTGTACACATGTGAGCAACCATCACCCTGTTTTAAAGGTGTTATTCCCCTGTGGTCTGCTGCATTTAAGTAGCTAATCTGAACCAGAGATTTCTGTGGGTAATCGATTAGTGGACAAGTGCTGGACAGATCTGTAGCTGGTCTTGAGTCATGCTCTGAAAGTGGCCAGGTCTTGCTCATCTTCTGACCAGCAATAGATGCAGGTTTGATGTGCCCAGACCTTAGATACTTAATATTCCCAGTGTGGGCTCACAAGTGGAGCAGTTCTGACCACTGTGGTGGTGGGACACAAGAGGCTCACATGTTGGAGTCCCTCAGCACCTGCAGTCTGCATGTTATTTGTGAGCAGCCTCGAACCTTTGCTTTGGAGTTAGTGCTGAGTGAAGGGTCTGTGGCTTCTCTGGGTATAAATTCCTCCTAGTCTGTATGTACAGAATCTCCATAGTTGGCAATCTGATGTCAGTTTCGTGTTGATCTCCCTCTGAGGACCGAATGTGTATGTGATAAGTTTGTTTGTCTTTTTATTTATTGAACTTTTAATGGTACCTTGTATTTAAGTGCCTAAGGGCAGGACTTTGGAAAGGCAGGAGCACATACCTTATCTGCATTATGATGTGCCTTTTAACTGTGTATGTCTTATTGCTCATGTGCTGTGCAAGCAATAGAAAAATAATGGCAAGTTTCAGTGTGAAAAAAAATGTGGGGAAGCTTCTTGTTTCTGAGATGAGGTTTAGAGCACTGTGAAAGCATCCTGGGAGAGATGCTCTGAGAGACTGGAATGCGAGCTCACGGACCTCGTGTGTCATCCTGCTCCACCAGTCCCTCAAAAGTAAAGGGACATGAAGAAAGAAGAAATACAGCAGCTTGGGTTAATGTTCCCCTTTCAGCCTCTCAAAAGGACACAACTAGGTTAAGGTGAAACACTGGCGTGGCTGTGGCTCTTGGTGATACCCATCCTAGGGAGGGTCATGTTTTGTGTGCCCATGCAGGACAGAAGGTTGTCAGGCTCTGGTGACAGACCTGATGGGTGGAACGAATGGGAAATACACCCGTGAGCGTGACAAAATTAACTGATGTCCCCAGGCAGATGGAACAGAAGGGGGAAGCGATGCCTGGTGCTTTCTGTAAAGATACTGACAACCCAGTTGGTAACAGGGAGGGGGGGAAATATCCCCATCACTGCTCAGGAAGTAGCCTTTCTTCCAGAGGTAGTGACCTGATGTTTTGATTAAACTTCTTACTGAACATTGTTTCCAGGTGAAGCTGTTATCAGAGCCAGAGGGCTGGGCAGTGAATGAGGGCCTTGCTGGCTGCAGTGCTGTGATGTGACAGCTGGCTGACTCGTAGGGGATGTGGTTTATTGCAGGGGCTGTGTCAAAGCAGGCTCTGGTCCTGTTCCTGATATCTGCCTTTGAGAACATCAGTGTAAACACTTCAGATAACATGGGAGTGGCTTTTTGAAGATCATATCTTCAGAGATATTGTTGCAAGTGCATGTTTTATGGTATTATTCAGCAGAGAGAACGAAGCAACTCATGGTAAGGACCTCTCCTGTATTTAAAGCAAACAGAGCTTTTGGTATAAAGTCTCAAAAATAGTTGGATGTTTCTTTCTCTTTCTCTCCCCCTGCAGTGTGGCACTCCTTGTGCTGGCCAGGGCTAGGAATGTGTGTGTCTTCGTGTCCTCCCACCCCAGCCATTTCACTCCTTGTCCCCAACTGCTTGGCTCAGGCTATAGTGGCACATGTTCTCAAAATAACTGCCCTGTTCCTGTGTTTCCGTAGGAGGTGCCATCCCCTCTTCCTTTGTTAGCTTTAAATCACAGGAATTAATCTGTAAACAAAATGACAGTTACTCTTCTGAGATCCTGCTGACGCAGGAGGATAGGAATCAGAAGATGGTATAACAGGGGAGGGATGAGGAGGAGGAATGTGTATTTCCATAAATAAGGGGTTGTGTGAGCACCAGGATTAGTAACACCCAGTTTGATGGCTTCTGGTCCCTTAGGTACCATCCGTTTGTCCAGTACCCAAACTGAAAGAAGAGATTCCCTGTACATTTGTGTTGCTGTAGCATCTCTCAAGTCTCTGATGCCCTTCAGGATCTGAGCTCCTGCTTCCTGTGGGCAGTTCCTAGCTGCATGGCCATGCAAAGCACTCACTGGAATCACATTGGTGTTAGGGAAATGACCAGAAAGGTTCCTTTGGAGTTATTACTATCAAGACAAACTGACAGTCAGAACTTCGGTAAAATTGGTAGGAATGTTTTTTTCCCAGATACAGTGTCAACAGTGTGGCCTTTTTAGGACTGACTTGAACCACACTGGTGTTATAAGCGGTGGTGGTGACAAGCTTGGCTCTTTCACAGTGATTTGGCCATGAATGAAGCTGTCTGCACTGTTTCCCAGGTTAGTGTCTGTGGGACATTGTTTAGCATAAAAATGTATCTTTGCTCTTTAAAACTTTGTGACTGTTCATGGGTAAAAGTATTCTCTTCCTTTTTTTAAGCCTCTCTCAATGTTTTCTCCTCAGGTACAAGTGTCAAGTTCAGTCTAACATCTTTGCTCAGCTTAGTGTATTCCCCTTGAGTTTTAATTCTGGTTCCAAGAATTGCTCTGTCATGACACAGTATCTTTTATGAGTAATGGTGTAGTAGGACCAACAGCTACTCTCTGCTGTAGTTCTCCAGTAATTTATGTGAGGTCACTCTCTGCTCATGCAGAAAATGGGTAAGTTTTTATTTCATGAGGGTGCTGAGCCTTTTCTGTGTGGTGTTATTACTCCTCCCAATTTCAGAGTGATTTGCCAGAGAGCTTTAAGGCTGGAGATAATGTTGGTGTGTAGGTTGTCTCTGTGAACAGACTCTGGTGCTCTGAGTTGCCCACCACCATGCACATTAGGCTGAGAAGCAGCAAAAAGTGGGTGCTTCCCCAGAGGCACTGGTGAATCGCTGCAAGCTGCCTGGGATGGGGATGGTGCTGAAACTGAATTACGGGGCTTGGATTTTCTAGAACTGAATATTGTTAAGGATGCTAACGTTGCTTTGAAAGTAGCAGCAGATTGGTGCAGTTGCCATGCCCAAGAAGGAGGTACTGATGAAGGGCAGTGGGGTTTTCCCGTTATGGCACGGGCTTAGGAGAGGTTTTCATTTAGAGACACTCAGAGGTGACCACTTCCAGCCTTCCTGCTAAGTTTAAAACAGCCCTTATCCTTAGGTTTCATGTGAAATTGGAGGTGTTCAGTTATTGTAGAGATTGTTCTAACTAGAGAGGGGTAGTACTGAATGTTGCCACGCTGATGCACCTTTTTGGAGGTAAAATCTGTTTGTAATTTCTGGGGCAAGAGTAGTAACAAAAGTTTATAATTAACCAGGGTACGACTGCACCATTATCTCTTCATCTGCTTTAATTCTTAAGTATTTGAGCTAAAGAAAGCCCTTCAGGACTGGGAGAACTTTGTATGAATAACTTGAAGCCAAGGGACTTTGGAAGTTCATGGAATGAAGGGAGGATTTTGCTTACTTAAGTGACTGCAGCAACACTTGGAGTTAACAGAAAAAGAAAGGTTCTGGCTTGCTAAGGACAGGATGATTGTCTCCTCAAATTTAGTCATATGAGAAGGGTAATGAGAGCTTGGCAAGAAACCCAGATTCTTATTCAATGGTACCTGGATAGTTTGTTTCCCTAAACTTTCAGCTTCAGCAAGGCAAGTAAAGGTGACTGGCAGTTACCTTGTGAGCCAACCGCTGCATGTTTTATATGGAAGAAATATCTGCGCACCCTCATGAACGTCTCGTTATCTCCTGTATGTTGCTGTAAAAGCTGTAAAGTGTCCATGGGACGCATCAGCCAATGGATCACCTATCCTTGTTTGCGGAATGCCGTTAGCATATATGTGGGTTTGGAAAACCACTGTGTATCTGATGGCTGACAGTGTTTGCCAGCTTGCTCAGAGCTCTGGCTTCACTGGGTGGCTGGTTTCAGCAGTAGTAACCTGAGAGCTACTTATGAGTAAATATAAAAATATTACCTAATACCTGCAATTCAATCCCAGCCCTGCAGTTTAATTTCCTTGGGTGCTTCTAAATTCTTCAGTCAGTATGGTTTCTCTACAGTCAGTGTTTTATCTTCTTCTTTTATATGATAAATAGTGCATGAAACTTTCACTGATGTTTTCCATTTGGGAAGCAGAAGAATGAGCCTTACCCTGCCACAAGCTGAACATACATATAGTAGTGAGCCAAGTGACTGTCTCAGGCCTCCTGCCAACTTTCCATGAGCCCTTCTGAGAAGCTCTGTCTTGTCCTGGTTTCTGTTGATTTAGCTGGCAGAGCCATCACCCACCTCTGCTCTCCTGTGCCCATCGGAGCAGGGAGAAGCACTCGTGCTCACTGTGGCTTTCCACTGCTCCTCACTGTGAGCATGTGTGGTGAAGGAGTAAAGAAATTGCATTTTCTCAGTGTATGCAGCAAATGAGGGATTTGGGAGTAAAATGCACAGGAAAGCTCTGTCTTTGTGCAATGGAATTATTGGATGTGTGGCTTATTCCTTATGTTTTGGTATTGTGTTTTAGGTGAAGTGGGCAGTGGTGTCAGGATGACAACTTGCATGCAGGATTGCAATAAAACCTTACTTTCTGAGTGAATATCAGCTCTTGAGGTAGTAAATGGGAGTGTTGTTGCTGGGTGCTTCTAAGGCAAGAGAAGGTTTTCCTGCACACCTTGCGAGGGAATGTGAGGAGCACCATGGTTCAGCAGGAGAGGGCTGTGGTGCTCAATGCCTCCTGACAGCAGAGCAACACATGAGTCACCCATAGAGAAAAGGAGAATTTGCTTTTTTGATCAGGCAGTTCCTTTCTCCTCCTTTCACAGCTTAAAGGGAAAGTTTCCTTTTTGTTCAGCTCTTAATGACCTCATCGCTTCATATGAAGCCCTTGTAAATGGAAGCCTTGTTTTCTCCTGGAGTTGTATTTAACAGGACGCATTCAGAGAGGGGAATAATTGCACTTAGCTCACAAATCCGAGGCCAGTAGCTTGTAGGAAACAGATATCATGTAAAAGTTTCCATGCACTGCTTGTTTCCGTAGCAGAAGCAACCAGGCAATGCCCTACTACCAAAAAGGTATTAACGCCCCGCCCCACATTGTCCGAGATTAAAATCATTCCCTCTTCTGCGTTGTGCGATATTACTGGGTTGTGTTGCAATTGCTTTGTCTTGATTAGTGAATGAGTTTCTTGAGAGGTGAGATTTCAGTGAGAAGCTGTGTTGTTAATAATTCCTGCCCTTTATCTTCTTACTTTGGGTGGAATCGTCTCGCTTTTCTTGACCAGATCGGTTCAGTAAAGAGCAGGTGATGTTAAAGTGTGTTTTGCAAGGGGCAGGTTTAGAAAACATGAGGGTTTTTTTCTTCTTAATAAATAAACTCATTTCAAATGCCAGACCCAAGCCGAGGCTCAGGGAAGGGAACATGCTTGGCTTTCCATTTAAATGAATTGGGAATTTGCTGTTTTCTGAGTTGATCTGCTTGTCAGGTGAAGTCTGCAATTTGCATACAGGAATCTTTGCTGGTCTTTGTCTTTTCCCCCAAGACCTGCTTGTAATGACACAGAAGCCATTAGGTTGATAGCCAAGACACAGCCCATCTCCTTTCTGTTTCTGTTTATGGAAACCCAGTGGACCTCAGCCACACAGCAAACTTTCATCAGTGGAGTGCAAATGGAAATGTCCCTGTTTTACTTGCAAGGATGGAATCACAGTTTGGTATAGAATATCCAATGAACTCACTGAAGTGGTTTTGTATTGCATTTATTTCATTCTCTAACACTCAATTTGCATGAAAACAGCGACTTCCAGCTTTGTGATGTTGTGCAATGACTCTGTTCCTCTTTTCAGATATTGTGGATGGCAGTGACCTGAAGCAATTTTTTGAGAGCAATTATTCTCAAATTTATTTTGTGTTCTATGAAAACTTCATAACACTGGAAAATAGCTTGAAACAAAAAGGTAAGTTTTAGAGGCTTGCCAGCAATTGTTGAGTCAGTTTTCCCCAACTGTTCTCAACAGCATTCTGTTAGAGCTTATCTGGTGATTATCTAGTCCACAGTTACCTCTATTTGCATTCATGGTTCTGTGCAGTACAGTATTAGTATTAATCATGTTAATTTTATGGTAGCAGAGAGACAAGCATGGAAATTGCTCTGAAATGTCATAACTGAAAAGAATTCTAAATACATTTTTATGGTGAAGTGTCACTTCAGCTCAAGAATCAGTTCTTGTGCATTTACATACACATCCTCTTGTCTTGTTTTGAAGTGCTGAAGCCTTCAGCCTGCAGTTAAGCAGATGTCTGTTCAGCTCAAGCACTGTCAGAGATGCGCAGACCGAGCGCAGTGTTGGAGCTCTGTCTGCAGGAATAACCGTTCGCTTGGAGATGAGCATGGTGCCTTGGACTCCAGCGATCCCTCACTCGGATTCGAGAGAGAGGGGCACTGAAGTCTGGAAGCATCTTGCTCTTTTGATATTAAAGATGAATAAAATAAGCAGAGTGCAACATCTTTGACTTCAGTTGAGTAACAGTATGATTTTGCCATCTGTCTCATACCATGTATTTATGGCAAACTACTGCTTTCTGCCTTGCAGGGAATAAATCACAAAGGGAGGAGCTGGACTCCATTCTCTTTCTTTTTGAAGTAAGTTTTCCAACTACTTTTTATTTTAAATCCCACTGTCATTATATACTTACTTAGGCCTTTACAGTGAGGGGTGAAGCCAGATGTCAGTCAAACCGACAGTAGTTGTCCGTGACTGTACAAAGTGGGAGGCAGAAGAGAACTAGGGGGGTGTTAAGTTTGCAGATACAATGACAATAAACAGTTTATCGTGCAATAGGAATGTTGGTTGAATGAATATCCAGAGCTAAGAGATTTTATCAAAATCACTTGATAGTAATTTTGATAAATGACAGGTATATTACTGTCATTTGTAAATAATATATAATTAATACTGTAATTATTAATTATAATATACCTGTCCTGAGGATCAACTCTTTGGAAGTGTCCTGGTTTCTCTCAGTAGAATTTGGGAGCAATTTCTTTTAATTAAGTTCTTGCTTCTGTGCCTCCTGGAGAGCGAGTTCAGAACCAGAGTTCTGCTCCCCTGTGCTTTGTCAGTGTGAAGTTCAGTGTCATGTTTACCTTGAATGTCTCACAGCAGGAGTTTGGGCTCTGCTCCTTTCACATGGAGGCATCTGTTAGGACTGCAGTATTTGGTCTTGCAGCACTAGGAAAGCAAAATGAATAAGAGTTGTCAACTACTGCATAGCAGTTTGAGCGGAGTGTGTGAAATGTTAATTTAACTTTTTCAATGACTTAATGTTTAAAATGTAATTTATTAAAGAGGAGCATCTTTTCCCCCCAGAAGCGTACTCTTCCCTTCGCCAGTGCCTGGTATCTGCAGTGTCTAGGCAGGAAATGTTGGCCAGTTAACTTTGGCCGAGTCAAACCTGTGTGTCTTTAATTTAAAGAAGAGTAGACTGTGATAGATCATTTTCTCAGGGACCTCTACGATTAGATATTACCTAAATGTATTCGGATGTGAGAAAACATCGTTGGACCAGATGAAAGCCTGACATATAAAAAGTCTTACAAACACACAGCAGAAGCTCTGCCTGTCCAAAGACAGGATCAGTGGTGCCTTTAGGGGTTTTGGTTTGGTGTTTTTTAACAATCCATTAGGTAAATAATTGGCCTGATTTCTTTCTTAGGGGTAAATACACACTTCTCCTATTGATTTCTTTTTGTTAACCCATCTGCTAAGTTTTTACTTGAATCTTGCATCACTGAAGTGTTAGTCTTTCTTTATAGTTTTAGAACGATGCTGTGTAGCTTAACATGTTGTAATATGAAACATGGCCATGAAAATGATGACATGAAACGCTGGATTTTTGTGGTCTCATCTGATGTTTATGAGGTAGCCAGTTCATCTCTGACTCGCTCCTCTGACTCCCAGGCTGCATTTTCAAACTGAAATCTAAAATCGAATCATGTTTTCTGCTACTTATAATATTAATAAGAGAGCCTTCTTTAGGCTTTGCATGGGGCAGTATTGAAGAACAGCTCACACATCTGCTAGTGCCGTATTTGGGGCGGGAGAAACTCTTCTTCCCTCTCCTCCCACCCCGGTGGAGAAGATACGGCCGCATCTCCTGAGCAGGGCTGTGCAGCTTAATGGGAGCTCATTAATGCCCTTGCTCTGTGTCTGGAATAAGTAATTAAATTTCAGTGGCTGTGTCATTAAATGGCAAATAGCTGATGGTTACTCACCCGCTTGAAGTGAACACATGTTCATTCCTGGGTCCTGAAATCCAGGGTGCTGAGAACCGCACATTTAATGCCGCTTAGAAACATCAGGAAAACAGTCTGTACGAGGAAGAGAAAAATCCATAGTTATATGGAACACAGTGTTGCTTTGGGTCTCAGTCGAGGGCAATTATGTTACAGCCTGGTCATCCACAACCCTGGGGAAGAAGAAATCCTTTTGGATACTTGTGTGGATTTTGGAGGGATCGCTTCATGGCGTTTACCTACTGAAGTAAGTTTGCACTCCATTTGTAACACTTGCTCACTTGTAGGAGAACAGTTCTTTAGAGGGCCTTTTAACACACCGACAGAGGGTACATCAGCCTGAGCACAGGGCAGGAGAAGATGTAAATGCCAAGAAATGAAACATTCATATTGCAATCCATAGGAAACCCAACTAATGGCTTGTTAAGCTGCCCATGTTTCATCTGGTGGCAGCTGAGCCAGAGAGTGCCTGGAGTTTCCTTCTAATTAGCCAAATAGGTAATTACTGAGGATTAACAACGCTGGAGTCCAGGAGCTGAAGGTTAACACTTTGCAAATCAATAGCAATATTTACCGAAGGAATTGACTTCTGCCTGTCCCGGTGGCTCAGTGGGGCCCTGCTGCTGTTCTAGTGACACCTAGTGTGGATAGGAGGTAAAAGTAACAAATGCCTTTTCCCTAAATCCCGTGGAAACTATGTTGATTCGGTTGTAGCTTATTGAAGATTTAATTTTACATGTCAGCTACACAGCCTGGCCACTCAACAGTAACACCAAATAACGTATTAAGGAAGAAATATTGATCACAAGGGAGTAACATGAAAGGTTAACAGTTCATTTTGTGAAGTACTCTGTTATAGTTAATATAACAAAGTTCTTGGATCTAACTTTATGTTCTTTAGGGTGCTTTGGCCTTGTCTTTTGCCAAATTGATATTCATGTAATGATACAGTGACTGTAGTTAGCTGTATTATTTTTCCCCATATCATCTCAAAGGCCAAATCAGGCGAGAACTGAAGTTGCCTCTCTGGTGAGGCCTAGTTACCTCCAGACTGTAGTGCGTGTTCAGAACATGTTGATAATGTTTGCTGTATTGCTGTTCTCTGATTTGAAGGCGCTGCTTGTTACACTGAGCACTGTGTGTCACAGAAGGTGCACTGCAGTTCTGCCAAGGTTTCTGGGTCCCATGGAAGTTCTGTGCCACCATTTGATTGTGAAAGCTCAGGTTTATTTTAAAGGTTTTTTTCTTGCAGCATCTGAGGCTGCATTCTTTTTGCATTGGTAATACAGTAAGAGCAGGCTGATAGTTTGATATAATACACAGATCAATTTCTTCCCATTCTCTATGTTTTATGGGTTAAGCACAGCCACATCTCTTGTGCCGATGCAACATTTGCTGCACTGATGTAACATGCTGGCTGTATGAAATAGTTTATTCTTATCATTTCAGGTACACTTTCTAGTGCAGGAAAGCTTCCCAAAGACACTTAAAATAGCTGCTATTGTTGCTAGAAGTTTCTCAGGTCCTGCCAGTGTACCTCAGGTCTGTGCTGAGTGTAGGTAGCTGGGGTGGTGGGTTGGGTACCCCCACTGCCCCAGGGGTATGTACACAGAAAGCCTCTCAGCACAGATTGCTTTGCTTGTTTATTCTGTAGCAGTGCATGGTAGTGTGCCATTAAGTGCCCTTGTGTTTCACAGCTCCTTATTTACAAAAGCATACTGTGGTTTTCATAGATCTTGTACAATAAGCTTTGGTTTTGCTGGGAGCTCTTAATTGCTCCAAGTCCATGTTTCTTGTGGAATTTGTGGTTCCTTGAACTTGGAGAAGACGAGAATGAGGCCAGATGCAGGGTAAGCACGACTTCTTGAAGGATCTGCAGTTACAACCCTGATGTAGCTCCTGCTGGCCTTGCAGTGACTGTGCTTCTAGACCCTTCTGTGTGCCAAGCCCAGCCTGCCCCTGAGTGGCTCTCACCCTGCCGAAGTGAGTCGAGGCTAGCAGGGGTGGTAAACAGGCACATAGCTGTCTGTTCTGACCTCCTGTACAAACTCAGCAGCAAAACGGTAATGCATCCTTCCAGCTCTCCCCTGAAGTGTTCCCCGTATGTACCCAGCAGGTGATGTAAACTGGACTGCAAATGTGCTGGGAGCCTCTGCAGTGCTGGCATTACACACGCTCAAGTTCATGTTCTGCTTTGGTTTCTGTACAACACAAAGTGTTGTCCCAGAGCTGATCATCAATAAACTGCTGGAACTTGCCCAATATACTTTGAGCTCCGTGTTCTATAGCAGCAGCTCCTGGTCTCAATACAGTGGTGCTGTCCTTAGAAGAACAGCTAAATATAAACTACAAATGGTCACATACTCAGAGGATTAAGATGTGGTATAAATCCACTGCAGCATGGGTTGCTCTGCTGGTAGAATGGGAACGTAATGACTACAGAAGCAGCTGGAGTTGTGCACTTGTAACTTGTGCACTGCAGATGTGCACAAGTTACTTGTTCTGCAAATGGTGGTGCTAATTCTGTATAGGTCTGTAGTTGGCTACAGTCTGTTAGGAGCCCTTTGGAAAAGTAGTTTCAGATCAGACACAGTAAATACACCACATGTGTCTGAGGACCAGCGGCTGTGGTGTGTGTGTCCAGGCAGTGCTCTGCACTGACACAGCACAGGAGCAGGCACTGCTGTATAGCACTGCCCAGTAATGCACATAAACATAATTTAAAATGTACAACTGTGGTTCATGCTGCATCAGGATTGCTGTGGATGTTTTAAATATTGGATTCTTCCACCACGTTGTAGGACTGCTTTATATAGACTCCTGTGTGAATTAGCAATAGCGGTTAAGCAGCTTAAAGCAAATCTCAAAGCCAGTGGTGATTTTTAGCAGGTCATTTTCAATGCCATAAACCCTGCATCAGTGACACCTTGACTGCTTTCACAGTCATCACTCTTTACAAAGGACTTAGTGCCGTGATGCTATTTTTTATGAATGTGCGAAAGGCTGTTCTATGTCTGCAGTGTTTTCTTGGGCTGGTTTGCTTATCTGAGGCTGTTGCTCCTAATTACTTCCTTCATTTAGAATAAAACTGAGGAAAATTGAATTCTGTTGAAATAAATTTTGTATTGAAAGCAGCCAATGTGAAAAGTGCTTATAAAATTCTGCACAAAGAACAATCAAGTCAGGTTATTGTTGAGTTCTTATTGCCACAGGTCCTGGTTTCTCATTTCTTGGGGTTATCCCTTCTATTTAGCTTTTCCCCTTTATTTAACTTTCTTGTTACTCTTTGCATTTTCCTCATGTCTGTGCAGCTCAGTGGCTTAATTTCCCCATCTGCAGGTTATCTTACACTTGAAATCAAATTACCATTAAGAGTCGCAGCTTTAGATTCAGGTTATAGGCTCTGGTACAGCTTTTCTGTTGATTCCCGGTGCCTCCTGTGATTACCAGTTCCACTGCTTAACCCCGAGTCTCTCACACACACTTGGCTGGCTAATTCTCAAGCTCAGTAGAGTACCAAAGGCTTATTTCTTTATAGCAATAAAATTACTTATGGCCCTTCTTCCTGCATGGAGAAGGTTACTTTTTGAACCATCCTCAGTTTCTTCTGCAATAATTCTGATGGTTCATCTATTGCTGCTCTTTAAATGATGTTGATGTTACTCTTACAGCGTTCTCATGTTCGTTCTAACTGTATGTTTCATGTGTCTGACTTCAGAGACTCTGCTGTTTGATGCTGTGCCTAGGGCAAGAGCATCCTGTGTGCTTTGGGCAGATGTTTTCCCTCAGCCAATAACTGTAGATAATTGATTGGTGCAATAAATGGAATATCCCTTCATGTAGACTGAAGCGCTGCAGGCACACGAACAGCAGGCTCTTGGGCCCACCCAAATCAGTGAATAGGAGCTGGAAAAATTCGGGACTACTGCAAGGTTTAGTAGTTGAACACTGAAACCCTTGCGGAAGTACCACCGAGCAGCACTTGGGCAGAGGTGTAGGGGAGCTCGTCTACATTTGGCTTGGCTTAAAGCAGCTCCACCTGCCACTGACTAATAAAAACCCCTTATGATGTCCAGGTTGTAGCAAATAGAAGCTATTTTTTGTCTCGGAATCCATTCTCCTGGAATGAACATTACTGTGAACCTGTCACTGACATTGCCTCTGAGAGCATGTTCAATCAGCAAGAACATTTGTGTTGGTTGGTGGTTAATAAGAGGCTGCATAGCAAGTTACAGAGCTCTGGGGCTCTATTGTCTCACCTCTATGGAAGTTCAAGGGGAAGCACCCAGGCTGTAGGGGTCTTCAGTGTGATTTGGTCCCAGCCTCAGCCTGCCCTGCCTCTGCAGCAGGGCAGCACAGCACACTGTGACAGGCACGAAGCCACCCATGGGTCTGGTTCAGCAAAGCTGGCACAATAACAGACCTTTCCATAGGAGTTGCAGGGTTGGTTAAGCCAGAGTGAATCTGTGGAAATAGGAACCCTGGTATCTTTTTTTTACTTTGATAAAAGAGAGAGAGAGATCTTTCAAAAAGCAGCATCCTGTGTAAACCAAGGTTTAAACTGAACATTATTCCTAGTCATGCAGGAAGTCCGGAAGAAAAAGAACTATGGATAATCAGTTAAAGGAACTGACAGATACCCTGATGTGTTGATCAGTAGTAATACCTAATTTCTATTTCAAGTGTGCTATAATGGATTACCATATAGATGCAGCAAAGCACTAAGCATTAAATAGATCTATGTGTTTTCTGAAAAAGCAATATTATTTTGCACTGTGGGGTTTCTTAGACTATTTCTTATTAGTCTGCTGTGAAACCAGAACCAGGAGTCAATGGCCAGTGTGGATTCACAGCGGTGCTGCTGCGGCTCTAGGCTGGAGTGGAAGCAACTGTCATTTGTTTTATAGGAAGAGCAGGATGTGTTTTTAGAACACCAGGGATTGGGAGGGCATAGAAAATGCTGTTGGAAATGAGATGTTGGCAGGACAACAGCTGGAGCTTGCTCACGGTGTCCATTGCTCCCCTGTCACGCTGTGACACCGCCTGCAGCTGAGACTGCTGCGCACATGGGAAATTCCTGCTTAAAAATTGCTCGAGCTGTAACTTAGAATCATAGAATAGTCAGGGTTGGGAAGGACCTTAAGACCATCAGTTCCAACCCCCCTGCCATGGGCAGGGACACCTCCCACTAAACCATGCCACCCAAGGCTATGTCCAACCTGGCCTTGGGCACCACCAGCGATGGAGCATTCACAACTTCCCTGGGCAACCCATTCCAGTGCCTCACCACCCTTACAGTAAAGAATTTCTTCCTCATATCCAATCTAAACTTCCCCTGTTTAAGTTTGAACCGGTTACCCCTTGTCCTCTCACTACAGTCCCTCATGAAGAGTCCCTCCCCAGCATCCCTATAGGCCCCCTTCAGATACTGGAAGGCTGATATGAGGTCTCCACGCAGCCTTCTCTTCTCCAGGCTGAACAGCCCCAACTTTCTTATCCTGTCTTCATACGGGAGGTGCTCCAGTCCCCTGATCATCCTCGTGGCCTCCTCTGGACTTGTTCCAACAGTTCCATGTCCTTTTGATGTTGAGGACACCAGAACTGCCCACAATACTCCAAGTGAGGTCTCAGGAGAGCAGAGTAGAGGGGCAGGATCACCTCCCTCGACCTGCTGGTCACGCTCCTTTTGATGCAGCCCAGGATACGGTTGGCTTTCTGGGCTGCGAGTGCACACTGCAGCCGGCTCATGTTCAGTTTCTCATCAACCAACACCCCCAAGTCCTTCTGCGCAGGGCTGCTCTGAATCTCTTCTCTTTGAATGAACTTGGAACATTCATGAGTTTTATTCAGTAGTGTAGACTTGTAACCAGGATAACTTGGTTTGCATTGAGGAGCAAATGTGGGCTCTGAAGTCAGGTTCTTTATATGGGTGCTGATGTGCTGCAAAGCTTTCCTATCTTCATTAGGAGGCTGTGGTGCAGACAGTGCAACCTGGTCACTGTGGCAGTACAGGCAGGTGATTAACCACGTCTTTGCATTGTTTCAAAGTTCATCCTGTATATGTATTTCCTGGTTTCTACATGCTGAAGCAGAGAACAGCATGGGAAATGACTGAAGTGTCTCAATTTTTTGCTGTATGAAAACATGTTGGGATATGGAAGCTTTCCTCAGGTGGGAACCTCTGTCCCCTTACTAGCTATGCCAGCCCTTGAATTGTTGTGACTCAGTCACCTGGGAAGGGTGTTTGACTCTGTTTTGTAAAGAAAACCCCCTGGAAGTGTGTTCCTTCCTTCCACAGCCCTGCCAGCTTTGTGCAGTTCAGTTGTGCTTGTGTTTTGGTGGTGGTTGTACTCCACAGCAGCATTTGCTTTCCTGCTGGGCACAACCCACAATTCACTAACTCTTGGATATGCAAGTTGTTATGAAGTTGTGTTTCACAATGGGTCTTTATTCTGCAGTTTTGCCACCTTCCAGCTTATACCTTGTCCTGGTTCACTGTCTGGACATGACCTTTGTATTCAGGTGTAGATGACAGTGTGTGACACACAGGATGTGCTGTGCTGTTGGGGAGTGAAACCCAGTTTCCCTCAGTGCGCTGTGTGTCTGAAACAACTGCTGGTTAGTGACTGCGCTGAGCCAGCTGGGATGCGTAACTGCAGAACTGCCCCCAGAACATGGCTGAAGCCCTTGGGAATAGTTGGGTTTCTTCTGGCAGCTAAGGAATACTTGCTTGTCATCAGACCGCTCCCATAAACTTTGCTTCCTGCCCCAGGAGTGTGCCGTGCTGGTGTTCACATCTAGTGAAGCAGACGTGTTCCAAATACAGTTTTTGTTTCACAATAAGGAATTTTAGTGTGACATGGGAGATGCACTGAGACATGATTTCGCTGGTAGTAGTGCCAGATTTTGACAGGTTTCTGATTAAGTGGTCTCATACAGAAGTGGCAGTTGATTTTTTGGAAGTTTAATACAATTGCTTCTCAGGAGTGAGGGGTTTGAAACAGGTGAGAGAGGATTTACATGCAGAGACAAGCTGAAGGTATCTCATTCATGGGGTCTGTGAAAGGAAGCTGGTTTTGCTCCACTGTACTTCTTATAATGACTTAAACAATGGGAACAAAATGTATGTGGTTTTGACCAGTTTGCTGTGACAAATGTGAAGCTATTGGGAGGTTTCTGCCTGCAGTGTGTTCTGATGCTTGAATCCAGGCAGATTGTGCTGCCAGTTTGTCTTAGGGTTTTATTTAACAGAGCCCTTCCTCTTGTGTTACGGCTCTGATGTGTACTGGGGTGCAGACTGAACCCTGCATGCACAGAACCACCGCTCTCGCAGTGACTTGAAGTATTCGGGATTCAGGCAGAAGCTCCTTTCTGCCCTGTGCTGAGTTCAGTAATGCTCAGTGTCAGAAATGGGCTGGAGAAGTGGTGGGCTGCGACTATTTCAGTATTTAGATGGATAATGATAATTCTCTGTCTGCGGATCCTGCAGTCTGCTTGGCAGAAGTGTGGCCGCTTCCTACCAGGTAAAGCCCCGGTGTGACTCATGGCCTCATTTTTAGCCTGTTAGAGCCTTCATCCCAAGCGCATTCCTGCTGCCCATGGACGGGGAGCCAGACCTCTGGCCACCCGCCCCACCCCTGCGGTCCCTGCTCTACGGTGCATGGGGGGGAAACAAAACACACCACAGCATGGAAAGGACGGGCCCCATTTCTGCTCCAGGTAAACCTTTAGAAAGGCCAAATGCTATTGGGATTGTGCCTGGTGAAGGTGTGAAGAAGGCCAGGCTGTCAGTGGGACCCGAGGTCTAGTTCCCCAAGTCTATGGACGTGCCATCACTGCCATCTTCCGCCATGGAGAAAGGAATGCTCCATTTCCAGAAGGACTCTTGGGAGTGTTGCGCATCATTTCTGAGGTGGTGTCAAAATAGACAGGCCTGTCCTGTCCCATCTCTGGAGCATGCTGTTTCCAGCAGCAGTACTTTGGCTGTCTCTGAAGGAATGCCCGCGCTCACTTTCTTGGCTGTGATGCTTTACTTCCTCTTGTGAGCTTTTATGTGCAAAAGACCCACAGATGTTGCTTAAAGGACCTGTCATTCATTTGCATCCTGCATGGAGTATTTCTGGAAACTTAAGGGTTCTTTGTGTGCAGAACTTTGTTCCAGTGATTCTGTTTGGTAATTAAGAGGAGCTCTGTTAGTCATTTGTAACATCATTTAATCTCATTTCCAAAAGTAGATGTTGAAAGCTAGTTTCCCATTTGAATATATCTTAATTTCATGTTTCAATGGCTGGAAAGGTGTGAGATCAAACCTGTTTTTCTGTGGGGTCCATGTGAAGCCACGTTTGTTCTCTCACTGTTTATGAGAGCTGAGCAGCGGTGAGTTCCCTGCCCTGTGTCACTAATACACCTCTATGCTGATCCCTAGTCTGTACTGCTGATAGTGTAAGAAAGGGAAAAGATGCTTGGAGCCTGCTAACTGAAAGTCCTTTTAAAAGTCATATTTGCCCAGGTAAGACCCTGGATAGTTAGATTTGTCCAAATTATTTAATAGCATTGCTATCCACTAAACTGACAACAACATTTGGTGGCCCCAACTGCTCTTTGCAGCCAAGATGATACGGCTCCGTACAGGAAAGCACTCAGGAGTGTGCTTAAATTGCTTTGCTTTGTGGTGCCCTGTGGGTAACAGACCTGAGGGGGGGTAGGTTTGACCACAGTCCCTCCCCCTGTTTGAGCTGCCTCTGGTTCTGTCAGTCCAAACCTCCAGAGGTCACTTGTGCTGTTGCACAGAGGAGCTCTGCTGAGTGCTGCGCTGTGGATTAACTGAGTCCAGCTTTGTGCAGCTCGGTTCCGCTCCGCAGCTGGAGGCATGGGTAAATCACTCACTGCAGAGATCACCACAGCGCTATGCAGCCCTGCCTTAGCCAGGGATCAGAGCCCCTTACCTGGGGAGAGGCAGACCTGAGCCCCAGGAGCTCAGGATCTGGACTTTATCGACCCAGTCATTACCGGTCACTTCAGGGGGAGTGTGACCAAAAGGGAGCTGCTTAGAAATCTGCAGCTTCTGCATTGGAAAGCAGTTTACATTCGGCAATGCCAGGCATTGGAAGGTGATGGGAAAGGGAAAGCAGTTCATGACAGTGTCAAGGTATTTATTCAGGACCGTTCCAGGTATCTCTCTCTGCTGTAAGACAGTAAAGTAATGGGCAAGAGTTACGCTCTGATAGGTGTTTGCTTTTTATTGTGTTCTCAATATGTACATTGCCATTTCATTGCTGTCTTGTGTATTAATTTCTCTGTGTCCTGTGAATGAGCCTGTTTACTACAGAAAATGTGACTTTTAGGTTTTTTTCCTGCAGAAAATATTGCAGCTGCTACCTGAGAGGATTTTTTACCGATGGCATTTTCGCAGTATAGGTAAGAAGGAATGGTTTAAAGCTTCTAGACAAATAAAATCAGTGTCTTCTGTAGTCACTTCCAGTTCTGCAGGTCATGTTAACCACAGGCTCCCATAGTATTCCCATACAAATAGTACTTACACGAGACTGGCATCTGGAAAATCTTGAAGCATGTGGAAAATGCTTTTACCTGCTCTAAGAGCTCTGTGTGTTCCTTGGTTTGTGTGTGTTTGGTTGCCTGCTTCACTTTGATTTTGCACAAATGCCTGTTAAATTTTATGTTCTTGGATTTATCTGTGTCCTGTTCCCTTCTCTTTCATGTGCTGGAAGCTATTGAGAGGATGGGGGTCATAAACCAACACATCTTTTTCTACTTAGGTCTCCCTTTGTGTTCACAGACTAACACCAAAGTTAGGATTGAGGAGAGTTGTGGAATCTGTATGTTATGATGGTCTTTTGCAAGTGATCATACCCAAGATGCCCTTACAGACCCATAGCACTGAGTGTGGCTCTTTGCCTCACGATGGATGCTGTTGAACTCAACCTTTGCCACCTCCTGTAAGCTCATTCTGTAAAACCCAGGCTGTGAACAGGGGGCTGCTCAGTAGGTGAGCATAGGCTGTGCTAAACTGAGCACAAGCCATGAGGCTGCTGCAGTGAAAGGAGCTTCATTTCGTCTCTGATACCCTGTATTCTCTGTGCGGCTTGGTCCATTAATGTTCATGAAATGCTCAGTTGTCTCACACTATTTGTGGAATTAAATGAGGAATTTGTGGTTTAGGGCTGGGACAGTGAAGGAAGGAGATTCAGGACAAAATACAAACTCTTTGATAGCTGTTCTTGATCATTTTTTCTTCTAATGAGTGGCCCACAGTCTCTGTGTCCTGTGTGAGTGGAATCATGAATGCACAGTGTTTGTGCAAGCGTGGCCCCAGCTGTCTGTCACCGATTCCCATGTAGCGGAGGATTTGCCAAGCACTCTGTTAGGATGTGACACTGGCCACGACAGACAGGAGGTGCCGATGGTGGTGCCCACTGGGTCACACCAACAGCCTGTCCACTTCTTCCCTCCCCAGACTCCCATGGGATTTAGTGTACATTGTGCCTCCTGGAACAAGGGAAGGAATAGGGGGAGTCTGGCAGGGAGTAGTGCTGGCATTAGTAAAGGTCTGCTTTATTCCCTAGCCTCCTGTCCACTCTGTATGCTTTAGGGGGTGGGTGTGCTGCAGGAAAAGGTTTCACAGGCACGAACTGAAGGTTGTGTTGAAGCACATGCATGGGAAAGAACAGGATAAAGTTGCCAGCTCAGTTAAGTGCTTGGCTCAAAGCACTATCTGCTTCTGCTATCCTTAGCTTCTCTTAAAGGTAATAGAAATTGTGGCAGGCTTGGTTTAGTCACTCCCCAGCTTTGGAAATCTCAGTAAGAAAAGCAGGATTCTTTTTCTGCACAATGATCGTGTTTAATAGAGGATTTCATATAGTTTGTATAGAGCTTTTAACTAGATTTTGAAATTGGATTCAAACATTAATGGCATGGGAAAAGAAGCGTCATTGTCTTCAGTTGGAAGAAAGTCAACTTTTTAATGGTTTAAATATTCCCTGCAGCCTCAAGTGCTGCTATAGGGAATGGTGTGACCTGTGATCATGGACAGGAGCCAAAAAGCAACGTTTATTCCTCTCCTCATTTAACCGCATAGAACAAAGCTGGAGTTAAATGGGCAGTGCCATACTGAAAGGTGCAATGCATTCATAGTGATAGTCAGAGCACCTCGAAATCCAGTGAAGTGGCTGACCTTGATCATTTCCTTTGAATTCAACATCTTTGATCCATCACTGGTTTGAAAATTCTGGTCCCAAATGCTGCCAGGGCACTCACAGGGTTTGGATTTGCTGTTTGTTAAAGCACATTCCAGCTGCTGTGGGAGGGGGGTGTATTTCCTCCAAGCAGTAGTAGCTGGGGTTTGGCTCCAGCACCATTCTGTCAGCTGCGATGTTACCATCAACACAGCGCGTTTGCTGGTGCACAACTACAGAGTGGAAGTTAAAGGTTAAGGAAAGAGTCTTGTCACATTCCCAGTTAGCACTGATGGGAATGAAAGGAGACATCTGCTTGAGCACTTGACTTGATTTCGCCTGAACTAGTGCAGAACAGGTTGGGTTCAGTCAGTTGTTCTAGAGCTGGTACATTCTTTATATTTCTGCTTCTTTTGAGTAGTCATGTTTGGATCATTTTTTACGTGAGTCTGATAAATGAGCTACAGAATTTGGCAGGGCAGTTATTTACAGCTGTGCCTTGTGAGTTTTGCTCCATGTTCCCATGCATTGAAGTGTATTTGCTATATATGTTAATAATTCCATTTAGTCCTGTGGAATGGTGAGATCCTGAGGGAAGGCTCACATTCAGGGATGTACAGAATTCACAGACCCAGAGGGATGAGCAGCTGAGTGCTCTATCATGTTACTTTTCTCAGAACTGGATTAAAGCCATTCTTTACCTGCAGCATTTGAGGTATAATCTCTCTGATTTGAAGTTCAGTGAAGTTCAGGGGGGTTGGTTTGGTATCTCTAAAAGCAGAACTGAGACATTTTGCAGTTTCATAGCTGTGTTTATAGACACGATGCAGTACAGGTTGCTATCACCATTTTCTCACCATTGCTGCCAATATTAGTGTATTTACATGCATTAATCCTACCAGTTAGGAGTAAGGAAGATTTCTCCAAATCCAGTAACTCAAAATTCCCCCTCCATAGCTAATGTTTAATGAGAAAAATTCGAGAAACTGTCGGCTGACTGAAGCCAAAGTACCCCACTGGAAAGATAAGTTATGTCTAATCTTGTAGCACTGACGATGATGATTATGGTTGTAACTGGATTCACTTCGGGGTTTTTCACGCCATAGTCTTCCTTTTCTAGGACCCATCTCAGTACCCACATAGCAAATGGCACTAAACTGGCCTTTCTATGGTACTCTTTATACCCCATAGTGGTGACAGTGTCCATCTCTGGATCTGACATGTACCTGTTTCATTCTTCTCACCCAGGGTCGATTCTGAAGAAACTTTTGCACACTGGGAATTCTCTCAAGGTATTTCTCTGTGATGATGCAGTCATGGTGCTTTTCACTTGGATTCCTGTGAGGTGTATTACTGTACAGTTTTCCATTGTTGGTGGTTTTCAGCTTGTTGGGCTTCGTAATGTTACTTATTCACCTTTTAACCACAAATTTGATTACTGTAATCCTAGTTTATTTTAATATTTCTCCTCAGTCATTTTGCTGTTCGTTTCTTCACGATTTCACTGTTACTGTGCTTACAAATTTGTTTTAATATCTTCTACAACATCATTACCTTGTAGATAAGATGTGAAGGAATCCGCCTGTTCCTTCTCTGGCTCCAAGCGCTTCAGACTAACTGTGGGGAAGAGCAGATATTAATATTTGCATGCCTCGTGCCTGGCTTTCCACCCCTTACCTCCTCCCGAGGTCCCTGTACACTGGATAACCTCATTAGTCCTCCGAATTCACCGGATGGTGAGTAAATGAGCACCATTTCCATGAGGGGCACATTGCTTCTCCTGCCACTGGGGTTGTGGTGGAGCTGTGGAGCTTCTCGTGGGGAAGGTGTTACATGAATGATGTTTGTCTTTCTGGTTCAGAAATGACCCAAATTTGCCAAGCTCTTGTATTTAGTGCAGCTGTGCAGCCTTCTGGTCTTGTCATTCTCAGTTCAGAACATTGGGTTTGTTGGCTCATGGTTGGCTTTTGTGGGGGTTTAGTTAGTTTGTGTTTCTGCTGGAGCTGCAGCTCTAAGAACATGTTGCTGCGTAACAAGTAGGCGTGGAGATGTGCAGTTAACCTGCAGTGGCCTGTGTTAACCCCCCCAAAACTGCTGTCAGGCAGAGGCTGGTGCCACCTTCGATAGTATGTGGTAGGGCTTGGGGAAACATGGGAAGCCCAAGTGGTTACTGACTTCATACAACTTAGGAGCGGGTTAATGGTTATCTTCAGATTCATCTTTTCCTAGAAAATACCTTTTATTTAACTATTTTTGGGGGTTTCTCTCCTTAAAACAGTTTCTTTTTATTTTAGCCAAGGTTTCTCCAGAAGAAATAACCCCACTCGTGCCAGCGGTCTCGGGAGAGAAAATTGCTGAAGACCAAACCTGCTATTTTCTTCAGCTGCTGTTAAAGTACATGGTGATTCAGGTGGGGAGGATACATGATTCTGACTATTCATACTTGTAGGAACTTCAGTCTATGCTGTACCTGCACGGAGCTGGTTTTACCCCTCCGCAGGAAGAAGCTGTTTTCTGCACTTTCTTACTCTTGTTTCTAGAAGGAAAGTCATCCTAAAGCTATTTCCTTGGGCTGTTTTGGTTAAAATAAGTTTTGCACACTTGTGATAAGAATTGCTGTATGTTCTCCAAACTTGCAGGGTAACTGACTGCTTTATGTGCTTGTTGGTTGCATGTAGAAAATTGATCTGGGGAAAAGATGCAGTTTGTTCTCTTGGCCACATTACAGAGCTGAGAAGACTATTTTATCTTGTTTGTTTGTTTCTCTCTAACTCCATGACAAAGGCTGCAAGCTTAGAGTGGAAGAATAAGGAGAACCAAGACACTGGGTTTAAGTTTCTCTTTACCTTGTTTAGAAAATACTACCTTCCTCACTTGTTTCCATCGTTCACAAAGCTGACCAACCTCTACAAACCTGTTCTGGGTGAGTAGTGAATTCTGTCCTGTAAGTCCAAAAAGAAGTTTACAGTGGCTGTTCTCAGCAGCATCTCTGTTCCCTGCCTCATCTCACCACAGTTCTGCTCCTCCCTCATCTCATGATTTGATGTTGTTGTAGCATATTTTTATTGTATTTGGTGGATATTTGTAGCAAAATTCTGATTTTCTGAGGTAGTCCAGGAAGCTGCTGCTGCTCAGGCTGCATAAAGGCTGGCCTGGTTTTCCTTTCCTAAGGGCATCTCCACAGACATAGCATTTACATGGAATGAGTGAGGACTCCGTGATGTGTAATGACAGAACATGCTCTCTGATGGGTTTGTTAAAGAACCAGCAAGCTGCCCTAGGCTGAGGGAGCAGCTAACTTAGTTACTCTCATTTTACTTCTTGTTTCCTTGAAGAGAAGATGGGCAAGAGGGGCCAAATGAAAGGAGGTAAGATGTACATCTGCAGCTGCAGGATTAAAAGCATGTTAGTTCAGAAACTCTCACATTTTTCCTAATTTTCTACTGAATTATGTATGGGAGTCAATAGGAGCAGTGGTGTTAATCCTCACTTGATGTACTGCAGCCTCTTCATTATCCTTCCCCAATCCTCTGACATCTAATTCCTGTCCTTTGCAGTTTAATGTTTAGTGTCTAAGCTCACCTCGGTGCCACCTCAGCAGTGTTCACAACTCGCGCCCAGGCCTTCCATGTTTTTGAGCTGTGTACTGGTGACTTTTCCCTAACTCTAAGCATCTGAGTGAATTATGACCCAACCCTGTCTCCCTTCATCAGCCTTCCACTTCTTCCCATGTATTTTCCTTCTTTTATTTCAGCTTGTGCAGTGCTCTTTGCACCAAGTATCCTTTTTCTTCTCAGTCTTTGCTCTGTGGAGTGTTCCAGAGCCTCTTCTCTTTCTCACTGTGCTTCATTAATAAAACTCTGTGAAACTTAATGACATTAACTTACACTGTAGTAGCAGTTCTTTGTTTCAGGTTTTGCCCTTCTTTTTGCAGCCCTTCTCTTTGGCTTTCCTTTGTTTTGCATGATACAAATTATAACCTGCAGGGAAAATCTCTGCTTTTATGTTCTTGCTTTTCTTTAGGAGTAACAAAATTCTGACAGTGTAAGCATTACTGTAATAAAAGCAGTCAGTTACTGCATCCATTAGTTCATATGGAGAAGATGTTGGTGATGTGTTTAGGACATTTAACCACAGTCTGGAAGCAATTACAGTTTTCTCAGATGAGTTTTTATTTCTATCTTCTCTTTTTATCTCCCCAGATATTCCTGATGTAAGACCGAGGCCAGTGTACATCACTACAACACGGAACAATGAGAGTGTCTATAGCACCAAGATCCCCTATATGGCAGCTCGAGTAGTTTTCATTAAGTGGCTTGTTACCTTCTTCCTCGAGAAGAAATACTTATCTGCTGTTCAGAACACGAAAAACGGGGGGGAAATGCTCCCTAAAATTATTCAGGTGTTTTGAAGTTCCTCTCTCTTTCCTTATGTTCGTACTGACCACGGTGCGCTGACAGCGGGAGCAGGGAAGAAATGCTACCCCTGAGGATAAATGATATATTTGATTATTTGTACTTTGATGGAGGAGGGAATCTCCAAGGGAAATCCTTCAGGGATCCACTAGAAGTCTGTGGCCTTTCTCTCATAGCTATTTGCCTCTCCAGCACCATCAGTATTATGTTCAGACCTTTGGAATTCAATCTGTAAACTGCCATGTGTGGCATGGGACCATTTCCCAGCCCATCAAAGGCCTCTTTGTTTCCCTCTCGATTACAGCAGCTGTGTACACTGAGATATTAGAAAAAGATGGCACCTGCAGGTTGCTGGTTGAGACTTCTCTAGGACCAGGGGCTCTGCAGGGATCTTGGAGGAATAGGTGTGTTTCTTTAAGAGACTCCAGCCTCCTGTTAAGAATTTAGGATCAATGTCAACTTCTGTTCTCTTGAATCCTAGGTGAGTGTCAGGGCTGGCTCCAGAGGGAAAGCCTGCAGTAACTATTGTGGGAGAACTGTGTATTTTCCTGTCAGTTGGTTTGGGAGCCCTTCACTGTAGAAGTTGGAGGCCCTAAGCCAGTAACTCGGAGTGCTTTTTTAATTGATCTTTTCTTTCTGACTGGAAATTCCACCTTTTAAACTGCTGTGCACCGACAAGTGGAGCAGGAGAAAGAATTGTTTTCTTCTTCCTGAATTTTATAGGCAGCTGAAACACAAATTCAGGTTGCATAGAGGTATTGCTGCCCTCAGGGTGGAAGCTGGTTGGGAGTTAGCACTTGGCTGCTGGTGTGTGCCAGCCTTTGGCACACGCTGACCTCTTTGTGGCTCCGAATTCACTGACTGCAGCCTGTGCCTGGCTGGTGAGGCTGAATCTCACCCAAAGCTTCCTTGTGAAAAGCGGTAGAGGTGTTTGTGCTGCTCTGTTGCTGCCCGCTTGGCTGAGCAGAGGGCAGCCTCACTAACATGAACAGAAAGCAGAACTGTGTTTGGGTGATGCCTTGTGTCAGTGTAAGCTGGGATTCTTCTGGTAACTCAGAGGCAGTTTTTAGTTCTCTGTCTGCTCCTGGCTGCATCACTTCAGCCTAACAGAGTTCAAGATGTTGCAAAATACATGCAATTGCAGAACAAAACCTGACCAGGACATGTCAGGAGTAATAATAATGTGTGAGAGTGTGAGCATGTGTAGTGCTATGAGCCACCCTTTCCCAAAACCAAGGGGAACTGGAGACTCCTCTCCCCTGTGCCTTCTCCACTCCCTCCGCTGCACCCCTCCCTCATTTTTGCTTCATGACCTGGACAGGGTAGTTGCTATTCTGGGCTGGGGGGCCCATATGAAGTGTGCATTGTGTAGAGTGTAAGACCAAATTCCTTCTTGGATGAAGTAGACTGAAAATGACACTTCCCGAGTGCTGGGATGCCAGTGTGTTGTGTGGCACAGAGCACAAGCAGCCCAAGTCCTGTGTAAGTGCCAGGGTGTTGGTGGATGTTGCTTCGCTCAGGTGTGTGTTCTCCTCTGCCCAGACTGTTGGTGGTGCAAGCCAAGATAAACCCACAGAGCTGGACACGGGCGCTTCGCACGCGGGCGAGCAGGAGCGGAGCCACTCCAACAGCAGCAGCCTGTCCGACAGAAGGCTCAGCAGCTCCAGCCTCTGCAGCGTGGAGGAGCAGCACCACCCTGTCTATGACATGGTGCAGAGAATCCTCCTGTCCACCCGGGGCTATGTGAACTTTGTGAACGAGGTGTTCCGGCAGGTCAGTGCCTGTGTTCAGTGGCTGTTGGGTGCTTTTCTGAAGGCAAATGTCATGGTTATGAGGCAGAATGCAGCAGAGGCTGGTGGGTGGGTAACTGGTCAAACTGGATCTGACACACCAGCACCCTTTAGCTGGAGTGCTTCCTAGGGCTAGCTTTAACAGCAGTGTTGTGACATACTTATGGGAGCTGCAGGTTGTTGCTGGTGCCAGAATGTTGAATGGGCCACTTCAGTTATTCTTGGTATTGGGATATAATTTAAAGGTGTGTAAAAAGCCATTAGCTTACAAATTTATTATTTGAATTAGTTCCTGTGATCAACATCAGTCTTTGATGTTGAATATTAATTGCTTCTACTTGTATTTGTCATTAATTTGACATCTTTTCAGTCGTTTGGGATACACATGAGTGTGGCCCTGCTGGAGAGGCCCTTTTCTGTTTGTTGGGTTGGTTGTTTGTTTGGGGGTCTTGGTTCATTGGAGTTTGCTTTGCTTTGGAATTTTTTTGTTTCCTGTTGGGTTTTTTTGATTTTGCCATTGTTTTTTCCTGGACCGAGGTAGAAATTGATTGAAGCAGCAGTTCCAGGTCACACTAAGGTGCAGGAGCTGCTCGCCACCAGCTGACTGAGCATCGTTCACAAGCTTCACTGCGAAGGGCCTCGTGTGGCACAGATTAGGGCCCCTTGTATGGGGTTTAGGGGCCTGTCTCGGTGTTTTTCAGTGCGTGGCTGGCACTGGGGGAGGAGGCAGCACTGGGCAGGAGGGAGCAGTGGGACGGGAGGCAGCCCTGGCTCAGGAGGCAGCCCTGGTTCAGGAGGCAGCCCTGGTTCAAGAGGCAGCGCTGGGACTGGAGGCAGCCCTTGTGTGGTTTCGAAGCGCTGTGGCTTGCTGCCCTCTCCTGGTGTGTGTTCGCAGCGTGTGAGGTTGGATCCGCTGCCGGGAACCAAGGGTCCGCGATGCCTCTGTTCGGTATGATCAGTGTTCAGGAGCTGAGACAGATAATGGTGTTTGCATCCCGTTTGTGTTTATGCTCCATTTCAGGAAGCTCACTCGGCACTGTGAATTCTGCTTTCCTTCTGCTTTCCTTCTCCTGCTTTCCTTTTTCTTCTGCTTTCCTTTTCCTTCTGCTTTCCTTTTCCTTTCTACCTCACTTCTTAGCCTTTCTGAAAACATTCTGTGTCGTGCCCATTCCTCATGCTGGTGAGCTCTTGTTTCTCTGCTATTGTAGTAGCTGGCTTGTGGCTCTTCCAGGTTCTGCATCCTTCATAACTTGTATCTGTGAAGAGATGTTCAGTAATTTCGCACGCTTTCTGTATGGCACAGTTGAACTTGCCTTTGCTGTAACCCTTCCATTTCTATTGAACCAGCTGCTGGGTGTTGCGCTTCCTGCTGGATAGAGACAAGGAAGTGTGTGACTTCCCCGGACCCGAGCAGTGTGTACCCTTGCAATGGGTTTGCAGCTAGATTGGGGTAGGAGGTGCTATAGTTTGTGGCCCTGTTGATCATGGAGAGTGGATCAGCTCCTCAGAGTTCAAAAGACCTATTTTTCAGTATGAAAAATGTGTTTTCCTCTCTTTCAGTGTTTTTATAACATAATGCATATTGATATCAACATTTTTTTGTTGGCAAAATGTGCTTTTTTAATATGAGATGACATTTTCAGGTATTGATTTCTGTACTTGTTCACCGCAGTGCACAGGTCTGTCACTGTATTGTTTCCAATCTCCTAAGGCCCACAGGTATGTGGGGAAGCAGCCAGTGCAGCCTTTGGGAGCTTCAGGAGAGGGTGTCTGTATGGAATGACTCCCAGATACAGATACTGAGCAGCATGTTGGGCACAAATGCACTGTGTTGATTTCCAAAGCTGCAGAGAGGAAGGATCGAGTGCCAGCCGCTGTTACCCTCATCACAACTCACTGCCTTGTCTCTACACACACCTCCTGAGGTGGCACTTCACATCACACACTGCTGGTGTGACAGGGAGACCCCTTCTCCAGGAGGTGCAGAGCGGTTCCCAGGCTGTGCCTGCCAGTCTTTGGGGCTGGTGATGGCTTGTGGGGTGAATCCAGGTGAAGTCAGAGGCCTTGCACAGAGCAGCAGCCGCAGCTTTGGGTGTGCAGTGTGGAAGTAATTTGGAGTTGTGAATGATCTAGGTATATGCAGGGGCTGTTGGTGAACCATAACCCCTCTCAGTACAGACAGAAGAGTAAGAATTGTGTTCTTCCTCTTTTGCGCTGTGTTGGTCATGGTGGTGGAGTGGGTGTGTTCATGTATGCATGCCCTTCTATGTCCTAGGTTTAGTAAAATGAGTTAACTTTTCAATTCAGGCTTTTCTGTTGCCACCTTGTGATGTATCAGCAACGCGGAAAGTGGTTAAGGTGTATCAGAAATGGATACTGCAGGAGAAGCCGGTGTTCATGGAGGAGCCAGACAAGAAGGATGATGGGCAGGATGCTGCTGACAACCTAGAAGATTCCTCAGTGCAAACGGATGGTAAACATGTATGGCATCAGTGTTACCTACTCCATCCTGTCACCTACAGCACATGACTGAAGTTTAAACTCTTAGTGTAAATGAGTAACAAGTTAAAAATGTGTGGAAAATCAAAATTAAAATAGGCTTTTATTTAGGGTCTCAAAAGAACTCCTTAGTGTTCAATAGCGCTTGCAGAGTGCAGAGAGAGATTGCAGCTGTATTGAAATACATGATTTCTTGGTTACTCCCTGCCTGCACTAATGTGGCAGCAAGAACTGAATGGAGCAAATTACTGATAGGTTCTGCAGTGTTAATATTCACGTTGTTTGTTGGCCTCTTGCATGTAAGACTAATTCCTTTTGGTGGTAGGTACTTCAGAATCTGGCCGTATGTATGGGTTTGTATGTACTGGCTGAAATACTTGGATTAGTCTAGGAAATCAAAGAGTAGATTCTGTGCATCATTTTAATATCCTATACTGAACATCAGTAAAAGTTGACTTTGACACTACTGACACTGTGAAGCTGTTTAAAGGGAGGTTTTGTTGTACTGAGAAAGAGGTTTGAGTTGTAAAAACACAGAATTACAAGGGTTTGACAGATTATTTGTAGAGAACTTACAGTTTTGCCAGGCTTGAATTCAAATATTACTGCAATCAGTAGCTATAAAATGTGATATGAAATATTTCAAATAACATAGCTTTCAAACTTTTATAAACTTTTATATTCCACATACCATTTGTTTGTTCAGAGATTAAGCAACAGCAGATGTGCCTTCTTTGCTGAAATGATGCGGGACACGAGAGGTCCTCTTTTTGCTGTTGACAGCTTAAATGCTTTGGATTAAATATGGGCACACTCCTTCCTGCTCATCACTGACCCAGCCTGTGTTTGACAGCTCTCCTCTGAGCACTCGGGACACAAGCGCTCCTCCAGCTGGGGCAGGACGTACTCCTTCACCAGTGCTGTTAGCAGGGGATGTGTGCTGGAAGAGGAGGACAGAAACGTTAAAGCTGGTGCTCAAGCTGCATTACAGGTGTGGTCTGTAGGAGGGGAACGGGGCTGTAACTGGATCACGTAACCTCATCACTTCATCATTTACCCTAATCATGTAACTCACACTGTAAGTTACAATACAGTCTCTGAGATGAAGGAAAATAGCTACCAGCAGTTGATGGGCTTTGTAAGCTAGGATTTGCACTTCAGTCATAACTTTTTATAATGTATATTAAGCCCTGGGACCATTTCTTGCAGCCAGACAGCTATGTTTTGTGACAGAAAGTTCATGTTTTTCTGCTGTGGGTACTGGGAATCAATCAGAACTGTACACTTGCTCTTGTTGAGCCTCAGTTATGGGGAATACTGGTAGTTGCTCAGGCATGCAATGCAGAGAATGAATAGCTAGAGGAATGGTGCTCTTGCCTCAGCACGTAGCAGAGGTACTCACCAAACCCACAGTGTGTGACATGTGCCTTTGCTGGGTCTGTAATGCCGCCTGAGTTGTTGCTGGAACAGTGCAGCAGAAAAAAGTGATAGGTAAAACATGAAACCTGCTCTAGGGAAAGTGGAAGGTTTGGCTGGAGGAGGACAAGTATTTTCTCTGTCCTGACACCACATAAACTGCCTGTCAATGCCTGTTCTGAAGGTGTTCCTGACAAACTCAGCGAATGTTTTCTTGATGGAACCCTGCCCTGAAGTCCCTGTGCTGCTGAAGGAGCAGGTGGATGCTTGCAAAGCTGTTCTGAGCATCTTTAGGCGCATGATAATGGAGCTATCTATGAATAAAAAGACATGGTAAGCTTCATACATTCTACATTGTTTAAGAGGAAATTATCAACATTTAAGTTTTATGGGAGAACTATTGGGTGTAGGGAACAGGCTGGCTTTCCCAGGGACAGACCTTCCTGTGGTGACTTGCCTCGGAATGGATCTGTGAGCTTGCAGGTTCTGCTGAGTCCACATCATTGTGTGATTTGACATGTGGGTTCTGGCTGGTGTTGCCATTTCTGACTGCACCTCTCAGAAATGAGTTTTTATTGTCCACAACAAACTAATGTTGTTTTGCACATGATCTGTGAAGTCCCAAGCGTGATCACATTATAAGTCAGGCTCACTGGAGAATTAAGAGAGGGTTTTGGCACATGAAATTTAATGAGTACAATTAATAGAACATGTGAACACAAAGTGCAATTTTATTTTGGTTCCAGGGAGCAGATGTTACAGGTACTCCTTAGAATAACAGAAGCTGTGATGCAGAAGCCAAAGGAAAACCAGATCAAAGATGCTTTCGCTCAAAGCATGTCAGGATTGCTTTTCCGTGTGAGTGACTGGGGTTGGTTGGTTGGTTTGGGGAGTTTAGGTTGGTTCTCCATGATGCTTACCCATAGTTTTAGTTAAATGCTATGAAACCTACTTGGAAACCGTGAAGGGATTCTCCTTTGCAATGCTACAAGGAATTACTTTGTAAACTGCTCCTAATAGAGGGGGACAGGCTGATTTGATCTGTTCCTCAGGGCTCTGTGACAAACAGTGATAGAACATGCAGGCACACAGTCTCTGTGTGGGTATCTCTAAGGTATAAGCTTGATGTAACTAAGTCCGGCTGGCACATCACAACTGAGGCACATTGAATGACATGAAAACGTTTATACATGCTGTTGTACTTCAGAAGCTCAGCTACAGTGTCCAGGCCTGAGTGCCACAGGCATAGCTCAGTCACTGAGATCCCTCTGTAGATGCTGGAGACAGTTCATCATCGTCATTATTATTAGTCACAGTTTATTTCAGTTTGCCAGGGAACATACAGACCACCTGCAGCATGTGTTTGGGAATGTTTAGATTTCCTTAGTGAACAACTTTCACAACTATTTACCCCCTGGGTTGGTTTTTTGATGAAAGATACTGCCTGTGCATCACGGATGCTCAGTGCTGATGTGCAGGTCAGTGCTGACTTCAGCATCATGTGTCAGGGCTGGTGTGCTGGATTCATGAGCTGTCACTCATTTCTGTCTCTCAGACCCTCATCGTAGCGTGGATCAGAGCCAACCTGAGCGTGTACATCTCCCGGGATCTGTGGGATGAGCTGCTCAGTGTCCTGTCCTCCCTGACCGACTGGGAGGAGCTCATCACTGAGTGGGCCAACATCATGGACTCTCTGACAGCCGTGCTGGCCAGAACCGTGTATGGGGTGGAGATGACAAACTTGCCCTTGGATAAGCTCAGTGAACAGAAAGAAAAAAAACAGAGAGGGAAAGGTTGGTTTGTGCCTCAGTACCTTTTGTATCCAGCAAGTTAAATATTTAAGATTAATCTCAAGAATTAATTTGATTTAATCTAACATTAAATACTCCTTAATGTAATGTAAGAACCTGTTTAATCAAATGGGAAGTGCTTTGGATTTGTGTATTCTCACCCTCCACTGTGGGAGGAAAGGTAATTGGGGTCAATAGAAGAAGCAGGTTTTAGTACGCACTTAAAACCAGTCTTTGCTGTATAGTGGCAGTGAATCATGGTTTCCAGTGCTGTGGTCTGGCCTAGTCAGCAGTGCACAAATTCTTTTCCATGTTTCTTTATTAAACTTTAATTAAGTATTTTAGCTGCATTTATGTGCCATTTACAATTGATGCACATAGTTGAAGCAGTAGTTGGTTTTTATTGACAGTAAAAGTTCACCTGTGTTGCTTAAAAGGTGAATGTTTTTCATGCCTGAGTGCTTGTAAGCCCAGTCATAGTTAGCAGGAGCACGTGCCAAAGCATGCAATGACTGAGAATTTTGCTTGCTTTCTCTCTAAGGTGGCATTTTGGAGCCTCAGAAGACAGCTGTAGTGGGAAGATCTTTCTCATTAAGCTGGAAAAGCCATCCTGAAGTTGTGGAGCCAATGAGATTCAGAAGTGCCACAACCTCTGGAGCCCCAGGGGTTGAGAAGGCAAGAAATATTGTTCGTCAGAGAGCAACAGGTTAGACATAAAGAACTAAATGCTTGTATCCTCAAACACTCATGTTTTAAATCTGCCTTTGAGTTGTGACTGCTTCCAAAAGTAGTGCAACTTAATAGTTAAATGCATGAGCAGAGATGCTGTGTACCTGTGGCTGGATGTCCTGACCACTGCCACTGTGAACAGATAATCCTAGTATTTTGGAAGACTCTAAATAGATGCTTTGAAGTTCGTTACATTTAATTGCAAGTTAGTCCTGTGCACACTATGGTTTTCTGTAAAGAAGTACATCTCATTCCTATTTATGATTTGATAAGAAAGCATTTATTAACATCAGTCAGATAGTACCTGGTGCTTCTGTCCTTTCACACAGCTATTGACTGGGAGCACAAGGTAAACCAGATACATAGCAAACAATTTCATCCTTTCTTGCTCATGTTACTTGCTTCCTTTTAATTGGCATGATGAGGTATGTACAACATCTCCTTTTCCTTTTCTCTCTCATGTTTACCTCTGGAAAGAGGAAAACAGGAAAAGGGAGAACAGGGGTGAGGAATGATGGGGCATATCTGAGACCCCAGGCACGAAACAGATACTTGATTTTTCAAGCATTTCAACAGCCTTAATCTGATCCCTTTATTTCACGGTAGCATGGTTCTGTGTTCCAGTGCAGTGAGATAAGGATGAGAAATCTCCATAGAAAACCTGCTTTTGAATAGGACAGATTTCACTGTGCAGCTTCCTTCCTCCATCCTAACAGATTAGTTGCGTTTCTTACCAGGAGAACTTGAAGGTGATTTTGTATGTTTTGAGGCTTTAGGCTTCATGACTGAGGCACAGACTTCAGCTTAGATCACAAAACATTTTTTCAGTGGAGTCAGTCATTCTTTGTGTCTGTTTTACTTTCAAATCCAGTGAGTCCCTATTTGTGCTCCAGTGGGAGTTCTTTTTTTCTTCTGCCACAGCGTTTCTCTCCTAGTTCTCTCTAGGGGAGAGATATCTCTGCTCTCCAGAGCAGTTGAGAGAACCTGGAGGTGTTGATCAATCGAGGGCTTTTCTAAGTCTAACCTCCAGCTCAGAGCAGGTCTGCTCAGAGCAGGGAGCTTGGGCTTTGCCCAGCCTGGAGCTGGGATGCGGTTTCACAAGCCAAACCAGAGGCAGCTCTGTCTTCAGTTTCAGGAAGTTTTCCAGTCTATTTTTGAGCTGTATGTTCTGCTACAGATGCTTTGGGACAAAGAAAAGAGGATAAAGTCAAATCAGCCCAGAGACAGGAACTGTACCCTGGCAGAATGAAATACTCCCTGTGGGGGAACTGCTGTGATTCAGGAATCACTGGTTGTTGCACTCTCAATGGGTGAGAGGCAGTTGCACATTGTTGACTTAGAGCTTATGGGAAAAACTTCTGGCTTAATGATGTAATTTTTCCCCCCCAGATTGTTGTGTTTCATTGTATCACAACATTCAGAACCCCAAATATTTCCTTACTGTTTCTGACCTAATTCTTGCTTTATTTCTCCCTGGAAGCCAAGCGCAGCCAGTCTATCAGCAACTGTGTGCACCTTTATGAGGCTTTGCCAGCTACTAAAAGCGTCCCTCTCCTGCTTCACACTGTGAGCTCTCTCTTACCTGGTATCTCTTACACTTCTTGCTCTCACAGACTGTCAGGTACTGTACTTGAAATCACCTTTTATATAAATGTTCTTTGTATTTTAAACTGTTGTCTGTCTGTTCTCCTTCTGTCTTTAGTGGTGTGGAATGAGATGTGTTGCCCTGGTTGAGTTTCTCATGCGTCAGAGCTGTTCAAAGCATGGTGTTAACTAATAGTGGTAACCACTAAGAGATGAGGGAGTTTAATGGGAGCGTAACTTGTCCTTTTTCACAGTTACGGAGGGTGCAAACAGTGGCTACTTGTAGCTTTTTGTTACCCTGGCACTGGGTTCAGTCCGGAGAGCAGCTTTGTCACTGAAGAAATGCTGCAGAAACTGCTTGAAGGTGTGAGCTGGTGCAAGCAAAATATGCAGCGAAATGCAGCTGGTTGAGCTACTTGATTTAACAGAAAAATCTGGTTCACTCTGTTACACAGTTACAAACCCATGCGTAGAAACATGGCCTTCTTCCTTCCATAGGATTCTTTCTGTAATTGCTGATTCCAGAAGCAAATGTAAAAGATTTGTCTGTGCCTCTTAGTTCTCAGGTAGCATTTGATTTCTCTCAAATGTTTACAGTACTGCAAGCAACGCAAGTTTTGTTCATTTTAATATTAAAGATTGCCATGAATCATAATTCATTTCTTAATAAAGAAATCCCTTTATTCATGCTTACACTTTTTATTACTTGATTTATGGAAGGTTTCCAAGCAGTTAAAGTTTTAATTTAGTGCGGACCAAATATGCTAAGGGTAAGGGAAGCAGACACTAAAGGCAGCAGTCCAGCTTTGGGCATTTAGTGTTATTTAGGCTCAAGTGGGTGTATTTCTGCTCAAGTGCAGCAAACCTTGGATTTTCCAGGGAGTGGGACTTGCTGTTGTGACAGATGAAGCTGGAGCAAGCCCGAAGCATGCACCTGCTGAGCTGAGCTCTGTGCTGGTGCCCAGAGCCAGCTGAGTAAAAGCGAGCACAGAGCGCTTGGCTGGAGGGCACTCATCCTGCCTCTAGCCAGGGGTGCTGGGGGAGCAGCCAGCTTGCTCGTCCTCTGAGCAGGCTATCCTTTCTGCTTTCAGCTGGGAAGCCTCTGAAAGTTACTTTGTCCGCTCCTGCATTTCACCTGCTGGGAGGGGTTTCTGACTCGAGCCCTAAGCAGGGCTGGAGCTGAAGTTGTTCCAGCTGCTGAATTGAGTTTGTTATTTGATTTTATCACTTTCTGCAAGACACTGAAGGCAGCAGTGACGCTGTGGGGTCAGCGCATGCCAGAGCAGTTGGGGTTTGTGCATGGGCACTTGTGAGGTACTTCTCTAAAGCACACACAATGTTCGTTAAGTGTTTCAGCATTACACTCAGTGCAGGTTGAACAAGCTGAGCACTGTGTCCTCCTGGGGCTGCTGCTGCAGCCTGTGTGTGTCACCCATCACCTGTCCCAAGGGCTGCACTTCTCAATCCTGTCTGAGTAAGCACAGCCTTGATGTCAGTGCTTGTGGAGCAGAGCAGAGAAGGCAGGAGGAGTTTAACAGAAAGCTGGTGGAAAGGACATTGCTCCTTATTGGAAAACAAACACCAGGAATCTCATAGGAATTGCCACAGCAGCGCTTTCCATCCTGTTTTAAGAAGGGAAGGTACCATTGTCTGTGTGACCTGAGCAGTCACTGGTGGCTCTGGTGGGGTGTGTGGGCCCCCTCCTCAGCTGCTTTCTGGGAAAGGAGTTAGCCATCAGGTTAGGACTGGGAGGTGGCATTAACCACTGTCATAGCCCATAACCAAAAGCACCTCTACTTCCTCCAGGAAACCTGGAGAGGGGCTTTGGACAAGGGACTGTAGGGACAGACAAGGGGAATGGCTTTAATGTGGCAGAGGGGAGATTGAGATGAGCTCTTAGGCACAAGTTCTTCCCTGGGAGGGTGCTGAGGCGCTGGCACAGGGTGCCCAGAGAAGCTGTGGGTGCCCCATCCCTGGCAGTGTTCAAGGCCAGCTGCTCTAGTGGAAGGTGTCCCTGCCCATGGCAGGGGTTGGACATGGATGAGCTTTAAGGTCCCTTCCAACCCAAACCAGGCTGGGATTCTGTGAATGGGAACATACTCGATCCCAAGTGTTGCTGTCTTTGCCCCCACCCCAGTGCTCAGAGAGATGCATTTCTGCAAACACTGTGTTGCAAGCTCTCCTCAGGAGCTCCTGCTGCTCCTTCCCCACTATGTCAGTTCACTTTCTCACTTGAATTTTGATGCCCCTTTCTCCTCTCTTTTGATTTCTCATTTGCAGTTACAACAAGAAGCTGCAGGATGCAGTTTGCCCTCAGAAACCTCAGATCGCTTTTACCCTGTCTGAATTGTTGCCTTTTTTATTGTCCCTCTCCCTTCCTCATGGGCAGGTCAGCACAGCTGTGTCCTGCACTGCATCTCTAGCAGTGTTGCAGCTTCTCCTCTGTCCTATTTCCAGAAGGAGCAGGGCCTAGTGTGGGGCTCTAGCACTGAAAACCAGCTTTGTTCCCATGGCTCCCACCCCTCCTCATGCACTCTGAACCCCAAAGCCATTTCTGTCCCTTTTATGGCCCTTTCACCACTGGCGCTGCTCCTACGCCTCTCTCTAAAGTTTACAGTTTTGTAAGGATATGTTATAAAACCTAAATGATAACTCTGTAACTGGAGTGACATTCCAGCTGTGGAACCTGGGAATTTTGAATGCATTTGAATAGATCCTGAACTTCTCATGTAGCTGCCTTAGGTAAGGAGTTCACACGAGTGCGTCATTCTGAGGTGTGTGAATGTTCTGTGTTAAACCACCAGAAGTGGAAGAATCTCAGCAGCTGGAAAATCCAGCAGGAGCAGAAGCCTCGGGCCTGTTTGCAGAGCGAGAGCAGCAGCTGACTCGGAGCAGCAGCACCTCAGACATCGCAGAGCAGTTCCCACCTGATTTTCTCCAAGGTAATTCCTACAGACCACAGCGATGGTGCACCTCTGAAGAGGAAGTGTGGAGCCTTGTCCAGCCCCCTAAGTGCTGCTCTTACCTACTTTGCTTTCCAGCCCCGTTCTGAGATGTTTTTTTACCTTGGTTTCTTAGTAAATGTATCGTTGGTGTCTTGTTGAAATAACTTTTGGTAAGGAGTTACAGACCCAAATGCAGGACATGACCTTTATAAAGCACAGCAGTGAACAAAGAAACCTTTAAATGTGTGCGTTTTGTGTGTAGTTCTTGACATTTATTTCTTTTAATCTGGCTTGCATTTAAATCTTGTCTTCAAGAGAACAGCTTTGCTGTTCAATCATGTAGGTTATGCTTATGAAGGATCTTCCAGAACACCTTGTGTTCTGTTGTAATGTATTACTTCCCTGAGCTACGGACGCAAGTGACATGTAAATGTACCTGAAGTGCTTGTGTGTTTGCTGTGTACTTCGGTCCCACAAATGTCTGTATTTCTTGTTTGCTTTTCAAAATTTCTAGGTAAAAATGCTGGAGCTTCTCATAATTCCACTTCTGCAGACTCCAGATGCGTTCAGGAAAATAAGGGATGCGCAAAGAAGGAGCATGAAGCTGAGCAAGTAAGGGAAAACAGGAAGTAATCATTGACGAGAGCCTAACAGTGCTTCATTTCTAATGAGGTGGTTTTAGTGTTTAGAAACTCCAGCAACTGCCAGTGTGAAAAGCCGTTAATCACGCCTCTAGTTCGGAGCCTGGAATCGTGCTGTAGCTGCTCATGTGCTGTGTGATGTGAGCGTTCTGCCTCTCCCCATCTTGTCAGTTGTTTCTGCAGGCTGAGGTGATGCCTGTATTGCAGGTTTATGCAAGACTGCTGTGCTTTTTATATTAAATACAAACAAGAAGTGAATAACTTTTAAAGTGTAAATAATTCATGGCTATTATAGAGCTACAGTGCACTGGAATAAATGTTTCATGGTTTAAAGTACTGGGGGAAGTGCTCTCCTCCAGCACCATTTGTATCACCAGCTGTGTATTGCAGAGGTTTGTGCAAGTTACCATCAGGACAGGAAAGCTTCATAAATTTTTAATGCAACTTTGGAATAAATGGCAGAAATAATGATGGCTGGGGCTGATCATCCCTGTGGAAGTGTAATTCAGTGTGGCATGGAGGGCCTCAAGCTGCATCTCGTCTTTGGACCGTGGCTCTCCCATATGTCTAGACTTGGAAGTGCCAGTAACTGCTTTAGAAAGGAGAGGAGGCATTTTCTGCAGGGTGCTTTCATTCATTGCTTCAGGAGTAGCCAAGTGTCTCGGAGAGGAAGGAAACCCCCGTCTGCTGTGCCTGGTGGAGGGGAGAGGAGAGAAGTGAGCTCAGGGGGGCAATGAAACATTAGGCTGTTACAGAACACTCCCAGGCGTGTGCTGCCGGGCTGCTGCCTGCGGGGCACCTCCACCCTCTCTGCAAGCGGGAGCTGGGCTTTAGCCATGTACTCACTGTGTAACTTGCTGAGGTACCATGTGAACCAGCTGGACCTCAGGCCACAGCCCACTGAAACATCACCATCCCTGGGAGGCAGTCACCAGGGCAGCCTGGCAGGCGACACAGGCAAGCAGGCATTGCCTGGGACTGACGGGCTGGTCTCTCCAGCTGCAGTGTTAGATAATACCACAATGATTTCTGAAGCCAAATGTCTCTTTGGGGGCAAGAATTCCTCAGATTTAGGCAGAAGGAGTGAATGGATTAATGTCTGGCCAGGGAGTCAGAAATTGCTTCAACAAATTTATACATTTATTTAAAAATAGTAATAATAACTGCAAATCTCAAAATGGAATGTCAGAAATATCAGCTCAATTGAAGAATTTAAGAGTAGAGATTCCTTCAGCAGTTAGATCCAGTGTGCCCCAAGGGGCTTTGTGTTGGGCTTGGTGTTGGTCAGGAGTTAAGTTTTGCCATTACAGGTGCCATGGAGATGTGAATTGGAGGGTGACCTGCCAGATGTAAAGAAAACCAGTGATGTGCAGGGCAAAGCAGTGTTGTGTAGAAGCAGAAAATAGTCTGAAGAGTTTTCAGCAAGCAGCTCTAAACCCATCTGGTAAAGGAGGAGGAGATGAACAAAGGATGGGGCATCTTTGCATGGGTTGTCTTGCAGCAGGATAATGCTCTGACAGAAGAGATGATGCTGATTCCTTCCTGGAAGATTTTTGATACTTTTCTGAGTTATTTCAGATTTATGGCAAAACGTAGTTAGAATGTCCAGCTTGTTGGTATGAAAACTGAGGCTAAGGAAGGGAGGATGAAGGCTGAAACTGAAAGCATGATCAATAGAATCAGAATCATAGAATAGTTAGGGTTGGAAAAGACCTTAACATCGTCCAGTTCCACCCCACCTGCCATGGGCAGGGACACCTCCCACTAAACCATACCACCCAAGGCTCTGTCCAACCTGGCCTTGAACATCACCAGGGATGGAGCATTCACAACTTCCCTGAGCAACCCGTTCCAGTGCCTCACCACCCTCACAGTAAAGAGCTTCCTCCTTATACCCAATCTAAACTTCTCCTGTTGGTTCCCTTAAGTCATTTAGAGATATTTGGGTAGTCTAAATATTAATTGAAATATCTTGTCTGGGTTATAACTGATTTCTAGTAACTGTGTATGTAGCTCAGATTTGCTAAAACATGATACAGTTCTCAAAACTGTAATAAACTGAGATGAATGTGTTTCTCCAAAGGTACCAGTCCAAAGGAGCAGCAGCACAGCTGAGTTGGATTTTAAAGCAGACTGGCAGCAATCCCATGGGAATTGCAGGGAGAGAGAAAAAAGTGAGTTCCAAGAAACACAGCCTTTTTCTGAAGTGTAGCAACTGGAGTCAGTGTCAGATTGTGTCTTGTTGCAGATGTAGTGGCCACTTTTCTCATGGTGCTTTGCTAATGTAGTTGTTACAAACAGGGTTTGTGACCTGGTTAATGCCCTTGCTGCTGCAGGTGAGAGCGTCAGCAGTGACACGTCCATTGGCTACAACAACGAGGTGGAGATTGCTCTCATCCCCTGGCAAGCTTCCGAAGATGACCCTGAGGTGAATGCCTCAGCAGATGTTTGCATGGGTGCGGATGCCCCTCGCTGGCTTCAGCTTAGCCCCTCAGACACCGCGAACCTGACAGGTACTGCACTGCCGGGAACGTGTTCTGTGATCTCCCAAAGTACTTCACACAGTTCAGTTTGCTTATAAAAATTATGTTTCATTTATCATGTTCCCTTCATGATGCTCATTCAAAAATGTGTTTTCAATGCCCAGAGTGTGAGAATTTGGATAATCAGAGGCTGAAATAGGTGCCAATAAACTGTGATACAGAAAAGGATCACGGTTGAAATGATGGGGTTGCTTTCTGTGTCAAATCACTACTCATCAGCGGAGTTGTGACAGCCGATCATTGTGCTCTCTGAGCCTGTCCCACTAATGCCCAGTAAATTAATTTAATTTCTATATAAAGTGAATAGGTTTTATCTCATAGCAGAAAGGTACAAACAAAGCAGAAAAGCAAAACAAAATATCCCAAAAGCTTTTTAAAGAAAACAATTCACATGAACATAAAAGCATCTAGAATGGCTTTCACTTTGCTGACCCTCCTTGGGTCCTGGGGTTACTTCCCTCTGCCTGTGTAGAGGGTTCCTGCTCCTCTCCTCCAACTCTCCGGTGCTGAGCACTGCAAGGAGCCCCCTGGGGCTGGTTGTGCCTGCAGACAGGCTGCTGCCTGGCTCTTGCTGCGCTGAGAGCAGGCTCTTGTCAGCAGCAATTCCACTTCAATACGGAATTCTGCTCTACTGTCCCAGCAGACAAATCCCATTGTCCTGGTGGTCTTCACAGCCCCCTGCTCTCCTGCTCAGTTTTAGTACTGCAATCTCAGGAACAGTTTCTGCATAAATGAGGATGCCCGAGCATGCTCTTCATCACTAGCGGTGCATACCTCTTAGGGCCTTTGTTCACCTACTTTTCCAGGTCATTTTATACTGTGTGATCTTTAAAGAGAAAAAGGGCTTTTAGAAATAGAAATCATAGAATCATGGAATCCCAGACTGGTTTGGGTTGGAAGGGACCTTAAAGCTTGTCCAGTTCCAGAAATGAAAAAGAGGGGTAATTTGGAGAGAGAGAGAACTTCACAGGTGGAAAATGGTTAGAAGGAGCGATTTTCCTGGTTTACTGACCAAGTTTATGCTGACACTGCATTTCTGATTCATGGGAATGGACCTGTGTTGGATTTCCAGACAGCAGTGAGTTCCTTGCTGATGACTGCAGTATAATTGCTGGTGGAAGCCTCATCGGTTGGCATCCCGATTCTGCTGCCGTGTTATGGAGGAGGATCTTGGGAATTCTTGGAGATGTGAACAATATAAAGTCACCTAAAATTCATGCAAAAGTGTTTGGGTATCTTTATGAGTTGTGGTACAAACTTGCAAAGGTATGTGGATGATGCTTACACCTACTGATCTGGTTTTTCTGTTGTTTAAAAATGATTAAATATGATTTAGTATTAGCATCTGGAACAAAAGCATGGGATTTGAAGGATTCTCTTGTCAGGAAGGCTAATCGTGTTTGGTTTCCAGTAGGTATCCTCCTGTTCAATGATAAGAGAATTTAGACAGTTAATTTAAATGGGGTGAGGAAACAGTAGCAAAGAAAATAGAGGTATAGAACAGAATACTGCTGCAAAAGCCCATGCTGTAACCTGAAAGGGCAACATTTGCTTAGGACATAGGGAAGCCCTATAGAAGGAAGAGCCTTCCTGGTGGTTTTGGCTGAAGTAGGAACTCTTATAGTGCAGAATGTAGTGCCTCAAAATAACAAACGAAAATAAAATGAGAAAGTAAATGTGAAATAAAGCAAGCCATCAGTTTTACTGGCTCTTCTCTTTTAAAACCCCCTAGATTCGGGACAATCTCGCTATAAGTGTGGACAATCAGTCTACTCCCTCTCCTCCTGTCCTCATTCCTCCTCTCAGGATATTTGCATCTTGGTTGTTCAAGGTGAGTGGTTTCTAAACTTCTCACACATTGGTGTTCTCTCCTATATCAGTACTGAATTTGTGTGTATTCAGTTGTGTTACTGTTAATGGTTGCAACCACTGCTGCTAAGAGGATGAATACCCTCCAAAGGCTATTTGGACTCAAATCTCCTGTGACAAACACAGGGAACAGCTTTGCTTTATGCAGAATCTGGTGGAGATGCAGTTTTGCATTCACTGGCTACCTGAGAAAATGCAGTAACACAAGGATTTTGCTCTTTTCAGGCAACCACCCTGCCAAGCGAGTACAAGGAAGGCAAGCTGCAGGCATACAGGCTCATCTGTGCCATGATGACGAGGCGACAAGATGTTCTGCCAAACTCTGATTTCCTGGTTCACTTCTATTTTGTGATGCACCTTGGCTTGACAAGTGAAGACCAGGTACAAGCTTTCCCTGATAAAAAGTGAATTTATTATTGTGTGCTGATGGAGATGTCTGTTTTCTGTGTTACAATTCTTGCGTTGGGGCTCTGGGGCAACAGCACAAGAGGGAACGTGGAGCTGTTGGAGCGAGGCCAGAGGAGGCCATGGAGGTGCTGCGAGGGCTGGAGCAGCTCTGCTCTGGAGCCGGGCTGAGAGAGCTGGGCTGGGGCAGCCTGGACAAGACAAGGCTCCTGAAGGGGAGACCTTAGAGCAGCTCCAGTGCCTGAAGGGGCTGCAGGAAAGCTGGAGAGGGGCTTTGGACAAGGGATGTAGGGACAGGCCAAGGGGAATGGCTTTAATGTGGCAGAGGGGAGACTGAGATGAGCTCTTAGGCACAAGTTCTTCCCTGGGAGGGTGCTGAGGCGCTGGCACAGGGTGCCCAGAGAAGCTGTGGCTGCCCCATCCCTGGCAGTGTTCAAGGCCAGGTTGGAGAGAGGGGCTTGGAGCAAGCTGCTCCAGTGGAAGGTGTCCCTGCCTGTGGCAGGGGTTGGAGCTGGAGGAGCTTTAAGGTCCCTTCCAACATAAACCAGGCTGGGATTCTGTGATTTTCGTATTTGAAGATCTGAAGCAGAAAGGAAGCAATGCTTTGTGACACTTGTTGCATGAAATTGTCCTGTGTAGCCCGGTCTGTACCTCTCTTTAGATTACTTAGTCATAAGTTGCTCATTGCTCCCCCAGTTAACAACTATGTACTTGTGACACACTGTCACAACCACATAACTCACCTTAGGGATGTTTGTACCTTCTGGCACAAGGTAAAATGCCAGACATGATCGTTGGTGAAGGAGGGGCTGTAAAGAGCTTCCTGTTAACTTAGGAGCAGTGTCTGCTCTCAGCACACCCTTTGAATGCTCTATGCGCTGTGTGCAAGAACCTCCTCAAAATTAGAACTACTGTTGTCCTCTCCAGACTTTTCCCCTTCAGGATGAGTCCTGCAGGGGAGGTTTAACATACCAGCTCTTCCTGGCCGGTGCAAGGGGGGCTGAGACAGAAGGTTATCTTACCACTGTAGCCAAGAGGTGCTGCCAGAACATTCTGCTGCTGAGGATAAGTGTGTCCGGGTCCCTGTGCCCTGGACTGGCCTCATTAATGGAGCATTCAGTGGGAGATGAAGACTTCATCTGTTGAGGTGTAGGGAAATTACTGAGCCGCAGAAGCGGCTGCATACGTAAACAGCTCTGAGAGTTACTGTTGGGTAAAACCGAGGCTGTGTAAAGACACGTCCGTGCTTTCATAGCCGGAGGAGAGCGGTTCCTTCCTCCCATGACAGCACGGGCAGAGCCGAGCTCCGGGGCCGGCAGAGGGCCCCTCAGAACCCTGCGGTGCTCCCTGCTCTGCTGAGTGCCTGCAGGGAGAGCCTCGCCGGCTCCCTTGTTTCCGAGGTCGGAGGGGGGAATAGCCCGTTGTCAGCAGGCTGAGGCGCTGTGGGTCCAGTTCCCGGCCGGACAAGTGAGGGCATTTGGAAAATCCACCTTTTAAATACATAACGGAGGGGGGAAAAAAGGAGTGGAAAGGAGATGGTTTTCTTGTGGAAACCCAAGTCCTGGCCAGTGCTGACGCATAGAAAAACTCCTTTCTGCACTGTCAGGGTGTAACCTGGGGGTAACGAGAGCTTGCTGCTTTTTCATTCCCCTAATGCCATTCGGATTTCAGTTTAACAGTGCCTGGTGAACAGAGTGACTTCATTCCTCTCTACCCCCACCGTGTGCTAACACCCTCTGTGATCAGACCCCCTCAGTGTTAAGAACCACACAGCATTACATCCTCTCACATAAACCACACAATTCACCAAACATTAGAGCCTGATGTAGACTGAATTTAAACAAAATATTAACTTTTACATTTGAAAACACGAAGACCCTAAATCAGTAGAGCAGCGAGTGCCAGCACAGGCCATAGGGATGGACAGTATCAGTGCCTGTATGACTTCGCTTGTTTTCATCTACACATTTCCATGAAATGGCCGGGTTCTGAAGTGTCAGCAGCTTCTTTTTCCAAGCTGGAAGGTGCTCTGCTTTTTCCAAATCTGGTGGCTTCCTGAAGAGCCAATTCCTACATAGAAACTGGAGGTCTTCTGACATGTGAGCAGGTTGTTGTTGAGCTGCTCTTTACTCTGTCCATTGTGCTTTGGGGTCAGTGGCAGTCCCACAGGCTTTAAGCTCTTGCTGCTCTACACACTGCATTTCAGTCCTTGTGCAGAGCCCCCGTCCCGAAGTGAAAGAAGATGGAGAGGTGGACACTGTGCAGTGAAGGCAGACCCTGCGCTGTCCATCCTTCCAGGCTGTCCCAGCTATTTTCCACGCTGCTGCTGCCCTTTGTTCGTCCTCGTCTCACTCTGTTTTGCTGCTTTTGCCTCTTGGTGGCGCACTTGACCACAGGTTTTCTCTTGTGTTGCTGACCTCCCAGTTTTGCTTTCCTTAGCTATGGAATTGGTTGAGGTATTAGCTCATGGTGCTTGGGAGCTCAGATTCTTGTGCAACGTATTGATACAAACCACAATCTGTGTGCCTGTGTCTGTATTTCCTGTATCACAGAACCCAAGTCTGGTTTGTGTTGGAAGGGACCTTAACGCTCATCCAGTCCCAACCCCTGCCGTGGGCAGAGACACCTTCCACTAGAGCAGCTTGCTCCAAGCCCCTGTGTCCAGCCTGGCCTTGAACACTGCCAGGGATGGGGCATGATTCGCCTCAAGGTGCTGTATGGGTGTTGAGTCTGATCCAGTAATTTGGATGCTGGGGGCACTGCCTGCTGCAAGGACAGGTTCTGTGATTTTTGTACTTTGTGGGTTCTGGTATGTGCTGTTCCCTGATAAACCTCTTTAAAAGAGGGAGTGATGTCCTGGACACAGGGATCACTGGGACGCAGATCCCTGTTCTTTGTAGTGCTGCAGAATTCAAGGATTCCAGTCATTGCCCACCAGAATAAGCTGTGGTGCAGATTCTTTTAGCACAGATGTTTGTGTGTGCTAAGCAGAAGCATGAATTTCTCACTCTTAAGGAACGCAGACAGGAGAACTGGGGGGATGTTCTCATGGAGCAGTTTTCCTGCAGTATGTATCACTAGTGCAACTTTAGAATTACGGGGGAAAGCAGCAGGAATGTGGACAAAGCCCAGGAGAATGCATTGGCTGCGTTAGAAGAGCTTTGGGTCGCTACATAAATTACAGTCAGAAACCCCTTTGACCTGAATGTGATTATCAGTTAATCTATTAGCTATAGTTCATAGTTGGTTATTTTATTTAGTTAGCATCACAAGTGTTTCTTTCTGCAATATATTTCTGTTTCCACTCCTCCCTTAAGGGTACAAAATTCCTGCTGTGTTGTGTAGCTCTTTGTGCTGACAGGAAACCAAACCAGCCCATTTGGAACATGGTTATGAATTACCCAGTAACATCTCAGTGAGTGGGGCTGCCAGGGGTGTGTGTAAAAGAGCAGTCTGAGGTGTGGTGTGAGGTGTGTTTTCCATGGGGCTCCCCTGGCACTTGGGGCAGGATGCAGCAATTAGGACCCGGCGGGGTAATGAGCTGCGCCTGTTTGTGTGTGCGATACCTGGACAACAACCGTCTCGGAGGGCAGGTGAACAATTCTGCACCGCGGTTGCATCACCTCCTCAGGTGGGAGAAGGGGCTGAGCCCAGGCTGGTGCTGTCACTGCTCCAGGCTCAACAAGGGGCCTCAGGTCAGGGGCCAAGTGACCATCTGGGGTGAGGGGTCTCCTCCTCCTCCGCTCCCAGCAGTGGCCATTCTGCTGCAGCGAGCCAGGTTTCTCCTGCAGCTCCTTAGCAGTGAAGTTCACTGGGGCTCTACCTTCCCTCCCTCCCGTCCTGCAGGACAGCAAGTGTGGATGTTCACTGCCATGCTGTGGGGCAGTGGAGGGAGGTCACCTCCCGTTGTCCTAGTCCCGTGTCTGGGATTTGGAGAATCATAGAATGCTTTGGGGTGTGAATCTTAGTCTACATCCCAGGGTAGCCTAAGTGTGTGTTGGTTTGGGTAGGTATAGCTGCCTTCTGCTACTTGGTGAACGCTCCCCCCATGCCCATGATTGCACCCACACATGTCTTTCAATTTGGACAGTAAATAAAGCTTTTTAAATTAAACCACATCTGATACTGCAGTGCACACACTGAGTCAGGAGAGAGAAGGTGTTTTGTTATCCTGGTGCTGCTGGGTGCTTACTGCAAGCAGTGGTTTTAGCTTTGTGAAGTCCATAAGCATCTCCTTGCTTCATAGCTTTCTTCCTTTTTCTGAAGAACCAAAGTACCAGAATATAATCCCAAAATGCTACTGACACTACTCAACCCCTTCAGAAAAGTAGCTCTTGAGATAGTTCTGATTCCTCAGTTCTGGTGCTTTTGGTACTTATTAATTCTAATTAGTGGTGGATGTCTGTGACACTGTCTTACCTCTACATTTCCACTCCTAGTTTGAGCAGAGACTGCAGTGCAAGTCAAGTGCCTTGGAGGCAGGTTTTCAGTGTCAGCCCCACAGCTGTCTGGTGTCACTTCTTTAGCAGCTCTCCCCCTGCTACCAGGGCTTTGGCATCCGTGAAGATGCTCTGTGTAACCTCTCAACAGCACGTGCCACTGAGGCTTTGCTCTGTAGTCAGGGGTTGTCTGAAAGTGAGTGTTAACAGGTAGGTTTAATAAATGTACGGTTCCACTGGCTCACCAGAGTGCCTCTGGAATAGAGTGCTTATAGCAGATACTAGGGAACATAATAAAAAGCACAGACCTCAGAAATTCCCTGTGGAAAGACAGCTAACAGCGAAGGAGGGAGGCTGTGCTGATGGCTTCTTTTGGTTGAGTGATGTTAAGGGCAGAGCAAACTTTAAATATGGAAGAAAAAGCCCCACAAAGCCCAAACCCAGGGAGCTGACAGATGTCCTGGTGATTAGATTTCAGGCCATGCAGGATGCAGCCAGCTGCAGGCAGAGGAGTTAACAGCTATGCTTTTAGCTCCGTGCCTTTTGGTAGCAGAAGGGTGACTTAGCTGAAATACTCTGCCAATAAAGATGGTGATGTACTAACGTAGGTTGTGCTTGTGTACAAGCCTCGTCATCTGTTTCTAATGTGCTGTCCCTAATTACGGCAGGGAAGCTACAACAGTTACGTGGTAAGCTTGTGAGGAAACACTGACTGCAGCTCTTTCATCAAAGATGGCTAATTTAAAATCTGAAGCAGTTCTCTATAGGATTGCCAGGAGAGAAGCCATGTTATCTACCTGCTTGTACTGGCATTGATCTGGAGTTCAGCAAAACCACTTGTGAGCTGCTATATGTTACTTTGAAGTTCTTATTCAACACAAGGGGCTGTGGACAACTTCTAGACTGCTCAGCCACTACAGCTGCTCACTGGGACCTGCACTAGCCACGTTTGCCATGTTTTGGGATGTGCAAAACAACCCCTTCTCCTCTGCATGCTTTCCTCCATCCTGAAAGTTGATGCAGCAGGTAGGTAGAAGTGCCTCCCTGGCTCCCTGTGATCCAGGGCTTGGAAGTATCCTGCCACTGCCATTTGGGAGAAATCTCTATGGTGACAAAAGTCAGCTCGACTCCTGAAGCTGTGCCATGGACCGGTAACTGAGGTGTTGGTACCGTAGCTCTGTAGCAAATGGGTATTTGAATTCTTCCCTCTCAATGTGTGTGAACTTAAAATCATTCTTGCAGTCTGAAGCATGTCCCTAACCCTGTGAGGCTGTGGATATATCAAATGTACTTTAAAGGAGGAGAAGCTTTAAAAGCTCTTTAAAAACTCCTTTCCTATGTTTGTGTGATCTCTGGTGAGGGCATCTGAGCAGCTCTTTGTCAGCACAGGGCTTTGGCTGCTCTTATTAATGCAGCTGTAAAAGAGGGAGCTTTCTGATGTAGTTTAGAGGGGAAGGAGCAGTTATCAGCAGGTGATTTACACAGTGATCTGTCATCTTTGGCACTTGTGAGTAACCTTACCCATGCTGTACAAATGCATTGTTCTTCTGGTTTGTAATATCTCTCCCTGTTGCATTCCAGTCACAAGACACTTCAGCAAATACAACTTCTTTGGAGGTTGAATGACAGGTTGAAATGGATTTTCCTGACAGGCTCATCCCGAGGGTGTCAGAATACTTCATACCTTATTATTGCAGCTTAATTTTTGACAAGGTAACTCGTACCTAAAACATGATGAAAACCTGCATTGATGATAGATGGAAGCGTGCGTTCCTTTACTATGGGGTCGGAGGACGAAGGGCTCCCCGCTGCAGTCTCGGGTGCTGATCTTGGCCATGCTGTAGATTTCAGCAGCTCCGGGGCTCAGTGAGGAGCATGTGCCCTGGGTGAGAAGGCGCTGTGCTGCGAGGCGCGGCGGCAAGCGGGGCAGATGATGGCTCTTCAGTTACACCTGGAGGGTGCCCGAGCCTGGCAGCACGGAGCTGAGGAGGATTTTGTGACCGACCTCTCAGTGACCCCCATCCCTTGCTTTTTTGTTACTCAGTGGATGTTTCTGACCTTATTATTTGGATTTGCAGCTTAACCTATGCTGAAACACCATGCCACTTCTAGGGTTAATGCATTTGAGAAGGACATGCGTGTGATTGCCCCCTTCTCTCCCCTCCTCCCCATTTTAACACTGCAGAGCATCATTTTGAATTGAAATAGTCCATAATGGTCCTTTTTTTCACTTGTCTTCAACAACGTGAACGCTAAATTATAGCTGTGCAATTATGTAAACAATGGAAATGCTTCCAGAATGAATACTTCCTTTTAAATTTTCATTTTGTGTAATTGCTGAAAGGTTTGGAGCCATAATAAACCAAAATTATTTTACACGTTTGTCGTTCTAAAGGTCAATTATGAAAGAAGTAAAGAAACAACACAGCACAGAATGAGTAAACCAATTTCTATTGCCATCACCATATGCTTTTCTTATTGCTTGTGTTTTCCCAGTTACTGTGTACATAGCGTTCAATTAAAGTGATTCATTTACCAGGCTGTGAGCTGCTGAGCAGGGGCTGCATGTACCGGGCAGCGCTTCGGAGAGGAGGAAACAACGGCCTCTGAATTACCTGATTTTTGTGCTATCACTGATAGGACATATGTTCTCACTTGGACTCTTTCTCATGAGCCCAGGTCTCCTGGATGAGCTCATAGTGCTCCTGAACTGCTGCGTGAAGCCACACTTGGCTGTGAGCAGGAAACATGGGGCCTACTGGGGAGAGGGAGGAACCGGCCCAGCTTTACCTGAAAGCATCATCCCAGGGGGAGCTTCTGCCCTGTCCATGCTGCTGGGGCTGAGCTCAAGCAGGAGTGTCCAGTGTTACCTCAGACACACTGCCTTGTGTTAGTTCAGATGAAGTCACTCAGGCTAGCATGGGTCTATACCAGAATGCCCGGGATGGCAGTGGGAACCAATGGGAACCAGGCTGGACATGGTTTTGGCTGGGCTGTTACACACTTGTATATTGCCAGCTTCCAACAGTTGTGTGTGTGGTAGCTGACAGTGTACAGCCTGTGCTGGTAATCACAGGACAAAAAAGAGGAACTGAGGGTTGTTCCCTTAGCTTTTCCAAAGGAATTTCTGAAAGTTTCTCGCTGTGAAAAACAATGCACTTCTTTAGTGGTAGCACATCTCACAGGCAGCAAGTATATGTGTGGCCTCATTCTCACAGCTTTTTGGCATGTGTTGTCACAGTGTTTGTTAAAGCTGTGTTCATGTGCACCTGCAGGTATGAGTGTATGAAAGCAGCAGTGTTGCTGCTGCTCTTTCATCCTGTTTCCTGTGCGGTGACCATTGTTGGGAGCCCACGAAGCCGGTGGCCGTTCCAGTGGTGATGAACAGATGGGGCTGAGTGAGGACAGGGGCGAAGGCCGTTGTTTGTGCCTCCGAGGCTCTGTTACCTCCCAGGCCAGGTTAGCCCAGGCTCTTTCACTGTGGCATGTGTCAACAGCAGCGTGCTCCCATCTGCTGCTCTTGGTGCAGCCTCACAGAGCCCACACACATCCCCTACCTGGCTGTGGTGGGTGGTTACAGGTGCTGCGGGGAGCCAGGGCATCAATCAGAGCCTGCATTAGAAAGGTGGGTCCTTTGTTCTGCCCAGGGCAAGTTTATCACCCGCTTTATGAGCGGCTGCATCCATCTGCTCCCTCTTTGCATGTTTGCCTTGACTGATATTGACTTTAAAATGTATCAAAGGAAGTGATTAAAAGCAGTTTAAACATTAACTCGAGTGGCATTTAGCTTATTCAGGGAAGTGAAAGCATTATCTGCTACTATGTGAAAAACCAGTGTTATTTACTGAAAATACACACCAGTTATTTCATGGGGTGTCGCTGCTGTGGATACATAGCGGGGCAGTGACCAGGTTCTGCCCAGGTGCTCAGCAGGGGCTTCAGGAAGTACTGGTGGTGTAAAAGCTCATCTTCATGGAGAGCAAAGGGAGCTTGGCTTCTTTAGGTTCTGATGTAGAGATCGAGTGTACGGGCATGTTCTGGAACTGAAGTTAAGTTCAAGCCTTCCTTAACACATCATAACACCAGAAAAGGTGGACACTGGAAGTGGTTTTCCTTTGCAGCTTTTCTTTGACATGTTATTGAGACAAACCCTAATTTTCTACGTGATGTAGAAGTTGCTTTTTCCAGTTCTTCAGCAAATGCCGTGTTCCATGTAAGGATTATAGAGATTTTGTGCCCGGGTTTAAACCTGCTGAAACCTTGTAGGAAGGAATTCTTACATAGAGGAACTTTGCTCTGACATGGAGAGATTGTGGAGAGTTGAAGTGTGGAAGGATTAAAGTTGGAACGCGGCTCTGGAATGTGTTCTGTGTCACAGGTAATGTGAGAGCAGAGCTGTGGTTGGTGATCTGCTCTCACACGCATGGTGCTGCCTGCAAAACCCAGGAGAGCCCCTTTGCTTCTTCCGGAGCTCAGCAGCAACTCTTCTCCCCAAGGCTGATCTGGATTTGCTGTCTTAAGAGTGGCTTGGGCTAAGCTGGTCGCTGTGGGTTTCTGTGTCACCGTGCTGGGTGCCATCACTCGGTGTGCTTCATATCAATGTATTTCTCAGCCAGTTCAGAAGAGCTGGAGAATCCCAGGATGCTGGAGCAGCCTGGCAGTGGTTGGCGCCTGCTGTTGCTTCCTGCCCAGGCTCCTCTGGGCAAAGCCACAGCCCATTGTGGCATCTGGGGAGTTCATGGCTACAGAGGTTTGGGTAATGGGATTTTAGGGAATAATTCACTGGGAATGATGTAATACTTGATCTGAAATGGATTAATGGCTTTGGTTTCAAGTGTTGTTCAACAGGAGCACAGTTATGCTTAGGCACAGAGAGACACGAGGGATTGGTTTGGGGGTTTTTCCAACAGCAATTTAGATTACAACTATTACAAAAATACAAAATGCACTTTTCTTACAAAGCACATCAGCAGGAAGCAGTGGCCAGTACCTGATGGTCAGTTTCTACATAGAGCTGTGGGGTCTGAATTTTCTATCACCGTGATTAGTGTGGAACTGGTGAATTGCAAAGTTGAATCACAGAATCAGCCAGGCTGGAAAAGAGCTTTAAGCTCACCCAGTCCAGCCATTCCCAGCACTGCCAAGGCCACCACTAACCCATGGCACTGAAGGCCTCGTCTCCACAGTGTGCAGACACTTGCAGGAACTGTGACTGCAGCCCTGCCCTGGGCAGTTCCAATGCTGAGCACCCTGTGGGGAAGGAATTGTTCCTCAGCTCCATCTAAAGCTGCCCTGGTGCAGCTTGAGGCCGTTTCCTCTTGTCCCATCCCTTGTTCCTTGGGAGCAGAGCGCAGCCCCTCCTGGCTCCATCCTCCTCTCAGGCAGTTGTAGGGAGCGATCAGGTCCCCCCTGAGCCTTCTCTTCTCCATCTGAACCCCCCAGGTCCCTCAGCCCTTCCCCATCACACTGTGCTCCAGGCCCTGCACCATCTCCATTGCCCTTCTCTGGCCCCACTCCAGCACCTCAATGTCTCTCTTGAGTGAGGGGCCCAGAACTGAACACAGGATTTGGGGTGCAGCCTCACCTCTCCCTTTTGGCTTTGAGCCTTTGTTGTTGTATTTTCCTTGTTCTGAAGCAGGCCCCTTCTCTTCCAGGATATCCTGAACACGGTCATCAGGCACTGCCCACCATGGTTTTTCTTCCTGGGCTTGCCTGGCTTTACCATGCTCATCGGGGACTTCATCACGGCAGCGGCGCGGGTGCTGAGTGCAGACATGCTGGAGGTGAGGGGCTGCCTGGTGCCTGCTTATGGGGCGGGTGTGTATGGACTCATCAGTGCCGTGTGGAGTGGTGCTGGGACAGCTGAGCGTGGGCTCCTGGATGCACTGCCACACTCCTGGTGCAGGGGTGTTTCATCAGAGGCACCATGTGAGGAGCAGTGCCCCGCTGGGGCCACAGCCCGCCTCTGTGCTAAAGGCAGGGTTTGCACTTCAGAACCTCATTAGCTGCTCGCAGGGAGCACGTAGGCTCTTCTGGCAATACAGGATCTCATGCTAAGTATCAGCACGAACAGAAACATGACTCTAAACAATGAGAATAGTGAAGGAGAAGTAAAACAGCAAATCAGTGGTGGGGTGCCACAGTAAGGGAAAAGGTCTGGCAGTGCAGGCAGAGCAGGGAAGCTTTGTCTAGAAAACACGAGCCCAGGGGGACCTACCTGTCCCTTCTGGGCAAGTGCTTTTGCCACTGCTCTTGACCTTGGTGCAGCTGCGCAGGGACACGGCCCTCTCCGGTCCCAGCAGAGCTGAAGAGTGAGCCTGGCTGTGCCTTCCCCATCATCCCATCATCATCCAGACTTCTCATCAAAACCCCTGATCAGGCTGATCAGTGATCCAGAGCTCAGAGTGCTAGTCAGAAATGAATAGCCAGCTTTCCATGGGGGAAAAACCCAAACCACCACCACCTGCCATTTCTCCTACAAGCGTGAAACTTAGCCTGCATTGCATTTTCAACAGGACACAGGATGATATAGCAGCGGTTAATGCGTTTATAGTTTATGCCGTGTTGCTTTCGATGGTGTTATTGAAGTAGGAATCTCTCTGTGCACTTCTATCACATATACAGTCAGTTTGAGTGCATTGTGCTGTTCCTTGTGCCCCACGATCAGCTAATAGTAGTGCTGGATTAATGTTTAAAACTCTCACTCAGCTCTTCTTTAGGTTGTTCTGTGGTTTTTGTTGATGCTAAATCGCTGATAGTTGGGTTGTGTAATGACAGAGGAGGTATTGAAAATGTAGAATGTGCTTAGAAGTGGGGCCAGATCCCTGCTGGTGGCAAAGCTCAGGCTCAAAGAAAGAGCAGAGCAACACAGCAGCTGACATGGGCAGGTAAGTGCTTGCTAGTCACTGCTTTAATGCAGCCCTTGCTGTAGTTATAGAGGAAAAGCCACAGGGACGTGTTTCTCAGGACACTGGAAATGCTGCAGTGGGAATACAGCGCACTTGGTGTTCGTGGTGATGCACACGGCCTCAGAGCTGATGTCATTTTCCTAACTTCTGGATGTGTTCAGTGAGTACCTGTGTTCGCTTCCCCTGGGCAGGCTCCCCGCTCGGAGGCTCACACCATCCTTGGTTCTCTTGTTTGCTTCCCAAATATCTACCAAGAAATCCCACTGCTGCGGCCCCTTGCCGAAGCTGGCGAGATCATCGCAGGAACTGCGGATGTGAAGGTAAAGTCCAGATCCACCAGGAAACCCTTCACTGACCTCATGTGCTCTCACTGCTCCATCACTCCGTGCCCGCTGGTGGTTGTGCTCAGACCCCCACAGCTGCACACATTACATTGTACTTACTCGGTAAGCATTGCTGTGCTTAACAGGCACCGTAACATTGACAAAGCTGAGATGCTGCAATTACCTTTGATTTTCCAGGAGAGTGAACTGGTTCCGATCAAATACGACGTTTTTCAGGCAGATGCTGTCAGGTCAATTCATTAAATGATGGTGGTGGTATTATTTAAAGTGTCCATTCATGGCATCTGTGTGCATTAGTCCAGTAAGAGATGTGGGGGGTGCAGAAGGGGAGGTAGTTTTAGTATTACATTAAATGTTAAGAAAATTCCACTACTAAAACCATCATCTCGTGTGAGTGTTTTTTCCCTGAGCATTGAGTTCAGTGGGACACCTGGAGACATGAATTGCCTTGAGGGATGGAAAGCTTTGTCATTTCCTGACCTTCACAGCAACAGTCTTATAGGGGAAAAGTGACACGTGCCCACCCCAGAGACCCACCAAAGGGCTGCTATGGCAAAATGAAACAACTTTGTTTAAAGTACATATATTAAAAAGATGCTTATTCAAATGTATTTTGTTATTTTAGTGTTACCTCATAAATATTTTATTGAAGAATGCTACAGAGGAGCCAAGTGAAGCTGCAAGGTAAAATACTGAGTAAAACAAATGGGAAAATGGGAAAGTCTTTCTCACTACTTATTTCTGGGGCTTGTACAGGTGAGTTGTTTTTACTGCCTCATGGTTTGATCCTGCTTAGATTGGTTCTTTAGCCCTAGAAGGTGAGGTTCATTCTGTGCTGTGAAGGTGTTGAGCTGTGGTGTGAGAGGGAAAGCAGAGATCCTTTGTCATGTCTGTCTGCTTTTTTTTCCCCGTAAATATTCTTCTAAAGCCTCTGACAAAGCACTTTTCCTTTCCCAAAGGTGCATAGCCATCTGTGGCCTCGCAGTGTGGATATGTGAAGAGCTGACGGAGTGCACAAACCACCCCCAAGTGAAGGAAGCAATCAATGTCATAGGTGTGACACTGAAGGTACTGCTGTGACAGCCTCTAGTCAATAGCATCGTGTAAAAACATAGTTGCACTTGATAAGTAGTTTCTGATTACGTGGAGCCCAGTCTGCTGGTTTGTTGTTCCATTGCTTAAAGCTCCGACAGGATGCTACTGAGCAAACCACAGCCTGGGGCTTTCTGCAGGCTGTAGTGAGATGGCATTAACTGTCTTAGGAAGGTATCTCCCAGTTCTGAACCTTTGCCTGGCATTAGCAGCTCCTTATCTTCTGGGAGCATGGTTCTGAGTCTGTGCATGGTTCTTCAGTGGGGCCCTTGGCAGTGTCATAGAATCCCAGCCTGGTTTAGGTGGGAGGGACCTTAAAGCTCCTCCAGCTCCAACCCCTGCCACCAGCAGGGACACCTTCCACTGGAGCAGCTTGCTCCAAGCCCCTCTGTCCAACCTGGCCTTGAGCACTGCCAGGGATGGGGCAGCCACAGCTTCTCTGGGCACCCTGGGCCAGTGCCTCAGCACGCTCCCAGGGAAGAACTTGTGCCTAAGAGCTCATCTCAGTCTCCCCTCTGGCAGGTTAAAGCCATTCCCTTGTCCTGTCCCTACAGGCCCTCGTCCAAAGCCCCTCTCCAGGTTTCCTGGAGCCCCTTTAGGCACTGGAGCTGCTCTAAGGCATTCCCTTCAGGAGCCTTCTCTTCTCCATCTGCCCCAGCCCAGCTCTCTCAGCCTGGCTTCAGAGCAGAGCTGCTCCAGCCCTTGCAGCATCTCCGTGGCCTCCTCTGGCTTCGCTCCAGCAGCTCCGTGTCCCTCTTGTGTCCTATAGAACAGTGCAAGACACTTGCAGAACTAGCCTGTGATTCTGTACCTGAAGACCTTTCCCACCACAGGCCAAGTTAAGATCACACAGATAAGGCCACATCTGCCTTATCCTGGTGCGGACAATGTGCTGTTGCAGCATTACCAATTTTTTATGGTTTGTATGGATGCGCAATAATTTAAGATACAGGAAACCTGAAGGAAAAGTGCCTGGATATTTTACGTGACTTCTGATCTCTTCTCTTCCAGTTCTCTAATAAGCTGGTAGCTCAGGTAGCCTGTGATGTTCTTCAGCTGCTGGTTTCTTACTGGCAAAAGCTTCAGAAGTACGAATCTTCCCTGTCCAGAAAGATCACTGAGGTGAGGCAGGCTCTTTCAAATGTTTGTGTGGAAATCATGTGCAAAGTTGTCTTCATTCCTTCATCCTTTGCTTGAGCTGCTCTAACTGTGGCTTGATGTTAACTTTGTCTTTCTACAGTTCTTGGTCCTAGGACCAGTGTGCTTCTCTTATCTGTAGTGATTTACTGCCAAAAGGCTCAATTAAACTTTGTAGTTTCCCTTGGACATTGATTTATAAGGGCAGTGAGATGCTCCTGAGAGAATTTAACCTCTCTCATACCTTGTTCCAAGGAACTTCATGCTCTGTCTTTATACTGAAAGAAGTGAGATGTCTTTGTGAAATTCTGTTCTAATGTAGATCCTCGTGGCCACTATTGCCTTTCTCTTGCCAAGTGCTGAATACTCCTCAGTGGAAGCAGATAAAAAGGTACGTTGCCCAAAAGAGCAGCCTCTGTCCCTTCTGTGTGCTATTGGAGATGGTTATTGAATGAAATTGCTTTAAGTTTGGGTGAATTTAATAGAATATACCTAAATTCTGTGTTATATGCTTTTATTCAGTTCATAGTTTCACTGCTGCTCTGCCTGTTGGATTGGTGTATGGCCCTGCCCATGAAAATGCTGCTGGAGCCAGTGTCTGCTGGTGCTCTTGAAGATCAACATGCATCCAAAGCTCCTTTACTGGACTACATTTACAGAGTGAGTCTGAGGAACGAATGGGATTCTCTCACAGATCCTGGTGGCACAGAAGCATTTTTAACAAAGTCCTGAATTCTCAAAGTGAGCAGAAGTTGTCCAAATAAGTGGGGAATGCAAAGCGCTCTGATGGTAAGATCAGAGAGGTGGAACAGACAGAGGATGGTGAGGAGAGAAAGGTAAAATGCTTAAAACAATGAGCCAGGGAGAATAATCTTTGCAGAAGTATTTCAGTGACTTGGCCTGGGCTGTTAAAATACAAAGTGAGTCCTGCAGAGAGCTGTTCAGTACAAAATCAGTGCTGATGAAGAGTGTTCTTTTAAAAACAGTATTTAGACATGAGTGTCCCTTTCAACATGTCCTGGCTTTCACCGTGTAAAGCTGACAGTGAACATGTGTAAGGGGGTGCTGCAATGTCCCCCTTATTGCTCCTCAGCCCGTGCCTGTGTGCTGCAGGTTCTGCACTGCTGTGTGAATGGCTCCAGCACCTACACCCAGCAGAGCCACTACGTGCTCAGCCTGGCAGACCTCTCCTCCAGCGACTATGACCCGTTCCTGCCACTGGGCAACGTGAGGAGCTCGGAGCCAGCCCAGTGCCACTCCTCCACAGACCTGGGCAACCTGCTCACTGTCGCCGAGGGTAAGAGCTCAGTGTGATGAGGACAGTGCGTCACCCCTCAGCAGCTGGGGAATGGAGCTTCCCAGGGGACAGCTCTTCCTGGGAAACGTGCTGTTTCCTTTGGGTTTGTGCATGTACTTCTAGTTTAAACGGAAATGTTAAAAACATTAAAATACAATTTTAATGCCACAGAGATGCTATGAGGGCTGGAGCAGCTCTGCTCTGGAGCCAGGCTGAGAGAGCTGGGCTGGGGCAGCCTGGACAAGACAAGGCTCCTGAAGGGGAGACCCTAGAGCAGCTCCAGTGCCTAAAGGGGCTCCAGGAAACCTGGAGAGGGGCTTTGGACGAGGGCCTGTAGGGACAGGACAAGGGAATGGCTTTAACCTGCCAGAGGGGAGACTGAGATGAGCTCTTAGGCAGAAGCTCTTCCCTGGGAGGGTGCTGAGGCACTGGCCCAGGGTGCCCAGAGAAGCCGTGGCTGCCCCATCCCTGGCAGTGTTCAAGGCCAGGTTGGACACAGGGGCTTGAGGCAAGCTGCTCTAGTGGAAGGTGTCCCTGCTGGTGGCAGGGGTTGGAGCTGGATGAGCTTTAAGGCCCCTTCCAACCCAAACCGTCCTGTGATTCTATGATTCTCTAACAACTAAGGCAAGCTTCTCCGATAGGAACAGAAATGTGCAGATGCTGTGTTTGAATTGCTCCTGCTGCTCCCATCCATCTGTGATGTTCTCATTGTTCTAGAAAAAAGGAGGAGGAATTTAGAGCTGATCCCTCTGACTGCGCGGATGGTCATGACTCACCTGGTGAATCACCTGAGCCACTACCCGCTCAGCGGAGGCCCTGCCATCCTGCACAGCCTCCTCAGTGAGAACCACGACAACTCCTATGTGGAGTCCTCCGAGCTGTCCTCGGAAGTCTTCCGGAGCCCCAACTTGCAGCTCTTTGTGTTCAATGACAGTACTCTTATATCCTACCTCCAAATCCCCACAGAGAAGACGGACACTGAGCCACCAGCAGCCCCCTCAGACGTCAGGGTAATTGTCAGAGATATCTCAGGGAAGTACTCTTGGGATGGCAGGATACTGTATGGGCCTCTGGAGGGCTGCCTCCCACAGCAGAGCCCAGCGAGCGCGCTGGTCATCTCCAGCAACCCCCAGCACCACTTCGTTTCCCAGAAAGACCTTTCTCAGGTGGAAGAGGGAGAAGATGCTCTGGACCAGCTTCTGGAGAGGATTGGTAACACCAGTCCTGAGTGCCTCCTGCATCCGCAGCGGAAGCTGAACGAGCCGGCACCGCCACCCTTTGGCATGAGCTGCGAGCAGGAGCACGCGCTTTCGGAGGCCCTGATGAGGCAGAGTGCCCAGGAAGAGCAGTACATCCTCAAATGCAGCTCGGATGTCAGCATGAGGGTGGCCCACCAAGAAGAACCATGTCCTGTTGAACCACAGGCTTCCTTCTATTTCTGTCGGCTCTTGCTAAACGACTTGGGAATGAACTCCTGGGATAGAAGGTAGGAAGAGAGGATTCGGAGCATGTTTATGGTACTGTTCTCACTTCTTCCCCCACACATGTGCAAACTTAAATTGAGAATCGTACAGCTGGGTGGTGGTCAGAGCAGGATTTTGAACTTCCGCATGTACCTGTTTCAGTGATTCTTTTAAATAAACATTTGTAGATTGCTTATAGTAAGAATAATGATAAACCCCATTTGCATCGTGCTAATTTGTTTCCCTTCTTTTGGTATTTGAATGAGGAAATGCTGTGCCTGTGCTGTGCTGTGTTTTCCTTCAACTCCTGTTTTATGTATTCATAGGAAGAGCTTTCATCTTCTGAAGAAGAATTCGAAGCTGCTGCGAGAACTGAAGAACCTGGATTCCCGCCAGTGGTAGGCAAATGGTTACTTCCCGCACTGTTGGAATGGGGAGCATTTCCCAAGGAACAGTGGGAAGTCACCAAACCCAAGCTTCAGTAAAACTGCATGTGCTAGCAATATGAATATCTGTATGGAAAGGGGGTGGATTGTTTCTGGAGGGTTCTAGAGCATGGATGGACAAGCTCTCTTCTCTGGCACTAGATACACAGCATTCCCAGTCAGTAGCAGATCCCGAGACCAAACAACCTGTTCCTGTTCTCTTTAGCTGAGATGTTTTGTGGCCTTGGCTCAGCTCACACAAAAGACTGTTTTCTGCAGGGCGAGCCCTGTGTCAGGGGCAGCAGTCGAAGGGGTGATCTCCATACAAGTACTCTGCAGCCAGGCAGTGGCAGAACAGTGCTGCATGTTGTGTTTGATTCTTCACTACATGACATGCAGCCCTTTGGAAACTGGAGTATTGAAGAGTCCTGGTTTTCTGCTATCCCAGTGATTTCCATACCAAACCCACCCAGGTTGTTTCCAAAGCAGGCAACTGTCCCTGTTGGCAATGTACAGCTCAGCCCGGGCTCTGGGAGTCAATAATGGGTTTTCTTTCTTGTACATCATCAGCCTGTAATTAAAATCCTGTAGGTCACATTAAGCTCCCGTTAACACCTGGGCCAGCACCTCCTTGCAGGGCTGCACAGATGTATGTGATTAACCCTCTAATTGGAACCTGGTCACCAGTTCTGCTGCTGCTGCACTTGGCTCTGCTCTCAGCTGCGGTGCCTGCACTGTGGTCATGGGGGAAAAACTGGGGAAAACCTTCTTCTGCAGCTGGAAGTGAGGGATGTATTTGTGTGCATGGAAGGAAGGGAGGTGCAGAGCTAATGGGGGTCACCTGCTCATTGCTTTTGATTGCAGGTGGTCTAAAAAATAACCCTGAGCTATAGCTTGTGTAAGTTTTGTTTCTTGTATCCCATTGCAGCCGGGAGACCCACAAGATTGCAGTGTTCTACATTGCAGAAGGGCAGGAGGACAAGTGCTCCATCCTGTCCAACACAAGGGGAAGCCAGGCCTATGAAGATTTTGTTGCTGGACTGGGCTGGGAGGTAATAATAGTCATGAATTTAGGCAAGCTTACATACTGGAAACCAAGCGCTTAGATCACGGTGTGGTTTGTAATTCTTTGCGGCGGGGGGGAAAGTAAATTTTAATGCACACTGATATTTAGCAGTACTTAAAAGATCATCTCCCTAGCAGAGTGCTCTAAATCCCCATGCTGCTCCTGCACAAATGCATCCTCCCTGTCTGTCAGGAACCCACGGTGCTGCAGGGGACACTTCTGCTTTCTGCATCTTGGAGAGCTGGAGCATGACTTTACCTTCATTTTACCTCCTGTTAACTCCTCATATGGCCAGGCCACGTACCCAGCCACAGGAGAGCTTTACAAAGAGCAGACACAGTTGTGTTCAGTTTGTACTGTTGAAATGGTTTGTCCAGGAGCTGACTGCCATGAACACTTCTGGGTTTTGGATATGCAGAGTAACTGTGTTCATGCTTAAGGATTTCAGGACAGAAGGCCTGCAGGGGAAGATGGCATCCTCAGTGATGCAGCTGGGAAAACAAGCAAGCTTTTGGACACAGGCTTGTCTTCAGAGGGACATTTCTTCTAAATAATCTTCTAGAATAGTTTCTTCTGAGGTTTTTCTTCCTGTACCAATGTCCACTTTGTTCTTCAGCTTTCCTGGTGGTTTCTGTTTGCTCTGTACTTCAGTTACTTCTCAGGGTGTGTGCTTGGAGAGGGCTTGCTAAACCTGCACAGCCCTTAGAGCAGCTGCTCATGACAATGCTGCTTCCTGGCTGTATTTGCTGCAAGGGAGGCAAAAAGCCACAGAGATAATGACTGGGGCCTAGTTAAGAGGTGGTTACTGTTAGTAAAGGTCAGATACAGGAATGGGCAACAGACAGCTCTAACTGATGCAAAGATCACAAACCCATAGGGGAAGGCTTCTCTTTCTCTGGGGTGGCAGCAGAATCATAAAGGGGTAAATTCACCAGGGCTTGATATATAAATAAGTGCTGATGATCGATCAGTCTCTTCACATCCCTTCTCATGCTGCCTTTCCATGGATCAGGTTGATCTGTCCACGCACGGGGGGTTCATGGGCGGCCTGCAGCGCAACGGCAGCACAGGACAGACAGCACCCTACTACGCTACCTCCACCGTGGAGATCATTTTCCATGTGTCCACGAGGATGCCTTCGGATTCAGATGATTCACTCACCAAGAAGGTAAATCACTTCCTGTGTATTTCAGAACAGTGCCTGCAGTTTCCCTATGCTTAAATCAAAGTTTAAACTGGAAGCAGATTGTGCTGCCTGGTCCTTGCACGCCATCTTTGCTGTGCCACATGGTGCTCTGCAGCTACGTTATCTGGATTAAATGGCATCTAAATTCTGGATTCTGAAACACAATTAACATTTCCATGGTAGCCTCAAATGCCACCATTAGCAATAATATTAGCAATAATTTCTTTTGTATGTTGTCTTCCTGCCAAAACTGTTGTAGTTTGGTAGAACAAAACAACCAAATGCAGCATAATAAAACCTTACAGATGAATCATCCAGTGTGGAACGGGGAAGAAAAGAAGTGAAAGAGAAGTGACAAGCATAGTACCGAAGGCAGCCAGCTGATATGTAAAGCCATTATCCAGTTATTCACAATTCTGACAAGCAGACTCTGCTTCAAAGATGGCCAGAACCCAGCCCAAAATTTTGTTGGTATCAGTGCTTAATCATTTGTCTTCCCTAACAAGAAGTGATGTGAGATTATCTGCTTGCCAACTGCTGCTCGGAGTCAAAGAAGATTTTAGGTGCATACCAAATCTTTGCCTTTTTAATTAGGATTGGCAACTTGTCCTACATAGGTTGTTAATGTGTGTTAATAATGTTGCTACAGCCGTCCAGTCTACCATGTGATGCTATTGTGCTCTGAAAATCATCTATAACTATGTCACTGGGTGACTGCATTTGTCCACTTGGTTTCAAAATAACATGTGCTGTTCCTCAAAATCAAAAGTGGGATTTGTGATCGCTGGAGCTGAAGCCTCGCTCAGCGTTGAAGAGTTAACCAGATCCTCGCTTTTTTTATTGCGCTATCTGGCATTTAAAAAAAGTCAACAAAATGACATGTTCCTCTTCATGAATGCAGCTCATTAGCTTCATATTAGTTGATTTACACGGCTATGGGAAAAATGCAGTCTGAGTACTTCAGGACACAGAGGTAGGGCTGTGGCTCAGGTGAAGAGGCTATACGGTCTCTGTCACTTCACTAAGGTAGGACCATCTGTATTTTATTGTTCCTGGCCAGTATTTATCCAGCTGCTAGTTAAAAACTCTAGTGATGAATGCTTGCCAGTTTCCCTAGGCAACATATTCCTATGCTCCACGAGAACACTTCTTGTAGCATCTACTTTGCTTCAATTTAAGCCCTTTATTTTTACCCTATTCCACACGGATATTGGGAACAGATTATTTTGCAGCAGACTTGCTCATGTTTGAGAGCTGCTGCTATGTCTCCTTCCTACTCAAATTGTGTTCATTTACTCTAATCTTAGCTCCTGGGTTTTGTGGAAATACTGTCTCGCTGTTGAGTAATACGTCACCAGGGAGAGGAGAGAGCACAATCTGACAGAGCTACCACAAGGGGAAAACAGGGTTTAATTGCAAACAGTCTATTTTACTGATTCTCCTATTTCCCACCCACGTTAGGGATTAACACAGACATTGAGAGAGCCTGGTTATTCTGTTTAATTGTCTTCCCTATGTTGGCTTTAGGAGAATTTCTTTGTTAGAAACGAAAAGCAAAAGCAGTTTGTACTTGCCAGTCCCCAAGTCTGGAAGTGCTGGGAAACCAGCCCAGCTCCAGTACCTACTATCCATAACGAAAGCAAGCAAAGTAGTTGTTCTGAGACTTAAAATCTGCTATAAGGATGGAGCCCTGCAGGGACCAAATTGCGTGTCCTATAAAGAAGGACAAAGCTGTGAGCAGCCTCATGGACCTGAGGAGCTGGTGAGCTGGACCAGAGGACTTCCAGAGGGCTTTTTGAAAGGAATAATTCTTGCTTGTGCACAGAACAGTTCTGGTTGATCTGTGGCAGCTCTTTCATAGGCAAGTGTGTGTTCCTGTGCAAATTATCATAGACTTCTTACCAAACTTGGCAGACCCGCAGCTAAGGGTGGAGGCAGGATCGCTTCAGAAGCACTGGAAGATTTCTGAACGATTGATAGGTCTCTAGTTCTTTGAAGATGCTGAGGGATGAACTCGCCTGCATTCAGAACCAGCATTCTGAGCATGAGCATATCCGAACCATCTCTAAAGACAGCATTAAACCTGCTGTGGGAATTTTATAACCCAATAAACATGTTCATATCTAGAAATTTCTGTTGCAAACCTTAGCTGTGGAGGCCCTGTACTGCAGTAAAGAAAGACAGCTACATTGGCTTTAGCAGCACAGTTCCTCAGGCCACAGAAGTCCCATGCTGATTTTGGCAGCCTTTGCCTGTGCAGACCACAACTGCCTTGTGCTTGAGGAGAAGCCTGTGTCTGCTGTGGCATACTCTGAAGCAAGAGGAAAATGTATTTGTGCCCCCCACTGTCCATGCTGCCCTTGTGCATCCTGCAGTACCTGGTTAACATCATGATCGGATGCAGCGGCTATCACAGCGACTCTGCAGGTCATCACTAGCACTTTAATAGTTCAACTTGCACAGCGAGTGCTGGGCTTGGCTCCCCTCTCAGGTTGTTGGAGCAGTGTGTCCAGGTCAGCAACATCATTTCATGTTTATTAGTTCTTCCCAATAGTGCTCCCTTTTCATAGCAGTGTGTCAGAGGAAGGCAGATTCCAGTGTCACCGGGTCCCTACTCCATGTCAGTGTTTGCTGTGCTGGAGCACAGCACAGTGGGCACGGAGGCCACTTACTGAAGGAGAAAATCAGATGTTGCCAGTCAGGATGCAGTGGGGGCCACAACGTTTTTCTTGCCTTCCCCTGCTTCCATCAGGCAGGGCTGTGCATGGATAGTGTGTGGGACCCGAGCCCTTATCTCTGAGATCTTGATGCTGTTTCTATGGGCTCTCCTGGGTTTGTTTTGCCTGCAGACAGGCAGCAGGAACTCCGCCTGGCTCGCGGGCTCAGGCTGAACAGAACAGAAGGGTTTACCACCTGCTGGCCCGGGAGCTGGGGCAGAGGCCGGATTCTCTGCGATGCGGAATGAAGCAGATGCAGTCATTTTGCTTAAATATGTTATTATGGCTCCTTATTTTTACTGCACACAAGAGGGACAATTCATTTCGGGTTTGAATTCGCAAGAATAAGTGCACTTCTACTGAGGATGAGTGTGGCCCCTTGCGTAGTGCAGTTGTGATTTGCAGTTTGTATTCCTTTAGTTGAAGTAAACGCTGACATATTATATTGCTTACTTGGGGAAGGAAAAAAAGACTGAAAAAACCCTCTCCAAATAAGTCTGAGCCCTGAAAAAAATGTTTCTTAGTGGAATAATCAAAACTCATCAGGTATCTTCGCTGCTGGGGGGTTCTGCAGCATTGGCTCTGAACTGGTTTAACCTGGCTGTCTTGTGGCAAAGTGAAGATCAATCATAGTAGCAGCATCCTGCCTGAATTGTACTGAAAGGCTTAAAACCGAGCTGCAGCAGTTGTAAGTGCTTTATTCCATCTTCCCCATTGTCATAGCAGAACTTTTCAATTCAGAAATCTGGTTGCAACCCCATAGTGAACTCTTGCTCCTTTGCTGCAGAAATTTGTTAGCTGGAGCTAGATTCGATTTTTAGCAGCTAATCTAACTGCTGTAGGGGTTTGCAAAGTGGGGACAGAGCTGTGCTATTGGATTTGTCCAATTCATTTGACTCCAGGACTATAATTGCACTTATGTCTTACAAGGCTTTTATAGCCTAGGGCTGGCGAGCAGCAGAAAAACAAATTGGCAGTGATACAGTAAGAGTGAAAGGGAATGAAAGGCACACATTATCAGTCTCCAGGCAGCACTGTTCTGGCAGGAAGTTTCTTGGTTAATTTACAAATAAAACTTAGATTTTCGGATGCGTACGCTGTCAGCAGACAATGGGGATGTCAGCCCCCACTGGTACTTAGCAAAAGTAGCAGCCGTGCCTTCCCCAAAGCAGGAATTCTTCAGTCAAACAGACGACTCGTCTCTGGAGCCAGCTGGCTGTGTAATGCAATTAGCGGGGAAAGGAGGTCAGGCCATGAGGTGTGTGCCGTGACCAGCGCCGCGCCAGCAGCGCCGTGCCTGCGGGCGGGGGCAGCCCCGCCGCGCTCTGCGCAGCCGGCGGCCCTCGGCGAGCAACCGGACAGCTCCCGGTGCTCGGTCCGCTCCCGAGGAGCTCTCGGTCCGCTCCCCGTGCTCGGAGAGCTCCCGGCACGGCGCTCGGCTGCGCTCTCCCCTCCGTGTTAGCGCTAGCGCTGAGCGGGCGCAGAGCGGAGCTCATCCGCGGCTCTGCCGCGCACGGCAGCAGCGGTACCCACCCGCTCGCAGGCGCTGGCGCTGCGCGCTGCAGGGTCAGAGAGCCCCGGCCGTGGCTGTACTTGAGCTGGGAACGTCCATGTTTTGTTCCTGTACATGCAGCTGAAACCCCGAGTGCTGCCTGCTCCCTCCCAAGGAGCAATTGCGGGTTCGGGAGCTGCCTTAATGGCACATCGGTACGGCCCCTTCAAGTCAGCAGTAAACTGGGAAGCCTGAGTGCCTGTGGCTGAGCCGTCTTTGGGCTTTGCTTTAACACAGATCTTGTTTCCTGGCTGCTGCGGGGTTTTCTTTAACACAGTTTTTTCTTCCCCTCTGACCCTGCCCCTCATGGAGGACAGGGCCGGGGCCTCTGCCTCCAAACACCGCCTCTGTGCTGCTTCGGGCCCCCAGGCAAAGCTCGCTTCTGTCCTTCAGGGCGCAGACTCTGCCCCACAGCTCGCTGTGAGCGAGCAGTGCAGCAGAACAGCAGCTGGACTGTTGTCACTGATAAGATTATTATAGTGCTTTTTATCAGTGGCATTTTCTTTCACGAGCAAATAATTTTTATTAATACCAGTTTTATATTTGTAGCATTGTACCTTATACATGTGATGATTAAAGACCTGCGACATGGAAACAGTGGCAGGTAGTTTGAGCTTTGCAATGTGTTACAGCCTGCCATGCGGACTGTAGCAAAGGCAGGAATTTATTATCACACAATGTTGGCAAGATTTGAGCCACAAATTGGTCCCTGTCTCAAGCACAGCAGCATCAGTTGATCTGACTTCTGTTCACTGAATTTTGTTCTCTTGGATGAGGTATAACTACAAAGTGTTTTGGGTTTCTTCAGCATAAGAAGTGTTTGGTTATTAGCAGAACAGCTCCTTGTGCTGTACAAAGGGTCCCTGAAGCAGTGTTTGGACAAAGTGTGACCACTGTTTTACAGCAGTATGTGGTATTTGTTGCTCCAGAAGCAGTCAAAGGTGAGGCAGTGCAGAGCCTTTCCTTCACAGCTTGTTTTGGGGAAGAGCAGCTCAGGAATTGCCACAAGCAACTGGATAATTGGATCACCTTTAGAGTTCAGTTTCTGTGTTCATTGTTGGGCTTTCTAAAACAGAGGTTGCTAAATGTGGGCTTCCTCCGTGTTGTGAAGCCAGTGCCAGAGCTCTGTGTAGTATTGGGCACAGCCTGGTACGCTGCAGGCGCTGCCGCTGCCTGCTCTGAATACAGCTGGCTCCCCGCTCAGCTCCCATGCAACACCACAGCCCAGCTTCGGCTGGGGCGGAACAGCCTGGCCAGGCTCCTGGGTCCTCCGCACTAAAACCTGTTGTTGCCACACAGATCTCTGGGGTTTTAACAGTAAACTTCAGGTCTGGCTTTTGGGTGCTTTTCAGCACATGGCTGCATCTGCCCACGGAAGGGAAGTCCGGGTCTGGTTGTACGTGTGAATTCCTGCTGAGGTTGGTGTGTGTCAGGCTGTACCATGCCACTGTCAGCATTGGTGGTGTGTGGGTGCTGCTTTGGTTTACTGAGCCAGTAAGAAAATAGAAGAGACTCACAGAAATGAGGATGCCTGAGAACAGCAATTTGTGTAGATTGTTGTACATGGAAGAAGCTTTAGGAATAGCATTTAGTGATTTTATAAGAGAAATGGTTTGTATTTTCTTCAGACAGAACTAAAAATTTCTTTTCTTTCCACCGATGGATAGAATACAACTCTTTGTCTGCCGTGTCATTTAAATTAAACTGGGAATCTGGGTCACTCTGCAGACTTGGTGTTCTTTTACTCCACTGGAGTATGAGCTGTAGGGCAGGTTGGTGGTTGTACCTGATTCTCATAATGTGTCACAGTTTTGCCATGTTTCTCTCACAGGGAGGGTACAGTTCCCCCTGGTGTATAGGAGTAGAAGGCTTTACTTCTAAAGGCAGTCCGTGGATCCGGGAGCTCGGTGTTAGGGTAGGGGCTGATGCAAGGCGGGTGGGGATTTGCTCCCCTATTTACCAGGGAAAATCACTACTTTTTTTCCCTTTCCTCTTTCCTCCCCCCGCCCAGAGGCAGTGAAGAGCCGGCCCGTTTGGCTGCTTTGTCAGGGCTATTGTGCACATTGTTTAGGGGCTAGCACCGAATTGTGTGTGTCTGGAGGGGAGGGGGGGGCTTTTAAGCTTTAAGTGGGACTCAAATTCTCTTTCTGCTCTGGGCTGGCATTCTGCGTGTGGATTAAATTTTAACTTTAAAGCTTACAGTTGAAACTATTGTGCGTGGCTTGTACACGATTGCCAAACACTCGCTGCCATCTGTTAGATCACCTCCAGTCCCTCCAGTAACAAAGCAGACCCGCGGCTTTCAGATGCGTTCCCTACGTCACATTTAGTGTTATCCATATTTTATGTAACTCGGCTCCGGATAACAAGGTAACTGCCACAGTGTTTGCTACTCGCCTCTAATTCACGTTGTCCAGCTATTTCCCAACAAAAAGTCCTTCCCAAAGCCAGCAAGGGGCTATCTGCAATGTAATAAACCAGGAACAGTGGTTGGTGATGCGGTTTCTGGACATCCCAGGTTGAGGCATTGCATCTTTCTGTGGCAGCCACCTTCTTGTAGCTGCACTATGATGTTCTGTGGGGTAACGGTTAGTTCTGGTAGTTCAGATTTCCATGTGAAGTGATTGTAGGTGATGTACGTTTACATCTCACACTAATGGCTGGTTTGATAATTACTTAATTAGCCATCACCAGCGATGCCTTCAGAAGGGAGCGAATTCTTTAGCTCATCTTTTCATGAGCGACTGGACAAAACCAATATTTTCACTTTTTCTGTAATGGAATATTTCTGCTATTGAGCATTGTAATTCAATTTGTAAGCTGTGACCCCTCATAAACTGTTGTTATCACTCTGATTAATAAAGAGCCAATTTGCTGTTGCAGCTTCGTCACTTGGGAAATGATGAGGTTCACATCGTCTGGTCAGAGCACACCAGGAACTACCGCAGAGGCATTATTCCCACAGACTTTGGAGATGTTCTAATTGTTATTTACCCCATGAAGAATCACATGTTTTTCATAGAGATAATGAAGAAACCAGAGGTATGTTTTGATTGATTTACTGCATCTCTCCTATGTGTTATGCAAGAGACCAGTTGTTGCTTAGATAAAGCTCAGTGCTTTGGGTTTGTTTTACCAGCAAATACAAAATACAGTTCCTCCATCTCAGTTTAAAAGTATGCTGAGCAACGAGCTTTTATCTTAAACCTGGAATTATGAATAGGGATGGTAATGGCTGCCAGTTCATGTTACAGTCATGCTTGGCACTTAAAGAAATATTCCAGCATTCTCAACCCATAGGAGCTATTGTACAATAACAACAGTGCTTAAAGTCATTGTGAATTTCCACTATGAGGCAATAACAGCAAATTAATGAAGATGTAAGTTCCTTATTTGCTATGAATTCACCCTGTACAGCTTGGTTACTGCTGTACGTGTGGTACTGTGTGTAACCTCACGATCTGACTCAGTGGGACGGTGCAGACACTGGGTACCCTTCCACCGGCTTTGGTGTTTTCTGTTCAAATCATTGTTAATGCAACCACATTTTAGACACATTTTGGAAAGAATGAATTTTTTTTTTTGCCAAATGTCAGGGGTGTGTAGGTACATCTGTCCGTATATAAGGAAAAAAAGCTACTTTAATGCTTGTCTGGTACATTATGGATGCAAACGTGTATATAAAATAAGCTTTATGAAAGTAATCACTGTGATCAATCCCATTTCCTTTGTATGAGGGACAATATTTAGCAAGAGAATAATCAGCTGTGGATAAATGCCTACATCAGGTATGTATTTACCAGCTGGTATTTTTTGAGTTGTGAATGATGGAGTTGTTATATATTGATATTATATATTAGATTATATTATATGTCGATGGAGTTATGAGGTATTTGCAGCCAGTGGTTTGCCAGTACGTTTCAAACTTGAAAACGGTTTCTATATTGAAATAGTGGGGTTTTCCCTACATTTGGTTTTGAGCTCTGCAATGTACTTTTGGGGAGTTTTAGCTTTTCATGTTCCATCAGGAACACCAGGACTTGGCGTTACGAACACGCTCGGTAATTCTGTGGAGCAGTGGAGAAAAGCCATGTCATCTTCCATATTAGTCAAAAACACCCACCGGGCAGAAAGAAGAATAGCTAACTGGAAATTTAGTGTTATCCCTACATTTAAAGTACAAACCATTACAATGTAATAAAATTAATCCAGACATTTCCAGGGCAAGTGTGGCTGACCTTTTGTTCACCAGCTACTGACCCCAGGGTGAATGAGAGAGGCTTGCAGAGAGAAATGTCTGTTGTTTGGCTTCTGTCCCTGGTATTTAAATTGCATTCCCTAATCAAATGAAAAGGCTGTCCTCTCTATCAGGTTACAGAATCCATGGCAACATTTGGCCTTTTATATACATAATGTTAGCCTTTTTGTTTGCATCTAAGCAGAGACACCTGGAGCAATGTTAACATTAACCGATTTAGCATTAATAGCTTCATTATAGAAGAATTTCTGATCAGATAGCTGTTACTTTTGTTATATTGCCTCAGCTTGTATTGTTTTCATTTTTTACCTCCCTGCTTGGCAACCGGGCAATGATTTGCAAATTTTTTTTGTCTTGATTAATTAAGCAATATAATTATCAGGAGCCGGGATGCAGTCTTTGCCCGACAAAGCTGCTGGGGGAAGACAATAGTAAGTCTGTTAGTGTGAATGCATTCCACGCGTCACAGATGCATGAGGATATTCTGAACAATGAGACGAAAAGCTGCCTGCAAAAGGGGACAAAGAATGCCAGGCAGACTCTACACGCGGCACATACCGCCAGGGACATGCTGCGGGTTCCCTGGGACACAGATGCCTCGTTAGATTGCAGCTAGTCAGCAGAGATTAATTCTCAGCCATTTGGTACAATAATTTCCCCATTCCCCACTCCTTTAACTAGTGCTGCTCGCTGGAGAGGGGCAGCCTTTGTGCTCAAAAGGTTTATTTAACCTTGCCTACTTTTACTGCGGGCAACGGAAATGGTGATTTTTCTCTGGGAGGTTGTAATGAAGCAGGTGTTTGCGAGGGGCTGAATATTAATTTTTGCCTTGTGGAGAACTCGCGCTGACATTTGGACGCTTGGGGAAGGGGACGTTTCCCTTCACTCTCTTTTTCATTGAGTGCTGTCAAAGCCAAATGTGGTTTTGTGACCACTCAAAGCACCGTTTTCCTCCGGTGGGTGTTTAATTCCGACCCACGGAGAGCACTGAGCTGGGAGCACGTCCCTGTGCCGGGGTCCCCCCTCCAGCCCCTGTACAGATGGAAGCTGACAATACGCAACTCCCATTGACTTTAATGACCCTGAGCGTGGCCGCTGGGGCTGCTCGGAATGAATAATGCCCGGCTTTGTGTCAGGGAGGGCGTATGGTCCGGCTGTGCCTCTGCCTGCACTGCTGCTGCTGCCTGCTCTGCTGCTGCTGCGTGCCTGTGCTGCTCCCTGCCTGCACTGCTCCTGCCTGCGCCACTGCTCCTGCCTGCACTGCTCCTGCCTGCGCTGCTGCTGCCTGCGCTGCTCCCTGCCTTCCCTGCTTCTGCCTGCGCTGCTCCTGTCTGTGCTGCTGCTTCTGCCTTCCCTGCTGCTGCCTGTGCTGCTTCTCCCTGCCTGCACTGCTCTTCCTGCCTTCCCTGCTCCAGCGCTGTTGCTCCTGCTGTATGCTCTGCTGCTCCCTCTCTGCGCTGCTGCTCCTGCCTGTGCTGCACCTGCCTGTGCTGCTCCTGCCAGGCCTGGCAGTCCCCAGGGTCAGCCACACATCCCAGAGCTGGGATCCCACTGGCAAACCCTGCTGCTGGTTGTGGCTGCGCTGGGCTTCACCTGCCAGTGGAAAGCCAGTGCCCACTGCACGAAGTCACTTCCATCCCTTGCAGTATTCTCTTTTCCATCTGCCAGAGTAGGCCGAGCTCCTTGTGAAGTGTTGGGAACTTTGGACAAAACAGGTGCCCAGGGGACGGTTCCTGAAGTAAATCCGAGTGTTTGGAACATGCTGGAAATGCCTGTGTCCTAATGCCTGGAAGTCACTCCCCAGCACTCCCACCACACTCGTATCTCTGCACCCTGGTCAGGGATGCTCAGGAAAGCTCTCTGGACTTAGGGTTCAGCCTGACTTAGCCTCCTCTTCTGATTGATTAAAGGAGCATAAATTATGATTTATTGGAGTTTGACTTTGAAACTTTCAGAGAAAGCAATTATTTAACTTAGTTTTAAAATGTCACATCAGAGGTGGTTTTGATAAATTTACTGGAGAGAGCTGCTGAAATGGTTTTAAATGTGAGCTTATGTACATGTATGCATTCATACACACACGGAGATAAGGTGTGAAAAGGTACACTCCTTGTCTGCACTGCACATGTACAAACTGTGTAACAGGGTGTTGACAAAATCCACCGCATCCCTGCGCTGCAGCTGGGTTTGAAACCCTGGAGCAACGTCCTGGGAGCAAACCTGGCTCGTCAGAAAGCCTGGTGGTGCATTTCCCTCTGTGTGGAAGTGCTCATCTGCTTGCAGTGTCCGGTAACTGTGAGCTGGTGTCATTTTAATACTGGTATGTACTTAACCTCCTTATTTGTGCTTCCATGCAAATGCGGGTTTACAAATTTTCTCCTTTGACAATCCTGTGAACGCAATATGTGTTAATGCCACTAAGGAACGTTACTGCTTAAAGAGGAGAGACTTGATGCTCTAGAACATCTCCCTTTTGTGGTGTAGAATTCCTCCCTGGCCCCTTTCTTTCCAACTGCCGAGGTGGGAATGCCAGCATCAAAAACAAAGGCAAAGCCACTATGGACACATTTTACACTAATCTGGTTTTTGGGGGTGGGTAACTCTTTTAAGTAATGGAATGACAGAATAACTGCACTGGAAAGACAGCTGTCATTTGCAGATGTTAGATTAAAACCAAATTTCTTCTGTAATTCATTGCCACTTCTAATTAGAGAATTCCCTAGATGCAGGGGATTTATATTATTCCCTTTGTCCAGTTATTGAATGACTGTCACAGTCACCCACGAGCGGTTGCAGAAGAATAATGGAGGGTATTTATTTACGTGATAAGCCCCTGTACAGATGGAAAAAATCCATAGCTTAAATATTGATAATTGCTGCTGGCTTCTGTCTGGGGCTTGGGCTGGGGGTTGGGGTTGGTTTTGTTGTGGAAGGGGAAGGAGTTTGCTTGGAAGCACTAAGATGTATTTAAACATCAGTATTTCCTGGGTTTGACATGGCAGAGCCTGTTACACGTATGCAATTCCAGGCACCTTTCGCTTTTATACAGCATCTCTCTAACCTCGTATGGCCTTTATGTGGAGAGCTGTGAGCCAGCATGTGGCCCTGGGAGGTTCCTCTGGAGGTGATGCTGCAGGAGCAGGGTTCAGCACCTCAAGGTGCTTGTGCCTGTCCCAGCCCTGCCACTCAGGGGTGGGGGTTTCCACAGTTTATGGCAGAACAATGCACTGGTCATACAGTGGGACACGGGTTTTGGCACGTTGCTCCTGTTCGTGACTGTGGGTGTTGTCCCCGTGCTTTGCACTAACCTCGGCCTCACACGTGTTGTTTCTGCTTGGGTGCACAGGTACCCTTCTTTGGGCCTCTCTTTGATGGAGCCATCGTGACCGCGAAGCTGCTGCCGAGCCTCATCTGTGCCACATGCATCAATGCCAGCAGGGCCGTCAAGTCCCTCATCCCGCTCTACCAGAGCTTGTATCCTTTGCTTGGGGGCCAGGGCTCCCTTGGCAGGGCGTGTGCTTGAACACTGCTCTGCAGAGAGGTAAGCTGGGATGACAGCCTTCCATTGGAGCGTACCGGGAAAGGTCTTCGTAAGATCATATCTTGACAGGGGTGTTCTCCAGCAGCCAGTCTGATGGTGGCAGGCTCAGGCTTAACACTGACTTTGAACTGTGAGTAACAACAATAGTCAGTTTTCTTTCTCACTAACTGAAGTTTCCTACTGTGCATATTGGGTTATACACAGAGCTTGGTCCTGTTCTTGTCTTACTCAAAGAAGTGGTCTAAAAGTCTTCACTTGGACTTGTTCTGTTAGTAAGACAGATGGGATTTGGCCTCAGATACAGATGTTTCCATTCCCAAATTCCATTTTCATTCCAGCCACATCTGTACTGGGGCATTTTCAGAACCTCTCTTCTCTCAGGTGCTGGAAGGTAACCAGAAGATGTTCTACTCTGCTACAGGGCTGGGAGCACAGACTTATTCTTGTGTTCTGTATCAACTGACAGCATTGCTGCTGGGTTTCACCTATCCTGGGAATTTCTCATGATGCCATAATTATGCCAGAAACATTTTATAGCTTGTTTTGTGATCATCTCTTACCTTGGGACCAATACTCACTGCACTTCATGTGCTTTGGGGAGCTTAGATCTGAGTATTTCTATAACCATGTGACATGAGAAAGAGTTTGTAAATGAAACGTTTTGACCTTTGAGAGAACATTGATCAGTTTGAGACGTTTTTAAAACACAGATATCCACAAAGTACTGTTTTGTTTATTTAAAGGCTAAATTCTATCCAGTACGATCTGCAGAAGCTGTCAGAAATGAGAAGCAGCATTCTGGTTAAATGAGTTTGTATGTTATGAACGTGGCTGTGACCTGGTTTAAAGCGAAGATGTGGTTGTTGCCTGTGCAGTTGGCTCTGAGCAGATAAAAACCTTGCTGAGTTTTCTGGGGTGGTTTTGTGAGAGAGCTCTAGGTAATTACCAAAGTGCTTCTGTGCAGAATTGAGCTTCACCGGTCCGCTCCTATAGCCAATGTATAATAATAGCTCTGCAGTAAAGTTAATGTGGGTAACAGAGACCCTGCTGCTATCCCAGCACCTCACCCCGGCTGTAGTCCTGTGATTCCCGCTCCTGCTCTTCCTTTTGGCTTTAAGCATCCTGCCATGCTCCTGCTTCCCAGACGGGCCTCTCTGGATCCCCCTCATCCCCAGGGGAACATGAGCAGCGGGAACATGATAGCACATGCCCCTTCCCAGCATATGTGTGAGGGCTTGCTGGACCAGCATCTGTCCCTGGATTCTTTTCTTCCTTTCTTGTGCCTGCTTTCGCATCAATGGTATCTGCAGTGAATCAACTGCCACTTGTCTGTTTGATAGATGAAAGTGGGTTGAGAAACCTCTGACGCTGGGCAGAGAGAACGTGGTGGGATGATCCCATCAGGATGATGCTGCAGAAGGAGAGAAAGCTTTCCGTAAGTGCTGCTATAGATAACACCTTTAGCTATACTGAAATCCTTAGTGAGCCACAAGCTGGGGTGTAGGTGTAGGTGTATACATGTGTAAGGTGGTGTGTGGACCTGTCCTGTGCAGTAATGGGGTTTTGTAGCTCCTGCAGGGTGCACATGCAGGGAATGGCTCTGCTGACTGGTACTAGAACAGGAGGATTTAAACCGTAAGTGAAGGAGTTTAGTAACTGTCAGACTGAGAGATATTACTTTCATGACTATGAAATAATCGTGTTATTTTCATGAGAGATGGTATTATCTGGAGATGAAAATAACTCAAAAGGTGAAATAATACAAAAAGTTCCAATAGGAGGGAGAAATACATCAGTAATCCTGGCAAAGTGAGGGGTGATGGTTGGCAGCGCATCAGCCATGACGCTGTTGTTCGGGTGAGTGCAGAACAACTTGTGTAGGGCAGAGGTGAGGAGTGGTCTGCCACTGGTGTTCTTCACATGGGCCATGTTTAAAGTCAGCACCCATGAAACGAGGGTCAGTAACTGAAAACGTTCTGGATTCCAGCATGGTCAGAAATGGACTGAATGCTCCATCCGGCATCAGTGGATCCATGGCGATGGGCTCCTGTGTTGGAGCAGTGGCCGGTGCAGAGCATCTGTGGGGTCCCAACTCCCACCCAAGCAGAGCCCCCACCCTGACCCCAAGCTGTGGGGGGCTCAGGAAGGAGTTGGGATGTGCCCATGGGGAGCAGTGCCCATGGGATGCAGTGCCCATAGGGAGAGATGCCCATGTGAAGCAGTGCCGATGGGATACATTGCCCATGGGATGCGGTGCCCATGGGGAGTGGCGCCGATGGGATGCAGTGCCTATGTGAAGTGCCCGTGGCGTGCAGTGCCGATGGGAAGCGGTGCCTACGGGATGCAACGCTGATGGGGAGCAGTGCCCATGGAATTCAATGGCTGTAGGTAATAGTGCCCATGGGATGCAGTGCTGATGGGGAGCGGTGCCCATGGGATACAGTGCCCATAGTAAGTGGTGCCCAAGGGATGCAGTGCCCATGGGATGTAGTGCTGGTGGACAGTGGTGCCTATGGGGTGCAGCACCCATGAGGAGCGGTGCCCTTGAGTAGTGGTCCCCATGGGATGCAGTGCCGATGGGGAGCGGTGCCCATAGGATGTAGTGTCCATGGGATGCTGTGCCGATGGGGAGCGGTGCCCATAGGATGTAGTGTCCATGGGATGCTGTGCCGATGGGGAGCGGTGCCCATAGGATGTAGTGTCCATGGGATGCTGTGCCGATGGGGAGCGGTGCCCATAGGATGTAGTGTCCATGGGATGCTGTGCCGATGGGGAGCGGTGCCCATAGGATGTAGTGTCCATGGGATGCTGTGCCGATGGGGAGCAGTGCCCATGAGATGCAGTGTCCATGGGATGCACTGTTCATGGGACACGGTGCCAGTAGGGACGCCTGCGGGGTCACGTGCTGCAGCCGGGCAGCCCCTCACCAGCAGTGGCAGCTGAAGTCACTTGTTGAAGTCTGTAACTCCAGCTCCAGCTGCACTTGTCAGGGCCTGTAAGGGAAGTGTAATCAGCCACGGAAAGTCATTTGCATCTCAATTAGGAAGGAGTCAGGAGGAAGCGGTGGGGTCTGTTGCTGGAAGGTTGTGGAAGAAATCTCATCAGGCACAAAAGGCCCCTGAGTCACTGTGCTCCAGCCATGGGAGGACAAAATCTGAGCCTGGTTTCCATGGGGACCAGGCCTGCAGAGCCTTGGAGCATCTTGCACTGCACGGTCATCACTTGGTCATCATGACACAAATTCCTCTGTCATACCCAGATACGTTTCTCAGTTGGAAATCTGTTTGGAAATGAGGCAGGTAACTCTGGCAGACCTCAGCGGATGTTCTTATGTTCATATGTTCATGGAACTGCTGCTGTTTAAGGAATTCATTAGGGCAAGAGAAACACTCCTCACAAAGTAATTAACCAGACTGAAACTTGAGTTTAAAGCCACCATCTCTTTGTACACACCACATAGCAAAACCCAGGGGAGGTTGTCAGCTGTCCCTTGCATGGCTGGAGCCCAGTCCTGGCTGTCACTCTTCAGGGTTTACGTGGCCGTGGTGATCAGACACGAGTGTGTGTTCAAACCGACTGTGTCCAGGGGTGTTTCATTCCTGGAGCACTGAGGATTGAGACCCTCTGCTGGGCTCTCTCCCCGTCCTTCAGGAGCTGTTGAGCATGGGGTGATGTGCCTCAGCAGCCTCAGCAGCCCAGCTCCTCAGGCAGGAGGTTTGTTCTAACCATGGCTGTGTATTTACAGAAATCTTGAACAACGAGGTGGCTTAAATGATATAAACCCAAGGAAGAATAATATTTGTACTTCCTAAATAATAATCTTTAAAATTCCTAAAATTATGGTATAAAAGTGTGTATGTTTATGCCAGCTCTGGGGGATCATTTAAGCCACCTTTTTATATGCTGGAGAAAGGAAGGAACAACAGATCTCACAGAGGAATAATTACTAAATCAGAAATGAAGTTGCTCTGTATCAAGGCTGGTTAAAGCAGCAGTTGCTGATGGTCAGTATTTAAGAGCACCGCGATTCCCAGAGCAAGATGAAACCCAGCGCATTGGTAGCCTGGTGTGAGTTGTAGCTGGGGTGAGCAGGACACCAGAAGCAGGGGCCTGTTCTGGTTCCAGTAATAGCGAGTATTCCAAAGCATGGGGGCAGCGCTGACACAGAACTGCCCTTTTGTGCTCCCTTCCAGCTGATACCAAACCAGTTGTGTGCTGGAAAGGGGGCTTGAACACTGGCACATTATGGAGCCCCAGTTGCTCTGAGCTGCACCTCTCTGGGGGCTGGTCTTGGCTGCAAAGACAAATACTAGGGGAGAGAATAGGGTCTGTATTCGGGTCTTTATTCTGGGTCTGATGCACAGCTGCTGTTCCTGCCTACAGTTCCTAAGCTCAGGTGCTCCGAACACAAGCACGTAGCTGAGTCTGCAGTTACCAGGCGCTTTGCTTGAGCCAGAATTTAATGTCTGTCTCCCAAAAAGACTTTGGGCTCTGGGGTAGCGATGCCTGAGCAAAAAGCTCCCCTTGAAGTGCACAGGGAATTGCAACTTTGACTATCCAGAATCCAGATTGTCTTTCAGATGGAGTGGTTTCCTTGCTCCTTGAATTACATTGTTCTTGTTTAGAGATCTGTACGTTGGTCTCAGGTTTACTCATGAAATTCCATAACCAGGATGCTGCTGCTTTCCCATCTTCCCTGTTCCGCAGTCCCAACAAAGTAAGCATCCCCAATTCTTGCAGCTTTTATCAGCTTGCTTTCTTTGCTTAAATCCGCGGTAGTGCAAAATGCTCTCCACGGTCGGGGCAGCCGTCGTGCAGGCTGCACTGCTGGAGGACTGTGCCAGCCCAGGTGTGGTTCAAAAACCCTGTGAGGCTGTGAGGAGGAGCGGTGCTTTCTGAGCCTTTTCCCTGCTTTGTGACTGCAGAGGAAAGAGCAGAGCTTGGAACGTGCCCGTAGTAGTGAAGAGGGAGCTTGGGTGGATGGCTGTCACTGCCTGTGAGGCTGGGGAAGTGGCCCCACGTACTGCAGATGTCCGTGTCTGTGTTCCCACTCTTCCACTGGGAAAAGCCTGTTTTTAACTGAAAGATTATTTCTGTTATTTGCGGTATCTTACCCCTTGGTTTTGCCCCCACCACTGCAAACAGCTGTTGGACCTGCTGCTCCCTGGCCTCACCGAGTGAATTTAGGGAAGCAGAGACATTCTCTGACACATCTGAGATGTTCCCCCAGGTTTTGTGAGCAGCCTGGCAGAGGGTGGGGGATGTCCCTGGGAGCACTGGGTGCTTCCCTGGGGCCTCTGTGGAATTCTCATAGTCTCTGGATTATTGTTTTAGCAATTTAAGCTACACGAGTCTCCCTGTGCATGAGTAAATAGGGAGGTAGTTCCTGTTGGGGCTTATGGAGAACTAACATGCTCATTATGAAATTACCTTTTTAAACAATCTCAGGATAAATTGGTTTGTTCCTATGCTAAAAAAGGGGGTTCTTCTTCTGCCTGCTGATTCCTGTGTATTTGTGATGCTTTTCTGCAGCTCCTGGATTTGAGTGCAGCACCTTTCTCTGCAGGGGAAGGCAGTAGCTGGTGAGTGAGCCCATGCAGGCTCCTGGTTGTCAGCTGCTGGCTTTGCCCTCAGAACTGCCCATTTCAGGTGTCCCTGCAAGTGTTCCGGAGGTGTTACCCCAACACCTCTCTCATATAAGCTGTACTGCTTCTGCCTTTATCATTAACTTTAGAATTATAGAAGGGCTGACCTAAATATTCACAGTCTGGTAGAATGGAATTGCCACCGTGGCAGGCTGTGGTGTTCCCAAAGCTGTTGGTGTACTTGTTGTTCATTCAAAGAGAAAACCTGAGGGTAAAAGAGTTAAGTTGCTTTTGAATTGACTGGGGGTGTTCACAGTACTTGCTGCAAGATAATGCCCCATGCACTAGACACTGACAGTGTCCATGCATTGGGACAAACAAAAAGGATACACGGAGGATGTGCATAGTTTGAGCAGTGTGTGAGCACTGGATGTCACCACAACAACGCCATTGCTTACAACTTGCAATCCTGTTTGTGGGCCAGAAGAAATCACAGCTCTTCCTTTGGAGGAGTGAACTGGTACCTGAATAACTCTGAGGTCCTACCTGCCGTAAGAAATATGGTCTGGCTGCTTAGCAACACCAGGCACGGGGTTCATCTGAGCAAATGAAGCCACCCTAACAGAAAAGGCATGTGTAAGTGTAATTCATTACACTGCACGCAGGTATTGCCACATCTCTCAGGTTCTCATGTCTGCGGTCAAGGAGATTAAGCAAAGAAATAAACTTTGATACTTTATTTTTTGAATACATTCCCTTTAAGCCCGTTTCTGGTTCACTGAATGCAGAGCGGCTGATCTGCTCACCTGCTTTCCCAGGGACTGAAGAAGAAAGATCTGTGCTGGGATGGACTTTGCCGTGTGACCGGAGTGGCCATCACATGTTTTGTAGGTGCATGTCATGTCGGGTGCCTGAAAAGACATTTTGTGAACCTTCCCAAATGTGCGTTCCTGAGCTTGCTTCTAGGGCTCTGCTCTGGTTATAAAGGCGTGTGTGATTGTGCCATGAAAATGAAGCAGAAAGCCTGGTCCCCTCTTCAGATAAAGCTTCCCAATTTGTCCCTTGGCTTCATCCAAAGAAGTTGTGCCCCAGGCTCTATAATGCTGTCAGAAATTGCTATGAAATTCTAAAGCACGTGTCACAGGAGCTGTGACAATTCATGTGACACGGCATCTGACAGTTCTCTGCGGAGCACTGGGCTCCGGCTGGGGGGTGTCCGTGTGTCTGTCTGCGGGGAGCAGCGGGTTCCTCTCCAGCGGCGGCTGTAACCAGCCCTCACAGAGGGTCTGGGTCTGGGAGCAGCGTGTGGGGCTCTGCAGGCTGAGCACAGGCAGCAGCACTGCCCCTCACGGTGCAGCATCCCGCCGGCACGGTCGATGGCTGCGCGCTTCCCTCCTCACAGCGAGCACCTTCTGTGGGCAGCAATCGATGCCTCTAATCTGCTCCAGCCTGTACCAAGTCATGCGAGGAGAAGCTTTTAGGTGGCATTACACGGCGCTGTGGAGGCGGCTCTTCAGCTGTTATTCATAGTGCTCTTCATGGACTGGCAGAGAAATCCACTTCATCCCGCTTGTGACTGTACCAAGAATACGTCAGGCTTCCGCAGCTTGCTTGCATTTCACACGCTGCTGCGTGATGCAGGGCCATGGTGGCTTTGCATTTCTGTAGTTCTATGTGTGCATCTGTTCACATGTGTACATGTTGTGTGCATGTTGCTGTGACCGCCCAGGCAGCGTCACCACTTCACTGCAGGCTCAGGAGGCAGCGCCAGGTTTGCATGTTCACACTCCAGTTCACTTTTCTGATGTAACAAGGGGCAGGAGTCATTGTTCTTCTCCACGGCTGGAGGCTGTAGACATCACTGAGGGCTGCTGAGGAAGTCCCAAGCTAGGTCTGTAGCAGTTTGAACCTGCCGCCCCTCCTGATGGGGATCTGTGCAGCGACTGTGCTCCAGAGTGAGGGTAAATACACCCCAGCAGCTGTACAGGCTTTTATTTGCTAAGTAATGTAATGGGCACAACCATTGCTTAAGTGACATCGTGAATGTAATGGGTTTAAATGAAAAGTGAATTCACTGTGTGATATGTGTCAGAAATAGGGAAACAAACAAACAAATCCCAAGAAATCCCAAGAAACTTTGGATTTGTTAGATGATGTGTATGTGCACTAATTGAAACAAGGTTCCTGCGTACACAGCCATGCCTCTTCTGCCCTTCCCAAAGTCTGGAAAGTCACGATCTTGCTGAAAAAGGCACAAAGCGCATAAAGTATAAGCAGTGGCTCTGATTGAGACACTTGGCTTCTTTGTTCGATTTCTTCATCAGTGGTATTTCATTTGTTCATGAATACTTCAGCAGGAGAACGGGGACGGGGGGTAATTTAAGTGGTGCTTTAGACTGTATCCTAGCTCTGAATCCAGCGGGAGTGGCGTGGAAGTGCTGCTGCACCACGGCTGCTCTGAAGCCTGCTGGGAGAAACTTTCCTCCAGCTTAAATCTGCAGCAGCACAGTGCAGTTGTTCATGCGTTCACAAGCAAAACCCAATGGGTTTCTCTACCAGGCTGACCAACACCACAGCCACGGTGCAAAGGGAAATGTGTGGATCCTGAGGCCCATTGCTGGGCGGTGTTCATGGGGTGCCCAACGGGGTGCTTACAGCACCCTGACACTGGCCACATTTCTGTATCAGCTGGGCCCTCAGCTGCTCTGGGGACATTGCTCATGGTACCTACACTGTGGTCAAGCTGAGGGTGATCACAGTGCATACCCTGTACGTAGCGTGGTGTAGGGGCATTATTTACAGCTAACCAGCAAACGTACTTTTTGTAGTAAGGCATGAACTCAAGCTCCAGCCCTCTTCTAGTAAGATACACAAGAGCTCCAAATGCCTATTGAGGGGTGGTTTATGTTTTCTGTTTTATTGGACAAAGAACCTCGAACTTTTGTTTTAATGAGGGCTCTCCTTAGAGCTTGACAGAAGCAAAACTGATATAGGTGGTTGCTACCAAGTACTTCATTCAATCTTATGGGGTATTTTGGTGGTTTGGGTTGGATTTTGGTGTTTGGTTTTGTCTGTTTTCACTCACACACCAGGCAAAGTAAAGGGGTTTGTGTTGTCTTTTCAAAGTAAGTTTTGCTGGTTTTGCTGTTCCCCCCCTAATGACTCGGAAGCGATTTGTGCAGCTAAAACCTCTGCTTTATCTTTTGGAAATGTGCTTCGGAATGCTCACTTGCACTTGGATTTCCGGGGCTCACGGAATCCCAGAGTGGTTTGTGTTGAAGGGACCCTAAAGCTCCTCCAGCTCCAACCCCTGCCACGGGCAGGGACACCCTCCATTGGCGCAGCTTGCCCCAAGCCGCGTCCATTTTTGCTCGGTGTTTGTCACAAACGGGGGCAGAAGGAACGCAAACCGGGAGCCGGGGTTCCCCTGCGCGGGCGCTGCTTCGGCTGCACAGGGACAAAGCGCGGTGGTGCCGGGGCCGGCGGCGCGGAGCCGCCGCGGGGAGCGCGGTCCCGAGCAGCAGCCCCGGTGCCGGCCCGTCCCTGGGCGCTGGCTTTGTGCTCCCCGCGGCTCATTACCATGCTGGCGGCCGGGCTGCTCGGGCTTACCAGCTGTCCCTGCTGCTCCCGCCGTGGCCGGCGTGGCCGGAGCGCCGCGGCCCACTGCCGCAGACGGCCTTTCCGCTGGGGATGCCCACGTGGCCGCCGGCAGCCGCAGCACTGCATAAAGTAGCGGGGCCCTCGCATGGCATATGGTGTCTGGATTCATACAAGATGCAAAACTATTCTGCCCTAATGCACAATGACTCATAGCATTGCTAATTTTTCCAACAAAAGCCCACTTCCACACCCACACTTTTAACCCCTCAGGCTAAAGAGCCTCTTCTTTAGTTTCAAAGCCTTGGAAATGCAAGGAGGTGGCTTCGGGATCAATATATGAAACCCTATATTTATTTAAAGCATATGCAAGTTCTGACGCTTGTTTTAATTTTCAGGAAAGCCCGGTTTTCAAGTCCCTGTTCTAACACATGGTCAGGTTTTGTTGCTCCAAAGTGGGTTCGTTGCCAAATGTTGGCAATTGTTAATTTTTTGGTAGTTACGTTTTACCAAAAGGAGTCGGCAGAGAAAATAAAAAGTTATTTTAATTTAAGAGTGAATCAAGGAATGTAGCGCGTGGATGTGCGGTGCTCATGTAATTGCAGCACGAATCACCAAGCCACTTACTGGAAGCAGCTTGTAGTATCTGGCTGTTCCCTATGTACTGGCTCTTCGGGGAGAAAAATAATTCGCTTTCCAACTAGAGGGAGCTGCTGGTGTCGCTGAGGCTGGCTCCTACCCCCCAGCCCCGCTCCTTTGTGCACAGCGAGCAGCGATCGTCCCTCCGTTCTAATATAATCAAGTGGAATTACCCCGAGTCGTTTACATTAAAAGGCCGCTTCCTAATTGTCGCGGTGCAATGGTCGCGTTAAACCGGGGAACCCGGGGGGGGGGGGGGGGGGGCTGCGCGCACCCGGCACCGGGGCTGTGCGGGGGGGACCGTGCAGCTCCTGAGGAGCCCCCTCGGTGCAGAGCGAGGGGCTGGGGCTGCCGCCGTGGGACGGCACAAAGAGCACCGGGAGGCGGGAGCCGAGGGGAGCGGGAGCGGCCTCCGCCGGGCGCAGGAACAAAGGGCCGTGCCTGCTCCTTCGGACGGGAGCTCCGGTCACCGAGTGGTGCTCCTGCGGGCTGCGCTCCAGGAGAGGTGCTGGCGTCGGGAAGCCTTCGCTAGGGGATGGTGTGAGAGCGCTGGTGGGGCTGGTGACTCCGCTTGGGGTCTCCACCATGTCCTCACCAGCCGGGGCTGGCCTCGGTAACAGCGGTGTCCATCCAGAGAGGCAGTTCCTGTGCCCCAGACCCTGCTTCTGCCTCTCCAGGGTTGGTGGGAAGGCGCAGAAGCTGGAGGTGCACATCGCCCAGCAACCATCAGCGCCAGTGTGTAATCACCAGGACAGGTTCACAGCGGGTTTCAAACTCCCCTGCTTTGTCCTTTAAAGAAAACCTGAGCTCAGTGTGTTTTTTCCATGAGCCACACACACTGCAGCCTCTTCCTTCAAAAGTTAAAAAATCATTTTCTAAACAGAAGAAATGGGTTTAGGTTTAGCTTTGAGTTTTCTTAATCACTTTGTCTCTCTAGTAAAATGGAGCTGAATTAAGCATTGACTGTGCTATGAGATCCAGTCACCTCCTGACATCCCACCAATCTGACTGGTTCTGTGTTTCTCGTACCCTACTGTAATGGGTAGCACCATAATCCTGTATCATTCTTTAAGGAGGAAAGGTTTTCCTTCTACGCACACTTGAAACACTTCTCAAGCCATCCTGTCACTGGGGACTTTTTTATTGGGTCGAGGACATAAATGTGGAAACAGCAAGCGAGAGGAGTAGGAGGAAGCCCTGCTCCATGGTGGGTCTACTGGCTGGTGTACTCCACTTGTGTTTTGTCTTTCCTCAGGATCCTACTTTTGTGTGTGTTTCACCGTAAGATTGCCTGTCAGGGTTCTAGTGTACAAACAGGAGCAGATGGCTCTTAATGATTTCTTTAATGCTCGCAGAGATCTAGTGCATGTACAGCATCTTCTGTTTAAAAATAATAATCTCTGTTCACGTGCTGGTTTGAATACTCTCTGAGTTGGGCCGGGGCTGGTGTTGGTGAGAGCCTGTGACTTCAGCCAGGTTTATTGTACGGGTGCAGGGTTATCCGCCTCGGCCATTCTCACCTGTGTAACAACATGAATGATCTTTAAAGCCTTGCCAGTCTGCAGTGCATTGGCTTCCGCAAATGAACCTGGCATCCTCCTGCCACCCTTCAGCTGGGCTGCGTGGTGTTCTTCAGCAGTTATGTCATTTGGGTACCTTGGTGTTAGCCCATTAACACTCTCACTTGGATTTGTTCCATGTTTCACTGCAGCAAAGCCTCGGTACCAGAAATGCAGCATCATGAAAGAGAAGTCATTAAAATTCAGGAAATGGCCTTGAGCTGGCATGGATTCGTCTTCCCTCTCTTTCCTGCAAGATCTCACCTCAGCTTGTGCCATCCCGGTGACTCAGTTCGCTTCCTGGCATTGCAGGTTGGTTTCTGGTTTGAAGGGCTGTGTCGCCAGGCTGACACCTAGCAGGTGATATAGCACCAGAGTAGGTGATACAGGACAGAGCTGTTGCTCTGGGGAAGGAGCTGATGCTGGTGTTCAGAAACTTCCCATCTCAGAAGTGAGCTCCTCCCCTTATTGAGAGTTTCTGTCTCCATCTTACCCCTTCCTCCCTGCACTGCCAGCATGGGAAGTTGGGGCTCCAAACCCACCGTTTGCACAGGCAGCTCCCGTGACAGGAAACGGAAGCAACTGGGATTGGTTTTCTGTCCTTAATTTTTAAATGAAACTCTCTGTTACTCAGAGGGTTGGAGTTGCAGGAGCAGCAGTTACAGCCCCGTGTGTCAGTGTGAATAACCTCAGCTACACAGTTTTCCACATAGCCGTGCTTTCTGTCTGTACTGGTTCTGCTGTACCTGGTGGTTGACATCTCCATTTCACCGGGAGGGTAAGAAGCAGCATTGGTGTCATTATTGTCAGCAGCATATTTCACCTGTGACACGGGGATCCTGTTCTCCAATTGATTCTCTGCTCACTGCTGTGTTGTGTTGCTGCTGCTCACCCTCAGGGTGCCACAGTGCCCGGGACACTCTGCTCAAGCCTCCAGGACACTGCACCCTCACATTGGATCACAGAGCAGCTTTATGGCCATGGCACTAGCGAGGATTCATCCCAGTCCAAAGCAGCTTTAATTCAGGAAGGTTTCCTGCCCAGGCTTCCACAGGGCCTGCTGGGTTTTGTGCTCCCTGTTTTATGACTTGTTGCCATGATGATTCAGCTCATCTTACAGGTTCCTCTAATTGTGATGGATGTGTAATCATTCATTTTATTGAGGCTCATTAAGGCCTGTGAACCCCTGTCCCAACTTGGAGCAATTAGAGCCTGGGTAGCCAGTCCATCTGCTCCCAGCACTGTTTAATTAATGAACTTTTAGCGTGTGCTGCGCCTCGGAAAAGCCCTGGTATGCCAGAGCTGCTGAATGGGATCCGCATGCCAGCGTCCCCCTGTTTTTAAATGCCACAGCAACGTGCGGTTTGGAATCCCAAAAGTCAACACAAAGTCCTGGGATCTGGGAGGCGAAGGAGAGAGGTTGTATTTTTAGTTTCCGTTTTTCCTGTTGGTTTCAGTGTCTGTAACACTGGTGGTTACAAATAAAGGGGTCCATGGGCTCCAGGGCTCTTCTGGATGGCCCAAGCAACAACTTTTAGTCTTCCCTTGGATCACTGAAGACATGCTGAGAGCAGTACACAAAATGGTGTCTCTTCATTTTTGCATTTACTGGAAGAACATCACAAATAGGATGCATGCAGACACATTTTCCTCCCTTTCATCTTTCTGTCATATTTAGAGCATCAGGGCTGAGAAACCTTTGTGGTTTGGGGTTTTATATTTTTGGTTGATTTTTGTAGTAGTCAGTATAATGAGATTTTAGGATGGAGTGGGACCCACTAGCACTGCTGGAGTTATCCTAGAAACCATTGTATTAACACCCAGAGCTGTGAGCAGACAGTGGGACAGAGGTTCCTAAACGCTTTGGGTGTTTGTGCTGCTTCTCCTCTGTGTGTTTGGCTCTGCAGGGACACGCTGGGGCAGTGATTTAGGCAGAATGAATAGAACAGTTGCATTTGTTTTAAATGCAAGTAAACTCCTGGTCGCTGGTTGGGCAGAGGAGGCGACAGCTCAGAGCACCAGGGGGTTGAGGAAAAACTATCTTGGAAGATGTATGTTAACATCTAGCCAGGCAGTTGTGCTGAACATGAATGTCAGGTTGCTGTCCTGCCCGACTCGGGAGCCAGAGAGATGATAGAGAGGAAAAGGATGCTTTCTCCCGGTGGTTTTGTGTTCATGATCTATTGCTGTTCATTACAGCCCAGTGTCGTAGTCCTGCGGTGGTGGTTTACCTGCTGTGGCCTGATCTGTGCCTACCTTAAGTATTCAGGACAAGAATGAAGCCGTACTCTGTGCCTTAGCCCCTTGCAGCACCAGGCAGACCATCTGTCCGGTCCCGCTGTGCCCCCCAGGCACATGCTTCAGCCGGTGCTATACCCTGGAGGAGCAAAACAGGAGCTGAAACAGACCCTGGGGCTGGGGCTGAGCCCAGCGCCTGTGGGAAAGTGACTGCTGCTGCCCTCAGAGTTCCAGTGTTACTGGAAATGAGCCCTGGGTTTTGTTGTACCTTCAAGGCTGTTCTGTGTAGGTAAGGCACCAGCAAACTTCTCTGTCCTGACAGTTCTGAGCCGTGTTAATCTTCTGTCAGGGGTTTCCTCACACTCCTGTCCTCTTTTGGACCAATTCTAATGTGATTGTTGAGTGTTTCCATTGCCCTGAAAGAGAGCTTTCCAAACTGGCTATTTGCACCTCCTTTTCCAGTATTTCCCTATTCTGGTTCATCCTTTCACAGCCAACCCCACTCGTCAGCAGTCCATGCAGGTGAATCCAAACATGGTCTGTGGCTCCTTTGTGTCCCTGAAGTACTGTAACTTTCATGTCTGTAAGGAAAATGTGGGTTTCTCTATTCTGGGGAGAAGTGCATGTGTTCTGTTCGGGATTGCACCATTTGTGCTCTGTACCAGGCCTGTGTGTGAGGCTCAGCCATGGTGCCTCCGCACTCTCTGTTGGCATTGTTCCGCAGTCCAGAGCTGTGATCTCGGTTCAGTCCTGCTGAGGTGTCATTCCACCCACTGTGACCGAGTTACAACCAAAGGAATCAGGGTTTTTTAGGAATAAATTCATTCAGCATGTGCATTTAATAAGGCTCATTTATAAACCCATGCCATTCCTGTGCAAGCTGATTGGTAGGAGGACGCAGCTCTGTTTAAATGAGGGAAACTCAGGGGTGTCTTTTCTTTCAGTCCCTTTTCTGCCCTCCACAAGCATTTGGACTCAGTTTAACACGCTATCAGCAGCAGGAAGTGCACTGGGCTGTCTGGATCAGGCAGTAGCTCCTCTGGATTTGCTTCTCTGCTGACCAGCACAAGTCCTCTGCAGTGTGAGAAGACCCATGTGCAGAAACCTCTGCACTTCCTACAGTAGCAGGAGCCTATGAGTGTAATCCATGTTGTGTACATACTTTAGCAATAGTTTCTTTTACACCTATAGGCACCGGACCCATTCCACCTTAGTTACCTGAACAGAAGTGCCAGTGAAGTGAATCACACTGAGGCTGTTCTGTGATGGGCAACTGATCTGCAATAAGAGATGTTTACATGAAGATGTTAATATTGATATATACATGATATACATCATATTGATATATACTTTAAGATTTTAATATTGCCCATATTTACTACTAACTTCTTAAACTGCTTTTTGTTTTTTTCAAAATTAAAATATTTATAGCAGTTTTTCTTTGTGCTGCCTGGAAAATGAGGTTTATGTTCTCTGGGTTTATTAGGAGAGATGAGAAGGATGTCATTCTGTCCGTTGTTAAATATTATTGCATGTTAATCCATATTTCAAAGTTCAAAGGCTGCATGAGCACATCTTTCTCTGTTCCTTTGCTGTTGGTAAAGATGTCCTTGTATCAAGCATTCACATTTGTGTGAAAAATAGAACCCAGTTCAATCCATGCATAGATTGTCAGAAAGATTAAAGTGTGCATCATGCAATTTCTGTTCTTTCAGAAAGGGGCCTTTGATGTGCTAATGTTCACTTTCTCCCTTTTCATTCCCAAGTGCTGGCCATTGTTTTGAGCTCAGAACAGCCTCTGCTCACTGAGGAGCTCTCCAATACCGGGTAGCCCAACCTTGCCCAAGGTAGCTAATAGAAATATGCAGTAACAGTTGTGGCATGATGCCCTGGGATCAGGTAACTGTGTGCCTGCACAGACAAATGCCACGGCAGAGGCAAAACCCTATTGAAAATAGATGCTGCAGAAAAGCCAGATATTGAATTTGAAGTGTGCTGCTGCTTCTGCTGTTGTTCCAACTCATACAGCTCGGGTTTAAAATAGAAAGCTGGTGGCGCAGTGAGCACTATAGTCTGCTAAAATCACTCTTGAAGACAAGGCTGGGATTGCCAAAGTTATTCAGCAAGTGAAATTATTTGGATGGCTTCATCCTGTGTTGCAGTGGAGGTTTTGCAGCAAATGGATCAAATCCTGCTGGCAGCGCACATGGTGGGGGATTGGTGTGGTTGGGACGGCTTTGCACGGACATGGGCTGCTTGTGTCTACTTTTACTTCTGCCAGAGACACCATTCCCCTTTTGTTAGGAACTGGGAAGAAATAGTTCCTCATGAGGAACTCGTTCCTCTCATGAGGAATGAGGAACTATTCCTGTATATGTATATGGGAAGTGTTGGTGTGGAACTGCGCAGGAAGAGACAGAGCAGTTGCCAACTAAGCGGTACAAACCAGTTTTAAAAGAGGCTGAGATTTGGCGGTTGAGTTTTGGGAGAGTGTGTTAAATAGCCATAAACTGGCCTCTGGTGAGGGAAGTGTCATCCAGGATGCTCAGAAGCTCAGAGCTCAGGAGATGCGCCTGTTTCTCGAGCAGTTGAGCACTACTGCCTTCCAAAAGCTGTAGCTGTATGAGCAGCGAGGTGGTGGTGGAGCAGTGAAGCAGGACACGTTCAGAAATGTTTCTGGTATCGTTTCTTATTTTGATTACAATTCACTTTGAACTGAAAGTGGCTGCTGAGGGAGCCAGCAGCTGGACACGTGTTTCATGGAGAAACTCCAGGCTCGACATCAGTTGGAAAACAATGTGAATAAATAGAACTCTTAGAAGCTGCACTGGAAATGTGTTAGGATGCAGCGGTGAGCAGCACAGCTGCTGGGCAGCCTCTTCCCAGGGCACTGTCTATAGGGATTCTCCTCCATTTGTCTCCACCAACTTTGATGCTTCATTGCAGATTCATCTCCTGCTCTCCCCTTCCTCTTCAGGATCCCCATGATCTCCTTTTAGGTCTGAAATTACTCAGCAGTCAGGGACTTCAAAGACCATCAGAAATCCAGCTTGAAGGGCCTGGTCTTCAAGAAGTAGTGTTAAAGCTGAGAGAATGATCTGTTCTAGTGGAAGCCCCCCTTGCTCTGCTCTGCTCTGCTCTGCTCTGCTCTAGGGAGTCCCCCCTGCAGTCCTGCATCCAGCTCTGGGGCAGGTTGCACAGCCCTCACCACAGAAACAGAAAATACCCGGCAAGGGTCCTTGTTGTCACAGAATCCCAGCCTGGTTTGGGTTGAAGGGACCTTAAAGCTCCTCCAGCTCCAACTCCTGCCACCAGCAGGGACACCTTCCACTAGAGCACATTGCTCCAAGCCCCTCTGTCCAACCTGGCCTTGAACACTGCCAGGGATGGGACAGCCACAGCTTCTCTGGGCACCCTGTGCCAGCGCCTCAGCACCCTCCCAGGGAAGAGCTTCTGCCTAAGAGCTCATCTCAGTCTCCCCTCTGGCAGGTTAAAGCCATTCCCCTTGGCCTGTCCCTGCAGTCCCTGATGAAGAGCCCCTCTCCAGCATCCTTGTAGCCCCCTTCAGACACTGGAAGCTGCTCTGAGGTCTCCATGCAGCTTCTATTCTGCAGGCTGAACATCCCCAACTTTCTCAGCCTGTCTTCATATAGGGGTGCTCCAGTCCCTCAGCATGCTTGTGGCCTCCTCTGGACTTGCTCCAAAGCTAGGGATGTCCTTCTTATGCTGAGGACACCAGAGCTGCACACAGTTGATTAAGCCCCACAAAGCTCTTGTAGTCTCATGGTTCACAGATCAGACCTGGGAGGATGTTTTTCAGTGTTGTGTGTGTTCCCTGGAGTCCTGTGCCCAGGAGATCCCCTGCTCAGTGTCCGGGTCTGCTCTGCCTTGGAATATCTACAACAGTTAAGAATAAGCCAGATGGGAATTTTAAACCTCCCCCTCTCTTTCCACATTCATTTTCTTTATTTAAAGCTGGACATCCCCATTGATTCCCTGGCACCTTCACCTGGCCAATCCTTCCCTTCTACCCTTGAGTGCAGAGCAATTTCCCAGCCTGTATCACTGCAGCAACAAGTACATTTAGTGCTGAGCATCTTGCAAATGGTGTCACTCGGGATGGATGTGATAATAAGCGCCACATTACCCACCCATGATTGTAATGAATGTAAATTGTCAGGTGTAATAGAGCTGAAACTGAGCCATTTAGTGGTAGTTCCAGGAATAATGAAAAGATCTGTAATAAACTAGAGGGGCAGAGTTATTTTGTGTGATTATTGCCCTGGTTGGAGCTGCCTGATCCTTGCACTCTCACCAAACCCAAAGCGATGGTTTTATTAACCTTTAGTAGGTGACAAAATCTGATTGCAAGTTCTCCTGGAAAGATGTTCCCTTACCCAAACCTGAAACGCAGGCTTTTACCAGCAGCTTCGTGGATGGCTATAATCTCATCTGAGGGATGTGTCTGCAGTGGCCAGCCCACCTCCCTGCCCCTGGAGCTACCTGTGGAAGCGTGCTGTTGGTGTGGGCTCCTGCTGTTTGACACAGGAGGGTTTTGTAGGTGGTTTGTCCATCATCTCACCTGCCTGTTCTGCAGGGCTGCGGTTTGGCTGCCTGGTGAGCTGGTAAGTGACAGTGCTGTGGTGAGTGTTGGACATCAGCTGAGGCGAGGGCTGTGTCTCAGAGCCACGATCCATGGTGCAGGCATTGCCCAGGTGAGGGAATTTCGATGCTGCCTTAGGGAAGAGGCCGGTTTTCAGGGAAAGGTGCTGTGCTGCAGAAAGGTGCCCTGGATGGAGGCTCCACAGCCATCCCCTCGTTCTGAGGAATCTGGGGGTGGCACAGCACTGAAGCGGTCTCAGCACCTGGAGGGACCCCTCTGCCCCATGGGGCTGGTGTGCTCTGCCCCAGAGACCTGCTGGTGCTCAGCCACATTCCTCCCTGCTTACAGCAGTGGTTCTGCAGGGGTGTCCCTGCTTTGTGCTGCCTGTTGTCTGGAAGCTGTCAGCCATTATCCCCCTTCCACTCCCCAGGCGTCCAGATTCCTGAGGTGGATGTGCAGGGAAGTACTTTGATAATTCCTGCTTGCTTTCCCTGATCATTTAAATGTAATGGTGAGACACAAGTGGACTTCTGATCTACTATAGCAGAGTTATCTGGCAAGTCTTACAAGTCTGATGAGCAGTTCTCAAGAGTTCTGAGTTATGAATCTGTCATTATCTCCCTCTTTTGCCTTTGGCTGTTTGATTTTCAAAGCTGGGAATGACATTGGTTGTTGCAGGCACGTTCAGGTTTTGAATGGCTCTGAGTTTGCTGTTATCCTGGGATATCCCTAACTGTATTTTCACTCGATACTGCTGTGATGGAGCTTGAGAACATGATCGCTGAGGACAAGCAGTGGCCTGCACCCCTCCTTAAGGTGCTCTGTGTAGCAGTGGGCTGAGAGCAGAGCTGGTGTGTTTGAGGGTTTTAAGAGGCAGGGTGCCAGTTTGGTGCCGTTTGATGTTAGGTGAACACGCTTGTGCTTGGAGAATGCACGGCAGTGAGTGCAGTCATGTTAAAATACACTGACAGGGTGTACAGGCACCAGTGTTAAGACACACACATGCATGTAAGTCCGTATGTGCCTATTTGCGTGTTTGCATATTTTCATGTGTGTGATGACCGCAGTATAACAACACACAACTTTTATAAGCCTCTTTCTTAGCCTTTCATGGGCTCTCATGTTTTTCATTATAAAATTTTAAGCCATCAGTGACTACCAGCAGCATTTGCCATCAGCTGGGAGCACTGGTAACAGGCTCCCAGCCCTTGCAGCAGGTCTGCACCTTCCCTAAAGGCTGGGTAAAGGACAGGAAGGTTGGCTCTGGTGGAGCACCCACCCCAGGACCAGCTCCTTGCATCCCTGGTGAGAGGTGCAGGGCACAGCCTGTGCTTGCTGCAGAGCATCTGCACAGGGAGCTCCCCGGCTCCACCAGCTCGGATATGGAGGTTCCCTCTGAGCTCCACATGGAGTCCCATCCTGGGAGGGAGTGTGGATCCTGGCTGGGGGCCAGCTGTCCCCCAGTGGTCTAGATGAGCTTTAAGGTCCCTTCCAACGCAGACTGGACTGTGATTCTGTAAGATAACTCACCCCACCTCCCTCAGGAGAGAGGACCTCTGCATCTCTGCTCCACCAACACTGGGAAGTGACTTGCAATAGACCTGAGCAGCTTCCATCCCTTTTGGGGATCTCTCACGATTGGATAGGGATCTACATGGATACTTGTAGAGAAAATTTATACTGGGGGAACCATGGCCCACAAGTTTGCTGGCCAAAAACTTGTGTAACTGAAGTCACAATAGTTCTTGTGATACAGAACGCTTTCAGAAATAGCATCTTGGTGGTTACATCTTCATGTGCCCTGCGGAATGATTTCCCAGTCGGGCTGCTGCTGCACAAGCAGATAATAGGCAATTATGTCATCATTGTAATCAATTGAAGTATTTTAATCAAAGCCTTATCAGCATGATGGAGCATGGAGCACAGCTGCTCACAGACCTCAGGCATGCAGAGGCACAAGTGCACAATGCAGGATGTGCAGTGCACATGTGTGTGTGGTGCTTGCACCACTGTGGTGTTGAGTTTCTGCTGGGTTAGGAATGATCTCAGTGAGAACAAAACTAAGGAAGGAGCTGAGCTGCATTTCTAAGTTGCTGTTCAGCAGAGCAGGTACCTGCACAAACAGGAGGACCTGCTAGGAGATAGCCACAAGTGCTCTACGTTAGAACAAAAAATCTTCAAATAGGGATAAACATGTGCCGTGGAAGTGCAGGACCGTACAGCATCAGCAATCATGGAATGGTTAGAAGGGACCTTAAAAAACAGCCAGTTCCAACCGCTGTTTCTTCACCCTTCTGTGGAATGGTTGGGCTGTGATGGAATGATGTGCCTGCTCCTGGGCTTCCCATGAGGGGAAGGAATTGATCAAGATGAAAGCTGGTTTTCTGCCTTATTCCTAATAAATGCAGCATTCTTCCCACAGCACATGGCAGGACTGAGGTGCCAGGCTGTGCTCCCAGCTCACCCTGGGCGCTGCGAGCCTGAGCGGAGCTTCCAGCCCTGGGCACTCCCATAGGGTTCTGCTCTTATGTTACTCATTTCCATGGAGATGGTTTGAAACCACGTGAAATGTGGGTTTGTTGTTGTTTAGTTTCACTTTCCTCTCTGAAGCAGTTCCTGGCGACCATCTGTGAGGAAGCCAATGTGCTGCATGTTGGGAAGCGCTGCAGCAGCAGCCATGTGCCCTGCAGCAGCAGCAGCCGTGTGCCCTGCAGCAGCAGCAGCCGTGTGCCCTGCAGCAGCAGCTGCCGTGTGCCCTGCAGCAGCAGCACTGCCGTATGCCCTGCAGCAGCAGCAGCCGTGTGCCCTGCAGCAGCAGCTGCCGTGTGCCCTGCAGCAGCAGCACTGCCATGTGCCCTGCAGCAGCAGCAGCCGTGTGCCCTGCAGCAGCAGCACTGCCATGTGCCCTCCAGCAGCAGCAGCCGTGTGCCCTGCAGCAGCAGCACTGCCATGTGCCCTCCAGCAGCAGCAGCCGTGTGCCCTGCAGCAGCAGCACTGCCATGTGCCCTCCAGCAGCAGCAGCCGTGTGCCCTGCAGCAGCAGCAGCAGCCGTGTGCCCTGCAGCAGCAGCAGCACTGCCATGTGCCCTGCAGCAGCAGCAGCCGTGTGCCCTGCAGCAGCAGCACTGCCATGTGCCCTCCAGCAGCAGCAGCCGTGTGCCCTGCAGCAGCAGCACTGCCATGTGCCCTCCAGCAGCAGCAGCCGTGTGCCCTGCAGCAGCAGCACTGCCATGTGCCCTCCAGCAGCAGCAGCCGTGTGCCCTGCAGCAGCAGCAGCAGCCGTGTGCCCTGCAGCAGCAGCAGCTGTGTGCCCTGCAGCAGCAGCACTGCCGTATGCCCTGCAGCAGCAGCAGCCATGTGCCCTGCAGCAGCAGAGCCATGTGCCCTGCAGCAGTCACAGGTGATGTGTTGCTGTGTTCTGCAGTAGCTGCAGCCCCGTCTCCACCCCTCAGGACTGGGGTTCTCTTGTCATCCCATGCACAGGGGGAGGTGGCAGAGCTCCAGACTTGGTGCCAAAGTGCTGGCCAAATGCTCCACAACAGAGAATCCACTTAAAACCTCCCCAAGCCATGGGCCTCAGTGAGTCACATCTCTTGTACACCGTGGTGCTGGGGCCACCCACCCCCCATACTGGGAGTGCCCCCAGTGCTCCCAGCGCAGCAGTCGGAGGGCTGCCTGCTGTGCAGCTCTGCACGGAGGGGCAGCAGGGCAGGGAATTGTGCAGTGGAGGGGATGAGCTCTTGGTTCTGGCAGCAGGGGATCATCTGCTGTGGGTACAGAGGAGGACCTGGCACTGGCCGAGGCCGAGTGCATTGCCTTGCCTCCAGACAGATGGTCTTTGTGGCGCTCAACCCAACCGTTGGGTTGAGCTGGACGTGGCAGACTCAGTGTCACCCAGAACATGTCTCGCATGTTGCATTGACCAGTGTAAGACAAGCATCGCTCTGGAAAGCTGTCATCTGAGATGCTTTGGTTTAAAAAAAGCTCATAAATGTGCAGTTGTTGACAGGAATGGTTTGATTGCACCTGCCTGATGAGGGATATACCTTACTGAAATTCCCCCAAAAGTTTCCAGTTCAATTTATGCACTATGACAGTCACTAGACCATAAATGATGGCAAGCCCTATCAAGCAGATTGGGTTTCACACTCAGATTGCCTGCCACATTTGAAAAGCACAGCAGCTCTGTCTTGTGCAGAGCTTAAGGAGGCCAATTAGGTGCATCAAGGTCATCTACCATTAATGTTAGATCAATTTTATGGTCCCTACTTTACTCAACTTTGGTAAGTCCCAAACGTTTGTGTCCTTGTTTGTCTTCAAAACCCTATCATGGTGTCAGGAGCAAACCTGTTTGTGGAACCATCTTGGGTTCTTATAGTACATATTAGGAGGAGACTGAAATATGTGTAATGGTCAGAAATGACTGAGCAGTTCTTTGGTATTGCAATCTTGACGGGGCAGTCAAGTCCACCACAGCTCTGGTGAGGCTGGAAAGCTGTGGCTTGCACCCAGGAAATAATAAGTTCAAGGATTTTCTTTCTTCCAGTCTCCCTGGTTGGGTGGAAGAGGGAATTGGCATGTGGACATGGAGACAGCCTTGATGTCTGATGAGCTGGAAAGAGCTGTCGACCTCTATACTTCCAGCTTCTCCACTGGCCAGATGCCCTGAAAGCCCTTCTCAGGGTGGGATGCACATCACAGATGGGAATTACAATAGGTTGGTGCCAATAGCCCGCATTAGCTTCCTTGGCAGACCCCCTGAAGCTGGAGGAACAGTCGTTCCAGTGTGTGCTCTCCATGGACCTAAGCAGTTGGGTCCCAGTCCCAGAGCAGGAGCCCCTTGGCATTGGCACATGATGAACAAGGAGCCATGGAGAGCAGCTGGTCACGTCTCCCTTCGCCTGTTCACAAACCACAGATACTTTTGTCTCTGTTTGCATGAGCAGAGCGCTGTGTCAACAAGATACGCAGTGGTTTCCAGAGAGGGGTGAGCATACACAAATGCTGCCAAGATGGTTTGATTTGCTAAAAGCAGAGTGGCGAAGGATGGGTGATGTGTAGCTGATATTTCTGCTGAAGGTCAGCACAGAGTTAAGGTTAATAACCAAAAGTTCTGAATTTTCAGGATCATCTTCTCTATTCCCCCATTTCCAAATGCAGTTATTTATGGTTCAGCTTTGTGTGTATGTGCAGAGAGGGAGGCGTTGGACAGATCTTGATTCCAGGATGGCTCAGTTCACCTGCAGAACCCAGATGAGGAGGACCTTGAAGGCTTTTCAAAGTCTCTGCATTTTAAACTGTGGGTCTGAAACTGGCTCTGTGCTGTAGAAGTTAGATGTAGAAGTGATGCTTGTAGGTCAGAGCCACACACTGCCTGGTGCATTGTCAAAAAGTTCTACCTTCTGTCTTTTTCTGATTCTCCATCTGGAAGGAGGATGCACATGGATTTGATCTTAAAGGTCTTTTCCAACCTAGCTGATTCTGTGTGTTTCCCCACAGAACAGTGAGAAAATGCAGTTTAACATTTGAACACATGTGAGTCAGTAAAATCGCACCACTGGTTCCTAAGGAGAATGGCACAGCAGATATGCAAGGGCTGCAGTTTGACAGGTCACATCTCGCCCTAGTGACTCTGGAGGAACGTGCTCTGACATGGGGATAAGCGTGAAGCTTTTTCAGGCTGCAAGTGAAAATCACCATCTGGGACCACTCCTAAACAAACTGTTGAAATGCCAAGTCTTCTCCACCCCCATCCATCTTATTCTTTGGGTATGTTATGTTTATTCTCTCAGATCGTCAAAGCACATCACTCGGGACTCCCAAGTGTCTGGCAGGTGATGAAGTGGTGGTGGCAGAAGACTCTGACATGAACACAAGCAGCAAAGCAGTGGAGTTTGTTTGCAGACAAGCAGCTCAACTCAAACAAGTTACAGAGGTTTTGTGTGAGAGATGAGGTGGTACTTGTGATGCCACACTATTTCTTCACCTGTACATACAGGCTGGAGGTACTTTTCAGAGGGTACTTCACAGCCCGTTTGTCATGTTCCTAATGCCTCCATTAGAATTCCTAAACTTTGGTAAAACTTCAGTTTTGGGTTTTTTTTTTTAATGAATCCAAACTGTTTTCCCTAATCCATGTACATATTAAGACAGAGACAGCAATTTAGTTTAATTTCCTGCGTTGACTTGATGCTTTTTAGATTAGGCTGTGGTAGTCCCAGCAGTTGTGCTTTGGGGAGCCTGGGTTAGACACGAGGGGTGTGCTGAGCTGAGGAAGGTGATGGTCAAGGGGAGGGGGGTCTCCATCACTGAGCTGTGGTGTGCACCTACTGCTGTCAGCATCTGCCAAGGCCAGGTTGGATACAGGGGCTTGGAGCAATCTGCATTAGTGGAAGGTGTCCCTGCCGGTGGCAGGGGCTGGAGGAGCTTTAAGGTCCCTTCCAACCCAACCCCGCCTGGGTTTCTGTGAATCTAGGAATGGGGATCTTCCTGTGGAGCCGCTGCCCTCTGTGGAGCTTGGCTTCAGCTCGGCTCACTGCTGGCTTTCAGTAGCTGCCCAGCTCTTTGGCTGGGCTTTTCCTGGTCCTTTGTGTGGCCGGGGGCATCGTCCAGCTCATAGCAAGGCTGCCGGGGGCATCGTCCAGCTCATAGCAAGGCTGCCGGGGGCATCGTCCAGCTCATAGCAAGGCTGCCGGGGGCATCGTCCCGCTCATAGCAAGGCTGCCGGGGGCATCGTCCAGCTCATAGCAAGGCTGCCGGGGGCATCGTCCAGCTCATAGCAAGGCTGCCGGGGGCGCAGCTCATAGCAAGGCTGCCGGGGGCATCATCCCGCTCATAGCAAGGCTGCCGGGGGCATCGTCCCGCTCATAGCAAGGCTGCCGGGGGCATCGTCCAGCTCATAGCCAGGCTGCCGGGGGGCGCAGCTCATAGCAAGGCTGCCGGGGGCATCGTCCAGCTCATAGCCAGGCTGCCGGGGGCGCAGCTCATAGCAAGGCTGCCGGGGGGCGCAGCTCATAGCCAGGCTGCCGGGGGCGCAGCTCATAGCCAGGCTGCCGGGGGCGCAGCTGCCCTCGTCCCCATCTCCCCACTGCCTCCTCCAGGGTACGGACCTGCGCTGTGGCAGCCGCCGGCCCGCGCGCCTCTGTGTGCCCGTGCGGGGCCCGCCGGAGCGGCGCGGGGCGGCGCGGGCTCAGGTGGCCGCGGCCGCCGCTCCCGCAGAGCGCTTTCAGCTCCCGGCGCTCCGCCGGCTCCGGGAAGCGCGCGGGAGAACGGGCGCGTCCCGCCCGCAGCGGTGCACGCGCTGCAGCGCCGCGCATCGGCCTCTGCGGGCTCCGGCGGGACGTTCATGGGAAGGTTTATCGCGGGTGAACCCTCCTCTGCCCGCGCCAAAGCGGAGCTCTGCTTCCTCCTTTCTCCTCCCCTTGTCACCGCCAGGCCCGCGGGAACGTGCGTGCCATCCAGCCTGTGCCCCCTGGGTAGAGCCCTGCCCCTCGTGCCCTGCTCTGAAGGGCTGCCTTGCTCTGGGGGCGCTTTTTTAACACCGTTTCAGAGGGTTTTGTTGCTGTGGTGAAAGTCACGAATGGCACTTCACTATTAATTGGTAATGCTTTCCAGTTGTAAGCCCTCACCTGCATTGTGTTGTCACTGTGTTATTCTCGCTACTCCTAATTTCCACGTTTCACTTGGCCTTTGCTCCCGCTGGCTGCGTTAGAACGCATTTCCAATCACACAATAATGGGGGTCTGAAACTTTTGTTTTACATGAGGGAACAGAGAATGAGATGTCAGAGTGGCTCCTGTGAGCGGTAATGCAGAAAGTCATATGTGAGGTGCCGCAGCCCCTTGTAGGTTTGTTTCAGGCGTTATCCTGTTATTGGAAGAGTCTGATTCACCTTCTGAGAAAACAGAAGCTGCACACAAAGGGAAAGATTTGCTTTCTCCGCTGTGAAAAGCTGCCGCAAGCAGGGGTCCTATTAAGACAGCTGGAAAGTTGCTTCAGCTTGTTACGCTTGTAAGTTTTATTGGTGACTGGTTTTTGATTACACATTTGAATGCTGTGTGTTCCAGGTTGCCGAGTTTTAATTAAAAGGCAATAGTCTTGATGTTAGATTGCTTTGTTGTCTACATTATGCAGACTATAATGCATGCGAGTGCTGGGGTGAGTTCTTCCAATGTGCATCACTTATTTAGGATACAGAGGGTGGCACCTTCCAGCACCTGCCTACAGACAAACCGCACGCTTTCAGGAGCTGGGTTCATTACAGCTAATTTCTTTCAAGAACTACAGTGATCAAATAAGTGGGATTGGAAATAAGGGGGGGGAGGGGGGGTTCTCCCTCTGTCCTGCAGCTTGCTTCTCCAATCTAGCATTTTTTTCTAGCCTGGCAGGGTGACTGCAGCGGGAATGTTGTGCACTGGAAACTCTCCGTAGTGCTTCAGCTTGTCTGTGAAGGTGGGGTTTGGTTTACACAATCCTGCAGTCCTGGGGCTTGCTTCTGCCCGCAGTAGCTGCGGCAGTCCCTCAGATCTACCGAGTCACCGTTTTGCGTTCATGGAGCTAAAAGGTTCTACCCTTAATTTCAAGCCATTAAGTGTTCAGAACTGTTAAGCAGCAGTGGGCAGGTTCGGCCCTCTCTTTGCCATGACTGTGTACAGCCTGGTTAGTGTGACTGTAGATCTGAAGTGCTGGTGTTGGTGGACTCTGTGTAACAGCATTTAACCCTGCACACACATTTCCTTAACCTGGTCATTGCAGTTATGAGGAAAGAGCTCTGTATCTTGAAGCAATAATCCAGAACCATAAAGAAGTAATGACATTTGAGGATTTTGCTGCTCAGGTCTTTTCTCCCTCTCCCAGCTACTCCCTCAGTGGAACTGGTGAGTCTCTGCACGTTATTCTTCTCTTTAGCACTAAGAAGCACTTGAGCAGCAGATGTACACCTGTTTTTTGTAGATAAATGCTTGCAAGTTTAAGACGACCATTCTTCCCCTGAATCAACTAATGAATATCAAAAGGAATGATGACATTCATTTTAATTTGTTTTGCATCAGACCTATTCACTCTGCTCCTTTCTTCAGCTATCCTGTTAACCCCCGAATCTAGCAAGGTTAATGAACTTTCTCTCAGTAATGTGCTCTGGCCCATTCAGGAGGGTGGGTTTCTTGCTGAGCTGGGAATATGTTGTTCAAAAGCTACGCCTGAATCGGTGCTTACTTATCGAGAAAGAGTTCCTCACAGTAGAAGCCGTTGCTACTAATGCTAAATGGGGATTATGCTGCCGAGATACCAGGGTCAGGGATTAATGCACAAGAAATGTAAGAGCAGTGCTCTGCTCAGAAACCACAGCAGCGAGCAGTATGCTAACAGATCCCTTCAATATACATGGCCAGGCTGCCTTCCCACACCTGGCCTGGAGCCTGCTTGGGTTGGGTTAACCCATACGTGTATATATGTGTGTATATATATGTATGTACATACACACACATGAATGCTGATCAGCACTCAACAGCCTTGCTGAAAGATGGAGATGTAATGCTGAACTCTGTGAGCTTGGACGCTAGCGAGCAGCCAGTAAGACACAAACTGCTGCTTTGCTGTGTTAATTGGGTTTAAATAAATGCCTCCTGAAAGGCAGCTTTGACTGTGAAATGCAGATTTCCAGTGCCCCCAAGATGTGTTTTTTCAGCCTTCAAAAAGTGCATGGTCCCCGTGTGCTGGACTCCCTAACAAAGATTCCTTAATCCCTTTTTTACACTCAGAGGGGAAACTGGCACTTTCTCATTACTCCCTGCTCCTCTTTCGGATTGTTTAATAGATTATTTCAAACCTGTCTAAATGTTGCAGGACATCTGCTCTATTTCTCTTTAGCCTGACTTGTTAGCAAATATCTTCCATCTAAACTGAAAAATTGAAGGAAGAAATTAAATTTACCAAAATAAATCACTTACAAATAAAATCAGGCGTGCACCATTGTTTAACGTTACTGGCTCCGGTCCTGGAGCTCCCGGAGCTTTGTTGGGAGATAAGAGAAGGCTGCAGGGCCGGCGCTGGTGGCCAGCAGCAGCAGGCAGCAGGCAGTGGAGATAAGCAAGCTGGCAGGAGGAGAGGGGAGCTGGGCCATTAACATAATCGCGCCTCCGCTTCCTGGAGAGGCGTCAAGAAACACAGCGATGGCCTCTATTGATCTCTGCTGAACTGGAATACTAAACAACATTAGAAAAGCTTATAACTTAAAGCTTTGATTAATGTTTTCTACATTAAAAAGTAGAACAGCTGTGAATTAAATTCTTTTATACACTCTGCCAGAAGTCTGAGACAAAAAAAAATGATGGGTTTCAATAGACGTGGAGCCTGCGTGCCAGTGTTGTTCGCGCTGTGAATCACTATCTGTTGACGCATCAGCAAATCAAAGTGCAGCTCTATGGGTGTATTTTAACTGCTTTGCTCTGTGCATAATTGTATTTGCTTTCACATTCTTCTTGCGGCACACAGTGATTGTATTATCTCCGAATTCAGGTTGACAAGCACGGACAGAGTCATTTGGTAATGCCGGAGTCGTACTTTCTGAAGTTTCTGATACGTTTTCTATGCCGAAGCTATTTCAGATGTTTCCTAATACTTTAGTTTGCCCGAGCACTGTTAAACCAGTAGTACCTGAATGTGGTTTTGTGATTTCAGGATTATATGTGTTTTTAAGAGTAAACCCTGCCACAGTCAGGTCCTGATTTTTGGACTTCCAAGCATCAGAATTTATGTCACGAAAAACTGGAGGCTGATCCTGGTTGCTGGCATCAAACGCTTTGCTTCAGAGAGTTTCCTCACCTTACCCAGTGGTTTACTTAGGTCTGTAGTGGGATGTTCCCGAGAGCCGGGTTGGGGGTTACCATTAGGACGTTTTTTCCATCACTTGCCCAAGGAGCAAGGAGGCTGAATGCTAACTGCAAAGCTTAGGCCCAGGCAGCAGCCACTGCATGGCAAGTTCCCTTCCCACAGCCTTCTGTGGAGCTGTGCACAGATCCCAAGCATCCCTCAGCATTTTCCCACCTTTGCTGTGGCTTAGATTAGCGAGATACTACCAGCAGCATCCAGAAATAAAGAATGCACCAGCTCGGGTGCGGCTGGGCCAGGTTTGCAGCATCTCTTCATCCCTGCTGGTGATTAGGAGTAGGGAGGGATGTAAAACTCTTACGGAGCCGATCGGCGTGGGTGCAGTGGGTGCAAGCAGGACGGTCTCAGCCATGAGCAGCACTGCTCTGTGTTCTCCAGCACACAGCCCTTTCCTCTGTGCTGCAGGCACTTAGACCTCCTCCAGGCTTAGACTCACCTGCCCTACACCTGCAGAACGGGCTGTCTGTTGCTTGAGGATCAGGGATGGTGTTTCTGTCCATGTGAGAGGGGAATTTCTGTTCACAGAGCAGTGAATGAGTGGAGCTGACACAGGTCTGTGTTTCCCCTTCTCCAGTAACAAGGCAGCTGCCCAGCTTAAACTTTTCAGGTAAAATTCAGATGAATTCTCCTCTGATCTTACTACCAGTTAATTGGAATCCTGTCTTTGCTGCATATACACGTGCTCAAGAGAAAGGGGCAGTGAGTGAGTGTGCTTTTTATTAAACTGAAGTTTGTTTTTAGCAGTCAGCACAGTACGAGAAGCAAATCAGACTTGTGAAATGAATCACATATCTGGCTGTTAATGACACACATTATTGGGGTGTTATAAACTGTCATCTATTTTTTTGAACTCAATGGTTTTATGTTTTCTGATGCTGCCCCAGGGGTGCTGCCCCTGGACTCAGCTGGGATGGGGCTTTTTTACAAGGATGACCTGGCTCTCCCCTTCCACACATGGCCTCGCAGGTGCACGAAAATCATCCATTTGAGACCCTCTCTTGCTGTTTTCAGAAGCAGAGCCTGAAACTCCCCTCACGTAGCACAGAGAGCTCCATGTATCTCAAAGGCTGGAAGTGCCTCCTGGTAGGCAGAATGGGCATCCCTGAGCTCATTGAAGGGATGTGCAGATTAGGAACAAAAGATGAGAATTCGGGCCTTTGTTGTTAAACTGGTACATTACATGCTGTATTTTAATTAGGCTGGGTCTGAGAGTCAGCCCAGGAAATCCTCAGTAATCCAACACTAGTGAATTACTCTTATCCTTTCCCTCTGCAGATTTCTCTCAGGTTCGGGGATGGGGTTTAAGCTGCTATCTTTCCCTGCTCTCGCTCCCTCAGCCAAAAAGAAAAGCAGTTATTCACCAAAATGCTTGTGTGTTCCTGAAGAAACGCCATCAAACTGAAACAGGCACAAACAGACACAAAAGCATTCCAACTTTAATTACCTCTGGGACTGAAGAGGCTTGTTGGTTGTTTGGGGTTTTCTTTTTCACTTAAGATCAGCAGCCAGAATGGTGTTAGCCCTTAGGAAATGGAAGCAGTCAGGTGTGCCAGGGAGAGAAAGAGGGCTTTAGGCTCACAGGGGCAGATTTCTGCCCTGGAGACAGCCCCCAGCTCTGCTTGTCAGCAGCGTGGACTTGCAGTTGGTGTTCAAAGGGTTAACTGGAGCGGGCACACTTGACTGCTGAGAGGACTGATCTAATCACTGCCATATCCAAGTGCATCTGTTCACCATGAGGTCATCCTTGTGCATGCTAATGATTTGGAAAATAAAGCATAATGCTTGACGTTATCAGGAGGGATAGAGTGTGCATCTTGGCTAACAGCTATTGTGGAATGAAGCACAGCAGAAGCATCCCAGGGTCTTGCTTTCCATTTCCATGGTTTAAAGCACTGCTTTCAGTGGAGCATCAGGAAAACTGTGCTGGAAAAGTCTGCCATGTGCTATCTGTTGATAAATGGATTCTTTAATGAATGTTAGAGCATTGCCCAGGAGCAACACTTGAGTTGAGGAACTGTGGAGGTTTCCAGCATTCTTGGTTTGACGCCTGCCTGTGATTTACATAAGCCCAGGACTCTGCAGCCTTTCTCTTGGAAAGGTGACACACTTACATTCCTTGTAGAAAATCCTTGAGTGTCCCACAAGCAAGATGGGCTTTACTTTAAGACACTTTTTGCTGGATGCCCAGCTGCATCTTTCCCGCTTCAAAGAAAAAAGGAGTATTTCAAATGGCCATGTCATTTTAAAATCTGTTCTTTGACAGAAACAAACCCAAACCTATTGTCTTGAACAGACTTGTGTTCTTTCTAATGCTAATAGAGCAATGGTTCCCCTTGGGTCAGCTTGGTTTTTCTGGGGTTTGTTTTACTTCTTTGTGTATTTCCTTGCAAAGCTGTAGGTGTTTGGCCAGGTCTGGGAGAGAAAACAAAAGTCTCTCCAGGTTCTGTGTAATATTTCAGTATATTTTTAGGGAAACCAGAAGGGGCTGAACATTAAAACCCACAGATCTGAAACGAGCCACGGTGCGGTGGTGCTGGAGCACACAGCACACCCAAGTGTGGGTTGGATCAACGTGACTGTGTGGCCTGGAATGGAAAGGCAAGTTTCTGGTGACTGGGACATGGGGAATCCCAGACGCTGCTGGCAGGAGAGGCTGTGCTGACCCTACCCCACAGTCATCAAGGCTGGGATGCTGCTGTGGAGCAACGCACAGTGCTTGGACATGGGCTTGGACCTCAAAGCTGAACCTGGCCTTTTTCAGTACAGGCACTGCCCTGGAGTGTGGAGGGAGCACGAGGAGCCCAGTCATTAGCTCGAGCTCATTTCCAGGTCCTAGTGAGAAGGAGCATGTGCAGTGCAGGTGCCAGATGACTGAAGAGGTTGTCCAGGCCCTAAACAAAGAGAAGCTCGGTGAGGTGGAGCAGAGAACTGAGGAACCGAGAAAGCACAATGATCCCTGTGTTGACCCATGGATGCTGCCAACAAAGTCACAGCTTAGCTGGATGATGAAGCGGTGCCCGGGTGGAAGTGCACCCTCCTGCCGCAGGAGCACTTGTTACAGCCACAGGGACAACACTGGAAGCCAAATGTTCTTCCTCTTTTGGACTCGGGCAGCAAGTGAAACCCTTTCCCTGGCTGTGGAGTCTTCCCTAATTCATCAGTCAGTCATGCATTTAGCAGTCTGAAGGGTTCAGGCGCTGTATGAGGGAACAAAAGGAGCCCCTGCATCTTCAGTACTCCATGGGATGTGCCCTTGTCAGACCCTTTGGGTTCAGTTGTGCATGTTGACAGTGTGATAGGTTATGTTTTTACATGAAAGAGAAATACTTTCTCAGTCAGTCAAACTTTGATCGTCCCTGGAGGGGTTGGAACTGGCTGTTATTAACCAGGGCAAAGTCACGGTGAATACCAGGAGTCTCTGGGTGGCATCAGCTCTACCTCCAAGCTCCAGTGATTGAAGGGGCTGAAGCAGGGCACTGCAGGAGGACCAGGCCTAGTTCAGGTGGTGATCCCGTGCAGGATGGTCAGGAAGCCTCTGTTCCTCTGCACTGCCTGCTGCAGGATGTCCCCTCCGCCCGCCTCCTGTGAGGACACAGGACATAGCACAGCGCTGGGGCTGCTGCTCCCTTGGGATCTGCAGTGGAGTGGGATGAGCGCAGCACCAAGCCCAGCCTGTGCTTCTGCTGCTTCCCGGTCCAGTGGGCGGCTCCGAGCAGCTCTGCAGCCATGACCCACAGCAAAGTCCATGGCCAGGGCAGGATTCCTGCTGGCCATGAGCACAGGATGGGGAAATACTGGTGTGACCTGATGGGCCCTGTGCTGCAGTGACAGCTCCCTGTGCAGGTGCACGTCAGCCCTGCAGCCACAGAGGAGAGCTCTGGTGCAGTGCTGGTGCAGTGCCAGTGCAGTGCAGGAGCAGTGCCAGTGCAATACCACTGTAGTGCTGGTGCAGTGCCAGTGCAGTACCAGTGTAGTGCTGGTGCAGTGCCGGTGCAGTGCTAGTGAAGTGACAGTGACATGTCAGTGAAGTGTCAGTGCTGGTGCAGTGCTGATACAGTACTGATGCAGTGCCAGTGTAGTGCCAGTGGCGTGCCGATGCCCTTGTAGTGCTGATGTAGTGGTGGTGTAGTGCTGGTGCACTGCCAGTGCCCTGTCAGTGCACTGCTGATGTAGTGCCCGTGCAAATGCGGGTGCCGTGCTGCTGCAGTGTTGCTGCTGCAGACTGTAGTGCCAGAAGGAGGCTTTGGCCAGGGTGAAATCAGTGCAGCTCCAGTGCCTAAAGGGGCTCCAGGAAACCTGGAGAGGGGCTTTGGACAAGGGCCTGTAGGGACACACCAAGGGGAATGGCTTTAACCTGCCAGAGGGGAGACTGAGATGAGCTCTTAGGCAGAAGCTCTTCCCTGTGAGGGTGCTGAGGCGCTGGCACAGGGTGCCCAGAGAAGCTGTGGCTGCCCCATCCCTGGCAGTGTTCAAGGCCGGGTTGGACACAGGGGCTTGGAGCAATGTGCTCCAGTGGAGGGTGTCCCTGCCAGTGGCAGGGGTTGGAGCTGGAGGAGCATTAAGGTCCCTTCAACCCAAACCAGGCTGGGGTTCTGATCCTGTGATTTCCTCCAAATGCACACGCCCCCCCCCCCCCCCCCCGGGACAGGCGCTCAGGGTGCTGCTCGTGTGCTTTCAGCCTCTCCTTGTGAGGGGAGGGCAGAGCATGTCACAGTGCTGGGTGGGTCAACTGAATGCTGCTATGATTCCCTCTGGAATTTCCTTACCTTCACATTTACTGGGAAGGAAAACAAAGATGCCACAGACGTGTCGTAGCTGATGGGTTGATGAGGGGACAGGTCATGTCCAGTGTGAAAACTCCATGGGCCTTCTCAAGTATGAACATTCAGAATCCTTAATGACCACACACCATAATCCGTTTGTACATGCTTGGGCTGCACACTAAGACCCACCTTTCTGGTCTTTTGTACAATAGAAGCTCATGAGATGCTGTTGCTGAACACATGAAACACTGATCTTCAACCCCTGAAACACTGTGGCCTTCAGGCACTTGGCTGGGGGGAGAAGAGTACTCTGACGTTACTGCACCCAGGGGCTGCCAGGGGAGATGCCTCAGCACCGGTCTTCCACATGTGCTGTCCCTGGCAAGGGCTCGGCTGTGGTGTGGAGCTGGACCTGGCAGCACAGCGCTGGGGAGCTCCGGCCTGTGCTCTCCATAGAATTCCAAGTTGGTTATCCATCAACAGTACCAACACTGCTGTGCCTGTGTGTGTGATGCAGGATGTACGTGGTGTAGGGTGTATGCATGTGTGGTGCAGGGTGTATGTGTGTGTGGTGTAAGGTGTATGGGTGTATGGTATAAGGTGTATGTGTATATGGTGCAGGGTGTATGTGTGTGTGGTGCAGGGTGTATGGTATAAGGTGTATGTGTATATGGTGTAGGGTGTATGTGTGTGTGGTGCAGGGTGTATGTGTGTGTGGTGTAAGGTGTATGGGTGTATGGTATAAGGTGTATGTGTATATGGTGTAGGGTGTATGTGTGTGTGGTGCAGGGTGTATGTGTGTATGGTATAAGGTGTATGAGTATATGGTGTAGGGTGTATGTGTGTGTGGTGCAGGGTGTATGTGTGTATGGTATAAGGTGTATGAGTATATGGTGTAGGGTGTATGTGTGTGTGGTGCAGGGTGTATGTGTGTGTGGTGCAGGGTGTATGGTATAAGGTGTATGAGTATATGGTGTAGGGTGTATGTGTGTGTGGTGCAGGGTGTATGTGTGTATGGTATAAGGTGTATGAGTATATGGTGTAGGGTGTATGTGTGTGTGGTGCAGGGTGTATGTGTGTGTGGTGTAAGGTGTATGGGTGTATGTGTATGTGGTGCAGGATGTATGTGTGTGTGGTGCAGGGTGTATGTGCATATGTGTGTGTGGTGTATGGTGTATATGTGTATGGTATAAGGTGTATGTGTATATGGTGTAGGGTGTATGTGTGTGTGGTGTAGGGTGTATGTGTGTATGGTATAAGGTGTATGTGTATATGGTGTAGGGTGTATGTGTGTGTGGTGCAGGGTATATGTGTGTGTGGTGTAAGGTGTATGGGTGTATGTGTGTGTGGTGTAGGGTGCATGTGTGCATGTGCGTGTGGTGCAGGGTGTATGTGTGTATGGTGGAGGGTGTATGGGTGTATGTTTGTGGTGGAGGGTGCATGTGTGTATGGTGGAGGGTGGTCTAGAGGAGTTGTTTTGCTTCCAGGAGGGTTTCTCTGCTTCACAAGTTGAAGAGAAATGGCTCAAAGATCATTTTGTCCTAGAGCAGGTGCCCTGGTGCTGTAGAAGCCAGCCTTGTTCTGGACAGTAGATGTAAGACGATAAAAGCTCTCCAGAAGATGACTCTTCATTTAAAGTGTGCTTGTATTTGTATTAATAACTGAATTCTTAATCCCCTGCTGCAAGGAACATACTTTAAAAGCTTAATCCTTCACCTGCATAAAGTATTTCTACCTGTGGGAGACCATGGAGGCCTCTGATGGGCGTTCACATGCAGAGTGTTCACAGATGGGCACAGGGCTGCCTGTAGCAGGGTTTTGCCTGTGCCAGTGACTCCCCATGGGTGGGAAGGGTTTGTGCCCAGGGATTGTCACTGTGCACCTCCTGTGCTGCCCAGCCTGCCGCGTGTGGGAGGGAAGGGAGCCGTGAAGCCTCAAATCTGCTGCTCTGATGCCTGTTGTGTTCTCTCCCTTCAGATTAGAATAAGTACCGGCCTCGTTACGGTAATTGCCGCAGGTAAGAGCGATGCTTCTTCCCCTGCTGCCGCCCGTGTGCTCCACCACTAACAGCCCTGCTCCTCCTGCGCTCAATGCATGGCGGCTCTGGGGCTCTCGGATCTGTCTCTGCCTGTCCCTGTCACCTCAGCCCCACTTCCTTGTGCTCCCTGCACCCCGCGGTGCCCAGCATCCATCCCAGTGCTTGCTGTTCCTTCGGCTGTGCCGGGCATGGCCGCTGCGGGACCTGCCGCTGCGGGACGCGTTTGGCCACGGCCGGGGCCGTTTGTGCGTGTTTGTGGCCAGGATATCACCGGATGGGATCGGGGATGGGGCAGCCACCGGGAATGGGCTGCAGGGCAGCACCCGCGGCGGGGCTCACGAGGAAACAGGGAATGCTGCCGCTGGGCTCCCCCTTTGTGCAGATTGTTCGGCCGAGTTGTGCATGTCAGGCACTGACCCCTGTGAGTCAGGAGCGAGCGTTCAGTGTTTGCCACGCTGCTGCCTGGTTCTGACAGCGTCTGATTTCACACCGTGTGTGCCGCTCTGAAGCACACGCAGCAGGAGAGGGAGCCCGCGTCTGTAGCGCCGCAGAAGGGAGCTGAGCCTCCCGGGAGACCCTTCCGCAGCGGCGCCGGCGACGCCGGCTGCGGGCAGCCCCCGCGCCCCGCACGGCTGAGCCCGGCCCCGCGCGGAGCTGCAGCGCCCTTGCAAGACGCCAAGTAATTAGCGCCCGTGCCAGACAGCTTGCAAGTGGGATTATACTACTTGTATGGAGCTGCGTCCTTTGTGGCCGGGGCTCACTCCGCAGCTGCTGCCGCCCCATCAATCACGGCGGTTTGGGGAGCTCCAGGCTGGTGGCACAGCTCGGGGCTCTCCAGGGGAGCCGGCACTGCAGGAATGTGCGGCTTGGTGCTGCGGAGCAGGGTGAGGTGTGAGCCCCGCTCCCGGCTCCCCGCTCCTCACTCCCTGCTTTCCCGCTCCCCTCATCCCGCTCCCGCAGCCGCGGGCCCTCGGCCGCGGGCCCTGCTTTGTTCTGCACTTGCATGAATATTGCTCGAGCTCAGTCTGTTGGGTGAAAACTGCGTTATTTTGACCATCTGCCGCGCTGCGCACCGCAGGAATGTGGAGCGCGACACCTCCCGCGCAGCCCTTCCCTCCGCTGCAGACAGCGCCCGGCTCTGGTTCAGCCCCAGCCCCACAGCTCCGCAGTTGTCACAAACGCCTTTACCGCGGTCAGGTTTTCCACCTTTCCTTAATGCGCTGTTTCCCCTCAGTCCCGTGCCCGGCGGGACAAAGCGGTGAGTGCAGCTCGTCCTGGACGTGCGAACGCCGGTCTGTGAGTGGCGGGGCCCGTCAGCGGCACCTGGGCTGGCTGCAGCCCCCCGCAGTGTCCGGCTCACCCGAGCCAAAGCACAAGGGCTGAGGGGTAACCCTGGCAGAGGGAGCGGAGCGCACCCCGTGCACGGCCACCTCCGAGGGCTCTGTGCCGGCAGTGAGAGCACGGAGCCTGCGGCGCAAACACAGGAGGGGCCGGGCCGCAGCTCCTGCTCCCCTCTCGCACCCATTGTTCCTCACTCCGCGCTTCAAGAGCTGCGGCCCCCTCTCTCATTACGACCTGATCAGCCCCGGCCGCTGCTCATCAGCGCCTGTGGGGGAGTCACCGCAATGAAACGTGGTGGTGCTGAACCATGAAGTGCAGCAGCTGTGGCTGCAGCCACCCCAGCCCACAAGTGATGTTCCTGCACGGGGGGGCGCAGGTCACTGATGTGATGGGTCCTGTTCAAGAAGTGGAACTAATCAGAAAAGATTGGGATTCTTTGGGATTTTTATCAGGGGCCAAGATGCCTCCTGGGCAGGGTCCCATAGAGCATTCACACTATGGAGACTCATTTCCAGCTCCCTGCAGTAGATCAAATACAGGAGAGCATTTAGAGACACAGCAGACAATATTTTTTTAAAGCACATGCTTGAAAGAAGCATTTTTGGAGCTGTTGGGTGGGAGCTGTGAGCGGACGGATGGATGCTCCCGTTCCCCAGGGCAGCAATGTTGCAGCGGCTGCTGGAGCCATCAGTGCAGGGGCTGCACCAACCGGGGCACCAGGACTGAGGGGGGACACTGCTAGGGGGGTGGGGGGGTGGGTTTGCATGGGCCCTGCTTCTGAAAGCTGAGAAAGGGAAAATCCTCATTTCTCCAGGAAGGCTGGAAAGTGTCCTCAGCTGCCTGGGACAAACTCCATAGAATCCCAGAACCCCAGCCTGGTTTGTGTTGTAGGGACCTTAAAGCTCCTCCAGCTCCAACCCCTGCCACGGGCAGGGACACCTTCCATAGAGCAGCTTGCTCCAAGCCCCTGTGTCCAACCTGGCCTTGAGCACTGCCAGGGATGGGGCAGCCACAGCTTCTCTGGGCACCCTGTGCCAGCGCCTCAGCACCCTCCCAGGGAAGAGCTTCTGCCTAAGAGCTCATCTCAGTCTCCCCTCTGGCAGGTTAAAGCCATTCCCCTTGGGCTGTCCCTGCATCCCTTGGCCAAAGCCCCTCTCCAGGTTTCCTGCAGCCCCTTCAGGCACTGGAGCTGCTCTAAGGTCTCCCCTTAAGGAGCCTTCTCTTCTCCAGGCTGCCCCAGCCCAGCTTCTGTTTACAGCGGCCCGGCTCTCCCCAGGGCTGGTTTGGAGGGTGGGGAGGTGCTGCCTCTGCAGCAGTTCTGTGCCTCCCCTCACGGGTGCTCTCTGCTCTCCTGTGTTCCAGGCTGCCTCAGCACCAGTCCCTGTGGGTGGCTGCATGGCACTCACCTTTGCTGCAGGTGCCCGGGTGGCTGCGGCGCTCAGCCAGCGCGCTCGGCAGAGCCCCCGGCTGCGGCACCACGGGGCTCCGGGACCTCCACACGGACACCTGAGCTCCTGCTCCTCGGACGTGGGGGGTCGCGGGGGGGATGCAAGGGCTCTGCTCTCCAGACCTGCAGCACTGGTGTCAGCAGACCCTGCCCATGACCGGACATCGCCCCCGTTGCCACCATGTTTTGCTGCATGTTTCCATCACAGAGCAGAGGAAGGTGACTGGGTGCTCCCAGCGCTGGAGCAGCATCAGCCTGACAGCAACACATCTCCTCCCCAGCACCAGTGCACAAGAGCTGGTGTCGCAGCCAGAGGACAGAACCAGCACTGATACCTGTTACTTAACATAGCTTTAGAGCGTTGTGTTGGTCATCCCAGCCAACACCTAGTCCTCTGTCAGGGAACTGTGTCCCCAGAGGGGTTTTCATATGCGTAGCCACCCAACAACCGCCCCCCTCCCCTGGACAGCAGGTGAAGGATGGGATGCTGCCCAGCCCCTGTTCCACCTCTGCTCTGCCGCTGTCTGCTCATCCAGCACCAGTTCTGTGCTTGTAGCTGGGAATTAGTAACCATCATCACAGACATCATTTACCAGAGAGCCATGAGGGTGCCGCCAGCCTCACACAGTGGCAGCACCTCCATTAACATCAGTTTAGTTGTGATACCTTGTTCAGGGTCACACGTGTCAGTACCTTGTGTGTGCAGCCTTCCCAGCCCATCGTGCCAGTGCAGCGCAGTGGAGCAGCAGCTCCTGTCCTTGGTGCCCATCGCCCAAGGGTGGTGTCTTGTCGCTGCAGTGGCAGTGTCCCCGGCACCCTCCAGCACTGCTGCCCCACTGGGCGCAGCCTCTGAGCTGCGGGGCTCCCACTGTGGACAGCGGCAACGACTCAGCTGCAGCACCATTGACTGCAGTGGCGGCTGGAACCGGAGGAGCAGACACACGCAATTCCCTTTGAAGAGCAAAGGCCACAGCTCACAGCAGCGACCTCCCAGATGACCACCCCCAGTCACTGCAGCCGGGCCACGCTCTGCACCCTGCGGCCTCACTGCTTAGAACAAGTGGATCTGCAGGTGTTGGGTGGGCAGAGTCCTCCCGGCGCTTTGTGGCACTCCTGGCACTGTGCTCCCAACAGGAGCCGCATTCCAGGCTCATGGGGCTCCAGGGGTGCTGACACCTCGGAGCCAGAACCTGGTACTGTAAAAATGAAACGAAGCCAACAGGAACTCAGGGTCTGCCCGATTGCTGTTGCTGCCTCCCAGCCTGGGGTCCACTGACCGTGTGTCGGGAACGGACATCAGAAAACAAACCCTAGCGTTTAACTGTGCTGTTTTCAGGGCTGGCTCGCTCCCAGTTACCCAGTACATGGTCTGAAAGCATTTCAAAGGTCTCCTGAGCAGGAGACTTCTCTCACTGAGCAATACCCATTGCTGATTCAGGGAAGAACTGAAACACTGATGAAAATAAAATAGTATTTTCCTGATGTCAAAACCAGAAACCTGTTAATTTGTAAAGTTCGGCTGTGGTTTTGTGCTGACCTGGTTCCCTCACCCCAATAAACTCGTGCTCACAGCAGCCTCGCATGAACAGGGGGGGTCTGTGCCTGCACCGGGGCCGTCAGCAGCCCCTTCCTGGGGGTGGGACTGCGGGGACACGGGACATGGGACACACTGGACACTGCCACCGGCTGCGGGCTCGATGGGGGGAGATGAACACGTTTGTTGGGTTGGATCCTGCCAAGGGGCCTGTGGTTCCCCAGGAACGGCATCAGAGCAAGGGAAGAGGATTTTAACCTCCTCTTCTACAGAAAGTCAGTGCAGAGCCGTGCTCGTGTTAAAGGTTTGGTGCTTCTGTCACTGTCCGTAAGGATGGGCCACCTGAGAGAGACACACAAAGGATTGTTGAGGTGCAGCCTTCGAGCCCAGCCACACGCACAGAGCGCGCTCTGCGGCAGCAGCACGCGGCTCCCCTCCCTCAGCCCGTCCCTTTTATCTGGGGTGTCTTTGGTCGCGCCCCCCCCCCACGATGGGTCCTTGGCTGCTGTATGCTGCATTGCATCACACGGGCAGGGGAGCACACGTGCCTGTGGTCAGTACTTCCAAAGCACCGGCCCATCGGCCTCCATCCTGCTGCAGCTCCCGGTGCTGACCCCGGGAGCAGACTCTGCAATGGGTTAATTTGCTAATTACAGCCCATTACAAACCCCAAGACATGATTTATGTCCCATTCATCACGGAATGCTCAGTGACGAGGCTTCCCTTGGAGCAAGCGAAGCCTCACTGCGAAGCAACCTGTGTGAACATCGGACCAGCACATTTCCGATGTGGTTTTCTACTCTATGAAAACATCCCTCGAAGACAGGAAGGGAGTCTCTGCTCTGTGTCAGGGGTGGTTATGTGTCGCCACCCGCTCGTGCCAGCGGGAATTCAAGGGGATGTTGGGCAGTGGATGAAGGCGCTTGGAAACGTCCATTCCTGTGCTGAAGAGGGGCGGCAAAGGCGTCTCTGCAGTTGCTGTGGGCACGATGGAGAACTGATCCAAACGGCTCCGGACAAAGCCCCACCCGCAGCGGGGCCGGGGGCTGGCGGCTGCCGGTGGCCCCGGGCAGTGGCTGTGCCGCTGCTGGGGCTGGGCAGAGCCGGGCACCGGGGCTGACCCGGCGGCGGGCGCGAGAGCCGGGATGGGCTCGCTCGGGGTCCCTGTGCCCGTGCCAGCAGCACGCGGGGGGGGCAGCAAGAGCCGGCTGGGGCCGGGGGGCACGAACACACGGAGCTTCAGACACCCCAGCAGCAGGACCAGGCACCGGCAGAGCCATGGACACGCACAGACAAATAACGTGAATAAAGTGACACAATAGAACAAAAGTAAAAATAATGATAAAAATAGAAATTAATTCATACTCATACACAGGCTGCTTAACCTTCTTGTATGAATTATCGCTATATCTATTAATAGGATCTATATCGTATCATTAAATAGACATAATAATTATGTATATCAGGCTACAGTTATATGCTATAGTATATTTAATTAGTATCTAACAGTTTATATTAAGTATATCTATACATGTATACTAGGCAGAGTGTATATTACAGGTATTAAATATACATGGACACAATGCTTATATAATAAACATAATATATATTCTACAATCGATGCATTAGGAACAGCATCATATAATGCATATCTTGAAATAAACATTATTATATAATATACAGTATACAATATGCACTACATATTCCATTATATATTATTAATACATTATATTTATTACTATTAATAGTCACTCTATGTTTACTAATGTTACCAAAATATGGATTATAGACTACATCTATACTCTATATTACATATGATATGTACATGTATATCTGAACACATACCTAGTATACAGCTGAGATACATCATCTCAGCAATGCCTCAATTATGCAATGGATATATAACCCCTGCTACCATATTAAGTGTAATGCCCGTTTCATGTACATCACTGAAGAATCAAAGCCCTGCACACAACACAGTCCATAACTATCGGTTCTGGCTTACACATAACATGTATGTCTAATGGGTATGTTACACCCGCACTTACACACAGAACTGTGCATGTATGTACATATGCACGTACACAGCGTGCACTGTGCAATGCTTACTCCATGCTCCAGAACATACAAATTAATGGCTACAAAGCTACTAAAAAGCCCCATAAGACAGTATTGTTTCATCACATGAGCATTGGATCAAGTACCTATAATGATAAATATAATGCACCTGTAATATTACATACTGTATATGGTGTGTTATAATATGCCTTATACAAGAAGCAATAATTTATAATATGTATTGTATATGCATATTTATATTATTGTATATTATGCAGATGTATTATGTGTAATTTATTACATACTTAACTACAATTACTAAATACAGAGACAATCGATATAAAATACTCAGAGATAAAAGGATCACAATTTCTACATTGATTTAGGATTACCTTTCATTACCCACAGCAAAGTCTGTATTTCCTGTGCGTACCCACAGCGAGCGGTTCCAGCGCTGCGTCCCACGCGGTGCCTGGGACTTGCCAGGGTGTTCTTGAGCCGTTCCAGGCGGGTCCCCTGTGGGAACCTGTCGCGTCACCGGTACTGCAGTCACCGGGCGCCCACGCTGCGGAGGGTGCAGCTCTGGTGAACACATCAGCTGGTTCCACGGGGCAGAGCTCTGCTATGGGCTGTAAACTACATTGAAAACCATTTAAAGCCATAATGAGGCTTTTTATCTGCATGGGAGGATTCCAGACCTTGGAATGGGATGTGCAGAACGGAGGCTCCAGCCACCCTGCTCCATCACCCATGGGAGATGCCTGGGGGCTCGGGCGACTGGCTGCAGCAGCAACGTGGGCCCAAAACACCCTCAGGGACCCACGGACAGGCGGAGTGTTGGGACTCGCACCCCACAGGGCCCCACACCATCCCATGGCACTGTGTGCCCTGCTAGGGACGGCCAGCCCGTGGCTCCATGAGCTGTTTTCCCTCCTGCCAGCTCATTAGACGGGTCTGTGTGGGGAAGAGCTCTGCAAGGCAAAGCCAAAGCCCCGTCCTGCCCATTCCTGGGCAATCAGAAGGTGCCCGGGGAGGCCAGGCTGCCCCTTGTCAGGGCCCTGTAGCTCCTGGAACGCACCTCCCGGTCCCTTTCAGGTTCCAAAGAGCCGTTCGGGCCCCTGTGTGCACACTCCTGTGTGACCGGAGAGGAGGGGGGCTCCTGCTGACTGCACACAGTTGGACACTGCCCATGTGCCCACCGGCCCCGTGTGCCAACAGTCCCCTACGCTGCCCTTAGCCCCGAGGGACACGCAGTGGTGCTGCCGGTCAGCCCCATAACACCCCTCAGACACCCGCAGGCACTCGGACCTCCCGGCCCCGCGGGTGCAGCCCCGGGACACCAAAGCGGTTCCCTCGTTTTACAGGAGCCCCCTTTCCAACGTGCTCCAGTGTCACCGCTCCTCACCCCGCCCCGCACGAGCAGCCTCCACCACTCACACTCCCACTGCAGGACGCGGGAGCCAGTGGCCACCCCGATGGTCCCTACGGACCTGGGAATGATGCTGATCCTGACCGGCTTTACCTGGCCCCTGCCGAGACAGGCACGGATTTACCTGAGCATGGAGAAATCTGTGTCAGTGTGAAGCAGCTGGCTGGGCTTTGCCAGGGTACATGCTGGGAGCATCCAGTGGGGTGGAGCCTCTGGGCATCACTTCGGGAACGGTGGCTGCTGTCTGCTGGAGAGGACAACCACGAGCACTGGGAACCCCTCAGGAGCTCCTGCTCTGCTCCAGCGGTGAGAGCAGCCTGCAGCGAGCTGTGGCACACCGGCTGTGATAACCCAGCGCCAGGGAAGCAGGAAGAGCAGACCTGCACTGGCAGCCCACTGAGGGGCTGCTGCCCGCACCTCTCAGGCTACGTTCTCTGTCTCACCGTTACCGATTTACAGCTCAAACCACGGCTCCACCTCAGCCTGAAGCCGGTTCCGGGATAATGGAGCTGTGGCCCGGGAATCCAGCAGCAGGAGCAGGCTGCTCTGGTGGTTTTTAGCCCCACTGAGCAAGAAGGTAAAAAACATCTTTGGGAAGATTTTCTTTCTCTGGAAGCACTGCCTTATCAAAAATACCCCGAGGCTTCCCGGGCAGGTTCCAGCAACAGCTCCCGGCGGTCCCCTGCCATTTCCGAGGGAAGAGACGAGAGAGAACGTGGCAGCAACAGGTTCTAAACCTCTCCCAAGGCGCAAAAGCCTCAGAGGCGTTTCCATCCCTCAGCGTGTGCCAGAGCCGCCAGCTCGGTGCACCTCGGCCCTCCCCGCATCGGGATGGGGCAGGGTCTCGCCCCGGACCACCGGGCAGAGCGGTGATGGGAGGCTGGCTCCTGCTGCGAGGAGAGCGCCCAGCACTGCAGGGCTCGCACCGGCCCCGCACGCACCTGGCATGAGAACACGTTGCTAAAATAATCAAGAAACTCCTTTTTGGCCAAAGCTGCGCAATCCCCTGTACAGACCGAGCCCTCTCGTTCTGTCTGTAGAGCAGCTTGTACAGCTCTGTACAAACTGCTGCTCCTCCGAGCACCCCCAGGCCCCGTCCTGTCCCCGCTGGGTCTCCCCTCGCAGGGTGACCCGGGCGCTGTCACCTTGTCCTGCCCCTGCCCTCTGAGGTTTTTCACCCGTCGGTGTGATCCCAGTCCCGGGGGCGCAGCCCTGGCGCACTGAGCTGGCAAAAGGAAGGGTGGCAACACTGAGGATACTGCAACCCCCCCCATGCACCCGGGCAGCCTTCCCAGCACCAGACACCCCCTAAGTCCCCCAGTTCCTGTTGGACGATCCCCCCCGAGGCGCAGCACAGCCCCCAGCCCCGGCCACAGCAGCACGCCTGCATTGGAAAATATTTTATTTGAATAGTAAATAATTATACAGTTGAAACAGTTCTATTGAAGCACTCTATAAATAGCTAACAGTTAAGAAAATAATGTGTGTAGAAAAAGAGATTGCATCTAAAAGTAAGAGCTGTCGGTTGCACAGGATCGAATGGCCAAGGTCGTGTGTGTTCTAGGTATAAAAGTTAAAACCTTTATAGCAGATCCCTTGAGAGAGAAAAAAAAAAATCTTCTAAAACGCACAGTGAAATGGCAGGCGGGGACAAAACCAGCGTCAGAGCATCTGCGATCAAATAATATCAATCTTCATAATTAATATAAATAAATAACGAATAAATAACATAATTACTCAAACCAACATATACAGATAGTCAACTCGTGAGCTACCTCGGGAAGGGCAAACCGAACGGAAACAGAAGGTTGGCATGTCACAGTTAAGGCAGTTTCTACAGCATCTTCTGGAGACCATCAACAGCGGCGTCAAGGCATCGGCGGCTGCGGGAACGGGAACCCTCGGGCGGCTCCTCCGGCGGGTCCGGGGTCCCCCGACGGGCGCCGAGGCGAACCAGCGGCCGAACGGAGGGAGGGACCCGGCGGCGGGCGCGAAGCCGGGCTCCAGCGGTTCACCAGCCGGGTTAAAGCTAATCGTGTGGTGGCCCCGGGCCGTGCGGGGCGGTGCGGGAAGGCACGGGCGGCTCTAGCAGGCGGGCCGCAGCGGCACCTGGAGCAGGATGACCTGCCTGTTCTCCGAGGGGTGGCACTTGTTGATGTGCCGGGTGAGGCCGGGCGAGCTGTAGAAGGTGGCCGGGCAGTACTTGCAGGGGAAGACCTGCGCGGCGTGCAGCAGGCGGAGGTGCCGCTCCTGGCTGCTCTTGCTGGGAAAGGTCTCCCCGCACACCGGGCACAGGCGGCACTCGGCGGGCGGCGGCGCGGGCGCCTCCTCGGCGGCGGGCTCGGGGGCCGGTGCGGCTCCCGGTGCGGGTGCCGGTGGCTGGTGGCCCAGCAGGTGCTTGCGCAGGTAGGCCTGCCGGCGGAACCGCTTGGCGCAGCGGGGGCACTCGAAGAGCCCCTCCTCGGAGCCCGCTTCCGAGCCGCCGCCGGGGCTCGGCGTGTCCCGCTCGCTGCCGCTGCCCCCTCCCGCCTCCTTCGGGGGCTCCTCCGGCGGCGCTCGGCCCGGCTCGGGGCCGCTCTTGGCGGCGGGCGGGCGCGGCTTGTGCCAGCGGCGGTGCGAGGCAAGGTTGGCGGGGCAGGAGAAGACCTTGTCGCACTCGGGGCAGCGGTACTCCACCCGCACGATGCGGGAGCAGCGGTGCTGCGCCAGCGCGAAGGGGTCCCCGTACTCCTCCTTGCAGAGCTGGCAGATGAACTCGCCCAGCGGGCGGGCGCAGCCGCCCCGCGCCCTGGCCGGCGCCTCCACCGGGCCCTCCTTGATGCGCAGCCCCAGTACGGGCGACGTGGTCACCTCGTCCTCGAAGGTCAGCTTGCGGATCGCCTTCGCCTTCTTGCCCGACGGGGCCTTCTGCCGCCCGGGCTCCGCGGTGCTCGGCGGCCGCTTGGCGGGCTGCGGCCGGGCGGCGGCGGCGGCGGGCGGCGCGGCCGGGGCGAGCGGCGCGGGGGCTCCGCCGGGGCCGGCGCCGGGACCCGCGGCGGGCGGCTCTGCGGGGCCGGCGGCAGCGGCCCAGAGCTTGAGCTCCGCCGGCGCGAAGAGAAGCGGGTCCATGGTGGCGGGCACGGCCGGCGCAGGGAAGGACTCGGCCGAGACGGGCGAGCCGAGGCTGAAGCCGCGCTCCAGGTACTTGTCCCTGCTGACGGGCCGCGTGGGGCTGTACAGCGCCTGCACGGCGGCATCGGGCGTCCCGCACGGCACCGTGTCCCGCGGCGGCGCGGCGGGGCGGGCGGGAGGCGGCGGCGCGGGGCTGCCCGCGGGCAGCGGCGCCCCGGCGGGGTCGCGGCAGCAGCGCGCGCGGTACGAGGCGGGGGCGGGCCGGCGGCTGCGCTTCACCAGGAAGCCCCGCGGCATCTTGGCGCCGCCCGCGCGGCGGCCCCGGCACGCACCCGGCCCCGGCCCCGCCGCTCGCGGTACGGCCGCCGCCGCGCCGCCTTTAAGCGGGGCCGGGGCCATTGTTCGGGCCGGCGGCGGCGGCGCGGGCCAATCAGCGGCGCCGCGGCGGGCGCGGGGCGGGGCCGCGTGCACCTGAGCCCCCGCCGGCGGCACGCGCCCGGCCCCGCCCCCCGCACGCTCCGCCGCGCGGCGCGGCACGCGCGGGCCTTTGTGTGCGGCCCCGGGGCGCGCGCCGCCCCCCCCCCCCCCCCCCCCCCCCCCCCCCCCCGCGGAGTGCCCGGTGCCGCGCGGGCGGGGGGGGGGGAGCCCGGTGCCGGCGTCAGGTGGCGCGCGCGGGAGAGTAAGACCGGGCCCGGCCTTGCCCCGCCGCTGCTGCGAGCGGAACGGACCCGCGGTGCCGGCAGAGCCCGGGCACCTGTAACGGGAGCGGCCGGCGCCGCGCAGCGCACGCCCCGACAGACACAGACACACACACAGACACCGTCCCGCGGGAGGCAGCGCCCGGTGCCCGCTCCCGGCTCCCGCGGGCGCAGGGCCGGGTCCCCGCGGCAGGTGCAGCCCCGCTTTAACCCTTTGTCCGCGGGGGGGTCTCTCGGCTCCGCGCTCGCAGGTGGCGCCGCGGCGGGGAGCCCGAGGGGGGGTGAGCGCCCCCTGCCGCGCGCAGCCGGCCGGCCCCGGGGGCGCGTGCGGGCAGCCCCCCCTTTGTGAGGGGCACGCGGGCGGCACGCGAGTGAGCGGCCCCCGCCCCCCCCGCGGGCCCCGCGCGCCGCCTTTGTGCGCCTCATTAGCATAAAGCTGCGCGAGCCGCCCGGCGGGCGCACAAAGCGGCGGGGGAGGAGGGGGCGCCCCGGCAGCGCCCGCGCCCGCGGCGGGGGGGGTGCGGGGCGCGTGCGGCCGCTCCCCCCCCCCCCCCGCGGTGGGACAGGCGGGCGGCGGGGCGGGGCGCGCCATTAGCATACAGCTGCGGGCCGCCGGGCACGCGCCGCCCCCCTGCGGGGCTCGCACCGGCACCGCGGACCCTGCAACCCCCACCGGCGGCACCGGTTCCAGACCCCCCTGCCCCAGGGCTCACACCGAGACACCCCCTGCCCCAGGGCTCACACCGAGATACCCCTGCCCCAGGGCTCACACCGAGACACCCCCTGCCCCAGGGCTCACACCGAGATACCCCCGCCCCAGGGCTCACACCGAGATACGCCCTGCCCCGGCTCACACCGAGACACCCCCTGCCCCGGCTCACACCGAGACACCCCTGCCCCAGGGCTCACACCGAGACACCCCCCGCCCCGGAGCTCACACCGAGACACCCCCTGCCCCAGGGCTCACACCGAGACACCCCCTGCCCCAGGGCTCAAACCGAGACACCCCCCGCCCCGGAGCTCACACCGAGGTGTCCCGTCCTTCCCGTCGGGGCCGCAGCCGTTACGGAGCCGGGGAGTCGGCACCAGCCGGGCCGGTCGCTGCCGCCTCACCTGCGCTCGGCGGGGCCCTGGCCGGATAGTACATGGGTAGGCTGTGGCGGTGGCGGCGCAGGAAGCGCAGGACAGGGCCCCATAGCGGCTCCGGGCAGGGGCTGCTCTCCGTGGCGTCCTCCGGGAGCGGCCGGGGCACCTGCAGGGCACAGCAGTCGGTCAGCACCGGGCGCTGCGGGGCTACAGAGGGCCCCTGTGTCCAGCCTGGTCTTGAACACTGCCAGCGATGGGGCAGCCACAGCTCCTCTCAGCATCCTGTGCCAGCGCCTCAGCACCCTCAAAACCACCATCAATATTACCCCTAAATGCATGAGACATTCCCAGCTCCTGTGGAAGTCAGCAGTGTACTTGCACTCAAACACTCCTTGCAAAGATGTATTTCCCCTCCTTTTGACTATTTCATCACTGGTTTATCTACAGGCTGAAGTGGGCTGGGATGTGAGTAACAGGAACCAGGCTGGACAGGGCTTGGAGCAAGCTGCTCTAGTGGAAGGTGTCCCTGCCCATGCAGGGGTTGGAGCTGGAGGAGCTTTAAGGTCCCTTCCAACCCAAACCAGGTGGGGATTCTGTGATTCTGTGTAGAAATACAGCCAGCCCCGAGCCACTGAGGGTATATTCCATTAAGTGCACAGTACTGACTGTATTTGGCAGCATGCCTACAAGGGACACCCAAGGAAAAACATAAATTTGACATTTAGCAAATATGGGTGAAATTATGGCGAAGAAAAGCCAAATAAAATACAAAAAGCAGTGACGTGTTTGCATTCAGATGCAGACACCATCACCTGTGTTCATACAACAGGAGGAAGGGGATGAGCATCTGCATGGCCATGGCTGTGACACATGCCAGTTTGCGTGATGGAAATGGTTGGGCACGGCCTATGCCCTGTCCCTTTGTCACCTGCCTGTGTTTACAGTTGATTCCCTTTGGTTCCTGCACTGTTAAAACCTCCAGGAGCTGTTGCTGCAGGAACTGCACCATGTTAACTGTGAGCAACAGCAGCAGGAGGAGAGGGGAACTGGTCCCTAGCTGAGGGCTCACGTACCAAATCATGTTTGAGGTCAGGCAGGAATTCATCAGGGCTGGGATTGCTCTTTGTGAGTGCAGCTGGTTTTGCATTTGGAGCAGGCAACACTGTGGTGCTCAGACACTATGCCCCTGCCTACGGAACTACAGGAAGAGCTTCAGCAAACATTTTCATGTCATCCTCACTCAGTAAATCCACTTATCACTGAAGAAAGCCAGTTGCTTTCATTCTTGGCTACAAAAGGCTGTTCCCTGTTGAAAAATCTGCTTCTCCTGGGTTCAGCCGGGACAGGTTTGGAGTGGCCTACCGTGCATTTGTACCAGGAAACTTTAGTAACGGGGGGAAACAGGACAAGTGACCCCTGGTTCTGCTGGGCGGTTGTACTGAACTGCATGTGGAATACAGAAATGCCATGAAGGAAAACAAAACGACTTGAAGTTCTACTGGCAAACTGCAAATGCACCCAGGTGACAGCAGGAACACGATGGGCTGCGCATGGTAAGCACTGCGGGCACAGGGCCTGCTCAGGCTGCCCAGGGAAATAGCTCAGCAGAAACGTGGGGCTTGAGGAGAAGGAGTAGAAACCGAAGTGAACAGCACTGACAAATTACCCCACTGATGAACGTGCCTGCCTGCCGCTTGCCTTACCTGCTCTGATACGAGGGCTTGGCGCAGTTCCTCCTTGAGGTCGATAAACTGATCGTGATAGATGGCCATGGACCAAGGCTCCCTGAAGAACCTGGTTAAAAAAGAAGAAATTTCGTTATCTTGTGAACCTCTCATTAGCCACTAATAAAGTATTTACCTGGTTTTTTTGCCTTTATAAATGACAGTTCTGGACCCATCACGATCATTTGTTCATAAAATGCCTCCTGTAACAGCATGGTCAATCAATTCTTTTAATGGATGTTCCTGATGTACAGCCAGCTTCAGTAATTACATTTAAAGTGGCTTAATTCAGAGCTGTGGCAAGACCCAGTGAAGAATCCTGATTTTATCAGAATTTAAAAGCCTGAAGACCTGTAAAGAACGGTGTCTCCATTATCTGTCCTTATTTGAGAAAAGCAGATTGCAGGATTAACTGAACTGCTGCATAAACAAATTAAATTTGTGTAGACAATGACACAAATGTTGTTCATCATTAAGGTTTCTGGATTAATAAAGGCCAGAAAAACAGGCCACCGCGGTGCTGCAATATGTTCTTTGCACTGGTACTGAGCTAAATTGAACCTATTCTAGGAGGAAGCTCTTGTAACTTTTTCATTCATGGCAGCATCCTTCTTTGAGAAGGCAGGGAAGGGATGGAAAGGACATGGCTCCATGTGGAGCCCTGGGCTATGGGTGTGACCAGAGGCAGCAAGCCATGGACTGGGGTTACTGCTCTCTCTAGGATGAACTTTTTCAGCTACAGGGAGATGCTCTGTGTGTAACTGTTGCCAATGCCCTCTGAGGTTGAGGCGCACCGTGTTCACCCTGAAGGACTGGGAGCCATCAGCAGGGTCCTGCAGGAGCTTGTTTGGGGGGGTGGCTGCAGCCAACGTGCTCTCTTTGGGTGCTGCTGCTGGGTGCATGTGGATGCTGTTGCCCCACTGAGCTGCCTGCTCCTGAATGAACGCTGGGATAAAGCAAAAGGTGCCACACGTTTAATAATTCTTCTGTTCCTCTCTGCAGAAATTCCCGTGCAGGTTCCTGGGTGCAGATGAGATGTTCATTGCTGCCCAGTGGCAGGATCCCCCCTCTCTGAATGAAGCAGCAGCGCTCCTGCATGACCCGCACTGGTAATGATGCTCAGTGCTCCTGCATAACCATCCTGCTTCTGTGACATCACTGCTCCCCTTCACCATGGTTCTCTGCACCACCGGCTGCCCCAGCGGTCTCTCCCGGGCTTCAGCAGTGTCCAGCTCCCGGGTGAATGTTCTCACAGTACAAACCCTCACTGGCACTAATACAGAGTGAGCAGCAGCTCAGGGAGGGGATCCTGCCCCTCTGCTGCGCTCTGGGGAGACGCCCCCTGCAGTCCTGTTCCAGCTCTGGGACAACAGCACAAGAGGGACGTGGAGCTGTTGGAGCGAGGCCAGAGGAGGCCATGGAGATGCTGTGAGGGCTGGAGCAGCTCTGCTCTGGAGCCAGGCTGAGAGAGCTGGGCTGGGGCAGATGGAGAAGAGAAGGCTCCTGAAGGGGAGACCTTAGAGAAGGCTCCAGTGCCTGAAGGGGCTGCAGGAAACCTGGAGAGGGGCTTTGGACAAGGGATGGAGGGACAGGCCAAGGGGAATGGCTTTAATGTGGCAGAGGGGAGACTGAGATGAGCTCTTAGGCAGAAGCTCTTCCCTGGGAGGGTGCTGAGGCGCTGGCACAGGGTGCCCAGAGAAGCTGTGGTTGTCCCATCCGTGGCAGTGTTCAAGGCCAGGTTGGACACAGGGGCTTGGAGCAAACTGCTCTAGTGGAAGGTGTCCCTGCCCATGGCAGGGGTGGGACTAGACAGGCTTCAAGGGGCCTTCAACACAAACCAGTCTGGGAGTCTATGAAGTACCATGTTCTTGCCATGGGGGTGCTCCCAGCCTGGCAGTCTCAGGTAGCACATCACCACGACCGACAAAATTCATTCGGATATGAAATGTTGGAATAGATGAGCTCAGCTTTACGTGTCTTTAATTATTATGCACCCAGAGTGTGTGCAGAAAGCTGGGGAAGAACAGGATTTTCCCCAAATATTTAAACCCCCTTCAGAGAAACCCTCATGCAACACAAACCTTTAACTCAGCGTTAGTACTAGGTAGCAGAGCAGGGAAAAGGGGCTGTTGTACAGGAATGCATTAAGAGTATTTTGACTGATACGCCCTGCTAAAAGGCCAAACATTTTGTCTTCAAGTTGGCATCTGATGGACAGGGGTAGAGCAGTTGATGTCATCTACCTGGACTTGTGCAAAGCGTTCGACACTGTCCCATATGACATCCTTGTCTCTAAGTTGGAGAGACATCAATTTGATAGGTGGACCACTCAGTGGATAAAGAACTGGCTAAAAAACACATGCAAAGAGTTGTGGTCAATGGCTCAATGTCCAGCTGGAGACCAGTAATGAGTGGTGTCCCTCACGGATTGGTGTTGGGACCGGTCTTGTTCAACATCTTTGTCGGTGACATGGACAGTGGGATTGAGTGCACCCTCAGCAAGTTTGCCTATGACACCAAGCTGTGTGGTTCGGTTGATACGCTGGAGGGAAGGAATGCCATCCAGAAGGACCTTGATACGCCTGTGAGGTGGGCTGATGCCAACCTGATGAAGTTTAACCATGCCAAGTGCAAGGTCCTCCACCTGGGTCAGAGCAATGCCAGGCACAGCTCCAGGTTGGGCAGAGAAGAGATTCAGAGCAGCCCTGTGGAGAAGGACTTGGGGGTGTTGGTCGATGAGAAAATGAACATGAGCCGGCTGCAGTGTGCGCTTGCAGCCCTGAAAGGCAACCATATCCTGGGCTGCATCCAAAGGAGCGTGACCAGCAGGTCGAGGGAGGTGATCCTGCCCCTCTACTCTGCTCTTGTGAGACCTGACTTGGATTATTGTGTGCAGTTCTGGTGTCCTCAACATCAAAAGGACATGGAACTGTTGGAACAAGTCCAGAGGAGGCCACGAGGACGATGAGGGGACTGGAGCACCTCCCGTATGAAGATAGGCTGAGAAAGTTGGGGCTGTTGAGACTGGAGAAGAGAAGGCTGCGTGGAGACCTCATAGCAGCCTTCCAGTATCTGAAGGGGGCCTATAGGGATGCTGGGGAGGGACTCTTCATGAGGGACTGTAGTGAGAGGACAAGGGGTAACCGGTTCAAACTTAAACAGGGGAAGTTTAGATTGGATATGAGGAAGAAATTCTTTACTGTGAGGGTGGTGAGGCACTGGAATGGGTTACCCAGGAAAGCTGTGAATGCTCCATCCCTGGCGGTGTTCAAGGCCCGGTTGGACAGAGCCTTGGGTGGCATGGTTTAGTGGGAGGTGTCCCTGCCCCTGGCAGGGGGGTTGGAACTGGATGATCTTAAGGCCCTTTCCAACCCTGACTATTCTATGATTCTATGATTCTATGATCTTACTTTCAGTTCTAACCCTGGTAAGGTGATATCATCTCCTGGCTGCTGCACATCTCCCAACATCCCTACCTTGGTGAAGCTCACCTGCCTCACTAAGATGTTGCATTAAGTGGTTATAGAATGTTTCAGGGATGCTGCACATTCCTGCTGCTGCCTGCTCAGTCCATAACTGCAGTTTTAACCATTCCTGCAATGTTCATAGATTTGGAGATCAAAACCTGACGTGTGTCACCCCATTTGCAGTCCTTTCTGGAGGCACAGAGAATGTCTTGCTGGCATTTTCTACACGGGTGCTGAGAAGCTGCCAGTGAGCAGCACTGACTCCCAGGTGCCCTTTATTTCCCCTGCAGAAATGTAACCAAGGGCAATTTGAAGAAAGGCTCCACAGCAACAACTCACTTTCTTTGCAGGCTCTGTGTTTTTACCCATTTATCTCTTGTGTTGAAATCCCCTTTCTACAGGGCACGTGGTGGCTCTGGGGACCTACATACGGCAGCTACAGGGAAGCTCCATCATGGGAAAGCCCATTTGAAGCCAAACCAAGGTGATGCCTTTGTGAGGCTCACGCTAGGTTTCAGCAGCAGTCCCTCGGGGCACGCTGGAGGAGGCTCTCCAGTGCAGGGGATGGGGCCTGGCATGCCACCAGCCGAGGCACTGAGGCTGTCCTGGGACAGCATCTGCTCCGTGTTTGCACACTGAGTCCTTCACAACCTCCCAGGGACCAGGTTAGACACGCACAAGGCAATGGATGCTGTTGGCCGGAGCCTCGCGGGTCCCAGCATGGTCACTTCCCAGAGGGAATCCTGCTGGCTGCAACAGGGACCATGGGGAACCATCTGGAACCAGAGGGGGGAATGGTCTCCTCCCAAGGACAATTGGCCACATCCTTTTTGTTGCTAGGAAGCTGGGCTTGCTTTCCATTGACAAATAGCATTTAAAGTCTGTTCTGCTTCATTTGTGATGTGCAGCCTACATTAGATGAAAGGGAAGGAGGAGGAAAATAGTCCTGTAGAAAAGACATGGGATCTCTCCCTTTTCAAGAGATACAGCATTAAATAGAACAGACAAAGTCAGCCTCTGCTACAAGCAAAATGGAGTAAGCATGCACGTGGCCTTCCATCTGCGAGCTGTCTGGATTCCAGTGCCTAAAGGGGCCAACAAGGGCGTGTAGGGATGGGACAAGTGGGAATGGCTTTAACCTGACTGAACATGAAGGAAACAAAGACATGAATAATTTCCACTTAGGCTACTAAAGATGGGCTTCTGAGGAGCACTCTTGCTTTTGTCTTTATGTATTCCATATTGGGTGCTTTTCTTAGAAAACCTCAGCTGAAATCCTCTCACAAAATGAAAGAAACTGGTGGAAAGAGAAGCAGAGAGCAGGGACTGGGATGTGTCCAACACAGCAGAAATAGTACCAACCAGAAACCAGTTCTTAAAAGAGGTTTGATTTTCTCATTCGTTTTAATGCAAAAGTAAATCTCATTATTGCAGCCTGAAAAATAGTGGTTTTGGTTTGGATCTGAGGACTGTAATATGTTTTTAATTGCTTCCATTCCTTTTGTTGCTGGTTCCATGAGCCCGATGACATATTGATCACCGGTGCTGCATGGCCAGGCCATGGGCACAGCCTGAACTGGGAATGCAGCTCCTTGAACTGGTGCAGTATTCCCTGCCTGCAGGTGAGCTCATGGAGCTGAGCCCCACGCGCCAGCACAGGGCCCAGGTAAGGGAATTGAAACCATGGCCCTCGGCAGCACCCATCCCTTGGGAGGGTGCGTGGGAAAACGCCTCTGCAGGGAACTGGCTGTGAGGATGCTGTGCCTGCCCGTGTTGTTCTGCTACCCAAAGTATGGAAACAACAACAAAACCAAACCTCACTCCTTGCAGCACTGCTACCCCCACTGCACCAACACATAGACTCGGAGGGAACAATTCTGTTCAGAAACTCAGACCATCCATGCAGTGGTTTGGATCCACTGCAGCTCTTGTTAAAGGTCTCCAAATAATCATGAACACAGATCTCTTGAATCCTGTTCATTGCTTCATGAAGCAGCCTGAAGTCACTGGTGACCTGCCCCATGGCCCACTACACACAATGGGACTGCTCAAAGCTGGTTCCTCCATCATAGAATCATAGAATCATAGAATAGTCAGGGTTGGAAAGGACCTTAAGATCATCCAGTTCCAACCCCCCTGCCATGGGCAGGGACACCTCCCACTAAACCATGCCACCCAAGGGTCTGTCCAACCTGGCCTTGAACACCGCCAGGGATGGAGCATTCACAACTTGCCTGGGCAACCCATTCCAGTGCCTCACCACCCTCACAGTAAAGAACTTCTTCCTCATATCCAATCTAAACTTCCCCTGTTTAAGTTTGAATCCGTTACCCCTTGTCCTCTCACTACAGTTCCTCATGAAGAGTCCCTCCCCAGCATCCCTATAGGCCCCCTTCAGATACTGGAAGGCTGCTATGAGGTCTCCATGCAGCCTTCTCTTCTCCAGGCTCAACAGCCCCAACTTTCTCATCCTGTCTTCATACGGGAGGTGCTCCAGTCCCCTGATCATCCTCGTGGCCCTCCTTTGGACTTGTTCCAACAGTTCCATGTCCTTTTTATCCAGCACTGCAGGCACGTGCAGAGCACACACAGCTTTTTAGTGCACACCATGAGGCAGTGCCATTGATAAACTTAATCTCCTGTTAATCTGTGAGTATTGCAGAGTCCCCTTTGTCCCTGCAGCTTCCCACCCTTGGCACAACACGGTGAATTTTCAAGCTGGATGGCCATTGTCCGGGTTTGAATTTCTTTCTTCTTGAAGAAGAGATCTAATGCTGGAAGTGCCAATATCCAGGCTGCATCTGCTCCATCTGGAAGAGCCTCTGTCAGTTCTCGGACACTCAGACCCAGAACATTCAAAGTTGTTCCCTCGCACATTTGGGGTCCTTAAACCCAAATGACTTTGGTGGTTTATGGAAGTAGTTTCCCACTGGTGCTTTGGGCCCGTGATGGAAAAGGCTCCCAGGTGCTGGAGGGCTGTGCTGCAGGATGCCACATTGCTCCTTGATCTGCCACTGCCTCGGCAGTAAGAAGGAAGCTGCTGCTGTTCCAAACACCAGGAACTGAACCAGGACTAACAATGAAACTGAAGCAGCTGCTCAGGGGACACGGGCTCAAATGCAGTTATGCTGGGAATGCCTATGAAGAGCAGGGAATTGCACCTCGCAAGAGTGGGGAGAGGGAAACACCGCTTAGGGACGCAATGCAGTCAGCCACTCTCACAGTCTGCAGATGAGCAAAAGCCATTTCTCCAGCAAAAGTGCACATAAGACGAAATGTCCCATCTTGCCAGGAAAGCGGAAGATGGTTTGTTTTGAGGACCATATATAGATGTTTTTAAGAATCTTAATTGCAAAGGTATTGTGATTCCAGTAAAAGATATAGAGTATTTTACATATACATGTAAAGGCTGTAATGTATTTCTAGGTACATAGCAGCCTTCCAGTATCTGAAGGGGGCCTACAAGGACGCCAAACAAGGACTCTTCATCAGGGACTGTAGCGATAGGACAAGGGGTGATGGGTTCAAACTGAAACAGAGGAAGTTCAGGTTAGATCTAAGGAAGAAGCTCTGCCCTGTGAGGGTGCTGAGACGCTGGCACAGGGTGCCCAGAGAAGCTGTGGCTGCCCCATCCCTGGCAGTGTTCAAGGCCGGGTTGGACAGAGGGGCTTGGAGCAAGCTGCTCTAGTGGAAGGTGTGCCTGCCCATGGGAGGGGTTGGAGCTGGAGGAGCTTGAAGGTCCATTCAACACAAACCAGTCTGTGATTTTACGATTTCCAGATATACCTTGCATAGGAATCATAAAGTATACATTTAAAGGCAATATAAGTAAAGCCGTTGAGCATTTCCTGCTAACTATCATCTGAGCAGTAATTCTGAAAGGCAGCTTTTTTTCCAAGGTAAAAAGCAGGATAATCTGTGCAAAGGCCACAAAGCACCACCTGAAGTATTGTTCTCAAAGAATATAAAGAGTTCCCTGGTTTGCCATGTCTTAGAACTTGCCTGCCACTGCTGAACCAGCAGCACGTGCTGAGCCTGGCAGGGCTGAGCGCTCCCTGCTCTGGGGCTCTGCCCACCTGCCAGGCTGGGCAGTCTGCTCACCGCTGCTGAGCTCATTAGTCAGGACTCTGCTGCTGCTCTGACCCAGTGATTACTGAAATCAATGGTCTTATGGGCACTGAGACTGTGATTTACTTCACTGGGCAGATCTACACAACAATGATGGTGTTCTCTGTGTTGCAGGCTGGTGTTTCCTTTGTACGCATTGTGGGTCAGTCACAGAAGGGAAGCCTGTGCTTCCAACAGAACTACAGCCAGACCTGCAGTGTGTTCTCTTTAGAAGATGACTGGTTTGAAGCCTGGGGTTTACAAACCCCTTTTTCTGTAGCTGCAAAAGTAAAAGGTGTGCCATTACCTGGAGACACCATTGGGAAGCAGATCTGAGCAGTACTCTCTCCACATTGGGATGCTGCAGCCCTGTCCTATCCCACGTGTCCATTCCAGCACTGGAATTTGGCAAAGTTTAGGTACTTGATGAGATATGAGCAATTATTGCGTGGCTAATTCTCACTGAACTGCTCTTTAAACTCTCTGAACTCTGTGCTCTTTAAAACTGATGTAAAAACATCCCTCTCAGCTCTTTCTATAGGAAATAAGGGCTGCCCCTGAAATGAGGTTTATTGCATTTTTTCCCACAGCTCTATTTCAGTGCAATGCATTATGAAAAAACAATTTAAAGAAGATAAAGTGTGATGCACCAAATCAGCAAACAGGCTGTGTGCAGAGCTATGAGTGCTTCAGTGCCTGGTTTATGGATCCTGAGGCCAGTCACTCGGAATGGTTTGCATCGTTATCAATGTGAATCAGCAAGGTTCTGCTGCAAGCGAGCGTGGCCGGCGCAGCTGAGCAGCCTTCACTTGCTAACTGGGACGTGGGGTTTCTTAGTAACCCAGCTCTTCATTAGCAAGTTACCAGCTCCTTAAAACTGCAGTGCTGTAGAGAAATCTAAAGCCACAGAAGGTTCCTGCCATTTTTACCGCCTGGCTCTGGAAGTACAGCTCTGCCACTGCACCTCAGGGTCAGCATCTAATTCTGGTAGCAAAAGAGCTACCAGGTCTCTGTTCCTGTGCTCCTCTTCCCTCATCCTGTCTGTTTCCTCATGAAAAGCACACAGATTTCCCTCTAATGAGGCCACAAAGTGCACTGAACAGCATCAGCCCCTCAGCCACACATACCTGCCACATTTCCCTTCTGCTTCCTTTTATCCCTGCAGAAAAGGAGTCTCACTGCCTGTACAATGAACAAAAGCCTTAGGTGGAGTCCCTAAGTGATCACAGCGTGCTAATGGGGTGGGAGCTGGCACATTCCAGACAGCAGACATCCTAATGTTTCTCTTAATGAACAATCCCTCTCCTTTTCTGAACGGCTGGCTTAACAACAGCTTTTCTATGCAGCATTCACGTTTAAATGCGAGATGCATTTCATGTTTAAATAACCTCTGATTATCTAGGCTGCAAGTAATAAATTTGTATCTTTACCTTCCCCTTTTAAAAGCACTTAAACCATCAAATATGCTTCTTTTTCTTATTTGTTCTATTGTGAGATGTTCAATTAGAGTTGTGTCAATAAACAATCCGGTGTGGTGCTTCTGCTTAAACTCTCATTAAACGACGCTGCTTAATAAATCACTCTCAGCCTGATGTAACAGAACTGTAATGTGTGAACTGAACTCAAAGGAAAGATGTAAATGGTTAATTTAAAATAAGTAAATGTTGTTCATGCCACTCAGAATGCTCAGCTTGTACAGCTCATATGAGAAATGTAACGTGAGCACAAGTGGCACTCCTGTTCCAGCACAAGTGACACATTCCAGTTGCATGCCTGGCAGCCTTGTGTCCTGTCATGTATTGGTACCTGTTGCTGGTGAAGCTGCACCACTCTCTGTAGAGCATCCCTCACTTCCCTGGGTGCTGAGCCTCTGCACAGGCTGCAGGCACATCTTCTAACAGACCTACACATGCCAAAGTTACTCATTCCCTTCTTATGTGAGCATCGAGTCCCATCTGCTATTCCAGCACTGGGAAGGAAATTCCTTCCCCACATTTCAGCAGAATCCCATGTCCCATGCACAGGCATTGCCAGAGCTGCCCCCAACTCCCGTTTGCCAAAGAGCCTCTGGTCGATGTCTGCCAAATGGGCTTCTCCCTGCAGCCCTGGCCCTCATCACCAGTCCCCACAGTGACCTTTGCAGCATGGTGGATGCAGAAACCCCAGCTCTGGGGAGCCCCATCGCTTGCAGTGGAGAGGAGGCACTCAGAGCACACCCACATCCTGCTGCACATGGCTCTGCTATTGTGTGAGAACCATCTGCTCCTCGTGGTGCTACCTGAGACCACACGGGGTAGAGACTGGTCCCTGGGTCAGACAAGAGCTTCAAGTGCTGGAAACCAAGTTATTAAAAACATGAGCTCAGCTCGAACGCGTGTGTGCCTGTGAGGTTCCTCCTTCTCAGTGCAGCTGCCTGTGTGGAGTCCTGCAGGGGGCTGACCTGTCATCCCCCCAGCCCTTCACACACACGGAGCAATATCTGAACATCCAGGCACGTGCACCACGGGCTGCAGGATGCAGACGGAGGGGCAGTAAGTACAGATGGCTGGAAACACACTTCTGGTAAGAACTAAACATAAATGCACTATAAGGAGAGCACTTGGCACCCTGTGTTATGTGTTACTCAGAACTCTGCTACACCATGCGCTAGTCTGTCAGCATGCTCCATAAACTGCCAGATGCCAGAAGGGCTCAGCACAGAGCATCCCACTAACTTCAGTGGACACGAGGAGAAACTTGGGGAGTAGGTACGAGAACAGACTCTTAGAGGGGACAGCTGAGCAGCACATTTCAGACCCTGACTGGCAGATGATGCTGCCTCTGGCAGGACACTCACTGCCAGCCCAAACTGTGCTATTCCTGCAGGGACACTGCCTCTGCTGTCAGACAACAGTGCTACTCCTCTGCCACATCATCAGTGCTTGCCACACCAATGTCATGCAACCAGCATCTTCTGAGGGCCAGGGCTGGAAACAAGCCCATTAGTAAAGCATTACTGATTCCAAGTAAAGCACCACTCACACCTAATTTGATAAATAAACTACTTGAGTATTTTAGAAATTAGCGGGTCAGATTTCTACATGTTACATTAGTAGATTTGGCTTTCACTAATGCCAAATGAAGCCTACATGAAGCACTTCTACCTTACATTAAAGGCATGATGCCAGTGAGCACCCATTTGGTTGCCAGGTATCAGGAGACCCCCCTAATGATCCAGTTTGTACTTAAGATGCAGTAGAGGGAGATTCCACCACTCTGTGGACACATTCCCTAACGTGGCAACTGCCTTCACCTTGGGGGAGCACACGGCATGTAACTGCCTAGAGACACTCCTCCTCTGTTAAGCACTATGGTGCACACAGGGTGTAACTGGCCGTGAAGCACAATGCAGCACAAGCTTTCTTCCTCCTCCAAGAGAAGTCTTCCCTGTCAGAAGAAGCCTCACTTGAGTGCTCAAATTCCAGTTGAGTCTCTTTGAGATGCAAACTTATGGGAAATGAATGAAAATGGCAGAAAGTCCTTCCTGAAGTGGGTTCCAAACCTAGGGAGTAATGCTGTTAAATTTCCAGGTGACCTGAAAGATTTGTATACAAAATACCCAGCTTTAGGATACTGTGTCTTTGGTTCCTGTGGTTTTGCCTGCCTTGACATGGGACAACTGCAGAATGTGATGGCTGCAGGCCTGGATGGAGCGAGGACACCAACCGTGGTGGCACAAGGCAGATGGAAGGGTACCCACTGCTGATGGCAATGGTGTCTTTCTCCTGCAGCACAAGGGCAAGTGAGGATGAGACTTTCCCTGGTCAGTAAATACTGTCTGTGGCCCTCAGACCCCATTCCCCGCAGACCTTGGCATCCCATAACCCAGTCAGAGGGATGGAGTGCATCCCACTGTGCTGCAGTCAGAGGCAGCTGCCTGACTGGATGTGGTCATCTCCTGGCTTAACAGTGCGTTTTCTCAGCTGTTGTTTGCATGAGTGGCAACAGAAACATTGGCTCTTGAATTCTTGTTCTGCTAAGGAATGAAGTGAGCTCACAGTGAGCTCAGTGGCTGCTCTGAATGAAGCTGCAACACCCAACGCCTGTGAGAACAGGCCCAAATGTGGCAGCAGAAGCTTAACAACAGGCAATTACTTCTGAAAAAGACTAATATGTGCTGTTATCACATTAATACCTCTGTCACGGGGATCACAGCCAGGTGTTCCGAGCGCTTATTCTAACCGTGCAGCTGTAGAGCTGCTCCAAGACCTCCTTTAAAAATGCCCATAGTACCTGTCTGCTAAAGGACGAAGGAAAAGAAACTCCCAAACTCTACAGTTCCATCAGATGCAGTGTTGCTGGTTTAACCAGGAGAGCTCAAAGCTTTGTTTCCCTGGAAAACAAGTTTCATTCAAAAGCCTCTGAGGCTTTCACTGAGCTGTGAAGACACTGTTAATGTAGAGGAGGAGCATCAAACCCACTAAAAGCTCACACCTCGTGCACCGTGCAGCCAGGTGGCTGTGGCGATACAGAATGATGATTCTCTGTTGGCTTTTTAGATACTGCCTGATAGGTTGGTAAACTGATGAACTTAAAGTCTTAAAGGGCAGCAGTCTGAATACTCATAACGAGCAGTGATGTGTTGGGGGCATCAGACTTGGTCTTGCAGCCCTGGGGGCTGAGGGGCTTTCTCCCCTGCCTGCTCCTCCCGCAAACACACCTGTAGGAAGGGAGGGGTAAGGGATGTGGCTCCAATCTTCCACCTGCTTGTGGGTCAAGTCCTGCAGGTTTTAATCACTCTGAACTCCCACTGAAACCAGTGGAAGGTGTCTCACACAAGAGGAAATGTTATTTCTGTCATCATTACCACCAGCCCCTGTTCCAAGCGCTCCAGCGGAAGGGGTTAGTTACTCGTTGAGCTGCCTGGACCTGGAGCCTGTTGTTACTGCTAATTTGAAGCTGGCACTGGCGCATTATGGTCAGGAAATGCGGTTCCGTGGGGTTAACGTCCAGCTGCAACACCCAATGCAAATCAGGGAGGAAAGGCGCTGCTCGGTGCAGCCTCTCGTTAGTCAGGAGGTAATTTGCATGTTACACAGGAATAAATGAGCTCCTGGATGGCAGCTGAGCCTGTCCTGGGAATGAGGAGCCACACTGGGAAACCTGAACACAGAGCAAAGATCAGGTCTGCACTTCCCAGCTGCACAGGAACCCCCTGGACACAGGCCTGGGGCCGGCAGGTTTACACCAGCAATCCACAACATTCCCACTCCCTACCTTCTCACTAAGGGCACTCCACATCTCGCTAGAAGGGGCGGCCAGTGGGTGCAAGAGGAGCGTGCACTGGTTTAAAAGTTAAAAGGAGTTTTTCCAAAGTCACAGGGAGAAATTCAGTGCTACAATCAACTTTGCATTCACACAGTCATGTGAGATCATCACAGCCCATATGAGCGCCACCCAAAACAGTTCTGCTTCTCCATCACATCTCTACACAAAGAAATCAACAAATGCATTCTCATTTTCTTTGCCAAAAGATGACCAGACACCACCTTTTGTCTACATCAAAGCCTCAAGACAGTCTTCATCCCAGCAGAGGTGCTAAAACATGATTATATGGTTTTCTAATAGACAGTCTTCTCATGGCCAGGTTTTAACACTGTGTATTTTTGTATATTGGACATATACATATATACCTGGTATATAATATTGCATTATGTGGATGCGTATGCACTGTATATATGATACAATATATGTTATGAGACTGTGCTATATTGCCAGCCTTCTTCCACTGCCCTACCACCTCCTGAGAGAAGCAATTTGCTGTGCTTGTCTCTCTGTGCCAGGACTGCTGCATGGGGATGATGGGCAGTTTGCTTCCTCCCCTTTCTCCTCCCTTTCTCACTAGTGCTCTCCCCCTGCCTAGGCTGCCTGCATATCCTTCACTGCAGCGGGTTGTTCTGCCACCTGCCTATTGAACTGCCTGGAGAATCTATCCTCCTTATAGTATAGACATTTTTAACAGACATACCAGGACTGACGTGAATGGAAACACACATGTGTGTGCATGCATGTACAAGCACTGGAAGAAACAAGCAAGCAATGATTAAAGTGAATGTTAATTGCTGCAGAGCAGCATCTGTGATTTCATTCAAATGACCAAAGAGCAAGAAGAGAAGGACCAAACCTATCTGAAGATAAGGTATAAGGAAGATGAAAAGCAGGGCTAGAGGCAATAAAATAACCAGATAAGGAAAACCTGGCAACTGTAATTCAGGAATTTTGCCACAGGCTAATGAGAGGTGAGAGAAAATAATGAGGCAAAAGATCCTAAACAACATCCACATCTAAAAGCTGCAAAAGACAGGTCCAAAATTAGCCCATCAGCACTAATTAAGAGGAGCTCAGGAGATGCGGTGAGGACTGATGAGGGTGTCCCTCTGTGGCACCCCAGGGATCCTGGTCAGGACATGCAGACGTGCAGGGCACGGTGCCCGTGATGACCCTGACCAGGCGCCCTGAGCACAGGGAGCAGCTCACACGAGTGGTGTTTCAGGAGCTGAGGTCAGAGGTGCACCTCTCAGTCTCTCTGTGCTGACTGCCCTGACTCCTCCTGCTAACAGATCAGCACTGGGATCTTCATCTCCACTGAGGTTTGTGAAGTCTCTGGGGAGTTTCGAACTTGACCTTTCCTGTAATCAGCTTGTGCAGTGCATGGGGATTCCATCACAGTCGTGGGAGCAAGGGGGGGCAATGCATTCTGAGTTCCTCTCCTGAAGAATCAAGCTGTCCATTCAGAAGCCAATGTCTCCCCTCTTCCAGACCTGCAGGTGCAGCTATGAAGGGTGCAGACAAGTGGAGCTGCAACAAGGTCCTTGGCTGGGCTATACACCCAGCAGTGGGAAAGGGAACTAATGCTGGTTTTGTCGAGGCCAGGCAAGTCCTGCTACCTGTGCTGCAGGCAGAGGTCCCAAAGCAAGATGATTTATTCCTCCAGATGTTGATGCTGGTGTGAAACGTCCTAGCACAAAGAACAGCTGGCACTGTGAGCACATCTGGGCAAACAGAAGCGTTCAGTGTCTGGCAGCATTTGTGGCTGATAGGAAAGCTTGGGTCACAGTTGTGTTTGCATATTGTCACACCACGGAAAAGACTGATGATACCTCACCACAACCAGAATATTGAGTTTCTTCCAGTGCTCAGGATGCATTAGCTGATCAGCATCAGCTGTGACAAGGCAGGAAAATGATCTGTTGTCTTAGCCTGTATCTCATACAGTTGTGTCACCTTCCCTCAGTTTCTACTTCACACTTATTGACAATATACTGTTTATGTGAACTTGACATTTACTGTGTGCTGCTCCTCTCTTTTAAAACAAACCCAACATTGTCTAGAAATCAAGATCAATCCCTGTAGCAGCAGTAATTCACAAGTTCCACACTCGGCAGAGGCATACAAGGGTCCTGAAGTGAAATTTATAAAGAGACATTTTTGTCCAAGAAACTTTTTAACCTCATAGTTGAGGTCTGGGCTTATCATAGAACCCCAGCCTGGTTTGTGTCGAAGGGACCTTAAAGCTCCTCCAGCTCCAACCCCTGCCACAGGCAGGGACACCTTCCATAGAGCAGCTTGCTCCAAGCCCCTGTGTCCAATCTGGCCTTGAACACTGCCAGGGATGGGGCAGCCACAGCTTCTCTGGGCACCCTATGCCAGCGCCTCAGCACCCTCCCAGGGAAGAGCTTCTGCCTAAGAGCTCATCTCAATCTCTCCTCTTTCATTTTATCCTGTCTTTCAGTATAAGATGGGAAGTAGAAACAATGAGCAGAGAGCACAGGACTGCCCAACACACCACAGGCATTGTGAGAGCAGCCCATTGAGTCCCAGTGAAGCCCCAAGTCATAGAATCATAGAATAGTCAGGGTTGGAAAGGGCCTTAAGATCATCCAGTTCCAACCCCCCTGCCAGGGGCAGGGACACCTCCCACTAAACCATGCCACCCAAGGCTATGTCCAACCTGGCCTTGAACACCGCCAGCGATGGAGCATTCACAACTTCCCTGGGCAATCCATTCCAGTGCCTCACCACCCTCACAGTAAAGAATTTCTTCCTCATATCCAATCTAAACTTCCCCTGTTTAAGTTTGAACCTGTTACCCCTTGTCCTCTCACTACAGTCCCTCATGAAGAGTCCCTCCCCAGCATCCCTATAGGCCCCCTTCAGATACTGGAAGGCTGCTATGAGGTCTCCATGCAGCCTTCTCTTCTCCAGGCTCAACAGCCCCAACTTTCTCAGCCTATCTTCATATGGGAGGTGCTCCAGTCCCCTCATCGTCCTCGTGGCCTCCTCTGGACTTGTTCCAACAGTTCCATGTCCTTTTGATGTTGAGGACACCAGAACTGCACACAATACTCCAAGTCAGGTCTCACAAGAGCAGAGTAGAGGGGCAGGATCACCTCCCTCGACCTGCTGGTCACGCTCCTTTGGATGCAGCCCAGGATATGGTTGCCTTTCAGGGCTGCAAGCGCACACTGCAGCCGGCTCATGTTCATTTTCTCATCAACCAATACCCCCAAGTCCTTCTCCACAGGGCTGCTCTGAATCTCTTCTCTGCCCAACCTGGAGCTGTGCCTGGCATTGCTCTGACCCAGCTGTAGGACCTTGCACTTGGCATGGTTAAACTTCATCAGGTTGGCATCAGCCCACCTCACAAGCGTGTCAAGGTCCCTCTGGATGGCATTCCTTTCCTCCAGCGTATCAACCGAACCACACAGCTTGGTGTCATCGGCAAACTTGCTGAGGGCGCACTCAATCCCACTGTCCATGTCACTGACAAAGATGTTGAACAAGACCAGTCCCAACACCTATCCCTGAGGGACACCACTCATTACTGGTCTCCAGCTGGACATTGAGCCATTGAGCACAACTCTTTGTGTGCGGCCATCCAGCCAGTGCTTTATCCACCGAGAGGTCCACCTATCAAATTGATGTCTCTCCAACTTAGAGACAAGGATGTCATGTGAGACAGTGTCAAACGCTTTGCACAAGTCCAGGTATATGACATCAACTGCTCTACCCCTATCCATCAGTTCTGTAGCCCCACCATAGAAGGCCACCAGATTGGTTAGGCAGGATTTCCCCTTAGTGAAGCCATGCTGGCTGTCACCAGCCACTTTGTTGTTTTTCATGTGCCTTAGCATGTCTTCCAGAAGAATCTGCTCCAAGATTTTGCCACGCACAGAGGTGAGACTGACTGGTCTGTAATCCCCTGGGTCATCTATTTTCCCCTTTTTGAAAATGAGGGTTATATTTCCCTTTTTCCAGTCATTGGGAACTTCACCCGACTGCCATGATTTTTCAAATATGATGGACAAGTCCTTTCCAGGGAGCTCACCCTTAGGGAGGCATCCGACATCACTGCTCCCAAAACATGGCTCACAAAGCATCCGTCTGCTGTTAACCAAGGGGCTCGGCCAGGTGCCCCCTCCTCTGCCTCCAGCAGACACTTGCACTTCCCTGTCTGAGCAGTGCACAACTCCTCACCCGTGCTCGGTGGAGCTCTGCGACTCTGGACCAGCGAAGGGCAAAAGCCAGAGGAGGAGGTGCAGAAGCCAGAGGCTCCTTAGTCCCTGTCTCAAGAGATCAAGTGCTGCATTCTACAGAGTTTTTGAACCAGCAGATCATTGTTATGATGCGGTTTCTTTTGGAGCACAGCACATCCTGTACAGCAAACTTATACAAACTGTTACCTAAATAACAGTGTTTAATATGGAAATTCTGCTACCATTTATGTCCTTCTTCACACCAGTTACAAATACAACAGAATCAGAGCTGGAGACTGTTAGGGCACCACTATCAGCTCTGCATCATCACAAAACTCCCTTTGCACCTGTGCTTGGCTTTCTGTCTCTGAACCAGTGTAGGCTGTGTGGTGCTTCACTTCTCCATCTGTGACAATGCAGATTCCCAAGCCACCACTTTATGTTTTAGAAGGAAAATCAAAATAGGATGCATCAGAAATTCTTCTTTACCTCCTGTTTCAGTTACATGCTCAAGGCATTCTATGAATCTTTCTATGAATGCAACTCGAGGCTGGGTTGGGGTTTTGTGTTTGTTTTAACCAAGCTTGACTTCCAAAGCACTTGTTTGCACTGAGGCAAAAGGAACAAACCAAGTTTGAGTTTTTAGGCCAGGTCATTTTTTTAAGCTATGAAATTCTGGAGAAGCAGCAGCAGATTAAAGATGTGGTAGACTGTGTTTCCCAGATAGGCCTCTCTGTAATAACCTCCTTAATCAAGTTTACATTTCTAAAGGCAATGGAGAATCATCTGAGGAGGTGGCACATAAATCTTGCTAGATACAGCTCTTCAGTCCCTCCCACCTCCTGCAGACCTGCCTTGGGACACACAGCCCCCCCGACTGCTGCACTGGTGTGGGCACAGCGGGCAGAGGGAAGAACCTCAGAACACTGCAGGACCTGTGCCGTGGTGGGAGAAGTCCTGCAAGGTGAATGGGGAACCTCCACTAAATAAGAGTCCTGACACAGCCTCCAGCTATAGAATTCACTTAAATACCTCCCTTACACACAGAACACTGTCTAGAGGATAAACTTCATGGTTGGTTTTATCACCAGATACTCAGGCACGTTGTGAGTGTGACTGTCATCATGAGTGATTTAAAATCTAATTCATAAATTTCATTCAAAGCAATAAAAATACCCCCTTTTAAAAGTGACTTCTGACTATGAATCTTCGGTAGAAAAGGATTGGTCAGGTTCAGTTTAATGAGTTAAGCCGACTGAATGTTCTAAGCAAACGTTATCAAGATCTGCTCTTTCTGATGAAGGGTGGTTGAGGTAACCACTGCTCCTTCTCTCAGCAGATCTCAGTCACACAGCACTGTGCAGGAAGGTCTCCAGGGCTTGCACTGCCACTGAGAATTTTGCCAAATAGTAGAAAATATTCTTATAAACCTATTTTTTGCTCTAAGAGAAAACAGGCAAAAGCCATAATAAACTAAGCCTACAGTTCTGCCAGAATGTGGATGTGATGGACAATGTTGGGTTTCTCTCACCTGTAAAGATCTGTAATCTGCCCTTGGTTCCAACGATAACAGAGATCATTGAGAAGACGCTCATGCTGGCCATACAAGCAGATGTAGTTGGAGACAGGAAAGGGTTCCTTTGAAAAGCAGGTGATGCCATCGACCATGCTGTATTTGTTGATATGCACCCTGAAGTAATTCCCTTCTCTTGCCTCTCCAGTGATGATCTCCATCCCCTGGAACAGAACACACAAGGGAAGCTGTGGAGGTGGAATGAACACCGGATCGGGCACACGTAGAGCACAGCCAGGGCTCCCCAGCTGATATTTACCACTTCTGAAGATCCACAGCCCTTTTCTTGCACCACAACACCCACTCCTGGTAACATGCTTTATACAACAAGGTGCTTTGCTATGGTTTGGATGCAAATACTTCCCGCGTGGATTAGACCTTGGTAACTGCACATAAACTGCAGCGTACAGCTGGGTGGGCTGCGCTGCCAGCCCCCAGTGCCATTCCAGACACCATGGGGTGCACCGGCACTTGGGACACAGGAGCCATGGGGACCTGTGACCTCCTGGCACAGCAGCTGGGGTCCCCAAACAACAAGAGGTGCCTGTTTCACCAACTGAATTGATCTTTATTCATCCCACTTTATTATGCATAGTCTGCATTACTGCAGACGTGTGTTGTAGTTTACTATAGGATACCACCTGATGAATGAAGAACACAGGGGTGTACCTGTACTCCCTCTCCAGATTTATAACTATGCATATATTTTCATAAATGTACATACAAACAGTATACGTTCAGAGTTCAAATTCATGGCACATCATAGAAACTATGTCATTGTAGGCAGAGAGATGGCACTACCACATTAACCAGCTCCAAGCAGACTTCAACATTACAACTCAAAGGCTTATCACAGACCAATTAAGCATTTTTGGCTTAGTGTAGAAGTTTTCCATAGTCAGAGGTGTGACCTTCATCAGGGGAAGAAATACAAGAAGGCTCCTGCTCAGTTCTAAAGCAAACATGTATGTTTTCTAAATGGCACTGTGCACTAGATGCTTGCCCAGAGCTGAGGGAGGCTGGGCTTGATCTCTTGGAATGTTTCCACCTTTCAAATGGTGAATTACTACTGCCTTTAAAAAATACCCATGTGTATGAGCATGTGTGTGTATATATATACATACACACACACATACACACACACATATATTGATTTAGAATTGCTCTCCATGACTCCCTCCTGCTAATCTGAATAAGGGCTGCCACCAACTCTCCAATCAATAGACTAATAATGGTGGTTGATGCTCAAACTGTAATCTTCAGGTTCAGCTGCTTAAATCAATCACTTAAAAGACACAAATGTAAAGATTTGCTTCAGACCTCACATTGCAGTGGGATGATCAAATAGGTTGAAGCTATTTTTTAAGCTGTATTCATGTTCCAGTTTTATCCATTTCTGAGACCTGTTGCTAGGCTACGGTCCCCATTGTTACTTCCACATCTCTCTGCTAATACATCTCACTGCCTTCACTTACTCCTTCCTCAGGAAATTCTTTCAGGATTTACTTGAAGTTCCTGGAGTGGCTGTGGAGATATTCCCTTTCCAGAGAGCAGGTAAGCAAAGCTGCAGCAGAACAATTCTGATCATGTTCTAGCAATCTGGAATGACAAAGCCAATTTTTCCTTCCCTGATAGTCCTTTCTGCTTCCCAGTACATGCTGCTTTGGCCAGCTCATCTGGACCTGCAAAGCTGGGAAACAAGGTGAGCCATGCTTTGATTCCTCCCCCCAGAGCATGGATTCCTTTTTAAACAAAGTAATTTCTTTCCATGGACCATTTTTGCTCGAGTTTAAGAATCAACACTGAAGTAGTCTTTTAAAAGCCACTCTTTTATATGAACTACAAGAATGGGCTTGATGCAGAAATCCTTGAGGAAAAAGGTATGATCTGCATGAATGGGGGCTTGTCGAGGTGAATGGTCCTCTCTGGCTTAAAAAGACATGAATCCTGTCCTACTCTTGTTTCACAATTCAGGTTCTCCCATAGGAGAAGTGTCTCTTCACTGGTATCATGGGACAATCTCCTGTGCAGCCCAGCTGTGTGAAGTGCTTCCCCACCAGGAGACAACTCTCATGACTGCAGCACCAGCTACTTTCTGCCCGTGAAGTACAGAACACCCCTTTCAGAACATATCCTTTCCCTACTACTCTAGAAACCAACCCCATTTCACTGATAGACTGCAAAGGTTTATCATCTCTATGATTACATGTATGCATCTCTAGCCGCTTACTGCAGGGAGGGAAGAGGTTAAGCATTGAGGCTGAAAGGGTATTTTCGTCAATCTCAGCTGATCATGTCCTATGTCCACTTTACAGAGACCATGCTTACTGAAGTTGTTTCAAGGCATAGTACCTGTGCCATCCTAAATAAGGACATCTTCCCAAATGGAGGACAAAACAAATGGAAGTTCAGTACTGCAACTTACATGATCACACAGGGCAAGTTCCAAGTCCAGGCAGATGGGGATTCCTGGTTTGGCAATATGCAAGTAGTGATAGCCTCCAGGAAGAACACCTCCTGCCAGGAGGGAAATAGGAGATTTATTAAATCACAAACAAAGAAAAAATAAAGTATTTGTTTGCTCTCCTTCATCTCTTTTTGTCTCTTTACTAAATGACTCTAAAAATAGAACCAGGAACTTATTTTGTTTTGGTGGACTTTGTGTTATAAACATTTTTGGGTGCTCTTACACATATTGGTGCAGCAGCCACACACTGGAATGTTCTGATTATAGTTTTATTGATCTTGAACTTGGAATAAAGACACTGGGTTTCACTGGAAACACTCCATGTTTACTGCAATGTAAGTGAAAGCACAACTTGGCTTGCTCGTAGCAAAACTACGAAAGCAGGGTAAGCTTTTACTGCAACTCACCTCTCTCCGCTGACTAGATAAGGAACTTTGAGAGCTTCACTGCCAGGAGATGACAGCTTGGATGAGGTGGAGCTACCCTGGTTAGGTAAGAACACAACCACCAAGAAGGGTATGAAAGTATGAGAGAATCTGGTTGGTCATACCTTTAATTTTGCACCCTTTGTATGTGGGAATGAGTCTGTCTGTGCCTTCTTGTGCCACAGAAGAGGCCTGAGGGGTTAGATCCAGGAGACTCAGCATTGATGCAGCGAGCTCAAAGCCAATCTCTTTTGAATTGAAGTTGCTGTGTGTCCACTCATCTACATAATATCTCCTGGAGTACTTTGTTAAGGGACCTGCAGCCCTGATGCTCACATCATTAGTGCAGAATTCAGTATCGATCACAAGTCTTCCATCAAAAACCAGACAAGCATCATTAATTGCCTTAAAGGTTTCATAATCCACCGTCCTGTAGGCAAAGCTAAAAAACGCCTGGAAAAGAGATGCAAATAGGTGGAGGTTATTACACATCAGTTACTGGCTCTTTTCATAAATCAAAATCTGCTTTTCCTGCTGAATATTATGTATCTTAAAAAACAAGAACATAAAATAAAGTACGATTTTTATACACACAGAAAAATGCTTCTGACGCAGGAGTTACAGCTACTCAAACTAACCCAACTTCAGTAGCGAGGAGAATTACTGAACTGGACACAGCTACTTCTGGTTACTAGAGAAGCTTTCTTTTAAAAACTAATAGTAAATGTGTGGAACAGCCTGAGTGGCTGTGCGGATCTTCTGTGGTAGTGTGAGCTTACGGAACAGACTTGAACATTTTCTTGAAGCTTTTCCTCTTCTTTCAAAGAAAAGCCAAACTGAAAAACTAAGAAATAAGAAAGTACAATGTACTCTGCATCTTAACTGCATCTTATAAACCTGTTTCCAACTGTTGTGCCTGACTCCTTACCAACAAACCACATCACCCCGGCACTCAGCACAGGGACCCTCAGTGAAATGGGAGAGAGGAAATGAAAATCATTTGGGGGCAATGTCATCCCCACTCAGACCACAGCAGCAGAACTTCAGTGGAAGCTGTGGAGGCCAAGGGGTTTGAGGGAGGTATAAAAGGACTGAGTATCTGCATGAAAAGGAAAGCATTCACATCTGTTATCCTTGATAGTGATGTTGACTTTGGAAAGCCTATCCAGACTTTGTCAGGTCTGAAAGACATCTCTAACTGCTCCAGATCTGGCTAACACTTGCTCTGGGAGGCAAAGCAAATACTGATCTGTACCCCCTTGGTGCCTGGAACCGCTGGGCCACTCCTGGAGACAGGGCACAGGTCTAGATGGACACCAGATCCCTGTACATCACCCGCGCCAGCCCAGGGAAGGCTGTGTCTGTATGTAAAGTCCTTGGTACATTTGGCACTCGCTTACTGAGTCTGGTGATAAGCAGATACCCATTCACCGTGGTTTGTTTTGTGGGTCTAAAAAGACGTGACTTCTGTTCTTGGGTAACACTGCCTGGGGTGTCCAAAATGGCCCTGAGGTAGGGATTTGTCTCAGGACCAGTATCTACTGACGCCATGAGCTCATCTTCCCCAGAGGAAGATTTCAAAGTCATTAAAAGAAAATCACCCTAAATCCTTCAACTCCTCTAAGTCTCAGAGAAGAAAGCACTGATAATTCCCTTCCTTTGTTTTCCATGGCACCTGCACAGCCCCTCTTCTGAGACGTAGGGAAGCAGCTCAGCCTCATGCCCCAGGACAGAAGCTGAGCGGCAGCACTGCAGGGCCGGCGGTGTCGCTGTGTGGAACAGTTGCACAGGCAGCACGTGCTGCTAGGCGAGGGGTGCCTGAGGAGCCACTCTGACACCTTGCACAGTCTTTTGTCTGCTCCGCACAGGGACCACCAGGGAGGAGCGTCAGAGCCACGCACATTTGATCTCTGCCTGGGTATGTGCTTTATCTGGTTGTCTGTGCTGCCGAAAGTAACATCTGAAACCTGGAGCCAAACATGCGGTCCCCGAGGACAAAAGTGCTGCGGAAGGTAAAACCTGCATCACCTGGAGGTGCTCAGCTCTGAAACATGAGAAATGAGCAGCAGGGAACAGAGGTTGGGTCACTGCAGCTTGGAGCCAGGGGGCACACACAGAACAGCCCCTGCCCTAGGCCCGCACCCCCATCTGAGCACCGCAGACAGCAGAAGTGGGAGAAGCCACAACTGTGAGCAGCACCTTTGCAGTTGCCTCTTCCAAAGGATAAACAGAAAGCTGGCAGAACAAGTGTCCCAAAACCAGGGTAAACCAAGAGTGCACGCTGGACATTGAGGGTTGAAAGTAGTAGAGAGTGACAAGGTTGAGAGATGTTCTAAACAAGATCGTGGTCTGCAAGGGGTGCAGATGAAGACTGACCATCTCACTGGTACAATACAGTTTGTGAAGCTTCAGAGCCTTTACAAAGAGCTCTCCCCTTCATCACTGCCCTCAGCTTTTAAAATCATTATACAACAGAAGTCGACTGTTGCTGCCCACCATCAAGAAATATCACCGTACAGGTTGGGGAAAGGGTGAAACATTATTTGGACAAGCATATGTCACCTTGCTGCCTTCACCTTGACCAGCCCAGGACAACTGTATGAGGGCAAACCAGCACCAGTAACATGCTCTTCCCTCAGCGCCAGCCTCAGGGAGGAGGCGGTTGTGACCTGGGTAAAGGCAGTACCTGATTATCCCACCAAACAGCGTCCCTGCGAACTAAGGGCAAGTGTCAGATGCTCACGACCACAAGAAAAGGCACAGGAGAGGGGAGAAAAGAGGGCTGGGAATGTCAGCAACGCTGGTACGGCAGTCAGGCAGCACAGGAGCCGGAGCCGCTGGGCTCTTTGTAAGGAAGTGCGTAGAGGTCAGGGAATTGTACCCATCCACGGGATCCCAAAGCAGGGAAGCTCTGCCCGCGCGGGCACGGGGACCACCCAGCCCCAGTGCTGCTGACAGCAGCCGTGTCACGAGGGGAGGGGACGGCAGCGGGCTCCAGGCTGGGAGCCATCTGTCAGCCCGGAGGCAGGCAGGGAGGCAGGGGGCAGGGAGGGAGGCAGGGAGGGAGGCAAGGAGGCAGGGAGCAGGCAGAGAGGCAGGCAGGGAGGCAGGCGGGGGGCAGGCAGGCAGGGATTTTCTCCCGCTGTTCCATCCTGCAGGACTACAGATCAAGCCCCCCCCCCCCCCCCCCCCCCGAGCTGCCAGGCAAGAGATGATGTCGGCTGAGAGCACTGAAGGCCCGAGCACAGCCCGCTTCTGGCGGAGGCTGCTCTGTGAGGCCCGGCCCAATGGTGGTGGGCAAAGAGATGGGCTGGGTGGATATTCACTCGCAAGAACAAGAACCACGTGGAGATCTCTCTGGAGGAAGGATAAAACAGAGGGATTTTAGGGAAAGAGGAGAGAAATTGAACAGCTACAGATGAGGAGAGAGTGAGGAATGTCACTGCTGACATGGAGACCAAAGTCAGGAGACTGCCAGCAAAGGGCTTTGCAAGGTCTGCACCAGGAAGGGCTTTGCTATCCATGTTAAAAAAGCCCAGTGACTGAGAGCTTCCAGTGAGGGGAGCCCCAGGGACCACGGCTCCCGGGGGGCTCTGCAGTGGATGCATGCAGCTCTTCCCTCCCAGGATTGCAGGACTCTGCCAAGGAAGCGTGCAAGGAGCTGGGTGTGCTGAGGGGCTGGATGGCTCTCAGCAGGTGCGGGATTGATGTGGCTCTATGACAAGCACATGGGCTACCCCAATGGTGAAAACCAGAACTACTCTGCCCATCAGGAAAGCCCCAAATCCCAAAGAGGGGCCACACCAGAGAGCATGCACATTAATTTGCTTCGATAAGACATTAATCCTATAGATGAGCAAACCCATAGTCAGGAATGTAGGGGGAGAAAGATGTGTTTAAAATACATTTTGACTGCATTACACAGTAGGCCTCTACCCTTTTTGGCTTCTATTGTGGCTTAATCAAATGCACAGAACTATAGGCAGGAGGAACTGCAAATTTAAATGATAAAAGGATTTCTGGAATTTAGAAAATGAATTAAGAGTATTTGTCACTCAGCAGTGAACAACTACTTGTGAGTCAGGTGACTTCAATACATTGTAATCCAAATCAGGCAGGGTACAACGATGGATTTGTTTGGTTTCTTAAAAGCCAATCCTTTAGACTACCAAGTGAATGTTCAATCTGCTCCAGACAACGAGGAAACAGCTAAACCAAGGAGGGACTGCCTAAATTTGATGGGCTTTGTCTTAAAAAGCCAGACTGATGGAAGTACAGTGGAAGCACACACTTACTGAGCACTGCAGCTGGAAGGGTTTTGTGCTGGTGGTGAAGGCAGCACATGTAATGAGGTCTGGGTCATCGCCTGTGCCCCACTGCGCCAGGACGCTGTCCCAGTGCACCGACACACCAGCCTCCACCAGCGCCTGCCCCACGGCGCCTTCGAGCTCGTTGTTGTTGAGACACGTCACGTTGGAGCTGGGTGGAGGCTGCACCAGGTGTATGCGGGAACCAGCGATCCCGAGGGACAAGAGGGCTTCTACCGTGGTGTAAATGTCAACTGTGTTCCCATAGACAATGACGTTCCCTGAGGGAAGAAAAAAAGGGGAACAATTTCTAAGATGTACAATGAAAACCTTATTAGTGTAACTGGGATGATAATACCACAGAATTGCTCCCTGTGACCCTCTCACTCCTCTGATGCTATGAAGCAAACAGCGTTACCTAGCAACAGTAGGCAAGATAATTTAGTGAAGAATCTGTACAAAACATCCCACGAAGTAGGCGAGTACTTCACATACAAGTATGGCATTCACTCTGACCCTGTGATTTGAAATTATTTTGATTGGAAATCCTCTAGGGAGGAAAAAACCCAACGTTTATATTTCATTCTCCCCTCCCTCCTCAGTTTTGCTCATTCAAATGCTTTACGGGGCGGCTGGATGGACAAGCAGGAGCAAATGTAACACTTCATGCAGAAAAAACCCACAAAGTGTGGGAAGACCAAGTTTAGAAAACAAACCTGAGACACTTCTGACCAGTGAGTATGAAAACAGTGACCGGGACAGGCTGGGTGGAGACTGGATGGAGCGGCCTGAGGAGAAGGACTTGGGGTGTTGGGTGCGGAGAAGCTCCCCATGACCTGGCTTCAGTGAGCGCTTGAGCCCAGAACCCCCCCATGTGCTGGGCTGCAGCCCCAGAGCATGAGCAGCAGCTCAGGGAGGGGATCCTGCCCCTCTGCTGCGCTCTGGGGAGAGCCCCCCTGCAGTCCTGATCCAGCTCTGGGGCAGCAGCACCAGAGGGACGTGGAGCTGTTGGAGCGAGTGCAGAGGAGGCCATGGAGCTGCTGCGAGGGCTGGAGCAGCTCTGCTCTGGAGCCAGGCTGAGAGAGCTGCGCTGGGGCAGATGGAGAAGAGAAGGCTCCTGAAGGGAATGCCTTAGAGCAGCTCCAGTGCCTAAAGGGGCTCCAGGAAAGCTGGAGAGGGGCTTTGGACAAGGGCCTGTAGGGACAGGCCAAGGGGAATGGCTTTAACCTGCCAGAGGGGAGACTGAGATGAGCTCTCAGGCAGAAGCTCTTCTCTGTGAGGGTGCTGAGGCACTGGCCCAGGGTGCCCAGAGAAGCCGTGGCTGCCCCATCCGTGGCAGTGTTCAAGGCCATGCTGGACACAGGGGCTTGGAGCAATGTGCTCTAGTGGAAGGTGTCCCTGCCCATGGCAGGGGGTTGGAACTGAATGCGCTTCGAGGTCCCTTCAACCCAAACCAGGCTGGGGTTCTGCAAATGTTCTAAAGAAAAATCAGTGTAGAATTGTAGAAGATGTTTCAGGAATGGCGTTTTGCCAACAGCAGCAGCAGTTGCCTCCAGAGCAGTGACTGCAGAGCAGTGACTGCAGCCAGAACAGGACAGAGAGGGGACCCTCCTCAGAACTCGCCTGGGCATGACTTTTGGCAGCATGTGTTTCCCTGCAAGGCACTGCAGTCAGCAGTGATAAGCAGGTTAAGTGTGCCTCATGCCACTGACTTGTGTTTTTGTCTCAGCACTGGTATTTATGCTCCCTCCAAGTGATAGCACCCCCTATAAACTACATTTTATTATTTCATAGGCTAAACTGCTTTCACTGGGACCATGTTTTACTGCACGAGACACAGGGCAATACTAAATACAGCAGCCACAGAGCTCCAGCAACCAACAATATTAATAAAGGTTGTCTACAGATGTTCTGTTATTCCCCTTTGATTGCCTACAAGGTTATTTTATTTGTCCATATCCGTTTGGCTACTTGTAGCTGCCAAATAAATAATCCTCTTCCTAACTGCCAGAGGAAAGAACTGCCCCATGGACAGACATGCTGAGGAAGCATATTTCTGCTCTTCATACCAGTACCTAGAGGGACAGAATGATTTTACCTGCAAATATATTAACCTGAAATAATAAAGAAGAGATGTTACTACTTCCATAAAAGCAACACAGAACACATATGATATGTGATAATGGGAATTCCATTCAATGTGTACATTGCTAGTCTGACTTCCCACGCCCAAAGAGTCCTTTCTGCTGCATGCCTGCCAGGATGCCTGTCTGCAGGCAGCACTGTCCTCAGGAGAGCACCAGTAGAGAAGGAAGATGTAAGATTAACCCTTTTTTCCTACTGCTGCAGCAGGGTGTAATGCAAGAAGTGAACAAGCAGGACTAGTGGTGAAATTCAAACTTTCATACACTCATATTTAGTAATCTGATGTGCTAATAGTGCAGTAAGAACGTGGAGCTGACAGCCCCACATCATTTACACATTCCCAACCAGCAAGGGGTGAAAACCATGAGCAGCTGAAGAGGATGCAATGGCTGGGAGAGGGAAATGAGAGGTGTTCTCCAGAGGCAGAGCCTAGCAGAGGTTGGTTCTGGCTCCAAGCAGCAGGTCTGGGCACCTGAGGTGCCTCTGCCATTAGGCAGAACGAGGCTCTCTGAGGGGTAGCTCAGTTACTGCATGGCACACTCTCAGTTCCATGTTGGCATTTTGTGTATCACATCAGATTCCAGCCCGGCATTTCCCAAAGAAAATTAACATTCTGGTTTATATGGTAATAACAAGTAGAGCTACATTAGCTGAAGGAAACCACTGCTCCTTTACTGACCCCCTGTAAATCAGCAGTTTATGGTTTCTGTTTATTACAATATTAGTGGCTTTTTAGATTACAGAGCTAGTAGTGTAGGAACTGCAGATATTCATTACAGACTGAAATTATGTTCACTGGACAGACAGCAGTTCCTCAGCATACTTTTATTATTTAACTACATGAAAATGTACCTGTCTGTGAGTAAACACAATAATATTCCATGGGAAAAAGCAGCCATAAATAAAGCTGGTTAGAGCAGTTGCACCATTTATTGCTAGACTGCCAGCGTTGTGCAGGGAGGGCTCATTCATCCTCCACAAGTGGAAGCTCAAGATTTCACTGACCCCAGCATGACCCGAATCTCTTTAGTTTGCAAAAGCTACAGGAGAGAACCAGTTTTAGCTGCAGCATCAGTGGCTCCAGTCGGTGATTCATGCACTGGAATGTTAATGCGAGAGTATTCCCACAAACACACTTTTAATAACGCAGTAACTATCTCTAGGTAAAGAGAAAAATAATTGCTCCATTTGGGGCCATTAAAGTAGTTTTGTTCCTTACTTTCCTTCCATCCTACTTTTTATTTTCATGGAAAGTGCAGTGCTGACAGGGGCTGGATTCCAATTAGTCACAATGACAGCTATGACAGTTCCATGCATTAGGCTCCAGGGTTTCATCAGGGAAAGGCCCTTTCGGAGCCACTGCTATTCCATCCAGGACAGAGGCTTCCAGCCCGGTGCTGGGGCCTCACGGCAGCTGGAGGAGGAGCTGGCAGTGGCAGACATGGCTCATGGAGCCACCCTTGGCTCACCATCCCTCGGGAGCCCCGTGGCTCCCCCACAGTGTGCATACACCACCTCCACAACCATGTGCCATGTATGGGGTGATCCTGCCCTACTCACAGCCCCCAACCCAGCATCCACCAGTTCCTCCCACCCAGCACGCAGCAGTACATGGGGCTCAGTGAAAACCCAGCTCTAATTCTTGATCTGGAGAATTTCAGAGGTGAAAAGTAAAGGCAAACATCCACCTTTGGCCAGTGCAGTGCAGCGGCAGCACAGCCTGCAGACAGCTGATGGACATCCACATCAATTGCTGGGCTCCACAGGAGCTCTGCCTCTGCACCTCCATGAGCCTGTCACCTATTACTGCCTCTGAGAGAGGCCAGGGGCTGAAAAGTGGACTCATTTTCAGAAAGAGCAGGGATCTTGGATGCAGCCGTGATCAAGTTGGGAAGAACAACATTCGTAAGAAATACAGCTGGAAAAAGAAGCAGGGTGAGGGAGAAATGGAGATTGGTGGAGAAGGACTTCTTCAGCTGGGCACTCTTTATAGCTTACATCTGCAGCGGCAGAGAACACAAAGTGGGAAGAGCAATGAAAGGGAACTGGAGCCAGGAGCAGCATGAGGACAAAGGGGTCACATCTCCCACAGAGCATGTCTCCAAAAGGTCGCTCCAGATCAGACTCATGGGGAGTTGTGGATATACCATATAACTGAAGACAGGATCATACCTAATGAAGATCTGCAGCTTTACACCACAACAAAAGTCAGCAGCAATAATGAAATTATCACAGAACCCCAGCCTGGTTTGGGTTGGAAAGGACCTTAAAGCTCCTCCAGCTCCAACCCCTGCCACGGGCAGGGACACCTTCCACTAGAGCACATTGCTCCAAGCCCCTCTGTCCAACCTGGCCTTGAACACTGCAGGGATGGGACAGCCACAGCTTCTCTGGGCACCCTGGGCCAGCGCCTCAGCACCCTCCCAGGGAAGAGCTTCTGCCTAAGAGCTCATCTCAGTCTCCCCTCTGGCAGGTTAAAGCCATTCCCCTTGGCCTGTCCCTACAGGCCCTTGTCCAAAGCCCTTCTCCAGGTTTCCTGGAGCCCCTTTAGGCACTGGAGCTGCTCTAAGGCATTCCCTTCAGGAGCCTTCTCTTCTCCAGGCTGCCCCAGCCCAGCTCTCTCAGCCTGGCTCCAGAGCAGAGCTGCTCCAGCCCTCGCAGCACCTCCACGGCCTCCTCTGCATTATGATTAATTTTAATTTAGTATTAATAAACCAAAGGTGCATTTGTCCCCCAGTAGAAGAGGTGCTGTAAGGCCTGCAGAGCAATCCGCAGGAGCTGCTTCCACTGCGTTCCTGCACAGGGATACTGCAGCACATTCCAGGACTGGGCACATAGGGATTTACATAAAAGAGTAGGAGCAGCAAACAGGGAAACCCAGCAACCTCCTCTGCCTATGCAAACACAGCGTGCCTGTTGGCAGGACATGAGGTGAAGCACTGCGGGCAGGGCTGGTGTCACTGGGACTGCTGCACAGGCTCTATTTGCCTGCCTGAGGCCAGGACACAGCTGGAGGAAAGTGTGAGTGGAAGCACTGTCATGTTTGTTGTCTCCTATCTGCATCATTGCAAGACTTGGAGTATGATAAATAAACTTCCAGTGCCTTGAGAACCTCCCTAAAGGTCTGCCAAGCCGGACATGAACCTTGTAGACCACACCAAGGAACCACCATGTTCTCCATGAACGAGCCAGGTGACCTGCACCCATAGGAAACTGTTCTTGTTGCACTCAGCAGGAACTTTCCACAAGGCCAGCTTTCCTGCTCTGAACTCCATCCTTCCCCAGATCCAGCACACGGAACCAAAGTTACATGAACAACTCTCTTCTGTAGTTGAAGTTCAGCTCGGAAGCCTGGATGATTCCAGGTATTTTCACAGCATATGCTTTCAGTGCCTGAACTAATGAACATATGGAGGTGGGGACAGGCTGAGGAAGGACAGCAGTGGTGGACATCTGCACAGATGTATGATTTTAAGGGTTAAAAAGGAAATATTGGGAGCCTCAGTTCTGTGTGAAAGTCTGTAACTGATGTAACCCAATACAAAGAACCCGCTTCCTAATTTAGAGCTGATTTCTTTGTCTTATGCCTCAAACCCAAATATTTTTGCTATATAGAAATTTTGCTATATAGAATACATCCACTAATTAAATTATTATTTAATTGGCTAATTAATAACTTCAACCAGATTTGCATTCCGGACTCATTCTCATTTATATAATAATCATAGCTAATTAATTTTTCTCAAGCCTTTCTTTCCGAGCTACACATGTGGGTATCAAAAATGACAACAAATGGTAAATTCATCTGGAAAACAACGCTCAGCAGATGAAAGGCTTTGTTAGAATTAACCAAGCACCAATTGCAGCACAGAGTTACGGAAACGATGAGCCCAGCAAACACTGCTGTGGGTGTGTGAGTGTCAATGCAGGCACTCACCTTCCATGCCGACAATGTGCTCCTTCAGCCACTGCGCTGCCTTTGCGCAGTCCTGATTGTCATTGAGAGTAAAATGGTTGGAAGGGACCTTCCCTGTGTATGTCTGTGGCCACCCACTCAGGACTTCTCTGTTAGTTGGGAGTTTACGGATATCTGCTCCAGTGGGAGATGGGACCTGGAAGAAATGAGTGAGTGAATACATGGCATGTATCTCAGAGAACTGCTAAGAAAGATTTTCAATACCAAGGACACAACGTCAGGGTTGCTATCCTTGTACATCCTCACCCCTGCTAACATTCAGCAGTAGCACACACATCGGTGGCCACAGAGAACACAGATTTGTGCGAGCCTGAGCACACTCACACAGGTACACGTGTGCACACTCCACATACTGCCTCTGGGATGGGGGTGACCACTTCAAAGGGTCGTACCGGCACAAGGGAGTAACAACACAGGCAAAACGAGTGAAAGGACTTCACAGCAAACAGCAGAAACATGTGACTATATGGCTGAAGGATCTCTGTGGTTATCTGGATAATATATACCTTTAAATGACACTTGGAAAGCCTTGTGCAGCACGACTGCCTCCATCTTCCGGCAGCAAAAATCAACTTCCTAAAATAAGACAGGTTTTGTCCCAGAGAAAGGGACCAAGCCTGCTTGATGGTTGAAATGCCAGCAGCAATGAGGTGTTATTTGTATAATGCTACTTTACAGTAACAAAATCAATCTGAATTATATAGAGCAAAAAAGGGAGTCTCATCTATGACTTTCACAGCACCAGCAATTAAAGTCCTGTACAGTGTTCTCACTGCCCCTTGGATCAACTGAAATACTATCTGGTCCTATAAAACCAGGCATGACATCAAAAGACTGACCTACCCAACAAGTAAATCTTCTTAATCATAATGAATAATATTAGGGATTAATTTGACTGTGTACAACTTTGAAAAAGGATGGACTAGAGCAATGTGTAATAAACCAGAAACCAGATGACAAAAGTAATTCCTACCTATTTTTTGTAGAGCTTAAAAGTGAGAACAGATGACATTAGGTTTTCTTCTTGAAAGCAGATAAAACCCAAGTCTTGCCCTGCTTTCTCTCTCCAGTGTAGTTACTTTCCATAACTTATTCTGCAAGTCAGGGTTACCTCCACACTTCTTTTTATAGGAGCACATCAAGTCATTCAGACCACACTTCAACTTTTGTTTGTCTCTGAACAGCAAATGTGGATTGCTGTTTAAAGTGGCTCTACTCTGCAAAGTGATTACCAAGAACCCAGGGCTTCCTTGCTCCCGAGGCCTGTTGCACCCGTGCAGGCCAAGCTTTCACTGCAGGGCTGAACACATTCATGGTTGTGACTTCTGGTGAACAGCACTGCAAACACCTGTAGACACCTGCTCAGTTTGATCTCCTGATTTTACAGGCAAAATACCTTGTTCATGCCAAAGCCAGTCACTCAGGCAAAACCACTGCAGGCAACAGGGCTACACAAAACATGGCCATTTGGATATCTATCTTGAAGGCCAGGGGATGGTACTCAAGAAGGACATCCTGGGCTGGGTTCCTTCCGAGTTGAGGACAGGAGATGAGCTTGATTCCACATTTCACATGAAACTAACGATCTGTTTCGATGTCACTGTAAACGTGGCTGTGTGCTACAATAACACACAGCACCATGTGTGTGCCCTGGCATGGTCATGGGGTGAGATGAGTAATTAATCTGATAAGGAACATTTTCATCACCAAAACTTGGTCAAACGGTGTTGGACCAGCTGGAGGCAAGTCTCCTTGTGAAGACTGGGACCATGTGTCAGGTAGGCCGGTTCAGTGTCACGGTGGCAAAAATACTGGCAGCTTTGCTTAGTACCTGATGCTGAGCAGTGACGTTGCTGGTAGGAAACTTTGCAAAGCCACATCTCCCATTGTGCAGCCACACTGGAACAGCACAACCTGCTGCATCCATGGGCTGCGGACTCGTTCAGCACCACTGCTCTGCTCAGCACAGGAACACTACTCGCTGCAACAACTGCAGACACACACACCTCACCTGGTACTGCTGTCCTGCACACAGCACAAGGTAGTCATACGGCACTTTCTCCTCCTTAGAAACCACCACGTATTTGGCAGCACGATTTATACTGGTCATTTTACCAACCACAACATTAACCCAGGAATGAAGCGACATCTTTGCATGATCTTCATCATTAAAGCAGTGGCTGTGAAGGAAGATGCTCTGTGAGTGACATGAGCTGACAGCAGGCATTAGATGAGATCAGTCTGTATGGAACACAGTTACACACTGACTGCTCTCTGCTAAACCCAAACAACCCCTCCCAGCACTGGGCCCTACAACCACGTCATGTAAAAACAAAGTCACAACTACATGCTTTATTTGCTTTTTCTTTGCAGGCTCATCCAAGGAGGAGACTTACGCTTCAGAGGCCCTAGCGGCATTTTAACATCCGTGTTCTGAAGTATTAGCATGAAAACTTGGCAAATACCCTAGAAGCCAGGAAAGCAGTCCTCAGAGCTGGGAGGAAAGACAGAGAGCTCCAATCTTCTCTTGGTGACCCCTTCCCAGCTGAATTGTTCCAAAATGCAAGAATGAAGAACCCTGAAAACATGATCTGACCCCTGCTCCAAACAGTCAGAAGTCTCTAAGGTGCAACTGAGCTCGTATGCCGGATGAACTGAACAGTAATGGGGGAGAAGGAGGAACTTTGCCATAGGCTATCCAAAAGAACACAGAATTAGACAGGAAACAAGACACACAAGCAGTGCAGATGTGAAAATATCAACCTGCACTAATTTGTAGCTGAACAATTGATTATTCTTAATGAAATGGGGAAGCAACTTTTATAATTCCAAAGCAATCCCCTTCAGTGTGAGACAAGGAATCAGAGGAAGGTTTGTCTGTTCTAACAGCAGAGCCCTGTTCCATGGGACAGTTGGGGTTTCCAGGGCCCCTGAAGGTTTTACAGACTGAGAGTTGTCCAAATGAGAAACCTCGACAGGAACTTGATCTTTAGGGTGAGCTCAGCTCTGGTGCTGTTAACTCAGTGTCGGTACCAGACCACTAAGGAACCTGAAACCACTTGTGGATTTCCAAAGTCTCACATAAGACCTACTTTTGCAGCTCTCAGATTTCAGCAGTGTTTCAGTCTGTTTTCAGTGTAAAGTATCATACATACTCCTGGGTATGATGAAACTATCAGAGATGCTGGTACTTAAAAGCCAATTCTGAAGCAAAATCTGAATGGAACAAACCCTCTTTCAATGCCTCAGCAACGAAAATTACAATTATTTCCAGAGGTCTGTCCTGACTCAGAGCATGCCCCCCTTCCCAAGCCAGCAATACCAGGGTGCTTATTCATTTCTGCATTTGTACTATCCTCTTTTAATAGACTTCTGGGAAGACAATGATTCCTGAAGGTAAAACACTCCCATAAGAGGTACAACAGACACACCATTATAAAACACGTGGAGGAGCAGAGAAATCACATCTTTATGTTGTGGTTTAAGCCCAGCCAGTAACTTTAGCCGGTAACTTTAAAGATGGCTGGGCTTACACCAGGACACTTCAGCAAGGTCTGTCGTGACTCATGAAGATCATGGAGTCTTGCAACAGCCCATGCTGTGTCATACACAGACTGCTGCTGGCCATTCTGCAACTCACTCCCTTCTGATACAGAGAACTTAAACCTGGCAGAATTCTGTTCAGTCAGGATCTTGCAGTAGGACTGAAGAGTAATGCTAAGACCAAACCCACTTCTAGCTTTGCGAAGGGATGAATCTGTGGGATCTAGCAAAAAAGAATGCAACAGGTCTGAAACAAGCAAAAAAGATGAATGGCTGGTGTCCCACAGACATCTGGTTTATGAGAGCAGAGTGACATGGCAAGAAGATGGAATTTGCACATCTTGTGTGAAAGGAAGCTGGGTCTCACCCCTGCCAGCACTTCAGGCCTGTGTCAGGATGGCCAGTGAAGAGATCCTGCACTTCCTCCAGTCTGTGATCTGAAGTCACTGCCGAAGAAACACTCCGTCTACCACACGGCCATCCATAGGCTCAATAACTACTTTCTATTGATACCGAGTGATGAAAAACATTCCCCTTTCTTTCACAGGACTACCTGGATTGTGATTGAATAGAAGGGGACTGGGCTCGTGGTGAAGCATCTGATCCTGTATATTGCACCAGTGCCTGCAGCGTTGCTGCTGGAGAGTCACAGCACTGGCAGCTGCTCTTTGCTATGAGCACCAGCACACACGCTCTGAAAGAGCTGAGTGCTGTGTGTTAACTGTGGTTGCTGAGCTCCAGCACTATCACACAGGATGTCACAGACAAAGCTGCTTCATGGCCTGAAGGATTTTAGGACAGAACGCCTGGGCTTTCTGAGGCGCTCCGCATCCTCCATACTCACAAATACCAGAGGCAGTAAGGGAAGAAAACCACTGACAATCTGAATTTTAATCAGGCACACATCTATAAATAAAGCGGACATCAAGGACAGCTGAGGGGTTTCAAAAGCACCTTTATAATTGAGGAGCACAGCTCCCAGGAGACTGGCACTCCAAAATCACAGGGAGGCTTTCAAAAACTCACACCCTGCAGAGTTCAATTTTCACTCTTAATCTGCTTTCAAATTTTACCAGCTAATTCTAGTGAGGCAGAGATGAAGCACAAGTTTCCATCAGGAAGGATGCTCTGCTATTGCAACTCTTTTTTACAGTATATGTAGGAGAAAGAGCACATGTGTTTACGTGAGCATTAGGGCCCTTCATTTACTAGTTAAACACACCCCTTTCTGTAATAAAAAAATCAATTCAGGTAACTATTTATAAAAATTCATTGATAGGGCAAAATTCCAAATGAGATAAGGTGGTTTTAAACAGGTCCCCATCACATCATCCTCATGTCTTTGTAGAGAGTTCATTTTTAAAGTGCAGCAAGCAGACATGGAGCTGCTTTGCTATTTAAAAAGCTGGCCCTTTAGTGCATTGCTGCTTACTTAGTGAAAGATTTGGTAGAAACTAATAAGCAGTTTCCAAAGAGTCACACTGCAGATCTAAATAACTTGTACAAAGCTCATTCCCCAGCTATTCAAAATAGAGAATTCACTTTGATTCTGTCCTCCTCAATGTCCAGGACAATCACATTCCTTTCTACAGCGAGGATTCCCAGACACTATTCCAAAGTACAAAACACAACCATCAAACCAAATGTACTAAATTTAAGTGGGAATTCTGTAGTGTGGATGTTACTGAGCTAAGATTTTATCCTACTGAACACAAGATATTTTACTTATTGGCCAATGAGAGAGATTGTGGAACACCCGCTCCCAGCCACAGGCATTGCTGTCCTGTGTCACAACCTCCCCTGCAGCTCCTGAGCACCAGTGCTGCGGCTCTGCCAGCCCAGGAGCGTGTGGGACAGCACTTGAGCTGTGCTGGAGACACACAGCCCAGTGACAGGCACACAGACAGCTAACAAGCAGCAGAACTGAGTTATCAACAGCAAGAATCCTAAACTTCCCCAGTATACTCAGCAAAGTCCCCACTGGTGACAGCATCTCACCACATCACTGGTCACACTGCTAATATTAATTCTTGTCCGTTTGGTCAGCATTGCTTGGAACAAACCCCATGAAAATGAAAAACTACGTAATGTTCTAAAAGCAAATAAACATCTTCATTTTTCTTGAACCTGGAGATTTGAACAATCTAAAAAGTCTTGGGAAGCAGAGACCAGTGTCCTGGTGTAGTACAATGGACTGCTGTCCTGAAGTTACTGCTCTAGCAGTCATTATACTCAACTCATTTCACAGGTGAATGCATGTTGTATAGACAGACTGGATTGTTTTGAGGCTGTCTGTCTATGTATCTATCTAAAATTTAGGACAAGTTCACAGAGCATTACAAAGTGTCATGTTTTCCTTTGAAGCTATGGCAGTGTTTAGATCTGAAATCAAACCTGTTAATTAAAAATCCTCCATGTCTGGAGCCTGGTGGGTCTTTTCCTGGAAGGCCGTGAGTTGAAATCAAGGTCAGGTTGTTGAACTGCAGATGTGGCCTGTGGAAGGAAACCAAAACACCATGGCTGAAGCAGGGCAGGTGTGCCAGGCTCCAGCTAGGAGAAGCATCACCCAAGTGCACGTCAGTGTGTGGTCACACACTGTACGGCCAGCATCCAGCATAATCTGTCCTAATCCTGATAGGTATTTAGACTCTACTATGTAACTAACAAGCTGTTCCTTACGGCAGGACTTACCCGTGAGACCACTGAGCCTGCCCAAACACCTCTGGTAGCAGCGGGAAAGGAAAACCAATTCCTGACAACTGGGAATTGGTCTGCTTCCTGTGCCAGGCCTGCTGCAGTTAGGAGGGCACGTCATAGGAACAGCGCAGCTTTTAGTTCCATATTCAGGAGGATACAGAAAGCAATTCCTTTACATGGGGCAGGTGTAAGTGTTTTGCCCTTTTACTAAGAAGCACATGTCTTTGGGTACCAGACTACTTTCTAGTTTCATTAAGGATAGAGTGTGGTGGAGAACCAGGCTGACAGCACGTTGAACTAAATGTGATCTGACATTTAAAACCAAATAAATATTATGAGTGATTAAGCCTTCTAATCTTCAAGGCTTTCTGTAAGTTGAGTATGGATTGATGCAAATGGTACAAAGGAATCAGAATGTTTTTTATCAACCAATGTTAATTTGTTATTCATATTTTTAAAAAATATATTCAAACAAAGTTAAAGGTCATACTTAAACCAAGGAATTTCAAGGTTATGGCTTCCCCTCTCAAAATGCATATTAATAGTTTAATTCTGGATTATGGATTATCTATGGTAAATCTCCATGCATACGCAGGCCAAGTGCAATGTGATAAATAACCTTCATGTAACAGAGTGCATATATTTATACAGATTATGGGCCTGATTCTCATTTAAATTAAGGTCACTCTGCAGAGGTGGGTGTAAACAGAATCTGCTCTTCATTTATGGCCACATTATGCTGGCTGAGGGATACACAAAGTGGTCCTGATGGAAATCCGAGTTATCCCCATCCATTGAGCTGAATTCCAAGCACACAGAACGCCACCCACACCGGTGCAGCACTGCCAGCGGGTGCTTACTGAAAACTACAACTTTACACACCTCAACAGGATGGCTCCTTGGCAATGGATTTACATGTAATTATACAGAAAAGTATTACACCAGTACACAAACATGCTGGACACTCCCATCCTGCCTGTCCCCACAGCAGTGAATCAGAGAATCAGGATAACCTAGGTTGGAAAAGACTTTTAGGAACATCAAGTTCCTTTTCAGCTTAGAGCTGAAATCACCTCTGCACTTCACATGCTGCACGGCCTCAGGCCAATAGGTCTCCAAGTCCAGGTGCTACAGCAACATGACTTTCAAATTCCATTAACGATATTTAGGATGAAGCAGCAGAATGAGGGTCCTAGGCAACATAAATATGTCTCTCTCTCATGAGTGCACTGCGATGCACTTCATTGATCTGTCCCCTTCCTATTTCCTTCTGCAGATGCTCTACCTCTATTTAGTCCATACACAGTCATCCAGCATTTCCACAGTCATCTGGTATTTGTTCAGTTCTTCCCCACTGAGCCTGAGGCTTCACTTCAGACCTTTCCCTCACTATGATTTACTAACTAATGATTTACTTCTACCTCAGTGCTCCCATGGCATTCCCACAGGCCACTAACATTAATTCATGTTCCCCATTCATTAATCTTAGGCATCAAAATGTTGATTAGCATCTCCTTAGAAGACTGTGATGAAATGGGTCATATCTTCCATTTTCCTTTTACAGTGAGAAAAATCAGGACGCAAAGAAAATGGGATTAGAGCTCTCAAAAAGGCACGTGATGCTGAGGCAGAGCTGCAGAGGCCAGAGGCAGGTACCCAGCACTGCCCTCTGGGTCCACGGGCACAGCTCCATTCAAATAATGGTCATGTTTTCAGAGAGGTAAAAGTCTTCTTCAGCGAAGAATCAAACTCTATTAAATGGCTAAGCCATGAATGAAGCTTCATTATTGAAAACACAGGCTGGAATATGTGAAGATTATTAGAATCTTTAAAGAAAACAAGTAAAACCCACCGCTGTTGAGTACTACAAAAGCTTGATCTCAAAACTGTAGCTGGTAATCCTAACCTTAGGATTTTAAATATATATATATATAACCATAGAACCTATGATTCTATATTCACAGTAAGGATATTGATGTGCCAAGATGGCAGATCTGCTTTCCTTAATGAGATGTCTCCAACCATTCCTGAATGATTTTTCCAGTAATTCTGTAAAATGTGTATCGATCATGAGGATAGCTGAAAACAGTAAATCCTATTGACTGCAAGCTATGCAACTTCCATCCGAGCCAGCTTTTATCCCAGAAAACTGATTAGGGGAGATAATAACAGAAGTTAAATATACTGAAACTAGCCCTGAAAAGGCAAATCTGTAGAGATGGTACCACACAGTCCGTGTTTCAATATAGAATGGTTTGGGTTGAAAGGGACCTTAAAGCCACGGGCAGGGACACCTTCCACTAGAGCAGCTTGCTCCAAGCCCCTGCGTCCAGCACAGCCTTGAACACTGCCACGGATGGGGCAGCCACAGCTTCTCTGGGCACCCTGGGCCAGTGCCTCAGCACCCTCACAGGGAAGTGCTTCTGCCTAAGAGCTCATCTCAGTCTCCCCTCTGGCAGGTTAAAGCCATTCCCCTTGGCCTGTCCCTACAGGCCCTTGTCCAAAGCCCCTCTCCAGCTTTCCTGGAGCCCCTTTAGGCACTGGAGCTGCTCTGAGGTCTCCCCTTCAGGAGCCTTCTCTTCTCCATCTGCCCCAGCCCAGCTCTCTCAGCCTGGCTCCAGAGCAGAGCTGCTCCAGCCCTCGCAGCAGCTCCATGGCCTCCTCTGGCCTCGCTCCAACAGCTCCACGTCCCTCTGGTGCTGCTGCCCCAGAGCTGGATCAGGACTGCAGGGGGCTCTCCCCAGAGTGCAGCAGAGGGGCAGGATCCCCTCCCTGAGCTGCTGCTCATGCTCTGGGGCTGCAGCCCAGCACACGGGGGGTTCTGGGCTCAAGTGCACACTGACGGATCTTGGGGAGCTTCTCAGTCAGGCACTTAGAATCATAGAATCATAGAATAGTGAGGGTTGGAAAGGACCTTAAGATCGTTCAGTTCCAACCCTCCTGCCATGGGCAGGGACACCTCACACTAAACCATGCCACCCATACCTACGTACATACATACATATATACACATACATGTTCATATATACGCACACACATATATACAGGCATTTAACTACAAAGCTGAAAACAACAGCAACCTGGGGTGCTCAGCCGTGGTTACGTTCAGGCACCAGCACATGGAGGTAATGGCTCTGAGGGGTTTGAGCAGTGGCTGTACACACATGGCCACACTCTATGCCATCCACCCCATTCCTGCATGAAGCATTGTTACTTCTAGGCTAACAAAAGGATGGCTTGTTTAATCATTAAGGCGTTTGATGCCTTCTTGCTGCCTAAAATCTCTTGATAACAGAAAACCACCAAAGGCTCTGAGAAACAGGTAGTGTCTGTAGGAGAGTGAACATCTTCTGAGCTTCTAATACATAAATTGATGCCTAATATGAAGTAGGGTAAAAGCAGAGGTTCCTGTTTGGTGGGAAAGTCTTCAAGTTAAGAGCCTGAATGAAAGCAACATAAACCAAGCGCACCTGCATTTTAGAAGCAACTAATTCCAGCAGGGATTCATGTTGCTGTGGATACAGAGGGAAGAACAGCTCAAAGATACTGGTAAAGCAGGGAGGGATTAGAGTATCTAGGGAAATAAGTAAAAGGTATTGGGTTTCATTGCAGCTTTAGAGGACAGCTACAAAAAGAGTTTAAACACCCTTGTCCTTGAAATAAAATCGGACTGTCAGTTTACTGTGAGCACAAGCAAAGGAGCAAACACAAAGTTTTCGTATAGTATGTAAATATATAGAGATCTGTGTGTCTGTATCTCCTGCCGTTTGAACCTTGCTGTTCCTTGCCATGTTTGTGGATTTTCTGCCTCATGTTTTGCTACCTGTTGTTTTCCTTCCTTGCATGCATGGTGTAATGCTGGAGGCTGAGATGGTGGAGAGTGCCTGAGCAAATGATTTAATTAATTGCTCTCATTAAACCCTTCATTATCACAACTAATCACAGTCAAATCTCTCCTGTTACAACAACAAACTGGGTGAAGCATGTGTGTGAACCCAAGTGTTGCAGTCAGCTGGAACAAAGCATCGTGCTCCCTGTGCCTGCAGGCACTGGGGAAAGCTCAAACAGAACAGGTGATAGAAGAAAATGCGTACTCTGGCTCCTGACTCCTGTGGGCACTGCTCTGTGGCACAGCCTTCAGACAGTAAGGTTACTATCTACCCAAACAAGTCCTGAGTATCCTGTACTCTTGGGTTCACTCAGCAGAGCACTTGTAAAACTCAGCTCAAATCGTTCCAGAAAGGGCAGCAAAGAGTCTGTTTCCAGCACTAGATCCTGAACACTTGGATGTGATCAGGTCTTGCATTAACGAACCTGAGAGATCTGAGCAATCTGTCTTGCAACAAAGGAAGGAACCTCAGGCTTGGAGTGGGAAGGAAGGAGCCCAGAGCAAAGGATGATGAGCAGCAGAGAACCAGGCGGGACACTGGGTGCTCAGGGCACAGGAACGCCATGTGCCCGGTGCCAGGCTCCGGGAAAAGGAGGATACAGACACTTCTCCTGTTCCCAAACAACAGAACAATTTATTCCGAGCAGGACTTTTCATTTTTCAGGGAAGATCAGCACCCAAACACTCCAACCCCACAGCAGGTGGGATGTGACCTCCAGAGGAGACTGCTCCAGAAGGAAAAGATCTTCTGACCTATTTTCCAGCTCTACACAAACCCCACACAGAATTGCTCACGTGCACAGAGGCTGCTGCCCCGGGGAACAGCACACCCCACTCGCCCATGTTTTCACCAAGGATAAACACAGTCCTCAGCACTGGAGCCCTGGGTAGCAACCTTTAGGAGCACAGTGTTTCCCTATGGCCATGGTACTAAAAGGCTTCTATTTGCTTGGACAGTGCCCATTGCTTCTGCTGGCAGAGCTGGAAAAGCCTTTCCCTCCTCCGCACTCCTGCTCCTGAGGCAGCTGCACTGGACTCGGACAAGGAAGAATCCACCCAAAGTTGAGTATGAAGCTGTGTGAAAACCCAGCAAGAACCATCCACCTGCATGGTGCAACACGGAGCCGTTCTGGCAGCATGAGGGCTCTGACTGACCCAACAGCACTTGGGCATCAGGCTTTTGGTACCAGCAGCAGCAGAAAGGGTTTATGGTTTGTACCAACAGTCACCCAAGAACCTTATGTGAGTGCATCAGTTACAGCCCCCAGAGCAGGACTGCGGCTTAACTGCAGTGTCCATCGGCAAGTTATAGAATAGAATCATAGAGGGATTTGGGTTGGGAAAGACCTTCAGATCATCCAGTTCCACCCCCTGCTATGGGCAGGGATGCTTCACATTAGACTAGGTTGCTCCAAGCCCCTCTGTCCAACCCGGCCTTGAGCACTGCCAGGGATGGGGCAGGCACAGCTTCTCTGGGCACGCCGTGGCAGTGCCTCAGCACCCTCACAGGGAAGAACTTCTTCCTTATATTTAACATGAACTTCTCCTGTTTCAGTTTGAACCCGTAATTATTAATAATTACCCCCTGTAATTGCAAGTGAACAAAGATAAACCAGTTCTCCATTAGATCAACCTAAGGAAAAGGTGTTAAGATTGTGAACGGATTTGCTCAGTGAAAGAAGGGGTAACAATATAGTCTTTACAGGGACACTTCTCAGTGCAAGGGTCAAGAAAAGGGTTTCTACATATTCATTTGTTCTAAAAACCGTGCCCATGGTGACTCTTCCTCCAAGACCAGCAACAGACACGTGGAGACCACCACCAACTAAAATGGAAAGGCAAGTGAATCTAACGGCCAGCAGCTCCCATTTAATCTGAGTGCCACTGAGGACACCAGGGGACAGATCAGTCACTGCAGTGAGAGAATTCACATCTTCTTCCCAGAACAGGACTATTTCCATTCAAGATAGGCCCAACATGGCTGCAATTCACCATCCTCTTTCATTTCAGAAACACTCTCCTGAAGTGTTCGCAAGAGATTAAAAGGAAAGTGTTTGCTTCTGACTTTGATTTACCAACATTCAAGATGTAATTTCTTTAAAAACCAAAGAGCTACTTCTTTTCAATGGCACCTCAGAGAATACCTCTTCATATCCCAGTTCCCTCCTCCTGGCACAACCACATCCTCCCTTCAAAAACTTACATTTTGATGGAAAGTGCTTCTATCAAAGTACTGTTTTTCCAGAAGCTCCCCACCAGGTTTAGCAGTGATTGACTTCACCAGATGCTGCATTCTCAAGAGCAGCCTTAAGGCCAGCCCATGAAAGCCACCACTGCCACCGCTGCCAATAGCTTAGCAAGAACCCATTAAAAAGCCAGGTAATATTTCCTCTGAGCTTTGGCTCACACGCCTCAAGGGTGCTGTGCGCGTTCCTCTCCCCAGCTGGCAGCTCCTCCTCATCTCTCTGGACTCTGAACTTGATGGTTTGATTCTACATAGGATGTGGAGGCACCTCCTTGTGGTTCAAGTCTAGAGACCCCTATCACGAGACCAAAAAAACCAAAACCAAACCCAAACTTTCCATAACGTTTCCAAGCACCATTTTGAAGATAATTACATTTTTGTCCCCACTATGCTGCTAGAAGATGTTCTCTTTCCCACAATGAACTGCACTGAGAAGTGCTACAAGCACCAACTGCCTTGGGGTAGCAAAGTGCGAATGGACGATGGCCCATCTGCCATCCCCACTGTGGGTTTCTCTCACATAAATGGTAGTGTTCACTCCAGAGCTGCAGCACTTCCAGGATCAAGCTTCTCAAAATCAGTGTGGCGAAGTCCTTGCAGTTTGAATTGTGTGACCCAACAGGAAGATCTGAGAGCTCTTTCCTTTCCCATACACCACACATGGTCATGCAGACACATCCACACACTTATTTGATCATGAGATGGCTGAATTCAAGATGCTCAGGACAGTGAGAAGAGCGTGCAGCAAGCTCACTGCCCTGGACTTCAAGAGACCAGAATTTGGCCTCTTCAGGAACCTGCTCAGTAAGGTTCCATGGGATATAGCCCTAGAGGGCAGGCGGGCCAAAGACTGTTGGTTGATATTCAAGGATCACCTACTACAAGCTCAGGAGTGATGCATCCCAACTAGAAGGAAGTACAGCAGAAGGGCCAGGAGACCTCCTTGGATGGATAAGGAGCTGCTGAGGAAATTTCGAAGGGAAAAAGAGACTTATAAAAGGTGGAAGCAAGGACAGGCAGCCTGAGAAGAATACAGGGATGTTGTCCAGGAAGCTAGGGACCAGGTTAGGAAAGCTAAGGCCCAGTCAGAATTAAACTTGGCTAGGGATGTTAAGGATAACAGGAAGGGATTCTATAGGTACACTGCAAATAAAAGGCAGACTAGGGACAATATGGGTCCTCTCCAGAAGCTATCAGGAGAACTGGCTACCCTGGATTTGGAGAAGGCTGAGGTTCTTAATGACTTCTTTGCCTCAGTCTTCACTGGAAAATGCTCTGACCACACCACCCAAGTCTTGGAAGGCAGATGCAGGGACAGTGAGAATGAAGATCTTGGGCCCACTGTAGGAGAGGATCTGGTTCAAGACCAGCTTAGGAACCTGAACGTATACAAGTCCATGGGACCTGATGAAATCCATCCACGGGTCCTGATGAAATCCATCCACAGGTCCTGAAGGAGCTGGCAAATGAAGTTGCTAAGCCACTGTCCATCATATTTGAAAAATCATGGCAGTCAGGTGAAGTTCCTGATGACTGGAAAAAGGGAAATATAACCCCCGTTTTCAAGAAGGGGAAAATGGATGAGCCGGGGAATTACAGACCTGTCAGTCTCACCTCTGTGCCTGGCAACATCTTGGAGCAGATTCTCCTGGAAGGCATGCTGAGGCACATGAAAAACAACAAGGTGGTTGATGGCAGCCAGCATGGCTTCACTAAGGGGAAATCCTGCCTGACCGATCTGGTGGCCTTCTATGGTGGGGCTACAGAACTGATGGATAGGGGTAGAGCAGTTGATGTCATCTACCTGGACTTGTGCAAAGCGTTTGACACTGTCTCACATGACATCCTTGTCTCTAAGTTGGAGAGACATCAATTTGATAGGTGGACCTCTCGGTGGATAAAGCACTGGCTGGATGGCCGCACACAAAGAGTTGTGCTCAATGGCTGGAGACCAGTAATGAGTGGTGTCCCTCACGGATCAGTGTTGGGACCGGTCTTGTTCAACATCTTTGTCAGTGACATGGACAGTGGGATTGAGTGCGCCCTCAGCAAGTTTGCCGATGACACCAAACTGTGTGGTTCGGTTGGTACGCTGGAGGGAAGGAATGCCATCCAGAAGGACCCTGACACACTTGTGAGGTGGGCTGATGCCAACCTGATGAAGTTTAACCATGCCAAGTGCAAGGTCCTCCACCTGGGTCGGAGCAATCCCAGGCACAGCTCCAGGTTGGGCAGAGAAGAGATTCAGAGCAGCCCTGTGGAGAAGGACTTGGGGGTGTTGGTTGATGAGAAAATGAACATGAGCCGGCTGCAGTGTGTGCTTGCAGCCCAGAAAGCCAACCATATCCTGGGCTGCATCCAAAGGAGCGTGACCCGCAGGTCGAAGGAGGTGATCCTGCCCCTCTACTCTGCTCTTGTGAGACCTCACTTGGAGTATTGTGTGCAGTTCTGGTGTCCTCAACATCAAAAGGACATGGAACTGTTGGAACAAGTCCAGAGGAGGCCACGAGGATGATCAGGGAACTGGAGCACCTCCCATATGAAGATAGGATGAGAAAGTTGGGGCTGTTGAGCCTGGAGAAGAGAAGGCTGCATGGAGACCTCATAGCAGCCTTCCAGTATCTGAAGGGGGCCTATAGGGATGCTGGGGAGGGACTCTTCATGAGGGACTGTAGTGAGAGGACAAGGGGTAACGGGTTCAAACTTAAACAGGGGAAGTTTAGACTGGATATGAGGAAGAAATTCTTTACTGTGAGGGTGGTGAGGCACTGGAATGGGTTACCCAGGGAAGCTGTGAATGCTCCATCCCTGGTGGTGTTCAAGGCCAGGTTGGACAGAGCCTTGGGTGGCATGGTTTAGTGGGAGGTGTCCCTGCCCCTGGCAGGGGGGTTGGAACTGGATGATCTTAAGGTCCTTTCCAACTCTGACTGTTCTATGATTCTATGATTCTACTTATGTGGGAACATCCACAGCTACCAAGTCTATCCGATCAGCCCCACTCCCAGATATAAGTTGGCTTTGAGCCTGACCAAATCAAAACACCATCCAAGCACTGCTTTACTGAGAGCATTTCCTTACTAAAATTTCAATTTCCATTCCATAAATGTTTCAGCATTTCATCCTCTTAAAAGTATAAAACAGGGCAATTATGCTTCTAGACAGAAAATGAGGGGTATCTGATTATGGCCTCGATAGTTACAGTCTCTAGCTGTTTGAATCTAATCACCTGGCAGTTTCAGAATCGCAGCTGAGACACATCAACACCATTTTCCACAGATGAAGATGTCATAAATTGGGCAGTAAAACTAGAATGTGGTTGAAATGTTGCTGTTTTGTCTGCTCCGGGGTGAATGTTTCAGTGCATAACACACAGCACAAATTCCAGCTTGTGAATAGAACATTTCTAATATTATTGGCCAGCCAAGCCATGCTAAAACTAAGGGATTTTTTATGGCTGCCAATTTACCAGACCCCAATTTTCCAGGCAATTGCAGAGGACATGAGTATTTTGACTCCATGGTTTTGCTTGGTGCAGATCTGGCAATGCTGCCTTCACAGAGATGGAAGAGTACACGCTTGGAAAAGCACATGGATGTCAGAGGATTGACTTGCCTTGAATTTGAAGGGCTTGAGATCAGTACCAACGCTTTTGTCTTCACTTCTGTGCACATTCTGCTCCTGACAGCAGGAGCGGGCAGGAAGAGCAGACACTCCTGAGAGCTGCGTGTCCTGAGGCAGCGCAGCAGTGCCACGGGCTCCTGGCAGAGAGCAGGCAGCACCAGGGCCAGGCTGGAGCAGGGTCACCATCCCTGAGCCCAACATCTGCATGGAGCAGCTGTGGCACTGGGCTCTGGCAGCCTGGAAGGCACAGCTGCCTCACTGGTACTGGTCGCCAGCAGAGAGCAGCCCGCAAGGTGCAGCATCACACAGCCTTTGGCACCCAGCTCTTCACCAGGGCAAGGAGGTGCTTCTCCAGCAGCTCCCCCCCTCGCCTGTGCCCTCAGCTCCCATGAAACTGAAGTGACGCCCAATTACTGCAGAGGTGCCACTGACACCAGGGCCCAGGGAATCCAGCCCCACAGCACGACGTATCCCAGTTCCCACCATCATGTAGTCATATGGGTACTGGGGCAATCAGGCTACAGCTCCACCTAACCCAACCAAGCCCCACTAGGAGCCTGTGCAGCCTGGCTAACACAGCATGCAGTAGAGATTCACCAGCTTATTACTCTATCCTGTGCACTCCCAGCTCTCATTGCAATGTAAACTGCATCAGGCTCATCTCCTTCCTGGGACCTGGAGGGTAACTGCATCATTCCAGAAAAAGACCTTATATTTCAGCTCATCAAGCATTCAGAAAAACCAAGCACCTTCAAACAGTGATGTTCTGTCAGAGTACATACAGATCTACATGTGACCAGGAATCAAATGTACACTAATCACCAGGGAGAAGGGTCACAACTTAACAGCCAACGGGTCTGAACACTCTTCAGTGTTTCAGAACCAACCCACAGGCAGTTTACAGACAGCTTTGGAGACCTCAGTGATTCTACCTCCACAGCAGCCCTGGGAAACAAACATCAAAGAAAGAAAACCAAACATGAACAGCAGAGAAAGTACATCTCCTGCATGGCTCCAGCAGACCCAGAGCACCCGAACACAGTGTTTGCGCTTGGAATGCTGCTTTGTTTGCTTTGACCTGTACTGATCAGAGCACGATGGGCAGCCAGGTTACCTGGCACAGAACTGCTCCAAGAGCCCAGGAATGCCACCCCCAGTCACCAGGAGGGGTACAACGCACACAGAACAGAATTCTATAGAGACTCCTGTGACTCATGGCAATTCTGAAACAGGCTTTTCATGAGAAAAACACTATTTCCAAAAGCAGTTTTAACATGCAACAGGAAGTTATAAGTATTCCTATCTAAATAGTAGCAAAATCACCAAATACTTACAAATTCGATGTCTGAAAGAATAGTTTGGGCTCAGACAAATGTTCACATATGTTTAAAGGGTAAGTACTTCAAGCTGAAATAATCTATTTAAAACTGAAAGCTGTCTCCAAAACAAGAACATAACTATAAACCAACCCCATATCGATGCTAACTGATACCTTGTGGCAGAAGCAGGTCAGTGGCTGCTATGCAGGCGGAGTTGACCCACATCCTCTCCCCCAGTTTGTGCCTGGTATCAGTCACTGACAATGTCCTTTGTGATCCTGACTGCACAACACGGCGAGATATGACCCATCGTATTTATCTCTGTCACAACTTGATCTCTATTCACCAGAAATGATGGAAGGCAACAACATCTGAAGGACATGGGCCCAGTGACACTGCACACATGGCAACCACAACATTGTTCTGCCTTTGCCATGGTGTGAAAAAAAGGCAGTCAAAAGGAAGCACATGTATCTCAATTCGTGTGGCAGAGACAGATAGTATAAAGCAATGAGGATCACCAAAGCATTCATTACACGTTAGCCCTGTGATCAGCAAGTAAGCACTAACTATTTAATTAGTCAACTAATTAATGCCAGGGAACATGGAAGCTTCAGATGTTCTCAGACAAATGCAGAGATAAAAAGCCTAATTAAACAGCAAGCATTACGGCAACCACTGCCAACAGGCCAGATGTGTAGGGCAGTGCGCTCTGCGCTGCTGAAGAGCAGCCGCTGGGGCTCTCCTGTCACACTCCCTCTTCTAACCCCTGCCATTTCCAAGCTGATCTTTGACAAATTCAACTCACAACAGGAAACAGTGTCCTGCAGACAAACGCTCATGAGTTTCCTGTGCCCGGTTCTGGCTCTGCCTTAAGAAAAGTTTTGGGCTTTGATAAACATGTCCTTTGATCCATTTGGTTTTTAAATGCAACAGTTATTTAAAGTGCACCCACATGGAAAGAGAAATCTATTTTCCAGCCCCTTCCCACAGCCCCCTTCATTTACTGCTGTTTTGTGTAGCATGTTATATACATTTCCAGTGTCCTCAGAGAATAAGCCATTGTTTACAGCAGAGGTTGGATTAAGCAGGTTTCAAGATCATGGATTAAACAGGGTTTTCCCTATAATCAGGAGACAACGCTGCTCTCCACAGCTATATGCGAAGAGGTGGATAAAGAGCTAATTGGTTCACTACAGCGGGACCAGCGACAAGACACTGCTCGGAGCTGCATGCCTGCAGCCGGGCGGCTGCCGGGAGGCCCTGTCAGCACTGTGAGTGCTGTGAGCGCTGTGAGCACACTGTGCCCTCAGCCATGCAGAGCCAGCGGCACGGCTGGGTCTAACTGGGCCTCTGGCCTAACTCTGGCCTAATGCTGTGGCCACGGCCAGCGCTCTTACAGCATCAAAGAAATAAGCACATCCAACCCACCAGCCGGCCCTGCACTCCTGGGACACCAGCATTCAGCACTGACCTTACTTGTAAAGCATCTCAGTACGGGGGCATATGAGAAGATCAAAAAGCTGGGCTGTAGCTTATCTTCCCCTAAGGATATACACAATGGGGAACACTGGTGTAACTGAGCACTGTGCAACTCGGTATCCCCAACTGTAGCTGTTCACAGGGTTTCAAATACTTCGTTAGCTGCACTGGATGTTTCTCCTGCTGAACCTCACCCCCAAGAACTGGTATTTGCAGAACTCGGAACTGAGCTCATTTCTCCTTTCCTCATACTCAGAGGTACTGACAGTCTGTACTCACAAAACAGATTTTACACTTACAGGTCCGTTCCAGATGCAATTTTCATTGAACACTTGCAGGTGAGTATTTAAACCAGCTTTTTCCTGTGTAAGTTTAGTAGATGTGCACTTCAGCTCAGTGGGGATGACAAAAAAAAAAAAGGCGCAGTTTCTTAAAAATTTCCTTTAGTCTTAAATTCAGACTCCTTTTTAGGGTCTCCATTCATGACAATGTGTCAGTGTTAGTGGCTCCTAGCACTGCAAGTGTAGGGGCACGCACATATTTACCAGAATGGCTGATAAAACTCTTCCTTGTAGTTGGTTTTCTTCTTTGTTTTTCCCCCCAAGGACGAAGTCCCTCAAGGGAAACTAAAACTGAGGAAAACTTGTGGTTTAGCTCAACCTCTCTTCGGAGTTCCGCCAGCTTGACTCACTGGAGCTGAAAGCTTTCCCCACAAAGCCCCACGACAAAGGGAGGGAGGCCAGAGCCTGCCGAGGAGGGCAGGGAACAATAGGGGCCGAGTGTTGCTGGGCTGAGCAGCGCTTTCACGAGGGGGATTGGTTCAGTGGCTGCTTCTCCTTTAGCACTGGACATCCCGCAGGGTTTGCACCTCTTTAACAAGGGGGCTGATGCACCACGGGTCCTGCAAGCCATGTCTCAGGGCCGGCTCTGTGCAAGGGGAAGGATGCAACTGCACTGCCCAGGAGGATCCCAAGCAGGACCTGCGGCACTCACAGCTCCTTCCTGCCTGCCACACTCTTTCAGGGCAGTTGATGCCTGCAGCAATTGATGGTGCAGCTCTTCACTGCCCCTCCACAGTGCCTGGGCCCTGCTGCCAGCTCGCTGCAGCCCCTCATGTGCTGGAGGAGCCATTCTGTCACCTGTGCCCATGGTCAGCCCTGTGTGGATGGGAAGCTGGGCTCTGCCTGTACTGCTCCCCTGCTTCCTGAATAAAACATCCCTGATCCTGCAGGAAAGCAGCACTATGGCTGGAAACACATGTCTGCATGTGATTACACTCTGAGAACAGGAATCAGCAGGAGAGATATGTTTGAATGGTGAAACATGAATAATGAGATCACCTCCGCTGACCTAGCGATAGATTAAGCACAACGGATTCAATTCTCCAGGGCTCAGAGCACCCCAAGCATCAGGAAGAAGCGTTCCTGCTAGCAGGTCATTCCATACACTCATCTGCAGCATTTCCACATTGCCCTTTGAAACAAGAAGCGCCAATTTGGGTGCACCAGTGCTCTGACCTCTGTGACAACCTGTTTCCAGAAACTGCAGCAGCAAGGCAGTGAGCCACACTGGAAGACTGAAGTAGCATTGAGACAGCAGTTTACAGCACATACGGAATCCCAGCCTGGTTTGGGTTGAAGGGATCTTAAAGTTCCTCCAGCCCCAGCCCCTGCCATGGGCAGGGACACCTTCCATAGAGCAGCTTGCTCCAAGCCCCTGTGTCCAGCCTGGCCTTGAACACTGCCAGGGATGGGGCAGCCACAGCTTCTCTGGGCACCCTGTGCCAGTGTCTCCACACACCACACACACCTCTTCAGCAGGCACTGTCAGGCTTGTGTTCGGTGCAGGTGGATAAGCAGGGGTGCCCCTGGCAGCAGGGGACAGTGCGACCCCCCCCCCCCCCCAGCGCTGCAGCAGACACCCTGCAGAGCCTGGCCTGACACAGCGGAAGCAGAGGCTGCTGAGAGGCAATGTTCAGGATGATCCCTGTTCAATGGAAAATGGATTTCTTCAGTCTCAAAAAAGTTGAAAACACTTGTAACATGTAGTCCTAATAATTGTTCTGTTCATAAGTGAATTACATTGTGTGTTTCCATGGTGACTGAGCATGTAAAATAATTAAGTATGAAGAATAATGAGGAGAAAACTACTTCCTCTTTTTCAGGATTAGGGGCTTACAAATTAATTCAATCTGGCTATTTTTAGTGCATGTAACCTCTGCAAACAACACTAGAAAAATATGAGTAAATTAAACCAAATTGTATTAAAAGGCCTTCACATTGATCAGGAGACTTGATCTGCTACTGATGTGAAAATTAAAACATCCTCTTTCCGAAGTCCATACATATATGAGTATCAATGCTGGGGCATTCTGCAATAAGTGCTGCCTCTTTGCTTCTTGGGTCTGAGAGCAAGCTCAGGTTCTCCCAAGCAGGAGCACCCCTTGGTGCAGTGCTGCAGACAGGCTCTCATGCCCTGCTCACTGCAGGGACCCAGCTTCTGGCCAACACATTCAGAGCATCGATGTGCTTTGGTTTCCCTCACAGTACTTCATGCTGAAAGTGCAGTAATACAGCACGGGGTGAGCAACAGGAACATGGCTGATAACTGTAAAGTGCATTCTTAACTGAGTTTTGAGTGGCACAGGAGGATGAGAGGAAAGGGATTTTACCCCAAGAGGGATGCTCTGCAGGCAGTCAGAACATAAGGAAAAAGAGCAGCAGCTGGTATTTTTCCTTCCCTGCTCCAGCTCTATAATAACATCCACAAAGCACTTCAGCTCCTGCTTCTCCTGCCATATTGATATTTTAATTTGTGATGTTATTCATGGCTGCTTTAGAAATACAAACTCTTGACTGAACCGACAGAAACAGGCAGAACTGTCAGCTCCCTGCCAGCCTCCCCGGCCGCACTGCTGTAACTACAACATTCACAATCTGAATGCCATGTTCACCCTGCAAGTCTTTCCAGACATTTCTAGGATGTATGTTTCATTTGTGAGGAAACCAACAACTACACAGAAGGACTTGGATTCTCACATACAGCTTGACTTCCCCACAGCCCCCACAACAGCTAGGGATAGGTATGGCCGGAAAATGCAAGCAGGCAGATATCAGGGAGGGGGCACCTTGTCCTTACTGTGGGAAGTCTGTGAAACAGAACTTTGCCCTGGCTCAGTGTCCTGGGTTCAGCAGTAGCAGTATTTTTTCTCCTTCTTGGTAGCTGGTGCAGTACTGTGTTTTTGACTTTCAGCCTGGGAACAAAGCTGATAACACCCATGACTGCTATAGCTGAATCCAGGACAGTCAGACAATGGAAGTTATAAAAGTTGTATACATTTATTTCCCTTCTCAACCAGGTCAGACTGTTCATTTACTCCAGTTTGGAAAAGTCAAGGTCACCACAGCAATCTGATGTGCAGTTTTACTGCTGATGAATCCTTTAACGTGTGCTGGTGGCCTGCGCTCTTAGTGGGCCACAGAACAGGCCCAGACTACTGGAGAGTGTGTCCTCTGCTAGCCGTTTCCATCACCCCAGGGTGTACAGCAAAAACAGCACAAGGGCCTAAAAGGACAATCCTTGGTTACTGAGCAATCCCAAACATCAAAAGATTCGTTGGAATCAAAGGTATCAAAAGGTGTCATTACAGTCAAAAGCAGCACAGTGAGGTTAAAACTCAGCAAGCTTCTATCATACACTGCACAGCTCTGAAAACACATCACAACAGGGAAGAGATAGGAGGGATTCAGACAGTGATCTGTGATCCCACTGAGCACAACTGGCTTTACAGATCAATACTGCTTTGGAGCACATGTGAGGGCCATGGATTTAACCTCCACCTCTAATATTTCTGTGCAAGAACAACGGTCAAAGAGATTTGAAGTATATGGAAATTCAGTGTGCCTTCACCCTGTGGATCTGTGAGCATCTCTGTCAACACTTCCGAGTTCCAGAGCCCATCAGGATGCAGCACCTACTTCTGCCCATCTGCAGACACTCGGCCATTTACCAACTACCACACGGAGACAGACTCAAAGCATGGTTCTGAAGGGACGCAGCAAGCCCTTCAACCAAAAGGTAACACAGTCTTCTCAATAAAGGAAATAAAATAGAAAACTTACCAAAAAACTAGTGTTTCCAGAAAAGAGATTCCAACATCGGATGCACCAACCACCACAATTCTGGTGTTGACAGACACTTTGGATTCCAGCACCAGCTTTCGATTTGTGTGGTTCAGAGAACAGCTCAGCTGTGAAAAAACATGGAAAATGACATAGAAATGCATCAAAGGAACCCAGCCAAAGCCTGCTGAGAATCCTCAAACCATGAGCCATGCCTCACCTTGCATTCACACAGAGCTGACCACGGCTCACAGACATGACTAACGCTATGGTTTTTCAGCGCACAGCACAAGATAAATGGTAGATAAATGGTACTACAATGTTGAAATATGTGCATGTTTAATAGGTCACAGAAAATTAGCAGAGCTTAATGGTCTGGCTCCTCCTGGAAAAGATGCTATGTAGTCCTTGCAAGTGAGGAGAAACACTGCCTCTGCTGTCATTTACTACCATTAGCTGACACCTGGGGAGCATATTTACAAAGCCATTTCTATACCTTCCGGAGCAGTTTGTACTCTTGCTGCTTTATTCAGGGAAATTGCTTTACTTCTAAGGAGGAACTTCTATCTTGGAGTGTCTTCACGTGTTTCACTGAAAACTCTTCCAAAATGATAGGATTAACCTTCTCTTTTCTTAAATACAGAGCAGCCAGACCGAAAACCAGGTTGACACCAAGTTAACGTGTACTTCAATGCACTGAGATGAGCACTCGGGCCAAAAATCTGACTATGAAGTTTTTAATTACCAGCTTCAGTTTCTGTTTTTCTTAATGCAGACACTGGCTCAGGGAACAAATTCCATGTATTTGTTTACCTGGTGTCTCTAGGTCTCAGCAGCTAACACAGGTTCTCACAACAAATACACAAGGGACAAGAGACAATGTTGTGTTTGACAATTGTTTTCTGCTCTGAACTGTATTTGATTCTCAAATGTCTGATGACAAACAGGAAAACACTTCCCACCTTGCAGCACAACCCACTTGGCACGGTTCTGACTGCTTTGGATTATGCACGCTCCCACTTCACAGGACGCATAATTGCACATTCAGAAATGCACTGAAGAGACAAGCAAAATGGAGCTGCCTCTGTTATTTGACAGGCACTTCTCCTACACAGCACTGCTGTGTCACTGAGGCAGGAAGCACTCCAAGACTTCGAACAGGTTCTCTTCTAGCAGGTTACAAATAGGAGACAGGGTTAATAAAATTAACTCCTCTAAATTCCTCCTATGAGATTACAGTAGAAATATATTCTCTATATATTAGTTGTCAGAGTAACTCAATATATAAAGAACAACTATTCTATTTTAAAGCTATGGCAATTGCACTGGCCTCCTTAAGAAGCACGTAGCACGTTGGGATCCCCACTGGTGCTTCATACCATGCGCTCACCATGGTGGAGACCCACAGCCGGGGACTGCAGGAGCTGGAGAGCCGCTTAAGGCAGTGGTGGGCTGCATTGTGCCTTACGGAAGGCCTGTGGACCGACTACTTGCAACCTGTCGCCGCTGCGCTGCACCTCACCTCAGACGTGGCAGAAGCAAATGTCACCTCTCGGGAGGCACCGCTATTTTTTACTGCCCGACAAATGCTGTCCCGGCCGCAGCTCAGCGCAGCGCAACGCTGACACCCAGTGGTGAGCCCAGGACTGCTCCTCACCGGGAAGGTTCCAGAAGACACCCCAGTGTCCAGCCCGGAGCGCCGAACGTGTGGAGCGCAGGCCCGCGGGGCACCGGCAGCCCGGCCCGAGCCAGGGCAGAGCGCGGAGCCCCTGCGGTGCTGCCTGAATCCTAAACGCACCCCCTTGGGCCGGCCTAAGCGCCTGCTCCAAAGCCAGCGCAGTCCAGCAGGGCGAAGCTCTTCCTGCGGCGGGGTCTGCTGGTAAACGGTTAGGCCACAAATGACAACAGATCCACGCCATTTCCACACTTCTGAAACTGGAAACCCTTTTCTGTCTCATTGAGAGCGTGCATCACTGGAAAGATGTGACAGAATGGGAAGAACCGACTGCCCGCCCCCATTTCAATGAGGCCTGGACGCGTTTCGGTGACACAGGAAGCAGGTCTGCCCCACGTCCACCTCTGACACTGCTCTGCGGGGGCGCGGGGCCTCGTGGTCCCACAGACAGGCACTGAGGACACTGCTCCAGGGCGCAGTCCTGGGGCGGTGACCCCCAAACGAGAGCTCCCACAGGCTTCTCTGCTGTACACGGGGTTGCAGCTTTCCAGCAAAGCCAAGCCAAGCCTTGGGGCAGAACGCCATTGGTGATGTGCCTGCTGAAATGCGGCTTTAACCATGGCAAGAGAAGGTAAAAAGAATGAGAAGAGCTGCTACTTGCAATGTACCTCATCAACCAAAATAACTCGACAGGAATGGCAGCAGCTAATGGGATCAACCCCACGGGCTTGCAGCAGTGCCAGGTTCAAGCCCCCCCCCCCCCTGCAGGCTGTGTGGGGTTTGTTTTCCACATGTACCCCAGTGATGAAGCACAAAGCAGCAACAGCATTTCTGAGGCAAGAGTTGTGCCTCATTTACGAAATGGCTTCTGTATCGAGGGTACAAAGGCAGCACATGAGCAGGATCTAACGGTTTTGTTCACCGCACAACGGCCCCAACACCAACAGCTGTCAGGCCTCAGAAATCACCTTTCTAACAGCTAAGTACACTAAATGGCCCCAGGGAGTAAGGAATTAGGTGGATTGGTCCCATAATACCACCTTATTTTAGCAAAATGTCAGGACAAATGACTGCGTATGTTCCCCGGAGGAGCAATCACACATCATAATTGATAGGTCAGTCGCCAGCTCTAACTTGTTTATTTCCTACCCAATTCATTACACAAACCAGCAATCAGTAAGTAACGTAAGGCAAAAAAGCACTGAAGCTGTTGTCAGGAGAGGCGCATGTACCTCAGGAAAAGCAAGCATGTTCTTTGGTTATCAAAGAGATGTTGTCCCCCCTTCCTGCCTCAGTACCCGACAGCCTCACCATCGCCCCCCATCCCATCACCTCCTCTCTTCTTCACTAGGCCACAGGGGACAGGTCTCATGTGGACAGTCAGTGCCACCCTTTTTGGGGCCTTCAGGCTGCACCGCACTAACAATGTTACCTGTATCTCAGGGTACTCCCCTGAACACACAAACCCTGTGTGCAAAGATGTCTGGCACTTATGATCTCACGTCTATCTACATGGATCCCTACACCACGTGCAGTGTAGGACTGACTGATAGCATTAAAACTCTCACATCCCTCTACCCTAAGTAACCAATGGGGAAAGATAACATGAAATCATTATTTGGTTTTAGCAACTCTATTTGTATGCATTTCTTCCTCTGCACTTTCAGCCCATGTAAAGCGTCACACTCATAGCACATGCCCATATACACTGCTGTATACATAACATTTCAGATGGAGATAACCCATAGCTCCTCCTAGTTCTGGTTTAAACATTTGACTCTGGGCTATTTGTTGGATTTCTAAAAATAATCATTGGAATTTTCCTACCAGAGGTGTGTTTTATAGCAAACGTTACCTTCATTGAAATAGAAAAAATGGAAACTGAACACTCAACGATAAACAGCCACGTTGGACAGAGGGTTTCAACTCCAACAGAAAAGGAGCAGTGCTATGTTCTGAACTGGGTGTTAGTAAATGCATCCCAGTAAAACACCAGCAGTGTGTCAGCGAGCTCTTATAGTCATTGCTGGGGCTCTTCATGCAAAGACTCCATCACGCAGCAGGATTTAGACTTGATTTTATTGCAGACTGAGGACTTAGGCCTTACCCAGCTCAACACTGTTGAGTGTTTGCTACATTTAAATACATGAGAGTGGCGCTGAATTCAGGAGCACTGCCCAGGGTACCACACAGGGAACATGGGACCAACTTGCTCCTTATGTACTGGGCATCTTCACAGATCCCTCAATGATACAGGATGCAACAGGGACCACTTGAGGGACCCTCCCAGCCCTGTCCTGGATATCCTAAACGTGCAGGACAGGCTTTTGGTTGCATTCATCATTTGCTACTGAGAAACTGAGTGACAGTTACTGCTGGACAAGATCTACACAGCTTGAACTCGGCTACTGTAAGAGCCACCAGACTAACCAACCCGCTCGAGGTTAGTGCTGAGGTCAGCGCTAGTGCAGGCAAACAAGGAGGTGAACAAACAGAGCTGTTTTAATTTCAAGCTCCATTTGAATCACAAGAAAAAAAAAGAAGAATCAATGTTTACCAAGGATATATGAACAAAAGTTACTGGAAAATGGAAGCTTTTCCAGCCTGCATTATTGTTTTTCTAAATAGTAGCTACATTCCAAAGAGTCTCATTAGGAATGTCTGTAAACATGTTTTCAGGAGCTGTTTCCAGCATTCACAGATTTACACAAACACCAGGAACAGAAGGAAAAGGAGAAGGAAACTGGGATGAAGAGTGCAGCCTTCATCACTTTGTCACCTTTGTCAAGATCCCCTCCTTTGGCAACTGCGGCTCTGTCAAACCAGTTTACACAGATAATACCTTGCCTTTATATCGAGTTTTTCATCCATAGACCTCAAAGGCCTTTGAGAATGAAGTCATTATTACTATATCAATCTTCTTATGGGTAAATGCTGATCTCAGTCTATATATTCATGACCAGTCCCTAGGACTCCCTGTGAAACCAGGGCTTTCCTGTGCCACTCCAGAACGCAGCACAGGAGAGCAGAGCATGGGCTTATGTATCCAGTTTCTCTGCAGAACCACTGCTACCCTGGAAAGAAACTGCTCTTTTTTCCTTTTAGCACCAACATTTGGATTCCCAGCCCAGAGAGGGCTGGACAGTTCACACTTGCATAAAGACCTCATGACTTCTGTTGCTCAGCTTACAAGGCCAAATGGCTGAACTCAATTTCAGAGGTGAGGCCTCCCCATCCCTCAGGGGCAGACAGTGATGTACAGGAAGCACAGGGACCCGCTCGAGCTACAGGGGTGAAACCATGGCTGCCTCTAGGGTGCTGAGATAAAGAAACCTGCTTTATGGAGACCAATTCTCATCTGTTAAGAAAGTCACTAACAGCAACCCTGGAAAAGGACTGTAACCCATACCTTTACAGCAGGCGGGTGCTAAAGGGTGAAGAGTTCTTTTAACAGCCCACTGAGACTGCATAAAATAATTATCTATAAATAGCAAAATTATATGTAACAATACCACCAGCATTTCCAGACAATTGTTGCTTCCACAGTGAACCACAGGACTTCCTTAAGGTTTGATTTTAAGCAAATCCTGCTTCACCTCCCTGCCCACCTCCAAAGGGCACTATGGAAAACCTGAACATCCCTGAAGAGACTTCACTGAAAAAATCTCTCTGTGCTGGCTCAGGAAGGCTCCCTCTGAGGGATCACACCACCGCTGCAACACAGCACAACTACTCCAGTGCCCATATCCAAACAGGGCTGTGTATGCTCTGGAGAGGGACAGGACAGAAGCACCTCTGTGCACTGCACCTACTCTGCACACACACTTATGGCAACAGAAGGAGCATTTGCTAAATGGACAGAATTCATTAAATTATCCAAGAGATGTTTAAAATTAAAAGCTGCAAAAAGTAAACCATAAAAACCATCATCAGGTTTCGTACTGGAGATGATGAACATGAGGCAAGGAAAGCACATTACAAGGGTACAGGGGACATTGATTTGCAGCTTCCTGGAGAGTTGTATTTTAGTGACAGCAGCTCTGCTTCTCCATTTTGTGAGAGGGAACAATTTGTTTCTGTGGAAAACCTATCTATGCCCTCCTTCCAAGCTGCACTTCTGCTACTTCCAAAGTCAATCCAGCAAAACCCTTTGAAAGAGCTTTTGAACGACTCTGACCTGGTTTTAAGCAGAAATGGCTATTTTAGTTTGCTGCAAATGTCATTAACACCTGCCCAGGACTGACACGCTGCTTTCAAAATAAAGACAGGTCACCCTACTTTTAATTTCACACAGGCACATAAGTGGTAAACACTGTGAGCATTCCTGTTAATGATGCCATCTGGTGCCTCCCATAACTGTGCAATATTGAGCCTTCAAAACAAGATGTAATGGCAGCAACACACAAACCCACTGACATTTTCAGTAAGGAAATTTATTACCAGCCAGCAGTTTGGAATGGCTGTGTTTGCATGGCTGCTGGTGCTGTAAAACCATCACCTTTCCCAACCCATTGAAGGTACAATAAATAATGGATTTTCATCCATGCACATACTATTGAAGCATGAAAAATTCATTGCCCCAACACAACAGCATCTTAAGCAACAGTTACTTCTTTAAAAATTAATACTACTCTCCTGGTTAAGTGCAAACTGCACACACCGAGCCTGTGTTTGTGACACCAACCTGATCACAGACAAATGGGAACACATAGGAATGTGTTCGTTTTAACTTTGATCTGTGACTCTTAATATTTAAAAGCAGGGAGCTCCGGCCCATCCTGCCTAGGCTCTCTGCTTAGCATCATTATAATCATTAGCAGAGGCTTAATGATTAAAAAAACCCCAAACACCAAAAACCTTTCACATTTAAATCATAGAATAGTTTGGGTTCTAAGGGACTGTTAACGGCCCAACCCTCCTGCAAGAAACAGGGACATCCACAAAAATTTTAGCCCGTTTTGGTACATTGCAGTGCCTCAGCCGAGTTCACACAGAACTGAGTCACAACAGAGCCTCCTGTTACTACAGGTTTCCTACACAGTCTGAATACACCTTGCTTGAAGGCAGACAGCTATAAAATACAACAGCACCAGCGGCTTCTCTTCACCACTCAGTCATTCCGTGCCCTGTCAGCGTTCATGCTGGAGCACAGCTGGAGAGGAGGCGCCTTGGAAGCACAGCTATTCCCTGCCACACAGACGGGGATGGGGGATGGAAGCTTCCCAGTCAACCGTGGCTCGGGAAGCTGCAGGGAGCTTGCTCTAACACACATCTGCACTTGAGGAGGGCATGCACTGCAGAGCTGTGCTTGTACCTGTCCTGCCCTCCTTCTTGATATTTCTCTCTGGATGCCTAAGGTGAAAACCTTGCTCCCTCCATTTCTCTCAACCTGTCAGAAGCAGACAGCTCTGCTTGTTCAGAACAAGCTGTGCTGTTGTACACAGCCTCTCCCCCTGTTTTAAAACCTGTTTCTACTCCTTGTTTTTATTATCGTTTAAGTGCAGCTGAGCTCAGATTTTCTATCTGCACACTCTGGACGAGCTGGGACTCAGTCACGGGTTGCAAATGTCCTTGCCTTTTCCTCTGCTTCCCTCCACCTCCACAGCAAGGTGTTAACTGTCAGTGTATCAACTCTCCATAGGCCAGGGTAATGCATTATGCCCACTCTGGGTGGTTGACCGAAAACACTGCAGACCCTGCTCAGTCTGTTTCAGTAGGAAGCACTGAGGATGGAGCAGTCAGGTATGTCCCACCTACACACAGCCCCTCAGGTTCAAGTGAAGAGTTAAGGCAGCTTCTCATTAGCAGAAGCTACAGAGTGTCAAATGCCTCAAGAGCTTCCTGGGGGAGTCAGGATCACCCAAAGAGCTTCCTATACAAGCACTCATAGATATCTGGTTTCTTTTCCTTTTCAAACAAGCTGCCCCAAATGACAGGTCCTGTCAAGCCTGAAAACAATTTAGATTTTTGGTTTTCAGTTTTATCTGGTAGCTCCATTTGTTTTCCTTTTAGAAACCCTGCAAACATACTGGGCATGTTTGATTCTGGGTTTAAAGTCCTGAAGCTTTACAGTGGACATAAAAAGCTCATTTAATAGAGATTAGTCTAGGACAGTACTTCCAATTGAAACTCATTGAGTAGCTTCCGCAATACAAAGAATATGCATGAACATAGACTTCAATGGAACAAGTTGTGAGATCGCTCTAAAGACAACTACATTGATTAAAAACATGCTTGAAAGTTTTAGTATTTTCTCTCATTTTACCTTTTGAAAAATGATATTAAACTGCTTTAAGGCCACAGGCATGAGCCTGGAATCAAGTAAACACACACGGTACTGGCACAGAAATCAGTGAAGGCAGCAGTGCTTGTATTCCCATTTCTTGATCCTTAAATTAACACTGACCTTTTCCAGTTGAGCTTCCATTTCTCCCACCAGGTTTTCAGCCTTTTCTCATGCTCTGTCCCAAATGGTTCCATGTGGTAGTGCAGAACTACACACACACAATAAACCAGCTCTTCCCAGTGTCTCCTATTTGCAGACCCCTTCTGGATGGTGCAGAGGCTGGAGACCACAACCCACCCATGTGCAGAGCAGCACCCACCACTGACAGGGTCACAGTGAGAGGCCCACGACTGCTTGGAGGGGAAAAGAGGACATTGAAAGTTTTGCTCGAAACGGTAAAGGAAAAATCTTCTAAAGAAACAAGCCTAGAGCCATTAGAGTAACTGCTTACACAGGAGGCAAGCAGACTTCACCACTCCAGTGTCACTCCTTCTGTTCCCATAAGCTGTAGAGCAATGCAAGTATGAAGGAGCAGAAGGATACCACCTCCCACAGCCCATGCCACTGCTCAGAACAGAAGGCAGCATGTTTTCATGCACAGTATTATTCAACTCCATGTGTACAGGGTCTTTTCTCCAGCTTCTAAACAGTATTCATCCTGATAAGGTCCTCTGTGTGGTCAGGTAAAGCAACTTCTGAGGCAAATTTCCAGTAGGAGGTTAAAGGCTGTAACACAGCAGTTGCTTTGAAGGGTGTTTGAACTCCAGGACTGCTGAGAAGGCACACTGTCCGCTCACATGGAATGCAGCCTTGGCCCCTGAGGGATGGCAGGACCTGCTGCTGATGTCCCCAGGTCAATTTGGGGACATCCCTCCAGCCACTCTGGCAACACTCAGGTCCTGACCACAGCTGAAGTCAGCCGCTCAGGGAACACAGCGCTGGGCTTGGCCTCCTTCACCCCATTTAAGGATTCCCTGTAACACACCTGCATCATCACTTGAGAAGCACTAAACTGACTGGTGGGTTGGTTTGGGTTTTTTTCCAATTCAACTTATACAGCACTGTATGTGCTTCTGCAATGCCTTAATAACTGTTCTGTTTTCTTCCTATGAGCTATGGCAGAAAAACCAGTTCTGAACTCTGCAATAAAACCTGACAGCTTGAACACAGCCATGACATAAAAACACAAGTAAACCTGGTAGCCTGAATAATAATGAAAGGGCAGAAACAGGAAAATAATTCAACAGATGTGTGACATTTTTGTTCTTCACTGTGGATCAGTTATTCATGTTAATTATATCACCTATTCTTCCCTTTTATTGATAATTACATGAAGCAGATGGATAACAGAATGCTCCCAGATGGTGGGAAAGCAAACAAGTTTATCAATTGTTTATTTATGAAGAAATCATTAAAAATTATTTCATTATCTGTAGTTTTCTACTCCACCAATACTGACATGGTCCGCTGGGGCTAGCAGCACTTTACAAGTTATTTAGTATTCTGTTGTAACCAACTGGTTTTTAACGTAACATGACTGAAATGACTGACAGATGTGCAAAACACAATCATAATCTAATCTGCTTTAACACTGTGGGAATTAAGATTTGGAATCTTTGGATCTTCTGCCAATTGGCTCTTCAGAGCCAGTTACTGACTTGGAATACAAAACCGTGAGCTTTCCTCTGACTCGGAGCAGCTGCAGCAGCAACTGATGCAGCAGCAGCCGGGGTTCTGCAGGGCTGTCCTCAGCCCCACAGCAGGGCAGCCTGGGTGGGTGCTCCTGCAGCAGCTCAGCATGAGCAGGCTTCCAAGCCTCTTGCTTCCTGGGCTACAGCAAACAAGACCGTTGGCATCTGTGCCATGGGCAGGGCTGCGGGGCAGGCAGCAGGGCTCAGTGCCTCCCTCTGTGCCTCCTCTGGCAATCCGTTCCCGATTTACCCCAACATCTTCCACAGAGCAATGGGAGACAGAGTCTTGTAGAACAGACACAAAACAAGCAGCAAAATGTATTTGCCATCTCAAGGAGGGGGGTAAAACCACGCTGTGTCTCTAGTGACTGTCACAGGAAAATGTTACTATGTTCATTAAGGATGTGAAGCCCTTTAGGAAATGGAGAGCCACTGCTCCAAGGAAGCCTACAGGAAGAAGGACCTGTGCTTTCTTAGGCACCACAAAGCACAGCCTATGGTGCCTGCTAGAAGCAGGAGCGAGCAGGCAGGAACCCATGGCAGGGCTGTGAACAGCTTTCCCCCTTTCTGATTTTTCCAGACATTGCAGCAGAACAGAGATCTGACAGAGGGACAATGAGAACAAGTTATCACAGACTTAATTTCGGGTGCTCATCTGTCTGTAACAACCGATCCAGACCTGCAGGAAAACCACCTCTCCAGCACAGCCAAGATCCATCTGGACTGGCAACACAGGGGAATTAGCTGAGGGCAAAGCCTTTCTGATTCACATTGCAGCTTTTGCTTCTGGCTTTGGAGGAAGGAATTGGGGAAAACAGTCCTTGTGGCTCCTGAGTTATCTCTACTGGGTCAATATTTATGAGTGAATCTCTTCATGCTCCCAGGCAGGCCGGAATGTATTGAAGAGATACACAAAGCGATGGAGCCCCAAGGCTCCCACTGCACACCCTCTCTGAGATACTAAGCCACTAATGGCCTACAGAGATAAATACACACAAATCAAGAGCCATGCTTAGGCAGGGAATAGCTGAGCTGCTCAGCCCTGAGTTGTTCCTGGTGAAAAATGGATTCCACAGCAAGAATAGGAGAGAGAGCTGGAACGAGAGGAAAGCAGCTGAAAAACCAAGAGATAGAAGCAGATGCTGATGGCCAGATATCATAGGGCATCTTCTGGGTATCAAAGAAAGAATTTTGCTACTATTATCTCCATCATAAGTGACAGACACTCCAGCAATGGATTAGGACAGGCAATCAAATGAAGATTGTGTATTTCTGACATTGACTTGCATTTACAGTGTTCATATTGTACTCCATGTGAAAGAGTCCTGCCACCACTGCAGAGGTGCCTAAAACAAGAGTTACAATATAACCCATCCTCCAGCTCTCAGGAGCAAAGCGGCCATGGGTTGATGTCTGAAGGAAGTGCTTTCTACACGCCTGGCAAGCTCAAAGAGTATCATAAAGAAACAAGGAGAGGTCTCAACTACTTGGAATCCCTGCTTGCCCAAAGCTTTCCACATCCTGCAGTATCCTGCTCACCTGCTTAAGCCCACCGTACCAAAGAGGACAACAGAAGTTTTCTCCTTACTGCTACCCAGGTGCTTGCCCCGGACAACTCCCTCCTCCTTCCTGCTCCAGCCTCTTTGTCTGCCCTCACTTCTCCTTCTCCAAGCTTTCTTCCAACACTGTTTTCCCATTTCCCTGTTACCTCCCTTCCTAAGCTGCTGGCATCTTCTTGGTGACCAATACATCTCACCTTCTCGCACAGTATTTTAAGGGTGACAATTTTCAGTCTTTGCATTTTGCAGTTATCACATATAACTCCTTGGTGGGATATTTTGCTCTTTGCAATACAGACTGTGTCCTTCTGTTGACAGAGTGCCTGGGCAGGCCTTGTGATCATTGCAAAATGTAGAAGTATCATTTTGTGCCTACTGAAATTTGATCATATTAATTTTATAAAATACACCTCATTTTATTTGCAATTCAGCTGTAGGATTTTGCAGAGAAGTGCAAGATTATCCATGGGGATCAATTTTCCTTTCTGAATTCAGAGTAGAGAGAGGGTAAATGCCTTATGCCTGCTACTACCAGAGCTAACAAAACATCCAGGATCTAAAAGCAGCACCAGGTTCTTACTTCTACAAGCACACTCAGTCCCCTGTGGTAGGTTACCTCCCAGTTCATAAAGCTTTCCCAACGTATGGTGGCCAAAGGTCAATTCATTCACTCAACAGAGGAGTCAGTTTAGCTTTATGTGGTTTCAGATTCTTGGTCCTTCAGAAAAACACAGGCAGCAGCAGTGGACTGGCTTTATCCTCAAGTTACCACCTAGGGATCAACCCCAGATGTCAGCTTTGATAGAACACAGTCTGTCAGGAATCTATAATTAATGCTGGCACATATGCATCAACTCTCATGCAGTGGGCAGCCTTCACCTCTCTTCAGCAGAACTTTGTTAGTGAAAATCTCACACGTTTTGTTAATTAGAAATTGATTAAACTTTCAAGATTTTAACTGATTATCTCAGTGCCTGCAACTCAGAGAGGCTCAGGCTCAACCTCAGCACACAAAAGATTTGCAGATCTCCCCATCAAAGGAAGTCTGATTCCCAGTTCCAGCAAACACGCTCAGAGGAGTTCTTCTTGAAAGCGAGCAACAGGTCAGTTTAAAGATAAACCAGGATGTAGTTTGAAGAACAGTGTTGGACAGTTTATCCTGCAGAGAAGAGGGAGGAAGGTGGGGGGTGGTGTTGAGGGAAGACTGCTCAACAAAGCTAAGCTCACACCAATGGCCTCAGCCATGTTCTGGATCTTGCTTTGCCGATCGCTGCCTAATTAAGAGTTTTGGGTGCCAAAAAATACTGACTAACTGTGCAAAAGACAGCTCTAAAATATGATACGGGAGCCCATTGCAGCCAACCGGAGTTCACAGACAGACACAAAGCTCCCTAATTATATTTCTTTCGGAAATTGCAGCTACCTACTGAGAGTATCCATCACTAATGGGTTTTTTCGGATGTCAGCTTTGCTGGTTACTCGTGAGGAACCATCTTCATATCAAATTTTAGTTACTTAAAAGTGTAAGACAGAATAAGGTGTCAGTTATTTAACATAGGAAATAGAGAGACTTTTAGGTCAGAACCTCCACCCTGCATGAGTCCTACACAAATCAGAACTGTTTGGTAGAGACAACAACCCTTTCTTTTGCTGTTAAATCATTCCTGATATTTTGAAGTGTTCTCTGAGGGTTTCCTGTGCATGGAGGAAATCTGGCTTTGGAATTGAAAACTAACATGTATTTAAGCAATTTCTACAGCAATAGTCAGCATCATGACATTGTCTTTTTTCCACTTGCAGAGGGACACCTAAATAAACTTACCAGAAGAAGGACTAAACAGTAAGTCAGAGCATTTAGAATGTGCTGGGAGTTTGAGAGCAATGTCACGAGAAGCCACTGCTAAAATTGAAGCAATTGTGTGCAGATGTTCCAGGTCAGTGGCTGCTCCTATAACGTGTTTGAAATTCAAGCTCAGAAGCAGTGGTGGCCGTGCAGAAGCAGGGCTGGGATTGTGAGGGTATGGACACCATGTTCAGTGTAATTAAGAAGCAACCTATCAACACTGGGATGGTAATGCCATCCCATCTGCCAAAGCCTGCACTAGCTGGCACCATGCCTTCCGCCTGCTGCTGCTTCTGTTACCCACCTGATCCTTGGAGACCTGCTCTGATGGAGCGTTTATGCCAAGCTCTTCCAGAGGATAGACAATCTGTCGTCTTGGTCGCACGGGAACCATGTAATGAAGGGCAGATGTCAGGGAATGGGCACAGGGAGTCTGAAACTGAAAGGCAGCGATCTATATTTCAGCAGAGAGAATGTCAGCAGTGCATCACAGATGTCTGTTGTATGGCTTTGCAAATACAAAATTCTTAGCTCTGTTGGCTAAATCTGAGAGAAAAATCAGCAAATAAACAAACATACTCAGAGCAGAGGAATGAATTGCAGCTAATTCCTGACACTAATGAAGATAATTATGAGAGTAATTACATTACTAGCTCTGTGGGAATGACAGATAAACAAGTGGTTTGGTTTATGGGATTTTTCAGCACAAGTATTTTCCCCAGGAGGATATTTTGCTCCATAGTGATCATGAATCAGCTTGACTTGACCCCATTAAGTGGTGTTATCTGCTTACTCTAACCTTTGCTCCTTTGGCAAAGGAGGGTTATGAATTCATATCGGATTCTACACCGACCAAAATGTCAATTTCATCCGAGTGATAAATGTTAATCAACTGGCAGAAACTTGAGGTGAACAAACCCCTGATGCTAATGCGAGGAGCATGGATCATTAGGAATAGCTGTATTCCATTTATTACAGCATGACTGGCTCTGTCATAATTTACAACATGAAAGGGACAAAAAATAAATGAGACTTCCTGTAAGTAGAGAATGAGCGTTAATGCAAACTAAATTACACTGAAGTACCAGTCCAGCCACAAGTAATGAAAAACTTGATCTTACTATGTTGAGAACTGAGTAAAATATCACATTTACCACTTAGAAAGCAATGGTAAGCTAAAGTAACTTAAAGGAACCCTGTAAGCCTGGAAATAGGCCAAACTAGAATCATTAGTAAGATTTAACTTTCCTCTTCCATCCACTGCCATTAAACTGCATTTCTGTAAGTGCCTCTTAAGCATCTGAGAACCTAATGCTACGTAAGGACATTGGTTCCTCAAGAGAACACTTCATAAACCTCCACAAAAGTGCACAGGAAAAAACATCCTTCTGGAAATATGCTTGTGTCTAACCTGGCAATTCCTGTGTTCAGAATGTGGCCGTCTCAAAAACACCTAAGCCACTGAGGACAGGAGTCATTTCAGTCACCATCTCAGAACTGGGTGCTTACTTGAGGCAGCCGTGCAGATGCCCCCAGGTAGAGGAGCATCCCCAGAGGGCAGTTCCTTCCACCCTAAGATAGGCAGTAGTGATGGATGGATGAAGTGCCCTCTGGATGCACTGAGCTTCCTCCGTTAACGCTGGCAGAAGCCTGGACCAGACAGTAGCTCTAGAAGGCTACACACCATGAGCTGACATGTTTGTTTACCCTTTTCTGACATGAGACTGATGACAAGACACACACATCAGTGTTGTGGAAAGAATCTTTCAGTTTGCTTCCAGAAATGACGCTGTTCTCAGCAATGGCTTTTCTCTCACAGCATTAGGGTCTCAGGGCTCTGCAGGCCCTTGCTGAAACACAAGCCACATTTTCAACATCAGTGAGGTGCTGAGGTCCCACCAGCTTCTGATGAAACACAGTCTAGAGCCTAAATCACTTCTGAAGTGGTTTTACAGAACTCTGTGTTTTAGTGGTTTTAGTAGTATCCCTTTGCATTTACTCATGCTACATTACACCCAGTGACATCTTTCCTTTTTCCTTCCCTTCCCTCCACTTCATCCTGAACCTAAACAAATACTGGTACCACTCAAAATTCATTATGCAGGTGAGTGGTGGTACACGGGACAGTACAATTTGATCAGGTTCTATTAATAAACTACAAGAAGAAATACAAATCATTGTTAAAGATACACCATGTGCTTTCTGCCTTGCCACTGCAAGTGAAGGTGCAGCACATGTACTGGCAAGTTAAAACAATGAAATAAAAACTCTTATGTTGGTCTCTTAGTTGACGAGGTTCTTGTTTCTTCACCTATACATCTAACACAAGGGCAAGAAACAAAATCAAACCCAAACTAAAGCTTGCAACTCAGATACAGGGCCCTAACTTAGGCAGGAGTGGGAATACTGCATGCCTGCTATTTCATCCTAGAACCCATCTATTGGGAATGGAAAGCAAAGGGCAGACACTTGACTGTTGGAACTACAGCTCGTCTATGTAGGGGGCTGACAAGGCACAAAGCAACAGCAGCACACAAACCTGTGTGGGTAAGAAGCACATATATTTCTCCCAGAAACAAGCAAGGAGGTAGCAAACAAATGATTCATTCCTCTGCTGTGCTGCTACCAGGGAGTATCCTGGGTGTGTTCACTTAAGGCATCTAAATCAGTTAGAGGCCAGTTGCACTCAGACTCTCTGAATTCAATCTGCACAGTGATGCAGGTCAGCAGGAGCCATCCCCTTGAAGAGCTGCTCTTCTTTGCAGACTGGAGCACGCCAAGGCCAAGCACACTTCAAACTGCTGCTCCTGCACATGCTTCCTGAAGCTACTGAGTATGTCTGGAGTCACAATACTACTGAGCATCTACTGAGCATACATACAATGCAACCGCTATGTCCGTGAGTGCAGATGATATCATGCAAGAAGTAAAGAAAGTACAATTTGCTGCAGTTTGCTAAGAAAATTCCTGTTTGCAGCCACTCACAGAAGCAAAGAGAAAAATAAAGTGAGAAAAGGTGACAACATTTAGTATCAGAAATACAAATAACTTTGTCCTTACCTTGCCTTTCACATACTGTGGATAAATAGGATAGTAAAGAGAAGATTTGTGGGCCAAGCGAAGCATCTCCTTTAGAAAGTATTTTGTATAGTGATGAAATATGGGATTTAAGACAAAGTGGCAAAGATGTCCGTGTTCCTCTTGCTGGTGGTGATTGAAATGGATAAAGGCTTCAATGTTGTAATGTGATCGAATGTACTCAGTATGCTGGAAAACAAGCACGTGGAGATCAGTAGTGACAAGACAGCTCCATTTACACTACTGGAGCAAGTCCAGTGAGTTGCTTCCTATCAACTAAGAAGCTAAATCTGAACACTGAAAAGCAGTGCCTGTGGGCATTGTTCTCAAAGCACTGACTGAATGTACTTCTATTGGAAACCCTGCCACTGTATCAAAGCCTGCTCTTGCAGCTTGCCCACCTTTCCTACAGGGAATGCAGAGCTGACCTTTTTACAGTGTCTGCGACAGGTTAATGGACATTCAGGGAGGGGAAAAGAAAAAACAACCAACTAACCCAAACCCCACAACTGTTCTGCTGAGTTTGAGGCAGAGGAGCCCAGACTATCCCCTCACAACACTGACACTGAGGAAGGGGAATTCTGCAGAAGAGTTGTGTATGAAATGCCCTCCAACAAGGGCTGAAGCGATAAGCTGACATTTTTGCACATTATACACTCAAGAGAAACTGCTATATCCTTTTATCTCAATGCTCTTAATATAATTAAGAGCTATTTTTGAAACCAAGAGTGACTATGTTAAAAACTGAGCAAACAGCTGCTGAACAATCTAAAATCTGCCACAGAAGTAAGCCTCAAAGGTTTATTTTTCCAGACTAATGTGCAACATCTTCTTTTTTGTGCTCCATTGGAACATGCACATTTATTTGCTTTGAAGGGTGTGATTCAGAATCACACAGAACCTACAGCTGGAGAAAAGAAGGTAAGAAAGCAAATCTAGAAGGACAACTACTGCTCTGCAGCACACATGGCAAAACTGCCTATTGACTTTGTCAATTAGGGGGCCAAACAGGTGACTATGAACATATTTAGAAGCAGAATGGCTTTCTGCTGAAGAACCAAGAAGAGGTGCAGGAGGCACTTCAAGAATGCTTCAGCAGCTTCCTGCAAATCACAGGATGAGTTTTTGTGTGCCAGTCATCACCTATGGGAAGGGCAATAATGAGGTCTGCATTGTCAGGAAAGATAAAGTTTAGATGAGCAGTATCTTTTACATAGACATTCTGTTAGGTACACCTATAGCGGCAAGCCTGAAACTCAGCCTGTAGCACTGAGGGCTAAGCATTACAGTTTTCACACAACAGAGAAACAGGATTTACCATTTCATCTCTAATGACAGAAATGCCAACTATTTGATCCAGAACTTCTGCTACAAAAGCCTTCACTGCGTTCCCATCCTGCAAGGCAAAACACATGCACATTCCATATTTCATTGGTACTCTTTAACCTGACTGCATTTCAACACACAGTTAAAATACTTCCCTCCCAGTATACACACTCCTTCAGTTTAACCACTCTGCCCTAACTCGAGGCGCAATGTTTAAATGGTGTTTGTGGCTGGACTCTGGACCACGCAGAACTTTGTGGAACTGAAGGTTCAGTTAAGATCTAGCTAACAGCTGACAGCACGACTGGTAATGACAGCACTTGGGTTTTGTCTATGCAGCATTTTCCATCACACAACAAAACTGCAGATGTTCCCTGCTGTCTGCTGGGCATGCACCCAGCCACATTATGGGAAGGAACTGTTTGCTGGGCATGTGCTCATCCACATCATGGGAAGGAGAAAGAGGTCCCATCATGTGACAGACACAAGTACATGTTCATCACACAACCAGATATGCATGCAAGAAAAAGCAACAACATAAAGGAGGCTGTGGGTGGCCAAGGCATGCATCCAGCCTGCTTCTGTCCCTGCACTGGTATAGACCACAGGTTAGATTAATCATCAGGTCAGGCTGAATACAGCCTATGCAGACTGTTGGTACTGACTTGAGTACCTCTACACTATATAGAGAAAGTTCACTAGATTCATGCAACAAATTATGGATGTTTTTACCAGTGTTTGTCCATTCTCCTGTAAGTGTCTTTGCAAGCAATACTCACAGGATCTCTGCGAACCAGAGTAAATATCCTGAAGTCACTCAGTATCCTTTCATTCAAGCTAAGGGTTTCAGTGAGCATCTGGACACCAGGCAGGTCATTGCTTGTTGCGCTTCTTACATTAAATGACCTATAAAAAAAAGGGAAAAAGAAAAAATGCCCACTCTGTGACAAATTAAGGCCAATTCCCACACTGTGACAACCTGCCTTCCACAAGCACTGCACACACCTCTTTTAGAAGCTGGAGTTGATTGCTGTATGACTATAGTTCCAAGTGCATATATCAGCTTAGTGTATGAGAACATAAAAGATCACACACCAGCTACTTAAGACAACTCAAGATGCTGCTTTAACTGTTACTGAACACTCAGTCTTTCTGCACCTACAGTCCAGTCCCATAAAGCAATGACTACTGCAACCACAGATACCACCCAACCTTCATGTGACCAGAGGTAGCAGAGAAAGGAGCCAAAGAATCATTTAAAATGGAAGCAGCAGCTGTGGCTGCACAGTGACACGTGTGGGGAGAGGAACAGAAAAAAAGGTAAGAAAAAAAAAGAAAAAAATAACCCAGAGCCAAGTGTCATCCTGGCATACGGTACCAAGGAAAGGCGGTAGCATCCTTCTCCAGCAGGAACAACCAACTAACGTTTGTGTTAGGCCTCGGTTCTTCAAACAGCAACACGTAAGCAGAAACTGACATAAAGCACAAACAAAATGCACCCACTAAACATAAGACTGCAACTTAGTGATCACACATCAGTGACACAGTGTAAGAGTGTCAGTGCAATAGGGACAGCAGCAGCATATGAGCTACAGCAGGAATATCCCGGCACTTCCCGAGTTCACACACGCTGCTATAAGACATCTTCCCACCACTAAGCATGAAAAAGAATTACTTCCCAGTGACAGTTTCCAGCAGCTGAGAAACTCTCTCATGTTGCTTGTTACAGGCACTGACCCTTCCTGCTTAGACAAGACCCATGGAATAAACATTTAGCTGTTCAAGGAACCAAATTACAGCTTCATTTCAAGAATTCAGTTCTTTCCCACCAGATAAAAACCTTGGGATCCAGGCAGTCTGACTGCCACTCCTGGTCTTGTTTGCCATTTCAACTCTATGTGCTATTCATCAGCCTAAGTCCCAGTCACACTCAGAATGATTTTGTGGAACGCTGTTTTAATGAACAGCACTAGGACCTCTAAAACCCAAAGCTACCAAATCTCTGATGTGCTATGGGAAATGTCCCAGCTCCACTTCTGTGCTCACTTTCAGCTGGACTATCTGAGTGCCGAAAGCACACATTTGATTTCTAAATTACAAACTAACCCTGATCTTGGAAGTGAGCATCAGCTTCCTTTGCACATTTGTTACACACACAGAGTTCACTGCAAGATGGAATAAGCAATGAGGATGATGATCAGGGAGACCCACAGCACAGTTCATATGCCCCCTGCTGCCACCCCACTGTGCCCAGCACAGGAGTGTACCCCCTCCATGTCCCGGAGCAGTGCCAGAGTGAACCATGTTTTAAATGACGAAAACCAGAACACGCCAAAACCGAACCCTGTTTTAAATACACCCAAACCTCAGATCCACTGGGAGGATGGAGGACTAGGAAGGACCATCCAAGGTCTGTGCCCATTTCTCTTCCAGCAAAGAATTAAGTGATTCTAGATGCCCAGTTCCTTCCACTGCTCAGAGACCAGGATGCTGCTATTATTATTATGCTTGTTAGTGAAAATTGAGGCAAAGTGTCCATTAAGCATTTCAGCCTGTGCCTCGTCATCTGTTATTTTTCCTCCTTCACTGGTAAGTAGCAGGCCCATACTTCCATTTGCTGTACTCTTGCTTTTTGTGTACTTAACACTTCTTCTTAGTCCTTTTACAACCTTTACTAATCAGTATCTCATTTTGTGCCTGTGCCTCTTCTGATTTTGCCCTTTTGTGTCTTCATATCCTCATCTCCTTAGCCCTGCTTTTCTTTTAGTCCATTTTCTGTGACCTCCTTTTCTCTCTCATGCCTGTCAAAAGCCCTTGGTACAAGTACAATATATTGATCTTTCACTTGTTCATGTTTTGGTTTCATCTAAGAGAGCATCTGCTGTTGTGCACCAAGCTCTTTGTTCTTCAGAAACTTCCCAAAGGTTTCAGCTGGTTTCTTCCATAGATTTTCTGATCCTGAACCTCAGTGAAAGGCTTTTTTCCTTACTTCCCTGCACAGCTGCAGGGGGGGTTGGAAAATGCTACTACTGACTTTGTTGTGTTCCCATGGAAGGGCTGGTATCATTTGGAATATGCACAATTCAATCAGAACTGTAAGGGTTTTACAAAAACGTTGATAGCAAGTTTAATTTTGACCAAAATCTCAAGAGGATGTGTGACTCCCAAACCTACCCGTGGATTACTGAGCAGCTGGGCTGAGATTAGCAGGAATTACTCCAGTGGCTTTCCCTGCAGCCAGCTGGATTCTGACAGAGCACACAGAAGCTCAGTTTCATCCCAGGGTAAAAAGCTTCGCGCAGGTCCAAGAGGAGCTGGCCAGACCCTGCATGAGCTATTTGTATAGTAGCAAAGGTGCTTAAGGATGCAATTACAGCAGAAGTATTGCTCTGAAACCATGCACTATTTAGCTACATTAAAAAAAAGGAGGGGGGAAATCCCTAACTGTGCCACAGTTTTAGCTGGTGTCTGGGCCAGCCTGGGCTTGTTACACCAACAAAGCATTGGAAAAGTACCACACAACAGCAGTCACAACAAGAGTGGTTGTGGGTCCCAGTCCACCAGTATTTCAGGCTACAGAAGCATTCAGAAATTCAAAGGTATGAAATAAATTATTAAAAAAAAAGAGATAAATGATATAAAATAGATACTCAACAATGAGGTTATGCTGTGTTCTGCGTGTTTCAGAAAGGCATTACACTGCATAAATTACACCTATACCAGGCTTTCAAGTATCAGTGTCACACAGCCTGACTCAGTCCACAGGGCCAAACACTGCACTGTGTTTCTCTATTAGCCTTGGTTCACAATGAGGCAGCTTGAAGAAGCTTCTTGTCTATACCAGTGTTCATGAATCCTCTCACTGCACTTTGCTTCTCCTTGAAGGAAGCTACATATGAATGCTGGCAGTCAGAAGAGTGTTTGCTTTTACAGTTTTAATGATCACAGTTTTTCTTTGATTAAAAATCATGTCACTACTTATTTCAGTTAATAATATGAGGCTATTTTCACGTTGTCTCATATAGTGCTGTTGGAGATACACCTAAGTACGCTTAAGATTCACTCCAGAGCAGGCAGCAAGATGCTATAGTAACACTGCTAAAGACTAAGTTACTCAGCTCTGCTCCTGAGTGCTCCAGGCACAGCTCGGGGCTATTCAATACACTGTCATGGGGACTCCAGCTGTAAGATCTGCCATCCTGTGCAGAATACCAGTAGAGAACACCCAGCTGGTGCTGGGCTGGGGGGTCCATCAACTATTGTCACAAGGCACAGGACTCACGTGAGCAGCCCCGCACGGTGGAACACGTAAAGCTCCTGGCCAAATCTGGAAGTGCAGAATGGGACAGCCCGGACAAAACTCTGGATCAGGAGGAACTCTGGTACATGGTGTGGCACAAGGATGACACAGAAGTCTTTGTCCTGAAGAAAATTGCAGGCAATAAAGGCTCTTAGTGACCTCAGTAGAAGCTTTACACAAAAACTTATCTTGAGGGGACAGAAAGAAACCAAACTGAATGCAGTCCTCACAACACACGTACACTCCAAGCATTGCTTTACCTAGCTGGCTTGATGCCTGGGCAGCACAAAGGAGCTGATGAGCTCAACACTAAGCTGGCTCACAGAAGTAGGTCCTTTAGCTCCCATAGTAAAGACTTATTCATTAATATCCTGATATTCCCTAATGGTCCTTTTTATGCACAGCTCCCCCAACTTTCTTCCTCAACAGAATAAGCACAGACTGACTTTGCATTGTGTGCACAGTAGACTTGATGAATGCAAGTTTGTGTATGTGCAGTAATGTCCAGCTTGTCCCAGGTTTGGCACTGCTGGTGTGCACCACAGGGTGCATCTGCATACAAACACATTGGAACGGCAGTCACTGTAATTGCTCAGAGACCTGTGCTGGAAAGGCTGCAGAGGTGCAAATGAATGCAGGAAACTCTATGGCATCACAGACTGGTTTGGGTTGAAGGGACCTTAAAGCTCATCCAGATCCCACCCCCTGCCATGGGCAGGGAAATCTTCCACTAGAGCAGGTTGCTCTGAGTCTCATCCAACCTGGCCTTGAACACTGCCAGGGATGGGGCAGCCACAGCTTCTCTGGGCACCCTGTGCCAGTGCCTCAGCACCCTCACAAGGGAGAACTTCTGCCTAAGAGCTCATCTCAATCTCACCTTTGGCAGGTTATAGCCATTCCCCTTGTCCTGTCCCTACTCAGATGAAAGACAGCTTCATGGCATGCTAACTTTATGCATTCAACTGCTCAAGCATTCCTTTCACCAGAGTCTCTCCCATCCCTTTTTATTGAATCCATGTTTTGAGATAATCTCCCTGCACACAGGGATGTTGGAGAACTCTGCCCATTCAGAAAGATACTTCATGCATATGACACATGCTGAGGGACTCCCAAGCAGCACAGATTCAGAAGATGTTTAATCAGTTGACTCTGGCTGATTATTCTATGGCATTTTTTCCAATGGAAAGCTGTTTGAATTTCAATCCTTTTCTTCTCTTTAAGCACACTGTGATTAAGTTTTCTCACTACACCTGGTGATTCCATCATGACATTTAGTCTCGATGAGTAGCAGGTGCACTGCTGAATGGATAAATCAGAGATCTGGAATGCTCCCATGCTCACGTTCTCTGGGAGCTTGCTTTGGTGGGAAGTAGCAGTTTTGAACATGCTGATCTCTAGGGCAAAGTCTGTACCTCTGGTCACTGGGACCTGGCTTTAAGGGATGTTACCATGCAGTAAATCGCAGTGTGGCTTCACAATACACTGTAGTGTGCATTAAGAATGCCTCAGAGAGTGGACTCTTGTTACCTCAGCTAAAGATGGAGCACACAGGGCATAGTGTTAAATAGTTGTGGCACTGCAAATTCACATCCTTATTTTCCACACATTAGCCTTGCCCTAAAAATAAGCCTTCAGTGCCACTGTTTAGGCTATCGGTAAATACCATGTATTTCCTTAATACTGCTATTCTCTAGGCTTTAACTTCATCTTCTCTAATGTATTTCCCCCAGTTTTGTTTTTAATTTAGGTACAGTCTGGATGTATGCATGATTTTAAAGGAGTTTGAAACATTTGTTTTCTAAGTCTGCATCTCAGAAAAGCCCCTATGGAACATAAACTAAGGACTGATGATTGCAACATAGAAAGCCCAAAGCAGCCATGGAGGGAAGTTGAACTCCTCAGGGTAACTCAGCCCAAGGTAACGCAGGTCAGGGTAACTCAGCCATGGCACACTCCTGTCAGTCACAGACTTCCTGAGGCATCATATCCAAATATTCTGGCTGACAACTGCACTGCTGTGCCACCACGCATTCACATGCGCACAAACTTGAATTGTACTTACTGGGAAAAGCTTGAAAACATACTGCAGGAAATCCAGTGATCTGCAAGCAAGAGAAAACACTGTTAAATGCAGCACACATCAGCCACAGCCTGTACATGTTGGCATTTACATTCCTGTAAGTGCAAGGCCCAGCTATTCACAGTGATCAGTCCACTTGTTCCTCACTGATCAGCTGCAGATGTTGCACACTGTCTGCAGCTGACTTCCAGGGCTTAAAGCATCACTAGTAACAAGAATAAACCTGAATGTCTGAACTAATCTCACAGCATTGGGCTCTTCACTGAAAGGCAAAAAGTAAACCCCTCACATTGTTGACCCCAACGTTTTCCAGAGGTCATTCACGGGCTGTCAGAGCAGCGTTAGTGGACAGTCAGCGTTAACTGAGGTTGAAAACAGTTGTTGCTACAGCCCACAATATTCTTGTGCACTACCAAGAGTTCTGTCTTTGCTCACTTGGTAAACATTTCTGATGTGCTTGATGAGACTAACAGGAATGTCAATACTTTGAATTGGTTTTGAACACTTCTTTCAACTTCTCACCTACTGGTTTAGAGTAAATCCACCCTCTTTTCCATGGTGACAGTGAAATGTGACACTGGAGTTTAAGAAGACAAATTCTTTGTGTCTTTCCTTTACTGTGTAAGCTCTAAACCCAAATACAAATGATGCTGAAGAGTTATAAAATATTTTTCACTGTACAAAATGTCTGTTGAAGAAACTCAGTATAGATACACTACCTAAAATTACTGATAAACCTCCTTCTTCCTCCAGACCAGTAGTTAAGTTCCCTTTAATTACTTCACCAATAATATTACTGAATGAAAAGAGAAATAATTTCTAATAAAAATATTTATGTTTGAAATAAACCTTTCAACAAAAGCTGTAAGCACAGATCTGGATTGGGGCATTGGGTGGCATGGTTTAGTAGGAGGTGTCCCTGCCCCTGGCAGGGGGGATGGAACTAGATGATCTTAAGGTCTTTTCCAACCCTAACTATTCTATGATTCCATGATTATACAGTCACCTACATAGTCCATAATTACAGCTAGTTAATAGAATAGCTAAATGGGGGAATGGGAAATGCCATTGCAATGGCGTTTTCTGCTCTCTCATATCCAGCACTTCCTTGGCAGCAGGGAACACAAGAATGGAGGTAGGAGATTTTTCAGGGGGCTTAAAAAGGTATCAAATGTCTGCAGAAGAACCAGCAGGTTGGTTCCTCCACAGCTCACTTCCAATGCACTAACAAGCCACAGACGTTTAAGATTTAAGCCACTCTAGATTTAAGAGATGGAAACATTTAGCAACCTGACTTGGTAACACAAATTCCCCAGTGGTAAGCTCCCCTTGAGGACTAAGATGCAATCATGCCTGCATTTCTATTTCTGGATCTGTGCAGGTCAGCAGTAACTCCTGCAGTACATAGCCAGGATTGCCTCACACCACCCTTTCAACATCCTCACTTCCCTCAGGTTTCTTTCGCAAACAGCTGGACCAAGCAAACACAAGCAAAATACTTGAAAACACCAAGATCTAGATTCCTCAGCTCTTGAGGAGAGGATCTTGCATGAGTTAATCTGAGCAGTCTTCAGGAAGGAATGCTGTGTTCTCTACAGATACCCATCTTGGAACCCCAACTGCTCCGGAGATGTCTTCAGGGGAAAAAAGAATGGAGCTGCAGTGCTGAATAATAAACAGAGTGAAGAGAGCTTGAACAGAAACAATAATGGTGTGGATGAAGGACAGAATGTGAGAAGGGAGCAAAAAAGTGAGATATCCATACCCTAAGCAGGATGCTGGGAGCAGAGAACGCTAGCCTACAGGAGAGTATTTCCCAGTGTAGGTATGGACCACTGCTATGAATTGCTGGTTCAGTCATTCCACAGCAAGTCCCTTCCCTCAGCAGTATTTTAAAATTGTTTTATTCTGGAATAATTATATTACTTGAATTTTATTTTAGACCAGATTGTCCATAAATCCAGTGTTCTGAAATGGACTCTCTGCAGTGCCATGGTTCTGTTGCATGTACATGCATCAGTGTTTCTAAGTGCACCACAGAGTTCTGGCACTGCATTTCTCTTTCCTCCTAATGAATCCAACCAGCATTACTTGGGAAATATGTACCAAGAAGAAAGGCTATGTGTTTGCTTTGCTTTTGTTACTTAGGATACCTGTAATTGAAGCAGATTCAGTGTTTAATCCCTTTGGGTAGGACTCCTCCTTAGTCAAGAAGCAGCTTAATAAATAGAATTCATTTTCAAGGAGTTCTGATTTGTCTTCTTAATGAATTTCATTCCTAAATCTCCTTTAAAGCAGATGAGTTGAGAAGATGGCAGTCACCAGTGACTGCTATCACAAGCACAGAGATGTTTCTGTGAACGGTACTGCAGTTGTCAGACTCATCATCTATAAAGTCCTAGCTACTGATATCCTGGATCTCCAGAAATCACATCTGTTCAACAGTGTGGAAGACCTGGGGTGTGCTCAGCCTCTTTCTGTCTCCTTTTTGTAAGCACCTACATGGTTTATCTTTCTTTCTAGGCTCTATAAACAAGAGCAGGGCTCACTTGTAAGCAGAAAGGGCCAATGCTCCTGAGAGGCTTTTGCTGATGTGGCTGAGCAGAGACTCATTCTGCAGGGGTGCAGAGAAATTTGGCAACAAAATGTCTTACCCACATGTATACATCTGTTCTACTCCACCAGGATCTCAGAGACCAAAGTCAGCAGCAACCATTTGAAGACAAAAAGCCTTTGTCTCCCCCCTGCAGCAGTGGATTCCAGGAAACTGAATCAATTCTCTCAGTGATGGGAGACAGTCTTTAGAAAGGACAACATTTAACTGCAGAGCTCAGAACAGCTTTACTGCCCCATGAAACAAGACGAGCAGTATGGCAACACCCAGCTCCTTCTGCAGGTAGGCAGCTTTGCCATCAATGTTTCTTCAGAGGAAGAAGTGGCCTTTTTCCAAAATTTCAACTAGCATTTTCCCAATAGAAACGAGTTCTGAACTTCCTGTCCCTGCAGATGTCCCACCACAGGGGGGAGGTTGCAGCCAGAGCTTGAGAATTTCACTAAGTTATTAGTGAAAGTAAAAGAAATGGAAAAAAAAGAGGTTAGAAAATAATCCAACCTCCCACAGCGTGTGCTGCCACTTCCAGCTTTGTCCTAAAAATGGAGCACTGAGAACCAGTATTAAACTGGGAAAGCAGGAACTCTTCACCCAAACTTACCTGGTTTCATACTTCTCATCGATCAAAAACAGGCGGATACAGAAAGCATTGGAAGCTCCTTTGTACACAGGGCGAAAAGCACCTTTTTCTTCAGCCTCAAGAAGTGTTGCTGAGCCTTTGAAATCCTTGACATCACCTGGGAGCAGCTCAGTGTGGGGGACGGTAATGGCTCCACTGCTCTGCAGTAACAACACACAAGTGGTCACGTACAAGAGTTCATTTTTAATTAACAGCTCCTGCATTATTCCTACCTAACAGCAATCCAAGTACATGCACAGGGATGCACTTTCTCCTTGTCACATTTTGACAAACACAGAAGTTCAAGGAGGTATATTTCATGGGATATCTGTTTCTCAAACACTAGATAAAAATGGCCTTTAAAAATACATACATTCTTGCTGAAGAGCAACATATTCACAAACTAAATTACCATGAGAGTCCCTCTGTAAGGCAAGAAAATATTTATCTTTCAGAAATGTTCCTATATAAACCAGGTGTGTATTAAAAATAGGTGAAAGTTGAAAACACGTTATGCTAAAGAAAATAGGATCAATGCAGAAAATACTGTGGAGATGGAAACGAACAACTGGAAGAAAACCAGAGGAGTTTTGGCACATACTGACGCAACCGTTCAGAATCTCTCAGGGTAAATTCTCTGCTGGTTTCTGCTGCTTCACTGCATTTCATAGTAATGGTATTTTATCAAGTTGAGGTTCACTCAACAGAAGAGGCATAGACAGAACACGTGCCCTTTAACTTCTGCAGCCCACGGGGGAAAACTGGAGCCATGCTGCTGCTTTCAGCTCTGCCTGCTTCCCACCAACAGCAGAGTTTCAGCTCCCAACACAGTCAGTCAAACCCTCACACCTTGCACTGGCTCCCAACCTGCTTCTTCCAGGAAAACTCTCTCCCACCTACGAGGAGCCCACTCAGGGCTGTGCTTCCACATGCCTTCACTCGGCAGCAGACCTGCACAAACAGGCCCCCATCATCTTCCTCCTCTCACTGCCACCCCCATGCTGGCTCATCCCATGGAACTGGATAGGAAAACCACCCCCATCCATCCTGATCCCGCACAACAGCAGATCGAAGAGTGAGTCCATGCACAGGACAGTGCAGGAGTGGCAATAGCATTGCCTGTCCTGGCAGCCTCCACCTTTGCCTCACACTAGCTTTGAAAGTCATTGGCACTGCTGTGTGCAGAGGTATTACCTGCACAGCTGCATCCTCATCAGGAACATGTTCAAAGTTTGGAGATGGAACAGACTCTGTCTCTTGACTTGTTTGGTTGCTTTTATCTTCACCTGAGTAATGAAAATGAATAAATTCATCAGGCTTAAAAACGCAAGTTGAACCCTCAGGATCACAGCATTAAGGAGAGTGTGCCAAGCTGCCTCTATTGGAAGGCTTATTTCATTTGTTTTTAACAAGCACTGTTAAAAGAGACCCTCCCACAGTTACTTGGCTAGAATTTCATTAGACTATTTGATTTCAAGGCAAAAGAATTGGAGAATTGGTTGCAGAAGAAGAACTGAACAAGAGAGTTTTGAAGCAATTCCTAACTCATGCATTATATGTAGTAAATTTTTAGCCTATATGAAGAGACAAGTCTGAGTGATTAGTGGATTGACTGGTATCTTAAGCCCTGGAGCTGTTCTAACTTGTTTTCTGATGATCACAAGGGCGAGCAAGGGCTCTTCATTCTCAGATTAGCTCTCCTAAACCAACCCGAATTCAGAATAAATCCTAGTCAGGCCAGAACCCTTGCTACTGGTGCAAGCAGGGTCAAGATTTAAAGTCCCTTCTCAGTTGCTAAATCTAACTAGCTCTCTAAACCCTGTTTTATTTCTTATATAAGGTGGTTGCTCAGTTTATCTTTTCCCTTCTATCCCTCTGAGGATTTCTCTCCTCTGCTGCTTTGCTCAGGTGCTGGAGTAACTGCTCCAAAGCATTCTGGCAACCACTGCAATCCGGGGTGTGTGCAGAACTACTCACTCATAACAACAGACACTTGCTGAGCCACACCAGGAATGCTTCAGTAGCAGTGAGCACAGGCTTTGACATCAGCAGCATGAAAAAGAATAAAAGAGCTCCGTGGAAAGGAACAAGCACTTGACAAAGTAACAGAAACCAGGTTTAAAAGTGCATAACAGATCATCCTGCCACCCTCAGTCACATCCCAGTAACATTCCAGTTTACTTCATTCCAACCTCAGCAGTACTATTTTTGTGGTCAAACAGGTAACTGAGGTCACTTGTGGAATACATGTGAATCCTACATGTGAAACACACATGAATCCTACATGTTACTCCAAGTGACCACCCAAATTACTAAAGCCAAGTGTCAGCTCCTGTATTTTTAGCCCTGAACGTACCTTTACTAGTTGCACCATTCCTGTTACTGTCCCCTCCCCAGTTGCATAGATGTGCTCTCAGTTTGGGTTTATATTTAACAAGAAAGCCTGAACGTGAGTTTTAACTCATGAGCTCTAGAGGTGTGGGTATCGCTGCTGCAGCAAACGCATTAGGCCGGGATGTGGCATGTGACAGCTCCAGTGACACAAGGAAGTCAAAATTTCTGAGCCCCAGGAGGAACAAAAAGCCTTCAGAAGACCCAGCACAACAGAATCCTTCACTCCTCTCTGAATTTTACCTTCAAGGTTTAAAATAATTCAACCAAAAGTATTCTGAAAAATGTGTTATCTGAAAATCTGTTCCTCTGTTAGTAGAGAAGAATGCAGAGGCAATGTGCAGGGCAAGAAGGAACACAGGGCTTGAAACTGTGGTTTCTCATGGGTATCACAGATGTGAGGCTTCACGGGAATGATGAGATGTGGTGTGGACTAACCCAGCCCCGTTTCCCATCACAAGCAGCGCTGCAGGTGTCACAGGTAATTAATACAGGGCTCTGCTTGTGTGTAAACATTGAGATGTTGTTACTGACTTTACACTGAAACGAAATCCCTCAATGGCTCCAGCATCCACCACTGGCAAATGTAGCTGCAGCACTGCTTGTATGGATGTGCACACAAGTGGTGGGATGAACACAAATATTGTTGCACTAAATGAAGTAAGGAATGTGAACAAAGGGAAAATGGAACTAATCCTGTGATTGCTGGGTTGTTAGCAGAGGTAACAGGCGGCAGGAGCAAGAAGCCAGTTCACCATGAAGCCCGATGAAAAGCCCTTGAATCATTCCCACTGCATCATAATGTTTTGTAGCTACTAATTTGTGACACCATATAGAGTAACAACCAAATGACTGTAATTACCCCGAGGCGTAAATGGCATATCAATACTGGGTTAAAGACAGATTCCTGTATGTGCCTGCATTACTATTCAGTATTACATTCTGAAGGGAAAAATATCATCAACCTGTGATCTCTACTTACCAGGCTCAAGAGCTTGGGAAAACATGGGGGGGGGGGGGGGGGGGGTATGTTTGAACATCAAATGACCCTACCCAGGAATGCAGCCTGCGCTTGGAATTCATGACAGGAAGTTCCCAGCACTACTGGTCCAAGGAGTTCCCTGAACTGCCCCTAGGTTTCCAGTACAGCCGCCTGCAGGAGCGGTGCCATCACTGAAACACCATACAGTCATTCATGGAGTGCTTGTGTTATGCACTGTAAGCAAATACCAACTATGTGTGACTGACACTACAACACATTCCAAGGACATAGCTTCACCCTTACACTGGGAAGGCTCCACAATGGACTCCTGGGATGCAACTCTCATATGGACCCTCCAGTTACCAAAAAAACCCTAAACAAACCCCCCCCCAGAAGCCCTCAAGCCTACAAACAAAAACCTCAACAAAAAAACCCCAACCCCAAAACCCCAACAAACCACCCCCCAGACAAGGCAATGCTCTTTCCAAATTACATATTTTAGTAAAACAAAAGGCAGAAGGAAGGGAACTGTGCTTATGACTTGGTTGGGGCCTTTTTTGCTGTAAACTTCTTTATTAAAAGGGTGGGATTTTTTATTTCCAAAAAGGAAAATGGAAAAAAAAAAAAAGCAACATTCCTGTTTCTCCTGGAAGTTGTCATGAATGAATACTGAAATAAATGGCATTACCTCTCATGAATAATGAAACCCAAATCATCCCAAAGGAAAAGGCTTTTCATTCAAACTGCTCAAAAATAGGGATTTTTTGTTTATAGCCATGAGTCAAATGTGTACTAAGCAGTAAAAGGAAAAGCTGTTTATCAAACATCTACCATATGAGACACATACTTTCAACAAGCCATAACAAACTTCTGGAACTGTTCAAGCTAATGCCCTATTGAAAGTGTGTCAGAAATCTGAGTAGTAACAGTCTACATTTGATTTTTTCCCCCTCTTTCTTTTTCTTTTCTCTGAAATTCAGCTAGCGCAGCCCTTAGTTTCACCTCTCTCCTGTGGGCCATACTGGGCAGGCATAAACAACAACTTCCAATGCTTCAGGACAACAAACGCTTCCTGAGGTGTTGTAATTGTTCATTTACTCTAAAACATGCAAAACTACAACAATAATTTTAATTATTATTCAGTGAGAAGAGAATTAATATTCCTGAGCTGCACAGCCATGAGCTAGCCTTGATTTTACTCTTACATTTCTAGTGGCTCTTTCTCTCTAGGAATAGTGTCAGAGCCAGGCTCTTGGCTTATGCCACTGAAGTTCCTTCTCAGGTGTCTGAGACCATCAGTGATTTGTACTAAAGCTACCTGAAAAAGCCTACAAGTAATTCTCTTTCTCCAGAGCTGCCCCTGTCATTCTGAACAGAGCAATAATCCTATTTTAAAAATCTTGCCTGGAGGAGACACACGGGATGGCAAACTAGTATCAGCTGTCAAAACTAACCCAGTATTTCAACAGAGAGGGAGAAGAGCGATGAACATGCAAGCTGTGAGCCGTGCTGCTTTAGAGACACCAGAACGTGAACAGAACAGTTGTTCATGCTAAGTTTTCCTATTTTGAACAAGTCTGTTAGATTTCCTAAATGCAAAACCCTGTGTAAGAGCCGTGGTGTTAAACCCTTTAACCACCCAGTCATTAAAAAGCTCAGCAGCACAGAATTTGCCACAAAATATGGGCCTACAGCTTGCAGCCTCGGGACAAGGAAAGCACTCAGAAGTGTCTGAGGGTTTTCCCTGAACCAGTAACAGTCACAGAGTGGTTGTGGTTGAGGGGACCACTGGAGGTCATCTTGTCCAAGCCCTCTGCTCCAGCAGGGTCACCTAGGTCTGCCAGTGCAGGACTGTGTTCCTACTTTTCAGACCAGACTATGGTGACTGATGTTTCTTCCTCCCTCAGTCTCATTTATGTCTCCACATGTCTGTCACCTATTTCACAGTGACACTGCTGCAGCTCCAGCAGCACAGGACCATACGGGAGGAGACAGTGGCTCCCTTCACTTCAGTGTGCAAGCTGCTTCCTTGTGGGGGAGGGAAGTCCATAGGAGCAGCTGTAGGACTTTGCTCTTTCCCTTTCCTGTTCCATGGCTCTCAGCTCTCAGGTGCCAGCTGGTAACTGCTCTGGTGCTCCCTTGCTGCCTGTTTTGCTTGCTGCTTTGTGTTCAGACAGGCAGATACCTACAGCCTAACATGGGGTTTTAATTCTATTACAGATAATTAGTAGACAGCAAAATGTTGCCCTCTGCACAAGAAGCCCTTTGACACTAAAACATAAAGATGACAACTGTAAATCATGTACATGACACTTCTGTTCTGCAAAGAGGTAACATATTCATGTTACTGGTTTCTATGCTTTGCAGTAAGGTGGCTTGTAGATGTGTTGCTGTATCATGCCCAATGTAAAAATAGAATAAAGAGACAGTCCCTGATCTCCAAAGTCTTGTCATCTGGAAGACTGAAAACAGTAAGCAAAGAGAGCAAAGCTGCACCACAAGTTAATAGGATGACACAAGTCAATGGGACAACATAATAGCTACAGTTAACAGCTGCTTAGCTACAGACATTAGAACCACATTTCAAAACTGAGTCTTCAGTTAATAGCACAACCATAGCTAACTGATGTGACACCCAGGTTTAGCCCATAGCTGGTACTGACCAGCTCCCCACAACCAACCACCACGTCCCAGTCAGACACCAGGGCTGGCAAAATTTCCCTCCCGAATTACAACCCACCAGCTAACCATCTCCAAAACAAACACATTAACTTGTGTTTTCTTGCCAGTAAACCTACATCCTCCTCCAACCTTTGGCAAAACCTACTCGTGAGCTAGAAAGAGATGCACCTCCAATGTACTTAGCAGTTTAGGACAGATACCTTCTTGAAGGCTTGGCTCCTGTGGCACTTTGAGAATATCTTCAGGATGCGGTTTACAGAGTCCATGGAAAGGCCCCAAGTCAAAACACTCTTGCAACAAGGAAACATTCACTTGCGAACACAAGCTCATGAATCCTACTGCAGTGTCACCAGCCTGGAACACAAAAGCAATGGCACATGTGTGAAAGCTGAGCATGTGATTTGAGGTCAGGACAAAAATATGAACAAAAAACTTTCTGAAACAAAAGTTACTGGTTGTGCACAAAGGAACTATTTCAGCAAAAGCTAAACATTCATGGTTTTTCCCTATAATGCCTGTATTAGGATCTCTATATTAGATGCTACAACTGTTTTGCTAGGTATGACTTGCAAGAGCATTAGGATTGTATGTATGGACTAAGTAAAGACCTATTGTTTCAATAAAGCATTTGTTACAGTATATAAAACCCATATACTTTCAGCCACATATCTCCAAAAAGGTATAATTTTTATTTAACTTGAAGTGTAGGTGCAGTAAAATCAGGCTTTAGCTACCTATAACAGCCAGTTACTGCACTCTGCTTTGTAAAGAAAACTGTGCTCAAACCGAAGTGTATTTTATTTTCCTATGATTAATACAAGAAAGCAATTGTCTAGTATATAAGCAGTACCTAATGCAGTACATGGTGTGGATTATTTGCAGCAGTTATAAGCACTAAATATTTTCAAGTTCTGAAAAAAAACCCATAATCTAAGAACTAGTCCTTAAAGAAATGCAGCAGACTTGCAGGTACCATGGTGACGAGCCCCTACCATGAGAAAGGCCATGTTACTCTGCATGTTTGGTACTGAATGTATCTGGGGTCTTCAGCATGAAATGCACTCTGAAAATGAGAACTGGTGAGCTGCAGGGCTTTGGCTTTAGGCAGAGATGAGTCCAGAAGTAGGAAGCTCTTCAGTTGTTAGTGCTGTGTGCAACTTTCTGGTGAAATACATATAACCAGGTTTTTTCCTCTTACTATACACACTGCAGGCCCCCTTTATACACAGAATGAAACGGCAGTGGCTGGGTTTGGAGAGCTGTTTTATCAGGCCATCAGCACTCCCATTACAATAAAAAATACAAACTTTCATTTTCCCCCTCAAACAACAAGTGACTGTTCGTTTGCTTGTTTGCGTAACTGAACAAAAGCTGGGGCGCTGCAGTTGTCTGGCTGCTGTGTAATTCTAGGCCCAAGGCTCAGCAGAAGCTGATTAACCAATCCATCTACCATATGTGCAAAAAGAGGCTGCCAGCTTCATTCTCTGCAGGGAAAATTGGCAACTATCTTGGTTCGCATGGAGGTGTCTTCCCAATCTGCAGCAGCAGTGACAAGTGTAAGCCATGAGGGCCTGGAACACCTTTTCCTCATATCATATTGAGCTATAAATGTACAATTGAAATGTATTATTTATAAAGATAGCCATTGGTAATGTGCTATTACACTAATGCTTTATTGTTTCCCATTTGGCTTCCAATGGTAGTGATTACATGTTACGGTTTATAAAATCATTTGCTATAGAAAGCAGACTTCTGGAATTAAGCAGGTTATGTTGCCCATCAGCTCACAACACCATGCACAATTACTAACATAGGAAAATCTTAACAGAAATTTTCAGCAGGATAACTATTATCACCTCTTTCTCATTTAAATTAATTTCTGGGTTTCTGTCTTCAGTTCAGCAAAAATGTGACCGCCTAAGCCTGGAGATGGGAAAAATCTACAGCTTTTTTAACTGTTAAAGTATCACTGGCTACTAGTTTTCACATGCAGTATTCAGTTTCACTGGGAATGAAAACTGGTCGTCTATAATGCAAATGTCTAAAACGGCAACATGGTTTCTTCAAGGTGGTCCATTCCAATTACTGGAAAAGAATCCACATGAATACTGGAACTGCTGCTTCATTTGCTTTAACAGGAGATACTGCTCCTAAAGACAGACACAAAACACGTGGCGGAGGGCACTGTGTGTGTGCAGATCACAAAATCTACCTTCCAAATGTGAGTTTATTCTTTTTGTTCATTGAGCTGCAGTGTGAGCTGCCACATGTGACGTCACTGGTGTTAGGATTAGACAAAACCAGAGCTCATGGCAGACTGACCTCACCAACAGCAGCCTGATTGTCTTCATCCTGACTTTCTAGGAGATCAGCAAGGAAATATTCACTACAGGTTTCTTTCAGGGTCTCACTCTGATGTGTCCAGAGTGCCCTGATGTCATCATGATCTTCCAGCCTACAAAAAAAGAGATTAGGTAACATCCTAAAGCTCCACCATTAATAGGTCCTGATCCTTCTGACCAACTCCATTAGCATTTGCACAGATATTACAAATACCTGATCCAAAGCCTCCCCCCACAAATAACTTCACCCAGGATATGTCACCGGTGCACACAAAACTGGGACCCTCAGCACCAGAAGAAAGACAGAACCACTTCCAGAAGCCAGCACAGCCCACCTGAGATGTGGACTGCCCAACAGGGATGCTTACCTTTCCCCAACAAAATATGAGGGCAGCCCCATTCAAAATTGCTTTGCCATCTCAGGCCAGGTGGAGCTGGGCTTTAGGCCTCATTTAAAACGATTATGTCCATTGAGCCCAACTGTCAGTCGTTAGAGCTGGCAGAGATCTCACACAGCAACATCAGTGCCGTTTAGAAAAGCAGTTCTCCAAAAAATAAGGAAGAAAACAGCAATAGTGCCTTCCTGGGGGGGAGCAGCAGTGCTGAGCACTGAGTAGATAGATCACTGTTACTACACCCAGCAGCGCGGCAGCCACCCTGCAGGAACCAGCCGTTATGCACTTGTAAGGTCCAGTTAATGCTCCTCCTCTGATGAAGATGCAAAGGCGAAAGTGCGATTGCACTGTCCCTCTGCCTCCTGGAAGGCTTCCTGCACCGGTAGGAACCTGCCACTCCACCACGTGGTCTGTTCTCCACGCTGCTTCCACCATTCCCAGCAAACCCAGGGTTTGGTGTTAGGGTCATACAGCCCCCGTTTCACACAGATTTTTATCTAAATAGGCAACAGGGGCTTCTTGCCATTAACCTACTTAAAAAAGTCTTAATTTTTAACCAGGATCACCATCAGACCTAACAAGAAGTTCCAGTGCTTTTTACCAGTTCATGAAGGAATTCTTTAGTCTCATGTGCTGTGACCATGGCATAAAGGGCAACAGAAAACATCTTCCAATACAGACCTGCTTTCACTAAGATGAAAAAACACTCTTTTATTTATCTATCTGAAAAATACAAGAATTATGTGGTCCAACCAACAATTCTGCAGCTAAAAAAGTGGTGAGAAAAGCAGGGCTGTGCTGGGCTGCCAGAAGGAATGATTTTGCTACCAGACTGTGGAGTTAAGACAATCCTTTCCTCAGGGCGGTAAGCAGACTGCTAGTGAGCATGCTCTTGGCTATCTCAGTAACACACGCACACACATCTGCACCGAGAAAGACGAGCCCCACAGGGCACAGGAATTAAATGAAGAGTGAACAATGCGCTTCATCAAACACAGAACGCATTTGTGCTTATTGAGGGACACCGAGCCCAGCACCGCGGGGTCCTGTGGCACAGCAGCCTGCACCCTTCGGGCACAGAGCACCCACGAGAGTACCTGTGCCGGACAACCGGAGCCCATCCTGGTGGTAACATTAGTAACACTGTTTAAGGCTTTTCCAGACCCGCTTTTCCTCCTGCACCGCCGGGACCGGCACTTCACAACGCAGGAAGGAAGGGCCGCTGCCCCTGCTGCCGGGGCTGCGCTCCGCCGCGGCGGGTCTCTGCTGACCCCTGCCGGCCGGGCTGGGGCGCGCTGAGGGGCCGCCACCGCCCAGCGCTGCCGGCGCTTCCGGAGCCCACGTTCCGTTCGCAGAGCAGGACAATGAGAGTCAGCGGCATTCCTGCCCCGCGGAGCTCCATGGCCCGGCCGCTCTGCAGTGCTCAGCACCCCGGCAGCTGTGACCGAACCCCCACAGCATGGCTGCAGCTTTGTGTACCCACCACTCCACCCTGTGTTACCCTGCACTGATCTCCCTGAAATGTCGACAGGAAGATACTTTTTACGTAGTTTTCCTTTCTTTAAAAGTGTTACATGCAGTAGAAACGTGTTTCTGAAGGTAATTAGCAGGAATTGAATTGTTATTAACCCTTCCCTTGGTTTTCCTAACACTTGTGTTTTGCTCAAGCTCCTGCTCAACTTCATGTCTGCTCCTACCTACTCGTGCCTGTAACTTCACATCTCACTTCTGCATATACAGCAATTCAGAAAAACAAACAAAACAAATTCTCATTCCCACTCTTTACATGTTTCCAGATTTGGAAGAAGCCTTAAAGTTAACACAACTGGGCCCAAAAGATTATTTCTGTGTTTGTCAAACAGGGTCTGAGTGTCCAAGTACTGACCGATGCTAGAGAAGCCTGAAAGATGATTTAGGAGGTATTTTGATGTGGTTTTGCTCTGCAGAGCTGAGGGAGGAGGCACTGAACAGCCTCGTGGCCATGGGGCAGGATGGGCTGCAAGGGGGACACAGTACCTGTCCTCACATACAGGCTTTAAGCAGGGTGAACAAACCCCTCAGGATGTCCCAAATCACACAGAACTACTGCATCTGCCAGCAGCTGTAAGTAACTTAATCCTTTTTCTGAAGGGCAGTTGCCAGATTCTTTCATGAGTATCTGAAGAAAGCCAGTAGAGATGGATATCATCACTGCCCAATCAAACCTGGAGACAGCTACCAGGAGTGACAAGTTTCCAAGCCCCACACTTTTTCATTCTTTTTTCATTGTTAAAGTGAGAATTTTCATTGTAAGTATTTTATTGCTGTATTATATATGTACTATTTTATATTTCTGCTCCAAGCCCCAGGTTGGACAGGGATTGGAGCAACCTGCCCTAGTGAAAGGTGTCCCTGCCCCTGGCAGGGGGTTGGAGCTGGATGATCTTTAAGGTCTCTTCCAACCCAGACCAGTCTGGGATTCTGTGACTTCCAAAAGGAAAAAAAAAAAGGAAAAAAAAGGAAAAAAAAGGAAAAAAGGAAAAAAAGGGAAAAAAAGGGGAAAAAAAAAGGAAAAAAAGGGGAAAAAAGAAAAAAAAAGAAAAAAAGGAAAAAATTACAATACACCATCAATTGCTTGTCTGTAGCATTAACTCAAAATTTTTAACTGAAATGAAGCTCCAAGAACAATGAAACCCTTTACATATATGCAGTAATTCATATTCTTTATCTCTCAAATCAAAGTAGAAGTCTTCCTCTTCTTTACAGGCAGTATTTCAAGGGAAGAGCTGCTGCAAGGTTTTCTATCATCTGAACTTCACTACTTCAACACAATTAATTAGTATAGCAAATCTGATAATGTGTTAGAAACCTCAAACCAATTAAGCTAATTTAGGGGTAAAGGAATGAGACACCCTAAGTGTTGTTTCACTGGGGTAGATGATATACACGCACCACCTCCAAAGTGAACGCCCTGATTGCTCCAAGTCCCTTCCAGCATTCTGCTCCGTAAAACACAGCATCAAAATGCAGATGGCAATTCTGCCAGCTCATGGTACGTAGAAAGACTGACCTTGTGAGAGTCAGCAGGGCTCCACATAAGCCCATTCATCTCCCTGTACACTAGAAACTGTAGGAATACAACTACTTTTATACTTTTCTGGTTTTGATATCCTCCAACAGTACCACAGTCTTTAAAAAGAAAAAAAACCACAATAGCTTTTTAATATGAAAACACTACAAAATTCCTGTACTGTAAGAACAAGCACAATAAAGGCATTCCACATTTGTGAGCTCCCCTGTATATGGTACAAACCCAAGAATGATGGGATCTAGATGATAGATCAGCAAGAAACTTAGATATAAAAGCTCGGTGGATTGTGTTCTGGCACAGTACAGATTTATTTCACATTATAAAGGTCAGATGGAGAATAACTTCAAATTAATGGCTAAGCAAAGCATCAGTTTACAGCATCTTCCCCTCTCCCCCCGTCATATGAGCAAGGGAAAAGGGAACAGAGATTACCCTAATCTCCTGTCATTGACCCAGAACGTGTTGCTAGGCAGGTGGCTGGGACAACTTCCATAGATAAGTCTCTGCAGGGCTCCACTGAACGTTACTATGGATGCCAGTGAAGTACAAAGGTGAATACAGAGGAAAAGGAAAGGCAAAGTGTCTACTGCAAACAGAATTTAGCTTACTCAGAGAATCTGATAATAGACAACACTAAAGTATAAATTTTATACCACCAGATACTGTCTAATTTAAGAGGGGAAAAAAACAATTTCCTGGTTATTTTTCTAATAATAATAAACAAATTAAAGTACATAGTTTTTATTATTTGTAACAAAGTACAGAAATCCCAGGCAAGATGGTATCTCTTATGTGGACTATTCGTATGTCCCACATTACATTTCCAGTTGTGTTGAAAATATTTCTATTGATAATATCTAATAGCGATCAAAAAAAAAAGATTATGGTTCAAACTAAATAGACAAACATAATAGTTAGAAACAAGACATATGGAAAAACTTTAAATCCTTAGGATTTAATTCACCTACTGATAACTTCTCAGAATTACGGTTCATTCACTTACTGATAGATGGTAGACAACTCAAAGGAAAGACTCATAAGCAGCCTAAAAATTGTAGATCAAGTTAGTATGCAAATAATTCTGTAGCATATTTCAATATACAGACCTATAGCAGGAATGTGTGGTCCAGGTCAGGCCTCTGTCCTTTTTCTTAGAATATTCTAAAGTCAAAAGACAGGAGACTGCAAACACTGACTGAATCTATAGGATAAAGACCATGATCTGCAGATTTGGTTTTAGGCCTATTTGGCAAAATTAAATGTGTGTAAACCATCTTTGAGACAGGCTTCTGTCAGAATCCATCCTGAGATGTCTGCATGAATTAACCCATAAGCAGACAGGCATGCATTTACCAGGCAGAGATAGGCCTAATGTGGTGTTAGCACTAGTGCTAGTGCTGGGCGATACAGACCCACATGCACATCGGTATCATATGGTACACTGTCCCAGAGATTTGCTTGTCCCTACTCTTCAGTTTCCACTACAAGGACCAGAAATGGTATATAACCACATTTCAACGCTTATATCAGAACAAACGAGCAAGTCCAGAATGGATCAGAATCAAATAAAATCATTACTTCGAAAACATTATCCTACATGCACTGTTCCCACTGTGAAGAGGAAAGCGAGTGAACCAAAATGCATGGATATGAGCTGTATTTCAGCCACACTGCAGGGAAGCATCTACACATCAGTGACAGCATGTACAGTCCAGCAATGCACAACAGACAAACACAAGGCCCTCTTGGGTCAGAAGCTGCATTTCACACTGGTGGCACACAAAGCTGGCTTGGGCACAGGAAACTGCCATTTGGTGAAGGCAGCAGAACTCAAATGGCAGAAATACAGCAAGAGTGGCACTAGTGAACATGCAGGCAGGCACCACCAGCAACGCTGTTAGAGAAACCTGCAGCTCTGCCTGGTGCATGCTACAGGCAGCTGAGCAGAAAGGAGAGAAAATTCATTCAGTCTAACTTTAAAAATAACACTTATGACTTGAATCCCAAAACAAGAGCAAGGCTGTGTTAAAGGGACATGGAGTGAGCATATCAGGGTCCTTGCTCTAAACTGCATCCACTAAAACAAGGAACACAATGGAAGGAAAAAAAGTGCTACCCCCTGAATTTCTTAATTTCTGTCAGCAGCAGTGAGAAGGGGGTGCATCGGTGCTTGCTCATAAGGAACTGCACAACAGACAAAAGGGATTATTCTCTGTGTCTGAAAGACTACTGGAACTAGGGATTCTCAGCTCCTATTGAATCCTTTTAGATAATAGACCTTCCTATTCAGACTTTGCTCCACCGGTCAGAATATAACATGAGGCAATTAAAAAGAAGTTGGAAGATGCTCCAAGAGACCAGGAAAGCACATGTACTCACTAAACAGCAGTGAAGCAATTCAGCAGCAGATTCACAGACAAAACATCACTGACAAAAAGGGTATTCTTTCTAGAGAGCAAACTAGTTTTGCACTAAATACATTTGATCTTTTGATGAAGTAGAATAAAATCAGCATAATCATAGAACTACTTAATTAGGTCATAAGGAAAATCACAGCAGTTTAGCTAAGATACTGGCGCTGTAAACAACAAAAAGAATTCTTCCCATTACCCCAGACAGATCTGCTCACAGAAGCAGAAGAGGAAATTGTGTTACCTTGCTTTGCGGACATACAGCTGTGGGTAATGCTGATGTCTGGGACACACAAGCAAGGTGAAGTCATTATCCACTACTGAATCTGGAGCAGTCGTCATCTTTTCAAAGACATTTTCCATGTCTGGCCCTGTGAATGACAAAACCGTCAGGAGACACAGAGAAACTCCATTATGGAAGCTTCTAAATGATCAGCAAATCTGTTTGAGGAAAACAGAGATTTGAACTTAAACCCCAGATGGCATAATGCTCTTAAGTATTTTAAGTGATGAAGCTGAAGTGACAGTAGTATAAACATGTGAAAGAATTGTTACTGGATTAATTTGCTAATTAATCCAGCATCCCAAACCTGAATAAGCTTCAAAGCAATCCACAATTGGTAGGATCAAATCCCTACAGAAATACAAGTCTTATAACCAATCCTATATGCCACTAGAGAATCTCTTTGTCAGGACTCATTATGCTGAAGGAAATCTGGCATTTGTTGCTAGGGTGGGTTTGACAAAATCCTTTTTTCAGGTGCTGCTCCCTGTAGTTGACACATCACTAGGGAGGTTGTTTAATGTGACTTGGAACTAAGATGACTAGAAACTGGCATATGGGAGAAGGTACCAGTTCACTTCAAGCAAAGTTCCAAGCAAAAAACTCAGTTGTTAAGCAGATGTCTGGTTTACTAGTCTGAATTCAGGCCTGAAACTCCATGTCAGGTGCTGCTCTCTGATTGAGATGTGCATTCTTCCTCGTTGGACCTCTGCTCTAACCTCATTTCCTTCCATGAGCACGCCTCCTGACCTCACTGATGCGTCCTCTTCCCATCTTGTACTCACTTGTCTAACTAGGAGAAAGACCCTAGTTTCAGCCTCTCGACTCTCTTCAGCCAGATACCTTCACAAGACTTGGAGGAATTTATTTCTGAGATCTTCAATCCTGTTTGGAGTCCTATCAGTTTCTGGCAAATTTAAAGACTGCAGGAAATGGGTAGGGTTCTGAATGGACTGCTGGTGTGAACACACAACCACAGAAACCTCTTCCACAAGGTGCGCACTAGAGGATACTTTAAGATTGTGTTCTGTGTATGTTTAAGGAATTGCAACTGTCCTCAGTATTTTAAAAAGCCACACAAAAGCCCACCCCCACAGTGCACATTAATGACCATGAGGTTTAAGATTGTTCTCATTATTTTAAGAATAAAATTGCATTCAATTCTCACCTAAATTCATCTCAGCTGGTATGAAGAGAAGTATAAACTGCAGTTCTGGTACTGTGATAAAAGCTCTCCTGGACAAATAACAGAACTGTATTAAATCTTTCATCATTACACCCATCAAACAGATAGCAGCTAGTCTTTTAATATGTAATTTTAGCTCCAGTGTCTCTGATCTTCCTTCATGAGTCCACATGGCTCAAAAATTAAAACATTTATGGCAAATAAGTTTATACAAAATTAATCTGGGCATTTTTTACTGTTTTTCTACCTTATTTCTCTCTTAATTTCCCAATCCTTAGATTTCAAACATCCTCCTTTTTATCTGTGTTCCCCAGTCGTGAAATATTAAAGATGCCAGATCTCTGTTGGCAGATCTCAGAGTTGGCATCTGGATGAGCTGCCTTGACACGACAAAGTAGCTGTAAACTCAACAGCACCAACAGCAGTTCACTGTTTATGTAAGGAGATTCTGTGTTGTATCAGATAACCTGAGCAATGGTTATACTGGAGCACTGAGCTAACACGGCAATACGTTGTGCTGTTTGCACAGTACAGTTTGCAGCCTTACCAGACAATCTGGAGCTAACAAAGTACCAGTAGACTACCTGGGAACAAGCATATTCCAGAAACATCTACAGCTTTCCAAGCCTCCTGCTCAGTCCTGTGCTTTGATATTTACAAGTGGAAATTTAGGACAAAGAGAAATCAATCTGCCTTGCAACAGCAGTAGCATTTCTATGGAAAATTACAGCAAAGACACAGCTAAACCTTAGCACTGGTGGGAAGTGCACTGGGAACTAGAACAGCTTGGTTTCCAAGCCAGCAGTGCACATTTGATTACTACAGGGTTATGTCTTATTACCTTCCGAGGCTGTTCAGAGAGAGATTTAATTTTGATTCCGTGATCACATTTAGGCATTTTAAACTCACTGCTGCTCCAGATGACGGTAGGAGAATGCACATGCTTCACTACAGAAAGTTACAGATGAACTCACCTAACAATTTCTTGGGTACATTCAGCTGCATATTCTTCTTTTGCCACACACAGATGCATGAACAAAGTGTTAAGAGGCTACAAAAGGAGGAATGAAAAACTAAACACTATGCAGCTAATATTTATATGTCATCCCAAGCATTAATATGCACATTTATTTCCAGTGTATAGGATCTGCTCCCAAAATGAGTAATTTCACATGTAAAGATAATGTCAAAGCATGTGTGGATGAAGCTATGTAATTAAAGGACTTTTTTTTATATCATGATTTGTGCTGCTGTCATATTTTTGATTTACACTCAGGCTTACACTTTTTTGACTGCAATATACATCCATGAGATATTTAACAGTATCCCAGACTAACAACATTTTAATTTAACCACAGAAATTAACAACTAACTCTTAACAATGTTTAATTTAACACTTGGCTGATAAAGACACTCTCAGTAGGTTTAAAAAAGAAAAACCAAACCAAAAGCTCATGTGCTTCTCATCCTACTAAAATGCGTTTTCTTTAACAGAAGTAAGAAAAATTACAAAGTCTTAGACACATGTAAATAGCCAGGCAGAAACAGGGCAGACTGAAAGGCACCTTTCTGTGACATGCTACTGTTAACTGGGAAGCACGAGCAAAGGAAACCCTGTGCTGGAATGGAAGGTGCTGTCTCGTGCATATCCATTCCAGTGCTGAGTCAATCAAGGTCTACCTGGACATGAAGTATTCCTACAAAAAAATATTTTAAATGGAAAACCCTATTCAGAGGTATTCTGAATAGTCGAATATTCAACTAAAATGTGACAGTGAGTCACCAATACGTTTCATCAACTTCAGGGCAAGAATGATTTTAACAGAGCTTGCAGTACATAGACCAGCACAAAGACGAGAGGCTGTTGTAATGAATAAGCATCAAAACCCATTTTTAAAAATCAGACTTGCCCCTGTTTGTTTTTAAATGCAAAAGTAAAAGGAAGAAGGAAAAAAAATTAAAAGCCTGTTTTGTTGCTGAGGTCCAAGAGGAGGCCCAGGAGGCAAGACTTGGCCTGGAACCGTTCCTGAAGAGCGCTGGTAACCAGGCAATGCTGGAAAGCATCCTCACTAATCAAATGCTGCCCAAGTCATGCCCTGACTGGAACCTCCAGGCTACATTATCATTTCTGTGCTCCACAGAAAAAAATGTCAACCAGACTTTTAAGAAATTCTATTTTCAGAAGATCTCAATTTTGTAAAGCACATCTGCATGAATGTAACCTGCAGTTAACCAGTGATACCTCAACTAGTTATAACTCAGAATAGCGTTGGTTCTTTTAGTTACTGCAGAAGCACAAAACATACTGAAACTTCTGTGTGTATAGAAAACAATCTCCATTCTAGAAAAAGAAGAGTCCTTCTGCTTCTTGTCAGTGTTCCAAAGTACCTTTCACTCCTGTTTACCAGCAGCAGTTCCTAACACGCTCGAGCTCTCTTTTTGTGCTTTCTCTTTGTATGCCCCTACACTCCAAGGTCAGCTGCAGATGCTGTCACGCCTGCGGAGCCGACAGCATGGCACAACCCATGGGAGCAGCTGCAGCTGCACAGAGCGTGAAGTGGCTGTGCCTGCAGTGTGCCCAGACACAAAGTACTGCTCAAGTGACAAAGAAAACAGATTACAGGAAAATTACATGGGTTTGTTCTGTCCTCCCTTTGGCTGTAATAATTTTGCTTCTTTAACAGCATTTCTAAATACAATTGCTGCATTTGTCAGCTTTTCTGCAAGCTGTTTCTTAACGTCTCCCAGAACATTAGAAAATTGATGAACAAACTGTCTAGAGATAATTTCAGTACTGCCAACACCTTATTATGGCATGTGCTGCCTGGCTTTTGAGTGTTTATGGTTAACACTGCCCATCTTTTCTCAACAATCACAGGATTTCCTAGCTGGACTGAATGAGGGGCAGCATTTGAATCCTAAATTTCTAAGTGCCTATTTCTAGTCCATAATTCCTAAGAGTAGTCCATAATCTTGACGAAGGAGCCTGTATGAAAACTGCCACCACACAGAACAGTGCACAGCAATCTCCACATGAGCATGTCAGCATGGTCCTCCTCCCAGCGTAAGTCACCACTCTTCAAGCAGGGTACACTCCCCATCCCCTATTCTTTCTCTAAAGCCATTAAATTTGTATTCAATTCTGTAAAATAGCAAAACTTTATTCTAAAAGGTGAAAAATGAGGATTCCAGGTCCCTTTACAGCAAGAGGACCTTAGAGCAATGACTCTACCTCTGAGGTAAATGTTCTGTTAGATAACACCAGCGGTTTTTGCATGAAAAATACTGGTGGCAGCTATGATTCACACTGCTCTCAGTGCCAGCACAGTGCTCATGTTCTGCACATGTATGGCAAATAAAAGACTTGTCTTCCCCAACAGCCATCCTTGTAGTTACCTTCAGTGACCCTTGTGGCAAAAAGACAGGTACTCATGGACTTCTGAGCACCTGAGGGTTTAGTAAGGAATCTGATGATCACCTTCTTCAGCATGAGTGCCTTGGATCTACCCGACATAGATTTTAGATACCATTACCTTAAATGAAAGCTCAGTTAAAATCACACAATTTACTTACAGTGCAGCTATTGCTAATGTAGTTTTCATGTAGAAAGGATTCCCAATCAGACTGGTCAGTGATATTCCAATTTGGATAGTCCAGAAAGACAGCATGGGCTATAGCCCCATTCTTCTCATTGCAGAGGGTCAAAGCCAGGTTTGCTCTTTCTCTGTAAAAACAACTTAATTTTGCAGAAGCTGAAGAAACTACACAGAGAAAAGCGACTGTTAATTCAGCCTGTTAGAATCACAAAACTAACTGTGTTCAAAAGTGCTCCCAGGATCAGGCCTCAATAAAACTTCATTACCCACATCCCAACCTGATTTCAAATCAATTCCAAATATGTATTTTGTGTATGCTGGCATTATAACAATTCATTACTATGGTGAAATATTGCATTTTTTCAAACCCTCAATTAGCATGGATTTGGTACACAAAACGGAAATGCTCCCTCTTTTTTGTATGTGTCTTCATTTGTCTGTCACCCAGATAGCAGGGATCTGAGATGGTTGCCATTAACCATCAGTGACCCATCAGCATTTCACACGATCCACCTCTGCTGTTCATCACTGCACAGAAAGATGAAGCACAGAATCATAGAATCATAGAATAATTAGGGTTGGAAAGGACTTTAAGAACATCCAGTTCCAACCCCTCTGCCAGGGGCAGGGACACCTCACACTAAACCATGCCACCCAAGGCTATGTCCAACCTGGCCTTGAACACCACCAGGGATGGAGCATTCACAACTTCCCTGGGCAACCCATTCCAGTGCCTCACCACCCTTACAGTAAAGAATTTCTTCCTCATATCCAATCTAAACTTCCCCTGTTTAAGTTTGAACCCGTTACCCCTTGTCCTCTCACTACAGTTCCTCATGAAGAGTCCCTCCCCAGCATCCCTATAGGCCCCCTTCAGATACTGGAAGGCTGCTATGAGGTCTCCACGCAGCCTTCTCTTCTCCAGGATGAAGGCTCAGCACTATATCCAGTGGTGAAAATACGTTAACAGAGGACCTCTACAACCACCCATTTCTACCATGCAAGCAGCTAGGGTACAGGTGCCAAAACACAGAGAATGTATTGGGTATGCTGGGGGCATAAAAAGATGAGACACCTTGAAATATATTTTATGTCAGATAGAGGCTGTCTCCCAAGTTAGAAGAGAGGCAAAAAATAACCAGTTCCTCACACTAAGTGGCAACTGGAGGAGAAGGAAAATATTTCAACAAACACAGGAAAAGAAAAGAGAATGGTCATGGGACACAGTGATTAAAACACTCAGCCCCTCTACTTCTGTCACTCTCCAAAGGCAAAAGGATTCTGTTAGATGCAGCAGACAGCAGACATTGCAATCTGATGGTTTCATCAGGTATCACTCTGAAGTATTTCTAACAGGGGAAGTTTAGATTGGATATGAGGAAGAAATTCTTTACTGTAAGGGTGCTGAGGCACTGGAATGGGCTGCCCAGGGAAGTTGTGAAGGCTTCATCCCTGGCGGTGCTCAAGGCCGGGTTGGACATAGCCTTGGGTGGTGCGGTTTAGTGTGAGGTGTCCCTGCCCATGGCAGGGGGGTTGGAACTGGATGATCTTAAGGTCCTTTCCAACCCTAACTATTCTATGATTCTATGATTCTGAACTTGTGCAAAAAGGAAGCTAGCATGGAGTCACACTGCACCACACTGCAGCAGTGCACCAAGTTTGCAGACACGCATGTGTGAGGGAGAGAAGACATGGAAGAAGATTTTCTGTCCCTTTATTGGACTAGCATGAAAAGCCACACCATACAAAGGCTCATAATGGTTTCTGCCATTTAACACAATTTCTCGACGTTTCCTACAAGAAGGGCAATATAATGTCCCTTAAATACTGTTACTTACAACAGGTATACAACATCAATTCTTCCAAAAAGGACATCTGTAGTATTGCTGAAGAGGCCAATAATATCCGACACATCACATGATTCTGTTCTTCTGGCACTGATCACTCCTATGTCTCCTCTGGAAGATGTTTCTGTAGTCATCTTGCAGGCTGCAACAAGAAAGAAGGAACACACTGCTGCTCTGACAGATCCCACTGCAATCCACAACTGCATAGACATACATCATGCCAACAGCACACATGTAGAAATACAGCAGGCAATCATCACTTCTACTGTATGCATTATACCTGCTACACAGGAAATAAATGTCTTTAACAGGCTACAATTGCTTTTATATTTATTCATTTATATGCATTTGCATGCTGCCCGTCATTAATAATTTCAAATTTAATAGCTGTAAGTCTACAGGGTTGGGAGCATCAGCTGCAAACAATCAGGATAAGGACATCCTGGTGACATTAAACAGCAGTTTCAGGTGAGTTAAATGTATTTTGTACAAAACAGCACCTTTAATTTCTTCCTGTGTCAACAGCAATGCTTAAATTTCAGGAGGAATTGAAAGATCTGCAGCGTTCCTGCCCACAAGAAAAACGTTATTGTGGTTCCACATTCACACCATTTGCCAGGTCCATGTGATTTACTGACCTGGCAATTTCGGAACATACAGGGGCAACAGCCCACCCATGCCTATCGACTAACAGCTCAGTCATCTTTCACCTGTGTTGTGACACTGTAGTGCAGCCTGTTGTGATATAATTGAGAATTGGGCATGTAAAACCCAAACTGACCGACACAACAGCTTAGTGCAATTTCTAAATAGACTTGTGCAAAATATAGCATTATTAGCTCAAAAGAAGTCTAAATAACCAACATACCTACACTAGCAGGGCACTTTTATCAACCTACCAAACACAACAGCCATTGCTAACAGTTGCTCCAGGTATTAGGCTCCACGGATCCCAGCTCAAATGGGATAATCCTGAATTTCATACTTTTTAAATACAGAGAGTTGCATGTACAGCTCCATCTTTCTCTAATGACCAAGACACTGTTACAGGTGACAGCACAGGTCTCAGTCATACCACAAACATTGCAGAGGTTCCAGAACCAACCTGAGGCAAAATGTCCTCTGCAGGTTTTACTGCAGAGTTGTGATGATGTAGAAAGAACCAGCTGGGCACAAGAGTGTACTTATTACTGAGTACATAAGAGCGTACTTATTACTAAGTATAGCAATAACAGCTACAAGATAAAACCCCCTATACTAGCTTGTGTAACAAGCTTCTCAAACATCTGCAGTACTAAGGTGTACATACATATAAAAATATGTGTATTTTTTCCCCAGTGGAATGGAAGGCAGCTACACCCAGAGCTAAATGACAGGTGAGTCTTAAAATGAGCAAAGAGAACGGCCAAATAATTCCTTTCCACATTTCATTCAGTAACTGCAAGCTGAGAGACTACTAAAATAGTTGGTTTAGCAAATCATTAGTAAACAACCATTAGCAAACTGGTTGTTTTTTATTAATATCAACTGCATATATCAAAATAAATAAGAATTTTAAATTGTCATTCACAAACTGTGGCCAAGCAGTAAAATTACCCCACACGGAGGAGAAGTTTGCCACATTTCTATGTTCAGCTTTTTAACTTCATTGAGAAAGTCTCACCCCTTCTCCACTAGCTCCCCTTATAGGCCCTCAACACTAATGCAACCAGAAAGTAGCATTCACACGTTAAAAATGTACCGTTCCCCTGAGAAAATGCACTCTTCCTACAGCAGCTCCTGTGTTTCTGCTACGGGAGCAGCAAACCACAAACGGGCCGACCGAACCAGCAGGTGAGGAACCGTTCCCGTTCCGAACCAGCTCTGACCCCTGCACAACCACTCTTAAAGCCAGGCGGGACTCCTGTGCTGTGCTCTGTCGGTCCCGGACCCAAAGCACACCGAGTGACCCCCGGTGGGCGCCTCGGTGAGCGCCTCAGCGGCCGCTGGCGAAAACCTCCACAAGCCCACGCCGCAGCGCGCACCCGCCGCATCCGGTAACGGCTCTCGCAGCACCGCTAGCCGCCGCCCCGCCAGGGGGCGCGCTCTGCAGTGAGGGGCTGCGAGCTGAGCTCGCGCTCACCTGCCTCCCGCTGCCGAGCCGAGTCCCTGTCCCGACGCTGGGGGAGCGCACGGAGAGACGGCGCCTGACAACTGACTGACTACCGGCCGACTGACTGACTACTGACTGACTGACTGACTGACTGACCAGCTAACTGACTGACCGACTGCCTGACTGCCTGACTACTGACTGGCTGACCGACTGACTGGCTGACCAACTGACTGACTGACCGACTGACTGACTGACCGACTGACTGACTGACTGACTGGCTGACTGACCGACTGACTGACTACTGACTGACTGAGTAGCGACTGACTGACTGACTACTGACTGACTGACTGACCTACCAACTGGCTACTGACTGACTATTGACTGACTACCGACTGACTGACCGACTGGCTGACTGACTACTGGCTGACTACTGACTGACCGACTACTGACTGACCGACTGACTGACCAACTGGCTACTGACTGACTACTGACTGACTACTGACTGCCTAACTGACTACTGACTGACTGCTGACTGACTGACTGATTGACTACTGACTGACCAACTGACTGACCAACTGACTGACTGACTACTGACTGACTGACTACTGGCTGACTGATTGACCAACTGACTACTGACTGACTGATTGACTACTGACTGACCAACCGACTGACCAACTGACTACTGACTGACGGACCAATCAACTGACTACCGACTGACTGACTGACTGAGTAGCGACTGACTGACTACTGACTGACTGACTGACCGACCAACTGGCTACTGACTGACTACTGACTGACTACTGACTGACTGACTACTGACTGACTACTGACAGACCAACTGACCAACCAACTGGCTACTGACTGACTACCGACTGACTGACTGACCACTGACTGACTACTGACTGACTGACTGACTGAGTAGCGACTGACTGACTACTGACTGACTGACTGACTGACCGACCAACTGGCTACTGACTGACTACCGACTGACTGACTACTGACTGACCGACTGGTTGACTGACTACTGACTGACTACTGACAGACTGACTGACCGACCAACTGGCTACTGACTGACTACCGACTGACTGACTACTGACTGACCGACTGGTTGACTGACTACTGACTGACTACTGACAGACTGACTGACCGACCAACTGGCTACTGACTGACTACCGACTGACTGACTGACCACTGACTGAGTACTGACTGACTACTGACTGACTGACTGACTGAGTAGTGACTGACTGACTGACTACTGACTGACTGACTGACTGACCAACTGGCTACTGACTGACTACCGACCGACTGACTGACTACTGACTGACCGACTGGCTGACTGACTACTGACTGACTACTGACAGACCGACTGACCGACCAACTGGCTACTGACTGACTACCGACTGACTGACTGCCCACTGACTGAGTACTGACTGACTACTGACTGACTGACTGACTGACCGACCAATGACTACTGACTGAGTACTGACTGAGTGACTACTGACTGACTGACCGACTGACTGACCGACTACTGACTGACTGACTACTGACTGACTGACCGACTGACCGACCGACTGACCGACTACTGACCACTGACTGACTGACCGACTGACCGACTACTGACTACTGACTGACTGACTGACTGAGTGACTACTGACCGACCGACCGACCGACCGATTGACTGAGCACTGACTGACTGCCCCCAGCTCCCCGCCTCGCAGGCTCGTAGGGACGCGCTACCGTTACCCCGGCAACGACGCTGCGTGAGGTCAGAGGTGACGGGGCGGGGCTAGCACGGAGAGGCGGCAAAATGGCGTCTACGGCGGCCGGGAAGCAGCGGATCCCCAAAGTGGCGAAGGTGCGCGGGGGGAGGCGGTGGCCCGCGGCAGGAGGGGCGGGTACGGGAGCGGGGGGCGGTCGGGGCCCACCCTCGCCGGGCGCCCCGGACCCGCAGCTCCCGCCGCCTTCGGGAAGCGGGTGAGCCGCCCGCTGGTCCCCACGGCCGCCCCTCACCGCGGCCTCGGGAAGCCTCGGCTCCCGCCGTGCCCCAGGCAGGGGCTCGAGCTGGCGCTTAGGGTCCTGCCGCGCTCGGGGGGCGCGGGGTGTCGGATCCGTCCTCGGCACACACCGCGCGCAGGCACCCGCCTGAGTGAGTTAATGGGTTGGGGCGGGGGAAATCCGAAAATGGGAATCAAGGGCTCTCTCTCCACAGGTGAAAAACAAAGCTCCTGCAGAAGTTCAGATCACAGCAGAGCAGCTTCTAAGAGAAGCAAAAGAGAGAGAACTCGAGCTTCTCCCACCACCTCCCCAACAGAAGATCACAGATGTTGAGGAGCTAAATGACTATAAACTCCGGAAAAGGAAGGTAAAGGAAAAATCCCTAATCTTGATGCTCACATAAAGCCCTAAAACTTCTACTGTGCGCTAACTTGAACAAGAGGCAGTCTGCTTTACTGTGCTTGCAAGTGCTATTTCTGTTCTGTATAATTACAGTATTAGTACACAGCTGTCTGCACTAATCGTGATTATGTTTGGTAATTGTCTTGAAACTTGACCATTTGACATAAGAGATTTTAGGGATCGTTTTTTCTGCTTTATGTGAAAAGATTGCTTTACTTATGCAAACTTATCTATGGCCTTGTTCTGCTTTTTCCTTTGATAAGTGCTGTTCTGGATCAGCGAAGCAAGCATATCGCTTACAGGGAGCTGTAAAGAAATTGCTGAGTGTTGAAAACATTTCGATGCGGACAGCTTGAACCAGGGCTGTCGTTCCCTGAAGCAGACACATGTGTGTTCAGAGCTGGGGACTGGTGGCCTGGCCCAGCACCCCTGTGCTCAGCCCTGAGCGGGTGATTGTTCCCTCCTTACGGCGGTGGGTAGGGCTCCTCATGAACACATCAGGCCTTGCTGTGCTGAACACAGGTATACCTCCCTCAGGCACATGGAGAGCAGCCAGAGCCAGTGATCAACACCACAACACTGCAGAAACAGTGTCTGATGGTACCTTTTTACATGTCCTCAATGGCAGTAACAGCTGGCACATTAACTGTGTTACACCATGTTAAACACCAGTAGCATTGATCCTGACAGTAGCCAAGCAAAGGACTGGAGGTGCCCTCGCTGTTCCACTGACAGTGAAATTTGTCTGGCACATATTAAATCTGGGGAATAAGAATAAGGCATCCTGCTCCAAAGAAAAATTCAGAGTAGTGATACATAAGGTCAGAGTGAGCAAACTTGTGCTGAAGCGTCCAAGTATATTCTGGATTGTCTGCAATAACTGGATTACATCTATCCACATAATGTTGCTATTGAATCATTAAGCAAGAGATTTAAAAAAAAAGAAAAGGCAAAAAAATATTTTGTTGTTATTCCATCAGTATTTACATTTTGAGCTTCTGTTATGCAACGTTTAGGAAGCATATTGAGTATGATCTGTTACTGCATCTGTATGGGTGTAAGACATTTGGAATTAATTCCAATAATTGCAGTAATATTCCATGAGCCATTTATAACAAGATTGATCTGCACAGAGGGATTTCTTACTTAAATAATTTTCTCCTCAGACTTTTGAAGATAACATAAGAAAAAACAGGACTGTTATCAGTAACTGGATAAAGTACGCACAATGGGAGGAAAGCCTGAAAGAAATACAGAGGTAATTATGATGCAGCTGCAGACATCTCTTACAAAGCTTTTAAAACACATAGTGACAAACAGCATCAAAGTCTTGGAGGCACATTACAGACACAGCTTACTTCTCTTTGCTTTCCAGAGCCCGTTCCATTTACGAGCGTGCTTTAGATGTAGACTACAGAAATGTCACACTCTGGCTGAAGTATGCAGAGATGGAGATGAAGAACCGCCAGGTTAATCATGCCCGAAACATCTGGGACCGAGCCATCACCACACTCCCCAGGGTGAACCAGTTCTGGTACGTTTGCAGAGAACAGAGCGTTGTTTCCAGCCCCAGAGACTAAGGATCATGTTTCTGGTTTGGTATCATGCAACAGTGTATTGGCTTCTGTTTCTCCCAGTCTTCAGGCTAGTCTAAAGAAAAGAGGAAGGCTTAAATTTTGGAATGGTTTTGTACTTTTCAACTAGTGAGAGTGCTGAGAGAGGATGTTTGTGTGCCTGCATACTGCCAATCACAACAGTGTCTATAGGCATTTCTGGGGTGCAAGTGGGAAATAGGTGAAGAAATCTCAGTAATGCTCTTATCAAGCACTAACAACATCCTTGTAATTTGTGTTTATTGTGTGATTGTAAAAACCGGATCTTGTTTTCTAAGGTATAAGTATACATACATGGAAGAGATGTTGGGGAATATTTCTGGGTCACGTCAGGTGTTTGAACGCTGGATGGAGTGGCAGCCAGAGGAGCAGGCTTGGCATTCCTACATTAACTTCGAGCTCAGATACAAGGAGGTGGACAGGGCACGTACCATTTATGAGAGATATATCCTTTTTAGTGTACTGCAACACTGCCAAAGTTTAGGCCTGCATCTTTCATTTCTTTATCTATTCTACCTCCAGCTATGTCCCTGTGCTTCTTTTTGTGTGGTTGGGAGTAGGCCACCATGCCAAAAGCCAGAAGTAGGTGTTTAAAGTGATTAGTGTATACTTTCCAAAGTCATTCAGCAAATGCACATCCTGCCCCAACAGTGTGTATTTAACAGCACTCATGCTTACAGCTTTTTTGCAGTCATCATTTGTTTCAGATTCCTCCTCTTTAAACTTCTCCCTGACCCTTGCCTGATTTTTATCCCTTTCTAAACTTTCTTCAAGTTCTCAGGAAGGCACAAAGCCTTTGCATGCTTAGAGCTGTTTTGTGTCCTCTTCCCAGTTGGATAGTTTTGCATATGCCATCCTTGGGAGTTGTTCTGTGTGGTTCATGGCCCTGCAGTCAGTGGGAAGAATGCAATTTGAAATGTCAATTCAACCACCACTGTTTCTTTAACATAGTTCTACTTGTGATTGTGCATCCTGATGTTAAGAACTGGATCAAGTATGCCCGCTTTGAAGAGAAGCACAGTTACTTTGCTCACGCAAGGAAGGTATACGAGAGGGCAGTGGATTTCTTTGGAGAAGAGCATATGGATGAGCACTTGTACGTGGCTTTTGCAAAATTTGAGGAGAACCAGAAAGAAGTAAGACCTTGATAATACATCACACTAATGCCAGCCACCCCCATGAGATTCCTTCTTGAATATCAAACTTAAGGCCACTTAACATTCACTGCAATACTTTCATTTTCCAGCACCTTATGAGATATTGCTGTTGTAGTCTGAATTAGAGGCAATTTTTTGCATAGCTTCTGTTTGCCTTTTGGTGACATCAAGGAAATATGTTCTAAGAAAGGTGGGCACCAAATCTGCCAAGCCTGAGAACAGTATCATTGGATGAAATACATATCCTCAGACTTGTAAGTTTGTTGGAGGTTGTAGGCCTGCATGATGAAACCTGAAGGAGCCGTGTTTTTCCCAGGTGTTCTCTTTAAAGTGCCCAGGCCATTCAGGAATTGAAAGTATTCTGTGAACCCAAAACCACAGCCTCTTGAATATATTCTAAATATTCCAAACCCTTTAAATGAATAAACAGTGGTGGGTTTTAATATTTACAGATATTTCCCCTCCCTGCCCCAAGTTTACTTTTCAGGGAGATCTGTGCTAGTCCTGTCTCAAGTAATTTGTGTTGAGATATTCTGTGATTCTGCATATACTAAATACTGCCAAAAGCTCATTGAGAAACTGTGGGCGAAGACAGAAGCTGCTTTGTAGGTGTTACTCAAATGATATTTAATATTTTCAGTTTGAAAGAGTAAGGGTGATCTACAAGTATGCCTTGGATAGAATCCCAAAACAGGAGGCCTCAAATCTCTTCAAGAACTACACCATCTTTGAGAAGAAGTTTGGGGACAGAAGGGGAATTGAGGATATCATTGTCAGCAAGAGGAGATTCCAGTATGAAGAGGAAGTAAAGGTATGTATTAAAACATCCACTGGGCTTGTCATGCATCCCGCTGCTGCTTAAGGTACATGAGTGTCTCAGGATATGAAGGCTGATGAGTCTTGTTACCCAAGAAGATACCATCCACCGGGAAGAGAATGATATTTACATTCATGGTTTGTTTTGATTCTGTATTCTAACGTAGACTGCAGAGACAAAGTTTTTGATTGAACTCAGAGCTCAGTACCCTTCACAGTCATCTTGGGGTACAGTACAGTTTAGCTTCTAACTTCTTCACTTGTATTATACAGTAGCTGTTACAGGACACCTCACCTGTGTGTAAATACCTTTTTATGAGAAAATGGGTGTTCCACACCTATCTGCTATTCACTGAATATCACATATTTCACCATTTCCTCTTCCCTTCTCACAGTTCAGGTTGTTTCCTTTCACTTAAAGAACATTTGTAGGTAAACTAAAAATAAAGAACTAAATGCACTTGAACCCCAGAGCTCTTGCATAAGCATACCTGAGACTGACAGTTTGCATTGATATTCCAATCATCTCTTTTTGAAGGAGAAATTCTGTATAAAAGCCGTAAGTAAAGACACAGGGTCTGTTGTTTGTAGTTACTGAAATTTCTTTCCCGTTTCCCTACTTCCATCTTTCTGAAAGGCAAATCCACATAATTACGATGCATGGTTTGACTACCTGAGGTTAGTTGAAAGCGATGCAGATGCTGAGGCTGTCCGAGAAGTGTATGAAAGAGCCATCGCCAATGTTCCCCCAGTTCAAGAGAAGAGGCACTGGAAGAGATACATCTATCTTTGGATTAACTATGCATTATATGAAGAGCTGGAGGCAAAGGCAAGTAGTAAGAACTGGTTTTTTTTCGCTGTTATTCCAAAGTATTTTCCTTACATTGACTAGCTACAGATATCTTAGTAAGAAAACAGAGATATGAAAATATTATGTCTGTCCTGGATTGTTATATTTGCTATTGAAGTATGGGTATGTTTTCCCCTTCATTTTTCCCTCCCATATATAGGGGATGAAAATACTTCAGTTTTACCACAGTTCAACCACAAACATGTCAATAGTAAAAGCAGACCCAGTTGAATTGCCTGTTCCTGAACTTGTGAAAGTTTTTTACTTGAAAAAGGTATCTGTGATTGCTCAACAAGAGTCGGACAATCAGACTCTTGCTGTAGGGGCCTTTTGAGGCTGTGTAAGTATTTTTCATTACCAGTCACACAACATAAGCTGCTCTTTGTTTCATAAAATTGGAGTGCAGTGTGAAGTGTTTGTTAAAGAAAAAAAAAGACTTTTTCCCCAGAAAACAGGAACACTCATGTTGGTTTCATTGTCTGTTTTTTTAGTGTTGAATCTTATTTTGAAGAGATTACTTGTGTCGTTTCTCAGAAGTCGCCACCTTTGGATTGTGCACATTACATATGTTTACATCTTAAGGATACACAGTTCTGAACAGCTTGACTTCTGCAGTTCTGCAGATATTTCATGATGCAAAATCCAGCATAATCTTAGCAGTGACAGAGTATTTCTGTTGCCTGTTCTTGCAGGATGCAGAGCGAACCAGGCAGGTGTATCAGGCGTGCATCGAGCTCATTCCCCACAAGAAGGTATGGGTCCTCTAGGGCTTTGCATTGAGTCTTGGATTAAAACTGGCAAGATAAGATCATTTCATTTTCTTTCCCTGCAAGGGATTTTCTCATGCAGATACAATGTAAGGGTTTCTCTAGTATTTTCAAATTGCTAAGTATGCTCTAAGAAGCTGAAATAACATAGAGCCAAAGGATAGTGCTTGCAGTACTATTAAGCAGCAGGGAAGGCCTCTCTGCTATTCATTACTTGTTTTCTTCCTCTGACTGAGCCTTTTATTGCTCTGTCTCAGTCCAGTTGCTTGTAGTCTCTGCAGAAGACCTGTTACTCTTTTTAATAGGGAGTTACCACTTTTTATAGCAACTGTTTGTAATTGTCTGCATGGCCCCACCTGAGGGAGGTGCACTTGATAAAACTCTTCCAGGTGTGCATTCCCCCTTACAGTCCGGCTTCAAGACCCATTTGGGTTTGTGGATGTTATTGCCAGTGAACTTTAACTAAAGTATCCATGTGGCCAAACCATTAAAACAACTCATCAGCAGTGCCATGGAATGTCAAGAAATCTTAGTTCATGTACTTTTGTCTTAGTTTGTCATTAATTATGTCTTCTGAGTATCAGTTGGGTAGGTTAGGATGAATTTCTAGTAATTTAGGGCTATCAGTAATAGCTGATATTTTGCCAGTCAGTTGATTGATTAAAAAAACATTTCTGTGTTTGAGAAGACTTCTGTCCTGGCCACTTTTGCTTTTGTTATTGTGGAGTATTTTGTCCTGTTCTAGAGCGGGTGTTTTGGGTTATGAACTCTCAACTTCTCAGCAGGAAAGCACTGAGGTTAAGTGGAATTAACAGCAGTAGCAGTAACACCTTGTGCAGACAAAACAGAATGTACAGACCCAGACAGAATGATTATTTTTTTAAGAATATATGCAGTGTTATTTATAAGCTTCCACCCTAAGCATCACATTGTTCTTTTTCTTTCAGTTTACATTTGCCAAAATGTGGCTGCTCTATGCACAGTTTGAAATACGGCAGAAAAATCTTCCATTTGCTAGAAGAGCTTTGGTAAGCTTTTGTTAATCTATAATAGACTTCACTAACTAACAGTACCAAGGGAATGGCATTAAAAGTTCTTAAAATGTCCTTTATAAGGTGCTGGTTTAATCCACTTAAATCAAACATGTGAGGAGTCTGCAGGGACCAGTGTTCACTGTCATGTATGATTTAAAAAGAATCGTAACTTGATATGATGTTTAGCCATGGGCAGAATGAATGCAGCTTTCTGGTTTCAGCTGACACAACATGCATCTGAATGCAGGAGCACCCAAATCAGCTTAGTGCACTTGGAAGTGTTTAACTGCTGCTGGTTTGTTTCAGTGACACTTGCACTAACAATAGCATTTTAAAAAGCATTTGAAATAAACAGGTTTTGAATCCCAGAAATGAAGAGCTGCTGAATAGAGCATTGGAGTGCCAGCTACAAGGTTGCTGATAGAAGCAATCACAGGGACTTTGGGCAGGCTCAAGAACTTCTGTGCAAATTCACTGTGTGAACGTCAGCATGTCAGAGAACAATGGAGTACATTTTGGTAGCAAAACCTTTTGAAATGAAGCCCTCCTTTCAGTTCAGATATTCTAAATAAGCTCAGTGGTGGCATTAGGAATTCTGAGAGGAAGCCAGTGTTGGTAGTAGTTGAGGTGGTTTGATTTTAAAGAGGAAGCTGATGGGATTTCTACCAAACCCAAGGCACAGCAGTGGCAAGAGCATAAACATGAGTGCCCTTCTGTAGCTCCCACTGGACCATCTGCCCCAATGTGGTAGTAAAGCCTCTTGAGACAGACTTCTGCCCATGACCACAATAAAATGAAGCAGAGAGGTTAAGTTCTCCATGAGACTGTTACTGTCTTCTTGCAGAAGATAGCCATCTGTCTTGCAGCATGCTGCTGTTGTAGCTTGGTTTAAGATAACCATCATCCAACAGTACCACAGTCACCCACCAGCACCCTGCTTCTGGCTGCCTATTTTTTGAGGTAAATGTCATGGTAGGTTCTGGAAAGGGTGCTTTGGCCTGGCTAGAAATAAAGTTTCTTCCCTTTCTTTTAGGCTTCTCTTTTGTAGGCCTTTTCCCCTCTTGTTGTTTAATTTCTTTGACAAACTATTTTTAGTAGGTCACCTTTGTCTTATTTTGGAAACCAGATTTTGTTGCTGCAGCCATAATACTTTTTCAGACTGAGCCAAGATTTGGCAGTTTCTGTCTTTCTTTTGCAATGGATTGGCTTTGAGCCATCTCTTTGGCAGGAAGCCTTGTTCCTGTCCCAGGGTGAGGGTCCTGCACTGTCACCACTCAGAAGAGCGGGTCCAGCTCCAGATCTGAAGCTTTTATCAACATGCAGATGGCATTTCTGCCTTATCCTCTGCCTTATTTTCATGTCTGCTGCAGATGGTGTGTGGATTCTTTGTTTTCCCAGTGACTCAAAGCATGAGGCTCATCACGTACCAGTCTCAGATATACCCATTCTTAACTCTGGCTTTACGAGATTTCCAAATTATGAATCAGAAGTAGCTTCCTCCCAGCTTAGCACCATGGCTTAGGACACACGGTTTTCTTCAGATGCTGAAGCATGCCAAAAAGGAAGTATTTTTTGAAAACATGATTCTCCATCACTTTTTACCGTAAGTGGGCAGGCAGGGAGTGTGGATAGTGTTCTGTGATGGTGAATAACAGTGGTGGTTCAGGAGATGATTTTTCTTGATACAGTTTCTTTTACGATATACCTGGGAACTGGTACAGCCTGGTACTATGCTTGCTTCAGCTTTTGATGAAAGATGAAGCGTTCGTTTGATGAGACAGGCTGCGTATCAATGAATACATTGTGGGCAGTTGTGTTATGTAGGAGCGTAGTAAGTTAGGTTTTCTTCTTTCAGAGTTGCTGTTGATGTCTGTGGAGGCACACTGATTTTGCACACAGTGGTTGGATTCAGACTGGCCCTGGCCAGAGTCTTAAAACCCAGACTCTGCTCAAAAGCAAATTTCAGTTCAAATACTGGAGAGTAAACGGATCTTGAGAAGACAGGGTGGGGTTTTTCTCTTTGCAAGGTCTTAAAGTGGGTTTTGTCATTTGGGTTTTTCTTTCTAGGGCACATCCATTGGTAAATGTCCAAAGAACAAACTGTTCAAAGGCTACATTGAACTGGAGCTACAGCTGCGAGAATTCGATCGCTGCCGGAAGCTCTATGAGAAGTTCCTGGAGTTTGCCCCAGAGAACTGCACCTCCTGGATTAAGTTTGCAGAACTGGAAACCATCCTGGGGGACATCGACCGGGCCCGTGCAATATATGAGCTGGCCATTGGGCAGCCCCGACTAGACATGCCCGAGGTAAGGGGGGGCAGCAGCTCCACGCGGGCACCATTTAAAGGTGTTTATTACACATTATGGCTAATTAAATGTAAGTCATCTCCTGGCCTGGACAGAACTGCTTACAGAGTGCCTTAGCCTCTGTCTCATTAATTTAGCATCTGTGTCTTAGCAGGGTACACAGGACTGAAAATCCTGTGATAGAATATGGAGGGGAAGCATGCTTCCAGCAGTGAACTGAGCAGGTCATGTGCACAAGATCTGGTCTTGCCTGGTCGCAGTCCTCACTCCTGCAGGCAGTTCCTCCTTGCATCTCTGAAACGTTTTTCAGAGAGTTTTCATATTTACCCCTGCTCGTGCTCTGTTTTGTTCTTCTCCCCATCATTTCAGTGTTCTATGAACATAACAAGAGACTTCTCTTCTGCAGGTTCTTTGGAAGTCCTACATTGACTTCGAAATTGAGCAAGAGGAGTATGAGAAAACAAGAAGTCTTTACCGCAGGTTACTTCAGCGGACACAGCACGTTAAGGTATGTGTGGGTACCCAGAACACAGATTGGTCTTGAATCTGGCCCCGTGGTGGATGGAAACCCTTGACTGCTTTGCTTCTCTGGATTTTCCACTGTTGATTTTCAAATCAACAGTGAACCTAAGCCATGTTTGTGCCATGTGGAGGGAAGGGCATTTTCTAACTTGCACATGACAACAGGCATCTCTTATGAAAGAAGCTTTTCCAAGAAGCCCTCTTACTGCTGAGTAGCTTTGGAATTTTACTGCAAAAATGTTACAAGGTAAAAATATTTGTGATGTTTCCAGCATAGTTTGTTGCTGTTGTTCGACTGGATTCAGACAGACTTACTATGACCAAAAACGACCACAAGGAATTTGTCAGCATGGCTTATGTGAATATTCTGTCTTGCCAAAGTGAGGCAAATCTCACACATGGGAAACAAATCTGGATTTTCCAGGTGTCTGCTGTGGAAAAGTATTTAGACTTGCACTGACATTTGCTTTTTTGGCTGCCTGGTTTTTAAGCTGTCACTTAGCAGTCAGAGGTGGGAGTGGAGGTTTCAGCTTGGTTTGATTGTTCCCACCACAGGTATGGATCAGCTTTGCACAGTTTGAGCTCTCTGCAGGGAGGGAGGGCAGCTTGTCCAGGGGCCGGCAGATCTATGAGGAGGCCAATAAGGCCATGCGGAACTGCGAGGAGAAAGAGGAGCGGGTCATGCTGCTGGAATCCTGGAGGAGCTTTGAAGAGGAGTTTGGAAGCGATGCCACTAAAGAGAGGGTAGATAAACTTATGCCTGAAAAGATAAAGAAGAGGAGAAAACTGCAGGCTGAAGATGGGGTAAGAGGAAAAATTCTGCACGTGGTTGCTTTGAATCCCTGGTGGCTTCATGCTGGGGTCTGCTACACAAACCTGTCCTGCTGCCGTAACTGAATGTGTGTTACTGCAGTAGCTGGAAAAAAGCTTTGGCCTGAAATGTGCTGCTGAGCTCCCTACTCCGCAGTATGCTGGGTGGAGAGCTGATTCAGAGTGAGATACGCCCATGCTCGAGCCACCTGTAGTTTAAACTCTGACCCTAGACAAATCAAACCAGCTTTAGGTAGTACTGTGCAGTTTGTGTTTGTTTGTTAACTTCCTTTGGGAAACTACAGCCAAGGCTGTTCATCACATCTGCCTGCTCACTGTGCACAGCAGTAGTACTGTCTTACACCCATTCAGCTTGCTGGTTTTACAAACATGGATTTTAATTTATCTCACTGTTAAGCTTATTAGAAGCACCTTCTAATAGTTAACATGAACATGCAGATTAAACGTGTGTTATGGTACTTTTTTCCCTAGTCTGATGCTGGCTGGGAGGAATACTATGATTATATTTTCCCAGAAGATACTGCCAATCAGCCAAATCTCAAGCTGCTTGCTATGGCTAAACTCTGGAAGAAACAGCAGCAGGAGAGTGAAGCTGCAGAGATGGATCCTGACAAGGACATTGATGAGAGCCAGTCTTAAGGGCTTGCCTTTCCCTGCCCTTTTCCTGGGCATTGTACAGTATTTTCATTGGTGATAAATAAATGTATTTGAAGAGTTTTACTATAATTGACTTCAGACTTTTTTGTTTGGAAGAAAAAGAACCATATTGGAGTTGATTCCCTTTGATAGTCCAACAATTGATAGAATTCCAACAACTGAAAGGAGGGGTCATGGTCAAGGGCAGGGGTCAGCAGTTTCAATGATCTGAGAACTGGAAGAACTGGACAGCAGCTTTGTTTTTAGCACAAGACCCACTGTTCTAAGGCTTCTGCAAACCTATCACAGTAAGGATATTGTGACGTGCCAAGACAGCAGATCTGCTTTCTGTAATGAGATGTCTCCAACCATTTCTGAATGATTTTCCAGTAGTTCTGTAAAATATGTATTGATCATGAGGATAGCTGAAAACGGTAAATCCTATTGACTGCAACCTATCCAACTTGCATCCCAGTCAACTTTTATCCCAGAAAGCTGATCAGGGGAGACAATAACAGAAGTTAAATATACTGAAACTAGCCTGAAAAGGCAAATCTGTAGAGATGGTACCGCACAGTCTGTGTTTCAATATGGGTTAGAAGGGACCTTAAAGCTCATGCAGCTCCAACCCCCTGCTGCAGACAGGGACACCTTCCACTAGAGCAGCTTGCTCCAAGCCCCTGTGTCCAACCTGGCCTTGAACACTGCCAGGGATGGGGCAGCCACAGCTTCTCTGTGAGGGGACACCCAGAAGGTGAAGCAGGACTTTGTGGCCTCAGGTGGGGTGGTCAAGGGCATGGGGACCCAGATGGTTTTCCCCTTGATCCTTGAGGAACTGGGGCAGTGCAGGTCAGAGCCTGCTTGTGCAGCTGGTGCTGATGAGAGTGATGGGCTTTTACCTCCAGAGCCCCCATGGGTGGGAGCAACAGGATCCACCTGGCCAAGGAGAGCCAAAGGGAGCTCACTGAGGGGCTGGCTAGTGTGGGGAGAAGGCTTTAAACTGGGAGCAAGAGGGCAGAGGGGCTGGTGGGGTTGGGAGTAGTGGGCTGGGGTGGCAGCACAGGGAATACTGAAGGGTATGCTGCACATAGAGGGATGCTCTGGCTCTTCTCTTGGGAATCCTGTGGGATTAGGAGCCTGTTTGGGGTGCCTGGGACCAGTCCTGTTTATGCAGAGCTCTGCTGCGTTAGGTGAGTCTTTCCTGCCCCGTTTTGTCCTGGGTTTGTTCATCTCAGTCACTTGGCAGAATGACAGACTGGGGCCTGTCCTGGAGCGCTCGCTGACCATTCTTCTTCTTAGCCAAACTAAGAGGCCTCTGGGCTTTCAAGCCACCTCTGTAAGTTTATACCTTCTATTTTAAAGCTTGGTTATTGTGGGAGAGGGGTTTGTGACTCAGCTGTGTCTTGCACCAGTTACTGTGGCTCCCTGAAGCCTCCCCAAAGCCTGCATGGAAAAGCAGGGCTGTTTCATCCCAACAACTCATGGGAGTGTGTTGATGAGACAAAAATCAGATTATTTAAGTTCATAGCGGCTCTTATGCCTCCCAAGCTTTAACTTTGCCAGTGTCCTGGTGCTCTGGGGAGGGGTTTTTTGGTTTTGGGTGGTGGGAGGCCACAGCTGTGGTCCTGGTGCACCCCAACACAGTGTAGCACTCCTGTCTGGGAGCAGCTTGTTTTATTTGTGTAAGGTGTTCTGATGCACTCAAACACCATTTGCCTGCTGGCTCTGAGGGATGCAAAACCTCGCTCACGTGTTGAGCAGCAGAGGGCTGCTGGTGGAGGGCTTTGATGATGCAGAGCTTGGTTTCCTTCAGGGTGCCTTGTGTATATCCCTGTCCAGCTGATACTTCGTGCCTTTTAATTCTACTCCTGTAAATTGAAGTCCCTGAAGTTCTGTTTGTGTCCTGCTAAGCCACAGCCCTGGTAATGGCAATTTGCAGGGGGTATTACTTTTTGTTATTGGCAAGTAAAGAAGCTGGTGGTACCTGTTTAACCAGGCATGTGCTTAGGAGCTTAAGGAGAGAGAGCTTTAGGTGCACCAAATGGAAGGTAACTTTGATGGGACTGATGCCATCCTGCCAGTTTCCTGAACTCGGGTGGATGTTGACTCCAGAGGTGGAAAATGGTGTGTGTGGTTTAAACGCTGGTTTGTGATGTCCTATTTTGTTCTCCGCAACAAGAGCAGGTGGTTGATTTGGGGCAGAATATTAAGAACTGGAAGTGTTTGATTTATACTTACACTGAAGACGCAGCAGAGCTGATTTGTGCTGCAGTGAGTGGTGAGGGGGGAAGCAGGAACCAGGAAGATGCTGTGGGACCACGTCCCCCTGGCATAGGGCACCTCTGTTGGAGGGACCCAGCAAGCTGAGGGCCTGCTGCTGCCTGGCTGATGCTTTGAGGTGAGGAACCTCTGGCCAGTGCTGCGGCTCCTTCTCATCGACTGAAACCTGCTCTTTGTAACTGATCTCTTGAGCAACGAAGGAGTCAGTGCTGCCCGCCGCAGCCTTCTGCTGCCTGCCCCTGTGCTGCTGGGCTCTGCCCTGCCCCGGCTGCCTGCCGCCCGCAGAGGGTGCGGTGCAGTGAGCTGGCGCTGTGAAGCAGCGCTATCGGATGCAGTGAGCTGGTGCTGTCGGATGCAGTGAGCTGGCGCTGTGAGGTGGCGCTGTCGGATGCGGTGAGCTGGCGCTGTCGGATGCAGTGAGCTGGCGCTGTGAAGCAGCGCTGTTGGGTGCAGGGAGCTGGCGCTGTGAAGCGGCGCTGTCGGATGCGGTGAGCTGGCGCTGTCGGATGCAGTGAGCTGGCGCTGTGAAGCGGCGCTGTCGGATGCAGTGAGCTGGCGCTGTCGGATGCAGTGAGCTGGCGCTGTCGGATGCAGTGAGCTGGCGCTGTGAAGCGGCGCTGTCGGATGCAGTGAGCTGGCGCTGTGAAGCGGCGCTGTCGGATGCGGTGAGCTGGCGCTGTCGGATGCAGTGAGCTGGCGCTGTGAAGCGGCGCTGTCGGATGCAGTGAGCTGGCGCTGTGAAGCAGCGCTGTTGGGTGCAGGGAGCTGGCGCTGTGAAGCAGCGCTGCTGCTTGCAGGGAGCTGGTGCTATGAAGCGGCGCTCTGTGGTGCAACGAGCTGGCGCTGTAGGGCACTGTTGTGCGGTGCAGTGAACTGGCGCGCTTTGCTCTTCCCCTGCCTCTCCTCTTCCCTACCAGAGAAGAGGCTCGGAGCGCACCAGGCTGCTGGGGCTCCGCTGCGCTCTGGAGAACATGGCTGGAATGAAATGAAGTTGAATGTTGAAGAGGTGTTGAATCAAATTGCAGCGCACGTCAAGAGGCTGAGGATGGGGCTCTGATAGGGGCTGTACCTTACTCGCTCGCTGCCGAGCCGCGCTGCCCACAGCCTGCTCCCGCATTCCTTCGAGCAGCTCCGTCTCCTGCCGCGCTCCCGAGTTCCGACCCCGGCACAGGGACACTTCCTCTCGTGTCTCAGGGTCTCGTTGCGCCCCGTGATGTGATCAGTGTGTCTCCAGGGGTGCTCGGTCTGATGGAAAGAGGACACACGTTGGCAGATGCCTCCAGGTCCAGCTTCCCAGTGCCATGGGTGCCCCTGGCTCCTGTCCTGTGTGTGTCACTAATGCTGCAGCACATGGGTGGGTTGGTTTCTTTTCCTTTGGTCTCCTTTGGGATAGAAATCAAACCAGTTAATGTTGAGTACCTGGCTGGGGCAGGTTTCTGCCAGAGCCTGGTTATTTACAGGACTTCTCAAAGTGGGTTTTGTGTCGCTGTTGGGCAATGCTCCCCCATGCACAGCAAAGACTGTTCAAAGATCTGTTCTTCATTATCCTTCATGCCCCATCCCTGGCAGCATTCAAGGCCAGGTTGGACAGGGCTTGGAGCAAGCTGCTCTAGTGGAAGGTGTCCCTGCCCATGGCAGGGGTTGGAACTGGATGAGCCTTAAGGTCCCTTCAACCCAAACCACCCTGTGATTATTTGTTAGGTTTTCTCTTTGAACTCTGTGGCTTATGCCTGTGCTGTGTTTTTCCTTGAGCTCACTTCAGATGAATACCTGGGTTTGCAGTTCACATGGAGCTGGAGGCTCCTAAGGTGGCAACTCATGCTGGGGATGAGTTTGGGGGGTGTCCTGCAGCATCCTGCACCCCTGCCCTTGAGCAGTGCCCTTCTCCAGTGCCGTGCTCTGGAGGGGTGCAAGGGCTGTGCACATGGAGCTGGGTCCTGATGTTTGTAGGAGCCTTGTGGAGATAGTTGGAGCTTTAGCACAAGAACCATGACCCAAGCTGGCACGGCAGTGATGGCAGAGAAGCAATGTGAGGTGTTTGCAGTGATTTGGCTGGTTGGGTGGGCTAATGCCATCTACACCTTTGGGATTTATTCTTGTCCAGGTATGTAGTTCTAGACGAATAGAACAAGCTGTAGCTCACAGCAAAAGGAGTAACAAAGATCTGCGTCAAATCCACTGTGTTAGCACATAAGAATTTGATGTAACTGTAGTTAACATTTATTGAGGATGGAGAGGGATGTCTCTGGCAGACCCTGGACCCATCAGCAGCCTCTTGTCTGACCCTCCAGCCCGTGGCTTGCAGACAGAACCTGAGCCATGCTGTATCCCCTGGCATCACTTCTCGCAGCATTCCAGCCCTTGGCTGCAAGGACAAGTGTTCCTCTGCCATCCCCTGTACAAGCACCAAATGCTCCGTGCTCTGCTCCTTGACCCTGGGGCCCATGTTCTGGAATGGGTGTTAAACACTTGTGACCGTTTGTTTTATGTCTGTTTATTTCATTCCTGCAGACCTGCAGGATGTAATGTTTAGGTTATGGAACCCTGGTGCCTGCCTGTATTTATGGCCAGGCTGTGTGGAAAGCAGGGCTCCTGCGGGAAGATTTCTGGCACACCATTGAGTAGATAACCCTGTGCTGCCCAGGAGCCCCTGTGGTGCTGGCTGGGGAGCCCAGAGCAAGGGGACCCTGCCTGGGTGAGGAGCGGATAGGACAGCACATACCCTCCGTGGGGATCTGCTGCTTGCCCTCTCATGGGCCAGGCAGTCACTGCTCCTTCCTGCATGGCTGTGCAAGGAAAAAGGGCTTTTGCCACTGCTTTTGCCCTCTCCTGCAGCTGCTCCAACGTCTTCAGATCAGTTCCAGCTGGGTTTGATGGGCCGAGGGCTTTTGGGGTACAAAATGCCTTTAAACCTAGCAAAAATCCTATTCTTGGGTACAGGAGGGAATACTGAGCAGTAGACTTGTGAAGTGGGGAGATAATCCCCTCACCTTTTATCTGGTGGAGGAAGATCTACAAGGAGAGCACTGGAAGGACATTTGGAGTTAGGATGTGTTTATTCTGGAAGAGCTGTTTGAAACCAGTTTTGCTCATGGAGCTGCTTGTTTGAGGCCGAGTCCTTCACTGAGGGGTAAATGCATTTTACAGCTCAGGGGCTTGTGTGGCACAACTTAAGCTTTCTGTCCCTGACCTGAGAGGGCTGCCAACAGTTGCTTTTACAGCAGGAGCCGAGCACTACTGAGGTGCACAGGCTGTGGTCACTGCTCGGGTTTTGGAGAGCCTGGCTTTTGTTTCCTGACTCGTAATTGTGCAGGTTCTTTCCTGAAGCTGCTTTTTAGTGACTCTAACAAAAACATCCCCCTTCATGAGAGATTTGTGATATTTGTGCTTTCATTCCACCTCTGTAGGTACAATCAGTCAATGAAGCACTGCTCTAGAGAGCGGATAAACGTTTGTCTCTGCTCGTAGGTTGTGTGTTATTAGTGGAGGGTTTATCTGTCCATACAGGGGCTCAAAGGCCAGATTAAACCCAGGACCACATACTGAAAATATTCCTCCTTGGTCCCAGCTGAGCACTGTATAAGGGGCTAACAGGGAGTGTACGAGTGGAACTTCCGAGGTTAGAGCATGCTGGGATTAAAGCTGTGTAAACTAACACGCTGTAAACAGCAAGTGGCCTGTACTTCTGGTGCCTTAAATAGAAAACGTATTATGATTTGGAGCTGGTTTTCCTTTACCTCCAAGTTCTGCTCTGTGTCTCTCGGTGCTGCCTTACCTGTGGTAGTACAGTGTTTATCGGACAAGCTCCCAGCTTCCTCCATACCCCATAGTGTGAGCACAGAGTCCTTGGCTCAAACCGTGTGTGATGAGCGGCAGAAGCTCAGCAAGTTTGCCGATGACACCAAGCTGTGCGGTTCGGTTGATACGCTGGAGGGAAGGAATGCCATCCAGAGGGACCCTGACATGCTTGTGAGGTGGGCTGATGCCAACCTGATGAAGTTTAACCATGCCAAGTGCAAGGTCCTCCACCTGGGTCGGAGCAATCCCAGGCACAGCTCCAGGTTGGGCAGAGAAGAGATTCAGATCAGCCCTGCAGAGAAGGACATAGGGGTGTTGGTTGATGAGAAACTGAGCATGAGCCGGCTGCAGTGTGTGCTCGCAGCCCTGAAAGGCAACCGTATCCTGGGCTGCATCCAAAGGAGCGTGACCAGCAGGTCGAGGGAGGTGATCCTGCCCCTCTACTCTGCTCTTGTGAGACCTCACTTGGAGTATTGTGTGCAGTTCTGGTGTCCTCAACATCAAAAGGACATGGAACTGTTGGAACAAGTCCAGAGGAGGCCACGAGGATGATGAGGGAACTGGAGCACCTCCCATATTGAAGATAGGATGGGAAAGTTGGGGCTGTTGAGCCTGGAGAAGAGAATGCTGCATGGAGACCTCATAGCAGCCTTCCAGTATCTGAAGGGGGCCTATAGGGATGCTGGGGAGGGACTCTTCATGAGGGACTGTAGTGAGAGGACAAGGAATAACGGGTTCAAACTTAAACAGGGGAAGTTTAGATTGGATATGAGGAAGAAATTCTTTACTGTAAGGGTGGTGAGGCACTAGAATGGGTTACCCAGGGAAGTTGTGAATGCTCCATCGCTGGCGGTGTTCAAGGCCAGGTTGGACATAGCCTTGGGTGGCATGGTTTAGTGGGAGGTGTCCCTGCCCATGGCAGGGGGGTTGGAACTGGATGATCTTAAGGTCCTTTCCAGCCCTAACTATTCTATGATTCTAAGCCCAATACTGGACGTACAGGTCATCTACAGGCTTCTGCACTCGCATCCTACTTAAGGAACAGATCTGTGCCCAGTACTCCCAGGAAATGGTGCTTCGTGAAAGCTGGATGGCAGAGGAACAGAGCACTCTGCCCTCCCCGCTGCACCACCCCTCAAAGGGCTCTCCTGTGGTTGACTGCATCCTTGGAACAGCAGCACTTGTGGCCCATGGTGAGGGCAGCAGCAGGAGGGTGATGCTGCATCTGTCTCTTGCGGCTTGAGTCTTGGGAAAGGAGCCCCAAGATGTCAGGGTCTTGGGCAGATTAGGTGAGACTTTTGTCTTGATCAGGTCGTGCACTTTGAGGGTAAATTTACATTAGATCTGAGGCAAAAGCTCTTCCCTGTGAGGGTGCTGAGGCGCTGGCACAGGGTGCCCAGAGAAGCTGTGGCTGCCCCATCCCTGGCAGTGTTCAAGGCCAGGTTGGACACAGGGGCTTGGAGCAAGCTGCTCTAGCGGAAAGTGTCCCTGCCCATGGCAGGGGTTGGAGCTGGATGAGCTTTGAGGTCCCTTCCAACCCAGACCAGTGTGGGATTCTATGATAAATAGTCTGGTGGGAGTCACTGACATGGGAGGCAAGGGCACAGTTTGAAATGCTGATGTCTCTGATGACAGCTTGCAGGTGGCTGCAGTGTAGGCAAGAGACTGGGAAAGATGCTGGCTTCCCACCTGTTCCTTGCTTGAATTCCTGCTCATTGTATGTTAAGTCTCTCTTCCCTTCCTAAACCTCATGTTTGTCAGTAAAGATGGAGCTTCATGTGTAGGGTGTGCTTAGAGCACTGTCCTGTCCTAAGGTAAGGTTACACTGCATGTCTTTGATGGTGTCCATGCTGGGACCTTATGGACAGGATGGAGAAGCTGTCTGAGCTTTTTTAAACTCTGTGTGTACATGAGAACAGCGAAACTTACCTGCCTTTTGAAATGCATCATCCACAAATCTTATGTGTCGCTGGCTGTGATGCTGAAGTGTTGTGGCTTATTGCAGTTGTGATGTGTGGCTGCAATTGGTCATCTGAGGTTTACAGTTCCTCGGTAATGGTGTCAGTGTGATGCTGACATAACCCAAATGTGGTTTTATATCTTCACTATGCTGCAGAGTTGGAAATAAACTGCTTTCAAAATTCATCCAGAAAATAAATGTCCTCATACAATAAAAGCTGGAGGGAGAGAATATCCCAGTGAACTGTCAAACCTCAGTAAGCAGCAGTAGCTGCTACGATTTAATTTGTTATTGTAAACCGGATTGGTCTCACTTAATAGTAAGTAACTGATTTGGAAGTAGGAAGTAACATCACATTTTTGCATCCCCTGTACCTGCCAATTGCTGGATCTCTTCTGGAAACCCTAAATGCATCAGGATTTTTCAGGTATGTGAATGAAGTAACTGGAAATGGAGCAGCTGATGTTGTCCTGAGCTGCCAAAGCACCTTTTGGGAAGTCTGCTGCACAAAGGTGTGCTTAAAAAGCAAAATAAAGAAATAAAGCCATGGGTTAGAAACTGCACGAGAAGTAGGAAAACATAAAGGCGTTAAATGGTGAAGGCTTGGTATAAAGATGCTGTGATTCCGTTCACAATTGATAATAGTGGGTAAGTTTCTCTGGGGAAATTTTTGGGGCTCAGCAGCAAGATGGCGGGGTTCACACTGGCACTGATTGTGCCTTTAATAGAAAACAATCTGAGGCATTTCATGGGAATGTGGTGAATTGGCTGAACGTGAAACACCTGCATGGGCAAACTCAGTGTGATGTGGGTTAGAGCAGTGGCTCAGGGGGTGGGTGCATTGGGAGTTCCTTTTGCTCTTGAGTATGATACAGGAAACAAAGATTTCTGTTAGTGGTCTGCAGCAGCGTGGCAGCTTCCAACCTAAGCCTGTGCAGTGGGTTTAGGGAATTCCTTTCTGGAGCTGGGTGTATCTGTTTGGATAATATTAGAAAGCAGTGAATTTCATGGAGAAGGAAAGGACCCATACAAGTCACATCAACAGTTCCATCCCTGGTGATGTAACATCTGACTGACTTGGACTGAGAAGCAGCAGCATTCACCCTGCACACACCTGCCTGGGAATCTGGGGAAGGGAAGGCTTTGTCCAGAATAGAGCAGACTCCTGACACCACTTGGGAAATCCTGTCCAGTGATGGATCCCATTTGGGAAATCCTGCCCGGCTGCTACAGAATGAAATCAGAAGTTGGAGGCCAATGCTGAGACTGCAGGAATGCTCTCTGCTGTCTCCACGAAGCCTGGTGCAGTGCTGGGATGGGGTGAGCTGTGCCCAGGAGCTCTTTGGTTTTCCTGTCTGGGGGAAGCCTGGGTGATGGAATCTGGCTGCTTTGTGAGGAGTCTGCACCCAATCAGGAGCAGCCGGGTGGGAATGGAGGAGGGCGAGAGCTCAGAAGTTGCCTGGGGAAGTGACATGGTGACATCTGGAAAAATAAGAAACCTGTGAGAGTGTTGTGGCCAATTACGGAATTCAGATTGGAAGTGTTCCGTGCATTTTTAATATCCCTACTAGGAGGAGTACAGCTGCTTTAATGTTTAATGCATGCACAGCAATAGAAACTGAGCCAATCTCCGTGGGCCCGTTTGTTCCATTACTGTCCAGAAGGAAATAAATTAAATTCTATTTCAAACCATACTTTGGCTCCCGATGCTGAGGGGGAGGGATCCAGGGAGTGAAGGCAAAGGGAGAGCTCTGTCCCTGAGCCTGTCCTTGACTGTCCTGGGGGGCAGTGCACACACTTGGTACAGGGATATAGGGAATCGGTGACCTCGCAGGATCACTGGTTGGGATGAGAGGCTCTCCTCAAGTCAGGTTCAAGTGACTTCAGTGGAAGGAGGGGTTTGATTACAGAAAATCAGCTGATTCCAGGCACCTCTCACTGAGCTTTACAAAAGTTCTCGTAACACTGCAGCTGAGACTCTTCTGTCCTGACACTTCCCAGCTAAACCACTTTAATGTAGCTGAAGGCATTCCAGCTCCCTGGGGATGCTCTTCACTCTCGGGGGGCACACGGGGTGATCTCGGTCGGGTGTGTGCGGATGCTGTTGGTGCAGTTACACTTTCAGACTAGCTCAGTATTTAAAATGGTGTGGTCTGCCGTCTGGTTGCTGATGTTTCACGTGTGTGGTGCCTTGGAAGTGAGACACACGCTCGTCACACTTGAAGTTTTATTAGCAGCGGATGAGAGCTGGGGCAGAGCTACCTGCCTCCAGACGTGAGAAGATGCTGATCACAGTGTGTTGCTGGTGATGTGCTGGGATGTGCTGGAGACTTTTGGGGCTGGGTCCATAGTGTCTCATGTTCTAGCTTTCCGCTCCTTATATCAAGGAAGGGCTTTTCGGCAGCAGCTCTTACTTTCTTCTCCCTTTGTTCTTTCTTTGTGTCCTTCCAGTGCTATGCTGGAGCTGCGCAGCCCTTGCTGGAGACCATTGAATGTGTGAGGATGGAAAGGAGCTGTGGGAAGGGCCAGAGGCAGTTTCCCCAGGCTGGGGCAATACCTGCGCACCTTCCCTCAGTCCTGGACCTGGAGCTGGAAGCCCCGGGTCTGTGGAACGTGCAGGGGATATCAAAGGTGGCAGCCAAACATGTTTCTGTTGCCAGTAGGTGCCTTCTAAACTGCAGGTGCAGTTTGTCTCCTCCTTAGCTGCAGAACTCTTCAATACTCTCCTAATTTGTGCTTAATTTATGCTTACTCTTATTCTATGCATATTATATGAAAATAGCATATTTATACACAAAACAATGTACTTATTTTACACTGATTAAGGGCACATTTTACCTGTGTAAAGGTCCCTTCAACCCAAACCAGGCTGATTCTGCTGCTCCAGTCACACTGGTGATCAAGGCTCCATGGGATAATGGTCCCACTGGCCACGCAGAAGAATGAGCACCAGGATGCTTCTTATGGGATTGAGCCAAGCCACAGCCCCAGTCAGACCAGACAAGGAGGAAGGGAAGGAGGCTGCTGTCCAGGAGTCCCTGGTGACACCCAGAGAGGGAGGATGGCTCCTGCAGCCTCCTGCAGACACCCAGGCTGTCCTTCAGGCACTTCTCAAAGATGTCATTGTGAGTAGTACAGCTGATCCAGCCTGCAGGCAGCTGCATCTCCAGCATGAGCCCTGCTCCCTGTGGCTTCTGCCCTCACAGCCCATCCTAGGGCAGATCCAGACCCAGTAACCAACCTGGAATGAAGAGAAGGAGGGAGAAAAGGCAGATGCAAGTTAGGGCTGTGGAATCATCTTCACTTTGAAGAGAGTCTTTTCTCCGTATTTGCTGAGCACTTCGCATAATAGATTCCCAGGGCAGGAGAGCAACAGCAAACACACATTGCTTTGGTAACAGCATGCATTGTTCACCTACAAGTGCAAGGCTATCCCTCTGGGAAGGGAGGGAAGCACTCACCAGGGTGGATGAGCCCCGGGAGAAGAAACCAAACATTCAGGAATAGCAGAAGCCATCAGTCAGTGTTCTACCAGGAGACAGCAAAACAATCCCCCAGATCAGCAAGGCCTAAAGAGCACAGTGATGAGCCCTGAACCATTCAGCTTTTACCAGGAACCCTGACTCCCCCAGCTTCTCCCAGTTTGGAATCCTGCTTCGCAGTTGTCAGCAAAGCCCATGAGGTAGAGGAAGATGCTTCCTCCCCGTCCCTCCTGTGGTGGCAAGAGAGTCCCCAGGCAGTGCAGATATGCAGGACTGGGATGTTTCTCCAATAAAAAATTACAACAGAAAGTCCCAAAGGGCTTTAGATTGAGTGTTTTAAAACAAAGTCTTTCATAGATAGTCACAGCTGCAGGTGAACGAAGCAACTCAGCAACTCCAGCTGCTTTTGGGAGTGCTGTTACTGAAGGTTTGTGGAACAAAGGTGGATTTCTTGTTCTGCATTGCAAGCATGAAATAGAGACTGTTAAGAAGAGCACGCAGAAACTGTGGAAGCCTGACCTAAGAATGTGCCTTGATTTGCATGAATACAAGAGAAGAGAATTCAGATGGCTTGGAGGATGCCAAAGAATCAGCCTCTGTGTCAGTCTTTCTGGCTAAGAAGAGCATCTCCTTTAGGATCAGGAAATTGTTCTTTATGCACATTTGCCTGACCAGTTTTTAATCTTTCTTTTCCAGTTCTGTAAATAGTGCAACAATGGTATTAACCATGTACCTCCAGTAAGCTGGTTCTCTTGCTCCAAGCTATCGGACACAAAAGCACTGCAGGGCTGGCTTGTAAATTGAGTTGGATTTGATTCTTTTCTACATCTGTGTTATTCTGAGCTCTTATGTAAACACTCAGAATGCAATTTCTATATATACGTGGTTGTTATGCAACTACCCAATGCAGTGATGCCAAAGGGATTTCATTTTCTTCTCGGTGGCTTTGGGAAGCAATGATTGAGCATTCTTCCTGGGGAAAGCACAGAGAATGAAAGCGAAAAACAATCATAAAAATGACAGAAAACAAGGACGACTGCACATTTGGAAAGGGGGAAAATCAGAATGTTCCCAAGTTACCAAACTATTTATGGCGGCTCTCACTGGTTGTGTGATTACAGCTTCAGCACCACTTGACTACATTTGTTCCCTATGGAAATTGTTGACTGGCTCAATACATACATTTGCTTTACAGCCCTTGTTGAATACATTCTTTATGTATTATTGATGAAACATGCTTATTTATAGCAGATGATGTTTAGCAGGGTAGCAGTAAAAGCCTTGCCAGAGATGTGTTCCACCGGACCCCTAATGCTTTTCAAGCAATGATGAGTGCATCCTGAGAGCAGCTCCAGGAATGTGCTGGCTAAATCACAATGTTCTGTGGGTGTTATCTGCAGGAGCAGCTCTCCAGCAATGGCACTGGGAGCCACATCCCTCCTGGAAAGTCTCGGAAGTCATGAAACTACTTCACATAAAAAATTACTTTTGATTTAAATTTATTTAGTTTTTCAATTAATTGATGTATTATTGTAATAAAGTATTACTGGAGATGGACTTTGGACAAGGGATGTAGGGACAGGCCAAGAGGAATGGCTTTAACCTGCCAGAGGGGAGATTGAGATGAGCTCTGAGGCAAAAGCTCTTCCCTGTGAGGGTGCTGAGGTGCTGACACAGGGTGCCCAGAGAAGCTGTGGCTGCCCCATCCCTGGCAGTGTTCAAGGCCAGGTTGGACACAGGGGCTTGGAGCAAGCTGCTCTAGTGGAAGGTGTCCCTGCCTGTGGCAGGGGTTGGAGCTGGAGGAGCTTTGAGGTCCCTTCAACCCAAACCAGGCTGGGGTTCTACAATTCCGTGTTAGTATCAGTGCTTGACACAAAGACTCTGTACAGAGTCAAGTGGTTTTGCGCTCTGGTGCATCTTGTTGGTAATGGACTTGTGCTGCCCACTCCTGAGAGGGAGGAAAGTAACTGTTACAGCTGCACCAGACAGAACTTCCAGATGCCAATGGAAAAGACCCGGAGCACAACTCACATCACAGGTTTTGCTTTGCCCATGCTTCTGCTGGGCTGCCGGGTTCCTTGGGACAAGGGATGCCAGCCAAGCTGCACCAATGCTGGTAAGGGCCCCACGCTCCTCTACGGGGCTTTGGGCTCTGAGGCATTACTTTAGGTGAGGTCCATAGTGAGGAGTCGCTTCTGAACTGATCTACCGTAATATATGTAGCTGGATTTGCATAGCTTTCGGAGCTGAATGTCCAAAACACATTGTCTGCTTAATCCTCCTTGAGTCAAAGCAAACACGCACTAAGTGGATTCTAGAAATAAATGTCCAATTTTATACATTTCTGCTTTCAAAGTAACCGTTGAAGTCAAAGGTTAAACTGCAGTGAAATCCTTATTGCCTTTTCCCTCTGAAAGCACTATATAGGTAGTATAGGTAGGAAGGCAAAGCTGCCTTGCTCGGCCTCCGGAAGTGTTCTGCCTTTTTGGCTGTGGCTCTGAGTTTGCTGTTTAGTGTCTTCTAAGAGTGAGAGCTGAATGCAAAGGCTTTTGGTATTAATCATTCAGATTATCTGGCAGTTGTTCTATCTTTGCGTGGCTTCACATCACTGCTCAGAATAATACCATAATACCACATCATCCAATTATATTATTTTTACTTCTTTTCATTAGGAATGTGCATTATCTAGATGCTTTCCTATAAAGCTGGGGCTGGGGCAAAGTTTGCTGCTGTGCAGAAAGACACTAGCTTCTTTTCTGGTTTGCATAATGTTCTTGGAGTCCTAATTTTACGTTTGTAAGCATGGATGTTTAAGTTGCCATAGGCTGGGGGCAGAAAATAGGCTTTGTTTCTTCTCATAGCAGTTCTGAATGCAGAAAATAGTGAATTGCACTTAAAGGGGAACTAAAGCTGCTTCTTTTTCCCTTTATTGTTAATATAAACTTCTACAGCTGAAGAAATACATTACTCTTTTACCACTTAACCCACACTGCTCCTCCTGCATTTTGTTGTTTCAGTCATACAAACAGTTGTATTAATTTAATTTTGTATTAAATTTCTCATGCATATAATAAAATCCTGCTCTTTTGCTAATCCAGCAATGTGAGCAAACACAATATAGCAGCATTAGAGGAGAACACTTAATCCCCCCTTGTTTCTATCCAGTGTCTCTGCCCACAGTGGGGGAGCATTGGATTAGATCTTTAAAGAGCCCCTCCAACCCAAACCGTCCTGTGATTCTGGGAGGTGGCTTTGACTTCTTCAGGTATGAAATGAGAGCTTTTCTGTACAGGCAAGCTCAGGTCTTGCCTTTCAGCATTTATTACCCCATTTCAGTAAATAACACGTTGCTAAAACACATCCAGGGTTTGGTGCGTCTCTGTCTATACATTTCTATCTCAAGGCTTTAGGAAAGTGTGGCTGCAGTGAAAACCCTCCATCCCAGAGCATCCTGCATCCCGCAAGCAGGAGGCTGCAGCCCCTGCCTTGGTGCTGAGCCTTTTCTGCTTCACTGCATCTTGTGAGATGAGAGCTCCTCAGGGAAACAAGGAACAAAGCTGAAACCTTCACCTTCCTCTCCCTCAAAGCCATGGTAGTGAGTGTGGCAACATGACTCCAAAGGCAAGTGGGAAGAGATCCAAATGTCTTCCTGACCTCCATTTGAATAGGGAAACCTTAAAACCAGGGGGCTCGGCTCTACAACAAACCTGTGGATCATCTCTACAGCAGAACTTCCCATCTGTGTCCATACCCATCCAGAGAAGACACTGAGCATGCTTCTGTTGCAGGAAACCAAGCTGTGGAAGGGAGTTGGCAAAAGGGTGTTTGGCTGGGACAAACTGATTCTGGAAGGGATGTGACGTGTGTGCTGCTGCAAAGCACCACCTCAGAGTGCAGCCAGGTTTCCAACTGGCAGCGTTCGCTGGCCAGGGCTTTGTGTCTGTTGTGTGCTATTAAACTGTGTCAGATGGGCATTGTGAGGTGGGTGTAAATCCAGACCTCTCCCAGAGTGGCTGCTCCTCTGTGTCTCTGCCAAAAGACTGGGCAGGGAGCGCTGCACGTCCCCGTGGGTGCAGAGGGGATTTGCCCATTGGCAGCCTCTCAGCAGAGGGAAATATCCCTGCAGTTAATTCAGGCTCAGAGCTTGGAGGGTGCTGACTCTCAACGTGTGCATGGATGGCTCTGCCTGCAGGCAGTGTGTCAGAGCTCAGCGCCTGGGTCTTGTGTTCCAAATGTGAACTTCTATGCCCCTGTGCAGATGTAGCTGAGCTGCTGACCTGTCCTGCACCACATCCCTGAAGGGGTACCCTGCCACGGGACACTGCTCCAAAATATTTGTGTCCCTGCACGGTGCCTCGGCAAGAACAATTCCGGATGCCAGGCAAGAAGCTCAGCCGGTGCCTGAAGAGTGCCAGCAGCGACCAGGGGCTGCGAAAGGCTTGCAATATTTCATAGATTTATGGAATGGTTTGTGTTGAAAGGACCTCAAAGCTCCTCCAGCTCCAACCCCTGCCACAGGCAGGGACACCTTCCATAGAGCAGCTTGCTCCAAGCCCCTGTGTCCAACCTGGCCTTGAACACTGCCAGGGATGGGGCAGCCACAGCTTCTCTGGGCACCCTGTGCCAGTGCCTCAGCACCCTCACAGGGAACAGCTTCTGCCTAAGAGCTCATCTCAATCTCCCCTCTGGCAGGTTAAAGCCATTCCCCTTGGCCTGCCCCTGCATCCCTTGTCCAAAGCCCCTCTCCAGGTTTCCTGGAGCCCCTTTAGGTACTGGAAGACTTGGAAGGTCTCCCCTGAAAACTGCATAAGGGAGGGAAAAGGGGATCTGCATCTTCCTGCAGATGAGATGAGTCTGGAGCACTGTTGTTACAGGCACCATTCAAACACGTTTCATTGTACCAGATTTGTGGCTGAAGGTTTATTCATTGTAATGCCAAACCTTCACCAATCTTAACTTTCTTCATCTCAGTGCAGCTCTCTCCTGTAACTGAGTATTTTTACAATATCTTTTGAGATTACTTAAGCATTTTGAAAAGCAAAGAAAGGGGGAAAAAAGTCCTGTAATCCTTTTATTGCTTGTGTAATACAGATGAGTCTCCTTGAGTAAAAGAAATGCAAGTTTAGTACTATACTTTACATTTGAATTCTCATTCCTAGGCTGGTGCACACCCAGACTGAAGAGTGTGCATGTACACACACACAAATCCTTATTTGTTCTAGTATTTAAGTTTTACAAGGATGAAACCATTCCTATGTTAAGCTCACCTTTAATTGGGTGTAATCTTTGAGTAAAATACACCCAAATTCCATTCCCAATGAGGCAGGAGTTAATTCAGCTTTTCCAGTTATCCCCTTCTCTCATCAAAACTACTTGTGATGTTTTTCCTTGGTGTGAGGGGGTATGGCTCTAGGGAAATGGCCATTATAGGTATGTTCGAAACAGTGATGCATTGAGCATGTGCGTCGTAACACGTGTTCATATGTAATGTGAAGGTGGATTCTGTATCCCATAGCGCAAATTTCACAGTCTGAATGCACAACTACTTCCCAAAACTGGGAGATCCAGGGCTTGTCATCTAGTGTTAGATCACAGGCTTCTCAAAGAAAAACCTAGTCAGCTGGCATTACTCCTGCCTTGTGTTATAAACTCTTCCTTACATTGAGTAGTTAGGAAGAGGGAAATATTGCATAGAAAAGAGCAGGTTTCCTGCCATTCTGTAATCACATCATTTATGTGGGGAAGGGTCACTGCTAGGATCTGGCAGCTGCAGGGGAAGGTGCAGCTGACAAAGGGACGCTCATTTAGATGTACATGGCCCTTTGCAGTGGGTTTGGCTGAGCAGCACCAGCGTAATGGGTACATTGAGTACGGCTGAGTGCTGTGTTGAGAGGCAGTGATACTTTTTCCTCTTGAATATGCAGTGCCTGCTAGTGTAGGTGTTTAAATGCATACATACAGCTCCTGGCTTCACAGATCTACTCTGTGAAGCCAGGAGCTGTGCCTTCTGTTCACTGGAGCATGCAGCAAAGGTAATGGGCCTATTCTTCTCTGAAACGTTTCTGCACTGTGGAGCCGATGAAGTCCTGATTCTGACATCAGCACCTGCATGATCCCAACAGCATTTACGTAGAAAAAAACCCAAATGCACATTAGATCCTGAAGACACCTCTCGTGCCCTTGGTGATCGTGACTTCCGTGCTTCGCCTGGGAGCTGTGGTGGAAGCGGCTGGGAAATGCAGTGGGTCACAGGCGCTGGCCAAGCGAATGAACTGCCCCAGGGCAGTGTCTGCAGTCACTTGAGGAGCTTGCGCTCTGTGGTGTCCCCAGGCCCTGCTGCAGCCGGATCCCCTGGGAAACTGCGTGTGTGTGTGTGTGTGCGTGCGCGCCCGCAGAGGTAAAGGTGGCCGCTGGTGCAGGGAGATTTGCCAGGCAGCGCTAGCAGGAGACCTGACCTGAAACGGCTGTGCCGGGCTGTAGGTGATGCTGTGGGACACGCATCTCCGGAGAGATCAATCTACTCTTGTGGAAGGTCTCCTGTGCTGAATGGCTGATCCTGGGATACAAGGGCTCGCTGGAAACGCTGAAGTAACAAAGCAAAACGGGAGGGAGTTTGGCAGAATTCAGCTTTCCTCTTCTAGTCCTCGTGGTTCTGCTCTGGCATACTGCGGTGTGGTGGGTGGAGCAGCAGCTCTGAAAGGTGGAGGGTATTCCCCTGAAATTCATACTCAGGAGCATCATTCCAGGATAACTCACCATCTCCTCCAAATGTCTCCCAGTGTCAGGTACTTATCTGTTCTATGATGTGAGCACTGCAAGCCCAAGCTGCCCGGTTCAGACAAATGCTGCAATTCAGAGTCTAAAACAACATCTCCTGCAGGGATGTGTTTATTTCATTTAATGTTTTCTGCCTCCCTCTGAGCTGATGAAACCTGGGAACGGTAATGGAGAGCAGCAGACCAGGACCAAGGTGCCCCTGGATCAAAGGGAGGAGGAAGTGCCCCTGACAAGGGTGGTCCCGGCGGAGCAGGAGCAGATGTGGCTCAGGAAGGACACGTCCAAGCTGGGCCCCAAGTGTGCCTCTGCCTCCCTCTGCTGCAGCAGCACCTGGAGCCTGTGCAGAGCTGCCTGGGAAGCGCCACAAGGTGGAACTGGGATAACGCTGTTGCATCCAGCTGGGATAGCTCTGGCTCCGGGCAGCCGGCAGGGCTGGGGCTGGTCACCTCCATCTGCAGTTTGCTCCCAAGTAACCCGCTGCAGATTGCAGCTTTTGGCTGCAGTTTCAGACAGTGCACAGTCTTCCTTAGACGGGTTTGAGGGGTTTTCCACTTTCCACATTTAAAGCAGTAGGAAGTTTGGAAGAATGTGATATGCAGGGGAAGGGCTTTGCTGGCACTGCCTCAAACCTTCCTTTCCAGGGGTCTGAGAAGAGATCCTCAGGCCTGCGTACTCCTGAGAGAAGGGGGCAGAAATGTATCTGTGCACACATCATATTTTAATGTGTCTTCTGAGGCTCATAAATAATGAATTGCATGGATCTGAGCCTTTCTCTTGGAGAAGAACAGCTCGCATTCAAATCTGGAAATCTGGGCATTCAACATGTAATTTGGACTTGAAATTTGAAGAGCGTCCTTAACCCTACCTTATTTTAGCTATTAAACTTGCTCCTACCTGCTTTTCATCACCAGTGGAGATTGCTGGGTCACCCCCGTGGGTTAGAGGACAAAGCTCAGGGTACTATGCTTCTAACATCCCCTAAAGGAGGTGGCATGAGCCAGGGCAGAAGAGGAGATGTGCATGTCAAGCTGCTCCCTGAAGCTGATGACAGAATAGTTTTTCTCTTTAGCTTTGGCTAATGACACTTACATATTTTTACTCATTGTTTTCCTTATTTTGCTTCAATTCTGCCGGATGATTCACATCAAAACCTCGGACACTGGCAGTGAACAACCTACTGCTCATCAGAGCAATCCAGGAACTTCCCTTGGGAATCGATCTCCGGCTGTTTATATTCCAGCCCCAGGGATGTTCCAGAGCTACTGCTTTCAAAACCAGTAAGAATCCTTGGGTGCTCTGTATTTCTGCTACTCGGGTGTCTGTGATGCTTGGAAATGAACATGACACCCTTCTCCTTTCTAAAGGAAATCTTGCCTCCTGTATCTGGTACTGCTCTGACTCAATGAGAGCTGGGAGGCCTTGGGCTGGCCAGAGCCAATGTGGTCTCATTAAAACTCAACTGCTGTCGTCACGCAAGACTAATGAAATGGAGGTACATGAGTCTGTGGGCTCTTAGTTAGCACAAGGAGGTGTACTGCCGCTCTGTCCCATTGAAAACAGAGCAAGGCACTTTCCAGCAGCAGTTTCTTCTTGTCTCCGTGTCATCTGTGGGTGAAGGGAATGATATTTCTGTGCTGCACAGAAGGGCTTGAGCTGTTCTTCCTGGCAAAAACTACTTTGCTCTTGCTTTAGTTCATTTAAGCACTGTGTAACACTTATGTTTGGGCAGGCAGCATGTCTAGCTATTTCTGCTTCCTTTCCGATAAGACCTCCCCACTTTTTCTTGACTGCAAAATGGCTACACAGTGATGCTGGCTTGTGACATCTCCTATTCAGTAGTCGTACATAAATAATGATGGCAAAGGAGGTATTTCCTCTTCCTCTTCTCCGTCATCTTGGAGAAAGACACCCCAGCCATCTCTGCATGTAAGGACAGCTGTCAGTTGACTGACACCACTGTTGTCTGCAATGTGTCTCTCCTGGAAGTTCGGTTGGCTCTGTGGGATGTGGCTGTGTGGCCTGGACACAGCTGGTCCCTGCTGTCCCAGGGCTGGCTCTGATGGGGTAATCCAGCTCCATCACCAGTGCCTTCTCCTGCCTCTGCCCACTCCCCCACCTGCTGTTAGTGCTGGTCTGTGCTGGCATCTGGCAATTCACTGTGAGGCACCAGCACCTCCTCTGCAGAAAGGAAACAGAGCTGAACCAGGGTCTCGCATGCAGCTATGATGCCTGACCCTGTGCTGCCAAGAGCCAGAACCTGGGGGGGGGAGAGCCCTCTTCCCCTGCCTGGAGGTATACATCTGAGCCACGTCCTGTCCCGGGGGGATAAGACTTTGGCCTTAGGATGCAGCGGATGCTCATCTCGGAGCCTGCCTCATGCTCTCCAAAGAGCGGGCAGACACCTGTGCCTCTTCCTGCCATTCCCCAGTAGACAGGTCCTGCAGGGGCAGCCCTGGACATCGCAGTACCCAAATTACACATAATCCCCAGGACCTGAAGGGGAAAACATTGTGAAAATCAGAGAGTTACCAGAGCCACAGCTTCTTACAGTGGTCTCAGTGCTGCAGATCCCAGCCAAGACCCACCATGTGCTGATGCTCCCTGGACCCTGCAATCCCCTCACCCTTTCAATAGTTCTGATCAGAACTGCCAAACACAACCATGTGCCCATATGGAAATAGTGCCCTGGTACTAACAGTTGTATTGCTCCCATCTGGATAATCGCTCTGCCAGTTGGCTGTGCAGTTGGATTTTAACCTCACCAAGCTGCTCATCGAGACCCTTCTTTCATGTCCCTGCACGTGCAGTGCAGCCTGGTTTGTGATTCACACAACTGTAGCACACACTGCTTAGGAAGCTGCTGGAGTTTTTCTCCTCATTTCTTTGTAAATCAGCAAAGCTCACGGGTTTTTGGGGATGGGATGATGTGTTTTACAGAATGTCACATCATCTCTGTGACATTAATGTGAATGAATTTGCATAAGGTCTTGAGTGGACTTCTGGGGAGAGGATAATTTGTTCAGGATGGACATTTGAAATCATAGAATCATAGAATAGTTAGGATTGGAAAGGACTTTAAGATCATCCAGTTCCAACCCCCCTGCCAGGGGCAGGGACACCTCACACTCAGCCATGTCACCCAGGGCTATGTCCAACCCAGCCTTGAACACCACCAGGGATGGAGGAGCATTCACAGCTTCCCTGGGTAACCCATTCCAGTGCCTCACCACCCTCACAGTAAAGAATTTCTTCCTCATATCCAATCTAAACTTCCCCTGTTTAAGTTTGAACCCGTTACCCCTTGTCCTCTCACTACAGTTCCTCATGAACAGTCCCTCCCCAGCATCCCTATAGGCCCCCTTCAGATACTGGAAGGCTGCTATGAGGTCTCCACACAGCCTTCTCTTCTCCAGGCTCAACAGCCCCTACTTTCTCATCCTATCTTCATATAGGATGAATCACAGGAACTTCTGAGCCCACGTTGCTATTTTCTCAGGCTTGAGGAGAGCAGCATCAGCTGTGTGTGCAATGGTGCTGTCGGTGAACTGGACTGTGGTCAAAATCAGGTTGTTGTGTAATACAACAGCTGGGATCAGATGGGCTCCTGCTCCCTTGGGCTTCATGCTCCACAGCAAGTAACCTCGTCAGAGGACCTCTCGGGCTTAGGTCCGTTGGGAAGGAGAAGATAACCTCAGAAAGTGCAGCAGAAGTGCGCTGGCACTGAGCAGCTGCCAGCCTAGCTGCTGACAGACAGCGAGGGGACGTTCCGTGCTGATTCTGGGATGTGTGCTGAATAAAGAAGGTTTGTAAGGCCTATCTTTTCATCACTGTTAGAAAGAATGGAAGCTGAACACTTTAGAAATGTTAAATACTGCTTCAGCACTGACTTCCATGCTGTGACAATCAGATTTGCTTCCTTCCATCAGTGGAAAGAATCTTGGCTTTTCCTTCATCTGCAGGAACATTTCTGCCTGGTTCTCTTCAGAGGTTTCCTATACAAAAGCCCCAGTGGACCCCTGAAAGGTCCACAGGAGACCTGGAAACTGTCCCAACGCTTCTCCCCTAATCCTTCAAGAAAGGACAGAGAATGGAGAAAAAGAAGCAAGACCTGGGAAGCCCATGCAGCTGGATGGTGGAATGACCCAGCAAGGTCACTGGACTTGGTTGCTCATGTCTCGGATCAGCAGCAGAAAGCTTGAGGCAGCTGCTGGGTGCAGGATTCCCACGGGCAGGCTGAGGCAGGATACTCTGTCGGTGCAAGTGCTGTGCTTCAAACATAAATTGGGGCTTTTCCCTAAACTTACACTTAAATCCTGACAATTTTGCAGCACACTTGTGCTCAGAGCCTCTGCCAATTGTGTCGTGTGCTGCCCATGTCCTTGGCTGGCTGTGGACACTGCTTTATTGTATGACCTCTACATCACACCACGCTGGACACTCTGTTCTTCCCACATGCATTACGTTACTAACAGAGAAGGTCGGGGCAGTCATTTATCATGTGAAAAACATCCCTTTGGTAAACTTTCTGAAAGCAGAGAGATCTTAATAAACAACCGGTGCTCTGTGAGTGCCTGTTGCACATTGCACATCGCTGCTTGGTCCTTGGGATGCAGCAGCATGGCTGACACGGAGCATCAGGGTCCTGGGAGACAGGACAGCCCTTGGAAGCGGCAGGTTGGCAAGAGCCAAGAAGAGGCACACTGTAACACTGTGAGAGTTCAAGGCAAGGAGCCTCCAGCCACACTGAGCAGGTTGAAGGAAAAGATGGAGTAGGGAGCTGGGACTTTGCCTTCTTTCAGAGGCGTTGGTACTGGTTACGTGAGTTTGCCACAGTGGGATCTCCTTGCCGTGGTGCCTCCTGCAAAACCAGAACCACTGCAGAACTCCCCAGTACCTCTGTCTGTGCCTGGTCTGGGTCTGCTGGGTAGGTGTGGTGGTTTCTGGGTCTAAGAGCAGAAGTGCCCCAGGGAGAACACGTGCAGTCCTACCAGGGGCATCAGCTGCCCAAAGCCATGGAGCTGCTCAGGCCTTCCCCCAGCTCTTTATGGTCCATAAAGGGAGATCCCAGCCCTCACTCAGGAAATCCTAAATGCCAGGATTGGAGTTCTAGGGAAGGCAGAAACAAAACCTGCTTTTAAAAAACGATTGAACAAATCTGTGGCCCCAAACCATCAGTGACTGCTTTGCATCTGGCTCAGAGATAGCTTCCAGCTCAGGGAATCACTGAGCACTGGGGAGGGCTGTGGTGGGACAGGCCATTTGCCAGGCATGTCTCAGTCCAGTTCCTTTCCTCTGCCATCTGTTGTTGGCCACCCTTGAGAAGATGCTGATGCACAGCTGTCATTACCTAGCAATAAGGCTAATTCCTTGATATGTGCTGTCCTTGTTCCAAATTCTCATCTGTAGATTGCTGCAGAGGGTGTGACAACTGTGGAAGGGTGTTGGAGTTTTTTATCTTTCCTCTTATAACTTTTTGCTTATAGCTACTTCCTTAGTGAAAGATCCCTCATACCATGGCAGGAGCAGCTCATGATTGCACTGAATTGGGTATTTAAAATACTGAAATGAAGATAAAGATTTGGCAGGCCACAGTGGGCACATGGACGTGAGTTGTGAGCAGCCAGCTTGGGGTGAACAGTTTTGTTTAATCTTGTCCTTTAGAATTCACATCATTCTAAATCTGGCCACTGGATGCAATTTAGCTTCCACAAAGGCACGTCTTCATTGCAGCAGGTGATTGTCCCCCTCCACGTACGTGTGGTGTCTTTTGGGAAAGAAGGAAACAGGGAACTGTCCCTCCTCCGGTGCCTGGTTCCTGTAGGACCATCTCTCCCTAGGAACGCAGCCCCTGCAGCCTGCTCTCAGATTTATGTTTAACAGGCTGCAGACCTGGAAGGCAGCAGTGTGAGCATAGGGCAGGAGCTGGCCTGGTGATGGGGAACCAAGTCTCAGGTTCATCTCATTTAGCTGTGCTCTCCTGCTTGCTCCAGCTCACTTGAAATCTCAGCATCTGCTCTGCAGCCTGTTCCTGAGACCACAATGGCCTGAATAAGGTCTCTGAAGCAGCTTCTTTGCACCCTGAGAGGTAGGAGGACAGAGAGCAAACACAACCAGGTGAATAACTGTAAAGGTAAAACAAGGAAAGTAAATGCTGTTGCTTTTCTGAGGCTCAGAAAGGTGGTTTCTTTCCTGTGGCTCTTGTTTGCAGTGAGCTGCAAGCAAAAATGGGAACCATTTAACACCCTCCTCGGCTCCCCTGCCCAGTGTGTTTCAGGTTTGACTTGTTTCCCTTGCCCTGGTGAGGTCTTGTAGTCTCTCCATGGAACAGACGAAGGTTTGTAGTCAGAGGAATGGTTCTTATACTTCTTGGTAAAATGCCAAGGAAGCCTTTCAGTGGGGTGGAAATAATAAATGTGCCAAGTAAGGATGAGCATTACAGCCCTCAAGCAAAGAAGCCTCATTGGTCTGTGGGTTTGGTTATGGCGTTGGTTCTTTACAGCTGAAGGTCTGTTTTGGGTGGCTCTCTACGCCTCCAGTGCAGCAGGGCTCTAACAAGTGGTTGTGCCTTTACAGCCAATGCTCCTTGGCTGGGTGTCTGCGAGCTCCCCTTTGTGCTCCCGGGTGCCAGGAAAGCACGTTGAATTTTCCTGCTTGGAATGCCCAGTAAGAACCAATGCACTGTAAATCTGAATGCAGGTATTTCCCATAACTTCTGTTTGAAGCACTTGGCAAACAGTCGAGTGGCTGCAGATTATCCTGGACTGAAATTCACATTTGCTGCAGGTCTTACTTCTCTTTTAAAATTATTTTGATTTTCCCAATAGAAAATTACCCAAGGAAATCTCCTCAGTAACCAGAAGCGATGTTAGGAGCTCCTCTGGAAGCATACTGCTGGTCTTCATTGACTTCTAGAAAAGACAATAGTCTTAACGGTAAGGAAGTCCCAGTCAGCAGGTATCTTGTAGACTTCTTGATTCAGATGCTGAACTGAAGGGCTGCGTTGCTCTGAAAAGCAGAATTTAAGGGTGCAATAGCATGAAGAAATGGTGCTACTACAGCAGGCCAAAGGTGTTTGGGAAATGATTGGAAGGGTTTAATTTGCTCTGCAAACACCTCCAGATTAAACATGAAATAACTCATGACTGTTGATGTAAGTGCCAAAAACCAAACGCCAAGTGTCAAAGTCAAGGCTGACCAGATGAGCTCACGGTTTCCAGGCTGGGGGGCAGTGTGAGTGACGGGTTGAAATCCGTCTGATTTATGGAGATTGCTGTTCTCAGCAGATCCCTGTGTGCAGCGCTGTCTGCAGCTCCCTGCTCTGCACCAGTGGCTGCGTGATGGCAAGTTCCCGTCACAGAGTCATTCACTGCACTTCATTAAAACCCACCCCAAGTAGTGTCTCCATAAACCAGTAAGACTTTTAGTCAGCTTAAAAGCACACTCTAATAGTATCAGGGCTTGGAGCAACTTACTCTAATGGAAGGTGTCCCTGCCTGTGGCAGGGTTTGGAACTGGAGGAGCTTTAATGTGCCTTCATTCCAAACCATTCCATGGATCTATGATGTGCTAAGATGAAGTTTTTCAAGGCTGGGCAGCGGTGCAGAGAACTCTGGTGTGCTTTAGGGTGTGCAATTGAAATGGCAAAGAGGAGGCTGAGCTCCAAGGGCAGCCTCTCCCCTCTTTGGTCAGCTTGATAAGCTGATTTCTTCTAATCCTTCCTTTAGAACTGGCCTCCTGTTCTCTTGTTCAATTTCCAGAGAGGTTGTAGGGATTTTTTGCATCTTCTCTGTTGGGAATATGGGTCTAGTGGCAACATTTCTGTTAAAGCTTCTTTTCCACTGGCGATGGCTCTTGGCTGCTTGGGGGTGGTTACCTGGGAGCATTTGCCTCGCAGGAATCCTGCCTCAGCTCTGAGTTAAACAGAAATGCTTTTTTGCCTTGCCTTCTGGTGACAGATGAGTTTCCACTTCCAGGCTGCTGTATTTCAGTAAAACAGGCATGTCAAACACACACATGCTGTGACAAGTGCTTGTTCCAAAACCTCTTGTAGGGGAAGTGTCCAATCCCTTAGGACAGACAGGCGTTCTGGTTGCCTGCTGAGGACGAACCCCTGGCACAAGTATCTTTTGGCTGTGGCACTTTGCTTGCTTTTACATGTTTTTGCCCAGGTCACTGTTGGGGATGAAGGTCACCAGTGAGGATTCGATTGTGTCTGTGCATCACTTGGACTCCCATTGAGGCACCCAGAGGCCGTGCACTGTCCCTTCCCTTTCACTGAGCCTGTGAAGGGACCTGGCAGACCCATGGTGCACTATGGGGTGAGCAGCAGGCTCCAGGGGCTGTACACAGGTGAGGGCACTCGGCAGGCTGGCTGCAAACACCCAAATCTGGTGCAGGAACAATTTGCCCTGCTGCCTGCACAAGCTTTGTGCCAGTGACCATGCGGACCCCTCTGTGCCTTATCTTCTTGGTTGTGAGATGCAGAGAAGGAGCAATTCAAAGCAACTTGCGGATGTGCCTCATTTTAGGAGGGTTTTCTCTGTTGGATCTCAAAGATTGCCTGATTCCTGTAAGATGGAGCTCTCTCCTGTCTGCTCACAGAGGAGCTAATGACAGAAAATGGCTTTTACCCCAGCTCCCATGGGATGCTCCCATACGCTGACTGTGCAGGATGCTTTTGGGAAGCCCATGGGATTTTAACTCTGGTCTTTCAAGTGAAGTGTTGGAGCAGATGATCTCTAGAGGTCCCTTCCAACCTGAGCAATCCTGTGGCTCTGTGAAAATCCCACATGGCTTTGGGGATAGTGGTGCCTCAGGTTTCTGTTTTCTCTGTTCTCTCCTCCTCAGGAGCTTCTGCACATCTCCCTTCCTCCAGGCAGTGTGACTTTCAGGAGCAAACAGAAATAAATCTTAGCTGGAGCTTTGGATTGTTATCCCTCCTTTCCAGACCAAACTTGTTCAGTCTCCCTGTGCGTTGTGTGGTTGCCTCAAATCAAGGGTTGAAGGCAGGGAATGATGAACGATACCCAGGAAATGAGAGTTTGGTCTGCAGACCACTCAGCCTCACCTCTGTGCCTGGCAGAGTCTTGGAGCAGATTCTCCTGGAAACCATGCGAAGGCACATGAAAAACAACAAGGAGGGAATCCAATCCACCCGCCCCTTCAAGCACATCCTCCGGTAGGAAAAGCAGCAAAACCTTCTCTTTCTCCACTTTTTAGGCTGGTTCTTGCGTGAGATAGAGCCCATTAGCACACGTGTGTGACGAAATGGACCTGTGCCTTTGATGAGGCTCTTGCATTTCACTGCTAGAGGGGCTGTCCCTCACACACTGCGCACAGCTTAAAGGAAGTGACAGAATGAAGCACCTTGCTGAGCTTGCCGCTTGCCCTCGCCTGACCTGAGGGCAGGGAAGTGGAGAGGGTTTGCTGGTGATGAAATCCTGCAGTATTTACAGCGGGGATTTCCACAGAGCAGCTCCTGCAGTTTTCGGAAGCAGCGCTCCCATTGGTGCTCCTTTGTTCGGTTTCTGGGCTGGAGCAAATCTCTCAGTGGGCGCTTTTGAAGTGAACAAACAAGAAATCTCTGCTTGTGTCACTGTGGTATTAGAGGGCACATTCATGCTATGTCGCAGATAGCGCAGCAGACTCTCTTCTCCCTTCTTCTCCGCACAAGTTCCTGCAGCCCTCGGGGTTTATTGTAGGTAAATAGCAAAACCTCTCCAAAGGTACCCTACCTCTCCCCTGTTAGCAAAAGGAGCCAATGCTTCTGATGCCTGTAGACTTTAACCAGGCCAGACCTGGGAGAGACCCAGCTTGTGTTGTGTGTCCCCACCAAACTCAAAGCAAGCTGCTGTGGGGAACCCTCCTGCTGGGCTGGAGCAAGGGCAGAGCTGGTGCTTGGGGACCCTGACAAATGCCAGCCAGGGAAAATATGGTGCCTGGGGGGAAACAGGCCCCCCAGGACACCCCAGAGCCAGCGTATACCCCAGAGACAGCACGAGGCTGGAACCTGTGCTGTTCTGCACTTCCCACTCCTCAGTACCCTGTTCTTAACACTCTTGGCACTGCTTTTGTCTTATATTTTCCTGAACTTGGAATAATCGCTGCTCCACAAAGTCAAACCAATATGGATTATGGTAATTTGGAGGTGAAAGGCTTTTGGATGCTGGCTTCAATTCTTTTGTGTGTGAGAAGGGAACAAGCCCCACCATTCAAACATGGAGCAAGAGAAACAAGCATGGCTGCAAGAGCTTGTGGTGCTGGGAAACAGAGCTGGGTGGGAGCAGCCCTGGAAAGCAATCCATTAAATTGGATCCTGTTGCTTTCTGCATTCAGCTCAATTGGCAGTGCTGGAGCTGTGACTCACTGGACCACCACCATTGCTGTCTAAAAATACCTCGAGAACACATTTCGGATTGATGTTTCAGTGAGTCACACTTCCCAACAAAAGGGCTTAAGGAAAACTTGGTGCATTGATGGAAATGACTTTCACCTCCTCAAACGCAGCAGTGATTTGAAAGAACAAGCTGTTTTCACCTGGGCAGGACAGCCAGTTTTGGAAAGCAGCAGGGAGCAGGGGGGATTTGGTCATCCCATTGCATCCATCTGTGCTGTTATCCGGGGACCTCCATTCCCAGTGCAGTCATTCCATAAACAGCCTGGCTTCCTCATCAGGTTCCATACCAAGGCTTCAGGTTCCTGGGGCAATAGGAGTTCCAGGGACTTCTAAGACTTCCCAAAGTAGTGCATCTGCAGGAGGATGTGAAGTGCCCATCGTGAGGCACATTGTGAAACCGCTGATGTGGAGCCAGGGTAGGTTAAACACTGACTGTCTTCTGCAACATCAGGACATGAGTCACTGCTGGGGCTCACCCAAGGTCCTGACACTGCCCCGGGGGGCTGAGCTGCTGCAGAAGAGTATGCACAGCTACCAGTGTGAGTGCTGGGAGCAGCCCAAGGGACAAGCCCCATCCAGCTGGAACAATGCGCACCAGTCACAGGCTCTCCTGCAGCTTGTTTTGGTCCCAGGTGATGTCTCCCTGATGGCCTCCAGGCAGGGAAGCTCCTGGGACAGCCCATCCTGGATCTGGAGCAAGGCTCCTCTTGCTGCACAACAATGGGCCTCTTCCACGGCCAATCAGGCATTCAAAGTGGAGACTTAAACCTTGTTCATGCTGCTAAATAACACTGCTTTCCTGTTAAGTACTGAACTTCCAGCGATCCCAAGGGAGGCTCCTGCCCGGTGCCAAATAGGCTGTGAATAAGTTTTCTTTTTCCCAAGCTCTCCCATGGATGCAGGGAACAGCTCTGGGGACAGGCAGGGTAATCCTGCTGAATTCAGGTAACCCCATGCCTCCCTGCTTTGCTGGGCCTCCCACCCAGGAGCCCACAGCCTGAAGCATCCATTGTGTGAGTGTTAGCAACAGCTTTGGGAACAGGAATTTTTCAGAGTCACTTCCAGATTATCACAGGGTCTGTTTCCAGGGCCAGTGCCTCGATACTGTGCTCACCTCTGCCCAGCAGAACAGGGCTGTTAGGAAGCAGCATGTCCCTGTGGGTCAGTTTTGGTCCAGTATCAGCACGCAGCAAGAGAAGCAGGATCTAAGGGATGCAGATGTTGAAAAAGGTGTATGGGTTGTTACCTGCATCTGCAGAGCTGTGCACTCTCCCAGCCACAATGGGAAGAGGATGACATCCCTCCCCAGAGGCTATGGCAGGACTTGGCCATCCTCTGCTGTTACCTTCCTGTAATAGATAAACCTTTGCTCCTCAAAGCACAACGTGACGGGCATTGTGCAGCTTGTGATAAATGTAAACAGATAATTTGCTGATAAATTGTAAATGATTAATTTACCAGCTAAGCAAGGTATGTAAATTAAGCTTGATTAGCATTGTGCTATAACAATTGTGATTCGTGTTAAAAGTGATAGTTTGTTATAAAACGTGGTGAGGAAAATTATGAAATAAGAAACCATTAATAATGAACTATACGAAACCCTGAGTTACTATATCCACATTGCTAAGGCAACGTTAATAAAAGTCACTATTTGTAACTCCATTAAATATAAGCAAGTATTTAGAACATAGGATTAAAATACTTCTAGTTTAACTTAGAAAACAAAGTGAGTCTTTGAAGTAGAAATAGCTCTTTTACACTGTTACAAGGCTGTGAAGTGATAATGGCCCTTTTTAAATGCTTGTATTGTAATTCTGTGTTGTGATAATGAGATTTAGTAGTTCCCCTAAAACAGTGTTTCCTGGAAATCTGATAACCTTGTGTACTCCTCATCCACACATCTGGCTTGCTTATCAGTTGTTTGACAACCACACTATGCTAAATTTTAGCTTGCTTAAATTTTAGCTTGCTTACCAATTGATTGACAACCACATTGTTCTAAGTTTTAACCAACTGTCAGAAACTTGCGGACTTCATCCGGGTAATATCCCCCCCTTGTGTAATAAATACCTGCTCGTTTAATCCCCTGGTGTGCGTGTTGGCAGAGCGGAGACTCTCCACGCACCCAGCGCTGTTTTGTCTGCTGACCGCTTGCTCACAATAAAACTTTACATTATCACCCTTAATTGGCTCTGGGTGTTGTTAACATTCCCTTTGGCTGGAGCTGCACAGGTTGTGCTGGAGCAGGTTCCCAGCCAGTGGTGTGTACTCAAACAGGGCTGTAATGCTCCATACTGATGTGTGTTTTTGTACCTGTGGCGCGAAATGGCCTGGACAGTTTTGAAGTTAAGAGTATAATTTGTTGTGCTGTTTGGGTCCCTTCTGACATCAGTTCCTCTGCATTTAACAGGGACTGCATTCCTGTTCAAAATAGCTCCAGAGTGAAACACGGCTGTTTTTGATGAACTTTTATTGTGGGTAGGAAAAGAATGGGATGGGATATTGCTTGAGGCAGTTTGTAGGCACAAGGAGTTTTATAAATGAGATGACAGTGAGGTGCTGGAATAAGGCCTGGCAGATTTAAGAGCAAAGTAAGTGATTCTCTGCAGATGTTAGGATATAGTTGCCTTCAGGCAGGAGGATGAGTGGGTCCCACCTTGTGCTCTCTTCTCTCTTCTGTGACACCAGTGAGGTGTAGAAAATCCCTGGTTGCGTTCAAAGCAATTCTAGCAGGAAACCACAGCAGCAAACCTTTCAATTTACATGCAGAGTCCTGGAGAACTGAGTATCAGCTGAAGAGAGGGGACAGAGCTCACAGAGGGACCTGCCCTTACATGAAAACGCAAGAGCTGGGAAATCTTTTACTGGTTCATCTGCCAGAAGAGAAGGGAAAGGGCAGGTCCTGCTTTTGCACGTGGGCTTGTTCTCCGTGCTGACCCTGTCAGCTGCTCTAGACAGAGCACCAGCATCCCGCCATGGGTACCCGCACCCTGGGCTTGCTGAGTGCTTCTAGTATCTGCCTCCACTCTCTCTTCTGCTAAGCAAATGGGAAGGAGAACTTGTGTTGTCCAAAGCACAGGGAGGTCTCTCCATACTCTTAAGGTCCTGCGGGGGAATTCCTCCATCCTCTTGAATGGAGACGTGGGCTTGAAGTGTTTGGGCTTCTCTGAGCACTTGGGGAGCAAACCTGTGAGCATGGGCACTCGGTGGGGTTGGGGCCATGGTGCTGTTGCCACTGCGTGGGCCTCTGGAGGCATTGTGACAGCTTGAGCTCCCGTGTCTGTCCTGGCAGGTGGAACTGGGAATGGTTGGAGACGTGTTGTGAGTGCAGGGGGAGGAAAACACAGATCCTGTGGGCTCTTGTTCCTTGAAAATGTCAGCCAACAAGCAAGTGCTGCAGGAGATGAGCTCTGTGTGTGGCTGTGGTGGCTTTTGGATGAACTTCAGTTGTAGGAACACCAGCGAAAACGTGAAGGAAGGACAAAGGTTTTGTCCCAAATGGAAAGGAGGTTGGTGCTCATGAGCAGCTGTAAGGGGTGGCAGCTTCTCAGGGGCCAGGCTGCTGCTGTTGGGATGGCTGGTCTGTGTCCATCCCTGTGTAAGCAGCACTGTCCTTCCTGTGGGTCCTTGCTCAGGAAAATCCTTAGGCAGAACATCCACTGAGCCTGGAGAGGAGCCTCCATGAAGACAACGTGTGTGTGAGCTTTCCTGAAATGAGAAAACTCCCTCCTGTTGATGCTAGAAATCCCTCTGCAGAGAGCAGTGCCTGTCCCAAAGGCAGGCAGCTCTGGGAACTGGGCTCTGCCCATGGCTGGCAGGCAGGATCAGGCAGGCAGAACTTGCCTGCTTTCAGCCAGTAGAATTCCTGAGCCTGAGCAGTGCTCTGAGTCTATTTCATCCCAGTTTTCCTGTGCAAAACCGCTCTATTGGGAAAGCTCTTGACCACTGTACATCTCTGCCTGTGTAGAAACTGGAGGAGGAGGAAGAGCAGCGGGTGGCTTGGGTGTATCTGCTCTCTCCTGCTGATGGGCAAAGCTCAGAACTTCAGTGGCTGTGTGTGAAAGAGCTGGTAACAGCTTTTAAGGACTGAGTCTGTCTTATTGGTGTGAGCTGGAGGAGCCCCTGCTCCATGGGTCTGCTGTGGCCCTGGGGCTGGGCATGCGGTGGCCGGCATGTCCTGATGGAGAGCCCATGAGAGGTGAGGGCAGAGCTCCACGTGTGTAACGCGGCGGCCGCAGGCAGCAATGCCCTCTGCGGAGGGAAAGGGGAGCAGGCGGGGAGGCTCCAGCTTCAAGTGCCTGTCACGCCGGGGTGAAGGATGGGCCTGGCCTGACATCCACAGGCAGCACCCGTGTCCCCTGCCGCAGGAGCTGCCAGCACAGCCCGCTGAGCAGAGGGAGGCAGCAGACGCTCCTGTCCTGGAGCCTGGTGCCCGCTCACGAGGGCCTGCTCGGAGCACAGCCCTCCGTGCGCCGTCTCTGCCGACAGTGGGTCCCCGAGCTCTGTCAGCACCGCGCGGGCGGTGGTGATGCAGGGCAGCCGCGTCCCTTGGTGCCGGCTCCTGCCCAGCCCTGCTGCTCCTCCGGCTTCCCAGAGACTCCGGCACAAAAGCCGCCGAGCCTGCTGATGGTGTGTGCAGGGGTACCCAGAGCAGCCCTTCCCAGAGCCCTTCCGTCAGCAGGCAGAAGCTGCACCGTGAGCCACGAGAAAGAGAAAGACGGGGGCTGAGGCCAAGAAGTATTTTAACATTATTTTCTTGGGACATTATTTCAGTGGAAGTTGCCTCCTGAGTGCCCCCGCATGCTTCTGCCTAAATACAGGAAATTCATTATAAATAACCGTGTGCTGGGCTGCACCCCTGGAGCGTGAGCAGCAGCTCAGGGAGGGGATCCTGCCCCCTGCTACGCTCTGGGGAGACCCCCCTGCAGTCCTGATCCAGCTCTGGGGCAGCAGCACAAGAGGGATATAGAGCTGTTGGAGCGAGTGCAGAGGAGGCCATGAAGATGCTGCGAGGGCTGGAGCAGCTCTGCTCTGGAGCCAGGCTGAGAGAGCTGGGCTGGGGCAGCCTGGAGAAGAGAAGGCTCCTGAAGGGGAGACCTTAGAGCAGCTCCAGTGCCTAAAGGGGCTGCAGGAAACCTGGAGAGGGGCTTTTTACAAGAGCCTGTAGGGACAGGCCAAGGGGAATGGCTTTAACCTGCCAGAGGGGAGACTGAGATGAGCTCTCAGGCATAAGCTGTTCCTGTGAGGGTGCTGAGGCGCTGGCACAGGGTGCCCAGAGAAGCTGTGGCTGCCCCATCCATGGCAGTGTTCAAGGCCAGGTTGGACAGAGGGGCCTGGAGCAATGTGCTCTAGTGGAAGGTGTCCCTGCCCGTGGCAGGGGTTGAGGCTGGAGGAGCTTTAAGGTCCCTTCAATGCAAACCAGGCTGCGGTTCTGTGATTCTATGATCTTTTGGTTTTTTATTTTTCTAGCCCTTGGCAACACCCCACTTTTGGCAGTGGTTTTCCCAAGCCCACTCTCAGCATCTGAAGCAACCAAATGAACGACTTTCTAGTAGGTCTCTGTTGCTGAGCCAAAGCACTGTTGTTACTGTACCCACAGCAGGATGCAGCCCAAGAGGTAAGGAAGCGGAGGGAAGGTGGCATGGACAAGGAGGTGGGATGGCTGTCGGTACAACCCTGTGCTGCTGAGGCGCCCACCAAGAGGCTTTGGTACCTGGTCTGATTCCTTCCCTCTGCTTCCTTCCTCCTGGGAGTGAAGGGATGAGCATAGGGAAGGATTTGTACTTCATACCCTCTGGACAGCATTGCAGCCTGGGTAAGGCCTGAAGAGACCAGCTAGTGTGAAATAAGAGACTGGCATGTACAGATACAGCAACTGTGCAAAACACATTGGAAATAACCTTATGAGGTAGCCTTGCTTTGGAGCGTATGGGTCTGGTTACTTATTTGGTCTGCTCCCTGTCCTCCCAAGCAGTAGGAATGTAGTTTGTCCCTTTCAGCTGGGTATAAACATTTACAATCTCCTTTCTGACCCTATCAGTTTGATCTCCTCCATATACTTTTCCAGGAATGCCTACTGGCAATGGAAAAATGCATTAGCCTGAGCTAATTTGTTTTTCCTTTATATACAAGTGCATTAAGCCTTGGGAAATAGGGCAGTGAAGTGGGATTGTGGAGCTGCAGTGCAAAGCAGTGCCTCCGTAATGCCATAACAAGGCTTTTGGGGTGCGTTTGTGTCAAGAAGTGGTGGAGATCTTGGGTTATATGGTAGTTGTACTCCTTAAAAGGATTTGATTTCTCTTCATAGAATCATAGAATCATAGACTAGTCAGGGTTGGAAAGGACCTTAAGATCATCCAGTTCCAACCCCCCTGCCATGGGCAGGGACACCTCACACTAAACCATGCCACCCAAGGCTCTGTCCACCCTGGCCTTGAACACCGCCAGGGATGGAGCATTCACAGCTTCCCTGGGTAACCCATTCCAGTGCCTCACCACCCTCACAGTAAAGAACTTCTTCCTCATATCCAATCTAATCTTCCCCTGTTTAAGTTTGAAACCATTACCCCTTGTCCTATCACTACAGTCCCTCATGAAGAGTCTCTCCCCAGCATCCCTATAGGCCCTCTTCAGATACTGGAAGGCTGCTATGAGGTCTCCACGCAGCCTTCTCTTCTCCAGGCTCAACAGCCCCAGCTTTCTCAGCCTGTCTTCGTACAGGAGGTGCTCCAGTCCCCTGATCATCCTCGTGGCCCTCCTTTGGACTTGTTCCAACAGTTCCATGTCCTTTTGATGTTGAGGACACCAGAACTACACACAATACTCCAAGTCAGGTCTCACAAGAGCAGAGTAGAGGGGCAGGATCACCTCCCTCGACCTGCTGGTCACGCTCCTTTTGATGCAGCCCAGGATACGGTTGCCTTTCTGGGCTGCAAGTGCACACTGCATCCGGCTCATGCTCAGTTTCTGATCAACCAACACCCCCAAGTCCTTCTCCACAGGGCTGCTCTGTATCTCTTCTCTGCCCAACCTGGAGCTGTGCCTGGCATTGCTCTGACCCAGCTGTAGGACCTTGCACTTGCCATGGTTAAACTTCATCAGGTTGGTATCAGCCCACCTCACAAGCATGTCAAGGTCCCTCTGGATGGCATTCCTTTCCTCCAGCGTATCAACCGAACCGCACAGCTTGGTGTCATCGGCAAACTTGCTGAGGGCGCACTCAATCCCACTGTCCATGTCACTGACAAAGATGTTGAACAAGACCGGTCCCAACACCGATCCGTGAGGGACACCACTCGTTACTGGTCTCCAGCTGGACATTGAGCCATTGACCACAACTCTTTGCCTGCGGCCATCCAGCCAGTGCTTTATCCACCGAGTGGTCCACCTATCAAATTGATGTCTCTCCAACTTAGAGACAAGGATGTCATGTGAGACAGTGTCAAACACTTTGCACAAGTCCAGGTAGATGACATCAACTGCTCTACCCCTGTCCATCAGTTCCATAGCCCCACCATAGAAGGCCACCAGATTGGTCAGGCAGGATTTCCCCTTAGTGAAGCCATGCTGGCTGTCACCAACCACCTTGTTGTTTTTCATGTGCTTCAGCATGCTTTCCAGGAGAATCTGCTCCAAGATGTTGCCAGGCACAGAGGTGAGGCTGACTGGTCTGTAGTTCCCCGGGTCATCCATTTTCCCCTTCTTGAAAACGGGGGTTATATTTCCCTTTTTCCAGTCATTGGGAACTTCACCTGACTGCCATGATTTTTCAAATATGATGGACAGTGGCTTAGCAGCTTCATTTGCCAGCTCCTTCAGGACCCGCGGATGGATTTCATCAGGTCCCATGGACCTGTGCACGTTCAGGTTCTTAAGATGGTCTCAGACCAGATTCTCTTCTACAGTGGGCCCAAGATCTTCATTCTCACAGTCCCTGCATCTGCCTTCCAAGACTTGGCTGGTGGGGTCAGAGCATTTTCCGGTGAAGACCGAGGCAAAGAAGTCATTAAGAACCTCAGCCTTCTCCAAATCCAGGGTAGCCAGTTCTGCTGATAGCTTCCCTGGTATTAAGCATGTTTTGCCATAAGAAGAACAAACAGGAAAGGTGTCTAATTGCTCTGCCCTTTCTGAAGCCTGTTCTACATGAGTAGGGAAGATTTGGAGGAAAAGAGAAACTTAGGAAAACGTATAAGCATAACTCATGGGGTCAGACTGTGAGTGAGCATTAATCTGTTGCTTCTTTTCTGAATCATTTCTGTCACTTTTGAGGAGTGAGTTTTTGTCTCACAGTATCTTTTATGTTTTCCCTTTTCCTGGCTGTACCTGCTGTTCTGTGGCTGGGTGTGGGTTCTCTTTCTCCCAGACACGATTCTCTCACACCAGAAGATTCACCCCAGGTCCTGGCTTTGTGCACCAAGAGAACATGAAGCCTTATTAAAAGCCTCTGCCTCCCTTTCTAACACAGCTACCATTGTCTTGGAAACCAAACCAAGGAATTAGCAAAACCAAAACTAGTAAGAGCTGGAAGTATTATTAAAACCACTATAGGTGACTCGGCTGCCGCTGCAAATAGCAGCTTGCAGATGTGCAGTGATGGAACTCTGGTGTTCTGCACTTCAGCTGAATTCCAGATGCTGAGTGTGCTGAGAGGAGAGTGGGCCTGGGGACGCAGCTCTTCTCTCCTGCCTGCCCTGGCCAGGTACAAGAGCTCATGCTGTGGATGTGGCTCACTGACTGCCCCTCTCCAGAGCTTCCTGGTGGCCAGATCTCTGCTGGCTGTGATACCCTGAGAGGGATCCATGGGATGGCTGGCAGAAACTACTCTTGGTGCCTAAAAGTAGTGCCGGGTCTTTCAAGTGCCTGGCACCGAGGTTTCTGATGGAACCCTGACGCCGGTTGCTGCAGCTCTGCTCTTTCCTGGTGCTTTCCTTTCCCCCCCTGCACTGCCTGCTCCCTGCAGCAACATCTCCCTGAACTTTATGCACTCAGGGAGGAATGTTTCTGGTTTGCCTGCAAAAAAACCCACCCTTGTGCTATCTGCTCTGATGAGTGAGAAGACTGGGATGGCGTGAGCATCAGAGCCTAGGGAAGCTCCAGCCAGGCTGCTCTGTGCGGCTGGTACTCCAGCCCTGCCGGGCCCTGCTCCACTGCTGCAGCTCCATGCCTGCCTGGTGCTCATGCCAGCTGATGGGCAGAAGAGGGCAGAGCTGACAGACTGACCTGCATCCTGCAAGCCATTTAATTCAGCTCTCTGCTGCCCTGAGCCCACCGCCCCTCCTTGCAGAGAGGGGCAAGGAGATTACTGTTGTTTGCCTGCTACCCATGGTGCTTGTTCATTGCCCTCTTTGCTTTGCTTTGGGAGCAGACCAGCTCGAAGCACAGCACAAGACTTTCTGTGCTTCGTGTTGAGTGCTCAGCCAGAGACCTGTGGGCGCTCTCTCTGCGCTGCCCACAAGATGCCAAGGGGGGACAAGCGCATGGCCAAACCCCACCATTTACATGCCCTGGGCAGCCAGTGCTGCTTTGAAACCCTGACTACCCAAGCCATAAGATTGGGTGTCATGTTCACCTGCCTTTAAAGCAGGTCATTTCCTACTGGGGATGACAGAGTTGTGGTGCCTCTCTCCATCCTCTCCCTCCCTCAAAGGCTGCAGCACTGGAGGGAAGCACAGTCGCTGCTCTGTGAAGTCTCACATCTCTTAAGTGAACCTCAGGATTTTGGGGGCTTGACTCATAACTCCTGAAGGGCCGGGGCTGTCTCTGCAGTCACTGGCTTCCTGCCCAGAGACAACTATAAAAAAACATGTTTACATTTCTGCAGCATTCTTCATTTATGTCAGACCCAAACATGGGCACTGCAGTGGCTCTCCTCGATCATCTTCCTTCGAGACAGGGGAACAACCCAGACTTCAAACCTCTTTCCCACCCCAGCCCACACCTGACATCAGGGACAGATCTATTAAAGCTGTTGAAACCTTTCTAACTCTTACTGTGCTGCTTATGCTACTGCAATGGCTATCTGCACGTCCCAACATTCCCAGGATGAGGAATTCTCTGCATTTGTGCCTTGAAAAAAGAAACTTTTCTGTGAGAAAAAGAAGACTTACAAGTCAGTACAGCCCCAGACATCGCAGTCATGAGACAAACAGTGGAAATCAAGAGGTTTCTTTGCTTTCAAACACTCTAAAACAAGGTATGGCCCAGGCGGGTGACAAGGAGCGAGGGCAGTGTCAGGCCATCCCTCTGGAGAGCACGAGTTGATGAGCGGCTGTTTGTGAGCACAAAGCAGCTCATGGTGAGCAGTGCCCTCCACCTCAGGGCTGCCAGGGGCAGGAGTTACCCATCCTCTCCCTGGTCATGCCAATGGGCTCATCCTGGGGCATTCTGCAGCTCTGTTCCATCCACATCCAAATGTGGGACTGTAGAGAGAAGGGAGAGACAGCTGGGAACTGATCAAACAGCCTCTCCCCTCATGCAGCCTGACCCTTTGTAGCCAATGTTCTCCTGTGAGCAGTCCCTGCTGGAATAAGCTGTTTCTCCTGCTGAGGTGAGGACATCCTGTTGCTCATCTCCTGTGTACTGTAATAGCACTGGTGGGCAGCCCTGGAGGAGGTGGCTGAGAGCTGTGCGCCCTGGGCACAGGATGGGTGCACACCCCCTGCCCTGGAACCTGCTGCTTCTTTCACAGCAGCACTTGCTCTCACCCCTTCATGTTTATCCTGCTTTTCTCCCTGACTCCCTGACATGGCTCCGAGGTCGCGTCCACCCTGTCAGTTGTCCAAGGAGCTGGCAAGACCCTTCAGTTCCTCCCATAGACAGATGACAGTCACGGCATCACGGGTGAGGAGACATTTCTCTCCCACATCAGCTGTCTGTCTCCTGGCAGACAGGTATTTCAGAGCCCTGCCAAGCCGCTGCTCTCCTCCTTTGCTGCCAAAAGCATTGCCAGGGCTGTTTGTGACCTTTGCTTGAAACACCCCATCCCCTGACCCACCAATGAGCTCCTCCATCTTTGCACGTGCTTTGTCCACGTGCCCCAGCACAGCAGCACAAGCCAAAGTCTCCTCAGCTTCATCTGCCCAACCTTTTTAACTCTGGCCATGAGGGATGGGGCTCTCCTAACCCCTTTTGACAGGTTCAGACAACTGTCACTTGCTTTTTCCTTTCCCCCCTCTTTGCAAATGCTTCTGGTGTAAGTGGCCAATGGTCAGGGTCCCCAGCCCAAGGCTCGGCCACCTCTTCAGTCTGTGCTCAGCAGCCAAGACTGAAGGAGGGTTGATCCTGTGGGAGGTGGGAGCAGCTGCCTGTGCCCAGATGAAGAGGTGACAGGGTGCTCTGCTGCTGGCTCTGCTGTGTGGCCAGGAGAAAGGTATGCTCCTTTCTCCTGAAAAGGTCTGTCAGAGACCCCTGTGCCTGCAGCCAGTGACAGCTCTGCCACCACCATCTTCCTTAAACAGCATATCCCGGAGGAACAGCTCTGGGCAGGACCAGAAAGGTCTCACCAATTCCACTTGCCTCCATCCGATAGCTTCCTACAGGTCCGGGGCTGCATGTCCTCCCAAGGCAATCTCACTGAGGGCTCGGTTAGCTCTCCTGCTGCACAGCTTTTCCCAGGGTCCAGGCTGCACCTCCTTTGCCACAGTCAGTGTCTGTTACCACCTGCCTCATTCACCACGGCTGTGGAAAACCAGTTCTTCACTCCTTGAGGCAGCCCTTTGTGTATTTAAAGCTTGCTCCCACCTCTGCCCCCTGCACTTCTGCAGCCTTTTTGCTGGAGGAGGCAGTCCCAGCTCCCACAGCCTCCCTGGGGCAGGTCAGGTCTCCTGGGCCTCTGCTCATGAAGCCTCAGAGCTGCACAGAGCCATCAAGGTCAGCTCACAGCCAAGGAGCTCGTCCCTGCTGGCGCCAGCATGAGTGGCTTTAGAACAAGAGCTGAAGGGGTGGCAGACGCACATTGTGTGATGGAGTCTTTTGAACATTTCCTGTAGCCAAGGCTGAACAACGTGGTGCCATCCACAGAGAGGACTCCACCAGCTCTCCACCATCAAGGGAGAAGTGGAGAAGAAACTGGATGTGGAGAGTTGCCAAGAGGCAAGGGATGTGGATGTGCATGTTTAGCTCATGTGTCTATATATGTGTGTGTATGCATCTAAATTAGAACTTGTGCTTTTTTTCCCTATTTAAATATTCATAGACTTGCTAAATCTTGCATTTCTATCTCATGAGGCACAGGCAGCTTTAAAAGCCAACTGCTTGCAGTCAGGAGGATTTAAATTCTCTTTAGTCAGATCTTTTCTTTCACTGTTTCCCAGTCATTTCTACCTCTTCTGACTGAAGAGAAGCACACCTGAAGTTGTGGCTGCACCGTGGTGGCAGGAGGCAACGGAAAAAATACACTTGTTCTCTTACGAGAAAAATAGTCTCAAAGCACTTTGTTTTCCTGAGTCACAGTCATGGTTTTACTGCACTTGGTTTGTTACCACGGAACATCCCAGCTCCTGCCCCAGCCTGGCAGCTCTCAGGCCTCATTACTTTGCCTGGTTTACAGGTGTCTTCAAGGCAGCAGGGCCTGGCAGTGTCAGGCTGTCCAGAGCAATTCCTGCAGCCTCTATCTTGAGGTCTGGAGAGTTTTGGTCCCCAGCGCGTGCCTGGGTGCTCCTTGGAACAGGGCTTGCAGCATCCCACTCCTGCTGATCCCAACACACACAGCTGGACACTGCTGCGCCTGTCGGAACTGTCCATGTATCCAGCCACTGTCACATCCCACGATGGCAACGAAGACATCGTCTGCCAGGGAAACAGTGCCCGGACACCCTAGGTATCCAGTCATCATGTGCAAGGATCTCTGAATAGGTGAAAGAAGTTATAAGGGCCTGTAGGGACAGGCCAAGGGGAATGGCTTTAACCTGCCAGAGGGGAGGCTGAGATGAGCTCTTAGGCAGAAGCTCTTCCCTATGAGGGTGCTGAGACGCTGGCACAGGGTGCCCAGAGAAGCTGTGGCTGCCCCATCCGTGGCAGTGTTCAAGGCCAGGTTGGACACAGGGGCTTGGAGCAATGTGCTTTAGTGGAAGGTGTCCCTGCCCATGGCAGGGGTTGGAGCTGGAGGAGCTTTAAGGTCCCTCCCCACAGAAACCAGGCTGGGATTCTATGAAGTTGCAAGAGACAAGAAAAGTGATACTGAGGTCAGACAGGAAGAATGGATAATGCATGTAATGGGAGAAAACAGAAATGGACTGAAGAGGACGGATAAGCAAGGTCATGAGGAAACACAGTTTTCTCCCACTTCTCCCCTTCCTGTTTTCGAGCAAGGAAATGCATCCCCTGCACCTCAGTTCCACACTGTAAAAGCCATCCCCATGCCTTGGCTGAGGAGCAAGAGGCTCAGAGCGCAGCAGACCTGCAGCACTGACCCCTCGTTGCTCAGCAGCCTGAGTGGCTCCTTCCTGCTCCCTGGACTGAGGCTGCCCAGGTCACAGCCCTGGTTTGCTGTGAGTGGAACAGCCAGGTCCTGGCCCCTGCAGAGCTGGGAGCTGTGTTCCAGTGCTCAGCTGGGCTCAGGTGTTCCTGCAGCCCAATCAAGGCAATCAGCAGCTGAAGGAGCTCTGGGGAGGAGAGAAGGGCACCTGGGGGTTGATTACTGCCTACCCTTACAAAACCAGAAGGAGCTGGGGTGGGGTATGTTTTTGTGATGTGTGGTGCTGGTAGTGGGCTCATTGAGACACAGTCAGGTCACCCTGAGCAGCTCAGGCTATAGTTTTCTTATCAGCGGTAAGTAAACATTTTCTCTCAGTCCTGCTGGGTATGGGAGCAGTATGTTGTGCTGGGTGACTGCTTTGTCCTCCAATTAATAGATTATTTGGTCATTTAAAAACTCTTGCTACTTCCCCTCTACCTGCCATAGCCAAGCAGCTGTGAAGCAAGTGTCACTGAACCCTCAGTGGCCATGTGGCAATAGAGATCATTAGTTATTTTGTGATAGTGATGCTGCTGGGTTAGAAGCTGGTCACACCAGCACTTCTCCTGGCAGGCTGGATGTGGCAGCAGCTGCTGGCAAGGTGCAGGTGACAGACCATGGGGGGACCATCACCACTGCCAGGACTGCATGTGCATGCTGGGGTGCTCGGCAGCCCAGCTTGGTGTGCCTGGCACAGGAGCAGGGCTTGGGCAGGGCTCATGCTCCTCAGCAGTCCTTGCGTGGCAACAGGCTGTGTAGAGCAAGTGTTTGGGTTTAGGTTTCTATTAACACTTACTCTATTTCATTAATGTTTTCAGCACTGGTGTCATAGCTGATGGTCATTCTGTCTTTAACTGGCTGGCAGCAGATAGTGGGAGAATAAATTAGTGCAGGTACTCTGAGGACATTCTGCGCAGTCAGCATAGGCACCATTCACTGGGAAGAGGGAGTATATTAACTGCTTAAAAATCACCACTCGCCCTGCCTGCCCCCATAATGAGCTGGCCTGAAACCAATCTCATGTAGTCTTCCTTTCTTTCCTTTGGATTTTGAGAGCTTGGAGCACGATTCACATGGCCAGAAATAGTGTCCTGTTCATTGGAAAGCAAAGCTTGGGGAGCCATTAGGACCACCTGCCCTGTGGTGCCATGCACCTTTGTCTGCTCAGTCGGTCACTTATGAATACAAGCTGGCAAAATACCGCCCAGAAGACAATTTGCTTTTTCCATTCAGCCACTCAATTACCCCACACACCAAATGCCACCAGCTTTCCTTGGTATTACTTGAGGTCAGCAGAGCCTCTCCTCTGGGGACTTCTGGACGTGGTTGGATTGTCAGTCTGGAAGAGGGATTCCTGCCCAGTGAAGATGCAATATTTCCACCTCAGATGCTGCACTGAGCTGCCTTTGACCAGCCATAGAGAAATTTCCCTTTGCTGAAGGGGTCAGGTCATTAGTTCATCATTAGGTGTGGCAATTCCTGGCTGCCAAGGGGATTTTCAGAATCATCTCAGTGTGCCTTGCTCAAGGTGACCTGCTGTGGGCAATGTCTGTGCCTGTGATGCTGTTAGTGTGCTGTATTGGCCTAGAAACTCCACTTCAAAACTCAGCCATCTCAAACACTGTGTCACTTAAGAGCTGATATCCCAGTATAGATCTACCAATTTGATTGAAGATGTAGGTGAGGTACATGGATCCATGTGATGCTGCTCTAAATGCTAAGTGCACTCTGCTATGGATGTGCTGTTAAGCACCATGTGGAAAAGCTGTGTGGGGCTGGGATTTGTTGGTTGAGGTTTGTGTTTTGGGATGGTGCATTCAAGGCTGTGATGAACACAAGGGGGGAGGTGCAACTTCATCTCAAGGTGTGCAGCCGCATTATTTCTCCTCCACCACAGAGATGTAACACCCCAGCTAACATTCAGCGTGTGACAACTTGTGGTCTGCTGAAGATAAGCAAAAGCTCTTTCCTTATCTGAAAAGGAAATGTTCACAGCTCTGCTGTAGTGCTCAAGAAACGCAACACACAACTCTAGTTCTCAGTAACGCAAAGGAATATTAGTACACCAGATGCAGTTTACGTGCACTGCTTTGGGCTGAATTCACCATGAGCCTTTAGAAACTTGCTGGGAACTGAAGCTTGAGTATCAAACACTCTATCTGGAGTTAAGCAGCAACAAACTAAACCAGAACACCCCATAATTTTTGTTCATGCTGCTGTGCTGCCCCTTTCCACTTGGGAGAGAATAAACTGATAAGTTTCTGTTTCCCCTAGCCTCCAAAGAACAGAGGCTGACCTCCTGGATAGTAGGTGTCCTGCTGCTCTTGCCTCATCTCCCACCACCTTTCACTGACTTGGAGCTCTGTCCTGCCAGCTGAGATCCAAGCGCCTGGCTTAAGTAATTGGTTTTCCCTAAGTACTGGAAGTAGCATTCAATCTTTGTCTCCTGCAGTGATTTGCACTTCTGGACAAAGGTTAGAGTCAATTATAGGGAATCACAGTTCAAAAACCTGAAGTTTGAACTCATGCACTTGGGTACATGCACATGGTCTGCCTTACATGCACATGGTCTGCCTTACATGCACACAAATGCATCCCCCTTCATGTTCATCTGAGTGCAAGCCAACAGCTATCCCAGGAATCTTCCAAGTGCTGTGTTTAAGGAGAGCTGTGTGCAACATTCAAACCAAAGGGACTCTGTTGTTACCATTTGTCTCTATTAATGCATTGCTTGGGGCCAGGTCCCATCCAATGGAATTCCCCTCTCTCACTGTAGAGAATAGTCCCTGGGTGGATTTTGATTTTACCCAGATGTGTATGGTTCAACAGTGTCCACCAAATCCTCTCTCCAGAGACAAAACATCACATGCAATGACAGGTGGAGGGGGGGATGGAAACTTCCCTACTCTGTGCAATAACTTGGGAGGGGGGGTGTGGAATCTTTGTGGGTTTTTTCTCTTTTCCCAAAACACCTGGAGCTGTTCCCACCAAACCAAGGGCGCTGCTCTGGGTGGGCATGGTAAGAGACTCTGATCTCCTTCTGTGCCGACACCAAGGGACCTGCCCAGGCTGTGCTCTGGAGGTCCCCCTGATGACCAGGGTGGATCACTGAGCGCTGGACACACCAAGAGCTGGGCTCATGGGAAGAGCTGGATAGAGCTGTGCGGACAGGGAGGGAGATGGGAAGGGGAGGGTGCAGGGACAGGAATGCCATGTGCAGCTGCTCTGGGCTGAGGCGTGAAGGCAGCTGAGAAGTCACAGAAGCTTCTGGGTGCTTTTGATACTGCAGAGCAGGCACAGGCGGCCAAATGTTTCCAATCAGATGCCAGCTTAGGTTAAGAGAAAGCTTTTTTCTTTCTGTCACGCAGGCACGCGTCACCCCTCCTGCAGCTCTGTTCCGCGCTGTTGTACCTGGCACTTCCCTGCTCTCAGAAGTGCTGCGGACACAGGCAGGGGCTGGGAGGAATGGGTGGGTAATGTCGGGGCTGTTATTGATTGCTGCAACTCCTGCTGCTGTACCTTGTGAGAGCTGCAGACCTGCCTCAAGCTCTCACAAGCTATAGGACATGCTGAGAATGGTTTTGCATGACACATGGTGCAGTGTCCCCATCCAATACTGTTGGGGCTAACGTGAACTCCTGCTCAGAGCCAGAATGTGGCCCCGCTCCTGGGGCTGCCTGGTCCCACCCTGGTCCAGGCTGGCTCCTGTGCCTCCATCCCACAGATGTACAGGGACACAGAGTGAATGAACCCAACTGAGAAACTGCTCACAGAGGGACATGTGACAGTTTCACATCTAATCAAGATCCTCCATCCCTGTAACTGGCTGCGATGTCCTTCCCTTTGCCAGTTTAAGAACACCTTTGTGCATTTCTAGTCTCACCCGCAACACGTGGTTCGGTGAAGTTTACTGCCCTGCTGCCAATGTGCTTGTGCGCTCCAGGCGAAACAAAGCTTTCAAGCACTCGGTTGCAACCAGATTTTCCTGTGTAGAGTAAATCTAGAAATTCCCCTTTTCAGAGCTGCTGGGAGCTTTCAGAAAGTGAGGGCTTTCACTTGGGGGGTTGGAAGGAAGGAACGGTTTGTTTATTGAGCCCGAGGCATCCATCTGATGCACATCAGCTTCAGCAAACTTCAGCCAAGCAAGCAGCAAATTTCCAAGATGGCCATAAGCATATTCCCCGGGATCTGGACTCTGGGAGCAGCCTGGTCCTCATCACCAGGGCTGCATCTCCTGGCAGTGAAATGTGTAGGAACATCAGTGTTACAGAGCAAGTCCAAGGAACCTCTGGTTCGCAGGAAGTAGGAGAGTTCATCCTGCAACCACAGGGCCAGGCACTTGGCTGCTCCGGTCCTGACGGCTCTCCTGGTGCTGGCTGTGTTAACCTGGTGCAGCTTTTTAATTTCCTTTGTTATTTCTCTTCTCCCTGACCATGTTTCTGATCAGTCTGGGGCTCTTTGGGCTTTATTTTATGATCTTACCTGGGTGAGATGCAAAGAACTTGCACTGCCCAGCCAGATTTCAATGGTTCTTTTGAGAGGCACCACATCCAGGTGCCTCTCAAAAGTGATCGCTACCTGGTGCTGCTGCTATTCGGTAATGCAAATGTAGTGACTTTAGAGAGTGATGGCATGGACACTGGATGCAGATCTTTCAGAAGTCCTCCTCTCTCCAAAGGATCATTTTTACCTAAAATCAGAAATATTGGAAAAGCAGTTGAAGAATGGATATTAAAAATACACAAATGAATATGTAGAAGGTGAAATTTAGGTTGAATTCATAAATTATCTGAATTTTCATTTAGCAAGGACACTTCCTTTTCCCCAAAAGGACACTTCCCATTTTCCTCCCCCAAAAGCAGCTACCTTTCCACAAGCTCCCACACCTAAGCAGCGGTCTTTATATTGTTCTGCTTGCTCACAACTGCCTGCGGGTCAAAGCACAGGGGTGTTGGTGCTGTTCACCAACAGAAGTTATTCCATCCTCTCCTGATCAGCCGTACTTGGAGAGGGGTGTTTCTATGACTGTGTGTATGAAGGAAAAGGGCTGCACAAGGAGAACTTTCTAAAGACCTGATGGGGGGGGGGGACACAAGTGGAAAGAGCATAAGACTAAATGACAGGGCAGTGATTTCTAGAGTGTGGTGGAGCAGTGTTGATCTTGCATTAGTAAGACTTTGCCAAAGAAAATAAGTAGGGATGCTGGAAGAATAGATGTGGGCTTTTTATTCAAAGCAAATAATGGGAATTGCTATTTGCATAACATGACTATAATGCTGGGAACAGTACATTGACTGTTTGGAATCATAGAATCCCAGACTGGTTTGGGTTGAAGGGACCTCAAAGCTCCTCCAGCTCCAACCCCTGCCACCAGCAGGGACACCTTCCACTAGAGCAGCTTGCTCCAAGCCCCTGTGTCCAACCTGGCCTTGAGCACTGCCAGGGATGGGGCAGCCACAGCTTCTCTGGGCAGCCTGTGCCAGAGCCTCAGCACCCTCATAGTGAAATTCAGCAGCAAGATCAAATTCTTTTTGCAGCTTCAACTTTGCCTTTAAAATCTTACCTTGGGAAAGGTGGATAATGTGGAGTGGGGGAGGCATCTTTTTCTCTCTTTGGTGTTTCCAAGACTGTTTCCGTGAGCAGGGCTGGGTTTAAACGCACTGGTCTGAATGTTGAAAGTATAATAAGGACACTGAACCGGGTTAATCCCTGCCAGAACAGGAGCCTGGCTCCCTGTCCACCTGCCACCCAGCCTGTGGATCCAGCCTTTGGAAAATGGATGCTTCCCCAGCCACTGCAAACGTCTGTACTCCTCTGTATGCAGACAGCGGTAGGGAAGCGATCAGGGAGCCTGGGCCTATTGCCCCATCCTGCTGCTGGGCCTCGCAGATTGGCTTTATTCCTGCCCCAAGAAGAACCTCTGGGATGTGGTGTTGAGAAGAGCAGTCATCCCTGCCGCAGGTGCTGGGGTGTCAGGCAGCGGGGCCTGGGCTCTGCTCCTGGGAGCCAGCTGAGTCCAGGGGAGGGGAAACGGCCCTTCACTAGGAATTTACTGACCCTGACTAAAACCAGACCTTGAGCACCAGGGAGTCTTCTTTCAAAGGCTGCTATTCACTTACAGTACTGTTGCCTCTGTAACTCTACGGCTTTGCGAAGAGCAGAAACCAAGGGTTCAGTTACTTCCCTCATCAATGGCACAATCTGTAATTATCCAAAACATAACAGAAGATGGCCACAAGGCCCCTTATAAGCAGCTGATAGGATGGATACCAACTGCTCATCTGAGAGCTTGGAGCAACCAAGGTAGATTTGTCATGGGAACCCAGCCCGAGTGGCTCTGTTCTGTGCCAGGACATTGTCACACCCTGGACTCCTATGAGATTACAAGGTTGGTGGCATTGCTGGAATAACCCCAAGTGGGTAGGCAGTAATGGATGGACAGAGAAGATGCTTTCCTGCAGGTACCAAAATTTAGGGAAGATCTATGGTGTTTCCATCAGGAAGGATCCCATTCCTCTTCCATCTCTATTCTTTCGAAGCAGATGCTTAGCTGGTGGTACCTGGTATATCCACATCAGCTAATGGAAAATCTCTCCCAGCCAAGTTCCTGAGCATGGGAAGCAGAGATTTGCCTCCCATTTCTTATAGGGATTAGAAAAAGAGCTGATGCTGACCAGAAGTTTAATTTTCTCTCCTGATTTTCTTTGCCCAGGCTCGAGTTTTTGTTTAAGGCAATTTGGAGCATGAAGATGTTTGGGGTTAACAGCCAGCATTAACTGTTGAACTCATGGGGGAGCAGCCTGATCCATCCGCAGGTCAGTGCCAGAAGCCTTGGAATGCTTCCTTTGTTGTTTTATTTTTGCCTACATAAGTCAATTGCTTAAACTGCATTTAACTTCCACGGGGTTGGTGCCGCTCTGATTTACAGCGGCCTCAATATTATTTAAGTTTGGAAATTACTAGCAGTAAATCAAATTTAGGTCATTTTGCTCTGGAACAGGAACTTGCTCTGAGGATTGGATGCAGTTGAACTAATCCACTTAAAGTCAAGCAGTGACTTAATTTAGATTATTTTCCTGAGTGTGTCTGTCTAGGTAAGACTATTGCTTCTTCAGTTGTTGTTACAAAATGCAGTGTCCTGATGTGTGTTCTCTCCATGTGCGTGGCATTTGCATGATGGACTATTAAGTACTAACAGAAATAATTAGGGCTAATTTGCGCTGAAACAAATGAGGGTGCAGGTACCTTGTGTGATGCGGCTGCCCTATTTCCTAACAGTTATTGCTCACCATGTGAATGGTGAGTCTTGTCTTTCATGTGTGGAGTCTCATTTCTTAGTGCAAACATGTGGAACTCTGGTTGATTCATTAGGAGTTTGATTTATGGAAAATTACTGATTTCTTCCTAATTGCAGGAGGGAATGATCTTGTTGCTTTCCCAGCACAGCTCCTTTACATGTGCAGGACTGTTGGAGCTCTCCTAGCAATTGCCATTCCTGGGCAGCTCAGCCCCAGTGCTCTTCAGAGGGTGAGGGCCTGCCCATGGGAGGTGTTACCTGAAATGGCTTTTGAGGAATACCTCTAAGGCAGAATCACAGAACCCCAGACTGTTTTGCATTGAAGGGAGCTTAAAGCATAGACATCTGCTGTGAAAAGCTGATATTCACTGGGTCTGGAATGCTGAAGGACTCGCAGACCATAAACCATTGAATCTATTTCACTATAGTATAATAACTGTCCTACAGCTTTAATGTAATCGAGCTGTTTGGAAGGCAAAGCACACTTTGATGAACTCGTAGCTGCTCTCTATCCAGTTAAGGAAGTTTAAAACTATCTTTTAAACTTTTAAAAGCTGGTTTGTGCACATTTAACCCTGGCACAATTAACAGCTAAAATTGCCCAGTAAATGATGGGGTGGTTTAAACACAGGTAGCCACTCTTTTCTGTCTGCACGAGAAGGGAATGCTGCATTACACCAGCCAATGGCTATTCCTGCCCTCTCTGTAGTTTTCTTCCACATAATTCCCTTGCCACTATATTCCAGAATGGGGACAGGAGCAGCCCTGACAGCCCTCAGGCAGGCTACAGGTGATGTGACTCAAGGATGCCCTGGCCAGCAAGTTCTGGGCTCTTATTTATCAGGGAGGGGATTCCTCTCCTTTTCCATTAAAACAGTTTTGCACTTGTTTTCTGAGGCCACGTGTGCTATAGCCACCCTTGCAATGCCCAAGGCACCCACATTTACAGTGAAACCACTGTATGTTGGTGAGATGCCTTTGGGGATGCTGTAACTGATGCAGTGGAGCAGGTCATTGCTGGAGGAGCCTAGGTTCCCATGTGTTTAAGCCTGTGTTGTTCAACATCTGATTAATAAGTCTGACATTCCACACAGTGAATGAAAGGTTTTATTTTAACAAAGCTGGTAAAGGCATGCGTTAGAGACTGGAAGTTCAGTGTCCTGTTTCATGTATTGCACGGCAGGTGGGTTTCTCCATAGTAATGCTCTTAGGTGGCTGTGTTAGTTTGCATTATGCTTCCTACTCACTAGAGGTCTCCAGGAGCAAGGTACATGCTCCCAGACGCGTTGCCTGAAAGACCGGAGACTGAAATGGAGCTGGAAGTGAGCCTGAGCAGGAGTTCAGCTGTTTGAATGCTGTAACTGCTTGTCCTGGAAACAGAGTCAAGCTCTCTGTTGATCACAAGTGATGTGCAGAGCACCCAGAGGCACTGCCACCCTGCCAGCATCCACAGCAGCTTTTAAGCAGTGTCCCTGGACTCCAAAGCAAGCTGGGCCACAGACTGGTGCCCATCATTTGTGCATATTTGTGCTCAGCTGCTGAGAACTGGTGACAGGTTTTGTCAAGTAACATGTTTACAGGCAGAAACATGAGGGTTACCCCTGGGAACCGGGTAATACCCCTGCTGAATCTCTCTCTGGGTCTTCTGTTAGCTCAAGTGTGTTTCAGTCCCAGTTTAGGATGCCAGTAAACCTTCCTCCATAACTTCTTCTCCATCTTCTGCTATATCTGGAGTTTGGAAAAAAGTGCTAAGCAATGAACCATCACTGGAAAGATGAGCACAGCTTCCTTCCACTGATTTAATTAGCTACTTCAGCTGGGCCAGTAAGTTCAGGTAGTTCAGCCAAGCAGCAACATTTCCCCCTGTAATTGGGAATTATCTGATGAAGCTGCAGCACTGCAAACTGTTGCATCAGCTCGTATGTGAAGTGCTGATGAGCTAGTTTCAGATATAGATACATAGATTAGCCCAGGGATCTCTGTCACATACAGGTCCTTCCAGTGCTGAGGGAGGGGACAGCCCCTGGGCTTTGAAGTTTTGACACCTCTCCTGCAGACCATAAGCCCCTCTGCTGCCAGCAGAAGCCATTTCCAGCCTTCACAAAACACAGGCACATTACCAAGGTGGCAATGAAAAAGGGGGAAGGAAGATGGGTCTGTGTCAGAAGGGAAGCAGCACAGCGGGGTCTGGAGAGGGTAACACCAGAGCAGCTGGTTCTGCAGTGCTAAGGCAATAAGGACTCTGGAGGAGCCCTTGGACAGGGCTTGCTGGAGATGCCAGGTTGGAGAGAGTGGTGGGGTGCTGGCACAGGGTGCCCAGAGAAGCTGTGGCTGCCCCGTCCCTGGCAGTGTTCAAGGCCAGGTTGGACGCAGGGGCTTGGAGCAAGCTGCTCTAGTGGAAGGTGTCCCTGCCCATGGTAAGGGGTTTGAACTGGATGATCATAAGGTCGCTTCAACCAAAACCACTCTGGGGTTCTGTGATGTTCCCAAGCTGGGGGGCGATTAAATGCTGGCAGGCAGCAGGGCAGAGATGGGACGAGGAGCAGCAGTGGGCTGGTGGGGACTGCGTGAGGCAGAAGGGGGATGTGCCGCATGCGGTCCTCTTGCAGACTGGAGCATCTCCCTGTGACCCTGCCATGGACCTTCACCACGTGTCCCTGGAGCAGCCCCACAGCCGCCTTGGAGGGGATAGTTTGTGAGGAGCGGTGCAGAGCTGAGCCTCAGCTCGTGCGGCAGGAGCTCATCTGCCTGTGACCCATCAGCTCTGTGCAACAGCAGGGTTCTGATGGGTCTAACTCATAACCCATATCCTGTGTGCTGGGATGCCAGTGGCTTGGTGTGGCTTTGCCTAACGTGGTGATGAGTCTTGCATTAGCAACTTGAGGGCCAGCCAGAGAGGCAGAGGGAGAGATTCTGTCATTAAGACCTTATCAAGTCCTTGCATGCAACAAGGAAGCAGCAGGAGTTCAAGGCAGGCAGCAAACAGAAGGTGCTTCCATGCGGGCCAAGGGACGAAATTAATGAGAAATCTGTTGTCTGCAAGAGGCGGTTTCCAGAGGACATGGACATGAGAGGAAGATGGGGCAGAGTCTCTGACCTGGGATGCTTTTTGGAGATCGGCATCCCACCCTGCAGGCCACAGCAGGGGTGTTCAGCAGCAAAGATGCAGCTGTATCAGTGGTCATCTGAGTTTTATATTTGATTCCTTGACCCTTCCTAGGGCTTTTCCAAGGTATAAACTGTGAACAGTGGCTATACAGATGTGAGGGTTAATTCTGACACTGCTCTTCTCAGCATTTACACACTTACCCAGCCCCTTTTGCATTTCAGAAATTATTTTTGGCCTCGGAAACAACTTCCTGTGGCAAAGGGTCCTGCAGGGCGATTTCTCTCTCTGTGTAATAGGATTTCATTTGCATTTGTTTTGAATTTTCTGCCCTTTAATTTTGTTAAGTGGTGCTGGTTTGTGGTGCTCTGGGGCAGGTGGAGTAGCAGCTCCATGTGTTATTCTGCAGCCTCTTACCAAGGCACGATGCAAAGAGAGGAACCACTGGCCTCGCCTGTGTGTGCTTGTGGGAGCAGAGTGCAAGGGGACATCAATAAGGAGATGCAGAACTGCTCTATTTGCAAACCAGATCACTGGTTTCAGAGCAAGCAAGCTGGCTGCTGAAAGGACAGAAAGGAAAGCAGAGTCATCCTGAGACATTCAGCGATGAGCTATGCAAGACATAACCTCAAACCACAGGAAGCCCTGACATCCCATGAAGTAACAAATATTTTTCTATTAATACCAGCGTTTTTATTGCCTCTTTCATCCTGAAAGAACCCTCGCTGGCTTTTGTGCTTTGCAGACTCAATTCAGTAATTGCTTCTTCAGGTATTCCCAAAGATCGGTCCATAGCAGGTGCTTAACCACAGGGACAAGCCTCTGTGGCAGCCCTGGGGTGGAAGGGCTGGATCTGTCTGAAGGCAGCGGAGGATGTAGATGTACATATATTCATGTACAAATGCAGTACACATTGTTTCTTTCACCTGTTTGTTCATGTATTTAATTGCAAATCTTCAGTCAAGTGAGGACATGGAAAGCTTTGGAAAAATCTGTCTGAGCGAGTACAGAGGAGGACTGGAGCAGGGAAGCCAGATGTCACTGCCCTCCTCCAGCACCAAACCCGGACCCTCTGGGACAAGGCGGGCCAGAAACTAGCTCTGTCGCAGCCTTGTTTATTTTCCTGAACAGCTGAAAGACTGAGAGCTCATCCCTGCTGCTGCCTGCATACAAAAGGCATCCTGCCACCAATGGGAGGGAGAAGACACACAGATGGCATGGGCATGTGCATGGCCATGGTCTCTGAGAATAGACCTGGGGCTCTGTTTTTACACTGCTGTTGGGAGACATAGAATCCCAGAACCCCAGACTGGTTTGTGTTGGAAGGGACCTTAAAGCTCATTCAGCTCCAACCGCTGCCACGGCAGGGACACCTTCCACTAGAGCAGCTTGCTCCAAGCCCCTGTGTCCAACCTGGCCTTGAACACTGCCACGGATGGGGCAGCCACAGCTTCTCTGGGCACCCTGTGCCAGCGCCTCAGCACCCTCACAGGGAAGAGCTTCTGCCCAAGAGCTCATTTCAGTCTCCCCTCTGGCAGGTTAAAGCCATTCCCCTTGTCCTGTCCCTACAGGCCCTTGTCCAAAGCCTCTCCCCAGGTTTCCTGTAGCCCCTTTAGGCACTGGAGCTGCTCTAAGGTCTAACCCAGCCCAGCTCTCTCAGCCTGGCTCCATAGTTGTTCACTTTTCCATGGTAATTTCCCTCTATTCAGTGGCCCCAAAAACAGAAGAGACAAACGTCCTTGTCCTCGGCATGCAGCCTCTGTCCTTGGCTGAGCAAAGACAGTTCTGTGCCACCCCAGCGCTGACCTTCCAGCTTTGCTCCTGGCTGGGCTCAGGGTTCATGCGCTGCTATGGCCCCATGGGGAGCTGCTGTGCACAGCAGACGTTTCCATCCTGCAAGTCTTTCTGTTGATGTGTTCCAGCTCCCCCAGTTCCTCAGCTTTGCCTCCCTGACTTCCCCCCGTGCTCCCTGTCCATCTCCATGGTTCCCTGCAGCCACTGTCCACTCAGCTGCCCTCTGCATGGTGCTGGCAGGGCTCAGGTGTATCCCACAACATCATTCCCTGCCTCAGAAAGCTTTATTTACTTGAGAAGTATGAGAGCATGGGTTTGTTAGCTCTGTGGTAGAGATGGGCCTTTCTCTTGTTGCAGAAAGGTCATACTGATGACTCCCTAAAATCCTGAATTCCCCACAAGCATCCAAGTGCAAGCACTTGTGCTCAAGAGAGAGGAGAAGCACCAGCCTTCATAAGGCAGACACCCAACTTTATCCAAGGACAGGACCTTAAGCTGTTTCATCTGAGCAGATGCAAACTTATTAAAATGCTCTTCAATCAAATGGGAGCAGGTGCAGCCTAAACTGCTGTAAACTGTTTTTTCATGGAAATCCTATCAGCTGGGCAGCCTTTTGAACCACATTGAAACCAGAGTGTGAATGCATGACTGAAAGGAAGTGCTTTGTTATGGCTTGGTGTGGCACTGCTCCTCAGCTGACAGAAGACACAGCACCCTTCCCTGCTCTCCGTTTCCCAGTGGTGACATCCCTGCTGAGCAGCAAAGGAGGAGTCTGCCACCTCCTCCAGTGCAGAGTCACCTGTATTTACTGACACCAGCATCACCAGCAAGTGGCTTTAGGGTGTCTGCGCAGGGGAGCAGAGGAGGGTCACTCACATGAGCCTTCTGCTCACCAGGGGGTCCCATGCAGGAAGGAGGGAGCAACCAGCAGTGTGCTTAAGTGCAGCCCCTTTGTGGTTTGCAAAGAAGAAATGTGTCTAAGGCTGATGGGTTGACAGCTGGTATAAGCCAGCCTCTCAATTTCACAGGAAACAAGCAACTGCGCTCAGCCACCACCATCCTGCTGATAAACTGCTTAAAACACATATAACCAGCTAACACCTGAGAGCATAGAATCACAGAACCAACCAGGTTGGAAAAGTGCTTTAAGCAAATCAGGTCCAACTGCCCCCCAGCATTGCCAAGGCCACCACTAACCCATGGCACTGAGAGCCTCGTCTACACAGTGTGTGAACACTTGCAGGGACGGTGACTCCAGCACTACCTTGGACAGCCTGTTCCAATGCCTGAGCATCCTCTCGGGAGTGAACTATTCCTAATCTCTAGTCTAAAATGAAAGATGAAAGGGTGAAAACTTCTGTTTAGACAGAGACTTGGAGGGATGGCACAGGAACTGTCTGTGAACTGACCAAAGTAATGCCCTACACTAAAATTCAAAGCAGGAAAAGCTCCTATTATTTCTGCCTGGCCTTCCACAGCTGCCTTAGTTGAGTCTCCAACAGCAGCTTTGTGTGTGAAGTGCATCACCAGTACAACTCAGTGATTGTGTCATACGGATGCCCCAAGCTGGTTCATGGAGGGTATTGCCCAGTCCTGATCTCATGGTGTCCCTGACCTGCATGTATTTGGGCAAGGCTCCAGGGCAGCCATCGTGTATGTCCACCCCTGCTCCATCCTCCAAACTGACTCAGGATGCTGCTTGCCAGTTGGGCATCGCAGTCTCTGGCATCCTGGATTCTGGCTGGGTAATATCTACCTAAAGATGCTGCTCCACATTGATCCTAAACATTTTCCTCCAGAGTTGAAAGCTCTTTGTGAGCGCAATATGCCAGTCCAAACAGAAGAAAATCTCTATTTGGTCTGAAAGCAGAACTTGGCATAGTTGCAGGGGAAAATGCCAAGTATGCGAGGCTGCTCTCCTTGAAAGAGCCATGACTGTTCCTTAGCTCCAGTAAGGCACATCAGGCTGTCATCTCTGCACATCTGTATCCTGTGATTTACACAGTTTTCTCCTCATGCTTTATGTGGTTTCATGCTGTGATGAGGCTCTGGAAAGAAGAAAAGCACATCGGCAGAGCCCCTCTGCGAGCCAGCTTTCTGGGAGCCAAGGGTCCTAACAAGGCTGGTGGGACCTCCTGCAGAGCCTGCAGCAAAGCCTTTCCACAGCCTCCCAGGAGAACGTGGAGCAACCAGCAATGCGAGTAGAGACCTCTGGACATTTACATGCACCACTAGAGCATTACAGGAAGCATCTGGGAAAGGAGGAATTCCCTTAGCACCTCTGCTCTTTTTCAGCCCCTTTTCCAGGTTTCACACAGACTTGAGCACCGTTGCACTGATTAAGATTTATAAGTCAGTCTTGTTAAGTTTGGTCTATATCAAGACTGGCTCCTGGCCTGGTAGCTCCAATGAGAGTTTCAGCTAGTTCATTGACTGCTGTTTCAGGCAGGATCCCACCATACACAGGCACCCAGATGGTGACTGGAACCCATGAGCAGCTGCTGAAAGAAGCAGCAGTTTCCTGCCCTGCCAAGAATGTCAGTAAAGAAGAGGAGGTGTCTGTGCCTCTGCTATCTTTCTTCCTCAGCCTGGCTGATGCAGTAGCCAGCTAAATAGGATTTCCTCACTTGGATTGCAGAGGCAGCTCCAAAGAACAGACATAATACCTTTAATGTCCATCTTTGCTGACTGGCCTTCAAAAAGTGCTGAGATCATCGGAGTCACCTTTTTAAGAGGTGGAATCAGGTGGGACATAGCTGTGATCTGATGGACTGAACGTGGCACATCATTAAGGTCCCACACACTTAGGAGATCAAGAGATGCTCCTCAAAGAGTATCAAAATGGTCAGATGAGAAACAAGAGTGAAAGAAAGGAAGTGGATGAGGTAATATAAAGCAAACTGAGTATTCAGCAGTGTGTCGGACTCCTCTGTTCTTTCTTTAGCAGTTCCTTTTTTCTTGCAGAAGGCTCCTACAGAAGATAAATACAAGAGCTTTTCCCTCGGAAGGGTAACATCCGCAGCACTTCCCTTCCTTCTATTTCCTCCTCCAGACAGATCGGTGCAATGCCTGCTCCTCCCACATGCTGGTTTATCAGTGGGAGAGGAGTGAATTCTGCTCCCCAGAAATGGAAATGTTTCACAAGTACTTACTACGCTGGTAAGGAATTTGCTAAATCACTTTGTGATTCTGAGTGGGGAATGTGTTCCTAGGCTACCCAGTATATTCCCAGTCTCGGTTCCTAACACAGCAAGCTTCCACCTCAAGCAGCTCTGCAATGGGACAAAAGGAGGCTTGTGATGGGGGGTAAATGATGATTTCACAGTGGCTCCCAGGGTCACTCTTTTGAGCAGTTACAGACATCAAAAGAACATTCAGATCCAAAAGGAATACTTGGGGAGCACAGTCATCATTCCCTGTCCTGTCAGCAATGGGGGCACTCGCCCCAAGCTCCTCTCCCCTGAAGCTGGCTGATCAGTTTCACATGGTGTTGATCAGAGCCAGCCATGAGTCAGCACCATCACAGATGGGGTGACTTACTGTGGTGTGTGACAGCACTACAGGTTTCACAGTTGTTTACCATAGGATAAAACCTGTCCTGCCAGGGGGAAGGGAGTGTGTCCTACCTGGAAAATCCCCAAACCAAAACAAAACACCTCTTCCATAGTTACATCCCGGGACAGTGATTAACTTGGTCTATTTACTGTGTGTTGGGAGCTGACTCTGCCTGTCCGAGGCCAGCAGTGACACCAGCACTTCTGAAGTTGTGAGGAGGAGCTCAGGCAATAAATCTTTAAGAGCAGTGTTGGGGACTGAGATCCTGCTTTAGCTCTGAATCACAAGAAACCCTTGGAAGAGAGGTTGGAAGCCAAGTGCATAAAAAGATGCTGTGCCCAGAATGAGACTGTCTCTAATGGGAACTGTTAGTAACTAATTGAAATTCTTCCAGTGCCTAAAGGGGCTACAGGAAACCTGGGGAGAGGCTTTGGACAAGGGCCTGTAGGGACAGGACAAGGGGAATGGCTTTAACCTGCCAGAGGGGAGACTGAGATGAGCTCTTAGGCAGAGGGTCTTCCCTGTGAGGGTGCTGAGGCGCTGGCACAGGGTGCCCAGAGAAGCTGTGGCTGCCCCATCCCTGGCAGTGTTCAAGGCCAGGTTGGACACAGGGGCTTGGAGCAAGCTGCTCTAGTGGAAGGAGTCCCTGCCTGTGGCAGGGGTTGGAACTGGAAGACCTTTAAGGTCCCTTCCAACAGAAACCAGGCTGGGATTCTATGAAAATTATCAAGAGTGGTGTTTTCATTTATTTCAGTGTCTGTGTGCAGCTAGCCATGGTGCAACACTGGCCATGGTGCAACACACCAGCCATAGCAACTCTTGAGCAGCATTGAGACCGTAGGAACAGATGCATTTCTTCCTCTTCCTTGTTCATCTCATCTGAAGGTGGCTCTCCAGTCAGAAAACATTTTGCTGTTGTGGGCAGGGCCACACATGGGTCTGTGTTGAACTGAGGGTGCCAGGTAACTCTGTCTGTGCTGTGTCCCAGCTGCCTCTTCTGCCAGCTCCCAAGGGCTTCGGTCATGCATGGAGTGGAAAAGCCTCACTGAGCGAGGGGTGTGGAGGAAGCAGAGCTCCTGCACAGTGCACCGTGAGCACTGCGGAGCTGGGGCCAGCAAGGACCAGGAGGAGCTCTCCATACTGCTCCCTGTGTCTCAGGTTATTGTCAGGAGTATTTTAACTGGAATGATGAAACATTTGAAATATTTTTGGAGAGTTTCTGTTCTGTCGCTGCATCAGCCTCCTTTGATTTGATTCAGTGTGCTCACACTGAAGATGGTGCTGCCCATGTTCTCACGCTCTCCTCCCATTGATCGCAGCAGCCTCCCTTGCTGCTGCTGCTGTCTGGATGTGAGCACTGGGGGGCTGGACAAAGGTCCCAAATATCAGCGCTGCTTTAGGGACTCCAGGTTCACACCCAGGCTCTGCCAGATGCTCCTCCTATGTCCTGGAGCAGATGTGTCACTAACCCCAGAGGCCTTCCTGAAGAGTGGGGTAACGGTGTCTCTTCACCACTGCAGGCCCTGCAGAGGCAGCAGTCTCTTTGTGTGCCCTCAACACCCTGGTTCCAGTGCAGCCAGTGCGGTTTGTTAATGCTGCACCAACAGTTCTGAGATTAAACAGGGAGAGGGTGAAGGGTTCAGGCCAACTCAAGTTTTGGTGCAGTGGCTGCCTGGTGCTGTAGCTGGTGGCACAGCTTCGTGTCAGTGCCATGGTCAGTGGCACAGCCCCGTGTCAGTGCCATGGTTGGTGCACAGCTCGGTGGTGGTGCCAGCACACCTGAACGGTCAGCTCACATCTGTCCCTGTCCGGGCCTGCACCCAGAGGCATGGTGGTCACAGGCCTGTGGGAGAGTTCTGCCCGCACTGGCTCCTGTGCATGGCCGGTGGGGCGGGCGGCTGCTCACCCAGTTCAGAGCAGAACGTAAGCAAAGCGGGAATCACAGCCACAGACTGGTTTGGGGTGGAAGGGACCTTAAAGCTCATCTGGGTCCAACACCTTCACTAGAATCAAACCCACAGTAAGAATTCTTCGGAGTGTGTGTGTACGAAACATGGAGGCCAAGGCTGGCTGCAGCTCTGAGCAGGGACCTGCTGGTGAGCAGGGATGTGGTTGGTTGGGGGGGTTTGTTTCTAAGTGTAGCAGCAGAGGTCAGGCACTGGTGCAGGGTGGTGGGTGATGGATGGGATGGATGGATGGATGGATAGATGGATGGGTGCATGGATGGATGGGTAGATATATGGATGGATGGATTGATGGATGGGTGCATGGATGGATGGACGTATGGATGGATTGATTGATTGATGGATCTCTGGATGAATGGATGGGTGGATGGATCAATGGATCGATGGATGTATCTCGATGGATGGATGGAAGGGCGGATGGTCAGTGGATGGATGGATCGATGGGTGGGTGGGTCAGTGATGCCCGCGGCCGCAGGGAGGTCATGCGCAGGCCGCACCGGCAGCACGGTCCGGGGGGGGCTGCACGCGGGGAGGCTCCGTGCCACGGCAGCTCGGGTGGTGCCACCTCGCCGGGGGATGCCGCGGGGTCGGGCAGGGGCAACTCCGGGAGCGGCGGCTCAGGCTCCTGCCGCGGGGCTGTGCGGAGAAGAGGGGAGGGGGATGCCGGCGACCGAAACTTCCCCGCCGGCCCCGACCCACCCACCTCCACCCGTTCCTCCCTCCTCCCCCGGCCCGGCCCGCCCCGCCCGACCGCGCAGGGGCGGTGGGCCGGCTGCCGGCGCGCAGGCGGCGGGGGGCGGGTAGGGGCGGTGCTGCGGGCCCCGGCTGGGCTCGGCGCGGCGCGGCTCGGTGCGGAGGAGCGGAGCGGCGGGAGTGCGGCCGCGATGGGTGCCCCGGCGGCGCGGCGGCGGCGCGGGGCGCGGCGGCGGGGGCAGCTGTGCGCGCTGGCCGCACTGGCCCTGCTCCTGGCCGGCTGCGCGGCCGGGCGCGGCGGTGAGTCTGCGCCGGGGGCCGCTGCGAGGGGCTGCGGGGCGGGCGCGGGGCCGCGGCGGGCGGATCACCTGCGCTGAGGTGAGCCGGGACCGGGCCCGCCTCCACACCCCGCTCTGGGGGTGCGGGCCGGAGCCGGAGCCCGCCCCGCGGCGGCGCGGGGAGCGCTGGGGGCGACGGTGGCCCCCGGGAGAGGAGAGAAACTTCGCGGAGCGCGGTGCCCCGTGGCCAGCGGAGCCGAGCGGGATCCCTGGGGCCAGGGTCTGTGCGGGCTGCCCGCGATGCAGCCTCCCGGTCCGTGCCCGCGGCTGCCGGTACCGCGGGGTGGGGGCCGTCACGCTGCCGCTGCGGGGGGTGCCGGGGCCGTTTGAATGGGCTCCCGGGTGCCGGTCAGGAAGAGGTGTTCTGTGAGAGTGGCCGCGGAGCGTCCCTGCCCCGTGTGGCACCGACTGCGCTGAGAGTGAGAGCAGAGGAGGCAGGCTAGGCTCTGCGTTGCGAATGTGGGAGTGTAAGCAGGGTTTAGGCAAAGCTTATTTTCCTTTAAGTGAAGGGGAGCGTTCCCCTCCGTGACTTCAATTTGCTTTTTAAATAAACAGACGTGTCTGAAGGGTTTGCGGTGTCCAGCATGGTGTGAGGAATGCTCTGATGTTTAGGAAAGAGCACAAACACCAGCTAGGACTTGAGCGCAGTTTTCTCCTGTGTTCTATAGCAATGTTCGGATGGAGCTTCGAGATTTGGGACTTTAGTGCCCTTAAATTAATCAAATTATTATTTTCTTTAAATACATGTATTGTAAATGCTATGCTTTTATTCCTTGAATGTGGTGGTTGCTTCTGGGAAGTAAGGCCAGGGAAGACACATGAGCATCACTGTAAGTAAACGGGTGTGTGTGTGTACTTAAGTATGTTTAAGCCTGCCCACATGGTATATGTGGCTGTGTGACACTAACACCAGCCTTTATTTTCCATAACTTCAAAGCCTGCCGGTGGGAAGGTGCTTCCTCTGGCCCTGCTGCCTCTGGTGTCGGTGGGGTCAGACCCAAACTCTCTTCCCTTTTCCCATTGGTGGGAAATGGAGCTATCGCCAGCCCGTTCGCCACCAGAGCAGGCTGGCTTCTTGGTGCTTGCCTTCGCCATGTGAGAAACTGTAGATTACAGAGCAAATCGAGTTTCAGACCTATATTAAACAGGGCTTAGCTTGCTCTGAGGGGTAGTGTGGGTCTGCATCCTGTGTTTTCCTCTCCTGGAACATGGTTTTCCCACTGGTGTGGAGAGAGCTCCATCCGCTTAGTGAAGGCAGCACAGGCGGTAGCGGTGTGTGCGCAGGTGGATTTGACTGTGTTTTGCTCCAGTTGCCTGGAGTGTTCCCCAGCCTCTCCTTGGGGCTCTCACCATTCTGCTTTGTTCTGGGAGGGTGTCTCACACTGCACTGTCTCACACTAGCTTTGAATTAATCCAAGAGATGAGAAATAGCATTTGGGGTGACAGACATGGCACCCTGTGTGTCGGCTGCCACATGGAGGCGGGAGCGGCCATGGGAAGAAGGGATTTACAGGTGGGAATTTTCCACAGCACCCCTGCATCCGCTGCCTCTCTGTGGGACCTCAGTGGGTGGGTTCTCCTGGGAACCCCACTTACAGCCTGCAGCCTGGTGGCTCTGCAGTTTGTGTTCCTGTTGTGATTGGAGAGGAGGTGGAAGGATGTGTTTCAGTTTAGTGGTTGGAATACTTCTCCCATGTAAAAGTGTGTGGTTTAAGGTGAAACGCGAGTTTTTGCTTAGGCTGTAGTGCGTTGCTATCAAGTGGCAACTCCTTCCCGCTGCCTGGTAGAGGGAGCAGCTTTACCCCATGTTTCCCAGGCAGTTTTGGCTGCAAGAGGGGGTGGTACCCAGAGCATACATAGCGTACACCACTGATGCACAGCTCACTCGCATCCTTGATGCTGGAGAGTGGTGGTGGCATGAAGCTGGGCAGGGGTTTCCTTGGGATGCAGTGGAGATGTGGGAGCAATTGCTACTCCTGCAGAGCCCTTGCTTGGAAGTGCGATGCAGTGCAGCAGGCCCAGGCTTCAATCATGGTTTTAGATGATAAGTTCTTTTAATGCTGCTGTTTTTCTTAGTCCCCTTCCCTGCAGCCACTGTCTCTGCCACAGCCTGGAGCCAGAGGAGCATGGCTTTTCCAGTTGCAGGTGACCTCTGTTTGCAGAGGGCTGCGAGGTGCCAAAGCCTCATTCAGAAAGTGTATGTACTTGCATCTACCCAAAAGAAATAGGCCAGAGCTCTTGCTGAGGAAGAAGGTAACAACACAATTTTAGATGATAAACCAGCTGCAGTGAGTGACTCTGAGGATAGGGCATAAAATGTGTGTTGCTGTTCTGATGGCTCCCTCTGCTTCTCTGGGTGACTTAATGGCTCCAAGTCTCTCTTGGCTGGGTCTCTGAAAAAAGACATCCTTCTCAAGTCACTTGGAGATCTCTTGATGCTAAATAGTGTGTAATAACAAAGTGTTATAATATTATAATGTTTATATAAAGGTCATTCCAAAGATCTTTATATTCCATAATGCTCAGGCTTTCAGAAATAGATGCAGTGCAAATTAAGAAGAAACCCAAGTTCACAAAGTTAATCTGTACAGCTGGGGTGCCTCTTTCTCTCTTCCAGGCAGTGTGAGTCCATGGTTATGCCCTGACATCCAGGAAGTGATGCTGGTAAATAAGAGGTGTAGCTGAGATCAAACGCAGGCCTGCAGACCCAAAATACAGCTGCCAGCCACTGGACTGCCATATGCTTCTTGGTCTGCTGAAGTGGGCTGGAGATCAAGGAAAGTTATAGAAGCATGAACTTGAATGGTGTGGGTCACTTCCAAACCTCTCCCTGACTCTGCCACTCTTGCAGAAGGAGCCAGATAAATCATGAAGCTCCCCCCCCATCAGTCTAACTCAAATTCTCCCTTGTGAAGAGAGGGAGGAGTGGGGGAGAGAGATTTCTTCATTATATGAGACCATCTTTCAATTGTGATGATGCAGGTTTTTCAGGGGAGGCCTCTGAGTCAGGTCTTTTACCAGTTTGCTGTCATGGAGAGCAGGGATAGCAGTCAGTGGGATTTTTCTTTTCCTCCTTCTGTGTGCCAGTGTTTTTGGCAGGATGGTAAGGAAAAGCTGGGTCTGATTCTGCAGCTGTTACTCATGGGGATGGGCACATCCAGGGAAATGGAGTTGCCTGTGTGATTCAAGCATGGAAGATTTGGGTTGCTTTTAAGTCTTGTTTTAACTTGACGGGACAGAAGTACTCAGAATGGCGGAGCAGGGCCTGCCAGGGCACTTTGACTGGCGCTGAGGCTTACTCCAAATCCAAAGCTTGGACTGCTTTTAGAGAGCTGATAGTTGCCTGGTCCTTCCTGTGGGCTGAGAGCATCCATGTGTGCCCAGTGTGCTGGGCTGCACCCCCAGAGCATGAGCAGTAGGTCTGGGGAGTCCAGCAGTCCAGACTGACTCCTGCAGTCCTATCCAGCTCTGGGACAACAGCACAAGAGGGATATAGAGCTGTTGGAGCGTGTCAAGAGGAGGCCATGGAGATGCTGAGAGGGCTGGAGCAGCTCTGCTCTGGAGCCAGGCTGGGAGAGCTGGGCTGGGTCAGCCTGGAGAAGAGAAGGCTCCTGAAGGGGAGACCTTAGAGCAGCTCCAGTGCCTAAAGGGGCTGCAGGAAACCTGGAGAGGGGCTTTGGACAAGGGCCTGTAGGGACAGGCCAAGGGGAATGGCTTTAACCTGCCAGAGGGGAGACTGAGATGAGCTCTTAGGCAGAAGCTCTTCCCTGTGAGGGTGCTGAGGCGCTGGCACAGGGTGCCCAGAGAAGCTGTGGCTGTCCCATCCCTGCAGTGTTCAAGGCCAGGTTGGACAGAGGGGCTTGGAGCAATGTGCTTTAGTGGAAGGTGTCCCTGCCCATGGCAGGGGTTGGAACTGAATGAGCTTTAAGCTCCCTTCCAACCCAAACAATTCTGTGATTCTGTAATTCATGTCATGATAAGACGTGTATGGAAAGCCTCTCAGTGATGCTGGGTGACATAATGGGAGATGGGGAACAAAGATCCCAGCATGACCACCTTCCACCCTGTGCTGGCTGGAGGACCTCACAGGACTCAAATGAACCATGCAGGCTGTTTCTTCCTGGCCGTTTTGTCATGGGCCCTTCCTCAAAGGGCTTTTCCTTACAGATCTCCTTACTGCCAAAATAGCGTTGATGAACCTTGGTGTGACAGATCCTGGTTCTCTAGCTGGGAATTAAGTGAAAACTCCCTGATTTCGTTTGAATGTTTTGGTTTGTGCAAACCAAGAAACCCAAACTGAACTTCATAGGTCATGCAATGAAAGCACAAAAGCAGTTGTTTTCTTCACCTCTTCAGTGAAGCGTAATCCTAGCTTCAGTGAGAGTAATCCTAGCCCAGATGTAATGCTGTAATTGTTGGACCCCTGGATGTGGGAATTTACCCTCATAAACTAGGGAGAGGCATCAGGCCAGAGTGTGGTATGTGACCTCTTTGGCAGGGAGCTTGTTTGGCCTTGCAGGAAATGACTTGTTCATTTATCCAGTACTTGTTCAAGGTCCTGCACTGACAGAGGCTGAGGTCTTCTGTTGAGCAGCTTGTGGCTCGGGAAGCGGCAGGGATGAGGCTTTGCAGCTCTGTGTGGAAAGAGCATGGGGGAACATGCTTAACGATGTGCCTCACTTTCAGCACATGCTTATGGTACTGACAGAGCAGGGTCTGTGCCCCGACTGTGAATCTGTGCTTGCAGCAGGGTCTTCCTGAAGAACTGCCTTGTCTCTGTATCCATTGCCTATAGACAGGCAGATAGATATATGATAGAACTGCCTGTCCACATCTCTGTACCTGAATTCAACTTCATTAAAATGTCATGGAAGTGCTGGGACGTGTGCCAGGCTGGGCAGCTTGCCAGAGCTGGGTGCCCAAGGTAAACCCCGGCACAACACCTGAAACCACAGGACCTTGGTCCTCAGGATGTGGATGCCAGATGCTTAGGAGTTCGAGATTCAGCAGGGCACGAAGGGAAATGTTGCTGGCCACCCTCACTATTCATAACCAGAGCGAAGGCAGCGCTGTGAGATGGTGGATAGCATAAAACCTCAATAGTTGTTATTCTTTTAGTGCCTGCTGCTGAACCCATGACAGGAAGGTAGGCTTGTGGTTGCACATCTGCCTCTGGTGATCCAGCTGTGAATGCCCAGTCTTACCCTGGCTGCTGTGTGTGGCTGCTCCTGCCTCCTTTGCCTCTTGCATGGGCCTGGCACTTTGGCGGCCCTTAGCTGAGTCTTCTCAGTGAGCTGACACAGCAGAAGACAGCCCAGAAGAAGCAAAAGAGGTTTTCTGCCAAATTAGCCAACTAAGATAGCTTGGGGAGGGGTCTTAACAAGCCGTGGCTGAACAGAGAGCCCTTGGGTAGTGACCATGCTCAGAATGGCAGTGCCTGTGATAAGCTGGGCATAGCTTTTCGGTTTTGCCTAAGCCCTTTTTCAGGAGTTCCTTCCTGCTGCTAGTCTTAAATGGTCCTTCCCATTGAGAAGGCTGTCTGGTCACACCACCCGGTTTTGGCTATGGGTTCTGAAAAGGAAAGGCTGGGTTGGGCCTATCACACATTCACATGGCAGGTATGGCTGCAGCTTCCGGGGAATGAGATTGTGGAAAAAAACGTCTCCTGGGATGGGAGAGGATCATCCAGGAGATCAGCAGCCAGCCCTGAAATTGGAATCCCCTTCGCCCCTGGAGCTGACCCAGCTTCTAAGCGTTAGTCTGCTCCAGGGCTTTTTTCTCTGTTTTGTGTCTGTTGTTGTCTCTAAATGGATGGTGATCTTTTGGTACCTAGAAAAAGAATTTCTTTTTCTTTTCCTTTATCTTTTCTTCTGGTTTCTGTACCTTTGGAGTGGTTTAAGTTACCCTTTCAAGCTTTTCTGTCCACAAGGAAGCACAGAAAATCTAGTTTTCATAGAGCCTCCCTAAGAGAAGACTTGAGGAAGAGAGCCACGTCTCGTGCAACCTGTCATGGAAAACTTGGGTGTTTTGGTTTTTCTGATGAAAAGCACATGGAGCACAGAGCCTGAGGGATGCAGCTTGTTACTGCCATTGCTTGGAAGTCAGTGCAGCAGCTTCATGCAATTTCTGCAGAAGGGCAGGTTTCTTCTGCAGACACAGGGATCGAATACTGCTCTGTGGCTGGAGCTGCACCTTGCTGTCACCAGATCAGTCTTTAAGCATGGGATTTTGGCAAGCACACATGGGAATTTTCAGCAGCTTTGTTCTGCTCTAGGTTTTACCTTTAGTATCGCCGTGAGTCAGGTCAGACCGATGCCAAGAGCCATTGGGAACCTCATCCTAATGTTTTTCCACTGCTGTGGCTTTATGGGAAGAAGCAGTGGGTATGCCCAGGTGTGATCAGGCTGTTTGAGTCCCACCACTTCAGTCATCGTGTCCTGTAGACATGCTCTCAGAAGAGTAGGGTTACACAGCGAGCAAATCTTTGTGGCTGGTCTGCAGCAGACCTGTATTACTCGCAGCATCAAAGGGGAATCCTGTGAAAATGGAAGCCATAAACGGGTGTAATTTGCAGCAGGTGAATGGGTTCCTGGCTGACCCTAAAGGGATGAAGGTGTTTTACCTCTGCCTCCCCATGGAATCATTGCTGGACTGTCAGGCTCTCCTCCAGCTGTGATCAGCCTGTCCTTGTGTTATTTACTGCCAAGGGCATCCTGACTCGAAGCTTGCAGTTTGCTACTCAGAACCCCTAAGGGGCAGTTCCATCTCCCTTTATCATGTCTACCAGCAAAGCTTCTGCTATCTTTTCTAGTGTTGTCTTCCACAGAAGGTTAAATCTCTACAGCAGTCAGAAAAGTGCCTGTTTTGCCAAAACTTAGATCCGATTTTGTCAGTTTGGAAATTGATAGCAATGGAGTTGCCTTGGTATGGAGATGGCCATGGGATGAACCCACTGTATCTGGGGGTTTTAGCAGGTGTTGAGGCCTCCATTGCTTCAGTGGTGGAGCTAACTACATCAAAGGAGCATCTGTACCTCTGTATGACATTAACTACATGCAGTCAGTGTGTTTGTACCATATCATGGCTGGATTTCAGCTAAACACAGATTTAATCACAAACTGGGTACAATCGCTAGATACTAAGCTTTTCTTTGGGAGCAGGCTGAGAAAACTCTGGGAATGAGGGAATTTCTCATTTCCAGGGTATTTTGTTGTTGGGGGGTAAAGAAGGACAAGAAAGGAAAGGAAGCAGGATGGGACATGGCATTCAGCAGCAAGGGCTGATGAGTAGAAGCACACAGTAACTGGAGACAACCTCAGGATGGGTGAAAGGTTGAAACTTGATGTGGACTGAAGATGTTTAAGCTGAATCTTTTTTGGCAGTATCCCTGAAACAAGGAGCACTGCGCCAAGGGCTCCAGGGAGAAGTCCTAGGTCTCATTCTTCTCAAAAAGGGGGTGGTGAAGAGGAGTCCAGATGTGGTGTCCAGGGGGAAGGCTGCTTGGGACAGTACTTGCTGGGACTGTGTTTGCCTTTTATGGGCTTTTTTGGTGAGCAGGGATTGCTGAAGAAGTCGGATTAATGTCATCTGCCTGGAAGCCCTGCCTGTGGGAAGCAGATGGTCCCCAGGTCCTGCCTGGGACCTGGAAGCTGCCTGCAGGCCCAGAGGAGAGGGCACGTGTCTCCTGTCATACCTCATGTTCCACATTGTCCTCTGTCCTTTGGCAGGCCAGGTCAGGGATGCTGTTGGAGGCCGGGGATGCACATTTCATTAAGGGAGAATAGGGAGTGCCAGGGTGAGTTTGGAGGCAGGATCTTGTTGCTTTGCAGCAGTCCTGTGCTGAGCTGTGAGTGAGCAGCTGTTCAGTACGGCTCTGCTTCACAGCCTGGTCTGTCCTTCCTGCACCTCCAATAGTGTGTGTGGTACTTGGGCCAGCAGCCGTGTTTGTGTGTCCGTAGGCACCTAGGCCATGCTCCAGGAGCGAGTGCTGAATGTGCAGCGTGTGAAGTGCTGCACTTGACTTCAGGTGGGCTTGTGTGTGTACACTGTTAACCAGCTCCTTCCCAGCAGGAAGCATTCCTCAGTTCCTCTTCAGGGGAAATGAGGTGAGTGAGCACGTCCTCAAATTGTAAACTAGGGAAACTGAGATATGAGAGGAGCGTATGGGACTCTCCTGGCACGGGGATGATGGAGACCAGATGGAGTGCAGATCTGCAGATGGATTTATGCATCAGTCATAGCGTTCTGACACGTCCTTGCAGATCAGCCCTGGGAAGTCTCTTGTGGCCCTGCAGTGGCTGGGGGATAAAAAGCAGGGTGTTGTGTGTGAGCACTGTGTATCTCATCTGTTGCAGTGATGGAAGAGCAGAAAGATGTGTTTGGATAGTGCTGAGCGTGCTCTTCTAAGGAAAACTTGGGTATGCCAAGGCTCGTCCTTGGTATTTGCTCCTGCAGCAGGCATCACTTATCAAATGGGAGCTGCAAGCAAATAATAGCTCGTTTAGGAATGAGCCTGCTAAAGTCCAGGGAAAGAATCTTTTTACTATGCAAGCCAAAACCATGTTAAGTGAACTGCAAACAACTGAAGGGTCTGCTATAATTCTCATTCAGAGATAGTCTCAGCTGTTTTTATTCCCTAAGATGGCCAGAACATCCTGTAACATAAAGCAGGAGGAGAAACAAGCCTTACATGGACTCGTTTCTCCTCTTGAGGGGATCTGCCCTCCAATTCTCAGTGCACCTCGTCGTGATAGTTGATTTGTGCTTTGTTGCCAGCTCGCAGGGAGAACAGAACAGAAAGAAACTCTTTCAGATGAGCATTGCACGCTCTGATGCAGTGCAGCAGTTCATTTTAGGGGAAACAGGCACATAAGCCATGTCAGTTGATGTTACACACAATAACGTGTACTAAAAGGCTCATAGCGTTCGATCTGCATTGTTAAAAATGAGTAGGTATGTATGATGTGCAACTCCACAGGGTGGTGGCAAGTAGGAAAGAGATATTAAATGCCTTGCTTTCATGCTCAGTAAGTGACATGCTGTACAGGAGCTGGTGAGGATTCTGGCCATGATCTTGTGTACTTGAGGTGTACATTCTACTCCCTCCTCTGCAGCAAGGTATCATGGAGCTGCTGCAGGGCTCAGGACAGAGGATGCTGTAGAACCCTGTGGACAAGTGTTATAAACTGTGCAGCGAGAGGAGATCTTGTCAATGGGGTAGTGTAAAGTCCTCCTGAGGATGTAGGCTGCTGGGCAGCAGTGTGGACCAGTCCCTTGGCATCACCAATGTACAGTGCCACAGTTAAGATCTTTTGACAGAGCACAGGTTTTGCATTTCAGGTCTAGGTGAGCACAGACCATCCTGCCACAGTATGGAATGTACAGGCTGGTGCTGGAGTTCTCATGAGCTCCATCGTGAAAACTGAGCTAAAAAGACCCTTGTCCCAGGGAGCTTCCCTCCAACCCAGTGGACTGTCACATACAGCTTGCTTGTTCATGATACTCTGCTTCAACAGATTACATCAGTTGTGCTCATGTCAGGGTGTTCCTTGCTGGGGACTCCTCAGAAAGCAGTGTGTGGGAAGAGAGGGAGGAGGAGAAGAGGCGATACTTAAAAAAACCCTCTCAAGTTAATTTTACTTCTGACAAAGTAAAATGAATTATGAGTTTCACATTCTTTGGATTTATTCTTGCACTAAATCAGAGGCAGCATCAAATCAGGCTTATTCAGGAGTGAAGTTTCCCTGAGAACGTAGCTGAGTAATGTAGAAGCCTCCTGAGGCAAACAGTGATCCAAGGGGAGGCTGCAGGAGGGCTGCCTTGGTGCCACTGGCTGCTGGGAGGTGGGCAGTGTGCTTCAGGGGGGAGCGAGTGGAGCTGGGACACCTCAGGAGCTGGTGTCACATGGACTGTAGCTGGTGTCACCTTCCTGCTGGGGTTGGGTCTGCAGAGGCAGGGCTGTAAGAGGACTTACTGGAGAGGCACTTCCCAGGTGTTTTATCCTGGGAATGAGTGACTGTGCATGTCACCAGTTCCTGCCTCCACGCGGCTTTCCCGCGTGGCTTCCTGGTTTCCCTTCACCTCGGATTTGCAGGGCTTTGGTCAGGTAGAACACACGGACCAGCCGGCGCGTGTCAGAGGAGACCAGGGAGGAGCCACGAGGCTGTGCATGTCCTGAGAGACAGGAGCTGTGTGGCTGCGTGGTGGCACTAAGGGCCCCACCAGCCTGGGCCCTGTGTTGCCGTACACAGGGGCCGGATTGTGGTGGGCAGAGCGGCTGGAAGTGGATCAGGACCTGGTGTGGTGGTGGTGAGCAGAGCCAGGGGTGGCTGGGGCAGGCCTGAGGGTGTGCTGGGGTATGTGACATGGAGGTGCATCAGCCTTAATGTGGAAACTGCCTTGGTGCTGCTGCAGAAAAGTCTTTCACAGGCGAGGTGGTTTCTTGCTAGGATGGATCTTGATGAAGGAATTGGTCTTTTTTTCACCTTTATTTAGATCCCATCTACAGGGGATCAACCTAAAGGGGCTACAGGAAACCTGAAGAGGGGCTTTGGACAAGGGCCTGTAGGGACAGGACAAGGGAATGGCTTTAACCTGCCAGAGGGGAGACTGAGATGAGCTCTTAGGCAGAAGCTCTTCCCTGGGAGGGTGCTGAGGCGCTGGCACAGGGTGCCCAGAGAAGCTGTGGCTGCCCCATCCCTGGCAGTGTTCAAGGCCAGGTTGGACACAGGGGCTTGGAGCAATGTGCTCCAGTGGAAGGTGTCCCTGCCCATGGCAGGGGTTGGACCTGGAGGAGCTTTAAGGTCCCTTCCGACACAAACCAAGCTGGGATTCTGTGATAGTTCCCCGGTCTTAGGAGCTTCTTGCGATGAACTGCACAAGATCTGGTTGTCCCTGAGCCCTTGCTGAAACCCGTCCTTCCTGTGGGGAGTTATCAGGTGTCCGGCCTCGCCGTGTGGTGAAGGAGCACTGCTGGTGATCAGAGAAATGTGAGAGGATTATGGAAAGATAATGAAACTTAAGAGGAGAAGGTTGAAAAAAGCATCAGTCACCACCCATGGCTGTGTGCTGGAGTTAAAATCTCCAGGGATTTTGCATCAGCTAGTGCATAACAGCCTGTAAACTGGAGCAATGGTATCGGTGCCTTTGTTTTTATAGCCTTGACATAAGGCTGTTTTGCAAAAAATAGCACAGGATTTTTGTTCCGTTTTGGTGGAAAGCCCGTGTTTTCCAGGGGAAGCACGAGTTCCCTGCCACTTGCATGCACCTGACAGAGCTCCTGGTGAGCGGGCGGCGTGCCAGCACAGTGCTGCTGAGCACCGGAGGCTGAGGACCCAAGCGCTGGAGTCTCCAAGTGTTTAAATTGACTGTGGTGGCACAGGGCCAGCCGGCACCCGCTGAGAGTTGGACAGAACAGCTTGTCCAAGGTCAGCTCAGCGGCTATGAGCAGAGCAGTGAATTAAACCTGGGTCTGCAGAGTCTCACTCCGGGTAAATAAAGGATGTGTGGTGCTGCTGGAGGGTCCTGCCGTTCTTACAGCCTTACAGAGAGCGGTCAGTGTCAACCAAACACTTGTTCAGTGTGGTGTGGAGTACCACCCTTTTGGGCCAGGGTCTGTGGTTAAAAACAGAAAGTGTTTTGGTCCTATAGTATTATTGATTTCCTTAAAATAACTCGGGAAATTCTAGTTTGGAATTTCACTGGAAAGGTGCTGTCCCTCTCAGTGAGTGAGGGGCTGAGCAGAGCTGCACCGTGCTCATTTTGCAGGACGGCTGAGGTGCTGGTACCTGTTTGGGCTTGCGTCTGCCTTTACGTCTGCGCTTTTCAGCAGGTAGGGAAACATTCCCCAGTGAAAGGAGTGAGAGTGTTGTGAGTGCTTGGGACAGGGAGTGCCTTCACATCCTCTGCTTGTAGGGACAGGCTGCCTTGTCAGTGAGCTGCAAAAGAGTCTCTGCACACTTCAGTCAAGGCTTAGTACAGACCTTCCCCTTCAACATGTTTCAGAAAGTTCATATGCTAATGTCACCCTGACCCTACATTTAAGGGCTAGTGTAAATCCAGTGATAGTGTTCTCTGTTGTTTTCAAGAATGACAGATATCCTGTTCTTTGAGTCCTTGCTGGTTTTTGGGATTTTCATTAAATTCTTTTCAGGAATGGGCATGATGAATTGTTTCTTCTCTACTCTTTGTGTTTCTGAATATAACGAGATGGCATCATAGACCACTGTTGTCTTTGTTTCTGTTTTCCCTTTCCTGCTTGTTTGGGTGGAAAGAGAAATATCAGGACTGACGGCGCTCTTGAGCTGTAGTTATTCCTTAAGGTCTGTTTGGTCAGGCTTTCATTGATGGTTTAGAATCATAGAATAGTTTGGATTGGAAGGGACCTTCAGAGCTCATCTTGTTCAACCCTTTGCAATAAGCAGGGACATCTCCAACTAGATCAGGTTTCTCAGAACTACATCCAGCTTGGCCTGGAATGTTTCCAGGGGTGGGGCATCCACCACCTCTGTGGGCAGCCTGATACCAGTGTTTCACCACGCTTATAAAAGATTTCTTCCTTATATCTAGACTAAATCTCCCCCCTTTTAGTTTAAACCCATTGCCCCTTGTCCTGTTGCAATAGAATGCTGTGTGTTTGCAGCATACCTCTGCCACTGCACCCTTTCCCTCTCCCCCCTTGCTCAGAGGCTCCCTGTGTGGAGCAGTTAAATTGGGTCCATGCTGGACTCATACTGCTCTCCAATCCCTCACAGCAGCTGACTTGGAGTGCTTGCTGAGCCCCTGAGGCAGAGCAGAGCTTGTTTCCCGCTGGGGCGCTGCATCCTTGGGGCATTAGGGAAGTGTTCTGTTGAGCTGTGTGCCTTGATTCAAGAGCTGACCCATGTGCTCAGCTGTGTTTGACCAGAAGACAAACTCCTCTGTAGTGTGAGAGCTCGTGGTGTGGATGCTGAACATCCAGGTTAGTTCTGGTGAGGCCGTGAAGTTGCACAGAATGTGACAATTAATGATGATTGTAATTTTGTTCCTGTACATTAGCAGGGCTCTTCAGAGAAGAGTTGAAATTGTGTTTCCAGAATCATGGACTGTCCTCTGCAAGCTGAAATGTGGGAATTTCTGAGGTGTTTCCTTCTGGTGTCTGGAGATTCTTTTATTTTTCCTTTCCCCTTTTTTTTGCCCACCTCCAACCCTTGAAAGGCTTTTTCCATAGCCTCACCTTGGTATGGAAGTGGAGGGACAGCAGGAGGGGCTGCGTTAGATGCCGGGGCTGCCAGCAGCCTTGCACAAGGCTGCAGAGCCGGGCTCTTGCTGGGGGGAGCCCCACAGCTTATTGCTTCCGTCAGTCTGGTGGTACAAAGCAGCATCAAACAAGCAGGAAGGTAGCTGTGCTCTCCCTGCCCCGTTCCATGGGTGCTACAGTGCATGTGTCCTCCTCAGGGCAGCTGGAGGCTGGCACCCATCCTCTAAGGTGAGCTTGGGCTGCGCAGCCACATCTGCGCGCGGTGATGGTCTGGGGCGCTCAGCTGGAGGAGAGGAGCGGGGACAACCTGCGGCGGCTCAGTGGTGACACCTGTTGACGGGGAAGATGCTGTGCCAGTGATCTGCGGGGGGATGACCGCGGGAGGCAGGGAAAGCGAGGTGCTCTGGGGTGGTGAGCCTTGGCTTGTAGCGGCAGTGTGAAGCAGAATGGAGGAGGCAGTGTCTGGTGCTGCGATTGCAGTAGAGGAGCCTGGCATGGGAGGGAAGCTGCAATAGGACACATCTTAGTTTTTCCGGACAGACAAATCTGGCAGTTTTACTGTGGCAGTTTAAAATGTGCCTCCAGTTCTGTGATTCCCAGGGCTGGTGGGCTTTGTCCAGCTTTTCCTCATTACCAGGTTTAGTTCTAGGTGTGTTTACTGAATTCTAATAGGTATAAGAAGGAGGTGTCCTGGGGCTTCCATATATATTTGTCTGTAATTAAGGTAGGATTAATTGCTCAAAATTGTTTTTGAGGGTCTGTTATGAGATCAGCAGATAGGAGCATGGGATAAAGTGCATAATGAATACATTACATTATAAATAATGGACACAGACAGTTCAAAGGCATCCCTGAAAGGTAATAGCTCTTTCAATATTTAATTAAGCAGGTTCCATAGGGAAAAGACTCGATGTCACTAAGGTAATTTTCAGCCTGGCTTAGTGATGCATGGATCAGTCAGAATGAGGGCAGAAGCCTGCAGACAGCTGGGACTCTTGGTAGGCACAGTTCATGGTAATCACAGGGATGTTTTGTGGGCTGGAGAGCAGGCTTTCCATGAGGAGGATGATGGATGGTTCTCTCCTGCTCTTACAGCCTATTTGCCTGTGGCTAGCTGCTTGTGGCAGCCCCAGACCAGCTGGCCAGTGGCAGAGAACAGAGTTGAGTGAAGGACCTAAGACCTCTAAGATGCTGTGTGAGTTGTGAGCCTTCACAGCCTGTTGAGCTCCTTGTGGTGGTTCCTTCTGTGGCTCTTGTTACCCGGTGTTAATGTGAGCCCCACACAGCAGGAATGAAGGAGATGTGTTAGTGCCGGACGGTCAGTTTTGTAGGGAAAACGGCGCAGCATCAGTTACGAGGCCAACAGCTGCCATGAGCATAGAATCACAGAGTCACAGGCTGGTTTGGGTGGGAAGAGACCTTAAAGCTCTTCCAGTTCCAACCCCTGCCACGGGCAGGGACACCTTCCACTAGAGCAGCTTGCTCCAAGCCCCTCTGTCCAACCTGGCCTTGAACACTGCCAGGGATGGGGCAGCCACAGCTTCTCTGGGCACCCCGTGCCAGCGCCTCAGCACCCTCACAGGGAAGAGCTTCTGCCTAAGAGCTCATCTCAGTCTCCCCTGTGGCAGTTCTTATCTGTGATGGAAGTTGAGTCTCATGGATTTTCTGAGTGGAAAAAGGACAAGTATTGCCCATCTGCAAGGCCTAGCTTCTCTCCCATGTTCCCAGCTGCTCATTTTCCATTTCCCATCTCCTCCGTGCTCTCATTTCATTATGTTTTATGCCCCATTCTCACAGCAGCTCCACTGCAATTTCACCCGTGCCAGTGTAGTATATGGTTAAATGAGATGCTTTAGTGCAAGGTGGGGCGATGTGGGAAGGTTGCAATGCCCAGGCTGCCCTCTGGCATGTTTCCCAGGTCTGTTGGTGAGGTTCCCTGCTTTGTGTTTCCCTGTCTGGCTTCTGTCAGGGAGCTTTCCTGAATTTCATAGCACATGAAGGGTGCTTTTAGGGCAACAAAATTCAGTGTTGTGCAGTGGAGTTGAATATCAGAGCAGATGTATCCTCTGGGGCCGAGACCTTGTCTCTGTGCTGGGAAGTGCCTGTGTATGTTTCCAGAACTATGGAAGCAGTAAATAATAACCTGTAAACAAATATCAGTTACAGATTTATGTAGTGTTGTTGCAAGGAAACACAAGAGGAAAAGAGCTGTAGGGCAAAGGGAAGGGGGAAGTAGTCTTTTTAGCTTGAAAACCGTGTTTGTCTTGAAACTGGACACAAAAAAACTCCTTTTTCCCTCTTGCTTGTTTATTTTTTGCAAGGTTCATTTCTTGTCCTTTAACTTTTGTGGAGAACAGCGTAAAAAAATCCCTCTGTTCTTTTGTGATAGCCCCCCCATGATCGGAGTGTTCTGGTGTTCAGGCACCAGACTGGGAGCCAGGGCTTGTGACAGTCTCTTTTTCTCCTTCCTTTCTTTCCTGAAAGGGGTGGCTTATTTTTAGTGCTTGCAAGACCCAGCTCACTGGAGGGCCACAGCAGGCCTGTTCCATCCACCAGCCGTGGGAGCATCACGTTCACTGAGGGAGCAGGATCTGCTCCTGCTCCTCGTGCCTTTCTCTGTTCTGTTTCTATCTGTTTATTCCATCCCTTTTGGCAGCTCCAGGACTGTGTCCTTCAGGAGTCAGTTCCAGGCTTTCCACAGAGCTGGAGGAGCAATAGGGAGCCCCATGGGCACCAGGGCTGGGCGAGGGCCCCTGCCTAGGCTGCTGCCCTCCAGTACCTCCCTGGGAGATGCTGCTTTGGGATGCAGGGTCCTCTCTGCTGAGGCTCCCCTCCAGACACGGACATGGCCCTTGGCTTGCAGGGTGGGCTCACTGCTGAGTGTGCAGCAGAGCTGCAAGGGTGACATTTCTTGTAGACTGTACGGTTCTGTAAAGGATTTGTAAAGATTTCTTGGAGAATTTTCCTGGTGGAAACTCATAGTTTCTTTTCTCTTTTTGAGGACTGGGGGAGGAAGAGCTGCTCTGTTTCTTTTCCCAGCATGTCACTATGGTATTTTGAGACTACGTTTAATTCTGCAGAATTATATTCAGCTAAAAGTGCAAAAGAGGACAAGCTAAACCAAAATAAAATACTTTATTCCAGGTCGACTAAAACATTTACTCTGACTTCAACCATCCTTCTTCCTGCTGTGTCAGCTCCGAGTTAGGAGAGAAATACATAACTGGTGGGGAAGGGGCAGTGCCAGTTCCTAAACAAAAACACTTCCATCAAGCCAGGTATTTGCCTCTGTCATGTGGGTTTGGAAACAGCTCATTTTTCACTGCTCTTCTAAAGGTAAATATCTCCATCAGACAGTTGTGCTACTGCAGTGCATCACCCAAGCCTTCCAAGAACCAGGGGCTGTTTGGTGGCAGTGAGGATCTCAATTACTGCTTTTTCAGCCATGTGAAGTCTTGATTTCCAGGTTGAAGCAGCCACAGGATCTTGGAACTGTGTAGAAATGTCATGGTTTAAGCCCAGCCTGTCACTCAGAACCACACAGCCGCTCGCTCACTGCGCCCTTTCCTCCCCCCTGCTCCCAGGGGGATGGGGAGGAGAATGGAAAGAATGTAACTCCCATGGGTTGAAACAAGAGCAGTCCAGTAACTAAGGTATAAGACAAACCACTGCTGCTACCGCCAGTAATAATAATGACAAGGGAAATAAGAAGGGAAGACAATACAACTGCTCACCACCCACCGACTGATACCCAGCCCGATCCAGCAGTGATCTAACCCTTCCGGGTAACTGCCCCCAGTTTATATAGTGGGCATGATGTGTTGTGGTATGGAATACTTCTTTGGTCAGTTTGGGTCAGGTGTCCTGTCTCTGCTTCCTGCCAGCTTCCCCTCCTCCCTGGCAGAGCATGAGGCTCAGAAAGTCCTTGGTCAGAGTAAACATTACTGAGCAGCAACTGAAACCATCGTTGTTATCAGTGCTGTTCCCAGGCAGAAAGTCAAAAACACAGCACTGCACCAGCCAATAAGGAGAAAAACGACTGCTAGTGCTGAACCCAGGACAAGAAAGTAGCACTGTTACTGATGGGAAATCAGCTTTAGGTTATTCTCAGTTCATAGTTGCTTATTTTTTCCTTGCTGTCTACCATGAGAAAAGAAAACCATGATGTGCGAGTTCAATGCAGCAGCCTGGGCTGATCTGGGCAGCCATCCATAGCCCACTCTTACGGGCTGCATTTCTTGCCCTTTTTGCCTTCCCCTTCTACTCACCTCCCTCTGAAGTCAGAGGGACCTTTCCTGTTGATGTCACTGCTCCATCCAAAGCCCATGTTCTGGACAGTGGCTCAGGGAGGTTTTTTTACCAGCATTTTGGATAGCTGGGAGCTGGGAGGGTTGGTGAATTGAGTTGAGGAGGTTAATGACAGAAGAAAAGGGAGCTCAGAGAGAGTTGCGGTGAGATGCAGAACAGGGAAATAGCAGGGAGCTTTGGAGTTCTGAGTGCACTTTGGGATTGCCTAACATCCATTGCCCGCAGAAGTGCAGGGTGCACGGCTGGGAGGGAGTGCTTGGGAAGGAGCTTGGGTCAGGGAGAGGAGCTGCCCTGAGGGCGTGTTAGGGAGGGATATTTATTGCCCATCTTCTTTTTGTGCCTCTGAAACCTTCCTCTCTATTTATTAGGGAGGAGAAAAAAAGTGCTGACATCTACTGCAGGGCAGTGCAAAGGAAGCTGCTTTGTTATACCCCTGAAATTCACCTCTGTAGCAGCCACAGATACAATGAGACAAAACCAGACTTAGCTGGGCAGTACTGGGAGATTGTCCCATTTCTGGAACATCACAGGGCAGAAGAAATGGGCACCAGCTCTGTCAGGAGAGGTGCAGGGTGCCAGGGCACAGTGGAAATTATGCCTGGCAGGCAGCAGAGAAAACATCAACAGCGTCCAGACCTCCCATTTGTAACTGGTGTGAGAGTGCCAGTGAAGAGACCCCTGAGAAATGGCGGTAAAAATACCAAGTGCCGTTGTATAGATCAGTGGGAAACTGTCACCTTGGGTATCGTGTGTGTTGTAAGCAGGGGAATAGGGAAATGACCAAGGAAAACCGAGGAAAATTCCTAGAGGCATGTGAAGATTATAATAAGAAGAAAAGTACTGTTTAGTTTAGAACTGGATCCCAGGACGCATGATAAGGAGATCTAAAAATGGTATTTTTACCAGGTGCTAAACTGTTTCTTTTGCACTCACGCGTAAAGCATGAAGTGAATGCTCAGTGTAATGGTCAAGCTGACAGGAATAATGACGAAAACATGAATTTCTGCACAAATGGGTAGTGAACAGTCCGGGAAGCCGGGAGCAATCACATCTCCAATGACAAGTTTTGGCACAAGACAGCGGACAGGAAATTTTATCTGCACTTAACCAAGCCTAACCCCAGCACTGTTCGTGATGGTTGAGAAGCGTACACAGAAATCCATGGCTCACATGGAGTCTGAGCATTAGAGATGAGTTACACCTTCTGCCGGGTCTGAGGTGGAGGTATTTTACTGACCTGGAGAGCTAGCAGACCTAAAGAGCTAGCTTTTGAGTGATCAGGTGTTTCCTAAAACCCCTCTTGTTTATCTGTAAATAAAAGCCTCTATCAAAGTGCCTGTTCTATAAGAATATAGGATGTCACAGAGTTCGTAAATTTAGAGAAAACAATGTTCTTCCGTGCTTTCATCATGTTCTTGAAAGAGACTGTTTCATCTCATTTCTGCACTGCTTTCCTTGAGGAAAAGATGCTGTTGCTTTTGGCTTTACCCATACCCTTTGGGAAGGTAAAATGGGATGCATGCCATCTGTGTAAAGTTACTTAAAATCTTTTCTGGGAAGACTTCTCAGGTTTTGAAGCAAGTGAAAGAGGTGAAGCGTGCTCCAGGATAAGGCACCTTCCCAGTGCCTGGCTGAGCTGCTGATACTCAGCACCCTTGGTAACGGGGTGCGTGATCACTGGTGCGGTCCAGGGTTGGCACAGAGACTGAAGTGCTGCAGCAAGTTGTTCCTTCATCCCTTAAGGCCCTTCTCGTGCGGCGAGCCCGAGTCCTCATAGTTCTGCAGCAAGGATGAGGTTACTGCTGCTTAGGGGAGAAAAAGGGAAGTGCTCTACTGGCATTTAGCTGCAGAGCACGAGGGGTGGCCTAAGTGTCTTAAACAGAAAAACTCAGTTTGCGTCATGCAGCATCTAGATTTCAGCCTGTCCTTCCCATTACAGCACTGCTGTGGTGTGTTTAGTTACTGCATCTGTCTCCTGCTAAGAATCATACAAACGTGTAGGGAGAAGCAGGTCTTGTGCAGAGCTGACGCTGATGGAGAGTGAAATCCGTGACAGAGACACAGAGCATGTGGTTGAGGTCACAGTGAGTTTGTGGCAGAGTGGGGATTAAACTTCCATCTCTTAAATCATTACCTCATGTTCTGGCTACAGGCTGCAGTTTGTGTGTGGCTTATCTTTGACTTGTGCAGCCAGGAGGGGCGTTTTCAAAGTATTTATATTCTGGGCCCCTCACTCCAAGACAGACATTGAGGTGCTGGAGCGGGGCCAGAGAAGGGCACTGGAGCTGGTGCAGGGTCTGGAGCACAGTGTGATGGGGAAGGGCTCAGGGACCTGGGGGGTTCAGATGGAGGAGGCTCAGGGGGGACCTGATCGCTCCCTACAACTGCCTGAGAGGAGGATGGAGCCAGGAGGGGGCTGGGCCCTGGTCCCAAGGAACAAGGGATGGGACAAGAGGAAATGGCCTCAAGCTGCACCAGGGCAGCTTTAGATGGAGCTGAGGAACAATTCCTTCCCCCCAGGGTGCTCAGCATTGGAACTGCCCAGGGCAGGGCTGGAGTCACCATCCCTGCAAGTGTTCACACACCGTGGAGATGAGGCCTCAGTGCCATGGGTTAGTGGTGGCCTTGGCAGGGCTTGCAATGGTTGGACTGGATGAGCTTGAAGCTCTTTTCCAACCTGGTGGATTCTGTGATCTCTTGCAAAGATATTTTTCCATCCCCCAAGCTTTGCTGCATAAAGTGCTGCAGGTAATGAAGTTCAGAGCTGTGGGTGCTGCCCAGCACCCCCTACTGCAAAGGTTCATGTGGTGCCCATGGGTGCCAGCACTGCAGGGGGTGCTCTGGGCCGGGGGAATGGCTTTAACCTGCCAGAACAGGGGAGATTGAGACGAGCTCTTAGGCAGAAGCTCTTCCCTGTGAGGGTGCTGAGTCACTGGCACGGGGTGCCCAGAGAAGCTGTGGCTGCCCCATCCCTGGCAGTGTTCAAGGCCAGGTTGGACAGAGGGGCTTGGAGCAAGCTGCTCTATGGAAGGTGTCCCTGCACAGGGCAAGGGGTTGGAACTGAATGAGCTTTGAGGTCCCTTCCCACCCAAACCACTGTGATTCTAGGAAAGCTCTTCTGATCTCAAAGTTTTCTTTGCCTTCAGGGTGGGAGCAGAGGAAGACTCAAGCAGAACACATGTGGGAATGTCACTTTCAGGTGGTCGATAGTTTTTCAGAGTTAAAATAAACCCCATATCACCTGTTTTACTGTTCTCCATGTGGTGCTGGTGTTGACCTTCGGAGCATGCTCTGCCTGGGCTGAGTTTGCAGCACTGCTCCCAGGTGTTGCTCATGAGGGCTCCTGATGACCAGGAGGCGCAGAAGCTTCTTGGGGTCCTTGGTGGGCTCCTGAGCTCTTTGCTGGGTGAGAGCTGGTGACCGTCTGTCTGGAGGTGTGCGGCACCCATGTGTGGCTCAGTGGGAGTACTGGAACTGAGAAGGTGAGTGCATGGGAGCGTGGAGGCTGTGCTGTTCCAGAGGTGTACCTGCTCTTTTGCCTTGTTCGTCTGAGGGTGCATGTGAGGGAAGAGGGGTACAGAGGCAGTGTTTTCATAGAACCACTGATTTGGAAGGGACCTTAAAGCTCATCCAGTTCCAACCCCCTGCCATGGGCAGGGACACCTTCCACTGCACCAGGTTGGAGCTGGGTGAGCTTTAAGGTCCCTTTCAATCCAAACCATTTGTGATTTGCAGAAGTGTCGAGGAGGGGAGGTCTGTGAGCATGGGGTGAGGTGCTGCTCAGCAGCAGGAAATCCCCTGAGATGTCCGGTGCTCTGGTGACTTGAGCTACGCTGCAGTTAATGCAGGTGAGTCATGCTCACCATTAAGACACTCCTGCAGTGCCTGGTTACACTGGGACCCTGAGGTCTCCTCTGTCGTTGCTGTTCACAGGCTGCAGGTCTCTCCCTTAGCTGTGCCTTTTGTCTTGTCAGCAGCCCTTGGCGCTGGCAGCGCACAGGGGCAGGGCTGGTGCTGTGCAGTGAAAGGTGCTGGTTCCTAGTTCTGGAGCACATTCCGTGATGCTGCTCTCAGGCATCCTGTGTTCTCCCCAAGCAGGCTGTGCCTCTGCCCTGCACCTCCAGCTGCTGCTCTGTGGCCAGTTAGGTTTGGAGGCCTTTGGTGCAGGGACCATCTCCTATTCATTAAGTGCCTGGCTCTGGCCTCTGTGCCTTACTCATGTTATATAAGTATTAACAGCAGTGGTGGATGTTCTTCTGAGCCTTTCTGCACCTTCCCATGTAGGTCGGCATATGTGGAAATACAGCTTTGAAATCAGCTGTGAGGAACAGGCTGCTCTTCAAAGCCAGGTGCTGGGTTTCTGGGGTTTTGGTTTGATTTTTGTAATTCCCCCCTGAGGGTGCTGTATTTATGGTCTTTGCTGCTGATGATTTTGAAAGGAAAGTGTCTCCCAAACCAGTCTACAAAGAAAGATGATCAATTATGAACTGCTTATGCAGTCCTGAGCTCAGATTGTGCTGTGAGAGCCTGCAGGAGATCTGATAAACCTGTGAGCAGGGACTGCCTGGGCGCTTCCTCTCAGGGCAAGGGTGAGAAGGGCAATTCGAGCAATGCTGCAGTTAATTCAGCTGAGTCCTGCTCTGCTGAGAGGATTCCCCTGGTCTGTCTCAAGGTAACCATGCTGCTACTCCCCACCTCTGCTGCTCTCTTAACAGGGTGACTGTGCTTGGCTCTTCCAGCTTTTTTCTTTTCCAGAAACGCTTCCCTTTTGTATTCAGTGGAGGAAAATTTCAGGGAGAGGGAGGCGATTCAATGAGCTGAAAGGGGAGTGTGTGAAACTGGCCCTCCAAAACTGCTACCATCAAAAAAACGGATAGAAGGGGCAGACAAGAGGAAGGAGGGCAGGCATGTTCTGGGAGAGCTGTGCTGGCTTTGGCATTGGCCAGCAGGATCCAACAGTCTGCATGGAAAGTCCTTCACTGTCTGTGAGAGCCGAGAGTTCCGCCAGCTCTGCGCAGTCCCTGGCAGCGATGCATCATGCTTGTGGGAGGCCATGGTGATAGATCTGGCCCTTTGGCTGGCCCTGTCAGCTCTGCACTGTTCCAGCTTGCTGCTCACCTGCACATGGCATCTTCACTGCTCCTCAGCATTATGGGGCCACATCCTCCACTGCTGTAAATCAGTTCCTGCACTAGAGCTCAAGGAGTTATCCCAGTTTCCCCCAGCTGAGCATCATGCTGGTGTAGTTTTTAGTACCCTCCCCCCCATTAATTTCAACTTGTCCACTGACTCAACCCCATCCTGGATAAGACGGGCTGCGATACACTCGTGTCAGGGTACGACCATACACCAGCTTGATGCAGGAGAGCTTTCCATGACCTTTCCTTAGCAAACCACAAGATCCTGATTCACCCACTCATCTTCCTCTTCACCTTTTTTTGTTGTTGTTATTTTCTACTAATTGTGGGGTAATGGATGGTTTTGGAGGCTTTGATGAAATGATCTCATTGCTTCATGGCCAGGCCCATGGCAGGGGGTTAGAACTAGATGATCTTAGGGTTCTTTCCACCCCTAACTATTCTATGAAATTACCTGATTTCAGTGATGGGGATGTGGGGGGTGTTTGTTTTTTAATCAGCAGCCTGGAGAGAAAGATGCTGCTGAGTTTCTCTCCCTCATGTGGTGGGATACACTTGGAGGAGAGGCTGTGTGTATGCATTACCTGCTCAGGCTCATGATTAGCGTGAGCTTGCCATATTGCTTGCTGCATGCTTGGATAGTGCAGTGTGTAGGGCAGGGGCTGCTTGTGTGTGGTGCTGTGCATAGTGGTGTCCCCTCTGATCTACAGCCACTCAGTGCTCCTGGACCAGAAGTAAGGACCAGTCCAAATAGGCAATTGTGCTCCTTTATAGCACAATAAAAAGATACAAAAGGGTCTTCATCTGTGTGGGTGTGTTAAGTAAACCTGTGTGGAAATGGTCTTTGGTGGGAAGCCGTGTGGCTAAGTACAAGGCAGGTAAAATCACAGACTGGTTTGTGTTGGAAAGGACCTTAAAGCTCATCCAGTTCCAACCACTGCCATGGGCAGGGACACCTTCCACTAGAGCAGCTTGCTCCAAGCTCCTCTGTCCAACCTGGCCTTGAACACTGCCAGGGATGGGGCAGCCACAGCTTCTCTGGGCAGCACCCTCACAGGGAAGAAATTTAGTCTGCCCTCTGTCAGCTAATCTCACCTAACCTCTATCACGTCTTGTGGAGGTGAAATGGGGTGGTTTTGTCACATTCAGCTATCAAAGTCATGTTGGACCCTGAGCTCTGCACCAGTTTTCTTTGTTTCCTGTTAGAAACTGAATGTCTGCTCTGAGGTCCTGCTGTGGTTTTGGGCTCGTTGGGATACCTGTGCCTTGATGCTGGAAATAAATATGCTTGTCTGCAATTGGTGTGCTGTCGGGGAGCATATGGATGTTGTATCACGTCATAAAGTAGGAATCTTCATACTGAGAAGTGCAGATAGGATGTGTTGAGGTGTGTGTTTCTGCAGTGCTGGAAGATGTAAACTGCAGACAGAGCCTTCTGGAATAGCATAAGGAGCTCTTGAGTTTGCAGGTGGGGATCTGGGTCGCATGCAGCATTTGTGGGAGTTCTGAGCAGTTTGGTCAGTTCTTCATTCCACTTGACTTCATTTTCATGATTGTAAGTAGAAGAGCTTAGCTCTTGCTGGAGAGTCTGTTCCCGGCAAACTGCCACCCTGCTTGGCCGGGGCAGGGGCACACACACTGATGTGCTTCCTGTCGCCTTTGGAGAGACGTGGCCCATGGAAACGCACTGTCTGCATTGTCTTATTTGTGCTGTGAACTGCAGTGCAGGCATGGAGGCAGGGAAAAATGACTCGTGTGCTCATTGTCCGTGGGAATGTCTCTGGGAAGAAGCACATATAAGCTCTCCGTAACCTGGGTTCTTGGTCTGTAATACAAAACTGGTGCTGGGTAACTGGAGTTGTGGAAAATACCTTGTGGTGATGTTTAGTGCTTGGAAAACATAATTCATCTGCTTTGAAATATGCCATGCTCCAGAACTGTGGAAAAATTGTCTATTGTAGCAAAGTTTTTAAAGATGTCATGGTATTACTTTATTATAAAGCTAGCAGCTAAGACATTAATAAGAAAAATGTCCAATTTGTACACTTGCCTGAACCAAACGACAGTGTAGCTAATGCAAGATGTTTAATAGTCTTTGCCTCTGCTGAGAAAATGACAGAAATGTCTTTGGTGTGTTTCCCATTAGAAATCGTCCAGTTCTGAATAACTGCACAAAGAAAGAAAACCATTTACTTTCTTCTTGCAACCTTTCGTATTTCTCCTTGGAAAGAAAAGTTTTGCTCATTCCTTGCTGTTCTTGTAGCCTCTCTGCAGGATATTGGAATTTTGTTCTACATTTTGCTGGCTGTGATTTAGTGTATACTGAAATCAAGGGATGGGGCCCTCATTTAGTGACATCAGGGCCTAGGCCCTGCAGCCTTTGGCAGCTGATGTGGAGCTTCAAATCAGTGTAAGCTCTGCCTTGGAACAGGTGAATGAAGCGTTGCACAATCAGAACTGAGGAGCCAAAAGCACATGTTGCGAAGATTTGTTCTCAAAGAGAACTTGTGATCATTACATCTGCCTTTTTGAAGCTGTCCTGAGTAGGTGATTCTGTAATATTTGTGGATCAGAATATACTTGTGTGTTTTCCACAAGTGAGCCTGAGGTGCTGGTGCTCCTGCTGTGGTTTTGTGGCAACCCGACAGGGGACCTCAGCAGTGCAGATGGGAATCCCAGACTGGTTTGTGTTGAAGGGACATTGAAGCTCATCCAGTTCCAACCCCTGCCGTGGGCAGGGACACCTTCCACTAGAGCAGCTTGCTCCAAGCCCCGTCCAGCCTGGTCTTGTGCACTGCCAGGGATGGGGCAGCCACAGCTTCCTTGGGCAGCCTGTTCCAGTGTCTCACCGCTGGCATGCAAAGGTGCTGTGGAAGCTGGGTCTGGCCATGGTGTTGATGGCATGCTGTCATCCCAGTCATGGTGGGGTGCTGTGGCCGAGGTGATGTCCCTGCTGCTGTAGCACTCCTTGGTGGTGGTGATTCTGCCTTGTGCCCGCAGCTGAAGCGGGAGAGATGCTGCCAGCTCAGAAGGGTGGTGCCTGCTGCATCCACCAGATGGTGAGGTCTGTGCTGTATGCATGTGTGAAGGGTTAAACCACAGCTGGCACCAGTTCCTGTGTCACTGAATCTGCCAGCACACAGATCCAGGTTCCTGTGAGGGTGATGGGTAAGCAGCCTATGCCCTGGGGCCAGGTGTTGAGCTGCCTGTGGCCCCCTGGTACTTGTCATAAAATATCCTTGTTAGCAAGGATAGGATCTTGAGGTGTCCCTGTTTTCACAGGGAAATCCTTGGAAGGCCAGACCTTTGCAAAAGCATCTCCCTGTTTCTGTAACTTCAGAGAGGAGACACCAAAGGCAGGATTTGGGGGTCAGCAGATTGTGAGTCCTGCTGTGGAGCAGCCAACCCTGCTTGAACCTGGAGGTACCAGAGGAGAGCTTTTAAGGGTGCAAGTCACAGCCACATCCCGACAAGTTCGCCCATGGACCAGCTCTGCTGCTATTTACGCTGATTTGTGTGAATGCTGAGTGCAGCCTTTATAAACATTTTTAATGCCAAATTAAGCTTTTCCCCTTCCAAAGTCACCTCAGATGACTCTCTGCTTCTCTGCCTCTTGCTTGGAGAGGTTTGCCCTCTGGGAGGGAGAGGTGTTATGGGTTGGGGCAGCAGGAGGGTCTGTGCGGAACCTGTGGGTGCTGCAGCCCTTGCAGGTTCTCCTCCTGCCTTCCCTCTGTGCTGCCGTGCCGCAGCAGGTGCTTGGGGACAAGTCTGCTTTGGAAAGAGCTCGTGTGTGGAACTGAACTGCTCAGCTTGGATTACCAGAATGTTTGTTATTATGGGAGATGCCTGATGTTGCACTATTGCATGTGCTCCTGAGAAAATGCTGTTTGTGTATGTTTAGCTTGCAGTTTAAGCTCTTGCCCCTGCTCACAGACTAAACTAACAGCATTCTCTAAAGTTTGTAAAGCATCGCAAGCGCAAAGTCCTTGAAGCTTCAAATACCCCTACTTAGTTTACTGAGTTAAGCACTTTTTGCTTAGAAAAGAAGGGTGCTTGAGGCTGCTGGTGCAGCTGTGGATGTTCCTCAGAGAGCCACACACCTGCTTGCCGTGGGAGCATTGGAGCATTGCTGCCCTGGCCTGGGATACAGGTTTCCAGGCAGCCCCTTTCCATGCATTGCTTCCCCATTGGTGGGGTGACAGGAGAGCTGCCACGGGCAAGACAGAGAGGTCTCAGGCTGGCCACCTCTCTCAATGGAATCAGTCAGAAAATCCAACAAAAGGGTTTGGAGCTTCAAAGAACCTTTTCCTTTATCCTTTATCTGAGCCATTGTCTCTAGATCTGAATTTTCCACTGCTCTTTGCTTGTGATCCGTCTCCAAAGTGCTGATCAAAACAGGGAATAGCTCAGATTTAAAGGTGGTTTTGAAGCATCAGGCATTGGGTGCAGACTCCAGCCTCCATGGACCCCTGGTGCTGTGAATTAATTCCCTGCATGGAGTAGAGCCGGTTGTTTCCCATTGTCCTCACGGTTCCATAGATGTTGGACAGGACAATTGCATGTTCTCAGTGGGCAGGACAGCCAGGCCCTGCCACAACACAGAAGACAGGCCATGGGTAGTATCAGTGATAGGCACGTGAAGGGTATCTTCAGTAGCAAGGTCTTTGTGAGAAAGCCCGTGTTCTGCTTGGGGGAAAGATGGATGGCTGTATGGAAATCGGTCTCAAGTGCTGTTTGTTATTGGATGTGCTCAAGGTCTGTGTTGTGCGATAGCTGATTTGGGCTGTGTGCCTGCCTCAAGCTGATGCAGGAGGGAGTTTGGTTTCTTTTCCTCCTTGAATCTCAGCCTACATAGGATACACAGGACTGACACATGAGCACACGCGTTCAGCTCGTTAGGCAGACATGGCATATCCAAGGCTGACCAGCCTTGTGCCAAGAACATCATGGAAATCAGCCAGCTGCTTTTGTTGACATTGCTAAAATAGTTTCACTTCACAGCACCAAGGCAAAGCTGAAGTGGGGAGTAAAGCAAAGAGCCAGGAGCGATGAGACAAAGTGGTGTGTTACCTTTTGTGGGTTTACTTGCTGTGTGCTTGTACCTGAAACCAGGCTGTGCACTGAGCCTGGGTCATGAAGCAGCTCCGGAGCAGCTCCAGTGTGGTGTGCTGAGCTGCTGCTGAACACTGGAGGTTGGTGTGGTACATCTTTGCATTTGTTATGTACAAACTGTGTTTGGTGCACAGTGAGTTGACTTTGTGGTGTGTTTCTTGCCCAGCTATCGCTGCCTGCACTAGCTTCTCAGTATTCAGTTTTAAGTTCCTTGTGGCTTCTCAGCAGCAAAGTCCTGGTGCCACTTTCATCCTTCACTGGAGTCCAAGATGTGCTGCTTCAGACTCATTATTTGGCTACTCTTTGCTCCATCCTTGCCTTCCAGATGGTGATTCTTGTTTCATTGGGTCAGTGGCCTGAGAATAGAGTTTTGGGGGTTTTCTTGGTATTCTCAATCAATCACATGTAGCACTGAAGCTTCAGTAGTGTACAGCTGGTTTGCAGTCAGGTTGCCGGCAAAGAAACTGGTGAGCAAAAGTCATATGTCTGGTGTTGGGAAGATGAGAGGTCAGTCAATGTGCAAACACACGTGTTAGGAGGACAGGGCATGGTGAAGAATGCACTTAACCCCCTGGGTCTGAAATGGTTGACTCCTGGTTTATCCCGTTTCAATGTTGAAGTACTTGCCCCTGACGTTTACAGATGTTTCTTAATGGCTGGGAGTAGCGAGAGCTCCTGCAGTGACTCGGAGGCATTCTCTGACTTTGTTGGGTTTGTGTTGGATGGGGATAATGACATGGTTGGGCTTAGGAAGAACCACTGTGAGAATGCCAAATGTTTGTGTCCTGTGCTGTATTTCTGAGGCCTCGTTCAACAGCAGGTTGGATTGCAAGCCTAAACAGAAGTGGCTTAAATGTTGTATAAGCCTATGCAAAATTCAGCAGCTTTTTGCTGATGCTTAAGAGCAGTGGAATGCTATGGAAGTGCTAAGTTGAGGTGGTTTTGCTGTGTGTGGTGGTTTGTAGGGTTTTTGTTTTGTTCTGTTTTATTTTGGTTTTTATCCAAAACAACAGTAGTTCTCCAATGTTAAACTGACTGAAGCTTACAACTTCTTGTGAAACCACAGATGGTCTTCTAGTATGAAACTGTGAAGTTGTGGCAGAATGAACCCGACTCCTAATGTGTCTGGGGCTAACTGGGATGTGGCGCTAATGGCAGTGTGCCTTTCCAGAGGGATTAGAAACAGTGCTGTTTCTAACCCAAGGGATATGGGATTTGAAATGCAAATGTTTTGGCTGCCTTCCCTGTGCAATCTCATGTGTCTACTGCTCTTTTGCTTTAGGTTATGATGCCCTGAGCTATTCTGTGGAAAGTAATGACAAATGGAGTGGGAGACAGCTACTGCAAACGAATGGGGAGAACACGACTGATGTCCCAGAGGAAGGAGGGCAGCCGTATGTCAGAAATTGCACTGAACCAGGTAGGAATGAAAGTTACTTCTGGCTCCTCAGTCTTACAGTTGACTTTCTCACCTCCAGCTATCTGTGTTGGTATCACCTTTACTGCCACAAACTTGTACTTACTAATTTTTAAGTCAATAAACATGGATGTTGTTTTCCTTTTGTGCATGCACCGTGTGGGTACTGCAAATTCCCTCAGCAGCCAGGGCTCAGAGGAGAGCTTGCTGTCAGCTGGAATACAGGACAATGTTTAATGCATACTAATAGCCAAGTGCTGAGATCATAAGCAGCGTGTCTTCTGTGGTTCTTGCATAAACATTGCGTGTGGTTCTAGCAGTGGGATTTGCATAGTGACGATGTGTGTTAGTAGGATTATTACCTGAGAAATCAGTAGGTAGCCATATATTTAGTGCAAGTACTTCTGTCAGTAGTGGGCCCAAAGAAACCCAGTTTTCTATAGCCTGAGGTTGGGTTGATCTGCTGATGAGAAATAGGGCTTAGTTTGCAATGTGGCTTTTTCTTCAGGGAGGGATCTTAGCAGGGTCCTCCTCATCTCCGTGACTCCTTGTCCTGGGTTCAGCTTAAACCATGACACTCCTGTTTTCATGAAACTCATGTCCCACTTCCTCAGGGATTTGCCTGCAGGTGGGGTTAAGGCACACTGGGTTGGTATCTAACTGTAGGAGAGGAGCTGATGTGCTTTTGAACTTGCCTTCCCTGAGCCATGTGGGGCTCTTTGTCAATGTTTTGTACCTGTTCTGAAAGAGCCCCCTCTGTTTAGAGGGGTGTTTCGTGTCCCTTAGTTAAAAGGAAAAATCACTGCCAGTCCTGTTCAAAAAAACTTTCCATTTATGATAGAAAAAAGGATAAGATAGGAGGTCTTCAATTTGCGTCCAGTTGATTGTATTATTTTTATTTCTGCCCAAATAGACGTCATCATAATAGATCATGATTAAAAGAGAAGTCTTTATAAGGACTGCTCAGGCCTTTCTTTTCAAAGCAGAGCTCGGATGTTGTTTCCTCACAGTTCAGCGAGGGAAGGGAAAGGTGTTCCTCTGCTCTTCAGAACTTATGTAGGTTACGCGTCCCAAGAGAAATTGCAACAAATACAGTTCTTGCTGTGCTTCTGTGCCTATAATTTTTCCTCCAGTATAATCCTTAATAACAGTTCTGGACAGATGGATGTTTATAATCTTTTTAGACAGAAAAAACCAGTACAGAAATTCTTCTTATCCCATTTTTCTTTTGTTTGCATGTCTCACATATAGCGCAGATCCAGTCTTACAGTCTCACATCAGCATCTATAGTAATCTTGGTACATCAGCACCTGCTATCTCACCATCCTCATCAGCTCTTTCTGCTGCCTTCCCCAAATGAAGTGGCCTATAGGAAATGTTTGGGATTTTATCTGTGGTGTGGGGGGGTGTTTTTCTCCCCCTTTTCCAGAAGAGAAAATGGTAATTATTGAGCACCTTGTGTAGTGTTCAGGAGAGAAGAGGCAGGAACACATTGGTGAATTTCTGTTTGTAATCTGAGTTGTCTCACCATTACAACAGAATATGCTCTGTAATAGCAAACTGACTGAAAGTACTGTAGGAAAGAAAATAAAAGTAACAAAGTTCAGGTCCCATATGTTGTTTTGTGGATTTCCTTTTGGACTGTGAGGGTAGTTGAAATGTCAGTCATTAATGCTGGGATGGGTGGCAGGCCGAAATGTTTGAGTTGCCTTGGTTGGAATGGGAGTGGGACGCTGTCTGTGGAAGTTACCTGTTGACTTCAGTGAATTGCATGTCACTGCAGAACACTTCAGTCCTGCTTTTCAGCAAGTGAAGTGAGTAAAAGAGCTGGTAGAAGCAATGCTGTAAATAGCATCACTACGTTGTCTTGTTCTGAAGGAGTTTGTGCTGTATATGATAACTCAGCAGGAGAAAGCAAAGTGTGAGTTTTGCTTTAGGAAGAGTTTCAGAATTTCCCATTTTTGCTGCAGCTCAGAATGGTACCAGGTTTCTGAATCCAGCACAAAATGGATCATGAGCTCATACAGCTTCATCCTGCTGCTCTCTTTCCTAATGTTAAGAGTGAAAGAGCCATTCAGGAGATGAAATACGATGGTGATGGAGCTGAGGTCAGTCTAAGCTAATACAAGGTTAACCACTCTCACAGCAGGTTATAATCACAGTCTGGTTTGTATTGGAGGGGACCTTAAAACTCATGTAGTTCCAACCCCCTGCCATGGGCAGGGACACCTCTCACTAGAGCAGGTTAGGATGAGGAGACCTTCGGCATGGCTCCTAACAGCAGCTTTTATGTTCAGAAGTGTAGAAAGGAGTAGGGTGATTCAAATCAGTGTATGGCTCTGACACTAATGGTAGTTGCTGTTGATCAGAGCTAATGAAACGGTTGATTCCACAGGCTTTCAGGGCAGCACAGTCTTTCCATGGCCAGGTTAGTGCTGGGTGAGGCCACCGAATGGTGTTTAGCTCTGAAGTGACTACTGAAAGAGACCTGAGTGAGTGCAGCAGTGGAGAGGCACAAGAGCTCCCCAGGCATATCTGCGTTTGCCTTCTCCAAGTACTCACCTGTACAGTGCTGCTCAGGGAAGTTGGGTCAGTTTGGCTAAAATTGTGATGTTGCTGAACACAAGCCGCCTGTGGTGTGTCACACAGCCCTTAGGTGCCTGTTGTTACTTGGGAATCAGCAGAGCTTAAACCTCCTCAGCATCCCCGCAGGACGTGCACTCATGTGCATTTGGCCTTCAGGTGCTTCTTCCCTTTGGTGAGTATTGGTAGAAAAACGCTGCCTGAAAAGATGGGAGTTATTTTCCTGCTTAGTTCCAAAATTAAGTTGCATAAACATCTGCAGCTCAGTAAAAGTGAGTGTTTAAGAAAGCAGTTTTACCTCCTCTTTTGGGAAGGGAAATGAAATGCCTCATTTTGAAGTGTTCTGTGGGGTTTTGCAGCCCTTGGCTTTTGCAGTCTGTTGGCAGTATAAACATGTTCTTACATGCTAAAGGAAAGGTTCTTTTTCTGTACATGCATGTGGATTGTCAGGAAGCCTGCCATCACATTTCTGAACTGCTGGATTTAGTTTCTAATGGTTTAGCCAGTGGGCTCTCTAGTGGCATGTTATCATCAGAACTGCTCCAAATGGCTTTGCCCACTTTTCCTTTGAAACAGACATTGTAGAAATATCAGAGGGGTAAAATGGACTGAATGGAGCCTGAAGATTTTTTTTTTCTGTGGGTTTTTTTGTTGTTGGGGTTTTTTGGGATGTTTTTTATCCTTTTGTAGTTTCCTACTCTGAAGCTGTTGCGGTTGGAGTGACAGTATGGTCTTCTAGAGCAGGTACCTTCAAAGCACACTGCTCACTGTGTGCTGCGTAGCCCCAGTTCACTGACTCCTGGGGAGTTTGAGCCCTGGAGTAGGGCTCTGGGAAATAAATCTGGCAAGGCTCAGTCTGGAGGGTGGCTGCTCCTGTCCTGGGATAGCAAGTAAGAGGGGACTATGTTTGCTTTCAGAAAGCTGTTGAACTTGGTTGGTGCAGTGACAATGTGGTAACATTTCTGCTTGCACCCTTGCTCTCTCAGTGCTGATGGGGTTGGTGTTGTGCATCTGGCTTGGTTAAGGTTCAGGTCTGAGTGACTGGCTCCAGAAGCAGTTACAACCTAGTGTTCGGATGTGGATGATGCAGGCAGGAAAGAGCACTCACAAATCAGTCAGGGATGTAGCAACGCATGGCAAATGGATGAGATGAAACCCCTGCCTCAAAGAACCCCTATCTTCGCAAGTGTACTAGATGCTGTAGAATCTGAGTACCTTCAGAGTGCTTTGAAACATCAGTTTAAGCCTCACTGCTGTGTGCCCTGTTAGCAGAAAGCAGCTGAGGAATATTCATTCTATGGTCTGCCCTGCCCCTGTGGCTGTGTTTGGTTGCATTGAGCACTTGTGGATGCAGAATGACAAAGCAGCCTCCTTTCTTTTCCAAAGAACCTCTGGGTTCTTGTCCCCTGTTGCCTTGTTTTCCAGTCCTGTGCTCATGTCTGCTTGATATTTGAGTGTTGAGGGTGATGGAGACTTTTCCATGTCCATAGGTAACACGACTTCTTGCCTCTTGGCCTTTGTACCTGGAGGTAAGGTGCCAGTCTTGGGCTCTTTTCTAATTATCCTTCTGCTTGTTGCCTCTGTAAGATACAAGGAGTAGTATCTTTACAAACCTGGATTTTGTTTTAGTGGGGTACAGATGGGATCCTATTTCCCTTGTGATGGGAAATAGGGAGAAACAAAATTCATCTGGAATTTCCCTGGAAAGATGCCTGAAGTAGCTGCTGGCAGAGTGAGCAAGGCTGCTCCTGCTCCACTGCTGCCGAGGTCAGGAAGGCTTTCTTCACCAGCAGATTGCAGTATGCTCTGTGAAGAGTGATTTCTGCTCCCTTCTTTTTTTAACTCCTGTCTGAACCAAAATGCAATTAAAACCCCCCAAAGCAAAAATCCAACAAAACAGTCACTTTCCCTCAAGCAAAATTAATTTTTCTTAGCAAAATGAAAACGAATAATTTGTTTCTGTTTGGGCAGTCACAAACCCTTGCTCCCCACTTGTTGAAACACCACAGAAACCAACTGCTGTGAGTTTAGTGACTAAGTGCTCATGGAATATCACAAGCATGTTCTTCCCTCTGCTGTGACGGCTTTGTGAATTTGACAGGAATTTGCTCCAGCTGCTGCTCCCACACTCTGCTCCTGCCTGTTGGTTGCTGCTTTCCATTCTCCCTGCTACAAGGGGAGACTGGACTGGGCTCACGCTGTGATTCCTGTGGAGCAAGGGCTGAGAGGACTCTTGCACACCGTCATCCGCTTTCATTTTGTTTGCCCCTGTTGGTGCTTTGCAGACAAGGTTGTCGCTTGTCCCAGGAGTGCTGTTCCTGGGGCTTGGGGTCTGCAGCATGTTCTCCTGTGGTAACAGTGCAACCATGAGATCTGGTGCTCTGGGAGCAGAGTTTGGTCACAGCAGTGCATCATTGCTCTGGGGGGCTGCTGTGCCCCTCCTTGTGCTGAGCAGCACAGAAAGGCTTCATCAGCTCCAAACCTAAAGCATTCAAAAAGCTTGATGTTGGGTTGGAAGCTCAGTAATAAAACCAAACCCCATGCCTGCTGCTTCTAGGTTTGTGTGCTGGCACGGTGATTGGTTATCTTTTCCTGCCATCCGGAAGGAGAGATGTCCTCCTGCCTGGAGCAGGGGCTGAAGTGATGCTATCACCTACCCCGAGAGCTGGGCTAGGGGACAAATGCCAGTGCTGGCAAAGCTCCTTGGCTGACATCAGCTTCAGAACTAAGTGTTGTCTTTGTGCAGGCTGCATGTCCCTGTGGTGGGTATCGGCTGCGGGGAGCCCATGGGGCAGCTGCTGGCCAGGGCAGAGCTCTTCCCGGCTGAGCCTGCCTGCTTGGGTTGATGGAAGTGTTGGGAATGGTTTTCCTGTTCACTTGTGCTGGCTGTGGGCTGCGTGCAAAGGCAGCAAGTGCAGGCAGTTACAGCGCTCGGCTGGAGCGCATGTGCCCAGCTCCCCTCTCGTTAGCTCTGTGGTTGGTTGGGTTTTGGGAGCTGGAGCATGTGTCTGGAGCCAAGTTCAAACCCAGGTGCAATTGGGTCAGCAGAGACATGCGCACACTGTGTCCCTGCCATTTACAGCCCAGTCCAAGGTAGGACCGGTCTTGTTGGACACGGGGGAGAGGGTGACTTGATTTTGATCACAAATGCTCTGGTCAGCCTGTGCCAGAGCAATTGACCTGTGAAAGCTGTGAAGAGCTGCAGGGGATACATAAAGAGAACTTGAGCTGCTGGAACCTGCTCTGCTGCTTGGTCATTCATGCTGAGGGTTTTTTGGAGGGTATTTCCCACCTCTCTGACCAGTGGAGTGGTTTCTCAAGCTCCATGAACTCTGTACACGTTGGAGCAATGTCTCTGCTCTCGATGCTCCCTGCACAAGTCAGAGCAATGTCTCTGCTCTCGATGTTCTCTGCACACGTCAGAGCAATGTCTGCTCTCGATGCTCTCTGCACACGTCAGAGCAATGTCTCTGCTCTCTGTGCTCTCTGCGCACATCGGAGCAATGTCTCTGCTCTCGATGCTCTCTGCACACGTCGGAGCAATGTCTCTGCTCTCGATGCTCTCTGCACACGTCGGAGCAACGTCTCTGCTCTCGATGCTCTCTGCACACGTCGGAGCAACGTCTCTGCTCTCGATGCTCTCTGCACACGTCGGAGCAACGTCTCTGCTCTCGATGCTCTCTGCACACGTCGGAGCAACGTCTCTGCTCTCGATGCTCTCTGCACACGTCGGAGCAACGTCTCTGCTCTCGATGCTCTCTGCACACGTCGGAGCAACGTCTCTGCTCTCGATGCTCTCTGCACACGTCGGAGCAACGTCTCTGCTCTCGATGCTCTCTGCACACGTCGGAGCAACGTCTCTGCTCTCGATGCTCTCTGCACACGTCGGAGCAACGTCTCTGCTCTCGATGCTCTCTGCACACGTCGGAGCAACGTCTCTGCTCTCGATGCTCTCTGCACACGTCGGAGCAACGTCTCTGCTCTCGATGCTCTCTGCACACGTCGGAGCAACGTCTCTGCTCTCGATGCTCTCTGCACACGTCGGAGCAACGTCTCTGCTCTCGATGCTCTCTGCACACGTCGGAGCAACGTCTCTGCTCTCGATGCTCTCTGCACACGTCGGAGCAACGTCTCTGCTCTCGATGCTCTCTGCACACGTCGGAGCAACGTCTCTGCTCTCGATGCTCTCTGCACACGTCGGAGCAACGTCTCTGCTCTCGATGCTCTCTGCACACGTCGGAGCAACGTCTCTGCTCTCGATGCTCTCTGCACACGTCGGAGCAACGTCTCTGCTCTCGATGCTCTCTGCACACGTCGGAGCAACGTCTCTGCTCTCGATGCTCTCTGCACACGTCGGAGCAACGTCTCTGCTCTCGATGCTCTCTGCATACGTCGAAGCAACGTCTCTGCACTCGATGCTCTCTGCACATGTTGGAGCAATGGCTCTGCTCTCGGTGCTCTCTGCACACGTCGGAGCAATGTCTCTGCTCTCAGTGCTCTCTGCACACAAATTGATTTTCCTGCCTGGAAAAAGGTTTAATCTGCTTGGTGTCAGTGCCAGGGTCAATGTGCCACCAAATGGGTGCCATTGGTGAGAACTTCAGTGACCAGCAGATCCTTGGACTTAGCAGGGAAGGATTATGCCAAAAAATGTTTTTAACAGGGAGGAGCCATTTACCATTGCAGAAGCTGGCCAGGGGAGTGGAAAATCCAGCATCTCTTTCCCATTCAGAACAAGGAGGGTGTCTTTCTCAATAACACTCTGTGTCACGTGGAGGACACTACCAGGCACAAAAAGAACAAGTAAAGGAGGATAAGAAAGGATGACTCTTCCTGCCTTTCCCAGGGAATGTTCTCAAAAGCAAGTTGTCTTATTTCAGCTTCTAGGATTAAGGTGATGTTTTAATGAGGTGTGGTGGTGGTTTAACAAAGTGGCCATCAGATCATGGAGGGGATCCTGCCCCTCTGCTGCATTCTGGGGAGACCTCTCCCTCCAGTCCTCATCCAGCTCTGGGGCAACAACACCAGAAAGATGTGGATCTGTTTGAGCGAGTCCAGAGGAGGCTGCGGAGATGCTGCGAGGGCTGGAGCAGCTCTGCTCTGGAGCCAGGCTGGGAGAGCTGGGCTGGGTCAGCCTGGACAAGAGAAGGCTCCTTAAGGGGAGACCTCAGAGCAGCTCCAGTGCCTAAAGGGGCTCCAGGAAAGCTGGAGAGGGGCTTTGGCCAAGGGCCTGTAGGGACAGGACAAGGGGATTGACTTTAACGTGGCAGAGGGGAGACTGAGATGAGCTCTTAGGCAGAAGCTCTTCCCTGTGAGGGTGCTGAGGCGCTGGCACAGGGTGCCCAGAGAAGCTGTGGCTGTCCCATCCCTGCAGTGTTCAAGGCCAGGTTGGACAGAGGGGCTTGGAGCAAGCTGCTCTAGTGGAAGGTATTCCTGCCCATGGTAGGGGTTGGAACTGGATGGGCTTCAAGGTCCCTTCAACACAAACCAGTCTGGGATTCTGTGACACCGGCTGGATGATGGTGGTTGGTAAGTGGCAAGCAGGAGCCCTGGGAAGCTGTATGTTCTCACATGTTGTGCTGATGCAACGATGCACATGAGTGGGCTGAGAGCTGCAGTCCTGCCCTTCCTACCACTGCAAGGGGCTGCATGCTGCAGTGCAGTAGTGGACTGATCACCCACAGGAGCCTCACAGTGCCGCGGCGTCTGGGCTGGCTGTGCACATGTGTACACATGTGCGCGCATGGTGCTCCTTGGCTGCAGTGTCAGAACATCAGCCCCAGGCTCATTGGCACTGCTGAGCTCCTCGCTCTGGGCTTGCTTTGTGACTTGGACTCGCTGCTGTATTTGTAGCCATGCTTGGCTGCTCTAGTGGTGAAGCTGAGCGAGGCACATGGTTCAGTCAGCCTCGGCGCTGGGTTGTGGCTGTGCCGTGGGTTTGCTGGGGTTTGCTTTTGGGCTGTGTTTGTGGGAGTGCTGGGTTGTAGGGCCTCTTTGAAATGAGAGGTGGCCACAGGTACTTTCTTTAACACTTTAGTTATCTGAGGTGGCAGCAGCCCAAGCATCACTCAGTGATACTGATGTATAGGTGAGCATGCAACGGGACTGTATCTTGACCACATGTTAAAGGGGAAGGTTGGAGCAATTTCTTTTTGCTGGGTATTTGAAGTCTCTGAACTGATCTCCAGATCGTGCAGTTCCCTGGAAAATGGAGCTCCCTGTGCACATGCAGGAGGCCAGTGGCATTCTTTTTGCTGAAATTTTGCCAGTATTCCCATGTGGTTATGTATGTGACTTCAGGAGCTGAAGATCATAGAATTACAGAATGGTTTGGGTTAGAAAGGACCTTAGGGTCATCCAGTTTCAACCCCCTGCCATGGGCAGAAACACCTCACACTAAACCATGTCACTCAAAGCACTGTCCAGCCTGGCCTTGAACACTGCCAGAGATGGGGCAGCCATAGCTTCTCTGGGCACCCTGTGCCAGCGCCTCAGCACCCTCACAGGGAAGAACTTCTTCCTTAGATCTAACCTGAACTTCCCCTGTTTCAGTTTGAATCCATCACCCCTTGTCCTATCACTACAGTCCCTGATGAAGAGCCCCTCTCCAGCATCCTTGTAGCCCCCTTCAGATACTGGAAGCTGCTCTGAGATCTCCATGCAGCTTCTCTTCTCCAGGCTGAACAGCTCCAGTGTTCTCAGACTGTCTTTATACGGAGAAAAGTAATACAAGCTCTGTGATTAAAATCAAGTGGTGGCAGTGCTCTTTCCCAGTTCATCCTCAGTGTGTTCTCTTGCATTGATGAAACAAAAGAGTCGGAGAAGGGAGGGGAGCTGAGTGGGAAAACAACGAAGTAAAACCCAGAACCCAAACCCAGCATCACCTCTGTGGTCTGTAGGTGGAGGAAGGGTGGTCAGCTCCTGTGAGCCCATAGTGCCCTTGTCAGAAAGCTGCTGTTTGTTTTTGCAGAATACATCATTGCACGTGTATCAAACCACAGTAATGAAACTACTGCTTGTTCAAATAGAAAAGAATCTCATTAGACCCATTGGCTCCTGGGTCACGAGTACTCAGCCTCCAGCCCTTGGCATCGCAACGTGGCCAAGATGTGCACTGGTGGTCTGCAAAATCTCACCTACAGGGACTCATTTGGTTAATTGGTGATACATGTGACTAGCGTATTCCCACTGTAATTGTTTCTGTTGGAAATCACTATTGTCTCATGCTGCTATGCAGTAGAGGCATTGCAGAGTGTTTATGGAAGATTTGTATGTCATGCTGGGTGTTCAGTGAAGAACACCAAGGGATAATTGACTGTTGCTACCCAAGTAGAATGTTATTAGTCTTGGGAAATAATGACAAGACAAAAAAGTAATAATCCTGTAGAGAACAAGGAGCAGATCTTAACCTGTACACCTGCTGCTATCAAAGACACAGGAGGACAGCATTGGAGAGCCAGTCAGAAGCACAACCCAGCTTGTGTGGTAGTTCTTCCTAGCATCCCATTTATCTAGTTGGTGTTCTGCTGTAGGCTCCCAATGAGCTTTGCTGATGAAACCTGAAATAGAGAATGCTAGACATGGATTTGCCAGCCAGGGGAATTTAGCAGTAACAGTGGTAGGAGCACATAGGTGCAGTACCCCAATAGTTCAGGTTCACATTTGATACCTTGAGGAGATTGTTTAGTGCTTCAACCCTCTGTTCCTCTTTTCATCCCTGTCCCTCCAGCTCCACAGCCAAGTGGATTTGCTAAAACCCAAACCTTAGCCTCTTGTATCTCAGTGTTTTGCTAACATTAGGCTGCTTAGTTTAGTGTTTGAAGTACTATGTGAGGGCTTAGGAGAGAGAGGTGCTCAGCTGCGGATCATGCAAGATAGGCATGGATAGGGCTATGGCTTCTGATCTATCTTTCTAGTCTTCATTAAGCTATAATGAAGTGAGCCACCTGCAACCTGCTAGTGACCATTTAATGACCTGTTCTCTAGGGATGGCTGATCTGGCAGCCTTTGGCTGGTGCTCGCTGTTGTTTCAATGTGAAATACTGACTCTGGTGCTACCACTCATAGTGAGAAAGTTTTGTCATATGCATGCTTATACTAAAGATCTTTGAGACTGATAACTTGAGCATGGCAGTGTAGGCACTGGGCTGCGTCCCTGCTGGGAGGGGAGGGATGCACAGCCACGGAGGGAGGATCCGGGCATGGAGGAGTGGATGTGTCACTGAACACACATGGTGGTTCTGTGTGGAGAGCAGTGGTGGGAGGGCACCATGCTGGCATGCTCGTTCCTCTGCTGAAGGGACATGGAGCCAATGGAGCTGTGCCTGCAGGAGCAGCTTCTCATCCCTCTCAAAGATCAAAACACCCTCATGGCCTTCCTTGGAGTGAAGCCTGTGGTGCCCGAGGACCCACACATTGAAGTGTGCTGCCTGTGGGTATCCTGGTCATGGACTGCTCTGGAGTGTACTGAGAGCTTGGAATTGGTTTTGCTGTTTTATGGACTTGCCAAACAGGTAAAAAATAGACATGGAGAGTGCTTACGAGATGTAAAGCTGCCCTCTTTTATCCCTGTCTTAAGTTCTTTTCAAAACCAGTGATCAGTCTGGATAAAACACAGGTTTTGAGCTATGAGCTTGTGGGGTTCCAGTCTTATTTGATGGAGTGGCCACAGTAAAAATAAATGTAGTTTTAAGAAGAAAGGAAAAATGAGGTAGAGCACAGCCCTTTTGCATTGGAACTCAAATATTCCCTGAACCAGCTGATGGATCATGTCTACCCTGGATTTGGAGAAGGCTGAGGTTCTTAATGACCTCTTTGCCTCAGTCTTCACCGGAAAATGCTCTGACCACACCACCCAAGTCTTAGAAGGCAGACGCAGGGACAGTGAGAATGAAGACCCTGGGCCCACTGTAGGAGAGGATCTGGTTCTAGACCAGCTTAAGAACCTGAACGTATACAAGTCCATGGGACCTGATGAAATCCATCCGCGGGTCCTGAAGGAGCTGGCAAATGAAGTTGCTAAGCCACTGTCCATCATATTTGAAAAATCATGGCAGTCAGGTGAAGTTCCCGATGACTGGAAAAAGGGAAATATAACCCCCGTTTTCAAGAAGGGGAAAATGGATGACCCGGGGAACTACAGACCAGTCAGTCTCACCTCTGTGCCTGGCAACATCTTGGAGCAGATTCTCCTGGAAGGCATGCTGAGGCACATGAAAAACAACAAGGTGGTTGGTGACAGCCAGCATGGCTTCACTAAGGGGAAATCCTGCCTGACCAATCTGGTGGCTTTCTATGATGGGGCTACAGAACTGATGGACAGGGGTAGAGCAGTTGATGTCATCTACCTGGACTTGTGCAAAGCGTTTGACACTGTCTCACATGACATCCTTGTCTCTAAGTTGGAGAGACATCAATTTGATATGTGGACCACTCGGTGGATAAAGCACTGGCTGGATGGCCGCACGCAAAGAGTTGTGGTCAATGGCTCAATGTCCAGCTGGAGACCAGTAACGAGTGGTGTCCCTCAGGGATCGGTGTTGGGACCGGTCTTGTTCAACATCTTTGTTAGTGACATGGACAGTGGGATTGAGTGCGCCCTCAGCAAGTTTGCCGATGACACCAAGCTGTGTGGTTCGGTTGATACGCTGGAGGGAAGGAATGCCATCCAGAGGGACCCTGACACACTTGTGAGGTGGGCTGATGCCAACCTGATGAAGTTTAACCATGGCAAGTGCAAGGTCCTCCACCTGGGTCGGAGCAATCCCAGGCACAGCTCCAGGTTGGGCAGAGAAGAGATTCAGAGCAGCCCTGTGGAGAAGGACTTGGGGGTGTTGGTTGATGAGAAAATGAACATGAACCGGCAGTGTGCACTCGCAGCCCAGAAAACCAACCTTATCCTGGGCTGCATCCAAAGGAGCGTGACCAGCAGGTCAAGGGAGGTGATCCTGCCCCTCTACTCTGCTCTTGTGAGACCTGACTTGGAGTATTGTGTGCAGTTCTGGTGTCCTCAACATCAAAAGGACATGGAACTGTTGGAACAAGTCCAAAGGAGGGCCACAAGGATGATCAGGGGGCTGGAGCACCTCCCATATGAAGATAGGCTGGGAAAGCTGGGGCTGTTGAGCCTGGAGAAGAGAAGGCTGCATGGAGACCTCCTAGCAGCCTTCCAGTATCTGAAGGGGGCCTATAGGGATGCTGGGGAGGGACTTTTCATGAGGAACTGTAGTGATAGGACAAGGGGTAAAGGGTTCAAACTTAAACAGGGGAAGTTTAGACTGGATATGAGGAAGAAATTCTTTACTGTGAGGATGGTGAGGCACTGGAATGGGTTGCCCAGGGAAGTTGTGAATGCTCCATCGCTGGCGGTGTTCAAGGCTGGATTGGACAGAGCCTTGGGTGGCATGGTTTAGGGTGAGGTGCCCCTGCCTGTGGCAGGGGGGTTGGAACTGTATGATCTTAAGGTCCTTTCTAACCCTAACTATTCTATGATTCTATGTCGGGCAGCTGGAGTGCATCGCATTGCTCTGGTAGTTTGGGAAGTATTCCGTGAAGCCCAAGACCTGAATCTCTAAGGAGGAGGTGGACAAATTGTTGAGCCAGGCTTTCTTCTTTGGAAGGGAACGCTGAGTATGGGAAGCAGGACTATTGTAGGTTTTTGGGTTGGCAACTGGGAAGAGCCACTGTGGGCCTCTGGTGATACAGGTCCATGCATGCCAGTGGTGGCCTCTTGTCCTGCCTGTATGCGGCAGGCTCCCTGGGTCCTCTCTGTGCCTCGGTGGCAGAATGGCACAGCTCATGCTGGCCGGCAGTGCAGGCCATGGTTGGGCTGTACTGATGAAGAGCACACTCTAAGGAGTTAGTACCAGTTAAAACCTGTAATTTTCAAGTGATTATGTTCATATGTTCTGGACTGTCTGAGGGTGCTGAGGCGCTGGCAGAGGGTGCCCAGAGAAGCTGTGGCTGCCCCATCCGTAGCAGTGTTCAAGGCCAGGTTGAACAGAGGGGCTTGGAGCAAGCTGCTCTAGTGGAAGGTGTCCCTGCTGGTGACAGGGGTTGGAGCTGGAGGAACTTTAAGGTCCCTTCAACCCAAACTGGGATTCAGTGATCTTCCTGATCAAATCAGTGACTGATGCTTACTTGGCAGATGTGAGCTGCTCAATGCAGTGTGGCCTCAGGACATTACTGAGGTATAAATAAGGGCTCACAGCTATAGTAAAAGTAAATGTGTACCAGATGTAGGTGTTCTAGATTGGCCAGATATCAGAGTAGTTGATTTTTTACACACCTGAGTTATTATTCTGTCCTGGTAAATGCAAATTGTCCACTTAAGCATTTTAAAATATATTGCTGTGTTTTTGTCAACTGTCACAATTCTCCCCAGCATCCTCTTCTTCCAAGGCCCTATTCTGTGAACACGCTTCCTGCAGGGTTTTGTTGTGCTGCTGGTTTTCCCAGTGAGTGACACTGGCTTTTAAACCGTTTTGGAGCTCAGAACAGATGGAAGCTCTCCCAGGGCTGCAGAAGCCTGCAAGCCATGGCTGTGCTGCAGCAGGAGCACAGAGCTGGGGGCAGGTCTTCTCAATCCCTTCTGTCTCCTGACAGTATGAAGAGATGAAGTTGTCCACCCGGGGGCAGACTCTGGGCAGATCTTTATGTGGTGTGTGACAGGCTCTTCTGGCTTACAACAAGTGATGGTTTAGCCCTTGATGACACAAAGTGTTCAACGTCCATTTGTGCAGGTAGGACAGTCCCTCATGCGAAACTGGAACAAGGAGGGTTTTCTGTAGGACCACAACTAGGTATCCTGTGCCACCGCATTGTTTCCTCCTTCCTAAAGCAGTGGAGGGATGTGGCAGCAGCATCTGCATCTCCAGCACTTGGTGATGCCTTCAGGCTTTGCTGGTGTGGGTTTTTTTTCCAGCCAGTCCTGCTCTGTCTGTCGTGAGCCCAAAGCACCAAGGAGAAGTGGCTGGGCCGTGGTGCTCTTTGGCATCTTGTAGGTGTATTTTGCTCCTAGTCTGCTTAACCTGTGTACCTTCCAGCAGCTCATAGAATCACAGAATCAGTAAAGGCTGGAAAAGACCTTTAAGCTCATCCAGTCCAACTGTTCCCCAGCACCACCGAGGCACTGCACATGGCACTGAGGGCCTTGCGTGTGAACACTTCCAGGGATGGTGATTCCACCACTTACTCCAGCCTATTGCAAAGTTCCTCCAGTTTGTATCCCAGTGATGGTTTGGGATGATGCATGACTTGCAGGACTCTGCTGGCTTTCACTTTCACCCTTTTCAGAACAAACTCTTGTAGTTGTGCAGTACCCTAAACTAGGCCAAATATCAAGGCAGAGGCAGACATTGCTGGTGCGAGGTTAGAGGCTGACACATGTGATCGGCCTTTCTGACATCACCTGCTTTCACTGCAGCCTGCAGTGGTGTGGCCATCCTGGCATTGCCTCCAGAGAACCCTGCACTGATTGGGGTAGCTTTAAAAATGAAAGGAAAATGGTTGGTTGTTAAAAATAAATTTTGCAGTTGCTATCCCAAGGGATTTGGGAGTGGGGTCATTGGTTTGTGCCTGTAACATCCACTGTCCCTGGGAGGGGTGCTGTGCTTCCCCTTCCCATTAAAAATGCTACATGTGGTTATGTATCTTGAATTATAATCTTCAGTTGATACTGGATTGTCAATGGTTTAAACCCTCTAATTCTGGTTCAGGTTATACAGGGTTAGATACTCCAGCTCCAGAAAACCTCCAGGAGTCTGCTTTTACGCTTCCTGTTCCCAGTGACTTGTTTTTGTTCAGAGTTTCTGATTAAAGCACATGGAGGACGGTATGTTTTCTAGCCAAACTAATGGGTCGTGGAGTTTTGCTTGGAGTCCAGAGGAGGAAGGAAGTTGACATGGACCGGGTGAAAAAGGGCTGTTGGAGAAGCATCTGATGGTTTATAAGCCATGGAAAAGGGAAGTCCGGGATTGAAATGGATATTGAGTCCTAGCTGTAGCAGGTTCTCTAGCTCAGGTGATTCTGTGAGGGCTTATGCTATTTTAAAGGGTGACTTCAGAGAGCATGTGTTGAAATAGAAAATGCTTTAAAGGACCAGGCTCCGGTCTGGGAGCTCTGCTCTGGCTGCCCCGGCTGTGGCCAGCGCAGGCACCCAGACAGAGCCGATGAGAGGGGAGGCTGCAGTGCAGAGCTCCGGGTGTAGAGAGCACCTGCACTGCTCTCCTGAAGAGATGGTGCACAATGGGCAGGGCTGCACTCTGTGCTCCCTGGTGGAGGTCCTCCTGCAGCAGGTGGCCGAGCTGTGGGATGCTGTTACTAGGCTGAAAGGTGTCAGGGAAACTGAGGGGAAACAGCACTGCTTGCTCCAGGACCAGACTGTGCAGGGGCCTCAAGAGTCTGTCGCTCATGTGGGAAAGGAGGCCGCTAACCCAGGAAGCTGGGAAACGGTAACAGAAAAAAACAACAAGAAAAGGAGGAAGAGGACAATTAAAAGCAAGGGGCTTCCTCCTTAATCTGTTGTCCCTGCCCAGAACCGCTTTGCTGTCCTGCAGGGGCTGATGAGGAAACACACTCCCACCAGGAACAACCGGCTGATCCACTGGTAAAAAAGATCTCTACTGGTGCTGCCAGGAAAAAACAGAGGGCTGTAGTAGTAGCGGACTCTACTCTGAGAGGAACAGAGACACCCATCTGTCGGCCTGACCCAGGCTCAAGGGAGGTGTGTTGCCTATGAGGGCTTGGATCAGGGATGTTGCAGAGAAGCTGCCTGCTCTAGTCGGTCCCACTGACTATTAGCCACTTCTAGTCATCCATGTGGGTGCTACTGATATAGATAGCAGTAGCCAGGAGAACATAAAGAGGGACTACAGAGCTCTGGGAGAGGTGGTTAGGGGCTCTGGAGCGCAGATTGTCTTTTCGTCAATTCTCCAGGATACAGGGCAGGACCTCAAACAGGCTAGGAGGATTGGCCAGGTTAATAAATGGTTAGAAGGGTGGTGCCATAGTCAGGGGTTTGGGTGCCTTGAACATGGGACTCAATTTAGGAGGCCAGGTCTACTGGGGGCTGGTGGAGCTGGTCTGACAAAGAAAGAGTGGATTTGGGAGGAGGCTTGCCAGACTGGTCAAGGATGCTTTAAACTAGATGTGTTGGGGGAGGGAGGGCATCATTCCATCCCAACACACCCAGTCAGTTGCCAGCACCTATAGTAAACGTTCCGGGCTATGTAGAGATATTCCAGCTACTCCAGCCAATGAGCTGGTTTCCTCTGGAGTTCGGCTCAGATGTCTCTATACAAATGCCCATAGCATGGGGAACAAACAAGAGGAATTAGAGATGTGTGCACGTCTATGGGCATATGATATCATTGGCATCACAGATACATGGTGGGATGGCTCCTATGACTGGTGTGTTGGAATGGAAGGTTACAGGCTCTTTAGGAAAGACAGGCCCGGCAGGCGGGGAGGGGGAGTTGCTATTTATGTTAGGGATAGGCTGGAGTGTATGGAACTGTGCCTGGGGACAGGTGAGCAGTCGACAGAGAGTTTGTGGGTCAGGGTTAAAGGGAGAACAGCGATGGGAGATATTATTGTGGGGATCTGTTACAGACCACCTGACCAAGAGGACTCTGTGGATGAAGCTCTCTATAGACAGATAGGAACATCCTCACGCTCGCAGGCCCTTGTTGTCATGGGGGACTTCAACCACCCTGATATCTGTTGGAGGGATGGTACGGCCCGGCACAAGCAATCCAGGAAGTTCCTCAATTGTGTGGAAGACAGCTTCCTTCTGTAAGTAATAGAGGAGCCGACAAGGAGAGGTGCCATGCTTGACCTCGTGCTCACCAACAGGGAAAGGCTGGTTGGAAATGTGACGCTCCAGGGCAGCCTTGATTGCAGTGATCATGAGATGGTCGAATTCAAGATCCTCAGGACAGTGAGAAGAGTGTGCAGCAAGTTCACTGCCCTGGACTTCAAGAGAGCAGACTTTGGCCTCTTCAGGAACCTGATCAGTAAGATTCCATGGGATATAGCCCTAGAGGGCATGGGGGCCCAAGACTGTTGGTTGATATTCAAGGATCACCTGCTACAAGCTCAGGAGCGATACATCCCTACAAGAAGGAAGTGCTGTAGGAGGGCCAGGAGACCTCCTTGGATGGATAAGGAGCTGCTGAGGAAAATTCGAAGGGAAAAAGAGGCTTATAAAAGGTGGAAGCAAGGACAGGCAGCCTGAGAAGAATACAGGGATGTTGTCCAGGAAGCTAGGGACCAGGTTAGGAAAGCTAAGGCCCAGTCAGAATTAAACTTGGCTAGGGATGTTAAGGATAACAGGAAGGGATTCTATAGGTACATTGCAAATAAAAGGCAAACTAGGGACAATGTGGACCCTCTCTGGAAGCTGTCAGGAGAACTGGCTACCCTGGATTTGGAGAAGGCTGAGGTTCTTAATGACTTCTTTGCCTCAGTCTTCACCGGAAAATGCTCTGACCACACCACCCAAGTCTTAGAAGGCAGACGCAGGGACAGTGAGAATGAAGACCCTGGGCCCGCTGTAGGAGAGGATCTGGTTCGAGACCAACTTAAGAACCTGAACGTATGCAAGTCCATGGGACCTGATGAAATCCATCCACGGGTCCTGAAGGAGCTGGCAAATGAAGTTGCTAAGCCACTGTCCATCATATTTGAAAAATCATGGCAGTCAGGTGAAGTTCCTGATGACTGGAAAAAGGGAAATATAACCCCCATTTTCAAGAAGGGGAAAATGGATGAGCTGGGGAATTACAGACCAGTCAGTCTCACCTCTGTGCCTGGCAACATCTTGGAGCAGATTCTCCTGGAAGGCACGCTAAGGCACATGAAAAACAACAAGGTGGTTGGTAACAGCCAGCATGGCTTCACTAAGGGGAAATCCTGCCTGACTGATCTGGTGGCCTTCTATGGTGGGGCTACAGAACTGATGGACAGGGGTAGAGCAGTTGATGTCATCTACCTGGACTTGTGCAAAGTGTTTGACACTGGCCTATAGGGATGCTGGGGAGGGACTCTTCCTGAGGAACTGTAGTGAGAGAACGAGGGGTAACGGGTTCAAACTTAAACAGGGGAAGTTTAGACTGGATATGAGGAAGAAATTCTTTACTGTAAGGTGGTGAGGCACTGGAATGGGTTACCCACGGAAGTTGTGAATGCTCCATTGCTGGCAGTGTTCAAGGCTGGATTGGACAGAGCCTTGGGTGGCATGGTTTAGGGTGAGGTGCCCCTGCCTGTGGCAGGGGGGTTGGAACTGTATGATCTTAAGGTCCTTTCCAACCCTAACTATTCTATGATTCTCAGGTTTTGTGAGGTTCTGCATAGCTTGGAGAATTGTCCATTGGATTTGAAGGGTGCTGCCTGTGGGAGACACTGCCTTGTACTTTAAGCTTGGGAATAGAAAACCTCAGTGGTCTATGATGCAGGCTGTGCTGTCGCTTAGTTCCCATCTCCTGGATCAGGCTCTGTGTTTACCTCCACTGTGCCCCTTCCCTGTGCCTGCAGCACACTTGTGTTACTCCTGCAGGCAAATCGACACCTTCCCCATCCCTGGCAGTGTTCAAGGCCAGTTTGGACACAGGGGCTTGGAGCACCCTGCTCTAGTGGAAGGTGTGCTGTCCATGGCAGGGGTTGGGACTGGGTGAGCTTTAAGGTCTCTTTCAAACCAAACCAGGCTGGGGTATGATATGATTAGAGACTTGTCACTGCTGAGTGGCCTCTTGTTTAATGCACAACCACTGCCAAGGTACAGGAGGTGGTGTTGGAGGGGCTGCTCTTTTGCATAGCCATGGCATGGCTACCACAGCCGGGCTTCCATCGAAGGGACCTTGCTATCAAGTGCCAGCCCAGGCTGACGGTAGGCAGGCGCAGGAGCAGCTCTCCTGCCATGACCCCTTCTGCTACTCCAGGGCTTTCATGGAGCCTTCACAACATGAGTTTTGCCTTATTTTAAAGCCTCTTTGTGCTGCCAGAAGGGTATAAGGAATAAGCCTGCTAATGAGGAAAATCAGGCAAATGGTTGTAGGCACGTGCTTTACGGTTTGATGTGTCTGTGGTACTTTGCATGTTGAAGATGGATGTGGAAACAAGGGCCTCAAGCCTTGATTTAAATTTCAGTGCCTTCAGGGGTGAAAGCTGATATAACTCCAAGATCTGTCCCAGGACAAGTCTTTATATTAGAGTTTCTGGTTTAAGTTTGTTATTTTTGAGCTAATACTGTTAAAGAAGAAAAATAACATCTGGCCCTATGTTACTAATGGGATTTTTGTTGCTTACTTTTCAGTTCTTGCCAGTAGTAAGTATTTAAAAATCAAAGGTCCAAATTTTCCACTGATATAAATTATTTCTGGCTCCATTGACTTCACTGAGCTTACACTAGTTTTAAATGACCGAGGATCTCATACAACATCCTGAGTCAAGATTTAATGCAGTCAGGATGAAGTCTTTATCATCTGTCATTTGCATTTTAAGTAGTGCTTAATTGTATAGCTTTTATACACAGACACGTGCATAAACTCAGCTATGCACAGAGTAATGGATTTATATATTAATGCTGAAGCAGTGTGAGTGCGCAGCAGTGGGTAAAATAAAAGTATTTAATTAAAACAGATTTCTTTTTTTCCATGGACTGCATAAAGAATTTTCCAGATTAGATATTGGTTGCCCACATGTGCGAGCTCCTCGTGATTTCCTTGCTGTCCCCATTAGGAGATGGAAGGGGGGTTATTTATCATCCCTGTCAGTGTTCAAGGCCAGGTTGGATGGGGCTTGGAGCAAGCTGCTCTAGTGGAAGGTGTCCCTGCCCATGGCAGGGGGTTGGAGCTGGAGGAGCTTTAAGGTCCCTTCAACCCAAATCACTCCGTGATTCTGTGGTTTTCCTTCTTGCCTCTCTGGCAGAAGGGTGAGTGGCTCTTTTGCTGCTTGGTGCTGGTGCAGGGTGAGAAGGGGATAAGGAAGAGAGCTCCCACTTTGGTCCAGGCTCTCCAGAAAGATTTGCATTCAGGATGCAAAAACATCTTTTGTGCTAGCTGTGATAAAACCACTTGGGAATAAAAATCCCCTGTGCTGCTCTCCCTGCATCCATAGTTGCCAAAGCGAGTGGTTGGAGTTTTGGCTGCGGTTTGCAGCATGGGAAGCCTCTCTGTGTTTCATGTTTGCTCAGCCAAAGTTCATGGGAGGTTTTCAGGTTTTTTTTTATTTCTATTCCAAATTCCCATACTTTTAAGAGATTGACAAATATCCTAGAATTTCAGGGTAGTGTCTAAAGGCCAGAAGATACTGGTACTTCTGTGACAAGAGCAGCACTTCTGGGGGGCATTTTGAGGTTACCTGCGCAGCAGCGGTTGTGCATCCTGCTGGAGAAAAGAGATGCTTCAGAACACACACTTACACACGTATACATGTGAATCACAGAATCCCAGACTGGTTTGCGTTGAAGGGACCTTAAAGCTCCTCCAGTTCCAATCCCCTGCCATGGGCAGGGACACCTTCCACTAGAGCAGCTTGCTCCAAGCCCCTGTGTCCAACCTGGCCTTGAACACAGCCAGGGATGGGGCAGCCTCAGCCTCTCTGGGCACCCTGTGCCAGCGCCTCAGCACCCTCCCAGGGAAGAGCTTCTGCCTAAGAGCTCATCTCAGTCTCCCCTCTGGCAGGTTAAAGCCATTCCCGTGTCCTGTCCCTACATCCCTTGTCCTAAGCCCCTCTCCAGGTTTCTTGAGGTCCTCTTTAGGTGTTGGAAAACTCTGAGCCTTTATCTATGTGCCTAAAGAGAGAGATGAGATTAAAAAAGAGCAGTCGTGACCAGTGTATGTGTAACTCAAGATAATTCTGAGCCTGCATCCTGATGAATACAGAACCCAGTCTCCTGGTGATGGACAGGCAGGTGCTGACAGGCTGAATGACAACTTCTTATTAGCACTCATTAATAGTCTGACTGGAGAGTTAGCTTCTGTGCTGATGTGCTGATGACTAACTTCCAGGTGACCTGAGCACTGTGATGCTCTGTCCTTCCACAGCTGGGCAAGCTCACCATGTCCTGGCTTAGTGACATTATCTGCTGAAGCCTCTTGGTAATTACCCACCACACCAGCTTCAATTCCTCAAGGGCTGTTATTAGTCATGAGTGAAAGATGCTGTCTTCCCACCACTTAATGGATGAGAGAAGAAAAGGAAAGGAGGAGGTGATAATTGTTTTGTGTTAAAATGGGGATAATTACTGCTATAGAATTCTGATAGAAAACAAAGCAGCCATTCATTATTCATTCTCACAGCTCAAGTGTGCATGGGCAGAGTGGATTCAGGACTTCCCTTGGGCTGGGCTGTGGCGGGTCAGTTGCTGGAGCCTGCGATGAGGTCCCATTGGCGGGTGGCTCCCTCAGGAGAATGCTGTTCTGGGGTCTGTCAGGGCAGATGCCACCAGACCTGCTGCTCAATCAAACCCAGCCTGTACGTGAGCTGTGTGCCTTGCGGGACCCCTGCCTGTGTTCCTGACAAACAGGAACTCATCCTGGTGACACCACTGCATCGGCACCTCTGAAGAGGGCTCTGTGCTTGGAAGGGAGGTCTGGTCCAGCTGCAGGTCTGTCTGACATTGTCTTCTGGCTCCATCTGTGTTTATTACCACGCTTGTGGGGAAAAATGCCAGGATGGTGCGAGATGTGTTTCTCACTGGGATTTGGGTCGATGGGCTGAGTGATGCTCCCCTGGTGTACTCTTGCATCTCCTCGTAGTTTGCAGTGTGAGAAGTCAATGGCTGGTTTCTCTGTATGAAGTTGTTCATCATGCTTTATATTCTCTGGGAATTTGAGCGTTTTCTGAGCCCTGTGTGACCTGAACTCTGCTACTGACCTGTGCCTGTTGTAAGGATGTCTCTCTGGCAGGAGGATAAGAAAGCAGATAAACCCAGGTTTGCTGTGTGGAGGCATCAGCTGGTAAATCTGGTCTCACACAGCAAGCAGGACTGAGGGCGTCCTCTGGGGCAGTGGGTTGCTGTGAGGACCCTGGGTGAGGCTGGATGCAGGGATGCAGCAGCTTTCCAGTAGCCGTAGTAACCATCAGGGATGTGGTGGTAACTGCTGGCATCCCTGGACCGACAGGTATGGAAAAGAGGTGGAAATGAGTGTGGCTTCAAGGCCAGGCAGTGAACTAACCCACGGTAATTCAGGTGAACTGGGCAGATGTGGGTAACACCCCATAGTGCCTGGTGGGGATGCCCAGATGCCTGTGTTGCCATGGGCATTTCTGGCACACCCTGGGGCGCCTCCATCCCAGGCACTCGGGTCCAGACTGATGGACACCTATGGATCAATGTCCATGACTGGGGGGTGTCTGTTCTTGTTGCCCCTTTTACAGATGTGTTGAACTACTCCTTGAAACTTCCCTTCTGTGGCTCAGCAGTCCCTGCTCTGCAGGCAAGGCTCTTGATGCTCATCTTCCCCTGTTCAGATGGGATGATGGGGCTGGATTTGTCTCTGCTTCTCCCTGAAGCAAGGTCTGGAAGGATGTGTCTCCAGCAGCACTGGGGTCTGCAAATACCCCTCAAAGGTGGAGTGTGGGCAGGGGTTCAGCAATGCTCAGAACAGCCGTGGGCAAGGGAGTGCAAATAAACAAACACCACTAAGTAAGCTGTGTCTTAAAGAGAGACTGTGGAAAACCTGCTGAGTTCGAGGCTCCTGTGGGTAGTGCTGAGCCTTTCCCTTGTCCCCTTCCCCAGTACCCAGGGTTACAGATGTAACCAGGATGCAGGAGCTGACAAATGCTTGGACGGGGCAATGGAAAGTTCCACTGAGCCACCACTGCTCAAGTGTTGGGGGAAGCTGCAGTAGCGAGATGGAGCCTCCATGCTTGAGTTAATAGGATGTCCTGTTCTGCTTGCATTCGGGTTTCTGCTCTGGATGTGTCTTTCTCCACTCCTGTTTTCTTTTTCTTAAAAATATTCTAAGTGAAGCTGTTGTTAGAAGCTAACAAATCTCCTGCTCTGCCTCCACTGCATCCTTGTGGAATGCATTGGGACTGAACCACTCTCTGCTGGAAAAGACTTTCAGAGGTATTGAACTTACCTTTGGCATAGAATGAATTGAGTGGGTTAGCACGTAGGAGGGTGAGAAGAGGGCCCAGCAACCCACCGCTGAGTTATATGTCTGTTGCTTATCACGTGTGCTGCCAAGTATCTTTGAACCTCTTGGTGGTGGTTGGGGATTGCTGGAGGGGGCCTCAGTGCGCAGGCACCATGCATGTGCTATCCTGAGCGCACGTGCACGCAGTGTGAGGGCATGAGCCTTGAAGAGTAAGCTCAACTGCTTTGCCCAGTGCCAGTGCCAGTGAAGATGGGATTGATGTTTCCCTGGCAAATTTTCCCATGTACGAAATTCCCTGCTGTTTAGAGTATAAATCAGGATCAGATAGCCTTTTAGGGGAGTGTGCTGTCATTCAGTGTTTCCCATCCTATTTCGATGTTGCAAATCCTTGACATATTCCCAGTGGAGGTGCAGACTTGCCTGCAGCAAATTCAACTAGAAGACTGGCATTGCTTTCACTGCCTTTCCCAGCCCCACTGAAGCAGGACGTGGCCCCCCATGCCCTCCCCAGCCAGCAGCTGACAAACTGCTCTGTGCCCAAGCACTACCAGTGAGGCCCTGGTCCGAGCTTTGCCCCAGGGTTTTCCCTCTGTGCACCCTGCCTATGGACCCAGTGCAAATAGGGTGCTACAAACCTCACTGAAGCTCGGTCAAGCAGTGGTGTGATAGGGTTAACATGAAGTCTGTTGCCTCATTTCAGAGATATATTTGCAAGCAGATCAGACTTAATTTACCGTCTTTTTTTTTCTACTCTCACAAGAGTAGTGGAAGAAACACATATTTGTAAAACTGAGAAAGATGTGCACTGTTAAAATCATGTTGCTGTGATTAGATGTACAGAAAACCGATAAAATAAAAGGTTTGTGCTTGTGCTTTGAAGGTAATAGGCTGTATTAATTGTCAGGTTTTTACTCTCCATTGATAACTATGTAGGTGCTGTAAACTGCAGAAGAGGGAGGTTATACAGCATGCAGTACCGTGGCATGTATATCCCTTTGGAAGAGATGGGCTGTGGGAGGCTCAGGGGTGGTTTGGGTTTATGCTGCTTGTCTGACGAGCTTTACTGCACAGCAGCAGTGTCTGGGGTGCTCCGGTAGGTAGAAATGAGGTCAACTGAGATTCAAGGCAAACAGGAGCCAACTGTAAGATAGAGGCTGCTTCCAGCACAGTGACTGACCTGCAGAGCCCTGGATATGGTTCTCAGTGCAGGTTCATCCTTATTTCTTGATGTGCTAACCAGCAGGCACAGCGTGGCAGCTCTGCTCATCTGAGTCAGAATGTGACACAGGCAAGCAGCAACGCATCGGGATGCTGTGTAAATGTCTGTAAACTGTTTCTGTAGGGGTGAAAGTGGTTCCAGAAAAGTAAAAATTCTTCCCTCTGTTGCCTGATCAATTGGTTTTTTTGTGTAATATCATTTTGTTATCAAATTTACTTGAATTTTAAACAAAAAAGTTGGGTGCCTGCATAGGCACCTGATGGCTTGGTGTGCTCTTCTACTTTGGTGCTGAGCAGAGGGCTTGGAGAGGGCTCTGCAGCTCTGACACTGGTGTGTTTCCATGTGAAGGTGACTGTGTGCAGCTACTCCAGGTACAATGCAGCCGCTTCCCAGCCACAGAGGCTGGATGTCTGCTTGGTAGCAGGGGAGCCAGGTCTGAACTTTGATAGCATCACAGCCTGGTTTGGATTGGAAGGGACCTTAAAGCTCCTCCAGCTCCAACCCCTGCCACGGGCAGGGACACCTTCCACTGGAGCAGCTTGCTCCAAGCCCCTGTGTCCAACCTGGCCTTGAACACTGCCAGGGATGGGGCAGCCACAGCTTCTCTGGGCACCCTGTGCCAGCACCTCAGCACCCTCCCAGGGAAGAGCTTCTGCCTAAGAGCTCATCTCAGTCTCCCCTCTGGCAGGTTAAAGCCATTCCCCTTGTTCTGTCCCTACAGGCCCTTGTCCAAAGCCCCTCTGCAGCTTTCCTGCAGCCCCTTCAGATATTTCAGAGCAGCTCATCTGCAGACTCTCCCATGTGCAGATTGATGGGTGGCTGCAGAAAAAGCTGTGGTGCCTGAACTCCTCTCAGGGGTTGCCAAAGCAGGCACTGGGCAGGCTGTGAGTTCCTGAAGCTGAAGATGAGGATAGCTCCATCATGGTTTTTGGATGGAAATACTTGGCTTCCAGCACTGGCTGCCACTAGCAACTTTGGAGACCCATTAAATCCTGAAGCAATTAAATGGATCAGCAAAGTGGGATTATTTTTTTTTCTTTTGTGAGATATTTGCCAGCTGTTGTTTATGGAAAAAAACATCCAAATGCTGTCTGTGAGAACTAGTTTTAGGTTTCTTTGTGTTTGGGGCTGATTTATCCATTATGCATTAGCATGGGACAGCAAAATATTTATTTTACTAGCATGAATATTTAGAGGAAAAATGACTGGGAAGCAGTGAAAAGTATAGGTGGTTTAGCCAGAGACCCAGCAGAACCTCACCAGTGTTAAAAATGGTTCACCCATTAAATTGGCAGGGAATAAGACAATAAAATGGCCTTAAAAATCACTTCAGCTGGATTGTCAGGACTAACACCAGTTGGGTAATTCCCCTGTTTTGCTGGAGGAACTGGTTTTATAGAGCCCAGAGAAAGAAGGGGGAGATGTTCAGTGTTTCGTAATGGGGTTGGCTGTGTTTGGAAGAAGCTGAGCAGGGGTGAGTTTTTCTTTGGTTAAGTTTGTTGAATGATGTTTTTGAGATTGTTCTTTTACAAAGCACTGTCCTGAGAATTCCGTGCTGCTTTGTGCCATTCCCTTTTCTTTTTGCTTGCAATGAAAGAATTTTGATTAGAGCTCTTGGTAAGCAGCATGTCCTTGTTTTGTACGAGGCATGTAACAGGAATAATGCTGCTATAGAAGGAGGCCCCAGACTTGGAGAAGTTAATTATATTGCTTGCTGATTGCAAAGAATTACCACCAAATGATAGTTTATGAGCGCTGGGCTATCTTGGGAACAAACTCTCTGAGTGGGCTGGAGCACTGCAGAAATAAACAGTGCAGGGAAAACAATTCCTGGTTCAGAGCATCAGTGTTGGAACACTGCTGTGAGTGTGGAGCCGCTGCCGCTGGAGGAGCCGGGGCGCCATGGGGATGGGCTGCACCCGCACCGCCGCATGTGCTGGAGGGAGCTCCTTGGGATGGGGCTCAGCCGTGCCCAGAGCCCATTCCCTGTGTGACAGCTCGTGTGTGGCTGCTCATGAGAGCCCTCCTGATGCTGTCATCTGAGCCCTGAGGAGAAGAACTTGGGGTGATGAGTGAGGCTTCAGTGTGCGCTTGAGCCCAGAACCCCCCCGTGTGCTGGGCTGCACCCCAGAGTGAGCAGCAGCCAGCTGCCAGCACAGCCCGCTGAGCAGAGGGAGGCAGCAGACGCTCCTGTCCTGGAGCCTGGTGCCCGCTCACGAGGGCCTGCTCGGAGCACAGCGCTCCGTGCGCCGTCTCTGCCGACAGTGGGTCCCCGAGCTCTGTCAGCACCGCGCGGGCGGTGGTGATGCAGGGCAGCCGCGTCCCTTGGTGCCGGCTCCTGCCCAGCCCTGCTGCTCCTCCGGCTTCCCAGAGACTCCGGCACAAAAGCCGCCGAGCCTGCTGATGGTGTGTGCAGGGGTACCCAGAGCAGCCCTTCCCAGAGCCCTTCCGTCAGCAGGCAGAAGCTGCACCGTGAGCCACGAGAAAGAGAAAGACGGGGGCTGAGGCCAAGAAGTATTTTAACATTATTTTCTTGGGACATTATTTCAGTGGAAGTTGCCTCCTGAGTGCCCCCGCATGCTTCTGCCTAAATACAGGAAATTCATTATAAATAACCGTGTGCTGGGCTGCACCCCTGGAGCGTGAGCAGCAGCTCAGGGAGGGGATCCTGCCCCCTGCTACGCTCTGGGGAGACCCCCCTGCAGTCCTGATCCAGCTCTGGGGCAGCAGCACAAGAGGGATGTGGAGCTGTTGGAGCGAGTTGGAGTTCCTTGTGCTCCCAAGGCCACGTTTGCATCCTGCACTAACATTCATAAAGCTTCATCGGTTTTTTCAACAATGGTGTTTCTCCACGGATGCCCCAGAAAACCACAACAAACAAAACCAGAGCCTCAGGACTTGGCTGGAAATGAAAATGAGTTTGAATGAAATGAGCTACCAGCCACCAAACCTAGCTATTGAACCTGCGCAACAGTTTTCATTATGACGTGTATTAGAGGAGTTGCAAACCAGCCTAAACAGAACTGCTGTGAAATGAGGACTGATCTTTAGCAGCTGCAGAATAATGCAACATCCCATTCCCTGGGAGTGCTGCAGGAACGCATACAGGAAATAATGATAAATAAAAGATCAGAAAGGTGGAGATTTTTCAAGGTGATGTAGCTCTGCTGGAGCACAAGCACTGAAAAGATGTTCTGGGTGGCCAGGCTGATATATTTAGGGAGGGGAGGAGGTGAAAGCAAAGGAGCCACATGTGCCCCTTGTCTGCTCTCATACTGAATAATGATAAAAATATATGCAGACCTGCCCTTGATCTAGCAGAGAACATAGTGCCATCATAGAATCATATAATCAATAAGGTTGAATGAGACCTTTAGCATCAAGTCCAATAGTTGCCTCAGGACTGCCATGTCCACCATTAACCCGTGTCACTAAGGGCCTTGTCTACATGGAGGAGAAAGCAAAGCCAAACCACCTTGGGCTTTTTGTCCCGATGGAGAATGGACAGTGGTTTGCAGTTCTTTTTGGAGGCCTCAGGGGAATTGTGTCTGTTCGGCAGGTAGCACATGGTCACAAGCCCACAGTCCAGAAGGATTCACGATAGCTTCCCCAGAAAGTGCTACGCGACCCGTGCCATGTCCTCAAATAGTAATGTTTTGAATAATGTTTTGGGGGTAATTAAGCTGGAATATGTGTATGACTGTTAAAATCCTGAATGCCAAAAAAGGAAAGCTGTGCTAAGCTCAAATATATGGACTCATCACTTAATCTGAATAACTCTTACCATTGTACTTGGAGTTTGTTGCATTGTGCTATAGGCTTTTGGCAGGACTTTCATGGGAGATGAGAAAACAGCAGTCTGTTTACTAAGATGGTTCCCTCAAGCCATTTTGAGACTTTTCTCTTAGTTTTGCCAAAGTGTATGTGATGCATTCTTCAAAAATCCATTCTAGGCTCTCCAGCCTCCCAGTGGAAACTGCTCTGGAGGGTAAATGCCATATGGGACAAAGGACAGATCTGCACATCTGCCTGTGAAGGGTGATTAACTGCTTGTCAAACTGCTGTGGGTCAGCTTGTACTGTGCGGTGCTGTGTATTATACTGGGATGTTGCTCTTGTGGTAAAGCTCTGGCAGGAGAAGACAGCCGCTGAGCTGGGCAGCTGCTGTCAGGATGTCCCTGTCAGTGCTTGGACGTTGTCCCTGGTCAGCCCACCTGGTGATGGAGAAGAAATGCCTCTGGAATGCTGGGGCAGATGAAGGCATCAGTGTGGCTGTCATGGCCACTGGGCAGCGTCCCCAAGCTGGAACACCCCAACCTGTCTCATCATTCTCTAGTCCTGTCCAGGCACCCTCGCTGGTGCTGCCTGGTCACCCCCATTTCTGTTTTTTTCCTGTGCTGGTCTAGTAGGAGCCATTCTCACACCCAGAGCAGGAGTGTTCGCAGTCAGGGGTCAAACAACAGAGTGTGGTTAATTGCAAGTTGGTGCATTGGGTGACCCCGGGTGCCGCTTCACCTGGGTGGTGTGAAGAGCAAGGCTGAGTCACCCCAGTTGCCATCCGTTCAGCAGGGCTGTGGCAAGAGTTGTGCCAGGGAGCTGGAAATCTGCCTCTGAGAGCCGGGCAGAGCTGCAGGTTAGAGCCTGTAGAAAAGGAATCAGCTCATCTACTTCACTGGTCTTTGTAGTTCAAGAGAGAAAAGTAGTTGTGGCCATTGGTGCTTCAGGGGCCGTAGTTTGTGTGATCTCTGTAATGTCATGATTAGATGGGGTGGTCCTTGAAATTGGGGCTGAGGTAAATGCTCCCAGTGTCTCCTTACTTTTACATAGGGATCCCAAACCCAGACAAAATCATTTCACATCTCTGAGCACACGAAATCGGTTTATAGCCCTTATGTAAGGGTGCCATAAATGTCCTGGATAGAGAGGATGATTAAAAACGCAGAGCCCTGTAATAGGGGAATTTCTCCATTTCTGTGAGGGAAATAAAACCACTAGGGCATTCCCTTTGCTTGGGTTTAAGTTAACCTAAAGTTTAATTTGGTTGTATTCATTTTAATTCATCAGTGAGGCGAGAGTGAACCCGGGTGGAGATACATCAGGAAATTAAGCTTTACTTCTTAGAAAAAAATGCAAAGCCTTTTGCAGCTGCTGTTACACAGGAATTACCAGGTTGGTGGGGGGGGGGGGGGGGGGGAAGAGATTTTTAAAGCCTATGGATTTGTACTTTGTATTTGCTCTGAGGTTTTGGAAACATTTTCAAGCTCTTTTCTGCACCAGTGAGGATTCAGGAATCCCAGAATCCCAGACTGGTTTGGGTTGGAAGGGACCATAAAGCTCCTCCAGCTCCACCCCCCTGCCATGGGCAGGGACACCTTCCACTAGAGCAGGTTGCTCCAGGCTCTGTCCAGCCTGGCCTTGAACATGGCCAGGGGTGTTGCTTCCCTGGGCAATGCTTTTTGCTTGTTTGGTTGGTTTGTGGTTGTGTTAACTTCCCTGTGATGAGCGTGGGATGCCTGTGGGATTCCAGTTTGGTGGGGAAGGTCTCTTGGATGCTGATGGTCCTTACTCCCAACCTGCAGGGCAGGATGGGGAGAGCCAGGAGCTGCAGGGTACCTGGAGCCCTTGGCCATCTCCTCCCAGTTCTCCCAGATGTCAGTGTTGATGGGTACCAGGCACTGGGAGGATGCTGGGCTGCAGCGCCACAGGCATGTGGCGGTGGTAGAAGTGGTTTCCATGGTAACCGAGCAGCAGTGTGACATCATCAGTACTGTCACATTTAAGCTTTCCAAGGCTTTTTGGATTTGGGGATTACATAACATTTGGCAAGGCTGGGCTGGGGTCTGAGCAGGGCAGAGCTGCAGATGGGTTAGATTTGAACACAACCAATAAACCCAACAACTTAAGCCCACAAATACACCCTCCGCATGACCCAGGGGTGGCCGGGCTCCTCCGCAGCAGAGCATGCAGTGCTGGTTGCGCTGGTCATTGCAGCAGGTGCACTGGTGGTTGCAGTGGTAGAGGCAGCTGTGGTTACAGCAGGTGCAGTGGTGGTTGCACTGGTGGTTGTAGCAGCAGTTGCAGCGGTGGTTGCAGCAGGTGCAGTGATGGTTGCGCTGGCGGTTGCTGCAGCAGGTGCACTGGTGGTTGTAGCAGATGCCATTGTGGTTGTAGCAGATGCAGTGATGGTTGTGCTGGCAGTTGCTGCAGCAGATGCACTGGTGATTGCTCTAGCGATTGAAGCAGCAGATGCAGTGGTGCTTGCAGCAGCAGATGCAGCTGTGGTTGCAGTGGTGGTTGTTGCAGCAGATGCAGGGGTGATTGCAGCAGCAGATGCAGCGATGGTTACAGTAGATGCAGTGGTGGTTGACCTGGTGTCTGCAGCAGCAGATGCAGCAGTGGGTGCAGTGGTTGCGCTGCTGGTTGCAGCAGATGCAGTGGTGGTTGCAGCAAGCGTTGCATTTGTGGTTGCAGCAGCTGCAATGATGGCTGCAGCAACAAGTTCATTGGTGGTTGCAGCGGCTGAAGCAGATGCAGTGGTGATTGCACCAGTGGTTGCCGTGGTGGTTCCGGTGGTTGCAGTGGTCATTGCAGCAGTGGACTCTCCATGGCAGACTCGCTCCTGGTGCCAGCTTCTGGCTGGTTGTCATCTTCCTGCCACCAGGCACCACTCGGGCTGCTGCTGGGTCTTGGGGATGCAGGGAAGGAGCAGGGGTTACTGGTGGGAGTCAAGGCAAGGGAGCCCATTCCTTTGGAGAAAACGTGCTTGGACAAGCTTGCTGCCCCTGAGGTGGTGAAGATTTCCTATGGAGATCCTTTGGGGTCAGGACACCAGATTAGCCCTAATTCAGCCGTGCTGCGGATCAGAAACTTGGATTTATGAGTTCACTTGTGTAGGTTTGTACACAGGCATTGCCTGTAGGGCCACGAGAATGATTGGGGCTGGAGCACCTTCAATACAAAGGCTGAGAACATTGGGGCTGTTCAGCCTGGAGAAAGAAGCTGCGTGGAGACCTCAGAGCAGCTTCCAGTGTCTGAAGGGGGCTACAAGGATGCTGGAGAGGGACTTTTCATCAGGGACTGTAGCGATAGGACAAGGGGTGATGGGTTCAAACTGAAACAGGAGAGGTTTAGGTCGGAGATAGGAAGAAATTCTTTCCTGTGATAGTGGTGAGGCTGGTCAGCTTGAACAGGATCTGCGGTATGGAGCCTTGCACAAACCGGAGCTGTGCTGGGCTGTGGGGAGCTGCTGGGCTCTGGGGATCGCTCAGCCGGCCCCACAAACCGTGGGAATGCGCGCATTCTGCATAGCTCTCCTGCAAAGAGTTCCATGAACTCATCCTGCTGCCTGGAGGTGCTCTGCAGAGGTTTGTGCACAGCATTGGATTTAAGCCTTCTGACAGAAGGAAACGTTTCAGCAAGAAGAAAAAGCATGAAGTTTGATGTGGTCCCTTTTTGCTCTGATCAGCATCTGTGCCAGCATCCTTAAAGCAAGAGCCCTGAAGGCTGGTACCCAGCTGTGTCTCCTAACGGCTTCTGGAGCAGAGTGTTCCTGTGTGATTAACTCTTAATTTTTACATTTATCCTGCTGGGAAGTGCTGTGCAAGGCACACAGCAGCATTCAGTATTTCCTGGTATTTTCCCAGCTTCAATTTGGTTTACTCCTGAATCTGTTTTGGGGGTCAGTAAAGTGAAAGACATGAGTTAAAAAGTTGTTAGCAACAATGTGAGTGTTCTTCATTTTGTTAAGAAGTTCTTAACCTATTCGTGTTTCTGACCAAACAAAGCAATGAGTCTACAGAAAACTCCCACCTTATCGGTAGTTATGTGGCTGGGGTGAGGATGCGCTGTCAGTCTGCTCTGTCAGCAGTGGCGTGGCTGATGTGTGCAGTGGTGAGGGGAAAGGCAGGAAGAAGGAGCATTTTCTCCTTTCATCTCACCAAAGATCTGGCCTAGAGGACATTTAAATGTTCAGGATTTGAACAAGGCTTCAGTGCATGCTTGAGGTTTTGAGTTGCTGTCCAGGTCAGGGTGAGAATTTAATGCTTTTGAGGGGAAGAGCTGGTGCAGTTGCCTGCTTGCTTTTCAGCCTTGTGTTGCCTTCAGTTACTGATCTGAATACTTTAAGAACCCTTTCTAGTACTGCTGTCAGCAGGGAAAAGGAGGTGATCATCTGTCTTATGGTGCAGAAGTGCTTCAGTGTGTGTGACTGTGCACTCCCAGTGCCCTGCCCCTCCTCTCTGCAGACCTCTCCTCTAGTGCCTACTTGGCACTTATTTCCTTACCTCGTTCATGCATGAGCAGTCCTATGGTTTGCGTCATCTCAGGGTCTTACCCAGCACTGACGTGGATTTGTGAAAGCAAGACCTGAAACTTCACCATCATGAAAAATAGGAAGACCCCTTTTCAGGATCCCTGGGTGCTCGCTCAGCTCCTGCGTGCTCAGCACCAAGGTAACTGTGGTGCCCAGCCAGGACTCTAGAAGCCTAATGTTATTAACCATTTTTCACCATCTGCACTAAGCTGTGGGCACCCCCAGATACTCAGCACCACATGTGAAAAGGAGATGTCTTTTTCCCGTCCATGTAGAACAATGGCACTGTGTCCAGGTGTGCAGTGGCGGTGACTCTGGTGTCCTGAGAGGTATCAGGTGAAGACAGGGCAGTGGTTTCACATGTGGCTGGGGGTTCTGCATGGTGGAGATCTCACTTCTTTCAGAATAAGGGGGTTTGTCCTTCTTATGTTACTTCTCCCACCAGGCTTTCCTGTGGCCTGTACTTCCATGCAAGTCCCTCTGCCCTGGCAGTGGCTGGGAGAGCGTGGGGAGCATCCGATTTGGATGACAGCTGGCTGCTGAGCCAAGGGGGTTTTATGCTCAGGGCAGAGGAAGAATCTTCATCTTGTTTCTAGCTTTCTGCAATACTTCCTCAGTCATTATTTGCATTCACTGTTCTGCCAAATCTGTTTTCATATATGTGTATTAAACCACGTTGTGGTTTTCTATTAAATGCAACTTAATTTTTTTCTGGGACATTCAGGATAAGGGAGGTTTTGAAATAATGCAATAACATCTCATGAGGTGATAATCCCCATAGGTAATGCAGATAAGGTCTTGAAAGATGCTGGGTTTGGTTTTAAACACAGAATAAAGGTTCCAAAGTTGGGGTTCATGATTCAGCATTCTTTATGTTAATGATTTACAGCAACAAATGTCAAGTTAGTGCTGGGTTTCTCTGGAACAAAAGATTGCCTGGGTCTGAAAATGTGACTTATCTTGCAATCTGACTGAGGGGAGGTGCAGCATGAGAATGAGGAGAAAAACTGAAATCCAGTGTAAGCCAGTACGTCAGATCCTTGCAGCGGCTGGAAGGTTTTCCTGGGGAGAATACACAGCCGACAGTCCTCAGGGTGCACGGCTAAAGGCTTCCTGGGGGAAAAGGCAGCAAAATCCAGCCGCAGCCACCATGCACCCCACATCCCACCTGTGCCTGACTGCTTGGGAGCTCACTGCTAATGTGTGCTTTTCAGTAAGCAACTTCTAACAGTCTGCTGGCACTTGACGCTGCCCAGCTCCCGATGGGAGGCATGGCCTTTACCAGCAGAAAGCAAACAGCGCACGTCTCTCCTTCCTGCAGTCTGCAGATACGTATGTGCTTGTACTTTTGCAGCCACACTCTGGAATCACACAGATAGTGACTTGTGCCATTTCCTGACCATGCTTAAGGAGAATCAGAGAATCCCAGACTGGTTTGGATTGGAAGGAACCTTAAAGCTCATCTAGTTCCAAGCCCCTGGCATGGGAGGGACAACTTCCACTAGAGCAGGTGCTTACCCTGGGTGGTTGCTTCCTGCCCAAACCCTGGTTCTGATTTCCCTCTTCTCTTGGTTTTCTGGTGTGTGCTGGATTGTGGCTGTCCAGCAAAACCCATCACTAAATGTGAAGTCCAGCAGGGACGTCCCTTTTCCTGCAGTGAGAGCTTGGCCAAGTTTCTTGCCTTGCAGATGGATCCTGGGACTAAACCAAACACTGCTGTTCGCTAAACTGGAGCATTTTCATCTGTGCAAAATGAGCTGGGTATCTCCTTTGCATTTCAAATGTGAGTCAGAAGTGAGCTAAGTGGGATGGACCCTGATGGTTGCTTCTCCCATTAACATCGATTAATGTGCCATGTCCTCCCACTGACTTCCTGTGATGGACAGGCAGGCTGTCAGCGTACCTTGGCTTCTCCTGTCTTCACCAGGCGAGGGAAGGGCCTCGAGACGTGAGGCTGTTGATCTCCGTATGTGTTGTGCTGCACGCTTCTCCTCCTCCCCACACTGCAGAACCCTGTGGGAAGCCTCGCTGAGCACTCTTTGGATGCAGCTCTTGCTGCCCGCAGCTCCCCAGCCCAGCTTGCAGAGCCCTCGTGCAGTCCCTCTGCACTCCCTGTGCTCCTCTGTCCCTGGCCGTGCCTGGCGCAGGGCATCTGTCCCATCTGTTTTGCATTGCCCTGGGGTGTCCCTGCAGTTCTGAGAAAACCTGCCTATTCAGAGGCTGTTCTGAGCTGGTCCCTCTGTTTCCTGGACTGTCATGTCTGTTGATGCTTGAATTGTGATTTATTATGGTGTTACCTTTTGAAGGATGATCATAAACAGCTTGGTTTAAAGAGAATCGTTTCCAGAATGATTGGGGTAATAAGTGCAATAGCATTTGTCCCTTGTCAAAGAGGAATGAAGGGTAGCGTTGCAGTTCTGGGGGTTCACAGAGTGTTACCTGAGGGAAGGCAGCTTTTAAGCATTAATTTTATTTGTTTTTTCATTTTTTTTCTTTTTTTAGCAAAGCACATTTATTTGTGTCCACACTCAGAGTCTCCTTTGCTTGGTTTCAGGGCTGCTGGCGATGGAGGGCTTAGTTGAAAGTAATTTCTTCTGCTGCAAAGAAGCTGCAGTAGAAGGTGGACATGAGCCATGTTGGCAGACCTAGACCTAAAGCAAAGGACCTCTCTGCAATCTCTGCAAGAGACTGATGGCAAATAACCTGCTCATCTTGCCAGGATGGGGCAGGCTGGTGCCACAGTGTTTTATAGTGTTTCTCCATGAAGCTGCCCTGAATTTCAGTGGGTGGGCGATGCCAGAAATCTGTGCTTCAGTGTTCTTCCCTTAAAGCTTTTATCTGATTTCTTTTATTCGAATACTCTGTCTGCTTGTCTTTACTGACATCAGCAACAGTTTTCACTCCTGACAGGAACGTAAGAAGGACTAACTTGGGAAAGAGCCAGATGAAGTTTATTGCGGCCTGGACATCCTCAGTAACGCTGTCTGGTCTCTGGTGATTTCCCAATCCTCACAATTTTGTTAGTGATGGAGCAGAGAGAAAACCACTTGACTTTGAGACGTGGTCTGAGCTAGTTCTTCTGACACGCAGACATCAGTCTTGATTTTACATGGAAGCTGAATGTGTTAGATAGCCAAATAGGAGCAAATGCTCCATGGTCAGTGTTGGCTTTTGGGCCAGTGTCCATGTCACCAAGCTTCAGGTGGTTCTGGAGGGCGATTCAGCTTGCCCGTCCTCTTTCCCCTGAATGGAGAGCAGGGTTACCAGGAAATGGATGCCGTTGGATAAAATGTAGCTTGAGGATAAAATGTAGCTTGAGGTCTTAAGGGCTCATGAGGGAGGTGGCTTTTTACAGGAGGGGGAGCGGATGAGAGGGCAAAGGCAGAGAAATCGCAGTTGAGCAGCCATGGGTAAGTCCTGGTGCCATCATCTTGGAGTTGGCATTCATCCATGGGCACCGGCCACATCTGTGGTCGGAGTGGCTCCAGCTGGACAGCAGGGCTGGTGTCCCACGTTGTTGTCCAGAAAGCAGGGTGAGGGCTGGCAGGCGGCTCCTCAGAATGCAGCGGGTGCTTCTGCCTTGGTCTTCCTGAGCTGAGGCTGGGGCTGTGCCCACCACAGTGCCCATGGTGTGGGGAGTGGGTGAGGGAGCGTGCCTCAGCCAGGCCGGCTGCCTGCTGTCACCAGGAGCCGGTGCACACAACATGTGTTTATGCCATTTCTAAGCAGTGTGGTAAAGCAGAAAAGGAGTGGGTGAATCCTGCTGGCAGGGTCTGCACTGCCCAGCTGTGTGGCCCTGACATTTTAGCCTCCTGCAGAAGCGGGCAGCCTGGAAGCAATTTCCTGAGGGAGTTCATCAACTTCTGAGTCTTGGGAATGGTCTTTTTTCATGCATTTTGAAGTGGCTTTTGTACAGAAGTCAGAATGCACACGCTGGGAGGTGTCATGGGCTTGGAGGACTGGGCTGTTGTAAGAACAAGCACAACAGCCTTCGCTCTGAGGTGAGGTTCAAAGCACAGCTTCTGCATGGAGGGAGGCAAGTTCTAGAGCTGTGTCACATGAAGCACTTCCAGCAAAGATCAGAAAGTGCTCCAGCCCACAACTCTAGTGAGGCCTCATTAAGAGTGCTCTCTGCGGTGGTGTCATCGCACTCAGAAAGAGTAATACAGACTGGAGCAGGTAAATGGGAAAATACTGGGATCCTCAGGGGATTGTGAAGGCTTAAAACAAGGAAACAACAGCTTGGTCTGGTTTGGTTCAGTTTAGCAAAATAAGGGCTATTTTTAAATACATGGGTATTAAATATATATTATATATATATTATGTTATTATATTTAAAACCTAAAGTAGTGGACAGTGGTGGTACAAGGACCAGTGGATATGGATCAGCAATGAATAAATAAAGGCTGGAAACCAGGAATTTCTAGCCATGAGATGGGCATTCTGGATGAACATCCCAGAGAGATTTGTGAGGGAAAACCAGACCAGTCTTAAACTGGGGGCAGTCTTAAACTGAGACCAATCTTAAACTGAGGTGCTAGCTCAAACCCACTGATGTGCAGGAAGCATCTGCAGGACTGGCCTCATGCGATATTAAGGAATGGTGTTTGTATAGGTATGTGGAGACTAGAGCACTGGTGTGTAACAGCCTGCATAGACGCATGGCTGGAAGAGTCCCTCCCTCAAAAGCTGAGGAGTCTCAAAGACCTCATGGATCTTCTGTCATGTTTTGTATCTGAGCTCCATGGCATTGCTGGGGCAGCAGGAGAGAGCGGTGGGATCTTGGTACTTGGATGGGAACATGTTTCTCTTCTGTTTACTGAAGTACCATGAGGCAACAAAGATGAGTGCAGATGTGTAGGCTGGTCACTTCATCTGCTGCTTGTGCTTCATCTCTAAGAAAAAACATTCCTTTTGCTTGCAGTTCAGGGCCAATGTGCTCACCCACGTGTGGAGTAACAGCTTATAAATCATTATCTGATTGGTATCTTGCTATTAAACTTCTGGTGCTGATAGTTTGTGCACTGCGTTCTCCTGACATATTTCTGTTGACATGTTGTATTGGTTTTGGAATAAATATGAGGGTAAACAATAGAAGCTGAAAACAACTGCCAAAGATGGAGGTGAAACATAAACTCCGTGGCTGGTATTGGAAATAGGATCTTTGATCTGGCTGCCCTCTCTGGGAAGAGGCAGGTGTGTTTGAGCAGTGTGTTCTTCTGAAACCAAGCGCGGTTGACCATTGCTATCTCTGGATGCCAGCTTAAAAGGTGTGTGCAGAATCCAGTCATTTTTCGCTCCTGCCCCAGAGAGCAAGAGCTGCAGGTTGAGCATCTCAGGCTGTAAAGGCACAGGTCTCCTCCAGCGCTTCCCAGTGCATGGTGTTCTCCTGACCTGTCCTACTGCCTCCTGAGCACTGACATCTGCCTTTTCTTTCAGGATCAGGACATGAGCCACGGCAGTGGAGTTGACTATGAAGTCTGTGCCATGTTCATCATCAGTATATTTAGGAGGTATAGAGAGCTTCTGCAATGGGCCAGACCAAAAATTTATTTTACCTGCTGTCCCAGCTCCTGAGCAACCAATAGCCCTTCAGTGGCTGCATCCACACCGTGGTGTTTAATAGGCACTGACAGGATCTGTCTTTCATAAATTAGCCTAATCTGCTGTTTAAATTGATTTAAACTTTTTGGTCTCCACAGTCTACTGAAGTTAAACAGCAACATAATCAGTGTTAACCACCTATAAATGCTGGATAGCAGGGAACTTGGGTGGCTTTATGGCTTATCATCCCACCTCTGCCACCATCCTGCTGAGTAAAACTGGGAGAAGAGCACTTTTGCACAACAATTTTGTTCACTAAGAAAACACAAGTTGATCTTGCTGTCTGTGCAGGACCCAATACAGTGGGTGAAGCCTTGTGATCCTTTCCTGAGGCATGGTCATGGTGACCATGCTGGGTTTCTGTCCTTGTGGACCATGGCCTGTTCTGAACACAGGAAGGTCTACCCTTCAAAATGCAAAGCCTTAAGTGAGCAGATGTGGCCAGCTCCGAGGGAGTCGAGGGCTGTTAACAAACAACTGTAATGGCTGGGAGTTGAAAGAAGGCAGATTGGCATCGCAGTGTATGCGGTCCCATGGCCATTGAGCATGGGCATGGCACTGTGATATAGAGCTATTGTACATTAGGTAGGAAAGTAGCAGAGACAGAGGATTTAGGAGTGCTTTTGTATTCCTGATGTTTTTCTCGTTTTTAAGAGTTGTTGCTTTTTTGCTTTGAGTGACAGAATCTTTGCAAAGGGTTTGGGGATTCCCTCCATGGCCTGGTGTCAGGGAGCTCGTTGAATGTCAATGTGTGTATCACCTCGTTAGGCAGCTTGACAAGCAGTGAAGTGTTCCTTAAAGGCAAATTTCGATGTCAGGGAGTTTGATTGGGTTTTTCTCCCATTTTAAATAGATCTGTTGTTACAGAAACCTCAGCCAGAGCTCTGCTCACTGAGGTCCCTGATGTAGGAATGGCTAAAACTTCATGTATCCCTTGAAAGTGTTTCCAGTCCCAGTTTAAATGAACTCATTATGTTTCAGCTTGGCAGCAGAACGAGGAACGACGGGGAAGAGGGAAAAATCTCAGAGTTAAAAGGGATTTCAAAAGCACCTTAGGAAATGTTCCCAAACAACCACAAATGCTCCCTGGGGATCCTGTCCACATATTAGAGAGCTCCAAGTGCATATATCGAGCAGTTCAGAAAGGAAAACTTGGCCACTGGAGCTCTGGGGTGGAAAGCCAGCAGCTGTGATGGGGTGCCAGGAGGTCTGGGGTGCACAGGCAGAGCCGCGGCTGTGCTGGGCTGACCCAGTCACGAGTCAGGAAGCCTTTCAGGAAACTAATAGGAAAATTCATTAGGGCAGTAATACTTTACCCACGCATCTCGCAGGGGGTTTCTGCTTTACAGATTAATGCTTTCCCTGTGGCTGCTGCAAGAATATTCTGCTTTCCAGATCAAGCCAGGCTTGCTATGGGAAAAGTGTTTTCATGGGCTGTGACACAGTGTCATGATGTACTTTGGAAAGAACGTTGGTGTGTGATCCGTGCTAGTGCAAGTTGGCCTTGCTCCATCACAGCCACCAAAGCAACCTGCACAGTGGGCCAGGAGAAGCAGGTATGGCACGATAAGGGAAAAGAGAAAACGTGCTACCCTGAGCAAGCAGTGGGGGAATTGCCTGGTGGCAACTGACATGGAAGGTGGAGAGATGGACATTCTGAAGGAAGGGCCTGTGCTTTGTGTCATGCTTGGCAGTGTTGTGTTTTATCTCTGAAGGAGAATGGGATTAGAATGTGACTAAAGCAGCCACGGCTGTCTTGATGTTGACAGCTACTTTGGTGGAACTGTAGCGCACCTTCAAAGAGGAAGACCTGGTGAGGAGGATGGAGTTACAGACGCTCTGTGGAGTCAGTAGTGTTTGAAATGTGCATTCTTCACTTCTAGAGTGGGCTGGCCTTTAATTCAGTGTGGTTTCTGTTTACATCTGTGCTAGTGCTGCAGCTTGCCTTCCCTCCAGCATACCCAAGAGATCAGCCAGGATGAGTTCCTTGCACCAGGATATGTTCCTGGTGTTGTGGTTTAAGCCCAGCCTGTCACTCAGAGCCACGCAGCCGCTCGCTCACTCCCCCCTTTCCTCCCCCCTGCTCCCAGGGGGATGGGGAGGAGAATGGAAAGAATGTAACTCCCACAGGTTGAGACAAGAGCAGTCCAGTAACTAAGGTGTAACACAAACCACTGCTGCTACCACCAATAATAATAATGACAAGGGAGATAACAAGGGAAGAGAATACAACCGCTCGCCACCCGCTGACCGATACCCAGCCCGACCCAGCAGTGATCTAACCCTTCTGGGTAACTGCCCCCTGTTTGTATAGTGGGCATGACGTGTTGTGGTATGGAATACTTCTTTGGTCAGTTTGGGTCAGGTGTCCTGTCTCTGCTTCCTGCCAGCTTCCCCTCCTCCCTGGCAGAGCATGAGGCTCAGAAAGTCCTTGGTCAGAGTAAACATTACTGAGCAGCAACTGAAACCATCGTTGTTATCAGTGCTGTTCCCAGGCTGAAAGTCAAAAACACAGCACTGCACCAGCTACTAAGGAGAAAAGTGACCGCTGCTGCTGAACCCAGGACATCCTGCTCTGGTTTGTTTAAAACATGGCAGGGAACTTTTTTCTGTGCAGTTAAAGCATTCAGCTTGAGGGGACTGTCAGTATTAAAGGGGGCCAAACTTTGCTCTTAGTCTTGACACTAAATAACTGTGTTGACAGCAAGCCAAGGTACTGGTCCTGTATTTCCATCAAAGTAACTCGGGACTGGAATGGGGATGTGTCCTCCCATTAACTGTGTGACTTGGATCCCTTGTCCCAGGTCATACCAGACCCGTTTGGAGCTCTGGAGCAGTGATGTTCCCAGCTTGTGCAGTCACCCTGGAGACCAGCCTTGTTTTACCATCTCCCACAACATCTTCATTGTTGTGGCTGGTCTGAGGGAGGGACTATTCCCAGCTGTTTGTTGCCCTCTTTGTGCTCTCCAGCAGAACCATAAATTACTTTTTTTGCTAGATCTTTTCAAAAGCAGGTTGTCTGGTGAGGAGGCGCTCTGTGGTGTCAAGACATTGGTGGTCACCTCTGCCAGGGAGGGAATACCTGGGAATGGTATCCTGGTCATGAGCGGTTCCATGATGCATGTTGGGGACTTCAGGCATATTAAATCCTCCTTGTTCTCTGGGAGCTACTTCCCAGCCCTGTGGGACTTCAGGTCTCCTTTCTCCCCAGCCCCTCCATGGACTCCACGTCTCATGAGGGTTCCTCGGGTGCCTGGTGCATCAGACGGCCTGAGTGACCATGGGAGCAGAGGACGTGATGGAGGGCAGCCAGGATGGGCTGGTGTGAACTGCTCAGCTCTGAAGAGCAGAGAGCAGCATCCACAGCCTGTGCAGGGCCTGCTCCAAACCCTCCTGCAGCCAGAGGTAAAATGTGCCTTGGTTTTGGTCAGCTCTGGCCAAGACAAATGACAGGAGGGAATTCAGAGGCAGAGCACTGAATAAATTCAAGGCTCTCAGAGAGGGGAGGGAGGCTTTAACAAAATAGTTCTGTTTTCCATGGCAGTAGTGTGGTTTGAGGTTTTGAGGGTTTTTATTGGGGTTTGGAAGGCATGGGGTGGTTTCTGGTGTGACACTGAGCCTGGTGGAAACATGACAAGGTATTTTTGTCCCTGCTCATGGCAGGGCTTGGAACTGGATAACCTTTAAGGTCCTTTCCAACCCAAACCAATCTGGGATTCCATGATTTGCTGCCCCTGCGTGCTGCTGGGAGCCAGTGTTTGTGGGCTCCTCATAGCAGCTCAACAGGCATAACAGGGTATTTGTTTAGTCTTCCCTCAGGTGACTAGTGGTTAATTAGCAAACATTAATTGGGAATTGCAGGCTGAGAGAGGAGTGTTTGTGTAGATGTCATGGTGAACCCAAGGGAATGGGAAGTCTGGAAATTTTATTTCCAAGCCCACTGTTCCTGCTGCCATGATATCTGGTGAGTTACTTGATCTGTCTGCACCTCGCTGTGCTACTCAGTAAAGTGAGAATAATGATGCCCATTTCATGAGGGTGCTGCACGGATTAGCCAGTCCTTTGCAATACTTTAGGGAAATCTCAGTGGAAAGGAGCCTTAGAACTGGAAGAAGTTCGTATTTGTGATCCAAACACTTTGTACCTTCTTGGCCAGTTCCAAACTCATGTCCTGGCTGGGATTGCTGCGCGCCCCAGTGCACAGCACAGCAATCATTTGGGAATGGGTTTTGTGGAAGAATGTGGAGGGGCACTGATCCTGGGTAATGCTGCAGCTCTAGGGTTGCTCCTCTCAGGGTTTCCCTCACTCAGATGCCCCCAGGTCTGACGCAGTTGTGTGACCCCAAGTCTCCTTGCTCTGCTGTATGTCCAGTAGAGATGTGCCGTTCCCTCCACTTGCTGCCGGTACGTAGTGGGTTTCTGTTCTGTTGTGTTATTTATATGACTTTTCTTCCTGTGCTTAAATTCTTCCTCCAGCTCTGTGATGGGGGCAAGTTACGTGCAGCAGTCGATGCTCCTTTCCAAGAAGTATCAATGATGGTGCTTTTGTCCTTTTCTGTTGTCCTGTCATCACAGTGGGGTAACATCATTACTGAGGGACATACTCAATATACTGAAAGTCAAGGATGAAGGCAGGGCTCAATCCTTGCTCCTGTGGCCCAGTAGGGTTTCCTACACTAAGGATGGAGTTTCTGGATCTAAAGAAATTGAGTTTCTTACTGCCAAGCACATTTCTGCTCTAGTGGAAGGTGTCCCCGCCTATGGCAGGAGATTGAGACTGGATGAGCTTTAAGGTCCCTCCAAACCAAACCAGTCTGAGGTTCTCTATTATGAACTTTCTCTTCTTTAATAGCAACATCTGTTCTGGGTGCAGTTAATGGCCCACACTTGGCCTTAGCCTAGTCACAGGCTTTTCTTCAGGTGCAATAGAGTGTTCTGTATAGTCCCAGCCAGTCACTGACCTCACTGCCCAGGCTGGTGGGTGACTGCTGGCACACGGCACCTAAAAGGTGTGACCTGAAGGGTGCCCAGGATTGCTAGATCTGGAGATGAACTACTCGGCACGAGGGCAGGGTGATGCATGGCCTCTTCTGGCCATGCTGTGTGCCAAAAGAAGATGTTTGGGTTTGGGACCAAGGAGTGTTCATCTTTTCCCGCTCAGTAGCTGCTGTGCCCCCTTCAGGAAGGGATGGGGGGGGGCGTCTATCCAGGTATGGCTGGGGACAGCGCAGAGGCAGGGCAGGACCACAGAGCTGGCAGCTCCTCTGTCAAGGACTGCTTTCCTCTCCTGTTTGCTGCTGCTAACTACAAAAGCAGATCCATAAGGCAGATACTATTTCTGGCCATATTTATCTTGTTCTGCAGAATAGCTGGGAAGATTTTCCTGGGTGAAGAGCTGTGACTTTCAGTCTTGTTAATATTCAGCTGCTCTTTGGTGATATTTTGCTTTGTTGAGACCTGCCTTAGGAATATTGCTGATCCTTCTGGCAGAGTCTGGAGCAGAAGCACTGTAAATCTCTGGTATTAGTGACTGACAATAGCTCTTCAATATTTTACTTCCTGACCAGGCCACAAGAAACTCTTTTATTTCAGCTGATTATTAGACATTGGTTGGGCATACATCCCATGGAAATTGTGGACAAGCAGCAAACATTTGGCATTAAAATAGACCACATGTATATAGCTTCTAGTAAGATACATTAAGCATGATTTAGGGTTGTTGTTGGTGTTTGTGCGCTGGTAAAGGGTATTCCTGCTGTGAAGATGGAATTCCTGATTTTGTGCTGCTTGCTTTTTTTCTCCAAAAGCTGTTACTGGAGGAATCCAGAGAGAAGGTGCGAGAGCCTCCATGTGCATTGAAAAATGTGGTCTTGGGTCACCAGAGTAAAGCTTTCCTGCAGATTTTGTCCCTAGTTCACTGCAATAATTATTTCTTTAACAGTCCCTTCTGTAGGTAGTTCTGCATTCATCCTGGATTATAGCAACACAAATCCAATTCATGATCTCCTTGCGGAGGTTTCCATATTGTGTTTGCCATAAAGAATCTCTCCTTGAAGTAGTGTGGCTGCTGGCAGCAGGAGACACAGAGATGCCAATTTTAGTCAACGCTTTTCATTGTAAATGCAGTTTTCAGTTTATTTGGGATGAGAATTTCTCACCACATGGACTTGCCAAAGGCAGCTCTGAGGAGGGGGGGACAGGTCAGGGGTGGTTCTGCAGCGCCCCCACACGCCATGAACACCTGCAGCGCTTCTGGGGCTGCAGCTCAGGGGAGGTGGCAGCAAGAGGAAAAGTGATATGGTTTAAATTTCATTTCCTGCCCAGGTTCAGGAAGGATGAGGCTTGTGATGCCCAGAGCACAGCAAGGGTGGGCTCTGGGACACCATAGAACAGACTTCCAGTACCTAAGGGGGCCAGAAAAGAATCTGGAGAGGGGCTTTGGACAAGGGTCTGTACGAACAGGACAAGGGGAATGGCTTTAACGTGGCAGAGGGGAGATGGAGATGAGCTCTTAGGCAGAAGCTCTTCCCTGTGAGGGTGCTGAGGTGCTGGCACAGGGTGCCCAGAGAAGCTGTGGCTGCCCCATCCGTGGCAGTGTTCAAGGCCAGGTTGGGGGCTTGGAGCAAGCTGCTCTAGTGGAAGGTGTCCCTGCTCATGGCAGGGGTTTGGAACTGGATGAGCTTTGAGGTCTCTTACAGTCTGGGGTTCTGATTATAGTGTACAGAGTCCAGACTACTCCCCCAGCGTGTCTCAGCACTGAGATTGCACAGACTAACTTGAACAGACCCCCCCCCCCCAGATGCAGCCAGCTGTCTGCAGAAACACAGGAGTGAGCTGTGCTCTAGTTCATGCAGAGCAATAGGATTAGTTTGCTAGAGCCCTTCTCATCAACTCTGTTCTCAGCCCTATTACCCTGTAATGTTTGTTTCTTTCTGACTGATGTAAAATGATAACCAGGTTGCATTTTAAATGTCTTGTGTGTCCAGGTTTTGTGCTGGCAGCTGTAAGGGAAAGAGATCCTTTAACTTTCAACCTGCAGGGATCCGGCAGAATTAGAAATGGCTCAGAGCTTGCAGGAGGCATTGGAAGATGCTAATGCACACACTAATTCCAGCCCAGCCTGACTTTGCACAGGCACCTTGCTCTGTTTACAGAAGGGAAGGCACCTCGCTCTGTTTACAGAAGGGAAGAGCTGCTGCTCGTGATTCACTGCCTCTTCTTCTGCTTGCATCTATGCTGCTCCCTGCGAGCCCAGCGGCTGGTTGGACACAGCATGTTCGTTAGCTTGCTGGCTTCTTAAGCCATGTTTCTGAGACGCGGCACAAGGCTCTGCCAGGCAACGTGGTGTCATCTTCTTGGTTCCTCTTAAGCATCCCTGTGTCTCACCTACGCGACACTGAACTCTCCTGCCACCCTGTTGTGCTTCGGGAAATCTAGTTTAGCTTCAGGATGCTGATAGCAGCACTGTGTGTCGGATGTTGTAATGATGTATTCCTTCCTTCACCAACAAATCTGTCTGAGTTGGGACCTGTTTGGTTACTGCTCCATTCTCATCTTTGGTAACACAGCTGTGCTTGGTGTATTTTGTCCACTGCTTTCTTTGGTAGGGGCAAAAGGGGCACCCTGTCACCTCAGGGTGAGGCTCAAGGGAGAGCATTGGATCTGAGGCTGTTCATATGATTACAAAGCTTACCGCTATGAAGTCATCTAAGGTACATGTGCCTAGAGGGGTATGGCAGTGCTGCTGTGTGGGCCTGCGGTAAGTGTTCAGGAGTGTGTTGCTGAAGCTGATTCCAGTCTCACTGTGGACTCTGCAAGAGCAGAGCTGGTCCCAGGGCTGAACGCCTCCTGTGGGCACCCTGTGCTGGCCCAGCCTTGCCGGCTGCCCCTGCAGGCATCGCTTCTGGGGTGTGCTGGCTGGTGAGCAGGGCTGGCTTTTGGCCACCAGCAGGTCAGTGACATGAATCTGCTCCAAGCTCCTGAGAAACTCTCTTGCGTTTCAGTAATGCTTTTCCTTTGAAGCCAGCCAGGCATTTTAGAGGGTCCTGCCATAAACCAGGTTGTTGGCATGTACAGGAGCGCCTTGCTCAGCTGTGAGTGATCCCCTTTTCCCAGACCACTTCATCACACTTTTCCTCACTGTTTCGTGCCCATTTCCTGGAAATGTCGGTGACAGCTGAGCGCTCCGCACCTTGGCCTGTGAAACTTGGCAGTGTTTAGTGTTGTGTTGTGCCCTCTGTCCTTTACAGACACCTGGAGTTCCACTGCCAGCAAGTCTTGCATGTCTCCCTAAGTCCTCCCTGCTTGAATGGCAGCCGCGGGGAAGGCTCCCTTGCCTACCCTATTGCCCAAGGGGAGATGATCACTGGTGAGGCACGCACAGTGCCGGGCAGGCTCCTGATCTCCTCCAGCTCCCTGCCTTGGCTTTGATTGGCAGCCCAGCAGAAGTAGATGCTCTGCTTGGGCTCCTGCACGGCTAGAACAGAATCATAGAATAGTTTGGGTTAGAAGGACACCTGGAAACACACTGTCAGAGACTGCCATGGGGTACATGGTGTGTCTTAGGGTGAAATGGGAATGTTTGTGCAGGAGAGGGTAGGAGGCCCTTTGTAAGGCTATTTGCAGATTATTCACAGCAAAGTGTAGCAGTTACGCAAAGGTTATGCCACCAAGGGGTATGTGGTATTTAGCTGTGTGATTGCCACTGAAATCTATCGCCCTTCTAGCTGAACCTCCCTGAAGCATTCTGGAAGTGCCTAGCACTTCTTCCCTGAGTGTGACATGGAGGCATATAGGTCAGGGGAGGAAATCAGCCTGTGCAGTCACCTCTTCGGTGCCAGTATCATTCTGGGCTGAGGAAAACCTCTTTCTCACATGCTGAATCACCAGGAACAACTCAGAGTCTGGCTTGTTTGCCGGAGCCATCTACAGTGTATTACCTTTAAATACCCACTGGCATCCCAAGGCCTGTCCTCACAGAATCATCACAGAATCCCTGGTTCATCCAACCCAAAGACTGGTTTGGGTTGGAAGGGACCTTAAAGCTCATCCAGTCTCAACCCCCTGTCATGGGCAGGGACACCTTCCACTAGAGCAGCTTGCTCCAAGCCCCATCCAGCCTGGCCTTGAGCACTGCCAGGGATGGGGCAGCCACAGCTTCTCTGGGCACCCTGTTATGTCCTTCTTTGGGCCGCCTCAGCCATTTATCCTCCCTGAGCCTTTGCAAGCCAGCATGCTTCAAGGCCTCTGGCTCAGCACCCTTAGTGATACAGCCTGGTAAAAGGGAGAGAGATGCTTAGCATCCTTCTTTGCTTTGCTTTAAATGTGTTTTATCTCTGTATAGCCATTAAAACTAAAAGCCACATGTTATGCAAGTGGATTTTCCTTGTATTCATGGTTTTGGAAGCCCTAGTCCATTTCTTATTACAGCATGTGCATACATTATAGGGAAATGGCATTGCACTCGTGGGGTTCAGTGAATTTGCAATATGAAATTCTAGACATTTAAACACTTGCATTTTTACCATGGGTCAAGAAGGTCCCAAGCCCCCAGTTCAGGATGCGAGCTCTTGTTGGTTCATATATCCCTCCACCGGCTCAGCCCTGCCCAGCCGCAGGCAGGGTCTGTACAAAATGTGTATTTCCTGTCTGGTTTCTTCAGGGATGCAGCCCTTCAAACTAAAACTTTCCTTGGGGCTGGGAAGGCAGGAGAAGGGGGACAAGGTGATAAGTTGTGATGTTTGATGTTAAAGTGGAAGGTATAAAATAAGGCTTTGACAGGAAAACATCTCTGATGCTCTTGTATCCCCAGCTGTAGCTGTAAGTCATGCTGACACCACCCTGACAAGTGGACCTTTTGGTGACAGAGGATTCTGCTGTAGAACACAGAGCAAGGAGGGTTGCACAAGCTGAGATAAGCTTAAAGCCCCTTTACAGATTGCTGCATTGTGCCAAGGTCCCTTCCTACCAGCTGGCTTTTCCTTCCTCAGATGGTGCTAACCCTGAAACCAAGAGCACCTTTCTTCCTCTAATGGCACGTTTGAGCAGCTCCCCCTCGCTCCAGCCAGCTCCTCCCTCTCCCTCTGGAAATGCTGGGGATAGCTGTGAAGGGCCCATGTCACTGGTGCTGGTAGAGCTGTGGTGGGCCAAGCACTGGCGGTGCCTTTCTCTGTGCTCAGGGATAGAGAACCTGGAGGAGACTCTTCTCTTTGAACTCATCTGCCATAGTTCTCATTTGCTGCACCATGAACATGGCCTCTTGCAGAGTAATGAAGCTGTAAGCATATCCTCTGAAACTGATTGGAAGCCTAGTTGGCTGTTGTAAGGTATAATCCCACTTTAAAGACACTCCTATTTGTAAAGATAATCTTATTTTAAGACTCCTGACTTTACCATGGCAAAGCTTCCATTTAGGGAGGAGGGGGAGGAAAAGAATATAATTGGGATAAAATAAATTAAAAAAAGAAAAAGGAACCTACTATCTATGAAAAACAGATGGTCCTTTCTCTAGCCACATGTAAAGCAGAGCCCTGCCCATGTGGGGGTTTATGTGTAATTACAGCTGCCCTTGTAGCTTCCTCTGTTTTCCTTTCCTTTTTTATTTCCTCTAAGGAAGGAGGAAGCACATGGTGTGTGCACCACTGTCCCTCTTGGGCATTAAAGGCCTGAGGGCCTCGCAGTGCACAGAATGTCCCGTAAGGAGCCTTCTCTTCTCCAGGCTGAACCAGCCCAGCTCTCAGGCTGGCTCCAGAGCAGAGCTGCTCCAGCCCTCGTAGCATCTCCATGGCCTCCTCTGGACTCGCTCCAACAGCTCCACGTCCCTCTTGTGCTGTTGCCCCAGAGCTGGATCAGGACTGCAGGGGGGTCTTCCTTCCCTTCCTCCTCTTGCTGACTCTGAATCACAGTTGAGGTCCTTCCCTGCTAAGATGTGCAGCCTTTCGCAGACATGGGGCTTGCAGGATAGATGATGGAGCAACCTTTCAAATCCCTGTCTCCAATTTCACAATCTCACGTAGGGTTTCATTGCTGGAAATGAAAGATGAATTACATGGGAGGGGGCACACAGCTATTGGTCCAGGGCTCTTCTGCACAGCCTCCTTATGTCTGTGCCAAGGGACTCATTTATACCAGCTGAGATTCTGCCCTGTGGCTTTATCTTGTTTGGAAGGAGGCAGATGCCTGGGGTGAACAACACCCAAAATAAAATACTTCTACGAATAGGATTATGCCTTTGCTGTCACCAGTTCTGAAAAGGTTTTTCTTGGATGCTTCAAAATACATAGAAGGGAAAAAGATAAAACATTTTAAATAATGTCTATCAATGACAGCCATAGCTGCAGAACGTAAAGTTTCTTAGTAATTTAACAATGTTAGTTTGAATTGATATTAAAGATGTGAGCTGCAAAGGATGTAAACATTAAAGGAAAGGGAAACTGGTGCTAAGGGAATTGATTTATGAACATGAAAAGAGTTTTCCTCTGTTCCTTTTTCAAACTTAGAAACCTGCAGGAAATCATGGTTGGCTTTTCCCAGTTTGCTGGGATGGGCTTTGGGAGGCTGAAGACTGTTCTACTGACGTAATGTCCATCTCTAGCGAAATGCTTCTGTTGGTATTTTCCAGGGGGGTTGTGGAGTCTCGGTCCTTGCAGAGATCCAGACCCTCGTTGGACCCAGACCTGGGCAGTCTGCTTATGAGACGCTGCTTGAGCAGGCGTTGGACTGGTGGGACCAGTCTTGATGTATTAATGCCTTCTCAGGACAGTGGCTTTCGAATAGCAGCTGGTGCCAAACCACTCTTCCCCTCACAATTTCTTCTTTTGCTACAGTAAGGCAATCATGAGTTTTCCTGAATTACACAGATTTCCACAACTTTAAGGCCAGATGGGACCCAGGGGATGTAACACTACATCATTTTAGTCAAAGCTTCCTGACTTTTGTCCCAAAGGCTTAGTGACAGATTTGAGCACATGTACACTTGCAGGGTGTTAGCTGGGGTCAAGTTACCTTCAGAATCCCTTTGGGAATAAAAAATTATCAGGGATCCACTGAAATCAAAACATCCAACCTTTGTGTCCAGTTTTGTCTTGATGTTTGAGGGAAGTGAAGGGGTTACTTCTTCCTTTCTGCTGCTTCTTTCTGCCGTCCCAGCAGAATGCTTCTTCCATGTCAATGTAGAAGGTGTATAAAAGTTTCTGTGTATAAAAGATGTTAAAAATTTAAAACATCACAAAGAGGAACAGTTCTTTCACCTCTTCTATGTGAGTGAGACTTCATTCTGATTAAACACTTAAGGTCAAGTCATTGCAATAGGACACTGCAAGTAAGGGGCAAAAGGAGCTGCCTCTGCTGATGAAGGCGGTGGGGCTGTAGCAGTGCTGGTGATGCATCATTAGCTACTGATCTGTCACTGTGCAATTAGCAGGGTTATGCTGCATGTTCACAGTGGCTTCTGCCAAGGAGAAGCTGGAACTCTGCAGCAGTCTTTGCTGTTCTGCAGCATGGCTTTGCTCTGCCTAGTGGTCGGTCAGTTGGAGGAAGGTGTATCTATCATAAGTGTGGTCTGGGACAGAGGTAGTGGAGAGGAGCATCAAAGCACCACCCTGTCTCCAGGGAGCAGCACCTGGACCTTCTTAGCAGCCTTGCATGGACACGCTCCACAAAGCTGGCATCACCATCATCATGTGTGAGCTAATAAGCATGAGGCATCCAGATGGCAGAAATAATGTGTGTATTGTAGGAGAGCCTAATGCTAACTCCAAGTGATAATGCAACGTTCCTTGGGTATCAGTAGCAATGTTCTGTTCTAAAATGGTAATAGAATGCGCATTTGCTTATTAGGAATGAATGTCAAGCCATTCAACATCATGGAAATATCCTGTTTCCATGACTTTGATAAATAGCTGCTGAAGCTCATGAATTTTTAATAGTAGTCCTATATTTAGGGGCTTTCAGTTTCTGAGAGAGACAAAAGGCTCTTCGGAGATGGAGTTCTGGAAGCACCTTGTCTTCTGCAACTGCTGGTACCTATTTAAAGCCAGTGTTGTCTTTCTGATATATGAATATTATGCTGACATTGATTGATATGATTTTTTATGCAGGAGATTAGGCTCTCAGCCTGCCTGTCAGCATAAAGCAAAACATGTAACTGCAAAGGAACCTGCTGTGTACTTTGCTTCATCTGTATGTGATGCTTGTTCACTTTTCCCCAGTAATCATAGTATAAACCCAACTGAACTGATTCCTCTCTTCTCATGAGGCTCTCCTCCTTCAGACATATAAATATGGGTAGTATTGTGTGCGTATGTGTGTAGGGATGTATGCACATGTGTGCATATAGATAAGTACATGTCTGTACATAAAAACGTGTGTACCCTCTGTAAGACCTTTTGATAGTGCACATAGCTGGCACTCAGTTTATGTTTTGGCGCCAGGCAGGAATGCGGTGTGCACACCAGCAGCCTGGCCGCGTGGTGTGAGATGACCATGCTCACGCCACCACTGTCGTCTCTCCTGCCAGCCAGCAGGATTGCAGGGACTGTGCTGCTCCTCCAGCTCCATGTAGTTCATCAGGGAATAAGTGCAGTTCACCAGCAGTAAAACCATGGGGGTCTTTGAGCATCTTTTTTGTTCAGAAACCAGTAAGGACAAAAATGGAAAAGCAAAACTGGAATCCCTAAGTGAAGCTCCAGAGGAGAGGGCAGCCCACAGCCCCTCATGAGCCAGCTCTGCTGCACATTGGAGCATAGTCCTTGGTCCTCATCCTGCTGGCGCTACTGGGTGCTCACAGCAAAGCTTCTGAATGGATTTCCTAAGGATTTGGACCCTACAGCTCTTACTTTCCAGCTGAATCCCCTAAACAGCACTGAGCTCCTGCATCAGGGGTGCTCTTCTGGAAAAAATGAGAGCAAGCTGGAAGGATGACACTATATAGGTAATCAGAAAGGAAACAAAAATCTCTTGAACTTCTTCCTGTGAAATTCAGAAGCTGAGATGAGGGGAACAAAAAGCATGCACTCTGGGCTGTGCTGGAAAGCCAGAGATTCAGTTTCACTGCTCCCAGCCCTCGGCGTTCGGTTTCAGAGGGGTGTTGTGACAGCCTTTCTGCTTGAGTCAGTTTGTAGCAGACCACTAAGTCAATTAGAGATCCTCAGTTAGTGCTAATTGCTGGAGTGCCCTCGGTTTAGACAGGGCCGTGGTGGTTTCCATCAGTGGAGGATCCAGCTTGCTGCATCCAGTTCTGTTTATGGTCATCTCCAGTTTTCAGCTGTCTCAGAGTATGGTTTGCAATTGCTGGAGAGTATCTGAATGTTTTTGTGCTGTAACCCATAACAATGAGCAAGTGATCGTGCTCATGTGGTGAGTAGTGTTGATGTGGTGAGCCCCCAGGTTGGATGCCATGACCTTCCCTTCATCAGGAGGTGCTGGGAGGATAATGGATGCTATGTCCACCTGGCTGGGCAGAGGGGGGTTCTGTGTCAGGGTCAGAAATGAAATGTCAGTCCTTGGCCCTGAAATGAATCTGGTTCAATCTGATCACCAGAAGCAGTGGAAGGGCTCAGTTGTGTGGCTCTAGGCATTTACTTCATCTCCACAAATGGAAGCCCTGACTGGTTTTAGAAAGTAAGTGATTTATCAAGTTTCTTGGGACAGCACATGTATCAGTCTTCTCTGAAATGGTCACTGGCAAGTGTATGATTAATGCATATAACACTAAGAAAAATGGCAAAATCTTAGCCTGAAGTAAGGAAAGAACTAGTGACAAGGTAATTAGCTAGCTGAGAAGCCTCCCAGTTGAGCCCAGACATGATGAACTTCATGGTGCAGCAGCTGAAGGATTAGATTAAATAACCCCCACACCATTAGTAGCTAACATGTGCAGGCAGCCGGAAGCAATGAGGGTCCTGGGGATACATTTGGAGGAGCAGACTGGTGTTCAGAAATCCTGATAAACTGAAAAAGGGTCTGGAGAAGATGTGACAATGTTCAAAGGGCACAAATAAGTGCACTGTGCTGTGGGACACCTCTCCAGAGCGCAGTCTGGGGGCTGCCCTGCCTCGCCGACCCAGCTGCTCTCTTCCGAGCTGGTCTGCTGGTAGGGAGGACAGACCATGTGGCCTCATTGTCCAGAATTAATCTTCAAATAATGTAAAACACTGGTTACATCAAAGTAAGAAAATAGTTAATGGGATGTTGAATGTAAAATAACAAGGAGATTGTGATAGCTTTACGCATTTAGAAATTTGAGGGAGCTTACAGAGTATTATGGTTGCTCCACAGATGAAACTGGGCAGTCTAAATGTTGGATTCATTTGCAAGCAGCAGATCCCTACAGTGATGGCATGTGAGCAGCAGGACTGGGGCAGGGGATCCAGAGCAGAGCCTGTGCCCAGGGCTGGGGCTGGGGATCCGGAGCAGAGCCTGTGCCCAGGGCTGGGGCTGGGGATCCGGAGCAGAGCCTGTGCCCAGGGATGGGGCAGGGGCTGCAGAGCAGACCCTGTGCCCAGGGCTGGGGCAGTGGGACTGGACCCTCTGAATCACCCTGTAGTTACAGCAGTTCCTCACACCATGCTTTGCCCCAGCTCCCAGCCAGAATAACAGCGTCCCCCTCGGCCCAGGTCTGTGCTTTGGCCAGGCCTCCCTTGGCATCCTTCCCTCTCAGGATCTCACCATCCCCTCGCACTCCCCACCACACCTCCAGGTACAGGCACCCTCCATCCTTTTGCTTGCCAAAAGCATTACCAGTTTCTTACCTGGCAGTACTGGCTTTGGCTGACCCAAGGTGAAGCTGCCTGCTCAGGAGAGGAGAGACTAAATAAGTGACAAGATAGAAACATTTCAAAGTTGTCCAGAAACAGTTTCGCTGTAGGGTGTTGCTGACCCCATCACCTGCTCAGGTGCAAAAGAAGGTCAAGGCTGAGACTTCAACACTTGGGGTTTCTTCTAAAGAAGTCCAAACCAGTAGCAAGGAAAAGAGTTGAGAGCATTTTAATTTCATCCTTGCTTTCTGCCTTTCCTGCTTAAGCAGGAGACTGTCAGCTTTTGGTGAAGGGTGCAAAAATAAATAGGTAAAGCTGAAGCCTTCATTCCTGGAAGGTGAAATGACAAATACCAGGGCTCTTCGTTCGCTGAAGTGCTCAGAAACTAAAGTCTGAACTCCTTCAAATGTTACGCTGTGCTCTGAAGTGGTACAGATCCCTTGTGCCCATCTCAGGGTGAATTCTCGAGGAGTGAGGAGGTGGGAGGCTGAAGAGCCTCTCTGCAAATACCATCCCTCCTCCGTGAGGATCTGAATCTGTGGTCTGGTGCTGAGCAGGCAAGTGAGACAGCTCTTCAGTCCATCACTTCTGCTGTTGACTGGAAGCTGTTGACTTCTTGAAAGAGGGGTGAGAAGTAAATTCCAGATGAGGAGCACGGCAGAGGTGAGGTTCCTCACTCATATGATGTGGTGCCTTGTGCAGGAGGCATGGGAAATCCTGCCAGGAGCCAAACAGAGCCAGGGAGTGAGGTTTTGGCTGTGTCACTCTCTGAAACATTGGCTTAAACTGGATGTTTTTCCATCGTGCAACCTATTATTAAACATTATGCCCACTAGCACAGCAGACTGGAAGCGCCGAGTGCTTGGGAATTGCTTGTGTGCATGCAGACCAGTTGTGCGTAAACTGCGATCATTTTACTAGAAGCACTGGAAGCCCCTGTGTGCCCCCCTTCAAAACATATTCAAAAACACTATCAAGAAGGGATCCTTTGTGAAGGTAACTGGCCTGCTGGCCTTTTAAAAATCAGTTTGGGACTGAGCTGGGATTCGTACTTCAGCTAAGCCGAGGGATTGCAGAGCTGTGTTATACCAGAAGCAGAATCAGGGTTGTGGTTGTTAGAAAGGACACGTTGTCTTTCGTGCATCTCGGAGTGTAAAACTGAAGTTGTTCCTCTCAGGAGAAGGGGAGGCCTGGGGGGGGAGCCGGGGCAGATCCTTCCTTGGATGCAGGAATATCCAGCAGTCACAATTGCAGGCTTGAAATGTGGAGCAAGGAAATGCTAACCAGGGGCTCCTGAAGGCAGAATCAATAGGAAAATAAGCAGTGTTGCTTTTGATGCAAACTAGCGTCCCTTTGGCTTCCTCTGCGATTGCTGCCTGTGGAAAGAATAGGCTATTTGAGGCTAGTTCTAATAAAAAGTGATTTTTCCTGTTTCACAGGACATAGAGTCACAGAGTGGTTTGGGTTGAAGGGACCTTCAAGCTCATTCAGCTCCAACCCCTGCCACGGTCAGGGACACCTTCCACTAGAGCAGGTTCCTCCAAGCCCCTGTGTCCAACCTGGCCTTGAACACTGCCACGGATGGGGCAGCCACAGCTTCTCTGGGCACCCTGTGCCAGCGCCTCAGCACCCTCCCAGGGAAGAGCTTCTGCCTAAGAGCTCATCTCAATCTCCCCTCTGGCAGGTTAAAGCCATTCCCCCTGGCCTGTCTCTATAGGCCCTTGTGAAAGGATGGGAGCAGGCATTGTGATCTGTGGCCTCCCTTGATAAGACTCCTCTGCCCCTCAACCCAGTGCTGGGGTTTGGATCTCTGCTAGCAACAGTGGTCAGGATGTTCGTGTAGGGATTCTGCTCCACAAGCTGCCATGGCTGTGGGAGAGCCAGGAGGCTGCATTCAGTGAGTGGTTGGTTTGGGGCTTAGAGGAGCTGAGCAGAGGTGTGTGTCTTGTCTCTCACTGTCACTTGTGGGCAAGTCCCCTGGCAGGGCTCCCGAGTCTCTTGGCAGGTTTCAGAGGTGATCTCTTGTGATGCGTTGCCTGCTTTTTGTGCATCTAAACCCCAGGAGCCGGCTGGTGTTGGGCGTTTGGAAGTCACCAGGAGATGGTTTTGAGCTCATCCTACAGGAAGGGGAAGCTGCAGCTGCCCATGGTGGCGTTGGTGCCATCTTCACTTGTTTGGCAAAAAGCTGTTCCATCTACCTGGTGCCTCAACTCTGTGCCCAAGCTTCTGCTTGTTATGTCTCCAGCAACTCCTGTGTGGATCTGTGCTCAGGCAAGAGCAGGGCTGGTGGCTTCGGGCACGATGTAGGTGTGCTGGAACACACAAGACAGAAGCGTACTGCATCTGTCCTGCACCATCGTGTGGCTCAAACTTAGCTGGTGGATTGACGTTTCAAAACAAGCAGGTAAGGGGAGAGGAAAGCCCTAGTGTCTAATGACATGATCAGCTATGCCTGCAGGTAGCCTGTACTCTATGTGGCCACTGCATGACCGGCATCCTGTGCCTGGAAAAGGTAATGTCTGGGCTGGAAGAGCATCTGCAGCAGAAGACATTCCCAGAGCACATGTTTAAGCTACAACTTTGACATGTTTTGATCCAAGTCCCAAAAGCGTGGGGTTTTTTGCAGGAGGTTTCTTGGTTTGTGCTGATCCAGGTTCTCTGCCACCCCTATAACAGGAATAAGCATACTGGGGGAATTTGCTCTTCTCCTTTAAACTCATGTCATCCCTGAATCTAGAACTTGGGATCTTGAGAGATTGAAAAAACCTCTCCCTTTTCTCCCCAAGATAAGAAGAGATGTGACAGCAGCATCTGTTCCTTTCCAGGTGGCTTCATAAAACTGCTTCTTGAAAAAAAATTGCCTTTTTTTGTTAGCCTGTTCATCAATATGAACATAATGTAAATATTTGTTCCCCAAAATAAAGCTGAAGAAATAGAGGCTGTATTCTGTTCCCAATCAGAAGTAGTCCAGGAAATCCAGAATAGCTTGTAATTAAGCCAGTAAGTTATTAGGAATTTCTGGCAGTTCATGTGAGGACAGGAGCTAGCCAGAGATATGTTCTTTTATTGCTGTGGTTTTGCTAAGAACCTTCCTCATGCCAGTTATTTCTGTCCAGGGTGTGTGACTGATGCTGGATAACTTTGCACAAGTATTGCATTTGTCAAGGGAAGCATCTTGATCAGAGGCCAGCTGCACTTAGGTCTGTAGAACTTTCAACTGTGGGCAGTTCTGCTAATGTCTCCATGCACTTCCTTCTAGAAGCAGTAATTGCTGCTAGTGAAGACGTATGGGGGGGATGCAGGCAGAAAAGTAAAAACTGCAGTGTGTTCAAAGGAAACGCAGAAATACAAAAGCTGAGAGATCCTGGAAGACAGTTGCCAGAGTCTTGCTGTGACCGAAGTAAGTCTTCTACTGAACAAAAGAAAATGCAACCTTCTCTTTGAAAGTCATTTGTTGTTGTTATTTGACTTAAACTCTCTCTGAACCATATGCTGTTGCATATTATTTATTCTGATTTCTTCCCCATTTGTGTTTTAGATATATTTGCTTGTTGTCCTTGGATCTCAGCTGTGCCTCTGACCTTGCAAGCTATTCATCTGCATTGAGGCCAAGGCAGAACCTTTTTGACTTCCTAAGGGCTCTTCTTATATGTAGGGGTTTGTTCCTTCAAGGCTTTGCTTTCTGCAGCTGGGAAAACATCTGTTTCAGGGAAACCTCTTCTGGCTCTGAGTCTTGTTTTGTGTGTGTCCACTTGGCATAACGGAACAGGCACATGATGGAGCAGGGCTTGAGCCTGGAGGAATGGTGCAATACAATGCACAACCAAGAAAGGGAGGAATGAGAGAATATGGGGGTGCTCAGGGTTGAGCACTTCACAGGTGCCTCATTTCAAAGGAAATGCCCTTTGCAATTTCTGTGCAACTCTGAACATCTTAAATGCTGAACAGGTGAAAATCAGATATGCATGGAATTACAAGCAGCTACACCATTAGGTGTGCCAACAAAGCTATGTATGTTTTAGACGTGTGTGTTTTGCAGGTAGATAGAACATCAGTACAGTCTAAAATCATGAGCCTGGCCAGAGCTTTTTGTCCTAGAATTGGTGCTACTAGGCAGAAATGGTGCTTCCCAGGAGATTTACTGAAGCTGTTTGCATAGGTGAGTAGATGAGGAAGCTTTCTGTGCCTGGTGTTTTCAATCAGTGATGTCTCAGGAGTGCTTCCTCCAGAATAGGAAAGAGCAATGTTTGTTCTCACTTCCCATGCAAATGAGCTGCCAGTTTTGAATTCCCCATGGTGCATGTGCTTCATCATCCCATATTCTCATTCCTCTGTATTCTCCCTCCCTTTCTTTTCTCCAGCCCATACATAACTTACCATGTTTGAAAAAACCCACAGAGCTCTCCCATATTGTGCCACGAAATCTCTCCCAGTCATCCATGTCTGCTTTGTCTGGCTCATCCAGTAAACAGGTCCTTGACAAGGCTCTGCAGCCTCTGTCGTGATGCTTCCATGGTCTCTGACAGACAAGCTGATAACAGCTATCTGTAATTGAAACCTGCTTTGACTCGGCTGTTAGACTGTCCTATTTGTAGGGGAAGCTGAAGATCAGTGAGGGGAAAAATACCCATCTGGCATGGGGTAAGGTGATAACCCAAACTTCATTTAACCTGCCGGCTGTGGTTAACCACAGCCCCCGAGCCCTGAAGCCTCTTCACTTCTGGGCCCCCCACTCCAAGAGAGACATTGAGGTGCTGAAGCGGGGCCAGAGAAGAGCAATGGAGCTGGTGCAGGGCCTGAAGCACAGTGCGATGGGGAACGGCTGAGGGACCTGGGGGGTTCAGATGGAGAAGAGAAGGCTCAGGGGGGACCTGATCGCTCCCTACAACTGCCTGAGAGGAGGATGGAGCCAGGAGGGGGCTGCGCTCTGCTCCCAAGGAACAAGGGATGGGACAAGAGGAAATGGCCTCAAGCTGCACCAGGGCAGCTTTAGATGGAGCTGAGGAACAATTCCTTCCCCACAGGGTGCTCAGCATTGGAACTGCCCAGGGCAGTGCTGGAGTCACCGTCCCTGCAAGTGTTCATACGCCATGGAGACGAGGCCTCAGTGCCATGGGTTAGTGGTGGCCTTGGCAGTGCTGGGAATGGTTGGACTGGGTGAGCTTGAAGCTCTTTTCCAATCTGGTGGATTCTGTGAGCTGCGGGCTCCAAAGGATCTGCCCTTGGAGAGGCAGCAGCAGACCCTGTGGGGGGTGAGAATGGAGGGAGTTGAGGAGGCAGAGTCCTTTTGTGTTCCTGGTGATTAAAGTACATAAATCCCTGCACAAACCCTTAATGATTCAGGTATTAGGGCGAGCAATTTTAGACTGATTCAATCATTGAAGAGGGTTGTGTCGTTATGGAGAGCAGAAAAAAGCAGTGGCCTACAGGGCTCAGGATGTGGGGTCCTGCGGGCTCACTTGGGGGGGTCTCTCCAGGGGAAGGGAGGTCAAAAATAAGACACTTGACTTGGATGGCAAGGGTCCTGCTGTGTGGTGTGTGCCTGGCCCAGAGGAGGGTCTGCTTTCCATTAGGAAGCTCTGTGTTTTCAGCTGGTGAAGTGGCCAAAGGCTGGTAGGGGTGTCATAGGAAGCACTGGGGCCATTCCCTCTCCCTGGACTTTGTGTCTGTGGTATGAAGCATTTTGTGACAACGGGCAGGAGCTGGGGATCAGTGCTGGTGCTGCATGGGGCCAGGCTGGGTGCCGTGTCTCAGCAGGCAGGGACCTCTTGCAGTAATGGAATCCCTGTGCTGGCCAGGATCCGCGGGCCTGCTGCCTGGAGAATGGGATCCACTCCCTCCAACACAGCCACTGCGCTTGTGTTCTGGAAAGCAGCCCGGCAGCTGCCCACTCCACAGGGACACAGCATCTCTCAGCCCTGTGAACTGAGGCTGATGTTACCAGGGGATTTATACCCGGGCAGGACCCCACAGCACGCCCCTCTTGCCATATTTATCTGAAGAGGTGCTTTCCAATAAGACAGCATAGTAAATCACCCAAAATGCTTTCAGAGGAGTTCACGGGGTGAGTGATCTGTGACAGGATGTTCCTGTGTGGGTGACATCTGGTTTGAATTCCTCGGGTGGGACTCGGGGTCTTTCTGCAGCTCCTGAGCACTGCTGCCATCATAACGTGTACCCTCATGGCCAGGGGCTGCGCCTTCCCAGAGAGGCCCCACAGGGTTCAAGTGGAAATGTTTGCTGATTGCAGACCAAAGCCCTCTGCTCACGTGTTCACGTCTCTGTCTGTGGCTGCTCTTGTTTCATGTCATGCTCCAGCAGCTCTTCTTTTGGTCCACAAAGCCTAGTTTCCCAAGGCTGCTGGTAATAGGGCATCAGGGTGGGGACACAGCACCAGTGTCCAGGGCTGGCCTCTGAGATGGGACTCCTGCTAAGACCTCTGGGACCATGCAGTGTGGCTGGAGTCAGGGCAGCTCCATCCCATTCCTGCAGTTTTCTCTATAGGAATCCCCTCATCTGCCCGTGTGAAGCAGTGTCACCTTACGCTGCTTCCCCCTCCAGGAAACCTTGGATGACTCTGGGCATGTTCCTGCTCCTAGACATGACAGAGGTGCTCCGGGTGCGCTGTGGACAGAAGCTGAAGAGCGGGGCTGGAAAAATGCAGAGCTGCTTGTTGGGTGTGATTGCCCTCAGCATCCTTTGTGCTGGGTGTAAGCATGAGCTCATCAGTGTGCAGTAACCTGGGAGGTGTAAGTGTGCCTCAGCTCATCACTGCCTGAGCATCCACCATCAGTGTTTACGTGTTGGTAATTAGAGGTACCAGGAATGCTGTCTGCACCTTTAGTGCTGCTCAGAGCTTACCCTGTGAAGCTGTTGCAAAGTCTGGGACCGTGCCATCAGCCATGCAGGGGATGCTGCAGGGTTTGGAACGGCTCTGCCCCATGCTCGCTTGGCTGCTTTATTCTAGCAGTTAAGTGGTGACATGGGTAAAACACTAGCAAAATGATTTATTATCGATACATTAGCATAGATTGGCTCTCTTGAATTTTAGATCGTGCCACTGTAATGCAAATACCATTTTAATTGTGCAGAAACTAAAGCATTTATAGATATTAAAAAAAAAGTACTCCACCCTCCTGTCAGAGAGTTTGACCAATCCTGGTTGCTTTTGAGGCCAACTAAAGATTTTCACAGTCACTTGCTCTCCTGCACTGTGTGTTTTAAAGCCGTTCCTGTGGAGTTTGGCTGCAGGGACTGGTGTGCTGCAGAGCATGGGGCTGCCCATGTCCAAGCCAGTCTCCAGGCAGTGGTAGCTGTGAAGCTGAATGTGCCCAGAAGCTCCTGAGCCCCCTCATCCCCCCATGTCTGCAAGCTCGCCCCAGCAGGTCACTGCTCTGTGAGGGGGACAGGCTTCAGGCACATAGCAGTTACTCTCTGGTATATTTGGTAGGGCCTGAAGTGCTGTCAGAGTTGATACGGTTCAGGAGCTGCTGTTGGAGAGTGAGGGAATTGAGCCAGACAGTGTGCAGGCAGATGGCGATTGTAATGTTATTGCTCAACCTGAAACAGTTGAAAATCTCAAGCTTGAGTTTAAAATAATGAATTTGAGGTTGGGAGCAGGAAGGTAACTAATTGTTTTAAGGTATATTTTTATTTCCCTGTGTAAAAAGCTGTTGGCATTGATTCAGAAAAGGATGTCTCCTGGCCACATCTAATATCTTTCCCTCATAGATGGCACCAGTAGAAGTCAAAGAAACCTGTTGGGTTTTGATAAGGCCCTGTAGGGACAGGCCAAGGGGAATGGCTTTAACCTGCCAGAGGGGAGACTGAGATGAGCTCTTAGGCAGAAGCTCTTCCCTGGGAGGGTGCTGAGGCGCTGGCACAGGGTGCCCAGAGAAGCTGTGGCTGCCCCATCCCTGGCAGTGTTCAAGGCCAGGTTGGACACAGGGGCTTGGAGCAATGTGCTCCAGTGGAAGGTGTCCCTGCCCGTGGCAGGGGTTGGAGCTGGATGTACTTCAGGGTCCCTTCCAACACAAACCAGGCTGTGACTGTTATGATTCTGTTGAGCAAACACGTAGGATCAGTTCCTGGTGCTCTTTCTCCAGCTGCAGCTGTTTGCTGCTCAGGGACTTCCTGAGCCATAGGACCAATCTTTATGTTACTCGCCTTTGATGGACTTTTCTTCCAGTTGCTTGCTTTGTGAAGCTTTGAAGAATTCGGATCTGCAGCACTCTGTGATGATGAGCTGCCCACATGTTGTGTGAAAGGTGGCTGTGGCACTAGACCTGCTTCCCATGGCCCCTCTCAAGCTGTTGGACCCTTTTCTCCTTCTCCTTGCCACTCAGTGTCTGAGACCCCTACTCCAATGCTCCTTTTTCAGATCTCTATTCCAGAATTCCACGTTTGATGACCTGTCCATCCTCCTGGCTGCTCCCATAGCTGCTCTGTGCATGTTCACAGCTGTGTCCCTCCCAAGATGGGAGGACCAGCATGTCAGAAGCTACAGCAAGGAGTGTGCCTGTGCAGCGGCAGAATGACATCCCTCGAGTTCTCTGTTCCCCTTGTGGATGTTACTAATGATGTGTTTGCTTTCCTGTTGTGAGCTGGCATGCTTGAGCACCTCAAGCCAGGCATGGGAACAAACATTCTGTCATCTGGGCTTAGACAAGATCTGGCACCCAGCTGCTTGGAACAACCACATGTCCCTGTGTTTTTCCAGCTGCAGGAGTATAGGTGTCCCTGGGACTTTTAATAACAGCTGAAGTAGCATTTATATTTTGAGTAGCAGCAGTCCCTAAATGTTAGAGTTGCATATCAAAATCCTGGTTTCTAATCCAGCACACTCATGTCATGGGCTACTATCCTGTGATGGGACCTTTCAGCCCACTTCTTTGGAAACAAGGGCAAAACAGGGGCCGAACAGGGGCCACTGGCCAGAGTAATTATCCTGGAAAACTGTATACAAATACAGGCTGTGCCTCTCCCACTGGGCAGTGGATGCTCTGGGACTGCAGTGCCTGGTACTAATGTGACTTACCTCTGGCCATGAAATAATCGTGGGGACGGCCTGAGAAAATGAGCTGAGTTTTAAACTTCTAAACAGTTTTATTTGCTGGTAATTCATTGCCAAGGCTGAACATCCTCACTTCTTCCTTCTGTGAAAGTGGTGGCAGATGTTCTAAGGGTTTTCTTGTCCCTACACTAGGTACACTGCTAGCAATGTAAAATATGAGTATATGCTGCAGCTCTGAGAACTGTTGATCCAGTACAGTGTCATTTTGTTGGGTTTTTTTAAAGGATCCTTTTGGAAAGGTGGAAACATTAAATAGGAGAGGGGAAGGAGTGTCAGGGAAAGAGATTTTGAAAGGATAGCACTCCCTGCTGCTGTCCAGAAGAATGGTACAGCAGCATCTTCTCTGCACATCTGTCCTTGGTACAGTGCACAAACTGCCTGGAGTAGCTTGACAGTGCAGAACAGGGGCAAATTCTCATTGCGCCAGCAAATCCTCTGAGTAGAGTGGTAATGCGGATCATTTTGTAAGTCAGCTAAAACTAAGGCTGAACAGGGTTCCAATTTTAATGAATTGCATGCTGATTGAGAATTAAGAGACAAGAATTTATTCCAACTCACTGTATTATGACTAAAATAACTTTTCCCTGTCGAGCATGGATGCAGATTCTTCTCCAGATCTGGCACGCGGAGCGTGCATTGCAGTGCCCTGTGGATGCTCCTGTGGGAGCCAGCAGCAACAGCTCCGCAGCTGCTGCGGGCTGCAGGCAATGCCTTACACCTCATGCTTGGAAAAGGTGGGCTCCGCTGTCTGTACAGCAGCGATGCTTAGACTGGAGATAAGAAACAGTTCCTTCCCCAAAGGGTGCTCAGGCATTGGAAGAGGCTGCACAGGGCAGTGCTGGAGTCACCATCCTTGCAAGTGTTCACGCACCATGGAGACGAAGCCTCAGTGCCATGGGTTAGTGGTGGCCTTGGCAGTGCTGGCAATGGTTGGACTGGGTGAGCTGAAAGGTCTTTTCCAGCCTGGTTGATTCTATGATTCCTGTCTGAACACCTGAGGTCTTGCTGTCAGGTCCTTGGCTAATGCAAAAGAGCACAACTTTTCACACCTATTGCCGATTGCCTCCTTTGTTTATCCTCCTTTACATCCATACCTTGCTAATAGTCATTCAGTTCCTGTTACTTCCAGATTCTGATAATTCTGATAATCATTAGTAATTTGACAAGTTGCCAATACAAGAGGGAACTGCACCCAAAAACCCCCACATTGTGTGGAGCTGGACACTCCTGCAAACGTACCTCACATCAACTGAAAACTCAGACCGAGTTGTGTCCATCTGAAGGCTGAAATGCTCCTGCATTAGGAGCTCTGTCAGTGCAAGGTGCTGCAGTGCTGATGCAGGGGCACAGCTCTGGTCTTGGCAGCTGGCATTGTACCTGATACCCACGCAGGGAATATCCATAGAGGTGCTGAGTGCATGCGAAGATCCTGCCTTTCTGCAGTTTGCAGACCAAATACCTACAGCATCTGCAGGAGAGTGAATCAATTGGGCAGAAAACTTTTGTTCTTTGAATTCAGGTTCATTGACAGGGTGGTGTTTTTTTTCCTGGTGTGATCAAAATAAGCCTGGCAAAATATGCCCCTATTTTCTGTGCAAAAGCTGTGGACTCTTTTAAGTAAAATAACTGTATGAGCTTTTATACTAGCTAAATAGGGCAGCTGTTGTTGGAGTGGTGTTCTAGCAGCACCCTTTATTTCTTCTTAGAAAGGAGCTCCTGTGTTTTTCAAAGCTCTCCTCTTATCTGTACTCATCTGCAACTGATGCATCTAATAAAAATGCAGCAGATTTCAAATTTACATGCATTATGTTCTAATTGCATAGATTCAAGTGTAAGCCACCACAAGCATTTGTGTTCAGATGGCGTCACAGAGAAGGCAGCGCTGGGCAGAGCAAGCCTCAGACATCTGAGATGTTTCTCTAATCTGAAGGTGCATTTAATTACAGAGTGGGGGTGGGAACCTGAACTTGAGGGAGATTCGGCATTTCTGCTTTGCACAGAATGGGTGGAAGGATTCCTCACCTCTGCCAGTAGTGACAAGCTTGTTCTGATATTATACTGTGGGGGTTTTTCCTGTATGCTTTTAATTATAGACTCACAGGCTTGTTTGGGTTGAGAGAGACCTTAAAGCTCATCCAGTTCCAACCCCCTGCCACAGGCAGGGACGCCTTCTACTAGACCAGGTTGCTCCAAGCCCCGTCAAACCTGGCCTTGGTTTATCACATGTTGAAGGGCATTGCTGGTGTTACTTCATTACAGATTCATCTTAAAGGTGCCATTTGTAGTGCTCTAGTAGCTCCCACTAGTTTGTTAGGACTTGTTATAAAGTTTACCAGTGGGTAGGAATGCAGCTCACAGTATTAACCTGAGCCTTCTGAGTGGTCAGAAGACCACTATGTAAAAAAGAACATTTTCCCCCTCAGGCACAGTGTCTGAGTAGATCTGTTGCTTGTGTTAGTTACAAAATTAAGAAGTAGCTACCTTTTGCTCAGTTATTGATTCACAGGCAGCAAAGCTGTGAGAGTGAGCTGGGCTGGTTTTCCATTTAATCATCTGTGGAATTGCTGATTAAATTCCAGTTGATGGAGCTTTATTAATAATAATGATGTGAAAGACAGGAAGAGCATAGGTTGAGGTTTTTCCAACTCAAGGTGGAATGTGCAGAACTGACCATTAGGAGAAAGCCATTATTTTAGTTGTTACTGAGCAATTCAAATCTGGAATTACTAGAAGCACCTGGAATACCAGAACATCATCTTCACACTTGCTTTTTAGTTTGTAACCAAAAGCCATTCCTGCAACCCAATTGGCAGAGCAGCTTTAAGTGCTTTATAATTCAGTCAGCATCCAGAACAGTAATAAAGCATTTGAGTAAATGGAAGTAAATTGTCTTTAAATTACTTGCAACACTGTATTTGCAATAAGAGTTACCCAACTGTATTCATGCTCTTTTCAACTGTTCTGCTAATTACTTGACTTAGGAAAGAACTGCTAATCTAAGAAAAATATATTGCTCTTCATGAAAACATGCTGAGCAAACTGAATTGCTGAGTTGTTTTCTGGGTTGGTGAAGTGGCCATCATCTGTCCCACATTAGTGTGTCATTTCTAAGGCTTTATGACTCTCTTGGTCTTAAATTGCATGATGAAGCCAAGGTGGAGGGCAAACCTCTTGGTGTGTAAACTCATTGCTCTGGAGCTGGTGCTTTTCTCTGCTATAAGGAAGAAGGGAGCAGAAGCATGAATGTTTGAGCAACCAGCAGGTCATGGCTCTGCTTCCTCTGGCTGCAGATGCCAAAATGTCCCTTTCTTCTATACTGATAGCTTAGAAAACTGCCCAAGCGGCCACTTAGCCCAGCATCCTGCTTCTGGAAGTGGCTGGTAAGGGATGCTTAGGGAGAAGTGTAAGCTACAGAGCCTGTGAAGATCAGTTCTCCTACCCATGCCCACCCTTGCTGACTGCTGACCACAGGATTTACAAAAACCGCAGTTTGCATTTAGGTTGCCATACTTAATATCACAATCCATGGAGGATTTCCTTTTGAGCCTTTCCTGCTCTGCTGCCTGACAGAGCATCCCCAGGAAATGAAATCCACCATTTTGTAACATGCTGCACAGTAGAAGTGCTTCTGCTTGTTTGCAAAACCTGCCACCTTGTAATTGCAGATGGTGGAAGGAATTGGAGGGGGTTACCATCTTTAGTGCATCACCTTCTGACCATCTTTAGTGCATCACCATCTGACCATCTCTAGTGCATCACCTTCTGACCATCTTTAGGGCGTCACCATCTGACCATCTTTAGCGCGTCACCTTCTGACCATCTTTAGCGTGTCACCTTCTGACCATCTTTAGTGCTTCACCTTTTGACCACATAGAATGCATTCTGTTTTTCCTTGCATGAGCTGGGCTGCAGCAAGGTTTTGCAGAGCCCTGAGGAGACCATGATCGTGAGAAGATCAGTGAGGTCAGAAATGGGATTTGCTTTTCTACTTTCCCCACCAATGGGCAGCTTTACTGAGAGAAATGGCAGCTAGTTTGGGTTGCTGGTTTTTTCCTTGCTCTGTCATATCATTATTTGACATAATTACGTCTCACATGAAGTTTCTTCATGGTTCGCTTCTACCAACAGATGCTCTTTCTGAAGCTGATTAGACCACAGAGTCTTCCTGGGTCACACAGCCTCACTGCAGAGTAAAGGTGTTTATCCTTCATCCCGAGCGGTAATGACTTTGCCTTTGAGTTTGCTGCAGGTAAAAAGTTGCTGTTGGGGACATAGAACAGGATGTGCTGAGGGACTACTCAGACGCCGTCCTTGAGTTAATGTGGGCAGAAGCTGTGGATCTCTGGCTGAAGCCGTTTCACACAGACCTGCTGCCAGCCCTTGGGGGAAGGTGGCACATGTCATGCACCTTCCCAGGAAACTTGCTTCAGACACACATCACCCTCTTGAACCGCTGCTGTCAGGAGGACTTCAGCTGGCCTTTGCACGTAGGGTTACAGCTTGCGGGGCTTTGCAGTAGCACTAACCCTTCCCAATGGAAATCTTTGCAACAACAAAGGGTTGCACCCTTGGGGTTTTTAGTATCTGATGTCTTTGTCAGAACCTTCTTTGCATCACTGGCGCCATACATCAGATGTCTTGTTTGTATTGAGGATGCCTCTGAGGAGGCAGAGTGAAGTCTGGAGGCAGAGAAAGGATTTGTTTTGATCTGGAATTTCCAAACCTGGCCCTGAGCTGGGTTGCATCCCCTCCACCTGCTGCTGTCTGCCACAGCTGGTTGTCCTCAGGGTGTTTGCTCTACAGGGAAGTCTGGTACCTTGATGTTGTTACAAGTTCAGTGAGAGACGCCAGGCAGGGTAAGAAGCAAACCCAGCTGAGAGGTGGTTTGTTGCAAGTGCCTGCTCTTGGGAAGGGCACTCGAGGGAAGTCGTTGTCCGTCTGGACATGGGTACATGTTACCTGTGCCCTTCCCATAGGCAGGACCAGCTCGAGGGGTGGCTTGAGCCTTTCCATTTTGGGTACAAAACCATAAGTCAGAAATGAGTGACCCATCACCACCTACTCTGTACAAGCTGTTTTCAGGAGAGAGCAATGCTGTGCTCTTGGGATCTACCTGCCTTCCCCAAAGCATTTGGGTCCATAATGTTGTGGTTGCCACAAAAGCAAATTAACTTTTGTGAAAAGGCTGTAATTGCCAGAGGACAAATTAAGCAGAACTAACAGGGAAGCAAAACAGAGCTTTTGGTGTGGTATTCATAGGGCCTACTGCTCATTAGAAGGGCTCAGGCAATTTTTCATGGTGTTACTTAACAGCATGAGTGGTGGTTTTGAGTCGCTGATTAAACATCTGAGCTTTCCCTTTCCCCTTGCTTTTGCAGCTCTCCATGAATTCCCCAATGACATCTTCACAAACGAGGACAGGAGACACGGAGCTGTGGTCCTGCATGTCCTTTGTGTAAGTTTTGTGACTTTGCATTTCTTCTCATGTCGGCGTGGCTGGGGCTCACTGTGCTCACTGCAGGCTGGTGAAACTCCTGCCCACGGGGATTCCGCTCTCAGTCATGATTGAGAGCGAGTTTCAGTAGCTACACTGACTATAACATACCTCAGTTTTATATAAACCCCTTTTAAAAGCCCTGGTGCAGCCCGTGAGCACAACACATGCTATCAAGTGAATAAATTCCCTTGTGTTACTTCAGCCAGACCAGCTTTGCTGAGGCTGGCAGCCAGCTGAGGTCCCGTGCCTTCCACAACCCCAAGCACAAGGGTGCTGCAGGGTTGGAAGGTTGAGGGAGGACATTCATGTAATTGCCTTCAAAAATAAGTCTAATCCCCATAAATTTCCCCCAGAAATCCATGTGGCACCCTTTATGGCATAGCTGTAGAAGAAAGAAATTATCATAGCGTCACAGAATTGGGTTGGAAGGGACATTAAAGCTCATCCAGCTCTAACCCCCTGCCACGGGCAGGGACATCTTCCACTTGAGCAGGTTCCTCCAAGCCGCATCCAGCCTGGCCTTGAACACTGCCAGGGATGGGGATGAGAGAAGGTTTTCTGTTTAGAAAGATTATTCACTGGATTGATTTAAACACATAATAATAATTTGCGTCTCCAGAATTCCCCAGAGTGGTGAGATTGCTAAAATGAGTTTTTCTTCCTGAATATATGAAAGATCATAACTTCTCATTTATTAAATACAGTTAATATGTGTCCTGGATCCTCTTGGGAATTCTGGAGGACATCAGGCAGGCAAAGGATTTGCCTCAAAGTTCAGAAATGTGCCAAGAAGACTTTAATAGCTGCTATTTTAAAGACCTTACTAATATCAGAAATCTGTGCAATTTTGGGCTTGGAGTTTTGTGATTTCTGCCCCAAACGAGTCAGTGTAAGTGGTGTGCTTGGGCAAGGCCAAAATTAAAGATGCTCAAGATAAATGTACTTAAATAACCCTTGGTCTGTCAGTCCATAGACACTTGGCCAGTGTTAGTGGACTCTGTGTTCAGCAGCTGCAGTACTCTTGCAGCAGGAAGCACTGTCCCTCCAAATCCATTCGTCGACCGTTGTTAGGCAGATGAAGACAGTTCTTTATTAACATTGTCTTCATTGAAGAACTGCCAAGTTAGTGCCTGGGAGGGGAAAGAGGCTTTCTTACGCAGGCATGAAAATACCTGCCTCTTTTGAACGTTTAAAAACATTTAATAATTTTCAGTCAGCTTAAATGAGCAGTTACCATTAGCAGTGTGCAATGATTCATGATTTAAGTATAAATAAGATGGTATTGCGTGTTGCATTGCTAGTGCTCTGTGTTGTGATTTCATTTTGGCTAAATGGCTGAGACAATTTGTTGAGTAACATCGCAGTTGACTGTATCTGGCAAGCTGAAGACTCCCCAAGTTTCCATGGGAGCATTGAGTGTGGAGATGTTTTGGAAAGGGAGCTCTGGGCCCAAGCTGGATCTTTCAGCACTCAGAAGAGTGCTCCCCAAAATTCATCTAGATCCTTGCTCTCTCAAGGGAGCGTCATGCAGCAGCGAGTCACCCAGAGCCTCTCTGCAGCTGGAGAGACCTTCAGAGGTCCGAGCAGAGGATCACACCTGCCTTGACGTGCATCTCATCCAGTGCCTGTTTGCATCCCGAGTGCTGATAGCTTCTTTTCCTGCCAGTCAGTGCTCTCTGCCTCCAGCAGCTTTTGTGTTTCGGCAGGAAAAGGTCGCTGTTGGTCATCAGTTAACTTGAGAAGCTCTATGAAATGCTCTTCATCCGTACAGAAAGTGTGTGACCATCATGTACTCTTGACGAATACTGGTAGCCTGTTGGCACCTGTGTAACTGTACTGCAGCTAATGCGAAGAAGTGTTAGGAGAGTTAAGGATGGAATTAACTGTGCACAGTTAAATACATCTCTCTGCTTGAAAAGCAGCTAGCAGGCTCCCGTGCAGCTGCTCCAGGCAAAAGAGGGTGATTATAGCAGCACGTTGCTACCTTGTAATCACACGTTTTTTACATTTTAAGGCAAAAATCATTTTTTAAAAATGTCTTGACTTAGAGGAATAAGATGAGAATGAGACCATTAGAAATGAGCTGCTAAAATCCCTCTTAAGCTCTGTGTGATCCACACCTCTGAATGTGTTTTTTCAGGGTATTTAAAAGAGACAAGACCTGGGCTGTAATTTTTTGTTAGTAGTAACTAATATTCTCATACAGTTGCCTACATAAAATAGGATTTGGGTTATTTTCCAGTCTAAAGTAGATTTGGCTTCGTAATTGCTCTCAAGATAGTTTCTGCAGGCTTTTTTCCAGTTCTGAATAAGCTGAACATACTTTTGACATATCTCAAAATGGGGTTTGGAGGACTGAAGCTTCAAGATGATATGTCTACTTAAGAGTAAAAAGAAGGTTTTCGTGAGAACTAGATGTAAGCATCTGCTGTCCCAACAGAAACCTACCTCTGGTTTCTTCCCCTCTAGCAAGCAGCAAGGTGGACTCCTCAGTCCATCGGTGCTCCGTCATTCTCTGTGGCAGTTTTATTTATCAAGAATCTTTACTGACCGTGCTCCAGTCCCTGAGGTGCAGGACCAGTCTGGATTCACCCTTTCCAGCACTGTGGCACATGGGGACAACCCCTCTGCTGTCGGAAGCTGTCACAAGGTGCTCAGGTCCAAGGCTGCTGGCATCAGCTGGGAAGTTTCCCAGTCTCTCTGTCCTGTGCTATTGGCTCTGTGAATCCCAAAGGAAGCTCCCCCAAGAATCACTGTCTGTGGCCCTGGTACAGCCCCTTGGGTGGAGTGGGAACCAGAAGCAGCAATGACAAATCCTTTGCCTTTGCTGTAGCAAACTGTAACCCATTGTCGAAGAAAACCCTGATACTTGGAGAAAACAGAGAAGAGTCAGCATTTAGCAACCTGCCTCTTTACTCTGGCTTGAAAGGGGTTGTCATGGTATTGGGGTGATAAACCTCTAGTTGTGTTTTTTACCTTCCAGCAATGTAGTTACCAAACGTGTGATCAAATCAGAGCACACAAATGCACTTTGTGGGGAGGATACAGGCACTGATGTCGCATTGTCTGCATCAACATTTCTTCTTGGGTTTGAAGCTGGGTTGTAAAAGGGGCTTTGTAGTGGCAGGGAGAACAATGGAGTGATGATTAGTATGTCATCATCGTGCTTCTCTTGTTTATTGACCTCCTCTTCAACTGTGTTTATTCATTTCAGTAAAAACTGGTTCTTTCTCCTCTCCCCCTTTGCCCTTACTCCTGTGTTTATTTCTGATAGGGGGCAAATGCTATAAACTGGAGCCTTGGGGGTATGCAGTAGATGGCCTCTCAGGGGATTCCCAAGGCATCTTCTTATTGTTTAATAAAGTGAAAACACAAGGACCCCAGCAGATCCTGTGGTGGAGCAGTGCAGAATTACTTAACATAATGTGATGCTTCATGAAAATAAGAGTAAATCCCTAAACACTTCAAAATCTAGGAAAAACTGGGCAGAAGCAGTTTAGTAATAGTTTTAGGTTTGAGCTGAAAATAGTTCAGTTTAAAGGAAAAGCTGACCACTAAAACATATGACAGGTTTGGAGCCACAGTGTTTCATTTCCTCCTGGATACTTCTTTGGAGCTAATCAACTGATTGCTTCACTCCTATTAATCACTTCTGTGTCCTCTCTGAGATGAGGGCACGCAGCTATGGGCAGTAACACCCCCACCAGGTTGCTGGTTTGCAGTGTTCAGGTTGGAGGGAGCCAGGGTCTGGGGTTTGAGAGCCTGGTGCTGTTCACTGCTGAGGGCTCCAGAGTACAGCCTGTGGTCCGGCAGCTCCCCATCCCCGGAGACCTTCACTTCGCAGTCTTGATGTTGTTCAGAACATGGTTGTCCCAGTGTTCTTGTAACATTTCACGGGTCCCAGCAGATGTATTCCTGGCACCTGTGCAGACCCCCAGCCGTGCTCTGCCCATGGACACTGGAAGATGGGTTCCGTCACCTCCACGAGGCACGGGAGGGCAATTGCTTTGCTGAGTGATTTGTAAGGTTTTTGCTGACGGCAGAGGAAGGAGGGTTTGGGAATTGCTGTGTGTTTCCCTGGAAAGCCTGGTGGATGGGCAGTCTTTCCTCCCTGCCCTGTCACTGCCCTGTTATCCCAGCCCTTGACAGTACAGTGTTGGTTCCTAATTTCCCAGCTTTCTCCGGACAAATCCACAGGGTGGTGTCCAGGACACAGTTGAGGTCGAGCTCCTCCCCAGGCAGAGCTAGGCAGCACATACTGAGCAGGGTGAAGGGGCAGGGTCTGTATGTTTCGATCCCTCTCTCAGCGGTCCCTCATGCGCCTCATTTGCCATCATCCTGTGTAGCCATGGGAACAGGATGCTCAGAGGAGCACCTGCCTCCCTTGTGCGAGCCCCTCGGGAAATGCAGGTTGTTCTGGATGCATCCTGCCTTTGTTACTGCACTGAGTCACAGACCAGCCACATCTCATTTCTGCTGCACAGAGCTGTCTCATTGGAGTGATGGTTTTCCAGTGTTTGCTTAGTGATGCTGCGCCGTACTGACAGCTTGCTGCTGAGTGCATAGCCTGCTGCTCCCAGTGTACTTGGACTCTGTGGGTTCCTTCTTTGGTTGTTTGGGGTTTGTTATTTCTTTTCAATAATGGAGGTGTAGGTGTTTTTGTAATGCAGTTGGAAAGCCCCGTGCTTGGTTACAGTGGTGTTGATGACACCCCTTGGTTTGTGTGCCTCTGTGGTGGGAGCAGCCAGGAAAGGTCAACTATTCCTTTCCTGGCTTACTGGGAAGAAGGCAGGGCTGTGGGAATTGCTGGCTCCTACAAGCTTTCTTGCGAAAAGCTTCTTGCTTTCACTCAGTAAAGCAAATTTTAATCTGGGTATGAGGATTGGCGCAGGAAACTCAAAGAACCACTGGACAAACACAAAAAATTACCATTTATGTCTTGTGCAACAGACCATGTATTTCGAGTGAGATACTTAATCCTTTCACACAGAGATTACAGTTAACTTCTCTGATGCTTGTTAGAACCATAATTTTAAAATCAATCCTAATGTAATGCTTAACCTGGGATTTGTAATGCTTTTGTTCATGGCCATTACAGTTCCATAATTTTTTTATGTCCTTTTGGGGAAGAAGAGTGTATTTTCAGTGGGGTGCCTGTGTAAAGAAATCTATACCTTCCTTTCGAGCCAAACACAACTAAATGATGCTGGGGCTGTGACTTGTGGTTTGTGTTTGGTCCATGGTGTTGTCCCGTGTTGTGGTTACACACATCCTCAGCTCTGCCCATAGCACACCAGTGTTCCCCAGCTGCTGCCTGCATCCCCGGTGAGTATTTCATGTGTGCTGCTGAAATGTGCTAAACCCTGCTGTCCTGTGAGGACAGACCAGCGTGTGCCAAAGGAGAAGCAACAAGAGTCTGTTGGAGTCTCACATTAACTTAGATGGAAGCAGGTACCACCTAATAAAAATGTTGGAGCCATGCTGTGTCCATTCTTGACATCTGACATACACGTGAGACCTGCTTGCCCTGATCATAGAATCATAGAACAGCTTGGGTTGGAAGGGACGCTGACTGTCTTCCTTCTTTCCACATAAACCAGCCTGCACCAGGCTTCATCTTTGCAAGTCTGACTTAACATAGAACTACATTTCCTGGTTGTGTTCCTGCTGGCTCAGACTCTAAACCTGATCTGGTTTTGTTTGTTTTAAATGAAAGAAGCCCCAGCAAACAATCCCAAACAATATTCAAGGAAGTAGCAATTATTGTCCTCATGTGTTCACTTACCAGGATAGTTGCCAGTGTTGTAGCATGTGAAACAAGCTGTTTTCTAGCCAGATACTCCTTAGATTTTGACACTTCATATAGTATTGCACTCAAGCCAGTTAAATAAAACTGGGGGAGACTCTTGGCCAAAACCAGATTTATGACAGCAATGAGGTCATTGAATATAAATGTCGAGCACGTAAGTCAGCACAGAAGCACATAAGTCCAGCCTGCTCTGTTCTGCCACCCGGCTGTTAACATTTGCTGAAGTGGCCCACCATGATCTTGCTGCCTGCAGCAGGCTTTGGCTCAGCACCTTCAACAGATGCAGCAGCGTGTCCTTCCCCACTGCCTCCAGGAGGGTTAGAGAAAGTGTGACAGCAGCTTCTTCACATTCACTTTTCCACTCCTTACTCATTTCAGTCCCCTTCGGCCTTTTCTCTTGGACACGATCTTGGGAGGACAAAAGAAAATTCTCTTGTCACCTTTTTGGGTGGTGGTTGTGCCCTGTAAAAATCAGAACAGAGAATCATAGAATCATAGAATAGTTCAGGTTGGAAAGGACCTTAAGATCATCCAGTTCCAGCCCCTCTGCCATGAGCAGGGACACCTCCCACTAAACCATGCCACCCAAGGCTCTGTCCAACCTGGCCTTGAACACTGCCAGGGATGGAGCGTTCACAACTTCCCTGGGTAACCCATTCCGGTGCCTCACCACCCTCACAGTAAAGAATTTCTTCCTCATATCCAGTCTAAACTTCCCCTGTTTAAGTTTGAACCCATTACCCCTTGTCCTGTCACTACAGTTCCTCATGAAAAGTCCCTCCCCAGCATCCCTATAGGCCCCCTTCAGATACTGGAAGGCTGCTATGAGGTCTCCACGCAGCCTTCTCTTCTCCAGGCTCAACAGCCCCAACTTTCTCAGCCTATCTTCATATGGGAGGTGCTCCAGTCCCCTCATCATCCTTGTGGCCCTCCTTTGGACTTGTTCCAACAGTTCCATGTCCTTGAAGTAGCTTTTGTACCTGCCTGTGGATACTGGGGCATGGATGTGACTTGCCATTCTTGTTTTTTCCTGGAGACAGTGCAGACCCACCCCTCACATATTTGAATGATCATTTAAAAGCTCTCAGAAGGATTTTCCTAAACTAAAACTGATGGATGGGATGTCCACCCAGACTGGGGGTGTTTCTGGTGAGCACTGCGTGTGGTACAGAAACTGCCTGATCTGGGAAAACAGGGGGAACACAGAGGAGGCAAAGACTGTGTGTGTGCCATGAGTGGAAGCAGATGCTGAAGTGACCTGGTTTGACTTCTGAGCTTGTGCTTTTTTTGGGTGGCTGTCTCCTCGCCACCCTCATTGGGCCTTGCCCCGCTTCAGGAGGGCTCATCTGCCACAACAGCAGCAGATTGCAGGAAGCCCAAGCAGCCATATGATGCCCTGTGCTCTGTGACTGTAGATTATGTCTAATGTAGAAGATGCACTCTATTTATTGGGATGATGATGTACAGATTAGTGTTCTTGAAAGGCATTACTGTGTATTTGGGGCGGGAAAATGATGGCATAACCCCCTGAAGATTAATATGATTAGCAGATCAAAAAATCCAGGCTGAAGTTGGGCACCCACTATCCACTGTATTCAGTGGGATTTGGCCACATAACTCTCTGGGGTTGTTTCTGATCCTTCCTCCTGTGATGCACAACGTCTGTGAGCCATTTGCTTCCTTTGTCTCGGTTCCTACTGTTACTGTTGGTACCACATCAGCAGGTAGTGCTGCCTTTACAAGATCAAGGTCTTTGCTGCTCCCGGCACAGCTGTAGTCCTGGAATTGTGCTGACGTTCATGGTCCTCTGTGTCATTTTGCAATGTAAGAGTTTCATAAAATGTAAATTATATTTATTCATGTTTATGAGTAGCGATAGAGGATCACAAAAACTGTCCTAAGTGGCAAGCTAGCACCAAGTCTTCAAGATGGTGTCAGAATCATCTGTTGTGATAAATTCCCATCTCTAATCCTGAAAAAGAATATGCTTGAATGATTTTTGAGCTTGAAAAGCTTTCACAGCTGAGATTGTCACAGAAATCACTGCCTTCAGCAGCAAAGTTGTAAGTAAATTCTGGCATGTTAGAATCTGCAAGTTTGGGAGACTTGGGGGGTGTCAACTTGTTGCTGGAAGTTAAAGCAAGAGCAGGAGCCCAGAGGTCATTTTTATTGCTGCTTTCGTCCCAGGACAGAAAAAAATACTCTGGTCTCCTCCCATCAGCTGAGCTTCAGCAGTAAACCACAGAGGCAAGCAAAGCAGGAGACTCTGCTGGTGATGGGATAATAATAACTCTGTGCTTCGATAGGATCATGACACTGATTTTCTACAAATATTGGCCACTTCACTCTAGTTATTAACTTGAGCTGCACTACTTGTGAAAACAGTTCTGTAGTGGTACATGGCGCGTGTTACATTGATCTTTAAAGTAGTTTTGTCTCACTTTGAGAGTGGAAAGATGAATAACGTAGTGAGTGACGCTGTGAAAAAGAAAGGAGTTGATGCATGCTTTCCTGCTGTATGGGACCAGATGCCAGAATGACTTCTTCCTTGGGCTGTTTGCTTTCAGGCACAGTACAGGTAACTCTACAGGTGAGAAGCTATATCTTTAAAACAACCAACCAAACAGACACAACCAAAGCACTGCAAACCTAGAAAAATATTATGGAGATGCATGTTTCCAGCATGAGGTGGTTTACATGGTCCATGCACCACGGGCAGCCTTCCACAGCCACTCTTTTTGGACAAGGCTGGCTTGTGCTCAGCTGCCGCAGCCCAGTATTATGGGTTGATGTCTTGAGCCTCGCCTCTATTTGCCTGCCCCAGACTTAGGGATCTCTCCTGTGTGTGCGCACATGCTTTCACAAGTATGTAGCAATGAATAAACTGTTGCTGACCCTGCTGGAATTTGTACCCAAGGTGGTAACATACACTCTCTGTGGCAGGTTTTCGGCAGCACATTCAGACAGGCTGTTTTCTAGTTCCTATGGGGATGCTGGCTGTAGTAGGTACCCTGCATACCTGATGCTGAGGAGTGATGTGAGGGGTGGCCTTCTATGATGGGGCTACAGAACTGATGGACAGGGGTAGAGCAGTTGATGTCATCTACCTGGACTTGTGCAAAGCGTTTGACACTGTCTCACATGACATCCTTGTCTCTAAGTTGGAGAGACATCAATTTGATAGGTGGACAACTTGGCGGATAAAGCACTGGCTGGGTGGCTGCACACAAAGAGTTGTGCTCAATGGCTCAGTGTCCAGCTGGAGACCAGTAACGAGTGGTGTCCCTCAGGGATCAGTGTTGGGACCGGTCTTGTTCAACATCTTTGTCAGTGACATGGACAGTGGGATTGAGTGCGCCCTCAGCAAGTTTGCCGATGACACCAAGCTGTGTGGTTCGGTTGATACGCTGGAGGGAAGGAATGCCATCCAGAGGGAGCTTGACACGCTTGTGAGGTGGGCTGATGCCAACCTGATGAAGTTTAACCATGGCAAGTGCGAGGTCCTCCACCTGGGTCAGAGCAATGCCAGGCACAGCTCCAGGTTGGGCAGAGAAGAGATACAGGGCAGCCCTGCAGAGAAGGACTTGGGGGTGTTGGTCGATGAGAAACTGAGCCTGAGCCGGCTGCAGTGGGCACTCGCAGCCCAGAAAGGCAACCGTATCCTGGGCTGCATCAAGAGGAGCGTGACCAGCAGGTCGAGGGAGGTGATCCTGCCCCTCTACTCTGCTCTTGTGAGACCTGACTTGGAGTATTGTGTGCAGTTCTGGTGTCCTCAACATCAAAAGGACATGGAACTGTTGGAACAAGTCCAAAGGAGGGCCACAAGGATGATGAGGGGACTGGAGCACCTCCCATATGAAGATAGGCTGAGAAAGTTGGGGCTGTTGAGCCTGGAGAAGAGAAGGCTGCATGGAGACCTCATAGCAGCCTTCCAGTATCTGAAGGGGGCCTATAGGGATGCTGGGGAGGGACTTTTCATGAGGAACTGTAGTGAGAGGACAAGGGGTAAAGGGTTCAAACTTAAACAGGGGAAGTTTAGACTGGATATGAGGAAGAAATTCTTTACTGTGAGAGTGGTGAGGCACTGGAATGGGTTGCCCAGGGAAGTTGTGAATGCTCCATCCCTGGCAGTGTTCAAGGCTGGATTGGACGTAGCCTTGGGTGGCATGGTTTAGTGGGAGGTGTCCCTGCCTGTGGCAGGGGGGTTGGAACTAGATGATCTTAAGGTCCTTTCTAGCTTAACTATTCTATGATTCTATGATTCTATATGTCTACACCAGTGAACTAGAGCAGGCAGGGGCATGGGCACCAGCCTGGCTATGATGTGTGCTCCGTCTGGGAGCTGACTTGCTTTTCACTGTGCCAATGAGCATTTTCCAATCTGGTGTCAGGGCGCGCGTCAAGGCAGGGGATAGAGATTCTTCCCCCTGGACAGTGTGGACCAGTCCCTGGGAAAGACAAGAGTTCAGCTGCATGAATGTAAGCCATGCTGTGCTGTTTGCCTGTTGGGACAGACATCAGGCTGTAGCATCTTCTGTTTAAAAATACAGAAGTGCCTTTCTGTTTAATAATACAGAAATACAGATTAAATGTTTCTTGCATGAAATTAAAGAGTTGATTCGCCAAGTGTCCTTTCAAGTCTTGTGTCCCCCCTTGGCTTTCAGTCATTTGGAAGTTGTTCCTGTGTGGTGCTTAGCAAGAGTTATCACCGGGATCCCAGATGACATGGCAGAGCACTTCAGTTGCAGAAAACAAGCTCCTTTCCCCTTTTTCAAAGCTTTAGCTTTTCGAAAACTACTCCTGGAGGGTTTGGATTTTCACATAATGCAGTCATGAAACAACCCTTGTTCTGTGCAACAGGGGGAAAAAGGGAGGCAAAAATATTTAAGTGTGGCTTAGCAATATCCAGAGAATTAAAACAAAAAAAGAATTCCTTATGATGATGATAAAATGTTGGCAGCTTTTGATAGCTTGCAGGAGCTTTTGGATAAATACTTCATGATCTTCCTATGAAATCCCAGCGGCCCCCATGGATTCTTCTTGCAAGGCCATTTTACTGTTTTGTCAAAGCATACACCACCACAAAGCAGGAGGAGTTGGGGTGCTGCAGTCCGCTTCTGCTTCACAACCTCCACACTCAAGGTTTTCTCTTTTCTTTTTCAGGCCGTGTATATGTTTTATGCTTTGGCGATTGTCTGCGATGATTTCTTTGTCCCTTCGTTGGAAAAGATTTGCGAGGTAAGTTTTAGAAGATTGTAGCAGTTACTTAACCTTTAGGAGCAGTTCTTCTCAAGAGCCTCAGAACATGATGATGGTGTGTTTACTGTTGTCCTAGTATATTCCCCAATTCTTGTTTATTTGCTCAGCACAGTGTGTGTGTGCTGGCTCAGCTTCGTGTTCTTGCCCACAGGAGATGGGCTGTGAGTCTTCTGTTGGGTAAACTCGGCTGAGACTCTCTCTTGAAAGGTAACAGTGGCTCTGAAATAGTAATTCCAATATCTGCATCATAGCACTGCTTTAAAATGGGAGCAATTTATAACATAGTGAGAAACATGTTCTTTGGAGCCACGATTCCCAGGCTGAGCCCCATGTGGTGGGCTCCCAGAAGTGCTACCTGCAGCGTGGGAGCTTGTCCTGTGCCCTGTGGCTTGCTGCTGATGTGCTCCTGCCTCTCCAGCTGAGAAACCCTGCCCCTGAGGTAGGATCCAGGTGGCAGAGTCTGTGAGAGAGCTGGGATGTCATTTGTGCATCATGTGGGAAACAGCACTTTGTTTCAGTTACAGCTTTGTGCATGTCATAGAATCATAGAATAGTTAGGGTTGGAAAGGACCTTAAGATCATACAGTTCCAACCCCCCTGCCATGGGCAGGGACACCTCCCACTACACCATGCCACCCAAGGCTATGTCCAACCTGGCCTTGAACATCACCAGCGATGGAGCATTCACAATTTCCCGGGGCAACCCATTCCAGTGCCTCACCACCCTTACAGTAAAGAATTTCTTCCTCATATCCAATCTACAGTTCTCCTGGGATTTGGGAGATGATAACCTTTTATTTCTTGATTTCTGCATGGAAATACTGATCCACGAGGTGTTCCTGAGTTTCATGTACCATTAACTTGGAACTTAGAGACTCCCAAGGATCAGTCTGGGAAAGCAAAAAATGCACAGGAGAGTTTACAAGTGTTGGTGTTTAAAACCAAACTAAAAACACACCCAGGAAGGGGGAGATGCCAGGCTCTCAGCTGGCTGCCTGAGAGGCAGATCCTGTCCTCGTGTGGGTCCTGGACCTGTGGAACTGGGGGGATACATCCCGCTGCCCAACAGTGAGGTCCTGCACACCACCAGTGCATTCACACTGGGGTTTACCAGCTCTGGGTGCAGCTGCCAACAGCTGGCTCTGCTTAGCGAGCAGACCTGCACCATAGCTGGGCTGTCTGCTTGTACTTTGGTTAGAAATGAAGTCAAGAAGGACATGGAGCTGTTGGAGCAAGGGCAGAGGAGACCATGGGATGATCAGGGGCTGTTGCACCTCCTGTATGGAGATAGGCTGAGAACATTAGGGCTGTTCAGCCTGGAGAAGAGAAGCTGCGTGGAGACCTCAGAGCAGCTTCCAGTATCAGAAGGGGGCCACAAGGCTGCTGGAGAGGGGCTCTTCATCAAGGTTCCAACTTAAACAGGGGAAGTTCAGGTTGGATTTAGGAAGAAATTCTTTACTCTCAAACTGGGAGCAAATGGGTCTGTGGTGCACTGGCTCCTGTTACAGCTCTGCCTTGTGCTCTCTGCGTGACCTTAGGGTCCTATATCCAACCTGAACTTCCCCTGTTTAAGTTTGAACTCATGTCATGGTCCCTGATGTGAACTCAGCAATAGAACAACAGTTGAGCATACTTGTATTAAGAAGATACTGTCGAGAAGCAAGATACTGTGTCATTAGAGATTATCAATATGGGTCATATAAATGGATCAGAATTTTACTGTTCATGTTGCTCCTTGATTCTCTCAAGAAAGATGTTTTTCTCAGCCCCTAGGTGACCGTTTGGGGCATTTAAGTCCCTTTATCTATGTATTTTAAGCATAATCAAGCATTTTTGTAATTAGATGATGCAAAAGAAATACATATTCCTATTTCCTGCTCCAACTCCGTGTGATTTTATCAGTCCAGAATGGCTTGCCCTTTCATGGCTTTTCATGGTTTGTCCTTGGTGTTAGCACTCAAGAATGCATGGGAAAAGGCTTGGGTCACTTCACAAAGGCCTCTGCAGCCTTTGGGCGTATGAACTCTTGCCTGATTTTCTAGCAAAGGGAAGGTTTTATCACTGCCTGATAGCCACAGATGCTACCACCAACCAAGACCACCTGAGTCCTCCTTCGTCACCTGATAAGGTGTGGGATGTTTTCAGGGCTCTCCACTTGTTTATTAACTCACAAAAAATAATGGAGAGGGAGAGAGAGGGGAGAGAGCCCTTTGCAGGAATCACATCCAAGAGGTTGTACTGGGTATGGCAGTACATATGATCACAGCTTACCTTGCGGTCAACCATAGATGGTAGTGACTTGCTGCAGACCTAAGATCTACCACCAATAATCCCACCACCTACAATCATATCCAGCACAAAAGAAATTGGACCTCTTGCCTGAAGGCTTTTGTACTCTTGGAGATCAACCAGCAGCAATTCTACAGTGGATCGTAGTTTAGATGCATTAATTCAAAAATAAACAACCTTTTTCTGGCTTAGCTTCTTCTAGTTTGGAAAGTGGTTATTGCGTTGAACCAACAAGGCATTTGCACTCCCAGATGTGTGTACTGAGATGAGAATTTGCTCCAGAACACTTGCTATGGTAGACAGTCACACTCTTAGTTCAGATGTACTTACATAAATTCCTGAGTTTCAGTTGTTTTCTAAGGTAACTTGTACTTTCCTGTGCCCAGCCACTCTCTGTTATTGGTGTAGCAGTGTTTACATGCCACAAATAACGTCATACATCAATTGGAAACATTTGTCTGCAAATACCAGAGCACATATCTGCCTCCTGCATAGCATGCTGCATTTTCTTCTCTACTGTATTAACTTAATCATCATCTGTGTTGCAGTAAATTATCTAGAAACTGTCCTCGAGAGAACCTACTATAGGTTTAAATTAACCCATCCCCACAGGTAGTCATAGAATCACAGAATAATTTTGGTTGGAAGGCACCTCAAAGCTCATCTAGTTCCAACCCCCCTGCAGTGAGCCCGGACACCATCAACTAGATGAGGTTGCCCAGAACCACATCCATCCTGGCCTGGAATGTCTCCAGGGATGGCACATCAGCTGGTTTCCTTGGCTGATGGTCTTGTCTTACCAAAGAAACCATCAAGTTGCAGACTGGGTGTTGTAGGATGATTGTGTCTATATTTCTGTAGAGGATCCTGCAGAAGAAACTGGCCTTTGGGGATCTTCTTGTCGTCCTGACTTCTACAGTAGCTTTAATTCTATATAAAATCATTTTCCATAGAGCTCTATTTAATCAAGTTCCACAGGCTTTTATAGCAGTGCAACGATGCCGTGGTCTCCTGCTTGAAAAGCGCTCCTGCTGAGGAAAATGCAGGTTTTCTGTTATACATGTACAGTCAGTGGATAGAGTTACATTCTCTTACTGGCCCAGAACATCCTTTAGGGGATCTTCCATCCAGATAAGGTTGGTGAGAAAATTTCTGCAATCTTGTCTCTGTGCAAATGTGCTTTGGTAACGATAAAGTTGCACCAGTACGGAGGGAGGAGGGAGGGGGGAGGCTTCCTCCATCCTGTCAGGCTTGGAGTGCTACTTGGAGCAGTTTTGGTAGGGAAATCTCCCACCACCCTGAGCTGCCTTCCCTCGCTCATACCACGGCAGCCTCACACATGTGAGCAAGACAGCTCTGTAGTAACAGCTCAGCACTTTATGGCTGTGTGGTGAGGGATGGCTTTTTATAGGTATTCATTAAACTGTGGAAGGTGCCAGCAAAGCACGTGGGCTGTAACAGCCTTGATGTGTTTGCTGCGCAGTGGCTTGTGCAGATGGAGCAGTGGGAATGCAGAAAACATAAAGGAAGTAATTAACCAAGTAAATCTTTGGAAACGGCGTGTGCCAGTGATGATTTCATAGAGTAGTGGGTCTTTTCCCTTCCAGAACCCCCTGGTTTATATAGCCCCTGGGCACTGTGACGGGAAGGCTGTAGAAGGTAAGCATCCTCAATGGCCATCCAAGTGTAAGGGGCTGGGGAGACGTTAAATGTCCAGGGAAGGCAGCTGGGGGTGAACCAAGCCTGAGCTCCAGCCCTAAACTTTAGGGCCAAAAAAGTGAAACCAGGTGTGTACTGTGGGGTCATGGAGGAGACGGAGGGCCATGACTGGTGAAACTGCCTGGCTGTTGCCCAGAGTGGTGCTCTGTCTGTCCTCTGTAAAGGGTATCACTGCCACAACCTGCCCTCTCCACCAGGAGTTGCTCACTTAAGTAGCCAATTCATGTGATGACTTTTTCCCCTGTACTTAAACTCTATTAACGTAAAACTTTACACACATGGGCAGTTTCCCACTCTTTATGTTTCTAGTTAAAATCCTTCAGCCTCCCAGTGTTGTGATCAATGTCTCTGATGTGTTTTTCTGCAGCGCTTGCATCTTAGCGAAGATGTGGCTGGGGCAACTTTTATGGCCGCAGGAAGCTCTGCTCCTGAGTTGTTTACATCTGTCATAGGTAACTAAATGCTGCTGCTTCTTGAAACCTCCACATTTCCGTACCTGGTTTTTGGGAGTTGAAATGGGATTGCTGAGTGCCTGTATCATTTGTTTATAATCCCTGAACCTTCCCTCGTGAGCACACATAGGATTAATTGTGGGGAATCCTCGCTAGATGAAGTGGCTCTGAAAAGGTGGCATTATCCCACAGCAGGGCTGCCTTGGAAACGGTTTGATGTGACCCTGTCAAACCAGGGCCAGCAGGGAGGTCACTATAACTGTCTGTTAATATCCCCCTCTGTAGCACAACCAACCTGCACATGCAGCCTTGCCCCTGCTGTCCCTTGTCCTGTGCTATCTGACACACCGTCCCAGGGCATAGCATGAAAGGATGCACCTCCAGCCTCCTGGACTGGCATCCAGGTGAACTCCTTGTGTTCTATCATCTCCACTCTGGTTAGTCTTCTAACACTGCTTCCCTCTTGGAAACTCAGAGTGGGGAGGAGGTGAGGGTTTGGGATGCTTTCTCACAGCAACAAGTTGATCAGAGCATCACACTACCAAAGCAGGTGTCCACTTAGGGGAAGTGTTATGGGATTCAGCAGTCCTAAAGTGTGTGAAACCTGGGAAACTCCTGTGGTGCTTCAACAGCCCTGAGCTACAAGGAGACTGCAGTCATCTGTTGCAAAGTGATGCTTTATGTATGTATGTATATATGCTACCTGGTGCAAGGGAAGAGTGTTCTTGCAGTTTTACTCACCCCCATCTCTGTTGGTAGGTGATCATCAAAGCAGCAATTGGGAGATTAAGGCGGGCACTACATCGTTGAGAATTACTCAGCTTAGATACTTTCTCTAGAAGATAGTTCTAGTCCAGTCGCAGCTATCAGATGCAGAGCGCAAGTTAATTCACTCAAAGCTGCATACTCCGCAGAGAGGTCTGATTACAAGCAAAGCCTTAAGATGTAGGAATTTAAATTGGATCAACTTGGGGTTGTATTCCAGTTAAGGATAGTGCAATAGCAAGGTGAAAATAAAACCAGTTTTCATCAGGCAGCTTAGAGAAGTCTTAATGGTCTGATCATTATCTGGCTGTGCAATCCAGCAGATACTGTGGAGTGTCCCTTGGTGCATGACTGCTTCTGTGGATCATGTTTCTGAGAAAGGATAAAGTGGAAAAAAATATCTAAACTATGCTGGAACCTTAAAAGCAAGTGGTGAGTTTAAGCGGACTGACAGCCAGCGGGAGATGGAGTGTTATTTTTAGGCTGACTTCTTAAGGAAAGAATTTTGTGCAGCACCATGGTGCATGTGTCTGTCAGTTTGTCTCCCCCACCGTTAACCTCACTGGCCAATTTTAACCAAATTTGACAGAAGAGCTCTGAAAGGAGCTTGAAACACAGTACCATAACTCATCCTGAGAGGCAACATTCAATTTGTAAGTAGCTAGTGGCCAGGCATCTCTGAATCAGCTCCAGCTCAAGCTTCTAGTTGCCTATTGAAGCCAGTGGGGATGGGGATATGGGGGAGAGCAGAATATCGCTGAGGGAATGTTGTATGGGGGAGAGTAGAATATCGCTGAGGGAATGTTGTATGGAAGATAGCTTCCTGAAGATTTGTGTCCGACCAGCTGCTCCCATGGAGCTTACTGCCTTCTGTGATGTGTGCTTCCATAATGTCAGATCTCAAGACCAGGAGGTTGGTGACTTAGACATGTCTAAGGTGTTTGGTTTCCATTAGACAATCTATCCAAGTCCCCTCAGAAAGCAAGTTCTGGCACCTTTATTCACCCTAGTACCTTTCTCTGCAAGTTGCCTTATTAAATACTAGAACAAGTGGCAGAACTGATACGTGCCTTTAGAATCATTAATGGGGTGTGAGGGCTGCAATTTTTTGTGCAAATTTTACGGAAAAATTCTGCTCTTCCAAGTTCACACAGTTTGCCTTGAACTTGTTTTTCAGGTGTTTTTATCACAAAAGGAGACGTAGGTGTTGGAACCATCGTAGGCTCGGCTGTGTTCAACATTCTCTGTATTATTGGCGTGTGTGGGCTTTTTGCAGGACAGGTAAGAGCATTTAACAATTCCTAACAGCTTTTGCTTCATCCTGTGCCTCGGCTGTACTGTGAATCAGCTGCCTGGTTCACAGCCTTGCCACACATTTCTCTGGCTTTGTTCTTTTTAATAGGCCCTACACTATTCCTCTTGCATTTTCCAAATGAAAAGCAGAACAGCAAATGTCAACTCAGGCATTTTGAGCTACCAAAGATGTGTGGGTGGTCAAAGGAATAAAAGTTGGTTATTTAACACCTCCTCTTGGTAGCTATTTAAGAGCACATTGTGACATTTGTATCTGGTTCTTCTAGACCAGAGGAGCCAGGAAATGTCTGTGCCTGTGAGCCATGCAAGATACCTCTGGAAGAATAATGACACTTCTGGAGCATCACTACAATACTGCCTTTGTGCAAGATCATTTCAGATACACGTGCTGAGCTGGCACAGTGTTGTTGGTGACTGGCGTGAGTTACGAAGTTGGATGAGAAAGATGTAGTTTATCTCATTAATTATATCCAGAATCACAGAATGCATTACTTGGGAAGGGACCTCTGGAGGTCTCTGATCCAAAGCCCTCACCACCCTGACCCCCCAGCTCAAAGCAGGGCTGATTTCAGTGTTGGATCAGGTTGCTCAGGGCCTTATCCAGTCAGGTTTTGAATACTTCCAAGGATGCCAAACCTTTTTTCCTCACTAGCAGTAAAGCTATCTGTTGTTAGTATAATTTCTGACTGTTTTCCAGCGTGTCAAACTGCTTATGACAACACAAGCTATTCATCTGAAATTAAAGTAATTAAGCTGTGAGAACTAAGCTGCTGTCTGAATTGTAGACATGATTGACTGTATAATTAAATATCTGAATCTGCATTCACCTTAGCACTTGCCAACATTCCCAGTATTCCTGCAGTCTGACATGATGTTCTTTGAAATGTTGTTGTGCAGACTTACCTGTAACAAGGAGAAGCAGGATAACATCACGGATACAGGGCAGTAGGATAACTAGCTCTGGAAGGACTTAAGGGGCCTGTGTAATCTGGTCAGTGTAAGAAAGCATGCAGAGAGATTGGGCTTTCCTGGGAAAGTTCATAGTCCAATTTTATTTGCAAGAGCAATGGGCTCTGTCAGGATGAAGGTAGGTGAACATTTTCACTATGGGGAAGCTTCAGAAAAAGCCCACAAAGTACTCTTTAACCACCTAAGCTCCCTTGATTTCTGTGGGAACCTGCAGCTGGAAGCTACACAGGCTCAATGTGCTAGTGGTTCTACTGTAACTCTCACTGTGAAAGCCCAGTTGATCCAGGCCAATTTTTAATCACCAAAGCTTTCCCAGGGCATGAAGCTGTGTTCCCCAGAGGTGTTCTTCTGTAATGAGTAGGACATTTTGCACAGGCTGCTTTTTTCAAGCAAATGAAGATGATTAACTGTTTAGCATGATGGCAGAGAAGCTGATTCTTGATTTTCACTCCCTGCAGTATTGATTGCATGCTTCAGACCTGCTAAAAATGTAGCTACAAATCACAGCTTTCAGTGGAAAAGGCTTGCGAGGGTTTAGGGGTTGATGGAGAATGTCAGTCTTCTGGTGAGGCCATTTACAGGTGGGAGATGTTTGTTCCTGAGGAACGTAACACAGCTGAGATGCTCTTGTAAATGCCTTCAGCCTTCCAGGTGTGGTAGCTTTCAGAAGTTCACAGTGGGGATTGGCTGCTGTAAGTCAGTCTGAGCTTCGTCCGTGTGTCTCTTGAGCCAAGAATTGAGATTTCAATTGACTTGTCCCAGTTTTGTTTTCCCTGACTCTGCTGGTGATTTGCATGTGGTTCTGTCAAGTCACTTAACGTCTATTCACTGAAGTTTAATCCACAGAGGGTGAGTGAAAACTGGAATGATTAACATGACTGTATGGAATCATTTAAATGAGCAAGTAAGAAACCTCAATTTAATTAATTCCAATACTCTAGATAAAGCTCCATTTTGGTTTGTTCTTTTCATTTTTTCCCTCTCCTAACCCTTCACCAATAAGTCATTTGCTTTTACTTATGTGATTCCTCTTCTTATTTTGTGTTAGTATTAATAGGAATTTGGTTTTATTATCAATAATGTCTCTGTAGATGCACTAACATAGGTGCAAAATTTAGTTGGTGTTTGGATACCAGTTCTGCTGGGGCCCTGGCCCTCAGGTTGGAGTTGCCTTGTACTGGGACAGGTGAGCCTGGAGGCAGCCCATCGGTCCAAGGTGCTGGCTCTGCTCCTGCTCACAGCCGGGTTTTCTGTGTTTTTTTCTTTTGATCTCAGACCTGCAGGGTCAGCAGCTGAAGTCCTCTGGTTTCAGATAAGACCAGTGAGTCAATGAGCAGGGGTTTACCAGCCAAGCTTTGCTGTCTTGTGAGTTTCTCCCAAGGCTGCTCAGGACACAGACCTGTTTTCTTCCCTGGAAAGCAAGGTTCAGGCATCTTGGTTTGAGGCTGGAAGGCTTTTGGGTTTGTCAGGTGGGAGAAAAGAGGCAGAGAATTAAGCCCATGCCTGTGGCAGTTTAAACCCAGTAATGCTCATGTGGAATTTATGTTCATCAAAGCTTGTCACTAGAAGTGTGGCTGTCAGGAGGTGGCTGCTGCAGATTGCCAGGCTGGACAGGGAGGGTTGGTTCCCTGTTCCCCCTCTGTCTGCTTGTCACATGGGATGCCTCTGGCAGGGGAGAGACAATTCCTAGATGAACACAGCACCCATTTCCACAAGGGGATTTGCAGAGGGGGTGCAGGTGGTCTCACCCTTGCTTCTCTATAACACGTGCCAGCAGCAGCAGCAGTAGTTTCCAGCAGGAGTGTTCATGTGTGGATGAGGGCAGTTTGCAGCTGCAGTTGTGGCCATATGCTGGGATCCCACTGGCTGGCCAGTTCCCATTTGGATGCCGGATTGCTTGGAGGTACCGGCAGTCCAGGAGGTGGGTGTGGAGCAGCACTCAGTAAGCCATAACCCTGTGCCAGGGCTGCTTCATTCCCTCCTAGAGTGCTCAGCTCAGATGCAGGGGAGAAAATGTCCCTGTGATGGGGGTTTTGGGGCACTGTGGTGTGCTTGGGCGTGCGGTATTGCTGCTGGGCTGGGAAGCTCGCCACACAGACCCACAGGCCACTTCTGCAGCCTTGCCATAAGTGTTCTTTATTGTTGCAGAACTGTTCAGTATCATGAAAAAGCTTTTTTTTGTGGGGGGTTTGTTTGTTTGTTTGTTTTTGTTGTGTTTTTGATTGGGGAAAAGGTTGCATTACAAACCACTGACCAGCTCTGTCCAGTATTGGTTTTATTTTTAAATTAGGCTGTAGTATGTGTGTGCTGCGTTGGATGTGCTGTTATTTGGCTTAAGAAAATATTGGATTTGGCTACATGCACACAAACCCACAGCCCCAAAAAGCTGGATTGCATTTGTTTGAACACCAACTCAAACTGATTATTTTTCTAAGCCTTTAATGGCTGTTTTGTGCACACTTCTCAGAATAAATCAGAATAGGCATCCCGTTGCTGGAACTGGGGAAGGAAAGTGTGATGCCCACACCTCTTTGTGACACTACACAGCTAAAAACTGCACTGAAAGAGCATTATTAAGGTTGAAAGTCAAACGCTGAAAAGTTAGAAAATAACAGAATTAAGGTTCCTTGTGCAACCTTAATTTGCCCCCCTGGTGTGTTCACATTATTATAGAGTCTTTAATTACAGGCTCCCATGCTGGCTTCCCCACAGGGTCCCTCCCACCCTCAGAGCACAGAATGGGCTTTGCTCACTTAATGAGCAGCTTTTCATTATTTAGTTTCTCTTCATTGTTCAGTGTGTGTCCTTCTGCTTTATTTACCCAGCTCTGATCACGCCCTCTTCCAGAGGCAGAGTTATTAATTTCCTCTTGAACTTGTGCCGATCTCTATTGTATCTGAGCAGTTGATGAACAATTAATTAATTTCCCCCAAACCTCTGTGAGATGAAAGGATGTTTTAAAGATGGGGAAACAAAGCACAGAGATTAAATACAAAAGAATAACTTGTCATTTTAGAGGCCAATTAGAGCTGGCAAGGGCCTGTTTTTCCTCTGAATGCACAGTGTCCTGTGGCATGCTTTTTGTTCAGAGGGCAGCTGCCTCTGGCTCCAGATGCTGCTCCTGCTGCTCCAGCTCAGCACTGCACAAGGTCTTTCATGCTGGGCTGACTTTGGTTTAAGTGGCCACCTCAGTGTCCATACAGCCCAGCTCTCCTTGGGAGCATTCAGCTGCTTTAGCCAGATGAGCCCTTTTTCTTCCTAGGTCCCAGGCTCATGTTCCACCTTCTGGAAGGGGACACACAAAACACCTCTGTCATAATGAGCCCTGGCTTCATCCCTAGGACCATTCTTCACTTGAATTAAGCAAGTGACTTAACTACTTCATCTTCTAGCATTCAGTGCTTGCTTTTGCTAGTGTGATGTTCCTTCTAAGCACTCAGATGCTCCTGATTTCTTTCCATTTGATCTGTGCCCCAGACCTCCCTCATCCATCCCCCATTTCTTGAGACTTGAGAGAAAAGCTTTCTCTGGACAGATTTTCTCACCAGATCATGGATCCACCTCATAGCTGTCTCTCAAGCATCCAGCTTTCCACCAGTCTAGATCCCATATTTTCACCAGAGGTCTAGATCCTTTCTCCTTTCCCCACCCCTCTGCTCTGTGGCTCCTTGACCCAACTCTCTCCTGGCTAACTTCATCTGTGGCAGAGAGGCACCTTTGGAGGTTCAAGATCTTGTTCTAGAGTCAGGGCAATCATGTTTTCTGCTGCTGTTGTCACCAACAGCTGCAGACTTGGTGTGCCCCATGGGCAATGATGCTGGCGACACATCTGCCCTTACTCTGCTCTTGGCTGGAGGACCTCCCTACCCCTGCTTTGTAATCCCAGCAGAGATACAGCCGTTGCAAGAGGTTTCCTTGTGGACGTGTCTCTGAAGTAGCTCAAAGGCCTGTCATGCAGCTCCCTTTTACCCAGAATGGCAAGTGTGAAATGGGAAGCTCTCCTTGCCCCCCACACACATCAGGTCTCAGGCGATGCTGCATCTCGATGCAGCACACTCTCGTGCTGCTCGTCAGCTCTGCCTTTGGAGTGGGAGGTTTTCTATCCTCTGGTCTTACTGAAAACAGGTGTTAGAAGCCATGGGGGTCTGAGCTGCACTGCCTGTGGGCTCCCACATGGAGTTTGCTGGCCTGCAGCTGAGCGCTACCAGTCTTTGCCCTGGCTCATGTGGGAAGATGCTGCAGGGAGCTGGTGCTGTGAGAAGGGGGAAAGTGCTTAGTGCTGAGCAGTCAGCCTGGAGTAGCTCAAGAGCAAGCTGGCAGAAGCTCTCGATCAAGGCAGTAATTATAAAAGCTTTCACTTCATTTATGTATGTATTTAATTTTTAAAGTCAAAGGAATTCATCACCTTGGTTGCCCCAGTCCTGCAAGTTGCAGCCAAACTCATTTCTGCAGACAGAGCTGCTCGCAGGATGGGTGTCTGAAAGCCACACAACTTGTTCATACCGTCTGCTGTTAAGCCTCACTTTTTGGGTTTCCAAATATCTGTGGTAGTGTTGTAATGCTCCTGAAGAGCTGCTCTCATACTAAAAAAAACAACTGATGCAGATGAAAATCGGCTGCAGTGCATCGTTGTGCTCCTTTTTCCTTTGTGGCCCAGCCAGAAAAGGACAAAGTTGGGCTGGAAACTGGATTGGTTTGGATGTCAACAGACCGGATAGATTAACCATGTGACTGTTGTGTGCCAGCCCAGAGCTGAAGTTGTGTGTTACAAACTCTGGGGAAGGATTAACAAATGTAAGCAAGCAAAATTGATTTAAACAACCATAAAGACATTTTGTTAGTGTTAAGTATTATAACCCCCTTGTGTCCCTTAGTTGTTAAACAGTGCTGAAAATTGGAAGAAGTTTCAGATCCAGTGTAAGTCAGAGGCACGCCTACCCATCAGACCCTTACAAACTGGTGGGGTTCTTACTGATTGCAAAACCAAGGTGGTTCTAGATTATGTAAAAATTCTTTGTGCCATGACATGTTGCTGCAAAGTAGAAAAGTGTGTTTCAGTAGCCTGAAAGAGGCTTGGTTTTCAATTCAGTTGGTGCTGATGACACTTTGGGAGTTGCCAGTGAGCTTTCTGGGCTGGAGGGAGTTTTTAGGTTTTTGTCTTTCTGTCTTTTTTCACTGATGTGAGCAATGAAATCTCCTGAGGTCTTGATCCTTGGCACAGGAGGAGCAGTGCTCTTGAAGTGATGGTCGATGCAGACTGCCTGCGTTTCTGATGGCCAAACAGCCTGTGACGGCTGGATTTTCTAAACTAGCCCAGGTCTCTTTAAAGTATCTTAAACTGGGTCTCTGGAAGCTGAAGAACTCACCCTCTGATGTGTTTTGAGATCTATGACCAAGGGTTATTTAGGGAGATACAGAACATTTACTGTTCTGAATGGCTGGGTGCATCCCGCTTGGTTGTGGCACTGAGCCTTAGCATCCTCCTTTCTTCTTGCATCCTGTTGCAGTATTCTGCTGATGTCTTATGTGCATGCACACCAAGGAAGATTTGCCTTATTTCATCCAGGCAGTAGGTGCAATTTTTAAGGCACACATAGTTTTAGTATATGGAAATATGCAAAGAATGGTCCTAATTTCCCAAATGCTGATGTAGAGCAGGCAGGATGCTTGTTTCATCACTTGTCCTTAGGCCTGTGACACTAATGCATGTTCTCTCAATTGTATGGCTAAGTCATATAACCCAAAGGTTGTTTATTTAGCTGCTGTGTCTGCTTTGCTTTCTACAGGCAGAGAGGGTGTGAGAAAGGAAGAGAATGTTGCAAGAGGTGAAATGGTAGCAGATGCAGCCCTTCAAACCTAAGTTCAGCAGCGCTTTCTGGGGCTGCATGCTTGATAGCAGGGATGGGATACAGGTGTGGGGTCTGCAGTCTGTGTTGTGATGGATTGTGTCAGCTTTTGTCCATGACACTGAAACAACGGTGTGTGGGGACCTCAACCTTAGCCAGGGTCCCCTCCAAGCCTCGGTCGCTCTGTCCTGGCTTCCCTCACTCATGTTTGTGCTTCACAGTTTCTCCCCTCCTTCCACTGCCCTCTCATCGTCCTTGGCAGCGAGGATGTGCAGTTCTCGGAAACAGTCAGTGCTTGCTTAATTCAGCTCTCGTTCAAGCCAGCACAAGCAGAGTTTGTTCAGTTCTGGAAATACCCCTGTCCAGACTCTCCTCTTTTTTGCGGCTCTGCTGTTCTCTCCTGCATGTCATCCAGTCCTCCTCTGTCCTCAGCCAGCACTAAACTCTGCAGCCTTTTGCCATGGTGCATAAGAGAGTAATGGATGAGATTAGTGAGAAGTACTTAAGTGGAAGCAGCATAACTATGAGTTGCAAGTCACTCTGGCATTAAAGAGCAGTTTTTAATCTGCACAGCTTAATTTGCTAGTTACCATTTGACTGCTGTTTTTCAGTTGAGTTCTAGTTTTTCCATTTCACCTTTCCCCAGAACAAGCCTGCTCTGGGTGGAGCAGGGGACCATGGATGCTGAATTGTGCCCAAAATGTTCTTGTTTTTTTAGAGGCTATTCCAGTTACTTCTTCTGTCAAAGGGTCTCACGGGTGGCCGGGCATCATTCCTCAATACACTGGAGTAAAAAAGGACTACACTGACCATCTGAGCTGCCTCATGCTCCAGTGGTATTCTTTTACCTGAGGAAATAAGCTAAATTGAGAAGGCTCTCCTGTGCCCAAGTCACGGTAAACCCTTGTGTAAGGTGAGGATCCCATCAGGTGAGGAAACAAAACGGAGATTTAATAACCAGGTAAAACATTGTTTATTGAAGAGACTGGGACTTTCGTAATCTATTTTTACTCTAGTTCTGTCATACAGATACCCTGCGTGTATCTTAATCTTTTAAGCCCTAGTTTCACTGACAGCTTGGACTGAACTCATTACCGACCTTTGGCTTTATGATTGCGTTCATGCCTTTTTTCTTTCCTTCTCTTGGATTGAGGAGTTTGGGGAAGGGATAGCTGCGATGTTGGGATTTTTATTCATGGGTCTGTGACCATTGGTGGAAAACATGTAAAACTGCAGCTAAGTAGTTTGAGGAGAACTTAATGTGAAGTGCTGGGACTGTATGCTGGTCTCATAGACTGAGGTACAATGGGGTTTTGTGCTGGCAACATGTTTTAGTGACTGCAGGCCTTCTTTTTCACTGATAGAAGTGAAAGCCAGAAAGGGACACAGTAATAAGCCAGACAAGGATCCAGCACTGAGACTTCCACTGAAGACAGAATTTGTCCAGAAGTCAAAGCTGTGGTTCGGATGGGAACATAGAACCACTGGCACAGCCATGTGTACATGAAACCCCAGGTATCGGAAGAGTAGCGGGTGGGTGCTTCCTGCTGTCCCACAGGAAATCAGGCAGGAAGAAAGCAGCGTAGACTGCAGATAGGGCAGAAAGCTGTTGTGGAGTTTCAGGACAGAGAAGCATCAGTTAATATAGAGGTGCTGCCCAAGGGCCCTCAGAGAGGCTGCAGCCTGTCTTTATGCCAGCATAAAGTCCTTGCACACCCCCAGGATTAGGAGGATGCTCTGTGTTTTATCAAAGCTATCGAGGAGGATGTTCACCCACTGTAAAAGCAGCAGAGTGCTCCTTTTCCCTGAGGTTTTCCTGCTGGAATGTTTAGCACTGGCTGACAACAGAGCAACTCTGAGTGACAGCACAAGTTAGATTCCTTTTCAGCTGCCCCTTTAACACAAGTGGTGTTATCTTGGGAATTGAGGACTTGTGGATTTATAGCAAATTTGTAACCAGTTTGTGAGCAGACATGTTAACTAGAAAACATTAAAAAGCGTCTTTGTCCTGTTCTCCGTGAGTGTCATGTCTTGTCTTGTCTCCATGATGCTGCTACATAGCAGCATCTTGTGTGTGGTGAATAAGCACTGTCAGAGGTACCTGTTACACCGTAAACTTTTTGGTCTCCTTTTGAAGAGGTCTGATGAAATCTGCAAGCCTTTTGTCTTGTGGTTTTTGGTGCCAGGCACCTGGTATCTGCATCTAAGTCGAACCAGAAACCTCACAGTGAGGTCAGTGAGGTAGGACCTACTGATGGGTTTTTTTACCTCATAAGGTCCTTGTTGCTGTTGTGGTAGCACCTGCAGCCCCTGTCATGAATTAAAACTCCATGGTACTGTGTGTTATGCAAATACAGAGCCAGAACACAGAGCTCTTGAGCCTAACAGCTTCTGACCAGAGGATATGGCGAGAGACAGCAGGAGGGTCTGAGCGGGCAGAGGGGGAGGCATGAGGAGACCGAGATGGGGCAGCGATGTGGACACAGCAAGCTGTGTCAACCTTAACACATGATGGGTGATTTATGGGCTGTGTGGGCACAGGAAGGACTTGGCACAGGTGAAGTGTTTACAGGAAGCCCCTCTCAGGCCAAGGAACAACATGGCAGTACTCACAGAAGACTCTTTCTTCAGGAAGATGCAATAGGGACTGGTGTGATGGACAGATCAGGTTCCAGAATTGCTGTCTGGATGGTGAATGATCCAGGACTGCTCCAGCCATCACAGACATTGCTGTGGTTGTTTTATATTAGTATTTCGAAACCTTCACAGAGTTACGTTCAGTAGTAGGATACAAACAAGGGAGGCAACCAAAGTTGGAAATCGATTCTTGTCAGCATCAAAATAAGTCTATTTCCTCATCACCATTAAACACCATTACTGTTTGAAGTCAGGTTTTCTCTCTCACAGTTCACACACAGATCAGTACTATGGACTTAACCATTGGTAGGATTTTTTTCTTAAATCGTTTGTAGTGTAAAAGCAAGAAAAATCACAAAATCTGGTTTTATGTCTGGCAAGGCCAGTCTGAGGAGACTGGGAAATGTTTACCCTCTGTACACCTTCCTTTACCACTGTCCTTGAATCCTACTGCGAGTCCTGCACGGAATTGCAGGCAGTGTCTGTAAATGCAGGTCTTTGGGGTCCTGCTGCCTTGGCTCTGTGGGAATCTGAGCTAAAAAGACATGCTGATCTGAATAACTCATGAACAATTATGAGTACCAGTTGAGCAGGGAAATATTTTTGGCTTTGTCCTGAGGTCTGGAGAGTGTCCACTGTTTCCATTCTGAGAATGTCACAGAGACAGATTGCCGCAGTAATGAAAAGATCAAGAGCTGCTTAAAAAAAAGCAATATTCTTGGGGAAATAATGAGAATAAATTGAGCTGGTCCACAATGTACAAACCGGGAGCTGGAGCAACGGGTGAACTCTGGAGAGGATGGCTAACCAGTGGTAAAATTAGGGGGCTGGTAATTGGAAGGAAGCTTTCCTCTCAGTGAGTCCAGTAGATCAGAGCTGCGTAGCAATTACGGGCTTAGAAAGAACTAGATTTTAAGGCCTGGATTTTTTTGAGTCCAACCTGTGTTCGTATTTTATGTTTTGCTGAACTTCAGTTGGGAAGGTGTTCTGTGTTGGTCAGAGCCCCGAGCAAGCCTGGTGTCTTTGCCAGGAGGTACTTGGGAAAGGTTATGCTCAGGGCACTGAGCTGGATACTGGCAGTGTCCTGGGACACTGGGACAGCCATGACCCCAGCAAGCAGGGAACACGCACTGCATGCGGGGTCAGCACCATGAGGTACAGGAGGGAGCCCTGCCATCTGCTCCGGGTGGTTCAGTCCAGGACATCCTGCTGTGCTCTGTCCCACACAGGAGCCTGTCGCTGATGCTGACTGCCGGATGGCTTTCCAGGCAGGCTGCACTGGCAGCAGTGGCTTTCCATGCAGGAATCTGTCTCCAGTCTCAGCTGTTGTAGTGTGGTTGGGGATGGTGAGAGGGAGTGTGGGACCAAGCACTTCTGCTGTGCTGTCATGAGACAGTGCCTTCTGCCTTGCTGGGCACTTGGCAGCAGCCTTGCCTGTCCTGCTCCTTGCACTGGGGCTGTTCCAGCCCCAGCAGGAGCTTTCCCTTCCCTGCGGCTCCTAGCACCTCTGCAGCTCTCTGAGCCCAGCTCCTTACAAAATGGCCAGAGGGGTTTGGGCTTTGCTCTCAGTGATGGTTCTGCTCCTGCCAGGGACCAGGTGAGAAAGTAGGAATAAGCATGATTGACTCTCCAGCTCATGGCTGAGTCTGGCAGATGATCACTGCAGGAGCAGCAAGGCTGGGGGGAGGATACCCTGTGATATCTGCTGGGTTTGATTTGCAGCTAATGATTATTAGCTTCTGATTGACCGATTTGCTCATTGCAGGTAGGATTTAAATAGTGCATAAAACAAGGGAAGTGTTGTGAAAATGAGCTTGTGGGTCCTGGTGGTCTGGCAGTTCCTCTCTTTGCAGAAACTGCTGGAAGATGGCAGCAATTGTCTCAGGAAATTCCTTTGTGCCTTATAGCTTCATAGCAATCGCTATAGGACTGATACGCTGAACAGTGAGAGAAAGTGCATGCAGAATATTAAACACACAGTTGCTTGGGTGGCATGGTTTAGTGGGAGGTGTCCCTGCCCCTGGCAGGGGGGTTGGAACTGGATGATCTTCAGGTCCTTTCCAACCCTAACTATTCTATGATTCTATGATTCTATTTCCCACCTTCTGTTTGGTCATGACATTTCAAAACATCACCAGGGCTGCAGCTGCTGAATCACAGACACCCCCTTTAGCTCTCCCTTTGCAGTTTTTTTGGCTGGTTCTGTGTCTGAATTGCGGAGTGGGTTGAAGTGCCGCCAGAAGCTCACAACCCTCTAAGCCTTACCAAGTCCTGGTTATGGGATCTCTAGCCCATGCCTCTTAGCTCAGGCAGAACCCTATGTTTTGTTGTGGGAATGATGCTGATGAAAATGAAGCCAAGGTCAACCACCAACTCTAGGCCTGGACCAATTCACAAAGGCTCAGAGACTTGCCTGCCATAGCCTGACACATGGGAGCAACGCCTTAACTGCACATATATCCATGCACAGACACACGCAGGGCCTGAGGAGTGGGACCAGGAGTGAGCCAGGCCATATCATGACACCATCTCTGTGGTGGGCGGCAGCCAGAATGGTTGGTGCTGGTCTCTGTAACGATGAAGGGCTTTGAGGAACTGCCCCAGAGGTTTGCTCGCATTCCAAAAAAAGCTCCATGATTTTTACGTGCCACAATTTGTAGGAAGTGTAAGAATCCCTTTGCATCTCTAATTCACACACATATCTCTCTAACTGCAGTGACCTTTCAGATTTGCATGAACCTGTATTCAGCCGAAGAAAAGGCAGCGGAACCTATTAAATTGTACCAGAGCATGGTGAGGTGGGTTTTCTTCTGATTTCTACCCAGCACTGACACAGATGACAAACTGCTCAATTAAATAATTTGAATTTTGCAAGTAAAGCCCAGTTCTATAGCATAAATGCTCTATAACATGGAAGGATCTGTCCTTGTAGGCAGGTTTTGCTGTATCTGATCAAGTAATTTCCCTCTCTCCCACATACCTGATGGAGAAAATGTCTTGGTCGTTTCATGGAAGATATTTTAATTTTCTGCTTGGCCTGACTGAGCAGCTGTGACTGGGGGATGAGTTGGTTGGATTTGCATAAGATCATTAAGATCCAATAATGATGTTTATTGCTGAGATAGCTGCCATTTATATTCATGCAAAGCAAGTAAAATTAAACCTCAGATGATATCACTGTTATTACCAATGCAGTTAATGACAACAAAGCCCATCAGTAAGTGGAGATTTCACAGTGGACTGTAGGTAATTCTCTTCCTGAATTTCTGGGCCTGCCAGAGCGGTGGTAGGCTGTGTGAGCCCAGTAGGCTCTCTTCAAAGGAATGCTGATTGGGTTGTTACTGGTGTCATGTTTGGACAGAGAAGGACTGGGATCCACACAATACTAAGTGGCATCACTACCACATTCTGGGACTATGCCTGTGTTGAGTCCAAATGGGTGAACAGCAAAACATGTGTGTGCCATGAAGCTTCTCCCTCCCTAGATATCTTCAGGTGTGGCTCATATACTTCAGTTGATCGGCTCTGCTGTGATGAGTCTTTCTTCAGTGGGTTGAAGCAGTGTTGGGTTTGGTTGCTGGGAGGTAAAACTAGGGCTTTGCTGGGGACTGAATTCTGCAGTCCATGAGGATGTGAAGTGCTTCTGAGTTTCATTTTCCCAGCGTGTTCAGGATGAGAGCTGGTACCTGAGGTAGAGCCCTTTTCATTGTTTTTATCATTCCAAATGCATAAGACATGTATTAGCTGCAAGCTACTGCCAGCCTGATTGCCCTGAAAACCCATCCCCAGGCTCCACCCAAGTTCACTACTTACTGTACAACTGGAAAGCAGTTACTTATCCTACTTCAACATGAGATCCTATTGTATTAGCACAGGGCTAATCTGGAGTTGTGCTTAACAGTAATGTCAGGACGACAGCACCTTCTGGAGGGAACCCCACCAGGCTTGAAGAGCCATCCCTGGGCTCTGAGGGTTGCTCCTGCAAACCAGGAGTAGCATGTGAAGAGGTTCCCAATGTGTGTCTTGCTGCAGCTGACTGGAGAGGCTGATACAACACAGGCCTGGCTGGTTGTGAGCTTACAGGGTGCCTGCAAGGTATCACAGTGAGCAAGGGTTCTGTCAGTCAGCACAGAGAAGCATTCAAAAATGAGATCCCAGCCTCTGTTTAGAGTGGTGTAAGAGCTTTCTTAACCGTGTCTGCATCAAAGAAGGGCAGCATGAAGACTGATCCAGATCCTCTGCTTCTGGATGCCCTTTGACAAGCCCTTAATGAGAACTTGAATGTATGGAATGAAGACTTGAGAGAGAAGTATCTGCTGTGAAAGCACCCAGCTGCCTGCCTGCTCCTCTCATCCCCAGCCTAGCAGAGCCTGGCAGTGGTACCTAGTCCCTTGGCTTCCTGTCTCTGAGGAGTGGGAAAGACAGCAGCAAGGAAAAGGGTCTTGTGTTTGCTGCCTGCTCTCTTAACCTGTCCTGCAGCATTGCCATGTAAGGCTGGCTCAGTTTGCATTCATCTTTCAGGCTGTAGCTGACCATTAAAAGAAGAAGATGCTTCTCCAGAAAAGAGCTTTGTGGCTTCAGCACAGCCTCATTCAAACTGTGTGGAGTAAGATTTCAGACTGGTGATTAATTTGAAACACCCTTGGACCCCAGAGCTGCACAGAAGGCCCATCCAAAATAGTGACCATGGTCAGTCACTAAGGAACACTTGGTTGTGGTGCAGTGCTGTAGGAGATATGTCTGTGTTAAAACTCTGTCTAATGAATTAGAGAAGTTCTATCACGTCCCTTTAAAACTTGTGAGACATGGTCATCTTTGTCCATAAACATGTTCTGCTGCATGGCAGTCTCTCTGTAAAGATCTAGCATCAGTGAAGCAAACTGCTCATGAGGCGCCAACACTGCACATCAGCTGTGTGGGAGATGCATCAGCTGTGAGGCACTAAGCGGTGGGTTCACTGTCGGTACATCTCTGTTGATCTCTGTAGACTCTTAAGGCTAATCACCACAGAGATTGACCTTAATCCTTTGACACCCTTGCCCAAGCATTCCTGTCTCTCCACATTAACAAATTATTAGCTCTTAATACCTGAAAATCCAGGCCTCTGTGCCAGAGGGTAACAGAGAAACAAGATTAGGAAGATTGCTTCCAAAGCCTAGCATTTCCTGGCAGCATTCATAGCTTATCACAACAGGCCATGAGAGGAGAAAAAGCTCTGGAACAATTCAGAGTGAGAAAGATCCCTGAAGAACCTGGATGTACTTAGGGAATGTTCAGAATGTTTCCCCTGGTAAGTTGAGCAGAGAAAATATCCAGCAGTCCATATCCCTGTGGACTACTTCATGCCTTTGCTAGCAGCAGCAGCACAAACATCTTTGCAAGGGTAGCAGCAGCCATGTTCTGCTTCACATGCTTTATCTCAGGCCCATCACCATAATGGGGAGAGCAGGTGAGTATCAGGCTTTAAAACAGCGAGCTCCGTGGCCTCTGTCATGAGGCCATGACAGAGGCTTCATGACAGCAGAAGAGTTTCCACACTGCTAAGGAAGATAAAACATTTAGAAAAGCAGAAGAAAGAAGGGTCAATTTTATAGCGGATAAATGGTGAAACCCTGGGATCAGGCATGGGTATATTGCCCCTGAGCTAACTTGGATGCCAAGAGCTGCAGATGCCAGTGTCTGATTTTCAGTGATTTTTGCCCTGGTGGCCTATCAACGTGTGTGTGTTAGATGGAGGAGATTGTGTGTGCTGCATGGGGCTGCTGCTTCAGGAGTTGAGAACCACAGAAATCAAGCTGGAACTGATAAAATCTTGATTTCTCTGCTCTCCAGCCCTTTAAAAAGGGAAATAAGCATTCTGAGTAGTAAATGTTCTACATAAGAGTTTGCAGGGCAAAAGTTTACTGATGAGAAACGAAATATCTAATACGGGTCGTTTTACCCATAGGAATGATGCTGTGGCATGCAGGTGAGCATGCACTGTGGGTCTCATCTGTGTTGGACTTGTTGGAGGTTGAATGTCATATAAGCCTGGACTAAAGAGCTCTTCCTTTCAGCTCTGGGGAATGCTAAGTTTGGTCCCTAGTGTATTAATCAAGAGATGGCTAAAGGCACTTGGTGAGAGTTTGAATTTCAGGTACTTTCTTTGAACAGAGGAAACGTGTAACCTGACAATCAGAGGTTTTACAGCTGCCTCCTTATGCCAGGCTCCGAAAGGACCAGCTCTCCTGGGTCACAGTATTGCTGATTTAAAACTCAAATTTGATCATGTTTTTACCCAGGCTGATTGCATCCCTGATTTTCTTTCTGCCTTAGTCTGCTAAAACATAATTGAAGTGGTTTCCAGTGCATTAAGGTTTTTGTGGAGTCCTTGGTTGCTGCAAAACTATATGGCACAACTTAGGGACTGAAGGTCTTACTAGTCATAACCAGGCTGCATGGTTCTTGTCAGCAGGCTGAAAGTACTGCCATTGCCCTCAGTGCTAATCACTGCTTTTACCCTTGGTGCACAGTTACCTTTTGTGCACAGCTTTTCTGTATCAGGTTGTTCTTCCCAGTAATCAAGTGATTCAAAGACTTCCATTAAATGACTCGTATCCTAAGGAGGGCTGAGATTTAATTGCTCCATAGTTACTGTGTCAGGGAGACCTACTAGGGCTGTGAAATGTGAGCAGCCTGTACAAGTCCTAGGCACTACCGTGTTCCCTTCAATCCAATCTGAAATCAGCATCAGAATCCTTGTGATTCTCACAGCATCTTGGTCTATGACACAGTGTACGAGGTCCCTGCTAAATAGATGTGTTTAAGCATCTGGATCTCCATGTATTCATTCAGGTGTCTGAGGAAAATTCCCTGGAAGATCATACCTTCAAAATTACTGTAGAATATTAGAGAGCAGGAGCGATACTGGTTTGACTCACAGTAACCAGGACATCGTGCTTTCACAGACACCCCTTATACTCAGGAGAGAGTTCATTAGATAGAGTAGCAGCAGCTGCCTGTTCATATGGGGTTTGTTATTTGTTTCAGAAATGTAATTTTTATTATGCAGAACTCAAGTTTACAGCTATAAAATCCCCACCAGCATCCATGCTGTGCACATGACCTTAAGCTGCATCATAAAAGCTGCGTAAGAGTGGAATAATTTTATAATTTTATAAACTCTCTTACAAATCAATCAAAATGAAGGGGCCCACTATGTATAAGATGTGAAATTTAATTAAGGATCTCTGAATAGAATTATGAACTCAACTCTAGGTTTCTGCGTTTGGAAATTTCCTTCATAAAGCATCTCTATTCATCTATCCCTACATGCCCTGAAATGTATTGTCAGCTGGTATATATCTAATCAGACGCAAGGACTTTAAAGGCCTGTTTTTCTATTTTAGGTAGGAGTTTTTTACATGTGAATGGTTGCATAAAGAGTCTTTACACTGGGCATAAATAACATCCACTTTAAAAAGCCATGGTATTAAAAGGCTGCAGAGACCTAAGTATAATGGTCAGTATGTTTTTACAGCATTTGTTTTGCCAGCAGTTCTGAAAAAACCCCCAGTATTGTAAGAGGTAATATGCAGAGAAATCCACAAAATTATTTTTTAAATAGGACCTTTCTTTAGCTATCATAGAAATGAAAATAAAATTACTGTTTGTTTGTCTGGGTTCTTGCACGAGCATGGCTGGAGGATGTGGTCAGAAAATTCACATATACCTTCAGGGGCCAGATCCAAATGAGTGTATATGGGCCATCTACCTCACTGCGGTTTACACCTGTGAAGGATGTGGCCCACAGGGTTTAAAATGCACTCTGGAAATGGGAGATAGACATTTGAGGAGAAGCTTCTACTGAGGGGACTTCCTAGGGCTGCAAAAAACCACAGTCATACTGAAGATGTTACCACCACAAGCCTGCTCTTCATCTGCCTTTTGCATACCATTAATGAAGTTAAGCGCTGGCTTCTTCACTGGTATTTTTTTCTTCCAAGACCTGAATTGCTGGCACATTCAGCCTACAGTGGCTGTTCCTCCTTGTTTCTGTGGCTGTCGTGATTTAAGCACAGCCAGTAACTCGGAATCACACAGCTGCTCGCTCGCTCTGCCCTTTTGTCACCCCCAGCTTTGGAAGGTATCAAGCGAGCTGCACAGCAATCTCATTGTTTCTTCAGCTGCATGTAAATACCTGGGGTTTGTTCTTAATGCTTTGCTAGAGTGTTGAGTATTTGTCTCAAAGCCTATGCAAATGCACACGAAGCTGTAGTGATACCTGTCAGTGCAGTGGGTGAAGCCATGGCTTTGCTGAGGTTCGGGTAAAACCTAGAGTGTTGGGGATCTGGCTGCTCTGTGCTGTCAGACTGTTTTGCTGTGCAGTTTCTATTGCTTAAGTAATCTCTCCTGAATGAGTCAGCATGGGTCAAGTTGACATTTTTAGCAAGGACAAGCCCATCATTCAGCAGTCTTAGATCTTGGAAACCCAGTGTATGGATGCCAGTAGCTGGACCTGAGGTGGACATAGGCATGTGGTAGTAAGGCAGTGATGGGGAGGACCCTGTCTACTGGATCATTGCACACCTTGCACTCTTGCTCAGTGTTTGGGTTGGTTGGGGAAAATTAATACAAGAAGCAGATGGGAACCACCCAGAGAGTTGACAGCGCTGTTCATCTCATGTGACCATTATCCACAGGACACTCGTTGCTGAGTGTCAATGCTGGCCCAGAATGGTCCTGTGGGTGAAGCTGAGCCCTTCCCACTGCCCGAGCAGCAGCAGCACTCCCAGCCTCCTCTGTGTCAGGGCACCCTGTGCCTGCTTCTGACCAGACCTGGGGCCAGCTTAGCCTGTAGGGACTGCTGCTGCTGGCTCTGTGTGTGTGTATGGGAGGGATTTCAGGAGGAAAAGGACGTCAGATAGCTGAGCTTGTGGGAAACTCCTCTGTTGTCCATAAATACTTGGGACTCAATTCCCGCTTCCATGGGTTTGACAGTGCCGGTGTGATTTAGCATGTTGGCAGCTTTGCAGTGGAAGCCACCTGCTGCCCATGACCTTACGCCTTTTACCCCTCAGATTGGGCCATCCCCCCCCCTCTCCTTACTGCCTGTTGCTCAAGCAGCTGCGGAAAGCCGGTGCGTTTCCTGGCTTGGGGCTGCTCTTTGTGTCCTAGCACATGTGCAGGCAGCTTACACAGAATGACAGGCTTGCTTTGGCACACGCTGCCAGCGTGGCAGCCGCAGGTGAGGGCCTGGCTGACACCATCTCTTTGCCTGTTTTCTCAGGTTGTTGCACTGTCATCGTGGAGTCTCTTGAGAGATTCAATCTACTATACACTGTCTGTTGTTGCACTCATTGTGGTAAGTTTCTTAAAGTTATTCTTCTGTGGGAGTCCCCCTGCCTACTGCCACCTGTAAAGGGAACCTGCTAAGAAATCGGTCTTGTAGCTAAGATGCTAGCTCCAGGACTCATGTGGAAAAATGTACTCGTGAGATTGACTTCCATGTGTAAGCAAGAAGGGAAGTTTTGGGTCAGGAGACAAACACTTGCATTTCTGAAGTTTGCACTACTTTTATTAGTCACCGTTTCAACAATGTGTTTTACTTTGCGTTCATCCTGCATGTGCCTGTATGCCACACACGCTCTGTAGGTGCAAAGGCCTCTAGCTGTCTCAAACAAAGGGTTTGTCTCAACCCATTTGTACCTTTATTTCCTTTACTGCAAGATCAACCTTTCTGCACCTGATGAAAAATAACTTTTCTGTGTGCCCTCATTCCAAAAAGTGTTGCTGAACAACAAGCTTGGGCACACCCCCAAATTGTAATAAACTACACTGCACAGGTTAAAGACATCTAGCAGGCATTCTCTTAGTTTGCTCCACAGGCAGCACAGATGTGGGCAGCTGCCTGGCAGCCCTCTGGGGTTTAGATCAGGCGTTTCATTTATTGCTTGGCGGCAGACAAGGTAAAGATCTGTTGACTCTGTCACTGGTTCTTAAATTCTTTAAGCAAGGCAGTTTTTTTTCCAGGGCTGGTTCATCCTCATGGTTGTCAGCTGCTTCAGGATGTTGAGAACCATTATCTATTGTCCTCTTCTGTTGGGAGTGTACCCTAAGCCTCAGGTTAGCTTCTCTCCAGATATACCCCCACTCTTCTGCTCTTATCAGCTGTGAGGTTCAAGGTCCTTCACGCAGCCAGGACAGCAGGACTGTGCAACTCCAGGGTTTAGTGGAGGCTTGAAGGTGTTGCCAAAACTCCTATGTTACAGCACTGATGTGCAGCTGATGTGGCTTGGAAGATGTGGAGTGTGTCCCATGTCTCTTCAGCATTACTCAACAGCAGTCATTGCAAATTACTTCCAAATACCTGTTAGAGTAAAAATGGAGAAAGGCTGGAGCAAGGGAAAACATTTTAAATGGTTAAAGGTGTAGCTTCCATCTGATTTACCAACCCTTTTATATGCAGTATTGATCTCTCCAGCTGATGGACAATGAGGATTTCTCCTTTCAAACAAGGCTCCAGTTTAAGAAGTTTCTCCTCCCCTTCACTCAGGCGAGGACCCCTGGCTTCAGTGTCTCAGATCTTTCCTGTCCTTTTAAGGCAGAATCCAATTTAGGTGGCAGCACATTGTTGTTCAAATACTGACTCTCCAGTCCCTGATGGCTCAGCATGGAGACAAGCCACAGGTCCATGTACTATATTGCACAACCTGTATCGGTTCCTGCTTTGTTAGGTTTCTGTGTCCCTCAAATTTTAGAAGGCGCTTAAATGCTTTGCCATATAGGGGTGTTTTGCCATATCAGGGCACTGAGACTTCTCTGCAGCTTGAATACAATCATTTCTTGAGAAATGATGCTGCTTGTAGAAGGTTACTTTCACACTACTTTAAAAAGCAGTTTGTGTTGCTGCAGTGTAGGGCGCACTCCGCTGGTGGTCTTTACTAATCATGAATACACCTGCGGGGAAATAAGTACATTCCAGACAATATTAAGATTCAGCAACTTTAAAAAGCTTGATATTCCACTGGGTAAATCACTGTGACTTTGCCACCTTCTGTTTCCCCTGGCAAAGGAATTGCAGTGCTGTAGTAATAAATAGCAGAGCAGTACAGATTCACCTGTTTTGTGCTCCAGGCTGTTTGATAAGAATGAGTGAACTCTAAATCACAGAGATGAGAAGTGGATCAGCTGCCCCCTCCACACTTACCTCACCTTCATTCAGCCCTCTGATTTTTCATTTGATTTTTTTTTTTTAACTTTAAAGCAATTTTGCAATGCTGCCTTGCCTTGTTGTAGGGCTTGGAGAGCTGCTGCTCCTTCCTTCCCTTGAAAGGAAAATGATGCTTATGTATCTTAACATGAAGGGACATGGTCAGAGTCATTAGGAACAAAAGCGTGATGGATGCTATTTATAATTACAAAGGTCAGCATGCACACTTTCGTGTGCCATCACACCAGCAGAGTGTAACCCAAAACAGGCCTTGTCAGATCGGAGTTACTGGGAGCTGTAACTTACAATATTTTGTGGTCATGTTTTCTTCCAGTAATCAATGTAACTATTGCTTGGTGCTGACTGTCATGCAGAGGTTGCTATTTATAGGCTATAGAGCTGAAGGGAAGCGTTTCACTGCAATTTCGGAGGCTCATTCCCTTTCATAGAATCGTAGAATCCCAAGACAGGGGAACGGCTTTAACCTGCCAGAGGGGAGATTGAGATGAGCTCTTAGGCAGAAGCTCTTCCCTGGGAGGGTGCTGAGGCGCTGGCACAGGGTGCCCAGAGAAGCTGTGGCTGCCCCATCCCTGGCAGTGTTCAAGGCCAGGTTGGACACAGGGGCTTGGAGCAAGCTGCTCTATGGAAGGTGTTCCTGCCCGTGGCAGGGGTTGGAGCTGGAGGAGCTTTAAGGTCCCTTCAACCCAAATGATTCCACGATTCTGTTCTATGATTCTATGACCGTCTGAGGTGGAAGGAGGAGTGGAGGGAGACGGGTGCTGCCAGAAGTGGGGGGTGGCAGCTCCTCTGCTCCCAGCGTGGCCGGTGATTTGTGGAGGGTGGACTGGAAGGGCCCAGCTGTGGAGCACTGCGGCCACCTGCCGGTCACCTCCTGACATCTGGTTCTGCAGACCCCGGGAAACAGGCTCGGTGGGGCAGGCCCCCCTCACCCTGCTGCGCTGGCAGGGCTGTGTCTGCCCCAGCGCGCAGCATCTGCACACGCAGGAAGAGCCACGTTCCTTCCCCTGGGAATGCCGTGCAGAGTTGTTCCAAAAGCGTCACCACCCGTCTCACACGTGCCACAGTGCGGGTCGAGCGATCAGTCAGTGTGAGGAGTGTGGGGCAGGGCTCAGTCAGTGCCAGGAGCGTGGGGCAAGGCTCAGTCGGTGCGAGGAGCGTGGGGCAGGGCTCAGTCGGTGCGAGGAGCATGGGTAAGGGCTCAGTCGGTGCCAGGAGCGTGGGGCAGGGCTCAGTCGGTGCCAGGAGCGTGGGTCAGGGCTCAGTCAGTGCGAGGAGCGTGGGGCATGGGGCTCAATCAGTGCGAGGAGCGTGGGGCAGGGCTCAGTCGGTGCGAGGAGCGTGGGTCAGGGCTCAGACGGTGTGAGGAGCGTGGGGCAGGGCTCAGTCGGTGCGAGGAGCATGGGTAAGGGCTCAGTCGGTGCCAGGAGCATGGGTAAGGGCTCAGTCGGCGCGAGGAGCGTGGGGCAGGGCTCAGTCGGTGCGAGGAGCATGGGTAAGGGCTCAGTCGGTGCCAGGAGCGTGGGGCAGGGCTCAGTCAGTGCCAGGAGCATGGGTCAGGGCTCAGTCAGTGTGAGGAGCGTGGGTAAGGGTGCAGTCAGTGCAAGGAGCATGGGGCAGGGCTCAGTCAGTGCGAGGAGCGTGAGGCAGGGCTCAGTCAGTGCCAGGAGCATGGGGCAGGGCTCAGTCAGTGCCAGGAGCGTGGGTCAGGGCTCAGTCAGTGTGAGGAGCGTGGGTAAGGGCTCAGTCAGTGCGAGGAGCATGGGGCAGGGCTCAGTCAGTGCCAGGAGCATGGGTCAGGGCTCAGTCAGTGTGAGGAGCGTGAGGCAGGGCTCAGTAGGTGTGAGGAGCGTGGGTAAGGGTGCAGTCAGTGCAAGAAGCATGGGGCAGGGCTCAGTCAGTGTGAGGAGCGTGAGGCAGGGCTCAGTCAGTGCCAGGAGCATGGGTCAGGGCTCAGTAGGTGCGAGGAGCGTGGGTCAGGGCTCAGACAGTGCCAGGAGCGTGGGTCAGGGCTCAGTCAGTGCCAGGAGCGTGGGTTGGGGCTCAGTCAGGGCTCAGTCAGTGCCAGGAGCGTGGGTCAGGGCTCAGTCAGTGCAAGGAGCATGGGGGCAGGGCTCAATCAGTGTGAGGAGCGTGGGTCAGGGCTCAGTAGGTGCGAGGAGCGTAGGGCAGGGCTCAGTCGGTGCGAGGAGTGTGGGGCAGGCCCCAGTTAGTGTGAGGAGCGTGGGTAAGGGCGCAGTAGGTGCGAGGAGCGTGAGGCAGGGCTCAGTAGGCGTGAGGAGGGTGGGGGAGGGCTCAGTCAGTGCGAGGAGCGTGAGGCAGGGCTCAGTAGGTGTGAGGAGCGTGCGTAAGGGCTCAGTCGGTGCGAGGAGCGTGGGGCGGGGCTCAGTTGGTGCGAGGAGCGTGGGGCGGGGCTCAGTTGGTGCGAGGAGCGTGGGGCAGGGCTCAGTAGGCACGAGGAGTGTAGGGCAGGGCTCAGTTGGTGCGAGGAGCGTGGGGCGGGGCTCAGTAGGCACCAGGAGTGTAGGGCAGGGCTCAGTCAGTGTGAGGAGCATGGGTAAGGGCTCAGTTGGTGCGAGGAGCGTGGGGCAGGGCTCAGTAGGTGCGGGGAGCGTGGGTTTGAAAGGAAACACCGCGCGGGACCCATTTGAGGGCACGGATGTGTCAGAGCAGCTCTGGAGCCACCAGTATGTTTGTGTGCTGAGCACCTGGTCACCACCGGGAGCAGGTCTGGGGAAGAGCCCATGTCAATGAGGCCAGCCCATGAGTCAGAGGGGCAGTTGTTCCCTGACTCACTTCTGCGTCTCTGCTGCAATAGCCCCAGATCCACAAGGACCTCCTGGGATTTGGTAAGGAGAACCTGCCTGCCTTTGCTAGGTGAGAGAAGCTAAGGGTTGGGCAGAAGGGTAGTATCAAACTAGACCAGAGCATGATCCCATTGCCCTGAGCTGTTGGTTGCTTTGCCTGCTCTGTCCCCTGCTCAGGTGATAGGCTGTTTTCAGCTGTGATTTTGTGTGTAACATGCCTGTTCTTAAACCTTTTCTCCGCAGTTTATTTATGACGAAAAGGTTTCCTGGTAAGTGAATCCCTTTTCTTTTCATATTTCTGGTTGTGCCACAAAATCCTACGATAAGTAGGGATCATCAGGAGAGGAGGGGGAAGCTAAAAACTTATGCAGGGTGATTCAGGAAGCAGTTTCCTGCTGCGTGAGAAACCTCAGCGCAGGATGGGCCAGAATAATTCATTTTCTGAGGCTGAGAGGAAAGCCTGGGAGCACGTCACTCAAACAGTGGTGGCAGCTGGTGCCCTCTGCCCACCTTGCAGCAGCCCAGGAATGCAGTGGCGGAGGCTGATGCTTAGGTGCCAGTGTGCCATGGATGTCGGGCACCTGGGAATATACAGAGCTGCCCAAGCAGTCAGTAAATATGTATTCCAGTAGTTGGATTTTTAATAATTTAGCATTTAATTTTTTTTTTTTTTTTTTTTTTTTTTTTTTAGAAAAAAAGCTCCAAAGGCAATATTAATGAGCAAATGAACAGTTTAAATAAAGAAATATATATATGTTAATATCCCCATGAATGTGCTTAAATGTTCTGCAGTAGGTATGGTAGGCTTGGAGGGCTTCAAACACTTTCAGAAGCGTACTTTCAGTTGTTTTGCTTTCATGGTTTTGTTTGCAGCAGAGGGCTTGTAGAGTGGCAGCGTTTTGATTTCACTTTCAGCCAGTATAACTCCGATTGCAAGCACTAGAGGGAGTCAGGCTTTTGGGGTTGCATGTTTTCTTAAACTTGTTCTCGACGGATTATGTTTCGTTTCAGAGGAGGATTTCTGAAGCAGAGTTTTGCAATTGCTTATTTTCCTTTGCTTTGTTTTGTTTTTTTAACTAAAATTGACTCCAGGCCCAGTTGTAGTTGACTGTGCCCTTCAACTAAAACACATTAATGTGGAAGCTGAATGTTGAACTGCCAGGAGCAAGGAATGAAATATTGATATGATCAGTGTAATGTCTCAAAATCCTTAAAGAGAAAATGGCCCATGAGTTTTAGTATATAGCAGTCTGATAATGGATGATTTCCAAAAGGACTGGCAGTTTGCCATAAGGAACTGTACAGAATACAGCATTTTGATCAATGAAAAAGTTTACCTAGAAACAAGTTCTAAAAGTCATACTGTATTTTGTTTTCATATACGTTTCATTAGTTTGACACAGAAACAGTGGAGGAAAACCCACCAGTATCTAATCAGCAGTTTAAACTGCTGCCTGCTGCGTTCTCAGTGGTTACACAGCAGCAGTAGTGAAAGAGCAGCCAGCACTTGTTCGCTTTGTCTCAGCATGATCAATGTGTTTTAGCGTGCTCCAAAAGCCCAACAACTTGCTTTACGCCAATGCAGGCAGGGCAGGATGCCTTCTCCCCTCTTTTGCCACAGCGCCCACAGGTATTGTCCTTACAGAACTGTTTGTGTTCTTCAGGTGTGTGATTTGTTCACTGAACTTCTGGGTTGAGTCACTTGTTCTTAGCTGACAGGTTGATTTGGCCAAGTGAAACTAGAGCAGAAGTCAAGAAGACAAAGGAGGCATCACACAGGTGTGTGTGAGCCATCTCTTTACACATCCCCTTTTCTAGTGGTGTATTAAGACAGCCCAAGAGGGTCAAGCCTTTGCACACGTTTGTGGTGTGACGGCTGGGGGAATGGCTGAACTTGGGCAGCTGACTGCTGTGCCCTGCTCTGATGTGTTTTCTGTGATGCTCTTGTTTGCAGGTGGGAGTCCTTAGTCTTGGTGCTGATGTATGTCATCTACATCATTATCATGAAGTAAGTCAAATGCACCCTCGGCTTGTTTAGATTGTGAGGTTCCCTGCTCCAGAGCTTTTCCAAAGGTTGCAAAGGTAATTAAAGAGAGCGACAGGCTTTGGGCAGGGCATTCATGGGCTCACGCAGCTTGCACACCAGCAGCAGTTCCAATGGCAGAGGTTAAAGCACTTTGCTCTGTCATGTAGTTATCTCTAATTTATCCTGGTGAGGCAAGAAGGGGCTGTTTGTCCCCATAGTACAGCTCCAAGGATTGGGCATCTGAAGGCCTACACCAGTGCATGCAGCTCTGGCAACTGACAGGAGCTGGAAGCTATTACACAGCAGGAAAATTATGACATAGTTGGGAAATGGTCAGTGGCCTGCTATACCTCTTAGACATGCACAAGTCTATGGGGCCAGGTGGGATTCACCCAGGGGTGCTGAGGGAGCTGGTGGAAGTGCTCCCCAAGCCACTTCCTATCATTTATCAGCAATGCTTCAGGCTTGGGGCAGAGTGACTGTAAAGCTGATAGTGAAAAAGGACCTGGGGTGGTAGTCAGCAGGCAGCTGAACATGAGCACCTTGTGCCCAGGCAGCAAAGAAGCCACCAGCATCCTGACCTGTATCAGCACCAGTGTGGCAGCAGGACCAGGGCAGTGTTTGTCCCCATGTGCTGGCCACTGGTGAGGCTGCACCTCAAATCATGTGTTCAGTTCTGGGACGCTGAGGTGCTGGAGAAGGGCCAGAGCTGGTACAGGGCCTGGAGCACAAGTGTGATGGGGAATGGCTGAGGGACCTGGGGGCGTTTAGTCTGGAGAACAGAAGGCTCAGGGGGGACCATATCATTCTCTACAACTGCCTGAAAGTACCTGTAGTGAGGTGGGGTCAGTCTCTTCTTCCAAGTAATAAGTGATAGGACAAGAGGAAATGGCCTCAAGGTGTGGGAGGGGAGGTTTAGACTGGAGATTAGAAACAACTTCTTCTCCAGAAGGGTGATCAAGTATTGGAACAGGCTGCACAGGGCGGTGCTGGAGCCGCTGTCCCTGGAGGTATTTAAAAGACATGTAGATGTGACACTCAGGAACATGGTTTAGTGGTGGCCTTGGCAGTACAGGGTTAACAGTCAGACTTAATGATCTTGAAGGTCTTTTCCTCCCCAGATGATACTATGCTTTGTGGCTCTTGCCCTGTGTGAACCGATCAAAGCAAATCCAGCAAGTCTGTGGCAGAGCAGGGAACCAAATCCATCTCTAGGTCCCCCCGAAGCAGCCTCTTCTGATTTCACTTTAACATCCCTCCTCAGAAATAAAAACATGGGGGATTCCGGTCTACTCTTTATGGGTGCAGACCTCCACACCAATTTGTTCTTGCTTTCATGGAGACCCATGATAAAACTGCAGCACAATCAGCATTGATTTTCTGAGCATCTGACCTGTGTAACTTCTTTCACACAAATCATAGAATCATAGAATAGTTAGGGTTGGAAAGGACCTTAAGATCATCCAGTTCCAACCCCCCTGCCATGGACAGGGATGCCTCCCACTAAACCATGCCACCCAAGGCTCTGTCCAATCCAGCCTTGAACACCGCCAGCGATGGAGCATTCACAACTTCCCTGGGCAACCCATTCCAGTGCCTCACCACCCTCACAGTAAAGAATTTCTTCCTTACATCCAATCTAAACTTCCCCTGTTTAAGTTTGAACCTGTTACCCCTTGTCCTCTCACTACAGTTCCTCACGAAAAGTCCCTCCCCAGCATCCCTATAGGCCCCCTTCAGATACTGGAAGGCTGCTATGAGGTCTCCATGCAGCCTTCTCTTCTCCAGGCTCAACAGCCCCAACTTTCTCATCCTATCTTCATACAGGAGGTGCTCCAGTCCCCTGATCATCCTCGTGGCCCTCCTCTGGACTTGTTCCAACAGTTCCATGTCCTTTTGATGTTGGGGACACCAGAACTGCACACAATACTCCAAGTGAGGTCTCATGAGAGCAGAGGGGCAGGATCACCTCCCTCAACCTGCTGGTCACACTCCTTTTGATGCAGCCCAGGATATGGTTAGCTTTCTGGGCTGCAAGCACACACTGCTGGCTCATGTTCATTTTTTCGTCGACTAACACCCCCAAGTCCTTCTCTGCAGGGCTGCTCTGAAATCCATATTAGCAAAGTTAGTCTGCTCTGGTGTTAGGTTCCCCACCTCCTGCCTTGGTTTTAAAAGCCAGTGGAAAGGAAACTGAGGTTTAAACTGGAACATTCAACAAAACCTGGCATCTGCCAAGCACATCAGTGGCCTTGTCTCAACAAGTCAGAGTTGAGATTTGTTTTGAAATGATGAATAAAGTAAATATTGTGAGAGCAATTCTCTGTAAGAGCAGCAAAACACCCAGGCTGAGTTGAAGGGAACACGAAGCAGAATTCATCTCACTTCTTGTAACTAGAAACTTTTTCTTTAACCTGGAGGGTAGCTTCACCCTTGCAGCAATGAACGGACCAGCAAACCAGTTGTAATGTCTGAATCAAGAATGGATTCTTTTTCTAGAAGCAATGCTGTAGTGTGAGCAGATGTTTCAGACCTGTTTGGGTATAGCTAGGGTGGTTGTTGACCTGTCGTCCATGTGTTCACAGTGGTCTACCATTACCTTAGAGTGTCATGGTGAGATCTTGGCTCATGTTCCGGTCAGCTCCTGGCTATGCAAAATCAAATAAGAAATTATTTTAATTTTTTTTCACCCCAAAATGGAGGCAGAACTTAGCACGTGTCATGTTCCTGCAGTGGGTCACAGATAAAACAACGCTCGTGCTGAGTGTGATTAAAAAAAAATGTGGATGGGGACAAGTAATCCTTATTTGCTATACAGAATGTTAATTACACATAGCACATAAGCATGCATGTCATTCGAGATTCCAGTCTTGTATTTTTCATAGCCTTCTGGGTATGGAGAAATTGCATCATAGCCATATTGTGGCTGGATTCCAAACCATAGGGGTTTTCTTTCCTTCCTTAGTTGAATCGCACTGTATATAAGTCTAGGAAAGGAAGGGTGTCAAGAAATCCATGCAGAAGCAGTAAAGGTCTATCTAGAGTTTGTTTCATTTGCACAGGTACAACTCAACCATACATCACTGCTTTGAAAGGAAGACAAAAAACTCGGCAAATATGGTGAATGGTTTAGCAAATAACGCAGAAATGGATGATAACAGCAACTGCGATGCCACAGTGGTATTACTAAAGAAAGGTAACTGTTCCAGTAAGTCACCCTGCTTGCTTGCATCATTCTCAAATGTTTACACGTTCATCTGCTAGTCAAGGAGTGTGGGCTGCTGCTGTCTTACCAGCCATGGAATAGGCAGGGTCCTTCTGTAATGCCCCTGCCTGATGGCCACGGCTCCTGTGCCTGGGGGTGCAGTGTGGTCACCCCAGCTACCACATCCTGGAAGCAGCTCAGGCCTCCTCTGGGTAGTTCCTGGCACTGGATAAGTGCGTGGCAGAAAGGACTCCTCCATCTTCAAGCCTGACTTGCCCAGGGACTGCTTGTCTGGATCATTATAGCCGTGCCATTGTGAGTCTTCTTGTGGGTGCTGTTATTCTGCACTGAAGACGCCCATTTACCCCTAGTGCCTCAGTTCGTTTAACTCCATTCCAAAGCAATGTAAACTGAGCAGGGAAAAACACCCTGCTTACATTGGTGTACACGTTCCCCCCAGTGAAGGCAGGGTGATAACTGTATTGGTCAAGGTAGTGTGCTCTTACTGCACATGCTGTTTTGAATGTTCACAACTTTTCCATGATCTTTAATGTGATTTCACTTTGGCTGAAATGTGGTTCCATTTGCCTTCAGTCACAGTTGTGTATGAAAATGATGTACGTATTATATTTCTTCAGCTTAAAGAAAATGGCATCCCCCACTGTACTCGGCAGCAGTAGCTCAGTGTGTACATTTGCAAGCATATATAAACTGTGTTTACAGAGGATAATTATTTTATCTGTGCAACAGTCAGCAAGCATGTAACTGCTTGGGATTTACATGTTCCTATCCTCAGGAATAACATCACCCTACCCAGACACTGGTTTACCCTGAGAAGGGGCTCTGGGTTGTCTAAAGCAGTTCTGGTTGTTGGCTGCAGATGGGCTGCCCTTTTTGTTTTGCTGGACTGATAAAAAAAACCAAACCCTAAACAAATATAGGCCTCTCTTCCTGCAAAGAGCGAGTGAAAGACAGTTTGAATGCACTAAGCAACCAAACATGAAATGTAGAGAGGTTTATTTACTGACGTCAAACCCTTTTGAGTCTACCAGAGGCCAGCTGTCATGTTACTACCCTGTTGCTGAGGAAAGGCTTTTGTGAGTGCTCTGCGCTCTGATCTGGGGAAGCTGCTTTTATGCGAACTCCAGCTCTCTGTAGCCTGGGGCTCTGAATAGCAAAACTGTGCTGACCAGATGACTTCACGCTGTACCAGTAAAGCAAGGCTGGCAAAACTCAGTAAGCATGAACTCAGGCCTTAGTCATCCAGGTTTACCCACTGACTTCAGGGTTATGCACAAACGAGGCTCGGTTCTGACTGGGATTTGGTGTGAATCTTCCCAGGATCTCTCTGTGTGTGATGCTGCTCAGCTGCTGGTGACTTTCTGTTTTGGACATTTGCGGTTGCTCAAACTGGCTGAGGAAGGAAGATGAAGGAATTGCTTCATTTTCCTGCAGATTGTTCCTGTATTTCCTTGGCAGTGGGCCACCGGAGGTCCGGCCAGGCACATGGCACCGCTGTGCTCACGGCCAGTATATGGGGTCGCAGCCGTACCGATTGCAGCAGGTCGCTGAGGCTTTCATGTGCTACCATTTTTCTGAGGCCTTTTCTGAAAAGAGGACCAAAAAGGATCAGACAGTGGGATTTCTGTGTTCGGGGCAGTTCCCCCAGGGGCTGTGCAGAAAATTCCAGTGTGGAAAGAGTCACAAGAAAAAGCTGTCTGGCTGGTTTGATTTTCTTTTTTTCTTTTAATATGAGTGACCGCACTTATCTATCCCAGTCCATGAACCTTCCTTGTCAGGAAAAACAAGTGACACTAAGGCCTAGGAGGTACTCGTCTCTAAGAGTAACAGTGATGGTAATAAATAGTAATGCCATGAAACAGTTGCCAGTGTTCAGCATTGATTTTCCTAAACCGAAGCAGAGATGAGTCAGGGAAGACCTCTGGTCTCCCTGCTGCCAAGTCCCAGTCCTGGCCAAGAGTTCACAGTCTGAGGCAGCATCCATGCACAGATAGGATGGACATTGGCACTGTGCCCCAATTGGAGCTCAGTCCAGGTAGTGTGTCCTGCTTCCATGTTCCTTTGCTCCTGCACGATGAGTCACACCCCCGGGACTGCCACATGCACTTGCTGCCATGTTTGATGGCATTTCCCAGCCATGAGCTGCAAGCCCAGGATTCAGGAACGTGCTTTTCATTTGCATTAGTACCTCCCAGGGGCAATCTCCTCACCCCTGTGTACAGTTAATGGCCAGTATCCTCACAGAAGTGAAGACTAACAGTGGAATTAATGCAGCTTTTCCTCAGCACCATTTCTACCTTGGTGGAGTAGCTGCTGTGGAAGTGGCAATCTGCCTAATGCAGGCTTGTAATGAACTGTGCAGAGCAGATTTAATTTTCTGTAATGAGCATGAGTGGAGATACCATATTGGTGATTAGTCTAAGAACAGAAATGTAGGACACATAAAGACAGAAATTAAGGACAGGGGAGACATAATTTGAATGGTGGTAGCTAAAGGAATGTTTTTTACAAAGGATCTGTGGAACCCAGAGGTTTATTCTTCTGAGAGCCATGTAGAGCAGAGGGAGACTGCTAGAAGACCACCTCAATTTCTCTTTGTTCCTTGGCTGCAGGAAACTTCCACCGTAAAGCGTCAGTGATCATGGTGGATGAGCTGCTGTCTGCCTACCCACACCAGCTTTCCTTTTCTGAGGCTGGGCTCCGGATAATGATAACCAGCCACTTCCCTCCCAAAACACGTCTCTCCATGGCCAGCCGCATGTTGATCAATGAGGTATGTCTTTTATCTTCCGCCTTCTCCTTCTGAATTTGCCTTTTCCTGTAGCAGTGTTTAGGTCAAAGTGGAACTCTGGTGTTTATTCTGGATCCCTGATAGCATTTTCCCAGTTTTTATCCTTCTGATACTGACTTTACTTGATCATCCCTTGCTTTCTGTGCACATGCAGATTTTAGCAGACTGTTTCAGGTTATTACATGGTTATGTTACCTGTGGCTGTTGCTCACAGGAGGTGCCCCCTGCGTTGATCTGACATTAATACCACTTGCACTTATTTAGTAATATGGTACTCTACTGAGTCTGCACTTAGTCTGCCCCTGGTCTTAGAGTACTCCTGAAGTCAGTTCTACAGCCACTGGCCCTTCTTCTATTAAAGTTGTATATGTGAGATTTATCTGGTCATCTGCAAGCAACCGGTGCTTTAAAAGTAAAAAAATATGGTTTTTGGCAAGAATTTATGCCTGTGTTTACAGAGACAAAGGCTCATCAACAGCAGGACATACACCAATGGCGAGTCAGAGGTTGCAATCAAAATACCTATCAAGCATGTGGTTGAGAATGGAACAGGTCCCAGCAACTCTGGCGAGCGGGGTGTGAATGGCACACGGCGGGATGAAGACATGGCTGAAGCTGGGAATGAGACCGAGAACGAGAATGAGGATAACGACAACAATGAAAATGATGAGGAAGAGGAAGAAGATGATGATGATGATGATGACCATGAAGGGCCATACACACCTTTTGACCTACCAAGTAAGAAGCTCCTGGGTTTGTGTTGTTCCAGAAAGCAAAACTTGATTTGGGTGTGCCAGAAAGCATCATGGATGTGTGTTCAGGCAGAAGTCTCAGAGAGCTCCCATCAGCCTGCACCTCACAGTGTAGTTCCTGGTCACAGATGAAAGATGAGAGGAACTGGGGAGCAGCAGGAACTTCTCAGGATGCAGACTGCGGGGCTTGGACACACCTTTGCTGCAGCTCATGCGTTGGCCTGGCACTGCTCTTGCAGTCAGAGGGGAGAGGCAATTTCTATGGGTTGGTTCCTGCCCCAAAACCTGGGTCACCCTCTGGAGAGACCAGTCTTCTCTGCTGGCTGCAGAGGAAGCTGAGGATGGTGGGGCTGCTGACAAGGTGCTTGAATGCAGGTCAGATGCATCTGCATTCGGGCCATTGCTGGGAAATGAGGAGTGATCTTACCGCAGTGGTAAGGTGCAGTGCCAATGGAGACAGGTGGTGCTAGTGTGGTGCAGAGACAGAAGAAGATCCTGAGCGCCTCTGCTTCCTGCTGTTAATTAAGCATGCCCAATGTCTTCTCACTCTTTCTGGAGAGCTTAGAAAGTCAGAACAGCTTCATGATTTGTGAATAACCACATGTGCTTCAGGTTGCTGAGCACTGTGCCAGCAGGATGGGCATCTCCTTTTGCCGAGTTCCTCTTACCCCATCAGGGCTCTAGTCCCAGGATGATTATAGTGTATCCCTGTCCTACCTTGGACTCACAGTTGGCAGAGCTGTCAAGATCTGCCGTGTTGCAGAATACTGTAGGGACTGGTCCTGCCCTTTACAGGTGAGATAGTTTTTGGGAACTCCAGATCTCCTCGCTCAAGCAGCATACCTGTAGTTTGAGTAAGGAAAAAAACTGAGACTTGAAGATAGTAATTATGGAAATATGAGGAACTGTGACACTGGATTCATAGTATGGGAAAGGTTGGCATGGGCCTCTGGAGATCTCTTGTTTCAAAACCCTGCTCAGAGGAGGTTGCCAAAGGCTGTGTCCAGTTGAGTTTTGATTATCTGTAAGGGTATAGATCCCAGAGTCTTTTTGGGTACCAGTTCCAGTGTTTGACCAACCTCGTGATAGAAAAAAAAAGAGAATGCACAACTTAAAGTAACATCTATTCTGAATTCCTCTTATTGCAGGATGAGTCCATTGGCTCTTAAAATTTCCTTGTGCATTTCTATGAAGGGCCTGGCTCCATCTTAGGTGGTTGAAGATGGGTCAGTTCTCTTTCTAGAATCTGGTTTTATGTGGTACCTCTAAGAACTTGACCCACGGAGGGTAGATGTGCTCTGACCCATTGCTGTGAGGGAGGCACTTCACATTCCTTCCTTGTGCCCCTCTCTGTCCTCTCATCTCTGTCATCACACCGTGATTTTCCAAACAAGCAATGTCTTGTCATTTGGATGGCAGTTAGACTGAGATGTCCCTGGCATCTTGCTTGCTAATATTAACAACATAATTACATTCTGGACTAAAACAGGCTAGTATTGTGATTGTTTCCCGTTTTATGTTTTACAGCTGGCAAGATAGAAATCTTGAAGTGGCTTTTCACATGGCCATTGAGTTTTGTCCTGTACTTCACAGTGCCCAACTGCAACAAACCACACTTGGAAAAATGGTTCATGGTTACCTTTGCTTCATCTACACTCTGGATTGCAGGTTTCTCATACATGATGGTGTGGATGGTATGTACCAACTAAAGCAGAAACCACAGCCTGGAAGAGGCAACAGAAGGTGGTTTTATCAGCTCTCGTTTAGCCCAGCGATAACTCAGAACCAGGCAGCTGCTCGCTCGCTCCCCCTGCTTCTTCCTCCCCCCAGCTCCCTGAGAGATGGGGAGGAGAATGGAAAGAATGTAACTCCCACGGGTTGTGATAAGAACAATCCAGTAACTACGGTATAACACAAACCACTGCTGCTACCACCAGTAATAATAATGATAAGGGAAATAACAAGGGAAGAGAACCCCCTGACCCAATACCCAGCCTGACCTGAACAGCGATCTAACCCTTCCGGGTAACTGCCCCCAGTTTATATAGTGGGAATGATGTGCTGTGGTATGGAATACCCCTTTGGCTAGTTTGGGTCAGGTGTCCTGTCTCTGCTTCCTGCCAGCTTCCCCTCCTCCCTGGCAGAGCATGAGGCTCAGAAAGTCCTTGGTCAGAGTAAACATTACTGAGCAGCAACTGAAAACATCGGTGTTATAAGCATTGTTCCCAGGCTGAAAGTCAAAAACACAGCACTGCACCAGCTACTGAGAAGCAACAAAATGACTGCTACTGCTGAACCAGGACATCAGCTTAGAGAAAAGTGTAGAAAGTTCTACATAGCTGAATTTTTAGATGAGAAACCTGAAGCCTGCTTCAGTTTCTATTAGACCAGTCCACTCCCAGAGAAGAAAATCAGAGGCCAGTAGCCATAACCCTTGAACTTTATTCAGGGCTGGAATTTCACACAGGTTCTTTAATATGGGAAAACGTTACACTTGCACCAGTTTAACGCTGCCTTCTTGTAAAGGGCAGTGTAAAGAGGCCTTGATGCAACTAAGAATCGGGCCTCAATAGCTCTTCATTTTCTTGGAGCAAGCAAGCTTGAGAGACAGAGTTGTGAATGATAACACTGAACTCAAACAAAACACGAGTTTGGAACAAAAGCATCACATTCAGCCAAATTCTTGCATAATTACTCTAGTCAACAGGAACTGAATTCTACCTTACTATCCTGAAGGTGGAAAGGGATAAATAAAAGTGAACACAAGGAACACAAGGAAATCCAAACATAGTTGGCCTATTCACAGGGGAGTTCATGCAGTGGCTGGGTCACTGAGCCTTTTAGCTTGGCACAGGCCTCCTTACGTGATATATGTAGGTGAAAAGTGCAAGTTGTCCTCATTAGGATTACAGTATTACTGCAGCATGGATTGTGTTTCTTTTAGAGCAGTCTCTACTCTTAAGCAGAATTGGACAACAATGGGGCATTGGCATCAGGAGAGAGTCTAGCAAGGAAAGCCTGGTTTTGTGCTGCTGCACTTGTGATGGAGTGCTCAACTCATGATCTGTCTCTGCCTGGGATCCAAAAAGCATAGAGATGCCTCACTAAAGCCCTGGCTGCTGCTTTCTTGCTGGGAAGGTGAAGGCAGTGAAAAAATCTTCACTGCCTTCAAAGTTCCTTCTTGGACTAAATGCAAAAATAAATGCCAGGCTTTTCCCTGCAAACTAATCGAAGCAGTTACAGAAGAGGTGTTTCTGTTTTGTTTTCAATAATCCATGTTACCCGGAGCAGGAAATGGAAAGTTACTGGGTTTCTTCTGCTTTTCATCTGCAAGGATGAGGTATTTTTCAAGAAAAAAGCTATCCCAGCTTTCCATAGCTGAAATACCAGAGCCCACAGGGTCACTGTGCTGCTTCTAACATATGGTTCACATTTCTTGGAATGTGCTGCAGAGAGTTGAGAGAAGCAATTAAGTGTGGCTAATAGAAAATGGGCATCCAAATGTTAAAATATTAATCATTTTGAAGAGCACCAATTCATCATAGACTGCATAGCAAAGGAAAGAGGAAATTAAATGTATGTCCTCTCTCCCACTAGGAATTGGGCCAAGCTGGTCTCTGATTTTAGTTCATGTAAACAGCTTGACAGTGTATTTCCTCTCCTTAGGTGACAATCATTGGCTACACACTGGGAATTCCAGATGTGATCATGGGTATCACCTTCTTGGCAGCTGGAACCAGTGTGCCAGACTGCATGGCAAGCCTTATCGTAGCAAGACAAGGTAGGTTCATCACAGAAATGTCATACTGCTACGGAAGTCTTTCCTTGTGCTCTCTTCCTCTTTAAGTAGCACAGATGTGTCCTGAATGTGATAACATACAGAGCCCTTTTCTGACACTGAAATTTAAAACAAGAACAACAAAGGAAATGTTTAGCTGTTGGAAAGCAGCTAACAGGTTCTTAATGATAGTATGGAACAAGTTCTAGTACTACTGTAAACTTCAGGCCTTCCCCAGAAGTCACAATGTGTTTCTTCATTTAAATGCAGTCCATACAGAATTTTTAGAATATGGCATAAGGGTCATTCACGTCACTTTCCAGCTTTTCTTTACGATCATAAGGGCTGAAAGATACTACTGTTTTTAAGAAAAGTTCCCCCAGTCCCAGTGACTCCAGCACCAGATGTTTTAACAGAAATAGGAAGTTGTCAGTTCTGCTTTGAGGAGCAAAAACAGTGGCTCTTCCTTGAAATAACCATCTACGTAATAAACTACCTGAAGACCTAATCTGATCAGTCCAATGTAGAAACTTGTGTGCCATGGTTACAGCAAAGCATCAAGAGCTACACTGAGTGTGGCACCAGAGTGTTGGCAGGTCACAACTGGCACGGCCAGTGGACATGGTACCCACAGCAGCAGAGGATTAGCTGAAGGAAGTTCTCAGGTGATCTAGAAAGTGGATCCAGCCCCTTAAACCCCGCTGGACTTGTATGATGAAGAGGGCAAAGGGTAAAGGGAAGAGGTGGGGTGAGGGTGATCTCCCTTAACTCTTTGCCTTAATCTGTGGAAATTGTCTCAGTTAGCTCAGGTGAACGTATTTCTGTTTAAAAGCTGAAAGACTTTTCTGGGGCCTGTCTGACTGAATGTGGTTTCCATTCCTGCAGGTATGGGGGATATGGCTGTGTCTAACTCCATCGGAAGCAATGTGTTTGATATTTTAATTGGCCTAGGCCTCCCATGGGCTTTGCAGACCCTAGCAGTGAATTATGGATCATATGTAAGTCCTACATTTGTTCACATGATTTTTTATTTTTTATTTATTTATAAAACAGATCAGGATAGGGGGAAGTCAAATATTCTGTGGATTGAATTTGAAGAAACAAATAGTTTTGCTCTTTTATGATTTGACAAGCAACTAATTGTCAGCGGACATTCCCCATCCTTTGGAGGATGAAGTATTTCCATTTCTAACTCAGTAAAGTATACTGCATTTTCATGCACTTGAATATATTCCAAATAAGAAGAATTATCATGTTTCTAATAAGCCAGAGGAGATAAACACAAAGGTGGAAACTAAAGGACAGAGCAGACCTGTAAGGTGTTGGGTAAGAAAAATTCTAGCATTACTAAACTGGAAGGTGAAGGAAACTGTTAAATAACTGGATATTTTAAAGCATAACCAACATCAGGAAACACTGCAGAGCTTTCCTGTTTGAGAAAAACCACCCAACACCACTGAAACTATCCTTTACTTCTCAGATTATAAGAGCCCCACCCCAAAAGTTGCAAGCTCCCTTCAGAGGAGGAAGAGCAGGAGATAGAATCATAGAATCATAGAATAGTTAGGGTTGGAAAGGACCTTAAGATCATCCAGTTCCAACCCCCCTGCCACAGGCAGGGACACCTCCCACTAAACCATGCCACCCAAGATTCTGTCCAATCCAGCCTTGAACACCGCCAGCGATGGAGCATTCACAGCTTTCCTGGGCAACCCATTCCAGTGCCTCACCACCCTCACAGTAAAGAATTTCTTCCTCATATCCAGTCTAAACTTCCCCTGTTTAAGTTTGAACCCTTTACCCCTTGTCCTCTCACTACAGTTCCTCATGAAGAGTCCCTCCCCAGCATCCCTATAGGCCCCCTTCAGATACTGGAAGGCTGCTATGATATATGAGATGCCATGAAGTCCTATAGGGAAGTCACTGTTGCTATTGCTGTTAGCTGGACACCACTCAGACAGCTTTGTAGGACAGAGGAAAAATCTTGACTATAATCACTGAGTCAGTGTAAAGTTAAAAGACTGGAGAATGACAGAAGTGTTGAGGTTGACAAGTACTTCCGGAGATAGTGTAATCCCCAAACCTGCTCAAAGCAGGGTCATCTAGAGCAGGATGCTTAGAACCACGTTCAGTTGGGTATTGAATACCTCCAAGGATGGAGGCTACATAACTGATAAGATCCCCCTGAATATTCTGCGGGCTGAGCAGTCCCAGCTCGTGCAGCGTCCCTTTATATGTCAGATGCTGCAGTCACTTAAATCATCCTTGTGGGCCTTCACTGGACTCACTCTAGGAAGTCTGTATCTTCCTTCTATTGAGGAGCCCAGAACTGGACCAAGCACTCAAGGTGAGTCTCACCAGCACTGAGTAGAGAAAAATCATCTCCCTCTACCTGCTGGAAACACTTCTCCTAATGTAGCCAAGGATGCTGTTGGTGCTCCATGCAACAAGGGTGCATTGTGGACTTCAGCTTGGTGTCTCACCAGGATCAGCAGGTCTTTCTCTGCCAAACTGCTTTTCAGCTGGTCACCCAGCATTTCCTGGCTATGCATTTTTCCAGCAAGTCCAAGTCCCTCTGGACATCAGCACAACCCTTGATGCAACCAGACTGTATTTTGGGTTCTCCAAAAACCCAGAATACCTAAGAAAGCTTGTTTTTCTTTCTTACTAGTTGGAGGAGGCATGGCTATTATCTTGTTGATCACATCTGTGAGGATCTGATGATGTCCATCTTCATATTTATTCCCCAAAACTGGATCTCCTATGCAGGTCCTTTGACCTTTCTTTGTTTTATGGCAAAACCAGCCTTTGGAAGGATTTGGATTATTTTTTTCCCTTTCTCAAAAACTTCTTTGCCCCACACAATAATATCATCAATGTATTGCAGGTGTTCTTGAGCTTGCCCCTGTTCCAGTGCAGTCTGGATCAGTCCATGGCAGATGGTAGGGCTGTGTTTCCATCCTGGGACAGTCAATTCCAAGTTGCCCCTCCCAGGTAAAAGCGAACTGTGGCCTGCAGTCTGTTTCCAGAGGGATTGAGAAAAATGCACTGGCAGTCTCAGTTGTGGCATACCACTTGGCTGCTTTTGACTCCAGTTCATACTGAAGTTCTAGCATATCTGGTACAGCAGCACTCAGTGGTGGTGTGACTTCATTCAGGCCATGAAAGTCTATGCTGTCCATTAGACTTTCACACAGGCCATATGGGTGAGCAGGTCCTGCTGATCACTCCTTGGCTCTCCAATCTACGGATCAGCTCATGGATGGGAATCAGAGAGTCTTGGTTGGTGCAATATTGCCGCCGGTGCACTGTTGTGGTCCTGATTGGCACTTGTTGTTCTTCGAATCATGGCAGTCAGGTGAAGTTCCCGATGACTGGAAAAAGGGAAATATAACCCCCGTTTTCAAGAAGGGGAAAATGGATGAGCCAGGGAACTACAGACCAGTCAGCCTCACCTCTGTGCCTGGCAACATCTTGGAGCAGATTCTCCTGGAAGGCATGCTGAGGCACATGAAAAACAAGGTGGTTGGTGACAGCCAGCATGGCTTCACTAAGGGGAAATCCTGCCTGACCAATCTGGTGGCTTTCTATGATGGGGCTATGGAACTGATGGATAGGGGTAGAGCAGTTGATGTCATCTACCTGGACTTGTGCAAAGTGTTTGACACTGTTTCACTTGACATCCTTGTCTCTAAATTGGAGAGACATCAATTTGATAGGTGGACCACTCGGTGGATAAAGCACTGGCTGGATGGCCGCACGCAAAGAGTTGTGGTCAATGGCTCAATGTCCAGCTGGAGACCAGTAACGAGTGGTGTCCCTCAGGGATCGGTGTTGGGACCGGTCTTGTTCAACATCTTTGTCAGTGACATGGACAGTGGGATTGAGTGCGCCCTCAGCAAGTTTGCCGATGACACCAAGCTGTGCGGTTCGGTTGATACACTGGAGGGAAGGAATGCCATCCAGAGAGAGCTTGACACACTTGTGAGGTGGGCTGATGCCAACCTGATGAAGTTTAACCATGCCAAGTGCAAGGTCCTCCACCTGGGTCGGAGCAATCCCAGGCGCAGCTCCAGGTTGGACAGAGAAGAGATACAGGGCAGCCCTGCAGAGAAGGACTTGGGGGTGTTGGTCGATGAGAAACTGAGCGTGAGCCGGCTGCAGTGTGCACTTGCAGCCCAGAAAGCTAACCATATCCTGGGCTGCATCAAAAGGAGCGTGACCAGCAGGTTGAGGGAGGTGATCCTGCCCCTCTACTCTGCTCTTGTGAGACCTGACTTGGAGTATTGTGTGCAGTTCTGGTGTCCTCAACATCAAAAGGACATGGAACTGTTGGAACAAGTCCAAAGGAGGGCCATGAGGATGATGAGGAGACTGGAGCACCTCCCGAATGAAGATAGGCTGAGAAAGTTGGGGCTGTTCAGCCCAGAGAAGAGAAGGCTGCATGGAGACCTCATAGCAGCCTTCCAGTATCTGAAGGGGGCCTATAGGGATGCTGGGGAGGGACTCTTCATGAGGAACTGTAGTGAGAGGACAAGGGGTAACAGGTTCAAACTTAAACAGGGGAAGTTTAGATTGGATGTAAGGAAGAAATTCTTTACTGTGAGGGTGGTGAGGCACTGGAATGGGTTGCCCAGGGAAGTTGTGAATGCTCCATCGCTGGCGGTGTTCAAGGCTGGATTGGACAGAGCCTTGGGTGGCATGGTTTAGTGGGAGGTGCCCCTGCCTGTGGCAGGGGGGTTGGAACTAGATGATCTTAAGGTCCTTTCGAACCCTGACTCTTCTATGATTCTATGACCTTCAGCAGCCCTATAACAGAAGTATCCTCTGAGAGACCAGGCAAGGTGGACAGCTGCTTAACTTCCTCCATCTCCAAGGCAGTTCTGCCGAAAGCCCATCAGTAGCCTTTGGGTCTTTGAAGTACCCTCTCCTGAGATATTCTATGCCAAGGATGCATGGATCCCCCAGGCAAGTCACAATGGGGAGCTTCTCCCACTCCTTCCCTGTCAGGCTGATTTCAGCCTCCAGTGCAGGCAGCTGTTGGGATCCTCCTGTCACTTCAGAAATGGAAATGGGTTCTGCCCTTCGATGACACCAGGGTACACTGTGCACCAGTATCTAGTAGAGCCTTATACTCCTATGGGACTGATGTACCAGCCCATCTGATCCACACAGTCAGGTAAACCCGGTTGTTCCTCTCCTCCGCCTGGCTGGAGGCAGGGTCCCTCTAATAGTGATCATAAGATTCTTCATTTACTTCTTGTACAAAGGGTTTAGAATTGCTTTTCATAGGAGTCAGAGTAAAATTGGTTCTTTCACTCCATCTGGGAAACTGCCCACCAGAGTCTGGAGCAGCAACATGCTAGAAATAGAGAAGAGGATCTGCTCCCTTTCCCCTTGTTGCCCCTGGGCTGTGGTGTACACGTGTGTGGCGGCGTGGTGTGCTGTGGTTGTGCCAATTCTGAACTTTCTCAGGCACATGCTGTAAAGTGGCTTCACACATTAACCAGCCAAGCAGCTGCTCCCAACCAGAAGATTTATGGGGTTTTATTCTGAATGTGAAGAGCAGTCTCACTGGTAATGGTGCTTTCAGCTGCTATAGCACTCTGTAGGATGAGCTTCTGTTTGAGCCTTCGTTAAACTCCCTGTAGGCAGAGCCCATTTTACAGATGGTGTGTTTTCATTTGAACTAAGCAGAAACGCAGCCTGCAAGCTTGTGGCTGGTTGCAAGACATCAATGTATTGAAAGAGAGGTCCCTGTTACTGCGTAGTTCTCTCATACGTGTGACAGCAACCACAGGAAGCCCTATGCAGAATCAGGACATCTTGTTTAAACAAGTTTAGTCTGTGAGGTTGTGCCTGAGGGGGAAAAATACAGCATGTGATCTGGTAGATAAGACCGGAAAAGAGCAAGAGAGGACCTGTCAAGGAGAAACTAATGGAGTTGCTGGAGGTCATATGATAGGTAAGTGGCAGAACTGGAAATAAACTGAATCTTGAGACACGTCCTGGTGCTGGATTCCTAATCTTAATCATTTTGATTAAGTGCCTCTCCCACTTCGGACTGCCCCTTTCCCAGGCCCATTGTTGATGGATGTTTCAGGTTTAGTTTACTGCAAGAAAGTAAGGGAGAACCATCTTTTGCTTCTCAGGCTTCACCTTGGTAGCATCTGTCACCTGTTTTCAGGAAGGAAATTCCCCTTCTTCTGTTTTCCTACTCTAAATGAAACATTTTCCTGCAGATGTAGGTATCCTGCAAGTGGAGGCTGCAGGGCAGTCACAGTCCCAGCCTGAACGTGATGTGATGTAGGAAGCTGGCACACCAGGCAGTGCTTTGCAAAAACCCCTGTATGGGATTTCCAGTTCTGGTTTCCAGTACCCTTCACCCTGCCTCCCTGTGTTATTTGTTATCACAAGCCAGTGTCTCGGTGTGATCATCAGTGGGCAATACTGGATTTTTATTCTCTTCCTTCCAGTGCTGACTGTCAGTCCAAACCAAGACAGAGAATGCATCATCTCATGTTTCTCCAGGAAAATGTTAGTGTTGGTGCAAGGAAGGAAGGGTCCTCCTCTGCCCTCAGCCTTTGCCGTCAACTCATTTGTCAGTCCCATAGTTCTTGGTTTGGGCCAGGCCACTGACACTTTTGCCATTGAAAGGCAGATCCAGTCAATATCAAGCAGCTTCCAGATCAGATCCCTTTTGTTTCTACAATGTTTAGTCTCTAACCCAACTATATGTTTATTATTTTAATAGTCAGTGTTGTTTCTGGATACCCAGTGTCAAGGCACTAACTCTGCCTTCCTCTGTGTTTCCCACTGGAGCTTCAATTACCACTGCTCAGAGGTCACTTGGACACCCTCCTGCTGCAGCTCTGACCTTCTGTTATCAACCACAGCTAATGTAGCATGCCAGCAGGACTTTCAGAGAAAAAGCAGCATCCCTCTGGACCTTTGAAAGAGTTTGCTTTCTCATCTCTTCCAGCTCTGGGTCCTGGACATGTTGCTGACTGTCTAATCCTGCAAGCATCCTTCCCCAGTGGCTCTGGCAAATCCAGAGTGGAAGGACATCCGCTCTGTGGCTTCCATCCAATTGCTTTCCTCTGGAATGTTTTGGGTTTTATTTTTGTTTGTTTGTTTGTTTGTTTTTTTGATGAGAAGCTGTAAACCAGACATCAGCCAGGAGCATTTTAGAGAACAGGAATTTTTAGCCTAAGGATAAAGGGCCAGGTTCCTTTGTTCACATCAGCATTTGGGAGTATAATCATATGTTTATCCATCACTCCTCTGCTGGTAACTTCAGCCAGTTGCAGCAAAATTTAGAATCATAAAATCATGGAATAGTTAGGGTTGGAAAGGACCTTCAGATCATCCAGTTCCAACCTTCCTGGACATCTCACACTAAACCATGTCACCCAAGACTCCATCCAGCCTGGCCTTGAACACTGCCAGGGATGGAGCATTCACAGCTTCCTTGGGCAACCCATTCCAGTTCATCACTACCCTTACAGTAAAGAACTGCTGCCTTATATCTAACTTGAACTTCCCCTGTTTCAGTTTGAATCCATCACCCCTTGTCCTATTACTACAGTCCCTAATGAAGAGTCCCTCCCCAGCATCCTTGTAGCCCCCTTCTGATACTGGAAAGCTGCTCTGAGGTCTCCATGCAGCTTCTATTCTCCAGGCTGAACAGCCCCAACTTTCTCAGCCTGTCTTCATACAGGAGGTGCTCAGGCAGTAAGGTAGAAGTCTTAGAGATATTAGATTCCTTTCATGCAAACAGGCAGCTGGAAGGAGAAGGAGTAACCCCAGTGTGAGCCTTGTTAGACATCAGAGAATCCAGAGGTAAGCGGACACTCGAGAAACAGATACTGAGGCAGCAAGACTGCTTTGCTGCTCCCTGACCAGTTTGCTATTCACTGTTTTAATTCCAAGGCAGTATGATGAATCTTATGGCATTAGGACAAAGCATGCCTTCGTGTCCTCACAGCCAACATCTGTGTGTGTGTTCCCTGCCCATTCTGTACCTCAAATCCTCTGAGGGAGGAGGGAGGATAGGTTCACTGGATCTGCCGCTCAGGGGCAAACATTAAGGTTGAGGATAGCAACAGGGTGGTGACTGAGTTTTTGCAAGAGTCCCTGCTTCCCACAGCATTACTCTTCACTTCTGTAGATGTTATTCCTCCTCCTGCTCTGGGGGGGGCACTCTTTTCTGGCTGTCACATTAACATCTGCAACCTGGTGTGCTGGTATCACTTTAGCAACAGTATGCAGCTTGTCAGCTATTAATGGATTTATTTATTGGCTGATCTCCAAAAACTATGGATGGGCATAGCAGCACATGCATGCTGAAGCTAGGAACTAGTCCCTCCAACTTCCTGGAATAGTTTGCATGTATTGAGTGCATTTGCTCCCTGGTTTCATGATGTGGATACTGGGATGATTATGTTATAGTAGATAGAGGAGAAGTAACTGCAGCAAAAGTGCTCGGTGCCTTCCTAACAATGCAGGAGTACTCTCCAACCATAACCCTTGCATTTATTGCTTAATACTTTGATTGTCCATGTGCAACATTCCATGTTGCATGTTCCAGGGCATGTACCCTCTGCAACATGAATTGTGTGATACAGAGCAAACAAAGAGTGTTTTCTTAGCAGTCTCAAAAAAGATCCAAGAAGAAAACATGCAGGAATGCAGCACATACGTGATGCTCCAAGTGTTGAGACAACTGTCTCATGGCAAGACCTGAGGAATGCAGGTTTTACACTGAATTCCATTGCAATGTAGGGACACTGCAGGAAAAATATCCCCAGACAGGCAGAGGACCTGCAGCATTTTCAGCCAAGGGACTGGAAAAATAACAGAGTTTTTCTGATATTCCTGAATGAAGTAATTTCACTTATATTTGGGAGGCAGATGCAGGGACTGTGAGAATGAAAACCCTGGGCCCACTATAGTAGAGGATCTGGTTCAAGACCATCTGAAGAACCTGAACGTGCACAAGTCCATGGGACCTGATGAAATCCATCCGCGGGTCCTGAAGGAGCTGGCAAATGAAGTTGCTAAGCCACTGTTGATCATATTTGAAAAGTCATGGCAGTCAGGTGAAGTTCCCGATGACTGGAAAAAGGGAAATATAACCCCCGTTTTCAAGAAGGGGAAAATGGATGACCCGGGGAACTACAGACCAGTCAGCCTCACCTCTGTGCCTGGCAACATCTTGGAGCAGATTCTCCTGGAAGGCATGCTGAGGCACATGAAAAACAACAAGGTGGTTGGTGACAGCCAGCATGGCTTCACTAAGGGGAAGTCCTGCCTGACCAATCTGGTGGCTTTCTATGATGGGGCTATGGAACTGATGGACAGGGGTAGAGCAGTTGATGTCATCTACCTGGACTTGTGGAAAGCGTTTGACACTGTCCCACATGACATCCTTGTCTCTAAATTGGAGAGACATCAATTTGATAGGTGGACCACTCGGTGGATAAAGCACTGGCTGGATGGCCGCACGCAAAGAGTTGTGGTCAATGGCTCAATGTCCAGCTGGAGACCAGTAACGAGTGGTGTCCCTCAGGGATCGGTGTTGGGACCGGTCTTGTTCAACATCTTTGTCAGTGACATGGACAGTGGGATTGAGTGCGCCCTCAGCAAGTTTGCCGATGACACCAAGCTGTGTGGTTCGGTTGATACACTGGAGGGAAGGAATGCCATCCAGAGAGAGCTTGACACACTTGTGAGGTGGGCTGATGCCAACCTGATGAAGTTTAACCATGGCAAGTGCAAGGTCCTACACCAGGTTAGGGGCAATCCCAGGCACAGCTCCAGGTTGGGCAGAGAAGAGATACAGAGCAGCCCTGTGGAGAAGGACTTGGGGGTGTTGGTCGATGAGAAACTGAGCATGAGCCAGCTTCAGTGTGCGCTCGCAGCCCAGAAAGCCAACTGTATCCTGGGCTGCATCCAAAGGAGCGTGACCAGCAGGTCGAGGGAGGTGATCCTGCCCCTCTACTCTGCTCTTGTGAGACCTGACTTGGAGTATTGTATGCAGTTCTGGTGTCCTCAACATCAAAAGGACATGGAACTGTTGGAACAAGTCCAGAGGAGGCCACGAGGATGATGAGGAGACTGGAGCACCTCCCGAATGAAGATAGGCTGAGAAAGTTGGGGCTGTTGAGCCTGGAGAAGAGAAGGCTGCATGGAGACCTCGTAGCAGCCTTCCAGTATGTGAAGGGGGCCTATACGAATGCTGGGGAGGGACTCTTCATTAGGGACTGAAGTGAGAGGACAAGGGGTAACGGGTTCAAACTTAAACAGGGGAAGTTTAGATTGGATGTAAGGAAGAAATTCTTTACTGTGAGGGTGGTGAGGCACTGGAATGGGTTGCCCAGGGAAGTTGTGAATGCTCCATCGCTGGCGGTGCTCAAGGCCAGGTTGGACAGAGCCTTTGGTGACATGGTTTAGTGGGAGGTGTCCCTGCCCATGGCAGGGGGGTTGGAACTGGATGATCTTAAGGTCCTTTCCAACCCTAATTATTTTATGATTCTATGATTCTATTTTTAGACCCTGGAGCAAAATTAGTTTGGTTTCTGGCAATAGCTTCTTAGTTTCCCTTCATCAACTGCTAGAAAAGAACTAACAAATGGAATCGCTTTTATTTAGTTTCCATTGTTTTTTCCTCTGCTGTTCAGCTTCAGCCTCAGTCCATTATTCCCTGAAGGGGCTGCATGGGAATAGCTGGAGCTGGTGGCAGCTTTGCATTTGCTGCACAAGAAGCAGGGAGTTTCCTCAATTCGAATTAAGACAGAGCAGACTTTGAGCTTCTAAACCTTTCGTGTGTGACTAGTCAAAACACAGTGTTCTTCTGGCTTGCTTCAGCCACTAGATACAAGCCAAACCTCAAAGGGGAGTTTGGGAATGTTGATTTTTCCTCCTTGCAGTATGAGGGAATGCTTCGCCTGCAGACAGTTTTCTCCTGGGAAAGAAGCATTTCCTATTCTTAAACAAACAGAGAATGAGTTTTTCTTTCTGTAATTAAGAAGATTCCAGTTGAGGCCCTTTTTCTGCTCTTTGCTAAAAACTGAAATTATCTCCTCCCTTACTGGGAGTTTGGAATGTTTTGCTATCTCTTTTTCCCTGGACTTGCACATTGTCACGTACCCTGAGAAAACCTATTGCCTCCTGCAGGACATGCCAGTTGTCTCATAGGAAGGCTGCTTCTCTGATTTCTACCCTTCTTTGGCAGATCAAGGATTCTTTTTTCTTAAGTTTTTTTGCCAAATTTCAAAACCTCCTGAGCTCCTGTGCTCACAGTTAGAAGTCACAATAAGAAATAGAGCAGGCGATGGTGATAATCAGAGAAGTGGGAACAGTTTGTCAGTTAAAACTGTGTTTCCAGAGCTGTAGACTTACAGGCAATCTGTGAAACAGCAGCAGGTAGTCCAAAATCAAATGCAGGAACAGAAAGGATCCTTCAGGTTAGTTAGTCCAAGAAACCTTTACAGGGAGAGGTATCTGGGCAACACGCTTAAACAGGAATTGTATCTACAATGAGGGAGATTTCCTACTGGTATAAGTCAGCTTGCTCCAGGGCCATGTTAAATAGCCTAGAGACCCTGGGCATGGTGCCTGAATGTATGCCATTCTCCACATGTGCAAAAGTTGAGTGGGGTCAGACTCACTGCGCATGCCAGAAAAGCAGTGCATGAGACACAGCTGGACTCACTGCACACACCATCCAGAGCTGTTCCGTGCATGAGCAGCAAGCCACGTTGAGTATTTGTGTGCACATGGAGTAACTCCACAGCATGTCCGCTGCAATTCCAATGCATTTGGAATTATACCCCGCACCTATCCATGGTATATATCTCCCAGCTGTTCCAGAGCAAATCTGCTTTGGGGACAGGCTTACATCAATGCTGGTTTGTTCCAACTGTCTTTCTGTTGGTTTTCATTTGCTTCTCACTGGTTTATAGCCGTTCTCACCTGTGGTTTTGGTCCTCTTCTGTACCTTTTCTGCCTGCTGCATGGCACAGCAGGGTGCTGCCATGCATGCCTCACCTCCTGAGCCACGGTGGAAATGTCTCAAATTCTGCTCAGCTTTTATAGTGCTTTGTGCTCACCAACAAGGTTTTTTAGCCAAGGAGTTGCACTTTTTCTTCCAGAAAGTCCAGCTGTGATACGTATCCAGTTCAGCCAAATGAGCTTCCTGACAAAGTGCATTCCACAAGTAACATTTGCTCACCAAGGGAAACCACCCTTTGCTATGTACGTGGAGAGGTTTTAAGCCTGCTGTCCTGTGGCAGAGTGAGGTATTAGGCAATGACCCTAATAAATGTCCCAGTTGTTTGCAGAGCAAAAAGCACTGGGAAGTGACAACTGCATTAGAAAACATCTTCCCCCGCCCTGGAAATCCTGTCTTTCGATGGGAATAGTCAAGCTTCATGAAGGAAATTTCTTGTTCTTTTGGTTCCTTACAAGTTAATTGCTTTACTCAACAGCGGGGGCTAGGCTAGATCCCTGGCCAGACACAGTGCTAGCTAAACCTGAGTTGAGAACTGTTAACCTGGGGTGAAACTCCAGTGTTTTAACGCAATACTACTGCAAAGGAAAATCAGTGCTCAGGCTGCTGAAAGTGGGGTTGCCCCATTTTCTTTGCCCATGTGAGATCAGTGTATAAATAATTAGCATACACTTTCTAGTTTTGAATAATCCTTAAGAGAAACTTTTGTTCCCCTGAATGACCTCCAAAGAGGAATCTTGCAGATAATCCAAAGCAGGCAGCCCCAAACATCTCTCTTTGGAAGCACTGTCCTCAGCAAATTAGACATAGAGGCCTTTGGAATAGTCTTCATTCAAAATGCCAGTTCTGTGGAGGCTAATGATGTAACTGAGGAGCAGCGTCTGCATTTTAGGTTGAATTTAGACATTTTCCATGCTAAAATAATTCCAGCTGCTTCATTTGCTTCTTTTTCCTGTAGATTCCGATTGATGTATTTTATGATGACAGTTTTTACTGGTATCTACCAGCGCTGGTCAAACAGAATTTCTGACCAAAATCCAGACAAGAATTTTTGCAAACTACTGTCTGTCTTTCCTACCAGCTGCTGCTCATATGGGGTAGCAGAGAAGGTGCCTTTGAGTTTGTATTTTAGTCACACAAAGTTCGGTTGGGAGCTTTTTTTGCGTATCAGAATAACTAAAATGGAATCTAGCCTCACACTAGGCCATGTCGCCCAAGGCTCTGTCCAAACTGGCCTTGAACACTGCCAGGGGTGGGGCATTCTTTGGACAACTTGTGCCAGTGCCTCAGCACCCTCACAGTAAAGAATTTTTTCCTTATATCTAACCTGAACTTCCCCTGTTTTAGCTTATCCTGGCTTCTTAGTGTAACAGGAAATACGCTGTGGGGTATCAATGAAAAAGGTTTCCTGGGTCAGAACCTGACTTGTCTCTCATCCCAAAAGCAGCTCTTATTTCAGCAAAACTTTGAGGTTTGCTCAGGACCAATAACAGAAGCTGCAGTGGCCTGAGAGACATCTTCTGCAAATATACATTCCCTCCTGTCCACAACTAGCAACCTGCAGTTTACATTGACAGTGGGATCATTACATTTTTCACCTTCACATGCAAGACAGCCCCAAAATTGGCCTTCAAACTCTGAAGCAGTCCAAATCCTTCATTTTTTTGAACAATCTAGTGAGAATATTGTACTTCACATGTAGTGGCCATCGGAATATAATGGGCCTGCTCTACATACATACACTTACAGCTTACAGTTACTGTCTTAAAGAAATACTGTAATACCTTTAAGAATGAATGATCATCATGGCTGGAGCCTTTTTTATGATGGCAAAAATTAGTAAAGAAGGAAAATCTGCCATTTCTGTAAGCCAGTATTTGAACATACATGAAGATAACAGGAAATCTCAGGGGGCAACAGGGCTCTACATGTTGGTGGGAGTATTGTGAGTACAGATGCTATAACAATTCCAGGGCAAAGTAGCTGTGCAAGACCTATTCATGTTTGCTACAGTTTAATGAAAGTACAGGGATACATCGTCATGCTGAATCTTGAGCACGTACAGCAGAGGAGAGAAATCCTTCCAGGATTGTCTTTGCAGCGTGCTTGACCTTGTCCCCAACATGAATTTGCATGGAGGATCCTGGGTGTATGGAGTTATTGCAGGCTCAGGTTTGCAAAATGTCAAAACCAGTAACCCTTTCCTTGACTGTGGAAGTCAGACTCTCCCCTCAGTTGCTCTTGGGGAGTGAAGCTACATCGTTACTCTGGATTTGGGAACATTTGGGTGAGATGTTTTTCCTGACTCTCTGATTCAAGCGCCTCAGCGCTCTTACAGTCATGTTGTGCTGCTTGTCACCAAATGAGCAATAACCACTTCTTGTGCAAATGGGCTTCCTTATAGTCCAAACGGAAGGATGCAGCACTGAAAAGTGGCCAGTGAGACCCATTCTCTGTGTTGATAGTTGAGAAAAAGTATGGTAGCACAGGGGTTTAGTTTGAATTGTTTATTTGACTAAAACAGTTGAAAACTAACTAATCTATGATTCTGTAAAAACCAAGAGATAAATCCAGCTGTAAAAAAAAATACGCTATTTGAGGTGGACGAGCTTTTCTTATGGGAACCATTTTCTTGACTGCAGATCATTTGCAGGAATGGACTGATGCTTTTGCTTTTCGTACTAGACAAACATAGATCAAGCTGAGCAATTAAGAACTGGATACCAGCCCATCTAAGGAAGATCACTCTATTTAGTTTTGCTGTTTGACCTCAGCATCGGAGTAGTGTGACTGAAAATATGCCTGCACTGCAGAGAATCAAAGTCTACTGGACAAACAATAGCAATGTCCTTTTCTAAAGCATCCTTGAAAATTACTTGTACATAATTTCTTGGTAAGATTGATCTCTGCCAGGAAAGTTGAGTAGTCATTTTACTTTAAATAGTAATTGATTTTGGTGACTGTTAGTTGAAACTCAACTTTACATAGGGTTTCATTGCACAGAAGGTATAGGGAAGACTACAGTAAGAGGTGTTACCTTATGGTAGCCTTAAGATAATAATTGATATTAAGTGGTCTAAAGATTTACAGTTCAGCCACTCATGGCACCCACCCTGCAGCTTCCAGCTGCCCTCATGCTTCCCTGGAGAAGATGACCTTCCCTAGGAGGAAGTATCCCTCACACAGTAGCCCCTGCAGAAATGCCTTGAGAGATTCCATCTGAGTGCTCTCTCAGGTGATACTGCCTGAGAAGATAGTATAAAAATACCCAAAGGGGCAGTGATTGAGCTCCTCAAGAGAAGAATGGAAAACTGAGGAAAGCACAATCCTAGCTGAGGAACAGGATTGGAGAGGTGCTTTACTCGCTGTAGTCTTCCTATGTAGCTCTAGGTTTATGTTGCATAAAATAATGCTTTGAAATATATTTAGGGTTTAAAGATGCAGGTGAGTGCCTTTGGTTAGACTCTAAAGCCTCTAAAAGTAGCAGTTAAATAGCTCCACAGCTTTGAACATGTATTTTGGTTCTCCACTGGCACAGTGGCTGCAGTTGCAGCTCTGTCATGGAGATGGCTCCATCAGAGCCTGTGCTGTGTCTGGTACTTAAGTGATGGTATCTCTACACAGCCCTGCAGGCAATAAAATGACTCTTTGCCCTATTTGCCTCTGTGCTAAATTACATTCAGTCTGTGCTAGTGTGCCATGCTGCACTGATAGTGATGATCAGCAGCAGCTGAGGTGCAGGCTGTAAGAATACTGACTTGTTTTCTTCACTGAGATGAGTAAGAGTAGGGAGGAAATTATATGTTTGTGTGTGTCGTTGTTTGTTTTCACTCACGATGAAGCAGTAATTGATGACTGAATGCAAAATTTCCTTTCCCTTGTTTATTCTTGCAGGATGCACATGGGAGTTAAGTGCCAAAAAAAAAAAATTCCATTATATAACAGTATAAGAAATGACAAAGCCTGTGTGAGGTGAAACAGTTTGAGATGCTGTCAGCTCCTAAGGATGCTGTTCTATCAATATTCTTTCTTTGGCAATAGGGAGTGTGCAAAATAATCTGTGATGTAATGGGTCTGAATTCACTCTTACAGCTTGCAAGCCAGTGTTCAGCAACTCAGCAGTTTAGGATTTTACTGAATTATCAGCAGAGAGAGAGAAATACTGTTGCTTCTAATTGTGACATGGTTTTATAAACTTCCTTCTTTTACAGATTCGGTTAAACAGCAGAGGACTTATCTATTCTGTCGGTCTCCTGCTGGCATCTGTTTTTGTCACAGTATGTATATAGTCTTTTGTTCTTCATTTCCAAAGAGTGATTTTTATAGACTGTTTCTTCACCTGTTCTTTTCTCACTTCCAGCTGTAATAGTGGTTGAAAGGACTGTTGTTAAGGGGTAGGAATGGTCATTCCTATTGTAAACTTCCTAAGACCTTGATCTGGCGCTTTGCAGAAGCTATCTCTGTCACAGGATGCCTCTCTTATTTGTGTATTTTTTCATGGGAGGAGCCCAAGAGATCCATTAGTTATTTCTCATGCTAAAGTTGGACCAGATCCCTTGATGTGTCACAAGATCCATTCTCCTGTTGGACAGGTAGACAGAATGCTGTATGGTTTGCTTTGGCTCTCTGTGAGAACCTTCTGAACTGCAACACCAACCAGAACAAATAGTGCCTAGGCATGAAAGTGTTTCTCTTGAAATCCGTGCCTCATGTTTCCTGACCTGCTGTCATGGGTTCAGCAGCAGCAGTCATTTTTCTCCTTCCATGTCCAGCATAGCAGATTAGAAATTATAAGGAGAAGAGAATTTCTGTGACATCTTCCAAATCTTGAGATCAGCTGCTGTGGGAAGTCATAGAATCATAGAATAGTCAGGGTTGGAAAGGACCTTAGGATCATGAGTTCCAACCCCCCTGCTATGGGCAGGGACACCTCACACTAAACCATGTCACCCAAGGCTCTGTCCAGCCTGGCCTTGAACACCGCCAGGGATGGAGCATTCACAGCTTCCCCGGGCAACCCCTTCCAGTGCCTCACCACCCTTACAGTAAAGAACTTCTTCCTTATATCCAATCTAAACTTCCTCTGTTTAAGTTTTAACCGGTTGCCCCTTGTCCTATCACTATAAACCCTAAGGAAGAGTCCCTCCCCAGCATCCCTATAGGCCCCCTTCAGACACTGGAAGGCTGCTATGAGGTCTCCATGCAGCCTTCTCTTGTCCTCCTAGAGTCCTCCTGGGCATTGCACACCAGCATGTACACAAGACTAATTTTTCAGGAGGTTTGTGTGAGAGCAAACTAAGCAAAATTGAGCACAGCCTTAGACTCTGTGGCTCCAGATTGAGATGCAGAGTGGTATATAAAGCACTTTGAGTGAAGAAAAGGGGATCTGGCCTTTGAAAACATTTCTGAATGAAATGGGATTGTTCTGTCAAAATTAAAGTCATTGCAGAAATTTAAGGCCCTTGAGCTAGGACTCATAGTGATCTAAGTCAGTGGGCCTTCAATGACTGTGAGGGGGCTACTCTGTTTTACTTCACCTGTGGTCTTCAGCTCACTTGTTGCAGTACTTGCATTGTGATTGCTTCCAGGTGACCATGATCAATAGGGGTGCAGTCACCTTTGTGTTCTTGTAATTGAGATTGGGATTTACCTCTGTTCAAAATGTTCCTGCTTTGGTGGCTTACTCTTTGTTTATTGTAGGTTTTTGGCGTCCACATGAACAAATGGAAACTGGATAAGAAGCTAGGGTGTGTGTGCCTTTCCCTTTATGGAATCTTCCTGTGTTTCTCCATCATGACAGAATTCAATGTTTTCACTTTTGTGAACTTGCCCATGTGCAGAGATCACTAATGTAGGTGGCAGACTGTTGGGAGGAACTTCCTTCTTACCTGTGCAATACAAACCACGGCTGGCATCTCCTGAACGTGGTGCACCTCCAAGTCGTGACGTATATCCTGCTCACTGTTCATAGGACCTGTGGCCCCATCTAGGTCTGCCCTGTCCCTGACTCCCCGCAACCTGGACAAATCCTGCATCGATGTGAAGATTACTTTTTTCAATATTCATGTGATTTCCTAGCTCAGTTTTTGAACAGTGTGACTGGGATGAACTGGCTGCTAACTGGCGTCAAGCCAGGCAAAACTGGTCTGCTACAATTATTTCTTCTTTTTAAGTTATTTGATGGAAGACTAATCTAATTTATGACTTAAGACTACTGCTGTAATGCAGAAGAGGTACATTCTACAGGGGCTGATTTTCAAGGAGAATCATGGGATTTTTTTTTTTGCTTGTTTGCGTTTTGTTTTTTGTCTTACTCTTTTTTTTTAACTGTGTTCTGGGGGTTTGAGGGGTGGGAAGGGTGTTTTTTTGGTTTTGTTTTTTAATTGCCAGAGATCAAGATCTTCTCTTGCATCTTCTCCTTCTGTGTGCTGGGCCTCCTGTAATGATCCAAAGGTCACAGGGCAGTGTAATATGGGAATACAATTCAAGGTACTCAGCATATGAATGGATTTACTGCATTTTAAAAGAAGATTGTCAAGGCAACAGACAATGACTTTTGACCATAAATAATGAAACTTGTACAGGTATGATGAGGAATGCAAAGTAAACATGGATTCAGAGGGTAAACACTGCGACCATTTTATTAGAAACATTGGAGTTTTATTACTAGGGTGTTCATGGTATTTCCAAACAATATATCAATTGCCAGCCCTGCAGTGCTACCAATGAAATGTCCTGGTTTTTAATGGTCTGCACATGGAAATGGAAAGTCAAAACTTTTTCTGCTCCATCAGATTTCTTGTTCTGGGGGGATTCAATAGTTCATGTCTTACTCGTTCTGAGAAGGAGATAAGTAAATGTCAGAACTTTTCTGAGTTACAGACACTGGTTTCTTTAAAAGGAAAGAGGCATATTTTGCACAGATATAGTTACAGAAGTCATAATTTGCCATTCTTTAAAGAATACACTGGACATGGCCAGATATTTGTCTTCTTAAGCAGTTGAACTTACCTGGTAACAAATCAAGTGGATTCATCGCCCCTCCTTTGGGAGGGAGGAAGACACAGAGAGACATGGCACTTTTTAAAATGTGGAATATCTTCAATGCAGACTCGCTCACAGATCTTAAGTTATTGTGAAAGTTTAGCTATTCATTGTTCCTATATCCCTGCTAGATTTTGTATAATTCTGTATTAATATGCAGGCAGATTCCACCCCGTGAGAAACACTATCACAGCTTCATTTGTATTGATACTGTGGATTCTTGCCAGTGCTGGCTCTTGTATTTACTTTAAGCACTGATCACTTCTGATTCATTTGGTATGTTTTTTCTTCTTGTATATGTTCTACTATGAAATGTATTAAGATACTACCAGCTAGGTGAATGTTTTTGTCTATGGTGCAAACAATGGCAAATATTGGTAGTAAAGGTACAGAAAACCCTATGTAAAAAAAAAAAAAAGAAGTCAAAAAAAAAAGCCCTAACCAAGAACTTACACCGAACCCTAACCTACAGCAGAGAAGAAACCTCCAACTAAAAAAAAGGCAAAGAGAGCCCTATTCACAGACAGAAAGCCAAGTTTTATTTCATTTGCACTTTTGGAAGTGACTTTTGCAGTTTGATTTTGTTTGGGCAAGGTGCTGTAAATGGAAATATTTACCCCCCGTGGTTTCCATTCAGCTCAGCACCCAATGTTCATTCTTTGTCACACTAAGCGTGTGGAGGTTCTGGCCCCTGTTGCACTGCATGTGTCCAGGAAATCTGGTGGGAAAAGCTGTGTGCTGCTGGCCTCGGTGGACAAAGTGTGCTCATGATCCCTGGCAGGGAGCAGTACAGGTCCAGGGACAGGCAGTGGAGAGTCAATGACATGCCTGTGTCACCATTTTTCTTTCTGGAAAACAGTTGTGTTGCTGCTTGTTGAGCTCTGCAGCCTGTGGTTCGAGTAGCCTTGTCGTCACTGTGCCCACTGAAATCCTCTTGCATTAGGAAGCCCGTTGTACTTTTCCTGTTGTTTTTTATTGTTGCTGTTGAATTTTTTTGTTGTTGTCAATGAGATTAATAATAACCACTAAAATGTCTGAAATACTTCCTTAAATCAAACAATGTTAGCAACTATGTGGCACATGTCCCTAAAGGCCACCCCCTCCACACACAGCTATACTCCTGTAGCAAGATGCAGTTGCTCCTAAGCAGAGTGTTTCCTTGAGGGACAGATTTGGGGAAGAAAAACAAAAAAGAGAGAAGTTTCACATCAGGGCCTATTGTTACTTCTATTTTTAATATTTATACTGCTGCTCCAATGGAGCCAGTTGGATCTATTTCTGCGAAATAGCCATTACCTATCCCGTGGCACAAAAACTGCATGAGTATTTTTTAGGAACTTTTCCTATTGGTGTGCATTAAATACTGTAGTGTATCGTAGCTTTGCATTGTGTGTAAAACCTGAAGTACCTTGTTTTGACACTTGTGTATTGTGCAAGAATGTTCTGCAGGTCGTTTCTAAGCAGAAGCAAAAGGTACGTTGAATTGCCATTATTGTGCCATATATGAATTGAGGAGCACTTCCTATATTGACAGTTCTAGTGAGATGTGCTTACGATTTACAGCCAAATCTCAGACATGGTTTGGAAGAGGATAGACAAAGTGAATGCGTGCATTCTTGTTTTTTTCTCCAAAAGACAGCGCCTATCAAGTTTTTAGCATAATCAAAGCCTGTGGAATCGTCCACAAAGCAAAAACACTTGAGCAGTTTTTAGCATCCTTCCTGTGTGACATCTCCAAAACTCCCATAGACAGTTACATTCAAATGTGGTGCAGATCAAAAGTTTTGCTCCAGAGAGGACTGGGTCTGAGGGGTTCTCCCTTCCCTACATCAGATCCTGGTTCCTGCAGGCTGTGCACAGGAGGCAGCCAACACCTGCCTTCTGTCCCCTGCGAGCAGCTCTGCAGTGCCTATTGCTGCCCAGCGATGGGGTCACCGCTGCGGTGCGGGAGCCTGGGGGAAGGCTGCTCCCCTCTGCCCCACTCGGAGGGGCTCTGCTAGGGCTGGCAGAGGGGACAGCTGAGACACAGCCGGGCTCTGGAGAGGCACAGGGTTTGGGGGCTGAGGGAAGCCACGTTGGGTTGTGTTCTTTGAACGTGACTGGGATTCCTGTGCGCTGTTGTTACTCTGAGAGCAAGGGTCACCTTCATATCTGAGGCTGCTCCCGGCTTTGGTCCAGTTGACTGTTTCTGTTTCATTCCCAGCTGTTTCAGACAATTCTTAATGATTACTTCAAAGGAAGATGAAAGGGCCTTTTCCTCAGTGCAGAGCAGCGCACTGCAGCTCTGACTTTGACTCAATTTATAGATATGAGCCTTTGCTAGTTTCAGCTTTGCTCGAGGTGTGGATGGCCTCCCTTTGACAGCAGTTCAAAGGCCGAATGGTGGGATACAATATGGTGAGGACTTAAGCGTGCTGTAAAAGCTGCTTATGTCCCTATGGAAGGTGAATTTTCTACTTGCCTTCTTTTCTGATTTTTTGGCTTTTTTTTTTTTTCTTTTTTTTGTTTTTTGAAGTACTGCACTTTTTGGTAGATTGTTTCTGCGATAGGGACACCAACCTGAAATGTGTGCATGGGAGGAGCCTTCCGCTAGTATCATTTGGGGTGTTTTTCCTGTGATGCTACCTGGCTGCTTTGTTTTCTGCTTTCTGCCCTCAGCTGTGTCATTGAAATCAACTGATTGGCATGCTTTAGATTTGTGATCTTAGTGCTTGAGAAAACATATACTTGTTCTTAACATTCAGAGATGCACGACTGGGTTTTTCATGACAAAACACATTAGGTGAAACAGCAATCTAGTTTTAGAAAAACAAGTTCAATGTAGATGGGGCAACCTGAGGGTAACTTTTAACAGCCTACTGTCAGAACAGGAGTTTTTGTATGCCTTTTCCAAATAACAGTATTTGTGAGATAAAACGTAGATTGAATATTGTTGAATAACTTTTTAGAAAACCACAACTTTCTGCTGATTGGCCAATGTTTCTTATATTAATTTTTGTTGGGGAGCCCTAATCCTTTCAAATAAAGCTCACAGAGATACAGCAGTGAAAGATTTATTTATTTCAAAGTTATGCCACTGAGGCTATAAACTTGTTTAAATAGATCAATCAATTTCAATGGACCATGCTTAACTGGATTTAAATCTTCCTTATATTCATGAAGTTTCACTTGATCAGCAGCCACTGTAAGTTAGTATAAAATAGACTTAAATCCAGGTCAGAATGTCTGTATTAGGTTTGTCCAACTTGAACCAGACCAGTTTAAAGCCATGCTTTTAAGGAAAGTGGTGAAAGTTTGAATATTTGGAAGACTTCATCCACTTCAAAATTAAGGAGGTGCAGAGTTTGAATATGCCGAATGGGTGAAGCAGCTACAGTGCTTAAAGGAAGAGAGTTTTCAGTATTTCACTGACTTAAGTGAAAGCTGACCTCTGTTGAAACCAATGGCAAAACCACAGTGACTGCTTCATAGGGTCAGTGTACGTGTTTGCAGCATTAAGCCCCGGAAAGGGCTGTTGCACTTTGTTTTTCAAAGGTGAATGAGCTTTTTGTTTTCTTACCTGAAGAGATAAATGAAGAACTATTAATACAGCTTGGCACCTTTAAGGGAATTTACATGGATATCCTGTTAGCACTTAGCAGCCTCAAATCTGAAGCGTATTTCGTATATGTATATACTTCCACCCAAACTGCTCTGACTTGTTTGGCTGAATCTCCAGAACCAGTCTCAGGTGTGGACAAATCCATGTCTTGGAAAAGTTTTCCTTATTCTTGGGAAAGCAATGAGGGAGGAAATGGCAGCTTATGTCATTGTGCACCAGGGAATATAATTTGGCTGAAAATCTATTCTTCAGCACCCTGAAACAGCTTAGGCTAAGTTATCCAAGTTTGGGCAGAAGTATCTAATTTCAGGAAAGTGTCTAGAAAAGCACAGTTTTTTTAAAGCAACCAATTTTGTAATAAATTTATATCATTAAAATGACTTTATCATGATATGTTTTAGGTAGTTTTTTATTTTGCTTTTTGTAATAGCCTTGTAGAACAAGTTTTAAACCTTCCACACTAAAACAACCTGACAGAAATCTTGTCAAAATGATCTTTGTCTGCCAGGTAGGAGTTGAATGGTGCTAAAAGTCAACATGATAATTTCACAGTAACAGCTTAACGTAGCCTTTTTTTTGCCAGGTGAGGGAAAACATAACATCATATGCCTGAACCTATGAGGACAGTTGTAGCTGATTGCAGATCTGCTCAAATGTTGGGCATTTCCATTGGCATGCCTGGCATGGAAAGCAAGGAGCTTGGATTCCCAGAGGAGTAACCCATGTTGCTGGATATCTCATGCTGTAATGATAAGGGTTGCTGGTGCACACACCCCTGGTTACTGCCTGCTAGCTTGGAATGTTACTTGTTCCTTTTTCATAACAGAAAAACAGATTTCCCTTAGAACTGAGTCCAGCAGGGGAGGACTCTAAAGCTCATCCGGTTCTGACCCCTTACCATGGGCAGGGTCACCTTCCACTAGAGCAGGTTGCTCCAAACCCTGTCTAATCTGGCCTTGAACACTGCCAGGAGCGGGGCAGCCACAAATGTTCTGTTCACTTCATACTTGTAGAGACAGGCATTTGGTTCTGGAAGGAGTTAACTGTAGAAATGTTTGGTGGATAGAGAGGCCTGTAACATTAAGCAAATTTTAGTAATCATAGAGGTGTGTAACTCTGCCCTTAGGAATAAAAAAACAGAGACCTCTGCACTTGTGCAGTGAGATCTTTATGCAACTGATGGGGTCATTTCAGTAAAGCAGTCCCCAGGGTAGCAAACCACCACATCTCTGGGGGAGACTGGTTGTAATAATTCCTGTCAAAAAGTGATGCCATCAGCGTACAGGTACATGGTTACTTTACAATCATAGAACCAAAAACTGGTTTGGGCCGGCTCCTAAGCTGCAAGTCCAGAAAGCACCAGAGCCCTTGCCTAACTTGAAGCACATCCCTTGTCTTGTGGAGGTCCATCTGTTGGAAGCTGGGCACATGCTGAAGTGAGAACACTTCTGCAGAGAAATTTGGTTTAGGGAATCCAGCTCTTTGGCATCAGGATGGTTTATTTAAGTGCCCAACAAAGCCATACATGCAGTTTAGGAGTGAGGGCTCTCTCAGGGAGTGACTGAGGCAAAATGTTCTCCTGGCAGGGGCAGAATCCTCTGTGGTCAGCGAGCAGATTACTCTGACCAGAGCCTGTAATGAACATGCCTTCAGTTCAAATCCAGAAAGTGACTTTTACAAGACTTTATAAAAGTTTTATAACCTGTTCACTAGGGGTCAGCTGCTGAGGTTTTTACTCTTGATGCTATTTAGGAAAGCAGATTTTTGCCTTGCAGGGGTCTGTTGCTTGCGTATATACCCCTCTGGAAGACAGGAGCCCATGTTAGTAGCTCTCCTGTTCAAACGGGACCTGATGCTGAGCTTCCTCAAGTTAAAAGCAAGGGGGTTTTAACTGAGCTAGAAGGGCTTTGGCTTAAGCCCAAGCCTGGGGCAGTTGCCGATGGGGTTGTACCCTGCGTGGAGGTGTCCAGTAGTCAGTGCACAGCACGCACCAGCACAGGTGCCTATCTCGCCTCATGCTCTCAGCAGCTCTTGCTGGGCAGGAAGCAGAGCTAGGCAGTTCCTCTGCCTGCCCTGTGCTGGTCAGTTTATTTGCTGTGTGCTCTTGCAGCCCCAGAGCGTGCGCAGGGCTTGGATAGGCTCTTTTGAATTTGAGGCTGCAGTTCGCAATTGGAGGAGGTGGAAAAATACTTTTGCGTTGCAAACCATGAGCTAAGATACCACAGCAGGTGTTCTCTCCCACGTCCCAGCTTCATGCGACTGCATCTGTAGGCATGCAGATGGTGAAGCATGAAGGATCACATCCAGTGCTCTCTGATGCTCTCCAGCAAGCACTTTAAGTTGAAAGTTATGTTACAAAACCAGGCTTTTACATCCTGACTTTGAGTCCTGGTGCAACTTGTGTGTAAATAGGATGAATGACTCTTGGCAGGACTCTGGTAATGAAAGACAGTTTGCAGGACCTGGTCCTGTATTAGCATCCATGTCACTTTTTAACTTTGTTGAGGACAGCCATCATTGAGAAAGGGTTAATTTTCTATAGGATGGCTAAGTAGGTTGCCACACCATAGCTACAGAAACCAAATACAGTCCCTAGAAGAAGGCAGACCTTCTTTACTGGCTGTTACAGCCTTAGAACTATATCTCGTTCTAGTGCTGTCTGCCTTTAAATGCCCCAAACCATTGAAATAACCAGTCATCACACACTGCATGGGAAGATTTTTCATAGGATGGCTTTTAAAAGACTCTTCAAAAGGAAATTTTCACATATGAGGATATTTTATATATAGTGGCCTCAAAATTAATAAAGTGGATCCAACCCAGCTCAGTTCTGGTTATGCAAAGACACTCATTATACAATAAACATTATTGATCTAATTAAGTGATTATAGATCTGACCTGGGCCTTTTACACTTTCTGAAGCCAGGTGGTTCGATAATGGTTTTATGAAGGCACTCTGTCAGAAGTTCATGTAAGTCATTGGCAGATTTTTTTGCCTTTTTTTTTTTAAGTGAATATAGATTTGTATTCAAGCAACATATATATATATGCGTACATACTTACCCAGTATGTCCGCTGTTATTAAAATGAAGCCCTGTAGTTACCAACTGCCATTTGTGTAGTAAAAAGATCCTGTCATGGCAACTGCTAAGAATCTGAGTGTATCAGTACGTAAAATAGTCTTAGACACACATATTTATAAATGCAAGAGATGGTTACTAGTTTTTATTTGTTTCCACATTGTGTTAGCAGGGTATTCCGAGTGGTACATGGCAGTTGCATATCTATAATGCAGCAAGTCAAAAGCTTAAGGAGCTTATCTTTGTACATTCAGGACTACTTCTAATTGTGATTATTGTAATTTAAAATGCCAGTTGCATTTTCTGAACATAAAGACAGCTTTGAGAAAAAAAAAGGCACGTGCGAGACATTGAGGGGGTTGGGAGATTCTGCACTGAAGTATTTATACGTTTTACTTACTTATCATGTGCAAAGAGCTGAGCCTCTGGTTTTCCCCATGCTGGCAAAAGATTTAGGAACCTGATTTCAGTCCCCATCTAAAGCTAATGCCAGGTTTTCCTGAATGAGGGAGCAAGCAGACAAAGCCATTAAAAGCATCCTACCACCCTTCCGAGTCGCCACAAAAAGTAACAAGTCCTTCTTGGGTGCTTCTTATGTTAGTTGAGAAGCTGAGGAACACTGAGAGACCCAAAGATGCTTCTGCAATGCTCACCTCTTGATCTTTAAGAGTAGAAATACATAAATGGCAAATACTCATTGCACCATAATGTTTTAATATCACTGTCATGAGATACTGTTTGCAGTAATTAAGATTCATGTTTCATAAGATAACCAACAAGTGGTTTGGGGGATTTTTAGGGTTTTTTATTTTTTAGTAATCTTTTTGTAAGGAAGCAATCTGACTGGTTTTACCCATCTCCCTTTAACAGTAAATGACTCTGGTTAAATGTGAAGATCTCTCTTTCAAACAGGTGTCATGCACTAGCAAACGCTTGGGTGAAGCTGACACTGTCTTAGCTTTATGACAGGGCGATTCCCATTTACAGCAGACAGGATCTCCACCTTGAAATCCTGCAGATAAAATGATGCAACCACTGACGTATATGGTACTTCACTATTTCCACTGCATTGGTTTGGTTTGGGGTAGATCAGCAGATCTCCATTGTAAACTATATCACATTATTGCTGTCAGTGTGAATTACAGTAGGGCTTGTTGTTGGGAAATGCAGGAGCAGTGATGGAGTAATTTTACAGACATCGTTTTGGGGAGAGGAAGTGGCAAGCCTGTGTTTCATCAGATCTTAAAGACTGGGGGATTTTTTAGATTAGAAAAGAAAAAAATTGGAAGGTAAAGGCTGATTGCATGGAGTATTGCATCAGTCTTTCATAAAGGTTCCTATAATGTTCAAGACTTGCATAAAGTGAGGTCCCACGTTCTGTCAAGCCCAGAGCTGAGCAGAGTTGTTCATCCTGCGTTCTCAGCAGCAGTGCTTCTCTTCCAGTAACTCACTGGAGAGTCAACACCTCTGCGTGTAACACACGTTTCTGCATCTCAGAGCTCTATTTTGAAATTGCACCATGCTTGAGTCAGATGAGCAAGCACAGAACTTGAACTACAACAGTTTCTTGAATGAAGCCAAAGCAAAATATTTGTGGAATAACTTCATTCTTAAGGTTTTATTTTTTTTAATGGATGACAGAAGCAAAGGACACAAAGCGTAATTCTGTAATTATCCAGCACCTGTGAAGAGCAAGTGCACATGAGTGATATGGCATCACAGAAAGCTTGTTAGTGTGTAATTGGGATACTGCAAGTTTTGCAGGAGTTGCATTTACACAGAGGTTTGCTTGAATGCTATTTGATCTTTACAACTTGCACCCTTCTAATGAAAGGTGTTTCTTGCTGGTGAGAAATACTGCATTCCTTTATCAGGAAGAGGGGGAGAGAGATGCCAAAAACGGTATCGCCACACCATTCTTATCCTAGCTTCACAAGTATGCATCTTACCTGTTACAGAAATGGTTGCATAAATTGGTAGCAGCAGTGTGTGTACCTGGGGGATGAGCTGGTACGCAGTTACCTTTGCCATGCATTGAAGATTTGGGGACAAGTTTTACTGAATGTTCTAGATTGGCTTCACTGACTTGTCCTTGTAAAGCTGAGAATCATTACTAGGCCCTTAATGCAGGCAGCATCTGTAAGAAATGACTAAAGGGATGATGATAAATTTTGTTCGTCCTCACATTGAATGTTTGTTTTCAAGCCTGAAACCAAGGTAGGAAGGTGTTTATTTGGCTTTTGAGGATCAGCAGGGGGAGTGGGGCAGGAGGCAGCATTGCTCTGTGCAGTCTGAAATCCCTTGGTGACGTTTGGCTATGTCTCAGCCAGTGGAGATGTTTAGGAGGGCAGGACTTGTGCTTCTCACCAGTCCATGGTTCATCTCATCACAGACACGGGTGTGTGGCAGGCGACCCCATGGGGTGAAGTTCACTTCTGCTACAACCCCAGCAAAGCCTAGCAGTGGGAATCCATGCACTGGTAAACTGGGATTTCACTAGAGCAAACAGGTGAGCACACAGACCTGTTCCTCCTCAGGTATGTTGCGCAAGTTCCCTGTACCTTCTCTTCCTCCTCTGGCTCATCCAGTATGTTTTGGACCAGGCTTTCGTTAGCTCCCATTTATTAACTAAAACCATGGCTGGATTCTCAGCAGTGCTGGGCCCCTGCTCACCACCCAAGGACAGTGGGTGCTGCTGGGTGCAGGCTCTCCGAAGAAACTTCCCTTTGCTTTCTTTTCCTTGCAAGGGCTTTGCCCTCCAGTGCCCTGTGATTGAGGTGAGTTTGCAACCCCTACTGTGGCTTGTCTAAAACAGACTGTGCGGGAACTGCACAGATTTCTGTGCATTGTGTGTGTGGTAGGTTTTCTACTTTATGGCACAGTCACAGCATCAAAGCTGCAGGAAGCACAGCAATAAAAGTGACTGGTACAAGCACCTTTTATTTGATTTGGGATCGAATGATGCTGTCTGGGCTCCTCTTCACTGAGTGGGACGATCCTGTGATGCTTCTAACCATAGGAAAAAAACGCAGGTGGAACTGAGGGCAAATGCACATGTAATGTATGTTCATTTACAGCCAGACAAAAAAAAAAATAATCAGTGGTTTCTAGTAATGCAATTCTACTCAAAATCACTTTTTAAGTCAGCTTAGAAGCGTTAAAATGGTGGAGCCACAGACAGAATATTTGTTATCTTTTGAAATGAGTTGCAATGGTTTTGTCATACTTGTACAAGTATTATAAGGTCATTCTTTATGTTTGTTTTACAACTTGTTGTAGAATAGTCTTCTAAGCATAGCTGTTCCACTTGCCTGTGTAAGTTACAGTTTTAACAGAAATGAAAGCATGCATTTTTCTCTGTTTGCTGGTAACCTATGAAATTAGAAACTTGTATTTCTGTGTTTTTAATGTGTTATACTATAAACAAAATTCACAGCACTATTGTCTATGGAATATCAAAAAGTTTTATTAGAATGAATTACTTTAAATGTTTTGTCATTTGATTTAATAATGTGTCAGTCATCTACACTAAAACAATACAATGTTTATCAATAAAAGCATCCTCTCTTTGTACTAACTTAACACTTCAGGGTGTGCTTGGACACGGGAGTCAAGCACCCCTGTGGGTCACAATCCCAGTGATTTATTCAGTTTTGGCATAGTTCTGAAAATACTTTGTACCACTCATTTGACCTGAGCATTGAATTAGAGAGTGAAGGAAAAAGAAAAGAGGGTTTGTACTTTTTTTTTCCCTCTGCCACTTTTCATGTGCCTTTGTAGTAAAGCTATGTGCACCACAGTAGTTGATGCAGGAGTGGGCTGGCTCCTCTGATCTGGTCATGTTGGAGTCCACACAGAAACACTGAGGGAATTTTATCTGCTCTTACATGAGGAGCCAAATTCTGCTCTGTTACAACAATCCAGATCTGAAATCACTGTGCTGAAGTTACTCTCTTCCAGAATAGGGTAGTGGGAGTTGATTGTCACTCTCCCAGCTGGAAGAATTCTGTGCCTGTGACCATTCACCATTGGCAGCCATGGTTATGAGATCCAGACCTCCCTCTGAAGTTATTCCTGGAGTAACATTTTTAGTCATGCTTGGAATAATAATGAGGAGGAGGTGCTGTTATAACAGTTCTGATGTAGCCAGTTTCCATTACAGAAAGCTGTGGAAAACCTGTGGAAAGGGCTTGTTAAAAGGCATGTTTCTGGAGTAGTGGAGTACTTGTGCTGCTTTTATGCTCTGCACCAGCCTAGCAGAGACTGCAACTTCCCTACTAAATCTGAGCCTGCCTTGGTGATAGGACTCATCACATTAAAAGATTGGGATGCTTCAGCTCACCTCCCCTCCCATTATACTTTCTCTGAAAGAAGTGCTTGAGATCCTTGAATGAAAAGGTCTGTAATTGGGACTGGCCTCGCCTAAAATACCTTTGCTTTTGTCTTTGTAACAGCCACTGCCAAAATGGCAACCTTCTTCTGATGGACCCACCATGTCCACAGGAAGCAGTGGTATGGCTTAGGCTGAAGAGTTTATTTATTTACACATCCACTGCTATTTCCAGATGCAGAAGAGCCATGTGGTGCAGAAAAGGCACACATGCTGGTCCCATGTCTCTGTCCAAGACTACAGAGAATGAGGTGCACCCTTTGATGTTAGTACAGAAAATGTCTTTCATCAGTGCAAGCCCAGCAGTTGTCTTGAAAATATTTTCCCTCGTTTCGATTGTTTGCTTTCCAGCCCTGCGTGCTGGCAGCCCAAAGGTGTGCTGGAACCCATGCGGATGCGGCAGCCCTGTAGAGACTTCCCCATGCCTCATTTTATGGTTCAAAGATAATCTTGCTCTTCGTCACAACTTGGAGCTGTTCCAGTTGGCTGTTGGACCCTGAAGATACTCTCGCTCCCTACCCCCTGCCAGGGTGATTTGCCAGATATACATCTTTTTTGATTCAGCCTCATGATTACTTACCTCACTTTAGAAAAATCCTGTGTAATTTGCAGCCTGGAAAGTTAGAAACTGGTTTTCAGAGGTCGAGGAGTAAGTGAATTTCAAGCTGCTTTCACTAAAGTTAGGAAAATCAGAGCACTGAGGCAAGCTGTCATGGCTTTGGCTGGAGGAGTTGTTGAATATACATTTCATATTCATGTATGCACTTCTGCATTTTTGGAAGCTGTTGCTGTGTTGTCTTTGCAGTTACTCCTCAGCCCTCACAAACTCTGCCAAGCAAAGACGTGAATGTTTCCTTCAGAACAAAAAATGAAACAGCAGAAGCACGAAGTGATGAAAAGAAAACTAGCCCTCCTCCAGCCTCGCCCTCTTTAGTCATCATAAAGATGCAAAACTAGGCACAAATCCTATTTATTTTCCTTTTGGCAGTCACATCTAACTTGCTTTACAGAGGTCTAGCTTGTGTCTTTGCCACTCCAAAAGCTATTTGCTTTGAAATATCGTTTCCAGAAACAAGAGATCTTTTCTCTGCAAGTTGCAGTTAACACTCCCTCCAGACTGGGCTCAGTTGGTTTTGACCTGTTTATTGGCATCCTGATTGTGCTGCTTGAACAAAGCTGCACCTGCCCCTGATCTCAGCATAAGGACATCTGATGGATAACTCTAAAGTCTTCAGTCATCCCAAAATCGTGTTTGAAGAGGACTGGTTAAGGAATGTCTCTGCTAATGAGGGAAATGTCTTTTCTTCCTTCTTTTAATCTTTGGAATAACATCTTAAAAAAAAAAATACCCCGTGCCCCCCAGGGAGTAGGTTTTATGGCTGATCTTTCCTTCCCTTTATACCACAAGACAATTTCACTGTATGTATATCAACAATAAATACCCCAACCTCTACCAGACTAATTTTCCTTCCTAAATGTCATTCTTAAAGCTAAGGAAAATCTGATGCTACGCCCCACTCCCAAAGACTACCTTTACCTGCTACAGCACAGCCGAAGGTCCAGCTGCACTGCTGGCCACGTCAGCAGTACGGGACTGCATCTGAAGAACAAGGACTTTTCATCTCATGCCTGAGGAATTCAAGCACTTGCTTTCCTTTCTGTTAATCTAGCGAAAAAGGGAGAGCTTGGAGACAAGCCTCCCACCAAAGACGGTTTTTAGCCTCTTGATGCCACAGCCTCCTGGATCACAGGCAACAAAAGCAGCACATGCTTGCAGAGCAGGACATGCCACCACTGCTTAGCATCCCAGAAGATGTGCAATGCCCTTTCACTGTGAAGAGCCATGGACAGGGCTACCTTTTAACAGAGAAATGGGGTTATGCATCCCAGAAAGAATCGCAGAATACCAGACTGGTTTGTGTTGGAAGGGAGCTTAAAACTCCTCCAGTTCCAACCCCTGCCACTGGCAGGGACACCTTCCACTAGAGCAGCTTGCTCCAAGGCCCTGTGTCCAACCTGGCCTTGAGCACTGCCAGGGATGGGGCAGCCACAGCTTCTCCGGGCACCCTGTGCCAGCACCTCAGCACCCTCACAGAGAAGAGCTTCTGCCCAAGAGCTCATCTCAGTCTCCCCTCTGGCAGGTTAAAGCCATTCCCCTTGGCCTGTTCCTACAGGTCCTTGTCCAAAGCCCCTCTCCAGGTTTCCTGCAGCCCCTTTAGGCACTGGAGCTGCTCTAAGGTCTCCCCTTCAGGAGCCTTCTCTTCTCCATCTGCCCCAGCCCAGCTCTCTCAGCCTGGCTCCAGAGCAGAGCTGCTCCAGCCCTCGCAGCATCTCCGTGGCCTCCTCTGGCCTCGCTCCAACAGCTCCACATCCCTCTTGTGCTGCTGCCCCAGAGCTGGATCAGGACTGCAGGGGGCTCTCCCCAGAGTGCAGCAGAGGGGCAGGATCCCCTCCCTGAGCTGCTGCTTACGCTCTGGGGGTGCAGCCCAGCACAAGGTGGGGTTCTGGGCTCAAGTGAGACCAAGGCATTTTCATGCAACTCTGTCACAACCCTGAGGGTTTGGCTTCTCCCAGTTCAAGTGGGCTGTGGCTAGTGAGCCTTCTCACCTTGCATGGGGTGCCTAGACACGTTAACTACAGTCGAGAGAACCAGTGCTTGATGGTTAAGGTTTTCAGTGCCAAAATCCTTTAGTAGGTTTTATTCTTTATTAGGCCTTCAGGCTGCTGGTGGGCTGCACAGTTCCTTGAAACGGCAGTTTCTAATCCTTGGTGCTGTGAGGTGAATGCACACCAGTACTCCCAAGTACATTGTGCTTCCTAGAGAGCTGAAGCAGAGGCAACATACGGCTCTGTCTCTCTGAAAGGGAATCAGGCAGACACAGGACTTGGGACAAACTCCAGGTATGCTGATTTTGCATGTACTTTTCCTCCCTGCTGCAATGGTAATCAGCCCTCTTAGCATAGCTGAGCATATGCCCACTTCCCCTCCAGCTGCTTTAAGTGGGCTGGCGTTAGCATTTGGAGAGAAGGAAGTGCATCTTCAACCTCTGACTGTCAGGAACAAGCAGCGCTCTGTACTGGTGTGAGCCTGCTTCACAGCACCCAGCAAATCATTAGAGAAGAGTAGCACAGAATAAATAAAAACAGTTCAATACCACAGCCTGGAGAGAGCAGGTGCAGTGAAACCACTTCAAACCAGAGCAGTTGCTTGCTGCAACTTGCACAAGATTTTACAAGTGAGCCTTTAAAGAATGAATGGGAGGGGGGAAGATTGGCATCATTAACATATCAGCTGCAGTGATACAGAACAGTGACTTTAAAAAGAGAACTCTGCTGTTATCTTTGTGTGTGAACTTAAACCAATACTTGGCCTGCCTAAAATTCTTTTCTGCTGACTGCAGGGAGAGCTTGGATTTTAGAAGTGTATTCTCTACTGTTGCAGAGCAATGCCATCTAGGGCATACAGACCTACAAATACCACCAGGAATGCTATCCATCCTTAGTGACGGAGCTTGCTGGATTGAATGTTAGTAACTGGTTCATCACGTATGCATTAGGCCTGTTGGGAGTTGCTCATTTTCAGTATCTGCTTCCAGTTTTCCAGAGCATGCTTCATGGCAGATATTAATGGATAGTTTTGTCTCAACTGGAAGATAGTCAGTTTCTGACTATACCTTATTTCCTCTGTAAATCCACTTGATAGCTTTCATCTGTGCAGTATATCAGGGATTATGAATAGTCTCTCTAATCTTCAGCTACTCAAGGACTCCATCATGGCTGTGATTAGAGCAGCAATTCCCTTAGCAGATTAAACTATTAAACCTCACAGGCCAGAATTTGGCATCTTTGTTCAGAAAGCTACTTAACTCTGTTACTGAGATCCTCCTGTTCAACCCAAGCTTCCTGTAGAACATGAGTCTGCATTAACTGAAAATGTCTCAAGGACCTGGTCCAGTTGCAGCTCTGTCCTCACTTCTCGCTCTCCCAGCTCTCTCCAGGCTGAGGATTAAGTGCCAAGTACAAGTATGTAGCCATCTCCTGGGTTCCATGGAGGTCTGTGGCAATAACTATTTATGAATCCGGACTCACAAGTACAACATTTTCGGTACTATCTTATCCTCTTGATTCTTACCGTTTGACTTCATAGTGCTTGGCCTTTCTAATGAATGGTGACTATATTTTGTTGCACTTTAGATCAATAATGTTGAGCTCTGTAATGGGTTTTCTTGTTCTATGTACACAGATTTGCTCCCCACTGGAGAACAGCAATGGCTTTAGCTCTCAAATTAATCTCAGGAGATCCTTCAAACTGCAAAGCTTCACATCAGCTTCTGGACCAGCCAGCTTCTGCCCAGTTCTGTAAGATTTGTGCTTGGAGCTTATTGTTCTCAGGTTATTTGCCTTGTATGACTTCACTGCTTTTACAAGTAGCTCCAAACTAAAGGCAAAAAACTTGAAAGCACATTGGGAAATGTTAATGCTTCCACTAATAAAAATAAGAGCTTTTAACATAGACACAGGCCTTTTTTTCCCCCTCCTCTTGAATAGTGGCAGTCTTGTTGCTAACCCAACAAAGGGAGGGCCTGATTCTCCTTCGGGTTTGTAGTCATCTTCTTTGGCTGCCAAGAGATAATAAAGCAAATGCCTGCTGCTGCCTTAGAATGGCATTGCCTGCGGGCACAAAAATGCACATACACTCAAGTGAAGCAGTGGAAGGCTGAGGAAGCAATGGGCAGATGTTAACAGGATTAATTAAGAAGTAGAAATTACATTAGTAATTAGATTTTTGTTGGGTGTAATTAAATGGTGCACTGTTAAAACATGATGCTGAAATGACAAATAATTCGTTGATCACAGTTCTCCCTAGGGATCTGTTTTCCCATAAACTGGTATGGTGTATGTCACTTCTCATTGTAACTGCAGATTTGAAGCATAGTTTATTTAGCAACAATTTTGTGGCTAGGCTACAAACACTTTTCTCCTCTTTCTTCTTCTTCAGTAGTACTGTAAAGATGACAGGATGATTCACAATCGTTACTTTCCTGCAAGTTGAGACAGTTGCGAGAGAAAGACTGGAAATGCCAGGCTGTGTGTTTTGGACGAAGATGAAAGCATGTTCTCATCTGCCTGTACCACATTCACCATCATGAAGGCAGAGACTAGTTACTCAGTAGCTGGTACTTCCAAGTGCTTTAAAACTGATGTCCAAGCTTGAATAAACACAGATTGCTGTGTTTCACTGGTGGATCTGAGACAATCAGATCAGTCAATTCAGAATTCAGGTGGAGTGAGGAAGAATTACCCAAATACAGGTACTACCACCCACCCTTCCTCCCCACATGGTGTCACATAAAATAGATAATGTGTTTAGTGGTGGGATTAGAGTGTGGCTCTGATTCTTCACAAGTTCCTGAGGATTACTCACAGCTAGTGTCTGGCAGTCATCATCTCTCTGGACAGAGCTCTCATCACTACAGCTCAGGCTGTAGAGAAAGGAATAGCTTTTGGCACATATGCAGCTGGAATGAGCTTTCATTGGCAGCTGGAGGCTCATTACTGTGCCTTCGCTCCTCGCTCCCCAGTCTAATGAGGTTGCTGGTAAGGAGATGGGATTAGATGCCACGGCCCTTGCATTTTCCTGATAAGGTGCTCGGAAAGGGCAGGATGTGCATAGTGCCCCTGGGTTGCTCTGGCCTGCACTCCTCAGGTACTTTCTGAGCAACTCGGGGTTCTGGTCCATGTGCTTTTTGAGAGCTGGGATGTCAGAGTGAGCCCACTTCCCTGTACATATATTATCTGAACACTGTTTTCAAAAGAATACTTCAAATTAGAGAGAAGGTAAAAAGTAAATGCTACTGAGCTGGCAACGCAGTTATGCAGAATTTCCACTTATTTGTTTCCTGGCTGTCAGGAAGACACATGAAGAAGAGCCGCTGTTGCTTCTCTCATCAGACCACCACCATGGAAATCTGTCGTGATGTGGGGTGTGTTGAAAAGCTGTTGGCCAGATCCCCCTTCATGGAACAAGGCTGAGAGAGTTGAACTTAGCAATCACAGCACCATGAAATAATAAAAGAGTGATTTCTTCCCATAGCTGCAGTGACTTACGACCATAAACACCTTCACTCCTGTCCTTTGCTACCAACAGTACAGAATGGGGAAAAAAAAAGCAGCAGCAGAAAGAGTGGCTCTGCGATGAGTCTAAAAAATAGGAACGAGGATTCTCTTTCCATATCAAAGAGGCCATATGAAGCAGCAGAAGTGACCTGGGGCTTTTTTAATAACATTTGTCAAGCATGCTATTTATCACATTTGTGTAGCCTTCAGTTCAATAAATACAAGAGTGCTGTATACTTGAATAAAAGCATGCTAATGCCCTGCACTGAATGGGATGACCAGTAAAAGAGTTACTTGTTCCAAGTCATGCAGGCAGAGCTGGGAAGGGAACCAAAATCTCCTGAAAATCAGGTAAATCCACAAGACATCATCTCTTTCAAGAACCATTCTCCAATATGTCACACTTGCCAATGAGTGCAGGTAGGTAGGAAAGAAACATTCCGTGGGTGAATATGCTTAGGCTCATCTGAGTACCAAGTCATATTTTTACTCAGTAAGAACTTCATCAAAATATGGTAATGAGGACGCAGAGCAAGGTGCCGTAGTGAGGAACTACTGTATTGCCTCAGAAGGGAGAACTGACAGGTAAGGCTTAAGTTCCAGTTTTGAGACTATTTCTTTGCCTGACACCAGTATCTGTGGCCATGGAAGTGGCAGGAGGCAGCCATCAGCCAGAAGTCAAAGGGTTTTAACTTTCAGCCTTCTCAAACCCCACCCACAAGGATTAGGTCACATATCTTTGACTGCTCCATTTGTTCAAAAAGTGTCTCTGTCTGTGTGACAATTGCACCAGTGCCAGACAGCAACAAGATTAACAACTTTCATTTGCAGGATGTCAGCATCCATCTTACCAGTTTTGGGACCCAGCAAAATTAGTGGTCAGCTCAGAAACTGAGGTTCTTAATGACTTCTTTGCCTCAGTCTTCACTGGCAAATGCTCTGACCACACCACCCAAGTCTTGGAAGGCAGACACAGGGACAGTGAGAATGAAGACCCTGGGCCCACTGTAGGAGAGGATCTGGTTCGAGACCTTCTGAAGAACCTGAACATGCACAAGTCCATGGGACCTGATGAAATCCATCCACGGGTCCTGAAGGAGCTGGCAAATGAAGTTGCTAAGCCACTGTCCATCATATTTGAAAAATCATGGCAGTCAGGTGAAGTTCCTGATGACTGGAAAAAGGGAAATATAACCCCCATTTTCAAGAAGGGGAAAATGGATGACCCGGGGAACTACAGACCAGTCAGCCTCACCTCTGTGCCTGGCAACATCTTGGAGCAGATTCTCCTGGAAGGCATGCTGAGGCACATGAAAAACAACAAGGTGGTTGGTGACAGCCAGCATGGCTTCACTAAGGGGAAGTCCTGCCTGACCAATCTGGTGGCCTTCCATGATGCGACTATGGAACTGATGGACAGGGGTAGAGCAGTTGATGTCATCTACCTGGACATGTGGAAAGCGTTTGACACTGTCCCACATGACATCCTTGTCTCTAAATTGGAGAGACATCAATTTGATAGGTGGACCACTCGGTGGATAAAGCACTGGCTGGATGGCTGCATGCAAAGAGTTGTGCTCAATGGCTCAATGTCCAGCTGGAGACCAGTAACGAGTGGTGTCCCTCAGGGATCGGTGTTGGGACTGGTCTTGTTCAACATCTTTGTCAGTGACATGGACAGTGGGATTGAGTGCGCCCTCAGCAAGTTTGCCGATGACACCAAGCTGTGTGGTTCAGCTGATACACTGGAGGGAAAGAATGCCATCCAGAGGGAGCTTGACACACTTGTGAGGTGGGCTGATACCAACCTGATGAAGTTTAACCATGCCAAGTGCAAGGTCCTACACCTGAGTCGGAGCAATCCCAGGCGCAGCTCCAGGTTGGGCAGAGAAGAGATTCAGAGCAGCCCTGCGGAGAAGGACTTGGGGGTGTTGGTCGATGAGAAACTGAGCGTGAGCCGGATGCAGTGTGCACTTGCAGCCCAGAAAGGCAACCGTATCCTGAGCTGCATCAAAAGGAGCGTGACCAGCAGGTCGAGGGAGGTGATCCTGCCCCTCTACTCTGCTCCTGTGAGACCTGACTTGGAGTATTGTGTGCAGTTCTGGTGTCCTCAACATCAAAAGGACATGGAACTGTTGGAACAAGTCCAGAGGAGGCCATGAGGATGATGAGGAGACTGGAGCACCTCCCAAATGAAGATAGGCTGAGAAAGTTGGGGCTGTTGAGCCTGGAGAAGAGAAGGCTGCATGGAGACCTCATAGCAGCCCTCTAGTATCTGAAGGGGGCCTATATGAATGCTGGGGATGGATTGTTCATTAGGGACTGAAGTGAGAGGACAAGGGGTAACGGGTTCAAACTTAAACAGAGGAAGTTTAGATTGGATGTAAGGAAGAAATTCTTTACTGTGAGGATGGTGAGGCACTGGAATGGGTTGCCCAGGGAAGCTGTGAATGCTGCATTGCTGGCGGTGTTCAAGGCTAGGTTGGACAGAGCCTTGGGTGGCATGGTTTAGTGGGAGGTGTCCCTGCCTGTGGCAGGGGGGTTGGAACTGGATGATCTTAAGGTCTTTTCCAACCCTAACTATTCTATGATTCTATTTTATTCTCCTACTGGCAGGATCACTCAGCTCAGGCTCCCTAAAAGGACCAGGATCTTTGTCCTGTCCAGCTGCAGGGAACAAACACCCTCATTTCAGTATCACACCTGGTGATACTGGGTGTTTGCCTCATTCCCACTGAGCAGTAGAACATAGCCAGGAGGTTGCTCTTCAAGGGGAAATTATTTTTTCAGGGGGAGTAGAGCTAAAATGGCTCTGTCATGTACCATGGAAGTGATGCTCAGCCAGCCTGAACAGCTGGGAGCAAGCTGTTGGAAGCCATTGGAAGCAAGGCTGTGTTGGAAATGCTGGTTCTGGGGAATCCCCAGAGGTGGGAAGGAGCAAGAATGGATCACCATGGCCTGGAATCCACCTGGCATGCAGCACATGTGCACCAGCTCTGCCTTGCAGCACCGGGGAGATGGAGCTCTCAGTTGCCTGGTACTTCTCCTGGCACTCTCCTTTCACTCTGCTTTTGAGGTTCATGGTGTCTGTCTTGTGGCTTTTGCCTGTGTGACGTGTTGGAGTGTGTGGCTGACAGGCTCAGGATAGCTGTCTACCTCAGCATTCATGAATCTGGAGCTAAGAAGTGCTCTCTGTGACACTGAAATTTAGATGATGATGGAATATCCCCTGGATCTGGAAAATGAAGAGGTAGAACAATGAGAGATTCTTCCTCACCATACACAACAGGTCATGTCAGAACCCAGAACAACTCGGATTGCAATACCAGCCTTGCTACAGCTTGCAGAAAAACTAGTTGGCTCAGTTCTATGGGATTTATTCACTTGTTGGTTTGTTTGGTAGGGCTTTTTTCTTTCCAGGTGTGTAGGTATGTATGTGTCTGCTCTCTGTATGAAAAAATCATCAGGAAAACGAAATACAACAATGAGGTCTGTTTTAGGCAGTTTTTGCTGTGTCTCCTTAAGGCAGTTAAGATTCTCATCTCCCTCCTCCATTATAAAACACAGCTGAATGCCAATGTTGTTTTGCAAATCAGAACAAGCAATTCGACTTGGAGGCCAAAATGCAGTATGCACATACTGCCAAGGGGTAAGATTTTGAGTGTACTTAAGTAATCACTGTCATGTGCTACAGGCTGAAACACACTTTGTATTTTAAGGTGAGAATAGATCACTCTGAAGACATAAGTGAATGTGGCCAGGCTCTGGAGGGCTGGGGACGATGTACCTCCATGGCTGGGAGGTTGCACAGGTCTTCCTGTGGTGCAGCAGCAGCGTGTTCAGCACACAAGAGACAGATCCCAGCAACTCATCTGCCTTTTATGTAAAGTGTTGCAGTTTCTCTTCTCCCTCCGGCAGAGCTCACAGTGATGTAGCAGGCTTCAAGGGTAGGAGCCAGTGGAAGAGGAAAATCTCCTGGTGTAGGAATCTCAGGTACCATGAGAGAAACTAGCAGAGGGAATTACTAATTGCTGCTCCCTGCTGCAGTTGCCAGGGTGTGACAACAGATAAGCAAGTCTGTTTCCCATCCCCTCAGCAACTACTCAAGACACTGGAGATTCCAGTAATGGTGTTTTCCTTTGTACTTGTGATGGAAATAACAAACAGGAGTTCTGATTTTTAGAGCTGAAGGACATACTGCCCAGGCCAAGTCTAAACCAAATCACATGGAAAAGCCACCCTCACCTCGCCAGGGTGTGTAATACAGCAGTGCAGCAGCTTGGGGAAGGCCAAGTGCCATTTCTTGTATGCACTAGTTGAGTACTCTGGAGCATCCCACCAATGCTTAAAGCCTTCTGCCTACACATGGGTCTCTGCCTCACACCCATATGATGACAAATATAGCCCAGCCGTTCAAAGCTGGGAAAAACCTCCTTTTCTGCAGGCTTACTATGTGTATAGAAAATCATGCCAAGCCCATGCTCACAGCTGGATTGAGGGAGGGTCTCAATCAGGGATAAATAAACACAAACTATGAAACTTCACCCAGTACCTCAGGTATGTGAAAGGCTGTGTGCAGCAAAGTGATTTTTTCCAGTAAGTTTTCTCCAGCACTTAGAGACCAGTTCTGCTCCAGTTCAGCAGGGCTGGCTGTTTTCTAACCTGCCTCTCATGTACTGCCTCTTGTTTGCTCTTCTTTTCCTCTCTGGCCGGCAGTACTTTGCTTAACTGCTCCCACATGCTTCTGGGGAGCAGTGGTGCCTCCTCCCTCTCTGTAAGGGTAGCCATGGGCTCTGACAGCTTTGCCAAGCCCGACACTGCAAAACAGGACTTCAGTGCAATCTACTAGGCTGCCTGAATAAACACTAGCAGTTTCTGGAGGTATCCCTCGCAATAAATGCTTTTAAATGTTGAAGATCTCTGACAGGAAAGGTTTTGGTGGCCCTTGAGCCAGCTTGCAGAACTTGCCACTGGTTTCACACCAGGCAAGCAGGATTACTACAGCTGCCTCCAGCGCACCGCAGAAGTTTCACATCTCTCAAAAGACACCTAGAGGTTAAACGAAAGCTGCAGCAACAGAAACTGCTCAGATGCATTAAGCGGTTGCATCCATGAGCCAATCAGGTCTCTTATGCATGAAGATTATTGGCCACTCTCACAGAAGCCATGGATTGATGTAAATGTCACCACCTTGTAAATAAGACAGCATTGCTTTGCCCTCCTTCCTAAAAGCCAGGTAGGCATTCACCTTTCATTTTAATGGTCTGAATTTTGGACTTGGTATATCTCCTTTAAGTAGATTTTTTTTCCACCCCTGTGTGCCTTTGAATATGTTCCTAATCATGCTTTGTTGCCTTCAGTGTGGTTGCAAGCATTCCTAACGGGTACTCTATTTATGGAGAAAGCAGCTGCCAGACTGGAAGGAGAATCTTGCTCTCCTTTATTTTAGTTATCGAAATAACCTGCACTGAAATCAATCTAATGAACTTGTGATGCAATGAGTGCTAGGATCCTGGAACGAGCTGTGGAACCAGCACATCCCAACGGCACGAATGCTGCAGTTTATTTTCTCCAGTGTCAGCTGAAGTCAGTGACGAGTGCATCGGCCGCGTCCAGCACACAGCACAGAGGTGTGCGCCAAGAACTGCCCTTCCCCGCGGGTACGGCCGGAGCTCCGCGGGCACAGCTGGACCGTGCGTGGGGAGGCAGCAAAATCGCTCAGCCCCCCGCGCGGTTTTCAGCCTGCTCGGTCAGAGGCGCGGCCGCGCCCGGGCTCCGGGAGCGCCTCTGGGCCCCCCCTGGCTCTGCGGCCTCCGGTGTCCCCGGGCTGCTGCCGGGACTTCTCGCAGAGCTCCCGCTACCCCGCTGCCGCGCGACAAGAGCGCTGACCGCGCCTCCAGCCCTGCCGTGCGGCTGCAAAGGGAGGGCCGGGCGCAGGGCGCAGGCGCTTGGCCCCAGGAGGGAGCCGGCTCCGGGGTGACGGGAGGGGCGGCCCCAGCCGAGTGTCGGGCACAAAGCAGCGGCCGTTTCCCATGCGTCGGCCCTGCCGGCGGCGGCTCCCACCAGCTCTGCCGCTGCTGCCCGGCGGCTCGAGATAAGGGGCGGGTGGGGCTCCGGGGCCGGGCGGCCGCGGGGTGCGGGGCCGGGTGAAGTGGCCCGCGGCGGCCGCTTGAAAACACTGCCCTGCGGGAGCGAGCGGACGGGGGACACGAGGGCCGCGGAGGTGCGCGGTGTTGGGAAGCGTCGTCCTCCACCCCGCCGGGACGCAGGTGAGGAGCCAGACTGCAGCCGGTCCCTCTTCCTCATCCCTTCCTTCGCCCTGCCGCGGCCAAGGCAAGGCCGGGCCGGGCCACGTCTCCCTGCGCTAGGTCCCGGGGAATGTGGTCCAGGGCCTGCGCACACCGGGCTGCTGCTCCCTACTCGGTGCCAGGCCTCTGCACTGGGGCTCGGGGCCACCGCCCACCCCGCCGTGCCCTGCCCGGGCACCCCGCTGCCTGCCGGGGGTCCCTCATCCCTTGCTTCCAGCTGCGCCGTCCATCCCATCTCTCTCCTGCTGATGTTACCTTCTGTATGTCTAAATCGTACAGCCTTGGAAAGCTTAGTGCATGTTTGCCGTGGTGTGCTAACCCGGCTTAGGGCCTGCAGGCTGTGTGCCTTATGCACTGTCAACAGTAGTTGAGCAAGGCTGAGAGTTCTCAGTGTGGGCATCTGCATCGCTTTTCTGACTGGATTAGGACTTCCCAGGGCTCCAAAGATGGGGATGCAACATCTGTTTTGTCAGTTCTTCTTAAATATTTCCTTATAAATATTGTGGTGAAAGTTTATTTTCAATCACACGGGTCCAATTTGATAAATGCAGAAAAGTGGAAGGTGTACTTTTGTTAGCTTGATTCCTTTGTTGTATTATCTTTCCAAGCTACTTAGCTCTCATTTCTTGTATTTGCATATTTCCTAAAGTCTTACTCTAATGCGCTTATAAGTAAGGAATAGCTTTATGTGCGTTTTCCAGCTCAGCTGTGTTGATGAGGATTGCATAAGGCATGATTTCCACCTGGTATTTCTTTGTTCAAAAGCTCCGGGGTGGGGTGGTGGTGGAATAGGACAATGCTTGCAAGAATGCCCTTTCTCCATTAGAATATAGCTTGTTTGGAACAGCCAAGAGACCTGATAAGCGACTGGACTAACTGTATTTGTCTAGAGTTATTGTATTTGCAGAAGTGCACTATTGCCCAGGTGCAGGCTGTAAGGCTGATGAGGCAGTGCTCAGAAAGGCAGGTACTTATAGAATCATAGAATAGTCAGGGTTGGAAAGGACCTTAGGATCATCTAGTTCCAACCCCCCTGCCGGGGGCAGGGACACCTCCCACTAAACCATGCCACCCAAGGCTGTGTCCAATCCAGAGGGCCACAAGGATGACCAGGGGACTGGAGCACCTCCCATATGAAGATAGGCTGAGAAAGCTGGGGCTGTTGAGCCTGGAGAAGAGAAGGCTGTGTGGAGACCTCATAGCATCCTTCCAGTGTCTGAAGGGGGCCCATAGGGATGCTGGGGAGGGACTCTTCATGAGGAAATGTAGTGATAGGACAAGGGGTAGTGGGTTCAAACTTAAACAGAGGAAGTTTAGATTGGATATGAGGAAGAAATTCTTTACTGTGAGGGTGGTGAGGCACTGGAATGGGTTACTCAGGGTTGTGCCACTCCACAGGGATTCTGTCTTCAATTCTGGCACTGTGAGGCACTGACTCTGTGAGTAACTGTTTTGCTGGGATACAATATGTTGGTATAGCTGTTGAACCAAGCTCTTGCCTTTCCACGTGCCAGATCTATGTTACATTTCATTGATTTTTGATCTATTGAGCTTTTAAATATTTGATTGTTAATAGGTTACTTGGGACCCAAATGCTTAATTAATTGAGCAGGAAGACTCTGATAAATAGAGTTGTCAGTCACATATCTACACAAGAAAATTGTGCTGTGATTCTCAAAACATTTATGTGGAATAGTCCCCTGTATTTTACCATATGTGATCCTAGGATGCATTTAGTTTCGTTGAAAGGATTTGTATTCAATCTCCTGCCTCATTCTTTGTGTTAATTAGAAACATTAGCTAAGAAGTAATTACCAAGAATATCAGCAATATTAACTCTTCTGAAAATGGTGATGGAAGAGCTGCATGGAACAAGATTCCAGTATGTTGCTTGGAATACACTCACCAAGTGGGTTTTGAGGCTGACTTTTCCTGTTCAAGGGATTTCTGTAGGTTTCAGTCCATTTATATTTGCTAAACTTGTAAATATTTGGATTTTTTGTTTGGTTTTGCTCTTCCACAGATTTGGGATCTGACAGCGCTGTTGTAAGTGGGCTACGAGGGTAAAGTTTTCCTGGTAGGTAAGTCTGTTGAGGCTGGGTTGTACAGTAGCTATAATGTAGGTTTCCTCTCTAGCTAAGCCTTTAAAAGGACAGCTAGCATAAATATTATTCTGTGCTGAGAAGCTGATAATGTTAAGCTTCAGGATTTTCAGGTTCCTTGAAAAATTTCTTGTGGATTGAGAAGCTTTAGTGCTGAGCAAGGTGCAAACCCAGGAATGCGTCCTCTCTGCTATTCAGAGCAGAGGTGGCCCAACTGTGGTGTTTGGGTTTTATTTATTTCAGAAGTTCAAATTCAGTTATCAAGGGCTCTGTGGCCCATGAGTGCTATGGGTCTGTGCCATGGTACAGCGGGATAAGGTTTGTTGAGGGGCTCTTGTTGCCGACTGCGGTGGATTGCTCTGTCACCCTTTTGCAGTCCCAGCCAACTTGGTGTCCTTCACTCTACCTCTGAGGCCCCACAGGGAGGTGTATCATGGTCTCCGTGTGAAAATACTCCAGTGTACCTCTCCCTAGAGGCTGGGAGGTTGAAGCGTACAGTGTGTGATCAACTGTGTTGAGGGTTTTGGTCTGTGGCTAATAGAACCAGGAACATTGGCTCCTGTTGCTTTCAAGTATGTCTAATGTAGAAGATGACGAGCTCTTTTACTTAAGGCTCAGAGGTGATTTTGGATTGTTTCTAAAGATAGATCAAATGTAGTTAGTAAGGCACTGAACAAATGGTAGGGTGACTAAATATTTCACTGCTACTAGAATAATGCAGCTGTCATGCTGTAGTGATAAGTAACTATCATTCATCTCCTATCAGCAGGAGGAAGTTGAGAGGGTACTACATGAAGTAGATATGGTCTTAGTCCTTTTCTTAACATGTTATCAGACCAGTCTCACAGCTTTTTAGCCTGTAGGATCATTGAGGGGCTCTGGATCAGGAGCTGAAAGGGGCTCAACAGCAAAATTGTGGTCTCACCTTCCAGAATTAGTGACTACAAGCATAGACTGGAGCAACTTACAGACAACTAGTTCTGTGGTCATGTGTATTGTAGGCTCCATGGTTGTGTAGGACTTGCCTGTGGCTCTGAATACTTAAAAGAGCGTACAGATCTTGAAAATAAGAGGTTTACATACCTCTAATCTGTAATTGGCAATTTATCAAGATGTGTCTCAGAAAAACCTTTAAAATTCCTTACTTAAAAGTTGCTTGGGAAGAATGCAAAAGCAGAGTCAAGTGTTACCAGTTAAACCATTTTTTTTTTGTTGTTGCTCCAATCACTTATCATTCAATTGGTACATTCAGTGTGTTCTGGGAGAGGGGACGGAAGTGTAACTAAATATTTGGCACCCTGTGTTAAATTAAGTCATTGTGTAAAAAAAAAAAAAGTAAGAAAAGCAAGCACAGGAGTGATATAATGTAGTAGGAATTGGAGGGATATGAGGCTCTAATTTACAATATATACCTTAATTTAGAACATGGAAAATTATTCCTGACTTAAGAAACTCTACAGCAAGACACTTAAGTGCAATACAGTTATCCCATGTCTTCTTATGGAATGTATTACTGAGAGCTGGAAAGGATATCACATCCACTTCTTGGCATTTGTGGTGCTTATGACCTACAGAAGGACCACTTACAATCATCAGCTTTATCTGATGTTTCACCACCTGCAGTTACCCAGTCCTAAGGCAGCCTGGCCTGCCATACTTGTTCAGGAATCTGAGTATTTGCAGTTTGAATGGAACCAAAGAGAAAGGGGCTGGAAGGGATGTAGAGTTTTCTTAGTCTCTTGACTGCTGTGAGATGCAAAGTGGTTTGTTTGTGGAAGGGTGGCTGCTACCACTTTGCATTCTTGGCTGTAGACTGAAGTGCTTATGTGGTCTGGGCCCTGTGTGATACTTACCTGGAAGGGGAGGTGTTCTGTAACCCAGCCTGTTTTAATTTGGTTTAGAGAGCACTTTTAGACAGATGAAGACAAACATGTGCAGTCTTTCTTCTGCCCTTTTGTTCCACAATGCTGCCATAGGAATGAAAGGTGATGAAGGACTTGCCAGGCATCATGGTGAGTCTCAGCCCTTGGCCGCCTCCACACTGGACCTCCTGTCCTGAAAAGCATCTGCTCTCCCAGCTGATGATGAGGTTGTCAAGACGGAGACGAAGGTTTGTGCAGTGTGGAAACACAAATCCTTTCCTCATTCAGGCACTGCACTGCTTGGCCCAGTCATGGCAGCCCTTGTGAAAAGCATGTATAAAGCATGTGCTGCTGCTCTGTGAGCTTGGCATGTGGAGCCCATCCTGTGAGAGCACAGTGACAGGAAAGTGTTCATGCAGCACAGGCCATTTGGCAAGATGTCACCCCACAGTGGAGCTAGTTCTCCTCTCTTGACAGTTTTATACTAACTCTATTAACTTCAAGGGAGTTGCTCCAGAATTCATGCTATTAGTTGCAAATGCTGAATCAGGCCCAAGGGCTTGGTTTTTGTCCTTGTGACTTTTCATTGACTTCTGTAGTTTTTATAAGCCTATATCTGTGAAGCCCATGCTTAACTCTTCTAAATAAAATAAAACATTCTGCAGGATGGATAAACCTGTATCTGTCCATTTTGGGTTGTGGTTTTTTTCTCACATATTTATTGAAAGCTTGCAGAAAGATTTAAATGTGTTCTCTAAGAAAAGTGACTGAAATTTATTGTCTTGTAATTGCAAGACTGATAGTATATCCATTTGTTGTGTGCTTAGAAGTTGGAATATACGTGTACTTTTTTATCTGCTATTCAATCTAAGTTAGTTTGATTTGCAGTTATTTGAGAATAGTCACCTGTCTACTGCAATGCTTTGAAAAGAAGCTGGCTGATAAAGCAGGTGTGTATTTTTGGTGCTTTTAATTTTCTGCCTTGAGATCAACAGAGAGAAATTACTTACACATAAAAGAAAAGAAATTGTGGAGCTGCCATCGCATTCTCTTAGACTCATTCTGGGGTTGTTTTGGCAATGCTGTAAACAACTCCATTGAAAATTACTACACATTAGTGCCGTACTGCTCTCTTCGAAGTTGACAGAATTCTGCTGACGGTGTGAGTATGAGAGGAGTGTGAAGACCTCACCATGGTAGAGTGAAAGTAGAGTCCTACTAGTTCTCTGGCAGGAATAGCAGTATTTTGTGATATGTAATCATCATACATGATTTGGAATTAGTGAACCCATTTGCGTGGCTGTTGCATGAAAAGACTATTAATGATGCTGCATCATGGGGGATTCTGGGCTGTGAGGATGGTGTATAACAATGGGGTTGGTTGAGACAAAGGAATTGCATTTTTCCTTCTGATCTTGGGACAGAATTTCCAAGATAGCCTTATAAATGAAAGGTCTTGGAAGGTGTCTTACATGTGACTTGTCTCTGAAGAGTAAAAGCCCTGCTTTACACAGAAGCTGGTATCATCTTCCAGAATTCTGAAAAGCCTGGAGGCACTGAATCATTTTGTATGTTATTTAAAAACTAAGGGACAAATCCTTAGCTGCAAATTACATGCTCCATTACAACAAATGGAGCACTGCAAATTGTCTCTGGTGAGGGATAGCAGTCCTCTCCTCAAACCCATGTGTACAGCCTTAGAGGCAGAAACAGCTTTATTTGAGGGGCTTCTCTCAGAAAAACCCCGAGCAAAACCAAAGCAAAACAAAAACAACCCCCCCAAAAATAACCCCCCAAATCAACTGTTCCTCACTCCACTGGCTTCAGAATGTGAATGTTATCTGGGCAAATGCCCAGGGCTAAACACAGTGCTGTAAACATTGTCTCTTAAGTGGCTTGTAAAGGAAAAAAAAAAAAAAAACCACAACAAAAACCCAAACTTTTTTGACTTTTAAATGGTTCTCTTTCCTTTTTTTTTTTTTTTTTTTGGTCCAAAATGATGTCTTTGGTTTCTGCTTTATATTTGCTGAATACGAATCTGTGTTTTCCAGTAATTAACTCCAGGGCTTTTTGACCCTGATTTTGTTGACACTTATTCCCAACATGAAAATAACCTTAAGTCTTAGGGGTTTTTCTTTCACACATGATGCGTGTTACATTTGCTGGCACTCCCTTTTTTCACTTGCTTCTGGATCTGTAGCCTTGTCTTCCTTTTAATCCTTTGCCCAATAGTTTCTCTTAATATAGAATGCTTTTTGAGCATGTGCCAAAGCATATATTTAAATACACTGAGAATGAATGTGTGGAAAGCAATGGAGATATTTGCTTGACTGAACTGATTGTGTCCTTCACTCAGCTTAATGGTTCAGGTGAAGATTCAGAGCTGTGGAACATGTGGGGATGGCTGGAGGCAAGTTTGAGTGATCAGAGCAGCATGTTGAGTCAGTGCATGGAGAAATGCTGTTTACCATAGAAGAGTATCCTCTCTTGTCTTCCTGCCCTGCAGATGCCCATTCAGGTGTTTAAGGCAAAAGCCAGAAGTTTGGCCATGGGGTGATTTCTCCTGTGTGGAGAAATGGGCAGAATTGCCAGCTGTTGTTTTCCAGCTCAGCTGGGGCTGATGTGGCAAGGTGCTGGCTTTTACTCGATCTTCGTGCTTATTCTGTGAGTGAACTTTGTGATAACTTTGACTTAGGAAGGAAGTAAGGCCCAGGCTGCTTCCATGTAGGATCTGCTTGTGTGGGAAACTGCTCAACACTTTTTGCAAAAAAGTTAAGTTTTTTTAACTTATTTTCTTTCTTTCTTTTTTTTTTTTTCCTGTTTAATGCAACCACAAAACCAAACCATAACTTTCACAACAATAAGCACGTGTTCTTTTGCCAGGTGCAGCCTTGCAATGCTTTAAGATGCATAACGTGCTGAGACTATAATTTCTGAGGAAAACAGATACTGGCAACTATGAGATGCCAGCACTCAGTGAATTGTCATAATAAGCTATTTTAGCTACAGCTGGGGATTTAAAAAAATCATAATTTATTCATTGTGTTCACAGTAGTTAATGCAAGATGAAAAATCGTGATTTGAACACTTTGAATAGCTTGGGAGAGAAAGCTGGGGTTCTGGCAATGTGTTTGCTAAGGGCTATAGCTGTTTGGTTTGTCTGTCTGGAACCTTCAGGGTGCCGTGCATCATTTAAATTGTCTGCCCATGTACCACAGTATAACCCCAACTTTGTACATAGGTTTTACTAGCATCTGTCTAGAGACAGCTGTTTAAAATGTTGGTAGTTTTGGAAGTTAGAGTTCAGTTTTAGGAAGTGCAAGTCAAGAATGTGAATTTTAGCCCTGTGACTTTTGCTGCTGGTAGTGTGAACTTAAATGCTAGGCTGCAGTAGAACTCATATCCTGAGGTGTTCCTCTGAATGTGTGTTAGACCTGAGAATTGCTGCTGAGGTCTTCATAAACTGCTTTCAAATATCCAGAATTTTAGAAAATGATCTTTGAGCTGTGAATAAACTTTTCCACTGGTTAAGTGTGTTGGACTTTGGAAACTGCAATTAGGAATGTGGGTCAGGAGTCTACTAACCGCAAGCCCATGTCCCAGAAAGGCACCACCCCTGCATGCCCTGCCATGTGAGAAATAGACTGTGGCTCCACTTATTTTGATACACTCCACTTATTTTGATACACTCCACTTATTTTGATACACTCCACTTATTTTGATACACTCCACTTATTTTGATACACTCCACTTATTTTGATACACTCCACTTATTTTGATACACTCCACTTATTTTGATACACTCCACTTATTTTGATACACTCCACTTATTTTGATACACTCCACTTATTTTGATACACTCCACTTATTTTAGTACAATAAGAACAATGAGCAAAAGCTATTGCACAGCAGCGATGGTTGAGTCCCACTACCATGTCACGAGGACTTATGCAGAAAGCCCCAGTTCAAACTTGTATCAGTGGTCTTCATTTTATGCATTGCTTGGAATTTTTGGCGTATTTAATGGGACTGGAAATGAGGCTTTACCGTCAAGTGAGCAGCTTCCCTTTGGTTAATTCAAATTTTCTGTTTAGTGGTGCCATAAAAATTGTTAATGCGTGTGTGTTGCATGGATGAAAGCACAGCTCATTATTTTGTCTTCGCTAGGAAGATATTCTCAGGGTTTGCTTTGCAGCATGTCCCTTAAAATATTTAACTTTATTTCAGTTTTTTTTTCTAGAAGGTATGATCTGCCAAGATAAATATTTATTATAGTGTGGATTTATTTTTTGATGTCTTTATGAAAAACATTATTTCATCCACTGGTATTTCATGAATGACTGGGCATATGTTAGCTATCACTTCTAGTGTATTTCCCATGTGGTTAACAGCAGCTCTGGAAGCCAGAGGAGTGTTTTAGCTCTATCTTGTATGTCTTGTTCCTTGCTAACAATAGTATGCTTGCATGTGCACTCCGTTTTGGCAGACGCACCAATCATCTTCCTTTACTGCTGGTAGTTTTCTATTTGTCAGGCTCTAGTCTAGACTTGAGAACCATTGCTTTCACTACTCCAGAGTGAGCTAGTGGCATTTTTGTTTTAATTAATTATGACATCCATATTGAAGCTCAATCTTTTATGTAAGGTTTATTTCAGGCCAAGCAATACCTAATATTATGTCAATTTCACTGGTGCTCCGTGTGTTGCTTTATAATGTTCTGTGTTTTGCTTAGCAATTAAAGTTGGTTTACATGTTAAAAAACAGACAGTAGGTGATAGTTGTCTTTCAATAGTTACTAATAATGTTCTAATAATGACTAGAATGTCATTAGTTCTAATGCTGACCATCTAATGATCCTGGCAGGCTTTTGGTTATACCACTGAAGTACGAAATGTAAAACTAAGGAAAAGTCTTGGGACTTGGGATAAGCTGAATAGTAAGTTTAACAGAGGATACCTGGATGGAGACACGGACTTGGAAGTAGTGAATTGAAGAAAGTAGTCTTGCTATCAGTACGTTGTTTCATACCACCTGTTCCTTCACAAACAAACCTAAGAGAGATGAGGCTGTTCAGCCTGGAGAAGAAAAGCTGTGTGGTGACATCATAGCAGCCTTCCAGTATCTGATGGGGGCCTACAGGGATGCTGGTGAGGTACTCTTCATCAAGGACCTTAGTGATAGGACAAGGGGTGAGGGGCTCAAATTAAAGCAGGGGAAGTTCTGGTTAGATATAAGGAAAAAGTTCTTTTCTGTGAGGATGGTGAGGTGCTGGCACAAGGTGCCCAGAGAAGTGGTAAATGTTCTGTCCCTGGTAGTGTTCAAAGGCAAGTTGGACAGAGCCTTCGGCAACATGGTCTAGTGTGAGGTATCTATCCCTGCCTGTGGCAAGGGGGCTGGGACTAGATGATCCTTCCAAACCTAACTATTCCATGATTCTATGTTTATCACTGTAGTTAAAACTCCTGCTAGTAGGCAATGCCATCATTTATTGTGGGAAGACTCCTCGGGTTTTTGCTTCATTGGGCTTTCTACATCCCCTGTGCAGGTGGACATTGCATTCCCTGCACAGCTCTGTTTGTGAGGATGTTTCCCTTCCTGGCAAGGATGGGCTTGTAACACTAGTGACAAGTATTTCCTCTGTATTGAGGCAGAGCGTGCCCTTTGGGCCCAGCAGAATGGGAAGAAAGCCTTCATTTTGCTAGCGGAAATCTTCATTTGGAACACTTTACTGGAATCTGGTGCATTAAAGGGACAACAAATTTAGGAAAGGTAGATCACTGGCTCAGCTCATGCTCAGTAATCTTTCCATTCAGGAAGAGGTTTATATATGTATGTTTTTAGCTATGAACGGTTCTTCAGTTTTTCTCTGTGCTTTTCCTAATTGACAGACTTTGTTAGCTGAGCATTAATGCAGCATAGGCCAACAGGTCACATTTAACTCTCGAAGCTACAGTAAAGTTACTGACAAAAATAAACCACCAAGTCTAGCAACTTACAGGTTGTATACGCTGTCCCTGACATCTGTAAAGCCCTATTTAGTTTGGATGTGCAATCTCCAAAGAAAGGTAGGTCATGTAAAGTTTTGTCAAAGTTCATGATGTGTGATGCCTGTAGGATGACTGAGCATTTCATGGAATCCCTTGCTTTTATTCATCCACTGTCCAGTGGCTGGCATAGAAAGCTGGTTGTCAGTTGAAACCTTTTCTCTCAAGCTTGCCAGCTTTTAATTGAAGGCAATACGTTATTTCCTTGGCTGCTTAAACCCTTTTCTAGTTTGGCATCTACATATGTAGGTGTGAAACATGCAAGTGCAAGGAGGGTATGTTTCTGGATGAATTTCTGCATTTGAGGAGAATGGGGAGGGGTGCTTTTTGGTGGGAAGCTGCTAAGAAGCATAGAGCTGTTTGAAAGTGCTTGTGGGCTTGGAATATGTTTCTGATCAAGAGATTCACAAGCAAAAGTAATTGAAATTCGCTGAGCTTTCAGGCTTTAGACAAGTAGCTATTGCAGCTGCATTTGCAGTGCTGGCATGGAGCAGTTGGTGTTTGATGCTGTACAAGGAAGCAACAGTAGAAAGCTTACAGTAACATGTCACTGTCAGGATGGCCAAAGTGTGGAAGGAGAAATGGAATCACGAGAGTGAAAGTAGTTTAGATGTTTTAGAACTGAGTTATAGTCTGGGTCTCTTTCCACTATGCATTGCTCAACAATAGATTGCCTGGACAAGAGAGGAACCACTGCAGTTATATTCTGCAGAATATAACTTTTATCTGAAGGGGGAATTAGAAAGAAATGGGTTCTAACCCTTCAAGCTAAGAATAAATGTGGGAAACATGAGCTGAATGCAGTCAGACTGGCAGCTGACAGCAGGTGCTTCTGTTACACTTTGGGCTTTAAAAGCAAAAGAAGGAGCTTTGCTCCTTTTTGAACCCTGTAATGGCATTAGGAAGCTCAGCTGATTGTAGCAGCCCCCCTGGGGTGGTGAAGGAGGGGATGGGAAGAGTGGACCAACAGTCCCTCTAGGCTTATGCTTTCCTGGTTGTCAGGGGGTACTCAGCATCAAATGTCAGCTCAGTCCTTGGGGAGTAGGGGGGTGTTGGCCTCATCAGGGGTTTCTGGACAGCTCCAGTTGCCCTTTGTGTAGGCCTTGGGAAGAATAATGGAGTTTGCTTGATTTCCGTCTTTAGGAGGAAGCCAGCACCAGCTCCTTGCTGGGCATTGTTCATGTTCACCTGCTGCAATGGGGGTTGGGCTAGGACTTTGCGAGTAGGAGGAAATACAGTGGTCCTGCACAGGTGAGGTCATGGTCCACCAACTGTGAAAGAAAGGCGATTATTTCCCCTGTGATTTGCCTTCTGGTGCTATGGTTTTGGAAGGAAGGCAGAATGTGAAAGAATAGTGAGTTTTAAGGGTGAATTGAGTTCCCCTAGCTTAGTCACGGCAGGTCAAGTTACTCACTTGAGACTTGTGACTCCCCAGAGACATGGTTTTGTGTTTGTGCAGGGGAAACATCATAGCTGAGATACAGAAGAAGAGAGAAATTAACTTGATGGTGTTTATTTTAAGAATGGTTGATAAACTTTGAAGGTTTTTTTTTTCATGTTGCTGAATTTATACAAAGAAGCTGTATAAAAATAACTGGCACCAGCTGTAGAAGCAATAAAATAATGCTGTGAAGTCTTGAAACTGTGGTGTGTAACCACAAGAGCTATTTTCACCATTGGCAGCTTTCTCTTTATTATCTGCAAAAAGAGAATGATGGAATTTGTTAAACAATTTAATTTTTCATTTGTAAAAGGACCAAGTAAACCTGTATCCCAGTATCCGTAGCCCTGGCTCCCCACACAATGCTAGCCAATGTTTTTTGCTAGCAGTCATGATCATCTTCTGGTACCAGTGTGTCAACAAGAACTAAACTAGAAGAGACTTTGACATCAGACTGCTGCCTCACTCTCTGGGTTTGATTGCATTTGATTCAGATGAGAAAGAAAAAACAAGTGACACTAGCAGGCTGTTTATCTGATTTATGTACATAATGTAACCCCTGATACAGTAAACGTGGAGTCACCAATGTGGTTTAATTCAGAATGGTCTGCTGTTGTCAGTACTTTGACCCAGTTTCGCCATTTCAACAAATGAGACTTGTTCTCTTTTGAAATGCTTATTTTGAAACACTTTGTCCCAGGAGAGAGGAGAGAGAAAGCAAATTGTTTATACAAGTAAACTAATAGTGGAGAATCAAAACACCCACACTTCCTTCTTCAGGAGTTCCCCTGCTAGTAGTTTCTATAAACTCATAAATACAGTGAGGAAAGAGAAACTTCTAGTAGTAATTAGATGGGTTTCTATGTGATTGCTGATGCTGCCGAAGAAGCAAAGTTTGGCATTGATGTTTCCTATAGCACTGGGGGATCAAAAATAGGAGGGAAAACTGCTCATCCCAAAACCTAGGGAGGGGGAGGACCTTCTTTCTTCCTTGTCTGGATGAAGATAGCCTAGAAGAGGCTTTAAGGCCTTCTCTTTACTGTAAGAGCCAGTTGCTGGCATAGCATCAATAGCTCCCTCTTTATTTATGGGAGTGTATATGTCCTGGTATTTTGAGGGACTTGAGGAAAGCAGCAGATAGGTGAGTTATTGAGGTGATGTTCTTGGACCATCTTAAATACAAATGTGATGTTGGAAGAAGGGGAGGGAAGAGAAGACTGCTCAAGCTCATGTAAAGTGCCTAATCTTGTAGATGTTGTGTAGAATCATAGAATAGGTAGGGTTGGAAAGGACCTTAAGATCATCCAGTTCCAACCCCCCTGCCATGGGCAGGGACACCTTCCACTAAACCATGCCACCAAAGGCTCTGTCCAACCTGGCCTTGAACACCGCCAGCAATGAAGCATTCACAACTTCCCTGGGCAACCCATTCCAGTGCCTCACCACCCTTACAGTAAAGAACTTCTTCCTTATATCCAATCTAAACTTCCCCTGTTTAAGTTTGAACCTGTTACCCCTTGTCCTCTCACTACAGTCCCTAATGAACAGTCCATCCCCAGCATTCGTATAGGCCCCTTTCAGATACTGGAAGGCTGCTATGAGGTCTCCACGCAGGCTTCTCTTCTCCAGACTGAACAGCCCCAAATCATAGCATTCATTTTGTTTTGAAAAGAGTTAAATTGTTGCAATCATATTGTTTCTATGTAGGTCAAGAATAGACACCATTAAAAACTTATTAAAACAGAGCTAATGGAAAGTAATTGTTGAGTTAGGGTTTTTTCCTAGGCTAAGTGACTATATGGTTCTAAGCAATGACAGCTAACAGGCTACTATTGATAACCCAGTGGGCATTTAAGTGCGTCTTGATGATCGTGTCACAGAGTGAAAAAAAAACCCCACAATGTGTTACTACTAGAAATGAAGAAACAAACCCTGGTAGTTGATGTAGTCCTATTGATACATGTTAATAGGACATTAATAATAACGTGTAGTACAATGTACGTCTGTCCTTTCATGATCCTTATTCAGATAGCTAGGGAGAAAGGTGTAGAAAAGGAGAAGAGCTTTAGCAGGAAGTAAAAAACACTGGAAACTGTAAAATGTGAAGAGAATTGGATTGGGGGATGCAAAACTTCCTGATAGAAGGAAGAAAGCTGACAAAGTCATAGGGTTTCACCCTGGCGGTTCAGCTGCAAGGGTGAGGGCAAGTTGGGTGTACAGTCTGGGGTAGGAGAGACTTGGGTTGGTCAGGGTAAACAGGGTGAGAGGAGAGAGTGATGGACAACCTGATGGAAAAAGGGAAGCGGTCTGGGGAAGCAGCAGCAGCCTTTGAGTTGTTGATGAATTGCAAATCAGCAGTGACAGAAAGATGATGGAGGTACCAGAGATGGTTATCAGAGGGAAAAGTTACAGGGAGAGGTCAGAGGGAGCAATTGTCATCTGAAGGAGAATCAAGAAGAGCGGCACAGGACAGGAAGGATGACCTGTGTTTACATGACTTCCAAGTTACACAGATTGAAACCTAAATTAAGCTTGCTTGAGGCTAACATTGTCAGTCCCATGGCATGTATATAAAAAACAGGAAGAGGGGTGGAATTAACTGGGGACAGATACTTCAGCAGCCTTTAGCTCTGAATTTCCTGGGTTTCACTGGTGTGTGTCATAACCTTTTTGTTTCCACTATTTTTTTTTCCCATGAAGAAATAGGGTGGAAGAAGAAAATATAAAAAGTGTTTATCAGAATAGTATGTCAGGTTTGGCTTTCTCATAGATTTGGTGAAAGTAGATTTATAAACTAAATTGTCGATTCTCAATATTTGAGGATCTGAAATGCCTTTGTCTCTCTAAAAGAAAACATCTCCCAAATTAATCTGCCCAGCTCCTGAAATAAGCAGTAGTTCAGTTGTGTGAAAAACCACAATCAAATTAATATTTCAGACCATAGTTGATCAAAGTCGTGGGTGAATTTTCTCATAAAACAATCATTCTGTAACCAGTCTTATAGTCTTGATCCTTACTGGAAATGTGCAGGTGTTTCACATGATTTTAAGGATTTAAGCTTTGTAATTTTTCCAAATGGGTCCGATAGGGGGAATATCTTGTATTATGCTGTCTGTAGTTGTTGTTCTGAAGAACTGTTAGATTGCCCTATTTATGCCTCGGCCCTGCCCCCAACCAGATCCTTGAACAGGCAAGAAATAAAGACTGCTCGAACTAAGTTTGTTTTTCCGTGGGATCTTGCGTGTGGTGTTTGTTGTTTTTTCTTCTGTTTAATGCCTAGTAACATTATGAAATAAGTCTAGGCATTTTATCTCCTGGGATATGTATATGGCATAGCTGAAAGGACAGTAAGAACACTGCTTTGGGGTTTATCCTGCTTGCTGTGTTGGCACACTTGTATGACAGTGAACTGACTCACAGACATGGCTCAGTCTGTTTTTTCCACTCTGTATAGTCAAATTCTGCTTCAGGAAGAAATTACACATTCTGATCTTGATGGCAGCCTTTTAATACAGGTTAGCAGCACTGTGTTGTACTAGTGCAGAAGGTGAGTCTCTAGCGAGAGTACCTTAATTCACACAAGTGTGTCTCTAAAGCCAAGACAAATGATGCATGTTTTCTACATGGAGTAGCTTATCAATTCATTGCTAACAGATCCTCTCTAGGTTAGGTCAGTGAGAAGTGGTATAGGTGTGTTTTGCTCTCTGATATATTTACATGGGAGGTCTTTGTGTGGAGAGCAATGAGTTTGGTTTAATTAAGTGAAGGATTTTTTTGTGGTCTTTTCTGTGCACAAAGCAAACCAAATAGGTCAAGACATAAACACTGTTCTTTTAAAGCTTCTCTAATGAAAATATTTTCTTCATTGAGAAACAGATATTTTACTTGATATTGTATGTAAAGTTTGCTGGTTTTGTATGCTGATTCTAACAAGAGTTGGAAAGGGCTTCCAGACGTTAGCGAGTCCAGCCCTCCTTCCAGTCAGATCAGGGTGCTGGGGACCATGACCCACTGAGTTTTTGGTATCTCCAAAAGCGGAGACACCTCAGCCTCTCTGGGTCCCTGATCCACTGCTTGAACACGCTTGTGGTGAAAGTCTTTTTCGCTTATGTTGAGTTGAAAGCTCCTGTGCTACACTTCGATTTTTGTCTGTCTTTCTAGTATTGTGCTTTTGAGAAGAGCTTGGTTCTGTTCTCTACGCCTTCCCATTAGGGAGTTGTAGACAGCTTTAATATCTCTCCTAGCAGAAAGCATTACAAGGCAAAGGAAATCTCACTGAAAGGAGCCAAGGGGTATAACATTCTTTGTGGTTTGGGGGTTGTCTGTGTGTCTCTGGAAGTGAGTTTTCTTCACACACACTTTTGATACTCATTCTTTTTTTACGTGGTCTCTTCCTGTTTTTTTGTGGTATGTCCCAATCCTGATTACACCTTTCTTTCCTCTGTATACACTCTGACAACAGTAAAGCACTATCATGTGTCACCCCCATCATTACAGTATCTGAAACCCTGTCAGTGCTAAGTGGCTTAGTCCTTGAAAAACCCCAGACAAGAGGTTGAGGTAGGGCAGTACTGTTCCCAGTTTTCATGGGAAACAAAGAAAAATTGCACGTCAAAGTTCTCACCCAATTTGGGATCGGTTTCTTAAATCTTGAGAGTGCATTAACCACTGGGACGTGTTGTCCTAGTGGAACTGTAGATGTGGTCAAAGGCAGCACATGCACTTCCTGAAATCACAAAACCATCTTTCTCTCTTAAAGATGATGCTACACTGTTTAGATTTGTCTCATTTTAGATGCACATGTAATCTGAAGTGTGATTCAAATGCTTTCTTTGCTGTTAGACTAATTCTTTTAGAAGTGGCTGGAGGGTAAGGCAGCAGCAGGATTCATGAAGCAAGCCAACCTGGGCTGCTGGCAGTGTGAGCATCGGCACTAGCCAGTGCTGCAGAATGAGGTGGCAGCTTTCTCCGCTGCTGCAAGCAGTGAATCACAAAATTGTAGAGCAGTTAGGGTTGGGAAGGACCTTAAGATCGTCCAGTTCCAACCACCCTGCCATGACTAGGGACACCTCACACTAGACCATGTCACCCAAGACTCCAGCCTGGCCTCGAACACTGCGAGGGATGGAGCATTCATAGCTTCCTTGGGCAACCCATTCCAGCGCCTCACCACCCTCACAGTAAAGAACTTTCTTATATCCAATCTAAACTTCCCCTGTTTCAGTTTAAACCCATCACTCCTTCTCCTATCACTACAGTCCCTGATGAAGAGTCCCTCTCCAGCATCCTTATAGCCCCCTTCAGATACTGGAAGGCTGCTATGATGTCTCCATGCAGTCTTCTCTTCTCCAGACTGAACAGTCCCAACTTTCTCAGCCTATGTTCATACAGGAGGTGCTACAGTCCCCTCATCATCCTCGTGGCCTCCTCTAGACTTGCTCCAGCAGCTCTGTGTCCTTCTTATATTGAGGACACCAGCACTGCACACAGTGCTGCGAGTGGGGTCTCATGAAAGCAGAACAGAGGGCAGGATCACCTCCTCTGACCTGCTCATCACGTGTTTTTTTGATGCAGCGCAGCACATGAGTGGTTTCTGGGCTGCAAGCGCACACCGAACCTGGTTCGTGTTCAGTTTCTCATCAACCATCACCCCCAAGTCCTTCTTTGCAGGGCTGCTCTGAATCGCTTCTCTGCCCAACCTGTAGGTGTACTTGGGATTGCCCCAACCCAGGTGTAGGATCTTGCACTTGGCTTGGCTGTCACTCCTGCCCTGATGCTACTTTTTGTATTGATAAGGTAACTTAACCTGCTGGCTAATACAGAATCACATAAGTGAGAACTCTGAGGACGGTAATGTTGAGCATAGGCTTGCACAGCTGTAGTATCCTGTGGGTTGTGTGCTGTGGGGGATGTGTTACTGTGCGGCTTCTCAATACTGTGAACATAGTATTTGGTATACAGCCCAAGTTTATATGGTCTACAAAATTACCATTTAAGAAATATGCTGATAGCTTGAGTAAACAAAAAAAGGGTGTAATTGTTTCTAACTAGTGCTAAGGGTTAAATTGAGAAGTGGCCCAGGTGGTTACATGTCTTAACAGTTTTTACCAAAGAAGTCAAATATTAAGCCATTACCATGAACTCAGCTGAAATAAGGTTACTGTATATTTAACTGTCTAAACTTCTTACACTTGGAGGAAGAGCAACCTGTGTACTGAAGAGTAGCAGCTACTGTTCCTAGGAGCTATCTGAAAAGCAAGGCGTCGAGCGTAGTACATTTCAGATGACCTGATTCTGTAGCTAATAGGTAAAACATTAGATCAGTGGGGGTCTAGTAGCACATTTCACATACTTTCTTTTGGATGTGTCACATGGAAGGGGAACCCAAGGTCAACACCAGAATAAGAAAATGCTGTTTGTTCCCTTGTGAATCATTGCCTTGACATCTCATGCTGTTCCTGAAGTTGAGGTACACTGCAAATGAAACTTTTGGCATTTGTATTCAACAGTCTTAGGGTGAACAGTTAAAGCTTTTAAGTACTGCTCGAAATAACAGACATGCTCAGTGACTTATGGGTTTCTTATAGTCTCTTCTTGCATACTATTCAGTGAGCTGTGTACTGAACCTCATTCCGATACTTGTGGACATCAATGCAAATCTTTGTTGTTTTTATGAAACAGGATGTAGATGCTTAGGCTCTGTCTACCTTGTGAACAATACTATTAACAACAGAGGTGAACAAAGGATAGTCTTTGCAAAACATTTCATAGGGAATAATGAAACAGTTGCTTGCAGTTATAAAATATTTATTTTCTTATTGGGTGGTACCTATTAAGCAGATCAGTGATGCAACAAGCGCAGCTAGAAAGTGCTGTTGAATTGTAATTGAAAGAAGCTGTGTTTTGGCACTCTTCAGTGGTGTATAAACTATTTAATATTTATTATTTTTTTAACAGCGAAGAGCCTAATAGATATTTAGTGTTATCTATTAATTGAAAATAAAATAATCTGAAAAAACAACACAGCTTTTGCAGTTCTCTTAGGGTCACTTTCCTATCTTGCAATCCATGATCCATGGCTAATTTTTACTTTTAAGGTCAAATAAACAGCTTTTAGTTCTGTCTGTCTGTATTGTCATGTTTCCCCCTCCTCTCTTCCACCAATCCCCCTTTTGTGTGCTCCTTTGGGTAAAAATAATCCTTTCAAATTAATTAAATGAAGAAGAATTTTTTAAAAGCAATTTGTTTTGCCCTAGCTCTGAAAAGGTAATAGTTTTTACTGGAAGTGGCCTGAAACTGCTCAGTATTCCTGAAAACACTGAGCAAAATGAGCAAGAGCTCTGATGAAATGCTTTGAAATAGGAGTTGGGTATGTTTTCAAATGGGGAATTTAGCCATCTGATGTTTATAAACCAGTTTGGACCTGATCATGAGGGCTAGAAATGCAATCTTTACTGTTTGTGCTAACCTGAGTAGTGATACAGGACAGTACACAGAATCTGTGGTGCCTGTTTCACTGCCTCTGGTATACCATATACTGAAAGTACATATTAGCACTTGATGGACCTGAGAGGAGGTGCAAGTGCAGAATGCTATAAATAGCATGCTTGACTGTGCAGAGATTTTGTGCTTCTGTTATCAGACTAAGAAACAGATAAAATGAATTCCTGGGTGTTGCTTTTAAGTCTCTGAGATACTTCAGCAGCATGTGGGGAGTTTGACATTAAGATGATCTAAACAAAATAACATTTTGTAGGTAAGTTACGTCCAATGTTAGAGGAGTGTGCTGGGGGTTTTCTTTTTCTTGAGACAGGTGAACATGGTAACATTTCAGGTATATGTTGCAAGGTTTCAGGTTGCCCCGTCAATATAGGGTACCAGGAATCCATTTTTGTCTAAAACCAGTTATTGTAAGCATGGAACATCAGTCACATCATCCTGGTGTTTATGTGTAGCTAGCCTGGCTTCAAATTCTTTTGAGTTTGAAAGGTTTGATATGTACCTGTTACTCTTTCTAAAGAGCACCTTTGTGGTTTAATGGAAGAACTGGAAAGGCTAATTTCAGCTAGGACAGCTTCTGTCACTAGGCTCTCCCCATAGCCAGGGTGCATAGAGGCAGGTTTAGAGGACCTGTGTTAAGTGTCTGTGTCCTCTCTCTCTGAAATAAAGATAGTCCTTGTTATTGTCTACTGATGCAATATAAAAATTTGCAAAGAAGAAGTAGAGCATGTATGGGATTAATCCACCACAGTAAAGAGCCACAGACTGTGGCAAATAAGCAGTAAACTACAAGGCATCTTTCAGTGTTCATTACTGAATTTATCATTGCTTCAATCATGCATACCTCAGCCATTAGGCAAAGATACCTTGTATACAAGAGCCCTTTTGCTATATGTATGGATGTAAGTTCAAGTTTTATTTTCTCTATTACAGTGTTGCAGGATTTCTTTTCCTCTGTGTTACAGATTCACAGAAGATCATAATGGAGAATAGTGATTATGAAGTAGTCTGAGACTAAGCAACTACCACATAGTGGGTTTAAGAATGTTGGTGTACAGTTTGGCAAGTCATTAAAACTGTAGGTGAAGGCATCCCTTTCCTTCCATCAGGTTGTTCATTTTAGCAGGAAAACCTTATTTATACTTTTTCCCCTGCCTTACCCAGTTTTGCAGATCTACAAACTTTGCACGTGCATTTAATAAACAACGGCCTGTACTTCAGGTGCTGATTCTTGAAAGCATGCTGCGGTGACCTGACCTAGCTTTTGGTAGTCAGCATGCCTTTGGTTTTGGTTTGGGGGTGCTGTTTTATTATAGTGTATATCAGTAACTAAGTGCAAAAGAGTAAATTGTAGAAAAAGATGCTGTGCAAGGTGCAGCCATCTAATACCAGAATGATGGTATCTAATCACTTTTTAATCATGGGAATGTTTGAGTAGCTAGAAACGTTCAAGCTCACTGAACCAGTAGCAGGTCAGGTGTCTGCTTCCCCGTTGTTGCATGGAGGAACATTCTGGCAGGGTTGTGAGAGCTTTGCTTGGTGCTGCTGCCCGGCAGAAGGGAGGAGTTCTGACATGAACATTGAAACCCTTATTCTTTTCTGGGATGAATGGTACAGGAGAGAGAGGCTTTTTCCAGGTAACTAAACTAGCAGCCTGCTGGGCTTAGCTGTGAGTTACCAGGTGCATCTCTGTCATAGGTTCAGCAGTAGCTTAAACCACGACAATCTCCATCTGAATGCAGGTGCTGTAACCCATCACTTGACTTACTGCTTCCATATGAATTCTGAAGCTTCTCCAGACCTTGAAGCTATATTGTAATTCAAGCGATTACCTTTACTTTCTTCTTCCAGGAACTGCAGCTTGGTGTTAAATGTTTTTTAGGAGGTTTAAAAGCATATTTCTGGGTATTTTCACTTTATTATTCACTGGTTTTAGCAGGAATAACAAATGGAAATTTTAAATACTGGAAGAAATTCTACTGTTGTGAAATATCCAGGCCAGGAAATTTGGGAAGAATATGAACCTTCTGAAAGGTTATCCAAATCAAAGCCAATCTTACAAATATATTTTTCTGACATGTCTAGAGACAAAATGACATGAATGCATCAACGTACAATCATTCTCTTATAGGAGATGTGGTAGTATCCTTTACAATTAAATGCTATGCCAAGGAAATTACCTGGGGGTTTTATTCCTTTTCAGTAATGTGGAAAGTATGCTGTGGGAGCAAGCAGGAAGAGGTTGTTTAGTGGAAGAGAGGAAGAGGAAACTGTTTTGAAGGGGTGCAGAGACACAGCACTAGTAGCAAACATAATCTTCTTGATAATGTGCCATGTTGAGCAAAGCTTAAGGTTTGGATTTTTTTAGGCATTCAGTGTCTGCCTAACTGTAAGCTCTTGTTGGAAAAAGTGATACAATGTCTGTTCGTGTCAGTGGGAGCAGAGTCAGGCCAACTCTTGCATGCTTTTCAGATGGGATTTTCAGATGCTTTAATTTCTGCATTTGACTTCAGCATAAAAAAAAAAGTGGCTGGACAGCTGTGAGAGAGCCAGCAGATCTATACAAAATCTAATGGTACTTAAAATTTCTCGTGAGAGTGCCATGCTGAAACAAGCTCAAAGTGTTTCTTTCCTATTTATCTTTTAGTCTCTTAAAAGGCTGCCAGTGAATAGGAAGAAAGGGGAATAAATAAGCCTGTAAGGAAAGGGTGGTTGAGGCAGGAGTGATGGCTAGGTGAAAGCAGATATAGAAAGATCAATGTATAATTTAGCAGTGATGTTCCCACTATAGATTGTCAGATAAATATATCAAACCATTCATGGACTGGGTCACAGCCCCTGAAGATCTGAGTTTGTCCAGGTAGCAGTTCCTTAAGTAGCTGCTGATATTTTATGGCTTAGCACTTAGTGAGGTGAAGGAGTCCTTGGAAAGATGGCTGTGATTTTAACAGCACTGTTAAACAGGATGAGGAGCATTGATGCTTCAGGATGCAAATACAGGTGTTGGAAATTATCAGCCAAGGAAACTGAAAGTGGCTGTTACCTGCAATAAGCAAGCAAGTGGACAATGTTGGGAATTGAAGAGTAACCTGCATGATACCGTTTGATATCTAGGAGAACATCACCCTAAGTCAAAGCTCTGAACAGGAAGAGGAGAGAGCAGTTGCTAGCTGTTTGTTTTGGGACAGAGGACTACTAGGAAAAGAGCAGCCATACTGTGTCCAAGTAAGGATCCATCAAGCCCATTATCGTCCTGGTCATGAGGAGGATATGAGGTTATTACCCTGCAAACTCATCACTATACTTCCAGATGCTACACCTCTTTAGAGCATCATTCTGCCTCCAGATTCACAACTGCAGCACCCTGCACACTCATGTGAGCCGAGGCTGCATTGGGCCGTGGATAAGTTCTGGCTTGTATGCCCAGGAGTGACTGCCTACTCAAGCTGCCTTGGCTGCATGCATGTAAGGTAGGTTCCAGGGATAGGGATGCTGCATGGTGCAGGCCATGCTCTAGGGGCTGGGTCTCCTGCCTGTCTGACTTGAAAAAGTGTCAGTAGGAAAGGGGTGAAGGGCACTGACTTTGTGTCTGGCTTCAGGGGAAGCCTCTGCTTTGCAAAGTCCCTGGATCCCTTGGCCAATCTAAAGCCTCAGCTGTTGCTCTTACATCTACTGTTTTGCCATACTCTCTGTCTTCTGGGGGGCTGCTGGAGCCCAGAGCTCAGACATCTTCTGGGCAGCCCTCTGGCAGAGCAGGCTTCAGTGAAACTTGCCTCTTGTCCCTGTTGCAAGCCATAGGGCAGTGACCCTGCATGGTTACAGGAAAAGAGAAGGCTGCGTGGAGACCTCATAGCAGCCTTCCAGTATCTGAAGGGGGCCTATAGGGATGCTGGGGAGGGACTCTTCATGAGGAACTGTAGTGAGAGGACAAGGGGTAAAGGGTTCAAACTTAAACAGGGGAAGTTTAGACTGGATGTGAGGAAGAAATTCTTTACTGTGAGGGTGGTGAGGCACTGGAATGGGTTGCCCAGGCAAGTTGTGAATGCTCCATCGCTGGCGGTGTTGAAGGCCAGGTTGGACAGAGCCTTGGGTGGCATGGTTTAGTGTGAGGTGTCCCTGCCTATGGCAGAGGGGTTGGAACTAGATGATCTTAAGGTCCTTTCCAACCCTAACTATTCTATGATTCTATACTGTTCCAGCCTTCAGCGGGTTTCTGCACAGGAGATGTCCTGAGCCATGTGTCACTGTAGTGATCCTCAGTGATTGTTTGTCCTGTGCTCTCCCAACCCATGGAAATTTAGGTTGGATTAGCATTGAGTGCAGTGAGAGACAAGGATTTTGTCTGAAAGATGGAACTACAGTGAAGTCTATGACTTGGTTGCTTGTGTTTAACTCCTGTTTAATACTCAGGCTGCCTGCGTGACTCCTGGTACAGAGCTTGAACAAAAAACCAAGCAAGAGGCAAAGCGACTGTAGAGTGAGCTTCGTGCCCTGCCAAGGCTGCTTGCTCCTGTACTGGCGTGAGACAAACAAGTGTTGCTGTGGAAGGACACAGTGTGTTGCGCTAACTGTACCAGTAAACAAGGCTTGAGGATAATGGTGCCTGATGTGACAAATGTAGCAACTGAAAAAGTATAAAATGGTGTGTCAGCAGTTGGGATGTAACCAGACCTCATCTCATTCATCAGAATATTTGCACATCATTTAATTGTGCTGGTTGCCTTTAGCTGCCTTGTGTCTTCTTTTCTTCTTTATGGGAAGAGTAGTAATTTCCTTGGAGGAATCAGTGAGAGGTGTGTAACTGGCAGTGCATTTCCAATTTTGTAAAAGGCATTAAAGAGGCACACTGGGGGATAGTGAGCACCTGTGATATTGTCATTGGTTTTAAAAAGTCAGTGTTGCACCTTCCTGCTTCCCTTTTAGTTTTTCAAAAGAACATTGTTTCCTGAGCAGGACTGCAGTCAGTCATGGCCCTTCTGTCCGAATGGGGAATTGAGTGGCTGCTTGTAAGGTTGGGTTTTTTTTTTTTTACCTCGTTTTAGGCAGAAACACTGTTTTTCCCTGACAGCGTACTGGTGGCAACCAGGCTTTCTTCAGGGGAGTAAGCTCACACAAACCCATTATGTTCAGGTAGCAGAGATAAAAATAAAACCAGCACTTTAAGGAAAAGGAGGTTGATCAGGGAATGTTTCTCATTTCCAAGCTTTTTTAAATGTTTAATTAAAATGGCAAAGTAGAGAAGTGTCTCTGTAAACAGTAACCTGTCATTTCTGCTGTATGCATTATTTGTTTTCTACGAGTAATGTGCCATTGCGCTATTGGAAGAAAAAAGAAAAGACTAAGACTGTAAACCCTTTCGGCAGCCAGAAGAATGATGGAAGTTAGAATCCTTTTTGCATAATTCCCTTGCTTTTTGCTTGTGGATACAGCTGTGCTAACACAATGCAACATTTGAGTTGAGAGGTCTGCAAAGTCCTGGCACCGATGACAGTTTTCAGACTGAGGCTCTTATTTGATAGATTTTCAAAGTGATATTGTGCTCAGTTGTATCCGTGTCCCTGGAAGGAGGCTTCCAGTTAACTTCTCAGAGGAAATACTTTCAAAAGGAAAAGTTTAATTTTGCCAAGAATCAGATAAGGTCAGAGTAATTAGACAAACCAGAGCTTTGTAGGTTAGAAATGAACACAGTCCTCTCCATGGAGTAGTGCAAATGTGCTAGAAGAACAGGAAAATGAAATGCATGAGAATGCTTCGATTTGCTGAAAATCTGAAATTCTATGTATATATCTTGGCATATTCTCAAGTGTAGGATTTCATTTTAGAAGCATTTTTTTCCCATTAAAAAAAGGAAGAAAGTAAACTGTATTTATTCCTGTTTCTGGTTTCCAGTTTAATCCACTGGAAAATGAGTTCACTGGCTTAATTGTAAATATAATTTTAAAAAATTAATATATATTTATAAATTGCTAATGTAATGTGATTGCAATGCGATGCTAATTCACCATAGGTTTTCAAGTACCTATGCTTTACTTAGCTTCCATGCATTTCCATTATGAGACAGAAGGGATTGTATTTTAGCTCCTGTACTGGTACTGGCAAAATGGGTGGCCTGAGGACTTAAGAGTATTGTGTGCAGTTCTGGTGTCCTCAACATAAAAAGGACATGGAACTGTTGGAACAAGTGCAGAGGAGGGCCATGAGAATGATCAGGGGACTGGAGCACCTCCCATATAGGCTGAGAAAGTTGGGGCTGTTCAGCCTGGAGAAGGGAAGGCTGCGTGGAGACCTCATAGCGTCCTTCCAGTATCTGAAGGGGGCCTATAGGGGTGCTGGGGAGGGACTCTTCATGAGGAACTGTAGTGATAGGATAGGAGGTAACAGGTTCAAACTTAAATAGGGGAAGTTTAGATTGGATATGAGGAAGAAATTCTTTACTGTGAGGGTGGTGAGGCACTAGAATGGGTTGCCCAGGGAAGTTGTGAATGCTCCGTCCCTGGTGGTGTTCAAGGCTGGATTGGACGTAGCCTTGGGTGGCATGGTTTAGTGGAAAGTGTCCCTGCCTGTGGCAGAGGGGTTGGAAGTGGATGATCTTAAGGTCCTTTCCAGCCCTAACTATTCTATGATTCTATGATATGACTATGTTGATGGGTATCAGTAAGCATTAGTCTTCTGACATCATCTGACTTTCCCTAGTTTATACTTAAAGTCTGGTGTGATATTTTCTTCTGTTCTGCCTTGACTGCAGAATAGTAAAACCGTTTTTTGTTTGCCTAGTTTCTGTAGGTGTCTGTGCACAGTGGTTGCATGGCCTTCACAGATTGAGAATGGAAGAGGAAAGCCAGTTCCTCCAGTGGGTTAACTTATTCTTAAAATACAAAAAAGTGGGTTCCAGTCATTCTGTTGGTCAGCCAGCAAAATGAATGCTGCAGATATTTCTTCTTCCCTCAGTGATGGCATGAATGGAGTCTCTTCCCTGTGTCCTCAGTCAGATCTTGTTAGGTTGGCCAAGAGATCAGAGTTCATAGTTAGGAACTGAGGAACAGAAAGCTGATGCAGTTGTATAGCCTCAATTCCTTAGGAAACCAAGCAGAGGTGGAGTAAGAAGGATGATGGGCAGGGACTTTTTAAGTTCACCATATCACAGTGGCCCTTGCTTTCCAGCTCAGGGGAGAAACACAGACTGTCTCAACTTTGTTAAGACTTTTAGTTAAAGAAGATGGGATGGTTTGCCTTTTAAAGGCAAGATTGGAATGAGAGGATTAAAAGGAAGGATCCTGAGAAGTCCAGGAAGACTGTGATTGGCATTACTATAGTTAACTGTAAGAACATGAGATTGCAGGAGGAGAAAGAAAATAGGAGCTGTTTTGACAAGAAGTCAGAAGTCTTGGTTACATACAGACACCTGAGTGGTGCTCTGGTGTTCTCATGTAAATGAAAACCAGGAGGAGAAGGGAATGGAAGAAAAGATGAAAAGCACCAGGATTTTTTTTGGAACATACAGCTTGCATGGGTGTCAGCATCCATGGAGTAGGAGTGTATTGCAGAGCAGACAAATCATTCCTTCTCCTTGCCCTATCTTGTCCTTCACACACACAAGCTTTGTCCTGGATTAGAATAGCTGTGGGAAGACAGTGCTGGTTGGAGGAGGGATTCATGCTGCTGGGGAGGAGCCACCCAGCCATGGGAGTCTTGTACCTGCTGCCTCTTGTGAGCTGAGGGCTGTGGAGACTGCTCAGCCGGCAGAGTACTGACTGCACACATGGCTGGCAAAGGTCACCTGAATTATACACTGGGGTGGCTCCTGCAGCTTGGGGACATTTTCGGATGGGTTTCTGAGCAGTCACTCAGCCAATGTCTAACCAAATCTATCTACACTCTGCCTCAGTCCTTAAAACACAGAGGAAGGGGAAAATAGAATCATAGGATAGTTAGGGTTGGAAAGGACCTTAGGATCATCCAGTTCCAACCCCTCTGCCACAGGCAGGGACACTTCCCACTAAACCATGCCACCCAAGGCTCTGTCCAACCTGGCCTTGAACACCGCCAGGGATGGAGCATTCACAACTTCCCTGGGTAACCCATTCCAGTGCCTCACCACCCTTACAGTAAAGAATTTCTTCCTCATATCCAATCTAAACTTCCCCTGTTTAAGTTTGAACCCATTACCCCTTGTCCTATCACTACATTCTCTAATGAATAGTCCCTCCTCAGCATCCCTGTAGGCCCCCTTCAGATACTGGAAGGCTGCTATGAGGTCTCCACACAGCCTTCTCTTCTCCAGGTTCAACAGCCCCAACTTTCTCATCCTATCTTCATATTGGAGGTGCTCCAGTTCCCTGATCATTCTCGTGGCATCCTCTGGACTTGTTCCAACAGTTCCATGTCCTTCTTATGCTGAGGGCACCAGAAGTGTACACAGTACTCCAAGTGAGGTCTCACAAGAGCAGAGTAGAGGGGCAGGATCACTTCCCTCGACCTGCTGGTCACGCTCCTTTTGTTGCAGCCCAGGATACGGTTGGCTTTCAGCGCACACTGAAGCTGGCTCAGGTTCATTTTCTCATCAGCCAACACCCCCAAGTCCTTCTCTGGTATGTACAGAAGATGACGGGCTTTACTGTCTTTCTGCACCCAGCTTTCCAATCAAAAAAGGGAGACTTTTCCCTTCTGACAACCTTGTACTGTCCAAAGTCAGCAAAGACAACTTCAGAGCAGTGGGTTTTCAGTCAGTTCTGGATCTGAATAAGCATCAGATGTGGACAGCTGTGTAGAGAAATGGAGCCTTCTTTACAGCAGGTTCGTTTCTCTGTAGCTGTTTCCATGCACTGAGTGGAGGTACCTGTGAACTTTGGGGTGGGAGGTGGGTAGTAGCCTACCCTTACTTTTAGTGTGGCACTCCCCCCTCGTCACCTATTTTACCAGCAGGTCCTAATGCCTATTTCTGTATTGGGTGACCTAAAAAAATAAGGCATATGCATCAAAAAAAGCCACCACAGCAGTGTTTAGGTTAGCCTGAGTCAGTTTGAAATTGCACTGTAGCCAGAAGGGGTGGCATGGATTCATTCACATGTAGAGAGCTGAGAAGAGCAAAGATTTGAGCTCATCTGAGTCTCAGAGTTATGGTCATACAGGTAGTAATATTACATAAATAGTAACAATAATAGCAGCTATGGAAAAGTTCAGAGCTTCAGAACCTCTTACAAGCAAAATAAGCAGTGGTCTTGTTTGAGGCTTTCTTCTGGCTTGGAGACATACTGCTCTTTGGAGGGCAAACTGTGTTTGTATGTTTGCATTCTTCTGCAGTGTGGAAGTTTATAAACTTCCATTCGAAATAAGAGGAAGGTTAAAATCTTGGCATATTCTTATTTTGGTAATAGGATTGCATGCAGACATCCTTGTGGTTCAATTAAAAAAATCCCCAAACTACTAAAAACCCATTAGATCTCCTGTGAAGGGGTGGCTGATTGCAAATGGAATGATTAATGGCTGAGATTAGAGATGCACATACAACTGCACGATCTTGCTCATAAACTCCTAATGTGACTCATTGAAGATCTCTGGGTTTTTCTTCCTGTTGAATTGAACTTGGTGTTGTCATTAAGAGAACAGCATCAATTTGGAAAATTCAGGTTTTTTTCGAACTCCTTTTGGATTTCTTGGGTCTCCCCCCATCTCAAGTCTTTCAGGTGAAAATTCCCCATTTCAGAATTTGTTGAAAGAAAACATTTTTATTTTATAATTAAAAGGCTCTTGTTATATGGCAACCTTTAGATTGTTTGGAATAGCCAATATCAAATACTGAAAGTCTTTAAGTGTCTGACTTTAATCTGTTGGGCAGAGATGAGATTCAGAGTAGCCCTGCAGAGAAGGACTTGGGGCGATGGTTGATGAGAAACTGAACATGAACCAGGTTCTGTGTGCGCTCACAGCCCAGAAACCACCCAAGTGCTGGGCTTCATCAAAAGGAGCGTGACCAGCAGGTCGAAGGAGGTGATCCTGCCCCTCTACTCTGCTCTTGTGAGACCTGACTTGGAGTATAGTGTGCAGTTCTGGTGTCCTCAACATAAAAAGGACATGGAACTGTTGGAACAAGTCCAGGGGCTGGAGCACCTCCCATATGGAGACAGGCTGAGAAAGTTGGGGCTGTTCAGCCTGGAGAAGAGAAGGCTGCATGGAGACCTCATAGCAGCTTCCAGTGTCTGAAGGGGCCTATAAGGGGCTGGAGAGAGATTCTTCATCAGGGACTGTAGTGATAGGACAAGGAGTGATGGGTTCAAACTGAAACAGGGAATGTTCAGGTTAGATCTAAAGAAGCTCTTTACTGTGAGGGTGGTGAGGCGCTGGCACAGGTTGCCCAAGGAATTTGTGAATGCTCCATCCCTGTCAGTGTTCAAGGCCAGGTTGGACTGAGTCCTGGGTGACACAGTTTAGTGTGAGGTGTCCCTGCCCATGGCAGGGGGGGATTGGAACTGGATGATCTTAAGGTCCTTTCCAGCCCTAACTATTCTATGTTTCTATGATGTTCCCCAAGTGAAACAACTGTTCTGGACCCTTGTGCATGTGACAAATGAGGACACAGAGCTAAGGAGGAAACCCACCTGGGAATCCACTTCACTCGACTTCAATCTCTTACTGGTGTAATCAAGTTATTTAGGCAGACTTTAAGCAATATGGATCAGAATGCTTTAGAGCTTCAGCAGGAATGCATTGCTTTAAATACGCTGATTTACAAAGAAAGTTTAATTATTCCCCCTCCCCCCCAGCCACCTTCCTGCACCCCCAGCACTAGTTTTGGTCTTCTCTTGGTCATCCTCTAGTGTCTGGCTTTCACAAGAATGCAGAATTCAGGATTTTTCTTTCAACCGATAAAGTCTGCAGACTGCCTGGAAAACGGGCTGACTCCTGAGCTTCTTGCCTGGCTGCTCTTTAACCAGTGTCAAAGTGGAAAAATGTAAACCTTTTCTAGTACTTTTGTTGAGGGACCTGTGAAAACAGGGTGAACAATTTAAAGGTTCCTGCTACATGATAAAACCAAAAGAAAATGTTTCTTTTCTCCTGCTTCTACCTCTCACTGTTTTCCAGTGCTTGTGCTTGCTGGGTCTTTTCATTTAACCTTTTTTTCTTTCAAGCTCTTCTTTCGTCCTTGGTCCTATTTACCTTTGTTGATGCCTTCTTATGAGGCATTGGAAGAAAGGAGAAGCATGTGTGTGTGCCAGGAGGGGAATGTGTCAAATGTGCTTTTTTAACTGTCAGCTTTCTCTGTCCCAGCTGCATTGTTTTCCTCAAGCTCCATCTGCAGCCAGGCCATTAAACTTGTTTTTCACTGCTGCTCGCTGCTATTTGTAGTTTAATTTCTGCTTGTATCAAATCAAAAGCTATGCCTCTAAGTCTGTATTGTTTTGCGCCTGCGATATTTGCCTTTTAGGTGGCTGAAACTTCTAACTTAACTACCTGCTATTGTGTCCGTAAAGGTGTGAGCAAGGAGAAGAGTTAGGCTATTTAAATGCAATTATAAGCTCACTGTTAGAAATCCTAGAAGGATGTTTTAGCCATAGAATTTGGCTCCTGTTTAGCTCAGAAGTTTGTTCCCGATTTACTTGTGTGAATTAATTGTGACTTTAGAGGATCTCTGCTATCAGCTGAACATCACCCCCACAGTATTTCCCCTCATGAGCATATATTCTAGTTATGTGTCAGTAGGTTCATCTGGGTGTTAAACTGTTCAATTTACCTGATAATGGAAAATACAGCTTCTCCCTAACTGGAACTTCAAGTGTCATTTTTGGAGGGGGGTTTTCATTGGTTGGTTTTGTGGTTTGATTTAATTTCAGTGTTCTGTTTTGTGGGTTTGCTGGGGTTTGATTGTTTGGGATTTTTATTTTTTTTTTAATAATATTTTATTTTACGTTCATGGTAATGTGCTTTCTCCTTTGTGGGTGACTTTTATTCTCCCTCCCTCCCCTGGTCAGCCCCTGTAACATTGTAGTGTTTGAGAGCAGATTGTAGTGACATCGAACATTTTGTTGTGTTTGTAATGCAGGCTGAGGTCAAGCAAAGAAAGAAAGCAGTCATGTTTTAGCATTCTTTTTTAATGAGTACATTAAATCTACTCACAGCTACAGGATCAGCTGTGGAGAGGAGGAAACATGAAACTTCAAGTAGCACTGTCTTTTTTGAAGCAATTTATGGACAAATAAAAGACTAAAGGGATATATAAGGACTCTAGTAGGAAATAAATGGCACCATGTTATTGTCAGAAAGGGTTTTGGCAGAAGACTTGACTGTTTCTGTGGCTTAGAGGAATTTCCTGCAGACTGGACTAACCATAAAAAAAATTGTCTCTACTTTTAGGAGTTCAAGACATATGGTGGAGTCTTCCCAGTGAAGATGTCATCTTTAACAATGAAAGCCCATTGTCTGGACAAAAGAGGAAGTTTCTTTAAGGTAAATGGGATATTTATGCAGAGCATAAAGTACATGGGTTTGTGTGAAATGAGTGCTGCAGAATGTGCCATACAGTCTGTGATATGCAGGAAGCCTTTTCAGTAAAATCAGAAGCACTTATTTGGGCATTTCTTTTTACAGGTGGCATTTATGGCTAGATTACTACCCTGTTACTTCATGTGTATATTGTTTTCCTGTATACTGAATAGAATATTTAGTGTAAAACAGCTTGTGTCTTTCTTTGCTGCTAATGCTGAGAATATAAGCTTTGTTATGCACAGGCATTACAGCGCTCATAAACTGGATTTATGTAACTTAATGTTGCAGTACAGGTTTAGAATTTCCACTATTGGGATTGAAAATTGTTTTCATCTCCTTGCCTATTTTAAGAAAAACTGGTGGGGCTCCTTGTTTGTGTGTAATCTGAACATGCACAAAATACTATCTTTGTATTCTCAATGCCTGTTTCAGTCCATTTTGTGTTTTGGTGGTTTTGCTTTGTCTGTAGGTTTTAGTTCCTTGGCTTTTTTAAAGTCTAGCTGTATCTTCATTGAAATCAACAAGAAGCTGGTGCTTAACTGTAGTCATACTCTCAAAAATCCAGCAAGGCAGATGTCTGTGTCTTTGGGTGTCTACATACTTTAAAGGATTCTCATGATTCTTCCACTAAGATACAAGCCCAGTTTCTTGGATGATACAGGCACTGAAAGATAGTAGTTCTGTTCTGGCATGGATGTGCTCATAGAGAAAAAACAGAAATAATTCCATGTAGTGTTTCTGTGTTCTGGGACAGTTTTGAGATGCCATGTAGCTTACTGCACACTTAATGCAGCACATTTCAGTGAGAAATACATTTCAGGTGTGAGCCCTCTGTCCCGTCCCCCCTCCATTCCCTTTCCATCATGGAGTACAGCTGATGCATGGCAATATACTGAACAGGCTGGGAAGGCAGGATGCAACATGCGCTTTCTGGGGAAAACATATGCCCCTGAGAAACACCCAGGGAGTACAGGCAGAGGCCTCTCCAGACTTGAGGTGGTGCTCAGAGATGTAGGGAGATAGAGCCCTTAGTTGAAGCACCTTCATGTACTCCGTGGAATGCTTTAGAAATCCATTTTTCCCTGGTCATGAACATTCATTTTTAGTCCTGCTAACCTCATCACACCTGGAAGGTGGAGCCTTGAGAACCTCGTCAGAAAGTACATACTTCAGTTTGAGTGCCTTCAGTCATTGGGTTTTGTGTGTCTTCTGTGACCATTCTCACTTCTGCATAGTTATAAATCACTTCCATCTCTGGGAACTTCTGTCAAGGATTGAACTTCATGACTTAATTTTGCTTTTTCCCAGTATTTTCTGCAGAGTTAACTTATGTGATTTGCTCAGTTGTAGTAGCTCGGCTCAGGCATGAACACTGCAAAATAAACATGGGTCATTGTGTTCTCTGTTCTGCCTCCTGCTCTGTGTGAGGTTTATTAAGGCTTTGGAGGATCAGTCAGAGGACTTTCAGGACTGCAGTAAGCTTACTGGTTTCTAAGGGAAAGTGGAAACGTGTTTTGGTCTTTTTATATGACAGAGAAAGACTTTATGCAGCAACACTGGGGAACCGTCATGTTTCAGGTTGGCATGGCAAAAAGCAGAGGTGCAGTAGAGGTTATCAGTATGGTTTTCAAGATGATTGAATCCCATTAACTTTTATTTCTATGCAGTAGGGGAGTTCTGGAGGCGGTGCTGAAGTTAATTGCGGAGAAGACTGTAGTTAACATTTTCTTCCAGAAAAAAATGATTAGTTGAAGTGAAATGTAGTTAATAAAGCCTTCATGTGCACTGTATGAGTACAGCTGTGAACATCATATGCTTCTAGAGAGCAGGAAAGGGAGATTAGTGTCCAGGCAGCACCATGGTATTGAAAGTATGCTGACCTATCAAGCTGTGGTGTTCTACCACTGGCCAGGAAGGTATGTGTATTTTTCTGATGCAAGAAAGGGAGTGAACTGTCACATAGACCGGCTTGGAATTGAGGCTAAATATACAGTGTTGAACTTTTCTGTTCTTCATTGGAATTTTGCTGTTTCTATAGTGCCAGGGTCACAGGGCTGTCTTATTCGGCATGGCTTTGCTCTAAGGAGCAATCAAAATTTATAGGTGCTTCTGAGCATGGAATTAACTTGCCTTGATTGCTTCCCTTAGAATATTCATCACCTGCTGTAGCTTCTTCAAGTGAAAGATGCTAATAATTGCTGTCATCACAGCTTATATTAAGACAAAGCATTCTGCTTTGTTTTTCTAGTACTGCCACAAATGGGATTGACCAGCCAAAGCTCTATATAGTGGCAAGCAGCTGCCACTTTACTGACCCTTCCTAGCTCCTTCCTCTTCTGCTCCTCCCAGCGCAGTGCATTCTCCTCACTGGTCCTGTGCCACACATTTCAGCTGTTGCTGTTTCTATTCCCTCTGTTTGTCTGGGACGGAAATGCTGTTCTTTTGCTGGCTGAATCTGACCCTAATGTTCTGGAAGGGTGCAGGGAGGGGTGGGGAGCAGTGGAAAGGGGGTGTGTTCCAGAGAGGAGAAATACACTCCAAGGGAAACCAAGCACATGGTGGCTGGTGCCTTTAGCCTACAGAGAGTTATAAAGACCACTGGCACTGTGTGCAGGACCAGTTTCTGTGTTAGCAGCTTCATTCTGATGACTGGAAAAAGGGAAATATAACCCCCATTTTCATGAATGACCCGGGGAACTACAGACCAGTCAGTCTCAACTCTGTGCCTGGCAACATCTTGGAGCAGATTCTCCTGGAAGGCATGCTAAGGCACATGAAAAACAACAAGGTGGTTGGTGACAGCCAGCATGGCTTCACTAAGGGGAAATCCTGCCTGACCGATTTCGTGGCCTTCTATGGTGGGGCTACAGAACTGATGGACAGGGGTAGAGCAGTTGATGTCATCTACCTGGACATGTGCAAAGCGTTTGACACTGTCCCACATGACATCCTTGCCTCTAAGTTGGAGAGACATCAATTTGATAGGTGGACCACTCGGTGGATAAAGAACTGGCTGGATGGCCGCACGCAAAGAGTTGTGCTCAATGGCTCAATGTCCAGCTGGAGACCAGTAACGAGTGGTGTCCCTCAGGGGTTGATACTGGGACCGGTCTTGTTCAACATCTTTGTCAGTGACATGGACAGTGGGATTGAGTGCGCCCTCAGCAAGTTTGCCAATGACACCAAGCTGTGTGGTTCGGTTGATACGCTGGAGGGAAGGAATGCCATCCAGAGGGAGCTTGACACACTTGTGAGGTGGGCTGATGCCAACCTGATGAAGTTTAACCATGGCAAGTGCAAGGTCCTACACCTGGTTTGAAGCAATCCCAGGCACAGCTCCAGGTTGGGCAGAGAAGAGATACAGAGCAGCCCTGTGGAGAAGGACTTGGGGGTGTTCGTCGATGAGAAACTGAGCATGAGCCAGCTTCAGTGTGCGCTCGCAGCCCAGAAAGCCAACCGTATCCTGGGCTGCATCCAAAGGAGCGTGACCAGCAGGTCGAGGGAGGTGATCCTGCCCCTCTACTCTGCTCCTGTGAGACCTGACTTGGAGTATTGTGTGCAGTTCTGGTGTCCTCAGCATAAGAAGGACATGGAACTGTTGGAACAAGTCCAGAGGAGGCCACGAGAATGATCAGGATCTGAGCACCTCCCATATGAAGACATACTGAAAAAGTTGGGGCTGTTGAGCCTGGAGAAGAGAAGGCTGCATGGAGACCTCCTAGCAGCCTTCCAGTATCTGAAGGGGGCCTATAGGGGTGCTGGGGAGGGACTCTTCATTAGAAAATGTAGTGATAGGACAAGGGGTAACAGGTTCAAACTTAAACAGGGGAAGTTTAGATTGGATATGAGGAAGAAATTCTTTACTGTGAGGGTGGTGAGGCACTGGAATGGGTTGCCCAGGGAAGTTGTGAATGCTCCATCGCTGGCGGTGCTCAAGGCCAGGTTGGACAGAGCCTTGGGTGGCATGTTTTAGTGTGAGGTGTCCCTGCCCATGGCAGGGGGGTTGGAAGTGGATGATCTTAAGGTCCTTTCCAACCCAAACTATTCTATGATTCTGTAGTACTGTTATAGTGACACATAAGCACATTGAAGGGTTTGCTTCATATGTTGCATGTTTTCTTTGTCTTAAGGCAGTCTTGCCAGGGCAGTCTTTAGGATACAAATGATCCAGTGTGTTTTCCTCTTTGTCTTGCCTAGAGCTTCATGTGGTGAGCAATAAACAGGATGTTCTGGTGACAGGAGCTGCTGCTCAGTTTTGTTTTATCTCATAAGCACAAACTTTAACCCTGTTTGGTGGCACTCCAAAGCCACATAGGAAGAATGGTCATGTTTTCAGGCTGTGGTAAGAAACTGCCTCAGTTACGAGGAGTATTTCTAGGTTATCACTTCTCGTGTGCTAAAGCAATCATGTTATCAGTGGGACTGTAAGCAAGTGCCAGTGTCATATTCTGAAGTCTTTGGTGTCTCCTTGTGTGAGTAGTGGTATGTGGAAAATAGATGCTGGAATAGTGTCATGGGTTCAGCAGCAGCAGTCATTTTTCTCCTTCTTGGTAGCTGGTGCAGCGCTGTGTTTTTAATTTTGGGCCTGGGAACAGTGCTGATAACACCAGTGTTTCGGTTACTGCTTAGTGATGTTTTGGTCTGACCAAGGACTTTCTGAGTTTCATGCTCTGCCAGGGAGGAGGGGAGCCGGGAGGAAGCAGAGACAGGACACCTGACCCAAACTGACCAAAGAGGTTATTCCATACCACAGCACGTCATGCCCAGGATGGAGAGCAGAAAGGAGAGACCCGGAAGGGTGGGGGGTGCACTGCGTGGTCGGGCTTGGTTTTAGGTGGTGAGAAATTGTATTCTTTCCTTGTATTTGCCTTGTCATTATTATTCTTGGTGGTAGCAGTAGTGGTCTTGTGTTATACTTTAGTTACTAAACTGTTCTTATCTCAACCGGTGGGAGTTGCATTCTTTTCTATTCTCCTTCCCATCCCTCCGGGAGTGGGGGGCAAGAAAGAGGGGGGAGTGATTGAGAGAGAGTCTGCGTGAGTTAGGCTTAAACCACGACAAATAGTTATTTTGTGTGCCTGCTGTTCATGGCATCATGATTGCAGTTAGCCAGAATGATTAGGAACGCATTATACCTAGCAATTTCAAGACACCAGACTCTTAAAGCCACAAGAAACACTGTGAATTAAGAAACTTAGGTTTTCCTAAATTTTCCTAAGGACAGCCTGGCAGGGGAATGTTCTGAAGAACAGTGGGAATAAAATATGCCTTGAAGCTATGTTTTCAGGCCTCTCACAATCCCTGTGAAGCTGCACTGTTGGATCACTGTTATGAACCTACAGCATCAAACTGGAGAGTGCAGGCAGCCTGTGTACCCGGTATCTGTGTGTACACGCTTTGTATGCAGCGAAGTCACCTTCTCTTCCTTTTCCTCCCCCACATTTATGAAATTGTGGCAGCAGTTACATTTGCTACTGCTGGATGTGTGAGCAAAGAAAACTTGGTACATCAGATGTTTTCATTTTAACTTGCTTGAATTTGCCAGGTCTGTCTGTGTTTTGGAGACATAGTGCTTAAATTATAGCCTTTTACCCATGCTGACCTGTACTTCAGAATGCCCATCCGGATGCACAGACTGTAGTGTACTTCTGCATGTTGCTCTCACATTGTTCTTGTTACTTTACAGTTACCCCAGAAACCTTTAGCATATTGGTATGCAGTTTCTCAGAACACTTAAATCCTCATAAAGGGTATCTTACCATTCCCAACAACGTTTACGAGAAAATTCATTGACAAATAACAATGGGAAATGCAAACTTTTCTTTCTGACTCTTAAATAGTTCCCACTGCTGGAGCTGGAGCTTCCATCCAGCTCTTTTTGTTGGTTTTTTTTTTTTCATGTTCATTCTTTTGACTGTTGGTACACCCAGAAAACAGAATTCTCCCAATTTTATGAAGAGCAAAGATCTGCAGTTTTATGGCTGAATTCTCTTCATAGCTTGCAATTGATGAAGGCTCAAATTTAGCAAGTAGTAAAAAAATTAAGCAAAGATGGAGTTGGGCTAGGGCAATTCTGGGACTAAGTAGCTTGCCAGTGGTCACAGAGGGAGTCAGTGGTATAGCAAAGAACTGAATATATGTCTCTGACAAATGTACTTTTTACTGAACCATCATTGTCATCCAGATATTCCAATCTTTACTGAACTGGCTTCAGAGGTTTTATACCACTAATGCTCTTCTGTCCCAAAATCAAACATCAGGCAAAACTTTGTTGCTTACTGAAGAATAAGACAATATTGTTAGTGGTCTCAAGAATCCATAGCTCACTGTGCAGAATAACAAGAAATTGCAGCCATGTACCAAAATATTTGATTGTGTTCAATACAACAAGTCCAGAAACAGCATTCCCAGTTTAGCTAGTCGCTGGCACTTGGCTATCTCATTGCACAGGCTGCTCTTTGAGGGTTGCTACACTCTGCTTATCAAAACACAATGGAAAAGATGTGATACCAAAGAGGATGCATGTCTCCAGAAAGAATGAAAAATGAGATGCTGGCAGGAAGGGGGGTGGTAAGTGCTGAGGCTCATTTGTCCAGTCTGATACTAATCCTTGCTCTCATCAGCCTATGTTCCCTTGCCAGATTGGAAGCACTGATCTTACCTTTTCCTCTTTATCAGTTGTAAATCTCAGGGGTTGGAAACATCCTGCAGTGGTCACCTTGGCTGACCCTTTCAATGCACTCTCAAGGAAGATCATAGAATAATTAGAAAGATGGCAGTTTTGTTAATTCTCTGTACAAGCCTGTTTACGTTTCAACACAAAACCCAGGAAGTCAGCTGCCATGCAGTGATGGATGAGTGCTTTTTCAAAAAATGTCCTGAAATGGACCACAAATCAAAGCCACCCGTCTTCCTCTTGGGACTAGGAAACTTTATTACTTGAATTAGCAACACCATGGCTATGCTTGCCTTCTGAAAGAAACACTGATCTGTGTCTGATCCTGGGCATGTACTTTCTCTGATGCACAGCAGTGATGCATGTATGACAATCAAATGTTTGTGTTCTGGTGAGAGCGCTGGGGAGCTGAGTTATGTTTGGTCTCTATGTAGGAATGATGCTGTCACCCCTGCCAGCTACTGAAAACTGTGATCAGTCTTATTGAACAAATAACCAGTTGACAATAAGCATAGCATTAAACGTTGTGAAAGAAAACATTGTGGTTCAAGTTTAGATTGGATATAAGGAAGAAGCTCTTTACTGTGAGGGTGGTGCGGCACTGGAATGGGTTGCCCAGGGAAGTTGTGAATGCTCCATCGCTGGCGGTGTTCAAGGCCTGGTTGGACAGAGCCTTGGGTGGCATGGTTTAGTGGGAGGTGTCCCTGCCCATGGCAGGGGGGTTGGAAGTGGATGATCTTAAGGTCCTTTCCAACCCTAACTATTCTATGATTCCGTGTTTGCATTTCATTATTTCCTTCATGGATTTTAGGAATGTAAACAGTATATCAGTATTTGTGGCAATCTAATGTTTAGGATGGGTTTGGCTAGGGAATACTGTACTGAGCTGCTATGTGAATTCATGCCGAGTCATGATTTGTGTTTACAGTGTTTGTATTGTACTTTCTTTTTAACTTGCAAAACAGTGCTTTATCAGAAGTGAACTCCAAAGGAAAAACCTTAACACAAAAATGGCAGTTTATCATGTTATATAAGATCTCCCTTTACTTTCAGGGGTTTTTTTTAATATTAAATAGTACATCACCTGAGAAGATGTCATACTTGCAAATACATTTCTTTTCATGTAAACGTCTTATTTCTGTAGCATAGCATGGTAATAACTATTTCAATAGTTCTATATCATCTGTGACCAATTTTTTCAGGGTTTTTTTTTTAAGTCTTGAGGTTTGTGTATGTTGTTTTACAGTAACAGAAGCCTCTGACAAATAAATCCATCCACTTCAGTTGTATTTTCCTTTGGAAACTGCTTCTTGTGCTCTTGATTTCAACTGGTCAATGGGTGAGGTTTCCCATTATTTCCAGCAAAGTACGCCTCACACTCTGTGAATAGGTGGCAGCCTTCTGCTGCTGCTTGTTTCCTCAGGGTTGGATCTAAGAACAGTACAGACTGAGGATCCTTCCTGCATTTTGTAGAGATGTGTTTCTAACAGCTTATCTTGTACAATGCTAATGATGCAAGTGTCACATACAGTGCTTGTTGGCCAGAAATATCTTGCTCCTTAATACTTCAGAAATTGTCAAAATTATGAGTACATGTTGTGTTATTTGATAGAAAATGATTTGTCAGGTGCTGTTGTAACAGTGTTTGTCAGTTAATTGCAAGAATACCCAAATGATGCAATTCTGAAAGACTGTTTTGTTTTTAAATCAGAAGAGTAACTTTTTTTTTTTTTTTTTTTTTAAATAAAAAAGAATTTGGGGAAAATTAGTTGCCATTTGCAGAAGGTATTGACAGTTTATTTTAAAAAATTAGGTTTTAATTCCTAAAGATCAGTGTTTCGGTTCGGGTGTAGTACCTGCTGTGACAGTGTGGGTGGGGAATGTGCTCTGTTCTGTAGACTTGGTAGGTCATGGGGGTTATATAGTACACCCAGGAAATGTAGCTGGTAGGAGCGAATGTGAGCAGAAGACTGCTGAAACATTTGAAACGTGCCATTTTGTTTAATTTCTCTTTAGCAATTTTTTTTCTTTTTCTAAACAGAAAAAAATCTTCTTAGGAAAGATAGCTTCGCACAAGTTCTCTTCAAGGCAGACATACTAATTAAAAAGCATTAAGATTATAGCATTTTCAATATAAAGCTTTTCTGCAGCGCTTGCCTTATGCTGTTCTGATTTAAAGCATTTATAAGTAAAAATGAATATTTAAGTATTTTTTTCTCCTAGAACTTTAATCTTGTGCAAGCAAGTACCTTTCCTGGGCAAAGATGTAAACGGCAGTTGTATTAAAGAGGCCAAACATGGCAGCTATACAAAAATGACTACAAATAACTTCAAAAAATAAATTGGGTATTGGAAAGCAAAAGAAAACACGCTGCCATGTTTAGCTTTTAGGTATAGGTGAACCAAAGAACTAACCAAGCAACTGCAGTTTAAGAAAGTGATACAGTATTTAAATTCCTTTGAACTGTAGATCTGTTCCATCTTCCAAGGTCAAACTGATGTGAAATGATAGCATGAAGTGTGGAGTGTCAGCTTGAATTTCTGAGCATGTTAATGTGCTGTCAGTACACGTTGGAGTAGAATTTTTTTGCTGTAGTGGCCAGAGATTTTTGTTTTCTGGATGGCGTTGTTTCCTGAGTTTTGGTGGTGGTTTTGGGGGGGGTGCATGTGTGTGTGCATGTGTGTGTGCATGTGTGTGTGCGTGTGTGTATGTGTGTTTTGTTTTGGGTTAACACGGTTAAGTCAGCTAGCAGCCAGATGGCAACACAGCAAAGCAGGTGTTAAGGGGGTGTCTGAAAGCCAGGCATGCTTCTGTGGAGAGCTCCTATTTTATACTTTTCAGAGAAAAATGCTGGAAAACTCTTTTGTTGTGCAAACTGTTGGCCTGTGAGCCACTTAATCTCTGTAGATGTGTCAGAGAGTGGTCCCTTATGGCTGCAATTGATCTTGCAGGTGCAAAGATTGAGGTGATCCTGCCCATGAAGAGGAGCTTATTCATCCTGTTACTGTATCGAGGAAAAGCAGCTGAGCTTTCATGTAGTTGCCAGTGTGGGAAATTCTGTAGGGAATGAAGCCCAGGTTGTGGTGCTGGCAATTTAGGATTCAAAAGCAGCTGCCAATGTGACAGAGGGTTGCTCCACTTTGCTTGCTGTTTCCTCTTTCTGTCTGAAGCAGAAGCACATGCTGCTTCTTGCAATACCTGGTGCCTCCATGCCTCCAGCTAGCTGCTAGTCTCCCCTTGCCATCTTTACAGCTTCTGCCAGTTGTTGTGCACAAGTCCTGCTGCTGTAGCCAAGCAGAGGTGGCATAATCCCTTTTGATTGTTTGACAATAGTCATTTGAAAACAAATAGGTGGTCAATTCCAGCTGAGATTGACTGTCTTTGAGATGCTTGTGTCACTGGCCTTAGGTTTTACCATGCCCCAATGGAAGGATTCAATGTAATGGAAGGAGCTGGGGGTGGGGGGTGATTGCTCTGGGTCCTTTGTGATCCCCTCCATCAGCCCCTGCAGCAGGGGATCAGACAGGGTGACCAGACCATGTAGCACTGGAGTAGGTTTTGGCTAACACAGTGAAAAGGCTGCTCTGCTGACCTTATTCAATATTGCAGGTTACAGAACTCATAGCTACAGTAGGTGTGTTTCATTAGCAGATTACATCTTTGAATAGTGTTTAATAACATGTTAAGCTTCAGATAGTGATTTCCGTGAGAAGTTCGTATTTTAAACTCTCAAATATAGTTGCAGATCACTGAATCAGTTGCCATCTATAATGAGACTGAAGATGCTGACTCATGTGTGCAGGTAGCTGACTCGTGGGGACTTCCTCCTGTGATGGCTCCAGGCAAACCAGGATGAGAAGCCCTAATGTATTTACAGCTGGCTAAATTGCCCCTATTTGTGAGTATTAGTGCTTGAAAAACTTCACACTCTCACAGTGAATATGGCATCTTTAGGGAATGCTGCAATTTAAAACTGAAAACTGAGCCTTGCTTCATTTTTTAGGAATAATTTTTTTAGCTGTTACTGCAGGATGAAGCACATAAGGCTGCTTGTGACGTGTCTGTGTGCATGACTCCACAGACTGTGTTAGAGCCTTTGTAGCTATCTGGTAGGAAAAGAGAAAAGGCTGTAATCTGGTCATGATTCAGCTCTCAGTTGTGTTCAGGTGCAACTTTGGAAAGTTTTTAACAGCAGTAGAGAGTTGCTGCAGGAAGAAAAGACTGCATGCGACCTTACTGCAGTAGGTGGGAGGTTAGGAGATCGGAAAATACTAGAAACTTCACAACAGAAAGCATAGAATGAATTCCACTTTACTCATTCAGCTGCTGGAGAGACTGGGAGGATTTCATGTAAGAAACCTACTGTTTGGAGGCTAATATGGAAGGTGGAAACCTAGTGCCCAGTGTGGCTGGGAAGGGGATATTGCCTTAAGTCCTTTTTAATCTGAAAGTTCAATTTCCTGGCACTGAAGTAAATTAAGATTTGCAAATCTCGTGTTTGCATACTTGCAAAAGGGGCCAAGTTCGAACATGTCACTCCTGAATGGAGGATGGAAAATATAGGGTAGCAAAGTGGTGAGATGCATACCAGGATATGTGGGTAAAGGTGAAGGATAAGGGAATAAAAAGAGGCGTCCAGAAGACTGCTGAGCAATTAAGAGCTGTTTTAAGGAACTAAAATGAAAACCTTCAGCAGCACCGTAAAGAATAAGAAGGCTACAAGAGCTGTAGAGACGTAAGAAGACTTGCATCAGTGATGTTCCTTTTATTAAACTTGTATAGCTGCATTTGACTACCTCATTGCACTTAGCAAAACCAATAATGAGTGAGAAATTTAGCACGTACTTATAACTGAGTATTTTTACTGTAACTATCAGCCCAAAAGCATGTTTCCTGCTGCTGCATAGGTGGCTGGAACACATGAATGGTTTGAATTCCAGCAACATCCTGGTCAGATTGCAGAGTTTTGGGTGGCTGATTGAATTATTGACTAGTTTGGGGTGCCTAAACTGAGACATAGGTTCTCTGTTGGCACAAAGAGCCCAAATTCCTGGACTGTTTGCTGGGGTGGCTGAGCAAAAGGGCATGATTTCATATTGGGGATGGTGGGATATAGTGACTCACTGAAACGGGCAGATGTACTCCCAGCCTGGTGATGTCCTCTGTTTCCTGGCATCTGTTCTGCAGCTTGTCTGCCCCCCTCGGAAATTAGGTTCAGGTCATTAAGCCAGCAGGAAACTAACCAAAATATGAAGTGGAAAAGTCTTCTAGCCTTTTAGCAAGCTGCACCAGAGCTAGAGAAACAGCCAAGCCAGCCTGAGGAAAGAGGTGGCACCTACCTGCCTGGTGGCAGCACATCAGTGCATGAAACTTCCCCTCCATCAGGTCAGTGAGAATTGCAACTGTATTGTGTTTCAAAGGATTATGAGAATAAATGTATTGAGAATGATGCTGCTAAGGTGGTAGAGGCTTTAAAAGAAAAAAAGCAATGCAGTGTGGTCTGCAGGATGTGGCCAGCCGTGTACTGGCTAGAGCACTCTCTGAGTGCCCAGGTCAAATATTCTCTCTGAGGTGATGCTGCTGCCCATTGCCACTGCCAGGGGCATGTGGTGATGTGATGGCTTTCTGGTGAGGCTCATTCAACAGCAGTGGCAAGTATATTTTTCACCATGTAAAGCCAGTGTGGAGGGTGCATTCATCCCTTACACAAAAGGAGGAATGAATTTACCTGTTCCTAGCAGGACACTTGGTGGCTCTTTCTTTGAGATGCTGTTTCATGGGGGTGCTAGGTGTTGTGGTGAGGTCCAAGGCTGCTCCTTCAGGGCAGCACAGGTTCCTCCTGCTGCTCTTGCTCATGATCAGGAAGGCATTGCTCACATCTTACTGCAGTGACTCGGGATGTTTGAATGTCAGAAGATGGAAGCTCTTTGTAAACTAGAAGATGTGTGTGGTGATTAATTTTCACTTAATGGACTTGGCCTGTTACAAGCAGACACTGAAACTCTTTTGAATTAATCAGAATAATGCTGCACAGCAAAGGAGGCTATGAATTTCTGAGATAGAGGAAAAGTTCCAATAAATAGTAAAATAGGAAAGTATTGCCTGTAGTACTTCGAAAACACTGCTGTACTGAGCTACCTAGCAGTAGTGAGATCCAGGGTTATGTCTTGTGAATGACTATGAAGACTTCTAACTTTGACTGGAAAGCTGGTTTTACTTCGTCTGCCAGGAATTGTGTGTGTTTACTCTGAGTTGCAGGGGTGGTGGTAGGGGAGACAGCATCATCGCAACCCTTTTGGTGAGGTTTCACTACAGGAAGGAGAGGGAACACTACCAGGGTTTATAAACTGCCATGGTGCGGTGCATCAAGCAAACTTGATGCAATTGCTGCAAAGAATGTCCTAGACAGGATGCTTTGCCAACTTCATAGTTGATTTCTGCTCAACAAAACATTTCCCAGACATCTGGCTAGGAAATGCTGTGTTCCTCGGGATAGAGCCCTAGTGCTAATCTCACCCACTTCAAAAATGAGGTCTTTCCCTAGTCCAAAATGGGGATTGAGTTCCACCTGAGCTGAAGTGTTACAGGGCAGTTCTCTGTAATTAGAGTTGTTCTGCTCAAGTGCAGTCTGAGTCCTAATGTGAAAAGCAGCCGCACTTTTCCTTCTTTCTTCGTTAGTTTTCCTCCTCCACAATATCATAATGCTGGCTTAGCATCCCTTCTGAAATAACTCTTGCAGATGGAATTCTTCTAATTATATTTGTTGGGAAAGCAAATCCTGAAAATGATCAAATCATTTAGTTCTTTTAAGGCTGTTGTATATGTTGAGGATGCAGATTTAATTTATTTAAATAGAGAATCTAGCTGGAAGGTTTTGTATTGGCACAAAATGGGAATTATTCTTCCTCTGAGAGTGATTATAAGTGGCATCAACCATTACTTTTTCTTAGCAAAGGGGAAGTCCAAATAGGATGCAATTTAGAAAAGAAAAGGTTTGTAATCTGTGGTGACTAAGCTTGCCCAGGCTGCTTTTCCACGCCTCTTCCACTCACTTGACGTCATACTATTTTTGTCCCTTTCTAGCTCATTGACACAATTGCTTCAGAAATCGGAGAACTGAAACAGGAGATGGTACAGACAGATCTCACAGTGGAAGATGAATCTGCTGATTTGCAAAGGTGATTAAAATGTTTTTTTGTTTTGTTTTTTTTCATAGCTCCTGGAAGTGTACCATGACAGGAAAGTCTTCATTGTGTTTTCTTCTTGGGTGGCTTATGTCCTAGCACTTTTCATCCTAACAACATAAGGGGTGTAGGTAATCTTGATCTTGCTTCAAGGAATTTGCCTTTGTGCAGGAGGAGCGCCTAGAGATTCAGTTGTTCTGTGTATTTGCCTTAGTATCTTCTAAAAGCAACTGAACTTCACTTCTGCTTCCTTGTTACAAACCTTGGATACTGATGAATGTCTAAAGCAGGAAACTACTAACGTTATTCCCATTGTCTACAGCAATGAGCTTTGTTTTCATGCTGTAAAGGCTAAAAACATCCATTGCTCTGTGAAGGTTCAACATGCAATAACACGATTTATGTTCCCAAGTTGGTAAATAAAATATTGACTAATATGAGCTAATGCTGATGTGTATTTATATGTATTTAAGTTCATTTATGTGTAACTTGCACATAAAAAAATTAAGTAGATGGGGACATTTCTTTAATCTTAAAATGATTTGAGATACATATTACAGAGCAAATCAGTTCTGGCTTTTCAAAACAGGTCATGCTGCATAAGGGTGGACTGTGGAAATTTTTAGTCTTAAACTTGTACCTTTAAATGGGCATAGTGGGACCCCAGTGTTTTGGCTTTGCTGTGGCTGTTGTGCTTGATTGTCAATGCCTGTTAAATTGACATCTGGGGATATTCAGTATTCTTAATAATTGTGTGAACAAGAGAACACATTTTTTTAATTATTGTTGAAATATCTGTTGCAAGAGGAAAGCAACTGATGCAGGTATTTTGTTTTATCTGACCTGCGCAGTCTGGGCAGCTCTGGAGCTGATGGGCTTTGTTCTTCAAGGCAGAGTTAATGAAGTGGGTAATTGCTATTTAGAATTACATCTGTGGGTTTATGGCTGGTTTATTCTTTCTGTGCTAAAACTTACTACAATATGTATTTAAATTATTTAAATAAAACATTGGGCTGCACCTTTGTTGCCCAAGTGGTAAAGAACATAAGACAGCAGTTAATTAAAGTCCTTGGCTATACTCCTGGTTGCACATTATTCCAGTTTTAAAGCTTATGAAAGCACAGTTCTTTTACAGGGCTGGGAAGGACACTTTCTCCATTTCAGTGGATTCAGCTAATTAATTTCAATGGTCATCAGTTAATTTTCAGTTAAGGAAAGGGTTTTTGTGTCTTTGAATATACCAAATGCATGAAAGACTAAGATCTGCTGGTTTCAGAATCTTGGGGGAGCACTTAGCTGGAAACAGTCAATTAAATCTCTCCACTTCCTTTACAGATCCAAGAAATATTTTTTTTTTTTTTTTTTTTTTAATGGTTTGTTTTTTGTTCTATGTTAATTTCAAGTGCAAAATACATTTTAATTAAAATATGTAAGTAAAGCTGACATAAAGTGAATTGTGCAATTTCCATGACTATTTAACTGAATTAAATTTCATATTAATAGCCATCCAGTTAAGAGATACACATTCTTTTCTGTCACTTTTAAGATTATAATATGAAATCTGAATAAATGAATTGGGGTCAATTTTTGTGTGACTATATATAATTCTGAACTGTGTGCTTCTGTGTAAGGAAGAAATTGTATCAAAGTTTCTATAAATTATGTAATTAGTTTTGCATTGATATATTTTGTTTATCTAGAACTACAAAGCAAGGTTACAGTAATTGCAGCTAAGGTTTTCCAGAGTTATTTTCATTAGAGTCCCCACAAGGATGTGTTTACTATCACAGCTTTATTTCTTTGTAGTTAATTTAAAACCTTGTATTTGATGTAGGTTGCTTTTATTATTGTGTGTTCTGCTGTGCAGAAGTTGGCATCTTGATGCGGCATTTGGATTTGCATCTAGAAAAATTGGAGCTAAAAGGACTGTTTATTTTCCTTGCATGTTTTTCACCTTAGCATATATCCGCATGTTCCCAGAACAGTTGTAGAAAGGCAGTGATTGCAAGAGCTCCCAACTGTATTCAGAAAAATAAGTACATGAAATCACATGACTGCAGCTTTAGTTTTGGTTGGGGGGGGTGTTGGTTTTGGTTTTCGTCATTTGTTTTTTTGGGGAGAAGAGGATTGTGGTTATGTGATGACTTTCAGATTTATATTCCTCCTTTATGTATTTTGGATTGTTTCCACTTTTTTACATCTATGGCCCAAGTAATATTGAGAATGCTTCAAGTAACTGTGCCTGCAATTTGGCTTCTAAGCATATAAAGCCAGGCAAAAAAGAGGCTTATAAAATCATTTTTTAAGTGGGATGCTCATGCCATCAGTTTCAATATTCCATGGTGTTTAATGCCTGGACTTTTTCCTAGCGCAGACACACATCTCAGTTGTGCAAATGGGAAGTGCTGTGAGAAAAGAACATAAATAATAAAACATAAAAAGGACATGGAACTGTTGGAACAAGTCCAGAGGAGGGCCACAAGGATGATGAGGGGACTGGAGCACTTCCTGTATGAAGATAGGATGAGAAAGTTGGGGCTTCTCAGCCTGGAGAAGAGAAGGCTGCGTGGAGACCTCATAGCAGCCTTCCAGTATCTGAAGGGGGCCTATAGGGATGCTGGGGAGGGACTTTTCATGAGGGACTGTAGTGACAGGACAAGGGGTAATGGGTTCAAACTTAAACAGGGGAAGTTTAGACTGGATATGAGGAAGAAATTCTTTACTGTGAGGGTGGTGAGGCACTGGAATGGGTTGCCCAGGGAAGTTGTGAATGCTCCATCACTGGCGGTGTTCAAGGCCAGGTTGGAAAGAGCCTTGGGTGGCATGGTTTAGTGTGAGGTGTCCCTGCCCATGGCAGGGGGGTTGGAAGTGGATGATCTTAAGGTCCTTTCCAACCCTAACTATTCTATGATTTTGTAAATAGGATAAATTTCTAACCCCCGCTGTACCAGTGACCTCTGAAAAGTAACTAGATGTCTTCTGCATGCAGCAGCAGCCCAGGCCTATGTAGGGTAGGGGAGCACATGTGACATGGCTGGTGGCATCCAGATGGTCTCTTAGGAGGTACTCAGTCTCCCTCGAGGGCCCCAGGACTCCTGTGTATCTGTTGACTTTGTGAATGGTGGTGGAGGGAATAAGCATGTTGCTGTTCTCTTTGCCCTTGTGACTGGGAAAGGAACGAGAGGAATATTCCTCACTGCTGAGTAACAGTGGAGTGGGAAAGCAATGAATCTGGACACAGAGCTGTGTTTTGCAAACCTTTGCCACCATGGTAAAAGAGTTGGCAGCAAGGCTTGTTAAGTTGCGTCTCTACTGCCATGGGCAAAGAGCAGACCTCCCCTCACTTTCTTATTCCCTGCTAGGTAGTGTCAAGGTATGCAAGGACCCTAAAACCAGTGGCAAAAAATCAAGTGAGGAAGTGTGGACACATTCAAGTGTAAGTAAGTTAGTCCTTATTTTCATTACAGTATCAGACCTGGTCTCTCACTGTGACCCTTCTCCTCGTGGTTGAGTGCATCTGGGATGATAGGCTAAATCCAGGGTTGCTCTTTCATTTGGGCTGATAACCAGCCTTCTCCACAATGTGGGAGTGGACTGTATTGCTTAATGCTTCCTGCAACTCCTCTCATGCCCTCAGAAGGGTGGGCAAGTTCCCCCATAGAGGGTTGTGTGTGTTTGTAACTCCTGCAGCATCTGGCTTAATTCAACCCAGCAAACCCATGGAGCCATATTTGGCATCCTGACAGGATGCGCGTGCAAGCTGGATGCACCTTCACTGTGTCCATAATCCCAAAGAGAGAAAAGTCCATTTCTGAGGCCAGTGTCTGTCAATGCAGGAGGTTGGAGAAGTTGGTGGTAGTTGCAGGGAGCAGATAGTGTCCCAGGTCACACAAAAAAGTGAGAGAAATATTAGAAGTTCATGTTTTACAAGGTTAGAGCAAGAGGCATAGGTAGGATTTGAGAGACCAAAAGAAAACTGCTGTAGGAGCAGGAGGGCAGGAGCATTTGCTTCATAGATATGTGATTGAGGCGTAATGTTCCACTCTTCTGGGTATGAGGGATAGGATTGTTCTGGTTACAGACTTCAACCCGTTCCTCGTGTTTTTTACTGTGAGCCGAGTCTAATTGGGATGCAACACAGCATTGTTTATCTTGGCAGTTACCTCTGTTTAATTCTCACATGCAGGTTCTCTTAAATCTAAGGAAACTTGCATGAATCGTGTGTTTTCCTGAATTCATTGTGGGTTCTGTTGAAACTCCTCTCGCACTGGAGAGGAACCAGTGTATCACCCCTGCATTGAAGTCGACCATCTGTGGAGGCTGATTTGTGTTTTGATTTGGGGTTTATGTGACCCAGTTAGATTGCCTTTTCTTGGGAGTCATTCAAAAAGAAACAAAAAAAGAGAAAACAAACCAAACCACACACACAAAACCTCCCAACAACACACAAACACCAACAAGCATAAAACCCCAAACTGAGAGTAAAACCAGGAGAGAAATAGAATTCTTGCATAATATACAGCATATTTCATTAATGGTTTAGTTGCAGCAACTTATTATTCTGTACACGGTTCTCACACATTTTCATGTGATCATGGGGAATGTGAATGGTTCTTCTTTCCATGCTATTGTTTCCAGAGAAATTATACACACATCCCAGTCCCAAATAATTTTACAGTCTAAGACATGACAGGTTTCAAGAGCTCCTGTGTGTCAGGGTTTGACTGCATGGCTAGTGCCTGAATCATTAATGAAAATAGTTTAAGAATAAACAACAAACTTAGGCTGCGATGCTCAGTGGTGCTACACCATTGCAAATGGTCTTCCTGTGTTTTCCACCTGAACCTTAGCAAGTGGCTTCTCATAGGTTGTGTATAGTCTGCCAGACATGGTTTTGCCAAGCTATGCTCTTGCCAGAGTTCACCAGATCTGATTTTTTCTCTCTGCCTCTTCCTTTATTATTTGGATAGGAAATATTTTTTTTTAAGTGTCATTTATTCCTAGTTCACCTTCCTGTGCATCACCATACAAGTACTGCTGTAGCTGCAGCACACTGGGGTCATTTAAACGAGTAGAGTTTAGGAGAGGCAGAAAGTCTCATCATGATCAGGTACTCATCATCTTTGGCTTATGTCTAGAGGGGGAAGAAGCAGCTGCAACAAGGAGGTGCCTGTGTATGTAGGTCGGTAAGATTCCTCCTCAGATCTCAGCATGTAGGAAGGATTGTGTAAAAGTACCTGGAGGTTCCAAACACCTGACAGCTCCTTATTCAAATGAGTCTTACAATTTATAATGGTTTGGGTATGTTTGACAGCACTAAGCCAGCTGAACCAAAGAGGAACACTGTGACCCTATGTACACATGCAAACTCTTACTTGCTTTAGGTTGTTTCATGGTAGCAATCTGTGCCAGGCCTTACAGCTGATACCAGTCGTGTACCTTCTTTTGCATGTAATATAACTTTATTTTGTAGGCAAAAATTTTTTCCTTTTCAGCCACTTTCCCCCTGCAACATGTTTAGTTTCCACCTCTAGACCAAGGAGCGGAAATAAGTTATATATAGTTAAACCTGCAGCCAGTGTCCATGTGTAACTTGCACTTTGCGATGGCTGCCTTTGGTTTATAACGTTGCTAACTGGCTCTGAAGGTGAGTGGAAAGTTTCTGAGCAATATTTACTGGAGGTACAGTTCATGAAAACACTTTTGTGATTCATGATTTGACTTTTGTGGAGATTGGTACATTACGTTAGGTTCTGTGGGAACTCTAGTTGAAAGGGGAACCCAGGATTTGTACTGTGGCAGTTTGAGCCCAGTCATAACTGATGTTGTAAACACTACTTCCCTTCTGCACGCAGGATGTTTCTGTGTTATTTTGGGCTCCTTGGAGACATACTGACAGTTACTAACAGCTTTTGATGCTCAGTGAGGAAAGATCAAGTTTTCAAGGCCAGGTTGGACAGAGCCTTGGGTGGCATGGTTTAGTGGGAGGTGTCCCTGCCCATGGCAGGGGGATTGGAACTGGATGATCTTAAGGTCCTTTCCAACCCTAACTATTCTATGATTCTGTGATCATCTGCATTTTAGATGCGTTGCAAATCTAAAAGGCAATACATCATAAATAAGCAAAAAGAGAAAGAGGAGAAAAAGGAAGGGAACAGCACACAGATAATCTGGTAGTGATAATTGATCCAGGTAACGAAAAATTTAAATGATTGTGACTGTTCTGACCCGATCATGTGGTGAAAGTTCTCTACCCCATTTACTTTCCTCTCTAGCCCTGTCTAAAGATGCCTTAAGTTGCTGACCAAACCTATAGAAAGGCAATTTGCTTGTCTGGGTTTTTTGTTGTTTGATTGGTGGGGTTTGGTTGGTTTTTTGGTTTGGATTGTTCTTCTGGGTTGTTCGTGTGTGCATGTTTTTAAGTATTCAGTGTTTCTGTGCTTGTGAAGTTTCTACCCACTTGCTCGGGATACAATAGCAGGCATAATGGAGATGGTAAATGATTTTAATGATGCCTGTTGCCTGTCCAAAACACACAGTTCAGAGGAGCTGCAAGACAGTTTGGAGTGGGCAAATACAGCTGGGTTGCCTGCTGCTGCTCAGAGCCTGTTTTCTGGCAGAAAAGCTCTGTAGGGAGAATTCAACCGCTGAGCCTGACGTCTTAGAGAGTCAGGTCTTGAGCTTGCAGGGTGGTTCTTATCTATGCTCAAATATTGCCACCATGAAGCTGTTGCCAGAGTAACTCTTCTCTAGTAACTTCTAGTACTGGAAGAACAAATCACAGGATGTACTTCTAGCTCAGAAATGAGGAATTTGAACCTGCAACACGTGCAATTGTGTTGGGTGTTCCGTATTATATGAATGATGGTGAAGTTTTGCATAACAAAAGGAGTACCCAAACTATTCAGTTTATTTGTATTTTTAATTCATAAGAAGTATCTTTAGCCTCCAAGAACTGTACTTCATTACTGAATTGAGCAGTAACTTTAGCTGCCCTAAATAAATTTTAACCTTACATTAGATTTGCACATCCACATTTAGCTTAGCTTTTATTCCTCACACAGAAGTCAATCCAGAGCTGAAGGAATTAAGAGCAGGAATTAAGAATCTTTAGCAGAGGGTGGCAAATATGGATATGCAGCTGTGAAGAGGACAGGGCTGGTGGAGCTAGCTGTTCAACTGAGTACAACTGAAAGAAAAATGTTACGGATGTGAGAATTCTTGTGTATACCAATTATATGAATTCTCAGGAGAAAGACCAGTACAGAGCGCAGCAGTGCCATAAGGTTTGTGCTGACTCTGTTTGTTTGACTGAGTGTTTATAGGTTAGCATGTCTAATCCTTTTTTTGTTGTTGCTGTTTCTTCTCTCCCCACAGTCTAATAAAGAACATGGATAATGTCTCTGAGAAAAATGATGTAAAAAGCTGCCCCCGGGACTCTGGATATGACAGCCTATCCAACAAGCTAAGCATATTGGACAAACTCCTCCATACTCACTCTGTGTGGCTGCAGCTTGGCCTGAATGACGCTGAAGCTGTGGAAATTCTGCAGGCCCAACCTCCTGGGGTAAGAAGTTGTATTGCAATTTATTTGGTGCAAGTGTTATAAACCAACCAACCAACCAGAAACCCAAACAAACTAACCAACCAACATCACACCCCCATTTCTTCTGTGCTTTGGACAATCCAAATGAGGGCTTCCTTGACAGCTGGACCATTTGCTTGGGGTGATACACTGGGAGACTAGTTAGGGGTCCTCTGGAGCTGAGAACTAGCAAGTAAAGCTCTAGAGCTGGACTGTGATAACCAGGATTCTATGTAACAGATGTATTTCCCCATAACAAGAAAGCAGTAGGTAAATGGCAGATGACAGCGTTTTATCCTACACTGGTGTCTGCATGAAAGTTGCTATGATGGAAACCAGGCCCTGTCTGCTTGGATGAGGCTGACGGCATGATGCCAAGTGCAAGGTCCTGCACCTGAGTTAGAGCAATCCGAGGCACAGCTACAGGTTGGGCAGAGAAGAGATTCAGAGCAGCCCTGTGGAGAAGGACTTGGGGGTGGTGGTTGATGAGAAAATGAACATGAGCCGGCTGCAGTGTGCGCTCGCAGCCCAGAAAGCCAACTGTATCCTGGGCTACATCAAAAGGAATGTGACCAGCAGGTCAAGGGAGGTGATCCTGCCCCTCTACTCTGCTCTTGTGAGACCTCACTTGGAGTATTGTGTACACTTCTGGTGTCCTCAACGTAAGAAGGACATGGAACTGTTGGAACAAGTCCAGAGGAGAGCCACGAGGATGATCAGGGGACTGGAGCACCTCCTGTATGAAGATAGGATGAGAAAGTTGGGGCTGTTGAGCCTGGAGAAGAGAAGGCTGCGTGGAGACCTCATAGCAGCCTTCCAGTATCTGAAGGGGGCCTATAGGGATGCTGAGGAGGGACTCTTCATTAGGATTGTAGTGACAGGACAAGGGGTAAAGGGTTCAAACTTAAACAGGGGAAGTTTAGATTGGATATGAGGAAGAAATTCTTTACTGTGAGGGTGGTGAGGCACTGGAATGGGTTGCCCAGGGAAGTTGTGAATGCTCCATCCCTGGTGGTGTTCAAGGCCCGGTTGGAAAGAGCCTTGGGTGGCATGGTTTAGTGGGAGGTGTCCCTGCTCATGGCAGAGGGGTTGGAACTGGATGATCTTAAGGTCCTTTCCAACCTGAACTATTCTATATGATTAGAATGCAGAAGGATTGTATGAATGGGCTGGTGGGACACAGAGGCACTCGACCATCAGTCTCTTCCAGACTTTGCAGCTTGACTCAAGGCTTGGGATTAGCTGTGTGTTAAACTGGAGAGCTCAGAGAAGGGCATAATGAACTTGGTGTCACATGTCTGTGTCATACCAAGGTGAGATGCTTTCCTAAATGTTCTGCTGCCATTTTACACCAAGCTGTTGGACGATTACTGATAGAGTAATGACTGAGTAATATTATGAGATTCAAAGATCATGAAGTTGTTCTGGTTTCTGTTGTCTATAATCTGTCTCTATTAAGGCATCTGTGATGAAGATAAAACTATGTCTTTTTGCTCACTCCACAACAGATATTTCTGGTTAGGAAATCTGCAAGATTGCAGAAGAAAGTCATCTCTCTGCGTCTGTCCAGTGACTGTGGACCTTGCCTAAAAGAATTTGCAATAAAAGAAAGCACATACAGTAAGTTGAGTTACAGACTTTTCAACTGTTTGTGACCCTGTGTGAGCTGGGACATTCTGCATTGGTGAAACCCACAGCAGAAGGTACCCAAAGTCATGCAAATAGTGAAGAGGCTGCCTACAGTGCTTTCTGAGTAGGGCGCTGTAAGTGGGAAGATAAACAGAAATGCTTAAGTCTATGCTAGACAGAACTGGAATATTTTTTATGGACCTTGCTGAATCCAGGATTCATTGATGATTATAGGCAGTTCTCTTCTGTAGATTCTTAGTTATCTTCTGGAGAAACGCAGTCTATAATTCTGTCTGCTGTCAATGAAATGTCCTTACATTTCCTTGTATTTAGGGAACTGTTCTTGGATACATCTCTTTCCTGAGCGCTCTCTGACTACGAATTTGGATGTTGCTTTGGGGGTGGTTTTTTGGGGTTTTTTATTCTGTGTAATAAATAGATGGATTAGCCTTTCAGAACTGTTTCTGATGTGAGATGAATGTTTTGTCTTTTATAATTCCAAGTATATTTATTTGTTCCCTTTTTGTAATAAAATGAGCAAACTGGGATAATTTTCATTGAGATTTTCCTTTTTACCTCTCTTTTCCCAGCCCCCAGGAACAAAAAGTTAATTCTGTGTGTTTGGTTTTGGTTCCAGTTGCAAACAAGGCATGGGGAAGAGAACAGAAAGCTATGAATGACAATTGATCTAAGTGTGCTTTAAGGCTGTGTTTGTAGGCTTTATATACTGATGAATTCCATCTCTCCCATCTAGAAAATAAAATAATAAAATTTTCTTTCATGAATGAGATCTTACCACAAGAGGGAAGTATGTACTGATGGTTTTACTCACCAGTCATAGCTGAGATTTTAATTACAGTCTGGAATCTGAACATCCATTTTTTCTCGGCCTACCCCTAGACCACCTGCATGCTGATTGTCTGTATTGTTGGTGTCTCTCTTAAAGAAATCCCTTTTTCTGGGCACATAAATGACTAGATCGACCTGTCCTTTAGTGTTAAGGTTGGATGAAACATCCGTACCTGACTTATGTTTTCCCCTGCTTCATGTGCAGACTTTATAGTCAGTAGCACTGGAACCTTCGCATGGGGGAGCTGGCCTTACAGCATAGAGTACTGACAAAGTTACACCTTTGCTGTTCACCAAGTGGCATTGCTGAGGTATCCAAAACTGCTGTGTAGCTTCTGGCTTTCCCCACTAAGCATGGGGCTCTGCCTTGTTTAGGCCCAAATGCCTGAAGTGTCTGCTGCAATGGAAATGCTCTCCTTGGAGATGAATTTAAAAAGCAGCAACAGTGTGAGCCACACCAGTGGGAGATTCACCCCATCATCTGTCTCTTCTCTAACTTGAGGCTAGGCTGAAGCAATCGCAGGCTTCACATTCCCCCACATTCATGTATGTCAGGAACCTGTCTCATGCTACTATGACAATCCTTAAATGCTCTTCCTTCTGTTCTGGTCTCAGTCATGTCCAGAGGTGAAAGATCTAGAGCATTTCAGACTAGGAGCTGCTTCTGCTTGATCTTTGTAGTCACTGGGTGAGACTTGCTACTGAGATTAAGGAGAACTTAATGTAAGTGAGGTGGGAATCACTTCTGTGCCATTTCTACTGTGAAGAAGTTTTTATATCAATAGGAAACAATGCTATGGAGTGGGAAAAAATGAAAGTCATTGCTCCTGTCTTCCTTCTTCCTTGTGCAAGGCGATGGCACAAAGCAGAATTGTCAGAGTGATTTTTAAAGAGTTCTCAGGTTAACTGGTTTTTGTGAAGTGAATGAAAGTTTTTGTGAAGTGAATGAAAATTTATCATCTCCCATTAGATGCTAACACATCTGGGGAGAAGACTAGTAGGTAAAATGGAATGCAAGAGGAGGAAATAAGAGATTTTATAGTAAGTATATTAGTACATTGGGCAAACAAAGCCTCAGTTATTAATTCATGAAAACTCAGACTGGTTTGGGTTGGAAAGGACCTTAAAGCTCATCTAGTTCCACCCCCCTGCTATGGGCAGGGACACCTTCCACTAGAACAGGTTGCTCAAGGCCCTGAATTTATTATTTGTCTATTAGCAAGTCACTGATTTATTGTCTATTAGCAAGCCTTTGTGCAATTGTCATCACACTTGATCTGTTTCTCGGTAATTGTACCATATATCTGTAATACAAAAAAGCAAAGCCACTACCAATATTATCAGTGTATTCTTGAAAATGCCTTTAGCAGAGAAAGGTACTCTTCCACACAATTGTTTTCTCTTAACCAAACAGAAATGAGTGTGATGGTGCAAACTTACTCATTTTATGGTAAAATCTGAGATGTATTTTAATAAGCTTATTCTAAAAGATGCTTGATATAGATATGTGATTCCTCCCTCTTGTGACTTTTTTTGCAGCGTTTTCCTTGGAGGGGTCTGGAATAAGTTTTGCTGATTTATTCAGACTGATTGCTTTCTACTGTATCAGCAGGTAAGATGCTCTCATGTTCTGAGGCACACGAGCTAAACTGTCTTGAAAACAAAACAAAACAAAAAAAACCCAGCCAGACAACAAAAGAGTAAGTCTCTGTCTTATTTGATACTGATTATTGGAAGGCTGGTGTTACGTTACTGACCATGTTACTGTGAGGTGTCGCCAAGCTGGACTTCAGCTGATGTCTTGTAATGCTTTAACTGCTCTGTAACTATTATGCAATGTCCATTTCTTGCAGTTGCTAGCAAAAAGCATTTTTGGACCTTAATGGAAAAATGTCAGGTCACACTGTAGAATATGATGACTGAGATGTGAATTCAAATTGTGAACAACAGAAATGGTCTCATCAGTTTTCCAGTTTATGGTTGTCCAGCTGTTTTCCAGGAAGTATGCAGAGAAAAAATAGCTGGTGTTTAAGCTGATTTCAGTTTGACTTTAGTTTTCTGATGAAAATTTCCAGATGATGCTTAAGCCCTGCTTTCATCCACAGGCAGGACATGGACAGATGCAGACTGCACACCTGTACATTTTCTGAAGGATGGGGCGAGAGACAACTTTCGTTGTCTCAGTCCTTTTACTGCAATGAGGTTGCCAATTAGGCCTCACAGTGGTGATTTCTCGTGTGGGAAACACTGGGGATGCGCTTAGGTTGCTCTGCTTACTGGGTTTGTTTGTAGTGGAGAAGCATGTAGACCCCCTTTGTTACTGGCCTTCATTTTGCTGAGGTGTACATGCGTATGATGAAAGCAGCATTTCTACCACATAAGTGATTGGTCATCACTCAGATGCATTTAAAAGCAGTGTAATGATGAGAGATTCCTTATCTTGTCACCCTTTTAGTTCTGTGCGCTAGCCAGGCTCTGGTAAATTCCTCTTAAGTGCCTACAGGGAGCATGCAGCAAATGTAGATTTCTTTGCGTTAGTTTGTCCTTTTTCTTTCACTGAAGGTTCCAAGTTGCTTTACATTTGCTAAAACATAAAGCACAGTAGCTTGTTGCCTTACACACGAGTCTCTCCATTCAAAGTGGCTTTAACTTTCTTAATGGTATTTCAGTCAGCCAAGTGTGAATTCAGTGTCCTGATACAGCCAGGCCTCCCATTCAGGAAGCACATACAAAACTGTTCATCTGCGTGTTGTTCTGTTCCTTTTCTTGTAGGTTGTTTGGAAAGGGAAAAGAAGTGAAAAGAGTGGCCATCACAACTTAGTTTTCCTAGTGCATCATTGTGAACATGACTTAAGCTGCAAACCTACCCACAGATACCACTAATAAATGCAACTTCAGCTGAAAATCTTTTCAGAGACTTCTGTAAATGAGGCTCATTCTTTGATCTTGGGTATGCTTCTGGAAGTGGATGCTTATTTCCCCATTCAGTGAAGAAGCATCCTAAATGTTTCCATTTGCCTAATGTTTATTAAATGGCAGCATCTACCCAGTATCCTTGTCCTCTTCAGGCAGCAGTCTAGGATTGCTGGGGGTGCAAAAGGAAAATGTAGGGCCTCCTTAGGGAAACAGATAGGTAGCTATTGTGAGAGAGAGTACCATTTGGATACGCCACAGCAAAACCAAGAGGATTTCCTAAACCCAGAGCGAATTTGTTGCAATAGATACCCAGTCAGTCTGTATGAGGAGTCAAGGGTTGCCTATCTTTCTATTAAGTCCATGATGATGCGCTAGACTCTAGATTATCTGTGGTATGGCATTGAACGTGTCTTTTTAAATACTTTTTAGCTAATGCATCAGTCTCATGCATGTGCTTGATTTGAATTTGAATGGTATTCTGAGATCCTGTTTTTTCAACATGCTAACATACACCATAGAGGATATTTGTGATAAATACTTACCATCTGTCTGTGCTATAACAGATGGTTGGCTTGTTCACAGCCTAAAAAAGCCCATAATAATTTATGCTGACACCAGTTGCTTGTAGGATTCCCATGCTCCATTTGTCATCATTTACTCTTAATTACATGGGTACTTCTACTAGAGATTTTGTGGTTTAGGTTGTTTGAGGGTTGTATCAGTACCATTTGGGCAGGCAAGTGGTATAGTAGCTGATAGCAGTACTTGAACAATGTACATATAATTAGTAGTTTTGTCCCTTAAAATCTCTGTCTGAAAGCTTTTACATTGGACTTAGCACGTTTTTCATTCATTCATGCATCTCCCTTTGTAAACATCCTTTGAACTTTTAGTGTGTAGTGAACAGAAACCACATATGAGAATAAATGACAGATTTCCTTAAATGAAGCGTGTTTTCAGCCGAGGACAGAGTAGCACCAAGACATCCTGACTTAGATATGGTTAGGAAAGCTGCCCAAGAACTCATTTAAAATTTTTTTCTGAGAACTGGAATTCAACTCTGAGGGCAATCAACAGTACATTCAGAGAGTAAGAAGTTTCACTGAAGGGTTAAGGGCAGATAACACTTTGCATCTCACTGGTATGCTTGTGAAAGACCAGGTGTATAAGCTTCTTCTGTAGTAGGGGACAATGTTGGATGGCTCTGTGGAAATGAGCCTAAATAGATTCCTGGGAACTTGGGACTTGACTGTCATTTGCACTTCCAGTGTAAAGGAGCCCTGCGGTTGGTAATGTTCTCACTATGCACTGTGTGTTTTAAGGCCCTTGCTACCTGCCACAGCTCAGAAAGAAAATATGAATCACAGCTCAGCCACTGCCAATGTTGAAAACAAATGCTTTTAAAACTATGGATGTTATTGTCTAAGCCATAATTGTTTTTCTCTTTGACAACAGGGATGTCCTTCCATTCACCCTGAAGTTGCCTCATGCTATTGCTGCAGCAAAGACAGAAGCTGAACTTGAAGAGATTGCTCAGCTTGGACTGAGTAAGTAGATCTCTGCATGGATGTCATTCCTTGTAGCAGTGCTGTAAGCTTGAAGAAATAGTCTGAATCAGTGAATAGTTCATATTGGTCAGCTACAAGCTTCTCTTATTGGGAAGCCAGATCTTGTACTTGCCAAATGATGACCTTAGTGGTCTTTCTTCCTTCTGTGCCTTCTGTGATGTTTTTGTTATTGCCCTTTCCTTCCTTTCTCCTCTCTCCTCCCTGGGCGGCCCTTGGGCAAAGCAAGTCTTACAATCCCTAGTCAGAGATTTTAGCTTCTCCTCTGAGAGCAAATGTGTGCTGCAGGCTTTCATCAAGCATAGCTTGATAATTTGCTGGAATTGCCAGGAGAGTGTAGGAACTGAGGTTCACTGTTAAAACCTTGGTTCATGTTGACATGTAATCTTCGACTGGTGATTTTTGAGATAGGAGGCTCAATGCAGTAGCATATTAATAAAAGGAGGAGTGTATACATGGGATCTGCAGAACATATCTGAGTACATTGTTTTGATGACACTTTTAAAATAACAAAATAAAATGCAAGGACATGTCCTTGCGTCACTTGACTGCTACAAGCAAATTCAGGCTCATTGTAAAACATACCTTGAGCTGGCAGGAGACGCAAGGACTGGTGGGATTTGAAACATGGGCTCCACCCAGATGAATCCTTAAGCAACTCTGCAAAGTGCTGAATGACCACACTTCCTTTTACAGGAAGGGAGGGTTGACTATCAGCAGACTTTGTCCCAGCAGATTTTTGTATCATCTTAGATATAGAAACAGAACCTCACTAGATCAGAGTGCTGGCATGAGTGTCTCTAGAACTATTTAGTGGGACTTTGCAGCAAAGTCATACACAGGGAAGTATTGCACTGCTTTATTTTTTGCTTTGCTGGAGTAGCAGTGCAGTTAAGGGATTTGCTTTAGAGAGGAGACAAATTACTTCTGCACTGCTTATCTGCAAATTTAGCTGATTACATGAAAGTACAGGTTTTCATGGGAATAGAGGTTGGGGGGAAAGAAAAATCTGATTGGGATACAGTAAGATTACCATTAGGTGAGTTTCTCTATAGGAGACAATGACGGTGGTGTTGAGCGAGCTCTTCAGACTGTCTGCACTGTCTTTGTCCTTGGTACCCATGAGCACCATGGCCTGTTTGCTGCAGTTAGTCTTCCTCTTGAACAGTCTCTGTGTACATTGTGTGTTTTGTTTAAGCTAATATGTTTGAAAGCTGAGGAGGAGAATGATGATTTGGTGTCTGCGTGGTAGATGATTGATCCCAAATACACCAACTGTACGTGAGATTAAGATCAGTTTCTGTGAGATTTTGATGAAATTTTAGGTGTTCTTGTGCGAAGGAGCACACCAGGAAGTCAGCCCTTCAATCCTGCAGACCCAAGAGATGCGTAAAAACTCCCAAGGGCCCTTCCTGTAAGTGTGAGCTTTCCTTAAGCAACACATAGGCACAAAACAACCTGGTTTGAACATGGAGAGTTGGAGTTCCTGTCTGAGCTCTCTTACACTGTATGCTCAGAGGGAGAGCTGCACAAGGGAGGTTGGCAGCATGTGGGCCTAGTAAACTACATCAGAAAGAACATTGCCAACCTGTGATGTTTCATGTGATGAACATAAGATTCCCTCTCTGACTCGTGTTTCACCTGCAGTGGCGCTTGCATGATGCGTGTTTTCAACAGCCCATGTGCCAGGCACACTGGCCAGTCTGCTGAGGGATTTGCAGGCAGGATGTAAAGTCATGGAGCTGGAAAAAAACAGAAGCATTGCATGACTATGTAAAGAAATATGTATTTGCCTACATAAGTTCTCTGGCAGTGGCCTGTCACTGTAGGCCATTTCCTGTTTTCTGCCCAGTAGGCAAGACACAGCTGTTGGGCATGAATCCTGTTGGAGAGTGCTTGGCATTCATGCATTCAGTTTCAAGTTGGTGAGAATTACTGTGTTACAGTCTCCATTCCTTACTTTGAATTCTCAACTTATTTTTAAACTTAGTTGAGTGGGTTGATTTGAAGCTATGCATTGGTGATGATATTTATAGATGAGTGAGAGCAGCCCCAGGAGGGCAGTGTGCAGTTATGCCTGGTGGGGCTTTGAGAGGTTCACTTGGAATTAAATTTTTTTTCCCCTTGAATCAATAAAAGCATGTCAGAATGTCTGGAGACAGGTGATGTTGAGCTAAATGTTCTGAAAGCCATCTGCATGCTGGTTTGCATTCTTATGTTAATGCAATGATGATTTTCAGACTTTTGGAGCTCCCTGGCTAACAGCAACCCCCTGGATCCTACACCTCCCCGCAGGCCTGTGCCTTTGGACAGTGCTTGTAAAGACTCGCGTCAGCTCTGCCTTATAAATGGAGTGCATTCTATACGAACCCGTACGCCTTCAGAGCTGGAGTGCAGCCAGACCAACGGAGCGCTGTGTTTCATTAATCCCCTCTTCTTAAAAGTGCACAGCCAGGATGTCAGTGGAAGTCTGAAAAGGCAGAGCCCAAGAACTCAAGACGTGAATGGCACCGTGAGGCCTCGCTCTCCCCCACCCCGGCCACCACCTCCTTCTATTAATAGCATCCTCACGAGTCCGCAGCTTTCCAGGACTATAAAGCAGGCAAGCATGCCAGAAACGGTCAACCATAAGAAAGAGAGAGGCTTGGATTTACTGCAGAGTAAACCAGCCCCTATTCCGCCGCCTCGGCTGAAGAAGCAGGCTGTCTGCTCAGAGGTAGGCAGCTCAAAGTCTGCAGCAGTGATTCACCCTGGCTGCGGCTCAGTGCCTGTGCCTGAAGCTGCTGGCATCTCAGGTGAAACCCTGCCTGAGCTGGCTCCAGCAGCTGCCCCGAAGATGGTAGCTACCAGCTCTGAGTCACACATCTCATGGAATGGAGGCAGGCAGAGGCTGAGTGACATGAGCATTTCCACCTCCTCGTCTGACTCGCTGGACTTCGATCGGAGCATGCCGCTCTTCGGCTATGAGGGGGACACAAACAGCAGCTTGGAGGATTTTGAGGGGGAAAGTGACCAAGAGAGCATGGCACCCCCTCTGAAGCCCAAGAAAAAAAGAAACAGTTCGTTTGTTCTCCCCAAGATTGTGAAATCTCAGCTACGGAAAGTCAGTGGAGTTTTCAGTTCCTTCATGACCCCTGAAAAGAGGATGATTAAGAAAATTGCCGAGATGTCCCAGGACAAACGCACTTATTTTGGATGCCTGGTGCAGGACTATGTCAGCTTTCTGCAGGAAAACAAGGAGTGCCATGTTTCAAGCACCGATATGCTGCAAACAATTCGGCAATTCATGACCCAAGTCAAGAACTATTTGTCCCAAAGTTCCGAACTTGATCCCCCAATCGAATCGCTGATTCCAGAGGACCAAATAGGTAAGAAACACTGTCCTGTGTTTTAGAAGGTGAAAATGTGTAATCTGTTTTTAGAATGATAGTCTTTGTGCCTGTTTTGAAAGGTGGGGTTGACTTTGCTAGCAGAGTTCAAGCCATGGAGTTTTGAGTCTTAAAATAAAAAAACCCTCACACTCCCCTGCCCCCAAATCACCCCAGCAACTCAAAACTGTGCTACAAAAGTGCTCATAAAAAGCTATCTTTATGATACATGCAGTGTGGACTTCTTACCTGTGATTATTTTTATATATACATATTTTTTTTTTTTATGTACTGTTTACAGAATCCTTTGTTTACTGGCACACATGTATTTTTTCCTGAATTGGGCTGAAATAGTTCTGGATTCTTGGAGCAAAACTGTGCCAGTTTTAACCATATGGGTTGTAGCCATAGAACTAAGATTTGTTCAAAACCAGTGACAAGGAGCAGAGAGACATTTCATAGCAACTTACTTTTGAAATAAATCTTATTCTTCCAAATATTCTCATTCATTCCTAACAAAGCTGCACTGTCCTTACACTTGAAGCTAAATAGAAAGTTATGAGTTTAAAAAAATCCACGTGTGGAAGAGAGAGAAGGGGCTGCTAATACGAGTTTTTCTGTATTTCTATTCCAGTTTACATGTTTATAAATGGTTGCTGCTGAGCTATATGTTTGAATACATGTTTTAACAACAGAGAGACTGTGTATCCACAAAAGTGAAATCATTGTTGCTGTATAAAATCTCACTCCCCCTCTATCTTGCCGAGTCTGAGCAGTATTTGTCCAAGAGCATATAAACCACATTTAGGAGGTAAACATCCCTCAGGGCAGAATACTTTCCTTGTGAGCTCACTTCAGTCCTAATTTGCTTGTTTTTCTCCTGCATCCCAGCGTCCCAGCAGTTGGGCCAGTGCAAAATTGGAAGATAGTTCTTGCTATGGGACTAGAGGATGATTTTATGTTGAGATTTCTGCCTGTCCTTGACAAGCAGAAGGAAATATTCTCATGTAACCTCAACTTCATTTACAAAAGTAGCAAGCACTGTGAAAGCATATATGACACTTGGAATAGTGTGCTTGAAATGTACACTCTTTCAGAGCCTGTAATATTCTTGCTACAATAATAAAGAATGTTGGGGTGTTAATGTGGAAGAAAAAGCAGCAAATTGAGCAGTGGTGTAGATGATTTTTTTGCCTGGATTTCTGCAGGGAATTGGATATTTGACAAAGAAATGCAGATCTAGTTTACTTGTTATTTTGTGAAACTTGGTTTGACTTCGGCTTTTCATTGTCAAGGTGTGGTTAAATCTGACTGTGGGTCTCTGAAGACTGGCAAAATGCTGTCTGCTTTTAAATGTTTCAGTAGTTTGGAATAGCATAAGGTATTAAATATAACTAAACTGCATTTTTTTTTTATTGACAGAAAATCTGGCTTTGGTCATGTGATTAAATGCAATTAATTTATAAAATGGGATAGTTTAAACAAAGGAAGAACTTATTTTTGAATCATCTACTGCCTATGGCCTGAGCCTGCAAACAACCATAGTGGATCAGGAGCATCAGATGTTGCTGATCTAAGCAGATAACTATGTGACAGCAAGAGTTAGTCATCCCTATAGAGAACTTCTTGTGATGTAGTCCTGCTTATTATTTGTGGTTTTGCTTGACTCTTTCAGTACAGAATTGCAGCCCAAATTTTAACTTTGTGAGCAGTCATTTATCCTCTCTTGTCAGTTTACACTTTCGTGGTGCAGATTTCTCAGTGTGTCAGCTGGTGCTCCTTCCTGTTCATCATGTACTTGTCATGGTGGTGGCGAGTCAGTGTCTGAGCCTAGAGGTTCTGATCAGGCCTGGTGACTGCAAGGTTAGAGCAGGCAGCAGCTTCGCCCTGCAACTCACACCCACTGCTGCCACTGGTGGGTCATGGAGGGAGCCTGTAGCACAAGGTGTTGGCACCTCTCAGCTTCTCAGACCAGTCCTGCTGAGTAGAGAGGAGCTGGAGCTGGTCCTTACCCCTTCTCCCATCCAGCAGAACTGCTGCTGCAACTGGCTACCCGTTCTGGGGGGCCAGATTTCACCTTACCCCACTATTGTCTCCTGAATTTTGGTGCATGCTGCAGCAGCACCCTCCAAGGTTCTGTAAAGCTCTTGGTGTTTGGGACTTTCTCCCATGTCTGTGCAATGATCTTTGATCATGTTGCCTTTCATGTAGAACTTCCCAGACTCTTGTAACCAAAAGACTTCTGTGGGAGATCTTTTAAGTTTCCCAAACAGGGGGCATATCAAATTGTTTAACTTCTGCCAAATCACTGGGAGAATGCATCAGTGTTTCTGGTTACTCTTGACAGATGTCTCCTACTCTTAGCACTGTAGGCTGTTAACCCTTCTTGAAACAATGGGATTTGCAGTGTTGGGACAGAGTCAAGACTAGGGCACATGGCTTTTTGTTGTTAAAGAGTGAATGCAAAGTATTTTTTTTAAAGAAGTTACCCACACCTGAATATGTGTCCACAGAATAAAGACCTGGACTGGTCAGAAGGACCCTGATAGTCCACAGCTGCTTGAATAGCTAATTTTCAGGAGTTTTTGTGTTTGTTTTCCTGGCTGTAAATAGAAAGGAGTCCAGTTGACTGTCATCATTCGACCAGGTGGGATCTAATACCTGAACAGCTTCAGTCTCAATGCCTGAATCTGTGCGTAGCCCAAGAAATGACAGGTTTAAGTAATTTGGCAATAAGGTGTTAACTGATTGTGTGGGAAGGTGCCTAAACAATACTGCCTGTTATTTGCATTGGTATTTCTTATCCAGAATGGATTTTTAAATGTTGAATGTTAGAAGAGGCTTGGAGGGAATGTGTTTGCCCCTTATGGTAGGGGCTCGGGTCTGTATGGAGGAGTTGCGGGCAGATGGAGCTGGAGGAGAGTAACCCCTTCCCTATGGGAGCCACTTAGCCAGCTGCTCTGCTCTGAGGGAGGTTTCTCTGAGTAGCACTTTTGCCTTTGTATTGCTCTTGCTGAGAGGCAATGTTTCACTGTTGTTATTAGGAGATTTTATTATGTTAGCTTTAGGCCTGTTTCCCACTTACAAAGATAACAGCTAAAGGACTGGTGATGCCTTTCTCCTGTCTGTGATATCACGTGCAGATTTGTATGTGCTTTATCATCCAAATTTTTAATGAAAATACTAAATAGACTAAAGCCCAGTGCTGACCTCCATGACACCTCTTTCCAAATATCTGTGTTGTTTGACAGTCAAACACTGATAATTGGGTTTCTCAGTGCAGTATTTTATACACCCATTCATGCACCCACCTTATTTATTATTATAAACAGTATTTCCCTTGTTTGCTTATAGGAAAGTTGCACTGAATAGGGTTATGAGTCTTAAAGGTTAAGAGACAGCCTACCCTCTGCTCCCCTCTCTTCACTGGTCCAGTTACCCTCTTAAAGAAATAAGAATGCTATGCCAGTATTTCTCCTTGAAAAACTCAACATTGGCTGGTTTTTAGCACTGTGTTACTTTTTAGGTGCTTGTACATATGTTTTGGTGTCCTGTCCCCCTATCCTGCTGTACATCCTACTATCTTTTCATGTTGAGGGTGACCAATGTGACCTTGAGCACTCCTCCTTTCACTACATAAGTGGGAGGATAGGGCAAGTAAGAAGCAGTTGGTAAAAGCACTAAGCAGAAGCAGAAGTTTTGATTCTCCCTTTCCTGACCATCCCTTTTATTTGCTTTGTGACTTATTCCCTGCTCCTTTAGTACTACTTCTTCAAGAGAAGACACGTGTTTGCCACACAGGCATAGCATGAGTTTTAATTAACCCACAGATGATTAAAGCAAAGAAGACCTAGCACAGATAGTTTTGTGACTCATTGGTATGCTTTATTTAGGTAAAATGAAGGGAGGTTTACCCTAAGAGACTTTTATTCCCTAGTTGCTCAGCTTCTGCCACTGCTGCCCATTCATCACTCACCTCAATCCACTGTTTTCAGGGTTGTCAAAGAATGTGGGTTGTGTGAGGTTTTAACTTTTAAGTCTTGCTGCTTTGGAGGAGATGCCCTTGTCTGCATCATGTGCCACTGTAGATATCCACCAAGAATGGGACACTTGGCCATCCTGACATGAGCTATCTTAAGGTAGATTTGTATCAGTCATACCAATATATGAAAATGATTAGATATTAGGAAAATCCAAAACAAAGCAAATGCAATGTAGTCAGGTGTCCTGCATGAATACGCTGTGGCATTCCAAAACAGTGCCCAGGCAATCTTACTTGCACAGTACTGTGCCTTTTTAATGATGGTTCCCAGGCTTGCTCAGTCTCTTTCTTAATGAGCCCTTCTTTTATTAATGAGTGTTTTGGCCATTGTAGGTGAGAAAATGAGTTTCTAAATCCAGGGCTGGAATCTGAAAGGTAATCTCAGTGGTGCAACAGTAGTTGGTAACAAGTGAACCGTCAGCCTGGAGAAGGTGAGAGCGCGCCTGTGATTTCAGCCAGCGAGGGCTGTAAAGAGGCTGCGTAAGGACACTGCCTATGACTCACGTGTCCTCTCTAGATGCAGACTTGTGTGGTTAGCAGCAAAACAAAACAGCATGTCAGCACAGGATGCAGATGTGTTTCCACAAGTCACAATGAAACTAGCTGGCTGGCCTTTGGAATTCATTTATCAAAGCATTTCCAGTTCCCATTTTGAGGCTAGAGGCTAATTATAAATGTAATTTCAGGAACACTATGTGGTGCTCAGCTGAAATGATATTCAATTAAAAATAAATCTGAAGAGTGCCTGTTTGGGACTATTAAGCACTTTGTACATGCTGAATTAAAAAGGAATTTTAGTTGCTGATTTGGATGTGGGAAGTGTACAGAGATGTTAATGCAAAGGATCAGTCCTCAATTCACAACTTGGATGCTAATTTGCCTGGGAGACCCTCCTATACTTTTTTTTTTGTGTGTGTGGCCATTAGAAGTTAAGCAGTGAAATCTGCTAGCTAGGAATTGTTTTGTGGAATCATATCTGAAAACACCTTCCTCTGAAAGGGGCCAGTAATAGCAGTTCAGAAGAAAGGGTGAATAGTTGTATGATGTAATTGCAGACATGCTTATTGGTGTCTTGTGACACTGAATATTGGTCTAAGACCCAGATCACAAGAACTGCTGTCCTTCCAGGCTTTAATTATAGTATAAATATTTGCACAGGTTTTATATTAATTAGGATACGTATGGGTGTTGTTACTGACAGTAAAAAAACAAAAGAAGTCCAGTCCTTATCAGTCTTGCTCTGTTGTTGGCCTTGTCAGCTTACTAGAATCTGCAGGTTTTTGAGGCAAAACTCTGCGCTCCTTGTGTCTGTGCCAAGAATTCATAAGCAGAAGAAAGGGTTTTGGTTTTTTGGTTGTTTGGTTTTGGTTTTTCTTTTCTTTTTTCTTAAACAGCAGCAAACAAACCCCCAAACACTGTCATAGCTTCATATCTGTCACTTCCTTGTTTGCTGGCTAGTTTTGTGCAAACATGCTGCATTAAAATGACAGTGTTCTCAGTCTACCCTTACCAAGCCAAGGCAGTTTGTATCTCTTTGGAGTCAGGGCCAAATGTCATTTATTTCACTTGTCTCCTGCTAGCTGTAATATAGTCACTGAACAGCACTGAAGGATGCTTTGAGAAATATCCCATCCTATTTTTATTTACCTGATCATGTTAACAGCGCAGAAACCATTAAGAACAGCCTTCAGCAGTAAGTTCTTGGGCCCTGTGCACAGCTTTGAGCACAGCTGTACGAGTTATTTGCTCTCCTCCTCTGTGCTCCTTCAAATCTATTCAAGTTCCCAGAGAAATTGTGGAATGTGATCAGGTAAATTTCAAGGCAATTTCCAGGCACTGCTTTTGGAACCTGTGATGAATTGCAAATATGAAAGAACTCCTCTCACAGCCATAAAAATCTGTGTGATTCATCTGTATGAGAAACTGGGAATGGCACTAACTTACCCTAAGGTGTCATGTTTTAAGCCCAGCGGGTAACTCAGAGCCATGCAACCGTTCGCTCAGTCCCCCTCTTCTTCCCCCCTGCTCCCAAAGGGATGGGGAGGAGAATGGAAAGAGTGCAAACCACACAGATTGAGGTAAGAACAGTCCAGTAACTAAGGTATAATATAAAACCACTACTGCTACCACCAATAATAATAATGGTAAAGGGAATAACAAGGGGAAAGTATATAAAACTAAAAGGCGAAAGGAAAAAAAACAACAAACAAAACAATGAACACAAGTGATGCCCAATACAATTGCTCACCACCTGCCAACCAGTACCCAGCCCTACCTAAGCAGAGAAGTGGATTCCTCTTCTTGCCTACAGATAACAGTCCTGGCCCCAGGCAAGGACTGGGGATGGGTGAAGGAATTTTCCCTCCCAGCAGCAGTCGGTTCCTGTAGCCTCTGGGGAGGGACTGCTTCTGCAGCTCTCTCTATACTGGTACTGCAGGCTCCAGCTGAAACCAGCTTCATCCTGGAGCCTGTAGGGGATCAGTTATGGAAGCATACTGAATATTCCCATCTCCCATGCCAAACTAGGTGCTCCACCATCAGACCCGGGGCTCTGAGGATCCTCTCTCAATTTATTGAGCCTCCTGTGACCATATGTGATGGTGACCCAGCTTTATTGAAGCAAAGGACAGCTGACACTAGCTATTCACATGCAGAACTTCCAGTGGAAGCCTGTGGGAGTTAAAATTTCATGGGGATAGAGAGCTCTCTCACTTCATGTAATGTTTGGCAGCACCAACTGCTTTAATTTTGACTTCAGTGAGAGCAGGCAGTTGAAATGCAAACTGCAGAGGTGTTTCATGGTTTTGTTATTTAGAAGACTGAACAGGCAGTAGAAATAAATGAAGTAAGCTGAATTGTTTAAAAAAAAAAAAAAAAAAAGAAAGAATCATCAGTGAGGCCAGCCCTGAGCCAGGAACTGCATGTGCCCACGAGCAAAGCTGCAGGCTGAAATATCCATGGGGGAGATTCCTGCTGCCTTCTTAGTGGAAAAATATTTCCTTCCCATAGCTCAAAGGATGGCTTCAATGGCAGGGAGAGGCAGTTTCTGTCACTGCATAGAAGGGTGAAGCTTCTGCTTTCCTGACTGGGTTTGGAAGTGCTGTCAGTGGCGATTGTCTGGCTCTAACATGTACGCCATAGGTAAGGATCAGTTGTTTGAAATGTTGCCACTTATGTTAATTGGCTACTCTGGTGCAGTGGGAGGCTGGATCCAGCCTTCATGCTGTGTGACAGGCCATCAAGAATATGTGTCAGACTGGTTATGCTTCTTCTGGTAACCACAGGGAAATCTAGAAAATCAGAGAGCAAATGCTGCTCCTAACAGTCACTCTTTCTCCTTTCCAGCAGCTTTCTCCACTGTGAGAGAAAGCCCAAAAGTGTCTAAAGCATCCTGGAATAAAGCAAACATAGCTTTTGCTGTTAAGAGTCTTGGGAGGGGGAATTAGCAAGAAAAGCTACAGAAGCCCCAGCACAATTGGGATATGAGAGATGGGAACTCCCAATAGAGTTGGACTTTTGGGGTTTGCATGTCAGGCAAACATAGAGTAAACACTACATATGAAACAAAGGGACCATAAGAAGAGGAGTGTGTGAAGAGCTGGTTTGTATGGGAAAGAGGTGTGAAGACCCAAAAGGCAAATGGCTCAACACAAAGACAAAATAAATGAAGGCATAAAGCAAAAGCAGTAAAACTGAGGGGGGAGGGGAGGGGGATGTAAAGCACAAGCCTTAGAAATAGTCTGCAATTAAAAAAGAAGAGGGGTGAAGAGAGAGAAGAATCATAGAATCATACAATAGTTGTTGGAAAGGACCTTAAGATCATCTAGTTCCAGACAGGTACTGTGGTGAAAGGCAAACACATAAGAACAGGCAGCAAACTTGGAAAGGGTGTGAGGTTTAATGACACGTTAATGAGTCGCCACTAGTAGCAGGAATGTCCAGTGCTGGCTTGTATAAACACATGATGTAGCAGTGACCCAGTCTCTCTTCGTCCTGCTCTTGGTCCCTGTGCTCCCTTAGTACATCTGCCTGTGCTAGGCTATGGTCCTGCCCCACCATCAGGGTGTTAGTGCACTTGCCAGGCTGAAGGGTCCCAGTTTCCTTTATGCTTGCAGCAGTTCGCTGTGGTACAAATAAGTGATGTAAACTAATTATTAATGTAAGCTATATTGACATAGGCGCACTGAGTGGAAGAACAAATTAACTTACAAAGTCAAGGTTTGCAGAGAAAATGTATAGCAAAGACCTTTCTCTGTTGATGTGGTCCATACTTTGAAAATGGCGAATGACTGATAAAGAGAAACTTGAGTAGAACAAGAATAAATAAAAAAATAAACCTAAGTTAGTGGTTACTGTGCCACGTGCACACTATTGCCAAACAAAGAACCTCCAACTTGATGACAAAGCTGTATATAAGCTTGCATGATGAAATCTGAAGCTGGACAAACACAACTTGGTTTTCATTTATAGTTTAAAGCCTATAATCTGTCCAACTTCATAAAGATCTTGACGGAACTGAGCCAAGTTTTGGGAGACCTTGGTTGAGTTACAGTTTCTGATGGAAACTATGCAAAAAGAATGGGCTTTCATGCCAAAGCAGACAAAGTTATGGTTTTGACTGTGTTTAAGTTTGGGAGTTAAAGCCTAAACTCAAAAGTAACGTCGAACTGGAAGACGTCTGGGCAACAAAAAAAGTTAACTGGGGCTGCAGTGTGCCTTTTTGGTTTTTTTTCCCCCTGGGTGTTTTTTTTTCTTTTTCTTGTTTGTTTGTTTTGTTGTGGGTTTTTTTTTTTGTTTTTATTTTTGTGCCAGTCTGTGCTCTGTCTTAGTGGAGGCTTTTTGTATTTATCACATTGCCATAAACGAAAATTAAATACAGATTCTGTTCTGCCTTTTGTCTTCTTGTTAACAAACATCTGGAAACTCAGCTTGTATAATAAATAGGCTGTAGCAAGTATGTTTTGCTCTACAGCATCTCTTTTGGGAATGGTTATATTAATACTGGCTCTGATCTAGAGGAGTACATCAGCTGTTTTCCTGTTGCAGATGTTGTCCTGGAGAAGGCCATGCATAAGTGCATTCTGAAGCCATTGAAGGGCCATATTGAAGCAATGTTGAAAGAGTTTCATACAGCTGATGGTTCTTGGAAACAGCTAAAGGAAAACCTGCAGTTGGTGCGGCAGAGGAATCCTCAGGAACTGGGTGTGTTTGTTCCAACACCAGACTTTGTGGACATTGAAAAGATTAAAGTCAAGTTCATGACCATGCAGAAAATGTATTCACCTGAAAAAAAAGTCATGCTGCTTCTGCGAGTTTGCAAATTGATTTACACTGTTATGGAGAATAACTCAGGTATGATGCTTCTCATGGTTCAAGTTCACTGATATTCCAAACCTGGGGTTGTCTTTTGGTGGAAGAAATCACCTGATTCTGCAGATATGTCTCCTTATCCTGGAGCTCTCATGGCACCTCTGTGCCATTTGAGAGGGAATATTTCTCTCTGCTTCTTTCCTGGCCTCCGTGATGCACCTGGCAGCACATTTTACAAATTCAATGAGAAGCAGAGGTGTGAGGCAGGTTAAAAAAACCAAGTTTTGCTGAACTGTAGGCTTCTGAAGTTGGCTGTTGTCCTGTGAGCCTGGAACTGGACACCAGTACTAAATTAGTATTTTCCTGGAAATCGTAACAGAGCTAACACCCTGTATCTAGCCATAGTAATTCAATGAGTTGTATGCAATATGACAACTAAAAAGCTCTATGTTAATAGGTGAAGGAAAGCAGCCTCTGATCCAGTATTTTTGCCTTGCTGTGCCCCTGAATGTCCTCATTTGAACACTTTCCTGGTTTTGGAAGAGAAATAACATCTATGTAGCAAGCATCCAAACCTGACCTTGAAACCTAGATAATGAAATGGAACTACAGACTAGTCAAGACCTGCTGAGTACCCAGTGGCACAATTAAAATGCTGTGCCACATGGCATAAATTCATAGGTGCAGCCCTGTTGCCTGACGTCTGACCATACACTGCTGTGGCAGGTCAGGAGCTGAGATGAAGCAATGCTGGTGGTTATGGGAGGTGTTTGGAAAAAGCAAGTATAAGCAAGTATAAGGTGCTTCAAGTGGTTGGCAGTTTTTTTCCTAAGTGGGCATTGGATATGCAGCTGGGTCCAAGGCTGGTCAAGACGCCACCTTTCTGTTGAGATTGGAGATGAACGGTGAAAGCTTGTGGTTGAAGAACCCCAGGTTCTTTTGCAAGATTATCTGAAGGGGGCCTATACGGATGCTGGGGAGGGACTCTTCATTAGGGACTGTAGTGATAGGACAAGGGGTGACGGGTTCAAGCTTAAACAGGGGAAGTTTAGATTGGATATAAGGAAGAAGTTCTTTACTGTAAGGGTGGTGAGGCACTGGAATGGGTTGCCCAGGGAAGTTGTGAATGCTCCATCCCTGGCGGTGTTTAAGGCCAGGTTGGACAGAGCCTTGGGTGGCATGGTTTAGTGGGAGGTGTCCCTGCCCCTGGCAGGGGGGTTGGAAGTGGATGATCTTAAGGTCCTTTCCAACCCTAACTATTCTATGATTCTATGATTCAGGTCCAAGCTCCTGCCCAGCTTATTATTTCTGTGCAAAATCCTGTGGTTTAAAATGGATATAGGAATCCGCATCATTTTACTTCATTGAGTAAGATGATTCCAACTTACAGAAGAAAAGTATTGAGAGGCTGCTGCCAGTTAACTATTTCACTGAGGGGCTTGGGCTAAGATTGTGGTAAAACTTCTTAGGTTGTCTTGTTTTGTCATATGAAGTTTAGAAAACATGCCATTGACCCAGCAGCTGTTTGTGTGTCTGACAGCCAGACAGTAATATAATACCTGGAGGATATGCCTTACCTCCTTAGCTGGTATTACTAAAGGTATCTGCCCCTCAGTCATGTGGAGTTTCACCAAAGTTTAAGTTGGCACCTGCTCTTCATGGTTTGAAGTGACCATCACACCGGTTACACAGTGAATGCAGTTTGGACAGACCCAGAGATGTGGCCACATAGTATTTTCTAAACAGAAAGTTTAAATGCAGTAAAAGTGGTAGGAGTGAGACAGACCTAGGTACAGCACAGTCCCTGTGTACAGCTGTATGCTGCCATTGCTGATGAGGCTTCACTGGCTAATTGGGAATTACATGAAGCTTTGCTCACTGATGTTTCTAACTATGCTCTCATAGAAATGAGCTGAGTTTTCACGTCAAATCTAATAGGCTTTTATATTCAGGCTTATCTGCTGGGATTCAGACCTAGAAACTGGCATATGTGGCTGGATCCTTCCAGAAAGTGGATGTTGTCCCCGCATGTGTACAAGAAAATGCCTATTCATCACATTTCTTAGCCAGTGATAGAAGTGCAGGTGGAGGTCAGATCAGGCAGGCATGGCAGCCTTACATGAGTTCACCAGTTGAGCTGTTGCCAAGGTGAGCCCAGTCTTTAAATTTCCTTGCATGCCGCAAGTTGTGCATCATCAGATAGGTGCTAGTTAGAAGTACAAGATGAAGCTGGTGTTAGAGTCCTGTCCAGTGAATGTCAGGTAATGTTCTCTTTTCCGCACGTCAATAACAGGAGGCTCTAGAGTAATACAAATGTATTGGTCAATGAAGATGGCAAAGTAACGCTTTCCTTTCAAACGCTGAAAGAGGTAAAAGGTTATGGCTTGTCTGTCACTGTCTGTGTTCCTTTCAACCCAGGGAGGCTGTATGGAGCTGATGATTTCTTGCCTGTGTTGACATATGTACTAGCCCAGTGTGATATGCTGGAACTGGATACCGAAATTGAATACATGATGGAATTGCTGGATCCATCTTTGCTGCATGGAGAAGGTAATCATTTATTTATATTTATTAGAATTGAGTGAAGGACTAGGGAAGGGAGAATTCTTCCTCATAGCACAGTTGCTGTTAAACTTGTTTGAGTAGAAATCCTTTCAAAAGGAGTCTAAAATAGAGGCATCATGACAGCAAGCAAACACATACACTGTGCAGGTGCCAAATGTGGTTATCTGCTGTGCCTAAAAATATCCTGAGAGTATTTATGGAGCCACAGCATGCAGTTAAACTGTGAGACAAGTAATGGGACTTGGTTTAGGTGCTTCGTAAAAATTTCTGGGGGAATTCTCTGCCCCTGTGGGGAAAGTGCTTTTGAGAATATTGACCCCCTTAATGATTGCTTCTTCCCACTGTTTGCTTCTCACAAAGTATTTTTATGCGCCCTAGGAATGTTTCCTAAGGCACTCTTGAATGATGGCTGAAGTCCAGTAGAGGCCAGGAAATCTCCTTTCTGTTTTCAAGGTGGTGTTTTTAACAAAGAGGCATTCTGCAAGTTCTTGGTAGGCCTCAGAATCTACTAGTTTATGAGGGGAGTATAAAGGTTCTTGTGACCAAGTTCATCTGTGAGTTTAAGCATATGTGTATGTTTCCCATTCCTGCTATCTCTTGGCTTGCTGAAATTGCTGTATCCTTTTATGTGTTGGTATGCACAAGAGAACTGTGCCAGGACTCCTCCAATTTGACATTAGTCTGTTCCCTGCTTTGTGTACAGAGCATCCTCTGGTGTGTTGTTTGGGAATCTTATGAAAATAGTTGAGATGGAAGCTGGAGATCATTAACGTGCTTGAAGGGCAGAAACATTTACTGGGCTATTAAGCTGTATTGGTTTTAATGTAGCAAAAGAAGTCTGTCTGTTGGTTGGCCCTGTCTTTGGCACCAGCTGAACTATACTGTGCAGTAAAAATTGTTTAGTGGTTTGGGGTTGTGCAGTTCAAATGTAATGCATTGTCCGGTGTGTCTTATGGGTCTTGCATGTATTTTATGTGTTGAACTTGTTGCATTGCTAAAGGCCAGGAAGATACTACCAGTAATACAGAAAATACTACTGTGAGCACAGAATGATCTTTGAATGACTCCATGAATAGATTGTGCTGCCTCTTAATTGGACTCTCCCACTCAAATAGTTTACTTTAAAAAGAGTGAGAGAAACCAGTAACAGCATGCCTCTTGTTTCTCCTGGTTGTTGAGGACTATTACCTCCTGTTGAGGCTTCTTTTCCTTTGTGACCTGCAGCTTCTTTTGTTCATAGGCAACTCTGTTGTGACTTTAATTTGTTCTCCATCATATAATAAAGGTGAAGTATGTAGGACTGTACATGTCACCTCCTGAACTAGTAGGACATAATGGGGAATGCTAAAAAGGTGACAAGCACAGTCTTTCTTTTTTTTTTAAAAAGGGAAACTCTTTAGAATACTTCCAAGGTACAAATCATACATTATTGTTGCTTTATTTCTACTGAAGGTGGTTGCTTTTAACTTCCTGAAGAGTGGTAGATTCTTTTACTTTGTTTAAACACAGCCATGTTTATTTCATCCCCACTTGAAGCTTGGGAAGAAAAGTCAGTGTTTGGAAATTTTTTTTTTTAAGAAAACTCATGTTTCAACTTTGTAACAATACTCAGGAGTAAGAGTGTGATGCCAGTCATTGAAGTAACCAGCTATCCCAGCACTAGTGGACTCAGACTTAGATACTATTGCATCACTTGATAATACGGAGCAACCACTGCATGTCTTAGCAGCTGAGAACATGCCATCCAGTATCTTGCAAGCCAGCAAGCTGGGGTTTTTTTACATATCAATGTTTGGGCAATAGAGCACAGGGACTTTGAGTGATGTATGTGTGGGTGTGCATAAAGAAATAGTTTTGCTTCTGACGGACCAGTCAGAACTAGCAGGGGTTTTGTGACCACTCTGAGAAGTTCTTCCCTTTCTGTCCTTCACAGGAGGCTATTATTTGACAAGCGCTTATGGAGCACTTTCACTGATCAAGAACTTCCAGGAAGAACAAGCTGCCCAACTGCTAAGTTCAGAGGCCAGAGATACTCTCCGGCAATGGCACAAGAGGAGGACAACTAACAGGACGATACCTTCAGTTGATGATTTTCAGGTAGAGCTTAGGGCTGAACTGAAAAACAAGGAATGATTATTTTGTTGGAAGTACTCATTTGAGAGGTATGATTCATAATGAATCCTCTGGGGCTCCAAGTGGAGTGAAGCAGTATTGAGAATATGGCTGGCAAATTTTCCTTGTTTTTGAAGTCTTGGCACTTTATTATAATAGATCTTGACCATGAATGCCTGAAGAAAACACTAAGTAATGGAGCTTTCCCACCCTCCCTTCTATTTAAGTCATGCAGAGTGAGACAAACTGAACCATATCTTTGATTCAGCTTCTTTGTATTCATTACTGTTAAAAAAGAACAAATCCAGATTTCCAGTGATGTAAATCAGCACAACTTCCCAGTAGCTAATGGTGGCATAAAGCAGGTAATAGAGAGGAGAAGTGGGAGAAAAGCTTGCCTACAGTTTTAAAATTTAAGCAAGGAGTAGAGTTTTATACAGTGCATGTCTTCATGTTTGTTTGTGTTTTTTTTTCCTCTCCTCCATTTCTTACTGCCCTTTCAGAGTAGAGCAGTAACTTCAACTGAAGAATAACAAAACAGCTGGGATTGCTTCATCTCTTAAAACCAGGCCTGCATGTCTTTCATTAGCATACTGTTGACTGTCTGTTCAGATGCACCAGCTTGTGGACTGAAGCAAGGAGGATGTTGGAATCAAGAAGAAAACTTTTGTGTTCAGTTGTTTACAGTTCATACCACAGCGCGAAGTTGACAGAGGCTAATGACAACCATCAGTTAGATATGATGTAGTTAAAAGCTTGAGAAATGAAGGTTTGGGGTCATCAGCAGATTATGAAGCCTTTCAGTTGAGGCTCTTTCTGCTTTATCAGTGGCCATGCAAGCAACTACAGCACAACACTGAACAGGAATGAGCTGGGAGAAGAAGTCATCTTCTGCCGTTTGCCTCTCTTAGGAAGAGGAGAACTGATTATTAGAAATTCTAGACTATGGCCAGTGCACAAAGCTAGTCCATCTTACTGTGATCCATTTTATATTGTGCTTACCAGTAGTTAGGTGTCAGATTCAAGTACATTGAGTCTTTGCTCGTTCTAGCAAAACACTACACTTCTTCTGGCAAAACTCATCACCTTGTATTTCTGCTGGATAACTAAATGATGGAAGATTCTTTCAGTAGGATCTTGTATTCCGTTTCACCTTCTCTTCCTCAGCAAATGAACTGCAGCCAAACTCTGAACAGCTGGATATGGGAAGATGCAGGGGGGCATGGGAAGAGCTGGCACCTAGTGTGTCCAGTGCTTCTCCTTTTTATGTCTCTTTAAAAGAGAGCCTTGAATCAGTAAGATCACACCACTTCCAGGCTATGCTTGGCATAAATTCAAGCATTTTGCTTACTGCTCAGAAGGGCAGTGTTCCATCTACTTTCTCCACATAGAGCAATCCTGAAATGAAGCACCTTCCCTACAACCAGCATGTGACACAACTTCAGCTCAATTTGTCTTTCCCACTTTGCACCAGTATGTGATCACTGCATTTCTGTGATGCAGTCTCACAGCCTTATCAGGTTTGGGGCCCTGGAAGGCCTTCATTCTCCCTCCCTCAAAAGGATGGAAAAGAGAAAAAATCATATTTTGATGATGATTAAATACAACTTTCTGATACTGCATAAATTTGATACTTGGAATATGAGTTACAGGCATTTTTGCAAACTTCAGCCACTCTTTGATGCAGTTTTGTCCATCTAAAAGCACATGCATTTAAAACCAGGTCTTCTGTGTGCTAGCTACATTAGAAATTAAAATTGTAGTGTGTTTTGTCTTGTCTAGGCCTGATTTTTTTTCATAATTTCTTCACACAGAGTAACAAAAATGGATTACTTCTATTCTGTCAGGTTCAGTCCTACTGCTTTAAATGCTTCAGTGTTTGCCCACAAGCTATCAAAAAACCCACAGAAACCAACTTTATTAAAGAGTAATCTTTAGAACTTAAGTCATTTGAACATTCTTCTCAATCTTAGCTTTTAACAGCTTTTTTTTATGAAATGTGAATTTTTACCATTGTGATTTAGCATGCTTAATTTATTCAGCTACAAACATAGGTACCAGCTCAGTCAGTAAGCAGGTCTTTCTCACTGTCTTTTTTTCCCCACCTTCTTTCATTTTACTGCTTTTTAATCTTTCATTGCAGTCAATCTCTTTTAAAGAAAAGCACGTGACAAGAGGATGCCTTGTTCATGTGTCCAAAAGGTGGTTTTTTTTTTTTTGTTTTTTTTGTTTTTTCAGTTGTTGCTTTTGATTTTACTTTTGAAGTGCTCTTTTAAAAGTATAACTGCATTTCCCTGTAGGGCATATTTAGAATTTGTCCATGTTATCAGTTGGGGTCGTGTGTCAATTTCAACAAAGAAAAAAGATCCAGCTTTTGCCTCAAGATCAGATGCATTTATCCTAATGTCGCAGAGTGAATTTTCTTTCTACATCCCTCTATGCCTTACTTCTAAAAAAGAAAATGCTGTGACATGAAACTTGGTTACATCAGGTTCAGACAGCAAATTGCCACTTCTTAACATGATGAAAATGTCCCACATGAGGATGGATTACATTTTGCATGCTGCAGCATAAGAGTACAGTTTATCATGCAGTAGCTTGTGGATCAAAACACTTGTGTGCTGCTGACAGAGGAATTTTTTTCTTCTTCCTTCTCATTAATATACTGTGTGAATCTTCTGTTCTGAAGCAGTAACCAGCAGCAGCAGCCTCATCTCTTGGGTGTGCTGCCTCAGACATTTATTTTGCTTGACAGTGGTTTGTTTCCTAGTAAGGCCAAACATCAAGTCACACTAAAAGCAGGGGTCTGTTCCACGTGGCTTTAAGGTTGTGTCTGTTCATTCTTCATTGCAGGGTTAGAAGGTAAGCCAAGGAAAGGAGAGTGTCATCTTAGGAATTTCTCTTATGCTCACTACAGACTTGCCACAGTTTTGCCACCATCACAATTCACAAGGTGGCCGTAATGCACAGGAATCGCTGATGTGTGTTTCCCACCTAGAACATGGAGAGAGTTGCTGTTTGTTGCTGACTCCTCAGCTTTCAGAGGATGAGTTTTCGTTTTTTGAATTTGATGTCTGTTTTCTCATTCTACAGAACTACCTTCGTGTTGCGTTCCAGGAAGTTAACAGTGGCTGTACAGGAAAGACCTTGCTAGTAAGACCATACATCACTACTGAAGATGTATGTCAGCTTTGTGCTGAAAAGTTTAAAGTGGACAATCCAGAAGAATACAGCCTGTTTCTTTTTGTTGACGACACCTGGCAGCAACTGACAGAGGATACCTACCCTCAGAAGATTAAGGCAGAGTTGCACAGCCGTCCGCAGCCCCAGGTCTTTCACTTTGTCTACAAGCGCATTAACTGTGATCCATATGGTGCCATTTTCCAAAACAGTGATGACTCAGCTTCTTAAGACCAGCAACTCATTGTTTAATTTCTGTTCCTTGTTAACTGTTGAAAACATCTTTCTTGGCTGCCTTCCTTAGGAGCTAAAACACATCTAAACCCATAAATGCCTAGTAAAACACACGCAGACACTTGCAGCATTGCTTACAAAAGCCCATGTAAACCATGCATATGGCCAGTTATGCAGAATATTCCACCAGCGTGTTTCAGTAAACAGCCCGTGAAGCTGAATTTCTTTTACTGGACTATTTTGAACCATCTTGTACTGTGGCCCTTTGCAGGTCTTTTGCTGTAGTGTGCAAAAATCTATTTTCTTACACTCATCCTTTAGCCAAATGTCATTTTGATTTTAAATATATGTATGCTAGACAAGTGTTTCAGTAAACTGGCTGGTATGATCTCAGTTTCACCAGCATGAGATTGACAAGACTGTCCGATGCAGGGCATCAGTTAACTCCTAATTACCTGGATGATTGCATCCTTTCCTAAGTTTTTAATTACAGAATCACCATGGTTTTATATATATATATATATATACAAAATAGAAATTTTATAGCAGTTGCAGGTAAACTGTCAGGGTTGGTTTTTGAAATATTTTTTTAACTATAAAGTATTCTATAATTATGCATGTGATTTTAACATTTAATATACAAGAATAAATCTCTTGCTGGTTTTAGAGTATTGCATTAAAAGTTTTGTGGTTTCTCTTCTTTTCCTGTAACAGGAGAGTTCTTACGAAACTCCTGTTATCTGTAAGAAGATTGTAACATTGGCACTGGAGATTTCAGTGCCTTTATCTGAATTTCATATACTGTTATCTGGATTATTGTTTATATGCATTGTTTTTAGACAGAACTGGGGTGTTGGAAGAGGAAATTGAAATAAAATGTTACAGAAAAGGGACAGAGAAAGAATGTAGAGAACATGATTTGGGATTAAAATGTGTTAGTCTGCTGGTTCAGGCTAAGTGAAGGAGGTTGGTAAGGAACTTTTATGTAAGTAGTACTGTAGATTTGCAGAGGGATGTGAGAACACCTATTTCAGATACTGTTTATATTAGCAGAGGATTAAATACATCATTAAGGTGAAGGAGACCTCAACTATTTTGTGTAGTCTGTCACCAACATCAAAATGTATCTTGGACTGAAGAATGTGTTGTAGCATTTCATGGTTCTAAGTTACTCAGTAGGTGAGATGTGAAAGTAAGTCCTACATATGCATAGATAAAATGTGTGTTCTGCACATGTTCTATAGATCTTAGATTTATCTTGGATAAATCTATAGGTTTGTAACCAACGCCATGGGTAATGCTGTGGACCCTAATCATGTCAATTAGGGCTACTCTTTAAAAGGACATGGGGTTCTCCCACAAGTCTGCTGTGAGCAGTGTAACACAAGGCAGATGATTACAAAAATGTCACGAGCAGCATGTGTATTGTACATAGGGAGATGTGTAGCATTTTTGTGAGTTTGCCATATATCTGAAACTCTTTGACACATTTGTATTTCATTTTGTAAATGGTGAGTTTTGCACATAATACACTGTAATACTGTAATTTGGGATGTTGTGTGCTGTGGTTTTTGGGGTGGGTTGGGGGGTGGGGGTTTTTTTGGTTTTTAAGGAATGGTTTGTACTTGAATGTTTTGTGTATCAGTAGACTCTGCTGCTGCATTTTTATACTGCTTATCCCTCTTTAAATTCCCTGGAAAGGAAGGATGCAACAACATTAGTTAACATGCTTGACCTGAACAGTCAGTAGAAGCAAGCAGGCATTTATCTTGACTGCCAAACCATTTCTTCTGAAGTTATGACTCACAGTATTGCTAAAGAAAATTTTGCTGTTTTCATATGATGGGGAAGAACTCAAGCAGAGAGGCACAGTATTAAGAAACTCAGAATTCAGACATGAAACGAAGGAAAAAGAGTGCAAAAAAGGAAAATGCCTGCTCAAACAACCTCAGCAGAATCCTCTTGTCTGTCTTGTGCAATTGATTCTTTTGAAAATTAGACTATTCTATTCACTGTGTTGTGCCATCACTTCTCATAATGCCAGGAACCACAACAGAAAAACTTTGTATGGAATTTGGACTTGTAAAAACAAGCTCTTTCATCTTCTCCAGTGCAAAATGTTTGATGTTACAAAACACTGAAATGCATGAAAAATCTTAACAGTGGAGGTGTTCTCTCTTTATTACTCCCCTCTTTTTGAAGAGAACTGGATGGCTAAGGGAAATAAAGCTGGAGGCAATAAATCCCTAAATCTTACTAATAAAACAAGCTTAATAGAAAAGTTAACAGTACATTAGGGGATTATTTGTGAATTCACAGAAAGTACATGCTGCAAAACCATAAAATACCACCAGCAGCAGTTTAAACAAAACCCAGCTTCTGTCCTTTCACCATGTTATTTTACGTCTTCACGGCCTCATCCCCCCTCGCAGTCTCAGCCTTCTCCAGGCACATCTTAGGTTCAGCACGTGGTCCTTTTTATCTCTGGAGCTGCGGCATCCCGAAGCGGGAGCATTCTGTATCGGGGTGGGGGGAGGCCGCTACTGTAGCTCCAGGACAGCGAGAGCGCAGAAAGCTGGATGCGGGCGGACCAGCCCGGATTAAACACAAAGAAGTGGAGTTAGGTGCCGCTCTTGTAGCTCTGGCCAGGACCGCGGAGGGCGGGGCGTGAAGGAAGGCGAAGAGCGGCTGGAGCGGAGGAGGCTGTGCTCGCCTCAAAACGCGGGCGGTGAGTTTTGGCGCGACCACCTAAGAAGCCCCGAGGCTCCGCCTCTGGCTGCACTTCTGCGGCTGCCGCGCCGGAGGAGGCCCTGGTCCGGCGGCAGCGCTTCCGGGCCGGTGGCAGTAGCGTCGTGGCGGCGCTTCGGGTCTTCAGCTGCTATCAACTCTTCCTCTTCAATAGGACGGGAGTCCCGGTCGCGCGCCGCCGCACCAGGCTGAGAGCCCTCGCCCGGTGCCCGCGACCCGCCACGCTTGGCCATAGCTTCCCTCATACCCCTCGGGACCTCGGGCGCCGCTCGGCGGGCGGGGCGGGGCCGGGCCGCGCCGAGGTGACCACTGTTTCCACCCCTGCAGCAACCTGGACCCGCTGAAGGTGGCCGAATTCTTCTTGCTGCTGGGTGGAGGCCGCACCTCGCTCCTGAACCGAGGTCCAGTATGGGATCCCGTTCTACCTGCAGTACCTGGTGCACTGGCCCGAGTACCTCACTGTCGCCGAGGCGCCCGGTGGGGAGCTAATGGGTTACAGTGAGTGCGGGGTCCCGGCGCTGCCGTCTCGCTGTGCTTCATGTTGGGGGGTTATAATGCAGGAGCTTTTCCTACTCCTCACTTTTTCCAACAGGGAAGGGGACTGTCACATAGCATCTTCCTGTTTCATACCGTTCTTAGTGTATTAGATAGGGCTCACAGCAGCAGTTTTTGGTTTGGTGTTGCTAGCCTGGCAAAGGCTCTTGGCTGTGGTAGCAGGTTTTATACTGGTACAAGCATTTCTGTAATCATAGAATTATAGAGTCATACAATAGTTAGGGTTGGAAAGGACCTTAAGATCATCCAGTTTCAACCCCCCTGCCATGGGCAGGGACACCTCACACTAAACCATGCCACCCAAGGCTTATGTCCAGCTTGGCCTTGAACACCACCAGGGATGGAGCAGTCACAACTTCCTTGGGCATCCCATTCCAGTGCCTCACCACCCTCACAGTAAAGTACTTCTTCCTTGTATCTAATCTAAACTTTCCCTGTTTAAGTTTGAACCTGTTACCCCTTGTCCTATCGCAACTGAAGCGCGAAATCAGACTGCAACTCAAAGAGAGTTATAAAGCAGGTATGTTTATTACGGGGCCAGGTGCGAGGGAGATCATAGAATCATAGAATAGTTACGGTTGGAAAGGGCCTTAAGATCATCTAGTTCCAGCCCCCTGCCATGGGCAGTGTGATAAAAGATCACGGATAAATTCCAAATAGCAATTTATTAAGCGAATAAAGATAAGCAAACAGCGCTGGGTGCGCGGGGAGTCAGCGCCCCACCAACACGCACGCACACAGTTCCCACCTCCCACTTATATTTCCTTTACTCATACATATTCATAACCATTCTAAGAGAAGGTGGGTCTATGCAAATAACTCCCACGCATGCTCTCTTCATCTTCTAGAATCTTCTCTGTTCCCCCCCTCCTCTGCTCACGCGCCCAGACACACCCCCCACAACACTGCGCAGACAGCAACAAAACTGGTCTGAGGCAGTCTCCTGCAAAACACAGGAACTATGTACAGTACATTTTAACCATTAATCTGTGGTTATACAAGGAGAGGTCATATCTCATCATCTTGTCTTAATATTGCTCCTTATTTCCACGATCAGATGTACATATCTCGCAGGGACACCTCCCACTAAACCATGCCACCCAAGGCCCTGTATAGCCTGGCCTTGAACACTGCCAGCAGTGGAGCATTCACAACTTGCCTGGGCAACCCATTCCAGTGCCTCACCACCCTTACAGTAAAGAATTTCTTCCTCGTATCCAATCTGAACTTTCCCTGTTTAAGTTTGAACCCATTACCCCTTGTCCTCTCACTACAATCCCTAATGAAGAGTCCCTCCCCAGCATCCCTATAGGCCCCCTTCACACTCCTCCTAACTTGCACACCGAGGGGTTGAGCAAGCTGATAGTTATTACACTCAAGCATGCATATTCATTAGGCTCCTGAGAGAGGGGTGGGGCTATTACAATTAGTTTAGGAACTCATTATCATAAGTCTCCTCCCTTTTGGCGCTTGTGCACTGCCCTCCGATGGTCGTGGGCAGGGGTCTTCAAGATGAAGTCTTCCTCACAGTGTATTTTTCACTTTTGGCACAGTTGGATGCCCCAGTAATCACAAAACTAGCTGAAACCAGCCATATCTGTAATTTTCTGATAGCTGGCAAGGATTTAGAACAGTGTGACCCGGTAAAAAATTTATTGCAAGCAAAACAGGGTGGGCAGGCAAGGAGTATCCTAAGCTAGCAGATGTTCGGGAGTCACTTCTCTTCAGACTAACTGATAATTAGAAGGATGGTAAGAAATAATTCACTCATGTTAGTAAGACTACTAAATTCTGTTATCACACCACAGACTTACAACAGGTTCTCTATCTTAGACCTAAGCTAAGTCTTTTAGCCCTATGTTTTCCAGGCACTTGCTTTCCTTATATCACTACAGTCCCTAATGAAGAGTCCCTCCCCAGTATCCCTATAGGCCCCCTTCAGATACTGGAAGGCTGCTATGAGGTCTCCACGCAGCCTTCTCCAGGCTGAACAGCCCCAACTTTCTCAGCCTTTAATTCTGAGTCCCTGCACTCAGCTCTGATCTCACGCTGTCAGTCATCGTAAGTAAAAATGCTGAGCTTGGGTTTGGCATTGTCCTGTAAGGGAAAGCTCTGGGACTGTGTGACTATTGGCAGTGACTGATGTTTATAAGTGTAACATGTAGAAGTCTGAGTATTCATTAGTGAACTAACACTGTTTTGGCTCTGTGTAGAAAGGAGAGGAAATACAGAGAAGCACTCAAGACACCCCAACCCCCCTTTGTTTTTTTTTTCTTTAAACATTCCGTGTTTGCAGGGCCTTGGCTTCTGTTACCCGGTTGGCAAAGCTCCCCAGGCTCTGGTCCTTCACGGTCACCAAAAGTTTCCAGTAGTTTCCAGGATGGTTACTTAGTTTTGGCTTTCCAGCCCTCCATTATTTTAGTTAGATCCTGAATTCTGCTCAAAGACGCACAAGAATTCCTTAAAATTTGCATTTGGCAGTCATGCCTGAAACAGGGATTTTCTGAATATTTGTGGCAGTTTTTTGCTGTTTTTTTTTTTACGCTATGAAAGAACAACTGTAACACTTGAGCAAAATGACGTTTTTAGTGGTTGCTGAAGCACCGAGTCATAACACAGACATCCCTCTGTGAGCCTTTACCACAGTCCTTGAAGTGCTTGTTAATACGCTGGGGTGTGTTTTGCTAAAGGTGTAGAGAGTGTGGTGCATTGTTCTAAAGATACTGCTGTGCTGATGCTGTCTGTGTTCACAGTAATGGGTGAAGCAGAAGGCTCTGTGGCTAGGGAAGAATGGCATGGACATGTTACTGCTCTCTCTGTTGCACCAGAATTTTGATGGCTGGATTTGGCTGCTAAACTGGTGGAACTTCTGGAAGAAATTTCAGAAAAGCAAGTACTATCCTTAAACTTGTTTTTTAAAACTTAAAGATTAAATTTATCTTTTAAACTAATCCTTTTACAGGCACCTGTTCATGGCTTAGGTATTGGATTTGCATGAAGCGTGCCCAGAATTTTGTTTTAAGTAATGTTCTAACTGACTGAAATTCCCTGTAGCTAGAGAAGATTTTAAAATGTTGCTTTGTTCTGTAAAATTTCAGGGATCTATGAAAGCTGATTTCCCAGGATGGGCAAGAATTAGCCTGAATTCCAACAGAGATACTGTGTAAAAAGGCTCTTTTCTTCACAGAAAAGAGCTTCATGAAACATCAACTGCTTCATGTAGGGCCTCGAACACACTTGTTCAGTAATCATGGGCTCCATGTAATTCCCACACACAGAGTCTTGGACAAATTTTGTAGGGCAAACAGTATCTTAGCTCGCTGTCCTGTGCTTGGGTGTTTGTACCTCCTGAAGGTTTAATTTAGCATCAAATGAACACATAGGGGAATGTCCTCACTCGTGCTGGTAGCACAGCCCCATTGCAATCAGTAGGATCAGAAAGTAGTACCACGTTTTGAAAAATTTGCCTTGTTAGGAGAAAGGTTGTCTCCTGTTGGGCAGCTGCATTTTGTGACCGTTTCCATCATTCCCCTTGGCTGTGCACTTGGAAGGAGGCGGTCCCTAAGTCAGTGCAATCTAAAATGTGGATTAATTTTTTTATATATATAATTTCCTATGGCTGTGAGGCATGTGTGCGTGGTCAGCTAGTCCTGTTCTTTCTGTTCATGATTCTGAACCTGCAGTGGCTGTAAAAGAATGGTCTATGACAAAAATAAAATTAAATTTGTACTAGATTTGTCCCTTGGTAGAGGAATGCATCTGTTATTGCAGCATGACAGATGTTGGATTAGTGTTCCACATCAACAGACCTGCTCTTGATCTGATTACAAGTTATGGGTTATAATTCAGAAGCACGTTCACTTGGTGCTGCTTACTGTGATTTTGGGATTTTTTTCACAGAAAGGGTGTATTTTTCATCAATCTCTTTGTGAGGGTATCAAACCAGGTTGCAGTAAATATGTATAAGCAACTAGGCTACAGTGTGTACCAAACAGTACTTGAGTACTACTCTGCTAGCAGTGGAGAGCCAGATGAAGATGCCTATGGTAAGTACTTGCTTATGGCAAGTACTCAAGCTGAATGGAAAGGTTCTCATGTTGAGGGTTCCTGGGTTTGTTTGTATGATTTTATTTTATTTTTTTTCATTTGAAACAAGTCTGGATAGGTGTTGGTGAATGGAATTTTGTATACTTCTTTAGGTAGCCTCTCCTACTGAAGATTACATCAGTTATAACACTTAATCTTGTAGTTTACACTTCCTGTAGGACCTGTGGCAAAGTACAGAACAAGAATAAACTAAAAGTACAAAGACACTCATCTTGTACATAAGATGAAAATAAAAATGCAGTTTCTAACCTAATTTTTTTCTGAGGAATGCTCACACCCAGTGGTTGGGCTTTTTGCTGCTGTTACTGAGGTAAGGAGTTGCAGTGTTTTCCTCATTTCTTCCCACAAAAGGGACTTGAAACCCTATTTTTCTCTGATGTCCAACTACAGGTTTCCAGCTGTCAGTGGTCAGCAGTGTCAGAACTGAGTGGCATTTTCAGTTTAAAAGGGAAAGAACATGGAAATTCAAGTATGTTAATGTTAATTCTGTAAACAAAACTGAAGTACCAGCTTCCTCTTTCTAGACCTTCTTTCCTTTAAGATCCTCCCCAGTGGGTTACCTGGCCATGTTGTGTATCACTGTGAAAGACAGGAGCTACTGACAGACATCTACCAGTGTTACAGACACCTTAATTTTGGTATTCGACCTTTCAGCCATTTCCTTTCCATTCAGTTGAGTTTCATGCAGTGTTATATTCCAATTTATAACACTGCTGCTGAACAATTAAACCTAATCTTACTGCACTATGGCTTTGTCCATTGGCTGCCTTACTAGAATAGTTTGGTTTTTTTTTTCCTTTTACTACAGATATGAGAAAAGCTCTTTTCAGAGATGCAGAGAAGAAATCAATTATACCTCTGCCTCATCCAGTGAGACCAGAAGACATTGAATAACTGTAAGCTGTGGTGCTGTGGTCCTTTGACAACTTAAGAATGTCAGGTTGCTTCTATATCCCTGGCCCCCAGGAACTGATGGATGAGAAATCTTAATCTCAGTGTTTTTCTTCATGAAATACCAAAAAATACATTGAGAAGCTTACTAATGCAGCTTTGTTGGTAACGGCTGCATACTCCTGCACTTACTCCATTATTTTTCCTTTCAAATACTGGAAATTCAGAGACTATTAAAATGGAATTACCTCATGTATGGTGTTTTCTTGGTTTTCCTTCAACCCAAAAATAACTGAAGTCACTAACAGTAAAAACTCTTCACATGCATTAATTCACAACCAGTGAAAACACAATACAATATCCAAGAAGCACAGCAGGGGAAAGCAATGTATTAATACTGGCATAGAACCTAAAGCTGTTACACATGTAGAAATGTCTTTCCCGTCTTCATGGCATAGGTCTGGGACTGAACTGAGGTTTACTATTGATTTGAAAAAGCCAGACAACTGAAGCAGTTTATGCTGTCTTTCCACCTTGGACCAGATTGAAGATGAGCTCTGTGTTCTAGGTACCCCCATACTTGCCTTGACATGCTGTGTTCGCTGAAGTAATCTGTGGTTAAGATTTATTGGTTTTTTCAACTCTTCCTGCTCAACTTCAGGGTCAGTGTAGGATTTCTGAGGAGCCTGCATCTTCAGCATCTTCAAACAACCCTGTATCTAACAATCAGGATGGTTAATGGAGAAGCATGGATAAATGTGGGATTGTCAGAAATGAAATTCAGAGAACAGAGTATTGGCCATACAAGATAGGATTATGACTAAGCAGTATCAAATCTTGTGCACATAATTTATCTTACTCCTGTAAGCATGTTTGTCCCTCTGTTTTATCATGGGTTTTACAGTCCTTTGTGCCTTGCCAAGACACAAATGCAGGCTGAGCCACTGTGGTGAGTAGCTCCATTCAAGGTGGTAGATTATTTACATTTACTTAGCCACACTGTGTAATAAATACTGGGCTTTGGTCCTGGTTATATTCAGCTTCCCATCCCTTTTTAGCTCTCACGTTCTGCCTGGTATCCAGTCTCTCGTGTTCCTCTCTTGTTCCCAATCCCTACTCTGTTCTCCATCACTGGTCTGCTGTCTCTTGTTTTTTTCTTCTTAAGAAGTGTCCTGTGACTTTTCCTTTGCTCTCTCATTCCTCTGTCTTCTGCCGTGTCCAGTTTTTGAGATCAAGGGATTGACATCAGGAGTGACAGGTTGCTAGAAGCAGGTCCTTCATCCCGTTGCTTCTCCATCACTTTGTTCCTATCTGTATCTTTCTCTATTGCTCAATCTTTCTTCCCTGCTCTCTGTCCTACTTCTTTCTGTGTCTGGGTTTTAATTTGCTGTCATCTCTCGCTCTTCCTCAACGTGGTTGCTTTTGAAATGTTCTTTCTGTGGCTACTTTTATATCCTCACTGTCTTTTATGAAATCTTTCCCCAAGTCCTGCAGAGCAGGCGCACTCAGGGCCACTCACTGCCCGTTACAGTTGGTTTTGCCCCAGTGCTGTCCTCTCTGTCTCTTTTCTTTCTGTCATTGTCATGCTCCCTGTGTCAGTATTTAACCTCCCATCTCTGTCCTGCAGCCCATCACTACTGTTTTGCTCTGCTTGGGGCAGGAGTGGCAGCTGCTCAGTTCCATTCTGCTCTGGGACCAGCATTGGCAGGTGAGTGGTCAATCCCCCAGCTGGAGCCTCTGGTGTTCGCAGCCAGCAGAAGCGAGTTCGAGGGTGCTGCAGATACTCTGCGTAGAACCCAGAGAAAAGGCAGATTTGCTGCTGGTGCAGAAAAGCTGATCAAAAATTGCAGTCAATGGAGCATGCTTCGTATCTGAACTGGTCCTTTGATAGGTAGGAATGTTTTTATTGCAGGTGAAAGCATGAACTTTCATCTATGATAAATTAAGAACATCCTGTTAATGTCTTTTGGACAGTTTCTTCTCTGTTTCATCATACTAATTTTGTGGGCAAATTTGAAGTAGCCTTTTGGTTTTATATGTATAACTAAATTTCTAGTAATATGTGGTGTCAGTATAGTTCAGTTTTGAGCACCTAGATGCCAGTAGAAATGGAATGAATGTATGTTCCACGTGGCTATTTTTGAGAAATGTAAATATTCAGGAAATCAGGGTTGTGTTTGGCAAAACATGTCCTTCTGTCTGTGTGTCCTGCTGAGTAAATGGCATCAGTCAATAGCAGGTCCAGCGGCAGGGCTGTCATTGCCTACTCTCAATGTTGCTGTAGTAGTGCTGCAATATTTAAATCTAACAGATGGGTTCAGAAATAGAAGGAGAATGCCATGCCCTGTAGGGGCTGTGAATGCCGACCCTTTTCCCTGCCTGCTTGTGCCACACAATGGTTCTGGTTTATTTTTTGTTCTGGGTTTAAATGTTTTGGGACACGTTGCTGCTGTGTGTTTGCAATTTGTGTTGCTGCTTTTTCATAGAGTTGGAGTTAGGGTTTGCTTCCAATACGACAAAGTCTCAACATACAGTTTTTGGTTTAAAGCCTCAGAAACCATGTTCACTGAACATCGACGTTGGTGAAACTGATGTTGCATGCGCTGCCATGCTCATGGGGATGCTCGGCAGCTCCTCTTTGAAACAACAGGCACGTGTGGGCAGGCACAGGGTTGTGCTCTGAGTCTGAGAGTGTTAAGTATTTTAGCTGCTGGGAGATGGAATAGAGCATGTGACTATTAAATCTTAGGATGGTCAGAAGCTGGGAGGCAGCCTCAGTCATGCCCTTTGGTGGCACAATTGCAGTTGCAAAAGATTTTGGCCATTTGGAGAAGCGGCCTGGAAAAATAAAAATAAGTCAATTTTTGCAAGGAGGCATTGACAAGGGCAGACGTGTTGCTGCACACTTTAACCAAAAAATATCTAACTTGGGACCAATAGGGTGAGGAAATACTGGCTGTACGTAGGCTTGAGAAAAAGCGTGTGGGTGTCTGTGTCCTTCACCTTTGTGTTTCCACCAGAGCAGTTCTACTGAAACTCAAAGCTGCCAGTGACTTAGAGGCAGGGTTCTCTAAACAATGCAAAGCTCTAGCAGCCTCTGTCATCAGTTGTAACAAAGATGATGCAAAATACTTTTACCTCGGCCTGGTTGTAGTCTTCACAAAGCTGCACCAACAAGGGAAGCTTTGGATTCCTATCCAGCTTGATGTTGAAGGGTTTTTGCCTCTCTCGGCCTGATGTTGGCTGCCACCATTTCACCGCAGTCGCCCTTTGTTCCATCATGAAAGGAAAAGGAAGAGGGATGAATCTGTAGAGGTCTGCAAGCACTAGGTATGTCAATGATGTGTGTCTGGATTTTTCCAAAGGTACTTGTAGTATGGACTTTAAGGTTGACATCAAGACTGTGCCAACAGTCCTTTTCTATTTTTTCTATGAAATATTTTTAAGACAAATATTTAAAATAAGGTCTGTTGTGGAGCATGTGATGCTATGTGAAGCTTACTCTCCTCCGTTTGTTGTCTTCTCCTGTTAACACAATCTTCTGTTTCTGTGCACTTACAATTAAATGATATAGTGAAAATATTGCAGTGCTGAAAGAGAAAAGGAAGTGTTTGTAAGAGTTCAGATATTTATAATCAAAGTTTTCTGCTTTTTCAGTACATAAGTTTTTAAAAGAGCTTGTAGTAGTACTTGAGAACCTTGCTCTAAGACACTAGGGTCTGTACTGGAAGCAACCAAGGCTGCAGAGGAGCCACGGACCCAAGGGGATAAATTGGTATTGCTTCTGTGTGTTTTCCGGGCTTTCCAGAGAAGCACTGGCAGCCTTGTAAGCAGGGATGGTGACTCTGGATGTGTTTTTGGTGAGTTGTTGCTTCAGTGGTGTCCTTTTTCCTTACCCTATGATGTGTAAATTTTTACTTCAGTTGGAAAGAGGTTTCTGGAAGAGAAAACTTTCTCAAAGGAATTGCATTTGTGGAACTCTCCATCAGAGGGGATCTTCAGATCCCTTCTGCTGTACCTTGCATCCCTTCTGCTGTACCTCTTATCCCTTCTTGCTGCTCTAGGTAGCAAACTCATCAGCAAGAGGACTTTTCAACTTCTACAAAGAAAGAAAGAAAGTCCATTTCCTTCCGAAGACACAAGCACAGTGCAACTCCCAGAAGTTGATGGTGTCACCGATTTTGCAGTTTTCAGTTTTAACAGTTGAGGCAGCATAAAAACATATTCTTCTCTGTGTGCATTTGGAACAGCCAAAAGCATTGGCAAATCTACCAGTCCTTATTGGCAGCCTGATGGATTGCAGCGCTGGGGATTTGATCTCCTTCCTTCCCACTCCTCCTGCCAAGTAAAACCATGTGGGGATCTCTAACCTCACCAATTGTTGTATCATCTGCCTTTGATTGCATTTGTGTATGTTCTTCTGTGCTCTTTTTTTTTTTTTTTTTAACATTCTGAAACATAATTTGGGATTTCTGTTTTTCAGGTGAGTTGTTGCAGGCATCTAGTGATACTCAACAGATACCCCCTGGCCCACAGGGACTCGGGACATTGTGCACTGAGGTGCCCCTCCCAGCATGGGAAAGGAGGGGGAACATTGCAGAGCAGAGCCTGAGCAAGAGCCATGGCACCATCCTCCATAGCCTGTGGGACAGGGGCTGGGGGTGCTGTTCCCGTTGTCTCTTTCAAGCAGAGCCCCCTGTTTTCTTAGGGGTGCATGTACCTGTGTAAATGGCAGTTATGAAAGTAATGAAGTAATGAGCTGCTCCTTGGGGTTGGTTTTTTCACTTTTTGCAGGTGTTTTTTGGGTAGTGGAATAAAAAGGGTAATGTGGGGGAATCTGGGGGCAGATGGTGTCATTTGGGGCACCCCAATGTCACTATGGGGGCCGATGATTCGTCAGAGGAGCAGATGAGTAGAGGATGGGGGGCCCTCCAAACAAAGAAGGGTAACAGCTTGATATGCCCCAGAATGACCTTTCCGTGAAGGGCTGTGCTTGTGGAGCTGGAGCGGCTGTGTTGTCCAAAAATACACCAAACCCCCTGATTCTGGCTCTGCAAGGGGTGGGTGCGGGTGGTGGTGGGGGTGCTGCGAGGGGTGGTATTTCATAGAATTATAGAATGGTTTGGGTTGGAAAGGACTCTTGGGGGTTTTTTTCTGGTGTTTACCCAGTGCCAGTAGAGAGGAGACTGAGAAGTCTGGGAGGCAGGCAGCTGTAAGCACACCTTCCCTGGGATACCTGCTGAATGGCTTGCTTTGCTTTTCTCTGTTTTAAATTCTGAGTTGTGAGAGTTAAATGAATCCCTTGGTCTCATCAGAGCACTTCTGCATGGAAATAGGTGCTCAGGAAGGAAAGATGTCGCAGCAATGTTTCCTCTGAAAAATCTAAGTGCTTTATGAAACAGAGTTGTAAAGACAGTTTGGTTTTTTCCCCTCACCTTCTCCCTTTTAAAAAGTAAGTATTAGGCACCCTTTATGCCCTTGTCATTGTCAGGAAGCAAGGCTCTGCAGGAAGCAAACCAGAAGCTAGTGTTTGATAACAGCTCTTTGCTGCTTCTTTCTTTTCCCATTTAGTTTTCTAGTGGGGAAAAAACATGAGGAAGCCACTGTCCAAAGGGCATTCAGAAAGGAAGGTGCAGGAGATGGGGAGTGGAGCCTTTGGGGGCAATGGGACAACTGCTTCTCCATTGCATGAATCCTGACTTCTGAGTGGATGCTTCTATGAAACCCCAGTCCTGAGAAAATTGCTTACACTTACGCAATCTGTAAAGGACATACAGAGGAAAAGAACGAGTTTCCTTCCTTTTGGCTGCACAAGCTGAATTTCAGATGCTGCAGCAGCCCCTACTTGAGCAAAGTTACATTCTAAGAAAGAGGGCAGGTTTCCTTCTTGACCCTTTTTCATTTTTAACCGTACAATATGGGAGCACCTAAGGAAGCACAGCTTCAGAGCAGCCAGGCCCACAGGCAGAGTGGAAAAAACTGTATTATGCAGGGACAAAAATGTACATATCTTCCTTACCCTGAGTGTGCGGGCGTTTGGCTGCTGGCAAGAGAGTAGCAACATCCATATCCACATGATATCTGGGTTTAAGGGAGAATGCTTTTAGCACAACCACAGCATTTTCTGGCCTGCCCAATTAAAAGAAATGAACAGAGAAGCTGCTAGCTCCAGCTTGTCATATTCCAGCTTTAACCTCTCATGTGCCCCATCCTGCGCAGTTACAGTGTTACCAGCAGTAACTTCTTGTGGAAGCCTATCTCAGAGGTAACACAGGAGACATTTCCTTTGTAACCCCTAAAACCGTACTGCTTATTAAAACCAAAAAGAGACGCAGAGAAAATTTATATAAAAATTATCTTAATAAAAATTAAAATTTCTCCCTTCAAAAATAGGCCAAGGTAATTCTGGCAGACACAGTGTGGAAGGTAGGGGAAAATGACATCAACCCCCCGATTTGTCTTTTTATATACTTAGGATTAAAAGTTTCCTCCCTACCATCATCTCTCATTGTGGGTGCAAAGGAAATCACAAATCACATTGCAAAACAGATTTTGGTATGTAATAGAAAATTGTAATGGAGTAATTCACAGTTTCATAAAACTCAAAGGCTTTTTCAGTTCCTGGAAGGATATGGGAGAAGGACCACCGCTGGTTTTAACAAAGTAGATGTCATAAAATCTGTATTTCTGAACCAGTTATAAATTACTATACTGAAGGTTGCTGTTAGGTGACAGCCCAAAGGCTGTCATGGGGTCAGCAGTAGCAGTCATTTTTTCTCTTTCTTGGTAGCTGGTGCAGCTTTGTGTTTTGACTTTGGGCCTGGGAGCAGCGCTGATAACACCAGTGTTTTCAGTTACTGCTTGGTAATGTTTTGGTCTGACCAAGGACTTTCTGAGCCTCATGCTCTTCCAGGGAGGAGGGGAAGCTGGGAGGAAGCAGAAACAGGATACCTGACCCAAATTGACCAAAGAGGTTATTCCATGCCACAGCACATCATGCCCAGGATGTAAAGCAGAGAGCAGAGACCCAGAAGGGTGGGGGTGCACTGCGTGGTCAGGCTGGGTATCAGTGGTGAGCGATTGTATTCTTTTCCCTTGTATTTGCCTTGTCATTATTATTCTTGGTGGTAGCAGTAGTGGTTTGTGTTATACCTTAGTTACTAAACTGTTCTTACCTCAACCTGTGGGAGTTTCATTCTTTCGATTCTCCTTCCCATCCCTCCAGGAGCGGGGGGAAGAAAGAGGGGGGAGTGAGTGAGCGAAACTGCGTGGCTGACTGGACTTAAACCACGACAAGTCCTTAGGGTGAAGGAGTTCACGATGGAATGTTGGTGTACAAGTCGAGAATCAGGAGGTCTGAAGGAGGCTGGGAAATAGCTAATATTAGGATTTTAGTAACAGAAGAGAATTGATTTACTACTGTACTGCAAGGGTGTGTTTTTGAGAACAGCACAGGCAGAAGAGCACTCCTGAGGTGATGAGACAGAGAGGTGTGTGCCATTTAGCAATGAGATTGGTTCAGACTGCCAGAAATTCTCAATTGGAAGCAGACAGTTTGCGGATATGTTTGAAAGGCTTGAAGAAGAAGTATGAAGCCAGTTGTCCTGCACCTGGACAGAGCAATGAGCGACAGGAATGTATTGCACAGGCTGTTGCTCTAATTTTAACAACTGTGAGGTGATTCTGGCTTTTCCCATAGCATTAGAAAAAACTGCTTTCCACATGTTTTTAATTTCTTAATGCTTAGTCTGAATTCCATTCACTACTGAAAGACCATATCCTTCATGGGGTTTTTTCCGCAAACCGCACCTGAAACAAAAGCATTTCCTCGAGACGAGGAGCACAGTACTTTTTGATAATGGACTGCATCCCTTTCATTATTTTCTAGAGACAAAGAAGCTGTATAACGTTTAGTATTTTCTTCTGATGTTTCTGCTATTACGGTTCTTACATCTGATAGCAAAGATCTTGCCTGACGAAAAGCAGTTGTTGAAACAGGTGGTCCGCTTGTCTTGCACAGGCATGCTCTGTTTGCACTGTTGAACATGCATCCATGAATCCCATTGTTCCCTATTCCAGGAGGGTTCCATCTTTCTCAGTCATTACTCTTACTGCAACAGGTCCTCTCCAGAGCTGGGCAGTCACAGCTTTTTTGTAACGCAGCAACAGAAAATTACTGTGGTATTGACACGGTTGATCACTTTTTGTTTAGGAAGTGAATAACAGGAGATCAATGAGGAGTTGAATATCCTTCCTCCTTGGGGTTTTGGGTTTTTTTAGTACAACTTCACTGAGTGACTGCAGCCCCCTATTCCAGCGTGAATGAATGTATCATTCTTTGCTTCCTTCTACCCAACTTTGGCCAAGGGTTCTTACTTTTCATTTATGCGTGTGTGCGTATACAGAATTCACTATGCATTTATCTATTAAACGGGTAATATAGAACAGCGCAATATGTAATTTGTAACAAAAACCGTATTTTATATGTATTTATAGCATCCATTTCCTTTTAATGTATCTGTCTTTGTAAGCATACCAGTGCAACAGAATAACACTTGTAATGGGTGCACTGTGGTTTTTCACTGAAGAAGGTTTTTTTATTGGTTTAGGCTATTAACCGCAGTTCACCTCTCTTCAGGCCGTTGTTGCCAAGTCTCTCACTCATCACCTCCATCAGTAAATACCGTATTTGTTGTGTACCCCAGTGAGCGCCATGGCAGAAAGTATTTTGCGTTGAGGGTTCTTAACAAGAGGAACCAGATGGGAAGTGACACATATTTCAGATGCTGACTGGGCAGGGTGCATGTCCCTGTTGAGGTCAGCCACTGCTGCAGCAGGAAGAACAGTTCTGGGGCATGTGCCTGGAAGCCTGGCATAGTTTGACCCCATCAGAACTGTTCCCCTCTTCTGTGCACCTTAGTTCAGAGCCTTGGGCTTGCTTCCAGCCCGTCAGGACTCTGTGTTTACCTACTCTGCTCACTGCTCTCTTGAAACAGATGTTAAAGAAGGAGTTTGGTTTTGATGTGTTTTCTCACTGTCATCTGTACGCCAAGGAGCAGGACCAGAACACAAAAAGATGGAGTAGGTGCTTTCAGACTTAACATTACCTGTAAATGATCCTCAGTAGACAAGAGGGCTTGAATTCGAGGGTCTTTGGTAGCACCATCCACAGCTCCATGGAGGAGGGGGAAAAGCACCTTCAAGGGCTTTTGCTGCAGCTGTCTCGTGATGCTCAATAGGTACCCCCCCAGCAGATGGGGACAGGGGCCATGGTGCTCTGGGGTGCCTGTCCCAGCACCGGAACAGAGAGGGAATGTGGCGGAGCAGGGCTGATCAAGAGCTGTGACACCATAGTGGCTTGGGACAGCTTTCCTCATTTTTTGGAGGTGTTTATGGGGGTGGTGTGTGACATAAAACTGGGGATGTTGGGGAATCTGGGGATGGATGGTGTCATTTGGGGCACCCCAGTGTCACTGGGCGGGGGAAGCGATGATTTGGCAGAGGAGCAGGTGAGGATGGGGTGGGTCCCCTGAAAAAAGGGGGGTAACAGCTTAATTTGGGTCCGATTCCTCCGGAGACCTTCTGTGACAGGCCGTGCTTGTGGAGCCCACGAGTTCTCCCACTCCTGCGATTCTGGGTGTGCAGGGGCGGTGGGAGATACCCACACCGAGTTCTGGAGAGAAAACCATCCCGTTTGGGATATGTGTGGTTGGTGGTTGTTAAACTGTTTGATCTCACGCCAGCAGTGTTCTCCCTCTCACCTTCTGGTTCTCTTCCCCATCCCAGCTGCAGCAGGTGCAGAGCTCGGCTCTCGCGCGCAGCACAGCTGGAACCGCCAGCGCTTCACAGGGGGGCAGATGTGCTGAGCAGCGTCGTGTACGTGAACGCACCTCTCTGCTTTCCGTGCTTGGGGGAGCGTGCACAGAGCAGCCCCAGCCTCGTCCCGTCAGCAGCGGCAACGGCCTAGAATGGTTTTCCGTACGGAAGCGCCGGGGACAGAGAAGAGTCAGCCCTGTCCCCAGTCAGCAGTTAGTGTCCTCGGAGGACGTAAACTGGGCGTGGAGCGGCCGTTTGGCAGCCCTTTGCTTGTTCGGTGCCGAGACGTGAGCGTGTGCTGCCACCACGTGTCCAAATATCGGTACTGCAGGTGGTGGGGATGGGAGGGGCCAAAGGGCGGTGTCGGGTGCTGCCACCACGTGTCCAAATCTCGCTACTGCAGGTGATGGAGGTGGGGGGGCCATGGAGTGGGGCCGGGCATGGCTCGGTGCTGTTATCATGAGTCCGAATCTCGGTACTGCAGGTGGTGGAGATGGGAGGGGGCAAAGGAGTGGCTCAGTGCAGTACCAGCTGCTGCCGTCATGTGGCCAAAACTCTGTACTGCAGGTGGGGAAGCAGCAGTTTGGCCCCGGAAACAGCTTCCAGGCGGCCGGCTACGGCCATTGGCCAAGACTCCTGTCAATCACACTTAGCTCAGCCCCTGCCCTGACGCTCTGAATGGGCATCGCCCCCCCGGGGCCGTCCTTGGCCTGGACTCCTGTCAATCGCTTGTAGCCCGCCCCCCCTCCGAGCTGTTTGGAGACAGCCCCCGCGGCCACCATTGGCTGAGACGCCTGTCAATCATTCTTAGACCGCCTCTCCTTGTCTAGCCACCGCCCACCGCTGTCGCTATTGGCTGAGAAGCCTGTCAATCACTAGTAGCACAGACCCCCTCTGCTCTGATTGGCCAGAGCCCCAGCAACGGCCATTGGTTTAGACGCCTGTCAATCACTCATAGCCCGGCCCTCCCTCCGCTCTGATTGGCCACTGCCCTCTGCAGCCACCATTGGCTGAGAAGCCTGTCAATCACTCCTAGTCCACCTCCCCTCTGCTCTGATTGGCCAGAGCCCCCGCGATGGCCATTGGCTTACACACCTGTCAATCACTTGTAGTCCGGCCTTCCCTCTGCTCTGATTGGCCATAACCCTCTGGGTAGCCATTGGATGAGATGCCTGTCAATCACTTGTAGCCCGCCTTCCCTCCTGTTTGATTGGCCACCGCTCACTGCTGTCGTCATTGGCTGAGGCTCCTGTCAATCACTCTTGGCCACCTCCCTTCCCCTCTGGCCAGCGCCCCCGCGGACGCCATTGGCTGAGAAGCCTGTCCATCACACCTAGCCCGCCTCCTCTACACTGATTGGCCAGAGCCTGCCACTATAGCCATTGGCTTAGACACCTGTCAATCACTCGTAGCTCGGCCCAACCTCTGCTCTGATTGGCCACCACTCTCCGCAGCCATCATTGGCTCAGGTGCCTGTCTACAACTTGTAGCCCTGCCTTCCCTCTACTCTGATTGGCCAGAGCCCTCTGCGGTCGGCATTGGCTGAGGTGCTTGTCAATCACTCGCAGCCCGGCCCTTCCCTCTGCTCTGATTGGCACTGCCCCCGGCAGTCACCATTGGCTGAGAAGCCTGCCAATCACTCGTAGTCCGGCCCACCAGCCGTTCTGACTGGTCCTGCGCCACACGCGCAGCCCCTTCCTACACCGCGTGCAGTACCGAATATTGTCCGCAGGATAGTCTCCCCGCGCCATACCTATGCTTCCCTTCCTGCAGTGCCGTGTTTTGGACACAGGGTAGCACTGCAAAGTGGCCCCAGCTGCTTTCCCCCCATCACCACTGCACCTGACCCCCATTACCACCCATTTCAATGCTGAATTTTCGACAGAGAATGGGAGCAGCAGTTGGATACCGTAGGTGGTTCATTGGGTGTTGTAGGTGTCAGGCTGAGTAGAGTATATGGCATTTGAGGTGGCATTAGATTGAACTCATACTTGTTAGGTCAGGTACTGTCCTTGGCACTTTGGGTACTATGGGTGTTAGGCTTGGTAGAGTAGGTGTCAGGGTGGGTAGTGTAGGTGGCACTTTGGGTATTGTAGGAGTCAGGCCTGGTAGCGTAGGTGGCACTTCATGCAGTGTAAGTGGCACTTGAGGTGGCGTTAGGTTGGGTAGTCTCAGCATTACTTCAGGAACCACAGGTGTTAGGTTGGGTATTGTAAGTGGTACTTAGGGAACCATAGGTGTTAGGCTGGGTATCACAGGTGGCACTTTGCATACTATAGGTGTTAGGTTGGATATCATAAGTGGTACTTAGGGAACAATCCATGTTGGCTTTGGTACCATAGGTGGCACTTAAGGAACCATAGGTATTAGGTTGGGTATCATAGGTGGCACTTTGGGTACCATAGGCATTAGGTTGTATACCATAAGTGATACTTTGCATACAATAGGTGTTAGGTTGGGTATCATAGGTGGTACTTTAGGAAGCGTAGATGTTAGGCTGGGTAGCATAGGTGGCACTTTGGGTATGCTCATGTGGCTGATTTAGGATTAGTAAAGCTTTATTAGATTTTTATTAGACTGGTTACAGCAGAGAAGCAGGTTGTGAATAGACAGGGGACACGGGTAGCAGGAGTTAGGGTAGGAGGGAGGGTTTGGGGGGTGGGAGGGGTGGGGGGAAGGGAGGGGTGGGAGGGAGGTTTTAGGGGGCGGGGTGGAGGGGTAGGGGGCTGGGGGAGAGAAGGGGTGGTGGTGGGGGAGGGGGGTTGGTTGGGGGGGTGGGTGGTGTGAGAGGGTGGGTGGGGAGGGAGAGCCCCTCCCACACTCTGCTATTCAAAACCAACAGCTTATATGTAGTAATGGTTTAGCACAGCATCCCTTCCCAGCTCCCCCCCTCCCACCCCCCTCTCCCTCCCCACCCCTCCTCCCTCAACTCCCCCAAGGAGGGAGTTAGAAGGGAGGGAAGCCTCCCCCCTAACTCCCTCTCTCCCCAGAGGGCTTGGGGGGGTAGGGAGGAGCTTAGGAGTGGGAAGGGGTTAGCTAACTCCTTCCCTCTCCTATGCTTCTCTCTACTGCCCCTAAGCCCTCCCTCATCCCCTCCCCTAACCCCTTCTGTTCCCCCAACCCTTTCCCTCCCCTCTGGAGGGTAGGGGGAGGGAGAGGGTTCTTATACCTGTCCGGAGTCCATCCCAAATGCTGTGTCCCTTCTAGAATCGTAGCTGTCGTTGCTGACCAGCCCAGGGTGCCCAACCTGTCGCCTGCAAAGAAGAGCACCCACCACCACCACCACCATCTCTGCATGTGTTTGCTGTTGGCCACCTTTCCTACCCACCACCAGGCCAATCTGCTTCCTCCGGTCCTGATGGGTGCGTGGCCTCCTCCATCACGGTCTCCACCAGAAAGATGTGGTTCTCTGCTGCGGACTGAGAGCTGCTCACAGCTGATACCTGAAATGTGCTAGAAGGAGAAGTCCTACCTATCCACATAGTCCTGCTAACTCGCCTACAGCAACTCACCAGTGCCTACACCTCAGCCAGGGGATTCACAGTGACTCCTTCTAGGATGACATCTTTCATCTCCCTTGGTCTTCACTGATCTCCTCATACTTCCTGATGTTCTGGATCTGGTACCTCCTTCTCTGTCTGCCTATCCATTTCTGCCCACGTGGGCCAAGCTGCCTGGGGAAAAAACCCTCTACTCTCTCTGTATCTATCTACCAAGCTTCCTCACCACACTCTGCCTGGTGGCATGCCTAGCCTCACACTGTGGCCATGCTCCAACCTTATATCTATCCCTCATCATCTCCTCCTGCCTCTCCATAAGTATGTGGAGCATGGGCAGATGTGTGCTCGGTCTCTCCTCCAGGCCTTTCCTCCCCTGGCTCTTCCCAACTGGCACCCACATGCACCCACCTACTCAAATCCTTCCCAAGTAACAGCCTTCATCCTATGAGATGCAACAAACCTCCTTTCCACACACAGACCTCAATGGCTGCCTCCTCCATCTTCTTTGTCCTCCTCCTCACCTGCTTCCTAACAACCCCCACACACCGTGACCCTAAAACATCGCCATGCACCTGACAGTCCACACATCTGGACGATGCCAACTCCCATATCAGCACGCCTTTAGTGCTGAAGCACAAGCTGTCCCACTTCCAAGCACCTCTGATGTAACCAGTCTAATGAAGCTGACCTAACCCTGAGTCAGCTGTATGAGCATACCCAAAGTGCCACCTATGCTACCTAACCTAACACCTATGCTGCCTCAAGTGCACCCTACACTACCAAGCCTGATACCTACACTACCCTAAGGGCCACCTACGCTACCCAAAGTGGCACTTAGGATACGCAACCTAACACCAATAGTATGCAGTGCCACCTACGATAAGCAGCCTAACACCTATGGTTCCCAAAGCATCACCTACAGTATCCAACCTAACACCTATAGTAGCCAAAGTGCCACCTACGAGAACCAATCTAACAACTATACTACCTCAAGTGCCACCAAAGTGCCACCTATGATACCCCCCTAACACCTATGTTTCCCAAAGTGCCATCTATGATATCCAATGTAATATGTATGGTCACCTAAGTACCACTTACGATACCCAACCCAACACCTATAGTATGTGAAGTGCCACCTATGATACACACCTAACACCTATGGTTCCCTAAGCGCCTCCTATGATACCCAAACTAACCCCTACAGGATGCAAAGTGCCACCTATGATACCCAACCTAACACCTATAGTATGCAAAGTGCCACCTATGATACCCAACCTAATACATATGGTTCCCTAAGTACAACTTATGATACCCAGCCTAACATCTATGGTTCCGTAAGTACAACTTATGATACCCAACCTAACACCTACGGTACTCAAAGTACCACCTATGACACTCCCCTAACACCTATGCTTCCCAAAGTGCCACCTATTGTATCCAACACAATATGTATGGTTACCTAAGTACCACTTATGATACCCAGCACAACACCTCCCAAAGTAACACTGAGAATAACCAACCTAACGCCTATAATATCCAACCTAATGCCACCTCAAGTGCCACCTACACTATCTCAAGTGCCACCTACGCTACCAGGCCTGACTCCTACAATATCTATAGTGCCACCTACACTACCCACCCTGATACCTACTCTACCCAACCTAACACCCATAGTACACAAAGTGCCACCTACAGTATCCAACCGAACATCACATTACCCACAGTGCCACTGACAGTACTCAGCCTAACACCTATGATTTCCAATCTAACTTCAACTCAAGTGCCACCTACTTCACTCAGCCTGTCACCTACTATACCGAATGTACCACCTACGGTATCCAACCTAACACCTAACACCTATAGTAGCCAAAGTCCCACCTAAGAGAACCAATCTAACACCTATGCTACCTCAAGTGCCACCTGTGCTACGCAACCTAACACCTATTGTTCCCAAAGTGCCACCTATACTACCCGACCTAACACCAATGGCTCCCAAAGTGCCACCAACAGTATCCAGCCTGACACCTATAATACCCAGTGACAATGACACTACCAACCTAATGCCTTTGTTATACAAGCTAACACCTATGATAGCCAAATTGCCACCTACTCTACCTCAAGTGCCACCTACACCACCCAGCCTGACACCTGCGATACCCAACTTGACATCTACGCCACTTGACACCTACACTTCCCAACCTGCCACTGCCTGCACCCCTTAACTACTGCCTGTATCCCTCCCAATAGGACAACCTGCAAATACCCTACACTGGGTCTCCAAAGTGCATCCTTATCTGCATGGGGCCTCTCCTTGGGCCTGCGCTCCAACGATGTCTTCTCTGTCTCTTCACCGCCTGCTGCTCATAACTAAACACCCAAGGTGACCATCACCGACCACTGCCAAGACGTGCCCTCCTGCATGGGCGAGTGCAGGTCTCCTCATCACCTTCTCATGTATCCTCACTGCTCAGAGCTCATGCCATTTGGCAGCTTGATGGGTTGGCTTTGCTAAATAAAACCCACACCCTTCCATTGCTGGCCACTCATCCTCCTCCTCCTCTTATTCTTCTTCTTCTTCTTCTCCTTCTTCCTCCTCACTATACCTTGCCGCAAAAAGAAACCAGGGCACCTACCATACCGGATGATGTTGGCATTAGCGTTGCTCAGCTTGTTCATGGCCACACACAGGTGTAGTTCCCATAGCCCTTCTCTGAGACAGGCTGCCCTTGCTCTCGATCTGTACACCCTTCAGCCCATGGGTAACCTGCAGGGTTCAAAAACACATGATGATGCTGAAAGTGCAACATGCTGCACTCCCTGTCCTTCCCACTGGCCAAGTCCCACGCGTTCCCACTCCCGATTCCCCACATCCCACCAAGAGAAGCCCTAACACACTTGCCATTCCCTAACCCATCTCCCCACATGACCTACGTGGCCCACATCAACCCTGCCAGCCATTGCCATTGCCTCTGAGAAACAAAGCACCTAGACCCAGCACAGTGCATTAACCAACTCTTCCTCCACACAAGGCCCTTGACCGCCTTGTCTCTCAATCCTCGTCCTCAATGAACCACTGAAACTCCACCACATGAATGGGGAAGAGAATTATATAAGTGTAATACCCACAGATTGTGATCAGAACATTGTAATAACTAACGTATAATCACAGAACCAGAGCATCAACCAGGCTGGAAAAGACCTTTATCATCAGCAAGTCCAATCACTCCCCAGCACTCTCCCCTGACCCTCAAAGCAGTTCCCTAAATGCAAACATCCAAATCCTGATGCTAAGCCTAAGGAGGCAGGGTAGAAAGATTGGGCAGCCCATCAGCTACAGGTGGTGCCCTCTGCAACAGTGTTACTAACGCAGCAATCCACCCTTCCTTATCCATGTAAATCTCCATCTGCGTATGACCTTGCAGGGCAGCGCTCTCAGATGCCCCATAAACCAGCTCTCTAAGTGTGAATGTCCAAATCCTGTACCTAAACCTAACGTGTTAGGACAAAAAAAAGTAATTGGACACATTCTACACATGGTGCCCTCTAGAACAGTGCCACCAATATGGACATCCTCACTTACACACCTAAAACTACATGTGTGTAAACCTCAGAGGAACGCACACTCCGCGGACCCACAAACCACCTCCCTAAGTGCCAGTGTCCAGACCCTAATGCTAAGGCTAAGTTGCCATGGAAAAGCTGGTGCTGGGCACAGCAATCCACCCTTTACGTCACCCTTACTGACATAAAACTCCATCTGTGCATGACCTTGCAGGGCAGTGCTCTCAGACACCCCATAAACCAGCTCTGTAAATGTGAATGTCCAGACACTGTGCCTAAACCTAATGTGTAAGGACAAAAGCAAATAGCTGGACAGGTTCTACACACGGTGCCCTTCAGAATGGTGCCACCAATAGGAATATCCTCACTTACTTAGCCACCTAAAACTCCATATGTGTAAAGCCTCACTGGAAACCACTCTCCGGTGAACCATAAACCAGCTCCCTAAATGCGAATGTCCTGACTCTCCTCCTAAGCCTAACATGTGAGGACAGATATCTGGAGCTGGGCATGTCCTGCACATGGTACCCTCCAGAACAGTCCCATCGATATGGATATCCTCACTTACACACCTAAAACTCCATTCATGGAAAGCCTCACTGGACAGCGCACTCTGGTGAAACACAAGCCACCTCCCTAAATCTGTATGTCCAGAAGCTACTCTTCAGCCTAATGTGCTAGGCCAAAAACAAAGAGCTGGGCATTTCCTACACATGGTGCCCTCCAGAACAGTCTCACCAGTATGGATATCCTCACTTACTTACACACCTAAAACTTCATCTCTGTAAAGCCTCACTGGACAGCACTCTCCGGTGACCCAGAAACCAGCTCTCTGAGGGCCAATATTCATACCCTGCTCCTAAGCCTAAAGTGTTAGGACAGAAAACCGGTGCGGGTGAGCCATCAGCTATGCGTGGTGCCCTCCACGACAGTGCTACCAACATGGCAATCCATCTTTGCTTAGTCACATAAAACTCCATCTGTGTATGACATTGCAGGAAGCACTCTCAGATGCCCCATAAACCAGCTCCGTAAGTGTGAATGTCCAGACACTGTGCCTAAACCTAATGTGTAAGGACAAAATCAAATAGCTGGTCAGGTTCTACACAGGATGCCCTCCAGAACAGTCCCACCAATATCCATATCCTCACTTACTTACATACCTAAAACTCCATCTGTGTAACCCTCACTGGAACGCACTCTGCGGTGACCAACAAACCAGCCCACTAAATGCAAACCTTCAAATCCTGAATGCTAAGCCTAAGGTGCCAGGACGGAAAGCTGGTGCCGGCCATCAGCTACGCACGGTGCCCTTTGCAACAGTGCCACCGACACAGCAATCCACCCTTGCTTACCCATGTAAATCTCCACCTGTGTATGACTTTGCAGGGCAGCGCCCTCAGACACCCCATAAACCAGCTCCCTAAGTGCGCACATCCAGACCCTATCCCTAAATCTAACGTGTAAGGGCAAAAGCAAATAGCTGGTCAGGTTCTACACAGGGTGCCGCCCACAATGGTGCCATCAACTGGTAGACCCTCACTTAATTAGCCACATACAACTCCAGCTGTGTAAAGCCTCACTGAAAAGCTTTCACTGGAGTGGACTGGAAACTGAACTGTTTCACTCTCTGGTGAATCAGAGTGCGTATGTTCAGAAGCTACTCCTAAGCCTCATGTGTTGAGACAAAAACAAATAGCTGGGCATTTCCCACACGCTCCCCTCCTGAAAAGACCCCTCAATATGGATATACGCAGTTACTTACACACCTAAAGCTCCATGTGTGTAAAGCCTCAAAGGACAACAGTCTCTGCTGATCTACAAACCAGCTCCCTAAATGCCAATATCCACACCCTATTCCTAAGCCTAATGTGTTAGAACAGAAAGCTGGTGCTGGCCGTCAGCTATACATGGTGCTCTCCCCAACAGTGCCACCAACACGGCAATCCACCTTGCTTACCCACCTAAAACTCCACAGGAAAGGTATGCATGCGTATGACCTTGCAGGCTAGCACTCTCAGATGCTCCATAAATCAGATCCATGAGTGCAAATCTCAGACTCTGCACCTAAACATAATGTGTATGGACAAACACAAATAGTTGGTCAGGTTCTACACAGGCTGCCCTCCAGAATGGTGCCACCAATATGGATATCCTCACTTACTTCGCCACCTACAACTCCATCTGTGTAAAACCTCACTGGAAAGCACTCTCCGGTGAACCACGAACCAGCTCCCTAAGCGCAAATGTCCTGACTCTCCTCCTAAGCCTAACGTGTGAGGACAGAAATATGGAGTTGGGCATGTCCTACACATGGTACCCTCCAGAACAGTCCCACCAACATGGATATCCACACCTAAAACTACATCTATGGAAAGCCTCACTGGACAGCACTCTCTGCTGACTCACAAACAGGTCCCTAAATGCAAACGTCCAAACCCTGATGCTAAGCCTAAGGTGGCAGGACAGAAAGCTGGGGCTGAGCATCAGCTACACATGGTGCCTTCCACAACATCCACCCTTGCTTACCCGCCTAAACCTCCGTGTATGACCTTGTAGGGCAGCGCTCTCAAGTGCCCCATAAACCAGCTCCCTAAGTGTAAATGTTCAAACCCTGTACCTAAACCTAATGTGTTAGGACAAAAACAAGTAATTGGGCACATTCGACAAAGGGTGCCCTCTGGAACAGTGCCACCCATATGGCAATCCAGCCTTGCTTAATTACAGAAAACTCCATCTGTGTAAAGCCCCACTGGGCAACGCTGTCCAGTAACAGAAACACCAGCTCCCTAAGTGCGAATTTCCAGACCCTCCTCCTAAGACTAACGTGTTAGGTTAGAAACCATGACTTGGGCATGTCCTACACATGGCACCATGCAGAAAAGTCCCGCTAATATGGATATGCTCACTTACTTGCACACCTAAAACTCCATCTGTGTCAAGCCTCTCTCGGCAGCAAACTCTGCGGTGACCAACAAACCAGCTCCTTGAGCACAAACTTCACATGAAGCGTAAAGTTCAGCCATGGCATGTGCTGAGTATTCCATGTCTAGGGCTCGTTGCTATACTAGTAGATTTCTCTAAGTGTGAGTTGCTTTGTGCCCAGCCACCACCCCAGCCAGAGCTGCTCCAGTTTGAAGGGCCTGTGACAGGTTCGCACACTGGGTATGGCGAGTGAGGGGTAATTTGGGAATCTCTTAATGCAAAGGGGTTGATTTGGGGTTGCACGGACCTAGCACATCAGGCAGTCCCACCACTCTCTCAGGCACTCTCTTAAACACGGGGTTATTTCCACATCCGGCCTATGGTGCTGCAATTAATTCCATCTAATTGGTCCATCTTTGCCTGGTTTACTGTCACTGTAACAGTCCAGATGCTACGTTTTTTCCCCCCATCCCAATTCTGACATCCACAAATGAAACTGATGCCAAGAAACCATCTGCCCAGCCAGAAAATCATTCCACTTTATTCACCTTTTTATTATTTTTCACCCCATATGCTCATATTCCATAGATTTACATTTTGCTGGTTAATAGGCAGAGGGAAAGGGGGGGAATAATTCTGAAGCGTTTGCTTCCATACACTTTTCCCCCCTTTTCTTAGCACTTCACAGATGTGTCACACATCACAGTCTCTTGACAAAAGTGGCCTTTTTTTGCTGGGGAAAAGATGCTGGGAAGGAAACTTTCCTCTGAGCTCTAATCCCAAATTTCTTCAGGCTTCCCACAGCTCTTCCTGTGCTAGGGCACAACAGACAGCACGGCCTCCGGGCTATCCCAGCACACCATTCTGCCTCCAGCGCTCATTCAGCCTTGCATACTTACAAAAATGGCACGGTAATGGAAATTACCATTAACAGGAGGAAATCACTTGTAGTGACTGCAAAAGCAAACGTCCCATGAGGTGGAAGGAGCCTACAATTAAAGCCAAAATGCGGCGTTAGACCTAGAGGAGGACGTAACTCGACTAAAACCCTATGGGCAAACCACACGTAGACTCCACTGAAGGCACAAAACCTTAAGTACCAGGGATTGCAGGCCATTAGCTCCTGGACACAGGGCAAGGAGAAAGGAGGTACCTTCAGCCATCACCTCAAAGAGGCATTCCAGTCAAAACAGCAAAAGCCCAGGACTCAGCACTAGGATATGTAGCTATTTTTTGGCTCCCTGTGCTTGTTTTCTCCCTGGGCCTCAACTGATTCATGTGAAAAATGGGGATGATAATAGCCACCTAACAGCAGCAGTCTCAGAAGTAGGAGCTCTGCTCAAGCAGATGAGCTGTCTCAGCTTACAGAAGCAACCCTGCTGCCGTTTCCTGAGCCTGAGTTCTGTTTGTCTGCCCTTAACACTGAATCACCAGCTTGTTTGTTTCTGCTCTGTGATAGTCAGGGAGTCAGAAGAGTGGTCAGCTAGCAAACTGCAGCACTGGGAGAGGAGGAGAGGTCTGGGGCTGGCTCTGCCTCTGTCTCAAGACAGAAGGCTGGTGCCTGGAATCACCTCCACACGGTGAGCTCCACTACTGTGCTACCACCATCCTGGCAATCCGCCCTTGCTCTGTCACCTAAAGGCCCACCTGCGTACCTCCCCTCTGCCCAGTGCACTTGGGCGTCCTGGAGCACGGCTCCAGGGTGCAAACGTCCAGAATCTGCTCCCAGACCCAACATGCCAGGACAGAAAATTGGTGCTGGGCAGCACCTACACATGGAGACCTTCCGAACGGTGCCACCAACATGGCAATCCGCCCTTCCTTTGCCACCTTCAACACCATCTGCGTACTTCCCCTCTGCTCAGTGAGCTCCGGTGTCCTAGAGTACAGCTACAGAACACAAACGTCTGGCTGCTGTTTCTCATGCCCATAGTGCCAGGACAGAAAGCTATCGCTGATCTGCCTGGATTGGTGCCACCAACGTGGCAATGTGCCCTTGTTTGCCACTTAAAACACCACCTGCGAACTGCCCCTGCGTTCAGCAGAGAACATGACAAGACCGACTTCAGGGGTCCAGAGCTCCCTAAATGGTCAGTCAGTAGGAGCATAATCCTTCATGTTTCATTCTACTGTGTGTTCTGTGGAAACAGCGTTACACAAACTGCTAGAACTACAGCAGAGGAAGCCTCAAAAAAGTACTGTATCGAACCCAAAGCAACACAACAATCTGCCATCAAACCCACCCCACCATTCCTCAGCTTGTTTGCAACATCTTTAACAGGAGTATTACCAGCCCTTTTCTTGCTCATGAGCAATCACTCCATCCATTTGCCTTCTCCCAACACAGCCTCCAACTGACCAGGACAAAATGTGGCTTACCAAGGCAACCCTTACAACCTACAGCGTGTGCCTGCAAATGTGTCTTACCAGGCAACCCTTACAACTCCTCTGCATTTCCAGTTCAGAGAGAAACCACTGCGAGGCAGACTGGGCGTTTCTGGACATCACTCGCAAATCCCAGTACAAAGCTTGACCACAACAAACAGATGAACTGCTAGGAAAGGAAATGGAGATAGGTGCCACTCTTCAAATCACGGTCCTGCCAGCTAGTATTTAGAAATGCTTCTCCCAGGTTAGCAGAAACCTGTCTTTTAACCAAAGAGAGCACTGACACCTCCTTCATAACAGACTTTAAGAAATCAAAGTTACTAAGCACCTATCTCGCTTTCTTCAGCTCATGCAACTATGTGGCTACTGCTGTCTTGTTTTCCTTCCATCACAAGCATTCAAGTCCCAATAAACATTAACAAAGCCCTTACACCTCCCATTGGATTCCCAATATGCTGGTATGTTTCTTCAGAAGCCTTTCCAGCCAATAAAACGGGCCCAAACTAATAACACTTGTTATTTAGACAGAGCCATCCTTGCTTGGGATCTCTTCCAAACAGACTTCAGCAGGAGCATAAGGAACAACATTTTTTCCAGATATATTGGAGTCTGATATAAACATAGGTATTTTCTATAAAAACCCATGCTTCAGTTCCTCATCTGTACTTATAGACAAAGCTAAGCCCAAATTTCTCAGGTGCTTATGGGTAATATATGATGGTAACTTGGAATTAAAGCAGTTTTACAGGCTGTGTATGAAGTATAAAAGCATAGAGATATTACTTACCATCAGATGATCAAGTTTCTGGTACGCAGGGAGAAAATGGAAGGCATCCCAGCAGTCTTCCCTGGATTTTCCCTAGTCTTGCTCTGGATAATCGCATGCAGACAAGAGCAGCAACAAGGCTGAGGAAAAACAAACAAGAATTGACAACATTAGCCCAGCAAAAGCATTATCAGAGTGGTCTAAGCCTATTTGCTAATACAATCCAGCAGCATCAAAGCTCTTGGAAACATCCGGTTGTGCCAAAAAGATGCAACCACTTTGGAGGATGTGCTGGAACCCTGAAAAATGGCTTTAGACTTTTTTGTTTCCGCCTATTTTCCTTTGGACCCTTTGTTTACTGCCTGTGGAGGACTGGTGTCCCTAGCACACTCTTTTCGCTGCAGCACAGAATGGCCGATGCCTGTGGAGCTGACCCAAACCTGAGGCTGAGAAGGACTATTTAGCACTTACTGGTGGTAGCTGCCTTCCAAGAAATCTCCCATAGAGGGGGGTTAAATAAAACCAGCAAATTGGAAAATGTAGAGAAGCAGTGGAAAACTGCTGTTCCTCCTGGTTTACAGGGAGTGAAACTGAGGCACAGACCACTGAAATCTTGCCAAAGCAGCTCTAAAGGGAAAGGTGAAGAGCTTGAAAAAGTTCCAGAGATCTCCGTGAGTAGGTGCTGCCCAGCTACACCTTTCTGTCTGGGCACCTCGGGCGCATGAGCAGGGGCTGGATGTTTGCACTCTGCCAGCTTGACTCCAGGACACTCAAGAGCACTCAACAGAAACAGTAAACAGACAGCATTTTAGGTGGCTAAGTAAGATCTGATTGCCATGCTCGTGGCACCACTGTGGAGCACAGCCCACATAGGTGATGCCCAGCACCAGCTTCTGTTCTGGCTCCTCAACAGTGGGAGCAGAGGCTGGACATGTGCACCCCGTGTGCTGTGCTTCAGGATACTTGAGAGCACCCAACACAAGGGCAATGTACAAATGGGGCTGGGGCTTCAGGTGGCTGCTGTGGTTTTAGCTACAGTGAACTGCCTTTCTGATAGCATAGTTCCACAGGGATCCAGGTGTAATGGCTAACCAGCAGCAGCTTTCTGTACTGGCCCCTTGACATTAGGAGCATGGGCTGGATGTTTGCACTCTGTGAGCTCTCCTCCAGGACACCCAACTGTGTTCTACGGAGGAGGAGTACAGACACAGAGTTTTAGAGTGCAAAGCATGGCCAGACTGCTGTGCTGGTGGAACTGCCCATGAGATCCACAGCTAGAGGAGATGGGCAACAACAACCAGGCACGTTTCTGCACTCATCAAGCTAGTGGCATTTAAAACATGAGTCCTGCTTCTACCTGCTTGTCACTGCTCTACTGCGGGTCTCCTAACAGCAAACATTTCAGAACACAAGTGGTAAAAAGCAACCTCAAAACTCTGCTTCCAGTAAAGAAAACATTCAGAGCTCAATAATCAAAATAGTAAAACGTACCAATAACCAACCTTAGGAAACCTAAACCCCTCCTATAAGCATAACACCTTAGAAAACAAAACCTTAAGAAGATACTTATTAATGCACACACTGGAAAACCTTGACAAGTCCTAAAGCTCTTCACTCAGCTGATTCCATTGCATCAAACATCAAAACACAACAGCACAAAACACCACAAGACTCAAAAGCTACAAAAGACAAAACAAACACCAGAGAACTTACCCGGCTGAAGCCCAAGAGCTGAATGAGCTCCTCCCTCAAATCCTGTGGCTTATATACCCCAGGCAACACCCACAACCCCTCCCTCAATGCCCTGAGGCAGGGGTGGGGCAAACTGACCCCTGGGATAAAAGAGGCAGGATGAGCAGTGCTTTGTTTTTGGGTTGATGTCTGTAGCCCAGAAGGAGTCCAAGAGAGAAAAAGGATTCTTCAACAGAGTAAAAAAACCAAATGTACTTTCTCCAGGACTACATCCCCACTCCGGGATGCCGGAGAGCAGGCACCAGAGAGGTAGTGCACAGATGGAGTTTTAGGTTGGAAAGTTGGGGGTACCATTGTGAAGTTCAACCTGTGTAAGTAATGCCCAGCACCAGCTTTCTCTCCTGGCTCCTCAGCTGTGGGAGGACGTTCTGGACCTTTGCTCTCTGTGAGCAAAGCTCCAGGATGATAGAAAGCAGGCACCAGAGAGGCAGTGCGCAGGTGGAGTTTTAGGTGACAAAGTGAGGGTGGGAGCTGTGGGTGTTTAGGTGATGCCTGCAAGAGAAGCACTGTTGGGTTTGCATATTCGGGAAGAGGCTCTGCAATCTTGAGGCTGGGGCTAAATTAATAAAGGAAAAAACAAAGGCTTTGAAATACGGCGGACTTAAAGAGACACGCTCTGGTTAAAGGCAACGTCATCTTTGGGCAACAGACATGCTCTGTGGTTAAAAAGAACGCTATCTGTGTACAACATATGAAACAAAGCCGGTGCAAACTGATTCTGTAGTTAAACAGTAAGTTGGGGTACCACATGTCTGCCAGAGAGTTATGAAATCGAACCTTAAAAGGAGATAAATAGGAGAAATAAGAGGGAGATGCATACAAAGTCGAGTAAGGGGAGGTGCAGAGGCAGGACAGTTAGCACGTAGATTATATATATTGGATAGGCTGTAAACCTTGGGAGTCCCCAACCAATGGGGAAACAAGTGAGGGAACTTGTGGATACCATAGGAAATACAAATTCAAATTCTGCCTTTGCTGTGTGTGCCTATTTGCCAGGACACCTGTTTTTATACAGACCTTAAATAGCTGCTTCACTGCTGCCTCTGACTAAGGCCTGCCTAAACCTAGAGACCGTGTCTCCCCATTCACCTTCCCAGACACCAAAATCCAAGACCTATTCCCTCAGTGTGATGCAACTTCAACTTCTCGCCTTCTGGGACTCTGCCCTGGGAGGGGCAGTTTCTGCCCGACCTGGAGACTGCTGCTTCTCTTTTCCCTGCTCTTCACTGGCGTCGTCCGCACTGCTTTCTTGGCTTGCTTCTTCCCCTTTCTGTTCTTTACCCGTCTCCGCCAGTCATTCTTCTTCTTCCTGGTCATCACAGGCAAGCAAAGGGGAAAACACAACAGTTGTGTATTTTTTTAATGTGGAAATCCCACGCAAGTTTTTCACAGAAGAGACAATCCCCTTCAAAAAAACGTATGTACGAAAACCAGCGCTCACAGCGACTGCAGCCATTAGCAAGGGCCTAGTCTTTTGATCTACAACAGTAACTAAGAGTCACCTCAGTGAAGGACGTGAAACAGACTGGAGCTGTGCTTTCATGTGAATGCTTCCAATCTGCTAAGATGAGTGTAAGAAATACAACCACTCACGAGGCCTGCTTGAAATGATCATCAAAGGACAATCTTCATTACACAGGACTTGAGCAGCAGACTAAAAAGGGAGAAAATCAGAATGTTGAATACACAGCAGAAAAACTGAGTTTTGTTTCTCACCCACTCTGAGAAAATGCCCCAAACTGGACTCTGTAACCTCCTCCCCAAATTTGACTGATGGAGCTGCAAGACACATTCATGATGTGAGAATCCAACCTCTCAGTGTGATTTGGGAAAAGACTATTCTTTACTTTTCTAGTGACAAAAAAAGAAGAGACTTGTTCACTTTGGATCAGCAGGTGAGGCAGTAATGACTGGGCAATCGTTGCTTGCTTCCCGCCTGCTTTTCTCTTAAAAAAAAAAAAAAAGAATTTAACACAATTAACATTGCTGAATTGCAAGGTGGTTTAGAGATGGGAGAAATAAAACAGTACATTTGAGTCCAAAATCAGTTCCGTGACAGACTTCTTTTCCTAGCTGAATTACTGAGGAGCTCTCATAACTCAGGAGCCTTAAGAACTGGTTTGAAACACTCTGCTCTACTGCTGTGGAGCACTTAAGTACAGTACCTCAACCACATGGAAATATTCCATCACCTCCTGATACTATGCTCTTGTGAGACCTCACCTGGAGTACTGTGTGCAGTTCTGGTGTCCTCAACACAAAAAGGACATGGAACTGTTGGAACAAGTCCAGAGGAGGGCCATGAGAATGATCAGGGGACTGGAGCACCTCCCGTGTGAAGACAGGAGGAGAAAGTTGGGGCTGTTCAGCCTGGAGAAGAGAAGGCTGCATGGAGACCTCATAGCAGCCTTCCAATATCTGAAGGGGGCCTATAGGGACGCTGGGAAGGAACTCTTCATTAGGGACTGTAGCGATAGGAGAAGGGGTAACGGGTTCAAACTTAAAGAGGGGAAGTTTAGATTGGATATGAGGAAGAAATTCTTTACTGTAAGGGTGGTGAGGCACTGGAATGAGTTGCCCAGGGAAGCTGTGAATGCTCCATCGCTTGCAGGGTTCAAGGCTGGGGGGGACATAGCCTTGGGTGGCATGGTTTAGTGGGAGGTGTCCCAGCCCATGGCAGTGGTGTTGGAACTAGATGATCTTAAGGTCCTTTCCAACCCTAACTATTCTATGATTCTATGATACATACAGACCTTGCGAGGACTGTTAACACCAGTCTTGCAGAACTGCTTGAAGTAATGCCACTGATAGGGTTTATATCTGTAGGAAGCCTGAACATCAGTGTAGGTCACACACCTGCCTGGGCACAAAGCTGCAAGAAGAGAGGGGTTTGAGATACCATGACTTAAACAGGCACACTCTGCACTTGAAAAACAACATCACCTTTGGGCGACAGACATGACTTGCAATTCAGAAGAATGCTATCTTTATACAGTGTATGAAACTAAGCCTCTGCAAACTGCTGCTGTGGTTAAACAGTAAGTTGGGGTACCACATGTCTGCCAGAGAGTTATGAAATCAAACCCTAAAAGGACATAAATAAAGAAGAGGAAGGGGCCTGCTGGAAACCTGCACAAACACACAGCCAGAAGCCTGTCCACAGAACACCAGGACAATCTAGAAACGAGAGACTTCCACAGAAACAAGACCTGGAATATTTTCAATTCATTCTCAAATAACCTCCTGGGACTCTACACTCATCTTCAGCCCCACGCAGTGACCAATAAGGTCAGGCATATTTTGTCCTGTAGGGTGCTGGATGCATAGGCTGCACACTGGGCCATCCACAGCTGTCTCATACATTAAAAGCACTAGGATTTAAAGGGCATTTGTAAAGCTTTAATGAGAGAAACTCCGTTTCATCTTCAGACGACATAATTTTAAGATGGCAGAAAATTCCACGAGCAAGCCTTAGGCCAACTGCTCCCACATCTAAAGCCTTCAGCTCGATGGCTAGGGCAAATCAGCAGCAGAGCAAATAGAGGCTCTAGCTGCTCTCAACAGACTGACTTGAAATGACTTGGCATAAACTACAGAAGACCTAAGGCCACCCAGTCTGGTAACTCGATGAGTCTCCTGCTACAAGCACCTTGCAACACAGATCGAGATCTGCATCAGCTCCCTCACAACGCTGTCTCTGCATCTAGAATACTAAGCCTTCATGAAGAAACCTAATGACTTTATTGGAGCAAGGCAGGCGTCCAAACCGGGGAAACGAGGAGAGCAGCAGCAGCAACTGAAATCCTCCCTGACTGTCTCACCAGAAAAGCTGTGATTAGCTGGGCTCCCCCAGGGCACAACACTGCAAGGTCTATTTACAGAATAAGTTAGCCCTGCCCCCCCTGCTGCAGACCTCACTCATTTCCTGGAGAGAGAATTTCGGCCTCTAGATCTTTCAGCATCTTAAGGCTACAGTGAACAGTCTCATTTCCAAACTAACTGCCATTTTGGATCAGAGGAGATAAACAGAGAATTCCTTGGTTGGTTTCTAAAAGGGTATTTCCATCTTCACCCCTTTCCCTACCAATGAAGATACAATGTGAATTAAGGACCCTCTGGGTAATTCCCTCCACTTTCTTTACTCCCCCCAGTACTGAGCAAAGGGAGAGAGACAAGCACAGTGGCAGCACGCAGGATGCCGGGCAGGAACCTCCGAGGCGCCTGAGATTCATCAAGGGAGGTTAAGGCAGAAGCAAGCACACTCGGGGCGTCTGACCCGACTCGTCTCCGGCAGACCGCAACCCTGCCGCTGCGGGCGCTGTGAAGCTTCCCTCGCCGGGCGGCCAGCAGGCAGAAGACACCCTCCCAAGGGACGGGCGGGCGGGCTCGCCCGCCTTCCCGGTAACCCCGGACCCCCGGTGGGCTCGGATCTCACCTGCTGCCGCCGCTGCCGGGACCCGGACCCTGCCCGCCGCCAATGCTGCACCGAAACGGCGCGCCGGAGGGACCGGAGCCGGTGCGCGAACACCGGGCTGCGGCCACGAGCACCCCGCGCGCCCGCCCGCACCCGAGCGGGCAGCCCCGGCGGCCACTGCTCAGCGGGAGCCAGCAACCACCACGTGACACCAGCCACTTCCGGGGACAGCCGGGGGGACAGAGGGAGCCCCACAGCTCCTGCGCGGAGCCCGGGCTGCAGAACCGAACTCTGGACACAGGATGGCAGCAGCGAGCGGTGTCCGGCTCCACACCGCGCCCCCCCACCCGCTCTATCGAGTTTCGCGAGGGTATCCCCTCCCAGCAACGCTCCCCCCGGCCGCAACACTTGCACACCCAGACTCAAGGGTTTTGGAGTATTCTGGGGGCACCAGGGCTGATCCAGCGACACTGGGGTGCCCCAAACGACACTATCCGTCCCCAGATTCCCCGTACCCCCGTTTTTATTCCACCCCCCCGAAGCAAAAAGAAACAAACAAAAACTAAAAAAAAAAAAAAAACCCTCAGCAAAAACGGAGAAAAACTTCTCCAAGTAGCACCTCTCGGGGGATGTAAACGGGGCGAGGAGCAGCAGTTTCACAGCCGCGTGCCTCTGCGGCGGCGAAAAAGTGAGCGTTTGCTGCCACCATGTGACCAAGCATCGGCACTGCAGGTGGCGGAGATGGGGGGGAACGGCTCCGGGCGCCGCTCGCTGCTGCCATCATGTGTCGAAATCTCGGTACTGATGGGAGGGGGGGCCGTGGTACGGCCCCGAGCACGGCCGCCTGCTCCCGTTCTCTGTCGAAAATTCAACATTGAAATGGGTGGTGATGGGGGCAGGTGCAGTGGTGATTGGTGGAAAGGAACTGGGAGCCGCTTCGCAGTGCTACCCTGTGTCCAAAACACGGCACTGCAAGAGGGGAAGCAGAGGTATGACGCGGGGAGACGATCGCCGCTGCCATAATCGGTACTGCAAGCCGTGTAGGAAAGCGGTTGCAAGTGCGGAGCTGGGCCAATCAGAACGGCGGGTGGGCCGGACTACGAGTGATTGACAGGCATCTCAGCCAATGCCGACACCAGGTAGGCGCCTCCATTCAGACTGGGGAGGTGGCTACAAGCGATTGACAGCTGTCTAATCCAAAGGCAGCAGCAGAGGGGCGATGCATATTTAAAGCAGCGGGGGGGGGGGGGGGGGAGGGCAGAGCTAAGAGTGATTGACAGGAGTCTCAGCTAATGATAGAAATGGCCGTAAATACTTCGGAAATAGCCAAAAAAATACTTAAGACGGGTTTGTAACGGGCAAAGAATGGTTAAAAATAGCCAAAAATTGCTTAAAACAAGCTAGAAGTGGGCAAAAAAGGGGTTAGAAATGACCAGAAATAGGTGAGAAATAGCCAAAAAAGACTTTAAAAGGGTTAGAAATGGCAAAAAATGGCTGAGAACAACTTAGAGATGGGCAAAAGTGGGTTAGAGATGGCCAGAAATTCAGGAGAAATGGACAAAAATGGTTTGGAAATGTGCAAAGTGGCTTAAGAACATTTAGAATTGGGCAACAAATTGTGCAGCACCTGAAAAACAATGGAAACAGAAATACACTGAGAGACGATTCAAAGCTGCACCCATGCCTCAGCAAGGCCCGTCTCCCTTTCCCATCGCTTTACTTCTCATCAATCTCCTTATCCTAAATAGGAGTTCCTCTACTTAGCATCCATAGCGCCATGGGTCTTGAGACAGCCTGGATGCTCTGAACTCCCACATCACAGTCCTAGGATCTTGCCGCAGCTGCCTAATTCCACTTCACCATCTGCAAAAAAACCAAGCAAACAAATGGGAACACGCTGTTCTGGCCATCATTACTGTCGTGGTTTAAGACTAACTCATGGTCTCTCTCTCTCTCTCACTCACTTCCCTCTCTTTCTTCCCCCTGCTCCCGAAGGGATGGGAAGGAGAATTGAAAAGAACGCAACTCCCACAGGTTGAGATAAGAACAGTTTAGTAACTAAAGTATAACACAAATCACTATTGCTACCACCAAGCATAATAATAACAAGGCAAATACAAGGAAAGAATACAATTCTCACCACCTTATACCAAGCCCGACCACGCAGTGCACCCCCACCCTTCCGGGTCTGTGCTCTCTGCTTTACATCCTGGGCATGAGGTGCTGTGGTATGGAATAACCTCTTTGGTCAGTTTGGGTCAGGTATCCTGTCTCTGCTTCCTCCCGGCTTCCCCTCCTCCCTGGCAGAGCATGAAACTCAGAAAGTCCTTGGCCAGACCAAAACATCACTAAGCAATAACCGAAACACTGGTGTCATCAGTGCTGTTCCCAGGCCCAAAATCAAAAACACAGCGCTGCACCAGCTACCAAGAAGGAGAAAAATGACTGCTGCTGCTGAACCCATGACAATTACCCCCACTCCAGCCGTCGAGGCCGGCCTCTTCCATAACAACCCCCTGCCTCCTCTAACAACCCTCAGCATTGTGCTCGCATGCTCCTAATTGATTGTGGAGTCCGATGCCGGGCCTCTCCTGCCCTCCAGGACCTAGGAGTACAATAGAGACAAATGACCCTGGTGCTTGCACAAAGTGACCGACCCACAATCCCTATTGTTTCCTCCCTGCCTCACCTCACACACTCCTCTGAGTCCAGAGGCAGAGGGCAGGACCTGCAATTCCAAACACAGATACTGAACCCCTTTGCCATGGTATTCTCAGCTCTGAGCAGCCACCCGCACATACAACCCACTTACCTTCTCACAGCCCTCCTCAGTTTGTGTCTTCAGCTCTCCTGAGTTTGCTGCAGCACCTGAAAAACAAATGGAAACAGAGACACACTGAGAGAAGGTTCAAAGCTGCAGCCATGCCTCAGCAAGTCCCATCTCCCTCTCCCATCACTTTACTGCTCATCCGCTGGCCTTTGCAGGTCTGTGGTTCTCTTCTTCAAGCCCGTGCACTGTCTACAGAACACAACAACAAGGGATGTTTCTAATTTCACAAGAATTGCAAGACACAGTATCAGTTGCCAATTCAGTCTGCTAAACATAGCTCACCTTGCCCATGTCAGCTCTGCGTCAGAGATCTCACTTCGCTCCTTGTTCTGCACCTCCTAATTTAAAACATAAAGCAAGCCCTAAGCCAGCCAGGAGAATAAGGCATAACTTGATTCTGACACAACAAGTTTACCCACTTGGTACCATCAAATCTGCCCAGCCCTCCTACATCAACCTCTGACACGTGGCTAACGATCTCGCCATCTGCAAGAGCAACTTTGCGTTATTTGCCACAACGTCAACCAAAACCTTAATCTGCTCTAAGTCTCAGGCCAGACTCACACCAAGACTTAGGTATAAATGCAGACACAGACTGACATTGAGACACGCTGAGCCCAGACACTCAGACACTCTGGCTTGGACAGTAACTCTAGATATACTATCACACCCACTCCCAAGCAGACTCTCTGGCCCTGACTCATTAATTGCAAGCTTATTCCCAGAGCTCTTCTGTCCATTTACACAGATCATCAAGAGCAGAGAGCTACACTGCGACTATGAAAACCCACTACACATGTTCCAGAGATCAAGAATTCCAGGTGAGGGATAATGAGAGACAAATGGAGAACTCTTAACTAGTTGATTAATATAGGAAAATATTGAGATAGTAAAAGATACAGTAAAGGACACTTCTGATGCTCGCTTACCTTACCAACCCCAAGAACCCTGTGAAGACCTTCAGGAAACCAGCGTTGAGAATCATTATCACAGTGCGACGTGGCAGGCTCGACCTTCTCGGGCGTTCCCAAGGAGGCAATGTTGACCTGGGTGGGATGAGCTCCTGCCTCCCTCACATTGCATGAGGCTCAGGCTTTCATACTCACAAACACGCACACTCATTCTGACACAGGGGGCCAGCCTACGTCAGAAGGAGTGGCCAGCAATATCTAGAAAGGTCCTCAGGGGTTGGGACTTTTCCATGGAGTTCTAAAGGTAAAGGAGTTCAGGGTAGGAACCAAAGCTGGACTTACCAGGGAGTAGCCAAAGCAGGACACTCCGGGAAGGAGCCAAAGAGGGCAAACAGTAATTTCCTATCTTCGTGTGTTTCACCACAGACCATTATCTATTGTCCCTGACACAACACCTCAGGCTTAAGCCCCACCAAGGCAACCTTTTCATCCTGGCATTTAACTCTGAGTCACTACCTTCATTACAGCTGACCATTCCCCTCCCAGGCACGTCCAATTGATGACAAGCCCTACCGTGCTTTATGCTTGTAAAACTGGAAGAAAAATGCCCAACCGGCACCTAGGTGACTGACACAAGCGGTCAGAATCCAAAGAACAGTGGCAGAGGAAGGTGCTGAGCACCTTGAGCTCAAGGAGCAATGAGGATATCAAGACCTAAGGAGGCATCGATACAGAATGCAGACGGCTCACACTCCACAACACAGTCAAGCTGGAGCTGCCCTGCCCACAGTTATCTCATACTGCTAAGGAACCCACTGCCTTTCCCTTGGACCCATGTTACATTTCAACCCCCTTCCTAACATCCTGACCATGTCCCTCAGTCTCCTTATGCTAAACAGGAGTTCCTCTACTAAGTTTCCATAGTGCCATGGGTCTCAAGACAGCCTGGATGCTCCGAACTCCTGCATCACAGTCCTGGGATCTTGCTGCAGCTGCCTAATCATCATCTGCAACAAACAAGCCAACAAATGGGAACATGCTGTGCTGGTCAACCTCACCCCCACATCAGCCATTGATGCTACCATCTTGTGTAACACTCCTCCTCCTCCGCAACATTTTGCTTCCCTACTCTGTATCTACTGCAGAGTACAACTCCATGCCTTTCACCACCTGAAGTGTCTAAGCATATAAAAGAGAATAACATCCATGCTTGCAGCAAAAATTGACCAACCTCACAAACCATGTCCTTACCTCTCTGCCTCACCTCACACACCCAACTGACTCCAAAGGCAGAGGGCAGGATCTGCAACATCAAACACAAATACTGAACACCTTTGCCATGTTATTCTCAACAATTAATCACCACCTACACATACAAACCCCTTACCTTCTCACAACCCTCCTCAGTTTGCAGCTTCACCTCTCTCCAGTTATCCGTGGCACCTGAAAAAGAAGTGAAAACAGGCACACACAGAGTGGGATCAAAGCTGCAGCCGTCTCTCATCAAGTCCCATCTTCTTTAGCTTTACTGCTCATCCGCTAGCCTTCGGAGGTCTTCCATCCTTTTATTCTGACCTGTGCACCACCTGGAAAACACTAACAAAGAAAGAATGCTTGTAGTTTTATGAAAATGACAAAACCCTGAAATAAGTTGCTACGTGGGTTTTCTAAGCATGGCTCACCTACACTGAGTCACCTGAAAGACATTTTTAAGTTAGAATGTGAGAGAGAGTCTGAGCCAGAGAGCCTGAGCCAGGGAGTCTGTGTTAGTCTCAGTGTGAGATTCGTGTGGATGTGTGAGCCAGTCAGTGTCAGATTGAGCCTAACTGAGTCTGAGCCAAAATCTGAGCTAGAGTGTCAGTGCAATTTAAATGTGAGTATGAACCTGAGCAAGTCTGTGTGAGAGGGGGCCTTTGTGGGTCTGTGGATTTAGAATGTGAGTCTGAGCCTCAGAGTTTCAGCCCCAGAGCCTCAGCAAGAGAGTGCATGGTCTGAAAGCGAGTACGATTATGGGCCAGTCTGTGTGAGAGTGAGCCTGCATGGCCTGGGAGTTTTGAATGTGAATCTAAGCCAGAGAAAGAAAGCCACAAAATTAAAGCCAGGGAGCATCCAAGAAACCAGAATCAGATAGAAAAAAGACCCAGGTGGTGCTTGTCAAGCTGCTTTTATCCCACCTGCTGATTTGCCCCATCCCTGACCCAGGGCACTGAGGGAAGGGTTGTGGTTAGGGCCTGAGGTATATAAGACACAGCCTTACACTGGTGGGGTTATTTTGGATTTGGCTTTTTTGCAGGTAAGATGGTTGGGGGTGTTGTTTCTGTTTTTGGGTTTTTTTGGGTTTTTTGTAGGGGTTTTGTCTCATAGGAAGTTGTTTGGTTATGCTTGCTTTTGTGCGTGCTAGGAATGAGAAGGTTTTTTTTGTTGTAATTTTTTTTTTAAAAAAGAGTAGTTTTCACCTTTGTTTTTCTTGCAAGGGAAGGTTCAAGTCTACGTAGGGTTTGTTCTTTAGAGTTTATATGTGTGTTATGTTTTGGGGTATAGTTGTAAATTGTCTCTGTAGGTGTATTTTCTCGGAGTTTATTTTCACAGTGCTGACTTTCATGTTGTATTCTGGTTAACATGAACACTGACTAGGTGGCTATAGTCAGAGTTCTGAACACTGAGGCTGTCTCGAGACCCATGGCACTATGGAAGCTAAGTAGAGGGACTCCTTTTCAGGGCTGGGGTGTGGGGGATGAGTTCAGGATAGCAGGAAGGGGTTGAAAATGTAATATGGGGCAGAGGGAAAGGCAGCGTATTATATTGCAGCATGAGCTTACTGTGAGCAGGGCAGTTCCAGCTTGGTTGCTTTATGGACTGCATGCGGTCCATGTTCTATATCGGTGCTTCCTCAGGTCTTGATGTCTTCATATCTCCTTGAGCTGAAGGGGTTTAAGCCTGCTTCTCAGGCCTCATCCTCTGAGTGCCAACCACTCATGTTGGTCGCCCAAGTGCTTGTTGGGCACACCTTTTCCAGCTTTATAAGTGTAAAGCATGCTAGGGCTTTTGTCTCAGAGTCATCTGGTCATGAGTATTTTGGGGCTTGGTTCCAGGCTGTCTTGGAAGCTCCGTTCTCCTGGAATCCCTGTTCATTGGATAGGACTTCATCACTGCATCTTCATGCTTGTAGGTCTTGAAGTAGGGTTTGCTGCATGTCATTTGTGTCAGTTTGGGCGGTCGCCGTAGGGATAGCATGGTCATGTCAGAGTTTGCTCTGGGGCTCCTTAGGAGCTGGGTTTCCTTGCTCTTGTGACTCTGCAAGTGATCTAGGTGGATGTAGTGTTACTTGTGGGAGGCTGTCTCTTTTGGCTCCTCCACGGGGAAGTCCTGCTTTTGCTGCTGCCCAGAAAGTCTACCTTTGGTTCCTAACCAGAAAGTTCTGCTTTAGAAGTCCCTGGTAAAGTCACCACCCTTGGACACCTCTCTAGATGTTGCTAGCCACTTCTTCCAAAGGCAGCTGGCCCCCAGCATTGGAATGAGTGCGCATTTTTGTGCGTAAAAAAGCCCGAGCCTCATGTGATGTGAGGGAGGCAGAACCTCTTCCCACCCAGGTCAATGTTGCCTCTGTGGGGATGCCCCCTCAGGTTGAGCCTGCCACCTCTCATTGACATGATGATTCTTGGAACTGGTTTCCTGAAGGTCTTCGCAGGGTCCTTGGGGTTGGTAAGATAAGCAAGCCTCAGAAACCTCCTTTACTGCGTCCTTTACTCTTTCTAGGGTTTCCTGTATAAATAAACTAGTGGAGAATTCTGTATTTGTCTCTGGATTTCTCTCACCTGGAATCCTGGAACTCTGGAACAGGTGTGATGGCTTTTTAGAATCCCAATGTAGCTGTCTACTCTTGACAATCCGCATAAATGGACAGAAGAGCTCTGGGACTAAGCTTGCATTTAATGGGTCAGGGACAGAAGAGCTCTGGGAATAACCTTGTGTTTAATTGGTCAGGGACAGAGGAGCTCTGGTAATAAGCTTGCTTTTAATGGGTCCGTGCGGGAGATCTATGGAGAACACGAACAGACCAATATGATCAAAGTGTTGACAGCTTTATTAGCTCTCACAAGCAGCTTTTATAGAGCGTTAAGACACAGTTGGCAAGATATGATTGGTCAGTGTTATTTAGCTGAGTGTTAGCAACAACTTAACGGATGGTTAACTATAATAGTGTACATTCCAAGGTTGCGGTTATCAGTTCCTCCTTGAACATTCTGATTTTGTAGTCTCTTCTGCCAACTCCCTCAAACTCTCGCACATACGTGTCCTCTAATAACCTTCTGCAAAGGCCTCAAAGCCTTTGGTTCACTACTTTACTAATGTCAAGTAACTGTCTGGATTGCTCACGTGGCCATTCTCAGCCAAATAACTCTCCACAGGTCCGGGCAGAGGGTCAGCTTGGGAATGGGTGTGGTAGCTTATATGGAGTCAATGTCAGAGTCAGAGTGTCTGGCTTCAGAGTGTCTGGGTGTCAGTTTGTGTGTGCATTTCAATCTACGTCTTGGTGTGTGGCCTGAGAGTTGGAGGCCGATTAAACTTTTTTATGGCATTGCAGTTTTTGAGTTTTGACTGTGAGTTTGAACCAGAGAATGAGAGCCCGGAAGGTAAAAGTAGAGAGAGAGTCAGATAGGAAAAAGACCAGGGTGTGGCTTATGAGGTTGCTTCTGTTCCAGCTGGTGGCTTGCCCCACCCCTGACCCAGGGCTTTGAGGGAGGGGTTGTGGGTGGGTCCTGGGGTATGTGCAGCGCAGCCGTGGCTCAGGGAGGTTTTTCAGTGCTTGGCCTTCATCAGGGTAAGTTTGGTGGTGGTGTTTTGGGGGTTTGTGGGGGTTAGAGCTTTGTGATTTATTTCTGCTGGTTTTTTTTTTGGTTTTTTTTAAAATGGTCTTGTCTGAATTAAGACCTTCAGGCCATGTCAAGACTCACTAGTGCATACAGTAGTAAGTATCTTTGTGTAGGGGTTGGTTTTTTTTTTTTTAGGTGTTATGTTTGTTGGTGGTGCTGAGCTAACGGCAGCCCTGTGTCTGTTCTGAGGAGGAGGAGTTGTGGCAAAGGTCACCTTTGGACAAGGTAGTGATGACCTATATATGGACCATTCCTGTTTTATTTTGCAGATAATGAAGAGGAATGTGGCTACTGAAGGAATATCCCAATTAGCTGAGAAGAGGCTTTTGTAAAGGATGGCTTTGGACCTCTGCCCCTCTGAAAGCTAAGGTAAAAGACTGGGCTTGGGGAGGGGCCTGTAAAAGATACGAAGTGGGTGCGGAAGAGAGTCTCTGAAAGAACAGGTCTCTGGGCAGGGGAAGGGAGAAGGTTACTATTCAGCTTGAGCTTTTCTCACTTCACAAAGTTCAAGTGTAGATGAGGCTTGTGGCTCAGAGTCTTCAGATCAGTTGTCTTCTGGGGCATGACTCCAGATGTCCTGTGCAGCTCTGTTGTCTGCATCCATTTTCACAGACCTAACTGTGTCTGCTGATCTTGCTGATTAATGTGAGAACTGACTAGGTGGCTGCAGCAGTGGCTCTAGGTGAAAAAACTTGAAGTAGCTGAAGGCAATATTTATGTGTGTTTTCCTGATGAATATATACTCCCAGCTATAGCTGGCAGAAATATGGGAGGCCTGGCCACTCAGCAGCCAATGTACTGAAGCAGGAGATGGGTATTGCACAGGGTGGGCTGCCCCTTTGAGCCCTGTCTCGGCATGCATCTGTTTCCATTTCTTTTTCAGATTTCACATCCTACCTGGGAGAGGTGAAGCTGCACACTGAGGAGGGCTGTGAGAAGCTAAGGTGGTTTTGTGCTGCATTGGTCAAATGTTGTGTGTGCACTTGGAGGTGCCTGGGAGGGAATGGTGAGCTGTCATAAAGCTAGTGCCTCGGGTAAATGCCAGGATGAAAAGGTGAGATTTGCAAGGCTTAAGTCTGGGGTGTTGTGTCAGAGACAATAGGTAATGGTCCCTGGTGAAACACACCAAGAAAGGAAAGTACTGTTTGTCCTCTTTGGCTCCTCTCCAGAGAGTTCTGCTTTGGAAGCTTCCCGAAAGTCCAGCTTTGAATCCTACCCAGAAAGTTCTTTAGAATTGCCTGGAAAAGTCACCACCCGTGGAGAAATTTATAAGTACGGCTAGCCCCTTCTGACATAGGCTGGCCCCCTGCCTTGGAAATAGTGTGCTTTTTTGTGCGTAAAAAAGCCCGAGCCTTATGCAATGTGAGGGAGGCAGAAGCTCATCCCACCCAGGTCAATGTTGCCTCTGGGGGAACGCCCGCTCAGGTTGAGCCTGCCACCTCCCATTGACATGATGATTCTTGGAACTGGTTTCCTGAAGGTCTTCGCAGGGTCCTTGGGGTTGGTAAGATAAGCGAGCATCAGAAACCTCCTTTACTCTCTCTAGGGTTTCCTGTATAAATAAACTAGTGGAGAATTCTGTATTTGTCTCTGGATTTCTCTCACCTGGAATCCTGGAACTCTGGAACAGGTGTGATGGCTTTTTAGAATCCCAGTGTTGCTGTCTACTCTTGACGATCCACATAAATCATCAGAAGAGTTCTGGGATTAAGCTTGCATTTAATGGGTCAGGGACAGAAGAGCTCTGGGACTAAGCTTGTGTTTAATGGGTCCAGGCCAGAGAGTCTGCTTGGGAATGGGTGTGATAGTTTATCTGGAGTCAATGTCAGAGCCAGAGTGTCTAGCTTCAGTGTCTGGGTGTCAGTTTGTGTGTGCATTTCAATCTAAGTCTTGGTGTAAGTGTATGTGGCCTGAGAGTTAGAGTCCAATTAGGCATTTATTTTGGGTTTGTGGTGAATAATGCCAAGTTGTTCTTGCAGAGGGTGAGAGCCATAGCAATGTGTCAGAGGCTGATGTTGGAAGGGTGAGCAGAGCGCTGTTACCAGGTGGGGAAACTTGTTGTGTCAGTAGGAGGTTAAGCCTGATTCTTCTGGCTGGCTTATGACTGTGTGTATGTTTTTAATTTGGAGGTGCAAAGCGAGGAGAGAAGAGAGATCTCTGCCCCAGAGCTGACTTGTGCTAGGTGAGCTTTGCTGCGGAGACTGAAGTAGCAACTGATTGTGTTTCCTGTAATTTTTCTGAAATGAGGAACATCCCTTTTGTTGTGTTTTGTAGGCGGTACCGGGGCTCAAAGCAGAGAACCGAAGGCCTGCAAAGGCCAGCGGAGGAGCAGTAAAGTGACGGGAGAGAGAGATGGGGCTTGCTGGGGGAGGCGAGCAGCTTTGAGCCCTCTCTGTGTGTGCTTCCCTTTCTGTTTCAGGTGCTGCAGCCAACTCAGGAGAGGTGAAAGTGCAAAGTGTGGAGCACTTTGAGGAGGTAAGAGTTTTGTGTGTGTGGGTTGTGGCTCAGACAGGAGAAGAGCAGGGCACAGAGGTTCAGGATTTGTTTCTTATTGCAGGTGCTGCTCTCTACCTTTGGAGTCGGGTGAGTGCTTGAGGTGAGTTGGGGAGGTAAAGAGAAGGATTGTGGTGTCGGTCACTTTTTGCAAGAGTCATGGTCATTTGCCTCTGTTGTAGTGCTAGGTCGTGGAGGGCAGGAGAGTCCTGGCGCCAGGCTCTGGAATCTCTTTGGAAGTGGCGTGCGCAGTGTTGAGTTGCTTTGGAGGTGGCAGTGGGTCTTGGACTCTGAGTGGAAAAGTTAGTTTGTGATTGAAGAACTTAGTTTCTCAGAAGAGAACTTAGTATCTGAGAGTAGCTCTTAGTCCGTGATAGGAGAATTTAGTCACTGGAGAACTTAGTGTGAGGAGAGAACTGGGTCTCTGAGGGGAGAACTGTGTCTCTGAGCGGGGAACTGAGTCTCTGAGCGGGGAATTTACTCTGTAAGCGGAGAACTTATTCTATGAGCGGAGAACTGAGTGTGTGAGTTGAGAAGTTAGTCTCTGAGTGGAGAACTGAGTGTGTGAATGGAGATCTGAATCTCTGAGGGGAGATCTTAGTGTCTCACTTTAGAAATTATTGTCTGAGTGGATAGCTTATTGTTTGAGTATCGAGGTTAGTCTCTGCGTGGAGAGGTTAGTCTCTGCGTGGAGAACATGGTGTTTGAGAGGAGAATTAGTTTCTGGGTGGAGAATATGGTGTTTGAGAGGAGAATTAGTTTCTGGGTGGAGATCTTAGTCTATGATTGGAGAACTGAATGAGTGGAGAACTGAGTGTCTGAGTGGAGATACTACTCTGTCATTTGGGAAATTAGTGTCTGAGTCGAGACCTTAGTGTCTGAGTGCTGAACTTAATCTGTGATTGGAGAACTTAGTCTGTGACTGGATAACTTAGTGTCTGATTGAAGAACTTAGTGTCTGAGTGGGGATCTTAGTCTTTGATTGGTGAATTTAGTCTCTGATTGGAGAACTTAGTGTCTGAGTGGAGAACTTAGTCTGTGATTGAACTTTTTATCTGATTGAAGAGCTTTGTGTCTGAGAGGAGAATTATTTTCTGAGTGGAGATCTGTTGTGGTTTAAGTCCAGTCAGCCACGCAGCCCGTTCTCTCACTCACTCTCCTCTCTTTGTTCCCCCTGTTCCCGGAGGGATGGGGAGGAGAATCAAAAGAATGCAACTCCCACAGGTTGAGATAAGAACAGTTTAGTAACTAAAGTATAACACAAGACCACTACTGCTACCACCAATAATAATAATAACAAGGCAAATACAAGGAAAGAATACAATTGCTCACCACCTAAAACCCAGCCCGACCACGCAGTGCACCCCCACCCTTCTGGGTCTCTGCTCTCTGCTTTACATCCTGGGCATGAGGTGCTGTGGTATGGAATAACCTCTTTGGTCAGCTTGGGTCAGGTGTCCTGTCTCTGCTTCCTCCCGGCTCCCCTCCTCCCTGGCAGAGCATGAGACTCAGAAAGTCCTTGATCAGACCAAAACATTTCCAAGCAGTAACTGAAAACACTGGTGTTATCAGCGCTGTTCCCAGGCCCAAAATCAAAAACACAGCGCTGCACCAGCTACCAAGAAGGAGAAAAATGACTGCTGCTGCTGAACCCATGACAAGATCTTATTCTGTGATTGGGGAAGTCAGTCTCTGTTTGGAGGATTGATTCCGAGAAAGACAAAATCCATTTTTGTCTAAGTAGCTTATTCTTTATTACAGCACTGGATGCACGGGGGATTACTCCTCCTATCGTGCATATCTTTTGGTTACAGAGCTTGGACATATATTATGCTAATTCATGCATATTCATCAAGGTATTATAATATGTATATAAGTCCCTGCTTCGTATGATAATTAGTTACACAAGTCTTTCCCGGATGCGCACTGCTTTCTGGTGGTCTTGGGCGAGGGTCTCGGGATGAAGTAAGAGTCTTCCTCGGTGACCTTTTTACAGACTTTTTCAGTTGAACTCTTTTACCTCTTCTGTCTGCTGCATGCGCAGTTGTCATCCAGCTGTTATGTCCTAAATTTGGCTAATTAAGCAGAGTTAGACGGTTATTATCAGTACCTTCCCAGACACTATGTGTCCTCCCGGACTCTATGCTCAAGGATACTTGGATTTATCTTTTCCTGTGGTTACATACTTATCAATGCTACACTATGTTTTTGTTCAATGCTACACTATGTTTTTGTTCAATGCTACACTATGTTTTTGTTCAGTTAGTACACTACATTATTGTTTAATTATATTTTACAGTCATTGCAGTCCTAGAGTAATTTTTCCTTCCTTCATAACTTGGTGTCTGTGATTGGAGTACTTAATGTTTGAGTGGTGATCTTAATGTCTCAGTGGAAATCTTAGTCTGTGATTGAAGTACTTTGTCTCCAATTGGAGAACTTTGTGTCTGAGAGGAGAATTATTTTCTGAGTGGAGATATTAGTCTGTTATTGGGGAAGTTGGTCTCTGAGTCCAGAACTTACTGTTTGAGTTGAGAACTGAGTCTCTGAGTTGAGATATTAGTCTGTTATTGGGGAAGTTAGTCTCTGAGTCCAGAACTTACTGTTTGAGTTGAGAACTGAGTCTCTGAGTTGAGAACTGGGTCTATCGGTGGAGAACTTTTTGTTTGAGTTGAGCAGTTAGTTCCTGATTGGAGAATGTAGTCACTGGGTGGAGAAATGTTTGTCTGAGTGGAGATCTTAGTCTCTGAGTGTTGATCTTAGTGTTTGAGTGGAGATCTTAGTTTGTGAGTGGAGATCTTAGTGTCTCAGTGTACAACTTATTGTCTGAGTGAATAGGTTTTTGTTTGAGTAGAGAATTTTGTGTCTGAGTTGAGATCATAGTCTCTGAGTGGAGAAGTTAGTCTCTGAGTGCAGAAGTTAGTCTCTGAGTTGAGATGTTAATTTGTGAGTGGAGAAGTTAGTCTGTGATCGGAGAATTTGGTGTCAGATTGTAGAAATTAGTCTGTGCTGGGAGCAGGTAGTCTCTGAGTGGAGAACATTGTGTATGAGAGGAGAATTAGTTTTTGGGGGGAGATCATAGTGTGTGATTGGGGGAGTTAGTATCTGAGCTTAGGACTTAGTTTGTGATTGGAGAACTTTGTTTCTGAGTTGAGAAGTTAGTCTGTGAGTCAAGACCATAGGGTCTCAGGGAGAAATTAGTCTCTGAGTTGAGAATTTTTTCTTAGAGTACAGATCTTCTGAGTGGAGAAGTTAGTCTGTCACTTAAGACATTAGTTTTTGAGTGGAGAAGTTAGTCTGTCACTTAAGACGTTAGTTTTTCACTGGAGAAGTTATTCTCTGAGTGGAGAATTTAGTCTTTCAGTGGAGAAGTTAGTCTGTGAGTGAAATACTTAGTGTTTGGGTGGATAACTTATTCTCTGAGTTTAGAAATTATTCTATTTGTGAAGAACTTTGTGTTTGAGAGGCCAATTTAGTGCCTGGGTGGTGATACTAGTTTGTGATTGGAGAACTTAGTATCTGACAGGAGAAGTTATTGTCTGAGTGGAGAACTTTGTCTTTGCAGAAGTTAGTCTCTGATTGGAGAACTTTGTGTCTGAGTTTAGAAGTTAGTCTGTGATTGGAGAAGTTAGTCTCTCATTGGAGACCTTATTGACTGCATGGAGAAGTGCGTGTGTGAGTGGAGAAGTGCGTGTGTGAGTGGAGAAGTGCGTGTGTGAGTGGAGAAGTGCGTGTGTGAGTGGAGAAGTGCGTGTGTGAGTGGAGAAGTGCGTGTGTGAGTGGAGAAGTGCGTGTGTGAGTGGAGAAGTGCGTGTGTGAGTGGAGGACATAGGGTATCAGTGGAGAAATTAGTCTTAGAGGGGAGATGTTTTTCTTAGAGTGGAGAACTTGTTGTATGAGAGGAGATCTTTATCTGTGATTGCAGGATTTAGTGTCTGTTTGGAGATATTAGTGTCTAAGTGGAGAACTTAGTGTCTCAGTTTAGAACTAATTGTATGCCTGCATAGCTTATTGTTTCAGCAGAGAACTTATTGTCTGAGTGGGGATTTTAGTTTCTGAGTGGAGATTGTAGTCTATGAGTGGAGAGTCTCAGCAACAGTCTTAGCCTGAGAGTCCCTGCCCCTGAGTCTCAGCGTTGGAGTCTCAGTGAAAAAGTATAAACACCAGTGTCTGTGAAAGAGTCTCAGCTGCAGAGTCTCAACCCCAGAGTATAAATTACATTCTTGGTCATAGTGTTTATGATTCAAAATGTGAGATACAGAGTCTGAGTAACAGTCTCAGGCACATATCAGTCCCTAAGTCTGAACTGCAATGTCTTAGCCATAGAGTTTCAGCAACAGTTTCAGCAACATAGTGAGAGTCTGAGAGTATCAGCTTCAAAGTCTGAGGGCCCCAGAGTCTCAGCTCCAAAATCTGAGCTCCAGTGTATCAGCCCGAGTCGTAGATATAGTCTCAGCAACAGTCTCAGCCACTGAGACTGAGTTTGAAAGTATCAGCTCAAAAGTTTGAGGCCCAGAGTCTCAGCCACTGTCTCAGGCACAGTCTCCTCCACAAATTCTGAATCCCAGAGTCATAGATATAGAGTCTCAGCAACAGTCTCCGTCTCAGAGTCAGAGTCTGAAAGTATCAGCTCTAGTGTTTGAGGCCCACAGTCTCAGCCATTGTCTCAGGCACATTCTCAGACTCAGGGTCTTAGCTACAGAGTCTGAGTGTGAGAGTATCACCTCCAAAGTCTGAGGCCCAGAGCCTCAGCCACCATCTCATCCACATAGCCTCAGCCCCTGAGTTTTAGCCCCTTAGTCCCAGCCCCAGCATCTCTGCCCCAGCATTTCAGCCACAGTGTCAGCTCAGAGTATGGGCCCTGGAGTCTGAGCCACAGAGCGTCAGCTGAAGTATCAGCGCCAGAGTCTGAATCCCAGATTCTAAGACATAGAGTCTCAGCTGCAGCCTCAGCCGCAGAGTCTGAGTCTCAAAGTATCAGCTCTGTAGTTTGAGGCCCAGAGTCTAAGGCACCATTTCATCCACAGAGTCTCAGCCACACAGTCTCAGCTACAGTGTCTGAGTCTGAGAGTATCAGCTCTGAAGTCTGAGGCCCAGAGCCTCAGCCACTGTGTCAGCCACAGTCTAAATTGCAGAGTCTGAGATTTGAAGTCTGAGCCACAGAGTCACAGCCACAGTCTCAGCCCCAAAGCCTGAACCCCAGAGCCTGAACCCTAGAGTCTCAGCCCCAGAATCTCAGCTGCAGAGTATCAGCCCCAGAGTCTCAGCTGCAGAGTATCAGCCACAGTTTCAGCTCAGAGTATGGGCCCTGGAGTCTTAGCCACAGGGTCTGAGCCACAGAGTGTCAGCTGTAGTGTCAGCCCCAGAGTCTGAATCCCAGAGTCTTAGACATAGAGTCTCAGCAGCAGCCTCAGCCATAGAGTCTGAGTCTGAAAGTATCAGCTCCAAAGTTTGAGGCCCAGAGTCTAAGGCATTGTTTCATCCACAGACTCTCAGCCACAGAGTCTCAGCCACAGTTTCAGCTACAGTCTGAGTCTGAGTATCAGCTCTGAAGTCTGAGGCCCAGAGCCTCAGCCACCATGTCAGCCACAGAGTCTTAATTACAGAGTCTCAGTCACGGAGTCTAAGATTCGAAGTCGGAGACCCAGAGTATGAGCCCCAGAGTATGAGCCTCAGAGTCTCAGGTGCAGAATCTTAGCCACAGTCTCAGCTCAGAGTGTGGGCCCTGGAGTCTTGGCCACAGAGTCTGAGCTACAGAGTCTCAGCTGCAGTCTCTGCTCCAAAATCTGAATCCCAGAGTATTAGCTGCAGTCTCAGCCCTAAAGTCTGAATCCCAGAGTTGTAGCCACAGAGTCTCAGCCCCAAAATCTGAATTCCACAGTCTTAGCCATAGAGTCTCAGTCACATTCTCAGCCGCACATCCGGAGTCTGACAGTTATCAGTTCCAAAGTCTCAGACCCAGAGTCTCAGTCACTGTCTCAGCCACAGAGTTTCAGACACAGTCTCAGCTGTAGTCTTAGCCACAGAGTCTGCGTCCCAGATTGTCAGCCTCAGTCTGAGCCGTAGAGTCTCAGTCCCTGAGTCGCAGCTTCAAAGTCTGAATCTCTGAGTCTCACCCATCTGAGCCAGAGAAAGACAAACAGAAAATTAAAGCCACAGAAGACTCACGGAGCAAACAGTGAGCAGATACAGAACAGCCAGGACACTTTCCAAGCAGCCAGGGAGCAGCTTTGGTGCAGACAGGGAGCAGCCATGGAGCAGCTTTGGTGCAGACAGGGAGCAGCCATGGAGCAGCCACAGAGCCAGATCCAAGTAAGACAAAAACCCAGCTGCTGCTTATCAGGGTGCTTTTATCCCACCTGGTGATTTGCCCTCCTCTGCCCCAACCCATTGAGGGAGGGGTTTTGGGTGGGGCCTGTGGTATATGAGGCACAGCCTCTGCTCAGGGAGCTCATTTGGGGTTCAGCTCTTGTCAGGGTAAGTTCTCTGGTTAGCTCAGGTTTTGTGGCCTTAGAGCTTTGTGGTTTATTTGAGGTGTGTTTTTTGGGTTTGTTTTTTTTTTTTTAAATGGTCTTGTCTCAGTTAAGATCTTCAGGCCATGTTAAGACTTACTAGTGCATGCATTAGTAAGTATTTTTGTGTAGTGTTTTTGTTAAGGTGTTATATTTGTAGGCGGCAATGAGGCAAGCAAAACTCCGTGGCCCTTCTCAGGGGGAGGAGTTGTGGCAAAGGTAATTTTTGCTTTGCATCCCAATTAACTGTGTATCATTTTTGTTTTATTTTGCAGATGCCGAAGATATATACGGCTAGGGAAGGAACGTACTGGTTAGCCGACGGGGTGCTTCAAGGATGGCTTCAGACCCCAGCCCTCATAAAAGTAAGCGAATGGAACATGCCCAGAGAGAGGCAGGAAAGAGTTGTAAGGTCAGCGTGGGAGAGAGGCACTTGAAGAGGCTGTCTCTTTGGGCAGGTAAAGGGAGCCAGTTATTATTCAGTTTGAGTTTTATCACTGTATGAAGCTAAAGCACAAATGCAGTTTGTGCCTCGGAGTCTCGAGTTCAGTCATCTCTTGGGGCATAGCTCCAGGTTGTTTCTACAGCTCTGTTAAGTCAACGTGTATTTTCCCAGAGCAGATTCCGTCCGGCCGTCTTGCCGGTTAACATGAGAACAGATAAACCGGGGGAAGCAGTGGCTGTATGCAAAATGGTTTCAAGTAGTCAAAAGGATTTCTAAGTTGTGTTTTCTAGGTGAGTCGCAGGCAGGACGGAGCAGGCAAACATTGAAGGCTGACGGATGAGCGGGTGATGCAACAAAGAGGAGGGAGGGCTTCTCATGGGGCAGACTGACATTTAGAGCTCTGCCTAGGCATGCATCTATTTCTATTTATTTTTCAGGTTTTGCATTCAAATTGGGAGATGTGAATATGCACAGGTAGCAGGGAGGCACGAAGCTAAGGGGGTTTCACAGTGGGCCAGTAACTAATGGCAGAGCGTAATATGGCGGCGGGGTTCAGAGTTGGTCTTTCTTGCCAGTGGCGTGCAGTCATCTTTGGAGTCGAACGAGTACTCACAGGGAGTTGGCGAGGTCAGGAGAACAACTGCAGGGTCTGTCACTTCTCAGGGAAAAAACGGTCACTTGTCTCTATACTCTCAGGTCCCACAGGGGTGGCGCTCCCCAGAGTAGCTTTTGGAAATTATTTCAGAGCAGGAGAGCACCTTTTCGTGGAGCGGCAAAGCAGCGGGAGCGCGACCCGGGACTCATGGAGGGGAGGCCGCGGCTGGGAGGACTCTAAGCGTGTGCCTGTTTCTGCTTTTAACAGGTGCAGCGGCTGACTCTGGAGAGGAGAAGCCGCACATTAAGGAGGGCTGTGAGCAGGTAAGAAGGTTACGCATGTGGGTGGCGATTCAGAGTAGAGAATAACATTGGATTGGGGTTCAGTGTTTGTGTTTTGTATCACAGGTCCCGAATTAATTTCAGATTCTGATGAGCGTTTGAGGTGTGTCAGGGGAGTAATAAGAAAGATCACAGGGTCAGTCACTTTGGGCAACATTGGGGTTTTTTGTATCTGTTGTACTCTTACGTCTCCGAAGGGAGGAGAGGCCTAGTGTTGTACTCCACAGTCATTTAGGAGCTGGCAAATAAAAGGTTGAGCGGCATCGGAGGAGTCGGAGGGTTGTTACGGAAGAGACTGGAATCGACGGCTGGGGCAGTGGCGACGACAGTCAGCACGATGTGTTTCCATTTGTTCGTTCACTACAGATGATGAAGAGGAACGCGGCAACCGAAGCGACAACCCAGGACCATGACACAGGAGCTCCGAGCCGCGAGGCTGGCTCGAGACCCACGGCACTAAGAAAGGAAAGCACAGGGAGTCCTTTTTGGGGCTGGGGGGTGCAGGACAAGGTCAGGATGGCCGGAAGGGGTTTGAAATGTAGCACAGGGGAGAGGGAAAGGGAGCGTGTTACGTTGCAGCCATTACAGTCTCAAAGTCGGGCTCGTCGCCAGTCCGTCACGGTAGTTTCGGCAGTCAGCGCGGGAATCACACGGTCACGTCGGACTCGGTTCTGGGGCTCCATGGGCGCTTCTTCATCTTGGTTTCGTTGGCCCACCGGCTGTCCGGGCTGACGGAGCATTCCATTTGGGAGGCGGTCTTCCGCAAGGGAGTTTATAGCTTTTTGGTGTCACAGAGTGTGTAACGTTCTGTTTGTGTGTGTGTGTGTATACGTGTTTGCTTAGGAGACATTATGCCCACTGTATGTAGTCGGGGGAGGCAGAACAGTCACAACGGGAGCATTTGGGGAGTCGCTACCCTTCGACTATACAGGCACAGCTCATAGTCAGGCCTAAGAGAGAAAGGCAGCAGCGGTGAGGCATTCGGCACACGTGCGAGCGTGCATAGATGCGTGTCAGCGTGTGTGAACAGGTGTAGGCTTAGTGCTTTATTTGTGGGTGGGCTGTGGGTTGTAGACTTAAAAATTTTTTTCTTTTCAGATTTTTAGGGGAAAAAAAAAAAGAAAACCCCAGCTGCGGGAGTTTTTTTTTCTCTCCCAGCTGGGTTATTTTTTCCCCAGTCCCGGCCAGACTGCGAGGTGACATTCATCGCCTAGGTTTGATTGCAGGCTGGTGCAGGACGGGGTTTTCACAGGCAGGGCATTTTCAAAGTTCCTGGGACCATTGCTCCCATGGAGTTCTTCAGAGCGAGGGAGGCCTCGCTATGGGCGCAGATGATCTGCGATAAAATTAGGTCTCTAAGGTCATTGGCAGGGGGACACATCTGGGATGTGTGCGAGCATGTGTAGACGTGTGTCAGTGTGCGCAAATTGGTGTAGGATTAGTGCTTCACTTGTGGGTGGGCTGTGGGTTATAGACTGAAAATTTTTTTCTTTTCAGATTTTTAGGGGAAAAAAAAAACCAACAAAAAAAAAAACACCCCAGCTGGGGAAGGTTTTTTTTTTTTTTTCTCTCCCCCTGCTGGGTTTTTTTTCCCTCGTCCTGGCCGGTCCGAGGAGACATTCATCGCCTAAGTTTGGGCACAGGCTGGCGCAGGGACAGGGTTTACACAAGCAGGGCTTTTCCAGTGTTCCTGGGACCATTGTTCCAGTGGATTTTTGAAGTCACATTGGGGGTGTTGTCATGCATTAGGGAAGAAATTGTTATTATTGTGTGGCAGCCCCTAAGGTGCTTTATTATGTATGTATGTAAGATGGTAGGATAGTATGTTTAGCTGCAGTTAGTGTTATGTTTTGGGTGGAAATAGTTAGCTTTGCAGACACATAGAGAAATGATACCTGAGGTGGGGATGTTTAGAATTGATAGTGTAATGATCTTGTTGCAAATATATTTCTGTGTGCAGGTTAGTTTGTCGGCAGGCGATACTGTGGAGAAGAGTTCTGTCCACTTTTCAATGGCGATACGGAGTGGGTAGAATTTCCTATTAGAAAAGCAGTAGCCATCGGTGCGAAATGGAGGACGGTTACGATGCTGGAAAAAGGGACTCGTGACGATTCGTCCATGACAAAGCACGGTAGGTGTAAGGTGTCTCGTGTGAGTTATAAAGAGTTGTTGGATTTATAAAGCTGAATTGACCATTGTGAAAATTGTCTCTTGTGTATGTAATTTTCTATTACTGAAATGTAGTAAGCTCATTATTTCTAAAGTCTATGCAAGGTCAATGGTAATGGTATATGTGATAGAATGATTGTCTCGGTCTTAGAGCGCAGGTATTGATATTAGAATGCCGGTGTAAGTACAATACCAATGGTGTTGGCATTCCAGTGCCAGTCTTAGTTTCAGAATGCCGGTCTCAGTCTCTGAGTGGAGAACTTGTCTCAGAATGCCAGTCTTAGTGCCTGAGCAGAGAACTCTCTCTGCTCTGGTACTACTCCGGTAGTCTGTGATAGGAGAATTTAGTCTCTGAGATGATGTGTTTGGAGAACTTGTTCCGTGTTTGGAGAACTTGTTCCGTGTTTGGAGAACTTGTTCCGTGTTTGGAGAACTTGTTCCGTGTTTGGAGAACTTGTTCCGTGTTTGGAGAACTTGTTCCGTGTTTGGAGAACTTCTGTTCCGTGTTTGCGATAACTGTTCTGTGATTGGAGAATTTGGTCTTTGAATGGAGAACTTGTTCTGTGATTGGGAAATTTTATCTTAGATTTGAGGACCTCTTCTGAGTTTGGAGACGTCGTTGTGTGTTTGGAGACGTCGTTGTGTGTTTGGAGACGTCGTTGTGTGTTTGGAGACGTCGTTGTGTGTTTGGAGACGTCGTTGTGTGTTTGGAGTAATTTGTCTTTGAAATATTTGGTCCTTGATTGGTGAAATTTTTCTGTTATTGGAGAATTTGGTCTTTGATTGAAGAACTTGGTCTGTGATTGGAGAAGTTGGTGATTGTTTGGGGGAATTGTTTTGTGCTTGGAGAGGTTGTTTTGTTTTGTGCTTGGAGAGGTTGTTTTGTTTTGTGCTTGGAGAGGTTGTTTTGTTTTGTGCTTGGAGAGGTTGTTTTGTTTTGTGCTTGGAGAGGTTGTTTTGTTTTGTGCTTGGAGAGGTTGTTTTGTTCTGTGATTGGAGAATTTGGTCTTTGATTGGAGAATTTGGTCTGTGATTGGAGAATTTGGTCTTTGATTGGAGAATTTGGTCTTTGATTGGAGGACTTGGTCTGTGATTGGAGGACTTGGTCTGTGATTGGAGGACTTGGTCTGTGATTGGAGGACTTGGTCTGTGATTGGAGGACTTGGTCTGTGATTGGAGAACTTGGTCTGTGATTGGAGAACTTGGTCTGTGATTGGAGAACTTGGTCTGTGATTGGAGAACTTGGTCTGTGATTGGAGAATTTGGTCTTTGATTGGAGAACATGTTCTGTGATTGGAGAATTTGGTCTTTGATTGGAGAACATGTTCTGTGATTGGAGAATTTGGTCTGTGATTGGAGGAACTGTTCTGTGTTTGGAGAACTTGTTTTGTGTTTAGAGAACTCTTCCTGTGATTGGAGAACTTGTTCTTTGATTGGAGAATTTGGTCTATGTTTGCAAAACTTGTTCTGTGATTGGTGAATGAGGTCTTTGGAGAATTTGGTCTTTGATTGGAGAATTTGGCCTTCGATTTGAGAAATTTTTCTGTGATTGGAGATGTTCTTTGTTTGTA